>JASGLE010000010.1:5000-2930000 GCA_030179965.1 Cyperus esculentus | reverse complement strand
AAAGGTGGTTCGGGGAGCACGGGATGCGAACTGTCTATCCGAAGCGTCATGTGGACCGTGGACTAGATGATCCTCTACCTCTACCACCAAACCCAGTTGGGGAGCTTGGATATGTTGCTGTCGCACCGAAAATGCGTCGTGTGGTACGTATAATGCTCATAAAATTTTAGCAAATAGTTTTACATAAATGTATACCCTTTTATTTGGTTTAATTCCATTCTTAATCCCACACAATGTTTTTTTCTCTTTCAGGGCAGGAAGACAGTGTCGACGATGAAGTTCGTTATCGACAAGTTGTACAAGAGAGGGACAAAGGCGGTGTGCAAGGCGGTGCTGAAGAGAATGGGCTGCATATTACAGGAGATCGATCAGGGCGACGAGCTGTCTCGTGTGCTGAGGGATGCAAACCTGCCTGCAGACATTGAGCAGCTACCGACAGACGGCGAGGAGACCGAGGACATATCCCAGTTTGTTGATGACTTTTTGGTACATTCCTCACCACCTCCTCATACACAGCCCACGCAGGGGACGCATTCTACACAGGTGCCGCACATGCCTATCCCTACTCCCCCTGCTCCATACCCTCCCTACATGTACCCGTACCCAGCCACCTCCATGCCGTACGGGATGCCCTCGTCGTCTTATATGGCTCCGCCTGGGATGCCGTATCCAGCCACCTCCATGCCGTACGGGATGCCCTCGTCGTCTTATATGGCTCCGCCTGGGATGCCATACCCACCTACCTCCATGCCGTACGGTACGCCCTCATCGCAGTATATGGCACCACCTCCTACGTGGCAGATGCCCCAGGTGTCGAGTGCATGCCCTTTCCCGGTTAGCACGGGTGGATTTCAGGCACTACTCACAGACCTGACAGTGGGCGACTCCACATTGGCAGAGCAGACACCAGCATACTACTCTGGTCCATCGCCTTCACAGGTTAATTGTTAAACTAAAAATATGAAGAACTACATAATTATGTTTACCTGTGTAGTTTTCATATTCTTACATGAAATTGTATGTTATATTCTTCTGTAGGCCGCCGGACAAGTCGACGATTTGGCTGCAGATCTGGCGGGAGACGTTGCAGATGATGGTACTCCACTTGGACGGGGTCTCCGCGATAGACATCCGGGTCAATATATTAGGACCCCATATCAGAGATTCATCTAGTTTAGTTATGTATTCTATAGACTGTGGTTTGTATTATATGAACTGTATGGACTGTATGGACTTTTTAGTTATATTGTATGGACTGCATTGTTTGGTATGGACTGTTTTAGTTATATGGTTTGTATTGTTTGGTATGGACTGTTTTGTTTCTTAGTGATAAGCACCAAACATGTATGCATTTTTGTTATAAATTGATAGGGTGTTACTTAGAAACAATCAGTGAAACATATATTCTGCATAACGGCAATACAAACATAACGACAATACAAACATAACGACAATACACACATAACGGCAATACAAATATAACAACAATAAAAATATAACGACAAATACACACCAATGTAGTTTACTACGAATTTATAATTCTTCGAAGAAAGCTCCTCACTTGCGAAACTCTGCCTTTCGGCCTCCTCCTTGTACTAGGCTCTCCCACGTCTTATGCGAAAAATAACAAACCATTAATATATAAATATTTTATGAGGTGTTGTTGATAGATAATATCAATGTAAATTCCACCTCTATTTGGTGGTGCAATCCCGCTAGAAGGATGTCTCGGAATATCACTGGTTGAACGGCGACCGCCTTGGCCTTCACGAGTGAACTCCGGCGCGAGATTGTCTCGGTTCACAGGTCTCGGGACACCACTAACGGAATGACGCGCGCTCCGACGATGACCCGGTTCTTCTACTTGCACATTACGTTGAAAACACCGGTTCGTAGTGTGATTGATCGATCCACAGATCTCACATGCACGGGGGCCGACTCTGCCGGCCATCCGGTCCATCACCATTTCATGTCGTGTATGCTTTCTTCTGCCTTTCTGGACCAGTTTCTTGTCAGGAATAATGGTCTCGCCGTGATACTCTGGCCAATCTTCTTCTTTACCGAATACCTCAAATTGCCCCTGCCACGCATTCATAAGAGCATCTGTACTGTAATACCGGTGTGTATACATGTTTGGATTATAATTGCGCACCGCACATACTTTAAGGATATGTGAACATGCGATGGCTGTATTGTTTGGTACGCGACATTTGCATCGTGGTTTCTCCCCTTCCGGTAATTCCACCTTGTAACTTCTATCTTGCCTTCCGGTCGTGGTCTCCCGTTCATTTTTTGCAACGACCTCGTAACGGTTTCGAACCACATCGTACTCGGTAACCTCAAGGTTATGAGTGGCCAACACGAACGCTTCAAGAATGCCGGTAACAAGGTCGGAAAACACTTGCCCTCTACTCGCCAATGCCGCTGACTCCACTCTTCTCTTTGCAAACCAGTTCACACACTTGTAGAACGTTGTTTCAACAATAGCAGTCACCGGGAGACCACGACATTCCTTAAATATTCGGTTAAGCGATTCTGCTCCGTTGCTTGTCATTATTCCCCACCTATATCCCCTGTCGTGACATTGAGACCACTTGTGCGGCACCTCGGCTGCTTGTTTATCAGTTTCGTCGATCTTCCCAACATGTCTCAAATACTCGCGTGCATCTTTACTTAAATTTTGTATAGCAATTAGACCCTGATTAAATTCTCGAACACTGTGCTTCCTAGCGGTTTCGTTGAATTTGTCTACCGCAAACTGGTTCGCACATGCTTTCAATAAATTTTCAGAAATGTGTTGTACACACAAACGGTGCACTGCTTGCTTCTGATGTTCGTCCCAACCAAACAAGGGACTATTGAAAACATGCTTTATGCCCTTGTGGCGGTCAGAAATAACACAAATCGGTCTGTCCCCTACAACCTCTTGACGTAGCCATCTCATGAACCATCCCCAGTTTTCCCCGCTTTCAGACTCCACAAGTCCGAATGCTAGTGGTAACAACTGATTTTCTGCATCATAGGCTGCAACCACTAGATGCCGGCCACTGTAGCGACCATGTAGGAAGGATGCATCTATACTTATTATTGGACGCATAAATTTAAATGCTTGGATGCAAGGGCCAAATGCCCATGCGGCCCTTGTGAATTTCCGGACATTCGGATTTGCGGTGGGAACAGATTGCAATGCTGTTTTGCTCCCGGGATTCGATGTACGTATGGCGTTCAACAAACGAGGCAAAAGTGCGTATGCCCCGGACCATGACCCAAATAACATGGCCATTGCGGTTTCCCGTCCCCTCCACAGCTTGTTGTACGTCGGCTTTACTCCTGTAAACCTTGTTCTCACCAGTCCTCCAACTGTTTTTATTGACATACCCATGTTTTCCTTCAATTCGGGCATGATGATATCCGCTATTAGTTGGGATGTCAGCTGATCATGGTCAACCATCGCCGCTGTGCTTGTGCATGAGTGGAGAAATCGACATTTTTTAATAACCCATGCATTATCGGACCGCGTCGGAACTGCGTACAACTCCCATGCGCAATTTTCGTCTCTACATTCGACACGATATTTAGATTGGCTGCTATCTTTGGTACGGATCCGCTTATTTTTCTCTATATGGAATTTCCTGATAGCCCGGACGAGAGCCCGTTTGGATGCAAATGTCATGCCCTCCGCTACAGATCCTTCCACCAGGATACTAGGCCCACCGAAATCAACATCGCTTGGTTCAAATCCGGATACATCATTTAACATTCTAATCGGGTGTTGTGGTCCACGACCCACAAAAGGATTGTGCCGAGGCCATCGACGTAGTAACTCTGCATCATAGTCCACCCCCTCTTCCTCACCAGACACTTCGTCATCCTCATCGTCGTCTTCTGCGGAGGATCCACTATCTGTTACCTCACCGGGCTCGATTTGGTAATCGGAGTCATCCTCATCCTCTTCCTCGCTGTCCTCACCTCCACCTTGTTCGCTCGACACGCCAACATGGGTCGGTGTTGTCGGTGTCGTCGAAGGTCCGGCATCATCAGAGGAATTATCAACCGCACGTACATTGTATGCGGGGGGGGCCTCACTCCAAAAGGCTTGAATAGGTTTCAAATTGACGTACAATTCAATCATTCCCATCTGAATGGTCACGGTATCATGAAAAGATTTCCATGACCTCTCATCATACACCGGCAGTATGTTGAAAAACCAACATCCCGGTACTCCCGCATTAATTCTACCATAAATCTCAACAGAATACTGGTCCTTTGAAAATTGCATTGCGGTACACAGTTCATTTACTAAATTTTCAAAGCTAGTATTCTCGTTAACAGAAAATGCCAACCGAGGGGGAATGCTATATTCGGCTCCATATCGGCCATAACATATTTCACCCCCATGATATACGCTGACTGGCACAGATGACATTTCGGACCTTGATTATCTGCTGCCAAAATTATTCAAAAAAATGTATAATTAACTAATTTAGCAACTACAGAATCATATATAATTTGCTCTTGAATTATTTCTACGACATTAACTAATTGTGTACCGCTGCCTCTGCTGCTGCCTCTGCTGCTGCCTCCGCTGCCTCTGCTGCTGCTTCTGCTGCTGCTTATGTGAAGAGTGCGCGAGTGCTTATGTGAAGAGTGCGCGAGAGGGTTTTTAAATGGTGGTACAATTATTGTGGACGGTACTCACTTCACGGACCGAGCTGGGACGGTGAAGGGAGTGCCGTACCAGAGCTTTTTCTGGTACGGTGAAGGGAGTGCCGTCCGACCAGGGTTGGTACGGCTAAGGGAGTGCCGTCCCACCCTCTTTCCTGTGAACGCGTGATTTTAGTGGGCCCCACCGATGTGGGACGGTTCTTTGACCACCGAACTACCTATTTCCAAAAATCCAAATTTCCAAAACCTATTTATTTAATCTGATTTTTAATTTAATTATTATTAAAAAAATCGGCATGTAGTGCCATTGTATCTATAACAGTGGGACCCACTAAAAAAAAACCCTTATTTACTAAAATAACAGCCGTTTAAATCAAATCCAATGGTTGTGCCATCGTTTTTATAGCAACAGATGCAGATCCGCCATTACCAACTGTGTAACACAAACAAAACCAAGCACTTCCATTGCGCGGGTTCTGTTTTAGGGTGTGTTCGGATACCACCCAAACGGTGGGATTTAGTTGGATTTTATGTCCGATGGGTTATCTTACTCAAAGTCCGTTCGGTAGGTCATTTCTCAGAAGATGGGTTGGGGATTAAATCCGGTGTATGTTCCCATCTTAGTTCAAAATATTGGGCAAGAAATAATTCAGTCAAAATTGATTATTATTTTCCCATCACACACATGAGATGAAAGAGCTCTCGAGAGTTGTTTTCTTTTTAATACCTGTTTGTGCTTTATTGACAATAATATTACTTGCCCAATTTATTTTTCATAGGTTCAATTTCTTGAAATTAACACTCCACAATCAACATGAATAAAGTTGACAAGCAAATTTATTTATTTAAGTTCAATTAACATAAATTAGATAAAATTTTTTTAATTTATTTCATTTTAAAATTTTAAAATTTGTTTATAATTTCAAGTCTCACATGCATATCATTAATATATTAATAGTTGTTGATAATAAATTTACAATTGATGTCTAAATTTTAAATTAAAACACATATCCTATATTTTTTCCTATTGTACAAACGAACGGCCATGTATCAACATTCCCATGTGCATGGGTTCCCACTTTTCATTTTCTGGGTTCCCATCCCCATAAAATCTCAACCCACGAAATCCCATAACAACCGAACACGTCCTAAATATTAAATAAAATTTGACGGTCCATCTCCTAAAAAGAAATGGGAAAGTAAATTCAAATTCACTTATCAAAAAATAAAATAAAATATGGTCCATTTATACTCACTACTATGTACGCTGTACCAAGTGCACTGCAAACTAGCAGATATGAATATGTTATAAAATTAAAAAAAAAATTATGCTTCTTGTGAGATTCATACAATTTTGGGACTTCACTTAAACCGCTTCCGTAAATAAATAATAACAATAATAACAATAACAGTAACAATAACAATAATAGTATAATAATAATGGAGGGATTAGATGACACAACAATATTTTGACACAAATGTTACACTAAATCATAAAAATTTATAAAAAATCTTACAAATAGAAAATTTTTTATAGACATATTCATTTACTTGTAGATCGATTGTGTTTCAAATTTTATTCAATTTTAGTGTTATTTGATACTCCATCAAGAATCATTAAATTTAGACCGTTCTAATTACTATATAAACTTGATGGTCGTTGATGGAGTATCAAATGACATTCAAGTTGAATGAAATTTGAAACACAATTGATCTATAAGTAAATGAACATGTTTGCAAAAAGATTTTCTATTTTTAAGATTTTTTATAAATTTATATTATTTAGTGTAATATTTGTGTCAAAATTTTGTGTGTCATTGGATCCCTCCTCAATAATAATAGTAATAATAGTAATAATAATAATAGTAATAATAATAGTAGTGATGATGATGACGATGATGATGAATACAAAGACCCAAACAAAGAAGTCAAATAATACATTTTTAAAAAAAAAAAAAAAAACAAAAGAAGTCAAATAAGGCAACCCCCCGATTGGATCCCCCCACATTCCATCAATACCCTTTCTATCATTCTATGTTCTCTCCTACGTAGCAACACCAATCATATTCGCATGCTTATCCTCTGCTACGCAGTATTGTACTGCGCAACAAACCAGCGATGTAGATTATAGGGGGCTTTTTCAAGATTGAGTTGCACAAATCTTGAAGTAGATCCAACGATTGGAGTATTGCGTAGTAGAGAGTATGAATTTATCATATTCACATCTCATATAGAAACTAAATGACTGCTTATCCTCTGCTGCGCAGTATTACTGTGCAGCGAATCAACGATGAGGGTCATAGGGAGGCTTTCTTAAGATTGAGTTGCACGAATCTTAAGGTAGATCCAACAGTTGAAATGTTGCACAGTAACTTACTGCGCAATAGAGGATATGAATTGCAAATTTGCAACTTAATTCAAGCACTGGCTATAGGTCGAGAGACGCGTTGGAATCAGCTGAAATCCAAAATGAATCTCAGGACTCTGAGATCTTGATTGGATGGTTGAGATTATTTTCAAAAGCCTCCTCTAAAGACCACATCCGTCGGATCTCGCTCCTCTAAAGACCGCATTCGTCGGATCTCAATCGCAAGGTCCTGAAATCGGTTTTGAATCTCAGCTGATACGGACTCGTTGGATTTCATATCCTCTGTAGCGCTGCATTGTGTAGTGCAGGATGTGAACCGTTAGATCATCTCGGAATCTGTGCTGGATCGAATCTCGAGATGATCTAACGGTTCACATCCCGTGCTACACAGTGGAGCGCTACAGAGAATGAGCCCTCCACTCGTTGAGACTTGAGAGACACAAAAACACAGCGTAACCCCGTTCCGCACATAATCACAAACAATCAACACACTGAAATACTAAACATAAACCATCCATCCATCAAAAATGCTCTCTCGCTCTCTCCCTCGCTCGCTTTTAAAGTTTCTAACTTTTTAACTTTTCACTTCTGCCCTTCCTTCCTCTCTTTTGATTTCCCCTTTTTATTCTCTCCCCATGGTAACTATGCCGGCCACTCTATCCATCGGAGAGAATATCAACCCTGCTCTTGCACCTCCGGCCAGTCCACCTCCGGACAGCACCCAGGCTGCGGCGGTGGTCACGGTGATGAAGAAGCGCCGCCCGCCGCGCCGGTACAATCTCTCCCTGCCCACCTTCAGCTGGGGCGGTGCGCAGCGCGTCATTCCCTGGGTTAAAGACCCCGCCAACATCCCCCCGGCACAGGCCGCTCTTCCTCCGCTCCCTCCGAAGGAGAAGGAGAAGGAGTCGGCGGCGGCGGAGATTCCGTGGAAGTTGAGGAAGAGAAAAGCGGAGAATGGCCCCGCCGCCGCTGAATCGGCCCCACCGCCGCCGCTGCCAGTGGCTGCACCGAAGGAGAAGGTAAAGAGGATCAGCACTAAACTGATGGTTCCGTTGTCGGCCATGGAGATCAGAGAGGATTTCCTGCTGATGAGAGGCAAGAAGCCGGCGTCCCGGCCGAAGAAGCGCCCGAAGCATGTGCAGAAGCTGCTCGATGTAATTCAATTTAATTTACCTCTCATCATCTTCTCAATTTGGGATGTTGGGTAAATTCAAACTGATGCGTTTCGAGGGGAAGAGCAATTAAAGATCAAAATTTACTGTTGAAAGCTTGAAATTTCGTCTTTTTCAAGTTTTTATCCTTTCTTTTATTACTTTTTCTATTTCAAAGTTTTTTTTTTTTTAATTATTCTGTTATAGTTTTTTAGATTGCTATAGTGGGTACTGATTCTATTTTATCCTCTTTTAATTTGTCGACAGGAGCTTTTCCCCGGGCTATGGTTGTCGGAAATCACGCCGGACTTGTATAGAGTTGATGAAGAGGAGGTATGCTTAATTAATTCCTTTCAGCTCTCAGTTCGTTCAAATGATCATCAATTTCTTCTTGTCAATCTTATTTTAATTTTTGTTTTAATTTTATTTTTGCTTTTGTAGGGGCCCTGTGACTCTGACTCATAAGTGACAAGCCTATGATGATCAATTAACGATCTTATTATTAACTCATTTAATTAGCTGGTAGGATGGGCTGTACAGGGAAATTAATTAAGGCACCATATATATATACTAGTAGGTTTTGTTTGGTATCTAATCCTTTGCTTATGTTGTGGAGCAATTTGGAATCTGGAATTAGGAACAACTTGCTTGCTTGTTGGTGAAGGTCTAGTAAATTATATGTGTTATATATATATATTGTTGCTGTAAAATGTTATTACTAATTAGAGAAGTTTTGATTTTTAAGTGGGGAGTTTAATTCCTAGCAAATATTGTGTTGAATGAATGAATGGATGGTTCTTTGTTAAACCGTTGCTGTGTTCTCATGCAACTCAACACTTGGCAGTTTTAACTTTCAATTGCTTATATCTAACTATTTTTAGACTTTGTAATTTGTTGTTAGAGATATTTACGGGCAGAGAAGTCGTATTCGGATGTCGTATACTTGGATGTTCTTTGCTCTCAGTTTAGCGAGTGCTCTTGAAGATGTTTTTATCAATGGAGCTTGATGGTACGCAGCGCAGGTAACGCAGCGAACATACTTTGCAGCGCCACATTTAATTACGGACAGTCGATTGTATTGTATGCTTGATGAATTGCTCCATAAACATTAACTGCAGAAACTCTCTTTAGTTCTTATCAGTAATAACTAATAAGTGATTGCTACATTTAGATAGTCTACTTCACACTTGACTAAAGTACATATGAAGAAACTGTTAATTGTAATGATATCTAGTGTATGGCAGGAAACCGAACTCCTAACAATTTTTCCATAATGAACTGGCAAGAGTCGGATTGAACATAAGTTGCTGAATCCACTCTATCACCTTCCAATTCTAATCAATGGGTGGTGTCGCCTGGTATCGGCATTCTGACAGGTTCTTCTATTCTAAAACTGCCTACTTAGCTATATATGGCCGTCGAAGGAAGAAGCATTAGTCTACTACAGGTTTGAAAAGAACAGATCTCTTCTACTTTTGTGCCTCTTTGCAACTCGCAAGCTTATCTGTTGTTCTTTGTCTTCCGAAGCTTCCGATGCTTGGTTGCTCACTTGCTCTAGCAATAACTAAAAATGCCATGCATTAGGATGAGAGTGCCCGGTAATTTCACCGAACTGGGAATGCTTGTCAGATTCACAGGTCATAGAAGCCTCTTAACAATCATTTCAGTTCTTTCTGTGTAAAAGATGTACAAGGTGTATATATTTTTTTGTTTCTCTACATAATCAGTTCATGATCATTAGAGTAAAAAAACTAAAAAACAAAAATCTCGGCGCCAGAAGTTTCGTCTCAAACTGTAGACACTACACTAGTTAACTGGGCCTTAACGGGCTTAAGTCCCATCCAGAAAATTCTACTAGGCTTAATTTTCCTATCCAAAATGTCTATTTGAATTCATCTGGTTTTGCAAGCTGACCACAATATTTTTTTGTCTTTATCTTAATCTTTCGCCTACATAGCAGACAAATCCCAGTGACACGTCGACAAGTTCGAGCTATGGCAACAGAACCAATCCATCCAGTAAGTTCAATACTGGATAAATCCAGTTCAATTGGTCATACACTCGTTCGTACTCGTAGCATAAGAAGGAATTCAGATCCCGTGCGGTAACTCAAAATTTGAGTTACCTGTCCGGACTCAATTCATGAAGAGCCCATAAATCTAAATTCTGACCGAGATCTCTGTCCTTGACCGAGATGATAAATGAGCGGTCAAAATTTGTCTACACAGTAACTCAAAATTTGAGTTACCGCAGAGAATACGGACCCTAGGAAGGATGAACCAATTAACCTACAAAATACAAACTATACACGTCTATTTACCTGTATGCTCCGTTTAGCACTCAAAACTGGAGACAGACAGGCGCACTGAAGATTATTTCAGGTTCATTCCCTGACGTCACTTCTTTGTCTCTTTCCGCTCCGCCTTGCAAGAATTCCAGCTGCATGCATCATTCAGATTCATATCCTCTGCTGCGCAGTAAATTACTACGCAGTACTCTGTCCGTTGGATTCGCCTTAAGATTCGTGCCACCCAATCTCATAAATCCCCTACAATCTACATCGTTGATTCGCTGCGCAGTATTACTGCAGAGGATAAGCACTCGCATCATTCATTCGGTCATTCATTCCCTCTGTTCTCCCGAGTGTTCATCCCCTGACTTACTGCACTGTGCAGTTTACAGCGTCATCCGTTGGATCGTATCAAGATCCGCGCTGGCACGAATCTCTGGACCATCCAACGGTTGTCGATGTGAACTGCATAATGCAATACAGCAGGGGATATGAATTCCTGTTCTCCCTCCCACTGTCACTCAGTCAGTCAGTCAGTCAGTCAGTCTCTAATCAATCACTCTCAAGCAAGCAACGTTCGTTACAATGGCGAAGAGACTGCGGCACAGGGCGCACAACATCGACTGGACGCCGGAGCCGATAAAGCCCGAGCTGCTCCATTTCTTCCGCCTCCCCTCCATCGCCTCCCTCTCTCACTCCGACGACCTCCGACCTGTACAACCTCCGTTCGAGACGGTCTCGGACGATTCAATCCCGATTCGTGTTCCTCAGCCGTCGGTGACGATCAGGAACCCGTCCGAGACGGTTCTGGCAGCGGCGTGTCCGCGGTCAAGAAAGGCACCGGCGTTTTGCCATGCCGCTTGTCGACCTCCTCTCCCCTCTAACGCCGGCATTCCATCGGACAGGAAGCAACCTGGTACTGCTCTGTTGTTTCGTTGCAAGATACCGAGATGCGCGAAGAGGAGGAGAGTGTTTGATGATCCCCGAAGCAAGCGGACCGGGTGGGTGAACTCCGACGGCATCGTACCGTGGGCCATGGCGGCGCACGCTTCGTTGAGCAAGCGGTCGGTCTTGGCGCGGGGAAAGAAGACGCGCTCCAATGCAGCAGCAGCAGTTGCAGAGGGTTCTCTGGCCATGGAGATGTGTGGAAAGAGGAAGTTCTCGGTGTCGCTCCTGTCCGAGGAGATAGAGCAGGATTTCATGAGCATCATGGGGGAGCTGCCGGTGCCGAGACCGAACAACAAACGGCACAAAGAAACACAGTCGCAACTCGATGTAAGTAGAACAATTATTTCTTGAAAATGAGTGAATTTCAGTAGTTTCAATGATTTGATTTTTCTGGCACTGATATTTCTATTCAAGAATGGTTCTTTTGAGTCTTTTTTTCTGAACCATTGCACTGATCTAGCTCAGTTTTATTCTGTGGAGTACTAGTTTTGTCATTTCTATTTCATTTTAGTTATATATATAATCTGCAATTAATCTCACTCTTATGGTAATTCTTTCTAAAATGCAGAATTTGTTCCCTGGAATGTGCTTTGTGGAACCTGAAAAGTGCTTATCCGGTAATTCTGCATAGTAGCATAATGCTTAAAAGGTATTGGAAGAAGTTTTTATTTTTATTTTTGAGTTTTCTATTATTGTCTTGAGGTATTATTATTTTTTGGAAAAGAATATGCAATGTGGTCGTCACCTAATTACGTGTATTATTTTGAGAAACACCACCCCGAGTGGAGGATTAATAATTCCTTAAGAGTTGATAGAAATATCTAATTTGCAAAAGGCAAAAATTCCAGGAAAATGTTTTTTTTTTTTTTTCTGTCAAAATTCTTCTAATATTCTTATTAATGACCTTCTCTGATGGTATATATGAATATTGTTTTTCAGCAGAAGATTTTTAAATATATCATCCATTTAATTCTGATACATGCAAGTGCACCTAAAGAAAAACCTCACCGAAATCTTCTCAACTTCACTTTGATGTAAGAACCGGCCTTTGGTCTAGTGAATATTATTGAGAGGTTGTGGATTCGAAAATTCGAATGAAGAGTTTTTTATAGACATTTAAATTAATTGCATCTGTGCTTAATTGCATTCCTTATTGTAAATATTATTGAGTACCAAGTAGCGTCCACCTTAGTGATGCTCATCCATCCACTTTATTTTAATTAACAAATATATTTTTTCCGGTTAACCGATATATATATCGTGTGCATTGGCGCATATAGGTTTGGAGAGAAGAGGTGGACAGTTGGATATAAAAAGGTTTAATTGGAGAGAAGAGTTGTAAAGCTGGATAAAAATAAAGGTGGACCATAAATATTCTTTTTATATACTTTGGCGATTCAATTTTATGAAAAAAGAATATGTTTGCATTATATTTCTCTATTTGGTACCAATTAAGCGTACGCAAAAAAATATTAAAGATATGTTAGGACTTAGGATACGTCTAATATATAGGTCAAGAATTACACAATTAATTTTGTGATCCATTGTTTCAACTTGTCCAAATATTTTACTTTTTGAGTATTGATACTGAAGCACTTGATAGCATTGATAAGATGTTTTGCAAATAAATTGAGAAAGATATATTTGATTATTTTCTAAATTATAAAGAAAATGAAATATTTTCTAAATGCATGATGTTCAGATGTTTTTGCTTTGATCCAAACAATAAAATAAATTATAAATAAAAATGAAATATTTTCTAAATGCATGATATTGAAGATGTTTTTGCTTTGATACAAACAATAAAATTGCAACGCAGCTGCAATTAAGTTACCTACATAGTGTACGAGTAACTGACAAAAATTGGTCCGCAACATCTAACAAACATGAACTGTAACCAGAAAAAAAAGAACCGAAAGCCACTGTTTCTTCTTACTATTCCTTTTTACTGTGGTTGTAACAGTTTGAAAAACATGTAAAGTCAATCATTATAAAGTAGGTCACTCATTTACACATCTCACAATCTAACACACTCGTATGCACCTATGTGTTAGCACATTTGTATAAATATTCACTGCAAACCATAATGATGATATGTATTAATTGGAAATATATAAATGCTCACTGAAAAATGATATTTGTTCATTGAGAATACGTGAGACCAGTGGATAAGTAAAAATAGTGGATACTAGCTATTATTACATAAACAGTTTCACCCCTTGTTCATCAAAGAATGTATTTTTGGTCCCTTATTCCGGAGATTGTAGATGAACGGCGAATTGCAAAACATAATCAATATATAAAAATAAAAATTGATGTAATATTGTTATTTTTTTTGAGGTGACTAACTAGCAAATTGCCGACCAATAAGTATCAACAAAAGACCAAAAAACAACAGGAGGACGACAATTAAAAACAAATAACAACTGAAAAAATTTCAGAAACATCCACTCAAATAACCGTCCATATGTTTATAGATTACAAATTTTATAACAGTTAAATCGAGACTCTATACAACCATATGTGGGATGTTAGGTAGCACTAAACAAATTTCGGACACATTCTTCATTCATTAAATAACTTGCACTATTATTCTTTTTTGACAATTAATGAGGTACGTACACTATATATATAAATTGTAATTTGATGAATATCTATCAGTCAAAGTCATCTTTTCTTAATAAAAATCTATAAGTAGGTCTTCCTACTTCATAAAAACAATAATAATGTCAGACTCTGAGTGTTTGGGACAAGATTCTTGTGGTACGTATTCTACCGAGAAAAGACAAGAGAGCAGTTAGTGATGAATGGGTGTAAAAACAAAACGATCACGCAAATAGATTTTTGTATCTTTTGTTGCGTTTAACAGTCACAAATAAAATGTATTGCGCGTTGCATTGCATTAACTAAACGAAACAAAATTCTTTGTGTTTTCTGTTGCAGTATATTTAACGAAACGAAACGCAATTGCGTTCAAAGACGCAAATTTTTGTACATTTTTTTTTGAGACAAACTTGCATATTATTATATGAAAAATGGAAATAAATACATAAAAATCATAATAACCGGAAAACACCTCCAACAGTCGAGTTGCACTAAACCCTAAACCCTATTCCGCTGCACTACCAGTAACCAGTGTACTAGTACCAACAACCAGTACCAGTGTGTACCTGTAACCAACTCGTTTACCAGTATCAGTTACCAGTGTATCAATATCAATAATTAATATCAGATCCGCAAAATTCCTAAAAAGCTCCAAAAATTGACAAACAAAGACAAGCTGACCTATATATCACTCAATAATAGCAATTCTTTTTGAATTTCGAACGATATAACGCAAAAAAAACGAAACGATACAACCGATTTGCGTCTTGCGTTTCGTTTTTTAACGCAATGGACAAGCACGTCTTACGTCCCGTTTTTTAAACGCCACCAAAAACCTTTGCGTCTTACATTTCGTTCGTACTAAACGAAATGAAATAATGCAAAAACGCGTTGCATTGACGGCCCCAGTGATGATGGCTATAGAAGACTAAGAAGAGTGACCACATAGTCCATAGAGAGTTGAGAAATTTGTTGTTTCCGGAAACTAAAGAAAAACAAACAAACAAAAAGGCGATCGGCCGGCCAGACTGGATTGATCATCCGTGACGGAGTGCGCTGATTAATCAATGGCTTCGGCGATCTTGTCCTCGGTCATATCCATACTTGCCAAGGTCACGGGATTGAGCCCTGGTTGCTCATCGTCGTCGTCGTCAGCTGCTGAACATGATCACGAAGGGATGCAGGGCGATCTGAGGCATCTGAGGAGAACATTACTGCGAATCGAAGCTGTACTGGCTGATGCCGAGGAGAGGGAGATCAAAGACCAGTCCGTCAAGCTCTGGCTGCAAGAGCTCAGGTCACTTCCCTCACTTCCCACTTCCCACTTCCCACTATACCATTCAGATTTCAGAGGCCAAATCCAATCTCACAAAAAAGAAAAAAAAAAAAAGACAACACTTGTCACTTGCTATACATCAACTCTGAGAAAATCTAAGACACATGACACATGTAACGACCGATCTGCAATATGATTGGTCATTTAGAGCATCTCCATTTCTGCTTCTGGAGCGGATGGGTTTAAGGGCAACGTTGGAATAAATAAAAAATAAGTCTTTTATATGTCCTTGATAAGAACTGCTCTCCATCCCAGTCTATCGCTTAGCCTACGCTTAGAACCTGATCACTCAAAAGAGTATACACTTTTAATTACCCTAAGCAAACACTCAATTGTAAGCGTACGATCTCGTGTAGTACAGTCGGGGTCGAACCACAAGGACGGAATTAATTATAAACTTACTCTAAATGCAATTCCAAGTGCTAAAGGAAATGTTTTTGGTCTTTTTGTAATAAGAGGGGGGGTTTTGTCAAGATTTGGTTCCTAAACAGTAACAATTCTTAAACAGTAAATAATGAGGGTAAACAAATGCTAAAGAAACGTTCCTAGGGTCTTCGGAATCAAAATGCTGTCTGGATTAATTGTCTGCGCCCCGCAAGATGTCTCTTGCGGGTCGCAGGAGGTTGGTTAGAGATTTCAACACTGTCTGCTGCCCGCAGAATGTCTCCTATAGGTTGCAGGCAGTGTCAATAACTCTGTCTTTCACTTTCTGCTGATGCTTGCGGGCCGCATGATTTCTCTTGCGGTTCGCAGGCAACTGACAAAAAGCAGCGAAGTTCTGATTCTGAGTTCTGACTCGAGTTACTAATTCCTATTCAAACCAGTCATGATACAAGTTCCTCAATTTTCATATGTTGGTACTTCTAACAATTCCAATTCAATAGAAATTCAAAGATTTATTTCTAAACCTACGTTTAGTTTACTTTTTATACGAGGACTCGGTTCGACTCTCGTCAAACCGCAATTTCTCCTTTCGGATACTCTTGGACGGCAAGCAATCAATCAAAATAGTGCAAATGATAGTTCTTGGTCAAACGATATTGATAACCACCCCGGATTTGGCCTAATCTGTAGGTTTACCGGACGAACAAGCAAAGACACAGGCACGATATAATGAAAGCGCAAGCAAACTAAAAGCAACTCAAGTAAAACATGTTTACAATCAATCCATAACAACAAGTTTCATCCTAAACCCTATAAACTAAAGATCTACTCGCTCATGGCGAGAGAAAACAAAGAAATCATGAAAAGAAAAGAGTTCATGATAAAAGGGACCGAAGAAGAAACTAGAATCAACGCGATCTTCAACTTCTCCAAGGAATCTTCGCGAAATCTCCTCGAAAAATGATGAACAAAGCAAGGGCAGTCTCTTCTTTGGCGGCTAGGTTGAATGAGAGGAAAGTAAGATGCCAAAAACGTCCAAAAGAACGGTTTAAATAGGCAAAAAGGCGGCAGAAAGAGGAAACTGTGCAGCCGCGGGCTTGCGGCCCACAGGAAGTTTGTTCCAATGCCAACTTGTTCTTTAATGCTCCGAATCACGTCCAAATGGCTCCAGAAGCCTGATTTACCTGAAATATGGACAAAAGTAAACAAGTAACTGGAATCTAAACATCCTAACACTAAAATGCAAATGAACTTAGGAATTTTAGGCCAAAAATGAGGTATAAGTCTGGTAAAATGCAGATATGAATGCGGTGCATCAGAACCCCCTAAGCCCATGGGATGGAGATGCTCTTAGCGTAAAACCGTTGAAGTTATGCTGTGAAATCTTTAGTTGAGGGAAGACTGCATGGCTATATGATCCCTCCTCTATATAATAAGGACGATGATAGCACGCCGCAGGACTTGCCCCCAGACCCAACGATGCACTGGCAGCATAATGTGAATGGTTGGGAGGGTCATTTTTGTAAAAATTTGTGGGGCGGAGGTATATTTTTGTAAGATTGTCAGGGTCATTTTTCTGAAAAGAGGGATGTTTCTGTAAAATTTTCTGAAAAGAGGGATGGTCTTGTAAAATTTTCCCAAGTAAAGGATGTTTCTGTAAAATTTTTTGAAAAGAGGGATGTTATTGTAAATTTTTTTCAAGTGTATTGGGGTGTTTGATGGCAACTTATATTTTTCCATATAATAAACATGATTTTGTTTTCCCCGAAAAAAAAAAAAGAAACTATATCTCGAGTTATTTTTTTTTTATGCAAGTCCAATTTTAGTCTCCAAACTATTGCATTTGGTTCAAAGTGATCCCTAAACTATTTTTTAGTTCAAATTGGTTTCTAAACTCTGTTGAAATATTTTTTTTGTTCAAATTGGTTCAAATTGGCCGTTGAATTATTTTTTGGTTTAAACAAATTTACAATTTTGGTTCATATTGTCCCTCCTAATTACTTTCATTTATATTAATTGGTATCAAAATTAGTTCCTAAGCTATATCAGTTAGCATAAAATAAAAGCAAAGTGGAAAGTAATGTGAACCAAACTATGTAGTTCATATACCAATTTGAACAAAAAATAATTCAAAAAACCAATTTGAACCAAAGCAATAGTCCGGTGAGTGACCAAAACGGACTCTTCTCTCTTTTGTTTATATGAAAGATATTTCTGGTAAAAGAATATGTACCATAAAAAAGGTAAAGTTGGATGTTCGTTGTATATATTATCTTCCAAATTTTGTTTGTACCATTAAATTATTTCTACAAACAGCTAATCAAATAGCTTATTTTGTAGCTATTTTCGAAAGAAGTATCAATTTAATTTTGTCTTATGTGCTGTCTTTGGTTTTTCTGCAAATGGAACTTGCTCAAAATAATTTTTATGTTTTAATGTTGTGTATTCCAGAGCTTTAGCAATACAAGCAGAAGATGTCCTTGATGAGTATCACTACGAGCTGCTACACCAGCAAGCCAGTCAGGAAATGGCCACTACAAAGCTGGATATGTTATCAGCTGATTCCTCAGATTTAGAAAGCATGGCAAGAAAAATCAAATCCATACGAAGGATGTTTGAGGAGATTGAAAGGGAGAGAGATGCCCTTCACCTGAGAGACTGCGACGGTGAGCGAAGAGATGATGCTAATTGGAAGCCGGTGCCAACAAGCTCTTTTCTTGGTGATTTGAGAATATATGGGAGGAAGGAAGATAAGGAGAAAATTGTCAAGTTTTTGCTGAATGATAGACTCAGTGACAAGACGGAGATAGTTGAGACAATGCGAGATGGTAGACCTGATTTTCGCTCAGTCTTTGTGCTTCCGATTGTCGGTATTGGAGGACTTGGCAAGACAACTTTAGCTCAACTGGCTTATAATGATAAATCTGTGCAGGACTTTTTTGATTTTCGGGTGTGGATCTGTGTAGCTGATAACTTTGATATTGTAAGGATAACCAAGCAAATCGTTGAATCTTGTAGTGACCACAAATGTGACACCACTGAACTAGACGAGCTTCAAAAAAGTCTTGCCGGATTATTGAAGAAAAAGAAGATCTTGTTGGTGTTAGATGATGTGAACAATGAAAGGTCATTTCTATGGGATAGTTTCAAACCCCCTTTGTCTTATGCAAAGCTTACAAAGGTATTAGCAACTACACGGAGTGAGCTAGTTGCAAGCATCATACAAACTGGATCGCCTTACAGACTAAGCCACTTAAGTGGATCTGCTTGCCTGGGGATATTCACCCAGTTTGCCACTCGGCCTCTCTATTGGCAACAACCATTTCAGCAAAGCAATCACAAAAATTTTGGAACTATTGCTCGCCGGATAGCGCTAAAATGCAAAGGATCGCCTTTGGTGGCTAAAACCCTCGGCAGTCTACTGTGCAATGAGATTGATGAAGACAGATGGAGAGAAGTTGCAGAGAGTGAACTTTGGGAGTTGGAGGATCAAGGGAATAATATCTGGCCTGTTCTAAAATTGAGTTATAATAGGATGCCAGGTTACCTGAAACAATGTTTTGCATACTTTGGTTTGTTTCCAAAATCATATATCTTTCAAAAAGATTATGTTGTGAAGCTTTGGATTGCACAGGGCTATATTCTGCCAAAAGGGAAACGTCCTTTAGAGGAAGTTGCTGGTTCATACTTTGATGAATTGATCCAACGGTCAATGCTTCAGTTTTCACAATTTTCGAGGAGTACGAAGGAGGGTTTCCTGATGCATGATCTGATCCATGACCTAGCCGTACATGTTGCTGGGAACCGATGTCTTTCAGTGGTGGATAGCAAAACGGTTGATCTAGGTACCGATGTGCTCCATGCATCCTTTCTCCCGTCAAAGGATCAAGTCATCCTGGATTTTCATGCATTGAGTAGGGCTGCACATCTAAGAACACTCCTAGTACCCATGTCAAGGCAGATGCAAGGACCAGGTTCTGTGATTCACAAGCCACAACTGGAGAAACGTGGTAATTACAGTTCTTGGTTCAAAAGTATGTATACACAATCTATGCTGGAGTTGTATGATCCGGAGTCTATTGAATCTCGCGAGGAAAATGAATTTATGCCAGAGTTTTATGATGAAGATCGCAATTCTATGATTAAATACGACATCAATAGGAGATATGAAATTTCGGATCTTACAATAAAAAATTTCCAATGTCATAGCAGCAGTGGATATGAAATACCAGAATCAATGATTGAAATGTTTCAACGGTTGCGTGTATTAGATCTGAGCTATACGGGTCATTTGAGAGTTCCTAATCTGATAGGTGAACTCAAACATCTGCGCTATCTTGCTTTGAGAGAAACTACTATTACAGATCTTCCCGAATCTTTATGCAAGCTATACAATCTACAAGTGCTAGACTTGGATCGTTGCGAAAGCCTACGCAAACTTCCAAGAGGAATGAAAAATCT
Organism: Cyperus esculentus; assembly: GCA_030179965.1. Classification (NCBI taxonomy): domain Eukaryota; kingdom Viridiplantae; phylum Streptophyta; class Magnoliopsida; order Poales; family Cyperaceae; genus Cyperus; species Cyperus esculentus. Next base: position 2,909,793 of record JASGLE010000010.1, on the reverse strand, counting down.
TACAGAATTAAGGCACCTCAAACTACCTATAATGGATGATTCTCATATATGTATGCCGAGGGGTATGGGAAACCTAACAAATCTTCAAACCCTATCAGCATTTTATATTGGTGGAGATGTACATCATTGTGGGATATATAAGTTAGCGGGGTTGGTGAATCTCAAAGGGGACTTGAAGATATACGGATTGAATAGAGTTCATGAGGAAATTTTTCCCAATTTGGGTAAACTGAGGTCGGTAAAGAAACTGATGCTTAGTTGGAATGTTGGGGGTTCTGACAAATGTAACTATGGGGGCTTTGAAGAGGGCCAAAGCCTATACATTGATGCAGCTTCTGTACTCAGTGGTATTATGCCCCCAATCAACATTGAAGAATTGATTGTGGAAGCTTTTTGTGGATCACGGTTACCTGCTTGGATGGGCAATTGTTCATACGCCAAGTTATCTTCAATTAGGCTCAACTTCTGCCATGATAGCTGTACCAAGCTCCCACCACTGGGTCAGCTCCCTTCTCTAAAACATCTGTCGGTTCAAGGAATGATGGTTTTGAAAACAGTTGGTCCTGAGTTTTGCGGATCTACTTCGAGGGTTACCGTATGCTTCCCAAGGTTGGAAATGCTGGAATTTTCAGATATGTCGTCATGGGAGGAGTGGTACAACTTACATGACGACAGCTTCCCCCGCCTTCACGAGCTCACTATCAGTTGCTGCACCAGACTTCTGAGGCTCCCAATCTCATTATCTTCCTCACTATGCACACTCGAGTTACAAGATTGCGATAGTTTAAACTCAATTCCTGTGCTCCCTTCACTGACGTCACTGATATTACAGGGCCGATGTTACTTCAATTTATGGTCACGTTCCTTGTGCCTACCAAAACTTAATTGCCTTCAGATCTCATACCATTCCTCGCAAATTCTGGAGTTCTTTAAAAATTTGTTTGTGCTCAGAACAATTAAGTTGGAGCATTGTATAAACATTGAAGAATTAATCGGACTGCAGCATCTGAAATCACTTGAGGTTCTGGAAATCCGAGCATGTCCTAAACTGAAGGTCTCTCAGGAAGATACGCAGCAGTCTAAGTTCTGTTTGGTCGTTGATTTTTAGAAACGGAGAAGAGATGATGAATTGTAATATTGCATTATTTTTATTTCGTTACAATCTATATATACATGTTTTTTTTTTTTTTTTTTCTCTCTCTCTCTCTCTTGAGACAAGTTTTGCACAGGAGTCCCGAATTTATATTTGTGTATGTTCATCCAATATATTGGGGACTTTTGGGATATAGTTTGCTCATTGGTGTGAACTGGAATGAGGAATATATACCAGTTTTCGTGCATTTGAGATATGAAATGCATGAATATGGTGAACATTCTTACAATATAGACAGCATACAATAATTAAGGCCATATTATATAGAAATTGGCAGACACACACTTGAGGAATATATCCCATATGATTTTTTTTTTTTTTTTTTTTTTTTGAGGTGGTATGTATGTATCACAATAGATAGGATCAGAGGGTTTTCAAAATTTCAACACTGCTAGTTAAAATTTCCAAAGTTTGTCTGGGACTCCATGTTTTCCTAGATGGGTTGAGATGAAATCTCATGTCTTTTCGATCCCATCTCTCTCAAGAATCCACGAAAAACGATGAAAATATTGCATCAGACTTTTCTTTATCCAAATCCATAACAAGATATTATCAGAGAGTTCAATAATAATAATAACTTTGTCTGGAACTGCTATCTGCTCGTATTATGGCATAATGGCACAGGCACAGCCGCACAGGCACTGACACGGCCATTGTCGGAGAAGCAGAATTTGACAAGCTCATAAGATGGATCTTGCTATCTTCGGGCAGATTAATATGTTTATTCACATCCTCTGCCTTAAGGTAATATGCCATGAAGCACACAGGTTGTTGGATCGTCTCAAGATACGAGACTGCACAAATCTTGAGGCAATCCAACGGCCCATGTACTTCATGGCACCATGCCTTAAGGCAGAGGATAATCAGCAAACATATCTCATATAGGGTTGTGCTCCAGTGCAGGCGACGGGCGGGCAACCTGTCGGGCGGGCTTCCGGCGGGCGACGGGCGTAGGCGGGCGACGGGCAGCGGGCGACGGGCGGCAGGCTACCCTGGGCGAAGTGTGAAACCCCCGCCCTTACCCGCACTTCGCCCGTCGGGCTACCCCGGGCACGGGCGGGCGACGGGTCTGGGCGCGGGTGGCCAAGCGGCGGGCGCGGGGAAAAATGTGACACAATTTCGGACCGAAAATTTTTTTTTTCGGTTCGAAATTGTGTGTTTTGCACAGAGCACACTGTGTGTTTTTTTTTTTTGGACCCGAAATTGAATTGTATTTTATAATTTTGAAAATTTATAAGTTTGTTGAAGAACAAAAAATTGCAACTTTTTTTTTGAAATTGAGTTATATTTTATAAGTTTGAAAATTTATAAAATTTATTTGAAAATTTATAAGTTTGTTGAAGAACCAAAAATTGCAACTTTTTTTTTTAAAAAATGAGTTCTATTTATAAGTTTGAAAATATATTTTTTAAAAAAAAGTTACCCTCCTCCTTCATTCCGGGTAGAGGTGGCAAAATCTGACCCGACTCGAAAAACCTGCCCGACCCGAAACCCGACCCGTGTTCCAGGGAAAGTCAGGCTGACCCGAACCCAACCCGACCCGACCCAGGAATTAAGGTGCAAAATCTGACCAAACCCGAAAAACCCGCCCGACCCGACCCAAAAAAAATGTCGGCAGACATCAACCCGATACCCGACCCGAACCCGACCCCGACCCGACCCGACATTCTGCCACCTCTAATTCCGGGCTTGGGACCGGCTATGCTATTATATTATAAAATAACATAGGCGGAGTTCTAACTTTTTTTTTTTGTTAGTAAAAATTTAAGAAAGTAAGAAAGTATTTAATAATTTGAAAAAAAAGAAAATAGAGTGTATAGACTTCATACCGAAACTACCTATTTAGTTGTTCGATCTCATATACCATAGGACGGTCTCTTCTTCGGGTTCGCATTCGTCGTCCGAATCCGGCTCTGGGTTGCTCTCTTGAGTTTCGGCACCGAATGTAGTTGCTTCAATTTCATTGTATTACTCACGATTTTCCGCATCAATCCAATCCTTGAGGCATACGAGTCGCTCGAAAACCGCTGGTCCCAACTTGCTTCTAATATCATTGAAAACCAAAAAATAGTTAGTAAAAAAAAATAAGAATCCGAATTAAAAAAAAAATGTGTAGATATAATAAATATAGTCATTTACCTTTTATCGGAAAGAATCCGATTTGCCGAACTAAAACAAGATTCGGAGGGTACGGTTGACATAGGAATGGCAAATATGTTGTGGGCCATAAGAGATAGAGTTGGGAAAAGATTTACGCTTCTTTTCCAATATTCTAGAACATCAACCCCCTCCGGTCCTCCTAGTAATCCAAAAAAGATATTTAACTCGTTGGAGGTGTTGTACGTAGCATCCGAACTTTCCGATAAAGATGATAACAATCCCTCGGACGATTGGGTCCTATTAAATTTGAAGATAAAAAAAAAAATCGAATTTTAAAAAATCGAATTTAAAAAACCGAATTTTAAAAAACCGAATTTTTTCAAAGAAAATACGAATTAAAAAAAAAAAACGAAAATCAAAGGAATTTAAAAAATGTACCTCCTGGGCCCGGCATGACTTGTAGAAGCCAGTTGTTGGGCTCCTCTTCGTGCGAAATATAGGTTGACATATCTTCAACCGTTTTGGTCACAAATGCATCCTCATCTCCACTCAAAATACCTAAATTATTGTTATAAAATCGTAGCATTTTTACCGCGTAGAACTTCTTGTATGTTGGATGGAGACAATTTGCTATAATCGTGACGGGAGGTACGTGTTCCCAATATTTGAGAAACTTGTCCTTCATGGCTTGTACGATCGGAGCGAGAGTATCGTCGGATTCCTCCATAGCTAAGCAAATTTAAAAAACTGCAAATTCCGAATTAAAAAAAAGTTTGAAATACAAAAAAACTGAAATTAAAAAATGAGATTTATAGGAAATTAAAAATGTACCTGCCATGTCCTTGTACACTCCGGAAATGTAGTAGAGGTGGTGAAGCAACGCATGCGCGGTCGGTGTGTACGAGCAAGACAATGCTACTGTTGCTTTAAAAAATACTTCAAGAAATTTCATTAGTTGGTGTAATTGGGCCCATTCACCGTTCGAAAGTGCTAATAGCATTCCGTCGGTCGATTCATTCAAAATTTCAGTGATAGCACGGACATAAGGAAAACATCGTTTTATCATTCTATAAGTTGAGTTCCAACGGGTATCGATATCCCATGGCACTCTTAGTTTACTAAACCCCAACCTTTGACACAAAGCATGAAATCTTTGTTTTCTAACGCCGTTAGTAAAAATAAAAGTTAAAGCCCTCTTAAATTTTTGTATTAAATCGCTAACACCGGACGTTTTAAGTCCCGCCTTAACGGTGAGGTTTAAAACATGACAAGCACATTTTTGGTGAAACAAAGCTCCATCCATAATTGGAGATAATGAACGGAAAAAATATTCTATAGACTTTATTATTGTTACTAGCATTATCAAAAAAAATTGAGATAATTTTATCTTTTAAATCAGTTTTCAAATTATATTCTCTTGCAACACCCATAATTGCTTGAAAAACTACTTCGCCGGCGTGTGGCCATTCTATTACACGAAAACGTAGTACTCTTTTTTGCAATTTCCAACTATCATCTATATAATGTGCGGTAATACAAATATAGGATAAACCTTGTTTACTAGCGGTCCAAATGTCAGATGTGAGTGCTACTTTAAATGGTGTGGTTGCAAATATGACAATCAATTCATTCTTACGATCCGTAAATTGTTGTTTAAGTTCTTTGGTCATTTTTCTATAATGAATTCTTTTGTACAATGGTTGACCGCAACCTCTAATCATTAGACGGGCAAAACTCAAACAACCACCCATGCTAATTGGTTGTTCCTTATGGGCAATATATCGTGCAAACTCACTTAACATTTTTTTTTCATCGTATCGTTGGTGAGCTTGTGTACCATCCGGGTTGATAACGGTTTGGACCGATCTAGTGTCGGGCTTTTCTTGTGGTTCTTTACCATCTTTCTCATGACTACGGGCATGTCTAAGAAAGGAACTCATACCATTTTCTTCATCATAAGTAAACTCACCTTGACAACCTTTTACCTTGCATTATGCGCTTATCAACTTGCCGGTGTCCGGATCGAGAGTTTGCTCGTAGAAGTGCCACCATGCCGCGGTGTACCTCGGGCGGGGCCCCTTTCTCTTTTTAAGACCCGGTTGCGAGCTTGTCGGTGTCACCTCCACCTCCTCTTCTATTTCGGTTTGTCCGACCGAAACATTTGGTACGGGTGCGGCGGCGATCGGAGCATATGTGCTCCCTGCTCCACTTCCGGTGCTCGCGCCGTGAGGAAAAAAATTAAGGTCGGGCGGTGATGTTTGAAAAAATCGAGGTGAAGGAACATTTTGTGGAAAATTTGTATTTGTTGGAAAAAAATTGGGGTTTTGTGAATAATTAGGACCGAAAATTTGTTCACTTAATTGTTGAACATGCTCATCGATGTTTGTTGTGAATTGGTTAGGTGGTGGAGGTGCCATTTTGTCACTACAAATGTGCAAAAAAAAAAATCCGAATTAAATTATTGTAAAAAAAAAACGATTTAAAATAATGCAATTATTTTCTAAAACCGATTTAACAAAAAAAACGAATTTTAAAAAAACCGATTTAAAAAATTGATTTCAAAAAACCGATTTAATAAACTGATTTAAAATAATATTTCTAAAAACCTTTTTAAATTATTTTTAATTCGGTTTTAAAAAAAAGAATTAAAATTTAATTAAAAAAACCAATTTCAACTATTATTTCTAAAAACCAATTTAAAAAAAAATGATTTAAAATAATTGTGCAATTGCATAAAAAATCAATTGTAAATTTGTAATATTCATATAATGTTAAAAAAATAAATAATGCAAGAAGAATATACCTCCGAATTTTGCGGGAATACCGGCGAAGATCTTGTGCAATTTGCGGAATTAAATTAAATATAACCACCAAAACTTAAATACTAATATAAATAATAGTAAATATAAGATTGAGAATATGAGAGATTGAGAGAGTATTGAGTGTGAGAGATTGAGAGAATTTGATAGTTTGGTTGTGCGGAATGAGTTGGAAATGTATGGATGTATTTATAGGTGTCAATTGGATGGGGGGAAGTTTGAAAATAGGGGACCGTTTGGGGGGGTTTATAAGGGACCGTTGCGTCCCCATAGGCAACCGTTGCCCTGGCACGGGCTACCACGAGCGTCGGGCGCGGGCGACCCCGGGCGAGGGCACGGGCGAGACGGGCGGGCTACCCCGGCCGGGTCGGGGGGGTTAGTGCGGGCGACGGGCGGGCGAGACCAAATAACCATACCCTTACCCGTTTGAACCCGACCCGCCGGACCCGGGACGGGCTACCCCGGGTGGTGGGCCCGGGCGGGCTACCACGGGCGCCGGGTGGGGGGACTATCGGGTGCGGGCGCGCCCGAGACGGGTAAGGGCCCAACCCTAATCTCATATATGGTTAAGCAACTCTACCTACTACGCATTACCTTGCTGAGCGAAGTGTGGTCCATCCGATTTTGTCTCGAGATGTGCACTCTCTCAATCTTGAAGACCCGCCTGAAAATCCACTAGTCGTGGCTGTCATGCTATATTGTCCTGCGCAGCAGGCGAGAAGGACCATAGTAACAAGATTTGCGTATAATTCGTATTTTGACTTTTACAGAATGAATTGGCACATTAATCATTGATTCGGAAGTTATCCGTTATTCGCATACTATTCACATATATAACAATAGCATTTAATTCGCGAATTTTTGAAATATGCAGCTCCTATTGGTGTGAATTAGAATCTCCCCACATGAGTTGGTAGTGTTCAACAGAGATTTCTCTTGTCACGTGGGTTGGCAGACTCCTCTTTTTCATTCTTTGATCTTCTATGGTGGAACTAACAACATATTGTATTTTGTTGTTGATAAGTAAAAATATTATTTTTTATATTTTTAATTATACTACATAAACAAATTATTTCTGAGTTATTTATGAACTCCAAATTTTTGACCTCGCGTAACGAAATCCGAACTAAAGAGTTGTTACTGTGGTAATGGTAAGGACAATTCATATCCTCGGCCGTGCGGCATCGGTGATCGAAGAAAAGAGGGAGAAAAAAAATCCTCAGTGAGACCAAAGGGCGTGGACCCCACCGAACCGAAACCGAGGTTTCTGGTAGGACGCCAGAGAAATAGGAATAAGCTGAAAATTCGCTGCGCGGCAGACGGCAGTTGTGAATTTCATCTTTCTGGTTCTAACTTCTAAACTGGATAATCTCATACTTCACTCCCTCCCTCACTCATGTCGGCCTCCGCTCCAACTCCCACCCCGCACTCCTCTCCCCTCCTCCCAACCCCTCCCCGCGCGCATCCCAAACCCTCGATCCCCACCGACGCGACTCTGAAGCGGCGCCTGCTCCGCAAGGGCGGCGTCGAGGCCACTCCCAAGATCCTCCACCGTCTCCGCAAGAAGGAGACGCTCAAGTCCCTCCGCCGGGCGAAGAAGGCCGCGCTCTCGCAGGACCCGCCTCCGCTGAGCCATGCGCAGAGCGAGGCCCTGGCGGAGGACGGCCGCTTCCGTGCGATCCGAGCGGAGTACCGCGAGCTCAGGAGGGAGGTGGTTGGAAAGAGGCCGTGGGAGAGGGAGAGGAGTGGGGGTTTGGGTAGGGTTTTGGGGTCTGGGGAGGAGGTGGGGTTGAGAGGGGAGCATCTGGTGGAACTTAGAGAGATGATGAAGGAGAGGAACCGAGGGGAGTTTCGGTGGCTGTTGGATGATGACATTGAGGAGCATGGGAGTGGGGGTGAGGATGGAGAGAGGCGTTTGGTTCGATCGAAGAGGAGAGTATTGGGGGATGAAGAGAAGATTAAGTTCATTGTGAAAAGGTACAAGCTTTTGGTACAATATATGGTACGCTTTTTCATAATTATGAAGGCTAATTCTGCTGTGGATTAGAAGAAATATGGACCGTTCATTTTCCATAATCGGATGACCACAGTATGCCTGTTAGATACAATTAAAGAGAGATGTTTGATAAGAACCGCTCGATTCAAAATGAGAAGTTGTTTAGCTGATCCATGGAAGAACAACTCATTATAAATTAGTTAAAAGTTAGTTGTTATTGTTAAATGCAGCCTTCGGGGCTCGGACATGGATTGGCATGATTGGAGGTTCATCAGACTGATGAAGCAAGCCGATATTATATTTCATGAAATGAACATGTTAGATATACTGAAAGGATTGGAGGAAGCTAAAAATTGGAGACAAGCTCTCTCCGTTGTCAAATGGGTATATAGTCAAAAGGGCTACTTCCACCGGGAAAGCAGGTATAATTTTTGAAATTGAATTTGATTTTGAATTCATTATGTATCTATGGTACATTTTAGATGGTTTTACCTGTATAATGTAGATTTGTGTATACAAAGCTTTTATCTGTGCTTGGGAAAGGGAGGCGGCCAACTGAAGCACTTCAGATTTTCAAAGAAATGCTTGTAAGTTCAATTAATTATTTTTATTTTTCACATTTTTTTTGTTATACTAATGTGATTCCTATCTATTATATGTAGACTGAAGCTCAAATATATCCTGATATGGCTGCATATCACTCAATTGCAGTCACTCTGGGACAAGCTGGAATGGTTCACGAATTAATTAAAATAATTGAAACTATGAAGAAGAAGCCCCCGAGAAATATAACAATGAGAAGAAAAGACTGGGATCCAACTCTGGAGCCAGATATTGTAATCTATAATGCGGTATGTTTTACTTGTCATACTATTCTGATTTTTTATCAACCGCTGACCTAGGTATTGCAAGTTCGCAACCCCTTAACTATAGTTCTGTCCGAATCAGATTGCGCTGTGCACCGGCCAAATATATTCTGTAGTCTGAGGTACTTGACATTTAATAAACAGAGTTGCTTCATTTGGATTTTGGGCAGTCTTGAGGTCGCTGGGTTATAGAGGAATTGCTCAGAGTTTTTTTCCGAACTGTTACTAACTGTATAGTTACAGTGAGTTTTGGTGCACTTCTTGTGATGCTGTTGGTCTTTGTTTATATTAACAAGTAATTTCCTAAATTACTCTTCAGGTTCTAAATGGATGTATACCTTCTTCTCAGTGGAAAGGGGTCTTTTGGGTATTTGACCGAATGAGATATGGCTGCATAGAACCTAATGCAGCTTCCTATGGATTGGCTATGGAAGTAAGTGGCTTGGATATAATTGCTCTATCTAATGATATCATAGTCCGTGGTTAGTAAATTGTTTTTGGGAAAGGTTTACTGTAACTTTTTTTCTCTTTTTATTTATATATGTTGTTTGTACCCTTCTATCCTTAATAGGAAATGCTTTTGACAGGTGATGCTTAATGCTGAAAAATATGAGTTTGTCCACAAATTTTTTGACAGAATGAAGAAAAATGGATTAGCTAATCAAGCAGTCACGTACAAAGGTAAAATCCTGCATCCTTGTTGGATTTCCTTAATCGTCTGTATCAAGAACCAAAAGTACTCTTCAAAGTTAAAATGAACTTGTGTCAAATGAGTTAAATTCAGGATATTTGGATCACATTTATGCTCTGTTGGCACTGATTTGAATGAATCTGGTTACCTTGATTGCAGATATACATTTAGTTGTTACTTTTTAGTCCTATAGGCTATAGGATGTACCATGCTATTATGTTTCTCTTTGTTCTAGCCTACCCAACTTGTTTGACAGGCGATGCTGAGCTTACATTTTATGTACTGTCTAACTGTCTGATTGTTTGTTCAATTAATTTCAGTTCTTGTGAAATGCCTTTGGAAAGAAGGTAGAATAGATGAAGCAGTTGAGGCTGTAAGGGATATGGAGAGTAGAGGAGTCGTTGGTGTATCCTGTGTGTACTATGAACTCGCGTGCTGCCTATGCAACAAAGGGAGGTGGCATGATGCCATGTTTGAGGTCAGCTGAAAGAAAAAAAAAATTGGCCCTCATCCTTGCTAATATAATTATCCTTCTTATCTGTTGTTGTTATTGTTGTCGTGCAATCAACTACTAGCCAAAAACATAAGATCGAAGATATAATTTTGTCATAAATTACTCCAACATGTCAAGCATTACTTTGTTCACAGGTTGAGAAGCTGATGAAACTGCCTCATACCAAACCGCTGGAGGTAGCATTTACTGGCATGATTGTATCATCATTTGAAGGGGGCTACATAAATAACTGTACTTCAATCTTTGAAAGAATGAAGAATTATTGTTGTCCAAACACAGGAGCAATAAACTCCATGATAAGAGTTTATGCTAGATCTGACATGTTTGCAAGAGCAAAAGACCTGTTTGAAAGTATGAGTACAGTCTTCCATGAAAAAGCAGATGGGTATACATACAGCTTAATGCTTGAGGCTTCGGCTAGTGCGCTACAGTGGGAATATTTTGAGTTTGTTTACAGAGAGATGACCTTGGCTGGTTTCCAACTAGATCAACGGAAGCACACAAGTTTGATTGTGGAGGCATCAAAATTTGGAAAGGTACTATTTACTGAGTCCCATTGTTAAATTCGTGTCAATGTAATCAATTATAAATGTCCTCAATTATTCCATGTTCATACCATTTAGCTTCAACTGAGTATGCCGAATGATATATCTATTCAATCATATTGGCGTAGTTAAAAAAGACAGACGATAAGTGACACTTGAACCAATATTAGACCATAGCAGACACACATGGAATCACTATAGCTGCAGAATTGATAAACTTGCAAATTCAACATCACTGAAAGAAGTTGACTAATATGTTTATCCAATGGTCTCTCTGCAGTCAAGTTTACTGGAGCATGCATTTGATACAATACTTGAGGCGGGAGACATCCCTGATGTGACGATCTTCACTGAATTGATTTGCCATGCAATTTCTGAAAGTGATTTTCAGAGAGCTTCAACCCTAATAAATGGCATGTGCCATGCTTCACTGAGAGTAAATGAGTCACAGTGGATCGACCTCTTCAGAAAAAACATGGATCACTTCAGAGAAGATGCACTTCTGGGCTTATTGGATTATGTAAAATCAGGTCATATTTTGTCAGAGGAACCTGCCACTAGTTTTGTTAAATCACTAGAGCACTTAACTGGTAATAGTTTGCTCAAGATTGCTGATTCAAAAGTAGTTATTGAAGAACCTCGAAAATGTCTGAAAGTAGGGAAATGGAAGTGGGATTCAAAGACTTCTGCCGTGGATGAAGTGCTCGAGTCACTGACTGCTAACGTTGGTAATATTTTTGATGAGTTACCGTCAGCAGAAGAAATACTGCAAATGTGGGAGCAGGAGAGAAGCAAGACTTATCTATGATTGACTTGCATCATGGATCAGGATATGGCAGTGATGAGAGCCGGGTAAAGATTAGGACACTTGCCTATGTAATTTTGTAGAAACTGAGTTCATCTTGTATACCTGATATTTGTAAAAGCATGTTCATATGAAACAAAATTCTCTGATAGATCATACAGCAACGTATGTTGTTTGCAATTCCTTTGATTTGCTTACTCTGTATTATCGCTTTTTTTACTGACTCGTAATTTTAAAATGTAGATATCTCATGTAGATAAATCTCAATGATCTATATTTCACGTCTGAAGCCGAAAAATAAATATTCGAAATTCCACAAATCAACTTAATATCAGGGATATTGATTCATCTTATATGAAATCCATAGTTAGCCATCTTTATTAGCTATAACATAATATATTTATTATTACCTCTTTCACATAGTTTAGCCATCTTTATTACCTCATTGGCTCATTCCCGGTACCGGTGGCGGGGGTTCCAATCTGCTGCCATAAAAATCTATGGCACCATTGCTGTCATAGATTTTGGACGGTTGATATTGAATCCCACGGCCTGGATTTAGATGGAGGGGGCCTTCTTTTGTTAATGGGTCCCACTTGTCATACACAGTAGAAAGTATGACATACTCGTGCTCTAGAAAAGGCTTAATTTTTGGTGTACCATCAAAACTTGCTTAATTGCCAATATCCCCATCATCATACTCTAATATCCTATATCCCCATTAAAATTTAACTTTTCTTTCTATTATCCCCTTTCATTTATAAAATCCGCTATTAATGTATTGTAAATCATTGAAATTACATTTTTACCCTCACTTTAAATTGGAGACGTCCTTTCTAAATAGAACTATAGAAGCCCTTGCTGATATGCTGGCAATCTGACAATAGACTTTTCATTGAGGACGAGTATTTATCCTCATCACTACTTCCTCTCATTGAGCTGACGAGGATAAATACTCTGATTATTATCCTTTCAAAGCAGATAAAGATGAATAATGTTATTATATTGCAGCTTTGGTTCAATTTGTTTAATACGTTTGATTTATGCATCGATAAATGATGGGCGCCTAATGATACTATCGCTAGATTAAATGATAATATTCTGTTGTTGTTATTCAATCAGCTTGTATCTCCATCTTTAATTCATCCGAATTTTCAGCAAATGAGATTCTTCCCATGTCCTCACTAAATTGGCATTTTCTTAAGGTATTGGCAAAATGGGCGGTGGCTGCGTGATTTTCTTTCTACAGCTTGTTCTTTTGTCAGCATATGATATGAACAAGGAGTTATATTTAAAAAGAACATCTCCAATTTAAGTGGAGGGTAAAAGTGTAATTTCGACATTTATTATACATTAACAGTGTATTTTTATAAATAAAAGGGATAATAACAATAAAGTTAAATTTTAATGGGGATATAAGATATTAGAGTGGATTGATGAAGATATTGGCAATTAAGCAAGTTTTGATGGGTACACCCAAAATTAAGCCTAGAAAGAACTATGGCAGCGGATGTGAATCCCCGGTGGCGGTATATCTCTCCGTTCCCCACTATAGAGGACTGCGGCGCAATCTATACGGAAGGAAGCGCGAATTCATATACCCTGCTGTACTGCATTGTGCAGTTCGCAGCGTCAGCCATTGGATTGTCTTGAGATTCGTGCCAGCGCGGATCTTGAGACGATCAAACGGCTGAAGTTTTGAGCTGCACAATGCAGTAAGTTAGGGATGAGCACGCAAGGAAGCGCGTCTCTTTCTTTCTTTTTACAGAATCTTCCATCCGATTCGTTTCAGCAATCCAACCTCCAAGCGGACCCCATATAACAGACCGCTTTCTCTCATCGGTTCTGGGGCGTCCTCGTGAGCCGAGCCCACGCAATATCATCAGCACCAGCAGAAGAAGGATGATATTGATACCGTGTCTGAGAAAGAACGAAATCGAAGAGAGTCAAAGGAGGAAACGACAAGAGAGGAATTGAATCGCCATGGGGAATTGCCCGTGCTTCGGCCCCTCCAAGGCGGAGCGAACCGAGGCCGATCGGGTCGAGTCCGAGGATGCGCGCGCCAGAGCCGCTGAAGCTGCTCAGAAGAGGTTTATTTATCCCTTTTTCTCTTTTCTCTTTTCCGTGTTGTAGCTTCTTATATATCGATTTTAGACTGCGCTTTAGATTCAGTTCATTGATTCTGAGCTACTTGCTACTGCAAAATTGTATTGGATATGACAATTTGGGATCAAACTTAAGAGAGTAGAATGAATAATTTATTATTCGAAGTGAAATCCCAATGATCAGCTGCTTCGGGCACCAGATTATTTGCTCCAAACACCTTTTTTTTTTTTTGACATGTTTTGGATGAAAAAGCCATTGCAACCACACTGTTGCAAGAGTGAAATGAGACATTGAAGTTTTTAATTGAATGGTATCAAGTAATGCTTGCGGTATGTCCATCCATAAACAGGAGTTAAATGAGTGTAAGAATAAAACTATTCATGGTTCAACGGTATGATTATAAGGGCATTGTCATCTATAATGTGTAGAAAATGGTGTCCGAATGTACCGCTCTATGATAATGTCATTCAAGTAAATAATCATGAAACGTTCTTATCTTCAATAGTAGTGCGTCTTTCTGAAGTAAGGAATCTCCTACCTAGCCCTTATCTTTAAAAGTTATCTTCCCAAAGAAGGGACAAAAAGGGGTCCATGTGCCTCTTAAATGACCCCTAGTATCACAATGAGCACGCATGATGACTGATTTTTGGGGACATTTAATATTGAGAGAGTCAGTTAATGGGGAGGCGATGGATTGTTGTATGAGCGAATGCTGGTACTTGCATTGTACATAATTAACAATACATAGTAACTCATTGTTGAATGTAATGGATATGGTCTTAATGGTGGTACTGGTAATCATTCAAAGTAAAAAATATGAATGGATAAGAGATGATCACGATATGGAAGTGTTTTTGGATGTGGACTTGGGAATTTCAGGATTCAAAGGATTGGATTTTGTAGAAATCAGATAGATAAAATGATTACAAACTTAGACTGAAGGACAAAGGATAAAGTTTTGAGGATTTTGTACTGCCAGACCCTGTTCCATCCATGTCTCTTACACATTTCATGTCCACTCAGCCAGCCTATAGGCAATCTGAAAATATTGCAACTTTTTTGTATAGCATCTGTGCATCTATAAATAACAATCCCCTCCACTGTCAAAATATAAATAACAAAGTAATGAAAAACCTTAATGAAATATATGTTAATAGATAAAGTAAAATGGACTGCAAGGATATTATTTCCTAGAAATGTTACTTAGTACTAAAAAATGGCTATGTGTTCAGGCAAGAGCAGTTTGATAAGTCAGCTATTGGGAGAGCAGCTCGAGCTCAAATGGAAGCAGCAAAGAAACAACAACAAAATCAGAGCTCAGGAGAGCCAGTTCTGAAGGTATGTGTAGTATCTGATTTGCAAGGGCATTAAAAAGTGTAGTGGAAAAGGGACTTATATGTCTCTTTCACTTCGACAACTTTCATATCTATTACCATATCTCATAGGTTTTTGTAACCAAGAAAATATTGTGTTCTGTTCTATTTTTATATTTTTTTATAAAAAGGTCCGTAATGATTAAGAACATATAGTGCTTTTAATCAGTGGATAAATTTATGTAGTAGAAACCACTTATATTCCTAATTACCTTTTGGTATCTAATAAGGTTTTAAATTGTGGATGCAGTGGCAAATGGGGTGATGGATTTGTTGCCTTTGAGGATGCTTCTGTAAATGCAAGTAGGTTTGCTAGGTTTTGATTTTATTAGTAATAGTTCATACCCTGTATGTTATATATTTATAAAAAAAATAATATATGCCTTTTACGTGAATGCAATTGAAATGCTGCTTGCTTGCTTGACTTGTTCATTGTTTCTACTTAGTTTGGAGTAATTAAAATGCATAAGAAGTTGATTGAGCTCACAATAGTCGGTGTGGTAATAGTTTTGTTTCAGATTTCAAGTTTCACAAAGATTAAGCACGTTTTTTTTACATTGAAATGTACTGTCAATATCAATGAATGTCCACGAGTTATTTGCCAAGACCGGTTGCTTGGTTATTCAAATTCAAAGATATTGCAATTTCGGGATAAGGATTTTGGGTCTCTTGCTTATTGTTTCAACAAGATCTGTGTCTGATTTTTTGTAAGTTAAACTTTTGACTACCGAGTAGATTTGTCATTTGTGTGCTAAAATACAAGACTTAGCATGCTCAATAATATTCGTTAGTACTCATTAATGCACCATAATTTCAAAGTATAATGCTCAGCTCAATCATACTTTGATCAATATCGAATTCCATATGCCACAGGGATAACATTCTATTTCCTATGCAATAAACTATAGGGATATTGCTCATAACCTGTACCTATTACAACTGCGATTGATGTTTATAATAATAGTACATATATGTGAAATAAAACAGGTGTAAAAAGATTTACTATATGCAATCAGTATATCGTTCAATAATTATAATACTATCTATGTACACTGTACCCCTCCCTTGGTACATACTAACTACACACTACATGCTGTAATTTCTTATTTGCGATACGGAAATACTACATCAAAGATTGCACATTTTCTAATTTCCTTTTCGAGTAATACCTAGCGACCATAGTGTCCGTATGTTACATTTTATGATGTATCTGTTACATTCTGTATATGTCTATGGATGTATCGTAATGTCTATATATTACATTTTGATGTATCTGTTATATTCCGTATACGTCTATGGATGTATGGATGATTTTTCAACAGACACAAGATGCTTCTCTTTTCTAAATTCCAATGCAACAACAGCAGACTGGTCATAAACAATGGGCCATGAATCCCAAGATCAACAACCGTTAAACCAAAAGCCCAATCCAATCAACCTTCCGCCCATCCCAATTCAATCCTCCCTCCCCCATTCATTCCTTCCTTCCTTCCTCCAAAAATCTCCGATGAGCGCGAAGCCGCTCCCCCGGCGGCCGCTCAGTTCCCTCCCGCCCACCGAGGCCCTCGAGATCGGCCACGGCCTCGCGCTCTCCCCGCGCCTCAAGCTCCTCCTCACCTTCTTCCGCGCCGACCAGACCGTCCGCCCGCTCGACGACTGGAAGCTCAAGAATGCGCTCCTGTCCTTCCTCCGCTCCCCGCCTCTCTCGCTTAGCAAAGTGGCGGATGAGGATCTGAGCGTCTCCCGCTTCCCCGACCTTCACAAGCGCAAGCGCGACGAGGCCGTGGCCACTGGCACACTGTACGTGCGCGATCTGGCATTTCTTAAACCCTCGGACAGAGAAGATGAGGAGGATGAGGAGGTGGTGGTTAGGAAGAGGTTTCTGGAATGGAGGAACTCTGTGGTTGAGAAACTGAGCGGCATTGAGCTGAACATTGAAGGGGTGAAGTTCAAGATGACAGTGGATGTTCCTCCAAGCGACGATTTTGAGAAGATGAAGAAGTCATGGGAAGAGTTCTATGCATTCAAGTCTAACAACGGCAGTAGGTTCTAACTTCTAAGGAAGTGGTTTTCTTGATATATGAGAAAGTAGAGGGACCAGAATTTTGTCCAAAATCATGACTAAACCGTTCGATTCAGTTTATATGTTTATCAATGGTGATAGCGTGTGACCCCATCATTCTAAATATAACCAGCATACTATTTTTAGCAACTACATGACCAAATCGCGGTTGATCAATTACCAATAATTAGATCATACGGTTCTCCGAATCCTTTGGACCGTCCAAATGGGTTTGGACAATATCTGATTCCATGAGGAAGATGAAATCTTTGTTGTTTGAAATAAATTTGCAAAATTTGATGACAGTAAAAAGTAGGGTTTATATGTCTCTTTCTAAAATGTAGGTGGATTCAGGCGAGGAGCGGATCAAAGACCTGACACGATTATAGTCAGAGGAGTTCCTTCCAGGTGGTTCGCTGAGCCACTCGTTCCTTCCAAGGCCTCCCAGATGGTTACGCATACCATTTTTTCTGTTTTCGGCAAAATAAGGTATACCTAATTTTTTTTTTGTTTAATTTTAAGAATGTGAGGCTGTATTTCTCTTCTTTTCTATTTTGTATTCTTATTAAGATTTTATTAGGGTCCAGGGTTAGTGAACTTCCATAAATGATTCTCTCCGTCCCTACTCCGCATAGCATTAATTGTTGGCTTAATTTTCAGTGTACCCATCAAAACTTGCTTAATTGCCTATATCCCCATAAAACCAATCTAATATCCTATATCCCCATTAAAGTTTAAATTTTTTCTTTTGTCCCCTTTTATTTTTATAATCCACTGTTAATATATTATAAAAAAATTGAAATTACTCATTTACCCTTCATCCAAATTGGAAATACATGTTTCTAAATCTCTTTTCTCTCTTATGTGCTTGTACCAAACTGTTATATAAACGTGTGAGTGGTTTATAAACCATTTGGATTTTTTAATTTCATATGAAAAGGCAAAGCCATTAAAGTCATGACACAATGTATCATTTCCATTTAAGCATCGACAAAAAGACGAACTCTTTAGTCTCTGTATAATAACTATTTGAGTGAAAGCTAATGGGAAGGGTACAAACTGCTAAGTCCAAAGTTTTGCTCTTTTCACGAGCTACAACACCATCCTTATTAGTCTAGTGGTGACATAAGGCAGATACCAATGGGAAAGCCGGAAGAATGTTCTGTGCGGCACCGGTTTTTGTAATATGGATGAACTATATGAAATAGAACTGAACGGGA
Organism: Cyperus esculentus; assembly: GCA_030179965.1. Lineage (NCBI taxonomy): Eukaryota > Viridiplantae > Streptophyta > Magnoliopsida > Poales > Cyperaceae > Cyperus > Cyperus esculentus. The sequence continues at coordinate 2,891,543 of JASGLE010000010.1, read as the reverse complement.
ACATGGAATTCAAGAAGAGTTTCCATTTGAGAAGAAGGGTATAATAGTCATTTAAATCTTATATGAGTTTAATTGTAGATTATTATAAATAAAAGGGGATAAGAGAAAGAAAGTTAAATTTTAGTGGGGATATAAGATATTAGAGTGGTTTGATGGGGATATTGGCAATTAGGCAAGTTTCAATGGGTACACCAAAAATTAAGCCTTAATTGTTGGGGTTAAATGTACCATTTAATAATATGGTTCATTTTTTAGGTTTTCTTGGGCATACAAGACCAATTATCAATTCTTGATATCAGAATAAAGAAATTAATTGCAGATTGTTCCTCATTGACAATGTCTATTCACACAAAATAATGCCTTATATTGCACCATCACGAACTATTTCCTACAAGGGGAGAAAACTTGTGAAAAATGCAGCCAATTTTGCATGTATTTCAAAATTGTATAGATAACTTTGAACGTTGCTAAGTTGTTTAACCATTCATAATAAACCAATAATAAAATTGCTTATGCTTCAAGATTATTAATTTTCCAGCATATTTAATTGTGAAGCATCAGTTCAGTACACAAAGTAAACTGAAGATTAAACTGTGTGGCCCTTGTTATCCTCCTTATAGTTAAACGAAATTAACAATATTGACATTTGTCAATGTGGAAAAAATGCTAAACATTATTGACATTTGATAAAAATGGCAATGAAATTCTGATTTGTGAAAATAAAAGTAACATTGTTATCAAAATTTTCACTATTTATAGACAGCCCTTGTATTAAACTGATGCAATTTGAGAATCATTTTCTCAATGAGATTATAAGCAGCTAGTTTGATAAACTAATGTTATATATTTCAGATCATTTGATGGATGAATATGGAATTGCATCAAAATATGCAGCAGTTATATATTGGTGTTGTGCTGGGTTGTTAGGAGTTATTAAGTTATATAAAGGGACATTAAAGGGGCATTACTAAATAATTGGTATTGGCTATTGATGAACTTTTATGTTGCTGCTACCATAGGAACATTAACGTATCTCCCGACGATGATCAAAGCAATGAACCTGATGGAGAGCTTGTACCTAGCCTTAATTGTAAGGTTTGGGTGAGATTTGAAACCTATGACGATTTCTATGGTGCCGTGAAGGTGCTTTCTAGTCGTTCCATGGAAAAGGTGGTTTTCAATTATCTGATACTATTTGGATCTGGTACTTTGGAATCTTATTCAAATTGTACCTGCGCAGGTTGCTGATGGCAATTCCATTTTTTAGATGCTAGCTAACAATATCTAGCCAAGTCTAACATCATGTTTTCTTTTAACCCGAGATAATTACTCTTTTAGATACTTACCACTTTTTACCCCATGTTTTTTTCTGCCCATAATAGAATGAACACTTCACTTGAGTGGACAAATGACTGAAGTCATATGAAATTCAGCATAATTGTGTAGAAGCATCTGTTTTACAGATTTCGATCAAAAACATATGCTTTTCAAAGCTGTGAAAAGCTGCTTTGACCTTTATCAAAATTTGTTCAAGAATGGACAACTGTATTTTCCAGAATTGGTGCTCATTTAGTGTGGATAAGAGATTTGCTTAGTTGTATCCAATGGCAACCCAATCGAAACTAAAATTAAGCCAAGAACACTAAATAGCTATGAAGATATTTGGTTAATTTAACATAGAAAAGTTGATTGCATTCCGTTTTTTTTTTATTGTGATTTTTTAAGTTTGAATATCTGGTTGTCACTTGCAACTGGAAAAAATCTTGAATGTCATAGCAAATGTAGAAGTTATGAGTGTGATTATGAAGAAACTGTGGGGTATTCTTTACAGGATGGTTCTCGATTGAAAGTAGACTATGAGGTTACATGGGACCGGGATAATTTCTTCAGAAGCTCACAGCAGAAGCCTTCTCAGCCTCAGTTCAGAGAGAGAGAAAGAAAGAGAGAGGGACAGAGGGGTTCTGCATTTTCGCGAATAGAGCACAGCAGAAAGTCACAACAATATAATGCCAACTTGGACAATGCACGTCGAAAAAGATTCAAGGTATATAACAAGAAAATTTTAATCATAGTTGATTCGTATATGATAAGTTGATAATGCATTAGGAAACACCTAAAGGGGAGTAATTTGAAAATATGTCTAAAAAATTTTGAAATAGAAAGAAGTTTATATGTAATTTTAACATATAGGTTAATATTGTTTTACATTTCAATCAGTTTGAATATTGTTTGATAGCTTATGTACATTTTATGCACTTTTTGACGGTTGTGATTTAATAAATTTTTGATGGACTACCATACAAAACTTAAATTGAATGTATTGGAAAGAACAAAAACCCATAAGTTCAACAACACATCTATAAGGTTTCTTTTTTCCATTTTTAAGAACTTTCAAATATTTTTTCCAAAATTTTTAAAAGTCACATTGTCAATTTATCCCTTCCCATATCTAAATAAGCAGAACAGCTCAAGGTTTTCACGTACCAGAATATTTTGGTCCCTGAGTTGTTTCTCCATCATACATACAGTGATTTATATTCTTATTAAACTGCCATTGTAATTGAATCGTCTGTATTTAATTATATTGCTAATATGAACAGGATTGAGAAATGGACAAGAAACAACTTTTGTGCCAGTTGAGAGTATGAGATGACGGTACCTTGTTCCATATTACGCTCCATCCATGCAGCTATAATTTCCAGTGCAGCAGTCATCCTTTTCCCAGCAGCTATCATTTTCCTAATCCCTGTGCACATGCTGTATTATTAATATAGTAAAGTAGGATAATGATTGAAGAAATTAGGCAGATTTCATGAATCTTTGATGTAACTGTAGGTTGTTGCAACACAGCGATACCAGGCTAATCATTATGAAGTAATTTCATGTGCAATAACATTTTTGTTCTAGCATATTTTTTTTTCTGTTTGTACCTGTCAGATTGATCAAATTTATTTATTTTATATAAAAACAGATCAGTCGTCGTAGAAGTGAAGTTATATATTCAGGTTATGTTTATGTTATGCTAATTATTTAACTGTAGTATACTTTTCTCTATTACATACAATGTATCAAGTACAATAATAATTAACTAGGGAGCTTCCAGAGACTGGCTGTTGGTTTTCTGCTATAACTAGAGAAAATAGATCAATGCTGACAGTAGCAGTCATGGCTTATGGTTATAAACTTATAATCAAACTGCTTCACATGCAGTATGGAATTATGGTATGCATTATCTAGTATCTAGAAAGGCTTGAATAAGGGGCTGGTTAATTCTTGTCCTTTCGTTTACAATCATTACGTCTTGTGGAATTCACCCATCATCTAGAAGAAAAACTTGACAAATGTTAGGCGTCGTTAATATCGTTATCAGGATTTTATTACGAGTTTCATGTATTTATGCCCTACTGACGTATTGACGGGGAATTTGCAACAAATCAGATAGACACTACATATGAATGAATGAATTATGATTCGCAGCAGAGTGGGTACACTCTCGGTTATTGGTTAGGCATTAATAAATGTGTTAATTAAAAGCTGATAACTTAAATAAATAAAGTGAATATATTTTTTGGGTGGTGATAATTGCCCACTTTATCTATTCCCTAATATATTTTTAGTTGAAAATTTTTGTTAACATGTAACAAATACTTTTGACGATCAAAATGTATATCCTTAATCATGCAAATATATATATATCCTTACTAATAATAAAAGCATATTAGAAAAAATGACATGAAAGGGCTATCCTCACGTCTGAGCCATTGATCATTTTTTTCGATGGATCAGAATTGTTGATGTACATTAATGTCCGTTGATGTTCTCAGCCCATTAAAATTAAGGCTCATATAAATTATCTCAAATTAAGGCCTATTACATATTATCTTAAAAGTTTATTATAAGAAATAATAATTTCAGTCCAAAAACAAGAATTGGCTTTCTACTGGTATATATATATATATATATATATATGCATGATTGAAGGAGAAATAACGAAAAAAATTCACTCAAAAATTGATTGTATGAGAGAATATTAAGCAATTTAACTAAGAAGATAGATAAGGGGAAAAGTTAAGGGAAACAAAGATAATATCTCATATTTTTTTTTTGGCTTTTAACAAACTTAAGTTTTTTGATAACGATATCATATGATCCTGTCAAGCACGTTAACATTGTCTCTTACAGTACATTTTCTCTAACCCCAGTTTGACCACCATTAATTAAGGTCGATAGAGACTTTCTTAATTGAAAATATATTATGAAGACTGAAGACCCTTAATTAATATACATATATTTCATTTTGTATATGTAATCTTCTAATTGAAGAATTCTAATTGTTCTATAGAACAAAATGGGATGTGGGTTGGGTTGAAAAAACAGAGATGCAGATAATAATCTAAGATGATCGTACCAGGAAAAATAAAAGAATTACTTATTGTCAATTATTAATCGCTTACTATTAACGAATGTCATTTTACCCATACATTTTTGGACGTTGATTCCATGCTCACATCCAAATAATTTTATTGGTTACAGATAAATTTTATAATAGATAATATTCATATATAATTATCAAATTGAAAAGAAAATTTTTTTTGGTGGGAGTATCAGAGTAAAATTCTACATTTTTTTTGTACTAGGATAATCTAGGCTACCAAACAAACATTTTTTTAATGTGTTCTTACCTCTCAATGTTCGGTGCTGAGTTTTTTTTTTTTTTTTTTTGTAATATTTGTAGCTTTACCAATATTTTTCTCAAGATGAATTATATTATTGAAAAGGGACGCATCTGCTGTGATGTGAAAGTGAAACGCCAGAATATTATCAATTTCTCTCTCTCTTTTTTTTAGATAAAATGTGTCCAACCACTTAAATATAATTTAAATGTCTATAAAAATTCTCCAATCTAGATTTTGAATGTGCAATCTCCTATACAGACAACATTGCCCTTAACTAATCTACTATACCAAAAACTGAATTTTTAAATACAAATTTGTCTTTTAAATACAAAACATTTTTTGTTCCTTCCCAATTGCTTAGCCCTCACTTCTTTTTGTCAAATTTTGAAATGATATAAATCTATACTTGGGTAAATTTTTCATTGATAAATACACTGAAAACATGTAAGTTCTTTACTATAAAATACCAATGTTCTATAAACTTATTTTAGAGACCAGAACACTAGTCAAGATATATGTAGACCTGCAAAATTGTTACAAATATATTTTTCCTTGCATTCTTATCCTTGTTCTATTTTAACTCACCTGTTGCTTCAATTTTCCAAACTTTGACCAAGTTCTTCTAGCTACAGGTTGCTAAATGCTAATACCACTATCATCATTCATATCTAGAAAATTTGATTAGTTTATATATTACAGTGATCTAAATCAGTCTCTAGAAGTCAGCTGTACTTTATCTTGATAAAGAAGACAAGGTTTACAAGTTAGACCTTTTTTTTAAAAAAAAAAAAAAAAATGCTCTTAGCCCAAGTTACACCCTTTTTTTTTGTTTTTTTGTTGAAGTTCAAACCCGTAGAAAAAATCTCACACCTTGCTCACTAAATTCTGTGACAAAATGTGAACGATATTTGTACCGAATCCACTGATGACTGATGAGTGGGGATAGTTAATTTGCATGATGCTAAAGAAATAAAGAATGCACCTATTTCCTCAAAAAAAAAAAAAAAAAAAAAAAAAAAAGGAATGCACCTACTATGTAACTAAAACTCTTTTTTTTAGGGCTCGTAATTTCTTTACTGCAATCGTCATGGAGATTATCCCATTATAACAAGAATTGTCAAAAGTAATTGATTTCGCTCGTTTAAACTGATTCTCTATTTCAGTAAGTCAGGGTGGTTAAACGATTTGTTATCCTTTTGAATTTTGATGATTTCATTTCACTAATGAAGAAGAAAGAGAGTTTTATGAACAGGAGAATTTATTTAGCCGACGCATTAAGTATTTTGCAAATGATTATTGCATCGCATTTCATGCACGCAATTAATATGACAAAAATATACTGGAGAGAGAAACATCTTGCGTCTATTGAAAAATTGTTCATACATCTGTAGACGTACGTATACGGAATCTATGAATACGGAATGTAACATATAAATTTCGAAATGTAACATAAACGTTATAGATGTTTTTCTATGAATGCTAGGTATTGCTCTACTGGAAATTAGAAAATGTGAGAGTTTTATAAATGTAAAATCCTAACCCACAGAAAATCCAAATTCACACATGGTTCATTATTTTCTATGCATCAATTTTCGTACTAGTATGAAGTATCCCATGAGTGTTATTTATTAAAAGAGCAAGAGTAAAGCATATTTCATAAAGAGTAATAGGAGTAATAGCTAGCGTTCGTACTTTTTACTTATCCACCGGTCTACCATATTTTCAATAAACAAATATCATTTTTCAGTAAACATTTATATCTTTTCAATCAATAGATATCGTTTTCTAACGAACGGATACACTACAGTTTTCATTTAAACATTTTTGCGACTGTCGTAAGCACATGGATACACATGGTATGTCAGAACTCTCACAGGGATAAATAGGTGGACTCTACGTATTTTTCTTTCACCAATAAAAAGCAAAGCAAAAAGATGAGCATAATTTCAAGGCATTTTCAAGCATATTTTCAAGGCAGGACAGTTGGGTTGCTGTACTAAAGTAATTGCGTTGACTTTCTAGACGTACCAAGTCCGTTGGCATTGCTGAGCAATTGGATCCAGTCCAATCTTTGAATATCCAACAATGAATACAACTCTTCTCCATTTCAAATAAAAATTGGAGCTTGAATTTACAGATAGTTAACCAGGCTGAATTCTTCTTTGTCAATAGAATTATAGAAATTCCAAACATGGCCAAGTAATATTCAGAGAAGACAACAGTTTTGTACATAATAATTTAGAATTTAGAAATCTTGAACTAATGTTGGGTAATTTTCCACACTTGCTTGCATCTCTTGTTATATCATAGATGACATCAAGCAAACTTCCAACTTGTAATACAAACTTAAAACTGATCTTGAAGGCACCAATTGATCATGAAAAGAGATCTAAATATAGACACGGGAATGCATTTCTCAGATTCTTCAGTGAAAACTACATCTGATGTTATCAAAGAAAAAAGGAAGCAAAAGGGGAGCCCTTTTGGGACAAAAGTCACAAAATTCCACACTCACATGAAATTACATGAACATCTTGATTAATTAATTTACTATCAACAATTGAACATTTACATGTGCCGTCGATCAACTACACATTAAAGCAAAACTCACATAACTCAACAGCAGAAAAACAAGAAAAAAAAAAAAAAAACTGATACTGTGATGGGTTGGAACTTGGAGAGATGTTCCCTAAATAATAATTAACCCAACAGAGAGAATCAGAGAAAATTCGATCGATCTTCAGTTCTTCACAACTGCCATTATGTACATGATCTGAAGTCGTCTTTAAAGTTTGCCAAAAGGGGGGAAAAACTAAAAAAAGGCACCAAATTTACTAGAAAGAACACAATCTCTTGGGCTTCTCTTTGTTGTTAGAAGAAGGAAGCGCTCTTGGTGACGATGATGATGATGGTGGTGATGGGGGTGTAATATTAATTCTACCTCCAATCTTTTCATCACTAAGAGATTTCTTCCTAAGGATATTCCTCTTTCTGTTTGTATTCCGGGTAATTCGCAATGTGTCGAGATCCTCGCCGTTTAGGGTCGGCACCAGGTACCACCATATCGAGGTGCAACAGACGGCGAAGGCGCGGCCGAAGAACACCAGGCTGAGTAACACGATGACTCCGACCCACGGCCAGTAGGATCGGGGTCTCGTTCTATCCAAAGTAAGCCAGGAGAAGTTGTATCCTCTCTTTGTTTCTGCCTTTTTGTCGTCTTCGAGAACTTTCTTGCTCGTTTCGTCCTTTGTTTGCACCGGTAATGGCTGCGGCGATGTCGGCATCGACATGGTCTTTCTAAGACCGCGCTTGTTGACGTCAGATCTCTTCAAGTCTGTCGACATATTTTCCTTCTGATCAGGGAGACGGACCACGATCGGCACCCAGTCGTTGCTCCGGTGTGCTTGAACCGCACCATGACATGATGACGATCGTCCGACCCAGCGGTAGACGCGATGATCTTCTCCTTCCGCGACTCGAGCTCCGTCAACACCGTGGAGAACTTGTCGAGGCCCCGGGACGAGTACGGGTTGCTTTTGCCCCCCGATTTCCGCCTCTTCTGCTGCCTCGGCGTCCCCGGTGCACTCAGCACGTCGTCGTCTAGCGTCTTGAAACTTCCCGTGCCGCAGAACATTGCTTGAATAATTGAATGAGATGATGATGTAGAGATGGATGGAGAGTTAATTCTACTTCATACAGATGCTAAAATGAAGAGGTGTTCGGGCGTAGGTTTATATAAGGAAATTGGGGAAGATTAGAGTGCCGCGCAGTATTTTGCTGCACAGCGAATCAACGATGAGGATTATAAGGGGCTTTTTGGAGATTGGGTTTCACGAATCTCAAAGCAGATCCAACAGTTGAAATGCTGCGCGGTAACTAGCGCAGGTTTATATAAGGAAATTGGAGAAATTAGAGTGCTTATCCTCCCTCTGCTGCGCAGTATTTTACTTCACAGCGAATCAACGATGAGGATTATAGGGGGCCTTTTGGAGATTGATTTTCACGAATCTCAAAGCAGATCAATAGTTGAAATGCTGCGCGGTGACTTTGCTGCGCAGTAGAGGATATGAATTGGGGAAATTGAAGGGGATCTGTTTGAATTATATGCTCTTTGACTTTTCAGTTTGTCAAATTATGAATTGTGTGGGTAGTACTGAGGATTTCATGAGAACACTTTAGGGGACCGGGTCTGATTTAAAAATAAGGGGTAATGACCCCAGACCCCCCCGAACTTTCGGGTTTTGACAACTTGGCCCCCGAACTTTTAATTTGGACAAATGCCCCCCCGAACTACCGATTTGTGACAAATTGCCCCCCGGGCTGTTAATTAGCCATCTAATACTCCATTTACAAGTATGAAAAGACCAAAATACCCTTATGTATATATGCATGATATTTTAAAATTTTAAATCATTTAAAACGTAAATAATTTTTTCTTGGTCTTTTCATACAAACCGGAGAGTTCACAAAAATATTTTAAATATAAATAAGTTCAAAAAAATATTTAATTAAAAACCATTATATATTAAAAATATATAAAAAGTTATTAAATATTTTGCAAATACAAAATTTATAATACAGAATGTTTATCGTTTACTTTTTATTATTTTATTTTATGAACATAATATTTATATTCATGTAACTAATTTTTATGGAAAAAAAAATATTTACGTTTTAAATGATTTAAAATTTTCAATCAAATTTGAAGTTAACAAATCGGTAAAGCCAGAAAGCGTTTTATATGCATGATATTTATATATACATAAGGGTATTTTGGTCTTTTCATACTTGTAAATGGAGTATTAGATGGCTAATTAATAGCTGGGGGGCAATTTGTCACAAATCGGTAGTTCGGGGGGGCATTTGTCCAAAATAAAAGTTCGGGGGCCAAGTTGTCAAAACCCAAAAGTTCGGGGGGGTCCGGGGTCATTACCCCTAAAAATAATGTTTTAGACCAAGGTTTCTTGCTGAACAAATTTGATTTGATCATAATAGATTTTGAAAAGTCAAAAGTGAAGATTAAATTACAATTATAGCTTAGGGATAATGACTCCACACCCCTTAAACTTTTCTCTTGTGACAACTTACCCCCCGAACTTTTTTTTGTGACAAATGCCCCCCCAAACTATCTAATTGTGACAATCACACCCCCAATAGCTAATTAACCATCTAATCCACCATTAAGAAGTGAGAAAAGACCAAAATGCCCTTATATATATATTTCATAATATTTAAAGAATTACTCACTAAAAAACTTGTTGTAATTTAATCCAATATTTATAGTATATAAAATATTAATTTGTTATCTAATTTTGGCATTTTATTTTTAACATTTTATTTCATAAGAATATAATTTATAAGTAATTAACAAAATTAAAAGTTTGCTGTATAAAATATTTGTTATCTAGTATTTATAATTGTATTTTAAACATATCATTTCATAAGTTAATAATTACACTTATAAACTAGTAAACCATTGTTAATTTAATTAAGTTGTATACTTATAATTAATTAAAAAAATATATATCAACTAAGTTATAAATATTTTCAATATGATGACATATGTATACAAAGGTAATTTGGTCTTTACACACTCCAAAATGGAGGATTAGATGGTTATTTAGCTATTGGGGGTGTGATTGTCACAATTAGATAGTTTGGGAGGGCATTTGTCACAAAAAAAAAAAGTTCGGGGGGCAAGTTGTCACAAGAGGAAAGTTCAGAGGGTGTGGAGTCATTATCCCTATAGAATATAGATTATGTATGCGTGGTGAAATTATATTAATTAATTATTACATATTAAATTGTTTGGTTAGCTCTACTACATAAAAAATACATATTTACGACGTACTTATAATTATCAAAAGTAATTAAATCTCCCATCAACTTTGACTTGGTACTAAGAGTTAGACTAATATGAAAACATTAGCATTTCAGAGCAAAATACTAATGGTCTAAATTGTACTTTGTTATGTACAAAATTTTGATTTATAATTCATATCAATTTTATCATATAAAAAATACTAGGTGATACAAAAATTTTCCATTTTTGGAGATTTTTAAGTATTTGTTTTGGAGATTTCAAAATAACTCTAAATTATTAAAAAAAATAGTGCTTGCTTGCGTATGGATTTAAAAAAATCCAAAACAAATACTTGAAAAAATTCTAAAAATGAAAATTTTTTGTATCCCCTAGTATTTTCATATGATAAATTTAATGGGAACCATAAATCAAAATTTCGGGCATGGCGAAGTATAATTTGGACCGTTAGCATTTCGGAGCGCATTGGAATGCTAACGGTTTCATATTAGTCTAGCTCAGGTACTAGTTATATATGTTTTCCAATGCGCTCCGAAATGCTAACGGTTTCATATTAGTCTAGCTCAGGTACTAGTTATATATGTTTGGTCTATCAGTTTAGGGTCATATCTAGTATCCTCAAAATTACTAAATCAGTGTTCACATAGTTATAAAATTTGAGTTAAGTGTTATACAATTTAAGAAAAAAGCTGTATGTGTAGATGTGTGGATAGTTAAAATGAGGACGCTTGAAAAATTCCATCAGTTTAATTAATATATAGAGCACCTCATCAAAAGATGATTCGATACGTTGGTCTTTGGAAAGACTCTGAATTTTTTATCATAGTTTTTTTTTTTTTTTTGAGGAAACTCTGAATTTTTTTATCATAGTGCTCGCAACTTTTTTTTTTTTTTTTGATTGAAGCTCGCAACTCAAAAGTCCTCGAGTCATGTGAAGAGAGTGTGACACTGACACGGGAATTCAAGGAAGCTTCTGCAGACTGCAGTTGTATCTATCATACATGCATTTCTATCTTCTTGGCGTGTAACTTGCAAGACATTTTTATCCAGAAAGAAAATTCTAAAACCTAGGATTAATTAATTGCTCAGCTGTTTTCAAATTGTAAAATTGGTTTCTAGATGATATGAAAAATTGCTTCTGATTCCGTGTGAACAGCAGAGACCTTCACTATTTGTTTCATTAAGTTGTTTGATGCTGTGAATTACAGTTTTGACAGTAAAAGTTTTATCATGAAGATATAATAAAAATTAGAGTATTACCTAGCAGCCATATAAAAACTGTTCATAGCATCCATAGGTTATTACACTTTGTGATGTATTTGTTACATTTCAGGATGTATATGTTACATTTTTTATACGTCTACGGATGTATAGACAGTTTTTCGATGGACGCTGGATGTTTCTCTAAAATTTAACTGGTGTCCTAATCGTACAGTTTTTCTTCTCTTTTTCTCAGCTTGGCATAATTCTATCCCTTGTATATTTTTTATTATTCACATCATGTTAGTTTGCGGTCAATAGCAGCCAGCTCTTACGATAGACGCCGAAGCCAAACGAATTAAATCTTAAAATTTCCCTAATATTATTATTATATTTATCAGCTCTCATCAGGCAAAGTGACAAAGTCCTTGTGTACAACGAATTGTATCATTATTTGTCAAAGCCCCTGAAAAACTGCAACTTGTAAGTGTTGGATTTCTCTCCAATCCAAGAGGAAAACCAAGAACTTCCAATACCCGTAGTTCAAGCTCAGTGACACAAGGTACAGATAATATTTATAAATGAATTGGGGAACACTTTACATTCATATCCTCTGACCCGGGACATGTGACCCGTTGGATCTCCTCGGGATTCGGTTAAATCCCTTCGGTATTCGGTTAAATCCCTTCGGTATTCGGACAAATCCGAATCCCGAGAAGATCCAACGGGTCACATGCCCCGGGTCAGAGGATAATCATCCGTCCTATGTGGCTGTGTCGATTTGCTTGAATTAATCTCATTATTAAGAGAACTGAGTTGAAACAACTTGAAATATAATAAAAGGGAAATAAAATAAAGGCCTACCTGCTTGAATGCCAATAGAAAGTAGCATCACGACATGTGAAAGACAGTCATATCAGATGCACTTATCTAAGCAATTTCAATAAAAAGGGCTTTAACTTTAAGAATAGACAATTTTGGTACTATTTATCCCTGTCACTGATTCAAGAAAAAGAGAGAATGTTCACTATGAACTAATGCCACAAAAGCAATACTGAGATCTTTCTGAAATGATCCTAATACTTTAGCTTGTTTTTCTAGAATTGGACAAATTTACATGAGAGATCTGTTCAGTTAGTAACTCTATTTACAGATATACCCCTTCTATCTCTAACACAGGAAAAAATCACCGAACAATAGATGCTGATGGATTAATTAAGAAGCTTCAAAATTCAAACTAACTCTGCGACTGCACAAAGCATATACAATCAACTCAACACCTACAAGCTAGCATTTCTCTCAATCAACCTCTCGGTAAGGGCTTCAGCGGCCAATATGAGCAGCTCTACCATCTCCAAGCTAGCAGAGGAGAGAGGATCTGACTTCTCAGACTTAGATGCCTCTGCCGGGTCGGACGATTCATATAGGCTCTCGTAGGTTATTGCATCATCTGCCGAATTACCAGACCAGCTAATAGGGAGAGCACTGCCCAGAGCTGTCTTCATTAGGTTTGTTTCGGTGATTACACTGCTTAGGGCTTCATAAGTACTTTCTGATGGTCCTGCTTCTGACTTCAAATCTTCTTGAACCTGAAACAGACTTTCCTTTAATTTGTTTCAAAACAAAGATGACAATCTATGATGTCAGATAGAAATCTTGCGCGCTAAACAATTTACCTAATTGGTTTACAACTCACATGTATTTCACATCATGACTGAGTGCCTTTTTTATGTTCAATAATCATTTTCCAAATGGAATGTGAACTGTTGAACTCTTCCTTTGATAAGAGTGATACATTCACATAACATAAATTAAATCAGAACTTGGTGTTTAAACCCAAGAAGTCAATATATCAGCAGCACTGTGATATTTTGGTCTGTTGATTTCTTTTTACATTTTGGACATGTATCAACAACAAACTCAAATTTATGATTTTTTTTACTTCAATCCGTTACTGAGAAATAATAAATTAAAAAATTTACCTTTTCCTTTGGAACTTGAATCTTCAGTTAGAAAATATAAAAGTTAATTATGATGCGGTTGCCAAAAATATGAGCATAAAAACTTATTGACCAAAGCTCTTTGAAAAAACAATAACAATCTCAGATATTTCATTTCTAAGAAAGTATAGAATTTGTGATTATGCTAAAGTGAGTTATTACAGAATTGGCAAAGACCAGCTAATCACAGTTAGAATTCATGACTGTTTGTTAAGGGCTTACCTTCTTCATCTGTGCAATTAAAATTACAGTATATACTTAAAGAACATAAGAAAATTGTGAGCAGGTACCATAGAACATCTTTTGTTGCAAATATGACAAAATTTTAGTTTCTATTTGCAAAAAGTAAATAGTTTTGCCAACCTTCATAAGTAAGACATGGAGCCTATGAATTGAAGATGTGAGCCTTTCCATGTTAGCTATGCTCTCTTGAAAAGTTGCATTTTCGATTTTTAGCCTGTGCATTCAAAATAGATAATAAATTAATAATTAATAAATGCTACAAAACAGAAAAATGGAATCTTGGATGATTGTAGTAACAGAAAATGTTGGATACCTTGCAAGGTTGACTGAACATTCCTTTGCATCAATGTTAGGTTCATCTTGCACACTACTCATCCAACGCGTCAAATAGGTTCTTTTAAGAATGTTCTTCAACTTCCCTTCTTCTTGTGTTTTATTTTTTTTCACAATGGAGAGATCAGTACTTGCAACAGTGGAATGTCTAGCATTATTTCCACTATCCCTACATTAGGTGGTTTAAAATATATTTTATAATCAAATACATTAAAAAACAAAAACAAAAGAAATCGAATTAAGAGAATCATACTGTTGCAAAAGCTGCATATCTTGCTTCAATTTGGCCAGCTCCATAAGTGCTTTCACCTTTTCATTCGTCACCTGCAAAAAGGAGGTGAGGAATGACCGCTAAAGTTGTTGGCTTCAAGAAACACAAAAAATGACTCAATTATTCCTACAAACTTAAAAACAAAATAATCACCTGGGCTAAATTCTTTTGAAGCTCCTCAACCTTTTGTAATAGAGCTGCATTCATATTTCGCTCCAGTAAATGCCTCTCTTCCTGCTGAGATAGTAGTAACAGAGTGGCAACCTGCATGTTATACAAAATTAAAGACTAAGTAGGAGGATCAAATAATTACTCTATTTGTTTAAAACACATAAACACACACACACACACACACACACAAAAAAAGAAGAAGAGGAGGAGGAGAAGAAGAAGAAGATCATCTATCATGGGCACCTTCTCTTGTAATGCTTGAGCAAGTGCACTTGACATATCAACATTCTCGCCAGAGATGCTTGTGGGAAGATCAGAACTCTGACAAGAATATCATAAAACGTTAAATAAAATAAAAATACAATAATTACTAGACCAAATTTTATTACACTCTTTATACCTGAGCTATATCATCTGTAACATCTGCACTAATATGCACATCTTTGTGCTCTATTCCATCATCTTTATCATTATCTTGTGGTTCTTCCGACAAAGTTTCAGCACTGCATTGCGGCTCTAATTTAATCTGGCTTAACTTCTCTAGAATGCCGCTAATTGCAACCTTTATATGGGATTCCTCTTCTTCCAATTTTCTTGAAATTTCAAGCTTCACATGGTTGCAAAACTCACGCAGAGATTGCAGTTTGTTGGTAACCAGGTTGTCATATAACTTCTGCACCCAAAATGGAAGTATCTAAGTTTCAGACCAAAAGAAGCAGCAGCAGTTCATAGGATGAAATATCTTACTAGTTTCTTCTCTAGGGATTGTACATTTCTCCTTATATGGTGTTCAATATCAAGTCCCTATTAAAAAACAAAAAGCACAATCATTAACCAATACCAATTTACAACTTTTCTTTTTTCTTTCTAATATAGTTACCATCCGAAGATTGTTCTGGAGCTTATCAATTGACCTTTTAAGAGCATCTCTCTCTTCTTCTAAAGATGCCTGAATGGTAAATTCAGATACAAACTAATCAGGACGACATATAACTTATTGAAATAAAGAACAAGAATATACGAAACAAGTAAAATAGATGATATAGAAAGTTCTCTATCAATTTACAATGTACTTCATTGCTGAGGTCTCGCCATCTTCACTATATATCCAATTATCAAGAGAATCTTTAAGAAGGCATTGGCATTTCTCTTCTGTTGTAATATCTGAAGAGGGAACCATATCTCTTCCCCGTATTCCATAAAATTTTCCCACAACCTAAAAGAAAAGAATTTAGTATAAACATCACAAACCAAACTCCTCAAGTAAAAAAAACTTGAATTTACTTACTTCCTCAAAAGGCTCAATTTGATTTTTCAGATACTTCAACTCAGCCTCCAATTTTTCCTTGGATCTCCTTTCATGTAAACATGAAGTTTGAAGTTCTCCTATCCTGTAAATTAAAAGATCTGCTCAGAAAGTATCAAGTTCTCACATTTCAAAAATGATACACCCACTACCAATGAGGCAATGACAATTTTCAAAGTAACTAAACCATATATTGTCACAATTTTTTTTATGCAATTATATTTGGAAGAAAAAAGGATGGGCGACGCTGTGCCGAATCAGTACCAGTAGCAGAACTGATCAAGTTGGTGTCAAATAAAACATTTACTATGTAAATCCCTACAGAGATCACGGTGTCCATAATAGAAGATACCTTTCCTCAAGCTCAGCTAATTTCTTGGTTAGAGGTTCTTCTCTCTCCTTCACCTTTTCACACTGTCAAAAGGAAAAAAAGCAAGGAGCATTCAAAAGAGTTGCTTGGTAATGTATTTTTTTATTATGCAGCTCCAAGTATAAAGGAAAACAGGTGACCTCCATTAAAGCTTGATCTCTTTCCGCGAATGCCTCAGCAACGCAGCTCTGGAAAAATTTAACTTGTTTCTCTGCTTCTTTGTTCTGTAGTTAATAGTAGAACAGGAATGCAGTTGAAAGATTTACACAAAATAAAAGCAATGTTTGCAAATAATTTTGTGGTTTTCACAAAATGAGGACTACCATTTGTGACCATTATGCCTCTCCGCACTAACAACTTACATTTAGCACATTCAAATCTTGCATTTGGGCTGACAAAAACAATCAGTCTTATAGCCTTTAATCTGTCTTACTTTTTGTAAAACCTAAGCTATCGAACTTATTTTTTAGGAGGAAAAAAAAATAAAATAAATAATGGTCATTGCAAGTACAGTTCACAAATTTGCCCAAATTTTAACTATTTTACAGATTTATTTATTTTAAAAAAAAAAACTGCTTGTCTGCATAAAATATTACAATAAGGGAAGCATAAGGTTAACAATGTGAGTTTTCTGTTCTTCGTAAAGAAATAAAATAGCTTTCCTCAAAACATTTTTTTCTTGGATGATGAAGAATATGTTCTACTAAAAATAAAAGGGATCTATGATACCTTTATTAGTTCAGCATTATGCAAATCTGCAAGTTGGCTCTGGAAAAACAAACAAACACATGCATAAGTGAACTAGACTAAAAAGTATACACACACACGCACACAAATAAAAAGAAAAAAAAAGTCATAAATATAACCATACAGTAACAGATGACATCAATAACCAAGGTCCTTTATGGCATAAAAAGAGTAGAAGTAAAAAAGAAGATAGAGATTAACTTTAATTCGATACGCCTCAGCAAGCTCCTCTTGAAGATTATAATTTTCCCTTAAGCAATTAGCTAGTCTTTTCTGAAGAGTTTCAATATCTTGCTCTAGATTAGCTGTCCTGAACATTCACAAAACTTTGATCCGAGTGAAATCTTTAAATAGAGAACAGTCATGCTGTTCAAGACATTGGAAACAAGGTTTCATCCATTATACTTTTCTGGACAAGAATATTCTGAATATCAGTTAGCTGCTTATGGACATTTCATCTTTTAATTCTTTTTTCCCCAATTTCCAGACCAAGTTGGAATCAAGGAAAAAACAAGGCTATGGTTCAAATTCATATATAATTAGGGCCAGCATGACTAGATGGCTGACTGAACCTTGTCATGATGTAATCCATCAGAAATTCGGGAATTGTGGGGGGGGGGGGGGGGGGGGGGGGGGGGGGGATGGATCCAATGCCAATGAGACCAAATATGATTCTGGCGGCCTTTACTACCAGACAGGTGAATTTGATACTCCCCACGACAAAGGAATGGAAATTTTGCATTAATCTAGATTCTTGAATGAATATCCTGCCCATTAGACCCAAATTTGGTCAGATGGGCATTGTAACTCCAGCATTCCCGAAATTCTGAAGTATTCCCAACCATCAAGAAAAAACAAGAAACTGGTTTCTTTGTTAGGGAATTTACAATTATGACTTATTTGCAGGTGAATAGCTAAACAAAACTAGCAAATATCAGAATACCAACTGGTTTCTTTACGAACATATCTAAATTTGCAAGTTGAACTTAAACTATGACATATTATATGTGAAATTAAAGAAGAACTATCACCTTTGGGACTGCATCTGTGATACCATAGAGAGATAGCCTGGCCCCGCCTGTTCCATACATAGCTGCTCTATATCTTTCTTTAGCTCATCACGCTCTGCATATAGAAACAAATATTCAGAGGAGGTGGAATACAATAGACAAAGAAAGATACATACATAGCAAGAACAAATTTATGGAGCGGAAGAAGTAATAAATTACCACGCTGAAGTTGATCCACACGGAGGATCAATGCTTCGACATCCACATTCTTTCCCTTCTCTTCCATCCCTGAGAAGAAAATTAAAACAAACTATAACATAAAAAATGCAAGAACTACAGTATAAATGATGAATACAAACTTTCAATGTGCTACAAAATATCAGTAACAATTCCTCCCTTTTGAAACCTAGTTATGCTAGTGCACACTGCATTCAAGCAAACAGTTCCTCTAACAAAAATTACATGATACAACTCTGAGAGAGCTCAAGAAATTCAAGAAATGACAGAATCGTACCAACGCTATGCATTTATAAGCTAATTAAACACCTCAATAATCCATTCTAAATACAGTCCTTAGTAATAATGGAGTTAGTATATAGCTAATTAAACACCTAATTAAACCAATCACACATCATGTGATCCTAACACAGTGAATAACTCAATATTCCTTAGTCCTTACCCTCTATTATGTTTCCCCTAATTTCCTTATCGCGTAGGAAAACTCTCCCGATGCTTTCTTCGAACCCACGCAATCTAAGCTCCACATCTCGAAATCGTCGGAACATAATAACTAATAAGCAAGCAAACCAAAGAGAAACATACCTAATTTTTAAAGGGTGCCTTGAACTCGATCAAGGGAGAGTGAGACAGAGAACTACGGCGAGAGCGGGTTGGCGTTGGCCTACCGGTCAAGGCAGGCTGTTCGGAGCAGACCGGCTGTTGAGAATTGAGATCGACTCCAAGTTGCTTCCGAAGGTAGAAGAACAAGACAGCGAGCGATACGAACCCTCTTCGGCTCGATTTCATATCCTATGAACCGTTAGATCATCTCGGGATCTGTGCCAGATCGAATCTCAAGATGATCTAACGGTTCGCATCCTGCGCTACAAGGTGAGGGTTCGGTCTAATTTCATACATCCAATGGTCCAACAAACATATATCCCGGCCCAACTTATTGGGCCGTTTAGGTCCATTGGGCCTTTAAAGGCCTTTAGGCCGTTACGGTCCATTGGGCCTTTTGAGATCTAGACATCTGTTGCATCTGTTTCTGTGACTACTCTGTCCAGCAATTCATATCCTCTACTGCGCAGTACGCTGGCCGTTGGATTCTCATTAAGATTCGTGCAACTCAATCTCAACAAACCCTTCCTATAATCCGGAATCCGCTGGGACCTGTGAGTCGCCTTTTGTCCCTTTTTCTTTCCTCTTCTTCGCTAAGCTACGGTGCGTCGTCGTCGTCAGTCAGTCAGGCGAAAATGGCGGCATCCCTTCCACGGCGAGTGCTCCCGTTCGGCCGTGCTCTACTCGCGCAAGCCAGATCGTTCTCCTCCGAGGCGCTTGTTGAGATCAAGCCCGGCGAGATCGGGATGGTCTCCGGCATCCCTAAGGAGCAACTTAAACGAAAAGTATTGACCTTTCTTTCAAATTTTGGCTTACCTACCTTCTACTTTGGATCCGTAGCTCAAGATTTGTTCCTATTTGTCTGTTTAGGTCTCAATTTGGTTTATCAGAGGTAAAATCTGATTTAGGTGTTAACTGTAAGCCATATATGCATTGAGCTTGTTATCTGCTTGAGTCTGTAGGATTGGTTTTTTTCTTTCACTGCAAAAATTGTAAAATCTCTGTACTGGCTGGTATAGGTCATGATCTATTCGCCTGCCAGGACCGCGAGTCAGCAAGGTTCGGGGAAGGTCGGCAAATGGAAGATCAACTTTTTGTCAACTCAAAAGTATGAACATTGTTTAATTAATGTTGTGTAGCTTGGTATTATGACTGCACTTTTGTTGAGTGTTTTCCATATGCAGTTTTTTACTAGAAAGTTAGAATCTTACTTGGTGAAATCATAATAGTCTCCAATTAGATTGCAACCACCGCAGCTCCGAATTGGGCATTGAACACAAGAGCATCTTTGTAGTATCTATAAGTACTTCAAGCACTTGAATTCTTGTTTGACATGACTGGGATTAAGATTCGAATAAGCTGGTTACCCGACATAAGAGTTTGGTTGTTATTGATCATATTTGACGGTAAATTTGTCAGTCGGATGGGTATGAGAAAAGCACCTAGAAAGTAGTAGAAACCCTCGGTGCCGGTCTCAGCACATGCATACCAGCTTCTATGTCCAGACTCTTAAGCTTGCTATAAAAAATGTTTTTTTAATTAGGAATAGCCCTTGATTGTCATGTCCAATCAGGAATTAGTACCAAGTGTAGTTCTGGTAAACTATGTTATACAATCTCAGAGCTACAAAAACATTTTAGCCACACTAATTCTTGTAAAAGTCATGCTGCTATTGCCATTTGTACCAGCTGCAGCACAGACCTTTGCACATTAACCTCATGAAATTTTTTATTCTTTTGTTGATAAAGTCGGTGATTCCTCTGAACGTAGAAATGGATTTCTTAAGCATTGTTCCCAGTTTCTAGACCTCTTGGTCTCTTGAAAAAGAATCCAAATAGTGATATGTTATATAGGTAAAATAAACCTTGATAATTATGAATCTACGATAATGCAGGTGGGAGAATCCATTGATGGGATGGACCTCCACTGGTGACCCATATGCAAATGTGGGTGATGCTGCACTGTATTTCGACAGTGAAGAGGCTGCTAAGTTTTTTGCTGAGAAACATGGCTGGCAATATGTTGTATGTCTTTTGTTACTTCAGCATAATAATATCTATAACGACAGCAACAAAGACTTTAGTCCCAAACAGCAAAAAGGAAAAAAACAATGTTACCAATATTTCTTCTTTAATGTGTATGCAATTTGTTGAAGTATGAGAAAACACATCTATCTGATTTAAGATGTCATTTGTGCAGGTAAGAAAACGCCATACTCCTCTTATAAAGGTTTGTATGTTCTTTTTCCTAATAATGCCTTTTATAATTCAATTTTAATCTTTCTTCATTGATTTATCATTTGGACCTGTGTTCTGCTTGCTGGTTCAATAAAGATCTTATTCTATATATTTCCTTTTTGCATTTGCATAATTTTTCCAAGTGATCATTGCTTCCGAGACCATAATATATGTACTACGTGTGAATTAATTTACTCATATATTTTAAACATGCATAGGCAAACTAATTTTATTATAAGCAGAGCTGATCCTTTTCTATATCTCAGTATGTTGTCTAGTGTCCAACTTTTGCCATTCTTTTTTCCCGGTGCTTCTGTCCTCCCTTTCATATTTTGCTGATTGACCTGACCCGATGACACGGTTCAAGCAATAGGAAAATTTTCATACAGAATCATGGATTGTTATTGGAAGCCAGGCCACTTTCATTTGTTACACTATTCTTAATTTGCCTGGATGTGATTTAATAGAGATGGAACAAATTACATTGCTGATTTGTGTTAATACTGAAATTAGCATCACCTTGGAGTACTGCAAGTCACCTACTTATTTCTAGTCCACTGGACTTGATGTATTTAAATTTCTATTTGTGCCTCGTAATTTTTCTCTGCTTGTACCATAACATTACCCATTGTAATTCAATGGTTCAAACTATGCCGCTAATAAGTAGATCGGGGTAAGTATAAACAAATAGACCTTTGTGGATCGAATTCTGTTTGGTACACTGCCTCTTATTTTGTCTGTATGCGAGTGATATGGCATGGAGATTCCAGCACATTAAGCTTGGTTTAATATTTTGGGTTTATTATAGGTGCGAGTAGATGGTAAGAGATCAATTCTGCCGCTACTTTATATGCCTATTGGGTTGCACTGGAACGAATGTTTTTTGTTTAAATTGCATTAGAGTGGCTTAGTTTCTTATTATAAAGGATTTGCCCATATCATTATTGTACTTAGTTAATTAAAAATCAAATTGTATTGCAGCCGAAATCTTATGCTGATAATTTCAAGTGGAAGGGCCCTCCGACCACAGAAGAACCTGCAAAGACTGCCGCAAAGACCGCAGAAACCCCTAAACCTAAGACCGAAGAAGCCGCAAAACCTAAGGAATCTCCGAAAGCTAAAGCATGATCTTGATATCTGATCATATTTACCTGAGCACTAAGGATCTCTCTTCTTCTTTCATATGATTTTTTCTTCTTTTGTTTTTCAATCTTGAGGTAGGATGCTTCATACCCAAATGTGGGACCTATTTTGTAATAAAGTACAATGGAAGTATCTTATGCGCTGTTAGTTCCTGTATTTCTTAACAACATTCCTCTTGGTTAAAGGTGTCAATTATTTTGAATAGCACATTTGTGAACTGATAAAGCCTCATTTGCACGAGGAAACATGGATGTTAAACAGTGGCTCGCTAAAAAACACCTTTGTTGAATGGTAAGTTGCTACATTACATTTCAGTATCAGGAATTCTTGTGTATAAATGTCTAAGTGTACCGACTGCATGTGTGAAATTGGAACTTCAGATTGTGATTTGGTCGTATCTCAACCTTAATCTGCTCAATGTTTTAACTGTAGGCACTATAGGATTTGTTTATCAGCAATAGTAATAGTACTAACAGTTAATAGCTATCATATTAAAGTTTAAACTATAGGTTTATATATATAGTTCATTGCATTCCATTACATACCAAAAGCTCTTGTTACAGAACACAACTACTCTTTTATATATCATCTATATACCATTAAATTAGGAGCCACTTCATATATCATGTACAGCTTACAAAAAGACAGCAAGAAGCAGCGTTACCGTTCAACAGACAGCACCGTCTTTGATCCATGCTTTGCTGCAAGAGCTAACATAACCCTCACCGGTATGGAACTTCCAGATGAAGAGATAATCTCTCGAGTCACAGTACAGCCTCCTCACATCACATGGTGCGCAGACGTAATTCCTAGTGCCGTTACGGGGCCACTCAATCTTCACCCTGCATGTAAAGCCGGTAGCTTTCTCCGGCATCATGGTATCCGGGACCACGAGCTTCACTTCCCCGTTAAGCCTTTTGCATGAGTTCTTAACCACTGTCTCAAGCCAGAGGCACTCGGGCTGGTCGATCAGTGCCCTATACGCAGAATTGGTCAGTCGAACCTTGTTCTTAGAATCAGAAATCACTGTTGGGAGGATTTCTGCCTCCATCTCTTGTTCAACTTCTCCCGGGGTCTTACGGACGGGCCCGGACGTCATGGAGCTTACAGTTGGGTCAATGCACCCTACAAAGATGCTCGATTTCACCGGTCTGACGGGTCGGGGGTACTAGCACTTTTGGCCTAATAAGTTCCGGCACGCTCTTTTTCGGGTCAATTAGTTTCTTAAGAAAATCTCTCTCCACATGACCATCTCTCTTAATTTCCGTCGCAGTAATCAAACCCGGACCGGAATACGGGACTAGAGACAGCGTGAGCGGGTCTTTCGACATCTCAACAGATTTCAATGAAATTTTAGCAGTAGAGAGCGGTACTGAGTGAAAACCACGGGTTGAGACCGGCACCTGAGCGGTATAAGGAACGAAAGAGTTCGGTCTCGCCGCCGTTGTCGTCGTCACGGAATCGGTAGTAGAAGTCGTCGAAGGACAAGTCAAAGGCTTGGGTCTCTTGGCGACCTGAAACGACGCCAGGCTCGGGCGACCACGCTTACGGACCCGGCAAGGCCGGGACTGGAGATAGAACGGAGTAGTCGTAGAGCCCGACCCACTGCACGACTTCGCACCCAGTTCGACATCGAGGACCGGAGCTGGGGGTAAAGACACCGGCGGCATTGGTGCAATGGGTCTATACCTGGCCATGATCTCCTTGATCTTGTTGCTCTCCTCCATGGCCTTCACCATGAACTGCTCTCTCATCAACTGAGACATTGCCGATCGAGAGTGGCCGGCCGAAGGAAGGAAGGAAGGAAAGAAGAGGGCGGAAGGGCATTGGGTGGGGAGGGTTTATAGAGAGAGAGAGAGCCAATAGGACGGCGGCAGCATGAGGGAGAAGGGGAGTTACACGTGTAAGTCCCGCCTGGGTACGTGGTAATGAAGGTTCAATGGGGAAAGACACGTCGTATAGAGTGCCGAAGCAGCCGCATGCATGCACTGCGCTTAGTCTCCACATACTGTTTCCTAATCACTCACTTGATCAGTTTAGTTTGTCATCATCATTCATGGTTTAATTAGGATTTAGAATTTTAGAGGTTTTAAGTGTTAGATGCTGCATGAGCTACCCTGCTTTCCTTCTGACACAAGGTAATTAATTAAACCACCAGCTAGCTAGCTAGCACGGGAGAAGGTTACAAGTATCGTGCCAGTGGTGGGGGCTTTGGGCGGCGAGAGAGCAAATCAAGGGGTTACCACTGGCAAGTGGGATGTCATGCGAGCTTACACCTGCTATCCATCTTGACACCAGGTTTTACTACTACCTTTTACTATCATTATTATTTCTTGTTAAATTAAATTAAATGAGCATATATATATATTGAGGGAGTTAATATCAAGGGAGGGAGGGAAAAAAAAAAGCAAAAGGACGTTTGGGCGGAGGAATTGAGGGCCCGATTTCCGAGGTGAGGAAGTTGAAAAGCTCGCGGGTACCCGGGTAGTAGTAGTAGCTTGTAGCTAGGAGATAATGTCATAATGAGAAGACAGGAGAGGGATTGGTTGGTTTGGTTGGTTGCGCGGCGTAGTGGCGAGTGGCGGCTGGCGAGAGGTGGAAAGTGAAGCGCCAATCAACCGGAGTGATCATCCCCTAACCTACTGCATTGTGCAGGTCACAGCTCGCCGTTGGATCGTCTCGAGATCTGCGCTGACACGAATCTCTGGACAATCTAACGGCTGACGCTGTGAACTGCATAATGCAGTACAGCAAGGGATATGAATTCCAATTTACCGCTGCTTTGCTTTTGGTAGTCGAAGGCGAGCGAGAGAGAGAGAGAGAGTTTGCGGGTCCTTCTTTCGGAAAAATTTCACAAATACCCTTAGATCCGCATCTTTACCACTGTCTAAACCACTAACCTAATTTCACGGATGCCCAAAATATTGGGCGTGACTTCAACTTGCGCCTTAGAGAACTTTATTGAACTGCCCATGCCGTGTCCGTTGCCCATGCCTTAGAGAACATTGGGCAGCACAGTATTCCCCTTTAGGCGCAAGTTGAAGTCACGCCCAATGTTTTGAGCATCCGTGAAATTAGGTTAGTGGTTTAAGCAGTGATAGAGATAAGTTCGGATCTAAGGGCATTTGTGAAATTTTTCCTCTTCTTTCAATGGTGATACAGTGTAGTGAGTTGCTGACAGTGGGGAGGGGGGCCATGTTGTGTGTTGGTGTTGTACTGAACAGCAAGGTGGTACTTGTCACGGTGGTAGAGAATCCGGACTCGAAGTTGGAGTGGCCTTCGACCTGGTTGACACTTGGCGCTTCTGGGCGAAACAAGAGTCCATGCAATGATGCAATGCAATGCAAGTGGTTACTTGTTAACTGGGTTCAGCCCAAAATCAGCATTGTTTCTGAGATTCAACTGTTACAGTATTTTGGTGGCGTAATAAAGTTGACTTTAGATGAGTGATAACATTAAGGTCAACTAATAAACATGAGAAACTTTCTCCGTCTTGTACAAAAATTTTCATACGTTTACATAGACTAGCAAGAAATCCGTCCATTAGACGGACTTTTTTATACTAAAATCGAAATAATAAACTTTTTTTTTTTAATAATATGCAGTAGAAATAGAAGGATAAAATTATAAAATTGAGTGAAGCGTTGTGGACTCTCCATTTTAGGAAGGAGTGAGGCCGACCTGTCGCGCAAGCACGTTGGAACAGAAGCAAAGTGTCGCAATGTCTTCATTTGAGGTGATGGATCAAAGAGAAAAATCATACCGAATTGCAAAGAACAAAAGTGAAAATTAAAGGCATTACTTTTTCTTTCTTTCGATCACAATAAGAGGAAAATGGAAAAGTAATCGGTTCGATATTCTGGAGCATGGTGATATTTGTTTTTCATTTCAAAGGTAGACTTAAATCAAAATGGAGAGTTCGGTTCTTATGTCCTTTTTAGTTTTTATAGGAGTATAAATATAGATATACAAATTTTATAACAGATTTATCAAATATATTATGCATATCTCAAATTTGTAACTTATAGACGTTAGGAAGATATATTATATGGACACTAGATATTAAGGTGAATATAAAATTGTTTGAATAACAACAGAAATTCTTTTTTTTTTTTTTTTGAATTAGAAACCTTCGAAGTTTCATTGTTTTCTATATTTTCCCACATCTAGCAAGAATTATAACATAACAATATTATTAAGAGGAGGGATCCAATAACCATAGGCACTGGTACTCATGGTAACTATTTTTTAATTTATACATAATTTGAAAAATCTAAACCGTTAGATGTATTCTATATTATCTAACATATACATAAAAATGGTAGAGTTTTAACTTTGTCTCGATGGTCATCAAGAGAGAAGAAAAAATCGTAAAACTTGAACCCTTGATTTTTGTTAATGCTTGATGCACATGTAAATAAAATCAAAATGATATATTTTTTTTGTATACACATAAAATATAATATATACAACATATTCTATCAATTAGTTTTGTTATTTAAGAATTTAAAATGTAGTTATTTAAGATTTAATTTCACGGTCACCGATCGGTCACAAAAAATGGGGTTATTTGAGAATTCACATCTCCTAGAATACTCCACCAGCAAGGGTCAAAATCCCACCCCTAAAAATCATCTAGCGCGAATCTCAAAGCTGCCCATAAAAAAATTTTACACACAAAAATTGACCACTCTAATCACTCTACAAACTGACCATTCTAGAGGATGTGGACATGTTATTTGATCCCCCTCCTCTATTATGGCATGAAATTGCAAGCATTGTGGACAATAATTCATTTTTTGATCAAGCTATATCTGTAGGATTTTCTTTTTAAATAAAATGCTGGGGAACATTTCTATATAATAATTAATGTTTCAGTAACAAACATGGAGCTTCATAAGCATTTTGAAATAAAACTACTTGAGACAAGAAAGCACTAATAAGATGATTATATTTCTATTTTTTCTCAAAAAAGAAACTATATTTCTATCAGAAAGGACTTGGTTGGCCTTGGGCCTGTTTATAAATGAGATTGTTAGACTGGAAATAATTACCTTCAACACCCGCGGCACAAACCATTTTTAAATAGTTGTGAAACATAATTAGCAACCAAGCCGTCCTAGCTCAGTGGTAGAGCGCGTGGCTTTTAACCACGTGGTCGTGGGTTCGATCCCCACGGACGGCGTACATAATATAATATATAAATTTTCTTTTGCTGCATTTCTATGATGCATTTAGCAATTCCAAAACATAATCTATGTTCAACAATACTTTCGTAAAACTTTTTTTATTCTTGAAAATTTTTAATATTTTTTATTTAAAAACGCCTTATTATCAAATATTTAACCTCCCCGATTGCTCATTGCTATCTCAATTTTGAACTCTATGTTACTCCTGGATGCAGGGTATCAGAAAATGCATGAGAAGAAATGACAAGTTTCAAATATTTTTCACCTCAAAACCAAAGTTTAGATTTTGAAGTTCATACAACAGAGTTTGACTCTGAAGTTCGCATATCTATCTGTTTTAAGTTTTTAACTATTCAGAGTGAATTAATTTGAAACTTGTGAAGTTTTGGGGCAGTTATTCTATATAAAGTAACTGAGTAAGAACAATGACAGCATTCTTTTACAGTTATTAGAACTATGTCGAATTAAAAAAAAATGTTGGCTGGCCCTATAAGCGGTATTATTTGATCATATTCACTCGCCAAGTACCGGTATTAAGTTGGAAAACATCGGTCACCTACTCATTTCCAAAAAAAAAAAAAAGTAATAAATTTCCAAAAGAAAGCTACTTGAAAAAGAAGTTCCAAAAGAAAACTAAAAAAATCCCTAGAGAATAAAATTAATTTCACAATGAAATCCACTTCAAAAAAAGAAGTTACAAATGTAATTTAAAAGAATTTATAAATTTAAAGCAAAAAAATTTCAAAATGGAAAAGCACTTCAAAGAAATTAATGCGCCGTCCGTGGGGATCGAACCCACGACCACGTGGTTAAAAGCCACGCGCTCTACCACTGAGCTAGGACGGCTTTGATGTCCTATTTCCTAATTTATACATTCAAAGCAGTATATAGTTTTTTTATCTCAGTATATAGTTTTTTTTTTTTTTTTTTTTTGGAGAATGAAAGCAGTAAATAGTTAATGTGCTGCTGGACGAAGCTGATGGGTACAATAGCTATTTTATCTTTACAGGCTTTGTTTTGGGCCGTAAAGTCGATGTAACAACTCTATGATTTAAGATTCTATGCAATAGAATTGGTGGCCTTGAATTATCGGCTTTGTAAAACTAACCTTTGGAAATGTTTTGTAAGAGCGTTGTCCTTGTTAAAAAATTGATGAATGTTTGTGAGAGCGTTGTCCTTCTTATAAAAATAGATGATAAAACAGTTTAGAATAGTCTAAACCCAATAAATTTCTATAAATCTCTGTCCAATAAAACAAAATTAACTAGTCTTGGGCCATTACAAGTATAATATGTCCGATAGCGCGCGCTTTTCACGCTATTGCGCTATACACTATATTGCACGCTATCACCGCTATAGCGGCAGTAGCGCTACTTGCGCAGTGTTGGCATATTGCATTGTGTTTAGAGTCTGAAAACGCTATAGTGCGCTATATTTAGAACCTTGTCAATACATCCTAGCTAGCAGTAGCAGTTTCAAAAATCTGAATAACAACATGCTAAATAAAGGTACAAATTTTGAAGTGGAGAGATTTAATTCAATCTAAATGAGATCGCATTATTGATCTGCCGTATCAGAAATTTACAACTATCTATTCTTTTCTACCAAATCTATAATAAATTCTGTCATCGAAGAGCATTTATATTTATATATTATAAGTATGAAATGTAGATAAACCATATATAGCTGCTGTTATATAGTATCTATTTAAATTTCTCTCAACTAAAAGAAACCAAAACGTTAAAGATGTAGCAAATATATATATATAAGAACTTTCTTATATGTTAATGAAACATTATAACATTACTCATGAAATTATTAATTTTTTCATATATTTACTGATAGTTAGTATATGTTTAATGTAATATGAAAACTCTATAAATTGACATGTTCCACGAACAATACCCGTGCAAAATCTAGCTATCTACTATATAAATCATGATAGAAAAGCAAAATCAGAATTGATCATTGCGCGCGTATCTGATTATTAAAGCGTTAATAATTAATTGCCTGATTTATTTTCATCCATTTTCCTTTCCTAATTGTACTCTTTGTATAATAATCCTAGCCTACAAATTATATATCCTCATCAATAACACAACAGTGCAATACCAATTAATCCGGTTACAATATTTTGTTGCCATAACATCCAAAGATGAACATCACCATCGATCAAAGTGAGGCTACGCATGATGAGTAACAGCTATCCCCAGCATGACAGGGTGATTGAAATCGATCCCTGGGGTTGATACTGCCGTTGCAACGGTGTATAATCTGAAGAGGAGTATCAAGACTCAGACAGGGATTCATGAGAACAGGCAGCTTCTCAAGAAGGCGAACGGCGCCCTATTAGATCAGAGTCGCACATTGGACACTTAACAACATTCAGAATAACGATGAGATTGTTATGACCATGAGTATGGCCTCCCCTGCAAAATAGACCTTAAGATCATTGCAACCTTTGATTTCCTTATTATGAAGAATAATTGCAGTGTTATTTTTTTTTTTTTGAGATAAAGATGAGGATATTTAGTCTTTTTGATAAGATAAGAAAATAAACAAATGCTTGTGTTGGAAATTTGGTATTATAATCCAAAAGCTCAATAAATTTGTTTATGCAGTTATGAGTTCGATAGTTGCTTGTGACTGTTGATGTTCTTTTTTGTCTTGATTATTTGAATTTCTCAATGTTCTAAATAGCGCGCTATAGCGACATAGCGTTTTCCGGACCCAAAACGCAATGCTATTGGCCAACACTGTGCAAGCTGCGCTATTTCCGCTATAGCGTAAATAGCGTGCGCTATAGCGCATAGCGTGATAGCGCTAAAATAGTGCACTATGCTACATAACATATTTTTTCAGAAGATGAGAATAATGAGCCGCCAGTTAAGTCTGATACTGAGCCAACAGATAATGAAGTGTCTGAAGAATCTATAGAATAATATATAGTTTGACTTGAAATTAGAGTAAAACCTGATATATATGATATTTTGTATAGGGTTGATAATAGGATTAGTGACCTTTTGTGCAGGAAATGACTTAGGATTAATGACTCTTTTGTGCAGGAATCCAGGAAATGACATTTTTTGTGCAGGAAATGACACAACTTGTGACAGTTTAGATCATTTTGTATAGAAAACAATCCTATATCAGATATTTTGAATAACAACTCGGACTTTGTACTAGTTTAATGCAAAAACATTAGTTTGTTAATTATTTTGTTTTGATTATTTGCTCTATAGAATTCTTATTGAATTCTTAGTAATGTTGAAATTTAATACAAAAATATAATATAATTCATAAAATTAATGGGCACGCTACGTACAATAGCTTCCGCTTAGCTTTTCCGAAGACCCGCCGCGATGACGCTATAATCGCGATTTAGAATCTTGGAATTTCTACATGCAAATGATATTTGGTGTTTGGAGAAGTACTCCCATGGGTAATTTTTCATTAAAAAGAAATTAATGTATGGCTGTCAAATTTTCAACGAAAGTTGTACAGAAAACTTCGAATTTCAATCAATTGAAGTTTCTTTTTAACCCTCTTTTGTAAAGTATGTACATGATAAAATACAGGTGCATGATCGTAATGTACAAAACTGATTTGAACCCAGTTTGGCAACCACGTACTGTGCACTAGACTTGATAAAACTTTGCATAAAGATTACAAGATCAAGATTCGTTCTCTTGTATCTGTGTAAGTTGAAGCAAATCATAGCTAGATCTAGGTTCAAATCCCGAAGATACCTTGATCGAAAAATACAGTATAGTAAAAAATAGAATTTAATTATAAGATTAAAATCTTAAAATAGAGGGGAAATTGTTAGAAAATTAATTAGAAATAATTAATTTATATATATTTTAAGATTTTAATGATATGCAATATAACTTTTAATTTAATTAAAACATTGATAAAGTTGTGGGCTGGCCACCCATAACGGGTCATCATTGAGATTTTTGTTGATCAAAATTAAAAATATATATCCGTTGTAAATTTGCTCGGTATTTTTTATCATTCTTGCTTGGTCAAAATAATAACGTTCTCTCATAAAATTCACTCGGTACTGTGTTAATCATGAGTCAATTAAATTGCTATTCATGCAATAAATTAATAATTACCCGTTATGTTGGTTCTTACTGTGTCCTTAGGGGTGGCAATGGAACGGTACGGAACGGAAATGGCGTGTTCGACGGAACCAAAATCCGTTCTATTGAGCGTTCCATTATAACGGACGGAACCAAAATCCATTCCGTTGAATGTTCCGTTATAACGGAACGGAACGGAACAACGGAAATACATAGGATATACGTGGAAAATACGTGTTTAGAGCGGAACTGAACGAAAATGGCGTGTTCCGTTTCCGTTCTGTTATAACAGACGGAACAAAATTTTCTTCTGTTTCCGTTCCGTTATAACGGACGGAACCAAAATCTGTTCCGTTTTCGTTCCATTATAACGGAACAGAACGGAACAACGGAAAGAGTGAGTGAACCCCATAAGAAAAGTACTAGTATATATATGTGTATAAAATAACCATGTATGGAAATATTATGGTGCATGTGTATTTTTGAATTAATATTAAATTACTTATTGTAAAGTTAGTGAACCCATCAGAAAAATTTCTGGCTCCACTGCTCACTCTTTGTGGTTTATTTCTTTTCAGCTTATATTATCTTCCATACTACAATTGTTGTATTTGCTAGGGTCGCTTTTAAATTTATAAACCTAGGTCAACCACTGTCAAGCCGCAAGCGTACGACTTAATCGTAGTATAGCTAGAGTCGAACCACAAGGACAGACTGGTAGAACCGGACTCTTCCTACTCTAACTTCTAGGTCAAGGGGTTGTTTTTTGTGTTTTCGGTTTAGGACAAGACTAACAAATAACAACAAACAAACAAACAGAAAAGATAGATTTGATAACAGGTGGTGGAAGGTGTTCTTAGGGTTTAGAATCTATTCCTCAACTTGGCTCATACGATGCATCTTACGTGTCTCCACGACTGGCTTGCACTCTCGTGCACAGCCTGTGCAAAGTACAAAAATATGATACTACTGACTTTCTGGTTAAAACAGTTTGGTATTGGTAGATTCCTGCGGAAGGGAGGGTTACTGTCACTAACTGCCCAACAGGACTCTGCACAATTCAAAGGTCGTTAGGAGGTCACTCTCACTTCATATCCTAACTCGCTAAGTTCTAGTGTTGGTTTCCTATACATACAAGTTCTCCTCTCGGATTGCTCGAAGTTCTCTCTCGAGTAACCTGGGTTTAGCGACTCCTCTCGGATAGCTAACGCCCTACCATCGGTACACTAGACCTGAGTTAAATCTAAGCATGTCACAAGGTACAGTACAAAACAAGTCAAGCCAAATGATAAAATTACTACTCAACATATAGAAACCAAAGCAACGAGTAAAAAGTCACATAGTACCAACTACCAAGTATCAAAATATCATCATCCCTAAGAACTAAAACGTCTAACCAGACATGGCTAGATAACAAGCAACATATAAGAAAAGAAGTATCAAGAACATAGCAACGACAACAAGCAACATAAACAACTCAGAAGATAAAGGGATAAAAATAAGAGTTGAAGATGGCTTCTGTGCTCTCTGGACTCGTCTCCTCTCCTCCTCCACGCAGTCAAGTGCTCTCCAAGAAGATGCACACGATCTCGGGTTCGGGTTGCCGGCCGCACAACCGAAACTCCACCTCCTGCCTTCGCCTCTTTCCCAGAGGGAGAACAGGTCTCAGGTTACCTGCGATGCCTGACTGCTAGGGTTCTAGCCTCCTTATATAGTGGGAACGATTAGGGTCAGTTCTGCCAATTTCCAGCGTGAACTTCCAATTCCAACGCAAATTTCTAATTTCAGCGTACACGGACCGAATATAATGCATACGGTCCGTATAAATGGTCCACGAACGATCTGGGGGTTTAGAAATGTGTACAAGGTCATTCGGACCGAGTACAACTGCGTAGTGATCAGTAAATCTAACTTTCTGTGCTATCCAGGTAGAGTTTTTCAACGTTCTTGGGCTCGTTTTGTTCGTCTCTTCGAGCCCGATCCAAGTGTAGGTGCCATGGAGCCTAAAATGCTCCCTTTTGTGCTCTAAATGATTTCTTTTGCTCCAAGACACCTAAAACACAAACAAAACATAAAGTAAAGAGATAACAAGCAAAACCCACTTAAAATGTAATGCATGCACATGATTTTGGTTATCTTGGAGGTCCAAAACTAGGTAAATTATATGCATATTTTGGAGATATCAATTACTTTGCGGATGAACCCACGTACAGGCCAACATTCTTCAGACGAAGGTTCATATTAATTTAGTCAAATGTACTATATATATATATATAGCATAATATCAATTTCATATTCTTATATATTATATATATGAGCAGGTTTAGAATGCACCGACATCTATACTTGCGCGTAATAGTCATCAAGAGAAATGCAGCTGGCAAACTTGGATTTAGTTGCTTGCAGAAGGTTACTGCAGCATTCGTATGGAGTACAGGTCGATGCTTATGGAGTACAGGTCGATGCTACGAACAAAAAAATTCGTATTGCTGAAACTACTGCCATAGAAAGTCTGAAAAGGTTTGTGAAAGCAGTTGTTGAAGTTTTCAAAGATGAGTACCTAAGATCACCGAATGACAACGATACAGCTCGGTTACTTGCACTTGGGGAGAAAAGAGGGTTCACTTGGGGAGAAAAGAGGGTCTATAGATTGCATGCACTGGAAGTGGAAAAAATTTGTATTGCTAAAAGTACTGCCATAGAAAGTTTGAAAAGGTTTGTGAAAGCAGTTGTTGAAGTTTTCGAAGATGAGTATCTAAGATCACCGAATGACAACGATACAACTCGGTTACTTGCACTTGGGGAGAAAAGAGGGTTCACTGGTATGCTAGGGTCTATAGATTGCATGCACTGGAAGTGGAAAAGTTGCCCTTCGGCATGGCAAGGTATGTACTCCGGCCATGTGCACAAGCCTACAATTATTTTAGAAGCTGTAGCTTCTCATGATCTCTGGATTTGGCATGCTTTTTTTGGTTTACCTGGGTCCCACAATGATATCAATGTTCTTCATCGATCTCCACTATTTGCGAAACTAGCTGAAGGCCAAGCTCCTAAAGTGAGTTATAGCATAAATGGTCATGATTATACAATGGTATATTATCTTGCTGATGGCATATACCCATCTTGGGCCACATTTGTGAAGAGCATACCAGAACCACAGGGTAGTAAGAGAAAATATTTTACCAAATCACAAGAATCGGTAAGGAAGGATGTGGAACGAGCTTTTGGAGTGCTACAAGCTCGTTTGGCCATTGTTAGAGGCCCAGCTCGTTTTTGGGACGAAGTCATGCTGGGATACATCATGAAAGTTTGTGTCATCATGCATAACATGATTATTGAAGATGAGGGAAAAGTGGACACTGAAGAACGTTTCGAATCCGGTGGTGAAAATATTACACCGTCCTATGACCTACACTTGATCTGAAGGAGTTTATTAAGGCACACAAAAAAATAAGGGACAACGAAACTCATAGTCAACTACGAGAAGATCTCGTTGAGCACTTGTGGCAGCATTTTCCAGATAAATATTAAGATATGGAGGAACTTGTGCTAGTTGCAAGTATATTCAATGCTTTTCTCCTTTTGCAATTTTTATTTTGAAATTTTCATTTTTGGTATGATTGAAGGATCTTCCATGGGGACATTTGATAGTTTTGTTTTACCATAGAAATATAAAAGGACTGTTTGAGACACTGATTCCATTAAAGCTTTCTTCAATTAACATTTGGTTTAATCTTCAATTACATCCAGTAGAGACAAGCAGCAACTTGTGCATTGCTTGAAATCATTTTACTAATAAAATTAGCACCTGAATACTCAGGGGCAGTTGCAGCAAGCAAACAAATTAAGCACTTTGGTAAATCATGCTACAGGAAAGTTAACCATCAGTTCACTGTTACCAGTACCTAAGGGAAATCTCCATCTTCTGTTTTGTAGTCAATATACATAAATGATAAACCCAAATTCAACTAAGCAATATATATAATAGTAGGCTAATTCAAATAGTGAAGATACATTTGTCAAACTCAATAACATCAAAAGTTGAATTTAGATGCACAGAATATCAGTCCTAGAGCAACAAGTGCAAAAGTTGAAAAAAGTTGAAAGCAACAAATGGAACCTGTAGCATGACAATTGGAAAAAAAAAATTACACTAACAAATTTACTCCCAAAACAGTGCCTAATCTAGTGACTATCGACTGGAAGCACTCGAAATAAGACGGATTATCATCCACGGTAACTATTCCTGCAATATATTAACAAATCAGTATTAAAAAAACTATTGAGCAGTTAAGTGGGAACAAAAGATCAAATTTCCATACAGCTTATGTAATTTATTCCTGCAATATATTAACTATTGCATACCAGTAAGTCAAGCTGAGCTCATACCACGGCGAGCCATGATTTCGGAACGCAGACTCTTGTAGTACTGTTGCTGCTTTTCAGTCATGCCACTAATGTTCATTGTCATAATCTGTTCCTCTTCTAACATTCTTTTGAAGTGCAGCTCGTTTTCTTTAATCTCGACTGTTTTTGCCTCATTTGCAAGCCTCACTTGTTCATTCTGAGTCCGAACTTGCTCATTGGCAAGCCTCACTTGTTCAACCTGTAGCTTCTCTTTTTCAAGTTCAAAGAATTGTTTCTCTTCTTTCTTGGTCTCCTTTTCTGCATCTACCTCCTTTTTTTTTTTCCCACAAATGGTCCAACGCCTCTCTACATGCATCACCTCCACCACCACTTCAGGATTTACACTATTTCCATTCACCATAGAATCCACCCAGGACTTGAATCTGTTGTCGTCTTCTGCTTTTTGTGTGAACTCTTTTGACCTGACAATTCATTCATCTTGTCATGCCACTTCGGGTGGGTCCTTAAAATGTTCCAGCAATGCATGAACTGAAATGACTTATTGTCTTTATCTTCTGCCTTGTACAAAGTGCATGCATCCATAAGCTGAATAAGTTTTAAGTTAGTTTACAGCATTACAAGGACACAATAAGTTACATACAAATGATTGCTATATGATCTTGTAGTACCTTGTCTTGTAGAGTCACACCGCTTTGCCTTCTATGCTCAATTTGGGCAAGACATCCACATAATTTGTTGACACACTCTTGAATAGTTGACCAACAGTGCACAAGTGAACTTTGGCTACGATCAGATGAGATTTCCTTGTTCGAATGAAAGAAATCAGATATCCTCTTCCAAAATGCATCACGAGTTTGATTTGTGCCACGCACAGGATCAATACCGACATTCAACCATGCCGCTACCAATAGTTTATCTTCGTCCTCACTAAAGTTTTTTGATCTCTTCTGGTTTGGCCTTGTGCTTGCAATATTTCCAACAACAGTTAGTGATTGTTGTGTTGCAGGAGTGCTATTGAAAGAAGGCAATGCCATAGCACCGTTGTCCTCACTCTCATTCAACAAGTTGGTGTAATATCCTTCTTCATCCATTGTTACTCCTACAGGTAACATAAAATAAAAGAGGGGGTACGAGCAGATTAAAAATTGAATGCAAATTAGTATGACTTAACTTGGTTGTGCTCCCTTACCTAAGAAACATTTGACTTTAAATAAAAAGCATACTCAGAAAAAAAAAATTATGGTGGCGTGTGGCTCCCATTGTGGAGACCTGGGTTCGAACCCCGCATGGGGCAAAAAAAATTATGGTGGGGGTGGTGTGTGCACACCTATCGGCCTACGGGCTACAATAAAAAAAAAAACAAAAAAGAAAAAAAAAGCATACTCAGAAAAAGAATAAAAATGTATAAAACTCACAGATGTGTTCATGCCTAGATAGTGATGGCATTGATTTTTTCATCCACTATTTGCAAACCAACAGTACCACAACAGTAAAATAATATTGGACTTGTGTATACACAAACTTGTGTTGATAAAATATAAGAATACATGGTTGTGAAACAACTACAGATTCTTTGTGATTTGGTCAAAAATCATATTGGTAAACAAATCAAATTCATAAACAGTTCAGGACTTAATGGGCTTCTAATTTTGTCTTTTGAAAAATTGGCTTAGTTGCTATGAGCAGCCTTGACAAAAGCAACCATAACACTGAGAATCCAAAAAAAATTGTAATAAACCTTGAGATAAACCATAGCAGAGTGACAATAATTATGACTTAATTAATCATTTGATGACCGGGTTTAGACAAAGAGGAAACTGAAATCCTCAATGTGTATGATACTATGATTATGTTTCAGGAATATGTTTATACAACTAGACACCAGTAAACAATCAAGAGTTCTTGTTCTCCAAGTTTTTGTTAAAATTTCACAGATTCACAAAGAACCCTCGAAAAAAACATAATATTTCACAGATTCAAGAGTTACTCACAATCCAAAAACTTTGACTGCTACTACCCTGTATGTATGAGGCACTCTCTCGATGACTAGCAAACAATGACAAGAAAAAAATATCCTTATTCTAAAATGAGTGGTATGATAACAAAAGAAAAGTAGAAAGGCTGAAATCCTTAAATTTAGGGTGACTTGATCGCTAGTGACTAGAACTTGTCAGAACCACTCTCAGTACCATGAAGTAGAAATTTATGTTTCATTTGCAAGCCTAGATTATTTCAGGGATGACGACATTCAACCGAGTCCTGGCCAATCAAATGGCGGAGAGGGAAGGGGAGGATTACCTTTTTCCTCGACGACGACCACGGTGACAGGATGGCAGGCTGGTGGCCGGAGATAGCGGCGGCGGAGGCTTGACGCGGGAACGGAAGGAAGAAAGGGGAAAAATGGCGCGACCAAGGGAAGCGAGGCGGGAACGAGGGATTGGGAGTGCGGAAAAATAGCTAATATTGGCTTCGATTTGGGGATAACGCAAATATTGGGAAGGGTTTGGGGCTTTTGTTGGAGCCCGATTTTTATCCTTAACTCCCAATAATTAGTTTTAGAAATGGTTTAAGAATGCTCTTGCAGATGCTCTAATAGTATAAATTGTCCTATACTATTGACTATCTTCAATTTCAAAATGCTAATTGTTAACAGAGATAAATTGAGAGAGAACGTTTTGGGTTTTGATAATTGTATATTGATTCATTCTATAGTTATATAATTATAATGGAGGATTACAAGAAAATAAAGGAAAGTAATTATGCTGAAATCACAAAATAAATAACAGAAATCTCCTACAGATTTTCTAATATCCTATAATTAATACTAGATATTCTAACACCCTCCCTCAAACTGAGGATGCCAACGAAGGTTGCAGTCGAAGTTTGTAGATTTTCAGGACGACCGAAGTCGCCGGTTTCAGGACGACCGAAGTCGTCA
This sequence comes from Cyperus esculentus, assembly GCA_030179965.1. NCBI lineage: Eukaryota > Viridiplantae > Streptophyta > Magnoliopsida > Poales > Cyperaceae > Cyperus > Cyperus esculentus. Next base: position 2,852,592 of record JASGLE010000010.1, on the reverse strand, counting down.
ATTCAGGACAACCGAAGTTGTGGTTTCAGGATGACTTGGGGGTCATGATTCAAACGGTCAAAGACCGTGGTTTCAAACGACATGAGGGCCATTGTTTCAAAAGGTAAATAAGGTAGCACATGGATCGATACGATGTCGAAGAGGGATTCTAAGGTGTGGTTGTCAGATAATCGAAGCGGCATGACAGAGCTTCGATCCGTTGGCAAGTTGGGTGCTGGAGTGGAGGAACAAAAGTAGTGAGCGGAGCATAGCAATTGTGAACAAAACTATTGCTGTGGAAAGAGCAACAGAATAGCAGCTTGCTACTTCCAGGATTAAGGCTATCGAGCAGAGTGGATTGAGTAAGTTCAGAACTTGCGAGCAGAGCAAGGACCTGCTTGTAACACACAGACTCACAGAGCAACAACTTGAGCAACAACTTGCTGTGGACAGAGCATAGTGTTGCTGCGGACAGAGCAGTCCCTAGTATCGAGCAGAGCAATTTGGAGTTCTTTTCACGAGCTAGGCAGACCTATTTCAGGCAGAGCCAAAATGGAACAGAGAGCAGAATAATGATGAACCAACAAATCCGAACTTGCAAGTAGTGCAAGCAAAGTTGGCCAGAACAAGAGCGAGCACAAACTGTTACGGGCAGAGCAGAACTAAATTACGATTACAACAAAAACTAGAGAGGAAAGATCCAACTCGCGTTGCACCAGGAGATCAAATGCGCGACCAGAGAGCAAGAACAAACAGATAAAATCACGCACGAAAAGGGGCACGCCAGAGCTTCAGAACGACGGGTTGCTTATAGTACCGGCGGAGCTATGGTGGTTTTGGTAGCAATATCGACCGACGGCGATATCGTGCCGCCGATCAAGAATTTTTTTTTTGGCTCTGATACCATGTTAACAGAGTTAAATTGAGAGAGAACGTTTTGGATTTTGACAACTGTATATTGATTCATTCTAAAGTTACATATTTATAATGGAGAATTACAAGAAAATAAAGGAAAGTAATTATGCTGAAATCACAAAATAAATAACAGAAATCTCCTATAGATTTTCTAATATCCTATAATTAATACTAGATATTCTAACACTAATAATCGATCGAAACAGTTTATTATGATCTTGATGTATGATTTTACTTATAAACCAAATTCATATTTTTTTAGAAACTTTTTACTATTTTTAAGAAATTTTAAAAGTCCCTTTGATTAAAACATTACGAACAATATATCTTCGACAAAAATTGTGATCGCAGGTGAGATGGAGGCAATCAATGCCGACTGACTGAAATCTGAGTTGAGGCATTATTTCCTTTATGTTTTGTTGGATTATGTAATATGTTTGGTGGTCTGGTTCTGTTTTCAAACTTGTTTGTTTGGAACTTTGGATGATTGTCTTAACTTTGTTAGTTAGTTACAGTACGTCCTTGGTACTTTTGGTTGGCAGTTACCATTAACTAGGGCTATGTTTGGATCATCCGGAATAGCTCTGTTCCGGAATTAGCTTCACTATTCAGAAATAAGTGCAATCCAAACAAAAAAATAAAAGTTAAGAATAGAGCTATTCTCCTATTACTTCTCAAACTCGGAACAGCAAAACAGCAGAAAAGGTAACATATAGGAAATTGTTAAAAAAGTCTATTGACTCTTTTTTTTTTATTACTTTCCCACCATCTCCTTGCTTTGCAAGAGAGAGGACAAATGGAAAAAAAGAAGTTTTGTACTTGTCTTGGCTCCTCTAAGCTCCGGCCATGGACAAAAGATTTGTCATTTCCGACCTCACCATCATGTTCTCCTCGTCACAGAGAGTTGATAGAGATCTCACATGCCTATCACTTTTCAACAGTTTTGAGCTCCCATTAACACCATAAATTAGAAATGGTGAAGCTTGCTTCGCCATTCTTCATCTCTTGTGAGCTCCTTCTGATTTGAGTTATATGAGTTCCAATGTCAGTGTGTCACGGTGATGATTTTTGAAACACCAATTATATAATACAATTCAAATCGATCTAACAAAAAAAATGTATGGTGAAAATTAATTTAATAATTAAATTTCTATCTCTTGTGAGCTCCTTTGATACCACTTTTGCAACCCCGTAAACATACGTGTTTAATTTAAAAATTAAATTTCAATTTCAATTAAAGCATGAAAATTAATGTATGTCATGGTAAAAATTCAAAGCAAAAGTAAAAAAAAAAAAAAAAGAGTTAGATTTTTTGATAGAAAAAATAAGAGTTGGTTGGAGAAAATAAAAAAAGAAATAATCAATATTTTAATTTATTATTTTCCTCACTATTCTAAACATACAATCCAAACAACATTTTTTCTCATTTAGAATAGCACTAACTTTTACTATCCTCCATCACTAAACCAAATCACTATTTCTTCACTATTCTCATTTACTAACCTCAATTCCTCTATTCCTAACTAATCCTTGCACAATCCAAACGTACCCAAGAGCTGTAACTCGGGCTTCGCCCCCAAAAAGTGGTATTAAATGAATAACTAAAAATTTTATAAAATTTTAAATATTTATATTAAACAAAAATAAAAAAATTTGTAATTTTTTATGTAAGTAAATAATAATAATAATAGAAATAGTAATAATAGAAATAATAATAATACAATAATTTATAAATAACAATATATATAAATATTGGACCATTTTAACTTTTAAGGGTTAAAATTTGTTTTAGACATGTCACATTCATCTTTTTTAATAAGGAGATAAAAAAAAATACAAGTCATTGAATCAAAGTAGAGGAAGAGTTTTAAACAAAATCAATGGTTAATAATAGTGATGATGTGACATAGTTGAGGTGCTTGAAAATCTACCCTTCTTTGTGGAGGATAGATTTGGTTTTTGCAAAGGATATACTCAGTGATTTAGTCCAGTTAGGATCGTTATGTACTATTTTGATTTCCAGAAAAGCAATGTGACATGGTGGAATAAAAATTTTACTTTATCAAAAAAAAAAAAATCTTCCAAAAGAAATAGTAAAAAGTTCTTAAAAATGTTAAATTTAATTTATAAGTAAAATTGTATATTAAGATCATAATTTAATGAACTATTCGGATTGATTGGAAAGAAAAGATCCCGCTTATGTTGATTTTGGGCTGGTTGTCACTCAAGAGAAAACTGAATCTGATATTAAGATGGGGAGCGTTCAACAAAAATTTGTAATATGTCTCGTTTTGTCGCTTTGTCACTCTATTCGATCCTTTATCTTCATTTTTTAGTAGTCCGCAAGCCTATCTTCGAATAGACAGAAGACCCCTGGGATCGATTTGGTTTATTAACATTTTAAAATTAGAGATACACAGATCCAACAAAACCTCGTCCCGGAGTTAAAAGACTTTCGTATTGCCTAATATAGAGAACGAGTTCAAGTCCCTAGTTTTCTCCATCTTCATTCAAGATGGTGATTCTACAGGCGACTCACCCTCCCCACTCAACACCCACCCAACCCCACTTCCATCAAACCATTAATGACGAGCAAACCCAAGATGACCAACTCCAAGCCTGTGCAAAGTCTACTGTGCAGGCTCATCCCCACCCTTTGAAGACATACAAGCAAGCTGTCCAAGGAAAAGTAGAGACGACCATAGAGGCAACCATCTTGTCAAGCGGCATTGAAGGACATCAAACAAAACAGCGATTTATTAAGCCACCAGTAGCCACCTCTGAGTGGCAGCAGGTAGCATTGAAGAAGAGGTCAGGCAAGAAACATTCAATACCCAGCACAAGTACTCTGGATAGAGCCACCATAAATGAAGCAAGTACAGATCTGCACTATGGCAATGGAACATGCTCTGAAATTCTGTCTCAACCAAGAATACATCCGCATTTCCTTGCATTGACAACAGAGAAGGAGGAAGCAAGGACGAACAGAGAGACACCAGACCAGACAAGAATCAAAGCCAAGGAGAATACAGCTGGTGATGCAGTTAAAGTGACAAGAAAAGACTTGAAATCTGGTAGACCTCCACATCCTAGGCTGCTCACAGCTTTGAAGGAAAATCTTTGCTACAAATGTTTATGCAAAGGTCACTACAGACGGGATTGCACGAGCCTCATTAAATGTTTGGATTGTGGAAAATTTGGCCATGGGTTTGCCATTTGCCATAAGAATCGTTTATATAAAAGGCAGCAGATGGTGCACAACCAGACTCAAACAAAGCAAGAAACCACGGACTTTGATTTCCACTTGGAAAGGCCTGGAGCCAGAGCTGTTTTCTTCCCTCCCATAGGCCAATTGCCAGAGGAGGTAACACATCAGGCATGGGTAATTCTCAAGAAGGTGCCATTACAACTGTGGACGAGAGGTGATATTAGTCAAGTGCTTCAGTGCTTTGGGTATCCTATCACCATTGAACCTTTTGGCAAGCCAAATGGTCAATTTGTGGAGATTATGGCTCTAGTTGCCTGCAACCACCCTCGGACAATTCCTTTGAGATTGATTTATCATGAAAGGTTCTACACTACATCAATCGCAGTCATACTCAGACGCTGGAGGGAATGGCGCAATGATCTTTTCTTTTCAGATTTCGACCCACCGGCAAGGCGCGGGAGGAGGCAGCCGGCTCCAAGTCAGCCACAACGAAACCAGCGCAGAATTCCATCCCCACCATCCTCAGAAGGTGCCTATCAAGGCTTCTGCAACCTCTCAACTCGCTCACCTAGGAACTGGAGCAGGAAGCCGGAAAGGTTTCAGCCATCCAAACTAACCACCGTCAAAAAATGGGTTCCCAAACCTTTCTGGCTGCCTAAGCAGAAGGGCGACACACAGAAGACTACACCAGTGCCTGCCACACTATCACCTCCATCCACAACTCTAGCTTCCGTTTGCAGTCCTAAAATTGTGAACGTTACGCTAGACTTGCCAGGCCTAACCATAACCCACACCACTTTCACTATGCCTATCCCTATACCAGTCCCATCACCCTTTTTCCTGACACTCACAACGGTCCATATTGCTCAGGAAAATTTTGAACCATTTCAAAATATTGTGGGCTTCTTTATGCATTCTGTTGAGAAGTATAATGGGGAACTCGGGCCTATATTCAAAAGTCTTTCAAAGCCCACAACAAAGCCCAGTCTGAAATCGTCCCAAGCCGAAGAATCTGTGCTAGAGATCTCCCCATCTTACTTTGAGAAGGAAGTCACAGATTCTCAAATCAGAGAGTCTCAAGTCAGAGCTCAGGAAAATACTGAGAGCCAAACCCCATTGAGAAGGAGTCCCAGATTGCAAGGGCGCAGAGCTGAGGTGTTCAAGAGCAAGCGTCAGTATCAGAAAAGAGGCACCAAGCAGCAGCCCCTGCCTTTTGACTTGGAGGACCAGGATACATTACAGATGGAACAAACTCTCACCATCCTTCAAAGTTCGGGGTTAAAGCTGACTGAAGCGCTGGTGCAGAAGGTTGATCAAGCTATTGCGATTGTAGCACAGCAAGAGCAAGACCCACAGACTCCGGTGCATGATACGGTCCCACTCAGTGCGATGGAGGAAGAATTCAGTGGCTAAGAGTCGGATACAGAGAAGACATAAAATCCTGCTTCATCGAGCAGGTTTTTGAACAGAAATGGACGAGGGTCTCTTTTTGTAAGGTGTCCAAGTTTCTGTTGCCATATGCTATTTTCTTAATACTTTTAGGTTAATGTTAAGTAATGTTAAGTTTTTAGTTTAGTGAGATCTGATGCTAAGGTAATCAGGAGACATGTAGCCCAGATAGTTAGCTGATCAGTGTGGTCCCAAGTGAAATGTAATAGTTTGTATTAAATCAGAAGACAGACCACTCACACAATTGGAAAAGCTAACTAAAGAATTATTGAAAGCAAGGCTAACAGAGGTAGTTCAATTGGAGGAACAGATGTCTTAACAAAGAGCAAAGAAACTGTGGATTGAACTAGGAGATAGAAACACGGCATATTTTCATGACATAGCTTCAAATCAGAAGAGAAATAATTGGATTGCATCACTTGAAGAACATGGTCAACAGTATATGGAGCATATATAGTGTCAAAGCCAGAATACTTTTCAACCATTTCTACTTGCTCATGGGTACATCAGCTGATCTGGCCACATATGAATTTGACCTCACGCAGCTCTATGATAGGCAGGTTCTGCAACAGTCTGATCATGATAATCTGCAAAAGGATAAAACACAGGAAGAAATTTCTCTTTTCATAGACGCATGGCCACATAACAAGGCTGCATGGCCTGAAGGATTCACAGTGAGCAACTATCACAAATGTACAAGAAAGCATGATTTAAGCAAATATTGACGGATCCAGACCAGCAACTCATATGGAGGCAGACTCAGACAGCAACAACATTTGTGATATCGAGAGAAAGATGCATAAGAGTCTTCACAGCAAAAGATCGAGCAGAATGCAATTGAAGTGGCAAGGGAAATTATCACTGAGAAGTTTCTGAATCCATGCCAGATAAATGCGCACAAGGACTTACATGCAGGTTGCAGCGTGGTTCAAATGATGGCATGCACGTATCCATGTTATAGGCATGGTTATTAGCACTCATGGTCCAATGATGTTTTGTAAATAATTTTCTTCACCTGTTCTTTTTCTTTTCTTTTCTTTATTTTGGCTTTTATTGTATTATATCTTTATATGCTCACTGTTTGTGAGCATGTACCACCTTTATTTTATATTAATGAAATTTGAGGGCTTGACCCTCATCTTTTGCTCAAAAAAAAAATTAGAGATACACATGAATAATACATTAAAATATACTTTGTTGAATTACTTTTTTTTTATTTTATTTTTGGTAATGTTGACATCTTTGTTTAACTTCGACCCCATATCCGGGTTTCGAACCCGCAACCTCCCACATAGAGACCGTCATTACATATTTAACAGAGCCTAATCTCTTTCTTTATATAAACATACAAACCTACACTGACCTTTGTCCAATTTCTTCAACTCATATCATTCTAACTTCAACTCATACATGGCTGATGATCTAAACTGTGCATGTGCTGATGATGCAAAGAGGAGAAAAATGGAACCTAAAAAACAGGTACAATTTCTAATACAACATTCATAGTTTGTGAATTGTGACATCTCAAAAAACGTTGCTTCAGAATTAATATAGAGACTGCGATGGAATATTTTATTGAAATCATACTCATTAATTAAGACTTAAGAGTACAATTGTACTAACTAACACCTCAAAATTTTCATTACCTCCGAAATTAAGATTTGTCGTGCTCAATAAATTTTTTTAAGAAAAATATTAGGGAATACAAAAATTTTCTATTTTTGGAGTTTTTAATTAAGTATTTTTTAAAAGAGCTAATAAATTAAACTAAATATTGATATCTGCACATGCTACTTCCAAATATACAAAAAATGTTAGAAAACTCTAAAAATAGAAAATTTTTGTATTTCCAATATTTTTATATGAAAGATTTATTGATCACCATAAATCATGATTTTGAACATAATAACATAGATTTCGGACCGAAATGCTAAACAATAGTCTAACTCCATTAACTTTGTTTTTTTGTATTAAAGAATTCGGTTTGTTTGATGGATTGGTGGATATGTTATTTGACACTTGATACCTAATTTCCTATGTTTCTGTAGACTGGTCATCATATTTTAGAAATGTAAGCGCGCAGTATAATATGGAAATAAAAAAGATTCAGTGAAACCTTAATTTAATTATTTCCTTATTCAGATACTTAACAAAAAAGTTAATTGTTTGTGAGTATGCAACCTATTTAAAATTCTATTAACAAATTAAGTTGTGTCTGTTCCTAATTATCAAAGTTAATTTAATTAGGTTACTCCATAAATCCTATTTATGGTATATTAATTTTATTAATGATTAATCTGTTCTAAATTAGGATGCTTTGAAGAAGAGTTCCATGGAGAGGGAGGCAGACCTGAAGCAGAAAATAAAAGAAGCCAAGGTGGCAGCACAATTTTACAAGCTCAAAGAAGAGATAGCGGAACTTGAGCAGAGGGAAGAAGATCTCTGCAATCGAATCACCCGAAAGCCGATGCAGATGCGGATGTGTACCGGTCTCAAGCTGAGATTTTCAAATCGGATTTCAAAGCTGTGCTTAATTTTAAGGACTGGCTGAGGATGTTTACTCGGAGGGCTGAAGCCGCATTCCCCCCTGCAGAAGAGATTCTGTGTGGCTCTGATGATGCCGGGTACCCGACTGATCATGCGTACTACGGATGCCCTTGTGACGAAGGGGACTGTGATCATGCTTTTCTCCCTCGCTACGATCTCTCCCCCTAATTCCTTTGGCTCTTCAAACTCTCCAATCGTGTTGCCTTCGTCCCGCAGACTTCGATCCCTTCTTTCTATCGCAGATGCGATGCAAGAGTTGCCAACCGACGAGAGATGCATTACTGGTGGTGGAAAGAGATCGAGGAAGCTGCAAGCAAAGGAACATGTAAGATTTTAAATTCTTAATCCATTTCATTGCTTGGATTCATATTTCTATCAATTTACAATATTAAAAAAAAAAAACAAAAACCGGAAATTTGGTCATCAATTATTAGTTTATTACTATGAAATATTGTTTAAATAATAATATAATAATATATATCAATTTATATACTGCTATGATCAAATTAGATATTTTTTTCCCCTTAGAAATGTAGCTTTTATTATCAATATCAATACCCTATAATTAATGAACTAATATTCTTTGCAGCTGAGTTCTGTGGAGATAGAGGCTGAGCTGAAGCAGGAACTCGAAGAAGCCGACAGAGAAGCAGAATTTTACAAGGACGAGTGCGATTTCGTATGGCATGAATTAGACGAGTGCCGAAAGAGAGGAAAGGATCTGCTCCAGAAGCTACCCGAAGCCAATATAAGGGCAGAGCAATACCAGAGAGAAGCCGACGTGTTGGGCGAGCATTTCCGAGACGAGTATGTCATGGAGGTACAGGGTATTGTCTTGGTTGCAGGATCTGAGAGCGTTCCGGAAGAGATTTTATGCTGCTCTGGTACCGGCGGCTACCCGAATAAAGAACTGTGCCGGTGCTGCGGCGATGAGCAGGCATGCATGGTGGTTCTCCCTTGCAATTGCCTCTCCCTGTGCATGATGTGTGAAACGCAGACTGACACGTGTCCGACCTGTGGCTCGATAAAGACCAGATGTTTCTGGACTGACATGGCAAATTAAAGTAGTTCAGAATCTTTTAGAAGTGTAGCTTCTACTGATGTAGAAAAAAAGGAGTGTTTTCTACCATTTTTGTTGCTTGCTTGCCAGATTTTTTTTCTGCTGTGCCTGTGTGTATTGCTATTATATATATAGTTAATTAATGAATATTAATTATGATATATAATTGCTAATTTGTGTGCGGATTTTCAAAGTGGCAACACAGAATTAGTTGTTTCATTCATTTGGTACGAGCGAGCATTCGCCAAATTGTGTCATTTCGATCGTTTGAGATCGACGCATTTACCAGAAACCGACCCAATTAAACTGAGCACCACACTGCACCAGCATAACGGTTTCATCTGTTCAGCATGAACAGGATCAGGTGATCATGAGGTCAAGATATGTGGGGGCAATGTTTAAACTAATTCTATACATAACGTTTTCTTCTGCCCTGTCTATGCATTCGTAATTCCATTACTTCAAAATTTCTTGCTATTGAAATGTACTCTAATCACAAAATTGTACAAACGAGAACTTAGATATGAAGCGCCTCGCGTTGCTTCGGCAATGCTAATTGAGATAAGTCAATGAAGATACAAAATATTAATTAGGCTTAATTTAAGTAGACCAAAAGAAGAATAAAATTTAGAAAATTTCCAATTGTCCTCATCTTATATGTCCATATGTCCACAAATATACAAATATTATAGCACATATCTCAAAATTTGTAGTACTTATCTCAAATTTTTGTATCAATGTGGATATGTGGACACATGTTTTGGACACTAGATATGACCATAAAATTTATGCGATGCAATCATTTATCTTTTAGTTCGTCTTGTAAAAAAAAAAAATTAACGGGTTACAGTGGCAGAGCCAAAATTGCTCTGAGAGGGGCCCAAGGGGGGCGATCCATGATTCTAACTTCCTAAAATGATATGAAGGGGTCCTGAAGGGCCAATTCATGGTTCAAAAGATAAAAAATAATTGTCATAATATGCAACTCTATTATATATTCCTCAAAATAAATATTGAATTGAGAGCCAATTGTATACTTAAGTAACAAAAATTTTAATTAGTTAATAATTATCCATGTTTTGATATAAAAAATTGAATTTTGACATAAAATTAACAAAAATTAACACTAAATATAGACTTGAGTAAAAAAAGAAGGGGTTTAATAATTTTTATCAGGCTAGGAGTCTGACACCCCCATTAGATCCACCCTAGCTGGCTTGTTGGCCAAAAGCAGATGAGGAAGAGGAATACGAAGTGTTGGCCAACACTAAAAAAAAAAAAAAAAAAGAAACCGAAGGGATCACATATCAACTACTTATCTGAACAACCATGGCAATTATTTTCAAATAAATTAATAAAGAAATTATTAAAAACTAGGTTGAGCGCGATGAATTTAAAAGTTTGCCCCCAATTTTATTAAAATTAAATTTCTCTGACTCGTCTGATGGCCGAATCATACGCCTCTCAGCACTAAATCACACCCCTATCAGGGATATATATATGCCATAACAAATACAAAACAATAATAGAAAATAATTGCAAAGATTAATTGATCGTCAAAAAAAATAAAATAAAGATAATAGCACTTTCTGTGCAAAGTTTAATTACTGTGTGTTCCTATGAACAAAATTGATGCCAATTTTTTTTGTGTCATTTTCAGCTAGGTCACTAAACTCATCCACGCTCATCCTCAATGCTTGGTTTTATTATTGTAATTAAACTACTTTATGACTGGACTTGAAATTCTAACTTATAAGCAAGTTGTCTAGTGCCCACACAAATGAAACCGATGACAGCCAAAACAATAAATAAAATATTTTCAAGCTTGACCAACTATGCTATGTAATGTAGATAATTGAGTTCTTGAAAAACAATATAATATATACTATATGAATATTGAAGCGGACCTTATTTTTGGTGCTATTTTTGCAAAACGGAATGTGTATAATTGTAAGTTATCTCACGCTTAAATAATAGTTTATAATCTTTAAAATCGGTAAATAGTTTACGAATTATGAATTAAATTTGTACCAATTGCGTAAACCTGTCTTCTGTATGTTTGTTTTGCCAAGAGAAAAAAAAAATACACAATAAAAGATAATTTGAAGAATGCTTTCATTAAATTTAACATTTCGAAAACATATAAATTTTATGTCCTTTTGATGCACTTATAAGGCTAACCAAACCGAACAATGTTAAATGTTGTATTATATCTCGGCCAAGCCCGTGAAAAAAGTCAAAAGGCACAACAGGAAAATAAAACAGATGAGCTCCACGAACATCAATGAGAACCAAATCTATATTCACCGCATAATTCTGGAGGATCAAAATATGTGCACAAACCTAGTCTACCTATAATGCGTTTCTAAAAGCTATGAAACACAATAAGTAAAAGTTAATAACACAAACCAAAACGGGTCAAGACGCAGTCCACATAATAATTCTTTACACGTATCAAGTGCACTTGCACAACACAACATATCAAAATGCCACAACCCTCATAAACAGTATAAAACGATGTTCAAACAAACGACACCAATTAATTGAAAGTAACTGTAGATCGGATGGTTCTACATGCATGAGGTCTACTATTTATTCACACTGTTGATTCCACAGTATAAAGTATGTTGAAACCTTATATTTGAAACCTTATATATGATGACTAGGCATGTGATCGCGCTCCGCGTGATTAATCCAATTCTTTACTTTAATTTGATCGAAAACAGATGTAAACATAATTGTTAATCACATATAATACTGTTAACAAATTAAATATTGACCGGCCTAAAAAACTATCCCACGACACTCCCTATGAACAATCTTCAAACGGGCCAAGATGCAATCTAGGAAATACTCCGCACTATATACTTTCACTTGGGTAATAAAAAAAAAAACCAAAAAAAAATTCCAAAAAAAAAAAAATACTGTTCAAAATCACGACACTCCTTATGGACAGTTTTCAAACGGACCAAGATGCAGTATAAGAAATACTCCGCACCATATACTTTTGCTTCGGCAATCCAAAAAAAAAAAAATCCCAAAAAACAGAAATCCAAAAAAAAAAAATTCGCAAAAAAAAGGAAAAAAAAAAAAGGCACTGTTTAAGTTGTCCCTAGAGGGTATATCGAAACTATCCAATTGAAAAAATGAATGGATCATATTTCTTCTAATCCACAACTAAAATCCACATGCCTCCATATAAACTATAAATATATTAGATGATGTTACACAAACACAAAAAAAAAAAGACAGATTGCGAGATAGTAATTAATAAGGAATTTAACTCCTCTATTTTTAGTTTAACTCAGTTATATTTCTCATAATTATTACCCCCACAGAAAAATCTGGAAAACCACGACACTCCTTACAGACAGCCTTCAAACGGGCCAAGATGCAGTCTAGGAAATACTCCGCACTATATACTTTCACTTGGGCAATAAAAAAAAATCCCAAAAAAAAAATTCAAAAAAAAACACTGTTCAAAACCACGACACTCCTTATGGACAGTATTCAAACGGGCCAAGATGCAGTTTAAGAAATACTCCGCTCCATATACTTTCACTTGGGTAATAAAAAAAAAAGAAAAAATCCCAAAAAAAAAAATAAAGAACCCCAAAAAAAAAATCCCAAAAAACAGACCACAACGAAATTGACATGCCTCCATATAAACTATAACAATATTAGATGATATTACACAAACCAAAAAAAAGGCAGAAATGCGAGATAGTATAAGAAATTTAACTCCTCTATTTTTAGTCTAACTTAGTTATATTTCTCATAATTATTACCCCCACAAAAAAATCTAGAAAACCACGACACTCTTTATGGACAATCTTCAAACGGACCAAGATGCAGTCTAGGAAACACTCCGCACTATATACTTTGACTTGGGCAATAAAAAAAAATCCCAAAAAAAATAGGAAAAAAAAAAACACTGTTCAAAACCATGACACTCCTTATGGACAGTCTTCAAACGGGCCAAGGTGCAGTCTAAGAAATACTGGCACCATATACTTTCACTCGGGCAATAAAATAAAAAAAAAAAACCCAAAAACAGAAATCCCAAAAAAAAAAAAAATCTCAAAAAAAAAAAATCCCAAAAAAAAAAAATTTGTACTGTTCATTTGCACTGTAGAATCCACAGTAAAAAGGATGTCCAAACCTTATCTATGTTCTATTCCATAGTATAAAGTATGTTGAACCTTATATGTTTTATTATGCGGCAAATAGTTTAGACAAATTAATTGTCATATCAAATTTATGTTGCTATGACACTTGTTACTTAATAAAAAGAGATGCATGAATGATAATTGATTGTTGACATGGTTATTGTTTATTTTTTTAATACAATTGAAGTCTGTGATATTTATATTCATATTCATCATTATCATCATCGTTATCAATAATTCTTATTATTTTCATTTTCCGAGAGGAAATGAAGCCACTACAAACTAATGATGCAAACCTTATGTTTCAGATATCTTTTCACTGGTAATGCTGTGGTAAGTTGTCATATAATGTCAATCAATTATGGTATCATATCAATTGTGACCTCCATTCGTCGTTTAGAAAGAAGATAAGTGGAATTCTTTTCAATTTTGGATTAATCGTATCAGTATTAAGCGATTGACAAGAAGATAAATCTTGACTAAAGAGGCAAAGTGGGATGAGAAATCAGGGAACAAATACATCGATATCAATAGTGTTACCAAAATCAATACTAATTGTGTTAGTATTTATATTATATGAGTTTATATTTATAATTTTGTATTATTTTAGTATAAAAGTTATTCATATTATATATACAATCTACTATATAAAATAAGTTGCATATTAAAACTATTAATTTGAATAGTTTCTCAATTAATATAAATACTAACGCAGTCGGTATCAAATTTCATATCAACTTTATCCCTATAAATTCCAAGAAATTAAGAACCTAGAGTAGGGTAATAAAAATTTGATTAATGAAATTTCGAATTTTCACATCCATTAATTTCTGAAAACACTGGCACTCAATCACTTCAACTTGCAAGCAAACAGTGAAAACATCAAGCGAAAAAGCCTTTCATTTCATTCCGCTCCTCACATTCCCCCTCAGTCACCACCCGCAGACTGTTCACTCTCACAAGTCACAACCTCACGAATTCATATCCCCTGCTGTACTGTCAACAGCGTCAGCCGTTGGATGATATCAAATTCGTGCCGGCGCAGATCTCTAGACGATCCAACGGCTGACGCTGTGGACTGCACAATACAGTAAGTCAGGGGATGAGCACTGGAGTCACAGTCTCACACTGCGCGCCAAATATCTCTTTTGTCTCCACTCCCCGCGTCCCTCATCACGACCTGCACATCCCCTGCTGTACTGCATTGTGTAGTTCACAGCATCAGCCGTTGGATCGTTTTAAGATTCGTGCTAGAGTGGATCTTGAGACGATCCAACAGCTGACGTTGTGAACTGCATAATGCAGTACAGCAGGGGATATGAATTCCCCTCATCACTGACTTACTGCATTTTGCAGTTCACAGCATCAGCCGTTGGATCGTCTCAAGATCCGCGCCTGCACGAATCTCAAAACAATCCAACGCTTCAACGTTGTGAACTGCATAATGCAGTACAGCAGGGGATATGAATTCATCACTCCACTTAACAATTCTCTTCTGGACTGTTTGTTCTCCCTTTCTAACTCTCACTCAGCCATGGCCTTAACTCCGTGCTCCAAACCCTCCATGCGCTTCGGCGCCGGTGGCGGAGGGACCTTCATCAGGAGCCACATTTCGGTTTCCTTTTGCTTTTGCAACTTGATCATCAACAACCTTGCGAGGTCCCGCAAGAACCTCTCTTTCTGCAACTGTGAGTGCTTCGGTGCCTCCTCCTCCTCCTCTGCGGAGAAGGAGCCCGACAAGCTCGTGGGGTGGTTTCGAGAGGCGTGGCCGTACATCCGCGGCCACAGAGGCAGCACCTTCGTCGTGGTCATCTCGGCCGAGATCGCCTGTAGTTCTTACCTCGATAACATCCTCCAGGTACAAAGTGCAAATCTCTTTGGTTAAATCGGAGAGTTAGATCGTAAAGATACGATCTTTGATCATAAAGATAGGATCTTTGATCGATGTTGCTTGAACAGTTGAACTCCATGGCGCCTTGCGAATTAAGCAATAGCTAGCTGTATTTGATCGATTGCTTATAGATTGGTACAATTCCAATTCAACAACGGTTTCCGAATTTGGATAAAAAGTTGGATGCCTGTTTGTGCAATATTGGAACTTACATTTATGTTAAGTCCCTTTGTGTATTTAATAAGAAAAAGGTGATTAATTTGAGATCAAAGAATAAGAAAGAGTTTAAACATATATAGTAAGTCACTGATTTCAACTTCAAAAATCGCTTTTCTGTTTGCTTTTCTTAGTTCATAATTAGGATGTTCGTAAATATATAGGATGTAGTAAATCTTCAGTTAAGCTATTGAATGATGGAGCAATTACATTTTGGTATTATCTTGGGATTTAGTGTGAACTTAGACTGTAATTTCTCCTATGAAGCCAGCTAAAAGGTGCATTTATATATGATGCAGCAGAATACTTCTCTGCAATATTTTTTCATGTTAACAAAAATGGCAGTGTTAAGAGCTAAAAAAATATTATATCACTACCCTTTTTGCTCATACTAATGGTGCCCATTTAACAGTGATTTTTATGAAGACCGCTGTATATTTTGCAACTCTAGTTGCAAACTTGCAATAGCTAGATTGTTGATATGTTTTCCGAATTTGGGATCTCAATGTAATGGTTAATGAAGTTGTACAATTGCTGTGTTAGTAATTTAACTTTTTCTTTTCCTAACAGGATATATCCCTTCTTCATGGTCTTGGTATCAGGTTTATTCTCGTTCCAGGAACACATATCCAAATTGACAAGCTTTTGGCGGAAAGAGGTTAATTTCCTATAAGTTGTACCAGTAGTATGTTGTTATTTAGATCAGTAAGACTTTCATTATGATCTGTATACTGCAGCTGCTAATCTGTAGGTTCATGGTAAACTGGAATTAATAAGAATGATCATAATATGATTGTGATGCTCAGGACATAAGTATCAAGAATGAATTATTCGGTGGCCTCGTAATTTATCTAAGACCTAAGAAATAGACTTTCTAAACAATAAAAAGGACAATAAATATAAAAAAGATTCAGTTGGTATAGCATGTCATTCCTAATGGATTTGACTCATCAGCAAGACTTGAAAATTTAGGCTTTTCATCTTCACTTTCGATATATACTAAATAGTTTTTTGTCTCAGGGAAAAAGGGACGTCATGTTGGTCGGTATAGGGTGACTGATTCTGACTCACTGGAGGCAGCAATGGAAGCTTCAGGAAGCATCCGCCTTATCATAGAGGCAAAGCTTTCTCCCGGTCCCTCGATGCTAAGTCTCCGAAGACATGGCACAAATAGCCGTTGGCATGACCTTGCAGCCAGTGTTGCAAGTGGCAATTTTCTAGCTGCCAAGGTAAAGTCAAATATATTTATTTCTTCTATTTTCTTTTTTTTCTCTTTTTGCTTTTGAAATGGGTGCAGATATTGAAGATGTTTCAAATAAGACTATTTTGCCCTCTCATAATAGCCCATGTTAGGCTGTACCAAAAAAGCTAACACTCATAAATTATATAGACTACCAAATATGATCAGACATAATGAATCTACGTGTTAGGCTGTACCGAATATACGTACTCTAAACATGAATGAATATTATCATACAATGTGTCATGACACAAGGTCAGAAGTGTAAGGTTATCTTATCTTTTTTGTAATTGAATTGAATTGAAGGGCAAATGTGTCCAAATATAATTTATTTACCATTTGTGCTGTCTCAACCCAAGTATTCGCTTTTGAATACATATATTTGTGAAACTTATAGCCGTAACACTGCTTGTAAATGCCACTAGATTTGTAATGGCCTAAGTTTTACAAGCAATACCCTAGTTATGATTTATGAAGTTTGAGATGACAAAAAGAGTAGACTATATCTTTGAAATTTTGTGGAACTGCATGATATTGCTTCATGTTTCATTATCAGTTTATACAAAGAAGGAAGTTAGAGTCGGACAAAGTTGTCCCGTTGAAAGAAAATATTCTGAATTAGAAATTAATCTCATGACTAGGCGACAGTATTTCACATTATAATCTATACTTTCTGCACATAAAGAAAAGATAAATCTCCTGATACAGTATATGCTTTATTTGTCTCTACACTAAAATACGTGTCTGAAATTATCAACATTACCAGTATATGCTTTATTTGATATCTCTCCCTCTTTCCTTTCCTGTGCAATTCCTCATTTGAGAATCTTAGGATTTGCTAACTCATAATAATTTGATACAATAAAGTTACAAACTCTCTTAGGAAGATACAAGACTCCTTGGTGTGAGAGTTCATTAGAGTTGGCAGAGGTTAATTGGAGACCTTATCAGCACTGAAAGAATTTATTAGTATTGTAATTCCCAAAAAAGAGAGAATAAAAATGAGTCTACAACCACAGAATTGCGAGTATCCTTTGTAAAGGGCCAAAATTATTGGTGGTTGATCTGTAAAGTGATCTATAGCAATTAGAGAGTATTCATATATTTATTTTTTTATAGTCTCAGAAATTTTCTTCCTCTTGATTCTGACAGAAACGAGGGGTTGTTGAAGGCATTGATTATGGTTTCACAGGTGAAGTTAAAAAGATCAATGTTTCATCAATAAAAGAAAGGCTTGATAGAGACTGTATAGTTATCATGAGCAATATGGGATATTCAAGTTCTGGAGAAGTTCTGAATTGCAAGTTAGTTCCTTCCAATCCTTAAATGCTAATGAATAATAAATTAATTATTTTTCTTTTTATGTTAGCATCATAGAATAGTCGAGAGTCTTATTTTCAAGTAATTCTTGGACATATTTCCTTTTTTATATTTTCATTCCAATGAAATATGATAGCTTCCAAAAAAAAATGAAAATGTTGCCAAAGGAACCTTCAATAAGTTGACATCCTAAGTAATGTTTCGTTGGCAGAGGTGAGAGGTGTAACAGATTAAAGAAACATGAAAATTAGACACTAATAGACAGTCAGGCAGGGTCGTAGCTTAGAGGATTCAGTATGGATGATCAGTAACACTGTCACTTTTGTCAAGGTCACAGGTTCAACCCCCAAAGAACTCTGGGTGGGTATGTTAGCACCTTAAAAGAATCGGGTCTGGTTCCCAGCCTCTAATATAAAGAGGCCCTAAAATAGAAAGTACGGGGATCGGCCATACGAAATTATAAAAGAGCATGCGATTCAAATAGTGTAATTACTGCATTTAATGTAATTCTTTTACAATGTATTATAATTCTAAAGAAATTGTGAAGAACTCATTTGTGTCTGCACTGTGTATACCGGCCCCAGTTTCAACAACATGGTTCAATTATTATATTTCTTTCTCAAAAATCATTCTTGACATGTAATTGTTGATTTTTCCCTTTTTGCCATCAAACTTTCCAGCACATATGAAGTTGCTACAGCATGTGCACTAGCTATCCAAGCAGACAAATTGATCTGCATAACTGATGGAGATATTTTGAATGAGTACAAACGTCCAATGCGGTTCCTG
Source organism: Cyperus esculentus (assembly GCA_030179965.1). NCBI lineage: Eukaryota > Viridiplantae > Streptophyta > Magnoliopsida > Poales > Cyperaceae > Cyperus > Cyperus esculentus. The sequence goes on along the minus strand of JASGLE010000010.1, from coordinate 2,833,809 downwards.
ACACTCTCTGAAGCTAATCGGCTCTTTAAGGAACGTGCCAAACAAAGTGAAATTGCTGCTAATTATGTGGAATCTGTAGAAGGAAGTGACAGGTCATCAGGGAACAAGTGTGTGGATATTGGAGATTCTTCTTCGAGTACAGGAGCCTTTCTCAATGGTTTTGGTTTTGACAGCGGGAATGGCTTACCTGCTGATCGAGGTTTTGCCATTGGTAGGTTTAATCGATTAAATGGCTACCTCTCTGAATTGGCTGCAGCAGCATTTGTTTGCCAAGTAAGTTCCAGTCCACCTGTATATTTCGTCATTTTTTGTGCTAGTTGGCTGTACTGAACTGCTCGTACCTGTTATATGCTATCTGCTTTGCCATCGAAACACTAGGTTCGAAAGAGAAGGTAAAGAGGAATAGTAAAAAAATTGCATAGCTAATTCCATATGAAACTCTTAAGAAACAATTCAATCTGGAGGTACAAGTAAACAGATTCGAAAATGAATTACCAGTATAACAAGAGCCACTTTTACATCTCTATCAACTTCTGGTTGATGTATTTGGTAGTTGGTACATATTTCATTATTGCAATGCTTTCTTATTGAATAAAAGAAAGTAAATTTCAGCATGGTGTGCAAAGGGTCCACATTCTAAATGGCACTGCAAGTGGAGCCCTACTACTAGAATTATTTACTAGAGATGGTGTTGGGACAATGATAGCTAGGTTCACTCCAATCTCTATTTCTTTAGAAGTAACATTCTTTTTTCAATAGAAATAGCATTATTTTCTTTTTCTAATTTTTGTCAATAAAAGTAGCATTCTTCGAATTCATCTATTGATATATTTTTTTTCTCAAATTGTTGCAATCTAAATTCTTTTTGATGTACTATAGGGATGTATATGAGGATACAAGGCTGGCAACAGAGTCTGACCTCGATGGCATTAGAAAGCTAATACATCCTTTAGAAGAATCTGGAGTTTTAATACCAAGAACTGATGAAGAGGTCTCCACTGCTAACTTTTTTTAATCTATTTACTTGTTTATATAAACTTCTTTATTTTATTCCAAAGCTACCATTTTTTGGGGGGGTACTCGTTTTTTTTACTATAATTGACATATTAGAATCACATGTAATTAACTTGCAAGTATGTTTAATTCATTAGAAACACCCCAAAAAAGAGAATTCTCAATTTGTTGTTCTTAACCAAGTCACTTCATATATGGCTGATGCAAACATATAACTCAACTCAAAGCTTTAATAACATATAACTCAAAGCTTTAATGGGCTTGATCTTGCTTAGTTTGGATACATATATAGCTAGTATAATTTCGTCATCTACATGAGTAAATTTTCAACATTTAATAATATATTCAACTCCTTTACTTTAAGCTAATATGTAGTTAGGTAGTGTTATTTATGAATTATATACACCCAAAATTCTAAAAATGTGAAAGAGGAAAAAGAACCTTAGTTGTAAGTGTAAAAGGGGTTTCATATGTTATCCACACCAAAAAAAAATGTGTTTTTTGAAAGAAGCTCACTCAGATAAGCTTGTTGAATGCAAAAGAAAAAAAAATTAAGGGATAAAGACAAATATGACTTGTATTTTCCAAATGAGCAAAACAATTCATTATTTTCTCTTTATTTTTTTCTCTGATTCTTTCAGCTTCGTGAAACCCTGAACTCATATATAGTTGTGGAAAGAGACAGCTTTATAATTGCTTGTGCTGCCTTGTTTCCATTTTTTGAGGAAAAATGTGGAGAAATAGCAGCTGTTGCAGTGTCACCAGAATGCCGAGGCCACGGTCAAGGGGACAAATTACTTGGTAAACTTGCTTTCGTTAAAGATAACATGTAGTCTGCCACAATACTAATGAATTTAACTAAGAGTTATACTTTTGGGATACAGATTATATGGAGAAGAAAGCCGCATTGCTTGGTCTAAAGAAACTTTTCCTTCTGACAACCCGCACTGCTGATTGGTACGCATCTTGACATTATATAGAGGTTGTGTATCGGTCATGTTGTTACGTACTGTTGTAAAGATCCCACAGATGTGTCAGAAGTTCAAGAAAGACCCTACGTTCCATCAAAGCGCTTCTTTGAAAGTCGAAAGATTAGTTCTCACTATAAATTGAGCTACTCGAGCAAGCAACATTACAATTCTATAAATAATTTCCGTTCGCTAACAAATGACCAGAATTTTGACTTGTGTTTGATGAGGAATATTATTCCTTTCTGACCACCACTGTGGAATCGAAAACAGTAAAGAGAAAAAATATGATTCACAATTAGGGTATTTCTATACAAACTTCCTTTGTAGTTGTCATATCAGAGACAGTTAAATATGATTCACAATTACTACCAGATTATGATTTGGAATTGTATCTCTATTTAAAAATCAGGCATGTCCTTTATGCATCTTGCTGTACCTACCTTCTTACTAATGATGTATTGTAGGTTTGCGAAGCGTGGCTTCACGGAGTGCTCAATCGAATCAATTCCAAGAGAGAAAAGACGGAAGATCGATCTTTCGCGTGGATCAAAGTATTACATCAAAGAGCTTCAACCTTGGCTTGATGTTGGCGCAATAATCCAAGACACTGCTGTTAATAACCTTCAAACTCGGCAGTAGCTCTCCTTCCCTTCTTTCGAAGTTACAAGACTTCAAATGAAAGATATGGCTGTATAGCCTGTGCTTAAAACTTGAAAAGCATATTGCTGAAATTTTGAAATAAGGCATATGAAACCTGCTTCAAGAAAGTTTAATAAAACTAGAGCTGTAACTCGGGCTTCGCCTCGAAATATGATAACAAAAAAATAATAAAGCTTATAAAATATAAATATTTATTTTAAAAAAATTAAACATAATTTTTAAATTTTTGATGTGAATGATGATGATGATGATGTATAATTTATAAATAATAGCACATAAATGTTGGAACACTTTAATGATTAGCTTTTATCTTAGACATATCATATCATCTTATTAATGGGGAGAGAGAATAAATATAAACCATTGGATCAAAGTAGATGAAGAGATTTAAACAAAATCAATGGTTAATAATATTGATGATGTGGCATAGTTGAGATGCTTGGAGAGTAACCCCTCTTTCTAGTTTACTAGAGCTATAACTCGGGCTTTGCCCCGAAAAATAGTATCAAATAAATAATTAAGAATTTTATAAAATTTTACAGATTTATATTAAACAAAAATTATAAAAAAGTGTAATTTCTTTATGTAAATAAATAATAATAATAATATAATAATTTATAAATAATAACATATATAAATGTTGGGCCACTTTAAGAATTAAAATTTGTTTTAGACATGTCACATTCATCTTAATTAGTAAGGAGAGGAAAAAAAAATACAAGCCATTGGATCAAAGTAGATGGAGAGTTTCAAACAAAATCAATGATTAATAATAGTGATGATATGGCATAGTTGAGGTGGTTGGAAATCTACCCCTCTTTATGGAGTATAGATTATAGATTGTGGAATGCCATATCCTTGGTTCTGTTGAACTTGTTAAGATGGGTTTGAATGTGTTGTATTGGGCCTTAAATATTATGGTAAATTTGAGCCCATTTATAAAGGGTAATTGTCCAATTGAGCTGCCAAACTCACTCTCTCCCCTCACAAAAAGAAGAAAGACAATGGAATGCGGGGAGTCATTTTTTTTTTTTTTTTTTTGAGATAAAAGATGGGGGCAAGCCACTGAAATTTAAATATCTATAAAAGATCCTCCATCCAAATTTCGAACCCGCGACTTCCCACACGGAGAGCTTTGCCCTTAGCCACTAGACCAAAGATTAGTTCTTGGAAGTGATCGTTTTTAAAATAGAAGAGCATTAGCCGAAACATTGATAGTTGATACCTGATATATTCATCCGAAACATTATGCGTCCGTCCACAGTAACGACGTCCATAAAGTTAATTATGTATGACTGTGAAAGTAACTGTTATATTGGAGTCCACACGGAATCCATTTGTCATAACAATTATTACTTTTATGGACGTCCAGTCGTCCACACAGTGAACGCTAGGCAGCCCTCTATATTCATTGCTTGAAGTGGCATGTCGTCTGCATTTCCCCTTCCCAGAAACAAGAATGTTGAGTTTTTGGATTTGTCCTTAGAAAGAGCATTATTAGAGCACTGCATTGACACTTGAAGTGGGTGCAAAGTGAAAGGCCCCCCTCCCAGTCTGGATTATGGAATCCAGCACAAAAGAAAGATAAAGACATAAAAAAAAAGGTGCCTGTTGGAGAAAATTATCGGCAAAAAATAAGAGGGAGGATCCGGTGACAGCTAAATTTGATGATAACCACGACAACGATCCTTAAATAAATATAAATAAAATCTCTAAAATAGAAAATTTTGTACAATTATGTTGTGAAAGTTCATAAATCGGTTGTGTATCAAAAAAAAAAAAAGTTCATAAATCGGTTGTGTATCAAATTTTAACCAATTTATAAAGTTGTTTGATAGTATATTAAAACTCATAGGGTGCGTTTGGATGGTGCAAGGATTAGTGAAAGAGTAATGATATTTGGGTTAGTGATTGAGAATAGTGTGAAGTTAGTGCTAACTCGAAAAGTGTGTGAGTAGAACTAATTTTTTACTACTCCGGTTAGTGAAATATTGTTTGGATGGTAACTTTAAAGTAGTGATGGGGGGAATAAATAAAATAATAAAAATTTCTTTTTTTTTTTCAACTAGTCCTATTTTTATCACAATACTACATTTGTATAAATAAAAAAAATAATTTGAAAATATATTTTATTATTATAACAACTCTCACTCATGAGTTGTTTTGCTAAACCAACATCTTGTTAGTTTAGTAGAGTAGTGCTACTCACCAACTACCCCAATTCTCCAATTTATGTTTGGATTGTGCATTTGTTTGGGTTAGTACACTACTCAAAGAGTAGTACTAATCTTAGGAGATCCAAACACACCCGTAATATTTTGAAGTATTTGGAAATATTAAGAAATTTTGATCAACCCATAGAGTATCAGTGTGCTTGTTGGAGAATATTATCACAACTCACAAAAGAAAGATAAAGACATAAAAATAAGTTTCTGAGAGTATCTGCAAGTTGCCTTAATACTTTTCAGCATATCTTTTTCAGACTATAAAAAGATTCAATAATTTTCTTATGTAAAGTCCCTATCTTTTTCTCTAATATCTCAAGTTTATCGTGATTTCGCATCGATCTATCTCTGTCCTTTTTTTTTTTTTTTTCCTGATCCTCACTTCTATTTCAAAGCAGAAAAGGGAACTCCATCTCCGTAACCCATCGCATACGGTCCTCGAGTCGAGTCCCTGTTGTACTAAGGAGATAACGGGATCCTGTTAATTTGATTCGAACGGTTAGATCGAAACGGATGAACCGGATCGGTTCAATTTAGGGCATGTTTGGTATGCTGAAAAATGATGGGAAATGACGGAAAATAACAAATTTTTATGATCTTAATTTGACGTTGTTGTTTGATGGTAAAAATTTTTAGGATATATAATTCTTGTCGGGAGGTTGTCCCCCATTTTTCCTTCTCTTTGTTTTCCACTCGGTTTTCACCGGAAAATAAAATTTTCTTTCATTATTTCTCTAACACTCCCAAAAACTAATCTCTTCCTCTCTACCTCTCCTCATTTCTAACTAATCAAACACAACAAAAACAATTCTAGAATCCAAGTTTATTGTATATCAAACATCAGCGAGGAAATAAAGAACCTGAAAACTGAAATAATTGGAACATGTTTCTGGTAATTTTTAAAATTTCTACATTTTCTTGTTGATCAAACAGGCCCTTAGATTATAGGGAGTTTTTTTTAATTAATTTGATCCGTTAATATTAATCCAACGGTCCAAGAGAGACTAACAAGGTCCTGTATCCTATTTAGGATAGGAGTTGATGATGAATGCTATGAAGTCTCTTAACTTCATGGAAAGTGATTTGTAAATAAATGGTTGAAAAAAAGGATAAAAATCCGTTGACTTGCTTGCTTTGTTGTTTTCTCATTTTCATCTTCTATGTATGAAGGATGAACTTTTACATTAATAATCCACTTGTATTTGCATGAAGGTTAATAGTCATGGATGGAAATGTCATTCTTAGATATCATCACTTCTAATGGTTTTCCTTACTTTGGAAGTTGGAACGACGAAATTTCATGGCAATTAGCGATCACAGTTCACAAAATAAAAAGTTAATAAGGATTGAGGAATGATCTCTGAACTATTGCATTTAGTTTAAATTGGTCTGAAAACTATTTTTTTTTATACAAATTGGTCCCTAAACTATATGATTTGGTTTGTATTACTCCTCACTTTAATTACTTCCATTTATGTTAACTAAAGCTGTAACCCGGGCTTCGCCCCGGAGACAACTATAGCAACTAATAATAATAATAAAAAAACACTTGAGCCAAAACACTGTTTGACTAATATTGTTGTATAGATAAAATAACTATGCAAATAGTAAATTCATTTCAATTAATTTTATGGACCTTTTTGGTCGGATCAGAGAGGTATTATCTTTGTATAAATGGAAACAAATAATAAAACAAAAAAATGTTAGCTTGTTGTTATTATATTGTAATAGATATACAACATGTTTTTAAAATACGTTGAATCAGATAGAGAAAAAAAAATAGCAGTAGAATAAATTAACTATATAAACTAAAAAATATGCATATATCGTTTGTACCTTATTGCAAGGTTTGAGTAGCAGTACAATAGGCAAAGTAAAAAAAAAAAATTATAGCATAGAAGAATAATTTTGGAAGAGAGAGGAACCAGATAAAAAAAAAAATAGAAACTTATAAAGACTTTCCATATTCCATCCAATCAATTAGAAATTTAGAAGCTTTTCAGTTATGGAGAACAAACGAAAAGACAGCCCAAAATATGCTGATGTCATTAATGGGTGATTAATTCTCTTGTTGAAGAATTTTTGGAAAAAAAAAATCAAAATGGATTTGCTGATGTGGCATGGCTGTGGTTCAAGAAATTCTACCCCTCTTTCTTAGGTATGGATTAGAATAAATAAAATTCATTAGGAGGCACAATATGAACCAAACTTAACGATTTAGGGATCAATCTAAACCGAAAAATAGTTCAAAAACCAATTTGATCCAAATGCAACAGTTCAGGATCAATTTGAAAAAAAAAAGTTTAAAGACTAATTTGAATCAAATTATATAGTTCAGAGACTTAAATTGAACTTTCCTCGTAAGAATTAAAGCTATGAAAGTACCACCCAATTAATTGATCAGCAAATATATATCACGAAACAAATACTAACCTTGGTTGCTACTAAAACTATATATAATCAACTATTAATAATCTTTTCAACCAAAAAACATGCATGCAAATATTCCGGAGATCTACCAAAAAAATGTAGTCATGATTAATTAATGAGTTAGTAAAAGGTGGGGGATTCCCCGAAAATATGCACTATTTTGTTGCCAAATAAATTACAATTTATTATCTAATTAAAATGATTTTATTATTTTAAATCCCAGTCCGCACGTCTGTTATCTTCAAAGTTGAAGTCTATTATTTCTGTATGCAAGCTAAGAAAATTTGCACTTTCCTCGTCTATTTTGGCGATCTTAGCAAGTTAGCGTTGTGCGTGATTTTCTCTCAAGTCCACATCAATTTTCGTACTTTATTTTTGGGGGGCATACATGAAGGTATCAGGTTAGATTCTAATTATTTATCTGGTCGGGTTTCTTTCACGATACTTCAATATATAGTTGGGCAGTTCCACCTGCACCGATGTATATTATTGGTGAAATTATTGTTTCCCAGGACATGGTTGGGCACAGATATGCTAATAATATTCCTGGCAAATTAAGGGAGAATTATAAATTTTAATCCCTCAATACGAATGACGTTGTAAAAATAGAAAAAAAAAAGAAAAAAAAAAAGAAGAAACAATAATCATCAAAGAATCCACACCAACAAAAAAAATAAATAAATAATTGAGAAGAAACAGCTCGAGATGAGAGATATTTCCACACGGCAACAAATCGGTCCACTTCCGAAATCATCATCAGACTATAAACATTAAACATTAAAACTAAAGACCTCACAAAGAGGGATTCCAATTATAAAGTAAAAAAAATAACATGACATAAATTTCTAACATGCCTCCTAACGAAGAACCCAATTACTCAAGCAAAGCTCTTTATTTTATTTTATCTCCTAGAAGCACGCATCCAAGAGGCAGCAGCAACAGAGTGCGGCCAAACTGAACAAAACAAAAGAAAAGAAACAGATAAACTAAATTAGTTCTGATTTCTGAGCTCCGGTTTCCAAAGGTCAAAGTATCAAACCTCGGTCTAACGAGAGACGTGTAATATATACTTAACCAAATAACTAGGAGACAAATAATTAATTAAAAAAAACTCTGAACATAGCAGTAGCAGAATAATATTTTCCTAATAATCCGTGCCTTGTTTATTTTTTATTCGCTATTGAAATAACAAATTGTCAAATTGTGCTAATTTAGTCGATGAGCTTGTGGTTCTGGTATTTAACATTATTCTTTTTGGTAGTTCTGGTATTTAGCATTAGTTAACATTATTTTTTTTGGTAGTTCTGGTATTTAGCATTAGTTTTTTTTGAGGAGTTGAAAGTGGCTGTCAACCGTCAACTGTGGTGGTTAGTAGTTCTCACGTCGCATCGCCACCGAACAGGCCCCCACCAGCCACCACCATACCAAAAAAGTATTTTCTTGACAACAATTTTCACCAAAATTTTATATTACTTGGGTCCCAACTGTAAGCAGTACTAAGCAGCACCCGAGAAAGCACAGTTTCCGGTTTCCAGGATAACAAATGCCGGATTTTGTACTCGGAAGTTGCAAACCAAAATATCTGCCAGCCAGAACACGAATTTCTCTGGCAGATCAGATCGTAGTAACAACAATCTTTTTTTTTTTTTTCTTTCAACTCGGAAGATAATCCCCGGGGAAAACTAAATCAGGCGCACAATTAATATTCTATCCCAAATAGCAAATTCTAATCGCACATGATAACTAATTCAGTAATTCCTTGATGAAATTTGAAACTAGATCTGATAAATCGTTCAGATCTCAGGGAAGAAGGAAGGAAAGAAGGATAGGGAGAAAGAAAGGGTTGCGTACGTACCATCCCTCCATGAATCCGACGTTGCTACTGCTCTGTTGCTGTTGAGGCGGGGGCTGAGCGTAGGGCGGAGGGTAGCCCTGCTGGGGGTACCCTTGCGGCGGGTAACCCTGCGGCGGGTAGCCCTGCGGCGGGTAACCCTGCGGGGGATAACCTTGTTGCGGATACCCTAATCAATTCAACATCAAAACAAAACAAAACAAACAACTAATCAATCAATCAATGGATCAATCGATGGATGGATGAACAGAAAAATAATAAGGAAAGAGAGAAATGAATCAATAATCAATCAAACAAGAACTGCTGATTAAGGTTACCTTGGGGAGGGGGAACGCCGACGGGAGGTTTCTGCTGGTCGTAGTAGCTCATGGCGAAGACAACTGAGGGATAAAAGTTTGAGAAAGAGGAAACGAGAGAGAGAGAGAGAGGAGCAGAGCAATGGGGCAGCAACGGAGCGGGTGGTCCGGTTTTATACAAGTTATGCGGAGTCGGTATTATTTTTGAAACAGGATCAAATTGGAACCATGCGAAAGAGAAATAAATAGGGTCCTGTTGTTCTAATATGGACCCTTAGATCGAAAATAGACGGATAGGATTTTTTCAAAATAGGTCCCCCAGTATTGACTCCGGATTAATCTCGACCGTCTATTCTTGATCCATCGAGTTTAATTAGAATAACGGGACAATTTTTCTTTCTAGAATAACAGCCGATACGGACTTGGACCGAATTGGTCCGTTGGTCTAACAAAGTCTCCTTCGTCCGCTACGCACTGCTGCAGGCTGCAGCGCAGTCAGGTAAAGACTAAATAACAAGACGCGTTTCTTTTTTTTTCATCCGGAGGGGATTTATTGTGAAACGTACAGATGAGTGTCTTTCTGTAACAAAGCACTGACAAGAGGAAACACCACAATTATTAATTATCACAGGGGCCGGGTGTAGAAGTTGAGTTATTTTGTAGTAATACATTCAATATTATTAAATATTGTTTTTAATACATTATAGATACAAGAATATAAAAATTTGTTCAAATATTTTTTTCTTGAGAAAAAACTAATTTTTTTTCATATAATGCATTTATCTAAAGACTGTGTTAATTAAATTTTTTTTTGGAAATGCTACTATGAACTCAATCTTAATAAATATTTTGGTGAACTTAACTCCGAATATACTTTAACATCTCTAAATTTTTTTTAATTTGGAGGTAGTAAAGCATATATATTTTTTTTTTTTTGAGTTAGCTCACTCATTCACAACCTTTTTTTTTATGCAAATTATAATATATGATGAAATTTATTAATGTCCGGTTCTTTGTTTATTTGAAAAACTTTTTACTTCATATTTCATTGGTTGCAATTAAAAATATAGAACTATTGAAGTTGAATTTTTAAAAAGTCAAATAGTAAGTATACTTTATTTAAATACTTGTTAAAGGGTTTAATATTTTGAAACATAAAATGTCTCAAGTTAGGATATTGGAGTGTTTCATTATGAAACGGCTACTACGATACTTGAAAAAAAAAATATAACAACTCGCTACATGCTCCTACTACATCTCATACCACTAAATTATAGATAATAGAGGTCATATATATATTTTTATGAAAAATAGAGGTCATATTTCAGCAGCGGACGCGCATGCTTTTTATATTAATTTGTTGCTTCAAATGGGAGGCGTAATTTCAATTTGCAGATTGCATTGAGCCTGACGTATACTTCATATTCAAGGAAAAGCGAAAATGGGAACTTAAAAAGTCTTAAACCAAAACAAAAGTAATAAAAAAGGATGAATATACTTTCAAATAATGAATATTTTATTTAAAAAAGTCTTATTGAATATTGAGCATTTTATTTATGGAGTTGGTAAATGTAAAAAAAATATAATATAAAAATTATGAAAGAACTGTCCAAATTTTTTTTTTATTTGTTGGCTTAACTTTGAAGTTATTATTATCATTAATTTTTTAAAATAGAACTACTATCTTTGCATGTATTACTTTTTGTATGAATTGAACCCACGTATGGGCAACTATTTCTTATTGTTTGGAAGAGTAATTAAAATTTCAAAATCATTAATAGAGGTCATATTTCTGTTGCGGACGCGCATGCTTTTTATGTTAGTTTTGCTGCTTTAAATTGGAGGCGTAGATTTCAATTTTGCAAATTGCAATGAGCATGGAGGCCCTGAGGTATACTTCGTGTTCAAGGAAAAGCGAAAATGGACGAATTTAAACCTAAACAAAAACAAATAAAAATTGGATATCATTACTCCTAGAAGGAGATTAGATTTTTTGAAATGAAAGTTCTATCTTTCCTAAAGAAGAAACCTCATTCGTTCATCATTTTCTTAGATAGATCAGTACCATTGATTTGTAATAATGTCCTGACCTATTAATTTAAGCCCCAAATAGCATTTACGTATTATTTATACGTGTTATGGTTGTTCAATTTTAATAGCCCAAACTCGGCCCAACAACTTCATGTCTTTTTTTCTTAAGAAACCCAACCTCTTTATTTTTAACATGACAGGATATTATGAGCAGAACCCTACTCTTCTTGTTGTTTTGGATCCAACAACGCTGTTGCATATGTCTTTTTTTATTTTATCATCTGTAACTATGTTTTTTATGCTTTTTTTTAATTCTTCTAATACTAAGACATCATTGCTTTATCATGTTGTTTTTGTATCATTTTGTTCTTACTATGTTAGTATTTGATTATATAATTACTATTTATAGAGTAAGAAGTTTACATATTATCTTAATCTTAAGATAAAAAAAAAATAATAGATTATTATAACGAATATTTTTTGGTCCAAAGAGTAGACTACTTGCTAATACTTTTAAAAAGCGTATTGTTTAGCATTAATTTATGGAGTTGGTATATAATCAAGAAGATATAATATAGAAAAATTATGAAAATAACTGTTCAAAATTATTTTTAATTTTGGCTTAACTCTTGAAGTTATTATTACCATATTTTTTTTAAAAAAAAAATAGAACTACTATCTTTCCATGTATTACTTTATATATGAATTGAAGCCACGTATTGCCAACTTTTCTTATTTTTTGGAAGAGTAATTAAATTTTCAAAATCATAAATTTAGTAACTATTTTATTAAACCAACCAAAATTGGTTCAACCACTATCCCAAATTCTTGAGTCACTAACTATTTTCACCAACCCATCATTAATTTCATCCCAAAATAGTAAAAGACTCCAAAATAATTCAAAATTATGTTATTTCATGTTAGCATTATATCTTAACAATGCAGGCAACCACTTAGTCCGATTTTTGAAGTAGTATTTTTGTTAGAGTTGAGCTATAGTACTATTAATAGCACAAATTGCGTCGTATTATTGGCTCATATCTCCAATTTCAAAATATTAATAGTCGATTCAAACCGCTCATTATGATCTTCATATATATACAATTTTACTTGTAAACCAAATTTTATATTTTTTATTATTTTTTAAGATACTTTGAAATGCCACTTGCTTAAAATATTATGAACCATCTAAATAAGAGAAATTACAAAATATCTTAAAAATATGAAAGAATTTTAAAAAATATAAAATTTGGTTTACCAGTAAAATTCTATATGAAGATCATAATGAGCGGTTTGGATTGACTATTAATATTTGAAAATTGAAGATATGAGCCAATAGTACGGCGTAATGTGTACTACCATAGCTCAACTCTTTTTTTTTTTGTTTATTTTATCGATAAAGTGACCTTTATTTTACGTAGGATGTCCAAATTATCAAAAAATTTAGTCTAAAAATAAAATGCACCGAATAAACTACATTGAAAATTTTATTTTATAAACGCATAGCACACAAGCATACCCATTGACACATCGTTTCATATCATTATCATATATAATATTTTTTTTTATCTTTTGACTGAATTAAAACCAAAAGCACGCTTTGTTAAATTAATTTACATAACACTTCCAATATTTTATTTTTAATGTTAGAATTTTGATTTTAAATAACCAAAATATAACGGACATAGAGAGGAGCCGTTGAGGCCTATAATAAAAACATTCAGAGCTTAATTTATTATTTGATGATTTGTCCGTTTTCAATCATACATTTTTATTTGAAAAAAGGTACAAATTATTTGAATGCAGCCTGTATTTTGAATGGTCTTGCTAATGCTATTTCATAATTGTTTATACTTGATACTATAAAAAAAAAAAAATAGGGAGTTGATAACTGCATCCCTTAAAAATCCTTATTAACCGCAACCCAATACATTTTTAGTTAAATTTTTTTTTCAAATACAACAAATCACTCTTACCGGTTGTAATTCACATCCTCAATCGAACAAAACACTTATATATATACAATAGAAAGATCAAGAATAAAAAAAAAAATTCACTCAAAATTTATGAGAATATGGGAAAGAAAGAGAAAATATTATCAATTTAGTTTAGGGGATAGATAAAGAAGAAAAGTTAAGGGATGCAAAGATAATTTTTCTAAAAAATAATCAGAACGCCCAAAGTATTTTATTTGAAGAACGTCTCCAACTATTACAAATATGTGAATTATTTGTTCCAGCGATTCGGATAATTTGTCCTTTGCCAACAATTTGTGCCATGATTCCTGAAAAAAATATCTTCCTTGCCTTTTCTCCCCGGCAACAGGCCATCAGTGTTGACAGTAAGGTTGCCAATCGCTTTAACGGTCAACATATTAATCTGCAAGTGTGTCAATAAAGATCCAAACAAAAAAAAAAAAAAAAAAAAGAAAGTGTGGTCAATCAGTCAATGTCACTGTATTGCTTCTTCTGTACCCAGATAACGCAAGCACTGGTACAGTATTGTACTACCTCTGTCCCAAAATAAATGGATTTTTTGTAGTTCATTTGAACTACAAAAAATCCATTTATTTTGGGACAGAGGTAGTAAGATTGTTAATTTGTTCTTTGGAAAGAACAGTAATTTGCATTGCATTGCATTTGCCAATGGTGTCAGATCGGTATCCGCTGCTTTCCTAAAATCTGACAGTTGGAAAACACCGAAATACTTTAAAATCGGTGCAGCAACCGATTCCGACCATCCAATTAGAAAAGCAGTCGATAAAATACAAACTATTGCTAGACAGAAACCCCATAAAGAAAAAAAGAACAACGTGAATGTCAATTATATCATGGAGACCCTGGACCCATCCGAATTCCCCCTAGGCTGTTCGAATCTTTCAATTCATGACAACCTACCACTTTTTCGTTTTTTTCAATAATTTGAACACCTAAACTGAGTTAACAAAACAGATTAATTTATTGTATAGGAAAGAATCAAGATTTGTCCCTTTTTTTCCCCGTGGGCTGCCCGGAGTTGACATGGAATTATTTGGTACATAAAATCAACCGGGGAAGTTATATTATGGTCCTATTAGAACCTTCCTTGGTACTACCAATTAAGTTGGTGGGTTGAAATATTCCCATTTCTAGTTGCTACCCGTACCAAATCTATGAAGTGTGTTCTCCAACTAACATCAAGAAAAATCAATGTTCTAAATAGTGTTTTCGGGCCTCAAACGTGATGCTATTGGCCAACACTATGCAAGTAGCGCTATTACCGCTATAGCACGAATAGTGGGCGCTATAGCATATAGCGTGTAAATAGCGCGCTATCCATCATAATATATATTTTATACTCAAAATGATTTTTTTTTTTTGGGAAATAACTTAGTTAGTACTTATTATATATTTTTTTTTGTATGAAATGACATAGTTTGTAATGGCTTAGATATTTTTAAATAGAAAAAAGATATATTATATTAGGTAAATTGTGAATTGCAATATGGATTTTTATCAGTTTAATGTTAATATTATTTTATATATAGTTCCATAAGTAATATTGTGTTGCTTATTTTGCTCTATGGAACCCATAATAATGTTAAATTAAATATAAAATTATAAATAATATTAAATATAGTTTATTAATTATGAAATTATTGGATATGCTATGTACGATAGCTTTTTCGGGACCTTGTCGTGATAATGCTGTAATCGCGATTTAGAACCCTGAGAAAAATAAGTAAATAAATAAATTTGAGAGAACTTTGTTTCAAACTGTGATGGCGCCAACTTTTTTATATCGTGAATTTGAATTCATAACGAAGCAATTAGGCCTCTGAAAGGCAAGGCCCAGTATTGGGGTTTACTTGCTCAAAAGTCAAACACTTCCTCTTTGTTTCAACAGAATGAGCTTCAAGCCTTTTTATCAACAGTGATGAAAGAGGTGGCGCCAGGATGTTGTATTTTTATTTCATGCAAAATTTATAACGATGAAGTCCGACTTATAAATTATAATAATTTGATTAGTTTCTAATTTGATACAATTTAAGTACTCTCTGATTGTCGGGAAAAAAAAAAACATTCAAATTTGAATTGTCGCAAATGAAATAATTCACTGTGATTTTGTCGAACCACCGAACCATACAATACTTAAAATTGCATGAACTTTAAACATTACTACCTCTGTCTCAAAATAGATGGATTTTTTGTAGTTCAAATGAACTACAAAAAATCCATCTATTTTGGGACAGAGGTAGTATAAATTTAAGAATACATCATTTTCTATTTTTAAGATATGCCCCACCCCAACCCCCCCCCCCCCCCCCCCCCCCCCCTCCCCCCCCCCCCCGCCAACTCGCTTGACTCCAGTAAAGCATCATGCTGCACATAATTATTTTTCATCTCCTTCTTTGGATCAAATTTGGAAATTCCATGGCATCAAGAATTATACTATAAACAACACTTCTCGTACAAAGTAAAAGTCATCATCAGACTAAACATTAAAATTTAAAACTAAAGACCCTCACAAAGAGGAATTCCAATTATAAAGTAGACAAATAACATGCCTCCTAACAAAGAACCCAATTACTCAAGCAAAGCTCTTTATTTTTCATTTATATCTCCTAGAGGCTAGAAGCACGCATCCAAGAGGCAGCAGCAACAGAGTGCAGCCAAACTGAACAAAGAAAATTAAGAAGCAGATAAATAAACTAGATTAGTTCTGAACTCCGGTTTTCCAAAGGTCAAAGTATATATCAGACCTCGGTCTAATGAGAGACGTAATATATCATATTTGAAGGATCAAATAATCATATTTTTTGTGACCGGTCGGTAATTGTGAAATTAAATCTTAAATAAATACATATTAAACTCTTCTATAACAAAAGTAATTGATAGAATAGATTGTATATATCATATTTTATGTATACACAAAAAATTATATCATTTTGATTTTATTTACATATGTATCAAGCATTAACAAAAATCAACGGTTCAAATTTTATAATTTTTTCTCCCCTCTTGATGACTATCAAAACGATGTTAAAATTTTATCATTTTTTGTGTGTATGATATTGAAATTATTTGGAATACATCTAACGGTTTGAATTTGCCAACTTATGTATAAATAATAAATTGGTTACCATGAGTACCAATAATCATGGTTATTAGATCCCTCCTCATCATATATATGCTAACCAAATATATCATATATGCTTAACCAAATAACAAGGAGACAAATAATTAAAAAAATCTCTGAAAGTAGCAGTAGCAGATAATGTTTTCCTAATAATTAATCTGTGCCTAATTTTTTTTTTTTTTATTTGCTACTGAAATAACAAATTTTCGATGAGCTTGTGGTTCTGGACTTTTTTTTTTTTTGAAGAAAGTAGAATACTCCACTAGTTTTATTGAAACTTTTTATTTATGTCCATAAAATATTAAACCCATAACCTCTTGAAAGTCATCCTACTTAGCATCGCCACCGAACAGGCCCCACCAGCCACCACCATACCAAAAAGTATTGTTCTTGACAACAATTTTGGTTGCTTGGTTTGAATGGTTTGCAATTGTGATCAGTTGTCACCAGTACTGTATATTATTTAGGTCCTAAGCAATACTAAGCAGCACCTGTACTGTCGAATTAACCTGGTGTAGTAATATTCTAAAGAGGAGGGATCCATTGACAATGCTTATAATGACAATTTTGACAATGGAAATTTTGAAAAATTTATAATAATTCATAAAAAATCTTAAAAATGTAAAAAAATTTTATGAATGCATTTTTTAACTTATAGATTAATAGTATTTCAAATTTCAATCAATTTGAACATCGTTTGATGGTTTATCAAAATTTTATACATTTTTTAACGGTTGAAATTTAACGAGCTTTAAAGAGCTATCAAACGTTACTTAAATTGAATATAATTTGAAACATAATCAATCTATAAGTTAAACAATATTTCTATAAACTTTTTTCTATTTTTTAAAATTTTTAACTATTTTTACAAATTTTACAAAATCCCAATTATCAAGATTGTCAAGATAAGCATTATCAATGGATCCCTAAATTAAGCATTCCTAAAATCTCCAACAACTTCGGGTTTTTCAGGATAATAAATGTTGGATTTTGTACGTACTCCGCAGTCGGGAGTAATGATCTAAATCGAAAAGCAAGTTGCAAACCAAAATATCTGCCAGAACACGAATCTCTCTGGCAGATGATCATCATATCGTAGTAACAACAATCTTTTTTGTTTTTCTTTCAATTCGGAAGATTAAATCAGGCGCACAATATTCTATCCCAAATAGCAAATTCTAATCGCACATGACAACTAACTAATTCCTTAATGAAATGTTAGAATATTCAGTTATTCTATCTATATCTATACTATATTAAAAAGTACATAACTATTACACTCTCTATTTTTTCTTCTTCTTAAAATTTTGTAAATACCCATAAATACCCTTCATCAAACAGTGCAGATCGGTTTTATTATATCAGACGGCTACAATTGCCTCAATTTTGAATCATTCCTCTCCATTTCGAATACATGACAGCATATATAAGGAAAGAAATGAGAGACAATTACTACGTTATTACCATATTGAGTCATATTAATTGCCAACAATACGTGGCAATCAAATGCATGTGGCTATTTTTATTTTCTTAACTTTTTAAAGTAAATTTTGGCTGCCAATTATAAAAAAAAAGTGAAAGTAACTTGCTGCAAATAATTTTGATTCATGTTTTGAATTTTTTTTATTGCAAATATATCTGAATTTCAGTTATGTAATTTTATGTTTCACATACTTCTATCAAATTTTGTTGAGATAGTTTAATATTTAAATTAAGATTTAACATTAATATAAATTGTAAGTAGTAGATTAGTTTTATACTTTTATTTCTTTTGTTTGTGGCCATCAAAATTAAAATGGCACACACAAATGGACGGTTTTCTTAATAATGACCGTCACGATGCGCGGGTACTTTGCTAGTAAATATAAATCTAATTACATAATTAAGAAATAGAATTATAATTAGAGATAGTCATTCTATTAAAGTAAATTTAATTATATAATTTAGAAATAAAATTCTTAATTAATAATGTAACCACCCACTTGTCCACTTATCAGCCCATTTAAACCTTGATGGTTAGGTTTAGTGTGGAGGTATAAATAAGAGTCCATGACTGATCCTCTCCCTACTCATACTCACATTACGAAGTTGCTCTCCATCAGCCCACTTGTTCATAATGAATACTGAAGGTCTCTCTATCTCTACTCCTTATTATGCACGTTAGGTGTCCTGATCCACCAACAGCCCTGATTTGTTCTAAAATTTTCGGAGATAAACTAAGCCATCCGATGCATCTTTAAAACAGCAAAACATTGGTGTCGTATTGACGTCTGTGTTGAAGTCTGTTTTTAGTTCATTTCAAGGTCGTTACCCGTTTGACACACTAGGTGTTTGTCATTTAAAATCCTGATAATTAAGGACCTTGCCCCTCTCTCTCTTCTACAGCATAGCTGGAGATTTCCATCTGATCCGTAATTAACTAATTATGGGTGATGGGCTGATGGCTTGCTGTGTTTCCATTTCTATTGTAAACTGTATAAAGATTTTATATAAATTGAATGTCATTCATACAGCTATAATTGTAAAATTAAGGAATCTTATACAAAAAATAAATAATAAAGTGATGTTTATATCATAAACATTTAGGATCTCATTCAATTTTCCTTCTCAAACTTTCATAATGAAGTAGACCTGACCTATATATCTTTTCTGCTTATTGAGTATTAGCTGCTACCTTTGCGCAGATTTTATGGTTCTAGTTAATTTCGTGATCATTACTTTGAAGTATATATTGCCGTTCTTATGATTTATACATACTACATAGACATAGAAGTTTTTTGTTTATGTTATTTTTATGTTCATGGACTTTTTATTTTATAATAGAAATGGATGCTTTTTATATTTTATTTGTCTTTAGTTTGACTGTGCTATTATTCATTAGTTTTATGAAGTGTGTGTTTATTTGTACCATTTTCTATTGTCTTTTTCCCTGTGAAAAATAAGACATGATCCTTATTTTTAATTTATTGCTGTTTGCACCATTGCATACGGTATACATACTTATGGCTTATATAGCTATAGCTATCTAAAAGTAAGATCACATGAGATTGAGGTAGTAATTGTAATTTTCTTCAATTAAAAAGAATTCTGTTGCAACGCACGGGCAACTTACTATTATATATTTATATCATATATTTTATTTAATTATAGTATTTAATGTGATTTTATGTTGTTTTAAGTTCTTGTGATCGTTATCGATCTTCTACTCTTATGATGTATTTTATAATACATAATTAAAATTAAAGATGATTAAAGTGCTTGTGTTCATGTAAGTTAAACTTACATGAAATTCGAAACTAGATATTGAAATTAACGTGCACTAAATCACTCAGTTCTCAGAAAGATGGATAAGGGTATTAGAGTTGCATACCATCCCTCCATGAAGCCGACGTTGCTACTGCTCTGCTGCTGTTGAGGCTGGGGCTGAAAGAAGGGCGGAGGGTAGATTGCCTGCGGCGGCGGGTACGCCTGCTGGGGATAGCCTTGTTGCGGATACCCTAATCAATTCAACATCAAAACAAAACAAACAGCAACTAATTAACCAAAATAATAAAAAAAGAGAGAAATAAATCAATAATCAATCAAGCAACAACTGATTAAGGTACCTTGGGGAGGGGCAACACCGACGGCAGGTTTCTGCTGGTCGTAGTAGCTCATGGCGTAGATAAGTGAGCGATAACTCTTTGAGGAAGAGAGAAGAATGAGAGCAATGGAGCAGCAACGGAAGAGGTGGTCTTCCGGTTTTATACAAGCTCGATGGAGTCGGTATTATTTTTGAAACAGGACCAAATATAGGGTCCTATTGTTCTAATACTGGCCTTTGGATCGAAATAGACGGATAGGATTTGTTCAAAATAGGGCCCCCAAGATTGACTTCGGATTAATCTGGACCGTCTATTCTTGATCCAACGCTTTTAATTAGAACGAAGTCTCCTTCCGCTACGCTGCACTGCTGCAGGCTGCAGCGCAGTCAGGACGCGTTTCCTTTTTCTTTTTTTTTTTTCATCGTTTATTTATTGTGAAACGCACAGATGAGTGCCTTTCTGTAGCAAATCACTGACAACAGGAAACACCACAATTGTTAAAGAGAGGGGTTGGGTGTAGAAGTTGAGTTCTTTTTGTAATAAAGCAAATTCAACATTGTATTAAGTACAAGTGTACAACATTATAACAAATTATCTAACTGTTTTTTCTTCAAAACTAATTATTTTTCATACAATCCCTCCGTTTGGCAAGCGTAGTAAGTTAAAGCAGAGTAAAACACTAAATCACCTTAAAGCAGTGGTGTTTGGTAGTAGTGAAGTAAATAAATGAAGTAAAGTGAGTAAAATGTGTAAAAGATATGAAATATTGGTGATTTAGTTTACTACACCTATATAGCTACGTTAACTTACTACACCTTAAATCACTTCCGTTTTGTGACTTAAAGCACTTTAAATCATCTTATTTCACTTTTACTACACTACCAAACGGGAAGAATGCATGTACCGTAGACTGTATTAATCAATTTTTTTTAGAAGTGCTACTATCAACTTGATCTTATCAAATCTTTCGGTGAGCTTAGCTCCAAATATATTTTAACATCTCTAAATTTTTATTTATATAAATTGAAATTTGGAGATGGTAAACCATATTTTTTACTTGAGTTAGCTCAAAATGCTTGGTGAGCTTAAGCTCCATCATTCTCAGTTTTTTTTTTTTTTTTTTATGCAAACGACAATATATATTGCAATCTGCTAATGTCCGATTCTTTGTTTTTTTATTTCATAATTCATATTTTAAGTTGAATTTAAAAAAGTCAAATAGTAAATATACTCTGTGTTAAATAGTTGTTAAAGGGTTTTGCATTTTGAAACATAAAATGTCTCAAGTTTGGTTAGTGGAAAGATTCATTATGCAAGGGCTACTTCCGATACGGAAAAAGAAATATTTTGATGACTCGCTACATGCTTCTACTACATATGATACCACTGAATTCCCTTATAGATAATAGAGGTCATATTATATATTATTTTGTTGCTTTAAATGAGCCTGACGTATACTTCATATTCAAGGAAAAGTGAAAAGGGATGAACTTAAAGTCTTAAACTAAAACAAAAGAAATAAAAAAGGATGGATATACTTTCAAATAGCGTCTTATTGAGTATTTTATTTATGGATTTGGTAAATATAATCAAGAAAATAGAATATACAAATTATGAAAGAACTGTCCAATATATTTTTTTAATTTTCGCATAACTTTGAAGTTATTATTATAATTATTTTTTTCCTATCCTTGCATTATATGAATTGAAGCCACGTATTGGCAACTATTTCTTATTGTTTGGAAGAGTAATTAAATTTTCAAAATCATAAATTTAGTAACTATTGTATTAAACCAACCAAAATTGGTTCAACCACTATCCCAAATTCTTGAGTCACTAACTATTTTCACCAACCCATCATTGATCATCCCAAAATAGTAAAAGACTCTAAAATTATTCAAATTTATGTTATTTTATTTTAGCACTATATTTTTACTCCTAATAAAATGAGAATAGATTTTTTGACATAAAAATTCTATCTTACCAAAGAAAAAACCTCAACCATTGATTGTTTACTTAGATTGATCACTGTTGTTGACGTACATTAATGTCCCGGACCATTAAAATTTAAGGCTCATATCAATTTTCTCACAAGGGATAAACTCTCGGCCCTTTATTATAAGATATAATAATTTCTGCCCAAATCAAGGTGTGAACTTAATAATGCATGCAACCTCTTAGTCTTATTTTCGAAGTCGTTGTATTATTTTTTATTTATTTTATCGATAATCTGAGCTTTGTATTACATATGATATGATGTCCAAATTATCATAAATTGTTGTCTAAAAATAAAAATACACCGGACAAACCACATTTCAAATTTTTAATTTCTAAATCACATAGCACACAAGCATACCCATTGACACATTGTTTCATATCTATCATAAATAATATTCTTTTTTATCTTTTGACTGAAATAAAAAACCAAAAACACGCTTTGTTAAATTAATTTACTTAACACATCCAATATTTTATTTTAATGTTAGAATTTTGATTTTAAATAATCAAAGTATAACGGACATAGAGAGGAGCCGTTGAGGCCTATAATAAAGACATTCAGAGCTTCTTTTTATTATTTGATTTGTCCGTTTTTTTTTTTTTTTTTTTTTTGAGATAAAGATGAGAGTCAAATCACTCAAATTTAAATGTCTATAAAAAACTCCATTTAAGTTTTAAACCCACTTGATTTGTCCGTTTTCAATCATACATTCATTACATTCTTATTTGAAAAGGAACAAATTATTTGAATGCAGCCTGTATTTTAAATGGTCTTGCTGATGCTATTTCATAATTGTTTATACTTTATATACTACTAGTATAGTGCCCACGCGTTGCAGGGAGATTGACTATATCATATGATTTATTTATAAATCGAAAAATAATACTATATCACATGACGTAAATGATTTATGTATAAATAATTTACTACGTTATTCTTTTTTCTTTTTCTGTTTTTATATTATGATTGAATTGTCATAAAATAATGAGATTGAAAATGACATGCATATATATTAAAGATGTGACTCGGGTTGCATGCGCGTTATTAAGAATTGAGACCATAGAAAGCATGTGCATTAATGAGCATTTCATGTCCATATATTGGGCCAAATTGGGCCATGAAGATTGAAATAACATAATTTTTTTTTATCAACAGTTAAGATTACATAAAACTAATTGATCCAACGGTCCATATTGATTCTGGACAAATACTCTCTTTGAATCTCATATGAACTCCTCCTTTTATAAGTAGTAAGGATAAAAAATAATCAGAACGCCCAAAGTATTTTATTTGAAGAACGTCTCCAACTATTACAAATATATGTGAATTATCTGTTCGAGCGGTTCAATCCAACAATTTGTGCCATAATTCCTGAAAATATATCTATCTACTTAATCCAAATTCAATCCAAAATTTCAAATCCCCATCTTTCTTCCTTGCTTTTTCTCCCGGGCAACAGGTCAACAAGTGTTGACTGTAAGGTTGCTAATCGCTTTAACGGTCAACATATTAATCTTAAAGTGTGGTCAATAAATAAAGATAAAAAGAAAAAAGAAAGTGTGGTGAGTGGACAGTGGTCAATGTTAATGTATCGCTTCTTTCTATACCCAGATAATGCAAGCACCGGGTAGTAACAAATTGGGCATATCTAGTGTCCTCAGTATTACTACACTAGTGTCATATATCCGCATTGTTATAAATAAGTATGACATTGTCTTCCCATCAGGGACGGAGACAGGGGTGGCTAGGGGGACCCCTATGATCCTTGAAAAAAAAATCTAGTATGCTATTTTAGGTTAAATATATTGAGATATACTCCTTCTATGATCCTTGAAAAAAAATTTTAGTATATTATTTTAAGTTAAATATTTTGAGATGATTAAGTATAATGTCTTTTATTATGTTAATTGTATATGAAACCTAATAATTTTGACTGTGTAATAATATGATATAGAACCATTTTAATTTTCAAAAAAATTGTTCTAGCATCATCTTTTTTGCCCCCTCAATGATGAAATCCTAGCTTCGTTCCTGCTTCTCATGTCAGCATGTTGTTTCTTTTAATCTTTTTCTTATTCATTTTTTTTTCTGATACAGTATTGTAAGATTGTTAATTTACTATTGGGCATAACTGGATTTGCATTAATCAATCGTGTCATAGACTCATATTGGACACATTTCGTAATTTGTAATCTTTTTCTTATTCATCTTTTTGGCCCGATGAAATCCTAGCTTCATTCCTCTTCTCATGTCAGCATGTTGTTTCTTTTAGTCTTTTTCTTATTCATTTTTTTTCTGATACAGTATTGTAAGATTGTTAATTTACTATTGGACATAACTGTATTAATTTGCATTAATCAATCGTGTCATAGACTCATATTGGACACATTTTGTAATTTGTAATTGGACATTGATACAGTGTCCAATCCTTTACCCCGATCTCCTCCGCTTTCACTTGACATGTGGGTCCTATGAAGTGGATCCCTTATAGCCAAAGTGCATTAGCGCACTCAGAGAAAGAAATATGGGTCTTTTAATATTTTTCCTCGTAATTTCGTAGAAACTCTCTATGTTTCATGGAGACCTGGACGGACCCATCTGAAATCCCCATAATCTTAGGCTTTTTGAATCTTTCAATTCATGAAAACCTAACACTTTTTTTTTTAACTAGCAGAGTACCCGCGCACCGCGGCGGTCATTATTAAGAAATCATCCATTTATTTGGGCCATTTTAATTTTGATCGCCACAAACAAAAAAAATAAAAGTATAAAACTAATCTACTACTTACAATTTGTATTCATGTTAAAGCTTAATTTAAATATTAAACTATCTCAACAAAATTTGATAGAAGTATGTGAAACATAAAATTACATAACTGAAGTTCAGATATATTTGCAATAAAATAATACAAAACATGAATCAAAATTATTTGCAGTAAGTTACTTTCACTTTCCTTTTATAATTGGTAGCCAAAATTTACTTAAAAAAGTTAAGAAAATAGAAATAGCTACATGCATTTGATTGTCATGTATTGTTGCCAATTAATATGACTCAATACGGTAATAACGTAGTAATTATCTCTCATTTCTTTCTTTATATATGCTGCCATGTATTCGAAATGGAGAGGAATGATTCAAAATTGAGGCGATCATAGTCGTTTGATCTGATAAAACCGATCTGCACCGTTTGATGAAGGGTATTGTGGGTATTTAAAAAATTTGAAGAAGAAGAAAAAAATGGGGAATGTAATAGTTACGTGCTTTTTAATATAGTATAGATAATTTGAACACCTAAACTAATTCATTTAATAAAATAGATCAGTTGTTCTGCCTCTTTAGAAATGGCACATTTTCGTTTGGAATAATTAATTGCAAAGTTTACGACCTAAAATTGACTGGAAAAGGAATAAATTCTTGTATAGGAATTAGAGGTGGCAAATCGGGTGGGCGGGTCGGGTTCGGGTCGGGCGGGTGGGGTCAGTTTGACCTTTTAGAATATCTCGGGTCAGGTCGGGTCGGGTGATGGGCGGGTCGGGTCGGGTCAATTTTAATATCTACTTTTTTTGGATCGTATGTTGATTTGAGTTGGATTGGATGCTATTTGATCTCGGGCTGTGTCGGGTTCGGATCAGGTTGGGTCGAGTCAGGTCAGTTTGACTATTTGAAAAATTTTGGGTCGGGTCGGATTCTGCCACCTCTAATAGGAATGAATCATGGTTTGTCCCTTTTTTCCTCATGGGCTGCCCGGAGTTGACATGGACTTATTCGATACATAAAATCAACCGGAGAAGTTATATTATGGATTTATGGTCCTATTAGAACCTACCTTGGTACTACCAATTAAGTTGGCGGGTTGAAATATTCCCATTGCTAGTTGCTACCCGTACCAAATCTATGAAGTGTGTTCTCCAACTAACTGCAAGAAAATAAGTAAATAAATAAATTTGAGAGAAGTTTGTTTCAAACTGTGATGGCGCCATTATCTCGTGGATTTGAAATTTTGAATTCATAACAAAGCAATTAGGCCCAGTATTTGGGTTCACTTGCTCAAAACAATCCTCTTTGTTTCAACAGAATGAGCTTCAAGCCTTTTATCAACAGTGAATGAAAGAGGGGTCGCCAGGATGTTGTATTTTTATTTCATGCAAAATTTATCATGATGAAGTTCGACTTATAAATTATAATTTGTTTAGTTTCTAATTTGATACAACTTAAATGCTATCTGATAGCCGATGAAAAACCATCCAAGTTTGAATCGTTGCAAACCAAATAATTCATTATGATTTTGGGGAAGTCCCGAACCATACAGTACTCTAAATCATATGAACCTTAAAACATTGTAAATTTAAGAATACATCCTTTTCTATTTTTAAGATTTTCTCCCATCTCACCACAACTCGCTTGAACTCCGGTAAAGCATCATATGCTGCACATAAAAATAATCAGTAGACATCTCACAAAATTATGCCAATCATACAGTATACAGATCTTCAGAAATCCTTTCGAGCACACACAAGTCAACCCTCTAATATCGGGTCCATCACAAATTTACAACCAAAAGAGATGAAAAGGGTAAGGCAATGGAATCCTAATACTAACCGAAGAAAATACGCCTAGACACCGATGGCTTTACATAACTCAGTCAAATAGTTCTAACCTACAACTGCATGCCTACACCTACAGTCCTACACAATGGAAAACTGAAAACCTGCTTAAAACCAGCTGAAAAACCGCCTCTGTTGTTTCATCTGACTGCTAGTTTTATCTCTTGGTGTCACCGAGATCCTATCAGCATTCTCTAGAGCCCATTTGCTGAATTCTGGCGATGATACCAGCTCCTTTATGCCTCTGTCGGTGTGCTCTTTCGTAAACGAGTCCCATTCTTCTTTTGAGAACTTTCTCCTCTCTGGTGTATCATGAAAACTAGAATAATAGGTTTCCACCCCAGATGGTTTTTGTAAGGGTGACCTCAGTCCTGCAAGGCATATAAAGCAATAAATTAAACAACAAAATAGCATACAAATAATTGTGCACAGGTGTCTTCAAATGAGAAGAGGCAGTACCTGAAGGAGGCGACCTGTATGAAGCACGCCTTGGATATGATTTATAAAGGCTGCCATTGTCAGTTTCTGGGCTGTGTAACATACTGGAATATTGTGAATAGGAATATTTGGATGGAGACAATTTTTCAACAGTTCTTTTAGCAGTCTTGAAAGTCCTCCTGAAGTGAAAAAAAAAAGGAAGAGGCAGAGTTAAAGGAAAATGCTGCAACAAAAAAATGGATATCAAATAAGATATATTTACAGAAATTTCAAATCACTCATTTGTTCCCATGTTTGGCTCATTGGTTCACAGATAATTCGCCGGTTTGCTTAAATTTTAACTATCCTCATTTGCTCATCATGCAAGTCCAATGAGAATTCATTGCTAGGTTCAGAAGTTTAAGAGTACAAAAGGAAACTTGGGCTTATATTTTAAACTTAATTAATTGTTGTTATCCTATTTTTCAGAAAACACAAACTTTGCAAAAGAATGGCTATGGACAATGAATAAAAAAGTTAACCATCTCATACTTAACAATAGCTTTACTTCTAATTGAGTTCTAAATATTCATGTTCAGAAAATTTTACTTTTGCTAACCTATAAGGAACAAAATATCAAGAGAAATCATGAAGTGCATACCTGAAAATGCGACGTAACAATCTCAATGCCCCTTCTGTTCTTGATAAAGCTAATACAACAAAAGAGAGTGCCAAAGCCATACTTGACAGGATCATATCCAAGGAACTCTGCAGGAGGTAAAGAGATGAATTTCTCAGCACAATACATCATTCCAGTGTTAAGAGTTATATCTAAAGAACTATGCTGGAGTAACAACACCTATTCAAAGACAAGGGATCCCATGACCAAATTTTTGTGCCCCAACCAAAATCTCGGCTCTTTTTTTACAAAGGATGCAAGTTTCAAATTAGAAAAAGTGACTCAGTGTTATATTTCTGAAGTAATGCATGCATTGTCATGTCACAGGTTGACAATTTTGGAATTAATTTTGCAAAAAGATAAAAAAAAAAAGGTAGGAAAAAAGGTTCATCAGTGCATATTTCTTAATTACACAATAGGCCCCAAAATTCTAAAGCTTACAACCCGTGACAAATTCAGAAAGAATAATATACCTGGAGAATTGCCACTGCAGAAATGATTAAAATGGCCCATTCAACGAAGTAAGCCACACTTGAGTCAATTAAGCCTTCTTCTGTCAGAACCAGCTTATGCACACTCCAATAACCAAACCATGCTCCAACTAGTAGAAGGCCCACCAAAAGAAATGTTCCTAACTGCAAGGTATAACCATTTGAGAGGACAAAAATTTATTAAATCAGGATAACAGGTACCAGAGCTGCAAATCAGAAGCGACTTAACCAAATTAGAAAGAAATAGTTAATAGAGACTAGAGAGTACAAGTCGATTGATATAAGCTACCAGTGGTGGACTTTGAGATTAAGAGACCAATAATTCTAATTATTTGTATCAGCTGTGACTAGAAGGGTACAATTTATGGCACAAACAATTCTGGCCTAGCCCAGGTTGGCCCAGAGAAGCTCCCTCACTGGAAGCTCCAAATGGATATGGTTATCATCCAATAGGCCAATACCCAGATTCAACATATTATAACCACAAATATCATCCTATGTATAATACAAGAAAATCAATAAATTCTGTAACTGCCGAAAATATTGGATGGTGTATGCAAAAATTGCTAATAGAAGCATAGAAACTTACATACAGGAATGTGCAGGTCTTCATCAATTCCTATCTCAACCAGGAGGGACTTGACAAATCCGGACAAATATTGAAGCAGAAAGGTTCCCACCCCAACCTGAAAGTTAATTCATAAATCATAAGATAAAAAAATATAAAAGAACAAAGAAGGTATAGTATTTTCAAGACTTATATAGAGTACTTACAGCAGATGAATACATAAATATTGCCAGAAAGCTGCTTCTGCCTGTGGGCAACAGCTTCATTCCCTGGGGTGGAAAAACATTTATTAGCAAGATGCAGAAAACCGTTAATTATATAAGAATCAGGTTAAAGTCTCACCTGAAAGAGAACAATGAGAACCACAAGGAAGACACCAATTGTCATAGCACCGCCGTAGTAGAATACCAGTGACTCACTGAGTGCATGGGCCAACAGCATCATAATCACGCCTACTATTAGAAATATCACACGATGCAAGAGAAACTCTGCCAACAACAAAATTTAGTTACAATAAACTGTCAGTAATCACAAATAAGGATTTTCTTCGCAGGTCATGTGATATCTCTTTGCAGAAAATCTTGCAGTATGAAGACGATTCCAAAATTTTTGTGTATACTTGTAACAAGGACGGAAACACCAATTTAGTTTGATCTTTGAAAGTACCAGTATGGTCTATGAGAAACTGACAGGTATAGTGACAGCGTTTCCCTTTTCTACACTAAACTCTTTTTACTTGCTCCGTTCAAAACAATTTTAAAGAAATAAGAACACAATTTAAACTGCATTAGATGTAAACACTGTTGCAATAATTTATATGCTGTCTACATATAGAGCAAATGGAATTAATGCATAAGAATTAGTAAAAAGCTGGCCATCTTTTGATCTTTTCCATCAGCTTGAATTATTGGCTTGTAGTTGCGACTTGCGAACTCTTTTGAAATAAATTAATATTGGAGATGTGATAAGTGCTTTGTCAGTTTGTGTATTACAAACTATCAAGAGCAATCAGCAACAACACCTGAACTATTACAATCTGATGCTGATTACAGCAATACAGTGGTAATGATGATATCAATGAATCAATAATTTATTCATCTCACGAATGAGCCCTTAAATTTTCTGTATCTGGAGCACATCTGTTCAATCATTCAGAACGTAACAAAAACAAGGACATTTGGTATTTACTAGTCACAGATAATTTTTTTGGTCTTAGTAGCAGCTCCCACAACAACTAAGCTATTTTTCAGAAGTTACTCATTACAACAGAACTTTAATAATAAACATTAATTGTTAAAGAATTATATTAAGACTTGTGTACCTTCTGATGTAGTTACTTCAACTGTTCTTGAGGAATCGGGTGGCATTCTAATGTCCAATATTCTGTGCTCGTAAGGAGAAATTGACTGGCCCCAATAATTCTTCGAAATCTTCTGCCACCGAGAAGCCGGACACATCCCCACCTCAATCGAAGCATTCCTACAATTTTTTTTTTTAATAGAAAGGTATCAAACTATTGAGTTAGAGATAAAAAAAACATAATATTGCTTTCACAAAAAGCTAGGGTTCTGGAGTTCACAAGACCTGTGCAAGCAAAGCTCAATAGCCTGCGGCCGAACAGTACCATCTCCCTCTGAAACCGAGAGCCCGATTTTCAGCGCATTGGCGTACTTCGACAGGTGGTGAAGCCTGGAGTAGCCCCGTATGTGAACCCGATTGAACACAAGCTTGGCGCTCGCCCGAGAACCGGGAGAACCTTCGATGACCTCTCCTCGGGGAAGCACGACACTCGCAGGATGCGAACCAACTGCAGCAGTTCCAAATTTGCGTCAGGCAAGAACAACATCGTTAACAATGACACTGATTAGTATACTAACAAGGGTTTTGCCCTCTTTAAGACCTAAAAAAGGGAAAGAAGAGGGTTTTACCAGTGATCTCGGCGGCTGAAGAGGGACGCGCGGGGGAGGAGACGAGGAGGAGCAGCGTGACGAGGAGGAGAATGGGAGGCATCTCTGGTGGAGTCGGTGCCGGAATGGGGGAGATTGGAAGTGGAAAGGGGAGAAGAAGAAGAAGCGGGAGCAGCTTCAAAATGGGCGGAGAAAGAAAGAAAGAACGAAATAAAAGAATGAAAAAAGTGATTTTTTTTCTTCCTCGAGAAAATAAAAGAAAAGCAAAGACGGGTTCCCGACGAGTGCTCACCCCTAACTTACCGCATTGTGCAGTCCACAGAGACCACCGTTGGATCATCTCGAGATCAGCTCTAGAATGAATCTCGAGGCAATCCAACGGCTTATGTTGTGAACTGCACAATGCTGTATAGCAGGGGATAAGAATTCGTTTCCGACTTTGTTTACAGGGTTAAGCAAGCTATAAGTTTCTTTTGCGGATGGACCCTGAAGTTTGGTTTTGTTTACGGAGATGCCCCTCTTGGAGTGGATAGTTTATTGTTTCTGTTGTTTGGAAATATTTCTAGCTTAATTTGAACGCCATCGCTGTTGCCGCGGGCTTACGGTTTCGGTCACAAGTCGGTTTAACTCTTAAATAACTTTGATTTAAAATTTGAATCCAAAATTTTGCAATATATATGAAAAAGTGAGTTTGTGATATCTTGTGGCACAAAAAACTTGTGGTATTGGAACATTACTCAAATAAGAAACAATTTTCTCGATGACACACTTGGCCCGCTGCCAAGTTTTTTTTTTTTAGATAAAGATGAGAGTTAAGCTACTCAAATTTAAATGTCTATAAAAGACATCTCATCCGGGTTTCAAATATGCGACCTCCCACGCGAAGGACGTTACCCTTAGCCACTAGAAAAAACAACAATTTTTTCATGATGCCAAGGTTTCAAAATATAGAAAATCAATTTTCTCAGAAAAAAAAAGAGAAACAACAATATTTTTCTGATGCCAGGGTTTCAAAAAGATAAGAAAATACAATTTTCTCAAACAAAAAAAAAATAAAAGAAAAGAAAAGAAGCAACAATTTTTCTGATGTCACGCAGTAGATTTGATGTGATCCAAACTTGCGTTTTCTTACCTGTGTCTGTGTGCAATATTTCTGAAAGAACTTTTGGGCCCATCTTTTCTGAAACCTCTTCCCACGGCCTGGAGGCCCATGTATAACCCGGCTTTGGGTAGTACTTCCCGAAGTATATCATATCACATGGCCATATTATCTTATTAATTGATGAGGGTTTTTTGACATGATGTCAATGGTGAAATGTGAGGTCTGGTACTCAGGTTGGTGGTGCAAGGTTGGTTGGTACCTGCAGGCTGCAGCTGTTGGAAATAAACCTAAAAACCTCCCTTGAGAGTTATTGAAGGAAGGCTGTAGATATCAGTGAGGATTTTCTTTTGGAGTTTAGACAATGCAGGAGCCAGGAATCTGGCATAGGGGGACCAGATCGTCGGAGTCAAAAGATAGACATATATATATATATATATATATATATAAAAATTGTCAAGTATCGTTGAGAATTCGAACGCATAGTCATAATAAAAGACATGAGAGAAGGGAGGGATGAAGAAATGAATAAGGCCCTTTTCGGTTGGTTGGATTGGGATGGGAAATTTGTGGGAAACCTTTTGCTCTTTGGGTTCACCATCCCAAATGCGTTCGGTGGATTCCCAGAAGTTTTGGGTTTTGGTTAGTTTACCCATCAAACTTACCCAAATAACATGAAAACCATGGGAGAAAAAAAAATTCAGTCCAATTGAATCTTTATTTTCCCAACAGCTGTCACATCCATGGGAAGTCATCCATACCCTAGAAAGAGGGTTGGATTTCCCATCACCTCAATGATGCCACGTCAAAAATCTAATATTATTTATTTTTCTTTTGTTTAAAATATTGGCTGTAAATGTATAATAACTATATTGTTGGTTAATTGAATGGTCATATGTACGTTTCTACTTTTTGTTTACCCTCTAATTAATTAATAGGTAACGTCGGACTTTCTCAGTTTCTGTAATAATTCATAGCAGCCAAGAATATGGAACGTTGTACCTTCTCTTTTATATGTTTTATTTCTTTACAACTTGAAGCGCTTCTCTCACTACAACAAATGAGTAGCTCTTTGTAAGCATTTTTGTATCCGCCCATCATCTGGTAAAACTCTCTTTTGCTTAATCTAACATCTATCTTCCAGTAAATTTCAAATAAGAAGTCATATATGATGTATACATGTGCATCAATCAACCCTTTTTTACTTTACCTTTTCTTTTTAGGTGGCTTCTTTGTTACATACTCATCAGAAACTCGGTGTTCTAAATTTGGACCGTGATGATATGCCGGAAATAATTGATTTCAGAGAATAATCAGATACTGCAAATACTCTCACTCAAAATGTTTAGTTATTATTCAGCTGGCTCTTTTAATTTTGATATGATGTAAACATGCTATAGGTACTTTTTTACAATATTTTTATATTTTCGGGGCGAAGCCCGAGTTACAGCTCTAGTTAACATAATTTTTGTTTGTCCGAAAAGGCCCTAAGAAAATGGCCAAGTTTCATGTAATCAATAAGGGTCCGTTTGGATTGTGCAAGGATTAGTGAAAGAATAGTAGAATAAAGAATAGTATATGAGATTAGTAAGAAAATAGTTATTTTTGGATTAGCTAAAGAATAGTAGAAATATGGTACTATTCGGGATAGTAAAAATGTTGTTTGGATTGTTTGTTTAGAATAGCGATGGATGGTAGAAAAGAATAGTAGTTAATCCATGTTTTACAAGGAACAGCAGATTAGCCACTATTCAGACTAATCCGGATTAGCATGTATGTGTTAGGATCACACAAAAGTTAGGAATAGCTTGCTAATCCGATTAAAGTGTTGTTCCATAGCAATCCAAACGCAACCTAAAGCAATAATAATTGAATTTACGAAAAATAATGAACTTTTCAATTAATTTTAAGACCTTACTTAATGGGTTTTTTTTTATAATTCTATATCTAACTCTATATGTAATTTGAGGAGGGATTCAATAACCCTGGTCGCTGATATCCATAGTAGTCATTTCATTATTTATATATAAATGAACAATTGTAAACCGTTAGATGTATTCTAAATAATTTTAATAACATATACAAAATAAATAATAAATGATAAAGTATTAACATCATTTCGATAGTAATTAAGTGAGAAAAAAAATTATAAAATTTCAACCATTAATTTATGTTAATCTTGACGCATTTGAATAAAATCAAAATGATATAATTTTTTGTGTACACATAAAACATAATATATATATCTAACACCAACTATCAATAGTTTTGTTTATTAAGATTTTGAAATGTTGTTATTCAAAATTTAGTTTCATGGTCACTGATTGGTCACCAAAAATATGATTATTTGATCTCTCTTCATGTAATTTAGGGAGTCAATAAAGACTTATACTAGCGCATGAAAATCATAGGGGGGGCCAAATAAATTTTTTTTACAAAAATGCACTGACAAATTAAATGTCAGTACGTAATTTGAGAAATCATGGGTGGTCTTAGCGCCCCCCAGTCCCCCTCTCTCTCTGCCCCTGAGTATAGTAACATCTTGTTCAAAATCATTTGCTATAGTTGCTATTTCTCTCTCTTTGAAGAATAGCCAGATTGGTATTTTTTTTTTGTCAATGTACCATGATTTCTTTTTGTTCTTGGTACCAGGATCGGCCTTAATTGTTGTATTCAGTTATTGCTCTAGTTAGCAATATTTTCTGGTAAATGTTGCCGGTTTTTATGCTAATTAAAAAGTATTAGCCTTAAATACTATTGAATATTGCATTATTGTAATACAGTTTACAGTACCATTGTTACAAGCCTTTTTAATTATGAGTTTTTATTAAATTTGAATGGAGAATCATCAAATTGTTTTTTTTTTTTAATTATGATATACAAAATAAAAGAAAAATATATAGAGAAATTTTGACTATTGTATAAACATTTTTGCATTATCATTCCGAAATGTAAGCACCTAAAATTATAATTTACCCGTTCGAAATCATTAATTGATACTCAATAATTGATGTATTATGACATTCTGTTATACTATTTATGTAGCACGTCAACCAACCTAACTAATAAAAGAAAGTGAGGCAATAATAATACAAATACAGTTCGATGTTTGAAACATGATTGGAGAATTCTAGATTTCTAGTTAATATTTAAATTATGAGGCTTGGCCTTATCTTTCTAAAACAAACAAAAGAAAAGTACAGCAACACCAGACCTAAAAACTAATAACCACATTTTTCTGCTCCACACAAGTATTAAACATACAAACAATAAAGTGAACCGGACATATAAT
Organism: Cyperus esculentus; assembly: GCA_030179965.1. Taxonomy (NCBI): domain Eukaryota; kingdom Viridiplantae; phylum Streptophyta; class Magnoliopsida; order Poales; family Cyperaceae; genus Cyperus; species Cyperus esculentus. Next base: position 2,798,572 of record JASGLE010000010.1, on the reverse strand, counting down.
TTTTTTTTTTACAATCAGTACTAAACTACTAATTAACTGAACTTTATATTTGGAGAAACAATGCAGCAATTTAGCATCCATCTCCCACCTCTTGTTGCAGCTATAAAATATAGAAATTTTCATATTTACTGCCCCACTTCAGCTATGCTCTGCAGAGTAGGTTTCCAATTGCCACATTTTCTAACACCTATTGCATTGCCAATTTCCAGTCCCATTGTTACATCCTCATTTTTCTCCAATTCTTCCACCTACAAAAAGGAAATTAACTAAATTTTATTAGACTTTACCATAAAGCGTTGATTAAATTTTGCAACTTTTGTTAGTCCATTGCAATTGCCACTTTTTCACACTAATTTTATTTTCCCACCTCCTATCTTTTTTTTTTTTCTTTATGAGAAGTTGACCATGGTTGTCAACATTGACTGCTACAATCTTACTTCTAAAAAGATATTGAATTTTTTGACATGAAAGTTCTATCTTCTTCAAGGAACAAATCTCAACCGTTGATTATTTACTTAGATTGATCACCACCATTGACATACTTTAATGTCTCAACCCATTAAAACGTAAGGCACATCGCAATTTTTTCAATCTAAGGTCCATTACATATTATCTTAAAAATTTATTATAAAAAATAACAATTTCAGTCCAAAGCAAGGCGTGAGCTATTTACTAGTCTGTTAAAATGAACAGCAATTAATTACTGCAAGTGAAATCATATAATTCATAATTTCATATAAACATCCGCATTAATTAATTTAAAGAGTCGTTGGAGTATCAACTGTCAACCATCTGCAGTTCTTGTCTTAGACCAACCCAATAATTTATTCCATGCATGTATATAATTTTTGACAAAATTTTTCTTTTTTGGTCATTTTTCAATCACAAGTTCGATGGAAAGTCCGTCACCATTAAAGTGAAGAAATTAAAGGCCTTTCGATTCAATCTGTGTTGTCAAATTTATGTCAATTATCAGAATTAGCTGGTTGATTCATAGGAAAATTTCTCTTTTTAAATATAAAAAATAATGGTGTATTATAAATGTTTGTCAAATTTATTTTAACTAGAAGCATTAAGTGGTTATTGGAAATTGTCGGTTTGGATAAAATTAATACAATGCTAGATACCAAAATAAATATATTACCGATTAAAATGGGAAATTTTAAAATCTTGGACCAAATCATAAATTTGGGAATACACCTTTATGGCATTGGCAGCCAACTGCCGTCATATAATCTAATCGTTATAAATCAATGGAAACCGTTGTGCAATGATCTGTATTCTGTACTGTACTGGCAGCAAAATTAATTGTGTAGTGCTTTAATCTGCAGTAAAACCTACCGTTCATCAATGAACGGTCTATAGAAGTAACAAATAGTATGATAAATGAACTCTATATAGACCCAGATGTAACGGTTACACTCACAGTGTAACTTCTATGAACCGTCCATCAATGAACGCATGAAGTTTCTGTTTAATTTGAGGGTTTCTACTTTCCTTCAAGCTATGGAGCAATGGTTTGCAGTATTCTACTTGAAGAAATGAAATTGCTATGGATGTACAATGTACGAACAGAAATTGTAATTTTAAGATTTGACAAAGAACCCCTTGAAAATAACCATCTTGAGAGCTATGTATGATATTATAGATACATAGTTGGTAGAAATGCTAGCAAGCTTGAAGTGTACAGTGCAATTTTCAATCTACACATTTGAAGTAGTTGGTAGTTGGTCTGTTCAGAGTTTTAGATTAGATTAGATTAGACAGTAGCTAGTGTCAGTAATTAAATCAGGCGTGGACTGAAAGTTGAAGAAATTCATTATCATTTTCTGCATGTATTAATTTGGATTTTGGACTAATGAACAATGAAAGATGAAAGCTCCATTTGTTTAAATAGTGGAAGTGGACAATAAGTTCAAATTAATAATTTGGGCATGCTCTGTTTCAGGTACAAATTAATCATACAACCAATGGTGTGTTTCATCCTTATTTGCAGCCTATTTGGTTGACAAATTTAAGTTGACAGGCAACTTTCGAGTTCTTAAATTTGGACCATTTTATTTTATTCGAGTAAATGTTTCTTGATTTTTTTTTTCATTTCTTTTTTAAAAATAGCTTTTATTTCAGTTTATTAGAATGATTTTTCAAAAAAATAAATAAATAAATAAATAAATACAATGCGACCACAACGTACATACAAATTGATATTTGATGCTTTTCACATTTGCCTCTTGAATCTTGATCGTGCGTAGTGTACTGTGTGCGTCTCCTGTCCAACATCAACTATATGCGTGTCATCCTATTTTATTCTTTGCATTGTCATTTATTAATTATAATTAATGTCAGTACCTTTCAATTCTAAAGATTTTTTTTATTTTTTTTCCTGGACGTTCTACTTGTTTATATTTTTCTCTCTATTTTTTTTTTTAAAAAATCATACAAATACAAGCGGTCTAAAATCTCAAGTCACTCCTCTGTTTTTATTTCCGTCCATAAAACTTTTAATTTGTGTTATTTGGTCCAACGGCTCCTACCTACAACTGCAAGCAGCTTTTGTTTAAAAGGTAGATGAAAACAATCTTGAAATGATATATATGCACGCTGCTTTGTATATTTGTTTTTTAAAATTTAAGAATGATCCATCTTAGTTAATTACTAATTGAATTACATTTGAATTTTGCATAATTTGGTTTTGATGCCTTCTCAAGAAGGATCGGGATCACCTGCTTTTCTAAAATGAAAAGCAGGCACTGCTTTTCTTAATCCGACGTTTGAGAAACACCGAAGTACTTTGAGATTTGTGCAGAAAACACCGAAGTTGGTAAAGTACTTTGAGAACAACCGATCCCGACCATCCGATCGGAAAAGCAGGTTTTGCTTTTCTTCTCAGAAAAGCAGCAGATTTTTATCCTCTCGAAAACTAACAAACCCGTCACTTAAATGTATCAAATATGCTTTTTGTAGTGTTGATTAAAACTACGTTTTTAGAATATATGTTAGACTTAGGGATATTATGATACATGTTAGTTTAGTTAAAATATAGTCATAATATTTAAATTATTATAATAAAAATAATGAGATACACTCATATGACGCGTGCGGCTCATTTTATTTATTTTTTTAATTAAACAAATCTAATATGATTGTATTAAATCCGAAAATCCAATTTAATAGTGGATATAATTAGATTCACATTTTAATCTTCATGTTCTTTTAAGAACGAAAATAAATATAGATATATTAAATTTTATTTACCAAACCATTCCAAAAATAAAATATTCTAAATCCAGTATACTCAGACAATTATATTGATGCAACTTGATAAGTGTATGAAGAGATTCAAGTGGATACAAATTAAATTTGTGTCAGTACGTCACTGTTCACGACACTGGTATATATATGATACTATAATTCGATATTTAAAGATTGACTCAAAGTCACAAATCACAGCAATTGTATTATCAACAATTAATTACAAGTAATAAGACCATCAATCTTAACCTAAACGTTATGATGACATGATTACTGATGTGGCAATAGCCTAATTAACCATACAACTAGATAGATGAACTGATGAAACACTTGGCACTATTGCAAAGTTGAAAGACTGTAATTATATCCTCATTTTTTTTAAAAAAAATTAAACCAAATTAGTAACTAATATTGATGCTCCTATGATCACACCCAAACAAATTTATCGGTTAAATATGAATCTAATATTCCGTAATATTCATCTAAAGTCGTTAAATCGAAACAACATTTTATATTGTGAAATCATTAGAATAAATTATAGTTTTTAATACTGCTACTTAAAAGTATGAATGTTACTAAAAGATAATAACCGGCATATTTTAGATTATATAGGTAAGTGTTGTATAAATACAAAACCATATTATTTGTGCTACTAAAAATACCCCTTTTGGGAAAAAAAAAAAAAAAAAAATCTGCCGAGTATCGACATTCTTGTGGAAAAGATATATGTGGGTCATCATTGAATTAATTAATAAGTATTAAAATATTTTTTATTAGATAAAAAAAAAAGTCCGGCAAACTTAATGCTTCATCATGCCTTCATGACTTACGGAAATGTCATCATCATCTGAAAAGGTTGTCCATAAATTATACCACAAGCATACCGCATTTGACATTACCGCATCATTAAGTTATTAGTCTGGCGCAATGTGCTGTACATTAATTATACATTATATACACATCTAGGAGTAGAATTATTGTGAAAACGTTTGCATTTCGGGAGAGAAATGCTAATAGTCCAAATTATATTTTGTGATGTTTGAAATTTCAATTTATGGTTCCCATTAAATTCATCATATGAAAATACTAAGAAATACAAAAAATTTTCATTTTCGGAGTTTTTTAAGTATTTATTTCGATTTTTTTAAATCCAAATAAATACAAGCACTATTTTATTAATATTTTTAGAGTCATTTTGAAGAATTCACAACAAATACTTAAAAAGCTTCAAAAATAGAAAATTTTTGTATCCCCAAGTATTTTCATACGTTGAATTTAATAGGAACCATAAATCAAAATTTCAAACGTGGCAAAGTATAATTTGGACCGTTAGCATTTCGGAGCGAATGTTTTCATATTAGTCCAACTCCACATCTAGTGTATATATATATATAGAGGAGGGATCCCTTGACAATGCTAACTTTGACAATCTTAACAATGGAACATTTTAAAAATTTATAAGAATTCATAAAAAATCTTAAAATTGAAAAAAGACTTATGGATGAATTAGTTAACTTGTAGATCAATAGTATTCCAAATTTCAATCAATTTGAACATCGTTTGATGGCTTATCAAAATTTTGTATATTTTTTAACGGTTGTAATTTAACGGATCTTTGAAGGGCTCTCAAATATAACTTAAATTGAATATAATTGAAAACATAATCAATCTACAAGTCAAGAAATAATTCCGTGAACTTTTTTCTATTTTTGAGCATTTATATGATTTTTTACAAATTTTTGAAGTATCAAATTGTCAAAATTGTCGAGTTAAGGATTGTCAATGGACCCTCCTCATATATATATATATATATACATACTGCTTAGCAACAGCGCCTTTATTCCTATGCATAGCAACTTGTCAGACAGAATCAATCATTTATTTTCTCGAATTGGCTTTTATATATCTTGTGTCAATTTGAGGTAGTTGGGAGCATGGGGGGTATGAAATTATGAATGAACGTCCTTGTATTTACTCGAAATGTGATATCATTATCAAAGTCGTGGCGTGATGAAAAAATTAATTTGAAAAGAAAAGTTCTCGGGACAGAGACACTGAGAACAGGAAAGGACGAACCAGTCACCGTTTGGTATAGTCAATTCATATATGACTCGTATAAGAGACATTAAAATTGAAAATAAAATATAGTTGATTTTGTACTTGGAACAAAAAATGGATTTGTTCAACAAATAGTGAAGGTAAATTTGGGTAAAAGAAAAGGAATTGTAAGATGACAGTTGAGTTAACTCCCTTAATTTCTCTCCAGTCCAGCAAGATATGGAGACTCTTAAGGCAGTTAACTTTATATAAGTTTATAAGAATAAAATGGGAGATTAATGCTTTGGAATGGCCAAATATTAGATGCATAATCTCTGTTTTTTTTTTTTTTTTTTTGACATTATGTTCTGTTTCTTAAGGCAGTTGACTTAATTTCTCTCTGTTTTTTCGATATCATGTTCTGTTTCTTAAGTTACTGAAATGACATATCTTAGTATCATAGTATGTCATGGATTATCTCATTTTTACACCTTTGTGACTAGAAACAATTTTCGTTATTTTTGAACATTTGGAGGAGACAGATTGATTTGTCTTTTTGTAATTCCACTAATTCTCATATCTGAGAAAATGCAGGGGAGGAATTACTTGCTCTCTGAATTAATGAAACGGAAAAGGACTTCTTTTTCCTGCCTATTCTATTTCTCAAATGAATTATTTTTGTTCCCTAAATTTCGATGTCATCACAATTACAATAACTAAACTTCACAGCAGAATGTAGGTAATTGGCGTTCTGTTATTGGTTAATTGATCTTTGAAGAACGATACATGATGTACTAAACTTTCATATATATGAATTTTGTATTTATATATGGACTTTTAGTTCATAAAGCTCAATCAATTTGCATCCATTATAAAACAAGTCTCGCATTAACTTGTGCAGCTAGAACCCCCTAAGACCCGGTGATGTGTCATGAGTTTCATATACGAAATGGTCTTATCTTAGTATCTAGTATCTACCAACAAAGTGAAGAATAGAAGTTTCCAAATTTAATATCCGCAAACAAACGATACTAAAAACAAACCAGTCTAATTCATTCCTTATCCTATGGAAAACGCAAGTAAAAAAGATAACAAAAGTCCAAACTTTTTACCAAAAAATAAAGGAAAAAATACTACCCTAAAAACACGGTGTTTAATTAGTTAACCGTTTTAAACAAGGTAGCTAGGCTACATCATTCACATGATGGTTGTTTCTTTTCTCTGTTCTCACTATACATATGATATATCCTTAAATTTGTTCGTTACGGGCTAATTAATTAATTCTCTAACATGGAAAGTTGGAAACATGGGACAAAAACAAAAACTGCTTTTGTCTTGGATATTGGAACCTATTGCTGTAACGTAAATGTAATACCTTTTTTTAGTTTTTTTCCCTTTTGTTTTTGGATTGACAACAGCTGGAAGGAAGCTATTGTGTTGTTTGCTAGAAGGGATATACGGAGTAAAGCAAACCGAAATTAATTAATGTAACAACAACTAACAAACGAAAACGCCTTAATTAAAAGACAGCTAGATATTCACAATATGTTTTTTTTTTTGAGATATAGATATTCACAATATGTTTTTTTTTTTTTTTGAGATTTGGATCAAGTCACTCAGATTTAAATATTTATAAAAAAATCTTATCCAGATTTCGAACTCGCGACCTCCCATACGAAGGGCGTTGCCCTTAGTCACTGGACCAAAGGCTGGTCGTTGATATTCACAATATGTTGAGAGTAGTAGATATATAACTTATCAGAATAATTGAATTGTTAATGAGTTACCGTTTCGGACGGGCTGTTCTTCGCGGCATCGGCGCCGGAGCCTCTGTCGACGGCGCCGTCCTCGTGATGCTTACTCCTCTTCCTCCTCTCTTGCTTCGCAAGCAACTTGCTCAGCTTTACGCATTTCTTCGACCCGAACACTTTCAGCACATCTGTATCAGTTAAGAAAAGCTAGTAAATCTTCTGCATTGAGATCTCGAAGAACAAATCATGCAGCTGTCAATCTTAGCATTGCATAATTGAACACAATTTACAACAGATAATCGATCATATATATCTGCCGCAATATGATCGCGCCGCATCGGATCGTCTTCGTACCTTCGAAGGTGACAAGGTAGTAGAAATGGCCGATCCGGAGGGTGTCGTCAGGGCTCAGCAGCTTGAGCAACTGTACCGAGGCGGCGCCCGTACCACCCGTACTTCCCTTCTTCTTACCAGGCGATGGTCTAATTGAGCCCGAGGAGGATGACGACAATGGAGCAGTGACAATGACGGCGACGTAATGGCCAGGATTGGCCGCCATGACCTGGCTGACCGTCATGTCTAGATAGAACCTCTCCATCCTGCCGCCGCCGGGATGCTGGATCACCAGCATGTCCGCCTCCGCCGCCTGACAGTTCCCCATTGATTCCGGCGCGCGCGTCCCTCTCTTTCCCTCTTTCTTCTGCTTCCTTCTCGATCGATATGCGTATTTTTTGTGTTGTTGTGTTGTGGTTCCCTCGCTTTTGATTCTGGATCCGTCCCTTTCTTTCTTTCTTTCTTTCTTTCTGTGTCAGTTCGGACAGGATCGATGAAGAAAACGTTTATATAGTGGTTTTTAGCAACAAGGAACTACGAATTGAATAGGAGGTCGTTTAAATGGATAATTGCTAAGAGCATCTCCAAGATGTCCTAAAACACTTTTAAAACCAAAAATTGAAAATTAAGAAGAGAAAATTGTCTCAAAGAGATGCCCAAACAACTATCCCTATTTTTAGAACTCCCAAAACCAAAGCCAAATCTCCATATTTTGGCCCAATTTTTAGCACTCCTAATATGACTTTCCAAAACCAGAGCTAAATCCAGACCGTTCAAATGTATTGGGATCCATATTTTGGCCCAATTTAAATGTATTGGGATCCATATTTTGGGAATCTGTTAGAGATTGAGGTGAAATTTGCTCTCAAAAAATTTAGGATGACACCCAATATAAGTATATTGGGATTCATTTTTATGAGAGATGACTTTTGGGTTGGCGAAGTCATGGAATGGTCTAAAAGGGTTCGTTCGTTCACCGAACAAACTAAACAGATCCAATACCAATTTGTAGTTTTCGCGTTCGCCTAGGTTCTTTTTTGTTCTGTGTTTAATTCAACACTGTTATTTTGTTGCCTCACTTTTTTTTTTTTTTTTTTTGGAAATTGGCCCTTTATCTTGTGTATTTCTTGATGACTAAAACAAAATATATCTGTCTCGCTATATCTTTTACTCATAGTATAATATCTAAGCATGTGGATTTAAAATAAAAGAATGTTCTGGTTGAGATGAAATTTTCATTAAAAGAAACAGAAATATCTCAAAAAAAAAAAAAAAACACTTTTGGGAAGATCAAATGGTAATATTAAAGTATACAAGCAAACCATTGATTCTTTTTTTTTTTTCTTTTGAAGAAGTAAACCAATTGATTCATGAGATTTATTATTAAAATGAGATACTTGTATCAGAAAGGTTGGGTTATTTAAATAAATTAATGAGAGGTCCACTTGTCATTTCAATTACAGAAAGGAGCTAAATTGTCATGATCCGAAAATAAATTCGATGGATGTAACGAAAAAAAAAAAATCCTAGCTGTTGGGTCAAGATATAATAATATGGGAGGTTCTGAATGCAAGTAATTAAGTGAAATTTTTTTTGCCTAGCTCTCAGAAGCAGAGGGACTTTGTATTGGAGCATGTGATTAGGTATAAAATTAAACTATAAGATCACATTAAATTTTGTTGAACAAACCAAAAACCTACATATCCACACGTGGCTTTCTAATTGAGGATCCAATCAATTAACAAAGTTTGCAATTTTTTTTGAGAAAATAACAAACCTCAATTAGAATTTCTTAAAACATGGGGGTGTTGTAGGTGTAGGTATTCTCTAATTTATAATATGAAAAATGACTACCAAAATCGTCCAAATGCTATAAAAAGGAGAATAATGACTACACATATAAATTAAAGCACAACCAGGGAATCACGTTTGCACCAAGTTTACTTTAATTTGTCATAGAAAGGGTCTTCAAGGGGCCGACCCTTATAAAACATCTTTAGTTTGAGTAGAGTGGCAAAATTTGACCTGACCCAAAAGATCTGTCAGATCAGAAACCCGATCTGGCCCGAGTTTTAGGAAAAGTCAAACCAACCCCACCCCGACCCCGACCCGACCCGTGTTCCAAAAAAAAGTGAGACTAACTTGAACCCGACCTGACTCATGTTTCAGGAAAAGTCAGACTGACTCGAACCTGATCTGACCCAAAAAATACCGACAGCCATCAACCCGATATCCGACCTGATACGACATTTTCCATTTGATCACCCGACCCGAATCCAAAACCGACCCGACCCGACCCGAGAATGTGCGACCTCTAAGTTTGAGAACTTGCACATCAGAAATGTATATTGACAGTATCAAAGGCGGTAAACATGTTCAATTCAATACTTCAATATGAATATATGATACTCAGAAAAGGAAATTAGTAAGATAGATAGTGGTGGAGAGAATTCCACTATAAAAAAGTTGGCAACTTGTCATCAGGCTGTGGCAAGGAGTGTGCTGTGTGCGTATGGGGTTTACATGATCAAAGTAATAATGCACAAAATTATTAAGAATAAGAAAGTTTGCGTGTGGGAGTACTAATTAAACGTAACGCAATTACGCACAGCACGCCCAGTGAAAAAGATGGATGGGCCTGATGTCAGAATGGAGATACTCATGGTCATGGGCTAGTGGAGGAGTAGACTTTTTATTACCTACGCATTCTTCTAAATAAAAATAATAATAATAAATTAAAAAATAAATAATAGGCTTAGTCAGATTTATCTTCTGACATCTTTTTTTTTTTTGAGTGAACTTCTGACATCTTCTTTTGCATCATTTATCTTTTTTTTGGTTATCAGTTAAGAATAGATTTGTTTTCATATAAGTGAAGTTACTTTTTATTGATTAAAAAAAAAAAGATATTGTCCCATATTCTCATGTAGTTTATGTAGTTGCGTTGGAAACTTGGAATTGGGTCAGACAAAAATTAGGCTGATTTAGCTTCTTTTACATTTTCACTTGAAGCAGCCTAAATTTCACATTTTCACTTAATTAGTGACTTTGTTTGGTAAAGCTAAAAGCCGTAAAGAAGTCATCACTCAATCAGTTAGTTCATTACTTAATTTCATTCATCCGACCAACCAAAAAGTTACCACTCCCACGCCATGAACCTTTGCACCATGACACGGTTTTGGTCTGGCACCAAAAAGCAAAAGATAGTCCAGCCGGCATCAATCAAGGAATCGTCTGTCATCCCTCTTTGAATCAATTTTTTTCTTTCAATCAATTTCTATACTTCACTCTTTTCTTTCACCCTATCGCCATAGCAGAAAATTACTAAATTGGCCCATAAAAGCCCATAAAGCCTAAAATCCCATAAAACAAATCTCTACAAAATGGGCCACGTAAAGCCCATAAACCAAATATCTTTAACATGGACCCAAATAGGCCCATAAAGGCCCACTTAATCTCGTAAAGCCCAATAGAAACCTCTCCCTGTTTCTATCTTACAATTGCAAACAATGGGCTTTACTTTCACAACGCAGAACAGAAAACCTTGCACTCGTAGCAGCAGAAAGAAAGAAAGAACTGAGAAGCGCTTACCGGCGGCGATGAACCGGCTGATGCAGCGCCTGTCGTCGCTGACGCGGCCGTCGCTCCTGCGCCACGGGGAAGGCCTTGACGCGGCCGCCGCGGGTTCTCGGGGTGGAGGTCAGGACAGGGGGATCAGAGTGCGGGTAAAGGACGGGAACCTGGAGCAGGCGCTAGGGTTGATGGAGCGGCGCATGCGGGCGAGCGGCATGGAGCGGCTGATCAAGGCCCGGGTCGACCATCACCTCAAGAACTCGGAGAAGAAGGTGATCGCGAAGAAGAAGCTCCTGCTCAAGGTCAGATCGCAGGATCTCGCGCTCAAGCTCCGCACCATTCTGGTAAAGAAGATCAGGTCCGTTCTTCGTTCTTTCCTTCTTAGTTTCTCTGTTCAGGTTTTGGTTAGAATTTGTGGAGGTGTGGAATGGTGATAACTGATAACTAATAAGAGTATTGCTTCTTGAGGGTTTTATGAATTGAATTGGGGTTTATATGAATGTATAAAGATCTAATTGATGTTTTGGTTAGAGAAACATCTTGCGTGCGTCCATTGAAAAGCCAACCATAGACATCCACAAACGTATAAAGAATGTAACAGATACATTACATTATGTAACATATATGTCAGATTTGTAACCTGTGAAAGCTATGGACGTATATTCTATCGATGCCAGGTATTACTCTTCTGGTTATACCTGTTAAATCCGTCTTAGTCGTAGCCAGAAATGAACATATTGCATATCCATCTTGTGCTTATTTCATTTTTATCCATAGCCAGAAATATGATTTTCTTGAAGTTTAGATTTAGTTTCCTGTACTTTGTAATATATGAGATTTCTACAAAGAATGAAGTGAGAGGAACGGCATGGCACGTTAGTTGGGAGTCTGTAGGACATGAGTGTATAATTGCTCAACAAACTTGAAGTCTTGGTTTCATTAAACCCTTGTATTGTTTAACTTTTTAATTTGGTATCTTGAATGTGCTATATTATCTGTATTCCATGTTGGCCCCTGAAATGTTAATATTAGGTGAGTAGAGGGATGCATCACATTCTCTCCTTTCCTTATACAGGATCATCCTTCTTAAACCAACACGTCTGTTCCTAAAGTTTCCTCTTCTCTATTGACTTTTAACAAATCTACTGGAACAAAGTGGAATTAAATATTTTGGGCTGGGGGGGGGGGGGGGGGGGGGGCACTCCTTGTTACATATTTACATATGCCCAGTACATCATCTATCTATTACTGATTTAGTCCAATACTGAGAATTGAAGCAACCCATTCTTTAAACTCTTAACAGCGGAATCGTCAAAGGTAGGTAGTTATGATCATGTTAAGTCTTATCTCAACTACCTGGTTGTGTGATTAAACTGAATGGAATCTTCTTCTAAATTTGCACTTGCCCTCGTATCATGCTTGATACAGGATCCTTGTATTTGTGGTCTCTTGGGATTTTGTAAATCTATAAATATGTGCTTTTGTATTTGCAGGGGCTTGTGAGCAGTGGCTATTATTCAAGGAGAACAAATAATTCAAGAGTGTTCCTTTTTTTATGCTTCATATATTTTTCTATGTTCCTCAGTTGACTGTCAGAAAAGGTCATGAAAATTTTGTAATGTACCTTTGGTAGTAAAACCATTTCTACAAGTAATGCTTGTTTTCAGTGAATTTTATTCATGTACATGATATGATCCAAACATCGGTTATGATTTAGCTCTTGTATCCGAGATAAGAGTTTTATGTATATTCGATTAGTTTAAGTCAACAGCGCTTTTTCCTAACAATATAAATTAAAATGCTGGCATTAGCAAATCGTCGCACCATTATAGCTGCAGATGAACTGATACTGTTATAATTTAGATTAAAATTTCCAAATGGCAAATGCTAAAAAGATTGCAAGTTCTCTCCCAAATTATTGCTTTATATTTTCCTGATGAAAATACTATTTAGTATTTATATTTACTTTAAATACTATTTTCTAAATAGAGTGAATTTTATCTCCCAATCAATAGACTCGATCTTGCCAGGTTTTTGTGAGGATTTTCCTATTCAAATTAACACGGTGAACTGTGAAGTGTTTCTTTGCTTTTTAAATTTCTCAGTGTACAATTTTCATTTGTAAATTTAATAAGAACAAAATGCTGAAATAATGCAATAACAAGTCAGGTTTTTGTGAAGATTTCCCTATTTGGCATACTCAAATAAGCACCGTCAAGTGATCCATTCTCTTAAAAATAAAGCTACTTCATAATTTGTTTCTTTGCTTTTTCAAATTTCTCAGACTACAATTTTCATATAAAAATTTGATAACAAAAAAAAAATGCTGAAATGCAAAAATATAGCTACATTTATTTCTTTGCTTTAAATTTCTCAGAGTACAATTTTCATTTATAAATTTAGTAACTAAAAAAAATGCTGAAATGCAAAAAGGGGGGCCCCCGGGGGGGCGGAGTGCTAAGCACGCATGTCGCGTGCTAACCTCGGCTAGACGGTCTCCGCAGGGAGACACTTAATTGGTAAAGCTATACGTGCATGTAGCACGTAGCCGAACTGGAGAGCCCAGACGACACCAGGGTGTTGTTCCATACGACCACGGTCAGCTCCATGACAAGTGACTATTTATGGAACTAAACCTCTTTTAAACCTCGAATGTGGGACTAATTAGGAGAGCTAAGCCGGAATAAACAGTTACTTCACGCTAATTAATTACACTGCCTGAGTGACTGCTCTTTCTTGTAAGGAAAACCCATCCCGGGACGGGAAAATGAAAATCCGCTGTTTCTCGGAAAAGAAAGACTACACCAACCCATATCCTCTACTGAGCAGTACTCTTACCGTTGGATTTACTTTAAGATTCGTGCAACTCAATCTGAAAAACCCCCCTATCATCCACACCGTTGATTCAACACAGAGGATAAGCACTCAGGCTAAACGTAACGACCGCAGTTAATGCAGCAACCTTTCTCAGTCGACTTGTCGCTATCTGATTCCTTTTTGTCTTTTTGAGTCTCTCTTCACGGGAGCAGCTGTGAACTGTGAAGAACATCAGAAATTCAGAACAGAGGCATCCATCAATGGAGGGAAGAAACCCTCCTCTCCCTCTCAATTTCGTTGCATCGAAGCGGCTTCCGGATGATCGGAGCTGCTCCGCGGAGGAGAAGCCCGACGATCGGCCTGTTCTGCCTCCCAACTACGTCTCGCTGAGGGAGCTCCGAGAGAGGCGTCTGAAAGAGGAGCAGGAGAGGGAGAGAAGACGAGAGGGAGGGAAGGCGTCTGAGGGCGCGGATCGGCGCCATCCGAGCAGCTACATCACTGTTAGGGAGCTGGAAGAGGAGCTCCTCAGAGAGGCCAAAGAGAAGGAGAGGAAAGGGAATGGCGATGGCGATGGGAGAGGAGGAGAGTCCGGAGATCGTGCGCCCCTCCCTCGTGACTACGTCTCTCTCAGGGAGCTTCAAGCACAGCATCTCAAGGAAGGGAAAGGGAAAGATCAAAAGGCGGTGAAAGAGAAGGGTGATGAGTCTGGTAAGATCGAAAAGAAGATCAACAGTAAACTCTGTGATAGGGCGAGGAATCTGCGTTCTAAGGAAGCTGACAGGGTTTGTCATGTGAAATCAGGTTGGGTATGGGAACCTAAGCTCCCGCTCCCAGCAGCCGGTAGCAGTACTGGTATTTCATCGATTGAACCCATGATTTCAGCAGGAAATGCCGGTGCATCTCATGAGGTTCTAACTGTTTCATCTGATCAAAATGGAAAGAACAAGTGGAAGGATGAGAAAAAGAAGAAGAAGAAGAAGAAAAATTGGAAAAGAGACTCTGGTAAGGGCAAACATGAGCCGGCATTAAATGCCGAGCAGCCAATGGAAGTGACTGGTGTCGAAGTCGCTGAGGCACCTAAAGCATCTAGTAAAGCGCCGGAGGAGGTGGCATTATCCGAAAATGGGAACGGCACAGTTAGGAAGGTGAAGGGGGAGAACAAGAATACAAATGAGGCAAGTAGTCAGTTGGTACCGGGTTTTGGGGAGGTGAAAAGATTGAATGGGACAAGATCAAGGAGAATTAGAGCGCATAAAGGTGGAAACGGAGTGAAGAACAAGGAGGCGAATTTATCAGGGCCGTGTCGGGATGTAGTTTCCATGAGCGAGGTGGATAAAGGATTTGATGGGGTACAGGAGGTGACTGGTACCGAAATTGAGAATGGTAAGGAGCTGAAGGGTAAGGGCAAAATGGTCAATATCTTAGAGTCGATTGATCAGTATCCAAGCCATGAAGAGGCAAAAGAGATGCATGGTGTAGGTGACTTGATTGGTTCGGAAATTGGGGGTAGTGAGGTAAAGGGGAGAAGCAAAAATGTAAGTCTGTCAGAGTCGAGCGAAACGGGAGGTCAACTTGGTGATCATTGGCGGAAGTGGAATCAGGCAGTTTGGAGCAGAGGTAGGGGTCGTCCAAGGGCTGGAAGGTTTTCTGTGAGACCAGCTGAGCATCTCAGTGGAGGAGGTGGTTTGGTGTGGGTGCCGAAGAACGGTTCTTGACTTACACCGGTTCTGTAAATAATATGAAGCTGACTGCAATTTATATGTGCTTTATTCAAGGTATGGCTTCACTCTGTGGAGGAAACGCTCCTCAGATATGTTATTTTAGATTGGACTGAGTGACAAATTAAGCACGTATCTCTTGAAGTGTTACTGGTATGATTCATATCCTTCTGTTAAATATGGTAGTTTAGCAATTAGCGGTTTTAATGACTGTTTCTCATGCAGCTGTCTGGTTATATTTGGCAGTATCAATGAAGCTGATCCTGTTAAATGTGCTTATTAATTTGATTTACTACCACTTGAAGGGTTAGTCCTGAAAACGCTTTATTATAAAATAATGCATGGTTTGAGAAAGCAAAAAAAGGAAGAAATGAAACAAAGCGAAAGAAAAAAAAAATTGTATAGTCAAAAGGGGCAGCTGTAGTCTTCTTTATCGTCAATTTTTAATGTGTGAGTTTAATGCTAAGGGACAGTAATGCTCAAATAAGAAATGCTATTCTGAATTGTAGGCCATTCACTAGATTATAGATGTGTTTGAATCGTCTTTGATCAGTACTATTTCTGGATGGAAATGCTGTTCTGATTTATAGGTCATCCAAATTAAATCATTCAGAAGTCTGAACAGTTAAAATTAGCTCTCTCTCTTAACCCTTCAAGAAATCGGAATAGTAAATTTTGCATCAGCGAAAGACAGAAAAGCCTTAAAAGCCCGGAAATCAATTTTTTTAGTCTCTCCTCGTCTTGTAAACCATTGGTTTCTCAAAAAAGAACTCAGCGGCACCGGCTTCTAAGTTCCTCAAATTTCTGCTGCTAGGATGGGAGAACACTGACAACAACAGCAATTAAAAATCCTTTTAATTGCATTAACTTTAAGACCCATTGAGCTATGGTATTGTGCTGATCTGTTTGTGCTTCGTGGAGGCTTTTCAACAAGTAGAGGGGCAGTAGGGGTATTATCCCTTATCGTGTTCTTTGTCCACTTGATTGGCTACTGGACACACTGCTCACTTGCTCACTTCTATTCAGAACCCCTCTTTCTAGTGTTTGTTTGTTTGAGATACCTTTTTTCTCTTTTCTTCTGCACTTAGTTTTGATTGTTTCTAAGTGCAAGAGATGGCTAAGAATGATTAGAAAAGCACAGATGAATTGATGATTCCTGGTTAGGGTTCTGTATACATATGAAGTTTGTGTGTGATATTGTGAGCAAAGCAGGTTGAGCTGCCTATGGTGTCCAGTACCAGTTTGGTTTCACTTGCATCTGATGATACTGGTATGCTGTTTCGATGCCAGTTACGGTCTCAGGGTTCAGAATCGTTGAAAATAACAAGTTCTCAGATAGAGCTGCTATAGCTGTAAACTCTCTTATACATTGTTGACTCCTGCATTAAACTGAAATCTGACTCCAGTTAATTGCTGAGTTTAGGAATCAATAAAAACATAGTACCATTAATTACTTTTTTCTCTCTTTATCCACCCTTGTCTTCTTCAGTTTCAGATAAATTCTCCTCTCTTTGCAATAACTTATATTCTGGTATGAGCTCGCATCATCCTGTACAAACCACCGTTAAATAAACCTAGCTTACAAGTTATAACAAGAGCGATAGCAATACTACTCAAGCCAATTTCCTTGCTTAAAGAACGGAAATGAAGTATCAGCTAACTGGTACATTACTTTGCTCTACTAGCTAACACCTCTAGTATAATGCAAATGGTTACATAATCTAAAAAACGTTGGACCCTTTTGACTCTTCAATGGATGGATTATGTTTTCATTTGCCAACCCCAAACTTCCTATTAATTACTTCAATATTAGTTAAGAAAATAATGTAGTATTTAAATTTTAAAGCATATAATCCGACCGGAGAGCCAAATGACTCCCAAGTTGTCATTTTAATCTTTTCATTTTTTTTTTATTTGTGCTATTTAATTTATAAAAAAGGACCGTCTTTACCGTACAGTTCTATTTTTATCAAAAGATTACTCCCAACACTAACCAGATGGCAAAGATATGTTTAAGGAGATTTCAATTTTATAAAGTTTATTTCATTGTTATATATATATTTTTTAACTTTTATTTTCATTCAATTTAATAGTCTATTTATAGTCTATGAAAGATTGCAAAGTGATCCAACAAACGAAGTTTAAACTACTTAAAACGTTGGTATACTTTTTTTTTTTCATTTTTTAATATTTCTTATTTATTGAAATTCAGTTACCAGGATTGAAATAGCCTCAATGATCCTTCCACATTTCTTTTATAGTTGTTGTCTTTGTTTGACAATATTTATCAGGACGTAGTTCGAGTTTTTTTTTTTTTTTTTTTAATAATTCCTCGTTATTTGTCTCCCAATGAAACAGGAGGTCTAGAACAATACTATCAAGTACTTACACTCTTGGTGACAGTATTCATCATGTTACACATATAATTGCTTAAAACTATCGTTACACAATATGATTAGTATAACAAGCACTTGGTTGGAGGTATGCATCACCAGTTTGACTAAAAAAAAAAATAAAGAAACGAAACAAAATGAAAAGAAAAGAAAAGAAAAGAAAAGAAAATGGAGAACCTAGTTTAAACTGGGAAGAAACCAAGTGCATTGTTTAAAAGGGCAAGGCATCTTTTCTAGAGATTCAGTGACAACGTTATACATATAAGGTTCTCTATTATTGCGATCGATTAAATAGATACAACCTCTTTTGAATCCTGTAGTCGATGGTGTAGCTGTCATCGAGAAACCATTTCGTGCTTCCAAAAATAGTATACGGTCACCAATATCATTAATTCTGATCCAGTAAGGTTGTCCATTTTGTCCATCAAAATCAAGCCTAAAGATACTAATCTTAGAATCTTCCATAGTTCCTGTTCGCCAGTTCTGGAACAAGCACACCGCCAAAATCTCTCCACATGACTCAACAAGATAAGGCCAGTTCACCCACATGAACTCCGTCATGAGATATCTATCCTCCGGAGGTGATATCTTATATAATAGCTTTTTGGTAAAAATATCAATGACCTTTGTTTTGAAACTGGAACTTGTGTATAATAACTTCCCTTTCCAATAGCAAAAACTATAACTGCCAAGGATTTTATCGTCTTCAATCCATATTTCTTGTTGTGCATCGTAGAAGGCCCATCCACCTCCATAGTGATCAACAATCATAATATTTCGATCACATATTGGACTTGTGCTGGTCCAAGTTATCCATGGCGAAAGTATTGGATGTGGAACAGTCTGAGGAGGGTAAACAAGCTCTTTCTTGGTTAGGGGATTGAAGAAAGACATAACATCTTCAACGGAATTATAACAAGGGAAATAGTGGAAGAAGGCTCCTTGACACCACTCATGATTGTTGATAGAAATTGTCATTGTTCTATTGGAGGTTATCAAATAGAAACATAATCGTGTTCTTGCTAATTTGTGATAGTTCAGGATGTGACCGGTGTACTCGAGGATCCAAGGAAATTGTGGAGGAGGATCGGAGAGAGGGGCCGAGAATCTCCAACTTTTGCACACAGCACGGAAGTAGACAAAGTCAAGGAGGTCAGGGAGCTTCTTGGCGATGAGGCCGATGATGTCTGCCGGGAGATCCGACCAATCTCTTTCATTATTGATCAACCCTTCACCTTCTGCCATTGTAAAAATATGTAGTTATATTTTGGATAGATGAAACATTCAATAATATTTATAGTAGTGTTTGTCATGAAGAAATGCACAACATTTCATAATATATAATTAGGGTGGAAGCAAATAGTTCACCAGCACTTAAAATTAGAAACGATGACGAGTCTTTTTTTAGAGTATACAATATTTAGCTAATTAGCTTTGCCTATATATAAACCGTTTGTTCAAGAGAGGATCCATCAAAAAGCTTCTTTGGTTTTTTTCTTTTTTACATTTGGGATTAGTGCAGATAATATTTGGTAGGGTGCATTATATCCTAGCAATAGATATTGTCCAATTTAAGTATTAATTCTGCTTTGCTATTCTGAACCGATAATTATGAAGTACATGATTCTCTATGATCAATTGATCATTAATACACTATATATATAATTCACTTAATATTTTACAAAACAATACATATCAGCCTCATACAAACTTGTGGAGGTCTTTCATGAGTTTAAATTATAGAAAAAATAGCAAATTACTTTCATATTTTGGTTTATATAACTCAATAGTGAATCATGTTGCAACAATGTCATAAAACAGTGCTCTTAGAAAGAGCTATCTTTAAAAAAAAAAAAAAAAATCTTAAAAGTAGTATTGGAAATTTGTTTGTAAAATTCTATATTTTTTTGAGCTAGACTAATATGAAGACATTTGTATTTCACTCCGAAATGCTAATAATCCAAATTATATTTTGCCATGTCTGAAAAATTTCGATTTATGGTTCCCATTAAATTCATCATGTCAGCCAGCTCATTTTTTTTCTCAAAAAAAAGAAGGTAGGGATATAAAAATTTACTATTTTTGCAGTTTTTTAAGTATTTGTTTCAGATTTTTCAATATGACTCTAAAATATCAAAAAATAGTTCTTGTTTGTACATGGATCTTATTAAATCTGAGATAATTGCTTAAAAAAAATTTTAAAAATATAAAATTTTTGTATCAAGTATTTTTATATAATGAATTTAATGAGAAACATAAATCAAAATTTCAGATGTGACAAAATATAATTTGGACCGTTAACATTTCGGAGTATAATACAAACGTTTTCACAATAGTTCTACTCTTTTTTTGAGATTTTAACATGTTAATTTTATTGAGAAGATTGGATTTACCTACAGTGTTAATTTTAGTGTCATGTATTAATGCTTTTTTTAAAAAAGTTCTTATTAATGTTTTAAAATCGCTAATTTGTCTTAAAATTCAGACAAAGAAACACGTTTTTTACTATTTCTAATTGCACAAGAAGAGCATCCCAATTTTGATGTAAAACAGAGGTCCAAAAACAGAAGATGTTAGTGTATATAAAAACGCATGACATCTTATTTGAACACGAGAAGATATATTTATAGCGATATTACGATATGAGAAGTATATTTTGTGTCATTTATTTCAGCACAAACACATCTATTTGCTATCCTAACAAGTAAGTATAATGTATTAATAAGAAGGTTAAATAAGTCATTTTAGTAATTCTAGCAAGGTTAATTTAGATTCAATAAAAAAAGGTTGTCACCTTAATGATCGAAAACCTTTTTTTATTGTCAGATTCTATTCTGAATTTCTAATTAAAGATTTGACACAACAATTGTTGCTTTAAATATAATGAATCCATTAGCCGTCTGCTATTATTTGTAGAGTTTATTCTCTACAAATAAGAAGAAGACGGGCGGGGCGGGCCGTAACATAGCAGTCACTTCTAAAGCAATCTAAGATCGAAGCAGAAACAGAAGATGAATACATTGCAGTATATGGACAAGCAGCAGCAGATGATGGATATGATGAACCACCAGCCGCCGCAACAACCGCAGTCTCAGGAGCAGATAAGGGAGAGCTCGAGTGGGCGCATCGTCAACGGCGGCTACTACACCAGCACCGAGGGGGAGACCCTCGCACCCAGCTACGATCTTCAGGATGCTGTTTTGTTTTCACCTTCCCCTTTTTACCAGTTTACTCCCAGTTTTTTTCCTGCTTATCCCTTTCTTAGTTTGGCTAATTCTACTATGGATCAGATGAAATATGGGCTGTTCATTTTTTATAATTGAATAGTCATGATATGTCTTTTAGATACAATCAAAGAGAAATGTTTGGTAATATATAACCGCCCGATTCAAAATGAAAGTTTTCTTAGCCGATGCATAGCAGAACAACTCTCTTATTTTCTTTTGGATTTACGCAGAGCGCTGGCATACTGGAGCCTCAAGTGCTGACAGAAGTGAGACATAGAGAAGAAAGAACAGTTTCACCTTCTTATGGCGCTGCCACACTGGCTGAAATCAACCGAACTGTGAAGAAGTATACCGACAACCTCTTGCATGCATTAGAAGGGGTGAGTGTGCGGCTGTCGCAGCTGGAGAGTCGGGCCCAGCTCATAGAGAGCTCCATGGGTGATCTAAATGCTGCTGTCGGGAACTATACCGGAACCACAGACGGAAGATTGCTGCAGTTTGAGAACATTTTGCGCGAGGTCAGTTCACCGCACTTTTTATTGATTCCATATTAATTTTTAATTTTTAATTGTTTGGTTTTTTTATTGAACCCAACCTGTAAAGTAGAATAATGCTGGTAATTTGAAACAAAATTATTGTTCACTGGTAATTTGTATTCGGTTTGGCTCAGGTGCAATGGGGGGTTCAGATACTTGGGGACAAGCAAGAGATAATCGAGCCACCACCGCCTCCTCGAGGTGGCTACCAGCAAAGCACACCGCATGATCATCAGCCACATCCTCAGCCCCAGCTACCGACTCCCTCTCCGTACACATCATACTCTCCAAACCCTACATCTCAGCCTCCCCAAGGACCCCCTCCTTACATGCAACAACCTCCACCCGGCGGGTCTCTGCACCGACCCTTTTTAATTCCTCCTCCGCCTCCTCTCTTAACCAGTGCCATGTACAATCAGCCACCCACAACCGTCAAGTTTGGTGGGGGTTCGCCTTCATACATCTCATCCGGCACTGTTGGTAGTGGAGGGGACAGATATGAGAAACTACCGATCGCAAGGGTGTTGCCCAAGGCAGCCCCAGTGGCCGGAGCTGGGTCAGGGTCGGGAAACCAAGTGCCCCTTGACGATGTCGTGGAGAAGGTTGCAATGATGGGGTTCTCGAGGGACCAAGTAAGAGATACCGTCAGGAAGCTGACTGAGAATGGCCAAGATGTGGATCTGAATGTGGTCCTGGATAAGCTTATGAATGGCGGCGGTGCCGGTGGAGACACGATTATTCAGCCCCGGAAGGGATGGTTCGGTCGCTGATTGTTTAGCTCTCGTTTCAACTCTGCTCTCTCCCTTTTGTCGTTTGTGCTGGGCTATCTTTTGGTCTTGCTTGCCCTGTAAATTTGCATGGCACGCTCTTTGTTCATTCGTGTTTACTCATTCGATGGAATCTCCTTTACACTATTTGGTGAAGAAATGGCCTCTTTAGATATCTTGACATATGCATACATTTTACAAGGTGTTGCTTGTTTGTTTAGCTTCTAGAGCACACAAGTTTCAGTTCAATATCTGAATAATGATGATTATTGTACTTCAGGTCAAAGATGCCAACTACTAGTTGATGTGTAATTGAGTACTAATGATCCAAATAGAAAATTTTAAGTCTAGATTCTTATATCAGTCATTACAAGGGGATGATAATTAATGTATAGTGTTTTTTTAAGAGGGACAGAGAGCGCGATAACTGAATTCGTACCAGATGAAATTTTTTGATTTGGTTTTAGTAAGGGGGAATTTGGGGGTCATTTTGTAGCTGGAACCAAATCAGATGCACGCTCAAAATGCATAGCACTCTAATTAAAAATGTTGCTACTTACTTGATGTTTATTCTATATTAACATAACATACAGTTACCATTTCACTTTTTCCATTTCATTTGTTTTGTTTTCAGGGAACATACAGTTACCATTTCACTTTTTCCATTTCATTTGTTTTGTTTTCAGGGAATTTACAAAATAAATCATAGAACTTACTTTTTATTATAAGATAAGATAAGATTGGTACATTGTAAGTTTCCGACCAGCACAATTACTGGAATTTAGTGTATACAGTGTCTTCATATTTCACTACAACTTTGTTCAGCCTTTTGGATTGGTGTGTAAATGAAACCGCGAATTTTGTTCATTTTTCACACTCGGAGCTGTATTAAAACTTGAAAGTGACATTGACCAAAAAATTGCAATAATGGGCAGGGTTTGATTCAGAATGCTTTCATTAACTGATTCTGACAGCTGAGTCGACTGGTACATTGTCGTCGTACCATACCACCAGGTACTGGCGTAGCGGTAGTGCATACCAGTGAACTGCAGTAAACATTCAGTTTGTGGTCTTGTTGCTCAAATTCTGATAGCAGGCTAACAATTTTCCCTTTCCAAATGAGCAATTGATTTTGCAGCGGGGCTTATGTCGCCCTTTCACCTTTGATTCAGGTGCATTAGCATTTGTAACTAAAAAGCGCATCAACTTTAGAAAATCAAATACAATAATTCATATGTTGAATAAGATTTCTCCCAACTTATTTTCTATTGCAAGGATATTTGTCTTCGAATAAATACTCATCTTTTTCAATTAATCAATATCTCTTTATATGTGAGATGTCCCATTGTGTACATGTACGAGTAATATTACTTACATTGTGGAATACTTAACTAAAATCCCACTCTTTATAGCAGTATAACAAAAAGAAAGGGAAATGAAAAGATAAATAAACTGCGAACGATTACATTGTTCCCATGTTCCTGTGTTTACCGAAACTATGCAACTAGTATGAAGGGAAATATTTACTAAGGTGGTAAGGAAGCGCATAGAATTCTTCCGATCTCGAATCACCGCTGTATGTTCGGAAATTTGCGAAGAAATGCAAGCCTCTATCCTTCCGAATCGAGTCGTCCCAGTAGCAGTGTGTCCAGTCCAACAAATACGCTATTATGGCCCCCACTGTGGCCGACGACGAGAATATCACATTTACAATATCATTGAACTGCAGAATGGAATAATTCAGCGTCAAAATTTTCAAATCTTCAGTAATACCAGAATGTGAGGAATGAGTATTGTGTTACAGAAATTGCAATCAACATACCGCTATAGTACGTGTGTGCATTGGCCCATAACCAGATTCGATGAAGTATTCTCTGAAGTACTGTGGGATTGATATACCCATAAGCAAGGCAAAGCCAATGATGAATTTGTTTCTCAAACTATTGATGTTGCAGAACTGCAGAAGGCCTATTCCAGCCGATGCTGCAAATAAAAAAAAATAAAAAAAATAAAAAAAAAAAAGATAAAAGCCGAGTTAGTTGTTTATTTTTTCCATCAAAAATTAAGATATATTATTCAAAGTAAAGATGCGTATTCTACACTGACTAGGTCACCCAGAACGGTGGAAAATTACATAAGACCTGGTACAGATTTATCGGGAAGGTACTGTAGAAATCAGGTATGTATCCCGATTATGGTAAAGACTGATAGGTCACAACTCTCTACTTGTTATTCGGGTAATAAGAAGGGAATTTGACAATAGCAACTTGATAAAGCTACATAGAGATCATTTATCTGACAAGCTGTGAATGAAAGATGAATTTATTGAAGAATTCCATGGATTACGTACCAGCATAAGCGTAGAGAACACAGTATATGCCAAAGAAGAGCGGGATAGGTATGGAAGCAATGACGGCCCCAAATTTCGCTGTTTATATCAAAGTATCACAGAAAATGGTAATCAGAATCAAACCAAAGAAGAAAACATGGTGAAGGATTATATAGATCATATAAACAAATGGATTACCGAAAACTGAGAAAAAGAGCATGAAACAAGCTGAGATTTTAATAACTCGGCGGCTTCCAATTCTTGTGACAGCCAGAAATCCTGAATTCTCACTGTTTTAAAAGAAGTTAGAAATTTATATTTATTATAAAGAACAAGGATCTTTCACAGATAAATATTTGTATAAGAACAAGGATCTTACACAGATGCTGCAGATCCATTTAGAGTACCAAACAGGCCATCCAACATAATAGCTACTCCCTGAGATACACAAGATGTGTATATTAGGAGATATAAGAACTATTTGATATTTTTTAAGCATATTAATTTATATATTTTCTGTGTTATATTAGCACTAATGCACCAAACCTGCCAGCCAATGCCACGGGTGAATATGGAAGGCGGTACGAATGTGGCGCCACAGAATCTTTGTACAGCAATAATAGTGCCAGTTGACTGAGAATAAATTAAAAAATATATAATTATCAATATACTACTCTCAAAATTTTAATACAAAAGAAATAAAAAACATTATAAGAAGCAAAAAAAAGGACCTCAACAAGAGAAGCAAATGAAGCAGCAATCATAGCGAAAGCATCTCCCGCATAAAAATAAGGTCTTCCCCATTGTAACGGGTACGGAATTCTGGCCCTGCGAGCAAATCAAATATCACAATACATTTTTTTTATTTCTTTTTCTCAAACAAAATATAACAGAAAAATATAATTGAAATCATGTGAACAAATGTTTTACCAGTGTGAACCCCAGATGATTCCTGCACGGTCAGTTCGACAGCTGTACTGTGTCTCCGGTGGTCTTTCATTGTAGGCACCGGCAGCTGTGAGAATATGAGCATATACCCATACAATAACAATAGTAACAAGCACTGCACACCGTCCAAATACGAAACTGCCTCCAGTTATTCCATGTGGAGCATACTGCAAAAGATATTTTACTGTTAGTTGTTTCCTGGAGGTACACTTCAGACTTGATCTGGTGAGTTTGATGTTCAAATAAACTATTTTCTATGAGTGAAACAATACAATCCGCTAAAAGATAATGTAACTACAACTATAATATACATTTCATACTAAATTTATGTAATTTTATACAAGAAGTGACCATTATTATTTATGCATCTTCACTGAATGGCAGTCTCAATAAATTAGGCAATAATTCCTTTTATCAATTTCAAGTTTCGACCAAATACTTCGTAATGTATGGCATTATCTTCCGTTGTTTAATTTAATTGGAGTAAAAACGAAAACATACCAGAAATAGAAGAACCAGAATTATAAGTGCGGGAAGCCCGATTTCAATACAGTTGGCCACCTAAATCAGCACATGCACAAAGAAGATTAAAATTAAATTAATTTTAGGTAAAACTACTCAATTTAAGAACACTTTTTTTACTTTGGTATCATAATCAATATTTACTTATGTATAAGAAACTGAAACATAGCTACTCACTGCAGGAAATGCGATGTAATAAAACCCAAGTGCAGTTAGAATAACCCATGGAGCCGCAATCACTGGGCTAAGGAATCTGACGATATAAATAAAAAGGAAAAAAAAAAAAAAAGAAATTGTCAGATCATGCAAATTGTACTGTATGGCAATTCAACTTTATCAGATAAACCTACACATCGTAACACTAATTACCTTATGCAAACTCCCCAGAGGCCGAAGTATCCAACAACTAGCTGAAAGACGGAAGCGCATATCATTGCGCCCTGTATTGCTCTCATGGTATGTACGAATCTCTGATAGACCAGAAACAAGTCCGTCAGTAAATCAGTATGGAGAACTACACATTAAATAAATTTGAAACTCTTTTGATAAGACGTTAATTACAAACCTCATAGGGATCGATAAAATATGTGTAGCGTCTACTTAGAGCAATCGAGATCATCGGTAGGAGGTAAGTGAAGGAGCCACCAATCACAACTGGCAAGCGAGTCCCGAAATGGACTTGCAACAGGGTGTTTATTCCAGCCACAAAAAGCATTGATTGAATCACAATAGCCTTTTCTTCCTGCAATCATACAAAAAGTTAGAATTTAGAAATTAGTACAGACACAAAACATGAATACAGAATACTTCCGTAGAACCGCTACTGAAATGCGTCACTGCACAATTTCACACTCAGATTAAAAACAGCGGTCATAATCGATCAGATTGTAAGGATTACACCCATCATGGCAAATCCACCGGCATAGTCGTTTGGCAGCTTAAAATAACAATGGGGAAAAAGGGAATGCAGGAGACTTACAAATCCACCACCCATCAGAGGGACCAAGATTGTTGCAATTAGAACGATCGTGCCGAGCGAGATAACATAATGCTGAAAACCCACCAACACAATTGTGACTGCGAATCGAAGCACAAATAAAAATTGTTAATTATATACAGAAAATAATGGGAAAGAATAAAGTAAAATTGAGTCTAGTTGAAAAAAAAAAGTTAAAGAAAGCTAAACAAAGAGATATGGGACTCACTCCACGGGGGAGGACTGGTGATGCAGTAGTCGATGCCGGGCAATTGCAAATGGACCGGGAAAGGTCCATGGTCGTCTTTCTTCTCAGGAGCCATCGTGTCAAAAAATTGTCTCCTCTCCCTTTATCTTCTGTTCTCTTTTCTTCTTACACTCTGCTTGGAATTGTTATTTGGAATTTATTAGTTATTACACTACTACTGCTGCTGCTGCTAGAAAAATGGGACTGTTGGGTTTCTTCGCTGGGAAGTGAAGAGAGAGCGATTTGGAATGAGAAGAGGCGGGAGTGGAGCTGCTGTTATATACCATCAAAATTAGTACAAACGGAAGAAAGAAAGAAAGCGATTTATCGAGGGATAGGAGTTGAACAGAAAGTCGGAAACCGCTCTTTGTTAAGTCTTACGCTTGTCATATTCTGGGTTCCTTTTGCTACGGCCTACGTTACATACATACATACATACATGGACATATGGGTCGGTATCTCCCGAGATCCAAAACCGATCTCAGTGTCCTAAGATCCCGATCCGACGGTTCTCAGGGTCTGTATCTACTGAATCCGGATCAAGGAGTCCCCGAAAACCATCGGATCGGGATCTTAGGACCCTGAGATCGGTTTTAGATCTCAGCAGATACCGATGCATGGACATATCACTCGGGTCTTCTCTCATTTTGTGGTTCCGAAATCTCTCTGGCATGAGATGTTATATATGCTGAATTATATGTGACGAGTCACTGGTAACACGAAAGGTCATAGACATACATTCGATGGGAAGAGATATTTACAAATTTAATGAATAAAAGTTAAATAAATTCGAAAAAAATATTTAAATATAAAATTTGTCTATCATCACACTTGTAAGTTAATAAGTTAGTTCTTCAAAAAAATAAAAAAAAAAAAGGTTTGTAAGTTAGTTGTATCAATGAATATCAACATATCATGATAATTATAATGGTTTAAATTTAAACGGTTTTTTATAGAGCATCTAAAATAATTAGATGGGTATATATGAAAAATTTTGAATAGTTTGAGGAGCATATGATATATTTGGAGTTCATAGGCAAATATGAAAGATTCAATAGAGTTTAAGGGCCTGTTCGGCATACTTGGACGCACATGGGTATGGGTAAGAAATCTCATGTGAACAGTGAATTTTCCAAGTGTATGTTCGGCGTGCAAGCTCTGGAATTGGGTTTGGACAATTCTACCCAACAAAACCCACCATTATAACATAAATCCCTAGGAAAATGAAAATTGAGTCTGACTGAATTTTACTTTTCCCACGAGCTATAGTACTCTTACCGCTCACAGCTGGAAACCCAAAAATTATAAGTTGGGTACTTGTACCCATGGAACAGAATTTCCCAAAAAATTATATGCGCCGATTCACAGGCCCTAAGAGTATATATGATATATTAAAGAGTTGATGGGTAAATATGAAATTAAACAAGTTTTGAAGGGTATATATAATATTAACCCTACAATCAATATATAAGTTTAAGAGTATGATTGGAAAAATTCTACATTTGAACTAATTTGAATATTGGTTGTGCAAATTGTCAAATTTATTATTGGGTAAATTTTTTGGGAGGTCACTGAACTTTACATCAAATCCATAATTGGTCACTGAACTTCAATTTATCCGTTTTTTGTCACTAAATTTTGATATTTATCCAAATTTGATCACTCCGTTAGTTTTTCCATCCAGTTTAACAGAATAGTTGACATAACATTAATTTTATGATTTGGACATATATTTTTTCATTAAAAAAAATTAAGAATATAAAGAAAAAAATTATTTATTTATTTTCTTTACGACAATACAAAATTTTCAAATTTTTAGACATGTTATAAATTATATACCTTATATGAAAAAATAAATAAATTATTATTATTATGAAAAAAATAAATTTATGAAAGAAAATTAAATAAAAATATTTTAATTGGTCTTACATTATCATATTTTGTATATTTTTAAGTAAAAAAATTGATTTCCAAAGTTTAAAATTAGGGTCATACTAACTATTTTGTTAAGTTGGATGGAAAAACTAACAGAGTGACCAAATTTAGATAAATATCAAAGTTTAGTGACCAAAAATAGATAAATAGAAATTCAGTGACCAATTATAAATTTGAGGTAAAATTCAGTGACCTCCTAAAAAATTTACCCTTTATTATTTGACAAGAAACTCTTCGTCTCTTCCCATGTTTATTGCACTAAGTATATAAAACAAAAAACGAAGCGTTATATTGGTCATACATATTCCACTTCATGCGGCAGCCACACGGAATCTGAATTACATCTGTTGCTATATATGTAGCAACTTTCTGGTGGACTTGGTGCAAATTCGAAGGGACTGTTGTACTTTTTCTTATTAAATGATCATCTTGGAACGTTCTATGCTAAAACATTCTTCATTAAATATATATTGGATTTTCTTTTTCTGAACCGAAATTTCTCATTCTGGTAGGATTTGTGTAGGGTAGATTATTGCATGGTATGCACGAGATGTGACAATCGGGTGTGTAATTCTTGCGATGCAAATCTATGTTATGTTTTTGATTGCTCATGCAACTTTTCTGAAGAATCTTTGTTATATGTTTTACCCGGATCAGAATGAAGAAAGAAAAAAGGGTAATTCTGCTGTGATTGGCTAAAATATGGATCGTCCATTTTTCATAATCCGATGGTCTTGATTATCTTTTAGGCACAATTAAATAAAAGTGTTAAATAAAAACGATTCGATTCAAAATGAAAGGTTGTTTCAACTTTTTTTTTCTTTTTTTTTTGTGATTAGCAAATATTCTCCGCGAGAATTCATTTGATAAGAAATTAAAAATTGTTCAAGGTTATTTGAATTTAGAAAATTTTATTTTTACACCCCTTATTATCTGAACCTAATTAAGTATTAAAATTTCTTGAAGATTAATATTTTTAGAATTCAACACATGCTAATTGATCCGTACTACATGAATAAACAAAGTGTATTTCAGCCTGAATGTCATCAACAAATTTGAGAAAACTGATAACATGACAATAAGAAGACATATCTAATTCTAATTTTCTTTGGCACCATTGGCCACAATAATCATATTCTCATCTTATTAATCCTTGGTTAGTTGGAGTTAGGCTAACAGGATGATGACCCCTGTACACACCTATTTTGACCTAATTAATTTCCTTTTCATCTGATTTTGACATGGGTAATTAACACAAGTACGTAGCTAGAACTCAACCTGACAATCCCCAAATTGCCCATGGCCACAACATGACACCAAGTTAGCTAGCTTAAACAAGAAAAAGGTTAATTATGATATATATACATCATGCATGGTTTTATGGGGCTATTCACGGCGTTGATCAACTTCAACAACTACAAATCTACTAATTATAAAGATCTTACCAAACTTATCCAAAGCTATTAGGAGATGGCTTTAGGGTTTAGCTGCTTGCCTGCCTTGATGGGGATGCATGCTTGGTATATAAATTATAAAAGTGTCTTTAAGTATGCAAAATATTAATTGCCATTTCTTGATGTTTTTGACAAAATCAATCCGGCTGATCCATGCATAACAATTAGTCAATGACTAGCTAGAATATTTATGTAACTAGAGCTGTAACTCGGGTTTCGCCCCGAAATATGATAACAAAAAAATAATAAAGCTTATAAAATAGAAATATTTATTTTTAAAAAATAAAATATAATTTTAAAATTTTTGATGTGAATGATGGTGATGATGATGTATAATTTATAAATAATAACACATAAATATTAGACCACTTCAAGAATTAAATTTTGTCTTAAACATATCATATCATCTTATTAAATGGGAAGAAAGAATAAATATAAACCATTTGATTAAAGTAAATAAAGAGATGTAAATAAAATCAATAGTTAATAATATTGATGATGTGGCATAGTTGAGGTGCTTGGAGAGTTACCCTTCTTTATGGAGTATAGATTAGATTCTGTCACAAATTAATATCTGACTCAGGATTGAAGACATTAATTGTAATATCTTCATTATGAATGTTGGGTATCTTACGTATGATGTCTCCCTTTTCTTTTTCCTTTTTTTTATTTTTTATAGTAAACGACAAGTGTCTACTATCTTTTTTTTTAAAAAAAAAAAACTCCCACTAGACCAAACAAGAACTTGTCTCATAATTAAAATGGTCAAGTCTAGAACTTGTCCCACAAAATTTAGCCAAGTAATTAGATCTGCTAGATTTAAATCTGTTACAAGAAATTTAGCCAACTGCAGTGGAAGAAATTTTTTCGGTGACATATCGTAATGATCAAATCTATTGATGTTTTCAAAGTCATTTGGACGGTCTCCATCGAAAGACATGACTAAACCGTTCGATTCGATTTATATGCTTATTAACGGTGATAGCATGTGACCTCATCATTCTAAATATAACCAGCATACTATTAATTTTTAGCACCTACATGATTAAATCACGGATGATCAATTACTAACAATTAGATCGTACGGCTCTTAGTATCATTTGGACCGTTCAAATGGCTTTGGACAATATCCGATCCCATCGACAGCAATATATATATGTCACTAATCAAAGGACCCTCTCAAGACTAAACAGAGTGTGGATCATCAGATCGTATGAATATGCATATATAATTATATATGATGGACCAGTATCAGTCAAGAAGAAATTAATATTGTTTTCCTGGTTACGACATAGTTAAATTGACTATGGTATAAACAGTGAAGCTTCACCTAATTAACCAACGTTCGTCAGTCTAAAGTTGTTTTCAAAATTCAAAGCCCGACTTGCCATAAAATTTAGGAACTGATTATAATTCACTAATAATTGTGAGAAAAAAAAAGAGGTTTCCATCTTTCTATCAAAAGAAATAGTTGTGAGGACTACGTACTTCGATCCAAAATCAGCTGTACAGATTTTGTGTAAAAGTTTTTTTTTTGAAAAATGATTTTGTGTAAAAGTTACATTAATTTTTAACGGAAACATCAAGCATCCACATAATAGTTGTCCATACACTCGTATCTGTACATATTTTGTAACAGTTACGTCAATTTTATACCTTTTACCTCCAATTCATAACCTATATAGCAAGATGATCCATTCTGTGAAGTATGAACGCTTACCCTACATTTGGTAGCTGTAGTAAAATTGATTTAAGCTCTTAAATCAATTTTAAGTTACCAAACAGAAGTGATTTAAGGTGCAGTAAGTTAAGGTAGCTATATAGGTGTAGTAAACTAAATCACCAACATTTCATATCTTATTTAAGTACGTAGCACTCTTATTTCATTTGGTAGCGCTGCTTGTATCAGACCAGGCATTCAGGTCCAGAGTAAAAACCCAACCCGGGCAGCCCAGATTTTGTACTCGAATGCCTATAAAAAAAAGAACACCAAGCCCTTTTTTGGGTCCTGAAATGATGGGTTTTTGGGCCTACATATTGGGCCTGATTATATCTAAAATCTTACAGCTTTGTAAACTCTTATGCTGTGCATGTTAAATGTATTTAATCAATCTATTAACAGCATATTGGCCCTGTTGGCTTTCAAATATCATAATTAATTCAATTTTGTTGCAGTGACAGATCCTCTCATGATTAGGTAACATTAAATTGTAATTAGGAATATTAAATAAACGTCAGGTCAGAATAAAATTCATAATATTTTACAAACATGTCTGAAATTCTGAAATGGATGAGAATTGTGAATTTGTGATATACACATATCAAAAAGAGATAGTTGGTTATATATATATACCCCTCAAAAACTCGATTCCAAAAGCTGTCACTGCTGACTGCTAAATTAACCAACTTCGATCCATCTGCATGTATTCAGTATTAATCTGATTTGCTGGTAATTCCCTTACTAAATAATTGATTGCAGAATGCAGAATGCAGAGCTGGTTTTATTGGCATTTTGTGCCTGGATTCAACACCAGACCAGAACACATATATAGTACACAGGACTGGAGGATATATATATATATATGTGTATTGGGTTTTCTTTTCAAGAGAGGGGTCAATGTGTATTGTTTTCACCTGCTGTAACCCTTTCCCCATTTTGCTTAATTTGTGACTTGCTGCCATTTATCAGGCTCTGATTGTCAACAAGGTGTTGTCTCATCTGTTGCCTTCTTTTTCTTTTATCTTTTGGGCTTTTTACAAATTACAAGCAAATTGTAGAAATATATCTACTGAAAAAAATAAATAAAGTTTTTAAGTAAATTAAGTTTGCCGGAATATATTATTGCCTTATTACTTGTGAGATACAAAATCATGAAAAGTTTATACATGAACTAATTAAATTAACACAATAGTTAGTATGCTAAAATTCTGAATATACAAGGTTAATTGTTAGGCTATACACTACCAAACAAGAACAGAAATAATCTTAATAATCTCAATGCTATAGGTTCAGCTTTCCCTACTATGGGTTGCCATTCTGAATTCACTTTTTTTTTAAATAAGGATAAAAGATCAAACTACTCAGATTTAAATTTTTGTTAAATACTTTCCATCCGAATTCTAAACTCGTGACGTCTCACATATATAAATTTAAAAAAGAAAAAAAAAAAGACTAGATGTGCAGACTGCAGACACCAAATTTTTATCTCTGTCGAGCGGGATCCGTATTCATTGCGCGCTCATCCTCTGTATATAGCGCAGGACGTGAACAGTAGATCATCTCGAGATTCGTGCCGGCACAGATCTCGAGATGATCTAACGGTTCACATCCTGCGCTAAACAATGCAGCGCTACAGAAGAGGATATGAAATCGTATTGATTACACTATATGCGATTGTCTACCATGTAAACCTCTCTTCCTTCTTTCAAATTTAAGAGTACGATGATGATGGTGTGATAATTGGGGCCTCTTATATATAATTAAATGAACTCACATCACTTGGGGTACCGCAGATGCAAGGATCAAAATCCACACCTTAAAAAGGTACAGGTGGGAATCTCGATGCTGCCCGAACTACTGATTGCTATAGTATTAACTGACCATTTCTCACTACTTCACCCCTGACCATTTCAGGAGATGCGGACTCTAATTAAATGCCCTCAAATAACACACTGCCGACACCTCAATTAATGATCTTACAACATACATAAAGGGACTTCACAATAATTTCATCCATTCATTATACTGGTACGTGACGTGGGTCCGTATCTGCTGCGATCCAAAATGGATCTCAGGACTCTACTATCATAATCCGACGAGTACGTTTTTTAGAGAGGTTTTAAAATAATCTTAACAGTCCACAGTGAGATCTCCGAGTCCTGAAATCTATTTTGGATCTCAGCTCATTTCAACGCCTGGTACAGTGGTACTTACCCTAATCATCTATGACTTGTATCCCTTGATTGAAGATCGACAGATTGACCACGCGGGTCTTATCAGATGACTTGAGAGCTAGCTATATAATAGAGGGAACGAGACGAGTTAATTAATGTCAAATTGTCAACTTCTTTGTCAAAAGATCAACCACCCGCTCCACTCCACAACTCGGGATCGTCTACCGCACTGCACATTAGGTAGCACAGATACGACGGTGCAGCTTACGTCGGGATCCGTAAAAAGTAATGAGTCCGGATCCTGACGTAAACTGCACCGTCGGATCCGCACTGCACATTAGACGATTCGGACTCCCACTCCACTGAGACAATACAATTTACAAATCCTACTATAGTATATATAGAGTAAAACTAGTGTGCTCTTAAGTTCACGGGGCCTCCCGTGAGCTTAACTCTAAAAACGTATCAAATCATATCCAAATTTTGATTTATATGGCTCAATAAATTCTTTATATCAAAATCATGTGGCATGCAAAAATTTTCAATTTTTAGAGATTTTTAAGTATTTATTTCGGATTTTTTAAAAGTTACTTATAAAACATTGATTATTTTATTAATATTATATAGTTGCTATTAAAAAATCCGAAATAAATACTTAAAAATCTCCGAAAATGAAAAAAATTTTCATGCTATATGATTTTGATATAAAGAATTAATTGAGCTATATAAATCAAAATTTGGATATGGTTTGATATGTTTTTGGAGTTAAGCTCACGGGAGGCTCCCATGAGCTTAAGAGCACGCTAGTTTTACTCAGTATATATATATTAAAGTTGGAGTTACTTTTCTACATTAGAAACAACAGTAGAAACTACAGTAAATGTTAAAATCCCTACAATAAATTAGTCAAAGATTGAGAAAAGAAATCTGTAGAAACATCTACACATATACCGTACAAGCTTATAACATTATACTCCTTTATTCCAAATCTCAAGGATGATAATCATCCTATATCTAATATTTCGGCCTCCAAAAACTTATAACAAATTTTGCCTATATAACAATTTCCTTTGACAATTTCAAACTAATAGTTCCAAACGTTATAGCTCATTTAACCGGCCTATATAATTACTTTTTTTTTAATTTGATTTTGTGAAAGTAAAGAAATAATAATAATAATAATAATAATATCAACGAAGTTTTAAGGTTGTACTTTTTTTCTCTGTAAATACTTGCATAATTTACTTTTTTCTATTCAAAATGGGTAACTTTGATATTGTAAGATCTTTCAAAACTGAAAAATTGAAAAATTACAAATATATTGTTCTAACTTGCTATAGATTAATGAGGAAAGCTATATATTATACCATATATGCAAATATTGTTATATACTACAGATCCATATTTTCTTTTGAAAATTTAGTAGTCAATCCAAAGATTGTTACATACTACAAATATATAAACCAAAATTTATGTATTTTGAAATCATATATTTTAATTTTATATAACTAAATTTGTGCATGAAAAGAATACTTAGAAAAAAATATAAATTAACCTTACATATAGGTTTTACATGAAGATTATATCGAGTGGTTCGGATTTTTTAAATTGAAGGTTTGGATCAATAGTACAGATCAATAGCCTCACCCATATATGAATGTCATTTTATTGTTCACTAAAAAGTAAAAAAATATATATATTAAATTATGATTAGTTTATTCTGTAAAATTATATGATTTTTTATGGACTATCAAACATCACTCCAAATTGTATGAAACCTAGAACACTATCAATCGATCAATGAATATTATATGTGAAAACTTTTGTTCCCTTTTCTGTTTTCTTTTATTACTGATAACTAAATTTGTGAAGGGAAAATTTATACACTATCAATCTATCAACTGAATATTATATGTGCAAACTTTTCTTTCCATTTTTTTTTCTTTCAATACTAAAAAGTAAAAACTAAATTTGTAAAGGGAAGATTCATTTGACATACGTTATCTTCATAGTATAATTTAAGTGAATAAAACGAATGAAAATCTTAAGAAGAAAAATACTTATAAACAAATTGTTCAACTTATGAATTATATATTGAATTTTCTACGATTAATTGTCGAGCAAACTATTTAAATATTTACATATGATCTCAATTATTATTGCCGAAGCAAAGCGAGGCACTCATCTAGTGGTACTTAATTACTTTGAACCAAAATTCTTGCATAAGCAGTGTGATGATATAGATCCAATTAAGATGCTCTGATACAAATCTCTATAGTAGCAAATGGCTTAGTAGCTCAAGTGGTAGCTAATTAGGTTGACTTCCAAGAGGTCGTGAGTTCAAACCTCTATGGACACAAAATGAAATTTGAGGAGTTAGACTTTTATCTTTCTATCAAAAAAAAAAAACAAATATCTATAGTAAGTCGTAGGAAAAACATCTTGCATTTATTGAAACATGGTTCATACATCCATAGACATGTACGGAATGTAACAGATACATCCCGAAAATGTAGCCTATCAACAATTCAACGCTATAAACAGTTTTTCTTTGCACAGTAGATGTACTCTTGGCAGTGTCTATGCAGCTATGTATGCTCAGCACATGTTGTTTAATTAAGTGAGTCAGTGAGTGTTATTATTGACATCAAAGTCAAACCCAGATCGAATAGAAATTAGGGATACCAGAATTCAATCATATGTAATAATGTAAAGAAGTCATGACCGTGGTCACATTGTAGACATATTTTTTCTGGATTCCCACGGGACTCATATGGACTGGATCCACTCAGGGTCGGAGCCAAGATTTGAGATTAGGGGGGTCGAGACACTGAGAGACAAAATTTATGGGGGGTGAAATAAAAATTCTCAACAAAATACACTGCATATTAACGTTTCCGTATACAAATTCAAAAATCTTGAGGGGCCACACCCCCCTTCCCTCCGCCCCTGGATCCACTGACAATAACAAGTTCCATAACATTTGACAATCAAACTTTAAGTAAATTAAAAAAAAAAATGACAGTCACATTTTAGCTTATAGATTTGATTTTGTATCAGATTTTAATATTCTATTATGTGATTTAGAAGTATTTTAATTTTAATGCTCTGTCAAAGACCATGCAAATTGCGTGAAGTATATATGATACACAATATCTCCAATTCTAAATTTATCTTTTCTTTTAAGTTTTCTTCTGAATTACTAATAGTTTTGGGTTGCAATATCAAATTGGCATGATCCATGACCATGATCAAAGCGTCGGTTTTAAAAAAAAAAAAAAAAAAATTTATCTCGGTCTTTTAATTCCTAAAAAATCGCCGGCAACTGGTCACTTGATGTACACTTCCAATAAAATTGTCCACCTCAATTTGTATCTCACATAAATAATATTCTTCTTATAAAATGTCAAATTAATATTTTACAATTTGCAACTATTCTTCATTCACGGTTTAATTTCCCTATTTTTACAACTGGCCAGCTGGTCGTGTCAGTATATTCGAATCTGCTGTTATTCTTTGAGAATAACATGAGAATAACAGACAGGACCCTATTTGTCTAACATGGACCATTAGATCAAAAGGGACGAACCTGATCAGCCCAACGAAGATTATAGGGGGTTTTTTTATAATTAATCTCACCCGTTGATTTCAATCCAACGGCCCGAATTTGGATAATAGGGTCCTGTTATCCAATTGGATAATTAACAGCAGATTTGAATTCATTAAAGATTTGCCCATTCTGATACCATTTTGCTCAAATTGAACGGGCATGGCACCACAGAAGAGAGTACCAGGCAGTCAGTCATGTACCAAAGCGTGAACATATGTAACATGTTACCAGTCAAAATGCATTAAACGCAGCCTGAGAAAAGGGGACCGGAATCTGCTGCTATAATTGTGATGGCACCGGGTACCATAGTTTTAATCTGGACGGTTGAGATTAATTTGGACGGCTGAGATTTTGTGAATTGGAGGGGACTATTTTTTGTGGGCCCCACTATAATGGAGATTATGGCACCTGGTGCCATCACAAACTATGGCAGCGGATACCAATCCGAGAAAAGGGTCAGAAGTTCTTTATTAGTTCATGGGTAAAATGAAATCTCAGGTACTGCAAATCTGCAATCAACTTTGCTAAGGAGTACGGCTGCTAAAATTTTTCGATTTTTCATGATCAATCCCTTCTATCATCTCAAAAATGAATTCCAAAAGCTGATGGGATGGGAATGCCATTTTTTTTTTTTATTGAGATAAATGTGAGATCAAGCCACTCAAATTTAAATGTCTATAAAAAATCTACATCTGGGTTTTGAACCCCCACACAGAGAGTGTTCCCCTTAAGCCACTAGACTAAAGCCCGGTTCTTGGAATGCCGTATTATGCATATCAGAAACAGCAGAAGATAATTTGTCGATATCTGCCAAATAATTTTCAACATGGCAGGAAAAGAGCAGAATTTAATCCACATCGAGGGATTATCATACGGCAGAAGAACAAGCATATCGTTCAATTAAAATATAATAAAACAGAAAAAAAAAATTGATGTATTCTCAAACTTATAGATTTTGAGTGTTTTTATCATCAATGAATTTGAATATCGTTCAATTACCATCTAAAATTTATACAGTTTTTTAAGATAGACTATAAAATATTAATAAATTAATGATATGAAAACATTTTATCTTAAAAAAGTATGAAACAAATACTTAAAAAGTTTTAAAAATGAAAAATTTTATATCCCAAGAGATTTTGATATAAAAAATATTATGAAAGACATAAAACACAATTTAAAGATACTTAAGTATGTTTTTTTAGTCAAGCTCAGCAAAGTGCTTGGTGAGCTTTTAACTTACAGTAACACTGCACTGCTCAAATATAAATATATAACCAATCAGTGAGTCACAACATTCTCATAGATGTTTTCAATTTTTTTTTTTCTAAAAGTTCTCACTTTGAAGTGTTGACTGCTAACACCACCAATTTAAATTCCGACCAGGATCACTCAACCCGACCAAAACAATAATTGAATGCTGATGTATCATACTACTGCTATCACGTATATTCCTCCTACGGTCATACAACTCTGTACCAGTACCGGTACTCTGAGCAACTATAACTAGAGATGGCAGTTTGTCGGGTCGGATTCGGGGCAGATCAGTTTGACCGAATGAAAAATGTTGATTCGGATCGAGTCGGATATCGGGTTAACGGCTGCCAGCATTTTTCTCATGTCTCGGGTCAGGTATTGGGTTGACGGCTGTGGGCATTTTTTCGGGTCTCGGATCATTTCGGGTCGGGTATCAAGTTGATGGTTGCCGACATTTCTTCGAGCCTTGGGTCATTTTGGGTAGGGTCGCGTATCAGGTTTGGCGACGCTCAGGTCATGTCAAATTTTAGGTTATTCGGGTCTCGATCGCGTTGTTCAAGTCTAGATTGGGTCTAGATTAGGTCATGGTCTAGTGGAGTCGGGTCGAGATCCCACTTGTTCTCCTTTCCTAAAAAAATTGTCACTGAGAACTTGTGCTTTTAAAAAGTTTAATTCAATTAATAAATTTTATACTAAAAATGATCCTATTGTTGATTTAATTTTTCGATCTGTTGCGCATAATTTATGTTCATTCAATTATGTGTCTTTAAAGTTTGTTGATTGATATCTTTTCGAGTTCGAGTCGGGTCCAGGTCATCTCGGGGTTCGAGTCATTCAGGTTGGGTTCGGGTCACTATGTTTCCGGGTCATCTGGGGTTTCGGGTCAGGTCGGGTTTGAATCAGTTTGACTTTTTTTGAAACAAGAATTGGGTCGGACGGGTTTTTCTGGTTGGGTCAGATTTTGTCACCTCTACCGTAACTGCACCAAATTTCAATTAGAAAATAGAAATTAAAATGCAGAAGAGAATAGTGCAAGGTTCTGCCTCAATCCCTTGTGTTAGTGATCAACACAAAGATATCTTTACATCTAACCACCACAGGGGATCCGGCAGCTAGCTAAAAATTACCAGTTCCATTGTAGAGGAGAAAAAAAAAAAAAAAAAAGTCGAGGGATTTTATTTTTGTGTGTTGGCACGCAATGCAGCACAAGATGACTGGATTGAATTAGCGATCACGAGTGTGTGTGGGAACTGGGAAGCAGGAGGCAGCAGCAGCAGGTGTGGGCTCATGCTCGTTAGTCGCTTTTCCTTAATTTCCTCTTCTTGAATTGAATTAATTGGTGCTTGGTTTTTGTCACATTAACTTAGCAGCACTCTCACAGTAACACAACACAGTAATGGGGGTCCAATACCAGAACCAGTACCAGTATCAGTACCAGTACCAGTGCGGCCGCTTTACTGTTTGGTCATGGATCGAATGAGTGTCCGTCTCAGCTGCTTTTGTATACAAACCGCCCGGATCGGGATCACCTGCTTTTTTTTTAGAAAAGCAGGCTACTTTTCTTGATCTGACGGTTGAGAAACACTGAAGTACGTTGAGATTGGTGTAGCAAATACTGAGATGCTTTGAGATTGGTGCTTCAATCCGATTCTGACCGTCTGATCGGAAAAACAAACTAGAGATGATGGGAATGTACTTCATTGGGTAAAAGTGGTTTTACATAATTGGTTAATTCTTTGTTTCGGCTCTTTTTGATAAAAGCAGTCTTGCAATTATTTCATTGATTGGGAGTTAACCAGAATAATATGATCGGTAATTCATTATTGGTAGATTTATTTTGCCATAATTGGTTTGCTTCATTAAGTAACTCGTGCACACGTGCTTCGTTTTAATAATGGCAAAGTAAAAATCAGCCTTTGATCAAGTGGTTAAGAGTAACACTCTCTGTTTAGGAGGTCACAGTTTCAAAACCCGGATGAGGAGTCTTTATAGACACTAGTAAAGAGCCCACGCCTCTTGTAAAATTATTATATCTTATAATAAAGGGCCGAAAGCTCATCCCTTGTGCAAAACCTAATATGGGTCGGGACATTAATGTACGTTAACGGTGGTAATCAATCTAAGTAAATAATCAACGGATGAGAATTCTTCTTTGGAGAAGATAGAACTTCTATGTCAAAAAATCAAATCTTCTTTTATTAGCAGTAAAGATTTAAATTTGAGTGACTTGACCTTCATTTTTATCTCAAAAAAAAATGGGGGGCAAAGTATAATTACACAACTTAATTGTATTCCTCATAACAGTAAAACAACTTAAATTCAGTAAATTCTTCCCTGAGGTGACATCATCTCATTTATTTATTCTCTGGCACATACATGAGTACATGACAAAAAACGAAAATTTGGAACAAGAAACACATCTTACCAGTAACCAGTGCCATCTTACTGATCTACCAGGATAGGATATATATTAACCGAGGTAAGGTAACATATACACAACACAACACAGTGCAGGCGACTTGTGACTAGCTGGGCCAATGCAACGCACGTCAAGTAGTGTGAGATCGATGGATGGATGGATCAGGAATTCAGCCATTCAGGGCCAGTAAAAGTATCATATGCACTGATATTGCCATTGCCATTGCCTTGCCTGCCTGCTGCTAATCGCATCTTGTCTCTTCTCCCGGCTGGTTTTCTTCCAATACCAGCGCTAGCTTTTAAGCTTTTGCCCCAACTGGTACCATCTTGTTCTTGGTCCCTCCCTCCAGTACACTATGTATGCCTCATGCAAGCAAGCTACTCACATGCCGGTAAAAGAATCTGGTAAGGCGCAAACTCAGCATCAGATCGTGTGGCAGGTTGTCAATTACACACGTACGGCATGTGTCGTGTCATCACCATCGGCAAAAAAGTGTCTTTTTTTCGAAAAGTTGATAACAACTACCAACATCATCGACAAAAAATGTCTTTTTTTCGAAAAGTTGATAATAGCTACCAACATCATCGGCAAAAAATGTCAGCGACTCGCAATACAAAAGAGCCTGCATATTATGCCGCATTTGTTTGGGTACCAGTATATATACAGTACCACTACCACATTCATCCTCATCGTCATCGATCGATCGAGCTGGAATCACTTTTCATTGACCATTCTTACGTGGTAAAATTCTGCTACCACGGATGCAATAATAAACCTGTGAAGTTCGTCCTTGTCTCGCTCGATTCCATATCCTCTGTAGCTAGCGCTGCACTGTGTAGCGCGGAATGTGAACCGTTAGATCATCTCGAGATCTGTGCTGGATTGAATCCCGAGATGATCTAACGGTTCGCATTCCGCGCTACAGAGGATGAGCACTCGTCTCGCTGTGGCGCCTCTTCTATCTATTGCCATATTAATAATGTAGATAAAAAGAAATCTGATGCCGATTAATATCGATGTTATAAATAAATTTAAGGCTGATGTTATTTACACAGAAATTTTTACTTCACACAACAAACACAACATCGTAAAATTCGAAACTCCATTCAATTTTATCTTAAAGTTCAAATTATACATATTTAAGATTGAATTTAAATTTTTCACCTATTAAATATCGGCATATTTGGCATTGAAGTCTTCCTCTAAATTAAAGGGGCTGATTTTTTTAATCATACTCGAGGTTTTGCATTTATTGAACTGATATAGAGGAATATTCCAAAATTATTGAATACAAACAGGAGAAAACACATATTAAGGCATATTGATCGGTTGATCCCATTCCCATCATCCCATAAATGCCATAACTTGTAAATACGACCTTTTAATTTTTCCCCATGGAAAACTTTTAGCTATTTAGTTCGATTATTATAATGTCATGTCGTACCTATCAATTTTATATTTATCAGTTTTTTGTTGGCTCTATCCAGTTGCAACATGGGGACCATAAATCAGTCAAATCACCAATTTGCACCATCTGTTGAGCAGCAGTCCGAATGTGCTGTTATTCTTTGAGAATAACAGGACCCTGTTTGTCCAATTTGGGCCGTTAGATCAAATGGACGGGCCCGATCGATCCAGTGAAGATTATAGGAGACTTTTATAATTAATCTCATCCGTTGATCTTGATCCAACGGCCCATACTTAATAACAGGACCCTGTTATCCAAAGTTGTATAACAGCAGATTTGAATTCGTACCGTGTTGTATAACTTGTCCCGTTCGATGTGCTTTGAGATATGTGCCTATTCTAACATTGAAATCCCCGTACTATTTAAAGGTCCGTTAGACAAATGAACCAAGCTAGAATAGGCTAGAATAGTATGATTGGTTTAGTAAAAATGAAAGAAGAGTGATAGAATAGTATTTGTTGAAGAGTAAGTAGAAGAGTATTCAGAAGAATAAAAATGTTGTTTGACAAAAAAAAAAAAATATATATATATATATATAAGTATATAAATCTCAAACAACCACTTAAAAATTTTTAAAAATGAAAAATTTTTGTATCTCATTTAATTTTGATATAGAAAATTTATTAAACTATATAAATCGAAATTTTAACCTGCGCTCATGGATGATAATATAAAGCTTCTTATTTGCCCACACCTGTCAACTCTCAACACGTACGGACC
The DNA here is from genome assembly GCA_030179965.1 of Cyperus esculentus. NCBI lineage: Eukaryota > Viridiplantae > Streptophyta > Magnoliopsida > Poales > Cyperaceae > Cyperus > Cyperus esculentus. The sequence continues at coordinate 2,754,389 of JASGLE010000010.1, read as the reverse complement.
TCATGAAAATATAATTTTTGGGGAAGACTCTTTTTTCATATAATTGAGGGCAAAACATGGGGCTCGATATATTTATGAGGAATCATTGACAATGTTTATTAACAATTGTGACAATAGGGTTTTTAAAAAATTTGTAAGCATTCATAAAAATCTTAAAAATTAATAATTAAAGTTTATAGATTAATAGTGTTTCAAGCTTCAATCAATCTGTAAGTTATCAAAATTTTGCTTATTATCAAAATTAGATATAATCGGAAAAATAATCGATCTATAGTAAAAAAAACTTCCATAAAACTTTTTCTATTTTTAAAAAATTTTAATATTTTTTTTAGAACCTTAAAAAATCTTTTTATTAAAATTGTCAATATAGGCACGGTATCATTGTCCCCTCCGTATTTATTGGGCAAAACATGGGGCTCAATATATATATTTATCCTTTGCGTACGCTGCCACTGCACCAGAGACCAACTTTCCAAAAGTACGGTATGTTGGAAGTTGGAACTAGGATGTGATGTGATGTGATTGAGGGATTGCTTTTTTTTTTTTTTTTTTGAGGAAAGGCCCATGGGCTTACTGAGTGATTGCTTCTTATGTTCGATTAGATCACTGACCAGGTGACCAATAATAAAACACTTTCATTTATGTTAACAAATCACGTTACCTCTCACACCATCGTCTCGTTGCTCTGCGTATTTAATGATAACATATACATAAGATATGGTAAAGTTTTAATATTGTTTTTATAGTTATCAAGAGAGCAGATAAAATCATAAAACTTGAACCGTTGATTTTTGTTAATGCTTGATGCACAAGTGAATAAAATGAAAATGATATAATTTTTTGTATACGCATAAAATATGATATATACAACATATTCTATCAATTAATTCTGTTATTTAAGAATTTAAAATGTAGTTATTTAATATTTAATTTCACGGTCACCGATCGGTCACCAAGAATATGGTTATTTGATCCCTCCTCATAATATAATACTTACATTTATGTTAACAAATCACATTAGCTCACACCATCGTCTCGTTGCTCTGCACATTTAATAAATTTTGCATTTGTATTATACTTCCTCTGTCCACAAAAGAATGAATTTGTAGCAAAAGTCAAAAGAAATAGTGAAGAGTGAAATTACTTTTATGCCCTCAATTAGTAGAGAAGTGAACATTCTTAGAAGAAGACGAGGGGCATTTTGAGAATTTTATAATATATATATATATTTTTTTGAGGAAGAAAGTAGATTCAAACAAAGGGTATAAATTCATTTAATTGTGGACGGAGGAAGTATATAATTCCCGCTGTCATGATACAATCAACTGAGTTATTTTACATCGAAATTTTGTTGCTATGCATATAATATTAATACATAAAATAAATGCAAAAAAGCTTGGCTCACAATTGATTAGAGGTGGCAAAATTTGACCCGATCCGAAAAACCCATCCGACCCGAAAAACCCACCCGACCCGTGTTTTGGAGATTGTCAGACTGGTCCAAACCCGATCCGACAATCTGTCACCTATTGATCAAATTAATGCCATCTTCAATGGAAACCGGGCTCCAGCTGGGGTTGATATTTGCGCATGTTTCCAAACTTTCCCTCCTCTTCTGTTCTGAACCCTCTCATTCGTATTCGTAGGCTCGTAGCAGGTGCAAAGTGTGCGACTGTAGAAGGGCAAATTCCTTTATTGACAAAGCAAAGGAGTGGAGTGCGCCAATGCTCCATACTGCGCACAGTTTTATGAGGCTATCAAAAGACACGAAAGAAGAAACATTGACATTTCTGGGCAAACATACACACCACGGGAGCTGAGCTTGTAAAAAGATTGCCCTATTTTGTACGTGGTATTCGGATATATTCAGTACGGATGAATATCTACTGCTCTTAAAACCTGAGATTAGGGACTTGCTCTTATGATCGGACGGTCTTGTACCAACTGAACTTTACTCTTCGGTTGATCACAACCGTTCGATCATAAAAGTAGGACCCTACTCTCGATTTTTAAGAGCACCGGATCTCAACCCATTCAGTACAACTGAGAATTGATTTGATATTTTAACGAAGAGGAGGTATCCATTGACAATCTTGACAATATGGTTTTTCAAAAAAATATAAGAAATCACAAAAACGAAAAAAGTTTTATGGATGCATTACTTAACTTATAGATTGATAATGTTTCAAGTTTCAATTAATTTGAATATCGTTTGATGCCTTATCAAAATTTTATACACTTTAAGCGGTTGTAATTTAACGGGTCATTATAGAGCATTCAAATGTCGCTTGAATTGAATATAATCAGAAACATGATCAACCTAAAAGTTAAATAACACTTCCATGAACTTTTTTCTATTTTTAAGATTTTTTGTGATTTTTCGCAAATTCTTAAAAAGTATTATTGTCGAGATTGTCAAAATAATCATTGTCAATGGATCTTCCTCTTTAACGAATTAAAATGGTTTATAATGTGACGTTAATATATTTTATTTTTCACATCCCACATGTTATAAAACTCAAATTGCATGAAATATTGACATGGGTACATGACTATTTTTAATTCTGAATAACATCCATATAGTCAAGGGTGGATAATCATGTTTAAATCCAGATCAATTAATCCCTATTTGATTTAGGATCATGTATTTTTTTATGAATTAATTAATACTCGTTATATTAGAAGTATCGCCGTTAAAATGGAGATCCTAAACCAAAAAAAAAAAAATTTGAAATTACAGGGGGTTATTTGACATCATTACGCATAAATCAATATGTTTCAATATGTATATTTTTTCTTTTTTAAGAGCTTCTTGAACTTAAAATAAATTCGGGAAGCGATCAAAGAGTATATTGCTGTAAGTCTTGTCAAAGAAATCCGGCAAATACTATTTATTTTATTTTTTTTATATACTGGGAAATACTAAATTTTGATCGACAAATATCTGTTTGAATTTTGTAAAAGAAATACAACCTCCGTTCACAATTAAATTAATTTATACCATTTACACTTTGTCCCCAATTAAATGAACTTTACCGATTCAATATTATTTTTTTATTCGTCTCTTAGTTGTCTAGTAAAGTTATTTAAATCCACTTGTTTCTCTAATGTTATGATTACCCTTTTATCTATATTATTTAATTGGAACAATTATTATGTAATGATTATAAATTGTGAATATAAAAGTAATTTCATTTTTCCACTAATTTTTTTAATTTCTCTTAAAAATTTATTTATTCATGACCTGAGGCTGTAATAATTTAAACTCACATAACTGTTTTTAACACGTCCTCTTGTCCTCAGTTCTAACTGGCTATAATTTTTTTTTTTTTTTTAGGTTCCCTGGCTATAATTTTACAAAGTGTGAGTGTGTGACCTTTACACTCCTCAGCAGTCCATCAAGAGAAAACGTATCATCATTGTTGTTTTATGAAAAGACGGGCCGGGACATAAATTATTATAATATCACTTGATATTTTAGCGTCTGAATACATATGGGTCCGTTTGGCAAATCAAGGAACAACACTCTCATAGTGTTATCTGATTAGTAAAAATAGATTAGCGATTGTTGGAAAAGTAAAAAAAATAGTGATATTTAGAGCTATTCGGATAGTGAAAATATTGTTTGGCAAATATCAATTGGAATAGTAATTAATTAATTTGATATTCGGAGACGGGTGAATAGCTATTTGGTGGGTTGGCTCGAATAGCGGAATAGCCTTTTTAGAAGCTATTCGTTTAGTGTATAATGTGTTTGGCACTCAATTTCAGTTAAAATAGACTATTCTATTCCGAATTTGAGGTGCCAAACATACCCATACATAAGTGTTTAATGCTTCACTTTCACTACAGTCTATAAATGCTTGTATGAATTTTCAATTTTTTGATTTATTTCTTCTGGACTTATATTCAGAGAAATCAAATTATATGGACAAACAAGCATTTTAGCTCCGTAAAATATATATTTTGAACGTTCACGGTAAATAGACAGGTGATTTTTTTTTTAATACAATAACAATTTGGTCCATTAGGTTGGCAGCATCTGTTATTCTCTCAAAAAAAAAAAAAATCGGTCCACATTAATCTTTTATAAAAAAAATCACCCCAAAAAGCCCTAAAAATATAATGTGATCTGGCGGTTCAGCTCAAATTTCAAACATATCATCAAATACAAATAGGGTTTCACTAAAAAAAAAGAAAAAAGAAAAATACAAATAGGGACAAAAACCCCTCCTAAATTTAAATATCACTCACTTCTCAAAAAAAAAAAAAATATATCACTCACTTCTCAGAAAAACAAAAAAAATTAAATATCACTCACAAAATTTATAAATAAAAGAAGGCACAGTCACAGAACAATGTGTAAGAAATTTTCAGCATGATGGGATAGGTCTCCACTCCCCACTGGACTCTCCACTCTTCAGTGCCAAAAATATAATTTCAAACCGCTCCAGGAAAAGAGGAAAAGTGTTATTAAGCAATTGCAATTGGCACTGCACAGGATAGGAGTGGCGGGAAGGGGCAGAGTCTTCCTTCCCTCAATCCAACGGTGCGATGCAGCACAGAGACCGTCGGATCACTTTGAAATTCGGGCAAACGGTTCATGTGGTGCATGGCACCGTGCCATATGTTAGAGGATCGGAAACCTTCCTTTTTCCCACATCAAACAAAAAAGACGAAAACCCAGCGCGGCGAAGCGTACAGCTGCTGCGTACTATCACCATCTCGAGATTCGTACTCCCAGACCTCCCGACCGTCCAAACCCCGACCAGAGCAATACGTGTAAGGTCAGGATCAGCCTAACACCGCTGGCTAATGGGAAGCACTGACCAGACCTGTTGCATGCTCTGCTGCAAAGCAACGAACCTGTGGGTGGACTGTTTCCTTCCCTGGCGGTGCGAGGGAGCTCTCCGGTTCGAGATGGACTGGAGAGGAATGAAGTACTAAAAGTCCAAAGGGACCGGTGGGGTCAAAGGAAATCTGTGTGAGGACCGCGTGTCCAACAACTAATGTTATGTCCTAACAATTCATATCCCCTGCTGTACTGCATGTGCAGTTCACAATGACAGCCGTTACATCTCACTAAGATTCGTGCAAGAAAGGATCTCGAGGTGATCTAACGGCTGAAACTGTGAAATGCGTAATGCAGTATAGCAGGGGATGTGCACTCCGTCCTCTAATGGCTTAGGGCCTTGGAGTAAGTGACGACTTCTTCTACACAATATCTTCTCTTTTTTCCTTTTCTTTTTTTATATATTGTAAAGAATGGACATTGTCAGTTTGTGACATTGCAATGTTGACAGAAAACCAGAGTTGACAAGATGATATATTTGATATTAAGTTATTCACAGAGGAGCAAATGGGCCGGTAGCTCAAGCGGTAGTTAACTAGGATGACTTCTAAGAGGTTATAGGTTCAATCTTCCGTGAGCGCGAATAAAAAGTTTCAATAACTGACGTAGTATTCAACTTTCGTAAAAAAAACAAAAAAAGTTATTCACAGAGGAGAATTATCAAGATTTATTATACTTTTTTTTTTTTGAGAAGAGATTTTTTATACTCACTGCTTGGAAAATAAAAGCTTTTTATTTGACATTTAAAAGAAGAATTCTATATTTATGCTTTCAAGCGTAAGAAATTTCAGATATTATAATTTGTGAAATTTATATTGAATGTTAAAAAAATAAGAAAAATAATAATCATAAATTCACAATTATAAGGGAGCCATAAGGTTGAAACAGATTTGTGAGGAATGTTGGAACTGAAGCACGGTGACTTATTATTATCTTTCTTCATAGAGAACCAATATTTGATTTATCTAATTTTTTTTCCTCAAAAAAAAAAAAGTATCTAATTTTGTACCTTGCAAATAATTCCCGCATTTTTTTTCCATTTTTTCATAAATATTTTTTATTTATTGATGAATGGTTTGACCGGAATCAATTGCCCGCTTCCAATATAATAATAATAAAATAAGAAAATAAAGGTCGATACTTGTAACGTTGCACGAACAATTGTACATCGCTTTTAATGCATTTTGTCCTGAATGAAAAAAAAAAATACAGATATTGTCCACATAACAACAAAAATGTGTCAAAGTTTAGTGTTTTTTATATATTTATTTGTCATTTGCAAGTATTTTTTTTTCCTTTATATATTTGTTTTGAATGAAAAGATATACACGATATTGTCTACACAACAACGAAAACAAAATTTATCAATTTTTAGTTTTTCTTATTTATTTGTCATTTGCCCATAATCTTTTATAACATATATATTATAAATACAGGACAACCAAGACAGTCAGCAATTAATTGTTTACAACAGATGTTATAATTGAGAAGGGATCCGATAACCACACTATTATTTATACATAAATTAATAAATCTAAACCGTTATATGTATTCTAAATCATCTCAATAACATATATATAAAAAAAATGATGAAAATTTATCATTGTATCCATCAAGAGAACAAAAAATCATAAAATTGGCACTGTTGATTTTTGTTAATACTTAATTCACATGTAAATAAAATCAAAATGATATAATTTTTTTATTACACATAAAATATGATATATAGAAGACATTCAATCAATTAGTTTTGTTATTTAACTATTAAAAATATAGTTATTTGAGATTTAATTTTGTGATTACCGATAAGGTATCAAAAATTGTAGTCATTTTGATCTCTCATTATAAATTCACAATTTAATTTTTTGTTTGTATCAAGCATATGTGATGTGAGTAGCAAGAATCTCAAAAGCAAACTATCAGAGAGGATATACTCCATAGTCCATACAACAGTACAAGACGAACGAACAACCCACACACATTAATAACCATACCATATATAAATGAAAGAACTATGTACTGTCATACAAATCCATACCCCCGACTGCCATGCAATTAATTGGAGTGCCAATCTCAAAGCCCACACTCGCCATCCATCCGTGACTCCCAGAATTAATGGCTCTACACAGTACACACGACACTCTTCTCAACGTTTTCCCAACTTCAACCACAGACATCTGTCCTCCCTCCGGAATTGTTAATGCAAGCATCACAGCATCACAACTCCCACTGCTGTTATTATTAAAACAGCATAGTGTACCCATCTACCATCAAACAGTGATAAAAAAAGGTCGGATACAAGAACAGTAACCATATTACTTAAGATAATAAAATCTCTGAATTATATAGGAGGAGGTCTCAAAAATCATATTATAAATAAAAATTTACTGTCCAAACAATATACTTAATGTTCTTAGGTCTGACAAAAAAAAAAAGCAAAGAGAGAGGGAGAATGATAAAGTTTATGGTTCTATTACCAACAATTGTTATTTTTATAATTATAATTATAACATATTATATATAGTGGCATGGGAACAAAAAGAGAAGTGGCCCACAGAAATGGGCCTATTAGGCCCACCTTTGAACCCAAATTTAAAAATCTAATCAAATAAACAAACAGAGATCCTAAACCCAACCACTTTCCATCATCATCACTGCCCGACCACTTAAAGCAACCAATAATAAAGACGAGGATAGTCAAATGCACTAATCATTGCATAATAAATCCAGCCCCTCCTCATCATCCTCCTCCTCTCCAGTATTGTCATCTGTACAGTTGCCGGCCCCGGGCCCGAACCCGACCCGCCTGCGCTTGAACGGAGGCGGCTCGGGTCCATTAGGCTCGGCTGACGGCGTGGCCGGAGCCGAGGAACGTTGCGAATCGCAGCTCCCGCAAGCGGCCGCGTCCAGAACCCCGATCGGACTCGGAGGTGGACGCAACACTTGGCTGCGCTTGTTTAGCCCGGCCGATGGACACGTGGCAAGCAGATGGGCCTTCATTAGCTGGCAACAGCCACTCACTGCATCCTACTCATCAAAAAAAAAAGTTGCAAATTTTACAAAGTGTGAAACAAAACAAAAACAACATAAAAAAGTAGAAAAAAAAAAAAACTGTTCCCTTTTTTTTAAATCCATTAAAAAAAATTGTTCTAGTAACTGTATTTGGTTGGTCGAATTAACTTTAGGCACTGTTGTAAGAGAATTAATTACTGTCCGAATTGACCGGCCAAAGTTGAAAACAATCGCCCGCCTTTTGTTTTTTTTTCCCTCGGTAAATTCCACACCCACTTTGCCCTATTTTTTTTTTTTTTTTTTGACAAGTCTACCAACTTTACTTTTACTTTTACTTTTACCACAAGATGCACTGCCTTGCTTAGTCAGATTAATTAATACAGTACATAATAATTACAACATGATTCTCGCATAAATCTCAATTAATAAAAAACTGTATGTTCTCAGAGATCACACAGAGTCGCAGACATCATGCGAGTGACATGTACAAAAATATAATCCAAATGGCAGAAAAAATACTTCGTAATTATAATTATTTCATTTACATTTCAAGTATTTTTTTTTTTACCTTCTCTACGAACTTCTCAAATGTGGTAATAAAGTTGGCTCTATCAAGTGCCAGCTCTTCTGCCGCACAGAGCAATGCCGCAGCCGCAATCTCCGATGGCCGGTATCCCAAAAAATCCACCACTAAACAATCAAACAAGCAAATTAAATTAATTCAAAATCAGACAAAATTCAGCCAAAAAATAGAAAAATAAAAAATTAGCAAATAATTTTTTTGTTTTGTTTTTGTACTCTTAGAAAAAATAGCAAACAAAATTTTACCAAATTGATTTAACATCAAACAAGCGTGTAAAAAATTTGATGAATTTACCGTGTTGGGTGCAAACAATGAGGGCGGAGGCACGTGGGAGGAGGGCAAAGGGAGAGACAACTTTGGGGGAGAAAAAGGGGAGGAAGTCGAATGGAGTTGTCCCTTGCACGCGCCACTGGAGAGCGGACATGAGGAGCAGCTCCATGCGCCGCACTGTACGGGGCTCGAACAGGAACCGGGCCCCACTGTCCAGTGACTGGAGGTCGAGCAGCAGCGGCACCTGCGTCTCCTCCATCTTCGCCGCCACTGAGACGCACGCCACCGAGACCAGCTGCATCGGCCACCCCCCCGCTCCGCCGTCCTGCTCGATCAACAACAACAACAACAACAACCGGCATTGTCAGATTTTAGTACTGATAGTTGGGGTTTTGTGTCATTGAAACCCTAAAGATTGAAACTTGTGAGCTTACTGGGAGAGAATGAGTGGAGAGGAAGCGATCGAGGTAGCTGACGGCGAGGTAGGCAGTGACAGGTCGGAACCGGAAGAGCTCGGTTACCTTGAGGATCCAGGCGACGGCGTCCTGCCGGGAAGAGACGTCGAGGGAGTGGTCGCGGAGGCGGGAGAGATAGTCCGGCCGGGGCATGAGGTCCGGCTCGGACGCGAGGAGAGTGGAGAGGAACTGGTGCGAGGAGTCGGAGAACGGGAGGTCCCAGATGTCAGAGGAGGAGGTGGTGGTGGAGGCGGGAGCGGCGGCGGATCGGGCGTCGGTCCAGGATGCGATGTCGTCGGCGTCCTCGACGCAGAGGAGGAGGCTAGATGAGGTCGGCGTGTGCGCCATGGGGAGAAGGCGAGAACCTGAGGTGGAAATGCGCGTGGCTTTTTACTCTTACAGACGCGCCATGGGAGGTGAATGAGGATGCTCTACTCTTGCAAGGCGGAGGAGCGCCGGAGCGAGAGACGAGGCTGGGCATGGAAGAGGGGAGCGCGAGGAGGAAGAGAGAGGAGAAAGCCCCTCTCTTTCTCTGATCTCGTCTTCTTGTCTTTTCCTTTCTGTCTTTTGCTCTTTTGTTCGCTCTGTCTGGAAGGAAGGAGTGGAAGGGGAAAGAGAGGAAAGGAAAGGAAAGGAGAAAGGAGAAAGAGAAGTCCTTTCTTTTTCTGTGACAGAACTGAGAAGAAGAGGAGGCAGGGAAAAGAGGAGACGTTTTGCGTGGACCCAAATGGGAAACGAGTGCTCATCCTCTGTAGCGCTGCATTGTGTAGCGCAGGATGTGAGCCGTTGGATCATCTCAATATTCGTGCCAGCACAGATATCGGGATGATCTAACGGCTCACTTCCTGCGCTACACAATGTAGCGCTACAGAGGATATGAAATCAATGGGAACTCCACCAGAGTTCATATCCTCAACTGTTGGATCGGCTTTGAGATTCGTGAAACTATAATCCTTATCGTTGATTCTCTGCGCAGTAAAATACTGCGCAGCAGAGGAGAAGCGCTCGAGAAAATCACTGCTTGTTGCTCTTCATCTCTGTGACCTTTTATGTGCCACTATGTTCTGATTTTGGAGGGCACTGCTAAATGCTAATTTTTGTTCGTTTTATTTCCCGCTTATTATTTTCTCTCTGTTTTTTTAGGTTTTATTTATGCTTTATATTTTGTCAATTTATTTATTTATGTGTGTCAATTTCCATGTGGTTTTGCAGCTTGGTTAATGCCTCTCTGACTGACTAACAAAGGGGGACAACCACCCACTGAAATAATATTTCTCTGCGGATCTTGAGAACACATATACATTAAAACAGTGTGGCAAGTCAATTGGTAGTGTACCTTATTGATCTGGTTGATTAATCTTGATCTGGAGTACACCAAAAATTAAATAATTGAGACTTGAGAAAATGCATATAAAAGAAGACGCTTACAGTAAAATAACTGTTAATTATTGCAGGCTGACCTGACAATAAATAAAAAGACCAATTAATTAATTAAGAGGACAGATCAATTGACAGTGAATGGTTTATTTTTAAAAGTTTGTAAGGATCCATAAAATATCTTTAAAATGAAAAAAAAATTACGACGCATTAATTAACTTACAGATTGATATTGTTTCAAATTTCAATCAATTCGAACATCATTTGATGCCTTATCAAAGTTTTATACATTTTTTAATAGTTGTAATTTAAAGATATTTAAAGAGTTATCAAATATCATTTAAATTGAATATAACCAGAAACATAACCAATCTATAAGTTAAATAACACTTCCGTAAACTGTTTATTATTTTTAAGATTTTTTATAAACTTATAAAATTTTCAAAGTTACTGTTGTCAAGATTGTTAACCTAAACCATAGTCTACAAATCCCTTCTCTATATTAGAGTTTTGTAATGTTGGGTTTAATTACTCGGCACATTGGGAGGTGTTGAATGCAAAGGGAGGAGTGGATCACAGTCACAGCACAGCTTGGGTTGCAGTGGATGCACAGTTGCACACTGTACAGCATACTTCTTTTCCTTTGCTTTGCCTTTGCCTTGCTTTGGGCTGTAGACTAGCCACTGGTGGTCAGTCAGGGTCAGCTGTAGCTCATTTATGTGTGGAGTTTACCTTTTTCCGCATTTATGAAGTTCTTGAATTGAATGAGGCGCACTTTTTTGAATTGGGAGATTATATCATTAGATGCCAGATTCGGTCCAGCCCAAATAGTTTTGAGTTTAGTCAATCAACTGGGCTTTGTATATTATGATGAGGTTATTTTTATTTGTTTGTTAAGCCCAATCTTATGGGAATGGTATCTTGGGCTTGTTTAGTTGTTCTCTGTGTTATGTAATGAAGGCTCTTAGGGTCTGTGACTCCATGGGCTCGTTCGGTGATATTATTGACTTAAATATTTAAGTATTGCTAAGTCACACTCATTCGGAAGAAGAAAAATGACTTAAGAAAACTTAAGTCTTAAGCTATGGGTATGGCTTCCTTAAGAATCCGAGCAAGACTTAAGCCTCGGTCAAAAAGAGGTTTAAAGGAGAAACTTTTAATCTATGCTAAGTAACTTGTATTCGGAAATATTAAGAGACTAAGGAAGCTAAAAAAAATCTAAAGAGACAAAGGAGAGGTGCTGAACATGCACCATTTTTTACTGAATTGTTTGTTGGTCTTTTTTCAATTTTCAATTTGCTTAACCCGATAATTATGTGGGAATCCATGTATGAACTTTGTTGGTTTCAATGTAAACCGGTGACATTTAGTGTCACTTTTATCCAAAAAAAAAAAAAAAATTATTATGTAGGATTAGGAATCTTTGGAAAATAATATTCTTGCATTTTTATCAAAAAAATCTTAAATTAATTAAAAATTTTAAATAACTTGCTTGTTCAACCAAATCAGTCGGAAATATTACTTGAACTCAACATATACATATTAAATCAGAAAAAGAGAGGGAAAAAAAATATTGGCATAAGATAAAGATGATCCATATCCGGTGGTCATGAACCAACGGTCCTCCGTTTATAGCATCGCTTCGACTTTTGAGACGATGCGACTGACATAAATTTTGCTCAGAGCCATTTCTTAACGTACCTGTGTAACTGTGTTACAGTGAATCCAAAAAGGCCTGCCTCATCCTCTGTAGCGCTGCATTGTGTAGCGCAGGATATGAACCGCTAGATTATCTCGAGATCTGTGCTGGATCGAATCTCGAGATGATCTAACGGTTCACATTCTGAGCTACACAATGCAGCGCTACAGAGGATATGAATCCAATTAACCCGAGTTGCCCGTCTTCAGACCCGTGCGAACCCGCCCGTCTAAACCCGCGTAAACCCGTCCAAACCCGGGCAAATTCAAAAAAGATCAGAAGAAAATCGAAACAACGGTCAAATTTCCCCCCCTGAAAATTTCTCTATAAATGCAACCCCATAATCCATTCCACCACTTAATTTCATAACAAACTCTCAATCTTTCGTCTCATACTTGCAAATTATCATTTCCTCGATCTCGATCTCTTCTCTGATTTCTGTTTTAACATTAATTCATTATTTCAAAAAAAAAAAAAAGTAGTTATATTGGAGGTTACATTATTCCGTTTCGCAAAATCTTTGGTATCTTCCCGGCATTCTGCAAAATTTGGAGGTTAGATTTTAGTTTCATTAAATTATCTAAACTATTTTTATGTTATACTAATCTTTTAGTCTGATTTTATGTTAAATTAGAGTTTCACATTTTAAAATTAGTTTTTTAGTTCATATTTTTTTGTGTTAGAATTTTGTATTTACTTTAATTTTTCATGTTAATTTTCGTTTCTCAGTTTAGATATTTTGTTAAATATTTTAAATTTGGTAGTTTTGTTTATGTAATTTGGTACATCATCTAACATATATTTTATGTTACATTTGTAGACCCAAAAAATGGCATCTCCTCAACAAAATCCCAACAATCAGCCACCATTTCCACCTCAAAACTTGATGAATTTCTATCCTCAACAAGCCCCTGCACATCACTTAGCCGGTGAAGCATGCGGTTCTAGCACAAGTGCCACACAGCCCCTCATGATGTCTCCATCTCCCGAACTAAGCGTTCCGGAGTCGTCAGACGGAGCCGGTACGTCGGAGAGGAGGAGAAAGAGATCGGCAAGTGGCCCTGTGTACGACACAAATTGGTGGCGGTTTTACGAGGTAACAAACGATGCGAACGGTGCCTTGCACAGTGCAAGATGTAAGGTAAAAAATTGCAAGTTTTTTTGCAAGTACCGAACGGTGAACGATCTGAATGCATTTAAAGAACATGCTTACCAGCACATGAGAGACAGAACAGAACCAGAACCAGACAGTCATGTTGTCCAAAAATACAATGAAAAGGTTATGTTAAGTGAATTTGTCCGGTACATTGCCCACAAGGAACAACCGGTAAGCACGGGTGGTTGCTCGAGTTTTGCCCGGTTGGTAATTAGGGGTTGCGGTCAATCACTTTACAAGAGATTGAACCATAGAAAGATAATGAAAGAGCTGAAAGAACAATATACCGCTAGAAAGAACGAGATAATATCCCAATTTTCGGTTGCAAATCATAACGTTTCGATTGCATTCGAGTTTTGGACTGCCGGTAAACACGGCCCCGGATACTCTTGCATTACTGCGCATTATATCGATGAATCATGGGCATTGCAAAGGAAGGTCTTAAGCTTCCGTATCATGGAATTCCCGTATACCGCACAAGTTATCTACCAATCCATTGTTACTGTTTTACAGGAGTATAACTTGAAAACTGATGAAGAGAAAAAAATCTTTTCCATTTCATTCGATAATACCAGCAATCGTATCAAGTCTGTTGATTGTTTTACTCAGTCACTAAACCCGATCATGAACGGGACAATGTTTTATCACAAATGTGCTTGCCATTTTCTTAATCTCACTGTTAGAAAGGTTCTTAAAACACCCAGTATTGACGACCTGATAACGAAATTTAAAAACGGTCTTCGCCACATTTACTCGAACAATATAAGAAAACAAGATTTCCATGCTTTATGTTCCCGGTCGGGGTTGAGTAAGTTGCGAGTACCATGGGGCGTCGATACTCGTTGGAATTCGATTTATAGGATACTCCATCGTTGCGTTCCTTACAAACACGCTATATCCGAGACTTTGCGGAACTCGTCCGAGGGGATAGAATTAGTACTCTCCGTGGAAGAATGGGATCAGATAGAGAAGTTAAAACAATTCCTAGAGGCCTTTTTCAAGGCAACCGTCGGTTTGTGTTGCTCGTCTACACCGTCTGCGCATGTGTTGCTTCGCCATCTTTTCCTCATCTCCAAGTTGTACCGTGAGATGAAAGGTACATAATCAAGCTTATCTCATTTTTATTTTTTTAATTAATTACTTGTGAAATTTATTCATTTTTATTTTTTGAATTAATCATGAAAGACGCAGGAGACCTCGACTCCGCTCGTCAGTGCATCGTAGAAGCCATTAGAGACGAGTTCCTACAACATTGGGAGGATGTACCCGTTGCAACTATCATAGCAAACTGCCTTCATCCAGCATACAAGAAGAAGTACACAGTTAAACTACTTCAAAGGTACAAGGACAATCTTGGTTTGCAGTCTGACATGGAGGAGGCACGTGTCACCTCCGCAGTAGAGGAGATGTTCACCGTATACAACGCTCGACGAAATGTCTGTCAACCGCCATCAACAGATCGCAACACCAGGTCTGAATTCAAATAAAAAGAGGGGCAAATTGTTACAAAAATTATTTTTGGACTTGTATTTTCATGTTTTTAATGCTAACAGGAGCAACTTGTTGGAATTGTTACAAGAAGGGGAAGATTGGCAAGTTCATGAAGCTAACACAGACGAATTAGTCTGCTATTATAATTTGGGAGGCATGGAAGCTGAAGACACTGATGTCCTGGATTTTTGGAGGAGGGCTGCATGCGCTTACCCGACGCTTGCAACGATGGCTCGCGACGTATTTTCCGTGCCCATGTCGACCGTCCCTTCGGAGTCATGTTTTGCGAATTCATCGAACAAGATTCTTACCGATAAACGTTGTCGATTGGGCTCAAAAACTTTCGAGAGACTCGTGTGCTTGAAGGATTGGATTGATGCCGAAAATCGCATGCAGCATGATCCTGCTGAAGCAACAACATCCGGTGGAGAAAGTCACGATACCGGTACCGAGGCGGATGATGATTCGGACTGTGGATATGGTCCTGAAGAGAGCGACCTATGGTATATGAACAACAACTTCTAGATAGGTAACGTCGGTATGAGTTTCTAAACTTTTTTTAATTTTGTAATTTATTATTTAAAATTTCAATAATTTTTTTTATCAATTATTCATTTTTAAGGAACCGTACTAACAAAAAAAAATGTTAGAACTCCGCCTATGTTATTATACATAGCCGGTCCCAAGCCCGGAATAAAGGAGGAGGGTAACATTAAAATTTTTAAACTGTAATACCTGATAAAAACAATTTCAGTTATGTTATGTCTGTGTTTATTTCATTACAAATTCGTACAATTTCAAATAAATTACTAAAGAAAGCCGTATTATTATTAAAAAAATCATTTTTTTTTCTTCGAGTTATTTGTCTTCTATGGACTTTCATAATCTCTTTATCACTTTATCCGGTTTTGTAATGTCCAAAGGCAAACAAAACCTGATAATAATAGAAGCAAAAAATAATGCGCAATCTGGCAATATCATATCTATTTATCCATCCATCCATGCATCTTGTGACGAATTTGATGATCAGATAAAGTCGATCAACCAGGACCGTTGGATCGACGAGGAATTCTGTGCATGAACAAGAAATTTGAAGTCACAAATGAGTCAAAGGCGTTTTGCGTTCACTTCCGCTATTATCCTAGTTTGGACAAATCTAGGCCGTCGGATCAAAATCAACGGATGAGATTAATTGTAAAAATGTCTCCTATAATCCTAATTGTGCCGAGCAGACCGTCCGTTTTGATCTCACGGTCCATATTGGACAAACAGGCCCCTGTTATTTTCAAAGAATAACAGCAGATTAGGACTCGAGTCAAAGAGCCGAAAAAGCCTAGATAAAGGCAAGAACGCACCCAAGTGAAGTGAAGTCTCCTTTGCTTTTTATCTTTTTGTGTGTGTACTGTTTTGTTTTTCTTTTCCAAACAAAGAGAGATTGCGCAATCTGTGGCCTTTTCTTCCGCATATGGTTGGGTTTTGCCGCAACAATTTCGCTATGTTTTGTATGTTAAATATGTGAACTTTTTTGCTGAGAACCTGAGAAGTGAGATGCCTCCCTCTGCATGATTCCTAGGTCTTTAATTTACTGCTTTTTCCAAACTTGCTTTTCGGCTTTTTGTCTGAGGATTTGTTATCTAATATATCTATCCAGTTGCTAGATAAGTAGATATACAACACATATGTTCCCCAAGCAAAGTAATGGACAAACATCCTCAAATCTAATATTTCTTAATTAGTTTAGTGAAGAGACCAATAGTTAAATATAAAGTAATACCTTGCGCATAGAAAAACTATTCATAACGTTCATAGGTCAGACCTAAGAATAGCAAGGATATTGCTTGGTACAACAAAATTTTTCCATTCATAATATGATTTTCTCAGATTTTCTTCCATATAATTCAAAGATTTTACTGTCATAAGTAATATGGTTGCTGTCCTTAGACTCGACCATGTTCATATGTTACATTTCGGGATGTATTTGTTACATTTATGGGATGTATCCGTTACATTTTGTACACGTCTATGAATGTATGGACGGATTTTTAATGGATGCAAGATGTTTCTCTTAAATATAATTGGAAATTTGGAATCACACATTAATTTGGCGACAAAATCATTGTCATAAACTTAAGATGTAAATTTAATTTGTAACTAATAATCATCACATCGAAAATCTTGTTTTTATTTGTCTCGACAATATACCATGATTCAATCAATTATGATTCTTTCAATTCATTTTTTTTCTTCGTGTATTCCCCTTGATTAAAACATTTTGCCCACTCAATTGGATATAGCTTGATATCTTCATTTCTTATAGGCAATATAGATTATAAAAAAAAAAAAATCCAAAATTGGTTAGCACATAAATTAATTTTTTTTTTGAGGTGGCTGGCAAATTGTCGACCAATAATTTCATTAAAAATAAGAAAAAGTTATTTACAAGAGCACATTAATTAATTAAATTGATGCATGCATAGATGAACGTCTTTAGCGCTATAATTGAGCATGAAATAAACTACGCCTATCTTTTCTCTTCGCTCCTCCCTCACTCTCAGTATCAGCACCCAGCATTCACTCTTAGAAACTTGAAACGGCTGAAATCCATAATAACAAGAAAACAACAAACAAGTGACCCTGTTGTAAGCCAAAGAGTAATACCTAGCGTCCATAGAAAAACCGTCCATAACGTCTATAGATTATATTTCGGGATGTATCTGTTACATTCTTTGTATGTTTATGAATGTATGGACGGTTTTTCTGTGCACGCGAGATGTAACATAACTCCCCTCTGCACGTGTCGCACTCTCAGAATTTGCTTCTAGCCAGCACTCTCAAATCTCAATTTCCCTCTTCCTTTTTCTTCACCCAAAAACATCATGCAGCACTTGCAATCCTCTTCTCTGCTGCTATAACCTTCAATCCCCTTACCAATGGCGCGCTCAGTTACCACCAAAGCATCCGCGCTCATCGACGGCCTCGTCTTCACCGTCGGCGCCTTCGTTGCACTGCTGATTTTCCTTGGCCTATACTCCTTCCTCTCCCCCGACCCCGTCCCGAACCGCCTGTCTTCGATCAATCTCCCCTTCTCTTCCTTCTCTTCTGCCGCTGGGACTGATCATGGTCCTGATCATGATCATGTTCACGATCCGCCGGATAAGACGTTCTATGATGATCCTGAACTTAGTTACACGATTGACAAGCCGGTACCGAATTGGGATGAGAAGCGTGGTGCGTGGCTCAGGCTCCATCCTGGGTTTTCTGGCAAAAGAGAGAGCGTGCTCATGATATCCGGTTCGCAGCCGACGCCGTGCCCGAGCTACGAAGGCGACCACCTCCTTCTCCGTTCCTTGAAAAACAAGGCCGACTACTGTCGCCTTCATAATATTCAACTGTTTTACAACACTGCGCTCCTCAACCCGGCCATGCCGACTTTCTGGGCGAAGATACCGGTGATCCGGGCAGCCATGCTGGCGCATCCGGAGGCCGAATGGGTCTGGTGGGTTGACTCGGATGCCATATTTACCGACATGGATTTCTTCCCGCCTTTAGCCCGGTACCGGGCACACAACATGGTGGTGCATGGTTGGCCCAACATGGTATACGAGGAGAAATCGTGGGTCGGTCTCAACGCCGGCGTATTCTTGATCCGAAACTGCCAATGGAGCCTTGACTTCATGGATGAGTGGGCATCCATGGGCCCGGCTTCGCCGGATTATGAACAATGGGGCAAAATTCTGACCTCCACTTTCAAAGACAAGGTGTTCAACAACTCCGACGACCAATCGGCGCTGGTGTACCTGATCCTTACCGGTAAAGGGGGTTGGCGGGACAAGATATATCTAGAAAATGAATACTACTTTGAGGGGTATTGGATTGAGATTGTGGGTCGGCTGGAAGATGTTTCAGCTCGGTACAATGAGATGGAAAAGCATGGCCCGGCGGTAATTAGGCGGAGGCACGCGGAGCGAGTGTCCATGTCCTACGCAAAGCAAAGGGATGCACTGTTGGCGAGGGCAAAGAAGGGCTGGCGAAGGCCGTTTCTGACGCACTTCACCGGGTGCCAGCCGTGCAACGGCGAAAGGAACAAGCAGTACTCTGGAAACAATTGCACTGAGGGAATGTACAGGGCCCTGAACTTTGCCGATGATCAGGTTCTGCGTATCTACGGCTTTCGCCATGCCAGTCTGCTCAGCGGTGACGTGCAGCCTTTGCCGTTCGATTATCCCCGTGCAGCGAGTTGAATCGCAAGGACCGAATTGCGATTTTCGGTGACTTAATTAATTACTAGTGTGTTGTGAACTTGTGATTCTGTTAGTATTTATATGCATGGATAAAGCTGAATTGCCTCTTTTGTAGCTGTTATGTATGTGTATGTGCTAGTAAGAACTCTGCCGGCCTCAGGTGAATATTTTGAATTCAGTTTGAATTTAACAATGCACCCTTTTTGAATTTTGATCCTGAAAATTAACATCTACACAGCAGATATCACCATGCATGTATTGAATTTGAAGCAGAAAAAAATTATATAATTTAATTATATTTTCTAGTGAATACTAATTATTTGAGGCATGTTTGTTAAATGGTGGAATAAAAAACCTAACAAACATAAGTGTCAGCTAGCATACCAAAATCGTGCTGGTACCGTTCCTGAAACTTGTTATTGCTTTTGTTCTGAAACAGTGTCATTGACTGTATTTTACTAGTTCTGTTCAGTATCAGCACCAGATTTTATATTTCATTAATGAATTGTGAGTTTCTTGGAAGTTTGAACAATATAAAAATATAAAATATTGGTGCATCGAGATGACTTTCTAACTAGAGGAAAAAAAAAAAGTTTCCCCTAAGGAAATAGTTTCACACAGAAATATCCCCAGACATGACTGACTTCATGTTGATTGTTGATGTTTCAGAAAGGAAATAATAGTTTCACACACTAACAAAATGCACTCAAAATGTCTTTCTTTCAACCTATCTAACATTGCAGTGGATATGTTATCTCTGATCTTATTTCAGTTGGGCCCAATTTTGCTGGCACGGGTCCCTTCGCACTTGTCCAGATTATTCATGAGAAGTTGGGCTGCCTGTCTTAGACATATGATATGATTGCGAGATTCAAGCAGCCCAAATCTGGGTCAACTTCAACTAGGACTAGCCCTGTTTGCCGAACTTTCCCCCCATGGGCCATGGCCCCATCCAAAAAGATTATTTAGCAAACAAGCATACTGCAGCAATGTACTCATTATTTAGTCACGAAGTAATTCTGATTGGTTAGAAACTTAGATACCGACTTCAGGCCAATTTGACAATTTCTCGTGGAAAACACGTAGAATCTATCTATAACGTAGGTCACCCATCCATCACTCTCTCACAATCTGACATACCTACATACACTTATGTGCTTGTTACAATTGGATAAATGTTTATTAAAAATCGTAGTGTTTACTAGAAAATTATATATGTTGATCGGAAAGATATAAGGTCGTGTTCGGTGATACAAATATCCGTAGGAATTCGTTGGAAATGGAACCCAATCCAATATTTCTTCCCAAACGTGTTCGGCGAGCCAATGTGCGGGTCAAGGGAATAGGTAAGAAATCCCATTATTCAATCTATTTGTGTACAAAATGGTGGAAAAAAAAAATCATCTCAGACTCAATTATTTTTTGCCCACATAGCAAAGCTTTATCTCTCATTTTAATAACTTACTTTATATTTGTTTATGTTGTTGTAAATGAACATTGGATGTCTTAAAAAATGTATCACCTTTCCATGTATTGAATGAAATGCTGCTACAATTCAGCTAACGTTGAATTTCCATTAGGACTAAATTTCCATGAGGATGGAAATGAAATTGCGCCTAATTCAAGTAAAAGTTTGTTACATTTCCATTAGGACTACATAAAAATCTTCTTAATCCTAATTACGACAATAATCTACTTTCTTCTGTTAACCAAAAGAAAACGACTCCATTCTAACTTCTAATCCTTACTCCTAATAAAAGGAGATTGGATTTTTTGACATGAAAGTTCTATCTTCACCAAAGAATAAACCTCAGCAGTTGATTATTTACTTAGATTCATCACCACCATTAATGTACATTAATATCTTGGCCGTATAAAAACTTAAGACCCATATTAGCTTCCTCACAAAGAATGAGCTTTCGGCCCTTTATTATAAGATATAATAATTTCAGTCGAAAACAAGACGTGAGGTCTTTAGTAGTTACAGACAAACGGAAATAAAGCTCACATGGAGATGTACCAGTACCAATCAGTTTATAAAACACTGAAGGACAAAACACCACGCCAATGATGATGAACCAACTCAAATGGAGTACTTGCCAGTGTGATCAAATGAACCGTATGTTGGGTTAGAAACAGCCTACTTTGGGGCAATATAGGACATAAATCCCTCCATCATGTGCTCTGACCACTCAAACAGGGAAGCTACATTCATGCAAGGAGAGACTAGCTAGCTTGTACGATGAGAAGAAGAGAGATACATTGCGTACATCAAAATAGACTCCATCACACCCGCAAAGTGTGCACGTGGTGGGACCACTGTACACACTTTGTGAGTGTGATGGAGTCCATTGGATAGACACTAGATCACACTCATGAGAAGTGGGGGGGGGGGGGGGATTATTACAAAATACAAATTTAAGTTTTACACACAAGTTATCAAGAGGATAATTTTTTTAGAGATACAAATAATGTTTTTACGAGGCAAAAATTACTTTTTTAAAATGAGGACCGAGATTCCAGCTCGGTGCTTTCTATGTCATCTAAAAATTGCCATCTTTTTTTTTTTTCAAAAAAAAAAAAAAACACTATCTATTTTTATAACCAAAAATTCAAGTTATTATAATTCAAAACAGATTACGGTCTACGGATGGCAGAGAAAAAAAATTTCAGCACGATCAAACCGTTGAAAATGAAACAAACGATCAGATCTGCAGATATCCTCTCAAGTCCCCACTATACCAAGTGGCCCAGACAACCCCATTTTCGCTCCCTCGCTCTTTCCGTTGGATTGTCTCGAGATTCGTGCCGGCGGTGATCTCAAGACAATCCAACGGCTGACATCGTGAACTGCGCAATGCAGGGGACAAGTACAGAAGTACTCCCTCCCACCTTCACTATTTCAGTCGGCAAATGTCTTTTGCTGTATGTACTGCGTAGCGTAGGTAGGGGCACATGGCCTGGAGCGAGAGAGAATGAATGAGAGATCATGTGAACAAGGGCGAGTTAGTACATTACATACATACTTTGTATGTCTGGATAGGAAACAAACTAACTGGCACTCGCATGCAGATGCAGGTACCATGCCGAATCAAATGGGCCTCGAATGGTTATGTATATGACAAGTGTGATTAAATGCATATATCCATCTCACCGCTTGCTAGGTAGGTAATAACTAATAAGTAGCTGTTATGGTTATTCACTGCTCATCCCTGTACGTAGTTTGCATCACATGTATCTATATGTGCAGCAGGTAGCGTCCACCATTTTCACTTATTAACTGGTCCATCGTACTTTCAATGAACAAATATTATTTTTCAGTGAACATTTATATCTTGCTAATAAATATATATCATTTTCATTTTCCAGTGAACAGATACATAACCGTTTCCATGTATCTAAATGAGTAGTATGTAGCGTCTACTATTTTCACTTATTCACTGGTCCATAGTACTTTCAATGAACAAATATTATTTTTCAGTGAACATTTATATCTTTCTAATGAAAAAATATCATTTTGCAGTGAACAGATATATAACTGTTTCTAGTAAATATTTATGCAACTGTGCTAAGCACATGCGTGCACGTGGTGTGTCAGAACTGTAAGAGGAGGTAGATGGATAGCCTACTATATAGAGTACACTTTACATGTTTCTCGGCAATTAATTTTATTTTTACACAATATATGTTTTCAGAATAGTCCAGATTTTACCTTTTTAAAAAAATTATAGCACATCAATTATAATAGGTAAAGCGGGGATGATGTTTTTTTCGTGAATGAACAGTACATCCCCTCTTTTAAGCCGTCATATCGAAATCCAAAGGCCATCATCGTCCCTGCTGATGTGTGCTGACGTCAACAATTTTTTTTTTTTTTTTAATTCCTTTCAAAGGTTAGACATACAGACTCACGATAGCTTAGAGGTGGCAAATTTTGACCCGACCCGAAAAACCTGTCCGACCCGTTTGATCCGAAACCCGACCTGACCCGAGTTATGGGGAAAGTCAAACTGACCCGAATCCGACCCGACCCGACCGTGTTTCAGGAAAAATTAGACTAACTCGAACCTGACTCGACTCGAGAATAGATGTGCAAGATCTGACCGAACCCAACTCGACCTGAAAATAGAGGTACAAAATCTGACAGACCCGAAAAATTGCTGGCAGACGTCAACCCGATACTCGACCCCATCCGACCCGAACTCGACCCCACCGAAAAATACTAGCAGCCGTCAACCCGACCCGAACCCGACCCAACCCGACAATCTGCCACCTGTGAGATAGTTGTTGCTGCAAAGCCGCAACTAACCAAGAAACTAGTTAAATATATAATTGATGTCATAACGTACTATATATTTTTTTTTGTAAAAAAAAGTGAGTTGAAAGTTGTTATGCAACAATTAGTGATAAGATGTGTATGAATAGGTATCATTTCGATGCATGTTCTGAATCATTTTTATTAGATGGCATAACCAACTTAAATGCCCGTTAGATTGAAAATAATAGATCATTATTCTGCAACATCTATATCTATACTCCTTTAAAAAGAACTTAAGGATTGGACTCTCCATTAATGGTCATAGTCTAACTCTCATCTTAATCTTTATCTATCAAGTAATGAAAGGCTTCTCTCAAAAAAAGTAATGAAAGGCTTACACCGCATCCATTTCATATTGTATTTCTTTCCATTTTTGCCGCAACACAAAATCGAAGTGGCAAATTGTCTGACTGACGTTTTAAATCATTGAATGCTAAAGTCACAAACTCATTTCTTTTCTTCATTTTTTTTACCCTATTTAGCTTGAATGAAATTAAAATGGCCGGCAGCAGCATGCGGGTACGCTTCTAGTTTAATGAATGAATTCATTACGACACAAACAAATAATTATTTGAAAGATGGTTAAATGCATGGAAAAAGTGTTTGATAGAAGATGAAACAATTGTTATCAGCAGCTGAAAAAAAAATACTAAAACTCGACCAAAAGTAATATAATTTGATTGATAAGAGATTGAATGCTTGTAAATTGATTTAAAATTTTTTATACTAGCTAGTATATATCCATCTATATATACAATGCACACACTTGTAATATATAATAATTTTTTATTAATTTGAATAATGTTTTCATGGTATATTAAATGAAGGTATCATAAATTCAATGCAAGTTATGATTATATGCCATTATGCCTTAAGCTAAAAACCAGGGTAAGATTTAAGAATATTTACTCCAAACAGAGACAAAGTGGGGCCGAGTCAATTGACCAGCTGACACTCGCAATCTCATTAATAGACACACATATATACACAATATAATGAATGATTGGATAAAGGTGTATCAAAATTC
Organism: Cyperus esculentus; assembly: GCA_030179965.1. Classification (NCBI taxonomy): domain Eukaryota; kingdom Viridiplantae; phylum Streptophyta; class Magnoliopsida; order Poales; family Cyperaceae; genus Cyperus; species Cyperus esculentus. The sequence goes on along the minus strand of JASGLE010000010.1, from coordinate 2,729,908 downwards.
AAAACCACCACTTAACTAAATTAATTGTCTGCTCAAATTCAGAACCTTTTTTATGATTTTATCCTATCCTATCCTTTTTTTTTTTTTTTTTTTTTTTACAAATCAGAGACATAAAAAAAAAAAATCATTCTTTAAGAATTTCATACACAAATCAGGACGCCCAAATGTAGATCAAATGTTCCTATATGATCACTTTAATTGGACTGATATATAACTGCATGACCATAAAGGTTAACTCAGTGGCAGAGCTACTCTTCTGATTATGGGTACAAATGACACCACTAAATTTTGTAAATTTCTTTTTGAATATGTATTTTTAGCTACTTTCTTCACAAAATTTTACTTAAGTTACATGTATTGAACCCGCTGCAATTTTATATATACTCCCTTCGCCACTGGGTGAACTAATTAGAGTTAGAAACATAAATCAATCTAGACCGTCCGATCGCTTCGCCAAACGTGGACCTACTTGTGAAACCTCAGCAGGGTCTCATTCTCATCACGTTATCTGCGTCACGTTACAGTATCACTTGCACAGTTACACAGTTACAGTACTACACACCAGTTGCAATATTATTACTCACCAAGAACGAGCAAAGTAGTCCCAGTGTCTCACAAATTAAGTCTCTGCTGTGGGGCTGAAGATGAATTGATACACAGAGTAAGGTAACAGGGGGCATGCCAGCATGTGCACAAAGATAGGATCACAGGAAGGAAGCAGTGTGTCATGTGTCATGTGTGTGTGTGATATTGGGTGTGGAGATTAATTTTTGGGATTCACATTTCACAATCCCTTTCTGCATTGAGTAATACCTAGCATCCATAGAATATCTGTCCATAACGTTCATAAGTTCACAAAATCAGATCTATCTGTTACAAAATCAGATGTACTTGTTACATTCTGAGTGTATCTATAGACGTATGGATGCATTTTCAATGGACGCGAGATGTTTCTCTTCTGCATTCCACTGATATTCCACTGTAGTACCATAAACCACACTGTGCTGTGCTGCTGTGCTAGCTTCTCTTGAGTTTCTCCTCCTTATATCTCTCAAAAAAAAAAAATCTCTCACTCTTTTCACCCCTCCAGAGTAACAGTCAAGTAACTGCATTGGCATTACTCTCCTCTAGCTAGCAGCTCCATTACATCTATTCAGTAAGAAAAAGGAAAAAAGGAGAGAAGAGAACCCACAAAAAATTATAGAGGGAAATTAATTAATTAAGGTGAATATGATGGCTGGAGAGGAAGAGAGCAGCAGCAGCGGATGCCAATCCGGCTGGACCGTGTACTTCGATCAGTCGTACATCGCACCTCCTCCTCCGCTCTCTGCTAATTACGGCAGAGACGTTGCTGATCGGTTTGAATTGTCGAGAGAGGAGGAGGAGGAAGAGGAGGAAGAGGAGGAGGAGGAGGAGGAGGATCTTTCGATGATCTCTGATGCATCCTCCGGCCCCCCACACCTCGACACCGAGGAGCAGCATTCGGAGTGCGGCACATTGCGAATGATGAGTGAATTTAGGAAGAAGCGGAAGGCCGATAGGTCGTTGACGGATGCGAAGAGAGATTATTTGTGTTCTTCCTTGGACGACACTGCTAGCTCGCCTATGATGAACCACTCCAATGTATGTACATAAACATATATAGCTAATGATATTTTTCATTTCATTTTCTTTCTTTGTGTGTGTTTGATCTGGTAATAATGTTTTGGTGATTGTTTCATCTGCACAGAGCACCGGCACGGCTGCTACCGACATGGAAACAACTGCCGAGAGTGCTCTTGAGTTCTCTTGTGCCTTCTCCGGCACTTACATTAAGGTACATATATACATACATTCTGCTTAAACTAATTCTTCTTCAGATTTTCATTCGAACAAATCATCAATTTCTTCTGATTTACAGTACTGTTACAAGTTACAACTCTAATTTTGTTATTTGATACTAACAGGAAGAATCGGTATCGCGGAAGGACATATGCTACCTTCAACCAATTGCTAATTTGAAGCTGCAAATGGCAACTCCAGCAATGTAATATACTTTATTCATGCATATTTACCTCATTATGTCTATTTTTTTTCTCTCTTTTTAAACTTATTTAAACTGTACACAGTTTGTTAATATATCTTGCAATGAATTGATGGAGCAGGTACATGAACAAGAAGATCAAAAGAAGGATTAATGGTGATGCATTTGCATTTCCCTCATGGAGCTCTCATGATCAAGAGCAGTCAATGCAAGAAGAGTTCTTGTAGATCTTCTAGCTAATAATTCTTTTAGATGATAGATGGCTCACTTTCTTCTTTTCCTTTCTTTCTTTCTTAATTTCTTTCTTTTTTTCTTTTGTTTCCTCCTTCTTTTACTACTACTAGCACATGTCTTTTCTCCCCCCTTTTTAAGGGTTTTGTCAGAGCTGTAGGAGACAACCTGAGTTAGAATATAGAGAATTAATTTTGTCATCTTTTAATTATTCGTTCATATATTTGTTCCTTTTGTTTCATCATCAGCAAAACGAGACTGCAATCTCTCTAATCATATATATGTGAATCACTCTAACAAAGTAACAAGTAACAAGTGACAACACTCTCTATGAATATCACTTAAACCAACAAAAGTTGGGTTTTGAATATTAAGTTTGAATTTTTCAAATCAAGTTTCTTTTTCAAGATTCAAAACAAACAGAAAGGCCAGAGGGATGATTCAGTAATTCATCTATAAAAAAAAAAAAAAGGCATCATAAGTTCATAACCCAACAGATAAAAGGCCTGAAAAGGAATTGGGGGGGTGGCCATCTATCTTTTGTGTGTGATTTTAACTGCAAAATCTGCGCTTTGCAACAGGCGTCTAATCAATTCTTTCTGTTGCAAAGTAACGTGCACTGAAAAGAAAAATAATATGCGTATCTTTCTCTATTCTCAACTTATTTGCTCACATGGAATTCTGGAAAAGCCCAACACTTTGGTCCCAGTTTCTTGAGATGTTCATAACTCATAACCTCCAAATCATTTCAAATATCTTCTGCATGCTAACATGCCATATATAGTTTCCTGGAAATTTCACAATGTACATTTTGTTTCATTTTATTTTTTTTGATATAATAGAGTGGAGTAATACCTAGCGTCCATAGAAAAACTGTCCATAACATCCATAGGTTACATTTCAGAATGTATTTGTTACATTCCGAGACATATCTGTTACATTCGGTACACGTCTATGGACGTATGAACGGTTTTTCAATAGACACAAGATGTTTCTCAATAGAGTGGCAATCTTAATTAAGCATAGATCACAAATCAAGTACAGTATCACACAATTAGTTAACACTGAAACAGCAAAAAGAGCTACCAAAAGCATGATTTTGGTTTCATTGATAGAACATGTTGCTGCTCATGCCAGTTGAATTTTGGATGTGGATCTCAGGATCCTAAGATCCAGATCCGACGGATGAGGTTTTTAGGGGGTTTTTTTGAAATAATCTGAACTGTCGGATTTGGATCTCAGGGATCGGATCGCAGCTGATTTCAGCGCAAGGACACCTAGCAAGCAAGTAGCAAGAGAAATAAATGCAAAAGAAGAGAAAGAATTAATAATTAATTTGATATATAAATGCACATGTATTTTCTATGTTTTCTTTCTGATACTGTGGATTAGGGATACAGATGGATCCTTGTAGAGTGCTCATCCTCTGTAGCGCTGCATTGTGTAGCGCAGGATGTGAACCGTTAGATCAACTCGAGATTCGATCCAATATAGATCCCGAGATGATCTAACGGTTCACATCCTACGCTACACAATGCAACACTACAGAAAATATAAAATCATCCTTGTATGATGCCAACATACTGCTTTTAGAAGGAGTGTGCTGCCCTGTTAAATTAATGGCTTATATATATAAGTTAACAAGTCTAACTGCAAACTGGAAAGAAACGAATACATAACATACTTCAGGGAATTGCTGAGGTAGTGCTGATTATACTAAGGATTTAAGGTACAAAGTGAGATCTATCCACAACAAGGTCAATTAAATTAATACTGTGAGCATGAAGGAATCCTCTGTGGCTGTTGTATAAGGTATAATATAACAATGCTGCAAATCTTCAACATTTAGAAAATTTGGAACAAATTAATTTGCTGTTTAGTTGGTTTGTTAATTTGTTAAGTGTATGTATAATTCAGTAGTATACAGCATAATTTGTTGTACTGGTGTTGTTTCAGAAAATCAGAACCCTTTGTATTAGGCTCGCCTTTTAGATTACTCTGACCTCCATTTGGAGGAACACTGGAGAGGTGCAGTGATATTCTGCAGGCAATTAAGATTTTCGTTTTACAAGTGCCTCAAAAACATGGCCTCCAGATTTAATTTATCATTCAAATGATTATCAGATGGAATGATATATCATTATAATTTTGAATTAATGACACCTATTTAACTAAAAAATTATGATTTAAACTGAGAGTCTTATTACAATACACCAAATTTTATTTGTGAATAATAGTTGGAGTGTATGAGCCATGTGATTCATGACGGGTTTCAATTTTTGGCAAAAAAAAAAAAAAAAACCTAAATTATAGTCACTGGACCACACATTCTAATTATTTTTGTTGATCATATGACAATTAAAGGTTCCAATTAATTTTGTTAACAAATAAAAGTTGATGTAATATATCAAAACTCTTAAACCAATCATATAATTAAATAGATAATCTAATGATTCATGGAGCTGGCCAGTATCAACACAGCAGGAGAGAAGCAACACAGCACAAATATATTTTTGACTCTTAGCTGAGTTGTGTCCCCTGAGGCACCACCCTTGGGTCATGGGCATGCAACCATTGATTAATTACTCTATATATAAATACATGGAAAAATATATGCATTCCCATGATTTGCTCCTGGAGTTAATGATGTGCTGTAAAGTTGTTGCATACAACAATATAAAATTTTCTGCACTGCCAACAATTCACCGTCTCTACTGAAATACTCCCAGCACTGTCAACAATTCACATAAATACTCTCCGCACCGGTACAGCCTGCCAACGCATCAAGAGTTCTAGGGGCAAGACTCGGGTCTTCGTATCACTGCTCATAATATATTCTTACTTGATCTTGAGCTTGAGCCCAGTCAAGTTGGTGTTTGTTTTCTGCATTGGGTCTTCCCATGAGAACTTGGATTATATTAATCCGGAGCATGAGGGAGCATATGCAAAGATTTAGAGTTTCCACACACAACATTGCTGTCTTTTGTTCGTACGTAATGGAGGATTAGTGAATTAGCTGAAATTCCGGGTTTTCTTCTACTCAGATTGACCGTGCCGGTGAGGTGAGGCTGAAACGGTACCAAACATTGAGAACCCAATTATCAGAACATAATAGAAATATTTGATTTGATTAGTTTTTTTAAGCTAAGCAAAAAAATTTTAAAATTATATATATTTTTTGGTTTCAATTTGTTCAAGTCGAGTTATTGTTATTAAATTATCCATTCAGGAACTTACGGAATAAATATGGTTATGCCAAAAGAGAAACTACTTACCATGAGCAAAAAGATGCACCAAAAATAATTTTCATTGCATGGAAAATTAATTATACAATAATGAACCTTGGAACATTATTGACATGAAAAATATGTCTTCACATTTGAGTTAGATGAGCGTCCATATTATGACAAAAGAAAAACACCAAAAAAACTTTGACAATTCCTATATAAAAGCCACTCGTAGCAATATCCTTACAAAATATATTGATATGTATTCAATTTGTGCTAAATAATCAATGTATCGTTAGGAAAAAAGAAGAGCATGAGAAATGGTTAACATATTGTTAGTCAATTTTACTCTCCTCTATTCCGGTCATGATAAACCGGTAACCTAACCCTTTCATCTATTCCGGCCACACAGCAAAGTGAAGGCTGAGAAGTGAAATCTAATTAATAAACTTGTGTTCCTTCCACGTGCCTAGGAACTCAAACCAAGAACTGATCAAACTCAAACTCAAACTTACTTAAAAACTTCACAATATTTATTTATGCGGTTTGTACTTTGTACACCACCACCAACAACACAAGTGCCCGTTCCCTTTCCTTTCCTTGATCCTTTGACCAGGATCTACGATCTCTGTGTGTCTGTGACTGTGTTATAACTTACTAGTATAAACTTATTAACTCATGGCACATCATGTGGCCGCAACTAGCCCGTCCCCACATGCTCTCACGTGCGACTGGGCGCGCGCGCATGCACACAGCTCACATGACCAGCACACATGTACACGTGTGGCTGGTTAGTGTCCCTATGCTGCTTTGAGCTTAAGGGCTCTTCACCCGAGAGACGAAACATGGGTCGGGGCTCAATTGGCACTAGTTAAGTTATTGCTTGCTCTGAGTCTCAGTCTCAGGCTTATGCGTGAATTCATATCCCCTGCTGTACTGCATTATGCAGTTCGCAGTACCAGCCGTTGAATTGTCTCGAGATTCGTGCAGGCGCGGATCTCGAGACGATCCAACGGCTGATGCTGTGAACTGCACAATGCAGTAAGTTAGGGGATGAACACTCGCTTATGTGTTTGCTTAGTTGGGACTTACGTATGTGCAGTGAAGTGCAGTGCTTGTCCAGCCATCCATGATCCATCCATCCATCCCCTTTTGAGCCACATGCCTCTGCATCGCTCAGTGTGTTCTGGTAACATGCTCTGTTGGAAAAGAATAACCCACATCAGCGGCTGTCAGTGACTGACTGATCAGAGTTACTTCTTTAAAGCTCTGGTATGTATGGCAATCGTGCCGATTAGTGTACCAGTGGCAGTTATAATACTCGCATTCTGGCAATGCTTAGATCGAATTTGCAGATGCTTTAAATTTAAAGCAGCTGACACATGAAACTATAGATTTCTCAAGTCTTCGATCTTTCCTCACAAAAAAAAAAAAAAAGGTCTTCAATCTCTTCTTTGTTTCTCCTTTTTGTTCTTTACTCGTTTCGGATGCAGCTGCCAGTGTGTGTCACCGACCTGATGCGAAGAACTTTTGCAATCCCCAGATCTTAAATCCGGTACTATAATTACATGAAATGTGGAGAAATCATGAAATACTCCAATGCTTTTACAGAGGATATCACTGAGAACAAAATTCCATTATCATACGACACTAAAGTTTGCATATTAAATACTGGTGACGATATAATATAATCAAAACCTAAGGATGCGGCGGTAACTGCAGACCCTTATAGCCACATGCATGGGGCTTTAAGGGGCAACACAGAAGAGAATAGCTTGATCTAATTAGTGGGTCATAAATATCTTACACACATAATTAACACGACGATCAAATAAATTAGAAAAAAAACAGAAAAAAAATTCATTTAAGCAGATATCACGCGACAATATATGTGCAATCACGATTGCATAGTTTCATCGGCGTCTGCTTCTGGAACCTCATTGAACATGTATTGGCTTTGGTACTCCATCAAATACTGGGTCGATCTCTTCACGTCAAGAAACAGCCCGTAAACACGGCTTATGTCATCTATCTCAACTATCTTCCCTTTTCTTTTCTGGCAAGCCAGAGCAGCAGCTGTAATTAAATGGATTGCATATCTAAGAGAAGTCTCTACTCCGATCTTTGTAAGGAGGACTTTTGCATCATTTGACATCTCCACCTCTTCTTCATCGCACCTGCCATTATTAACCCGAGTTACGAACTTGAATCAGAATATAAATAATAATGAGCTATGCAGATCCAGTGCTCTACAATGTTTGCCTCATACTGAGATAGAGAGCACACAGTATCACACACAATATACTGAGACCTGATTGACATTGTTCAAAACATTATCATAATCACCAAAACCTCAAAGTTGTAAACCCAGTTTCTTTAATTGTATTCATATTTACATTATAGATGTATCCCGCATTGAGTAGGCTAACCAGGATAGAGGCTCACTGTAAACAGTACAGTAACTGCTGGGCCTAGAATTAATTGGGCTCTCATTGCAGATTATACCAAATATGGGCAGCCATCATTCAGATAGAACTTATGATTGAGGCTTACCCAAAACAAAAAAATACAGCCCTAACAAACAAGTTCACTGAGTATGGTAAAGTACAGATTCTAATGGCACATGTTAAGCATCTTCTGGCACAAAGGTAACTGGCAAGTCCATGTACCAGTCACATCTGATAAGTAGAATACATAGCTTATTCAGCTGATCAAGTAAGAAGGACTATACAAGCACAAATCAACAAAAAATCCTTAGGAAACACAAAATGTACCAAGCAGAGAAATCAGGGGAAAAAAAAATTAAAGAACAACAATGAAGATTAAGGTCTATAAATGACAGAAATATATGAGATCCCATTACCTGATACCGAGAATCTTGTGTATCTCCTCCTCAGAGTAGGGTTGGGTTGTGATAATCAACAATCGATCAAGAAAATCAGGTGGGATTCCGTGCGGTGACTTATAATTGGTCCCACGAATATTGGTAATGCCGCGGTTGGTGGCAATGACTAGTATTGGAGCCATTTCATTCTCAAGAGCACGGTTGAGGAATGAGAAGCACTCAATGTCTAGCATATGCACCTCATCAATGAAGAGCACACCTGGGATTATCTCAGCCTTTCCCTCTTCCCTCCACTCCCCAACTTTCGTGTCAATTTGCTCTCTCACTTCTGCACGGATCTCACCAGTGTCTCCAGTGAAGAGCGCAAGGAAGCCCTGGGTCCTGTACGTTCAATACCGATAAATATTACATCACAAGTTAAACTGGCAAGTTATTGACCCGATGAAACACTGACTGGCTACTTTTGACTTTGCAAGTCGAAGGGCTACATCTCTAAAGATTAAACTTTAAAACATATATATAGTTGGAAAATAAAATATAATACGGAACAGGTATGCAAGCCAATGCAGGCTGAGAAATTCTGAAATTCACAGTATGACTTGTCATTGCTTAATGAGTAAAGTTGGAGTTCATATTTCTTGACATGATGATAGCAGCATAGCTTGATTTTGATTTTAACATAAAGAAAAAATTCCACTTGACCAATCCATTGCCACCAGTCACAACGTTTCAAGAATAGACTATGTACGTAGAAAACTATAAATGCTATTTCAATGAGACCTGAGATTACAACAAAAAAAAAAGGCAAACATGCCAGAACCAATGTAAGGTTTATATGTTGCAACCAGAACATTTTTTAAGAAACAGCAGCAGCAGGAAATTCACAGACGGAAACAACAGATATTTTTAATCAATGACGTGAAAGGGTTTCATTCCAACTCTCCAAACATAGTTGTAAAAAATAATTTCTTTTTTAATTGACATCCACTGTTCTGCAGCCGAACATCTATAACAATATTCAGTGTCTAATGGAGGGTTCACCTGAATCTTTTATATGGTCAATTCTATGTCTCTAATTATAAAGAAAGATAAACATGAAAACCACCTAGCTTACTAAATGCCTCTATTCAAGCAGAAAACACTAGCAATCTGTTTGAAATTTGCCCCATAATTAGAATGTATTTTCAAAATGTGTACAGTTTTCTTCAAGGAAAATTCGACACTCATGACAGTATCGCGGCATACAATCAATCAAGAAAAGATTCAAAACTGATCAAACGTCACTGAAACATTTGAAACTTTTAAGTGTACTCAGACCTCTTTTGAAATACATCAAGCAATGCCCAAGAATTCAGGTATACCACTGGCAGTAAGTAATTAGCAGGACAATCTCAATAGATTAGTATGCAAATGATATCAAGACAATTCATCAAAAGCCCCTAACATAGCGATACTTCTAATTACATACAAGTAATTTTTCTTACGAGAAAAGCCTATTGAAATGACCCAAAACTGCCTACTCTTATACTAAATACTTCTTACTATTCTCAGTTCTACAAATAGGGGTGGTTCATCGTGTTCACTTCCAGGCATATAGCAGAGAATTACATAATGCAAACTATTTACAACGTCTCTAACATAAATCACAATTCTCTGCTTGGCAACAAAATTACCCTAGGAATACGAATGCAGAGATGAAAAGCACAAACCTACTATTGATGACATCGATTTCGTGCAAAGTGACACAATGCACGACCTCCTTTCTCTTCTGCAGCTCGCCCTCCGGACACCGGACGAACTTGGTATGTGGCCCCACGGCATCATAATCTCTCGAGCGGCCAATCGACCTCCCGAGCTTGGTAACCTTTCCCGACGCCTTATCGAGCGCGACCACGTCCCCGCTCTGGACTTTCTCCTTATTCAAGGCCTCTATCATCTTCGCCCCGAGCTCGTACACCGTCTCCATGTCAGTTGTCTTGAGCGTGAGCTTCCCGGTCTTGGCAGCCGCATTGGACGAAGACGGATTCCCATTGGAAGAAATCGGCCGGTCGATAGAGATCTCGACAACCTCTCCCTCGATTATCTCCGACTCTTCCTTGATGCGCACACCAATCGCTCGACGGAATGCCTGCATGAGTGCCTCGGTCTTGGACAGCTCTAAGGAGAACAGCTCCGACGCGGAAACAGACGCAAAGGGGGTTTCCTGGCCAAGGGACTTAGCAAGGGCCATGGCAATGGCGGTCTTACCGGTGCCGGGCTGCCCCGCGATGAGAATCGCCCGGCCCGCAATCCTGCCGTCCCGGATGAGTTGGAGGATCAGCCCGGCGGCCTTGCGCGCAGGCAGCTGCCCGACCATACCCTCGGAGACATCCCGCGCTTCCATGGAGGAGTCGAGACCGAGGCCCCGGATGTGGGAGTGCGCGCCGATCCGCTCTATTCTCGTCAGGTCCCGGCTCTCCGACAGACGCTTTAGCTCCGCCATGGCTGGTGCGCGAGAGGATGCGAGAGAGGAAAAGGGAACAAGGGTTTAGTTAGGGTTTTAAGTTTCGAGTTTTGGCCTTTTGGGAGAGAACGGAGGGAGGAAAGGGTTTTGCTTGTTGCTTTCGCGAAGGGAGTGCTTTCTAGATAGTAGAGACCGAAGCTGCTTTCAGTTCTTCACAAGTCACAGGCGAGTGCTTATCCTCTGCTGCGCAGTATTTTACTACGCAGAAAATCAACGATGCCGATTAGAGGAGGGCTTTCGAGATTGAGTTGCACAAATCTCGAAGTATATCCAATGGCTGGAACGCTGCGCAGTAGTTTCCAGCGCAGCAGAGAATATGAATTGGTCACGGGCAAGGGGGTACTCAGGGTAGGGATTTGATGGACTAATTTGGGCTTGAATTACCTGTTTGGGCCCAATTTGTTTGCTCGTTCGGATAAAAGCCCAATAGAGTGATGACGCTAGGGGGTCCGTTAGGTTACTTGGGTAGAATTGGGTAGCAGCGTAGCAGGGGTTATGCTTATGCATTTGAATCGATACAACATTAATATACTGAATTCATAAGAGCTGCATAATAATAATCATCATGGGATGACCCCTTATGATTTGTGATTAGAGAAGATTACATAACTAATTAGGGGAAGAAAACTGATGCATAATAGGCTAATAGCAAAGTAATTAGCCTGAATGCCAGGCGACTACCCGGGTATACGAACTCCATGTTACCACAAGAGTCACTACTACTGAAAGTTTGCTAATGCCATTCACAATTCACCCATGTATGAAGGTACAAAAATGAAGGCAATTTGAGCCCTCAATCCCTCATATATATTTTGCAACCAGTAAAGTAAAGCAATGCTTTCAATATCCAAATGTTTAGGAGATTATGTTTTATCTGGATCTAAGTCATCATCTTATAGCATTTTCCTTCTGTTAATTCAGTTTGGCAATCGCAGTTCCATTTTAGCAATTAATTGCACTTTAATTCCCTAGCAGGAAAGAGCACAAGCTTCTTAACCCATTGGGTTAGACCCGCCTGATGAACTGGACTGGTTCTTGATGATATTCTTTTAAATGTTTCTTAAAGTTCCCACTGGTGCTTTGAATCTAAAAACCACCAGCCTTTGCAAGACATGCACAGAGTCAGGAAATCGGTGTTTTTTTCTTTTTTCCTCTTGGCTGCTTGTTTCTGGTACAGTGGTACTTGCCTGTCTTCTCTATTTAATAATACCAATCCAAGTTCTAGTTCATGTTCATCACTAGTTCACTAACCTGCACATACATATTTTATCAGAAACTCACGAAGTGATTGTGCCCAGGCAATGCATATTTTATCCTTGAACTTGATAGGGTGAAATGAGTCGCACATTGAGCATTACCACTGAGCAAGTTCTGTCATATAAGTTTTGTCAGTTGAACACGAAAAAAGACAGCCAAAATAATTACTGTATTTGATTTAGCGATGTCCCTTTTCTCTCTTGCTCAGCTCATATAGTAAGTTCAAACCATTGCTATGATTGGTTCAGTCCAGCCTGATTGGAAAGTATAAAATTTGTGTTGAAGTTTATGATGAAACTCTGTATTAGATATCGACATAAAACCGACCTATAGAGAAGATGATATAAGAGACATGCACACATAACATATGAAATATACCATCTAAAATATATTTCATAATGTAGTTAACAACAAGAATCTATGTACAATAATTGAGGTATCTGAATTTGTTTAGTGGAACCTAATGATTGATATAATTATTGCTTTGCTTTCTTCATGTCCACATGTAATCATATTTGATCCCTCACATTCTTACATAAGTAATTGATTTGGTTCTAATTTTAGCATTAGGTGCACAATTCAATTTGTCAGGCATTAAAATGTCAATTTCTACAAGATACAAGTCACCTGATTACCACTATGAGGATCAAGAATTAACATACACTACTTGTATAGAACTACTTTTATATTGTCACTTCGTATTAAGGCTTATGGTAACAAGTGAGGCACAATTGAGGTGTATGAAAGCTGAACTTGCAACACTATGATTGCTAGCATTTCTTGTATAAGGCAGCATGGCAATCATTTCAAGCCACTCAGTCTCAATGCACTCCGTTGGACACTCGAATTATACAAAAATCAAAACATATCAACATAGCAGAAGAAAAGTACTATTCTTAATGCAATATTGCAATCACGTTTCTGAACAGAACAACAGCAGAAATTGGATTACCATTAGAAGTGGCCGCATTATATTCATATTTTCAGTGAACTCATTTCAGACCAATTAGCCATGCCAAATTAGGGCATATATAATTTAATTAACAAAAATATAACTCATAATGAGCGTACCTTTACATTATTAACCTGATTTACTTGGATAGTTAATAATCTTTCTTAACACAACAGTTCTAGCCATTCTTATATCTCGTCTATACTGATCATTCTGTTCTCCTAATTGCTCGACACTTCTCGTAAAAGCCCCCATCTTTCTCTTAATCTCCTCCATTCCGAACTGCACAGCCTCGTTATCGCTCAAGACAAAATCGGTATTATCCAGCATCGCCCTGATCTGAATCTCCAAGTTCTCGGTAAGAGCCTTGATGGAATCCAAATCGGATATAGCCATCAAAGTTCCAAGCTGCATTGTGTTCAGCACGTCCCTCTCGCCTTCAATCGCACTCTGATACCCTTTAAATAATGAATTGATCCATGTTCCAATTGACCCGACCGGGACCGCGACCGCAGCGGTCGCAAGAGCGGTCAAGAGGGGAGGAGCCGACACGGACGCGGCGACGATCGAGCACAAGACTACGGCCACGACGGCGGCCACGAAGATCAAGCTGGAGATCTTTTTCCACGACTTGATCGACTTGAGCTTGCTATCGAGCTTGTTCTTCCTCTTGAGCATCTTCTCGAGCATATTGAGATGCCGGATCCGCACCGACTCGAGCACCTGAAAGAACTCCGGCGTAAAAGGTTCCCCCATCTGCTTAAACCTCTCCAGCTCCTGCAGCGTCAAGGAGAAATCGTTCCCCTGATCGCCCCGCTCCTCCTCGAACCTATCCAACGCCAATTGGATCGAGATCTGGCTATCCCTCACCCGCTTCAAGCAATTCTCCAAGCAATTGCAGAAATCGAGCGACTCGACGCTGGTGTTGAAGTACTCCTCGACGAGCTGGAACAGATCGGGGTTGTTCCAGATGTCCCTCTTCGCCTCGAGCAGCATCGTCACGACCTCCCGGTTCAGATCGAGCAGCCCGCCGGTGACTTCCAGGAGGGAGTTGAACGAGAGCGACCGCATCGGCCCGCCGACGCTCGCCATGGAGGAGAACACCCGCGTGGTCCGCTGCTGTAGGTTCGCGTCGAAGGTCTGGATCTGCGGATCGGACCGGCATTGCGCCAGGTACGAGCTCAGCTCCGCCGTGTACGGATTCGCTGCCGCTGCTGCTGATGATGATGTTGACGATGATGATGGTCCTGACGAGGTGGTGCTGCCTGTTCGAGGTGTAAGACTGCTCAGTTTACAGCCCATGGAGTCCGATCGAGGGTGGGTGGGTGGATTGGTTGGTTGGTTGGTTGACTCTCGAGTGGCAGCGATTGGTGTAGGAGAAGGAAAAGAAGCGAAGAAGAGGTGAAGGAAGGAAGGAAGGAAGCTGCGACCTGCGTGGGTTGTTGACTGAGGAATATTGAAGACTTGGAGTCCAGACTCGAGACTGGAGAGAGGAGAGTGGTCGAGTGGAGACACATCACACACACAGCGAGTCAAGTTTGACCATTGGTGATGAGGTGTGGCAGGCCGTCAATAATGATTGCTAAATGTTGGTCCTAGTCCTACCAAATGATAGTATGATACCGAGGACTGAGGATTGAGGAATGACTAGCACGAGTGGCTACATGAAGTGGGCTATAGAAACAGCCTCGGACATGCTCTGTTCTGCCTACCGGCTGCTCCTTTCTCCGTCTGTATTCAGTCGAGTGTTCATCTCCCGACTTACTGCATTGTTCACTTCACATCATCAGCCGTTGGATCGTCTTGAGATCCGCACCGGCACAAATCTCGAGACAATCCAACGGCTGACTCTGTGAACCGCAGAATGCAGTACGGCAGGGGATATGAATTCTCTGTAGTCGCGTCCAAGTTTCTCTATTTTTATATGCGGAGGACTTTGTTATGTCTTTATCGAGGTCGATGGGCAGTTCCTTTCGCACTGGATTTTTCTTTATTTGTTTGTAAACCCGAAAGTGTAGAGAGCATAAGGAAGATTTGCATTAAATAGATTTGCAGAAAATAGAAACACATGAAAAGGGAATGCAAATAGAGTTGGATTAATTAGAGCATCTCCAAGAGACTCCCTAAAAATGGATCCCAATATACCTATATTGGGTGTCATCCTAAATTTTTTGGTAGCAAATTTTACCTCAATCTCCAACAGATTCCCAAAATATGGATCCCAATACATTTAAACTAGACCAAAATACGAATCCCAATACATTTGAACGGTTTGGATTTGGCTCTAGTTTTGGGAAGTTGGATTGGGAGTGCCCAAAAAAGCCACCAAAATAGCTAAAATTAGAGAGGATTTTGGGATAGCCCAAAAATTGGGAAGGGTTTTGGGCTTCTATTGGAGACCAAATTTTGTTCTTAATTCCCAATAATTGGTTTTAGGAATGGTTTTGGGAAGCTCTTGGAGATGCTCTTTACAACATAACAAAGGCAAAATTCATCTTAATGTACTTCTTTCTTCGAAATGTATATTGCATTATAAGAAGCATTTTCTTACATTGTAATAGTACAACCATACAACAATGAATATTCTTCGTTTTTCAATCTTACAATGCCAACAGCAGTATCATTGGCACAGCATTATCCGTTGTGAGATGCTGCTACATTTCAATCTTATTAGCCTGTGAGGTACCTGCCTCATATGGAAAATATAAGATGTCCCTTGTTGCTCTTCAAGTTCTGTAAAATTGCAGTGGAAGCCGATTATGCCCCATCTCATATAGTACGAGCAGTTCGGTTTGTAACTATTTCAATTGCAGCGAAAGCAGATAGGGCATCACTCCTCTTTTGCAGGTATCCGTGTCATTTGTGAGAGTAATAGCTGGTAAACTTTAGCTTTGAGCTGTCAGGAAAAAAAAGAGCATAAGTGTCAAATAACCCAAGTTCTGTGAAGTTGTACGCCTGCAGATAAGATACAATTGAAACATCTTACCTCTTCGACACCTACTCCACTTGTTACAGACACTGGGATTGCGCCTTCCGGACCAAGAGCCTTATATTTATCCAAATCATCTAATGCACAAGCTGAAGCTGAGGGTTGCTCCAAAAGATCACATTTAGAAACTACATCTATCCATAGTTTATCTCCGTACTTCTCCTTAATATCTTTGTAAATAATAAACTAAAATTAAAAAAAGAAAAAAAGAAAAATGGAAATTAGTGAAAAGGACAAACTTTAAACCCAAAAAAAAAAAAAGTAAATGCCAAAGTGTCTTTTTATTTACTTACCTGATCATCTGATGAGGTGCCACAGTCTCCGGAGAGGTCATGAACATAAAGGACAGCAGTTGGCAGATGCGAAAGAACTGCTAGGGTTAGCTTCTCTATATTATTCCTCTCATCTACAATAGCGTCAATAGAAAAAAAAAAAATGCAAGATGTGCCATGTTAGATTGTCTTGATAGAATATCATATATTCATATTAGAATAAGAAAGAAGACAACATGGTGGCTACCTTCTTTTCTTTGCAGGAGCCCTGGAGTATCAGTAACCTACATTAAATTAATCTTGTTGTCTAAGTAGCGATTTAAAACTATAACTAAAATAAAACAAACAGAATTCAGATTAATGCTGGTATCAAGTTTTATTCTTGGTTTGTACAGCAAGAATTCTATCAGGATGGCGTTGTAGGATTCTGACAGTCTATGTACACTGACGGAAGCTATTTTTCACATCAATTGATTGATTTGCTCCAATTTGAACCAAATAGACTTCAAACCAGTCACTTGACGACATTTAATGAAATTGCAGAATTAATTAACCTGAAAGCGCTCATAATTCAACACAATGTGACCCATCAAGACCCCTCTTGTTGTGAAAGGGTAATTGCAAACCTGTGTAAAAGATCAATGCTTAGATTATAATGTAATCATAAACTAACTTGTGAGCAATACAGAAGAAACATTTTTTTCATCCAACCTCAGGTTTTCCAGATGAAAGGATACGAACTAATGATGATTTCCCCACATTTGGCGCACCCACAAGACAAAGTGTTGGGAGATATGGATCAATAACCGGCATAGCACGTAGACTCTGCACCAATGCCGAACATTTCAATAACAGTACAGGGGCAGTAACTTCTTATATTCGATTATCAGAATACAAATTTAAAATCTGTACTGTACAATGCGTTACTTCAGCTGCATATACCGAGTATAGAAGGGCAAAAACAACAACACTGTTCACTTACCTTGGCAACATATAATAGATCAACACTGTTCACTTACCTTGGCAACATATAATAGATCGTCGAGGGCATTCTTCCCTTGATTAAAAGTTTCCTGAAGCTTTTTCACACCCTGCATATATTATCAGAAAATTAAAAAAAATATTAGTAGAAGTGAATGAAATTTTAACAATGACCTTTGGATGTGTAAAAAATGAACCACACATGTGACCGAAACTTAATGGTTATCAGAGATACAGTAGAGTGTTGTTGCTTTTCATCACTATCAATTTGATAGAAAGAACTCAAGTTATTATGTGAACGCATTTTATACTAATTGTGTGAATGAGATCTTGCACACTGACAAAATTAATAATACAAGGAAAATGTATATAAACCAAAATTTATTACTAACCTCACCGAGTCGTTCCTCAGCCTCACGCTTTGTTGATGACTGTCAAGGATAAACATTTAACCTGAATAAAAAATTCTATTCTTTTCACTTAGCAAATTATACAAGTAATACTGATATGGCAAAGATTTTCACAATCTAGTTATCACAAGTGATGAATATATGCAGTTCCATTGTCTTTAAATCAACGAGTATAGATAAATAATCTGAAACTTTCTAAATTTAGTGTAACTTCTGAGCAACAATTTTCATTCGAATAAAATTATTGTAAATTAAATAGGTTAACCTGAGCACAAAGGGAAGCATGTTGTTTTCCTACAGATATGAGCCTTTTCCTGAGAGAATCCACTCTTCCAAGTACCTATGCAATACAAATCAAGACCTAAATAATCTCTTTTTGATGAGAAATGGAATAATATAACAAAATTAAACTCCGCAATTGCTATTTGTTAACTTGACAGCTTGACATTTTTTTATAGATTCATATTCCATCAATTTATTCCAAGTGCCCAAACCCACCATAGATAAGAAAGAATATCATTATGTATATTTAAAAAATAAGTACCTTCTCATAGTTACCCTCCCCAAAAGTTAGCTCAATAAGAGAACATTCATAGGGATGCAGAAACTTCTTATTGGGGAAGTTCTCAACATACGTTCGCAGGGGAACTGCCAATTCCTGAAAAACAAAAAAAAGTATCGAGTATGAGTAGATTTAATTTAGAACATAAGCTACAATTCTAAAACAAAATCATTCAGGAAGGTGAATAAAGATATCAACTTACTTTCATCAGCGTATCAAGTTGTTTCGCGGCTTTGTTTCTCTCACGCTTTGCAATGTTTGCAATTCCTAATAGTATCATTTGAAGATAAAAAATTTACATTAAAACAAAGTTCAAAGAGGGCATTGTCTTTGTTTTCACATACCGTCAATTTGAAACAGTGAAGAGTAGAATAGACATGTACGTCGAAACAGTAAGCATGTTAGCGAGATTAATTGCAATATATACAAAATCTCATTAACATATACTATAAACACACATTTTAGGATACATAAGTGCATAACATCATTTTAGCTTATTATTCACAGAAACTGAATGCACCTTTTGTCGCAGTAACATTTCTTGCTTTTCTCTGGGCAGAGGAGAGAACATCAACAGCCGGCATGACCATAGGTAGTTTCTGAAAAGCCCCAACACTTTGATGACTACCAACATCTTTTTCCTACATAAAAAAGGTACCAACCCACATGAAGCACATTAACATCAAATCATCTGCAAGTAATAAAAAAATGTGAAATCAATTACCTCCTTTGCAGATCTTCTCCCACCATCTTTGGCAATTTCATAGGTCGAAGAATGCAATTTCTGGCTTAAGCAAATCGACACACTTCTCATCCCATTTAAACCCGGTACAAAACCTGAGAGATAGATCAGAAAACATGATTTGTAACAATTAGCTGTTAAGTCGAACGTGATGCCTCCAACATGTTCGACAAAATGCCGCAACCAAATTAACCACTCCACCCGCAAACATTTCATCAAAGTAACAGCATGCTGCCCGCCTGCCCCTGGGCAATTGAATAGAGATGGTTGTAAATGTAACGCACGCACCTGGCGCCCTCCCCCTGTTCCACACGGGCGCCTTGGAGGAGGAAGGAACGGACCACCTGTGCAACAGACTGAAAGCCCTGCTGCCGCCGCCGCTCATGTCTCCAGAGAGAGTGAGCTAGAAAGATTGCCTCAACTTTCAACCTGAGAAGGAATGAGAGGAGACCGCCCTCCGCTTGTCACTCTTCCCCGGTGCGGAGGTTTCGCGCGATTGTTGAGACGGAGAAACAAAAGAAAATATCGCAAAGATAGTCCTTTGGGGATTGAGTTGCACGAATCTTAAAGCGAATTCAACGGCCACAGTACTGCGCAATAATTTAATGCGCAGTAGTCCAGTAGAGGATATGATATGAATTTGGTCTTATGGTAGCCGAATGATATGTTATTGATAGAATCATAGAGGGCTGAATTGGGCACCGGTTTGGGCTGAATCGGGTTTGGACTTTTGGAAAGACAGCTGCGATGTGAAGACGGGAGATGCGGCCCGCTGACTGCTGAGGGAATTTTTTGGAGTACTGGTAAGTGGTAAGTTAACTGCCCATTTTTCTTTTTAGATAAAGATGAGAGGTTAGTCACTCAAATTTAAATATTTATAAAAGATTTTCTATTTAGGTTTCGGACCTATAATTTTCCACACGGAGAGTGTTTTCCTTAACTACTAAACCAAAAGCTCGTTCTCATTAGAAACGCATTATTATGGAGTGCAATAAAAGGAACCATTTCAACTTAAATATCAGTCATTTTCTCTGTTTCTTTCTTAATGTAAATCAATCTGGATCTTCGTGACTCTAAAACATTAATAAAATAGAGTTTGTTTGCACAATAAATTTAAAAATAAAGTAATAAACACTTTAAAAACTTAAACAATGGAAAAAAAAAATTATCTCTTAGTATTTTCATATGACAAATCTATTAGGAATCATAAATCAAAATTTCGGACGCAACAACCTCTAGTTTGATCAGTCGTTTCTATTTTGGAGCGAAATGCAATATTTTCACAATAGTTTTATTACGTAAAAATTAAATTAATATGAAAACATTTGTATTTCGCTCTAAAATTTTATCTAAAGATAGTGTGATGTTTATGCTCATGTTCATCAAGTTTCTCTTAGTTGTACCCATGTCCTAATTGGCATACTTCCAAGTCAAAATGAAAAAAAAACGACAATGCATTAGCTCTATCAAAAGCTGCTCTCAACGTCTTACAATGAATCCTGCGTTTCTTGGTGGAATAGTTCGTTGATGTCTTGATGCAAACATCAAAGATTTTTTTTTTATATTTTTCTTTTTTTTGATCTTATTGGAACACTCACCCCCATGAAAAAAAAGTCACAAATATTATAATCATTAGGCTATCAGAATAGAAAAGGAAGACCATGACTTCATTTGATGCAATTTCAGAGATGACTTCATTTGATGCAAGACACAGCACAACACTTTTTTAGATAAAATGAGTACCAACCACTTAAATTTAAATGTTCATAAAAATATTTATTTGAAGAACTGATCTTTAATTTAGTGGCTAAACGCGATGTTTTCTATGTGGTAAGTCGTGGATTTGAAACCATAATGTATGTCTTTTATAAACAATTAATTTGGGAGATTTAGGATTTTTTAAATACTCCAATAGTCCAATTAGATGCTTCATAACTAGAGAAAAATAAAAACGATCTTCAATGTATTTTTTATATCTTCGTCAGTTTCATTTCTTGGTACTCTCTCTCTCTCTCTCTCTCTGCTGCAACAGTTCTTCTGATACGTTTTCTGAAATATAATCCAGTCCGTTTTAGATCAACGTATAGGATTATAATTGGAAAAGCAGGCCCTGCTTAGTGCTATTAAACACAGGGCATGATCAATTTGGCAAACTCCCTCCTCAGGATTTGTATCAGCTATATACCATACTCTTTTTTCTTTTTTTTTAATATCAGAGACAAATTTCATTCAAATGAAGTGATTACAATATTACATCTATTAAAAATAACAGAAAAATTAAATTTCTCCAATGCTAAATCAAACTCAAAATGATATTAAATTTACTACATCAAGCCTTCTACTTTCAGCGATGATGTTCTCTCAAGTTAAGTGACAAATTTGAAAAAATATATGATTTATTTATCGAAATTACCGCCTGGATGAATCTCATCGTCTTTGGTTTATGATAGATAAGAGAAGTTATTGAGTGCTTCGCAAACCTCCAATTTTAATATAACATTGTTGAAATCGAAGCAAAGATTTGTCATCTTGATTGTTTTCTATTATATAACACTTCCATTCCATTGAAAGACCTACAGAAAATAAAATGAAAATATGTAGAGTTCACCCTATTAAGTAGGTCATTCATCCACTCCTTTCTCACAGTCTTACAAACTCACTCACGTGCACTCACGTGCATGTGTTGTATAAATATTAACTGGAAATCGTAATGTATCAGTTTGCTCAAAAAAATGATATCTATAAATCGGAAAGATAAAAATGTTCATTGACAAATAGTATTTGTTAATTTAAATATAGTAGACGGTTGGATAAGTAAAAAGGGTGGTCCGTACTTGGTAGCAATTACCCAAAAGAAAACCCCACACTGCCAAATCTGGACCGTATAAATGCATTCAACGGCCGCCATAATACCACGGGAGGATGATTTTAATGGTAGCGGATACGGACCCCTTCCCGTCGGGTGCTCATCCCCTAACTTCATTATGCAGTTCACAACGTCAGCCATTAGATCGTCTCGAGATCCGCGCTAACACGAATCTCTAGACAATCCAACGGCTGAGGTTCTGAAAACTGCACAATGCAGTACAGCGCCTCAGCCCAACACCCGTTTCCGGTTTTCCAAATACCAAATTAATTGCTCAATCAATAGTCAATGACCTTTTTTAGTTTGTTTTTACTTTTACGTTTTCCCCCACAGATTCCCTCCGTTTCCTTCGCCTCTTCTCCATTTCCCCAAAAAATCCCCCCCCACATTGGAGCCACTATTTAATCCCCAAAACCTCCCATCTCTCCCGCATCCATCCCAGTTGACAACCCGAGACTGCATTCTGCAACGCATCGGGGTCGGGGAACAAGGGAAGGAAGGAAGGAAGAGGTCCGTCCCCTCGACCTCGTGCTCCCAACTCCAAACCCTCCTCCTCTGATATCCCTTTCAGATCTCTCCTCCTCCGCCTGCAATGGATCTGGAGAAGAAGCACGCCGTCTCGGACGTGGGGGCCTGGGGCATGAACGTCGTCAGCTCCGTCGGGATCATCATGGCCAACAAGCAGCTCATGTCTCCCAACGGCTACGCCTTCTGCTTCGGTATACTCAACTCAACCAAACCCTCTTCTACCCCCTCTTCACTTCTTTACTTGTCCATTTAAGAATTTTCTTGCAAAAATGGAATGAGTAGATCTGGTAAGGTAATTAATCAGTGGGGAGATTGAATAATAAATGGATGTTGCTTCTGTGCTCACACCCATATAATTTTATTGTACCGGTTACAGATAAATCTCATAATGGATAATACTCATTTATAATCATCAGATCGAAAAGAAAATTTTTTAGTGGGAGTATTGTCGTCTGTACAGTGCAAATTTGAGTTATTTTGGGATGATTTGTTATTGGGTTTCCTAATATGGACTTGATATTGTGAGAATTGCAAGAGTTTTAAAATTTTGTTTTCTGAAATGAGGGTTTACTAATTTTGGTTAACACGTTCAGCTACAACACTCACTGGGTTCCATTTCACGGTGACGGCCTTGGTCGGTTGGATCTCGAACGCCACTGGCTACTCCATGTCTAAACATGTGCCGCTGTGGGAATTGATTTGGTTCTCTATCGTGGCTAATATGTCCATCACGGGAATGAATCTCAGCCTTATGCTTAATTCTGTTGGGTTTTATCAGGTCAGTGTATTATTAAGTTATAATAATCAATTGCAAAATGGTTATAGAAAGAAATTCAGGAAATTTGCTGCCTTTTTTTGTGTTCTCAATGGGTCAGAGAATGTATAAAAATGAAATCATTGCTCTGGGAATTTGGTCCTTCAATTGGTTGAGCTATTTAATAATTTTGGAAAAAAACATGAGCCATGTCGAGGGGCAGTCTTACAAACTCAATGTACAATTTTCAGATCATTTATCATATTTTTGTGAAACTGTCAGTTGGTGCTTTTAAACTATGTATCTGACAAAATTTATTTATTGGTTGTTTTAATTGTAGATCTCGAAATTGAGCATGATACCAGTGGTCTGCTTGATGGAGTTTATTTTGCATAGCAAGCACTACACAATGAAAGTGATAATCTCTGTGATAGTGGTTGCCTTTGGTGTCGGGATTTGCACAGTAACTGACGTTGAGATTAATGCAAAGGGGTTTATTTGTGCTTGTGTAGCTGTTTTCTGCACTTCCCTTCAACAGATTGTAGGTTATTTTAACTTTCCTGATACCATTATAGTGATCACTTGCAGTACCTTCCTGTTTATTGAGCTGCAATATATCCATTAAAGATGCCGAGTAGTTGATCCTTTATCGTGGTTACTGGCTTAACATCATTGTGGAAAAAATACCGAGCTACCGCACTGATTAAGTTAAAAGTTAATTCAAAAAATGATTTTAAGTGCTTAATCAGCTGAAATTCGGAGCTTAAATGGCTTCTTCGACATTGCTTGTTCAAAATTATATACATTTTATTTCTATCTTTTGTATGGAAGATTGATTATAAGTGCTGATTGTCATTGCCTATCTTTCAGACGATTGGTTCCTTCCAGAAGAAGTATAACATTGGCTCTTTTGAGCTACTCAGCAAAACCGCTCCTATCCAGGCCGCCTCTCTCATTGTTTTGGGTCCATTTATTGATTACTACCTCAACGGCCATTCGATTGCCGAATATCCATACTCTGTTGGTGCAGTTGTAAGTCTCTTATCATCTCACTTGCATTTGATTCTTGTAATTCTAGATAGCACTGTTTTCAGCATGCTTGTAAAAGTCGGGGTGATTATATTCCACTAAGTTTGTAGGCCGTTCTGGCACAGAATTCTGGCAGAATGAAAATTTAAAAAAGGTTTGGTGTGAAGCATTAAATAAAGAGAAAGTTACGGCTAGCATTATGGAAGTTTGCCATAGGTGCTCTTTTCATGGTGTAAAAAATGTTTTTGCTTAAAGTCAAACAAGCCCCACTACTAGCTGATCATTACGTATATCTACTAATATTCTAAAGAACCAACTGTTTTATGCTTTTAGCTTGTATTTGACAATTCTACTTTTTTATTTTCCAGTTTTTCATCCTTCTATCTTGCTCCCTTGCTGTATTCTGCAACATGAGCCAGTACCTGTGTATTGGTCGGTTCTCGGCCACATCATTCCAGGTTTTAGGCCACATGAAAACTGTATGTGTGCTGATCCTAGGTTGGATCCTGTTCGACGCGGCGCTAACCCTAAAGAACATCATGGGCATGCTGGTCGCTGTCGTGGGCATGGTAGTTTACAGCTGGGCAGTGGAGGCTGATAAAAAGGCCGCCAAGTTTGTTTCAGTTAGAAGCAGTAGTGATATGTTGAATGCAGAAGATGTAAAGCCATTAAAAGAGAAATCCAATGATCTTAATGACTCTGATATGGAACATGGGCAAATGAAGAGCTAGTTGTGCCTTTTCTTTTATTCTTCTTGCTCGGTTAAAATATCATTTTTAGTTGGTCTAGTACTCATTGATTCTTTTGGCCGGAGGTTTTATATATAAATATATATATATATACGTCTTCGTTTTGAATAGCGACTTGATTAATTTGTTATAGGAAGTGCTTACACGTTTGTATTTAGAAAATTGGAAATTTTTTAAAATTGAATTTGTCCAAGTAAAATTTTATTATTTTTTTGTTTAAGCTGGAAACTGTGAACTGTGTAGAGATGTTTGTGATGGCAACACGATGGAAAGGTACTGGTATTTTGTCATAATTTCATGGTTAAAGACTTAAATAAAGCAAAAGACAAATTAGTGGTGGTAAGCTGGTACGGTTGCACAGTAAACATATATAAAATGTCATCGTATAAAATATTGAGAAACATCTTGCGTCCATAAATGTATAAATTCCATTACTACATCAATTTTGTAATTTTTAAATCAAATTTGTAACCTATATCATATAATTAATTATATAATTATATGGAGTAAATCTAGCGTGCCCCAATGAGTACAGATGCCTCCCGTGTTTCTAATTCGAAAATCATACTAAACCATCAAAAAAATTTTATTTATGGTTTTCATTAAATTCTTTATATTGAAATCTCTTAGGATTGAGTTTTTTAAGTATATGTATTGAAATTGTTTAGGATGACCTCAAAATAATAATAAAATAATGTATAAAATAATGTCATCTTTAAAAAAATCCAAAACAAATACTTAAAGAAATAAAAAAATGGAAAATTTTTTTATATCCTACGAGATTTTGATATAAAAAATTTAATGAAAATCATAAATCAAAATTTCGTAATGATTTAGTATGGTTTTTGAGTTAGGAGCACGGGATGCCTCATAGCGCTTTACTCTAATTATATGATATATAGGCTACGTAGCGCTTTAAAATATTGTCATAATGTTACATCTTTCGCATTAGCTTGTTAAAGTAAATATAATATATCTTTGAACATGTTATACTCATCAAATCTCATGAAGTGTCGGAGAAGTTAGTGCTGCTGTTATTTTTTCTTAGAAGATGAACAATTAATGAAATGATGCGACTGAACAAGCATATGTTAATTTAACTACATTTTCAGGATAATTTACTGAGCTGACATGCTCATCTTTCCGGTGCTATCAAAACAAAATAGTACTAATTTAAACGAGCCGAGCCGAGCCGAGCCGGGCCTCGTTTAATTAACGAGCCAAAAACACAACCTCGAGCTAGCTTGTTAAGCTCGTTTATTTTTTTAATTATAAAATTTTAAGTATATTATATCAAAATGTATATAAAAATTAATATAAATGGACTAATAAATATATGTTCATACCCATTTTACATAACAATTTCATGTATATTTGATCATATGTTGTATAATATATTAATAATTTACGATAAGAACAGTATAAATTGTAATTAGTAATAGTTTATCGAGCCAAACGAGTTTAACGAGCTGAGCCATGTCAAGCTCAAGCTCGGCTCATTAGCTTAACGAGCTTAACGAGCGAGCCAATAGCGAGTCGAGCCCGAGCCACTAACGAGCGAGCCACGAGCCATGAGTTTTTTTGCCACTCCTAAGTACTATGAACATAAAAAAACTGAAGTAGAATAACTATTTTATAATCGGATGGTCACGATATATCTTTTAGATACAATTGAAGATAAATATCTGATAAAAACCGTTCGATTTTAAATGAAATGTTTAATTCTTAGCCGATCCATAGAAGAACAGCTCTGGTAACATTACTCAAATATAGTAATACTGTTGTCAAACAAGATGCCATATTTCAAACCTGTATATCTGCAGCCAGGGGCGGAGGGGGTGTGACCCCCTGATTTTTGAATCTGTATACAATATATACAGAAACGTTAATATGCAATAGTGTATTTTGTTAAGAGTTTTCAATTCACCTCTCAATAAATTTTATCTCTCAGCGTCTCAACCTCTTAATTTCAAATCCTGACTCCACAGCTGACTGCAGCTCACTCCTTAACAATATTTTTACGGACCAGTGGCCACCCTCGATCATCAGCTGCTAACTAATTAAAGACAATTCCAATTTTCATTATGTTCTTTATACCTTCAGTTTCTTGTTCTCTCTCTTTGAGCCAGGGGTGTAATTTGTAACCGAACCATTTCCGTTCTTTTATGCGCTTTTTATCTCTAAAAAAGGATAAGAGATTAATTTCACTTCCTTGATCTATTTGCCTATTCTTCCCTTTTTTCTACCATAATTTATGCATCTTGTGTTGTTGAAAATTAAGAGGCGAGCCGATGATCATGAATCAAGAAAAGAAGCCGGTGGTGTCGGATGTCGGAGCATGGGCCCTGAATGTGGTCAGCTCCGTCGGCATCATCATGGTTAATAAGGAGCTCATGTCCCCGAATGGCTATGTCTTCAGCTTCGGTATTTCTATTTGATCTCTTACATATATATATCATCAGGAATGGTTTTCCAGGACTAATCCTTTTTTTTTTTTTTTTTTTGCAGCAACGACACTTACCGGTTTTCATTTCGCGGTGACTGCATTGGTCGGCTGGATATCAAGTGCGACCGGATATTCCGTGTCGAAAAATGTGCCTCTCTGGGAACTCTTATGGTTCTCCATTGTGGCCAATGCATCCATTACAAGCATGAACCTCAGCCTTATGCTTAATTCTGTTGGATTTTACCAGGTCTGCCTTTTTCTTACTTTGAATTGATTGGCATTCTCTTGACCTGTATATACTGCACCTTAATTGGCACATTACTATTATTTCAATAATTGATATATTGAATTCTGATAGACATTACCATTTGTGTATTTCCTATAACTAGTAAAGAGCCTATGCCTTACTTTGGGCTAAAATTATTATATCGTATAATAAAGGGTCGAAAGCTCATCCCTTGTGAAAAAACTAATATGGGCCTTAAATTTTAATGGGTCGGGACATTAATGTACATCAACGGGGGTGATCAATCTAAGTAAACAATCAACGACTGAGATTTCTTCTTTGGAAAAGATAGAACTTTTATGTCAAAAAATCCAACCTGCTTTTATTAGGAGTAAGGATAATGAAAGATATATATTAATTTTCTGTAACAACCAAAAACTGATAACTCGCAAAAATATTGGCAGATTTCGAAGCTGAGTATGATACCAGTGGTCTGCTTAATGGAGTGGATCCTGAATAGCAAGCACTACTCGAGTAAGGTAATAGCGTCCGTCATAGTGGTTGCATTCGGTGTCGGGATCTGCACCGTTACCGACGTGGAGATCAACGCGAAGGGATTCCTTTGTGCTTGTGTTGCTGTCTTCTGCACTTCACTGCAACAAATTGTACGAGTCTTTTACTAATTCGAGTTGCAGCTCAATTGTCTGCTGAAAATTCTTATGTTTTGCCAGATCGAGTGCTAACGCCTATAACTTGTTCCTGCTATTTTAGACAATCGGTTCGTTTCAGAAGAAGTACAGCATCGGATCCTTTGAGCTGCTAAGCAAAACTGCTCCGATTCAAGCAGCCTCGCTATTAGTATTCGGCCCGTTCTTAGATTACTATCTCAACGGATGCTCGATTCTAAGTTACACATTCACATTAGGTGCAGATGTAAGTTCATATACAAAATCTAACAAAAGTAAGTCTCCTTGAACCGATTTTTATCATTTTTTTGTACTTCATTTAATCTTTCCGTGATCATCTTACAGTTTTTTCTCGCTCTCTCATGTTCCTTGGCGGTAATCTGCAATATGAGCCAGTACCTGTGCATCGGCAGGTTCTCCGCCACGTCGTTCCAAGTATTAGGACACATGAAGACCGTTTGCGTCTTGGTCCTCGGTTGGATTCTGTTCGATTCAGCTCTCACCTTCAAGAACATAATGGGAATGTTGCTTGCTGTTCTGGGCATGGTGATCTACAGTTGGGCAGTCGAGGCCGACAAAAAGGCGCTAAAAGTCCGGACCTTGGGGGATGTTTTGGACGACGAGGATGTAAAGCTGCTGAAACAGAAAGTCACCGGTGGACTTGCCGACTCCGATTTAGAGAAGTCACAGATGAAAAGCTGAACTCATTCTGATCACATATACACGTGTTGTCATTCTTAATTGTATAATATTTACTTGATTATAACAAGAGGGTTAGTTGGTTAATTAACATTTCTGGTTTAGGTTGTGATCACAGGATAATTAACACTTCTGATGCCGGATTATTGGGGGTTAATTACATGTATAGAGATGTTATGATCAGATGTCTTAATTAGAAATATATAATACAACCTTCTAATTGACAAATTATATATATATATATAATGGTTATTATGAGTTTATGACAATGTCCCTACACTGGTTTTATTTTCTGTTTATCCATGAAAGCAAAATCAATTAAGAAAGAAAGTCATCAGAAAGGTTAGAAACATGAGTGAGTGATGCATGCTGACATGCTGTAAATAAAGAATGGATACATATGTGTGTGAAGTGTGAACTAATAAGGAAACTTAGAAAATTCCAGACTAATAGTAATAACCAATTAAAGCAATTGAAGAAATATAGAGTTTTGTAATATGAAGTAATGAATTTATGCTGGGTGAAATATATCTATCCTTCATTCCTTCAGCAATTTCCGTTTTGAGTAATACCTATAGAGTTTAAATGTTACAAATTAGTTATAACTATTACAAAATTAGTACACTAGATCTATGGACAACTATCTTGAACACTAAATATTTCCCTTTTTTTAATTTTTTGTCATAAAATAGCTGCTATGGACGTCCATTGAAAAACCATCTATACATCCACAGACGTGTATAGAATGTAACAAATACATCCTAAAATGTAACAAATACATCCTGAAATGTTACCTATGAACGCTATGGACAGTCTTTCTATAGATGCTAGGTATTACTCATTATATTTTTTATGACAGCACAAGCAGACTTTGGTCTTTACAACCCTCATCATCAACTCATAATTTATGTGCGTATCCGCAAGTATCCACAAATTAATGAATCAATCTTAATAATCTGAACAGTAGATTTGGTTGTACTGGTATATAGATTGTAGATCATGCATCAAAATATATTCCATAATCCTTCAGGGGATGTACATATAAATCTTGAAAAATATATTGAACAGTAGATTTGGATGTACATAGATTGCAGATCATCGAAATATATTCCATAACCCTTCAGGGGATGTACATATAAATCTTGAAAATTATATTCCATGAACAGTAGATTTGGATGTACATAGATTGTAGATCATGCATCAAACTATATTCCATGATCCTTTGGAGGATGTACAAGTACATACAAATCTTGAAAAATCCCACGTCTGTTTAAGCAATTAACTTAATTTCACATATGCTCAAATCAACTTGTCCACATCTGTCCATTAACCGTATAACTTAGGCTATTTAGACAGTACAGGAAGATGTCAGAGGGCGCAAGTTATATTCACGCCTTTTAAGTTTGGATATCTGTCCATTAACCGTATAACTTAGGCTATTTAGACAGTACAGGAAGATGTCAGAGAGCGCAAGTTATATTCACGCCTTTTAAGTTTGGATATTAGTCAAAATAACTTAACTGTTTATACAACAGTAGAGATAAGATCTACAGTTTTTGTACATTAGAAAGTTTTCCTAATTGCCCATCTCCAACCGGCCAGATTCAACTCAACTCAACTCAACTCAACTCAGTACTCGTCAAATTGAACAGTCAGTTCGCAAGTACACATCCATCCGACCATACCCGATCCAACTAGAGAACCCGGTTGTCCTTGTCCGACTACTATTGCTATATTACTCCTCGCCTCGGAGCTGATAGGAGCACGAGGCTCCACCCCATCCATCCATCCATCCATCCATCCCCCTCTCTATCCAGCCCTCTCTACACTCTCTATACAGCCCCCCTTTCCCTCCCCTCACTCACTCGCAGCATCCATTTTTCTTGTCCGCCCTCTCCGTTGTTACTTGCCACCTCCCACGTCCCACCCACGCACTTCCCCCTTACATTAAACAGTACCCCGCCCCGCCCCGCCAAACCCTCATGGCCTCTCTCTCCTCCCACTCCCACTCCCACTTCCTCCCCACCCACTCCCTCCTCTCCAAGCCCCGCCTCCCTTTAACCCTCCCCTTCCCCCGCGCCCGGTTCCCCCGCCGCCTCGCCATGTCCGCGCAGGCGCCCGCCGCTGTCCAGTTCGACATCAAGGAGTACATGATTCAGAAGGCCGCTATGATCAACCAGGCCCTGGATGCGGCTGTACCGGACAAGGGCGCCTTGGCGTATGCTAGCCGTTTGCAGGAGGCTATGAGGTACTCGCTGTTGGCCGGGGGGAAGAGGGTGCGGCCGGCGTTGTGTCTGGCCGCGTGTAAATTGGCCGGGGGGGTTGAGGAGTGGGCGCTACCTGCCGCGCTGGCGACCGAGATGATTCACACCATGTCGTTGATTCATGACGATCTGCCGTGCATGGACAACGATGATCTAAGGAGAGGGAAGCCGACATGCCACAAGGCGTTCGATGAGCCCACGGCCGTGCTCGCCGGGGATGCGTTGCTGGCGCTGGCATTTGAGACGGCTTCTAACGTGTTGGCGTATCCTGGTAACGTGTCGGCCGACCGAATTGCCCGTGCGGTCGGGGAATTGGCCCGGTGTATCGGTGCCGAGGGTTTGGCGGCGGGGCAAGTGGTGGATCTTGAATCCACCGGGCTCAGTGAACCGGTACCGTTGGATAAGCTCGAGTACATCCATTTGCATAAGACGGCTGCCTTGCTGGAGGCGGCGGTTGTCACGGGGGCAATCATTGGGGGCGGCTCTGACGATCAGATCGGACGGCTGCGGGCATATGCGCAAAGCATCGGGCTGCTGTTCCAGGTCGTGGATGACATACTGGATCTGACCAAGTCGTCGGAGGAATTGGGGAAGACCGCTGGGAAGGATTTGGCTAGTGATAAGACAACCTACCCGAAGCTTATAGGGTTGGATAAATCACGGGAGTTTGCCGAGGAGTTGCTGGAACGGGCTAAGGAGCAGCTGAAAGGGTTCGATCCGGAGGCGGCTGCTCCTCTGGTTTACCTCGCAAATTACATTGCGTACCGCCAGAAATAGAATGCAGGTTAATTGTATAAGCGTGCTTCATTGAATGTTAATTTAATTAATGATTTTGTGTCGTTTAGATAATAAGATATAGTTTCCGATTTCTGAACAAGATTGTTTGTTACTCCTTATTTTGGAAATACCAGAAAGATACCAAAATCGATACCAAATGTATTAGTTCTTATGTTATATGGATTGATATTCATATTTAACATATTTGTATTCAACTTATCAGTATAGTATATATATTACACTATTAAAAATAAGTAGCATTGTAAAGCCATTAATTTGAATAGTATCTCATTTAATATGAATTCTAATACAGTTGGTATAGATTTTGGTATCATTTTTGGTATCTCTATGCATTTTTCTAATTTCATTTTCCTATATGGTCTCTTTCCTGTACCTAATTAGTTGTACCATTACTCAAACATCCGGTATGATACACAATGGAAGGCATAGCCGCATAGAAAAAGAAGCTCTATGTTAACCTTCTATAACGTAACGAAGCCTATATCTTGTTACAATGTTACTTTCCAAATTAGGATATGCGGGAATAAAAGAAAGCTACCAAACAAGTATATGCAAAAAAAGGAAAGTAATGTCTTTTTTTCTGTTCTATTTGACCTCTTCTCTATAATTGTAACATAGTACTAGAGGAACTTTCGCAGAACCGAATCAGATTAAAAAAAAGAAAAAGAGGAAGAATATAAACAATGATTTGTAACGCAAACCCACTGGCACCGGCATGTGAATTGTAACGGTATAATGGCAAATATTTGATGGAGGGTTTGCTCGTTGCCAAATGTTAACTCATGTATTGCATAATAGCACTTTGGAAAGTTCAAGGATTTATTGAAAGTGTCGGTCTGCCCTTCCTATTAGGTTCAGCTTTGAAAATTCAGATGTTAATATGTCCTCTCGACCTTTCCATGATTTACTGTCGAAATCCCATTCTGGAGTTGATAACATGTTAAGTTGTAACAGCTAATCTCTATTGAGTTTGTGTCGTCAGCCATCGATTACCATCAGCTGAAGAGTGCAGCTGTCAACAGCAAAAACAGGAACCCCCCCCCCCCCCCCAACCCCCCGCCGCGCCGAACAAAGGCCTCTTTTAGTCCCAAACCAAATGTAATCAGCCTTTTTTTATTACTTTCCTCTTTTACCAGTAGAACAACAAGAGATTTGTGCCCATGTTATCCTGATTCTAGTCCAGTCCGCAGGAAGCACCGTCAATTTCATCTCCTTGAATGCACAAAAAAATTATCATAGCATGTCCACCTGAAGCTGTTTGATGTTCATTCAGGAAACTTGGTAAAACAGTGTTCCACGGGATCTATTGTGGCTGCTTTTCCTGCTGCAAGATCTCTAAAAACTGGGAAAGATTATTGTTTTGGTGCTTATGGCAGCTCAAAATAGGGTTTCATTAATAATGGAAAACCAGGTGCTGATTCAGGTTTACTATGGAGGTAATTCAGGTAATCGTTATGGTGGGCAATTTGGGGGGAGTAATACTTATACCACACGTTAAAATTTTACTCTCAAAGGTGTTGCATGAGGTGCTGGTGGTTGCGATGTCAACCTTTTCACAGATAGAATATCAGTAAGTGTTTCATTTTTGCAGGAGATTTGGAAATCTGCATGGGGATGTATGCCATGTATTGTTCAGATTTCAATAGGCAGGAGCAGTGCGATTCTTAACTCATTTTCTATCAGGTTAGACAGATTGTTTACCGGGGGCGATAAGAAAGATTTTAAATGTGTACTGGTACTGGTACTGTGTAAGAGGAGGATTTGTGCAATTTGCAATTATGTTCTTGGGCACTATGAACTTATGAAGTCGAGATACTGGTTTTTCATATGGAGTTGAGAAGGGACTGCTCGGGGCTAGGGATCACATAATTAATCAAATACAGCACCAGTCCTCGTTACAACTTGTAAGCAAGGTATACTTAGTGACTTGTCTGCTGCCCTACTGAATCAAATATAATTAGTTGATTACTATACATAATGCTGAATACCAGTGTAAGATAGATGGATCACTTGTCCAGAATCACTGAATCAGTCGGTTGGTGTAGGAATATAGGATATGACATAGGATATATAGTTTTCAAGACAGCAACAGGTTCTGTAATGAGCGCTGGTGCAGACCAGTATCCAAGCCTGTGCAACCATTTACCTGTACAAGCTGTTGGTTTTTCTTTCCCTGTATGTAAGCCCGTGCGATCGAATTGCTTGTATGTGAACTGGTTCGGCACTTGGGCAATCACCCGAAAAAATTACAAAAAAAGCATGGATATACTATTTTCTTGTGATTTAATTAGGAACTGTGTACTGAATTGATTGTTTCTTAGAGGGTATTGTGGTGCACTTTCAAGTTAGTGTGCTGCATCCTAATTTATGGTCTCTGTAACCATAAACTGTATAAATTTAGTTATCAAGAATTGGGTGGATTTGACATCCAAGTATGGTATGGTACCATGTTCAAATGTACACCTAGCTTTGGTAGTGACTAATTTAGACTCCTACAGACATGGAATTTTGGCATTCATATTTGTGGTGGGGGCAAGCCAACTGAAACAATCTGATCTCTCTACTCATAAAAAATTAAAAAAAAAAATTAAAAATTTCAAATGATAGAGCTGTGCCTGTATTATCTAACTCGGGATCGTCTACCAAATCCATGAAAAGCACTGAGTCAGGATCTCGAGGTCTAGCGCACCGTTGGATCTGCGCTGCAGATCTGGCAGTGCGCCAGCAGATTCGGACTCGTATTATCTGATGAATACCCATATCTATTTATGTCGAGCCATGCATGCCTATATCATTGATTTCAATGTAAAGCTTCCCATTTCAATGAAGCATTGATAAGCAAAATCTATATAGTTGGTATTGCTTTTAATGCTAACTGTGTTTCCATGTTAGTTACCAGGAAGCAGAGAATGGGCGTTGCTCAATAATCACTGGTGATGATACCATTTTAGAGTTGGCATTTTTAGCAACATAGTACCAAGCAGGAAATAAAATTGGTCGGGTCTAAAGACAGCAATCATATTACTTGGATAGCAAAATCTTTAAATTATATTAAAAGAAATATGAGAAAATCATATTATAAATAGAAATATTTTGATGTCCTAAGCAATCAATATCCTTGTTGTTTTTACGCTTGACCAATAAATTTTTTTTAGAAGGATCAACTGAGGTATGGTGCCAGCTAAAATGGCACTGAAATGGACATTCTGATATGATATGATATGATATGATATGATATGATAATATGATATTTACTGTCAACCATTTCAATATAAAATCCTAAGAAGTGATCCAACAGGGAAAGGACAGGGACAAGTAATCACAGAAAGAAAGACACTTTTAAACAAAGATTAATTTGTAATTTTGTATGTTTTAGTGAAAAATACAAGTATCCGTTAGATTCATAAGCAATTGAACAGTCAATAAAAATTCTGTCTTGCTATAGAATTTTCTTTTTTTTAAATATTATATTTTTATTTCGAAATCATCAATGCTGGTTTTCTTTCTAGAGTAATCAACGTAGAATGTGATATTTTGCTACTTAATTCAAAGACGACTTTTGAATTTTGATGGATCAATAATATACATTTCAAGAATTACATCACCCGAGTAAAATATTATAAAAAATGAAAACGTGACACTAACTGAAATATATTCAAATATTTGATAGAGACCTAATTAATTAGGTCATTCTTACAAACTTATCTATCAGACTATCACAACAGACTATACTTTTACTCCAACTATATAATTTTATATAAAAAGGATGCATTCATCATTTTGAATTTTGATCTCTATTCCCCCCACTGAAGAAGGCCATGAATGATAAAAATCTGAGAAAATAATAGTTTTTCCTTCACATGAAAAATGACAGTTTTAAAAGTCTTCCGAATTCCCTGTCGCTCGCAGTGTAATTTCCTTCACGTGAAAACTGAAAGATTTAAAATTTTAAACAAATTTCAAAGTCTTGCAAATTCTCCCTGTCGCTCGCAGTTTAATTTCCCGCACATGAAAAATGAAATATCTGAACAAGTCTTTTTATCTAAAATAAGGCAAAATTTTCAAATTGAAGACTTGTATATTATAATTTATGAAATCATGAACTGTTTAGGGAAACAATAACAAATGAAGTCATGTTTGGGGTCATAAAATGTCTGTTTCTGGGGAGCACTGTAATTTGACTGCAACAGAGAGTGACCAGGTAGAAAGAAATCAGTGACAGTTTGTGAGATGCTTTGTGTGAATTGGAGGAGCCGCAATATATATAAACCATTAAACCGTCCAATCCTATATAACATCCAACACGTTATTTATGGACTAGAATTTGGTTCAAAGCCAGTTGGATGGAACCGTTGGATTTAATTTATATGTTTATTAACGGTGATAGCATGTGACCTCATCATTCTAAATATAACTAGCATACTATTTTTAGCACCTTCATGATCAAATCACGGTCGATCAATTAGTAATAATTAGATCGTACGGCTCTCTAAATCCTTTGGACCGTCCAAATGGCTTTGGACCGTCCAAATAGCTTTGGACAATACCCGTCCCTTTATTTATTGGGTCGATTATGAATTTCAAGTTTTCAACATTACTTCTTGAGTTATTTATTGGGTCATTATTTATTGGATTCAGATTTCACATATCAAGTATCTGTTTATTTGTACTCCAAAAATATTATAACCATCTGATTTAGAGAAATGAACGGTCGACGTCTCTTACAATCCATGAAGAATTCACCTTACTTCTTTATTTAAGTTGTTATTAATGATAAAGGATCGTAGATTCAGCTTCAAAATCTGCCTATAACCCTATCATCACTTCATCAGTTTTTTTTTTTTTTTTAAACAAAAAAAAAGGTAAACATAGCTTGAATATTATGTCATATATATTGTTAAATATTTATCCTTAAAATTTACTGAATTATAAAATTCATTTGTTATTTTGTTGGATGAAGTGATCAATGAAACATTTATTTAATACTGATTTGCCCTTTTTTTTAATTTTCCCACTAAGTATCGTCCTGATGGCATAATAATAATAATCGGCTCTTTATTTTATTCATAGACTTTTCTTTTTCCTTTTGTGAAAGTGGACTGCTTCACTAATTTCATTGAAACTGACATAAGTTACATCAAAACCTACTACCTCACTGTCTAAGTTACATCAATAAACTAATAACATTCTTAATAAATAATAATACATCAACATCTAAAATAAAAGAGTTCTCATTACTCGAAGGAGAGAATCTTGCATTGAACATCTTATTGAATGCAAGAATCGGCCTTTGGTCTAGTGATTAAGGGCAACTCTCCTTATGGAAAGTTGCGGGTTTGAAATCCAGATGAAAAGTTTTTTTATAGGCATTTAAATTTAAGTGATTTGACCCTCATCTTTATTAAAAAAAAAAAGTAAAAAACACTTATTGAAGGCTTATTGAAGTGTTCAGACTTGAGAGCCGCTTGAAGCGAAGCGAATGTATCTTTGTCACAAACACAATTTGGATCAGGCCCAAATTGAGCCCAAAAAACTGATGAACAGTTGAGAGATTGGGATTGGGATTGTAAGGTCCTTAGCTCGAAGTTATGGAAAGAAAATTGTATGAAGAATTTAACGCTTTGTCTTTCTTTCAAAATTTGTTAAACAATATAGTCAAGCTACATCTATCGTTGTCTGGTTGGTTTTAACAAGTATATTACTGTGCTTGTCCAAGAAAAATTAGAAAAGAAAATAATATGTTATAACAATTTTGCCTCATGGCTCCTCAAACCTCAATAATGAATTTGCAAAGATAAAGGTAAACTGCCATTGTTCTTAGTCAAAAGAAAACCTTCAAGTAGTAGTTAACTGTGATGATTTCTAAGAGGTTATGGGTACAATCCTCTGTGGACACAAAATAAAAAGTTTCAATAAAATTGTGGAGTATTCCACTTTCTTCAAAAAGAATATATATATTTCTCAAACTTACAGACTGTGTTATACTGTGAAAGTGGACTTAATTATAATAAGTGGATCAACAAATATCCTCAGAAATTAAAACAGCTTGCTCAAACTCTCTGCTCTTCCTTCTGCACACATTCTTATTTATTGTGCATGTTCGACGACTCTTTTTTAGGCCTCTTTAGACTTCTTTTAACTTCATTAGCTTCTTAATCTTTCCGAACACAAGTTCCTTAGCACGGATTAAAAGTTTCTCTTTAAACATCCTTTTGATCGGGACTTAAGCCCAGATTTTTAAAGAAGCCATACTCATGACTTAAGGCTTAAGCTTTCTTAAGCCGATTTTCTTTTTCCGAACGTGTATGACTTAGCAATACTTAAATATTTAAGTCAATACCACTGCCGAACGGTCCCATTATTATTATCTCTCCCCAACTTGCTAATAACATAGTTTTGAGTTCTGACCCAAATTAAATTATTTAAACCCAACGATGAGAGAAGCTGGATCCAAAATTCTTAATTGCTTCCTGCCAACTGTACTGCCTTAAGCACACGCTTTTCCCTGTCCCTCTCAGTGGAGACTTTGTATAATGCTACAATACTTCTCATTGTAACATGTTGCAATATATTAAGTATGGGTTCCATGTTTTTTATAAGTCCTAGTTAGCGACCACCCATCTTATCTATCTACCGGTCTATCGTATTTTTGATGAACAAATATCATTTTTCAGTAAATATTTATATCTTTCCGATCAACATATATCATTTTATAGTAAACAGATATACTACGGTTTTCGGTAAATATTTATGAAACTGTAAAAAGCGCATGAATACACGTGGGTGTGTCAGATTGTGAGAGAAAGATACATAGGTGACTTACTTTATAGGTAAACTCTACATGTTTTCCTTGTTATATTTAGGGAAGTTTGGTGCTGTGGAATTAACATGCATTGTGG
The DNA here is from genome assembly GCA_030179965.1 of Cyperus esculentus. Lineage (NCBI taxonomy): Eukaryota > Viridiplantae > Streptophyta > Magnoliopsida > Poales > Cyperaceae > Cyperus > Cyperus esculentus. The sequence continues at coordinate 2,690,970 of JASGLE010000010.1, read as the reverse complement.
AGGAGGATATTATTATTTATGGGTCCAAATCTGAAGATTACGGTGCCTTACAATTTTGCCTTTCTCTTATTTTATTATTATTTATTGTGGCCCTACCACATGCTTTCGTGCTCTCACTGATTGACTAAAATAAATCAATTATAATTCAGTTTAATTAATAGAGCAAGTAAACTTATGTTATACTTATACACCCTGTATTTGTCATGTGTATTCTCTATTAGTCCGTAATTGCAAGTACCTAATTGCTGTTGTCTACCTCGCCAGCGGCCAAGGCCAATTTTATAATTTTATAAAATTAATCAATCCAATTGACTAAAATTAATCAATCCAATTTTATAAAATTTGCTTTGTTATTGTATTTTATTTATTATGCACTGTGTTAGAGAAAACAAAGAAATAAAAAAGTACAAAGACTGGAGACAGCGCATGGGGAAGAAGTACCAAGATATATATATGTAATAATTTTTTTAAACAGCAATTTTTCAATATTTATTTTATGAGCTTCATAGTTGCCAAATAAATAAATTCCGTCAGTTACCCACAAAATAAAATTTCCGTCAGTTTTAAATTTAATTTATCAGGCCCATGATTTTTTTTTTTTTATCCGTGCTAGACGTCAAATTTTAATACTAAACCTTCCAAATTACAAATCACAATACATATTTAATACATATTTACTAAAAGAGAAATTATATTTGCCCCCTTAACTATCCTTTATCCATCTCTAAACTAAATTGGTAATATTTTTTCTTTCTTTATCATACTCTCATAAATTTTGAGTGAATTTTTTTTAAGTGATTTGTTGATCTTTTTATTGTATATCCAATTTCTTGATCTTTCTATTGTATATATATAAGTGTGTTGTTCAATTGCGGATGTGAATTGCAACCGGTATAAGTGATTTGTTGTATTTGAAAAATAATTTTTAATTAAAAATGTATTGGAGTGCGGTTAAGAGAGGTTTTCAAGGGATGCAGTTATCAATTCCCAAAATTGGATATATTATATTTTTTGAGTGAGGCTATGGTACTATTAATAGTACAAATTAACCGGTACTACGGCTTCATATTATCACTTTCAAAGTTCATATGGAAAATTCAAACGGCTCAATGTGATCTCCATATAAAAATGTCATTGTAGACCAAATTTTATAATTTTTTGTATTTTCTTACTATTTTTTTAGATAATTAGAAAATGACTTGACTTAAACATTATGGACCATTCAAAAATGTGACTTTTTTATTTATCTAAAAAATAGTTAAAAAATTCTAAAAAATATAAAATTTGGTTAAGATCAAAATTGAGATATGGAGATCACATTGAGCGGTTCGGATCGTCCAAATTAAATTTAAAAGTGATGATATGAAACCGTAGTACCGACCCATTTGTACTATTAATATTACCATAGCCTCACTTAGTGTTGTGCTCCCCGCTCGTCCGGGACCGCCCGCCCGGGCCCACAATTCTCGCCCGCTCGTCTAGGGTCCGGGCAGGCGGGTCTCGAAGGGCAAGGGTCTGGATATTTGCTGTCGCCCTCCGAAACCTGCCTGCCCGTCGTTGCTCTTCCCGCCCGTGCCCGCCCCCCGCGCCCGCTTTTGCAAGTTTCTTAGTTTCTAAAATTATATTTTACTTCATTTCTTTTAATATATCAAAATAGAAAAACATAAAACTTATTCAAAATTACAAAAGTTTGCAAAGAATGTACAAAGAAGTTTTGAATTTTTAGAAAAAAAAAACTTATTCAAATTTATAAAATAAAGTTAATGAAAAACCGCTGGAATCCACCATAACCCGCCGGAATCCGCCCTAACCCGCCGGTATTTGCCCTAACCGACCGGCAACCCGCCCCACCGCCCGCGCTCCGTGGCCGCCCAACCAAAACCCCTCGCCCGCCCTTGCCTGCCAAGCCCGACGGGCAAAGGGGCGGGCAAGGGTCTCCCCTCGGGATAAAACCCCTCGTAACCTGCTCGTCCGTGCCCGCCGTCGCCCGCTCGCCCCCGTTGGCATAACACTAGCCTCACTTAGTGTTGTGCTCCTCGCCTGTCCCGGGCCGCCCGCCCGTCTAGGGTCCGGGCGGGCGGGTCTCGAAGGGCAAGGGTCTGGATATTTGTTGTCGCCCGAAACACCTGGATAATTTCGTCATGGGTAGGAAGAGGTTTCAGCTTTAGACAAAGGAGTCTGCTAGACGGGCGGGCGGGTCTCGAAGGGCAAGGGTCTGGATATTTGTTGTCGCCCCCCGAAACTCGCCCGCCCGTGCCCGCCCTTGCAAGTTTCTTAGTCTCTAAAATTATATTTTTTTACTTCATTTCTTTTAATATATCAAAATAGAAAAACAGAAAACTTATTCAAAATTACAAAAGTTTGCAAAGAATGTACAAAGAAGTTTTGAATTAAAAAAAAAATGAAACTTATTCAAATTTATAAAATAAAGTTAACGAAAAACCGTCGGAATCCGTCCTAACCCGCCGGAATTCGCCCTAACCGACCGGCAACCCACACCACCGCCCGCGCTCCGTGGCCGCCCAACCCAAACCCCTCACCCACCCTTGCCCGCCAAGCCCGACGGGCAAAGGGGTGGGCAAGGGTCTCCCCTCGAGATAAAACCCCTCGTAACCCGTCTGTCTGTGCCCGCCGTCGCCCACCCGGACCCGCCCGCCCCTGTTGACATAACACTAGCCTCACTCATATTTTTTTATACTTATATGGACGTATAGATAACTCTTTCATGGACGTAAGATGCTTCTCTACGGAATAAAATAAACAATCCCGGGGGACAACTGCGCGGCGCAATACCAATAAAGTAATCCAATCCAATCCATCCATTCCACCATCGTAGAGTACGGTTTTGCTTCTCGACTCGTTGATCAAGTAATTTTACCTCAAGAAAAAAAAAAAATACTCCAAAAATTCAAAAAAGCAAAAAATAATCCCGGATGAAAGGAGACCTAGCTCCCACGTGCTTACCGTGCGAACGAATGGAGACTCGACACGTACGGTACGTTCGGATGCGAGTGCTCACACCACGTGGGGTACGTACGTACCAGCATCAATCAAGAAATTCAAGATCTCGTGTGGATCCATTTGCAATTTTCAATTTTCAATTTCCAGTCAGTTTGTTTGTTTATTCGATCGATCGTGGAAACTTGGAGTGCGTTCATACATTAAGGTTTGACGAATTAATTTTAGGAGATGATAGTTGTCCCCTTTTAAGGGTCTGTTCGACAGAGCCTCCTCAGCACGGCTCAAGCTTTCTCAACACTTTGATCATTCTTGATCCGTCTGAATACGTACTCCTTAGTGCGGATCAAGAACCCCTACTTAAGCCTCTTATATTGCCCGCTTGATCCCCTACCCGGATTCTTAAGGAAGGGGAACCCATGGCTCAATCCTCCTCAGCACTTTTGTATGGATCAAGACATCCGAACGTGAACTCCTTAGTGCGGATCAAATTTTGATCCTCGTTGGATTGCCGAACGAGAAAGATCTCATTTATCTATCTCCAATACAATTTTTGTTAAAAATCCTTTTTCAAATTATAACAAATCACTTTTACCGATTGCAATTCACATTCTCAGTCACGCAGAATACTCATGCATGTACAATAAAAAAATAAAGGATAAGAATAATTTACTTAAATTTTACGAGAGTATGACTGTATGAGAGAGAAAGAGAGAAAGTTACATCCTCAGGACTAATTAAGCAGCATTTGAAATTTTGATTCAATTAATAGAATTAGAATACAACCATAATTAATAGTCAAATGATGCATGACATCAATTAATAATGGTTGAACAGATAATTCATGACATTTAAATTAGTGCTGCCACCATTTTAATTAAACGACCTTGCATCAAAATGATGTATTTGGATATATACCAGCAAGAATGGGATTGTTTTTGTTAAAGTTTTTTTTTTATTTTCTCATGAATTTAGTTGATATTGATTTTAAGTTTGATTTTCTTATATATAAATTAAGCCATTAATTAAATGACACATCATTAAAAGAGTTAGACTACGGTGCTACGCATATATGATAACAAATTACACTATGATCGATATTTTTTTTAGGTATTAAGATCCGTGCAGAAAAGATAAAATGTGTCATGCACAAATCTCAATGCCAGTTAAACCATTTTGAATATTATAACATAATTTGATATTATATACATGTAGTACCTTAGACTGAATCTTATTAAAAAGAAAAATGTTATAGAAATATACCAAAATCGATTTCACATTAAATTTGTCCCTATTCACATTAACTTTATTGTTTAATGTAAACTGTACAAAAATAAATAGCACAATTAAGCAATTAATATGAACTAATAGAAACTCATTTTATATAAATAACAACATAATAAAAATATGTTATGATTTTGGTATATCAAATTAATAGGATATATCATATATATATGTGTACCAAGTATCAACGATCTCTGTTACAAATATATATATATATATATATATCGCGCGCCTCCTCTGTGTGCATGCAGTTCAACATTTAGTGACCACATTGATTTAAGAAGAAAAAGATTATCAAAGTGTAATTTTTGTTAGCACCAAATTCTATAGCACAATTTAATTTCACAAGAACTAAAATTTATCTTATTTTTTTCACAGAAGTATAAAAATAACATCACTTTCTTTTGCATTGCATGCATGGGCAGCAGCTGGTGTATTGTATATATCATGATAGCTGGAAATAATAGCTAACATGATTTGTATTTATTTTATTTATATTAATACGCCTTTGTGTTGTGCTCATGATTGTTTCAGAAAACAAATGTTTTATTTTTATCTGCCCATGATCTGCATGGGAAAGTAATTACTAATTAATGCCAAAACTAGCTATAAAATATGCATGTCAGGACCGTAAAGCTTTCAAATTAATACCGGTAATTAATATTTTTTTTCCAACATGTCAACAAATAACAGTCTTTGTAAACATATAATCCTCACATGATTTTTCATCTGTCCTAATGTTACACATCTTTATGTCAGATTTTTTTGTTAAAGACCATTGTTAAGATTTGGTGCACTATAGCATCACTCTAAATTTAAATTTTCAATAATTACTAGAATAGAAATTGCCAAAAATAATATTTAGAGCAACTCTAAAATATTCAAAAAAAATTTCTTGTAACAAAATATAATTAACTACTACCTCTGTCCATGAATAAATGAATTTTTAGGAAAAGTCAAATGAATTAGTGGAGAAATGAAATTACATAATAATTGTTCCAATTAAATAATATAGATAAAAAGGTAATCATAACATTGGAGAAACAAGTGGATTCAAACAAGTGAATAAAAAAATAAATTCAAATCGGTAAAGTTCATTTAATTATGGACAAGCTCTAAAAGGTATAAATTCATTTAATTGTGGACGGAGCTAGTACTATTTTATGCCTGCCATTTCAGTATATATCCACCATTACACTAAACCAAAAAAGTAATAACCAATCATCCATGCATCCACATTAACAAAATGAAATTAAATTCAATACGCAATATAATTAAGCCTTCGACCAAAGATCCAGATCGCAGTGGAAATTAGACCCAATCTAATCTACTTGGCGTACATGCACGTGTTGCTCGGAGTTGTTAGAAGTCCAATTTTATGAAACACCTTTTTTTTTTTTTTTTCCGTCCAGTATATAATTAAGACTTTGAGACAGATTTAATCAAAAAAAAAAAAAAAAAGACTTTGAGACAGAATTTTTCAACTAGTCAAGCTCAAGCATGGCTTGTCCTTTTCTGTCTTTTTCTAGAAAAAATAAGAAAAAAACAAAGTTGATCAGCATATGAAATGAATCGGTATGGGCTCATGCATGATGATCTGTTTTATTTGTTTTAAGTAAAAAATAACTTGTGTTCGATCTGCGTATGTAAGATTTTATTTTACTTTTAATTTCATTTTAAATTTATTTGTTTTTTTTTTCATTTTTCATTTTTTATTTGAGGATAATATGTTAGAATTTAATTAGAGGCCACACCTCATGGGTCCTTTGGTTTTATCTGTGCAAAGATGGGCAACACATTGGATTTTGGTGAGGGGAGCAAATTATTGGAATTTTATGGATATATATGTCTTGATTAATTAATATTCAATAATAATATTAGAGATTGAAAGCTATTTTTTTTTGGAGGTGATTGGCAAATTGCGAACCAATAATTTTCATTAAAATAAGAAAAAGTTATGTACAAAGTACAATATTTACAAAATGTATAAGAGTAAATCTATAGGATATCCCACCCTTAAGATTTATCTAAAAACCCTATTAATTTTCTACTCAGTACAATATCTATCCCAGTTTTCCTTGTCTCTATAGACTCGTCTTTCTAAAACATGGATGGGTGTGGATTCGCGATTGAAGATGCGGGAGTTGCGTTCTTTCCATAAGTTCCACGTGGTTGCTGCGAAGATGGTGTCCCAAGACGATTTCCCTGATCAAGAGATTGAATGCTATTGAGGGTACCACTGAAACTTAATTAGAATAGATAATCGCAATAATAATAATATTAATAAATGCGATACTGTAATATAATACAGCTGATTTCAAAGATGATGTTGATAGATTCGGATGTGTTTTGCTTTAGAATTTAAAATTTTCTAAAATTATTTGTACTGAAATATTATACAAGTCACATTCATTCATGTTAGCAGAAATATTCGTCATGCATGATCATATATATAATTCTGATCCATAACAAAATTCATAAAATTAAATAACATGCCATTAGTAGGATAATGAAACGAAAACAATCGTTTTGAACATTCTAATGACCATTTTCTATCGTATTAACTTTCTTGGTATCATGTCAATGGCTGCCGACCGAGTCCTTCACATTTTGTGGTGATTAATTTCCCACAAGCAGCATCAACAAATGGGTTCTCTTTCCAGTTTCCATTAACTTAGTATCTATAGAAAAGCTGTCTATATGTACTAATATATTGCTCGTGCGTTGCAACGGATCTTATTTAATAAAATTTTTTTGATATGATTGTTATAACTAAATAAAATTATCTGAAAGTAAATGTTAAGATTTGGAGTCATTTTGTTAATTAGTTTTTTAATAAGTTTCAATTTATGAATAATGTTTAATGAGAAGAAAAAAAAATACAACGTCAAAATGATATTATAATATTTGACACCTTTAATATATTTTATTTTATCTTATTTTTCTGAATTAAGTAATTTAGTAACAAAATATAATGAGATTTGCGCTATTTTGAAAACTTATATAATTTTGATATATATTAGGGCATCTAAAAAATTTATTTCATAATCAAACGTCTAAGGGAATGATTATTCTTGAATCCTGATTTCCAAATAATATAATTTTCTAATTATAAGTTTTTTATTTTAATTAAAACTAACAGGTAAATCAAAAAAAAAAAAAAAACTACCAGCATAGGACACGTTGTATGCTAGAGTAACCAATTTAATTCAAACGCGGCTTTATTAGTCTAGGGTATGTTTGGATGACATGAGAATAGTCTATTTCTGAGATTAGTAACACTATCCCAGCTTTTGTGCAATCCAAATAACAAACTAAGTTTTCGGATTAGCCCAGAACAGAGCTATTTCTCTATTCCTGCCAATAGATGGAATTGTAAAAATAGCTAGGAAGGAACAGCTAAAAGGAATCTTTTACCCCATAAAATATTATTTTCTTTCTTAAAATATTCTTTCTCCCACCCACTTCTTGCTTTTTCCCCACGAGAGAGAGAGGGGGGCAATGGAACTGGATGAGTTTTGTCCGATGCTTCAATGGTAAATCTCCATCCACAGGGTTTGAAATTGCCATTGTCATTGCTGCCTTTGCTTTCTTCACATTATGAGCAATTGTTAGAGATCTCAATTGACATCATCTGTTAGTCCCTTCTGATTCTACTCTGCTCAAGTCTCCAACATGCTTTCCTACGGTTAAGAAGAGAAGTGAAAGGAGGCATGACATCCATGGCAATTTCTCATGGCGATGTGTCCTCAGTCCAATTAAAACATACAACGATAGCAATTTTGAGCGTATATTGTTAATGCAAATCGATCTTCGTATTTTCAATAAACTGATGTTCTTTGATTTCGAAAGAAAAAATTGCAAATACGATAATTATTTTTTCAATGTGTTTGATTTAGCTTTTAATTAATAAATTTTAGTATCAAATATTTAATATCTCAACTAATCTTGAAAAACGAATAATTAAAATAAGAGTTCATTCAAAACAAAAATAAATAATACTTGGTTGAAAGAAAAAAGAAAATAACCATTATTTATTCATTTTTTATCTATCACTATTCCAAACATACCATCCAAACAACATTTCTATATTTTGAAATAGCACTTCGATTTTACTATCCTCATTACAATTCCAACTTTACTAATCTCATTTACTATTCTCAATTCCTCTATTCTTCTACTAATCTTGCGCGATCCAAACATACCCCTAGTATCATGTATCTCCATTCGGCCATCCCATGTCCCGACTCCCAATACAGTTTTTCATTTCTTTTTTGTAAAAAGACAACACATTAATTAACTGAAGATTGAATCACTAAAAGATGATCAAATGATAAAGATTAAAACAAATTGATATATCCACGGCCCAAAATCAGTATGGACAAATAGTTATTTGGGTTTCCAAATCAACTTCTCCTTTTATTATTAGTAGGGATATGTTATATTTTTTTCCATATATATTACATTTTGAGAGGTGTTTGTTACATTCTTCTTACATTTATAGATCGTATGATGATGACTTTTCAATGGACCAAGGATGTTTCTAAACAAAATTAAAAAAAAAAAAATTTCTCTCTCTCTCTCTCTCTCCTTTTAGCTCAATATGGGTTGAATAGTGTAAATTGTACTTTCTCCGTCCACAATTAAATGAATTTATATCATTTACAACTTGTCCACAATTAAATGAGTTTATACCCTTTGTTTGAATCTACTTTCTTCCTCAAAAAAAAAAATTTACGAAATTCTCAAAATGTCTCTCGTCTCCTTCTAAGAATATTCACTTTTTTACTAATTGAGGGCATAAAAGTAATTTCACTCTTCTATTATTTTCTTTAACTTTTGCTACAAATTTATTCTTTTGTGGATAGAGGAAGTAAGTTTTTTCCTCAAAAAAAAAAATTGTAAGTTTACAATGATGGATGAATTGGTGGTGCGTACCACGTACACTAGGATAGATGGAAAGTGAGAAACCGACTTGTACGCCACTGTTACTGTTGCTACTGTTACTGTTAGTGGTTAAAATACTGACACTCTGACAAGTGACCATTAAAATCACGACTAAACCTTGGACACTCCGTACGCACAGGGTAAAAACTTAAAAAAGTTCCTCAAAAAAAAAAAAACTTAAAAAAGATAAAACTATATATATATAATGAGGAGAGATCCATTGACAATGGTTAACTTGACAATCTTGACAATACTACTTTTCAAAAATTTATAAAAAATCATAAAAATGAAAAATGAGTTATGATGTATTATTTAACTTATAGATTGATCGTGTTTCAAATTTCAATCAATTTGAACATCATTTTATGACTTATCAAAATTTTGTGTGCTTTTCGAAGGTTATAATTTAGCGGATCTTTAAAGAGATATCAAACGTCGCTTAAATTAAATATAATCGAAAACATAATCAATCTATAAGTTAAGCAATACTTCCATAAATTTTTTTCTATTTTTAAAATCTTTTATGATTTTTTATAAATTTTTAAAATGTGTTATTGTCAAAATTGTCAAGTTAACTATTGTCAGTGGATCCTTCCTTATATATAACTAGACGCTCTTCGTTGCAGCTTCGCTGCAAGCTTGCAACCATCTTAATTTCAAGTTATTTATCATTTTATATATCTGTATGACTGCTGGAATCGTCAAAGGCCATAAATTAGTTAAGTTACATAAAAAGTTTTAATTCCAATAAAGATGAATAGTAAAATTTTCTGGATGTAGATTTTATCCGTCACTCTATCTAACGAATTTTACAAGAACTAAATAATGAAAATACTCAGTATCGACCATACCATTCTCGTTAAATCCTACAAATTAAATATGTCGAAAGTCAGAAAGTGTTATCTTATGAAACGCAATACATGTCCATGTACAAAAATCCTTTGATTCATTTTTTCACACATAGTACATTTGTTAAAAGAAAAGGGAGAAAAAAAAAATTGATGAATCATTTGACCTTCAATGTCATGTTTCTCTACCCACACTTCGATCAATTGAGTTCCACCAAGATAATATGATTGTTGTATACAGTATGCCGGCCCACTTCCTGAGTATAGTGTGGCTACTAAAGATTTTCACATTAGCGCAGAGGGACAATCATTAGTAATCGAATTATCAATATTTTTTATAATTTAAATGAAAGCCCTTAGGCATAATGCATTTAAACTTTTTAAGTTGCATTGTTTCTAGATTTAAAAGCTAGCCTATAAATTACGGCCTACATTTGATTAACATTACATTGCATCCTACTATTCACACTACTTGAATAAAAAATTACAAGCTAAGGAAAAAGTATAAAAAAAAAAATCAGATTGCATATAATGTTCACCAGGCAGGTATTGAACACCTTCTGCCTCAATTTGCATGCAACAGTAACTTTTCTGGTAAATTCCTTCCATTCTCTTGTGATCAAGCTTCTATCCAATCTCAATTGCCACGCAATTCTCTTGCCCCATTCACTGGTATCACCCCATCCACTTCCACTATTTGTCCTGAGATTCTGAATCTATTTGCTTGCTTATGAGCATGCTGTACTATCTCCCTGCACCCAAATATGAGAATTATAGGTATACCTGCTCCTTCAATGTCCTCATTATCTTGTGTCTTCTCTCTTCTCTATTTTATCCCATGCACAGCTTGAAGTACACTGACAACCTCCGCATGAAATGGATCAGTTGCCCACTGCCCTGCGCACTTCATCTGAATGAACTGGTCATGCTCGTCATGTGCTATCATTGATGCGTCGCATATCCCTGCTTGGTCCAGTGATCCATCCACCAACACAACATGACTCTCTCTAAGTAAAGAGTACCCATTTCTCCTATGTTGTTGCGGTGTATGCTCTGATCTCACAACTGTGTCATAGCCTACACCTGTTTTATCACTCAAATCAGGTGAGTTTTCTTGCCTTGCAACACTTCCGCATTCAATGCTTTCCAAATGCACCAAATCAGATTTGCAATTGCCTCTATCTTCTCATCTGTCATTGAATTATTTAAAACATTATACATGCTATATCAATAATTAATTAATGAATATTGTCAGTCTGTAAGTCTAATTTTTGAATTTTATGTAAATGTACATATCTAGAATAGAAATAAAGATACATATAATCAATAAATCCATTAAGTGAAACGAAATGAGTAATAATATCATCTCACTATCATCATGCTGGCCAATTCCCATCTAGAAAGAATTAATTGGTAAAAATATGGATTTTCACCATCATAAAATTTCAATCTTCTTATATTATATCTACTAAGATTTTAACTCTACCTGGAGTGCAGCAAGAGAAATCAATTAATTAGTCATTTTTGTCCTAGGCACGTACAAAAGAAAAAAAATGGAAGTAATTCTCAACCTGGTAATTGCTAACCTGTAAGTAATTGCTGACCTGGTTTCAGATACCGTTTGAGGGCAGTATCATACTGTCTGTGAGTACTTCTGCTTCCTTTAGTATGAACTGTGAACCCAAAAACATACTATCAAAATTTTATCAACAATCAAATTACATACTGTAACGACCATTGTGTCATATTGACTTGCTTGAATTAATAAACAACAATAATGTTTTGCTAACTTCAAGAATACCTGGAATTGAGACTAGGCACGGAATTGCTCACCTAAACATTATTATTTTGCCGGAATTTACAAGAGAGGAAAGGGAATTTCACCGGTGCTTAAAGATGAAAGGTAACAGAAATAATTAAGAGACACAGAACATCATCCATATATATAGGCATATAGCGTAAAGGAAAGGGAAGCGGTGGATTACACAGGAGGGGCGGCAGGTGAAGTGGCAGTCGGGGGAACCGCTAGCACCCAACTGACCCCAAAGACACCTTGATGAAGTGACAGATGTGAAGAGACGCGGCAGGCTGAGAGAAGCGTAGGGGTAGGATGTAGAGCTGAGGAGTGTCAGAGAGTCATATGCGGCCACCTTCGCCAGGAGAAAAAGGCAACGGAAAGGAAGGGGAAAGAAGGCGGAGAAGAGGAAAAGAAACGGAAGGGAGAGGGGGTAATGAGAGTAAAAATAATGGATGACGTCAGCTTACCTCAGCATGGCGAATGACAACCATCGGATTTTGATCAGACGGCCCAAAAGATGGATGTTACTGTTCATGCAGGGGAAAAATCTCATCCCCAATTCACTATCTTTAATACGGTGAAGTGAAAGTTAAATACTTGAATTCCCTTGAGATTCATCATTCTACACGCCCTTCCACTCCTCCACTGGGCCGTCTGATTCTCTCCAATTGAACGTCGACTTGACAGCTCCTTAATACCCATCAGCTCGAAATTAATAGCAAAATTAATACATTATTCTCGTTACATTACATCAATCAATATTAATTCAGTGTCCGTCCAATTACATACCCACATTTGGGTCTTGTATAATTTGAATAGTCTAATTGAACGTCGTATCAAACCATCAATCAATATTTAGGACATGTTTCTTTTCTTATAACTATTGTAACATTGCGCCTCGAGCTTAAAATAGAATCTGCACTTATATTTGGTTTGAAGTATCTAGTAAGTGTGTTACATTTTCGATTGCAAAAACTTTGTTAGGCACAGTAATTGGTGCTACAACCAATTTTATTGTAGGATGAGATGCAATGAGCATTCAGTACTTAATTATAATTTAATAAGGCAAGACACATTTCTTTTCATCTCAATTAATTTAATTCACTTAATTTTCTTCCAGGTTGGTCAACAAATTAAAAGGAAATATTCATTTATGTTGGAGCTCTTACTACAAACAAACAAACAAACAAACAAAAGTTTTGCAAAATTAATATTGCATCTCTAACTTCTTGCACTTACAACTATAGCGTAGCTGTTAATACTGGAAAACAAACAGCCCCTTAACTGAAATAATTGAGGGCAGTACTGTACATGTCCAGTTCAAAAACACAGAAGAGGTTCTTATTTCTCATTTTCCATTTTGTTTTTGAACTGTACATGTATTCCTTCTTATGGATTGCGGATTGAATTAGTGTCCCATATCACTATATAAGAGTTCCCATACCAACCTTTCGTTTCGGATTCGTATCATATCCGCGTCCATATAAAAAAAAATAGTTTTTCCAAATCTCTGACATTTTTTTACTCTTTTTTACTTTTTTGGGGTACGAGAACGCGGATTTGAATAGTAATCTTACTAAATCCCAAATTTCAGATATTATTTACCCAAATATTTAATTCGGATTATCTATTTAGTTATTATTAAAAAAATCGGTCGCCTGAGTTGCTATGCAACATATCAAATAACTCACGAGTATTAGTATATAATTATACGTACTTCATAATTCATATACGGCAGTCAAAGCAAGGACCAATGACTCTCTGCTCGCCTCTGCGGTTTGTCCCCCGCTTAATCAACCGAGTGCTCATCCCCTAATAACTTGCTGCATTTTGCAGTCCGTGATGGCACGAATCTCAACACAATCTAACGGCTCACGTCATGAACTGCAAGATGCAGTACAGCAGGAGATATGAGATCTTAATCAACCCCGTGTAGTGTAGTCCGACTACTGCTGCGTGATTAGTCCTTTTAATCCTTTTGCTTTAGCTCGCTAATCTCGATGTTAACACGTAATGTATACGGAGTAATACCGAGGGTATTTTGGTCATTTCGTGTTGCAAGAACCCCACCCCCAGTGCCTCCTCAAAAGACGAGTTCAGGATGGTGAGAGAGAGCAAGCACATGGGAATAGTTGCCAAGATTTGGTCTGCCATAATATACGTAGGCCGTATTAAATTAAAACGAAATTGGATTAGTGAATACCGTCATCCTTAATTAATCCCTTATCTTAGTACATTTTTTTTTGTATTATTCTGTCCAATTTTGGTAAGAATTAAGTTGTACCAAATTGACTATGAGAGTGACACTAGTATCTTAAAAAATAAATCATAACAACAAAAATTGTTTTATTTTAAAGTTATCTAAAAGATTAAAAGATGGTATTTTTTTTTTCTTTTCAGTATAATATAGAAGTAGAATATCATTTTAACTTATTCTTCAATTGTATGTATTACAATCCTCATAATGCAGATTACAGATCATTATCATACATTTTTATTTTTCCGATCATAATAAACTACCCAAAACTACAAACAAGTTCATTAATATTAATTTACGAGTAAATAATTAAACTCATTTTTTCAATTTCTTCAACTACATCATATATAACTAGGATTGGCAAAAAAAACTCTGAGCTCGTGGATTGCTCGTGGCTCGCTCGGGATCGGATCGAATTAGGCTCACTCGTTAAGCTAATGAGCCGAGCTTGAGCTTAGCATGCCTCAGCTCGTTAAACTCGTTTGGCTCGATAAACTATTACTAATTGCAATTCATACTGCTCTTATTATAGATTATTAATATATTAAACAACATATGGTCTAATACATATGAAATTGTTATGTAAAATATGTACGTACATATTTTTGTGATATAATATAACATACTTAAAATTTTATTATTAAAAAAATAAATAGCTTAACGAGTTAGCTCGGTCAGCTCGTTAATTAAACGAGCCAATCTTAAGCTTGTATTTTTAGCTTGTTAACTTAATGAGCCGAGTTTGAGCTTAGCCTAACTCGACTAGGCTCGGCTCATTTACACCCCCATATACAACTAAGCACAGTGATAAGATGAGTCCGTATCCTCTAAGTTTACTCAAAGTTTGAGTTTAACTCTAGACAGATTTGGGCTGTAGGTTTCGAAGCTCGGTCAGGATGGTCAAGACGGTTAGTATTTTAAATTCACGGGGTCCTTTATAAAATCATCATACGGTCAAACTCAAAAAATTTTTGAGTTAATTTTTTGGATCTCACCCCCCTGTTTGGCAACATAGTAAAATTGATTTAAGGTGATTTAAGGTGCTTTAAGTCACCAAACGCAAGTGATTTAAGGTGTAATAAGTTAACACAGCTATATAGGTGTAGTAAACTAAATCACCAACATTTCACATCTTTTACACATAACATCAACTTTACTTCATCTATTTATTTCACTACCAGCAAACACCACTACTTTAAGATGATTTAGTGTTTTTCTCCGCTTTAACCTACTACGCTTGCCAAACGGAGGGTCAATTCGTGATAAGAGAACGTACCATTGGCATTTATACTAGAAGACCAGGTCCAGAGGGTAGTAAACAAACAGAGCGGGGGCCATACGGTCTGTCACAAAAAAGAGAATCTATCCAATCTCGTCGCAATAAAGTATCACTCCTCGTGAGTCCTCCCTCCCTCCCTCTAGTCCTCCTCCTCCTCTGTCCAAAAAGCAATCACACTCCATTGTATTTTAGTCCACGCCCTCTCCCACCCAACCCCCAAGAACACACCAAAAAAAAAAAAAAAAAACACCAAGCAGCCTGCAACAAGCAAAAAAAAAAAAAAAACAGAGGGAAAGAAAGAAAGAGAGAAAGAGAGCCGGACGAAAGAAGAAGGCGCCCTAAAGTCCTCACCTTTAACTAAGGTCCGGCCACCGGCCCACGCCCTCAAACTGATGACGTCGGGTAGCGGCGGGGGAGGAGGCGGGGGCGGGGGCGGGGGAGGGGGAGGAGGGAGGATGCCGACATGGAAGGAGAGGGAGAACAACAAGAGGAGGGAGAGGCGGAGGAGGGCCATCGCCGCGAAGATATTCTCGGGGCTGAGGGCCCTCGGCAACTACAAGCTGCCCAAGCACTGCGACAACAACGAGGTCCTCAAGGCCCTCTGCCGCGAGGCCGGCTGGGTCGTCGAGGACGACGGCACCACCTACCGCAAGGTCCTTTCTTTCTTCCCTTCTTTCCTTCTTTCAGACTGCAAATAATTTGCACAGATCTCACATTTCTCTTGCTCTTTTTTATGAGTTTTTATGATTTAATTTGATCGCCTTCTACGATTTGGTTCCTGTTGGCTGCTTTTGGGACAACCTTTTTCTAACACAAGTTTGGTTTGGTTGGTGGGGAAGGGGAATTGAGGCTGATCGCACGAGTATCTTTCCATTCATGATCCATCCAGTTTTGGCCCTTTTTTCTTGTTCATTTTGGTACACACTTGTTTAAGGAAATTAGTTAGGTGTATCTGTCTTTCTTTCTTGGAGCGATCTTCCTCGAATTGGGAACAATTAATTAGTGGATTTTAGCATGTTTAATTGGAGCTGATTTGCTTTGGTTTTGGTCAAAGTTTGAAGCTTTTAAATCAGTGCAAATTAATTGTGATGGGGGATTTAATTAGTCTTGTCTAAAGCTCTCTTTCTTCTCTAAAATTAATGAAGACTTGAATATGGATCGAAAAATCTGAATTTGTAGAAACTAGGAAAAGAACCAACTCATAATAATTGTTTCGAGATCTGTTTCCCACATTTACCAATTTTTTTGATTTTTGATAGAAAATCGATCTTAGTTTTGTTTGTTATCTCTGTCAAACAGTTGAAACAAACAAAAAAGAATCATGATTTTCTTTGACTGCTTTCTCTTTTGAAGCGGTCTAAGCTCTCCGTTCGTTCCATTACCCTTTTTCTTTATTTCAATCGGCCATGATGAGGATCTTTTTTCACAGGATATTGTTGAACTTGAAGTCTTTGTAATGGAACCTTTTTGTGCCCATGTTTTAATTACCTTTTCCTGATTCAACAACATGCATCCCACTAATTGATCTGAACAGTTGGCAAGGGCTTTATCCATTTCATTATCAAGTGAAAGTGGGAAACTTTGAACTGAAAGAAATGAAGATAAAAGAAGAGAAAAAAAAATTAAAGCAACGGCATTTATTTAAAGCAATCAGACCCACAACTATTTAGGTCACTGAACGTGATAAAAAGTTGATAGTACTGGTGAAAGAAATTAAACCTATTGAGTGGGGAATGCATGTTTGCAGCTTGCTCATGAACTTTAATGCACTAGTAAGACATACTGTTTGGTTTTGTACATTATAATGCTGTTATCAGTGTTAATCAGGCATACAAACATAATGAATTGTTCTAAATGTACAAAATTAGTATGTTAATTCTTGGAAACGGGTGGTAGCTCAGTTGGCTAAGAGAGCAGTCCTAAGGCTGTTGTTTACTGAAAGGTCGAGAGTTTGATACCCGCCCATGAAACTTTGCAGCTGCTGCAAAGAATTAAAAAAAAAAAAGTATGTTAATTCTTGGCTATGCATTGAATTGCTTCTGAACTTTTTTTTTAAATTTGTTGTTTACAGGGATGTAGACCACCTACACCACCGTCGGAGGTTGCACTTGGCGGTTTGGCATCGACAAACTTGAGCCCATGTTCTTCGTCTCAACTTCTCAGTGCTCCTTCATCGGCCTTTGTCAGTCCGGTACCGTCCTACCATGCAAGCCCTTCTTCCTCTTCCTTTCCAAGTCCGACCCGCAACGAAAATTCTAACCCTAACCCTAATTTTAACAACCCTGCTGCTGTCAATCCATCGTACCTCCTCCCCTTCCTCCGAAATCTTCCTAACCTCCCAGCACTTCGTATTTCAAATAGTGCACCCGTTACACCGCCTCTCTCTTCTCCAACTTCGTCTCGGCCCATTAAAGTTCGTAAACCGGAGTGGGAGCCAGATCCATTTAGACACCCATTTTTTGCTGTCTCAGCTCCTTCGAGCCCAACACGTGCCAGGCAATTCCGGCACCCTGACACGATACCAGAATGTGATGAGTCTGATGTGTCGACAGTGGACTCAGGTCGGTGGATTAGCTTCCAACATACAGCACCTGCTTCACCCACGTTTAACCTGGTTAACCCAGGAGTGGCCAGTACCGGTCCAGAGATGGTTACTGGTACAGCTGTTGGTCAGGATTTCGAGTTCGAAAAGAGAAAGGTTACTCCATGGGAGGGGGAAAGGATTCATGAGGTGGCTGTTGAGGATCTCGAGTTGAAGCTTTAGTAGTCATAAACAGTATAACAGAATGCAGGATTTATTAAGGGTTAACCAATTGAAAAGTTTGTTATAATTTGAGGGTTAATTTGAGATAAGTCTGTTTCTTGTTTCATTCTGTATTTTTCTCCTGTCACTCCATTTTTTTTCTTTTTTTACCTAGGTGTAGTAATGGTGGATGAACACATTGGATCTTTCTTTATTCATTGCTCCAGGTTAGATTATTCATTCTTCTGTTTCTTAAATTAGTGCCCATCATTGCTTCAGGTAGTGATGTACCAGTCTGATCTCAGTTCCCTGTTCAGATGCCCATACCGTCGTCTTCGTGTTGAATTGTATAAACAAGAAGGCTGTGATCAGTGATGGAAACAAAATATCTTTTTTAGTTCTTTCGAGTATGGAGGTGAAAATATAGAAAAGCCCTTCCATTTGATCAAATGCAATTTAAAAATCCATCCCATTCCCTCAGTTACTGAGAAATATTTATATATCCAAAATTAAACATCCTAATGAGTAAAGAGAGGGAATTTGATCAGTTTGAACTGGAAAAACAAGTCTACGATGGATACTCCCCAATACCCACAAAGCAAATCCACCATGGACTGAGAAGAGGACTCAGTCCCGAGCTTTTCCGGCATTGGACTGAGATCTCTCGGTCATTCATGTTGTATATATCTTGCAGAAACTATCTAATTCTGCGATTTTTAATTGAATATTTCTAAACAATTAAAAAAAGTTTCTCGATTGAGCTACTAGTTACCACACTTATGAGTATGAGATTGTGATGGAGCTAAATTGTAAATAACATGACGGCGACGCACTGTATTCTGTTGCTAATAACGGCCCACGTGTTGCATGGCACCGTGCCATATGTTAGGAGATCTGGAACTGGAATCCATGAGTCATATAACTCATGAACACAATAGAAGTGAAGACATGGCAGAAACTACCTTCATCAGGATTTTTTTAAGGCTTATTTTCTAATTTCAAATGCAATTTGTATTCCATTTCTTTTATATTTCAAATATAAAACTTTTCCTGCTGCAACCAGTGCACAAAAAAAAAAAAAAAAAAAAAGAGGAGACAAATAAAATCTTCAACCAATCTAACGCACGTAGGGAGAAGATATCACTGGGTAGCAAATCCAAATTGACAAGCTGGTGTTGCCAAAGCATGGCAAGATACCTTCCAATCATGTTCTCTTTTCTTATCAATAAAATTAAAAACACACATATATTTCCTTCTTATTAACAAAAAAAAAAAACGAAGAAAGCATAGTAACACCGGAATCATGTCACCTGTTATCCATATTTCAAATAACAGGACCCTATTATCCTAATTGTGGCCGTTGGATCAGCACGGACGGATCACATCTTAACCGTTTTTTTTGATCCGACGGTTGAGATTGGAACAACAAGGTCCTGTTATCCCTAAGAATAACAGCAGATACGGACTCGAGTATCACCAACAGGCAACAACAACCATAGTCCATACCATACCAACACATGCTTTCGGTCTCCATTAATGGTCTACAAGTTGAAGCCCTCCCCACGTGGGATAACTGCCTACAGGGCCACATCAAGGAGGCCCCGGTTTAAAAAACATCAACGAAACCTTGTTGGATGGGAGGGTACCGGCGAACTGGGCTTGGGTCCCGGTACCATGTGCAGGGGAGGTTGCCTGTCTCAGTATGCTGGCAGGAATACATGCCATAGCTCAATGATATGATGCTCCATTTTACCAAATTTGTAGAGTCCGTATCTGCTGCGATGCAAATAGGATCTCGGGACTCTGAGATCTTGATCCGACATATGTCGTTTTTAGGGAGGTTTTTTTGAATTAATCTCAGCCGTTGATGCAGGATCTCGGAGTCCTGTGATCTGACTTGGACCGCAGCTGATTTCAGCGCCCAAATCGTATGGATAGAATGGAATTATTGTAGAACCGATCCTATCCCTTGGAGTTGCAAACAAATGCAGATTGGTTGTGGAGTAATACCTGGCGTCCATAGAAAAACCGTCCATAACGATATATCTGTAACATTTCAGGATATGTATGTTACGAATAATACCTAGTGTCCATTGAGGAACTTTCCATAGCATTCATAAGTTACATCTTGAGATGTATCTGTTACATTCTGTACACGTCTATGGATGTATGGACAGTTTTCCAATGGACGCAAGATGTTTCTCTACCTGTTACATTATGTACACATTTATGGATGTATGGATGGTTTTTCAATAGACGCAAGATGTTTCTCTTGACTGTGGAATGTGGATCCTGGTCCCTAATTATGAAAGGTTCCCACCAACTTCTGGTTCCAGACATGACCTCATTGGAATAACTAACTTGGCATAGTATAACGGATGGATAGACAAGAAGATTGGTTATGAATCTATGAATTTATTTACCCGGGTCCTCTTGCTCGGTTGTCTGTCGATTGGTTTATATTTTATTCCATGTAAATGTGTTTTAATTTGCTTAATATATATGCTGGTAGAAGTTATAGTGTAGAAGAGCTTGTGAAGGGTTAATGTGTTAATTAAGTGTTATATTATTGTTTTCTCAGTAAGTACAGCAAGGTCTTATCTGTCACTTGCTTGTACAAATATACTCAAAGCAGGAAAAAAGAAACCAAGAAGAATAATGCAACAGAAGTTTTGAAATAAAGGGTCTAAAATGATTGCTGATTGGCGATGGGCAATGCTGAAATAAATTAGTCAAATGATTTGGTGCTTAATTTCATTGCTTGTTAGGTTAGCATTCAGCAAGTAGCAACTAACAGGGTGGTCAATCAGCTGGTTAAGTTGTAATTATAGAAGACATATTGGAAGCTTCTTGCTACATTCCAAGAGCCATACACTCTGTCAGATCGGTATCCGCTGCTTTTCTAAAAAGAAAAGCACACCTTGCTTTTCTAAAATCCGACGGTTGAGAAATATCGAAGTACTTTGAGATCTGTGCAATAAAAACTGAAGTACTTTGAGATCCGTGCAGCAACCAATCCTGACCATCAAATTAGAAAAGCAGGGTGTGCTTTTCTTCTCAAAAAAGCAGCCGATACTGATCCCACTGTCTTATGGATAGTTATCCTATGCATTAGAGTGTTTTGGGAGCATTGTGTATGGCAAATTATATTTATCCTACTATACATATGCCTACTAATGGCAAGATTCCCACTGTTCCAGTATGCAATGACAGCAACTCTACTAAACTATTTAAAAAAGATTTTGGGTATAAAATTATCTAATCGGATACCTAATACAAAATTTATCATTTTTTGTTTACTTCTCTCTGATACGTCTCTGATTAGTTCAATAAAAAAAAAAAAAAAGGCATGTGGAGATCCATATTTATTTTCTGCAACCTTTGTTTCAGGTTTTCACACATGCAAACTGGTTTGTGTATCGTATGGCTCATTTAGGATTGCATAGAATAGTTCCAAGTCCATACCGGTATATTTGCATGATTGCATCAGAGCCTTGAAATGCAAATGCAGATTCTATTTCTAACTAGATAGGTAATAGGTATCCTGCTATCATACTTTAATCTCCCCTGTTACCCCATACCTTCACTAAAACACATTGCTAATTGAACTAAATGAGAATTTAGCGCACACATTAAGTGGGGCACACATTGAACATATCATTTTATTTTTTGCCATGCTTATATAAATAGAGTACATCTAAGTAAATTGCTAGCAATGGGAAAATTATAGAAATAAACTCATAAATAGAAAGTAATTAAATTAATAAAGTCAATCAAGCACTTGCGCTAATTGGCTCAGTAGCTTTGTTGAGCCATTCCATCTCCTGCTCGTTCATATATGGAGCCAAAATCTTCCTGCAATCAGAGTGGTATGTGTTAACCCACTCAATTTCTTCTGGGCTCATCAGTGTTAAATCCATGAGTTTTGTCTGATAAGGTGCCTGTATATAGTATAAAAATTGTTATTAGAAATAAAGTGCCATAAAACAGGTTTTTGTGATATAACAATGTCACTTGACTTGTTTAATCAAATTGTAATGCTGCAAAGAGTAAACTGAATGGAAAAAATAAAAATAATGGCATTCTATGTTCAAATATTCTTGGCTTACCCAAGTAATATGTTCGAAGCCTAAATAGCCCTTGTCGCCAAAATTGAACTCAGTATTAGCTTCTTTAACCACGAGGACATTCTCCAACCTTATTCCAAAATTCCCATCTTCATAATAGCCCGGCTCTAGGAGGAAAAGATAGATCTTTAATAGTAAGATATATATATACTAATAAATGAAATAAATTGAGCACAAGAGGACAAACCATCTGTCACGGTCATCGATGATTGAAGTGCAACATTGCGAGCACTAGGTCTGAAACTGATTTGATGAGGACCTGAAAAATAAAAAAAAAGGAATAAGGAGGGGAGATGCACAGCAATATGAATTATATTACAGAAAGAAACTGGGAGAAAATAGGTCAGACCTTCATGGACATTCAAATATGATCCAATCCCATGACCTGTTCCATGTCGAAAATCAAGCCCACTTTTCCATAGTGGGGTCCGGGCAAGAACATCAAGAGCATGGCCTATTTCAAACAGAAAAAATGTTCATCTATTCAGTGTAAATTCATTAAAAAAAAAAAAAAAAATCCATGTTCAACGTGTGGATCTGTAATTTACCTGTAGTCCCATTAGGGAATATAGCACTACCCAATCCAATGTGGCCTTTGAGCACCTATATTAGAAGTCAATAAAGATTTAAAAAGAACCGGTAAGAAAAGAAGATAACTTTCCAATCGGTCCAAATATTTCATAAAATCCACTTACAGCAGTATAGCAAGACTTCTCATGTTGAGACGGTTTTCCAAAATGCACAGTCCTTGTTATATCTGTAGTTCCATCTAAATACTGTACAACACAAAGTATATTTTAAGGATGAATCAAGGGTGAGGAATCGTTTTAATTGGAAAATACAGAAGAACGACTTAAAACCTGTGCCCCAGAATCGAATAGATAGATTTTATCAGGATCAAGTTCAGCACATGTGTCTGGCTCTGGTCCATAGTGAATTATTGCCGCATTTGAGCCAACAGATGAGATGGTAGGGAAACTCAACCCCCTGAAGTGCTGCATTATCATGATAATGAATTAGAAATAAAGATGAGAAAATCTTCTGGATGGTTACAAAACTGTAAAATCATAATTAAAAGGTTAAAAGATGACGTTTTTACCTCCTGCTTTGCACGAAAACCCTCCAACTTATCACTAACAGATACCTCAGTGAGCTTCTCGCTTCTGCACAATATTACCGCATATGAAAAGATATTGTTGTATACTTCCATATTAAATTAAGATAAAGTGGCACACAGATAAAGGCCACTGGAATAAGTAGGTAATACAAATCCAACTTACGGAGACTTTTTCTCTTGTTTTTCTTGTGGTTCGTTGAAGTAACCAGAAGCTCCATATAGCTCCTGCATCTGCAGTCAAACCAAAGGAACAAGCATCCAAAAAAGAATATATTCTTTAGCGATGGCACTAATGAATACAAAATATTTCCATTAAAAAAGGATCATATTTGGCTGACCTTGTTGTCCAACCAGACCAGAAATTGTACAACAGCAGCACCATCTCTGATATGTGCTTTTTTTAAACCGTCCAATTCTGCCGGGTTCTTCATCACATTTAAATATAAAAATTATAAGATGAATCATAAAGACAACACAAGGAAGAAGAAAACCAATTAATACACAATACCTTAAGTGCCTTGGCAAGAGCTAAAGGTGATTGTTGTGAGAACACCTGTTCAGCAGATAGTTTTGCAAACAATGCTAGACAGCATGAATTAGGATCTATCCATATTTTTTCACCCTTCACTGCATCATCAGATGATTTTTCTGCATTCACCTCAGCTTTGTTTTCAGCATGTAATTGACAAGATGCAAGCAGAACCACATCTGACTCGACCATGTTGTAGTCTCTTACTTGGATTCCATTTTCATTGAAGTAAGTCTGAACCTACACAAGAAATTGTAAAGATATTTAGTTCAATTTAAGAAAAATGGCATAGAGTAGAAGGGCAACTTTGATTTTAACTTTCCCTTAATGATATTCAAAACAATTTGTTTAATTGGTGGCTTTCTACAATGACCAAATACCTACTGATACCTACCGAAACGATACTTTCATATACCTACTGATAAATTTATCTCAATAGTAAGAAATCAAGTCCTCTAAAAATGTATTGAATGTAAATTGGAATGGTCAAAGTACTGACCTCAGTTGAAATCTTTCTTTTATCCACATACAAGAAAGAAGACTCCATCGTAACTATAGCATAAGAATGCACAACTGGACAGTATGCAACGTCATTTCCCCGTATGTTATAAAGCCAAGCAACCTGGAGAGAGATAAAATCACAAAGCAAACCACATGATCATCTCACATGAAAGTTTCCAAAATGTTCAAACAAAATAAACATGTTGTTTGAGCTGAACCACTCAGATTTTTCTTAATTATCAATATACCACCTTAAGGTTGATAATTTTTATACAAAAATGAGAGAAACATAAATTGCTAAGCATTTTCCAACTTGACAATGTAAATTTTGCAGTCAAGGTAATCTCAAAAGAAATAAATTCTTTCAATGTATTGACAATTTCAAAAGATAATTGTAAACAAACCTCATCAAGAGAACAGAAGACTATCCCACGAGCATTCTCCTTCAGCAGCTTTTCTCTCAGATCTTTCAACTTTTCTTCAACACTGCGTCCTGCAAATTCAAGCGGCTGCACCACCACAGGCAAGGCTTCAGCTGCAGGTCGATCCTTCCAAACTTCATCGACTAAGTTAGAAGAAAGCTGGAATAGTTGTTGTTTCTTCCCTGAAAACGCCTTTTCATATCTCTGGGCTGTTTCTACAGACACACACCATGGGTCTATCCCAACAAGTGCTTCACTAGGTAGGTTCTGGAAAAGGATGACAGATAAAAGAGATTAAGGTTCTATAATAAAATGTGAGTTCTTCAATGGATTGAGAGGAATATGGGCTATTCATTCTTCAGAATCTGATGGTCAAAATATATCTTTATGCACAATTTAAAAAAAAAAAAAAGAATTGATTTGTGAAAAGAGAACACTCGATTAGAAATAAACAGTTGCTTGACCGATCCATAGCATAACGTCTCATAATAAAATGGTATTTGTATTGTGGAGTCAAGTTCAATAACACAAAAGGGACTAAACACTGTGCAGGACAAGGAAGATACCAGAGTCCAAATTGTCACTTGCATCAGTGTGGATAAGGCATGACCAAAACTGAACTCTACTCTTTTATTTTTCCATCTACTTTCTATATTTATGACGTATATTTAGAAATATCCTATATACAACTAACCATCATGAAATACACAAAACTATATAAATTCAGCACTATTATTAATAACAATTTCTTACATTAGCAATCCAAGTCTCAACCATTGGATCTTCCCCAATACGCATGAGCTTCCATCGGTCACTCAATTGTTGATTAGCCTGTAAGAAGTAACGCCCATCTGTCCATAACAGTGCCTCATTCATTGTTATCAAAGCCAAACCTATTGAAAGAACCTTTTGTTAGAATACTCAAAAAACCAAACAATAAATAAATGCAAATATTTTGATGTCTGGTCCGAGTCTAGTTAGGTTCGCTCATATAACAGAAAATTTGTTCACCAGTCTTCACAAGAAACAATTAGGGCCCACTTGATCAAAACTTAGGTATTTGTTTCGATAAATTAATGCACTATGAGCTTAACCTAACCAAGCCTTTTGGTGAGCTTAACTCAAAAAACATCTTTTTAACATCTGTAATTTTGGATGTCTATCAATCAATAAATTCTTTCTATGAAAATCTCGTGGGACACCAATTTTTTTCATTTTTAGAACTTGTAAGTATTTTACTCAAACTTTTTAAGATACTATACAAATATAATTAATTATTTTACAATTATTTTGTAGTCATCTTAAATATTTGATAAAAAAAATACTAAAAAAAAAATCTAAAAATGGAAAAATTTCGTATCCCATGAGAATTTGATATGAAGAATTTATTGAAAGGCATAAATCCAAAATTGAAGATGCTAAAGTATTTTTTTTGAGCTTAAGCTCACCAAAGTGCTTGTATCAGCTTAAGGTCGTAGTGAAGTCACTCATTGTTCACAACAAAAATTCTGTATCTGACTATATTCATGAAAGGTAAGAAAAGTAAAGAGAGCCAGTAACAGTCTCACCAGCACTTCCTGTAAATCCTGACACAAACTGCCTTCTTTTATCCCTCTCAGAGACGTATTCACTCTGCAATGAATTTGAATTTATCCATCAAAACAAACAAATTTTCAATATGCATGGCGATTATGTGCAACAAGAATGAATACACAAAGCGTTTGCTACACTTCCACCATTTTGTTTCCTCAAAATCGCTACACGCACCGGATCTACCCTATGACCTCATACTATTTGAGAAAGTAAATGAAAACAAAAAAAAAAACCAAATAAATACAAATTGTCCATATTTCTGTTGCAGTTTTGTTGTGGATCAGTAATATCCATATATTGAAAATATAAAATATTGTTAGTTTCATAAATTTTATTAAGTTATAAATGTTTATTAGCTTTGTAAATGTTACTAAACAAACAATTGTGCAAGCATATTTGTTAGCCTTATACAAGAAATGTAAGCTAGCGTATTTAAATAATTTGATACTTGCAAGGGAAACAACAACAAACCATAATCCACTTCGTTATGAAAAATACGGTAGCCAATAATTCTGATTATTCACTTTACAGATCTAAATGCTATATGATTCTTAGTTTTGCGATACTATTTCTCCAATACTTGTAACCCTTTCTCGTAAGTGTTCAAACGACTTATTAATCCAATCAATTATCTTTTTCAAAATTAAGCAATTCTCATCCTATAGCTTCTGATGTTAAGCCTCTAGAATTGATTTTGTTTTTATGTTCCTCTTTACAAAATAAACTAAAAAGAATTCCTTATGAAAGCCAAACACATACGTATAAAAGATCAACAGATCATCAATATATTACTCAAATTATCCAATACCACAACCAATATCCTTCTGCATTTTCAGAATAACACGAAAAATAAATAAACAGCCACAATTTACCAATCCACGATCGCATTCAATTGCACATCAGGTAACCCAAACCAAACACACGTTATAATTCAGTACGATCGAGCAGTCCGTCCGTCACGCCGATCGCCCCCTGAATTCCGCAACCTAGAACCGCAACACGGAGAGAAGTATAAAAGTAAAAAAAAAAAAAAAAAAGACCTGGTGGTTGTCCTCGGAAGGCACGATGAGGGCGTGCAGGGGCGGCGAGTGCGCGGCCATCAGCGATCGGAGAGCGTCCAGCGTGTCCGCCATGTCTTCCTTCCGTCCGTTCGTTTGGATTTCGCTCGCTTTCTCCGCGGCAATTGCAGCGCGACGGTGAATAATTATAGACGATGACGGATGGATGTATAAATGAGTAAATGGATGGATAAATAAAAGCGCTGCTGCCTTGAATAGCGTGATCTGACTAAATTGAGTGTGGCAATGAGAGAGAGAGAGAGAGGAACGCTACCGCCGGGTGTTGCTTAGGCCAGCGTCCAAATTACTTTGAACAGCTTTTGTGTTCAAATCTGACCAAAATATCCTAAAAATCAATAATACATTTTACTTTTATCAGAGGGGCATTTTGGTCAAATTTGGGCACGATAGCTGTTCCAAAGCAATTTAGACGCTGCCTCTACCGGCTTTTTTAGGACTGGGTGGACGAGTTCTCATCCCCTGACTTACTGCATTGTGCAGGTCACAGCGTCAGCCGTTGGATCGTCTCGGGATCCGCGCTTGAACGAATCTTTGGACAGTCCAACGGCTGACGATGTGAACTGCATATTGCAGTAGTACAGCAGGGGATATGGAATTATGGATTTCTTTTTTTTAGGACTAGACGGACTCCCATCCAAAGCGTTCCTTTTCAACTCCCAAGATTTGTGCCCGCAGAGGCCAGAGGGTCGGACTCGGACCGTCGGAGATCTCGTTTATTGGTTCGAGCGGGCGGGGTCACGTTCTGGGCCGGATTGAGATTGGGCCCGTGGAAGTGCGAGGGGACGGTCGTGGGTGGGCCTAGAAAGTGCATACGGCTGGCTTTCTGTAGTTCTTCGGTTTTGTAATGGACTGGTGGTTTTGTAATGGCTTTCTGTAGTTCTGTGGTTGCATGGACCATGGAGTTCATGCCCATCTTGGTCGTCCTTTACTTTACAAGGGCAATGGAGTCCGCGGATAATATAAGCTCTTGTATCTTTTTCCTTTTTCGTTTTTTTCTTGGGTGCTGGAAAGATGCCCTTTTCTTTTTTCTTTTGAATAAAGCCGAGAAAGAAAGTGCAGTTTTTCCGTGGCTTTTTTGCCTCACGCGCCTGGTCCTTGCACGATGGAGAGAGTGCTATTACCACACAAGTCGTCTATGTATTTTGGAGGTACGATGGAGAGAATGCTGTTATTACACAAGTCTATGTATTTCGAGTCAAACTGATACGTCATACGTTAAGAGTAACTAAAGGTGGCGAATCGGTCGGACGGGTCGGGGCCGGGTTCGGATTTGAATCGGACAGCTCGGGTCAGTTTCACCTTCTAAAATATCTTGAGTTGGGTGATGTGCGGGCTGGGTCGGGTCAATCTTGATATTGATCTTTTTTGGACCTTATATTAATTTCAGTTTGATTGCATGATGTTTGATCTCAGGTCGGGTTCGGGTTGGATTGGGTCAAATCAGGTCAGTTTGACTTTTTGAAAAATGCGGGTCAGATCGGGTTCAAGTCAAGTTGGGCCGGGTTGGATTCTGCCACCTCTAAGCATATCACATGCCACTTCAATAAACGTAGTGCAGCTTTGAGATTATGTGTACGCAATGAGTGTGGGATCCAGTGGAGTGGATTCCCATATCAAATGTCTAACCCCTTCTCGGTACAGGTTACCCTTGAACATAGTAACAAATCATCGATTCGGGATTCGTTCGGCGAGGTCAAAAGTTCGTGATTCGGGTATTATTCGGGTATAATTCGGGAATAGTTCGGTTTATATAATATAATAAAAAATATATTAAAGTGCCAATATTTTTAAAAACCAAATAAAAAAGCACAAATTTTCCTTTAAAACGATATATAATGTGTTTTATTCGCGAATAATTCGCGTATAAAACGTTTTATTTGCGTAAAAAACGTTTTATTCGCGAATAAACGCATTATATATCATTGGGTGGTATTATGCGGGATTCGTTCGGCTTTTGTGAAAAAACGAATTATTCGCGAATAAATCGCGAATCATGTTACTATGCCCTTGAACCTCAAAGAATTTGTTTAGTCAGGGTATATTCAGGGTGTAAAGCATACTCTGAAAATTTATTTAGAAATTGTGCTTAAATGAATCTGAGAGTTCTGAAACTTCAACAATTTTGAAAGCTCAACAATCTATACTAAGTGGAACCAAAACACACCCAATTGGTCTGGATAAATAGTTTAGAATGATTACAACACTAAATTCATGCCGTTATAGAACTAACTTTGCTCAATATTATCAAAATTACTCAAAAACCATAGTTTAAAATATATTGTTTTAAGTTTGTTAAACTTTTGTGTTCATATTTGTGCCAAGTGGAACCAAAACACACCTAATTGGCCCATATTACGGTATAAACAATTTAGAATAATTAGCGCATCAAATTTATGTCATTACCACACTTATTTAGCTCAAAATTATCAAAATCGCTTAAAACTATAGTTTTAATAGGTTGTTTCGACTTTTGAGTTTTCTTGAACTTTTGTGCTTACATCTCCTTCAAATGGAATCAAAAGACACTCAATTGTCCAGGTTATGTGATAAGCATTTTGGAATAATCACCACATCAAATTTATACCATTTTGGCACTTTTTTTGCTCAAAACTATCAAAATCGGTCTAAACCACAGTTAAAATAGGCTATTATGAGTTGTCTTAAAATTTTGTACTCATATCTGCCCCAAATGGAATCAAAACACACTCAATTGTCCATGTTATGTGATAAACATTTTGGAATGATCACCACATCAAATTCATACCATTTTGGCACTTCTTTTGCTCAAAACTATCAAAATAGCTCTAAATCGTAGTTTAAATAGGTTGTTTTGAGTTATCTTGAATTTTTGTGCTCATATATGCCCCAATTGGAATCAAAATGCACTCAATTATTCATGTTATGTGATATACAGTTTATACTATAACTATATCAAATTCATGTTGTTATGACACTTGTTTTGCTCAAATTATCAAAGTCACTCAAAATCATAGTTTAAATAGGTTGTTTTGAGTTCCATTGAATTTTTGTACTCATATCTGCTCCAAATAGAACCAAAACACAACAAATTACCCACATTACTTGACAAATAGTATAGAATGACTACCACATCAAATTCATGCCGTTATGGTACTTATTATGCTCACCATATACTTACACCTCTATATAAATGATATATATATAAACTGCATAAATTTGTATGTTTGAATTTTTTTTTAAATTGAGTTCATAAACACTTGTATAAATAATTTTGCTACAATAAGCTGTTGTTAAATATCCCATCGGCTATATATATAAAAAATTATCCACCATAAAAATCATAAAAAATAATGGAAAAATCAGATGAGGAAAAACACACCATATCTTGAGAGATTCTGCTCCGCTATGGCCCTATGCCCTTATCCAATGATGCTGTCAATTATATTTCGTATCCATATTCCAGCTCAGTTGACTGGCACCAGGACCCCAATAGGAGTCCACCGAAATTGGAGGTTAAACAATTAAATAAAACTCAGTATATGACACTTCCAAAAAAAAAAAAAAAAAAAAATCAGTATATGACCATATCAAGAAAGAAAGAGAATATATAAAGAAGTCCATCTCTGTTGTTATTTTTTTAGAATAACAGGACTCTATTTGTCCGACATAGACCGTTAGATCAAAATGGACGAACCCGATCGGCCCAGTTAAGATTATAGGGGTCTTGGTATAATTAATCTTGTCTGTTGATTTTGATCCAACGACCCATATTTGGATAATAGAGTCCTGTTAACCAAATTAGGATAACAGCGGGAGTGAACGCATAAAGGAGAAAGCTCAACAGGGACGTTAGACATTACTTATAGAGTTATATTATGATTAACTAATTATAAATGAAATCGTGTTAACACGTAATGAGGGTACTTTTACTTGGCCGGCTTTATTTATTTACATTCGATAACATCTCGTTTTCGCTTGGATTCACTGGAATTCATATCCCCTGCTGTACAGCATTATGCGGTTCACAACGTCAGCCGTCGGATTGTCTCGAGATTCGTGCCACAGCAGATCTCGAGGTGATCAAACGGCTGACGCTGTGAACTGCACAATGCAGTAAGTTAGGGGATGGGCACTCGGATTCACTGGACAATTAAGTGGAAATCCAGTCTGTACCAGTACCAGTGTACCCATTACCCATTCATAGCAAATTAGCATTCCACCTGTGCTGTTCCTACTTACCCAATTCCTCAATAATTGATCATCCTTCCCTTTTTTTTAGTGTACAGCCAACCAACTCTCACTTCCACATGAGGAATCATTCGATGTGTTCGTTTGTTTGCTTTTCTTTACAATTATAAGATTCACCTGCTTTTTTTTTTTTTTTTTAACAAGATATTGATGTCCTTATTAGTAACTATTTATATTCGCTTTTTTTTTTTTTGCTAAATATATATGTCCATATCTAGAAAGATCAGAAAAGAGCAGATGGATAACATGGATCAACAAATTAGTAGCGTATGAAAATAGTATTAAATTAAATCTGTACCAGAAAAATAAAATTACAAACACATAATGTTATTCTTTCTCATATTTCTTTCTTTTTATGCCGCTTCTGCAGAGTCCAGACTGGCATATATAAACTGAATAACTAAATTTCATAATATATTTTTAAAAAAGTTCCTAATAATATAATAATATAATAATACAGATTTACTTGGCACAAATGACTATTTCAGACAAGAATATAGTTGATAACATGATGTTTGAAAGGAATGGAATCACTGGAACAGCTGAAACTTCAATACTTGCAATATCTTAATACACATTCAGGTGAATCCTCCACCCTACTTCCATACCGTCCAATTAATATCGGACTTTTACATTGTACTAGATTTCTTCATCTGTACGATTAAAATGAGGTAAGGACCGCATCGCATACTGCGAACTCTGCAGAGGATCAAGAAGAGAGCAAGAAAGAAAGCGAAGTCTCCCACAACATACTGTGGCGGATGCCTAGGCGATCAAATCTTCTGTTATTCAACATTGGACAACAGGATCCTATTATCCGAATATGAACCGTTGGATCAAAATATACGGATGAGATTAGTTATTAAAAAGCCTCCTGTGATCTTCACTAGGACGATCGGGTCCGTCCATTTTGATCTAACGGTCTGTATTGGACAGACAGGGTCCTGCAATTCTCAATGAATAACAGCAGCTACGGACTTGTCTGCCTAGAGACGGGGAAAGGAGAAAAAAGAACTGAGTTTTAGTTTTAAGAAAGGAAAGAATGAGTTCTCATGTCCATTAAGCAGAGAAAAGACAAAGCAAAGAACCAACCAATCAACCAATCATTCACTGTTCGCATCTCTCTCTTTCTCATTCTCACCCGAGAGGAAGAGAAGGAGAGAATTGGGTCTCTTGGTTTGAAGTTGGAACTCGGAACCCCTTTCTGTTTCTTGGTTCAAATCTTGCGCTCACTTGCTCTCAGCCCGTGGATTCCTTTCCTCCCTACTGTTTTTTTTTTTTCCTCCTTTTTCTCCTTTGAAATTGGTTGTTTGCTGTACTTCGCCCGGCAATGGCGCCTTCTTCGCGCCTGTTCCGAGGAGGATTTCTTCGCCGTCGCTGAGTCGGGGTTTCTTGAATCGAAATGTAAGCGTTTGTTTGTTTGACACCTTTCTTCCTTGTAAAGCTCGTTCTTTTTTGCTCTAAGAACGCTTCTTTGTCCCGGATCTGCTAAAATTACTCCCAATTGAGTACCTTGTACCGATTAATATGTTGCATACCAGATCCAAAATCTCATCTTTTCGATGGAATTTTCGAATTGCCGGCATAAACTATCAGATCGGCCGGTTGAGTGGCTGTGGCTGTGGCTCAGTTGGTACAATTGAAACTGCTGCAACAGTTCTTGTGGGTCATAATTATTAATTGATGACCCTTTTTAATGAGAGTTTGAATTTATCATGCTCTTCTAATTTAGTCTTGGTTGTTGACCTGAAAGGGAAGTTAATTTTTAGCTATTTGAAATTTGTAGTCAAAAGGGGGTTGTTGGTTACTACTTTTAACCTGAAACTAGAATTGATTTGGTGAGTCCTTTTGTTTAATTGGGTGGTTTGGTTGCTAATATTGGTTTTTCAATTTTCGTTGAAATTTTAAATCGAATCGACTAATTGGACCATCAATGGTCCTCTTGCAATGAATGATATCAAAATTATTTTGGGCTTTCCAAATGAACTTCAGCATATTTATAAGTTAGAACTCTTTCCCGATTTAGTTGTGAAGTTTTTCAAATGCATATTAGAACAAGTATGTTCACAATTTTTGGCACCTTTGTGCAACTTTATGATGCCTTTTCGCGTGCTTCCGGTTTTTTAAAAAAAGAAAGAAAGTTAGCTGTATAAACTGTGACTTTTTGTTACTAATTGATTAATTTTAGATTGCTATTCATTTTGTTTTATTTTATATTATTTTATTTTGAGCTAATAGGAAAATGACCCTGAAGTCAAGAAAGGGAACAAATTTATTGATGCCCCTCAACTTACGTACGAAATCGGCCTCTCGTTTTTGTATGTTCTCCAAGGTGCGCTCAGATGTCCAACTGTCAGGAGCTTCACCGGTCTATCTAAATGTTTATGATCTAACACCAATGAATGGCTACATCTATTGGGCTGGCCTTGGTATCTTTCATTCTGGGGTTGAAGGTATTACTTACTCCTTGTTTTTGCAAATGGATCTATATGCATTGCATGCCTTACTGTAGGAAGTTACAAATAACTACCTGATTATTACAACATGAGTTCTAATACAGTCAAACAATGATAGTGACGTGGTAACAGTGGTGTGATGGTATGTCATCTATGGTACTGACCCACTGAGTTTGTCTGTTGTAAACATTTCATTAGTTTTTTTCCTTTTTTTTTTTTTTTTTTATCCGTGAGACTATTCTTGTTCTAGAATTTATATGACATCTATAAATTACTATGTACTGCATGCCGCCGAATCATAAATTGTTTGTCTTTCTTATGTTTGCTTGATTGATAGATGACACTACATATAACATGGGTCATTGCCTAAAAAATAAATTAAATATTATTTCTCCTTTTCTATTTAGTCCATGGAGTAGAATATGCATTTGGAGCGCATGACTATCCCATAAGTGGCGTATTTGAAGTTGAGCCCCGTCAATGCCCTGGGTTCAGGTTTAGAAGATCGATATTTGTGGGTACAACCAACCTGGATCCTCTTCAGGTTAGAGATTTTATGGAGCATCAATCGGTGAACTACAATGGCGATACTTATCATTTAATCATCAAGAATTGCAACCACTTTTGTGAAGATATCTGTTTTAAGTTGACTGGAAAACCAATTCCAAAGTGGGTAAATCGGCTTGCAAGAATAGGTGTGTGTTTTCTCAGTCAATTGTTTCATAATATGGTATGCAGATATATTTCTCAGACTAAGATGCACTTGTGATTCTGGATATGCAGGTGCAGTTTGCAATTGCGTTCTCCCTGAGTCGCTCAAGGTAGCAGCAGTACGGCAGGACCCCAACTGCCAAACTGAAGAGGAAGAGGATGATGAGAAGCGAAGGCTGACTGGTGCTCTCAGTTGCTTCTCTTCCATTTCCTTGTGCCCACGCCAGCTGTCCTCCTCTCCTTCTCTTTTCATGCGGTCCCCGCCCAAAGGTTTGTTAATCAACCAATTGCTCTTGGTTGCTAAGATCTGACTGAATAATACCAATTCATTGTTACAATTTATCTTCTTAACACCCAAACATATGCATGTCACAGATATGTATAATAATGCTAACAAAAGTGATGGATGATACATGGCTCTTTTTCTTTGTTGGGTCTGTTTATTGTTTAGCATCGGCGGGGGTCATTACTCTAGACTTTAGTGTATTGGGAAGAACAAAAGGCTAACTTCTTTTATTGTTTTCTTACCTAGGTCCTACAGCCCCTTCATGGGACTCGACAAGATCAAGCACTGCTCGCTTAAAAGAAAGCTAATGTATGAAAATTTGACCTTTCCTCACTTTCCGTACATTAGTGTGAATAGCAATGAGCTTAATGACCTGATATTGCATAAATTATATGTTTTTGTAATTTCATTTAGTTTTATCAGCCGCTCAAGAACTGTACTTCCTCCTGTGGCCATGTTATATAACTAGGAATTTTGGCATTTTCTCGAGTTAATATTGGTTTTAATTTATTTTGCAGAATTAAGGTTGAGTAGGCTGATTGCATATATTAGGAACTGCGAGCAGTCTGAATGCAAAAAAACTAGAGAACTCAGGTGGCAAAATCTAATGTGTGAATTTCTTTTGGTGGTCTTTCTGAAATCCACTGTCGTTTACCTCCAGGAATTACAGAACCGGTGCCTGGTAGGCTCTGGGCACAATGTACTTTTAGTTCTCTTGTAACGTCCCGTTGCAAAGAAATGGTAGTTTCATGTACAAATAGTATGAATTGGGAGTGGTCAGTTGAAGATCTGTAGCTTACTAGTAATCTAAGAAATGTTCATTATTAGTATGATATTACCAGCTGTAAGTCTGTAATTCATTTTTCTCTGCTAACTAAATGGTAAATTTATGGGTTTTTTTTTTTCTTTTCTTTTCTTTTCCCCCTCAACTGTATGGTGGTTTCCATGAACAAGATTCATTTTTTATGTTTGCTTTATGAGGACCACTCAACAATTGTGAAGAGTTGGCACTCTCTATGTAATACCTGTTTTTTTTTAATTCTTTCTGTTTGTTTCTACCTTTGGATTAATGAGATGAGTTGTTCTGATTTTGTTTGGTATTTTCATTTCTTAGCATGTTCAGCAAACTTAAAAATAATTAGTACATAATAGCAAACATCAAACCATTGTCAATTACGATCATAAGAAGTCTTAATGGTCCAAGCATATTGAGTTGTTTTTATACGGATCGGTCAAGCAACCTTTCATTTAGAATCGAGCGGTTATTATCAAACCTTTCTCTTTGATTGTATTTTAAAGACATATCGTGACCATCCGATTATGAAGAACGAATGGTTCATATTTCCTCTGATCCACAGCACAATTAACCATATTATAACATTATCAACAACAACATACCAAGAATATAAATTGAGCAGAGACAAGCATAAATTCTTACTGATTTTGATTTTTGGCACAAATTTATCTGCATTATATAACAACATAGATCAACCCAAGACCATGCCTTTTTTTTTTTCCTACGTGCTACTCCATGGATCACAGGTACATGGTCCACATTACTCGATCTTGTCGGCCACTGTAGATGTACACCATTTGTCCATGCATGAATGAATGATGGATGCATTATTATGCATTTCATTAATCAATCATGGAGGTGAGTGAGTGAAAGAAAGAAGGGAAAGCATGCACTGAAGTGGAGTGGATTCCTTTCAGCTTGTAGCTCACACTGACGGCTATGGCTTTAGGGAATATATTCCCCTCAACACTCCAAACCTCTTTTTTTTTTTTTTTTTTTTTTTTTGTGTTCATCTGTGTCCGTTCATTCCCTGCTAATTCATGGCATCATATCATAATTTCCGTGCTGGTCTTTTATACGTCACTAGTAAATGCACATACAGAATTCAAGTAAATGCTTTTAGTCAGAAAATTTAGAAGGAAATTGTAAGAAAAAGAAAGTATTACGTATAGGCAAACATATAACATATGACATATCCCTTTTGTAAATAGTGTTTTGTTGCCTTTTCTTTGTTTCAGAGCGAGCAGTTTTATTGATTTTGAGAAAGTTCCTTTTTCAGTGGCTATCAGCAGCAGTAAGAGCTGAGACCCAACAAATTCCATCCTCATTTTGACCCCAAATTGAAGCATTTTAAATTGATCAGCAACAAGCCGTAGTCAAATTCGGAAGCAAACAAACAAACATGCATGGGCTTGTTATTCTCCACACAAAGTCAACAAAAACGATAATGTTTCTAATTCAATTTCATTTTGGTAACATATGCAGAAGAATATGCTTATTTATTAAGCCTTTATTTAGAATTAAGTGTTTTTTTCTATGCAACCTCCTTGTTGGTTATTTCCTTGAAGAAGCAATAATTTAAAACAAAGGATTGGTTATGCCAGAAATTGTGCATTGCTGAAACAACTATACTGGTAAAAAGCTCTATATGAAGAGCTTCATACTGAAGCTGAGTACCTTATTAGATCTACCTGGAGCAAAGCAATGTGACTAAGAAAAGTGATTAGGATATCTGTCATCAAAAGCTCAAGGATTGATTCTTCAATTACTACTCTATGGCTCATCAACAATTGTTAAAAGCTTCAACTCAATGAAAAAACAAACATCTTTTGTACCGGCGATCGCAATAATAATAGAGGAATAACATGTGCCCATAAATATGCTCATCCCGTTTTCTTTCTTTCCACCTTGATCAGTCATTGATTATATTCTTAGTATATCTTTATGCACAGATAATAAATCATTGGGGACTAATTTAATACGCGCTTATTACACGTACGGCTGTGAGCGCAGGACGGCAAGCTTCTGGCTCACAAAAGGTACAGCCTGATCGATCAGATTCGAATTGCCGAGGACTCTTCATAGAAAGGGCTCGCGATTATGCGCAAAGCACTTAAAGTTTGCATAATGATGCATTATTTAGAATAATTATAAAGATAACTTAGCAACTACTAGGAAGAGACATTGTGGGGTCAGGCTTGTAAGAATTGTACATTCTGCTAATAGTGTCTGATTTTCATCTGCTCGATCGTAAGACGTCGGATCTTACATATATAACATTAATTAATATTTCTATATACTTTCATAAGCATATTCGGATAATTTCGGGGTACATTCTGCTAATAATGTTGGAAGAACAACTCATTACCATGCACACTTCTTATTCTATCACACAGTTACAAGGTACAAAGATACTATTAGTTTATAAGTCTCCATTGTTGAATAAGAATATGCAAAATGAAGTGCTAAATAAACTTAAAATTAATCATGCCTTCAACAACATAAAAGTGATATATGTAGAAACTAAGAATTCACTTCTGTAGGATGCTGAAACAAAGAAAAAAAAAAAAAAACAAGAGTAATTGGTAGCTTTGTGTATTAAGAAACTGAGTTCACTTCTGCAGGATGCAGCTGAGACAGAAAAAAGAGTAATTTGTATTAGTTACAAATTTACAATGAATCATACAGGTGTGAGATTGAGAGAACCAAATTAATAGTGTACAACAAAGATGGGTGTACATAGAAATAAAGATGATAAAATTTTATGTAAAAGTAAAACTGAGATTGAGAAGTGAGAACCAGACAGACAAATGTGTCAAACTCCACTATCCAAGAGGTCTGTAAAGGTCAGAAACAAAGAGAGCTTCCCCTTGAAGCCAAGCTTGCAAAAAGAGCTCTTTAATTTGACTAGTGCCTTCCATGGTATCAACTAGCATCATCATCTCACTTTTTTACATATGGCCATAACATCATGATGCTATGCATAATGCATCATCCATCCTTACTTATATAATTCCTCCGACGACGACCGCAACCACACCTCTACCCTTCCCTTCTCTCTCACTCATCTCAACAACAACATAGCACGACGAATCGAGTCGAAGTACGGCGAATTCGGGTGTTGGAGAGAGGAGAAATTTGATTTAACAGAAGCACATGAAGTCAAGCAAAACAAGCAGCAACAACAACAACACCTCTTCCGTCCCGTCGCCCCACAGCTACGAGCCGACGTCGGTGCTAGACCCTCGCGCCACTTCCAGCCCGGCGTCTGCCTTGTCAGCCACCACCGGTGACCCGTGCCAGATCCTCCCGCCTTCGAACCCGCTCGACGAATCCGACACGCTCTCCTGGCTCTTGTATGAGAAGGACAACCTCTCGCCCCCGCCGAAACCGTACCATCTCAACTTCCCGGACGATCTGTTGGATCCTTTCCAGCCTCACGTCGCATCCCTACCGCACGACTACAACCATCTGGAACTGCTTGTCCAAGCATCGCACCTTATCGAGACTGGAGATATCCAGTCGGCACACCAGGTACTGGCACGGCTCAATCAGTATCTCCATGCACCCTCCGGCGTGCCGATACACCGCGCCGCTTTTTACTTCAAGGAGGCTCTTTTGTCGAGCCTCTCCTTACATGACCGACAAGCTGATCAGTCGTCGCTCTCGGCCGTAGAGGTCGTCTGCCGCATCAATGCTCAGAAGCTGTTTTCCGACCTCTCACCTATCCCTCGGTTCGCCAGCTTCACTGCGAACCAAAGCATCCTTGAGGCACTTGATGCCATGGGGCCGCACCCGCCGCAGTCCATCCATGTCGTCGACTTCGACCTCGGACTTGGCGGCCAGTGGTCATCTTTCTCCCAGGCAGTTGCCGCGAGGAGCTGCTTAGCACGGGTGCTGCCGCCCTCGATCCGTCTAACCGCGGTCGTGCAAAACAGAACTTCCGAGACTACACTGGCCGCAGAGAACCTCTGCGACTTTGCCCAAACCCTCGGGCTCCGCTTTTCCGTCGACATTGTCTGTGTTGCGGGGATCGGTTTCCACGCGCTCGGCCGGGTGCAGCTCATACCAGGAGAGCCCGTGGCAGTCGTCCTTTCCCCGTCTAGAATATGCATCAAGAGTAGCACCACCGAGCCATACAAGCTGCTCCAGCACTTCCTCCAGTGCGCCGTGCCTCGAGTAGTCGTGTCCGTGGACACCGACTGCTTCAGCCACGCATCGCTCTCGCAGAGCGTCGCGTCGGGGCTGGAGTTCTACGGCAGCTTGATAGAGTCCATCGAGGCCGCGGCCGCATCTACCGGCATGGGCGAGGATGCAGTGCGAAGGATCGAATGGGGCATCCTTCGACCGAAAGTCTCCGACGTGGTCACATCTTGGTACGGTCAGGTCGAACCATTCCAGGACGTGCTCACTCGGGCCAGGCTGACGCCGGTCGGGTTCAGTCACAACGCTATCGCGCAAGCGGAGTGGCTCCTTCACAACACGTCGGCCCCGGGCTACCAAGTGGCGAGGCGAGACGCGTCCTTGGTGCTCAGCTGGCATGGAAAGGACATGGTTGCGACGTCGGCGTGGCGGAGCTGATCGATCGATCGAGTTTGCACTGCATGTGTTAATACCACCAGAGCAACAACTGTCTATAGTGTGCTTGCTAATTAAATTGCTAGTTTTTTTTTTTTTTTTTAATTATTGGCGCCTTTTTTTTTAATTGGGGGATCTTTTAATTTTAATTTTCGGTGTTATATGTTTATGAGGTTAGAAATGTTTATCATCAAGAAAGATAGAGGGTTATATATGTTAATCCCAGATTAATTAGTTGTTCCGTGTTCTGATAACTAATTAAGAAATTGACCGAGTTAATTAAATGGCTTCTCATAATTAAACTATCTCATAATCTTTTATCATCTTTTATTAATAGGGTGTTGATAATTGAAAAACATTAGTATACACAGTTATGATATTTGATTTATGTATTCAAGTTAAATGAGTTGGAATTATGTTATGACTTTATTATTTCACTTATTTTGTATGTAAATTTGTTATTTAAAACGAGTTACGACTTATATCGGAATTCAAATATTGAAAATATTGTACCAAATTAATAAGTTGATTAATAAAGTCATTAACATGAATACTTAAACTCATCTATAACTTGGAACTACAAAATTGGCATCCTAATTTCTCAAACATTGTTCTATATAATATAGAACAAGAAATGACCACTTCTCGCTGCATGTAGGAGTGTCAAACGGACGAAACGATCACGCAAATAGATTCTTGCGTCTTCCGTTGTGTTT
Source organism: Cyperus esculentus (assembly GCA_030179965.1). Taxonomy (NCBI): domain Eukaryota; kingdom Viridiplantae; phylum Streptophyta; class Magnoliopsida; order Poales; family Cyperaceae; genus Cyperus; species Cyperus esculentus. Next base: position 2,649,718 of record JASGLE010000010.1, on the reverse strand, counting down.
AACAGACTCAAATAAAATTCCTTGCGCCTTGCGTTGCGTTAACTAAACGAAAATAAAATTCCTTGCGTTTTTTGTTGCGTTATATTAAACGAAACGAAACGCAATTGCGTTCAAAGACGCAAATTTTTGTACAGTTTTTTTTTGAGGCAAACTTACATATTATTATATGAAAAATGGAAATAAATACATAAAAATCATAATAACAGTCGAGTTGCACTAAATATTCAAACCTTCATATATTTTTCACACAATATAACATGATATAACATGAATCAAATAACTAACTAGTCAAGTTACAACTTATCTTACATGTTTGCACGAAAGACGCAACATAAACGAAACAACACTGACCAATTGCATCTACCGTTTCGTTAATCCAACGGCACCAAAAAATCTTGCGTCTCCCGTTGCGTTGATCAAACGACACAGAAAAATCCTTGCGTTTTGCGTTTTGCGCAAACGAAACGCAACGCAAAAACGCAAATTTGCATTCGTTTGACACCCCTAGCTGCATGTATCTGTTGGTTTTTCACCAACAACATAATTAACCTCTGTGCATTCAGTATAAGTAAAAGATCGTAAGTACATGAGCAAATATACCGTAAGCTTAAGCTTACGGAGCCTTTCATGAGCTTAAGCTCAAAAAACCTATCAAATCATCTCAAAATTTCGATTTATATGACTCAATAAATTCTTTATATCAAAACCTTATGGGATACAAAAATTTTCCATTTTTGAAAATTTCTAAGTATTTATTTAAGATTTTTTAAAAGTGACACATAAAACTTGATTATTTTATTAATATTGTATAGTCATTTTTAAAAAAATTTCAAACAAATACTTAAAAATTTTCAAAAATGGAAAATTTTTGTATCCCATAAGGTTTTGATATAAAGAATTTATTGAGCCATATAAATCAAAATTTGGAGGTGATTTGATAGGTTTTGGAGGTTAAGCTCACGGAAGGCCTTAAGCCCACGGTATATTTACTCTAAGTATATCGTATCCATAGAAATTATGTTGTTTTCATATGTGTCATTGCACTAAGTTTTTTTACCCATTGTTAAAATGCGGTCCGGTTGCATCACCATTCCACCAATAGATAGAGGTATAAGCATATTGAACAATTAATGGGATTCTTGACTTTTGACAAAACATTACGAGACTGCATTACGAGACTGATAGTAATAGTATCGTCTAGAACCAAATGCAGATTTAGGGCGTGACCCTTTTTCCTTCTCAAAAATTAGTCTGGAAGACTGAAAGGTGGAGTAGAACTATTTTCAAATGTTAACATTTCAGAGTGAAATGATAACGACTCAAATTATATTTTGCCATGATTTATGGTTCTCATTATATTCATTATATAAAAATACTTGGGCATACAAAAATTTTTCATTTTTGGATTTTTCAAAATGATTCTAAAATATTAATAAAATAATGCTTGTTTGTACATGAACTTTAAAAAATTGGAAATAAATATTTAAAAAACTCCAAAAGTGGAAAAATTTTATATCCCAAAGTATTTCGTATGAATTTAATAGAAACCATAAATTACGATTTTGGATATGACTAATTACAATTTGAACCGCTTGCACAATAGTTTACTCCTGAAAAGTGAAAAGTCTGAAACCAACCAAATTATCTTTAAAATCTTAACCAATGCTCATCTTATAGGCTTTACAAAATCGGCGGATATAATAGCACGTACGATCACAGCTTGGCCCATGGAACAACAAGAGTAGACCACGGCCCGCAATATACAACTAGAGAACAAAGGAAAAAAGGATGCATATATGGCCCGACTCATATGGGCACTGCTGGCATTACACACAGTTCTTAATTTGCTTAACTAGATAATTGGCATTCACCAATCACCACTATATAGAGTGTTTGATCCCACACTAACTTCGCAACCCAATAAATGAAACCTGGACTGCACTTTATCCATTACAATTTTACAACAAATAATGTCAAATTGTAGAGAATGAACGATCAGGTAAGAGAATTAAAAGAAATGAATAATTGTCTTATTCGGGTCTCACCTCAAAGTCTAACAGGGATAAATTAAGGAGGAAAATGCTTAAAATTGACAAAACAAAACAAAAGCAATTAATTCCTATGGGTTTTTCTTGTATTAAGATCTTCACATTCCAGAAAAAAAATTAACAAGAATTGCAAATATATTAATTCAAACATTTGAGATGAAGCTTAAGCATCCGACACCAATAGAAGAAGAACAGAGGCTTCAAAGATAGAACGTTCAGAGATTCAATGCACAATGGCTAGCTGTCCAAGTCCAATGCTCCTCTCTGAAGGCAATGGTTAAATCGATTCGCTCCTCATCGCCTGATGCCACTACCACCGAATTCACACGTCCTTGTTTGATGAAGCCGAACAGCCGAAGGATTTCTACATCAAAAACATAGTATGGTGTTTGCCTCCATAGCGGCACATCATATTCCTGATATACTGGCATGGAATTGCTGATCCACTTCTATTGTGAGATCATCATAAAAAGTATCTTGCCACGTACGTATATGCAAATATTGGACATCTGCACCAGTGAAACGCCACCATATATATACTTAAAGCCGAACATGATGCCAGGAAATTGCATCACCAAGGTTTTAAAATTTTTTTTCCCTGATTTAACAAGGCATGCTACCCTGTTTTTAGAAACATCTCCAAGATTTTTATTTATTTTTTTTGGAAGACAAGGCAAAGCCCATTTCACCAATTTAGCAAAATCCAAGCACATCAAACAAACCTAACACTAAGAGGCAAGAGCCCATCTCACACAGCCTAACTGGGAACATAGGCCTCAGGATCTACCAAAATAATCCTCTGTGGTACACAACCCCAATCACTCATTCCCCAAACAAAACCACAACTTCACACTCACAATTAAACCCATAGCATCTCTGACAAGTCAGCAATCATAAACAAACCACCAAATGAACATCACAATTCACAAGCAACAGCCAGAAAAATTTAAAGCAGCAGCAATTAGGGGCCTCTTGTACGTGCATGTGAAAACGTCGACCAGCAGTGATAAGAAGAACAGGGGGCAGAACTTGAAGTGGTATCTCATCTAGGCTCCTAGGCACCCATCTCTTAAGATGCTTCCGGTTTCACAAAGTATCCCATCAATTAACTAAATGTATCTTTCTATTCACAGTCTGAGGACCGTGCCAAAAGAAATCATTTCTTATCTTATCAATTTTAATGAATTACTCAAGAAGGCAATCTGAAAACCAACATGCATGTACGTAATTTGTCGGTAATGCAGATGTTATAACATTTGTTAGCGATGATATATATCTCCCTGCCAGGATAGTAATGTCGCTCTCTATCCCATCAATCTTGTATTATATTTCCCAAATAATGGCAAAAGTCGTTCCTTGTTAGTTCCTGTATAAAAGCAAGATACAAAAACATTTGGAAAAAAAAAAAATTGTGCATAATATTAGCATACAAGAAAGATAATTATTCCATGTTGTTTTTTAGTATTAATTATTACATATCTTAAACAACATGTGTTATATATTTAAGTATACAAACTACAAAGATTACAATTTACATCAATTTAAAAATAATAATAGACAACAAGACGATCACAACACACAATAGACGATTAATTATGTTGGAAGGCTTGGATCCGTTTCGTGGGGGAACGAACTGTTGTCCATTCTACACACATGTAAAAGGGTGATCGATTAGGTTTATTATATATGTAAGATCATGAACAAGGGAAATACTTGATATATTGAACATGGGAACAAAATATATGATAGTAAGATACCGGTTCAGGCATGGTTGGATTCGCCGACTGCATACTGCTGTGCACTCCTTGTGTAGGGCGGATCTGATTTGGGGTTTTAAAGTTTACCTGAGGGCCAAGTACTCCATTTTCTGTTGGGAGTGATTGTGCCGCTGCTGCATGACAACGAGCAACCTGTAAAATAGAAGGATATGCCACATTAGCACCTCCTGCAGCTGGGTCGAAGGCATGAATATGATAGCTATTTTGGTATCTATTTTTTCTGTATCAGTATAACTGAACTCTTTCTCTTTAACAAATGTTTTTTTTCGAAGTAAAAAATGATAAGCTGCCTATTTCTAAATATAATTGATTAATGATTATCATAGATGTCTCACTCACATAAACAATTTCCATCTACGCAACAATTATATATATTTTTTTTGAGGGAGCATCAAAATTTATGTTCTAATTTTGTTGAACACCCATCTTTCTCCCATCCTGACATTTGGGGAGAGAACATAATAGACATTTTAATAATTTCAAGTTTGAGTTCTTTTTATTCTACAATCTTATTACCTCAAAATTGGTCCCTGCTGCAGACTCTGGCTGTCCTTGCCACTCTCCTGCAGTTGCACCGTTTGCCCAGATGTTTGTTGCACGACCACCACCAACGGGAGCACCCGGATAAGCACTACTATATGCAGGAGTCTGTAAAATGGGAGGATATGCAACAAAATGTACTCATTTTTGCAGTAGTGACATTTTAATATTATCAAGTTTGAGTTCTTTTTATTCTACAATCTTATTACCTCAAAATTGGCACCTGCTGCAAACTCTAGCTGCCCTTGCCAGTACTGTCCTGCAGTTGCACTGTTTGTGCAGATGTTTGTGGCATAACCACCTAGGGTAGCACCCGGATAAGCACTATATAGAGGAGTCTGTAAATTGGGAGGATATGCAATTCCAGCTGGTGTAGGATTTGGGGCTTGAGCACCTAGGAAAGAGCCTGTAAAATTGTAAGGAGCGTGCGATGGGGGAGAATATGTGACATTATAAGCCCCTCCTACGCCATTTGTCCAGCCAGGACTTGCGGCATAATATGGAACATTACATAAACCCCTTGGATCAGGAAGAACCAGTACAATGACACAATATTCCACACTGGCACTACCTCCTCCAGGTGCATTATATGTCGAGAGGCGATTTGCTATATCACTGCTTCTCCGGTGGACATAATTATTTGCCGCAAGATGATCACCCCGCATCAAATTTCGGTCAATTACCCTTTCCCTGGGTAATCCTAGTACAGGTGAATACTCCATATCATACTTTGTTTTTGCCAAACGTTCTATATCATACTGAGCTCTTTGTCGGATTGGACGATCTCTATGGATGATCAACTGCCGTCCCACCTGCAAAACATTTAAGAGTTATCTTTAGTAAAACAAAAACATTAATTTGGCGAAATTTGTTTGGATTTGTTAAATTTTTTGTTCGTTAATTAAGAAACGATCAATGTACAAATAAAGCGTTTCGATTTTTAAAAACTTTAAAGAAAATCTGTCCGATTTTAAAGATTGAATCGCCAAAAAAAAATTGCTCGTATTATATATGAGGGCTATTTGTCTAAAATAAAAGTTTGGGGGCCAACTTGTCACAAGGTGAAAAGTGCGGAGCATCTAGGGGTCATATTCCCTTAAGAAAATTTATTTACAGAATAGTTTAGTCAAATTTTATATTAAAACAAGGACTTGATGAATGAGAAGTTACATTAATTAGAAAACTAGAAGAGTTCATGGGGATATATATGAAATTATAAAATTATTTAGACGCTGGAAACGGAAATACGAGCTTATATATACGGTTTTGCTTCCAAGAGTCGTGCAGTTTGAGGCGAATATTTAATTATTAATTATTCATTAAAGCAAGCCATTTGTTTCATATTAATTAAAAATATATGGAAGTAATTAATATACTATATATGTTTGAGAAATAGTATGCGTTAGTCGGCCCGGACCCGGAGTGGGACACATAAAATGGTAAAAGTTGACTATTCATATATATCCCTCTAGATATATATAGCAGTAACTGGTCCAGTAACTTACCAGCGTACCAAGGGCCGGGGAGGTCCTCTGGGACAGCGCACGGGAGCTGCCACGAGCCGTTGCAGAACCAGAGGAAGGGTCTGCGGATCTTGTACAAGTTGCATCACCCGAAGGTCCAGCGGAGCTCTTCCCATCGAATGTGGACCTATCGGAAGTACTCCACGAAGCAAGAGAACACATCGTTGATCGAGGATGATGATCAAAGCGAACAACGACGAGAAGGAAAGTAAGGAAATGATCGAGAGCCGAGATCGAGCGTGATTCTGTTTCATTTCCTCTCCGGACATCCTTTTATAATTGCGAAAGACGTCAGCCACCCGTAAGCGAACCCTTTTGTTTTGACAGGTTGAATATCTTATATAGAGACATGCTACCATCCTTATTTCTCTTTTTAATGCCATTTAAAGGTGAAGATTTTAATTATATATTAAATTTTAAGTACTTTTAAACTGAGGACGAATTGTTTCTGATTATATATTGAATTAAATGAATTATTGTCAAATTTTGAATTCAACTGATTATATCTTAGGTTATATCGCTTAGGAAAAAAAAAATTATATTGACTGACCCAAATAAATGAGTATTTGTTGCTTCTCATAAAAAAAAGAAAATCGATGACATATATAGAGCATCATCGATTTAACAAAAAAAAATAAAAAAATCATATGCAATATCTTAATTGATTCCGATCCTTATCCAACCATATCGATTTGCGTTGTACTAGTTTTTTTTTTTTTTTTTTTTTTGAGATGAAATGAGGATCGAGCCACTCAATTTAAATGTTTATAAAAAATATTTTATTTGAGTTTTGCGACCTCCTACATAAAGAGTGTTGTTCTTAGTTAATTAAAGCTATTTCTTGCGTTGATAATTTAATTTGTTTGCCTCCAGTTCAGGTTTTGCATAAGTTTCTAACAACGAGTTCATAATACAAAAAAGACAGGTCAGTCAATTAATCAAAATCCTGCACGTACCGACCCAACATATATATCATGATTATGGGTTCCCATCTGCTGCCATAAAAAAACTATGGCAGGATTGTACCATAGTTAAGACGTTAGATCAATTTAAACGGCCCAGATTTTAGAAATATGGGGTATTGTTTTATTGTGGGTCCTATGTGCATAGACTCAAAAGAAAACTATGGCACGCTTGTGCCATAGAAAACTATAATAGCTGATGTGAATTCTCATGATTATTATCTCTATGGCCGTAAAAAAAACTAAAGAAGTACCTTTGATCGGGTCGATAGTGAGATCATTAATGAGTCATAGATAGCAACCACTCCTTTTATCTATCCATTGGTCTACCGTATTTTTTATGAACAAATATCATTTTGCAGTAAACATTTATATCTTTCCAATCAACATATAACATTTTCTAGTAAACATATGCACTACGGTTTTCAGTAAATATTTATGCAACTGTGACAAGCACATGAGATATGTGGGTGTGTCAAATTGTGAAAGAGGAGTGTATAGATAAATTACTTTATAGGTGGACTATACATGTTTTCCATCATTAATTCCATTATGTGTCATCCAGAATATTAGATAAAGTGATTTAAGCGTTTTATAGCGTCTAATATTTACTATAGGGTCTAGGATATAATAAGTTAAAATATTTATTATAGGAGTGATCAATCAAATTGCGTATCTTTTAGTATATTTCACATTCACTTTACCTTATATACTTATTTTATATCACTGAATACCACTAGGGTCTAGGGGCAGAACCACTCGGGAGGCCAGCTAGTGCCCGGGCACCCCGGAAAATCAAACAACCCATAGTAACATGTCAAGCCGTCAAGCTTATAAAACTATTTATGCTGAATGGTGGTGGAAGTGATTTACTCCTCTTTAAGAATTTGACTTTATATACACTAGCTTGCTCGTTGTTGCTGCTCCGCAGCAACTAATATGCGTGAAATGTTCACTTTTCAGAGGGGCTAGAGGATTGTGTGCTTTAGTATTACTCTATGGAAAATGCTATGGAAATACTGCGAAAGATACCGTCGGAGATATCATTAAACATTGACTTCCAATAAAAAATGTGATAAGTTGAATATTTAGGAGGTTAAGGTGAATATGTAGGAGGATAAGCTGAATAGTTAGGAAGTGTAATGCTGCAAGTTAAATTAAGAGTAGTTTTTATTGGCTATAAAGCTAAATGTGTTAAGCAAAATTTGTTAAGTGTAATGCTGCAATTAGGTGTTTATTATGTGGAGTTTTTATTGGTTGTCAAGTAAAATGTGTTAAGTTGAATATTTAGGAGGTTAAGATGAATATTTAGGTTTAGTTGAATTGGTCAAAGATCATAGTATCCCCGACGGTATCCTTTGTGGTATCCGAATATCTGGACTGTTACTCTATAATATGTTGCAGTTAAGAGTATTAGTATATATGTTGCAGTTAGAAGTGGCAGATTCTCGGGCCGGGTCGGATCGGGTCAGTTTGACCAACTGGAAATGTAATTGGGTCGGGTTCGGGTCAAGTCGGGTCAGATGGGTTTTTCATTTTTATGCAAAATATTTTGTTGTGTATTTTTTTATGCTATACAAAATATCTTGCATACTAAATGCATACATGTGAATATCAATTCATTTAATAAAAATACTAACACATCCGGTATTGATTTGGTAAACTTCCGATAAATTTTATTCAAATCTATATCACCTGAGACAAATAATGCAAAAAGTCAAAATTATCTAATGGTTACAATTAAATTATGGTCGGTATCTAGCTCATACAATAGACTTGTATAATTGTTGCAACTTTCGTAATAGACTATAAATTATGGTCGGGGTCTAGCTCATTGTTCACTCAAAAGTGCACTACTTTTAAATTCCCAACTAGACTACAATTTGGTTGCAAGCATATGACTTGGTTGTGGTATAGTGTGGGGTCGAATCCACAGAGACAACTGGCAAAACCGGACTAGACTTTGTTTGTTCCTTAAACTATGTAAAAAATCACAATTTTGGGGTTTCAATTAAGTTCCTAAATAAAACAACAATTAATAAAAGACGAAGTGCAAATATATAAAAGTCGTTTCTAGGACGTCGGATTAGTCGTCACTTGGCCTCGGATTACGCTAACGTACATGTCACGTACGATCAACACAACTAACCAAACCGCGCTCTCGCGTCTGTCGAAAAGAGGTGTACCGGCCGTCACTCTCGCATACGGCCGGTGCGCAATACAATTAAATTGGTCTTTATGAATTCTTGATATTAAAACGTTTAGTTCTGGTTAAAACAATATCAAGCACCAAACCTCAGCTCTCGCTTGTTGGCTTAATTTCTAACACAGTTCTATCCACCACAGGTACAGATCGCAGCTCTCGCTTGTAAACCCAACCTATGTCCTGGTATTGGTGCCCCAAGGTGTACCTCCCTCTCGGGTAGTGTAAGGCCCCGCTCTCGCGTGTTGCCTGATTGCCCTCTCGGATCTCCAACCCACCTCGCGTACTAACTAAATCTAATCACGTGTGTACTAAGGCTTAAAACCTAGAGTGTGGCCAACACTTACTGGTTACCGGTTCGGACACGTAACTAAAACTTAGCAAGCAATCAACAATTCATATACAATACCAAGGAACTAAAATAAAGGACAATCAAGAAAACTTCATAAAAACCAAATACCAAGTTATAACATCATCCTAATCCTAGAAACTACAGGTTTAGCCAGACATGGTTGATACAACAACAACAAAGCAAGTGTAACAAACAAAATAAGTCATCATGCAATAGATACAACATGAATCAGTCTCATTAAGTAAGGAAAAGAGAAAGAACAATGAGAAGATCAGTCTTGACGTTGCACGCGCGTGTTCTTGCTTGACTCCCGCCGGATCGTTGTTGTCCCGCCTCTTGCTTTGCTTGGACTCCTCTTGGCTTCACCTTGCTTTCTCTCTAAGAAAACTCTTCCTCTCCTCTCAAAGGCAGATGGGAAGTATTGAATAGATGCCAAAATCGCTGCCTTAGCAGGTGTTTAAATAGCCATCAAATCCAGATTTCTTTCCTTCTTCTGCACTGCTGCCATATGCGATCCTTACGGACCGTAAGGTGGGCTCCAAGTCGATTCTTGCTCCAAAAGCTCCATAATCCACGATTTCTTGCCTTGTCTGACCTGAAACAACCAAATATAAAGCAGTAACGGGAAAAGGAAATAAAGTGCATGTAATCGAATGCATATGCCAATGATTTAGATTAATTATGTAGGCATTTCCTAGGTAAAAGTGTATATTTTTGGGTGCGATCACTCATACAATAGACTATAAAGTTCTTTCCAGCCTAAGTCCAGAATTCTGGGTACCGAGAACATTCTTATTTAATTCTGATTTTTTATTTATTAATAATAAAATTATCGGGGTAAATTCAACTTTGAGATCAGAACGTGCTATACAGTAATTTCATATAAAAGGAGGGAACCACTTACACTAAAATTTTGACACAAAAATTATATCAAACCATATAAAATCATAAAAAATCTAAAAGAGGTATCAAATAACCACAAATTTTGACAATATAAGTAAGTCGAATGCAAATTTCTCACTAAGCTTATTTGAAATAGTAGGAAGTGAAAAAAAAAAAAGGGATCAAATAACCAAAAATTTTGGTGTCCTTACTCCTTAGTAACCACAAAATTATTTTATACATAAATTGATATATGTAAACCGCGAGATTTACTATAAATCATCTTAGTTAACATATACACAAAAAATAATAAAAATTTATCTCATTTAGATATCCATCAAGAAAGTAGAAAAAAAATCATAAAATTTCAATTGTTGATTTTTGATATTGCTTGATGAACATGTAAACAAAATCAAAATAATACAATTTTTTGTGTACACACAAAAGATGATATATACAAAACATCCATCGATTGGTTTATTATTTAAGATATTAAAATATAATTTTATTTAAATTTAATTTCGTAATTACCAATGGGCTATGGGATACTAAAACTTGTATTCATTTGATCCCTCTTCCAAAAAAAAAAAAGAATAAATAAATAATGGGAGGGAACGGGGAGTGGAAAAGCAGACTCTATTTTTTTTTATCCGACGGTTGAGAAACACCGAAGTACTTTGAGATTGGTACAGCAAACACCGAAGTATTTTGAGATCCGTACAAAAACCGATCTCGGCCATCTGATCGAAAAAGCAGACTCTGCTTTTCTGAAAAGAAAAGAAAAGCAGAGTCTGCTTTTCCGATCAGACTGTCAAGATCGGTTACCGCACGGATCTCAAAATACTTGGTGTTTACTGCACAAATCTCAAATTACTTCGGTGTTTCTCAACCGTCGGATCAAGAAAAGCAGGGTCTGCTTTTCTTTTTACAAAAACAGATGATCCCGATCCGATTCTGATTCTTTGCGATGAGCAGTACTGTCCATCCGGGCGAATAAAATTCAATTTGATGATAAGAACGTACAATTAATTAGGATAAAAATTATTCCCTGCTTAATAGTGTTCGGAACACAATTATGGAAGTCGTTAATTTATTTAAGGCTAATGTCCCCCAACCATATGTTGACATCTGATAAATGACAACTAATATTCATTGTCCCCTCTAACCCTAGCACCGTCTCTCCAAAAAAAGCCACAGAAATTCTTTCTCCAAATTAAATTTTGGGAATATGACCCAAGACCCCCCAAACTATTGGGTTGTGACAAGTTGGCCCCCGAACTTTTAATTGTGACAAACACCCCACCAAACTATGCATCTTGTGACAAATGACCCCCCAACTCTTAATTTATCATCTAATACTCAATTATAAGGTGTGAAATGACCAATATACCCTCATATGCTTGTTATGGAATATTTAAAATATTTATGTTTATATTTATGATGTTAATATACAAAAGAAAAATTATTAATTATTCCGAAAATTATAGGTAATATAATAAATGTTGAAAATACAAATTGATCATTTTTTTTATAAAAATATAATGAATTAAAAATATTAATTGATTTAACTTGATGTTTACCAAAAGAATTATATTTTTGCAATCTAAGTATATTAGTAACTATATAAAAATTAAGAAAAATACATATGAAATAAAATAATATTATAAAAATTTTAGTATGGTTATTAAATTATATTACTATGATAATTAACAATAAATTTTTTTTCAAAAATAAGTACTTTATAAACATAATTATGTCAAATATTGTATAAATAAGCACACAAGGTCATATTGGTCATTTCACACCTTATAATTGAGTATTAGATGATAAATTAAGAGTTGGGGGGTCATTTGTCACAAGATGCATAGTTCGGGAGGGTGTTTGTCACAAATAAAAGTTCGGGGGCCAACTTGTCACAACCCAATAGTTTGGGGGGGTCTTGGGTCATATTCCCTTAAATTTTAGTGGTGGGCTACTTTTGCCCCTTCCCCCACCGCATCATGTCTTTCCTACTTCTTTTTCTTGGTGTAGTTTGTTGTTTTGTCGAGGTTTCGTCCGCCCTTTCATCGAGTCTTTGTCCGTTCTTTCGTTGCTCTTATTTTTTAACAAGAGTATTTAGTCTTTCCTCATTAGAAGTACCATAGAAAACTTTTGAGAAGACATATTTGCTTCGACTTCAATAAATTAGTTTAAAGATTGGAGTTTAACGGAGCGCTTAACAAAAATTCTGATCCATTCAATCAAAGACGATGTGATTTATCAAAACCGGTAACTTCGAGAAATGAACTTTGTACTTTTCAAATTAATCTCTAGTGTGAGAGAAAAAAATATATTTTATCGAAGTTAGAAGGTTTGATGGTAGATAGGATATGTTATTTTGTGTCTTTTGGTTTTGGATTGGAAAATTTTCTGTTATTCTTTATGAATATAATCACTTCATTTAAATTAAATCCGTTGCCTACGGGCCTTTGTTGTTCAAAAAAGAAAAGCGATAAACGACTAAAATTTTCTTATATATGACTATTGTATAGAACTTAAAATAATTATCACTTATAGAACTTTAATTTATAGAAAATTAATTGCTATAATTGCTATATAAGAGAAATAGATAGTCGATTAAATGCTTTCAACACATCGTAAATTTGCTATTTCACTATAACTTTTTTGACTTAGTATTTTTTATCATTTTTAATGTTTAAATGAAATATCGGTTGGTAACAATATTTTCATTTTTACAGTGATAAATATGATATACAAAATTATACTAGAAAGACAAAAATTAAAATGGATAAACTTAAAAATAATTTTGAGATACAAGGGGTATTTTGGCCACTCTTAATTTAAATGATATATATATTATACGCTAACTACAAGGGGAGCATCTTTTTACCATTTGTTAGCGTGTTTGACCCCAAAACAAAATAATTAAGGAGTTGTTATTTCATTATTAAATGGTGGTTGTGCAATGTTACGTTGACCGAGAGAAAACAATTTGGTAGACTAATTATTGTATACTACAATTTCTTTATTTTGACGTCAGTTGTTTTGTTTTTACTAGAAAAAAGCTCACTCCTTGCTTTGGGCTGAAAGTATTATTTCTTATAATAAGCTTTTAAGATAATATGTAATGGGTCTTAATTTGCAATAATTTATATGGGCCTTAATTTTAATGGGCTGAGAACGTCAACGGGCATTAACGTACATCAACGGTTCTGATCTACGAAGAAAATGATCAACGACTCAGATATAAGGATAGCTCTTTCATGTCATTTTTTCCAATATGCTTTTATTATTAGTAAGGATATGTATTTATAATTTATATTTCTCACCCCAACCAACCAATAAAAAAAAACAAAAGCATTATGGTGCGTTTGGATGGTGGAAGGATTAGTATAAGAGTAGTGATATTTGGGTTATGATTGTGAGTAGTGTGAGATTAGCACTAGTTTGGGTAGTATGAGAGTAGTGCGAACTTTGTACTATCCAGGTTAGTGAAAATGGTGTTTGGATTGCCCATTTGGAGTTGCAATAGTGAAATGAATTAAATAATAATTTTTATTTTCATATTCCATTACCAATGCAGCACCCAACTCAAATGGGTCAATTTTTTTAACATATCTCTCTCCTCTCTACTCCTTCCAATGTACTAACTTTTGCTAAACCGACGGACATGAGAGTTAGCTGAGTAGCAGCTAACCACGCTACTCAGCAATTTACAAACTTATGTTTGGATCACATGGAAGTTAGGTTAGTATCACTACTTAGATGAACAGTCTACTCTCATGCTATCCAAACGCACCCTTAAAAGAGTTGTTGGTCGCAAATCAAAAGTTGATATGAATCCCGTGTAAAGACATTATTTCACTATTAAATGGTAGTTGTGCAGTGTTGCGTTGACCCAGAGAACACAATTTGGTAGACTAATTATTGTATTCTAGAGTGAGGCTATGGTACTATTAATAGTACATAGTGTTCCGTACTATGTCTTCGTATAATTATTATTGAAGTTCAAACGATCAATCTAAACTGTTCAATATAATCTCCATATGTTAATGTTATTATAGACCAAATTTTATATTTTTTAGAATTTTTAAACTATTTATTTAGATAGATAAAAAATTACTTAATGGTTCATGATGTTTAAATTAAGTCATTTTTTAAATTATCTAAAAAAAAATAGTAAAAATGTACCAAAAAATATCAAATTTTGTCTACAATGATATTCATATATAGAGATCATTTTGAGCGGTTTGGATTAACCATTTGGACTTTAAAAATTGTAATATGAAAGCCGTAGTATGGCTAATTTGTACTACAAATAATACCATAGCCTCACTCTTGTACAATTTCTTTCTTTTGACGTCAATTGTTTTGTTTTTATGTGTATTTATATTTATATTTTCCACTCCAAGACCATCTATTTGTATATTTGTCATTTCAAATTAAAATTGTAAAATTTGTACTACAAACTTGACTAAATTGTATTATTGCAATTATTGAGTATGAATATATCTAATAAATTATAAACATTATATTATTTCAATGACCAAATTGCACCCATCTCCACAGGATAGTTCCTCTATCGTGTTAAGAGTACTTCCCCCTTTTCTTATTTTTTGTACTGATGTGGCTATTTATCTAGGATTTAGGCTGCTCTACTGCCCATAGCCTCACTTTGTGTCAAGACTCTCCCAAATGTAGTATTATACATGAAGACACCTGAATAGTTATTTCACCTAGAAAGAACAACACTATAATAATCAATAATAATTTATCTTGCACAGTTTTTTTAATATTGTTTCGTTTCATTAAAGGTATAGAACCAAACATTTTTACTTAGAATAGTATATTATTGCATCAAAAAAAAAAAAAGAATCGCAATTTTATATATTCTAACAATAATCAATTGTACAACACAATTCATTATCAATAACCAACTATACAACCCAATTCTTTCTCACTTTATACAAGCCGATTTGGACACTGCATCAACTCGGACGGAATGGCGTAATATATGGTTTCTTTGTACGTTTTCATGGGTGGACATTATGGGTGAACATGAAGCGGAGCTCGTTCTAGTAGCTCGGTGGTGCTGCCTAGTGCCTAGCTATAGTGCGCTACTGGTATCTTCGGCGAGTGAGAGGAGAGGAGAGGAGAGGATAGCATTGGCAAGTGACGCGAGTGAGGTCAAGTGAGAGGCGAGTGAGCTCAAGTTAAGAGAGGAGGGGTCTTGTTCTCTGGAATGTGCATTACTTTTAAATCTCAACTGGACAACAAATCAGTCCCAGGCGCACGACTAAGTTGTAGTGTAGTATGGGGTCAAATCCATATGGACAGTTGGCAAAACCAGACCAGACTTTGGTTATTTTTAAAACTAAGAGTTGTGCTTGTGAATAGAGGTGTTTTTGTAACTTTTCCTAAATTAATTGAAACAGTAAAAGACAAATTCACTAATTAAACTAATGTCCTAGGATGTCAAATCAGTTGTTCACTTGATCTCGGATCACGCTAACTGTACATGTCACGTACAATTCACACAACTAACCAAACTTGCGCTCTCGCATCTGTCAAATAGATTAGGTGTACTAGCCGTCGCTCTTGCATACAACTGGTACGCAACACAAGTAAATTGGTATAATGGATTCTTTTGGTATTAACTCTCTTATAGTTCTAGTTTTAACAGTATCAGGTACCAAACTACAGCTCTCGCTTGTAAGCCTAATTCCTAACACAATTCAAACCAAGTAGAGGTACAGACCGTAGCTCTCGCTTGTAAGCCGTAACCTAAGTTTTGGTGTTGGTGCCCCAAAGTATACATCCCTCTCGGGTAGCGTAAGACTCAGCTTTCGTGTTTTGTCTGGTTTCCCTCTCGGATCTCTAACCCACTTTGAATACAAACTGGACCTAATCACATACATTTCTAAAGCTTAAAACCTAGGGTACTGGCCAATACCTACTACCTGTTCGGGCACACAATCCAAGCACAGTTGTAATTTCAAGTCATACACAACACACAATAAACTAATTAAGATAAAATATAACTAAGAATCACATCATATCAAAAACCAAGTTCACAATATAATCTTAATCCTAGAAACTACGGGTGCGTTTGGATGATACAAAGATTAGTATATGAGTAGTGTTTTTTGGGTTAGTGATTGGGAATAGTGCTAGGTTAGTGCTAACTTGAGTAGTATGAGAGTAGTGCTAACTTTGTACTATTCAGGTTAGTGAAAATGGTGTTTGGATTGCATTTACTTGAGTGAAAATGGTGTTTGGATTGCATTTACTTGAGTAGCATGAGAATTGTACTAAGTTATACTTTTTTATTATTAATATCACTACTCACACTTGTGAGCAATTTCACTAAACCAACATTTATATAGGTTAGTTGAGTAGCTCTACTCAAGGACTAACCAAGATTTCTATTTTGTGTTTGGATGATACTAGTATTGAGAGTAGTAAGCTACTCATGGGATAGTACTAATCTTGAAATTTTTATAGTTGACAATCCCAGAGTTCTTTCCAAATCTGCTCTGGTCCTGGTTTGAGACCTTACAGTCCGTAAGGGTTATCCTTACGGTCCGTAAGGTGGGTTTCAGGTCCAGTTCTGCTCCAAATGCTCCAAAATCTTCATGTTTTGCTTTATCTGACCTGAAAAACCAAAAACACGGATGTAAGCAGAAAACACTAGAAAATGCATGCAAATGTAGATGAATGATAATGATTTGGATCAATTATGTATGTATTTTTCTAAGCAAAAATGTATAATTTTGCGTGCGATCAAGTCCAGGATCGTCAAAAGACTCTAAGGGTATGTTTGTTTGTGAGATAAATGGGAGATAAATTGAGAGATAGCTTATTCCTTGTGAGAGTGGTGATAGGCTATCTCTCAATTTATCTCTCATTTATTCCCGTACCAAACATGCCCTAAGGGAATTAAGGCTCAAAGGAATTAAATGAGTGTAGGTGGCTAGGTGCTACTACAAGAGACGAGAGGGGTAATATGGGAGATACTAAAATATAAGTTTATGAATAATTTCAATAAAATTTGTATAGATGTACTCATTAATGACAATTATACAATTTCCAAATTTGGAGTGACAAATCTAAAAATCAAGATTTTTAGAGTGCAAATAAGCAAATCTCTAATTATATATGTTCCATTTCTTGTAATCGATCGGTTGTATTATATTAATATTATTTGCTGGTGGGTCGTGGAAAATTGTTTTGTCTAACAAAAATTTCCGATCTTAGTCTAATTTACTAATATTAAATGTTCACAATTCGTACAATTCATTGTGAATCGGTTTTCAAAAAGAGAAAAGTTGATAAAAAAAAATAAATAAAAAAATTGGCTAAGTGTTGAACGCACACAACCACAGTATTTGAAAAGAGGAGGATCCACTGACAACAATATTTTTTTTTTGAAACTTTCAACTTTCAAAAAGAGAATCTGAAACTGGAACTGGCAAACAGGAATGGGAATCAAGCTCTTTTACAGAAGAAGAGAGAATCTCAGGCTGCCACATGAACTTGCAAATCTTGCTAGGAGGGTTGGATCAACGTTTTATGGATTGCCCACAGAACAAAACTACAGAGATTGGAGAGTGATGAATCTGGTAATTAAGATGGAAGGAGAAGTTAAGCAGGAAATGGAGATAGGATAGAAATGTAGAAATGAGAAATTTAGGGGCCTTTAGGTAGTTATCCCTCTTAATTAAAGATAAGGTGAGCTAACTGTATCCTAACAAAAATCCCCACAAATATACCCCAACCAATTGTCGTGTACTCAGTCAGTATGAACACATAACAATAATTTTACGTAGGACGCATTGACCAAACTCCATTCTGATGAATATCGAGCATCCAACATCTTAATAATTTAATTAAGCACGTGCTTGAAATAATTTTGATATGTTTTTCATATGGAAAATGTGCAAAATAATTTTGACTCTTCATGAGGTATGAACCTCTTATTGCGGGATGTTCATACCACTTGTTGGTGTTCATACTATTTGCAAGACAAAGTTGACACAAAGCAAATCACAGATACACCACACTCCCACAAACCACCCGCCCTGAATTTTATTGATTGTAATCAAAGTCGGTTACATACACAGTTCATACATTTTGAGCCAGAGCTTTCTCCCTTTTATAACAAGAAGGAGAAGAAAACCAAAAAATACATCAGCTAGAGAATTCCCATAGCTGTCACAATCGTACTAATTGATTTGCATATTTTCTTCTATATTTGGATACACAAGAAAAGAAACAAAATAAGTGCATGATCTCTTCAGTACAACGTTATTATAACCGGATCGGAAGTCAATTCGGTAAAGCTCCGAGTCAATGGTTTACCGGTCAGACCGCTGGGTCAACTGGTTCAACCGCTGATTTTTTGAAGTACTTATGCAAATTTATGAGTTTTAGATATATTATAAATTAAATATGTTTTTTTTGTTCTTCATAAAAATATGCAAGTAATATTTTTCTTGTAACTGAAGTGGAAATGTAATATATATGTTTGAATAATTTGTAAGAAGATAATATATATTTCAATTATTATTCTATTGGAAACTACTTATCAAGAGGTTTTCTCAAAAAAACAAAAGGACAAAAAAAAAAAACACAGAGACTAGTTTGTAGTCATTACAAACAATAAAAATTCGGCAAATACTATTTCAAAATAAATATACGTACAAAATGTCATCTCGATATTGTACATTGATAGTTTATAATAATCAATAAATTGGGGCCTTGTTTGCAAAACTTAACAAAAAAAAATTCATATCAGCACATCACATGCCTGACCTAAGAGTATAGCTATAGGTCCTACCATTCACTTTCCCAATGTACTAGTTAATACAGAAAAAGCACCTAGGAAATTGAACTATTTGAAAACTAGCGGTTTTCAGAATGCACGGACCGGTTTTTTTTTAATAAAACTGGGAAGCTAACCCGTTTTCTGGCGGTTCATCAGCATGTACGATCCTCTGGACGAACCAAACCGAAAAACCGTCCGGATCCCCTTTTTTCCGGACGAACCGATCGGTCCGGTCCGGTTTTAATAATAGTGTTTCAGTATGTACCAAGATACCAGGTTGTAATAACGCCAACAAAAATTCATACCACATGGTATGGGGTGTTCAGACCTCATGATTAGTACAACCTATTGTGGGGTTTCCAAATGTTATATCAATGGTGTCCATATTGTATGCATGAGGGTGCTCAGACGGCATGCATATTATGTTCATAGAACACATATAAATGATTTTTGTTGTATTCATATTTTCTAAATAGACATGTACACGCTGAAATAAGAAATGATAGAATCATCCTACGTTCACGGTTCACAAATAACAATTTGGACGGATCGTGGGATATAAGAATATTGTCTCATAAAAGTATTAGGAATCAAGTTTTTAAATGACTAATTACTTTAATCTTACTAGCAAGAAACCCGCCCATTGTGCGGAGGTTTTAAATGTTGATCCCATACTGTGTAATACATAATGTGCTTTCGGTTTTTAACTAATTATTTACTATTTAAATTTCATCTTTACACTAAATGAACTTATTGAGTGGTAGAATATAAAGCGTTAATTTCTTAATTAATGTAAATTCTAATCAACATTGATGTCTTCCATATCAATATTGATATCTTTCCCATGTAAAATCAAAATGGAGATGAAATTGTTTAATTGGATAACATCAATATCTTTGAAATCAATGTATTTTGATCTGTACCGTTGATGAAGGGGTAGAATGGGAATTAAAGAAATTTGAATAAGAAAGAAAAAAAATGGAGACGTCCAATTCTTACGTGCTTTATAATATAGTATAGATGAATATAATTATTAAATGTTTTTTTTTTCAGATAACATCTGATTTGAGTATCATTAACGAATTAAATTATTAGAAAAGTTAAGAAAATAATACTTAATTGTATTAAATTAAGAATCCGAAGTAAGTTCAGAATATGAATCAAATATATATTATATAAGATTTAACAATAATATTATATTTGTAACAACTGCAATACTGCATACAAGGATGGTAATTTTCTATGTTTGTCGTCTTATACCACAATGGGAAGATAGTCAAGTGGGAATGCGGGCCGCAGTGCTGAGCGCGCGGATATGCCTTTTATCGTCAAAAAAGAAGGAACGAAGGGGGACCGAATGTGTTTGTGTTTGATATGAAAATACATTGAGAGGATACATTGAAACCTTCAGCCCGGTAGTCAGACCGACCACCATTCGAGTTGTTTTATCTCTCGCTGTCTCAAGTCGATGGTCAATTCGACAGTTAGATGTGCAAAATGCATTCTCATACGGTGATTTTGACGAATCGGTGTACATGGATCAACCACCCGGCTTTGTGGATTCTTCTAAACCCGATCATGTATGCCTCTTAGACAAGTCTCTCTATAGTCTGAAGCAATCGCCGAGAGCGTGGTTCCAGAAATTGAGTGAAGCTTTACTCCAATTCGGATTTGCATCTTCACAGTTTGATCCTTCCCTTTTTATTTACAATTCCAATGGAATTGTCACATACATTTTGGTTTATGTCGATGATATCTTGATCACATCGAATGACCCGGTTGCCTCGTCCCGTTTTATTTCTCTGTTAAATACCAAATTTGCATTAAAAGACCTTGGACCCTTGCATTACTTTTTGGGCATTGAGGTACATTCATCTACTAGTGGAGTTCACTTAACCCAAACCAAATACATATCGGATTTACTAAACCGAACTCACATGTCTCAAGCAAAACCGTGTCCAACTCCCATGGCTACATCTCCAAACCTCTCACTCACCTTGGGGGATTCATTTGAAGACCCTCAATTGTTTCGTAGTGTTGTTGGCACTCTTCAGTATGCGACAATCACACGACCCGACATCGCATTTGCTGTGAACAAGGTCTCACAGTTTATGCACTCCCCAACCACGGCTCACTAGAGTGCAGTCAAGAGGATCCTTCTCTACCTTCAGGGAACACTTCATCACGGATTATTCTTTCAGCCGAACATGTCCCTTGAGTTACATGCGTACAGTGATTCCGATTGGGCCGGTTCGATGGATGACAGAAAGTCCACTTCTGGTTTCTGCATTTTCTTAGGAACAAACCTCATCTCTTGGAGTGCCAAGAAACAAGCCACAGTGTCTCGTTCAAGTACTGAAGCCGAGTATTGCGGTCTTGCTATCACTTGTGCCGAGCTACTATACATACAATATCTTCTTCATGAACTTCAGGTTCCTCTTTCTCAGCCCCCCATTTTATGGTGCGACAACATTGGCGCAACTTTTCTCACTTCCGATCCGATGTTTCATTCTCGCACAAAACACATTGAGATTGAATATCATTTTGTGCGGGAACGAGTTCATTCGAATGAACTCTTTGTGAGATACCTTTGCTCCAAAGATCAACTCGCCGACATATTCACCAAGCCACTCTCCACCTCAAGATTCCTCTTCGTTCAGCCCAAGCTCACAGTCACCAAGGCGCCTTTCGTTTGCGGGCTGTTAAGGATACAATGGACAACTCCATTTCAGTCTACAACAGAGACACAACGCATGAGTCACCAGACAAATAATCAGAAGTCTCAACAGAATGCTCAGATCATCCTTATCAACAATTAACCGTAATTAGAATACAATGTATAGGGATAAGATCAGGATATTCCTTCTATATAAACAGATACACATGTAATCAATCAATAATAATGAAATACAATACAGTCTTATGAGAAACATCTCTCTTTATCTCTAACTCTATCTCTGTTCACCTCTATATATAATAATAATAAGTTGGTGTCATTATGTCATATAACTGCAAAATTTTGTCACATTGGCATGAAGTAAATACGGATTTGGACCACTAAATTTATTATGTGACAATAACTTGGCAGTTCATATTTTTATAACAATTAAACTTATTGGTACCAAGTTCTAAGTTATAAAGTAAATGATTAAGAATAGACATTTGTCTATCCAGCATTAATTCTCCAATAAGGAAATGTCACCCACAAGAATTTTTGTTAAGCATATTGCTTACATAGGTGTCATTTCAATTAAGGCAATTCAATTTTGAGGATATCCATATTTAATGGGAGTTTGAATCATGCTTGAATGACATATATAGTTTTCAAGTTTTCAGCTTTTAAGGATTTCAAGATTAAGGAAATTTCTGCAGAAATAAGATTTTAGGCAAATCACATTCTGAATATTAAGGTTGATATCAATAAGGTTTAAGGTGGATCAGTTGAAAATATGTACGTTTTGATCATATTGCGTGAAATTTCCATGCTACACATCCACATCATAATTCATGTCATTCACTTATATCATATACGTGACCATTGTGGGTTGAGTCACGAACAAATTAATCTGGCAAAAACTCCTTTGATCCTATATTGGTATAGGTGATGGACGGAATTGGTTCAGGACACATTTCGGTAATGACAGTAAAGTTGAGCTCACTTCGGTTCATGAACAATACATAATTATTAGGTTTAACATATAGTCCAAGTGGGAGATTAATTGTTGGTATATTATTCAACAAGTTGAATCATTTATTCAACATTGGACTTATATGTGAATATAATTACATATTGTTTACTGTCAATTATATGTCCAATAAAATTGATCAATATGTTTTCGGGTATTTTGGACATTAATGTGTCACATTAGGGTGAGAACCTTTGATGTGTAGAAGTAAAATGTAATTTTCATTTTAATTATGGGCTGACTGAAAAATTACAAAGGCTTAGGCAGCCAAATGGTGCCTGAGTCTTATATATAGTTTGGTCCCCATAATAAAAGGCTACTGCCTGTACACTCTTGTCATCCCATTAAACAATTGTGTGAGAGACTTTGGAGACAGGAACCAAAGACTCAATAGGAGCCTTGCTATTCTGGAAGACTGAACCGGCGATCTCTCGCACTCAAGTTCAGGCATGTACGGTAATCACTCGTTCCCGCTCAAGAGAGACGACGTCCAAGTACGCTTCCGCTATTCAGTTTAGTTTCAACACAAAACGGTCCTAGAGGCCGGTGAAGGCTTTCGCCGAGCGACAACAGCTTTTAGGGGAGATTTTTTTGGATTAATCTCACTCTTTGAAAGAATGATTGCAAGAGATTGCTGGATTTAGATCTCAGCTTATCTCAATGCCCCGATATTAAGATCTCAGATTAGAAGCGTGAGGAACATTTGAATTAGCAAAATCGCCGAAATATCTTGGGGTTGGTTCGAACTTAAAGTAAAGGAATCAAAACCAACAATACAAAAGATAAAAAAGATTAAAAACACACACACACACACACATTTCAGTAATAATATTGTTAGCACTATTAATGATTGATAATAAACATTAATTGCCACTCTCTTGCATCATGGCCCAGATTAAACAAATCGGTCTGGTTATGTGCCAGTGCCAGTGTGCCACACAGTGCGAGCGCAAAAACGCCAGGGCGCCAGGCATTCTTTCTTATTTTCAATTTTTTGTCTCCTTTAGGCCTTAGCATCACATGCCGACTCTTGGTCAACTCTCTGGCAATAAGAGCTGCTAGAATTTCCCACCCCTAGGCCCTAGCACACCCACCCTTCCCTACTTACTTTCCGTTAGAAATTATTCTGTCCCCATGGCACAGAATCAAGATATTGTACTCAAAAACATAGAGGACATGATCAGAAACATCAGTCACAGCCCGGCTGCAGAAGAACCCTTTTCCATCTTCCGTGTCCCAGTCCATTTTAGGACTTACAAGAACAATGAACACTATTTTGAACCCCGGCTGGTCTCCATTGGCCCCTACCACCGGAACAAGGATCACCTACGCGCCATGGAAATGCACAAGCGACGCTACTTCAGTGATTTTACCAACAACCATCCTGACAGAAGGTATAATATATGATTCAACCTTTTATGGAAAATTTTCACAAGCATAATATCTGAAGTGTGGAAATCATAAGTGATCTCCACTGTCAAATGATGTTTGCTAAAATGATTGTATATCTGAAATGTGGAGATCATAAGTGATCTCCACTGTCAAATGATGTTTGCCTTTAGTACGTACAAATGATTATAAAATATATGCGTTTAGGCTAATCAATCTCCTAGCTACATTAAATGTAGTTTTTATGAATCCTAACATGACTATATAGTCCTAGGTACATTCAATCTTAACACAATTGCTAATTAATGATAAATATGATTACATCAATTACATTTTCTCTAATCAATTGTTTTCTTATTTCTTTAAACGTAGGGAAGTATATGTTGAAAAAATAAGATCTCTTTTGCCTTTAATCAAGAAATGCTACTTCGAGAGCATTGATGATCTCGAGGATGATGCTTTTGTTCAGATGTTGTTGCTTGATGGCTGTTTCATCCTCTACTTCCTCATTAAGTCATATAATCACAGAAGAAAGAGTAATTCCCTCACTGCTCATCAATCCTCAACGTCTTCTGCCCAATCTTCATCTCGTGACAGAAAATCAATGAATTCTGTCATTGATCCTGTGTTCAGTGACGGGTGGAACTTTTCCCTTATCTCAACGGACATGTTGATGCTCGAAAATCAGATTCCTTTTATCGTATTGCAAGAGTTATATACGATCTACTTGGGATGCACTGTAAACGTGGAGTCCACGAATATTCAAAACAAAAGCCTTGGTGAACTTGTTCTAAAGTTTATATGTCAAGTGGCACGTACAAAAAAAAAGAAACTAGTAAATCCTAATGTAGATGAGAATGAGATTAATCATCTGCTTCACTTCTACTATCAAGCATACATCCCAGCTATGGAGTCTACTAACAATCCTAGGCCACTGGTTTCACATCCTAGGGGAGAAGATCGATATCCAAGAATGATTCCATGTGCTACAGAGCTACAAGAGTTTGGCATAACATTTATGAGAAAGAAGGACCCAAACAATTTCATGGATATTAGTTTCGAAAGAGGGGTGCTGCTGATACCTTACACAACAATTGAGGAAACGACAAAATCAAAGTACATGAACCTGGTAGCATTCGAGCAGTGCAGTGGTATAGAAAATAAGAACATGACGAGCTATATTCTGTTCATGGATTTTCTCTTAAATACGAGAGACGACATGATTGTTCTCCAGAGGGATGGCATCATAGAGAACAAGCTGGCAAATGAGGATGATGTTACCGAGTTCTTCAGCCAGTTCAATGGCTGCTGTTACATCAGATTCGACGAACATTATCTTGCGCCATTGTTTCGGGATATCAAGGAATATTGCGAGGCGTTCTGGCCGAAACATAGAGCTAAGTTATACCGTGATTATTTCAGCAACCCGTGGGCGATCTTCTCGCTCTGCGCTGCCCTACTTGTCTTGAGCATTACAGTTTTTCGTACTATTTGTTTTATTTTGTCTGCTTTTTTTAAATATGATCTCAATTAAATATATATGATTATTTACCTATCTGTAACAACTCTATACCGATTTTCGAATGTCTAAGCCAAATTTGTCTTAACCTCTGATTTTGACCCTTCTTTTATTATTCATTCATTCTGATCATGAATAAAATAGCAAATTTTGATTTTTATTGCTGGAAAGAGAAAACTATATATTGTTTCAAAAGTTGGCTGCTAAAATGCCTAAAAGCCAGTTATTGTAAGTGTCAGAACTTACAAACATAGCACTCAATATATAAGCCCAATAATAAATATGAAGAATGAATGGCTGGATGAGCTCATGATGGCTGCAGCTTGGAAGAAGCCTACGGCTCAGATGTTGCTAGATTATTGAAGAAGTTGCTAGGCTAATTTACAGATTTAGTTGTACTAACTGTTAGAAACTTTAAATTAATATTGATATTATTAAATTTGATTCGGTGATCAAGTTTATAAATGAATGCATTAGATACCTAGTATTTTTTTAGTTTATTAGTTTCAAAAAATTAGTTGCAGAAGTTTTGTACATAAAATGAAATGTTATTACTACTTTTGTATACTAGGTATTTAGACATTCTATAATATATATCATTAGTTGCAGAAGTTTTGTACTTCTGTATACTAAGTATTTAAACCTTCTATAATATTTATTATTAGTTGCAGAAGTTTTGTCATTCAGTGGTACAGTGGTCACGTTTTTTGCATTGTTAGTCAAATGGGGGATTTGACTTTTTGTTGCAGTCACGTGTTTTGTTGGATGTGCAGAATGCATGTGTTGTAGGTATTGGGACTTGTTATATGTAGTATTTAGGTTTTGTTCTATAGGTATTTAGACTTGAAGGACGAAAATAATCAGCGCACCGATATCATATTGTTAGTATTATTAGTTGGATTGTAAATGCATATGGGCCCTGGTCAAAGCGGGGTATTTGAGCGGGGTATTTATGTTGGGTACTAATATCTTCTCCCATTTTATATTGAGTGCTATGCTTCTCCAAATTGTACTCATGTCGGTGTTGCTTCCAGCAGCCTCAACAAGCCGAATTTCATGCAGCTTGAGCACCACTAGTTTGCCTGGCAGCTAGTGTCCGATGATATAAACTGACTTTTAGGCATTTTAGCAGCCAACTTTTGAAACAATAGTTCTCTTTCCAGCAATATATAAACATCAAAATTTGCTATTTTTTTCTTGATCAGAAAGAGTGAATAATAAAAGAAGAGTCAAAATCAGAGCTTAAGACAAATTTGGCTTAGAAGTTCGAAAATTGGTACAGATTTGTTACAAATAGATGATCATATTCATTTAATTGAGATCATATTTAAAAAAAGCAGACAATATAAAACAAATAGTACGAAAAACTGTAATGCTCAAGACAAGTAGGGCAGCGCAGAGCGAGAAGATCGCCCACGGGTTGCTGAAATAATCACGGTATAACTTAGCTCTATGTTTCGGCCAGAACGCCTCACAATATTCCTTAACATCACTAAACAACGGCGCAAGATAATGTTCGTCGAATCTGATGTAACAACAGCCATTAAACTGGCTGAAGAACTCAGTAACATCATCTTCATTTGCCAGTTTGTTCTCTATGATACCATCCCTCTGGAGAACAATTACATCGTCTCTCGTATTTAAGAGAAAATCCATTAACAGAATATAGCTCGTCATATTCTTATTTTCTATACCACTGCACTGCTCGAATGCTACAAGGTTCATGTACTTTGATTTTGTTGTCTCCTCAATTGTTGTGTAAGGTATCTGCAGCACTCCTCTTTCAAAACTAATATTCAAGAAATTTTTTGGGTCCTTCTTTCTCATAAAAGTTATGCCAAACCCTTGTAGTTCCGTAGCACACGGGATCATTCTTGGATATCGATCTTTTTCCCTACGACATGAAACCAGTGGATAAGGATCGTTAGTAGACTCCATAGCTGGGATGTATGCTTCATAGTAGTAGTGAAGTAGATGATCGATCCCGTCTAAATTAGGAATCACTAGTTCCTCTTTTTTTGTACGTGCCACTCGACGTATAAAATTAAAAACAAGTTCATGAAGGTCCTTGTTA
The DNA here is from genome assembly GCA_030179965.1 of Cyperus esculentus. NCBI lineage: Eukaryota > Viridiplantae > Streptophyta > Magnoliopsida > Poales > Cyperaceae > Cyperus > Cyperus esculentus. The sequence goes on along the minus strand of JASGLE010000010.1, from coordinate 2,621,935 downwards.
TGATTCCTGGATGACTCGAATCTCAAGTAGATTGAATATAACTCTTGCAATATAATGAAAGGGATCTGATTTTCAAGCATCAGCATATCTGTTGAAATAAGGGGAAAGTTCCACCCGACATTGAACACTGGATCAACGACAGAATTCATTTCGTTTCTGTCAAGGGAAGAAGATCGAGCAGAAGATGTTGAGGTTTGTTTATGAGCAATGATCAGTGGATCACCCTTATCCCTAAGATAATACAATTTAATGAGGAAGTAGAGGATGAAACAACCATCAAGCAACAACATCTGAACAAAAGCATCATCCTCGAGATCATCAATGCTCTCGAAGTAGCATTTCTTGATTATAGGTAAAAGAGATCTTATTTTTTCTACATATACGTCCCTATTGTTAAAAGAAGGTAAGAAAACAATTAATTAGAGAAAATGTAATTGATGCAATCATATTTGTCATTAATTAGCAATTGTGTTAAGATTCAATGTAACTATGACTATAGTCATGTTAGGAATAAGATTCATTAAAATTAAACTAGATTTAATGTACCTAGGAGATTAAATTAACCTAAAGGCATGTATTCTATAATCATTTGTACTAAATGCAAAAATCATTGGACAGTGGAGATCATTTATGATTTCCACACTTCAGATATTCAATCATGCTTGTGAAAATTTTCCATAAAAGGTTGAATCGGATATTATACCTTCTGTCAGGATGGTTGTTGGTAAAATCACAGAAATAGCGCCACTTGTGCATCTCCATGGCCTGTAGATGATCCTTGTTCCGGTGGTAGGGGCCAATGGAGACCAGCCGGGGTTCAAAATAGCGTTCATTGTTCTTGTAAGTCCTAAAGTGGACTGGGACACGGAAGATGGAAAAGGGTTCTTCTGTAGCCGGGCTGTGACTGATGTTTCTGATCATGTCCTCTATGTTTCTGAGTACGACATCTTGATTATGTGCCATGGGATTGGGGACAGGATAATTTCTCTCTAATGGAAAGCGGGTAGGCAAGGGTCGGTGTGGCAGGGGAGGGGACTACCGGACTAGCAGCTCTTATATATTGCCAGAGAGTTGACTATAAAAGCTGACACACACATGAAGTGACGAAAAATTGAAAATGAAGAAAGAATGCCTGGCTTTTTTGCGCTAGCAGCCTGGCACATAACCAGACCGACTTGTTTATATTTAATCTAGGCCATGATGCAGAAGAGTGGTGATGTGCATAGTAGTTGAGAATATTCAAAAACATGTTCACTCTGTTTCTTATAAAATAATGCTAACAATACAAAATATATAAACCACATTTTAGTAAGAAGAGGAAAGTTATTGTGATCATAATGTTACGGTAAAATTGAAAATGAAGAAAGAATGCATGGCGTTTTTGTGCTAGCAGCCTGGCACATAGCCAGACTCTTGTTTACATTTAATCTGGGCCATGATGCAGAAGAGTGGTGATGTGCATAGTAGTTGAGAATATTCAAAAGCATGTTCACTCTGTTTCTTATAAAATAATGCTAACAATACAAAATATATAAACCACATTTTAGTAAGAAGAGGAAAGTTATTGTGATCATAATGTTACGGTAAAATTGAAAATGAAGAAAGAATGCATGGCGTTTTTGTGCTAGCTGCCTGGCACATAGCCAGACCGACTTGTTTGCATTTAATCTGGGCCATGATGCAGAAGAGTGGTGATGTGCATAGTAGTTGAGAATATTCAAAAGCATGTTCACTATGTTTCTTATAAAATAATGCTAACAATACAAAATATATAAACCACATTTTAGTAAGAAGAGGAAAGTTATTGTGATCATAATGTTACGGTAAAATTGAAAATGAAGAAAGAATGCCTGGCGTTTTTGTGCTAGTAGCCTGGCACATAGCCAAACCGATTTGTTTATATTTAATCTGGGCCATGATGTAGAAGAGCGGTGATGTGCATAGTAGTTGAGCATGTTCACTCTGTTTCTTATAAAATAATGCTAACAATACAAAATATATACCACATTTTAGTAAGAAGAGTGGTGATTTGGACTCTAAAAGTCCGGTTTCACTACTTAATAGTCAAATTTGTTGTGTCATAGTGTTATGGTAAATAAAAGTTCGTGCGAATTTGGTGTTCATACCTATTTGTCAGGGTATTCAGACTTCTTAGGATGGGGTGTTCATAGTTGGTGTATTAGATGTTCATTTCTACCTGTTCAAGATTCTAAGTGGGCGTCCAAGATTCCGCATACTGGTGAATGATTATGTGTAGGACGCGTCCTAGATTCCCATTCTGGTGAATAATCGTCTGCCCTAAGTTGAGTGTTCATACAATGTATTGTTGGGTGTTAATATCTATTATATTTGAGTGTTCATACCTTGTACAAGAGAGTGCACTGACGAGGGACATTTAAGGGAGATTTTTCTTGGAGGACAGTTAGCATGCCCCATATCTTATGAGATTCAAAAATTCTCCATTTTTAAAATTGGTAAGTAATTGTTTGAGATTTTTTTTTCAAAATGACTACAAAATATTAATAAAATAATTAATGTTTTATATGTTACTCTAAAAAAAATATCAAAAAAATACTTAAAATTTTTTAAATATGAAATTTTTTTGTATCACATAATATTTTGATATAAAAAATTTATTAATTCATATAAATTAAAATTTAAAGATTATTTGATACATTCTTATAGGTGTACTCACGGAATATATATGGCTCCATAAATTTAAACTCACGGAGTCACGGTAGCTTTCCTCTTACTAGTGTCTGGATACTTCGAAGAAATAAGGATAAAGGTCAGTAACTCAAAGAACATAACCTTTGAGCTGCACTAAATCCAAATTAAATTATGAAAAAGCCACCAGAAAATTGTCATGCCGAATTAAAGGAAAAGGTAGGTTAAACCAAAACCAGTACATTCAGAACTATATAAGTTGTAAAAATAATTAAAGGCCACACACCTACAAGATTGATTGTGAATCAAGGGCCAAATCGAGTCTCCATAAGACCATAACAGGTCTTCAACCAGCACATGTATGAACGGAAGGTACAAAAGAGAGAGAATTGTAATATCGAAACCAAAAACCTACATCTGTATTAGAAGACGTAATCTTAAAGCTTGCATTAGAAGACATCAAGGGTTTTCCCTTTTTTTTTGGTCTTAGCGTTTCCTGATTTGGCATTAGAACCTGACCAAACTTCTAAGTTCGTAAAATATATAGTATTAGGTTTCAGTTCCTTAAGTCTTGTCTCTTCTTGAATTAATTTGCTAGTTAATTCATTAATGTTCCATTTCTTTTCTTGAGCATTATAGTTGATTTGGAACGGATTGTAAACATCATTAGGCAAAGAGTTCAAGATAAACTGAACTAGAAACCCTTCTTCAACTGTCATTCCCAAACTCTTATGTTTTGCAGCGAGAGATGTCATTTCTATGATGTGTGCACGCATAGTACGACTACTATCATACTTCATGGTGGTCAATTTTGCATAAGCGTACCAGCAAGCGACTTATCAGTTGTCTGTGAGCGTTCCTTAATGTTGGGTAGAAACTCCTTAGCATTTTCCGTTTCCGGAAGAGCAACCTTAATGTTTCCATCAACCGTAATATGTATAAACAAAAGGCATAATCTGTTTGATATTTTCCAATTTTTCATATAAGCCTCATCTTTCTCACTGCTTTCATTAGTCAAAGCATCAGGCTTATCAATTAGCAGTGCTATGTCCAAATCCAGTGCATCTAAGTGAAATTGGATTTGTTCATACCATTTAGAAAAGAGGAAGGGTCCATTGACAATGGTCTTTAACAATCTTGACAATGTCATTTTTTAAATTTTATAAAAAAATCTTAAAAATAGAAAAAAGTTTACGGAAGTATTGCTTAACTTATAGATTGATTACGTTTCCGATTATATTTAATTTAAGCGACATTTGTTAGCTCTTTAAATATCTATTAAATTATAACTGTTGAATAGTGCACAAATTCTGATAAGTCATTAAACGATGTTCGAATTGATTGAAATTTGAAACACTATCAATCTATAAGTTAAATAATACATCCACTTTTTTAAGATTTTTATGAATTTTTAAAAAGTCTCATTGTCAAAATTGTCAAAATAAGCATTGCCAATGGATCCCTCCTCTAATAAAGCACGTAAATAATGGCCACCTTCATTTTTTTTTTTTTATTCTTCAAACTTTTTAAATACCCATCATATCGTTGAGAGAACAGTTAAGATTAAATTAAAGAATTTTAAAGGTCACGATTTTTTCTATTGCTATTTCCTCTCTATTTTCTAAAGAGGAGGGATCCATTGACAATACTTATTTTGACAATCTTGACAATGGTTGTTTTAAAATATTTGTAAAAATAGTTAAAAATTGTAAAAAATAGAAAAAAGTTTATAGATATATTGTTTAACTTATTGATTGATTGTGTTTCAAATTATATTCAATTTAAGTGACGTTTGATAGCTCTTTAAAGCTCATTAAATCTCAACCGTTAAAAAATATATAAAATTTTGATAAACCATCAAACGATGTTCAAATTGATTGAAATTTGAAACACTATTAATCTATAAGTTAAAGAATGCATCCATAAAAGTTTTTTTCATTTTTAAGATTTTTTATGAATTATTATAAATTTTTTAAAATCCATATTGTCAAAATTGTCATTATAAGCATTGTCAATGAATCCCTCCTCTTTTCTAAATGGTATCCAATTTTTAGTTTCCACATAAAGCATAATCATTATTCTATTTAATACTCACAATTTACCAAAAGTATTGTTCTTAATATGTGAATCGTCAGTTACAAAATCAAATTCATGTTAGGAACTTATTATGTTTGGAAAGTAAATATAGCGATGACTATAGGATTGAGACACCACATTTTTAGAAAAAAAAATTTTTTTTTTGATAATATTTATGAATTATGCTCTAATATTTATAATATAATATAGTTATCAATATAAGACTTATTATGTTCTAAATATATATACCCATTATTTTTCATTTTTTGCTAAATACCCATTATAACCTCAAAAGAACCGCTGCACGTTCGCTGCAACGTGTAGGTAAGGTGCTAGAAAGTAAAAATAAATTAAGTTTCAAATCAAGTTTTTAAACATCGCAAAGCATCGTTGCATTTCTACAATCATATTACTTTTTCAGTAAGAATAACATAGATCATTTCAAAAATCTATACACATCAGGTGAGTCCGGATCTGCTGGCGCACTATCAGATCTGCAGCGCAGATCCGACGGTGCGCTAGACCTCAAGATCCGGACTAGGTGCTTTTCACGGATCCCGAGATCTACCGCACCATCAGATCTACGCTGCAAATTCGGCAATGCGGCAGACGGGGTCAGATTTGACCTCAAATTCTTTACAAAATCCTTGACTTCAATTTTGTGTTGCTCAAAATTTAATTTATACCGACCAATTAATTTTTTTTTTTTTTAAGAGCAACCAATTAAATTTCAAATCCATAATATTTCAAGTCAGGTGGGTTGCTCAAAATTTATTCATATCCAACGAATTAAATTTCAAATCCATATTTTTTTTGAGTCGGTCGGTCGGTCGGGTTGAAGAGATTGAACTTACACCTTAGTTTAGATGTGGTCCGGTCGGTCGGATTAAATTTCAAATCCATATTGAATGATGGGATTGTAGTTATTTGATAACATAGATTTTATACAAAGATTTTACAACTGCATTACATGATCAATATAATAATAATCTGAAACCAAATGTAGATTAAGGGGTCACCCTTTTCCTTCTCAAATAATAGTATGAAACCAAATTATTTTAACCAATGCTCAGCTCGGCCTTACATAATCAATTATCATAATATTGCATGGTCACAGTTTGGCCAAACCACAATAATAACAATTTCTTCAACATAGTGGCTACTCATACATTTCTCATATTTACAATAATCTTGCAGAAAACACAACCATTATGTACAAACTGACGGAGCAAAAGTCGCTCCTTAAAGAAAAAACAGTAACTGCAACACAGATTCATTATTCAGGAAGTGTATCCATACAAGTGGCTATGCTCAAGAAAACAATATAATAAATCGATATTTTTTTCCTAAGAATTAATACTAAAAGATGTACAGACTATTTTGCATATTCATTGATGTTTAATTTAATATAAGAAAATACAGGTGATACTTGAAAGAACCTATATGGAAGAAAAAACTGGATTTTTTTTCCCTACAATTTGCAGCACTTTAAAACTTTGCCAAAAAAAACAAGAAGAAGAAAAGAAGAAGAGAAAACTATTTACTTCTGTATCAGAAGACTATCAAGTATTGGGTTCTCTGGATGTATACGGCTCCTAACAGTCTCTTCATTGTAGCGTTGACCTCTGACAAATAGTACAACAAACCAAATAAGAATAGAAACAACATCTACGTGTACAAAGTGATGGACTTGCATGCTTATTATTAGATGATAAAGTAATGTACATGAGAAGCATAGAGACCTTACACTAGAAGATTGGAGTTCGGTAATAGCAGAAGCACCATTTTCCTGACATAAAAAATCATAATTATATTACATAAAATGAAATTGGGATCCAGTAGCAATCAAAAATCAACGTATCTTGTACCTCAAGCAATAAATCCTTCCTTGTTATCATTCCAAGAACTCGAGAAGGACGGGGCACAACAAATATATGCCGCAAGCCTAATTGCCTGAACAGATTGTATACCTGACACAAAATGACAAACTTAGCTGACATAAACAAGGTCAGAACCAACCTGACCACCAATGGGAAATACACTCAGGCTGAAATACATATGACACAGGATGGTATTGACCTGAAGAATCATCAACCACAGAATTAGGGTATAAAATAAATTGAACTTTGTTCTCCAAAGACACCTTGAGAGAACATATCGATATAACTTATATGTTCTTTCAAGTTTCAATGTCTCTTGGTGAAAAATATTGGGCCAACAGAAAGTTCAGCTTTAAACAAAAGATAATTCTAAGTATCAAAATTAAAAGAACGCGATCTTCCAATGGTTCATAGACTTTCAGCCAAGCCAACTGATTAACCTGCTGAGTTGGCCTTAATTAGCCAAGCCAGATAAGGCTTTTGAGGGTCGAGCCAGAATTTCCCATAATAGTTTGTGCTAACCTTTGCCAAAGACATGTCTTCTGGCACTACATAGGGGGAAGGATTTAGAAACGGAGCGAGATCCAGATACAACTGTGGTTCATCCTCAGAGAGTTGAATATCCTCTATTGTCTTCCCTTTACTTGATGCTGGCTTTACGAAATCACTTAATTTGTGACTGAAAAAGAGAGAGAGAGAGAGAGAGAGATAGGTAAGACCACAAGAGAATTTGGATTAATTACAAGAGCTTCCAACTCATCAAATCAAATTGAGGGAACTACTTGCCTGTTTATAACCCCTCTTGGGCCACATGGAAATGGACTGTTTTGAAAATCCACTTTTGACTGAAGGAGTACGATGAGGTGACTGTGAAAACAAAAAAGTAAGTTCCTCAAGCAAACATGACAAGGGGATGGCAAGAGAAATGGCAAAGAGAGCATACCTGCGAAGTATGAGACCAATAATAACTGTCTCGCCATTTTGACCATGATCTATAACCTGAGTTAACATCACACAAGAACAAGGACAAGTAAATTACATAAAAGTATATCAAAGTAACATCAAAACGAAAAACGGCTTCTTGAACTCCAGTCAGACTTTTGTCAAGACTAACGATAAGATTGACTTCTTAATATTGAGAATACCCCAAAAACAAAAATAAGTCATCTCTAAAAGAGGGTGTATACAAAGCCATACAACACTGTCAATTTAACCATTTTCAAACACATAATCCTTAGTATACAAATATTACATAGTATGTTTCACTTACAGGAAAACCGTTATGTTGGTTGCTTCTCAAAATAGACACAAGTTCTCCAACTCTAACAACGCGAGGTAAGCATACAACCTTTCACAAACCACAGAGGATTAGTAAATATCATGTTGAAAAGCATATAGTAAAACTCAAAGCATCAAAGTATTCCAACCTTTTGCAAACAGTACCTGTTGGTTTTTGCATGCCTCTTTTGCTGTCATGTTACGCATGAATTGTTTTGGTCTAGATTCAAGCAAAGGTATGCCTCTCAAACGAGCTTGCACCTCATATAATCCTTCGTTAAAAAAGTCGCCTACAGCCTGTATATACAGAACGGTGAGATTTTTTTGGCTAAGATCACCTAAAAGCAATATAGACAAGAAATGTACCTTAGAAACAAGAAGAACAAGCATGATTAGTGGTAGCAGCTTCAAGTTGTTTGTGATTTCAACCATGATAACACATAGAGATACAGTCATTCTCATGGAACCGCCAAGAAAAGAAGCCGCGCCAAGAAGAGCATACCTGGAATAAAACATGCCCAATCAGATGGAAGTGCAATAGTTCAGACAACACATTTCAGAATAAGAACAGTAATAACTTAATAAGCAAATGACTCACGTTCCCTCATCAACATTCAGTTTTTTGTAATACTTGACAACAAACATCCCAACGAGACGCCCATAAGTTGATCCGATCATTATTCCAGGAACAAACTGACCAGCTGGAACAGCAGTTCCAAATGTCACAACAGCAAGCGAGTAAAACATAACCTGGCATTACAAATATACCAAATCTTGATTTTATCTTTTAAGATCAAATCTTCCATATTTAATATGAACCAGAGATTATATGAACCAGTACCAGACTACCATTATCAAACTTGCAAATTGGTACCCTACTGTTCACCCCCATCTTGCCATCCCCCTCCCACTAGGCACTGAATTCTCAATTTGTACCAGTCAGGTTATTTCATTAACTGACATCATCAAACATTTGCATAAAACCAATGCAGATGGCTTTTTTTATTTTTTTTCTGTCAGGACAATAACATCAGCATTCTGGCAACCTAATTGTGACAAACTGAAGTTCAGTGGCTCAAATGAAGAGGCACTGACTGCATACAATGTTTGGCAACTATCAATAACTTTTATTTGAGATATATAAATACAAACTTGAGTTATGAACAGCATCAACACCGAAAAATCAATACCAGAAAGGTAAGAAGGCTTTGAGCACTGTATTCGTGGAATGTTTTTGCACTAAATAGATTGCGTATTGCATCATCCTGTAGTGTAAAAAAAAAAAAAGAGTCAAGGTCATCAAAGCCTAAACACCACACACTGACCTGGAAAGTGGTATAGCACTTGTGAGTGATCTAACCTGTGTATTGAAGAAAATTGTGGCCAAGTCATTGTACTCCTTATCCTTGGAACAGAAAAACTGCATTTGATAAACATTTTTTTTTTTTAAAAAAAAAAAAAAGAGATCAGCTTTGACTCTCCATCGACTCAAAAATTCCAGTTAAGGATGAAGAAATTACTGTATTCTTCAATTTGTTCTTTACTTTTAATAAGTTTTGTGTTTACATGGAAATGTCAAGGTCAATTAGGGTATATATGATGCCTCGAAAGGCCATATTGGACTTCTTATGAACTGGATGATTCTATAAATTTATAAGCAGACCCACATTTACAAAATTTCCATCCATGCCAGGAGGTCGGGGGCAATCAATTCCAGGATTGGCTTCAGAGTCTGGGCAGGGGCTGCATTTCCTAAAGAGTGGTAAGCCAAAGGATATGGTCGAAGTTAGTACTGATATGAGGCATGCTTCAAAAATCTGTCAAATAAAAAAAATAATAAAATTAGGTAATTAGGCATACTGGAAGCAAAAAAAATAAAAAAAATAAAAAAATCAACTTGATAGGCTTTTATAATGGGCTTCTATATGCAGAGGAGAGGATTAATTTACCTTGACCCTGGTTCCTCTCTTGTGCAAGTACAAGCGGCGCCATTTGGTTATGTAAAGAGTTAATTGATTGAACAAGGCCCCTGATTTGACAAGAAATATCACATAACTTAACAGCTCAAAATAGATAACACAATGATAACAAATCATGTACAACAAGTGATGTTCTGCAAGGAAAAAGGTGCTTCAAGCCTTCAACTAAGTTCTCTTGGCTTATACAACCTTTTAATGAACCTCCAAAGATGATGCTTTTAAAATTCTAAATGATCAAGATCACAGGAAACCCTATTTAGCCATTTTGCCTGAATTTACAGTTTTGCTTTGCAAGTTTAGTCAATTTCACTTCTCGCATGTGCATAAAGTTAGCGTATAAAGAACAAGGAAATAGACAACGGACTCACCAAGAACACCACCAACGACACCAATAATAGTCATCGGTAAAAACTCCTGGAATGAATAATCTTCTTGGCCACTTCAAAAGAATAAAAACAATCAAATCAGAAGGATTAATAACTATATAGTCTTCACAGCAGTGTTAAAAAATTCCCTTGGGGAGAGATGAAGCCAAGAAATAAAATATCCAAACAAACAAATTCAGCTGTCAAAGTGATATCAATGTTGCTCTTTTAAGGACATAATATATTCATTTCAAGATAACCTTAAAATTACAAAAATGCACAAGTAAAATATAAAAATATAATAGAAGGGTATACTCACTCTGATATGTCCCAGATAATGAATCCACCAGAGCCAAAATGACCACATTTACCACTTTTGCACCAACTCATCGCAGATCGTACCACAACTGCAACAACAGCAGATGTAAAGAAAACTCTCCACATGAGATGGCTTCGCCACCTACGAAAGAAATTTTAATAAAGCAACTAATAAATCAGCCTGCATAATGCTGAATCATTCACCAAACTGGTAAAGAATTTCAAATCATACCAGCTAGCTAAGTTAATTTCCTACAGGAATTCATATCAATTTGCATGGGCAAAATTGAGTTTCTAAGCATCTTTTTTACCAGAATTTGGCATCTCAAAGTCCAATCCGGTAAAAGCTCAATAACATATCTGTAATTTCATATTTTTGTTCGGGCCTTTAAAACAATTGTTAGGCTTGATCAAGATTAATTCATCAATATAGGCCCAGTACTAGTAATTTTCCATCTTTATCACACATACACCAGCATACAAATTATAATCAATGAATTAACTAGACTAGTCTGAAAAATGAAAAGGATAAAAATTTTCCTTACCAGGAGGTAACTTCCTCCAAGGCAAAAAGCACACCACCAACAGGGGCTCTAAAAGCAGCTGCAACTCCCGCTGCACATCCACATGTGACCTTTTTGAAACATTAGTGCGTAGAGTTTCAGGATTATTAATTAGTTTTTGGTTCCTATAAGGAAATTCAACTCAGCTTCTATCATGCATTATGACTGTGACTTACTACATGTGTAACATCAGGTTCAGTTTATCAATGCAAACAGAAAGTACAATTTTTGTCATTCATGTGAAAAATTAAAGAGATGCAACTTACAAGGTCACGACGGTCTCTATCACTTTCAAACATGTGAAGCCACTTTGAATTTAAATGGTATTTTGTAGAACCGCCCTGCAATTTATATAAGACAGTTCCATTAATTTTTCTAGGCCACTACCATTTCAAACATCCATAATAAGTCAGCTTACCATTTCAAAGATTTCAAAAGGTATCAAGGTTAAACTAAACAAGGGTATATCAAATTCTGTTAGACAACTATCAGGTTGCTTGCCACTAAGACATCTATGGGCATCAAAGAGTTGAATTCGGACTACTAGTACTAAACACTGTTCAAACACTGAAAATTGAGAAAGTATGCCATTGGCAATGAAGAAATTATCATTGTCCCTCTCAACTTTCCCCCAATCTATTCCCAAAGTTAAATTTACTAATATTCTCTCCTCGCTCATGCTCTCTCAAAATTTGAGTGAATTTTTCTATTTATCTTCTCACTGTACATGCATGGAGCCTTTTGCTCGGGACGTACATTGCAAGCAGAAAAATATATATATGTTGCATGTAAAAAAGAAAATTCAACTAAAAATGTGTTCAAATTTGGGGGATGGCTGAGGGAGATTTTTAAGGGGCACAATTATCACGTCCCTTGGCAATTATAGCTGAAAGTACATACTTGTCCGATTAGAGAAGCAATGCAAGCACCAGTGTGAACAAGAGGCCCTTCTTTACCTAGAGCCAATCCACCTCCAACTGACCCGATGCTTCCAAATATCTGCATTTAAACATATTAGTTTTAATTATAGAAATGATCCCAATATAAATCAAACAAGATGAAAGAACATGCACACACACCTTTCCAACTAGCGTCCGGAAAAGGAGAATGCCATGTGTATCAACTCCTACAAAATAGTTTTGTTTTGTTAACAGTAAAAATCGCAAGTAGCAAATAACTACCAGACAGAAAGAAAGAAAGAAAGAAATTTAGAAGACAAGTTACCATTCAAGTACCCTTTAATTTCTGGAATACCGGATCCTGCAGCGGCAGGTGCGAAGTGTGTCACAATGAATACTGAAGAGAAGACTAATGCCAGATTGATGAGTACATACACCAAATAACCCGCAAAGTATGAATGTTGTATTATGGAGAAAGTTGCAGTGTACTTCCAGCCAGAAAAATTCTCAACAGCTAAATTGATAAATACAGCAGCAAATCCAGTTCCTGATGATACAATAAATCAACAGGCAAATAAAATGTCATCATTGAGCTTCGACAGACAAGAACATTGTAGCAAAAGCCAAAATGACGTACCAATGCCAATAAGTAGTGCAAATAACCACTTGACTATGATAGTGTACGTCACCCATATCTTCCCTTTTTGTGCCTATCAATTGACAAAAGTAAGATGGCAATTTCAAACTAAAGGACCATACAAAAACTTCTATCAGTGTGGTGTCTCTCGTGCCCTCTCACCGCAATTTAACTTTCTAAACTAGAAGATCATAAATTATGCCAAATTGCATAAATTGCCTCATGCTACTCAGTCAACAGTTCCATTTCACCACCAAAAAATACATGATTTCACAGTTTCACTTCCAATATTACCCAAATCTAGTGCATGGTTGATTCGGTTCATTGCCAGTCAAATTTCAATTTCAGTACCAACTACTAAAAAAGGAAAAGGAAAGATCTTTAACCTGCTGTTCTCTGTACGCATAATTCTCAATGACCTCGTAGTCCAGGCTCTCCACCGGGGCGCAGACCCCGGCGAGGTTCCTCGCGGCGGCCATCAGCTCATCATCAACAGCTGACAACCCCTCGGGCTCCTCGGAGCTGGGCAACTGGGACCAGGGCACCCGCGCCATCCCGATCCCATCCGAGAGATGGTTCGAGAGCATCTCCTCTCGGCGGGATCAGCACGGCGTGAGTAAGGTAAGGGTGCCCGAGTGGGCGAGGACGAGAATATTCGTGTTTCGGATTGGAGAGGGTCCAGAGAGAGAGTCGGGGAGTATGTGGAGTTAGAAGAGGGGACGAGATCTTTTTTGAGACTTGAGACTTGAGAGGGAATCTTCTTTTTTTTTTTTTGGGTCCGACGATACTACGACGAGACGGGAGGAATGGGAACCGGGTAACTGGTGGGTAGGCGCCACCGCGTGGGCGTCGGGCAAGTGTTGGCCTGTTGGGTTGGGTGCATCGATTCGGGTCGAACACGAGTGCACTAGATTACCCAAATAATGGAGTGTTCAGAGATTGTACTAAAAATAATATAAATAATATGTAGTACTGTAGCGGGCAAGACTGCGTACGGTAATTCGTCGAACACTCTGTTACACTTAAACTTAAACTGTATTTGTATGTTTTTGGAAGAAAGTAGAATACTCCACCAGTTTAATTGAAACTTTTTTATTTTACACCAATGGAGGATTGAACCCATGACCTCTTAAAAGTCATCCTAATTGAGCTACTAGACCATTTTAATTGTATTTGTATGTAGTTTTAGAAAACATTTAGTGTCCACTATAAATTATTTTTTTTAGTGTATTGGTTACAAATAGAATTTATTGAGTCCTATTTATTACATCTATGAACATTCAACTGTATAAACACTAGGTAGCGCCCTAACCTAAATTACCCAACCAAGCTCCGAATCTAAAGGGAATTTTCTTAACGATAGTTTTTTTTTTAAATAATTGCTAATTGAGCTCATTTTTCTAATTGAGTTCATTCCATTCATTTCACTAACTTAAGTTGTAATTTAGAATTCGTCCCAAAATACGATATCAAATAAATAGTGAAGTTTATAAATTTTAAACTTTTTAAAAAATTTTGACAAAATTTTTAAATTTTTGATGTGAATATAATGATGTAATAATATATAAATAATAACACATAAATGTTGAACCATTTTAATGGTTAACTTTTGTTTTAACATATCACATTCATTTTTCTTTAATGTGAAGAGAGAATATATAGAAATTGTTGGATCAAAGTAAATGAAAGAAATTCAACAAAATCATAATCAAGAATATTATGATGTGGTAAAATTGAGGAGCTTGGAGAGCTACCATTTCTTCTATAGTGTGGATTGGAAAAGTTTCAATTTTTTTATAAATGTCCATGAAGCAACTAAAATTTGAGTGTGTGTTGGCAACCCATTTTAAATAGCATATTCCGGAATAGTGTGCTATTCTATTCTATGTGAGAGTCAAATACAAAATAGCTAAACGAATAGTTATGTGAATAGACTAATTCGATATTTAGCCATATATATGGAATACCAGAATAGTACACTTCATTATTCAACTATTTCACTAACATGTTGCCAAATAATCACTCTTATACTTTTACTAATTCAATTACATTATCCTACCTCTATTCCTTTATTATTTGCCAAACTACCCCTATTCATTGATTCTCTATTCCTTTATTATTGACCAAACTACCCCTATTCATTGATTTGCCAGACGGACGGACGTACAGAATATGCAAGTTACCAAAAGCTGATCAACCGTGGAGTTTTCTGCTTAAGAAAGATTAATAAAGCCAAATTAACCGACAAAGTAAGCTTCTTTCCTGAATCCTGATTCTCGACTGATACAAACCCACAGACTTACCGTCTATAGAAAATTTTGTCTATAGATCTATAGAAAATTTTATCTATAGAAAAGTTAACACAAAATGTAAGAAAATGTAACATAAAATGTAAGAAAATGTAACACAAAATATAAGAAGATGTAACAACTATAAAAAAGAACGGGTATGTAACACAAAATATAAGAAAATGTAACAACTATAAAAAAAAAATGTAACTCCCCCGACGTGTAACACAAAAGATAAGAAAATGTAATAGCTATAAATAAGAATGTAACCAATAACTCTCCGCATGTAACACATGTAAACCCTGTGGACGCAAGATGTTTCCCAAAGAGACCTTTATTAATCAACAGCTGGAGAGCTGGAGCAGTTCCAGAGTGATCGATCGGACACCTCACGAAAACCCTCCCTCCCACTCTCTCTCTCTCTCAGCTGCGCGGAGATTTAATAGAGGAAAATCCGCCGATCGGAGAAAGCGTCCGGGCGAAAGAAAGATAGCATCGCCTGATTGATATGCAAGATTTCGACGTGCCGCCTGTCGAAGGCGTAGCCGGAGGGGGCACGTCGTACGGCTGGGTTAATGATGACATAGTAGGGCCGAGCCAGCTCACGGGCCGGGGCACTGACCCTACGAAGGTCCAGTCGGCAGATCTGTTGCATGTTTGGTGTATGCCCAGCACAGCCAATGTCGGCCAGCAGGACGTCCCCCGGCCGCTGCAGCAGCCCGTGAGCTTCCAGTTTTACTCTCTTCTTGAGTGATTGTTGTTATGTTTCTCTAACAATTGATGATAGTTCCTTGAGATGGTAGACAAGTATAGAGAATTGATGGATTTGTGAAGTATTGATCTGTCAGCTATGTCTGACAATTCATAGAGGAGTAGTAGATAGCGTCCACCTTTTTACTTATCCACCGGTTAATAGTAATCACTTTCTAGTGAACAAATATACTAGTGAACAAATATCGTTTTTCAGGAAACATTTATATCTTTCCGATTAATAGTAATCACTTTCTAGTGAACAGATATATTACGATTTGAGAATATTTATGAAACTGTGGTAAGCACATGGGTGGTGTGTCAGAACTGTGAGAGGGGTGGATGGGTGGCCTGCTTTATAGGGATGGACCTTGCATGTTTCTCTTCATAGAATTATCTAACATTTTTCTTCTCTGTAGGTAGCTCTACTTGCGGCCAGAAATGAGAGAGAGAGCACTCAGATTGTGTTGCGGCCGAAAGTTTCCTGGTCCACCATTCCAGGTATTGCGGGGACAGTTCAGGTTCAATCTACAGATCTATGCTCTTCTGGACATCATAGGTTTGTGATTTATTATTCGAGCATTTCGATGTGCGTGATTACCCTTCAGTTGGTTTATGTCTGTTGATCTGTGATGTACTTTGTGGCAGATTGGTTTCCGGCAAATCTGTGTCGCTGCGTCGTGTCGTTTCCGTCTTAGGAGTGCCTGATGCCCTTGTCCCCCTTGACGTATCTGGCTCCAAGATAAACCTTCTTCCTGGGTGGGTAGTATATCTTTGTGTTGAGTCTGATTCACCATTTTTGTATATAACTATCAGAAACAGTTGACGCCGGCATATGATGGTTATGAGTTATGACACTTTCATTCTATGTGTTACTAATCACTGCTATGTTTAGTAACATTCTCCTTTTGCCTTTCTGCAGAGAAACCACAGCTATTTGGGTTTCTGTTACCGTTCCATATGACCAACCACCTGGCCAATATGAGGGTCATATTATTGTAACTGCGGTGAAACCTGATACAGAGTATGTTTCTTTATTCTTTTCAAGTTTTCATGCGAGCTAATGCTTTCTAAGATGGTCTTCATATAATTTATTTTGTGCTACTTCCAAAGCAGATCGGCAATGCCATATTTAACTAAAGATGAAAAATATCGACTGTACAAAGAGCTGAAATCATGCCTCAATGTTGTTGAGCCACTGGATGACAAACCGCTGGAAGAAGTGGTATTGTCCTAAATTCTTGTTTTTTTTTTTTAATTATCCTTTGCAATGTAAATATCCTTTTTATATATAATGATATTCAGTAGGGAAATTGCCTTCTACTTTAAAGAAATATATTGATTTCTACATGAGGTAATACTATTTTGCCATGAAGACAATTTTTTTATTTTAAAATATAGGCTGAGAGAGCTAAATCTGCTGCATCATCGTTGAGGGAGCTTATGCTACAGCCAACATTTGAGGAATGTAGAGAAAATCGGACATCTGGTGACATGATGGAGGAAGATAACATCATCAACACTTCTATTTCCATAAAATTTAGTGTGACTGTCTGGGACTTCACTCTTCCGATGACCCCATCTCTTCCAGCTGTTTTTGGTGTATCCTCTTTAATCTTTTTTATCAGGTTGCATACTTCATGGTTCATTCTTTTGGATTTGTGGCCTTCCTATTTTACTTGTTGTTGGGACAGTTATGCAACTTTGTTTCTCTGTAAGGAAATCAAATGGTCAATTGAAAGGTTGTTTTGTGTTTACTTACAAGTTTAGGTGTTGACTTCTGAGGAAACTGGTAAAAGTTTCAACCTCTATGCTATATCTTTCCATGACGAGCATCTGTTGTTATGGTATTTTTGTGTTTTAAGCACTATCCTTAAATATTCTTGGTAAAAAAAAAAAAAAAAAAAAAAATCTGAGGTCGTAAACTTTTTGTGGGGGCATTCCCACCAAGCATAATTGAGCATTGTACTTCTGATGCTCGTCATGGTTAAATATAATTAAATTGCTGTGTCATGATAACAACTCTAGTAATTTGATGTGCTTTTTATCATTGAAAGTTTTGTTACACCTTGATTTTAGTTAGGTATCAGAAACAGTTATTGAAGATCGCTTCCGTCTACAGCATGGTAGTCAAAGCTGGTATGATGCTTTAGACCGCCACTTTGAATGGCTACTTCAGTACAGGATCAGCCCCTTCTTTTGTAGATGGGGTGAAAGCATGCGAGTACTGGCTTATACTTGTCCATGGCCAGGTATTATTCTCTCACAAGCCTATAATAATCTCCATATGAGAAATTCAATACGGATGACACTTCCAAGGGATATACTACAGGTTGGATTAATTATGCTCTCACATTAAAGTCCTGCAAAATGAAGATACAAGCATATATCTAAGAGAATAATTGATACTCATCAGAAATCACATATACTCCTAAAATCATTGGACATGTTCGCTTCTATGTTTAGTAACATGCTCCTTTTTATATTTATATTAGCGGTGAACTTCTTAAAAAAATATTTTATTATTTTATGGAGAAAAAGAGCATTATTTGGGGGTTTTGAAAATCCAGAGAGATGTTGGTAGCTTCTATCAACTCTTCGAAAAAAGAAAATCCAGAGAGAGAAGTTAAAGGTAGCATATGTCATCTTCCCAAGGGTATGTTAAGATAGCTTCTAAATTGTATGTTTATATGATATTTTGCTGCTTTGTATGGGCGGATTTATTCCAAATGATAAATTTTTCAATGTTTATTACCACCATCCTTTGGCTAGTAGATGGCAATAGTGTGCTGGTGTCAGTCCAAAAGGTTGCTCTATTAATTTATGATTTTGAGAGTTGAAACCTGCTATTATTTTCATTTTTCAGCTGACCATCCAAAGGCTGATAGCTACTATTCTGATCCAAGATTAGCAGCTTATGCTATTCCCTATCTGCCCATTCTTTCCTGGTATACATGGAGCATTGTTTGAACTACTTGGTACCTAATACATTATTTGTCGTATTGTTGGTGTACTTGTTTTTGTCAACAAGTTCAATTAAATGAGAATGTTTGCTTGATGAATTTTACAGTACTGATACGGCCAAAGATTCATTAAGAAGAGAAGTTGAGGTCTTGAAATCAAAGCCACATTGGAAAAAAGCTTACTTTTACCTATGGGATGAGGTCTGCATTTTCTTTGAAAGGATGATCAGTAATTTTGTTTTAGGGTCATGACTTGGACCTCTTGTTGTGTATTATGATATAATTTTTATTTTTGTCAATACAGCCAGTGAACCTTGAGCAGTATGATATGATCCGAAGCATGTCAAGTGAGATAAGGGCGTATGCACCTGATGCGCGTGTTCTGACAACCTATTATTGTGGTGAGTATAACAGAATGCAATTTGGATAGACAATGATAGTAAATCATAATAGTTTATTTATAGAGGATGATAATACTGCAGTACTAGTACAAATTTGAAGTTGTTATTGATTCATTTTTTTTTCAAAAATTTTCTTTCAAATGGTTATGTTTGTAGGTCCTAGCGGTGCTGAGCTGGCAGCAAACAGTTTTGAGGCTTTTGTGAAAGTTCCAGGCCTTCTCCGTCCTCATACTCAAATATTCTGTACAAGGTAACTTGTATCGTTTTTCTTTTTTTCTTTCCTTTCTCCATGTGCACTTTTTTTGTATGTGTTTAAATATTTGATGCGTGGCCCTTGACATTTATTTCTTCCTTAATGTTATAGTGAGTGGGTTCTTGGCTCAAGGGAGGACATCGTGGGAGATATTGTTGGTGAACTCCAACCAGAGAATGGTGAAGTAAGCTCCATAACCATTATTAAAGCTATATAATATGATGCATTCTTGTTTAGTAGATGATTTCCTTAATTTCTTTTTGATATATCTACGATTGATAAAATGCAGGAGTGGTGGACTTATGTATGCTTAGGACCAACAGATCCGCATCCAAACTGGCACCTGGGAATGCGTGGTACCCAACATCGTGCGGTGATGTGGCGGGTATGGAAGGAAGGTGGGACTGGTTTTCTTTACTGGGGTGCTAATTGCTATGAAAAAGCCACAGTACCAAGTGCAGAGGTGCTACATGCAAGATAGCTTTCAATTTATATTCCAGCACAACAAATCGTTCTTTGTTATGTATATATGGCTCAATCTGCCCTGCGTTGTAAAATATGTGTTGCAGATAAGATTCAGACGTGGCCTTCCACCTGGTGATGGAGTCCTCTTTTATCCTGGGGAGGTCTTTTCTTCTTCTGATGAGCCTGTGGCATCGGTTCGGTTAGAGCGTATTCTCAGCGGCTTGCAGGTATGAATCCACTATGAAAATTGGAACACCTGATTTCAGTTCTGTATGACTAAAGAGGTGTAGCCCCTTGGCAAATAAAAGGTGCATATGTGTCATAAGTTCTATAGGCCCGTCTTATCTCCTCAACCCTCAAATGTTAGGTAGATTCTCATTGATAGTATGCAACTGAAAGTAGAAGGGGCATCCAATCAGGGTCAAGTATTAAGAAAGTTCACCTTGCCGCTTGTTTTTCTTTTTATTCTGTGGTTCAGGATATTGAGTACTTGAAGCTGTACTCGTCAAAACATGGAAAGGAGGCAGCCTTGTCCCTTATGGAGAGGAGAGGGGTGTACCTTGGTCCAGAACGTTACACGCTCGAGCATGGCCCCATAGATCTAATGCGTGCTGATATCTATCAGGCATGCAATTTTTGATGCCAGAATTCATTTGCATTAGTTGTGGATGCATTTCTTAACCTATGTGGACAATCTATGTAAATATGAGCTTCTGCATTCATTCTTTTTTTTTTTTTTTTTTTTTTTTTTTGGGTTGTAGCCCACGAACTTTTTAAACTATGCATGTTTTTGCAAGGTAAGCTGGATTATTGCTAACATAGTTGTATAAGACAGGTACCTCAAAACTTGATGTGACGATAGCGGCATGTTTATTTAAAGTTAACTGTTCAGAATGAAGGAAAGTAAGAGACAATTGGTCATTAACAATAAATCCTTTCATGTTTTATAAAAAAAGTTACAAGATGGACAATACAGAGATAGTATAATATTAATATATTTCATTCTGTGGCAACGATTTAGCTTTTTCTTAGAATGATTGCAACTGGAACGAATTCAATATGAACAAATGAAAGACAAAAGGGATAAGAACAGAAGTAGAACAAAATAATATTTGAACTCAGAAGACTCAATAGGCAAAATTTGTCACTGTACTAACTATTTATACTAAATGCAAAGATTTCGTGTGTTTAGGTAAGGGAACAGTAAAGCTTCATAGGGTCTTTGTGACCAGGTGAAGGTAGTCCGCATCTTCACAGCTATTTTTTTTTCTCTATGAGTCGTATGTTTGTTACAGTAGCAACAAAATTTTCTCAATTCTAATAAATTGGGTGTATTGGAACGATTTCTTGTGTAATATATCTAGAAATGATATCAAATAAATAATATAAAACTTATAAATTAAAAATATTTATTTTTAAAAAATGAACAAAATTTTAAAATTTTTGATGTGAATAATAATATGATGATGATACGATAATTTATAAATAATATGACATAAATGTTGGACCATTTTAAGGATTAAATTTTGTCTTAGATATATTATATTCATCTTATTAAATGGGGAGAGAGTAAATATAAATTATTCGATAAAAGTAGATGAAGAGATACAAACAAAACCAATGGTTAATAATTCATACTCTAGAAAGAGGGGTAAGTTTCCAAGCTTTTTAGCTATGCCACATCATCATTAATCTCAACCATTGATTTTGTTTCTCTCTCTTCATTTATCTTAATCAAATGGCTCAAATTAATATTTTTCATTAAAGATATAATATAATGTACCTAGAGAACAATTTAAGACTCAAAATATTTGTAACTCTTTATATTCTTTTATATAAATTGAGATGTAGCTAAAAATATATAATATAGAAAATATATTAAGTCCAATATTTATCTAATAAAATATATTTATGAAAAATGTATATTTATTTTTAATATATATTAATTTATGTAATATTATTTTTTCGGGGCGAAGCCCCGATTCACAACTCGAGTATTGATAATGTGGCATGGTTAAAGAGCTTGGAGAGCACCCCTCTTTCTAGGAGTATAAATGGATTATTTAGACTATTTTACTTCGAGGGATTGGTAGGTAGTGTTTATCTAGACAATAAATTTTTTTAAAAATAAAAAAAAATTGTTTAAAAAATCTTAAAAATAGAAGAAAACATATATAAAAAGAGAGATTCTCCTATGGATTCGCTAAGCAACCTTTTATTTTGAATCGAACGGTTGTTATGAAACATGCCTCTTTAATTATATTTAAAAGATATATCATGACCATCATATTATAAGAAATGAACGACCCATATTTTATCAGATCCATAGCAAAATTAGCCATATGAAAATATCATTCAACTCATAGATTGATAATATCTAAAATTTTAATAAATTTGAATATATTTGATAGCTTATCAAAATTTTGCATATCTTTAATAGTTGCAAATTAATGAATCCTTAATAGACTATCAATAATACTTAAATTATACGTAATTGAAAACTTAATTAATCTATAAGGTTAAAAAAGGAAGTATAAACTTTTTATTTTTAATATTTTTCAAAGAGTTCTTCAATTTTTTTGAAAAATCATGGTCCAGATAACTATCGTCGACCGACCCTTTATACTATATATCCATCTGATACAAGTTCTTCATTCAGGGGCAAAACAAAAGAACACGGTGCCTATACTCACCACCGCCACACCCCATTCTCACTCTATAACTAATTTTCTTGGAACAGTGAACATCATATACAACTGATAAGTACAACGATTTCTCGTTTATAACCTAAGTTAGGCAGATGCCTTCTTTGGTTTATACTAATTTCCTATGAGTTCAATTGTCAATACCCTCTCATCAAGCAAGTGTCCGTATGTTGGAAATCCTAGCTCATTTCCCAACTAACAAAACTTTGGTACTACATAATGCCTGAGAAAGACATTTTGCGAATCCTAGCTCATCTCAGTTGCTAAAAACTCTTTTCAGTATGCATCAAGCTTCATTAGAGAAGAAGTCTTCTGCCTTATCCAAGAAAGCAATGGGAAACCATCGGTGCAACATAAAAGAAACCGAAGGCTCTGATGCTGGAAAGGCATGCTTGAGGGCCCACTCATCGCAGGCCCTAGTTACTCTTCCATCTTTCTGAACCTTAGATCTGTTAAGCCTAATACTTGTAGAAGTACCAAGTTTTCCTGTCAGAAGTCGAGTCGCTTTACGACTTTGTCTTATTATAGGAACTCCAGCAGAGGGAGGCTTTACTTCCAACAATATTTGACTGGCATCACTAGACTGATTTACATTTGAACTGTACAGAGGCGGCGAGTCTAATAAACTCTGTTTGCATGATTTAAGTACTGTGAGAAGCATCTCTGTGCTGAGTTCTTGTTGCACTACACCTCTATTTTGGTCACAGCCAAAGCAGGCAGCTACCAGAGTCCCTGCCAGAACTGGTGTCAGTTCTGGGTCAGTGAAAAAACCGAATGGAAGATCGCAGACCTTTTTAGGACAAACAAAAAATGAAATGAGTCAACATCTGCAAAAGTATTCTTCTTTTTAAAATAATAAAAATAGTCTCACCTTGTGTAGTATGGTTGGACTCTTTCCCCAGCGAAGGACTGCTTGATTTCCGGGATGAAACAAAGCAAAGTATCCAAGGAGCAACAGTGCTTCGAGTAGCAGTAAACCAACCTGGATGTGAAAAATGAAAAAAAAATAATTTGCATGTTGAACAAACTGCTCTGCTGTAGTTAATCAATCTCGTAAGCAAAATTATGATTCAACAAGCAAGATGGTGACTGAAATCAGGTCAGCAATTGTTGACCAGAACCAAACAGTCCAACTAATTTATGTCTCTCAGAATTTGCAAACCTCCGCCGTGTAATATCAGATTACTTAGATATATATGCTGTTAAAATTAAATTAATTCTAACACACCACCACCCCCCCCCCCCCCCCCCCCCCCAACAACCCCAAAACCATCTGATTAATGATCATGATCACTAATCGAAA
This sequence comes from Cyperus esculentus, assembly GCA_030179965.1. Taxonomy (NCBI): domain Eukaryota; kingdom Viridiplantae; phylum Streptophyta; class Magnoliopsida; order Poales; family Cyperaceae; genus Cyperus; species Cyperus esculentus. Next base: position 2,598,145 of record JASGLE010000010.1, on the reverse strand, counting down.
ATTATTTATATTGACTTTTGTGCAAGCCTCTTCTGGACTTTCACAGTGGTTCTGAATTTAACATGTTTATTTCGTGCCATAGCAGTCAATTTGGTAGGTCCAACATCAAAGTTTGTTTCTTTAAAAATACTGCTGGAGCTACCTGAACCCTACCAAACAAAAGCCTGTTGCATGCTTGATTACAATTACCTGATCGTTAGCAGTTCTCCATTTGTTTGTACAATGAGTCAGAAGAAAGCTAATCAAATGGAAGAATTCCATCTTTAGGTCTGGTCTAGCCTGAAATGAAGTCCCTGATTGTTAATAACTTCCTTATTTAATAAAAAAAAAAAGTCTGGATAATTATAGTCTCCTGTAAATTAAGGAGTAGCTTACCAGCATGCATTGCAGAACAGTTAAATCTAAGCAGGCTATATTGTTTAGAACTTTCAAAACACCAGTTGCCACCTCCTCAAAATTTGACGGAAGCACAAGCAAAGCCTAAATGAAATTGCACGTGAACATGAATGAATGTCAAAACAGTAGTGCCACAAAAAAATTAGCTCTCTCATTGTATCAAACAAGTAAACTTGAAATATACCGGGGATGGTTGCAAAAGACATCAAATTAAAAAACTAACACCGAAAAAGATATGTAGTGATGAAAACGTTAGAAAATATTTACATAATGGAAGTATTATATATTTAAGTTCACACCTGTTCAGATGATAATTTATTGTTTGCCTGGAGCAGTACAGCTGTTAGCAGTGAGGGGAGGCTAACAAGGCCCGTTTCAACAATAGCTGAGAGCACAAGCACCACCGGTTGCTTCACATTGATTTTTCCATCTCTGGTTGCGTTATCAGTAGCCATTGTATCACTCACCTTGTTCATCTCTTGAGAACTTCCAGCACTGTTCTTCTCATCTTTCTGAGCCAGAAATGAAGCTAAATCAGAGTTTCCCCCACCATTAGAACTGTCAATTTTCTTTCCTTCACATTCCTCAGGTGATGAATTAGTTTCGGTTTTAACAACTTCAGCTCCCATTTGAATCTCTTGAGAATCTAAATATTCGAGTTTTTGGAGTACTGAATAGCCCCTGGATGTGTTGAGCTTGCATGACTCCCAATTGATAATGGAGAAGGCTCCAGGTGAATCTCTAGATGTTAACACTGCCAAAAGGTTCAAACCAAAAAGAATGGAAGAAGGAAATGGGGAACCTTCTACCTGAGGTCTATCATAAAGTGCAAACAGGTCTCTCAGGTGGTGAATTACTTTATAAGCAACAATTAACTCAACCAAACTATCTTGCATTTGGGTTTGTTTGTCATCATCATTTACATGGCCAATTATCACAGTAACGGTCCATAAGAAACCATCCAAAATTTCAGTAACTGGTTCCATGTTCTCAGTTGTGATTTTACTTGAGGCAGCAGCAACTTTGATGTACTTCTCAAGGGAAGAGGATAGCATAGGGATAATAGGAGGTAAGAGATTCTGCACCAGGAAATAGCTCCTGTTTGCAGGAAGTGAAAGAAGAGTTCTTAGAAGCCGCAATAGGTAAAGTGTCACTTGACAAGCTTCTGGTTTGGAAGTGTGCGAGGCAGGCAAAGCAGAAGAAATGAAATCCAGCATGCCAGCTTGGCGAGATGCATGTAATTCAAGATCCCTCCCATCTAAATACTGTTTACATTCATATGTATGTCAGAATGTTAATCCAATTATTCGTAGAATGCAAAAGATTAAAAAACTATATCCTATGAGAAGATGATGGTTTCTTTCATAACACTACCTCAGAATGTCTTTGCCGTGATAATTCCTTTGCATAATATAGGAAATAAACAGGGAGTGACAATTGCACCTAAAGTGCACCCTTTATTTGCACCCAATGTTAAGTATAAACACATTGCAAAGATAGTCTCTAAATTAAAATGTTGAAACATGTATTTTGGAAAAATATTTATATCTCGTATAGGGTGCAAATAAGGGATGCAGAACTTGGTGCAATAAATTCTCATAATAAAAGATGCTACGACAATAGAGAAGTAGCAACAAATTTTGCAAAATGTCACATTGTCCAGCAGTTAATGTCAATTTACCATGCATTTGACTCCATTTACATCATCAATGAAGTGAATGTTATTTCTGTGATACTTCATCCCAATACATCAATACATTAAGGTACAACAATAATAATGTTGAAGACTAAGTATTGGTATAAAGTTGACTTAAATTTCTCCAATAATGCATAAATTCTTTTACAAATAGTAGATAATAGGGGGCTTGAGATTTCATTGAAACCTTTGTTCTGCGACATGTTATTACACTTCCTCAGATATATTCACCAAAACTTTTATTAAATAATTGGAATAGCAAATCAGTATATGTAACAAAATTCGGGAAATTCAAGTAAAAATACCTTGACTATATCAGCAACAATCAACCCTATACTTGCAGCACCTTCTTTCCTAGCTTGCCGGAGTCTCTGGAGTTCCTGAAGCCATCTACCAATCTTAGCTTTGGCAGCACTTGCCGCAGCTCTGTACCCAATCCCCATATTATCGCCTCCAAGCGTTGGTTCCACAAAATCATGCTTCAGTGCCATCAGCCTCTGACGGATCTTCTTGATCCTCCTTTTCAATGGTTGCTGATTTGTCTCATTATTTCCCATTTTTACTGAAACATCTCCAGGGGGCACATTGCAGCACTCTTCAGAAATTTTGTTCAAGGTGGACTTGACCGACCCATCCTTGTTCAAAGAACGGCGCTGAAGGGGAGATGACTGGTCTCTGAAATCCATTGAGGCTCTCTCACGTATTTGCTCGAGATAATATCTGCGCCTTTGTTCACTTTCTCTAAGCTTTTCAGCCAGCTTTTGTGCCAAAAGTTCAGCTTCTTCTTGCTGGGCCTTGGCTCGTATCTCTTTCCTCCTGAGTTGCTCCACAGCTCGTGCTTCTCTTGCTGCACTAGAGGCCTTGCGCTCTTCTTCTCTCCTCGCTTGGGCCTCCTCTTTCTTACGTTGCGTCTCTGCTAATCTTTGCATTTTCTCAGCTTCCAGAAGCCGTCTACGCTCCAAAACAGCCTCTTCTCTTGCACTATCTTCCTTCTGTTTGATCTTTATCACCTGGAGTTTTTCTGCTCTTCGCATCTCAGAATCATGTAGTTTCTGCCTCAAACTCAGCTTTTTGTTCTCCTCGTTCAGTGAGGTTATAAAACGCACCTCATTCACTTTGTTGCTTTCATCACCAGCCCTTCTTGCCACCTGTATAGTTGCCCAAGTTCAATACTTGTATATACACAAAATGAGTTGAGCTTATTTTAAAACAGTCTAAAATAAGTTAAGATGATGCATTTTTGGCTTGGTTTTCTGACAAAAACTGACTGGAAATTGTTATTCAAGCTATTTTCTATATTTTCAATTTCCATAGTCTTAATCGTGCTGCTACAAAAGTTCAACGGGTTTTTTTTTTTTTTCAATTAGCTAATCCAAATTCAATTGCGGGGGCCATTTGATTCTTACCTGGGCAAGATGAGCTTCATGGCGAGACTCCCCACGTTGCTGGCGAGCAGTCATCAACTCACGAAGCTTCATGCTTCGAACAGTTTGCCATTCATTTACTCGATTCAATTTCTCAGATGTACGCTGAAGCCTCTGGACCCGCTCACTTTCCAGCTGGTTTCTGATCCGAGTCGCCCGTGCTTGCTTCTCCTCTACTTCTCTCTTCATATCTACAGACATTCTTTTCTTCTTCTCAGGAGACATTAACTTATCATGCAAGACACGGGCACGCTCATTGGTTCTTCGACCAATTCCAGGAGAGTGCGATACACGGGAAGAGCTGCGAGCTGGAGACTTCAGTATGTCCTCCCAGTTTCTTTTCTCCTTCCAAGCGTCCATCGATTTCCAAGGCATGGGATTCTGTTTTTCTTGTTTATTCTCAGGCATGTCTTTGTTCCTTCTAGGAGGCATGGTTTTCTCCGTTTCTGTAAACCTGCTTTTTGAGGAAGCAGATGAATGTGTGTTTTGAACAACTGCACGTGGGTTGTGCAACACCAGTGACCTGCCTTGCCTGGTACTGTCTTTGGTAGCTTTCTCCATCATAGGCTTCTTGTGATCTGTTTCCCCAGGTTTACTCTGCTTTTCCAATTTTGTATAATCCTTACTGCTTGAGGATGATGCATAAGAAGATTTCAGTGCCACCAATTCTCTAGCAGTTATACCATCATTCTTTCTCCCCAGTTCTAGTTGAATCTTTCTGAAAGCCTCCAAAGATGAAGACAGTATCTCTGCTTTCTGCGGTGTTGTCGACATTCTCCTAACCTGCATATTTTCGCCAAACGTACAATAAGTTGCTTGTAAGGATAATCTATAGATACGTTGGTAGCTGCTACCAACATTTCAAAAAAAACAGGATAATCTATAGCATATACGTAGATGGAAAAATAAAAATAAAATATATACACTATGAAGATATAAAGTTGTAATTAACAACTATATACTTTCAGAACAATCCCCCTATGTTCTCGACTCTCAGACTTCTCAATTATTAGCTAATAATCTTAGAGCAAGCTGATGTAAGAGCAACATTTAACACATCAATGCCCATGTAAGTAGGATTTAAGTGCACTGTAATTATGCTGTAAACTCTTAGTTTGTGTAATTACAAGGCTTAAATATTACCTCCCACGAGAGAGCATGAGGCCTCCGATGATCAGCCTTTACAGCCATCGACATTCCATCTTTGGGTACACCAGAAGGCAACTTTTTGGTACTATCGAAACCTTCAACTCTACATTTAAGCTCTCTGAAATCTGACATTGCTTCCTCTAGAACAAGTATAGCCTCATCAATCTGCTCCATGTCACACTCTAATTCACATAGGAGATACATCTCATCTACTGCCCTATTCAGGTTTTCAAAAAGGAAGCACCAAAGCCTCTGCCTAAACCTTTCCTTGCTCTCCCCAGCTTCACCTTCCAAAGTTATAGCAGGCAACTCAGAATTGCCTGAAGGATGATTCTCGGGTTTGTTAGAGATAAGAGTACTCTCAGGATCCATCTCAATCTCATCAGCATTCTTAGTACCAGCGACTTTTGTATTTTCTCCTACTTTTACTTCAATAGGTTCCTTTGAATTATCAGAAGACGTGATCCCATTGCCATCCAATTGAATTTCTTCTCCTTTGCTAATTTCTTCACTGCAGTGTCCAATAGACTCTATACATTCTTTTGTTGGTAATTCTTCATTATTAGATTGTTCAGTTTCATTCTGTGATAGCAAAGCATCACCATCCCTCTCTTCACACAGATCCTCATGTAAAGATGAAGCCACCTTAGAATCATTCTTACATTCCCCTTCCCCAGTTGTGACATTGTCAGGCGATCCCATGTTGTGCTCTAACACCACTCCCTCTTCATGTAACTCGCTCTTTCTGCAATTTAACACAGTATCCTCTTCATGCAATTCACTCCTCCCTTTCATAATAGTCTGAGCTGACGAACCAGCCGATTCAGCGGCAAGTGTTTGCTTATTATGCCAATCGGCGGTTCTTTTATTATTACTAGTAGCTTCATTATGTAAGTCATGAGATCTTGGCAACGAACCGGCAGCAGACTTCTGCAGAAGTCGTTTCGTGCTGGACCTCTGCTTCTGGAACAAAAGGCATTGAAAACGTCAGATACTTGTCTGTAAAGTGTAAACCTCTTAATCCAATAATATCCATGATCAAGCTCTTTTCATGCCGTAACTTAAATTTTCTGTGAGGAACGAGGTACAATAATGCACTGACATAATATTATGTCCATCAAAAGGAAAATCATGATAAACAAACGCGACAAAGCCTTGGACAACTTTGCCCTTCTACCAGTTTTGTTTCCCCAAACAATACAACTTCGGTTGTTTTCTTTTGAGAAATATCTTGCGTCCATTGAAAACCCGTCCATACGTCATAGATGCACAAATAATATAACAGATACATCCCGAAATGTAACAGATATATCCTGAGATATATCCTGAAATGTAACTTATAGACGCTACGGACGGTTTTTCTATAAACGCTAGGTATTACTCTTTTCTTTTCTACAGTCAAAGAAATTCTCCGGTAAGCAATTCAGCAAGGTACATTCTAAACAGGTAAAGCAATAATAAATAAAGGCAAAACATTTTCAATCTCAAAGTAGACGACGAATCGCCGAAAAGGAGATTCAAAAAAAATGTGATAAAAGGAAATTCAAAACCTTCTTCACTTCCAGCCATCCGGTACCCTGATCATCCCCAGCCGCAGCCACCGCCACCACCTCCTCATCCATCGGCACCACCACCGACAGCGCCGCTCGGAAGTGGCCAGTGCAGCCCCAAGGACCCCCGCCCTATCGCAAAACCCCCTGCCGTGGCGAACAGCACGCGCACTGTTGGGAAAACGTATGTATCCGCCGACGGCGCCACAGCGATCCGATTAGTTGCGTGCGTGCGTGCGTGCGTGCGTGCGTGGGTTTCGTTTTCAAGAGAAGGAAAAAAGAACGATCGAATCGAATCGAGTAGCAGTGTAGCGCCGATCGCGTCTTTTTATTTTGTTTTTTTTTTTTTTTGGTGGTTCGGCGTTCGGAGGAAGGGCCGCGAGCAAATGCGGGACAGTGGGAGGGGCGGACGGACGTTAGATGTTATTGTTAGATGATGAAAAGAGAGAGCGAGTAGGGGACTAGGGGTTAGCGACTTATTACATATTCCAAAAGTTATTACTAGAGCTACAGAGCTCTGCCTTCGCCCGAAATATGATAAAAAAAAATAATAAAAATAATAAAGTTTATGAAATAAAAATATTTATTTCAAAAAAATTAAATATAATTTTAAAATTTTTGATGTGAATAATGATGATGATGATATATATAATTTATAAATAATAGCACATAAATGTTGAACTACTTTAAAAATTAAATTTTATCTTAGACATATTATATCATCTTATTAAATAGGGAGAGGGAATAAATATAAACCATTAGATCTAAGTAGATGAAGAGATTTAAACAAAATTAATGGTTAATAATATTGATGATGTGACATAGTTGAGGTGCTTAGAGAATTGGCCCTCTTTCTAATTTATAGATGTGGAACACAGCCTTAGCGTGGAGTGTTTAACAGTTTAAGGGAGAGTAATTACGATCCAACCTTGATGCATAAAGGTGTCACCCCTCTTCTGTGTGTTTGAATGAAAGAGATTGTAGAACTTCTAATCCGATTAGAAGGATTTTCATATCACAAGCATTCAAAATCGATAAAATGCAAATTGAAATTTGAATTTTGAATTCGATTTTTTTTTTTTTTTTTTTTTGTCAAAGAGAGAGAAATCTGAACCCAAGACGACAAAGAATTTCGACACATTTGTCGCTTACAAGTTACAACCAAATATGAAACCTTCCAGAAATAGCAGGAAAAGGCCTTAATGAAAGTGAACTGTTCCACTCTCAAGTGCCAGCCTCACACAACACCTGAACACCATAAACATCCATCAGAGAGAAATTTGACCAAATGAAAGACATCAAATTGACAGAAACTCTAATTTCTAGCATGTCATGAGATCAGTTGACGCATCAGATAAATAACTGAGTAACGGTGAAATAAGAAAATTGTGGTACTTTATTAATTGTCAAGGAAAGGTCCCAAAAATGACTTGTTACACCTTGCAATATATATACAACGTTCTCATTTGCTAGCTATAACTTGACAAGATCACATGTTGAGTATAGCACAGATAACACACATGACCTAAATCAGCGACTTGGCAAGAACTTCCGATCCTCTGAAGCCGGCTGATCTGAAACCTTGGTCTCAAGTTTCTTAAAAACAAGCTTTTGTACTGGCAGCTGCCCGTTAGATGGAACAGTGACCTCCGTGTCAATTAGGATCTCATCTTCGTCCTTGTAATCCCCACGAAGAATTCCCTTGGCAAGCTCGTTCTCAACATATTGTTGAAGAACCCTCTTGACAGGTCTAGCCCCGTAGTTAGGATCATAACCGAGGTTCCCCAGAAACTCAATTGCTGAGTCGCTTATTTGAATTCTGATCTTACGGTCCGCCACACGTTGTTGCACCCTTGCTAACTGTTTCAGTAAAGGAAAAAAAACAATAGTAAGATTTATCAGAAAACCAGTAGATCTTCTAATAAGAAAACGCCGATAAATGAAAGGATTGCCAACATACCTGCAGCTTAACAATCTTACTAATTTCCTCACGCTCAAGTGGCTTAAATACAATGAACTCATCAATACGATTCATGAACTCAGGCCTGAATATATTCCTGGCAGCGTCCATCACCCGTTTTTTGATATTTTCATACGTAGAGCTACCCCCACCAATCTCATCATCCATGTTCAGGATATACTGAGACCCGACGTTAGAAGTCATTATAATAATCGTGTTTGTAAAGCTGATTTTTCTCCCCTGGGAATCGGTCACCCTACCATCATCTAATATCTGAAGAAAGATATTGAACACATCCGAGTGGGCCTTCTCTATTTCATCAAACAGCACAACAGCATATGGCCTCCTGCGAACAGCCTCTGACAGCTGACCACCCTCCTCATACCCCACATAACCCGGTGGGGCACCAATTAGTCTAGACACAGAGTGTTTCTCCATGTACTCGCTCATGTCAATCCGGACAACTGCTTCCTCAGTGTTAAACATAAAGGAGGCAAGGGCTTTGGCTAATTCAGTTTTACCAACTCCCGTGGGGCCCATGAACATGAAGCTGGCAATTGGGCGGTTAGGGTCAGACAAACCAGCTCTTGACCGCTGGATAGCCTCTGCCACTGCTTTCACAGCTGGATCTTGGCCAATTACGCGCTTGTGCAATTCTTCCTCAAGATCAAGGAGTTTTTCCCTCTCAGATTGTTTCAGCTTGGATACAGGAATACCTGTCCACTTGCTAACAACTTCTGCTATGTCGTCTGCTGTTACTTCTTCCCTCAGCATAGATTTGCCAGATCTTTGGTACTCATCAAGCTCCTTCTCAGCAGATTCGAGCTGACGCTGCAAGGAGTTGAGGCTACCATACTTCAGCTCAGCTGCTCGGTTCAGATCATACTCACGCTCTGCCTGTTGAATCTCCAAATTGACCCTGTCAATCTACAAAGAGAAGAAAAAAAGTAAGAAACAACACAATGACAACAAATTCAAGATAATCTGGAAATGCATTTCAAATTCTTGAATGACAAAAAAATAACAACCCTAAACACAGTATAAATTCAGAAAATAATCATGCATGGTGGTATTCATATGAGATAAAGGCAGAAGAAATCAATGATATTGTTACCTCTTCCTTGATAGATTGAATCCTTGTCATAACTGACTTTTCATGTTCCCATTGCTCAGCAAGCTCTGCTTGCTTTTCTTTCAAGAGAGCAAGCTCCGCTTCAAGGCGTGCCAATCTGTCTCTTGATGCTTTGTCAGTGTCATTTGTTAGTGACAGCCGCTCCATCTCCATTTTGAGCACTGACCGATCTATCTCATCCAAGGCAGTTGGTTTAGATGTAATCTCCATTTTCAATTTAGCAGCAGACTCATCCACAAGATCAATAGCTGAAGTAAAAAAATAAAAAAGAAAATTAAATAACACAATCAAAAGTGCACAAAAAAATATGAGAGGAATTTTGACATTCTCAGTCTTTACAGCTAATCTGCTAATATAGCTTTCCCAGTTCGGCTATTTCATATTGACAACCCAAAACAATTGACATAATCAACTAACTTTTGCTTTCTCATGTTCAAAAAATTGAGGGAAAAAAAGCTTCTCACCTTTGTCAGGCAAAAATCGGCCACTGATGTACCGATCAGATAGAATGGCAGCCGCTACAAGAGCACTGTCTGAGATGCGTACCCCATGATGCAGCTCGTACCTCTCACGCAATCCACGGAGTATCGAGATGGTGTCTTCAACAGTGGGTTGATCAACATAAACCTGCTGGAAGCGCCTCTCCAAAGCGGGGTCTTTTTCTATGTATTTGCGGTACTCATCCAGAGTTGTTGCTCCAATGCAACGGAGCTCTCCCCGACCAAGCATAGGTTTCAGCAAGTTACCCGCATCCATTGCACCATTTGTAGCCCCTGAAAGGAAAGTGGTAAGTATCGTCTAGTCTTAAGAAAATAGTAAAGCAACAGAAAATCATAACTATGCAGTAGACAGCTATACAGCGGGCACTCCCGAGTTCATTGGATCAAATAAAAACAAATAAGCATATTAAGAAGTTTAATAAGCTAACAAGTTTCTTCAGTTCTCTTTAGTATACTACAACAAAGGTCAACACATGCCATCTTTGTTAGACTCCACCAGAAGGACACATAAATCAAATAGAATATTCTAACTCAACATAGCCATTTTCACTGACAGCATTAGATATTTAGATCTTGACAAGCATGTACCCAGGTTCTACTGCAACTATTAATAACCAATAAATGTCATAAAATAAGGAAATTACCTGCTCCAACAACAGTATGGATCTCATCGATGAATAAGATAACTTGCCCATCAGACTCTGTTACCTCCTTAAGAACAGCTTTCAGTCTATCTTCAAATTCACCCCTGTACTTAGCCCCAGCTATGAGCGCACCCATATCCAATGCAATAAGCTGCAGGACATCAAATTCATTCAGGAATATATCAAAAGCATAAAGGCCATGAATAGACATTACTAGTCTAGACAGATGCCAACTTATTTCACATGAAAAAGATGAATCCCATCAACTTATACAAAAAAAACCTACCCTTCGGTTGATCAATGCTTGAGGAACATCCCCTTGAACTATCCTTTGGGCTAGCCTGGAAGTGGAAGAAGCATGCATGTTAGCAAATTGCCTAAATACTTCCCTATATCTGTGTAACAAGCTGGTTCACGATGACTGAAGAAAAACTTGTGATAAATTGGTCATCACTAATCATATTACCAAAGGAAGATAATGAGAAGAAACTAACAAGAGCAAAAATCTGCATGAATACCACTGTGCATAAGCAATGGTACTGGACTTAACAGGGAAATCAAACCAGATGATCCACTACATGGCTATACAAAATAAACAATGCGATAAGAGAAGGTGCTGGCTAACCCTTCTGCTATTGCAGTTTTCCCAACACCAGGTTCACCGATTAATACAGGGTTGTTCTTTGTCCTCCTAGATAAAATCTGGATACATCTTCTAATTTCGTCATCTCTTCCAATTACTGGGTCAAGTTTGCCTTCACGCGCCATAGCTGTCAAGTCCTTCCCATATTTCTCAAGGGCCTCGTATTTTCCCTCTGGATCTGTCAGAACCCAAAAAACATGTTAGTTCTGCTAATTCCCTGCTAAAAGAGCTTTAAAACTATTAATACCAGATTAAATAAAAAATAATGACTGACGTGCCTAGGGTTTCTACTAACAAACTTAAATTGTGTTCACAATAACCTTTACAACGTGTCATAGGACAATGATAACAGCGCAGCATCCTAGATTGCTAAATCATTTGACTTGAATGAGAAAAAATAATGTTACCTTGATCAATGACGTTCTGGCGCCCTCGTATAGATTCTATAGCAGACTTGAGTGTTTTTACTGTAATTTGGAAATCCTTGAACAGCTGTCTGCCAAACCGTTTGTCATCTGCAAAGCCAAGCACGAGATGCTCGACAGACACATATGCATCGCCGTACTCTTTCTTAAAATCTCTTGCTCTCTGAATCAAAGCCTCGAGGTCTCTTCCCAACATAGATCCGGCAGATTCACCTAGCACCTAATGCATTTCAGACAAGCAGATTATTAAACATAATTATCAAATTTAAATCGTTTAAGTTTAACTACCATTTAAAAGTAGATCAAAATAGCCATAGTCGACAACTAAGCTTTCGATTATACCTTTGGTTGCCTCTGGATGAAGCTCTCCGTAGCATCGAGAAGCTTCGTGTTATCGACTCCCGCCTTGGAGAAAATCCGGCGGGCAAGTCCGTTTCTCTGCTCTAGGAGAGATTTCATCAAATGCTCAGTCTCCACGATCTGATGCTTGCTCTCCTTCGCCACCTCCGGCGAGGAGACTATTCCTTGCCATGCCATCTCGGTGAACTCTTGCTGGGTTATCTATCATCATTAATCATAAGAAAGAAAGTAATGAGGTCCTAATTCAATTGAATGAAACTAAATGATAATAAAAAGAAGGAATCACTAGATTACCCTCCCGTCGCCGGCAGCCTGGCACCTGACTCTCCGAGACCTTGCCGCCGGTGGTCCCTTCTTATGCAGAGCAGAACAACAACTGACATCCTCCCCCGACCGTCTCCTTTGCGACAACCTCAGCGCCTTGACAGAGGACGGACGCCTTCTAGCTTGTACTTGCGTGGGGCGCAAGGCACAGAAGACGCTCCTGGCCGGGTCGGAGGACGCGGGGACTCGTATGAAGTGGGAATGCTGAGTAGAGAGGGCCGTCGCCATTGGCGTGTAGGATTGGTGATAGATTGGTGATTACTGAGATGAAATGAGATGGGATAGCGGAGGGGATGTATATAAGTAGGGAGTAGAAGAAGTTATTATCGCTGTTGGGACTATCTTCTTTCCCGTATGTTCTCCATGGTTCCGGAGTTCAGTGGAAGGGGACGAGGTTTTAGTGGTAATGAGAGGCGGATAGATCTGAATTCTGAACTGAGTGGATGATGATGAAGATCGGACGCTCCACATTGTATTCATTGTTTTTTTACTTCTTTTTTTATTTTTATTTTCCTCTTTTGCATCCAGAATAATTTCTCAAGCATAATAAAATCTGCTTTTTTTTTAAAAAAAAAAAAAGAAAATGGTAAATCTGATTTGAATGTAACTTACTTCAACCTGAATGATCAGGCAATATGTTAATTTACCAATTTGATGAAAAACGAGGCCAGAAAACATTTCATTTCATGAACTTTTCAAAAATATAAAGAAAAAGAAAACATTTCATAAAAAAAATATAACACTCTTTGATTATCTTTAATTTAGTATAATTTCATTCGTAAATTGGCGTTCTTGTCTCGCCTACACCTATTATCAAAAGGAAGCAGTTGCTGAGATGCAATAGTAGAAGGAAAATTTATTGACTTAAAAAGTAAAAAAGAACATTCCCATGGTTAGAAATTTAGAATTTTCCTATGAACGGTAAATGGGCTGGATAGTAGTCATAGCTCAACACCAGACCCAAAACCAGAAGACAGAAAGAAATAATTTTGAACGACTCTGGGCCGGATTAGTGACTAGTGAGAACTAACTAACACTGGGCCGAATTAATGAGAACTAACAAACACTGGGCCGAGATATTTGAATCTTCTTTCATTAACCGAGGAAAAAGAATTTTGTAGTCTTTTCCTGATATCCCTCATATATAAATTGCCGAGTACTCATCCCCTGACTGACTGCATTATGCAGTTCACAACATCAACCGTTGGATCACCTCCAGACTGCGCTTGGACGAATCTTGGAACAATCCAACGGCTGACGGCCTGACATTCTGAACTGCACAATCAGTACAGCAGGGGATATGAATTCCTCGCGGCCCACTACTTGAATTCAGTGGATCTCCGCACCGTTACTAATACCGTTACGAGTACCGGTTCCCAGCCCTCTTCACTTCTGACAGTCTCTGTGAACGAAGAATCCGACCCTGAAAGAAAAAAAGGTCCCATCGACCTCAATTCATATCATCCAAAGCGCAGTACTCTACTGTGCAGCACACCAACAGTTGGATCTGCTTTGAGATTCGTGCAACTCAATCTCAAAAAAACCCCCTATAATCCACATCGTTGATTTGCTGTGCGGTACAATACTGCGCAGCAGAGGATAAGCACGCCATCGACCTCTACGAATTCAACTAGAGCGTTCATCCCCTGACTTACTGCATTGCGCAGTTCACAGCATCAGCCGTTGGATCATCTCGAGATCCGCGCTTGAACGCATCTTGAGACAATCCAACGGCTGAAGCTGTGAACTGCACAATGCAGTGCAGCAGGGGATATGAATTCCTATGAACTATTATCCATTCAGTGCACTGCTCTCTCTTCCTCTTCCCTCCTCACATTTCAAATGGCTACCTCTAAAACCCTAGCCTTCTCCTCGCTGGCGATTCGCAGGACCCTCACCTCCCCTCCGCCGCTCCATTTCCCGTTCCTCCGCCGCAGATCCGGCGCAGCTGTCCATGGCCGTAAGCCCCCCGGAGCCTCCTTCTCCACGGACCTGGCCTTCGACTCTCCGGCGGTCGATTCGCAGGAAGATACGGTGCAGAGGATCCTGGCCAAGCCGGACCGGGACCAGATCGACCGGCTGATGAAGATGCAGCGGCGCGGCGAGCCTGGGGATGGGGAGGGAGGCAATGAGGGGAGCGTCCGGCGGTGGTTCCCTTATCTTGATTTGTTTAGGTCAGGTAATGTAGATGTTCATTGCTTAGGCTAAGTTAATTGGGTGAAACCTTATCAGAGGTCATACTTTCTGTAATGAGCTATCTTTCGCTACATTACAATAGTCAAGTAATCTGAGATTAAGTACTAATTTTGTGACATTGTATAACCTAAAGGAGGTTCTTATTGATTATATGATCAGAAAGAAGATGCAAAGGAAATCAGTGGGAAGACTGAAATTATTTAAATTTTAAATTTTTTCAACATTGTATGTGGAGGTGGCAAAACCTGACCCGACCCGACATTTTTTAGAAATATAAATTGATCAAACCCGACCCAACCCGACATTTTTCAAAAAGATAAACTGATCAAATCCGATCCGACCTGAGATTAAATAGCATGCAATCTAGCTAATTTAAATCGACATACAATTAAAAAAAAAAAAACAATATTAAAATTGACCCAACCCGCCCGATCCAAACCTGAACCCGCCCCTCCCGCCTGATTTGCCACCTCTAATTGTATGCTAAGATCTTGAAATTATCTGAAGTGGTTATGTGTTTGATAGGATTTAAAACTTGGCAGGTGATATGGTGATCTCAAGTAAAGAAGTGATAGATGTACTTGATCCATACATCATGGAGTCGAGGAAGGAGAGGATTCAAAGAGCTGTATCGAACCGAACTTACTCACTCTGTTTAGTTGTCGAGGGCTTATCAGACTTTGGCAATGTGTCGGCAGCTTTTCGATCCGCCGATGCTCTTGGGGTACAGTCAGTTCATGTCATCTCCTCGGACAGTCGTAAAAGGTGCTGCCAGCACTGAGGTGAAAGCTGCCTCTTTTTCTTCCTTTCTTTGTGGAAGGTTTTAATATGCATGAACTTATAAGATGGCATCGGATTTGACTGTCTTGTTTGAAGACTGCAGGTATAAAGATAACCGACATGTCAGCATGGGTTCTGAGAAATGGCTGGATATTGAGCTTTGGGATTCACCGACGCAGTGCTTTACTGCTTTGAGAAAGCGTGGTTACCGCATCGCAACTACTCACTTGGGGCCTAAATCAGTATGCTTCTGGCTCCTGCCTATTATTTACCTTCCATTTCTGTCGAGTTCTGTTGGCAACTACATGCATTCAGATTTCAAATGGCATATATGTTATATACAAGATAACAAACTGTATTATTACTTATCAGATAGTTGTATGTTGTTAGTGAAAGAGAGAAATACTGTTATTTTGTCTCATTCTTCACACAAAACCTGAAATTTCTATAATGCACAAACTGTCTCTAAAACCAGATGTTCATTCAAACTTTGTATTGCTGCATCACACTAAGATTTGAACTAAACAATTCTTTCAAGTTCTATGCTAATGATGAAGAGAATATCATAAAAATTTTGAAGTTATATATCTTACTTTCTGTTTAATGGTTCTATAATGTTCAAACAGTAAAATCATATGGGTGACTTTATTGTGTGCTTATTATAAACAATGGTTTTCATTGGTTTTTCAGGTTTCTGTATATGAGTTAGATTGGTCTCAGCCCACAGCCATTGTTGTTGGAAATGAGACCATGTGAGAACTGTGTATAGCAGATTTGTTTAATTTTGTCAATTTATCTTTGAATATTTTTAGTAAGTTACAAACACTCTTGACAGTTCTTTTTGTATTGATTGACAACAGGGGCATCAGCAATGAAGCGATTTGTTTGTCTGACCTTCATTGCATGATACCTATGAAAGGGATGATCGATTCTTTTAATGTATCTGTCGCCTCTGGTATTCTGATGCATCATGCAGTTTGTGATAGGACTTCCCGCCTTGTAATATCAACTTACATTTGTTTTTATGTGTTCAGATTTATGCTTGTTACCACCCAATTAATAGGATGTCTAATTGTCTACAACTGCCTGCTTATTTCTGTTAGTTAGAATACATAGAATGTCTAATAAGCAATGATGGTATAACGAAAATACAATTTAGTTGCCCATTCTTCTTTGTGCACAGTTAACAGCAATGTTTAAATTGAGTATCGATCTGGCAAATTTAAATTACATTTTTTATAAATTATTTCTTGGTCAGTACATGTTACTCTACCTTTGGTCTAACATGCTACCCTTTTTTTTTATCTACAGGGTTATCATGGTGATTTGATACCTGAAGAAAGTCAGATTTTGCTAGCAGAGTTCTATTTGCGTCATAGAGAAAACACCACCAACATTGTACATGAGTACACAAAACTTAACGGGAATAATATACACTCTATCAATTGTGGTCATCTGTGATGTCAAAATGGGAAGTTAGTTATCCCTTTTGAAATAAAATTTTTTGAGAGGAAACATCAGAAGTCAATGATACAAAGTTTTGGCACTAGGCGATCAGTAAATTTAGTGAGAAAAGCAGATTACAAGAAAATGATTACAAACCGATTTTGTTTCTACCTTGATGCCTCCTCAGCACTTTTGCGTTAGAAGTTGCGCAGTATCATTTTTGAGTTGTATTAAGACCTGATGGAATTTCAACTGTATAGATACAATTACCATTTAATGAAGTAATTTGTTAACTGATGTAGCAGAATTTATTGTTACTTTGATACAAGAACAATTATGAACTTTTTTCCATGGGTTTGACCCTGTTCTCTCTCTAAGTTTTGAAGGATAAAAATGAACTTCTGTTTAAGTCAAAATTCAGGGTTTCACTACTATTAGCCTATTAGGTACTTGGGATGATTTTTCAGGGAGTTTTGTAAGAGTAACATTTTGAATTTGTACCTTTTATAATGTCTGATGTCGGTCCATTTTTTGTGCGAATATATCCAACATTTTTAGTTGTATATATCATCTTAGCGTGTGTATATGTAACAACCAACCTCAAATAATTTATAAAAAAAAAATCTTAAAAATAGGAAAAATTTCTCAAATATGAACATATACTTATAGATGATCTTAAATTCTATAATCTTAAATTTCATTCATTTTAGGTGTCATCTGATAATTCATCAAGAATCATTAAATTAGAACGTTGTAGTTATTGTTATGGAGTATAAATAACACTCAAATTATATAAAATTGGAAACAATTATTCTATGAACATAAACACGTTTATAAAAGATTTTGTATGAATTTATAAAAGATAGATAGTTGTCAAAGCATCCCACCCTTTTAATTATTTTTGTTAAAACTTTAAAAAGCTTTTAGTTGATGTTTTTGTCGTCAGATGGATTGTACATGGTGTGCTTCAATCTCTAGCCGAAGCATTATGTCAGGTTTTCTTCACTAGTATAATATATGAAGACAATAAAGGAATGCGGACTCATTTCAACAACAAACAAGAAAATTAAATTGCCAACCCAAAATAATTACTTAACGGTATGCTTTTGTAAATACATCATTAAAAACCAAGAGAGGTTAAGGCGATCTCTCCATATAAAAGAATTCCGGCCTTGCAACAATTCACCGCCAAGGCGCCAACCCTACGCACATAAAGCTGAACTATTCAACCATATCATCAGCACCAGCAGAACTACTCTGCACCTTATGGGTTCTTAGGAACTCTTCAATCCTCAGCTTAAGCTCCGTGTTTGGTATTAGCATGTCTTGAGTGAGATGGGATCGGTTGAATGGGTCAGTCTGCAATTATATTTAGTAGAAAATACCATCAATTATTGTTACACTGATTCCTACTTCCAAGTAACAATTGTACAAGCATTGGGTTGATTGCATGGAAGATAAAATACTTTTTGTTGCTATTATTTCAGTTTTTTTTTTTTAACTTTTGTTGTTGTTTATGCTTGTATCTTCTTTTGTAAATATATTTTTTTGCAGAAATCACTGGGATTGGAGGGTTTTTTTTGCATGAGACATCACTGAAAAAAACCAAACGGGTGCTCAAATTGGATATAGCTATGTCAAGAGAAAAACAGAAAAGAGAAACATTTACATTGTCACTGAGAAGATGTCTTTGAATCACAGGTCGGTCTACTGACACCTTTGAAGATGGTAGTATTACAGGATCCTTCATCAAAGTGCACTGCAAACGGCACATGGAAAAACATTTATAAATTCCTTCTTCTAGTAGGGAAATGGCCCAACAGCATTTAATCAATACAAAAAAAAAAAGTTTGTAATCCTGTAACTGTAACCTAAAACAAGAAATAGAATGAAATCAGCTAGATACCTGAATTGGGTCAAGGAACTCGTCAGGGATGTCACCAAGGGCAGCCTCAGCATCCATTGCTTGTGAAGCAGCAGCTTTGGCTTTGGCTGCTAACTCAACGAACCCCTCTATTACTCGTGCATCTGCCCCAATCTTCCATAGTATACTAGTAGCAGTGGCAAATAGCTGAAAAATATTGATTCACACTGAGAAGACAAGTACAGTAGGAAAATTTAAAGCAAGCTATGCCCCCGTATCAGTTACAAATTGGAGATTGGACCTGAGTGACATCACTAAGAACCTGCAGAAGGGTTACTTCACGGCTGCCTAAGCCAAGTCTAAAGAGCACCCCATAAAATAAAAATAAAATAAAAAAGCATACGAGCAAATAAAAAGTAAAGAATATCATTACTAGACCCACAGCTTATTATTATTATTAATATAATTATTATTTTGACAAAATGAATTTGAAGTGATCCCATATGAACTTTGACACTTAACATTGTTTTATATTAGGATCATAAAGGAGAGAGCAAAGAGATATCACAGCCACACTAACTGACATGTGAAACGAAGACAGTTTATTTACTTATGACCATCTATTGTGAAGGAGCTACAAGAATAGAATCATTCTGCACAAAGCAGAGGTAGCACCATCCCCAGCCCCCTCGCAACAAAAAAAGAAAGGATATCTGTCCCCACTGTTAAGTATTTAATAAAAAAATTTTAGAATAACCTGTTCACTGTAAGACCTCCCATCTTTTGATATTGCTTCTGCAAAGACACCCTCTTTGTCACCTTTAGCTATATACACATAAATCTCAGCAATCTTCAAACAAAAACAAATTTGTTAGACAGAAGGACATGAGAATAAACATTAAAATATGAAAAAATAAGATTGTCAAAATACTAGCCTTCTTCAGTAACTGCTTAGGCTTGAATTCGTACTTTTCTGGATCTTTGACAGTCAAGGACTTTCTCTGAGGACCTGCTAGTTGATAGAGAAAGTAGTTTAGCATGCTTGCCACCCTGTCAACCTGAAAAAAAGAAGAAAAAAGATGTGTTGTCAAAACAACCACCCTTGATCCTAAATTCAGAAATTTCTAAAAAAACAAACCTAACAACCCTCAGATCTTCCAACCATTGCAAATAACCTATAAATGACATTTTATTGCAATATCTCATATGTTTCAATGTATATAAATCACTACAGGAAACAGTAAGAATAACCCCCAATAACCAATTTCTAATAGTGTTGATACAAATGATTTACAATAAACAAATGAATAAAAGCTTGTAACATACAAGGAAGCATAAATATGAGACAAATTTTGATTGCATTATTCTAAGATTACCATTTCCGGCAACAGAAAAGTAGCTGGAATTTGTTCTGCTGTGAATGAAAGCATATGAACATCCTCATTAGCCAACTTCATCTCATATCGAGCTATCTGCAACATACAAGTACTTATTTCGTCACATGCAGAATCTGTGAAGGTTTTATACAACCAAGTAAAGTAAACAACACTAAACATTTTGTTCTGCATGCATGTAACACTGTATATCACAACCGAACAACACGCTTCGAGGTACTTACAGATAACAGACCCTCATCATTTTCAACATAGTATTTTACCCTCTCACCATTGTTGACCTCTTTTTATTAAATTGGGTTACTTTATAAAATTCATCAGCAATCAAATCATCTTGACTTGACCAGCCTTCTGAATATTCTTGCATAAACTTCTAGTGCAAGATCATTTTTCACAAATAGAAAAAGAAGAAATTGATGTATTGGTCATAATTTACAAAAAAGAATAGTTAGAACATGAATTTGCTCAAAGAAACTAAACAAGAACCCACATTTTCACTCGAGTGGAATGTACGTGTTCTCTCCTCTCTCTCTTGAACAGGTCTACGCTCCCATTCAGCTCTATTGGCCATCTCCGCCTCTATTTGTTTCAGTTCAAGGATTTTGTTCAAGCTCTCATCGAGAAGGTAGATACTATCATTTATAAGGAAATTGAGGAAATTCAAATATACTCCTTTCTCCTCTTCTTTAGCAATCTAGCCCATTGAATGAAAAGAGAGAGTTGTCAGAAGCAGATGAAATAATTTATTGACAATTATTTACCACTTAAACTAAGAAGAAAATTAACCTGTCTCAATGCATTTTTATGGCTTGGTACTTCCCATAAATACACCAGGAGCTCCGCAATGTTATGACGAATGTTAAATCTATCAAAGAACTGCATTAAAGAAGCTAAAAATTAGGTAATCCCAATTACATAAAGCATAGATGGCATCCTCATAAGTTACTGATCATCAATGGCATCCAAAATTGAAGAGCATGGCAGCAGAGCATTTACACCCCCAACCCCACCCCCACCCCCACCCCGCTTTGCAAACCCCCACTCCAGCACCCAATCCCATCCTCACCCTTCTGTGCTTGTCAAAGAAGTTTGAAATGCAAAATATGCAAGTTGAGATCTGACCTGTGTATTAGAACTAGAAAATCCAATATCTACATATAGCTTCAAGAGATTTCTGACAAGGTAGTCCAGAGATAACTGATGTCCTTCAAAAAGAGAGGCTGTGGCAGAAAAACCACTGCACAAAAAAAATAAAATAAAATAAAATACCAGTAACTAAAACAAGTTTACAGAATATAATGATTGCAGAGTGAAAATATATGTTAACTCCTCACCTTCCATGAGGTATCCAGCAATTTAAAACTTCCACCATCTTTGCTCTCAAGTAAGGGTTTTTAATATAAGATGGGCTTGCCATGAACATGATAATGAAATTCATGAAGTCATCCTGGTAAAAGCAAGGAAAAAAAATATCAATAAAGACCGGATAGACAGGTCATTAGTACAGCCTAAAGGAAAACTGATGACAAAACAAATAAAAATGTACCAGTGCAAATGCTTCCAAAGCTCTTGGAATTCGAGAAGTAATAATGAGTAAGTCCATTGCATCATCAAAAAAGTGCTCCGGTATGAAAGAGAACTCCCTGGGACAGCTGGATGGCAAAGGCATTTTAAATCCACCTACTTGATCCACCGACCATACAATCACTAATCTGTAGAAAGACAGTGCACGCTGAAGGAAAGCACCATCCTTTATGACAAGAAAAAAAGATAAAATTAGACAAAACTACCTACCTAAAGCATCCATAAAATGCTGCTGATCTCATATTGTCCAAGACTAATAGCAAAATCACTTAAAATACTTCCGGCTCAACTGGGCACAAAAAAGGTTAACTACACGTGCTTATCATGGGTAGGCAAAGAGAGCATCCAGTGTCAATTTTGAAAAATAAGAGAGAGATACATACTCTCAGAATTTGAGCCTCAATACAGAGTCTTTCCTGGGAATACATTTCAATTTCCTTTTCGAGACGTTTAATATCTTCCTCAATTTGCGGTGAAGCACCCTGACCTCTCATGCCTCTTAATGCTTCCAAATCATCTTCCATGTTTGCTAGAGCCTAAACAAACAATTTATAACAAATAACTTACAAGAGGTATTGGTGTTGAAAAGGAATGCAAGAACAAAAGACACAACAGAAAACTCTTTATGATTATAATGGAACAGTAATGCCCATTATGTAAATATATATGTGTTTTAGTGTTGGTGACTTTATTAATAAAGCCTGCGAGACTACTCAGTGATCCGTTGTGTAGAATCCAGAGATAGAATAAAGCTAATCCTCCAGTATCCGAAAAAAAAATCATACTTCAAGGAGGGCTATATATATATGTAATATATATCAAAAAGGTAGTAGAAAAAAACATCATATAAACCTTGGCGATATGTTTGAAGTCCGACAGGGCTTTGATTAGCCCCAGATTAAGTACTCTTGCAGTCATGAAGAAGCATTCACAAATGAAAGAATATTTATCCTTTTTAATCAGGGCCTTGTTTTGAGATAAGAAAGGAGAATCAGCATTACTGCTGCCAGAGCTACTGGCTTCTTGTGATTTCATGCGACGGCTATCTGAACTATCATTATCCTCTGTCTTCTCATTGTTCACTGCCTCTATATATGCTGAAATTTCCTCTGAAGATGCATTCACTGCTGTCAATTGCCTAAAATAAAAAAATTTATATCTCAAAGGCACGTTTTTATTTCAATAAAATATGAGAACTAAACCTAACTAGAAGAGTATAGCATCCAAGAATATAAGATGGCAAATTAACCAACCATGGTATAGGCACAACCTACAGTGACGCCTACAAACACAATCGTACTCATCAGTCATGAACAATCCATTATTAACACAACTGTCTATAAGCTGGACACACATGCATGAGAAGTTGAGAACAAGAACAGCCAATTAATTATTTTGAATAAATCATGTATCTGTATGACCCAACCAACCAGAAAAACCGGAACGAGAAGTTTGGGGCGGGACCTGATATCAAAGCAATTGTTGTAAAGTATGTAAGATGGATCAATTTTCTCCCTCTTAGTCTCATTGCCATCAAGGAACGGTTCACAGAGCTTAAGCATTACTGCGCTGAGATTAACAAACATGCCAGAGCTTGCACATGACATTGGATCAACCTGCAATATCAACGAGGTTAAAATACAAAACATCAATCTCAGTCATCCAAACATGACAGCACATTTCGAGTAACCTGTGCTAAGATATGTTCCCCCCCATGGTGTAACTTATGGCATGGCTTCACGTACAACTTCTATGATATTATTATAATTAGGGGTACCAGCATAAATCTGTACTGAGTGCAGTATTGCTCACTGGAAATTATGTCTCGTGTTATCTATTTTCTACTTCAATTTGTGTTTCTAGTGGAAGGGGGCCTGTAACACGTTTTTTGGGTTTAATTTATTAGATTATATACAAAATTTACCTGAATACGGGACCTCCCACTATTTCTTTTAATTGCCTCGGCAACATACTCCAAAACTTTCTCTCTTGTTTCTACATTTTTCAATAAGGTGAGAAAAATGTCTCCAAGGCCATCATATAATATATTTACAAGTGTTCTGATTGTCGTAAAAGAGGATAATAGATCAGCCGGCCTTCGTGACGACTCGGAGAAGCACTGCTGCCTAATGAATCATACAAAAGGCAGAGTATAAGTGTGTATTATCAGGTTGCTTCGTGTGGCATCAACTCATATAGTGGACATCCTAAACCATATATTAATTCAATATCTCAAATGAAAACATAGAGCTGAAGAATTCAACCATTCTATGTAATGAGATACAATATGAATAGTAAGTACTACCCTTTCCCAATTATCAACTCAAGAAGCAGAATAGCACGACTCACCCTACATCAGGTTGGCTCTTGAACTGCCTATCCGGTATAACACTAACATGCAAGAACGCGCCCATTATACTGGAGAGCTCAAAAACTCTCCCTTCACCCAAGAACAAGACAGTTTCTTTCGGGATCCACCTGGGATGATTCACCAATGCCTTTGCACAGTTCGGGTAGCCCACAAGCCACCGCAAAGCACGCAATGGCTGTTGAAAGTTTCCCAGAGGAGAGACTCTCTCCACACTCTGTTTCAACTTCTCATACACACCTACCATCACCGGTTCCAATGTCTCGGCGTCAACATCCTTGAAGAACTCCTCAATAAACCCGGGAGGTGCTGGTATACTCCCCCCCAGGTTGTTTCCCCCGAATCCGTCCATCGGACCAGAAACTTCAGAAAAGATCAAAGACAGGAGATCAGCCGCCGGTTGCGCAGGTCCGCCGGACGAGAACAGCTCAGGGTTTCCTACATGGATACGGAGATACGAAAGGATCAGCTGCCGCGCGTTCCTGACCGATTTTTCAATCCGGGACCTGACAGCCGGATCCCGCATGGAGGAAATCTTCTTCAGTTCATCCTGACACCGGCCGTAGCAGGAGAGGAGATAGCGAAAAGTGGGCTGCGGCGGAGGGGAAACGGACAGGCGGTCGATCAGGACGCGCTCGGTGGTGTCGGAGGAGAGGAGGAGGGGTTTGCCCTCACTCAAGAGCTCCGCGGCGGTCTGCTCGAGGTAGACGAGCTGCGGGGACGGGGAGGGCGGCTCGGCGAGGCAGACGAGGAGGATCTTGCGGAGGATTATGTCCTCGATCTCGTCGGGAGATCGCTGGGGCTTCGCCGGAGTCGCCATCGGAGAGTGCCAGAGCGCGGAGGGGGGAGGAGTGAGGGTTTGAGGGGCAGCAGTAGGTTTTCTTGTTTAAGAGGTTTCTTCACACATCTGAGTAGGAGAAGAAAGAAGACGAAGAAAAAGAAGGGGAAGAGGTGTTTGTTGGTTTTACTCTTTCTACTTTTGATTGTGGGAGAATTTGGTTGGAATTGAAGGGTTGTTTGGAAAAATGTATGACTACTAGGGTCGAGGCCTCGCGTTGCTTCGCAACGTTTTGTTTATTACATTTTATATTCAACGGTTATCACGCTTAAGATTATAAAAATATTGATATGAGAGACAAATTTTTTTGTTATACTATATAATTAAAGATATAATATTTTTATGTAATTTTATTATTATTATGCATTGAACATATTAAAAGTACAGTAAATAGTTAAACTGAGAATTTTACAAACAAATTAATCACCAATTTTACATGTTATAACTTCATATTTATAATTCAAAATTATAAAACTACAAAAAAAAATATAATTTTTAAAGTGTTACACATATAATGCTGAATTGGGTTAATTTGAAGATGTCTACTGCTCAAATACTCGTACTTACTATTGATTATGTCAAGATTGCATTTATTTAAATAAGAACCTAACTAATTGGCAGATCACCAGGACTGTAAAATTAAGTATTCATTATAAAGATAATAAATCTGAACATTTCTACTATATACAATACTCACATCTAATTATAAAGTTAGATAATATAAATAAAATAAAATTTTAAAAAACTTTTAAATTAAAACAAAATATTACAAAATTTTGGAAAATCAAAATTTCTTATACAAATAGTTTTTAATTAAACTATAAAATTTAATTTTTGTTACATGTGTTAGGTTAATTTTTTTTTTTTTGTATAAGATGAAAGTAGTAGTTTTAAAATAATTAGTTGCTTAAGAAGGCTAGTTTTCACGATCCTTACTGTTAAATGATATTTATTTTTTCTTCAATTTTGAGAACCATGTAAATATACCATAAACAATACTCATAACTAATAATATTTCATTTATAGAAAATATTAAAAAATTAGAGGAATAGAAAGCGGTCGTCAACTATTTGAGATTGTAGTAACTACCGAATTATGTAATCATTCCGTCACTAGATTTTATTTTAAAAGTTTTTGTTAAACCGTGTATATAACTCGATACGATGATGTTTTTCAACAAATTTAGTTTAAATATTGATTTTGAGTTCTGTTTATTTGTTTTCAGTTTATAATTTAATTCAAACTTTAAATTTATTTATCATTTTTTAGAGATTTTTTTTTTATTTTATAGAATGTAATCATTAAGTGTATTGATTTTATTTTATTAAAAAGATTTTTAACTTTTTTAAAAACAAAAAGAATCAAGAAAAAAAAAATTTGCGCGGCTGAGTTAACTAAGCCGGCCATGCGCCGTATAAAACCAAAAAAATTTTGGATTCACATTTTTTTAATCGAATGATGATTTGACAAACAGAAAACAACGAAATGCACAGTATGATTCTACTGTGCTACCATCCGTATAATAAACGCGAAAACAACTAATTTTGGACTTCCTCACGCAAAACGCTCACAGAAAATCTCAAAATAGTTTCTGAAGCTCATCTCGTGAACAAAACATCGGGTCAAGTCACAAAGATAGACAATCTTACTCGGCACATAATTTTATAGCAAAACACGCAATACAGAGGATCGGATAAAACAAAAAAAATCGAGAGTTAATATTCGTGCAAATTCAGAGAAATTGAAAACTCGAAGAGGGGAATAAAGTTAAGAGAAACAAGGGTGCGTTTGGATTGCTATGGAATAGCACTTTAATCGGATTAGCAAGCTATTCCTAACTTTTGTGTGATCCAAACACATACATGCTAATCCGGATTAGTCCGAATAGTGGCTAATCCGCTATTCCTTGTAAAACATGGATTAGCTACTATTCTTTTCTACCATCCATCACTATTCTAAACAAACAATCCAAACAACATTTTTACTATCCCGAATAGCACCATATTTCTACTATTCTTTAGCTAATCCAAAAATCACTATTTTCTTACTAATTTCATCTACTATTCTCTATTCTACTATTCTTTCACTAATCCTTGCACAATCCAAACGGACCCCAAGTCAGTTCGCAATCACAAATTCTCTAGGTTTACGTAGAAATTGAGAATCTAATACGAAATAATTTCTATTCATTGTTTGACAGACTATAGTATCAATTTCTAATATGAGTTTATTCATGTAAAATGCTTGTTTTTAGATGAAAATATTAATTAGGTTGGAGTGGATTATTTTTTTCCTATCAATGATGAGCTCCTTGTAGAATTTCACCAAATACAATATGGAACCATGTCTTAATAGAAATTTTTTTCTATAGGATTAGTGACTACCGAACAGGCCCTTACTCTTTCTACTTTTGTTCATAGGATAATTTGGTTGGAATTGAAGTGTTGTCTGGCAAAATGTATGATAGCATGTCTGTTCGGTAGTCACAGATTACGTAGGTTTCTATAGGAATTGAGAGTCTATAGGAAATAGTTTCTATTCACTGTTCGGCAGACTATACTGTCGATTTCTAATCTAAATTTATTCATGTAAAATGCTTTTTTTTTTAAGGAAAATATTAATTAGGTTGGAATTGATTTTTTTTTTCTATCAATGATGGGTTCTTCGTAGGATTTCACCGAATGCAATCTGAAATCATGTTCCAGTAGAATATTTTTTCTGTGGGATCAGTGACTACCGAACAGACAAAAAAAAAACTCTCTACTTAAGTCTTTAATAAGTATACTTGATCTTAATCATCTCATAAGAAATTGACGACTCTGATCTTAAGATTGAAGTGTCCCTCTCAGTGATTTCACGTTGTCTGCCTTAAGGTATCGTGTCATGAGGCATGTTAACTGTTGGATTGCCTCGAGATTTGAGTCTGTACGAATCTTGAGGTGATCCAATGGTCCACGTACCTCATGACACGATACCTTAAGGAAGAGGATAAGCACTCCCCTCAGTGATTATCGTTTAAAGTCATTATCGTTTGATTCTAAAATCGAGTTGTCGAAATAAGATGAATTTAAAGAGATATCAGCGCTCCCCTCAGGATAAGCACTCCCCTTAGGACCGCAGGAGGGGTCCTGCGGACCGCAGGAAGTTCATTCCAGTTTCGACTTGTTGTCTATGGCTTTGAATCGCGTCCAATTGGCTCCAAAAGCCCGATTGACCTGAAATTTGGACAAAAGTAAAGAAGTAACTGGAATCTAGACATCTTACTACTTAAATGCAATTAAACTTAGGAATTTTAGGCCAAAATACTAGTGCAAGTCTGGTAAAATGCATATATAAATGCGGTGCATCATATATATATATATTTATAGAGTAATTATAGTGTGCTCCTAGGAGCACGGAGGCTTTCCGTACTCCTAACTCAAAAATCATAGTAAACCATCACGAAATTTTGATTTATCATTCTCATTAAATTTTTATATGAAAATCTACTAAAATACAAAAATTTTCCATTTTTTGAGTTTCTGAAGTATATGTTTTGAAATTTTTTAGAATGACCTCAAAATAATAATAAAATAATGTATAAAACTATGTCATCTTTAAAAAAATCCAAAAGAAATACTTAAAAAACTCAAAAAATGGAAAATTTTTGTATCCTAGGATATTTTGATATAAAGAATTTTATAAAAACCATAAACCAAAATTTTGTGATGGCTTAGTATGATTTTTGAGTTAGAAGCACGGGAGGCCTCCGTGCTCCTAGGAGCACGCTAGATTTACTCTATATGATATTCTCTATGTGCACATAACAAATTTTTTCACTTTTTTGTTTTATTTCATATAAATCAATGAGTTATAAAAATCAACGTCCAGAAATTGCTCAAATCAGTTCATGTTTTTTAAGCCCTTCATGTCAAACAAAATAATATTCAAATCTGAAAGGATATAGATCAAAAGTGGAGGCATGATGGAGGCATTGGAACCCTCCTCATATATATAATAGATTTGAGTAAAGCTACCGTGAGCTTAGAGTCATTTCGTGAGCGTACCTTCAAAAATGTATCAAATAATATCTAAATTTCGATTTATATTCAATGGATTATTTATATCAAAATCTTATACGATTAATTATTTGATATCAAAATCTTAAATATTTGTTTGAGTTTTTTTTAAAGTGACACATAAAATATTAATTATTTTATTAATATTGTATAGTAATTTTAAAAAAATCAAACAAATACTTAAAAAATTAAAAAAAAATTGTATTTATAAAATAATAATATAAAGAATTCATCGATCCATATATATTAATAAGAATTAGAAGTGATTTAATATATCTGCACTTTTATGATTGAGGATCCATTGACAATGATTATTCTGACAATCTTGACAATGGTATTTTTCTAAAAATTATAAAAAATCACAAAAAAATCTTAAAAATAGAAAAAAACTTACGGAATTATTACTTAACTTATAGATTGATTATATTTCCGATTATATTCAATTTAAGCGACATTTGATAGCTCTTTTAAGACTCGTTAAATTACAACCGTTAAAAAGTGTATAAAATTTTGATAAGGTATCAAATAATATTCAAATTAATCAAAACTTAAAACATCATCAATAATACATCTATAAAATTTTTTATTTTTAGATTTTTTATGAATTTTTTAAATTTTTCAAAAAAAACTTCATTGTTAAGATGGTCAATATAACCATTATCAAATTATCCCTCCTCTTCACTTTCCCCCCGTCTGGCAAGTAACTTAAAATTGATTTAAGCTCTTAAATCAATTTTAAGTCACCAAACGGAAGTGATTTAAAGTGTAATAAGTTAACGTAGCTACATAGATGTAGTAAACTAAATCACTAACATTTCACATCATTTACACATTACATCAACTTACTTCATCTATTTACTTCAGTTTAGTTTTACTCGATTTACAAATTTTATCAAATTACAATGCTGTAATCTGTGGTAATCGTTGTGTGGAGTTGGACACTTGGACTGTTGGTTTCCAGAGACACCAAGACCCGATTTCATATCTCCTGCTGTACTGGATTTCGCAGTTCATGACGTGAGCCGTTAGATTGTCTTGAAATTCGTGCCATCTCGGACCTCCACGATTCTCGAGAGGATCCAACGGTTCACATCATGAACTGCAAAATGCAGTAAGTTAGGGGATGAGCACTCGACAAGACCCCACGCACCAAGTGTAGCAAAAAAGTACTAGTATCTTTCTCCTTCCTCCCGGGGAGCTCTAAACTCGTGTGCCCAAAAAAATCGAATCGAATCGAGTCCATTCCATCCATTCTCTCTCCAATCGCCAAGGGCCAACAGCGTTCGTTCGCCCCCCCAATCGATCAAAGCTACCATACCAGAGTTTCGCTTCGCCGCCGCTGGCTAGGGTTTCCCCGCCCCGACGGCTCCTTCCTAATCCTAGCTAGGGTTTGGTTTCATGGGGTAATTTAAACAAAAAACTAAAAAAAAAAACGAGCCCGATTGAAGAATCGCACATCGTTTTGTATCATAAATACGATTCGCTATCGATTCGCAACATTCGAATGGTTTGATTCATACAACCGATCACTAATCGTGCGCAAATCCGAGAGCCGGAGGGAAAGGATCGGCGGAGCTTGGACGGCCCTCTAGCTCCTCCCGAGTTACCGACTCAGAGGGTTTTTCTTCGCCCGAAACGCTTCTGACCAGTCGGTGGGAAAAATATCCTGCAACAATCGGATCGGATCGGATTGGGGGGTTATGGTAGCAGCTCAACAATGGCCCGCTGCACGTCCTAATTTTGAGTAAGGTAATTGTATACTTGCACAGGTAATGTTAGGTTTGAGTGGTGGTGGGGAGGAGACTGAGCCTGGCTGTTTCGAGCCTGAGACCACTGGCAAGAGGTTACCATTTGTGCATCGGTCAATTTGCTTGAGTGCCCTATTTTCTGTTAAGCAAAATCTAGAAGGAATTCTGGGTCATACAAGTTTGTACAGTATTTCAGCCCTTTTTGGTTAGTTGTATATAGGGTATCTTTTGTTGGGCCAGAGTTCCAATTAATTTGAGTCACTCTAGTTCATAATATTCAATGCATGTTTGGAAACTACAGTACTTGACTTGTTGTATCTATGACTGTTTTGTGCATCTGACGACATGAACTAAGTTGTATGTCCGTTATGTTTCGTGCGATGTCAGCTTTACTATATATTATTAACTAATGTTCGGACAAAATTAAAGATGAGTTATGAGCTATGCGAAGTGTTTGGATAGTAGATATTACAGACTCAGTGCAATGTATAGAGTCACTGAATTGAGGTCTGGAATTAGTCTGTAATCAATGTACAGAAAAACTGTTTCAGTAAAATAAATCAGAATCGTTTTTTCCATCTTCTTGTCTTTTAATTTCTTGTTAGATATTGAAGAATTTATTCTGACTTTCTTTATTGGTCATTTTACGATTTCAGGTCTGTCAATTTCCTTGTAAAACCTAACTGCTTGGTCTACAAAAATGTGGGGCTTTGGATCGAATAGCGTAGCTCGCAACCAGGGTTTGCGAAACAACAACAGCAACAATAAATCTCCCAAAATTAACAATGCTGCCTCAGCTGGAGATTGCTCAGATGACGAGGTCAGCTCCTGTGGCAGCCATGAAGAAGGTCTTGAGTGCCCCATATGTTGGGAGTTCTTCAACATAGTGGAGAATGTGCCTTATGTTCTCTGGTGTGGCCACACTATGTGCAAGAACTGCATCTTAGGGTTGCAATGGGCTGTTATCAAGCTCCCTTCTGTTCCCATCCAGCTCCCTTTTTTCATCTCTTGCCCCTGGTGCAGTCTTCTCTGCTTCCGCCTTATCTACAAGGATAACCTTGCATTTCCTCGCAAAAACTACTTCCTTTTATGGATGGTAGAGAGAATGAATGGTGACAGAGCAACGAAGTCACGACCATCTGCTTCCTCTTCTCGTTCCATTGAACACCACGCTGGTGGGAGTATGTACACCAGCCTTGTCAGAAGGGGGCAAACAGGTCTGCCAGCTCATGGGGAAACCTCTCCGTCGCTTGTAGTGGATGACCGGAGGCCTGTATGGAGTTTACTCGGCGGAGAAAGGGTCCAAGCATCATTGCGCAAGTCCCTTGCTTTCTTGATGCACTTGACGGCCAAGTTCCCTCTTATTTTCATCTTCCTTCTCATAGTGCTCTATGCAATTCCTGCAAGTGCTGCTGTGCTAGCGCTGTACATGCTTGTGACAGTTCTGTTTGCGCTGCCTTCTTTCCTCATCCTCTATTTTGCGTATCCGAGCCTGGATTGGCTTCTTAGGGAGATCTTTGGTTGAGTTGCTCATCTGTTGTTTCTCGTGATTGTGAAGATTAGCTGTAACTTTCAAACCTCTCCCCCCTCTCTTTCTCTCTGCTCTCCCTTCCTGCAGCCTGTCAATGTGACTATTGCTGTGAATGTCCAAGGACCCGTCAAGTAGACTGGTTAATTGATTCTGGTTGGGATCTGTTTTAAAATAAATTTTGTCAGATATATGATGTATTATTTGAAGATTGTGCAGGTGCTGTGTGCTTGATGTGTACTAATGCTATGCATGATGTTATGGTGATACCATTCGTCTCCTCTCCTTAGTTTGCTTTGGTAATTATATTGTTCTTCTAGTTTTTGCTTGTTACGTTCTAGCACATTATGTGCGTCGTACTTGGTAATTGTATTGATCATATAACATTTATATCCTTCTTCAAGGTGATGATTAGATGTGCCATCAAACTAATTGTATGTACACTTAGATTATATCAAACTAATTGTACACTTAGATTGTCTCCTCTCATGGTTATATAAATACATCTTTCTTATGTTATGTGCATACCATGATTATTACATGTGTTTATGAGGAAAATGAATCACATAAGTCCTTTTTTTTTTCTTTTTTTTTTTGTCCAGGACTGTAGTGTTTTACTTATGTGCACATATGTTAGTTAATTTTGGTGGTGATGCTTATCAGGAAAAATATGTATGGTACAAAAAACTTGATATTTTTGTCAAGATAATCCTCACAATTTGTTAAAAATTGTTCTTCTTGTCAACAGCTTTGTATCTTGTAGCCAACTTTTTCTGGTAATTTTAATATGTATTCAATTGGTACTCTTTTTCATCATATGATGTGTTCAGTTAATTTTCTTCAAATTTACACAATTTGAGGTGTTTGTGTTGAGTTTGATGTTTAAAACAATTATCTTTATTAATCTAGCTATGTTCTTAGTATTTTAACGAAGAGGAGGGATCCATTGACAATGGTTTTTTCTAACAATCTTGGCAATGGTATATTTCAAAAATTTATAAAAATCACAAAAAAATCTTAAAAATAGAAAAAAGTTTACGGAAGTATTACTTAACTTATAGATTGATTATGTTTCTGATTATATTCAATTTAAGTGACATTTGATAGCTCTTTAAAGACCAGTTAAATTACAACCGTTAAAAAGTGTATAAAATTTTGATAAGGCATCAAACAATATTCAAATTGATTGAAATTTGAAAATCATCAATCTATAAGTTAAGTAATGCATCTATAAAACTTTTTTCATTTTTAAGATTTTTTTATGAATTTTTATAATTTTTTTAAAAACTTCATTATCAATATTGTCAATATAGCCGTTGTCAATAGATCCCTCTCCTTTAACGAAACAAGGCAAAGAAAATCTATTTATGATATTCTGACGTGCCTATATATAAAAATTAGGCATTGGGGTTGTTAAAACTAGGTTTAATGCATTTCTTTTTGATACAAACGAGAATAACGCTCACATAAGTATCTTATGATGGTCACGCACGCGATATACTATCTAGATATATTATCTATACTGTATTTTCACTATCGGACTACTATTATTTTCGAAATCATATTTTTGGCCACTGCCATTAGCATTGGGTCATACTTAGTTTCATTTCTTGCCTACCCCAACTTGTTTGGGACTAAAGGCTTGATTGTTGTTGTATCTTAAAAAAATCGTGATGGACTAACTTTTTCATAGGCAAGGATGAAAGAGGGGCAAAAAAAAGAGAGAAGCAAAAACGAAAAAGCTATTCAAGTGTGATCTTTAAATAATTATCTATATCTATACTATATCATAAAGCACGTAATTATTGGACGTCTTCATATTTTTCTTTCTTCGTCAAATTTCTTTAATTTTCATTTTACCCTTTAATTAATTGTACATATCAAAATACAATGATTTCAAAAGCGTTGATGTTACCCAGTAAAACAACTTCCACTTCATTTTGATTTGTACAAAAATGAAAGATATCAATCTTGTTATGGAAGAAATCATTGTTATTTAAAATTTACACTAATAAAGAATTAACGATTTATATTCTAACATTGAATAAGTTGATTTAGTGTAAAGATGTAATTTAACTGATAAATAATTAGTCAAAAACTGAAAACACATTATATGTATTACACAATATGAGATTAGATTTTAAAACGTTGTCTTACTAGTCTCTTATAAAATTTACGAATCTATTACGTTTCTTGTCCTGAGCAACGAGTTTTTGGCAAACACCTGGATGTTGTTTGTATGCCTAAATCCCCGAGTAAAATAAAATTTCTAGATGCTCTTAAGTCTCGAGTACGCAGAAAAATACAAAATTAGCTAAAAAGATATATTTGAGCTGGAAAATGCAGTTGAAGAAGAGAGAAGGCATGCAAATTGCAAAGGGAGGGGCCTGCTTATCCTCTACTACGCAGCAAGCATACTGTGGATGAAGAGTGGCACGGGGCTAATGATGGAGACTAGAAATATAAAACTTTCTAGTACAAATTTCAACTAATCCTATTTTTATCCGAATACTACATTTGTATCAGTAAAATAATGATTTGGAAATACATTTTATTATTAACACAATTCTCACTCATGAGTTGTTTTGCTAAACCAACGTCTTGTTAGTTTAGTAGAGCAGTGCTATTCAACAACTACCCCAATTCTCCAATTTATGTTTGGATTGTATTGTTATTTGGGTTAATATGCTACCCAAAGGGTAGTACTGATCCTAGATGATTCAAACACACACAAAAAGAGATCTAACAACAATCTAAACAATTTGCGCTGCAAATATCAAATTAAAAAAAAAACGAAATTGAAAAACATTTGTTGCGAAACGTAGAAAGATTACAAGAGTTTTTCGGTGCACTAAATATATTCGATTCAATTTTTCGGGTCCTATTGAAGGACCCGAAAAATTATTTTGGTAAGGCTTTTTTTTTTGGAAACATAACAGCCGAGTCACATGTAAAATGATCATTTGGGTGCCGGTGGAAATTTTTTTTTCAAAATGGGTTTGCACCCGAAATTTTTTTGAAAAAGGGGTTTGCACCCGTTAATTTGATTAATACACACATAGACATCAAGTTAATAAATATATTTTTATTATATTAATGTAGTTAAGATATTTATTTACTATATTTCAATACTTATGTGGTTAATCACAGTTATTATACTATTATACTAACGTTAGCATTTAGATAGAAATACTAATGCCTCAAAATTTATGTTATAGTGCATGAAATCATTATTCATAGTACTCAATTAATTCTTCATATGAAAATATTGGAGAATACAAAAATTTTGATTTTAGGGTTTTCTAAGTATTTATTTTGCATTTTTGAAAATAGCATGTACAAACATTAATATTTTATTAATATTTATGAGCTCTTTTTTAAAAAAAATTTCGGATGCAAACCCATTTTGAAAAAAAATTTCGGTGCAAACCCATTGTAAATAATTTTTTTCGCCGGCTCATCATATTACATGTGACATGTGACTCGATTCCCAAAAAAAAAAAAAAACTTTACCGAAATAATTTTTCGGGTCCTATTAGACCCGAAAAATTAAATCCGGTGTATCTAGTGCACTGAAAAACTCCCGTAGCCGTACCTACAATTTTATTTTTCTCTGTATATAAATGATCTCTTGTACTGTACGTTCTTTCTTTGTTTTTTGAACTCAACAAAAAAAGGCAAGTTCAAGGAAAGGGGTACGTACTGCTTAAATATCTGTGCTGTAATTTAATTTAATCATTTCAGTTTGGATTCCTGCCCACTTACAGAACCATTTGCACAAGTTGGCAACGTGATCAGGGTCCATCATAAATTATGTTGGAAGCATAAACAGTTCTCGTGTTATATTTTATATCCAAATTCAAGTCACAAGACACAAGTAGGACAATAAGGGCGAGGCATGTGGACAATAAAAAACCGAATAGTGGCAGGGCAAGAGGAAAACAAATTATAAGTTAAAACGAAATCATATTTTGAGTTAGCTATCTGTAAAGTCTAGATCCTCTTATTTTAGATCCAAACAGTTTGTACAAAAAAAAAAATTATGGAGCCCTCTATAAAATCACCATTCCAAGAACCAGTCTTTGGTTTAGTGGCTAAGGACAACACTTTTCATGTCGGAGGTCACGAGTTCAAAATCTGAATAAAAAATATTTATAGACATTTAAATTTGAGTGGCTTGACCTAACTGAAGCGATTTTGCCTCATCGGGGGAGTTGGACTGATCTGGTTCCACACTCCCACTCCATTCTCCATATCAGCGTATGCTACTATTTTGTCCCGAATAATACTTTGACCAAATATTATTTACCAATAATAAATAAATAAATAATTTGCCTTGTGAAATACTGAACACGACTTGGTCACTTGGCAAGGATCAGATCTGCGCTCGTATGTGTTCTATATTAATTTATATAATTTATTTGGTTTAATTAATTGGCAAGTGATGGAAAATACAGCCGAGCAAATAAATA
Source organism: Cyperus esculentus (assembly GCA_030179965.1). Classification (NCBI taxonomy): domain Eukaryota; kingdom Viridiplantae; phylum Streptophyta; class Magnoliopsida; order Poales; family Cyperaceae; genus Cyperus; species Cyperus esculentus. The sequence continues at coordinate 2,561,666 of JASGLE010000010.1, read as the reverse complement.
TAACACTCCAATTAAATGAAAGGAGTAAAGATAATATGAGCTAAAACCTTACATAAAATTTGTATGAGTACACCTCCAAAAACATATCAAATTACCTTCAAATTCTAATTTTTATGGCTTGATAAATCTTTTATATCAAAATATTAACGGATACAAAAATTTTCCTTTTATTTTATAAATATAGTATTTGTTTAAAATTTCTTAAAAATAACTACACAATAGCAATAAAATAACCAATTGACCCCGTACTCTATTCTGCAATAACTGCTGAGAGACTTCTCTTTTTTCTCGGATTTTAGCTGAATTTAGGAGCTTTTTCCGTGATTGCAATAATTGGTTTTGTCTTTATCGAATGATTTTCTGTTGCATCAATGTGTGTCTGAGATGTGCTGCAACCATAAACGAACGCTCAGATGGATCGCTGCATCGTCTCAGTCTAGTCTGTAATCATAACATAGAAATATATCTTTGCGTCAATTAATTATGCCTCAATTAATTATCAAATATCCCCGTAGTAGCCTCAGCGCCTCTGCCTCACACGAATTACTTATCAAAAAAACAAATCCGTAAATATCCAGACCATGAAAAATTGTCCCTCGTCCGTCCGTCCGTTGTCCGTTTTCTTTTCTTTCTTTCCCCAGCAGCGGCTTGCTGTACTGCACTGTGCAGTTCACAACTTCAGTCGTCAGATCGTCTCGCGATGCGTGCAAGTGCAGATCTCGAGACGATCCAACGGCTGTCGTCGTGAATTGCACAGCGCAGTAAAAGTTAGGGGATGGGCGAGCACTCCCTAAACACGCCGGGATCCCACCCAACAGACCAAACCAGACCAAACATATTTCATATCCTCTGTAGCGCTGCACTGTGTAGCGCAGGATGGGAACCGTTAGATCATCTCGTGATATGTGCCGGATCGAATCTCGAGATGATCTAACGGTTCAAATCCTGCGCTACACAATGCAGCGCTACAGAGGATGAGCACCCGACCACACATTACTTCACCCCAATCTCTTTCTCTCCCGATCACTAAAATCGCGTCCGTCTCCAAACTCGCCAGGCCGCGCGCGCAAGTCCGGAGGATCAGTCCGTGGCCGAAAGCCGGAAGGAAGGCCCTCTAGCTCCTCCCGAGTTACCGATTCAGAGGGTTTTTACCCTTCGCCCTAATCGCTTCTGGCCAGTCGGTGGGAAAAATATCCCGCAACCATCGGATCGGATTGGATTTGGGGGTTATGGTAGCGGCTCAACAATGGCCCGCTGCACGTCCTAATTTTGAGTAAGGTAAATTGCTTACTTGCACAGATAATGTTAGTTTTGAGTGGCAGCAGCTGAACAATTGCATTGGTTAATTTGCCTGAGTGCCCTATTTTCTGTTGAGGAAAATCTAGAACGAATTGTGAGTCATACAAGTTTGTACAGTACTACAGCATTTCAGCCCTTTTTGGTTAGTTGTATATAGATAGGGTTTCTTTTGTTAAGGAGGGACTAAAATTGAAGAGAAACATCTTGCGTCCATTGAAAAACCGTCCATATGTCCATAGACGTGTACGGAATGTAACAGATACGTCACGGAATGTAACAAGTACATTCCATAATGTAACCTATGGACCCTATGAATGCTAGGTATTACTCAAAATTAAAGTATTTGTGGTCAGTTGGGTCTTTATGGTAACTGCTTTTCCGGTCCTTGTAGTGCTGTAACTCATCCGAGAATGAGGAACGGTTTAGTCAAAACAGAACTTTGAGTCGTTCTAGTTTATAATTTTCAATGCATGTTTGGAAACTACGGTGCTTGACTTGTTGTATTTATGACTGTTTTGTGCATCTGACGACATGCACCAAGTTGTATGTCCGTTATGTTTCGTGTGATGTCAGCTTTACTATAAGTTAACTAATGTTCGGACAAAGTTTTTGGTTCCAATAAATGTCTCTTCTCCGAATAATGAAAAACAAGGGGCCGTTCTCAAATTCTCTAGCAAAGGAAAGGTGTTTTGTTAAGCGTTATACCTTTACCTCCATATAATCTCTCATCCCTTTCCCCTTTTTCCATCCTAGTTTTCTCCGCTCAGTTGCGAAACCACCGCCTTTGCGCTCTCCTATTCATGTGTCAGATATAGTCACTTGGAGACGCCGAGGATAGCAGCAAGGTCATCCAATTACCTGCTTTAATATTTTTTATTTATATCTTCTTGGTTTCCTCTATTTTATTTTTTGCCTTAACTAGAAAAATCTCAAGTAAGGAAAATCAAGCCAGAGAAACAAATAAAAACACGTGCATACAACTGAATCTATGTGCTACTTTTCCTCGCTTAGGGTGTGCTCCAATGGAAGTTATTGGATGGGAAGGGAAGGTATGAAAAGAGAGAACCACTTTTAACCTTGCTTCCTAGTTAATATTTGAGATGTTAATGGATGGAGATGGGGAGTATTACGCTATTCTTTTTCTTCAAATTTGTAACCTCCTAATTTGGAGTGTAAGAGAAGTAACCTCCCTCCCATTTCCTTCCCTTTCCATCCAAACTCGGGAGCACAGAATCGCAGGATTCTCCTACTCCAATAGCGATTGATTCAGCAGCAGTCATCTACCAGTAGCTTCAATCCAGTGCTCTCATTGTGCCTGCCAGTAAAAATGGAAAAGGAGGAACCTATGATTGGTTTGGAAAAGCAGCAAAATGAACTTCTCCAAAATAAGGCACCAAAAGCTTACTGAATTAGTCTGAAACAGTGATAATCTGTCTCAAAATTTTATAATTTGTTAGTTGCGTCTTGTGATATTTTTTTGCTTGTGAAGTTCCTGTCTATCCCACACCTGAATAGCTATAGTTCATGCATGGCACCTTCTTTTTTCATTACTATTTTTAGTGTTACTGGAAAATTTTCTTACCTGCTTAATATTGTTTCACAGGGATCTGTGCCAATTAAACTCTATACTGTCTAAAAGAAGATGAAATAAGGACATGCAACAAAATGCTTGTTGCAAAACAGTACCGGTGTACTCACTCCTCCCATTGCATCTGCATCAAGGGCCATCTGAGTGAGGATGCTCTTTTCCTTGTCTTCCAGCACCTCAATTGGAACCCGCGGCTGATAGCCATCATGTCATGTGTGTGTAAGTGGTTTGATGAGATTGCCAGACGAGTTCTCTGGAAGGAGTTTTGCCTCGCAAGGGCGCCCAAGATGATGCTTGACCTTCAATCTTGTGGATCCCACAACATTGATGGAAACTGGAAGGCACTTGGCAAGCTCCTCATTTACTGCACGGGGAGCAGCAAAGGTGGTCTGTTTAAAAATGTCAGCATCCCTGGCCACTTCGTGTACCGTACCAGGTTCTCTCGCACCTCTGGGAAAAGCCTTCTTATGCCACAATGCAGGAATGACGTGTTGTATGTCTCTGATCCATGTGAGCATCTTGACCAAGGAGACGAGGGTGATATAGGGTTTTTTAGAGGGATATTCAAGTCATTTTCTGTCTCTAGGGTTAAAAGGATGCTGATTGAGAAGGGGGCAAAGTTTCACCCAACTGAAGTGTGTCCATATTGCAAAGCAAAGCTGTGGAGCATGCTTCAGGCCAAGATGATACCAAGGAGTGCTTCCTGCCGTTTAGGGTCATATGATGAGTGTGTGGAGTACTTTGTATGCCTGAACGGACATATGCTTGGTGTGTGCACTCTATTGCCTCTCTCTGATTCTGAGGCATCTGAGGTGGAGGCTTGATACCGGGATTGCATGTTAGGTTTGACTCTCTGTTTTCTATCTTAGTTATTATATCACAGTATATTTTTTGTCATGTACTTCTATCGTCAGAAAATTTTGTGATTTCTGCTGCATATTTGTCCATTAATTAATGTACAATAACAATTTCTTGGGAGTAGTACTGACTATTGCTCTATACATGGGATGTTTTGCTGGCTCACCAATTTTCTTAATATTATCCCAAAGATTATCTGCATGAAAGATTATCTGTGTTTGAACTTCAAAGAATAATCTTTGAGCTAGCTCACCAATTTTTGTGGTCTGTTTTGCTAGCTCAAAGATTATCTGCATGAACAATTGGAAAAAGTAATATACAATCTTCGATAATAGTTGTGCATGTATGCTTTGTCCCAACAGTGTAGGAGGCCTTTCAATGCTCAATATGCATGCTATAATTGCAAAAAGAGGGAGAGAATTGAAACCAAAGTGGGGTGTTTAGAGATCTCTAATTCTCCTTCATCTTGGGTAGATATTGATTTTAAATGTTCCCTCATTTGCACAATGCAAGTTTCAACTACATGGTCGTCTTATCTTGAATTACGTGCACAATTTTTGTCAAAATCTAGTTGTGCTGGGCTCATAGTCACCACCACTGCTTTGCACCTTCATGCAATTACTACTCAATGGTGCATATAGTTAATTATATTCAGAACTCAGAAGGCCAATAAGCGGTTGCGAATGCTGCATGAAATACCAAAGGTGAACTATTTGGAATGGTCAAATCCACTTGAAATGCATGTTTGATTTTTTGTGAGTAACCTTCTGAGTTGATTGTGTGCAACTTTTGGGGGTTGGTTGTGTCGCCGTGGCAAAAGTCGTGATTTATTACAAAACTGTTGCTTCTCTAATCCTAATCTTGTAAATGCAGATGTCTTGTGATCTCACTGATGGTGATTGTGTTTCTTAACTGCTTCATACCTGGTGGCGTAAAGATCTTGACTTAATTTGTTCGGCTCCTGCTGTTTAAGGAGCTTTCCAGTCCTTGATTTATGTGTGTGAACTTCAAAGGAATTGGTGCTTAGGATATAATTATATTATCATTTCTCGTTGTTATTGTAATTTAATAGTAAGAGATACCTGTTTGCATCTTCACCATTTGGTTTATGATCTTAAATTAGTTTCTCATCTGCACAAGTTTGTGCATTCGTTGCTGCCGCTATGGTCATTACCACTGCGGTAGACTGCTATATCTCTATCTTATGATCTTTTAATCTATCTATATTCCTTATCCTGCAACAGTAAGGATGTATTGATCTATTTTAGAGTGAATATTATCCTCAGATGTATTGCATTGCTGGTAAACAGGGCATTGCTGGAGAATCACATTTTACTTCAATTTTTAGCTATAATCTTTAGAGGTAATAGATGGAAATGAATGGAAATAAAGAAAATTATTTTATTCATTTTTTCAGCATTTATAATCTTTAAATCGACAAATTGTAACATCTCCAAAATAATTAAGGAGATCGATACCATCAAAATTCTACTCCAAGAACCAGCACTAAATCGACTTGAAAACCCCATTTGATTTAGTAGCTCATGACAATGCTATCGTATAGAAAGCCGTAGAGGTTTTTTATAGACATTTAAATTGAAATGATTTTTTATAGACATTTAAATTGAAATAATTGAAATAATTTTTTATAGACATTTAAATTGAAATGGCTTACTCTTATTTTTATCTCAGAAAATTCTAGACTCGTCTCTAGAGTCTGGACTCTGGAAAAAGCCCAAGCCCCAAAGAATCTCCGCGGTCCGACTCTTGACATCGTACTCATCCCGCCCCATTGATTTCACATCTCTTAACATATGGCATATGCTATTCTTCACATGAGCCGTTGGAACTCCCTTGAGATTCGCGCTGATCTAAATCCGGAGGTGATCCAACGGTCCAAGTGAAGAATGGCACATGCCATATGTTAGAGGATAAGCACTCCCGCCCATTTCCCATTCCAGTGCGGCAGCGTCCCTCCCAGTTCCCAACTGCGCGGGAGGAACAGAACCACCCAGGCACTGTTCCCAAAAAAACAATCATCTGCGATCTCCCTAGCCTTAGTCATTACTCAGTCATTCCCCTCACTTAAAACAAACCTTCCCAATGGAGATCACAGAGGAGCAGCGGCGTAGGGCGGAGGCCAACCGTCTGGCCGCTCTCGAGAAGCGGAAGCGCGCCGCGGAGTCCAGCCAACAGCCCCACGCCTGGAGACTCTTCAAGTGCCCCAAGGTTATAACGCCCCCGCCCCCGCCCCCGCCCCCGCCCCCGCCCCCGCCTGGTTTCTGTGTAGTCCTAGAGATATGCTCGCCCGACGAGTTCTCCGTCTCGCCCGAGCCCTTGGACGGCTCGCCCTTCCCTGGGGAGACTCAGTGCTTCAGGGCCATTGAGGACTGTCTTCTTTCGGTCTGCCCCTACTTTCTTCATTTCTCGTCATTGCTTGTTCTTTATGTAGCAAACAAAAAAGCAAAAAAAGAGAAAAAAAGAAAGGAAAAATGAATGTTAAACCAACTCTTTTGGCAATGTCTTTTTATCAGGTCGTGCCATTTTCCGTCACGCAGAGCCAGAACGGCCATCGCTCATCTACCTTCAAGCTGTCCGACTACGACCGGGTCGTGAAGGGCCTCAAGAAGCTCCGCCAGGTCAAGATTCAAGAAGTACCGTACAAAACACGTCTGGTTGTTGAGAAGTTCGCACCATGTAGGGGCACCAACTGGATCCCCGTGATGGAGGACCATTGCACCGATGAACAGGTTGAGGATCTGCTCGCCAATTTACCAGCGTCACTGCGCAGTGCGCTGTTACCTTTTCAGCTGGAAGGCGTGAGGTTCGGTCTCAGAAGAGGTGGTCGTTGCCTAATCGCAGATGAGATGGGACTTGGAAAGACACTACAGGTCATTGATTTGAAAGTGCTTTTTTTTTTTTTTATGTTTTAATAAGGCATCCATTAAGAAGTTTTGTGGAGCGCAGTTGAGCTTGTTTGGAGGAAGAGTTGAACAACTTCTAACTAGTTTTAATGTTCTACTGTAATCCGTAATACAGGCAATCGCAATCGCTTGTTGCTTCAGGGCTGAAGGCTCAATACTAATTGTCTGTCCAGCTGTACTGCGGTATTCGTGGGCCGAGGAGTTGGAACGCTGGATTCCCATTTTTCTCCCAAATGACATTCATCTTGGTACATAAAACCAACGTCAAAGTTACAAAATACTAACAAGAATCTTGTTTTCAATATCTTATATGGATCTGATCAATAATTGTGGTGTTTTTCTTAGTTTTTGGACATCAAAATAGTCTAGATCATCTAGAGCATTCCCCGAAGGTGGTGATTATTTCATATAAAATGCTAAGTCGCCTCAAGAAAAGTATGATAAATAAGGAGTGGGCCCTCATGATCATTGATGAATCACACAACATTCGTTGCACTAAAAAGAAGACAGAAAAGGATGAGGTACATACAGGATTATGTGATTTCTTTTTGTCATGTTGTCGTGGGACTAATTGTGTCACACTTCTTACGGGAGCTCCATCTATTGGAAATTTGATATATTTTAAATATTTGTTTGTATTTTCACTGTTGCCTCCTTTTCATTTTATAGACAAAAACAATTCTTGAACTGGCTCCAAGGATCAAGCGTATTGTTTTGCTCTCGGGCACACCTTCCTTGTCAAGGTTGTAAGGAGGACAGTTTTTATTTTACTTTATAATTTTTTACCGCCCCCCTTTCCCTTGCCATCTCCTTTTTCCTTTTAATCCCATTTTGTTTGTCGAATTGTTCAAAAATAATAATAGACCCTTAACCTGCAATTCATAAAAAGTATTTTTTGTTGTTGTAATGTCCCATGAATTTACTACTGTGAAATTTAGCATGTAATGGATTGATTCTCTCTCCTTGTATTATAATTCTCTGACATGAATTTGATACGATTATGTTATATGTTGCTGTGAGGCTTAATAAGTTAATATTATTTTTCAGTAATAAAACTTTTTTCTTCTAGGTGATACAGGCCTTATGATATCTATCATCAAATTAATATCTTATGGTGAGTCAATTTTTTTTTTTTTTTTTTTTTTTTGGGGCAATTCGGATACTTCAGATCTATTTTTATCGAGTTCCTTTTTCTCTTCTAATTTTCACATTTTAGGCCGCAGTTGCTTGGAAGCAACAAGTATGAATTTGCAAAAAAATATTGTCTGTTGAGAACCGTCAAAGGCGTTCAAGGAAAATCATACCAGGTTTTCAAAACTATTTCCTTAAGCACGTACCTGATTTAGTATCTAAATTCTTTGTTATTGTTATTCAAAACTTATCATATATTCATGTGCAGGATTTCTCAAAGGGCTCTCGACTGTCAGAGTTAAATGTCTTGCTTAGACAGACACTCATGGTTTGTTATTCATATTACATATTTGTTTGTTAAGTAGTTGTTTGTATCAAGTGTCAGCTCTTTTTCTTGCAATTAAATGTGTTACCCCTTTTAGATAAGGCGCCTAAAAGAGCACGTGCTAGATCAGTTGCCACCGAAACGTCGGCAGATCATCAGGTTAAAGCTTAAGGCAGCTGATATTCAACTAGCAAGTGCAGCATGTAGAGAGAGAAGGTCAGATATATGCTATTCCCAACACCAAAATACTCATTGTGATGGGATTGACCAGGCTGATGTTCAAGGAGGTAACCTAAATCATTTCTGTTAGGTGTAACTCATATATTTTAAATTTTAAGCACATTTACAATGGTTTTTTCATTGCCTTCTCTTACACAGGTAATGGCTGCAAGAAATTACTTAAGGATCTCTCCCCTCAAGAACTTGGTATTGCAAAGCTCTCTGGCTTTAGTGAATGGTTCTCAAACCATTGCATTACCAGCAAAGTACCGGATAATGATATTGATGATGACATGCAGTATGATGTTCAGAAGACGATTATATTTGGTCACCATTTGAAGGTGCTAGATGGCATACAGGTAGCATTTAGTTAAATGGTTTTGGCTATTCTATTTTCTCATTTCTGTTAGGTGGGAGTGCTTCTTACCATGTTTTATCTTTGGAGTTTATGCGAGCTACTGATTATGTTTTTATTCCAGGCATCTATCTCTAGCAATGGGATCAAATTTGTCCGAATTGATGGAAGCACTTTTCCGAAAGAAAGGCAAAATGCTGTTGAATCTTTTCGTTTATCTTCTGAGGTTGAAACATTGCACTGTTTGTGAATGAAAATACTTAATTGTGAATATTAAATTTATGCGCACCTTCTAGCCATAGCTGCTACCTCGTAGCTGACATGACCCATATTTGAACAATTTCGAGTTTTTGGATCGGTTTCAACTTTCAACTAAAACATTAAAAAAGAAAAATATAAAATCCATAACAAGTATGATCGATGTTTAGATTGATCATCGAGTCCAGCCTTGAAGAGTAACCATATAGTATTAAGTTGTCTCGACATCTGTTTAGCAACTATATCTTGCTTTTACATTTTTGTGGCCTTTTTTTTTTCTTGATTGGTCAGGTTAAGGTTGCAATAATTGGAATAACAGCTGGAGGTGTTGGTCTGGACTTCTCATCTGCTCAAAATGTCATCTTTCTTGAACTACCCAAGACTGCTTCAGATATGTTACAGGTGCTTTCTTTTCCCAATTGTTGCTCTGAAATTTTTCAATATTTTGTTTTGCGTTTAAATACTTGCGGTCAGTCTTGTGGACTTCTCCCAGGACTAAGTTAAAATTTCTTTGAAATCAAAATTTTAGGCAGAGGATAGAGCTCACAGACGTGGTCAAAAGAATGCAGTGAACATATATATTTTTTGTGCAAAGGTACATGCAAATCACTATTTTCATAGTACAAATGACTTGCAGCATAATGTTTACTAACAGAAGTGCATTTCTTTTTGTCTAAAACCCATCTACCAGGGGACATCAGATGAATTGAATTGGTCGAGACTAAATAAGAATTTATTCTCTGTTTCTTCTGTAATGAATGGCAAAAAGGATGCGATAAATGAGTTTGAGGTGATCAAAACTTTGGTGCTTGTTTATATGATTGAAAATTTTTTAGATACTTATGTGGTATGTTGGTCCTTAGCACATTATCTTTTCAATATATTTTGTCAGGTTGAGGATGTGTATAGCTTTAGTAGAGGCAGCGATGATCAAATGCTAACTGAAGAACTGGACAGCACTTGTTAGTTGGAGCATTTTATTTGAACATACACATATAACATAATAGATGAATGCATAAGATCAAATAAAGATTGAGGGTTACTAATTCTGTAAGAGTTGGCTTGGTTCTGATTTATGTGTAATGCAGCTAAGCAGACTACAAATGCATCTAGGTTACAAGTGATTGAAGAACCTGAAACTATGTCCAGTGACAGGAAACAAATTAACGAAGATTTTCTTATCCATACAGTGCCCTTCATTGTCATGGTACTAAATACTCTTGCTCTTGCTTGTCCTGTTATCTGTCTGTTGATAATTGAAATATTTGAACCCACATCAGGTGAGTTGCCATTCCCGTTAGAAATGATCTTGCTTTATCAGAAATTAGAAAATGATGTGTAACCACCTGAAATAAGATGAATAATGACTATGATATCTAAAATGATGTTCTGACAGTCCTATATTGAGATCTTTCCTTTTGTCCATTAACATTCCTTACTTCTGTATGTCATTCGTAATGTTTCTTATAGGACAAAGATCATGACTCCTCAAGTTTGCAAGAGCAGGCTCAAATGGACTTGAATGAAGAGAATTGTGGTCTTGTCATTTCACTAGATGGAGAGTCATCCTGTATTTCAAGAAAATCTAAACAAGTAAGCATTTAACTCGGTTCTTTCTTTTCTCTACAGTAGGTTCCATTAAGGCTTCTAACTTGCCCTTTTACTCTAAGTTGGTTCACCTGTTATTCCTAGCACTTGATATTTAGTATCTTGTCTGTAGAGAATAATGTCTTATTCGTAGAATTTGACATTTCATTTATTGTGCCTGTAGAGAATAATGTCCTCAGCATGCACTAGAAATCATGAGGATGTTAGTTTAACAGAGTGTCGGGAACTCGGTGCCGTAGGTGAAATTTGTGCTGAGTACTTGCGCTTTGAGGTAAAGGAGATCCCCATCACTTTTCTTAATTAGCAAAACAAAAAAAGTACAAAATTATTATTTTCATGAATATCTGAATTTTTTAATACCTTCTGTTTTCCTTAGGTAAGTCAACACACTGGTCGGATTCACCTATATGTGTGCATTCCAGATAGAGATTCAAGACCCCGACCACTTTATGAGAATATAAGACCTGAAGAACTAGAATCCCCTCTTTTTTCTGGCAAAGGGTTGCTCACTACTCTCCTCCTAAAGCGAGACACAGAATTTCATCATGTATTACAGAAGTTTCTTTCAGAGTGGGGTAATTTGAGGCCTATTGAGAGGAACAAACTCCTTGGAAAACCTTTACAGCTTCCTTTAAGCATTGAGCTGTGTTACTTGAAAGAAAGTAAGAACCATGATTTCCAGGTACATGCCTTTCTAACCTCAACGAGCACTTTGCCCTTGCCATTGTATGGTTTCCTTGTACAGTCTTTTATTGTCCTTGCAGTCTAGCAGCAGCTAACAGGTTGGTTAGTTGGGTCTTCTTGTGAGTTTGGGTGATTGGGTTTTAGTTTTTGGCCTTCAATAATTTGATTATGGTCTAGGCTAAGAGCACTTTTAAGTATTGGTTGTGTTAGATATTAGAATTGGTTGAATTGTTATTGGGTTAGTCAAATCTGTAGCTTATAAATCCTGGCAGTTTTGGGTTTCAGCTCCCTCTGATTTTGGGGTGTCTGCAGATAAGACAAAATGTCATATATTTATGATGTCCTACTTTGTTTTACCGAGGTTTCCCTGCTTAAATTTTGAAAATCCTAATAAACTTACAAAGAAAGGTTGCCCACACTCACTGTTCATGCATGCTTTGCCAATTCTGGGGACCTGTCTCCATATATTCGCAGCTTCAACTTTTTCATCAGAACTATGGATTACTGTCATGAACCTGCCTTGTCTATATTTCCTCCGAATGTCCCTTACTGCTGCACAACAAGCCTCAAAGATAGTCCAATGGGCAGCCTTACTTTAGGGCCTTTAAGAGGATAGAAACATGTGTATATTCTGGGGATAGTGCTAGACAATGCAGGCACTAGTGACAGGCATTAGGCATGAAGCAGATAAGTGGGGAGCTTATTGTTAGAATAAGAATTAGGATGGGCTTTTATTTTAAAAAATAGTGTTAAAATTATAACAGTAGTCTTGTTCTTTTGACCCGTCTTTTTTTTTTTAATCTAACCTGTAACTTTTGCAATTTCATTAATAAAATCACATGGTAGGCCTGTGGTTCACGGTTGATTCTTCTTACTTAAAATGTCTTCATTTTTCTTTGAGGCTTTACCACAGTAAAGAGATATTATTCATTTTTTTTTTTTTTGTCAGGGATTACTAAAAGGTGGAAGCAATAGACGAGTGACACCCCGCAGTGATATTAATGATTCCTTGCCAGAAAATGCTGTGTGGAAGAAGATTGTTTTACATGGTGGGCCCAACAAGAAGTGGGAATATACTCAGGCTTGGATCGGTGATGAACAGCCTTTATGTAAGCTTTGCCAAAAGCCTTGCAAGTAAGAAGCTTTGCTGAAAATATTTTCAAGTAATTTATCTTCATCCATTGTATTTTAACTTAAAATGTTTGTCTTCGTCAAATGAAGATCAAATTCTCATTGATTTCGAAGTACTCTTTCTTCAAATGAAAAAAAGAAGCCTCGCTGTAGAAACCCTTTTGAAGGAAAACAACCAACTTTACCTTTTTTTTTTCTTTTTTTTTTTCCTGAAAACTATTATTTTAGCTCAACTTTAGAATTTTGTAGTGTGTTTTATCTTTTTTGCTATGGTGAAATATTTTTTCTATGAACTAGGATGATATCGATTTTCAGAAGAAGTTAACATATTACTAAGGGGCATTGAAGCAATGGACCTTTCTCTATTTTTTTGTTTGTTTTATAAAAGACTAAAATTGTTCTTTTTCTATTAGTGGGAAGCTTGCAAAATCACCTGAATACTTTGAGGATCTATTCTGCAACTTAACCTGCTTTCAGGAGTATAGAATAAGGACCAGCCGAGGTGCCCTTCGACAGGTCTGCACATGTGATGCTTTTCCTATCTTTTCTATTTTTCAGCGACAATCTGGTTTATTGTGTTTTTATTTTTCTTCAATAGGCAGTTTGTTTTTGCAGGCATTGTTTCAGATAGAGCACGGTATATGTGATAATTGCAAGTTGGATTGTTCTGCGCTTGTTAAATGCTTGAGACCATTGTCTGTGAAGAGGCGGATCGAGTATATAAAGAAGTTTGCGCCTAATATAGCTGCAAAAAAGAAGCTGTTAAGTGTTTTTCTCTTTGTAATTAATACTCGTGTAGATGATACCGTACCTATGGTCTGCACATGTGGCAATGGACCTAGTAGGTTCTGTATGTTACTTGCATCATTATACTAATTTCTAATACTTTTGGCTACATCTGCATGCATGTTATTTAGACCTCTCTCTGGTCCTATAAACATGGGTTAAAAACTACATCACAAATTAAGTAACCAAAAATTATTAGAAATACCTTGAGATACTTTGATATGAGCAGCATGAAAATGAATTGGTATATTACAAATGTAGTTTACAAATGATCCCATGATTTGAAATGTTTCCATTTGAAACTTTTATGCTGCAAAAGAAATGTTGTAGGCATTGTGATTTCTCTTATAAAAGTATCTTGAAATATTTGTACAACATCCATTTTAAACCTGCTATTTACCCTGCAGCCTCAATAAAATTGTGAATGAACCAACTGAAGGGAACTCTTGGCATGCAGACCATAAAGTACCTGTCTATCAAGGGGGAGGTGAGATATTTGCTAATTCCTCCTTTTTCTGATAGAATTAGATCATGACTTGACAAATCGCTGCTAAGGTCTTCTTAAAAAAATAGATCATGACATGATGGTTCAAATATTGCAGGAGAATGCACACTGGAGAACTTGAGAACCCTTTGTGTTGCGTGTCATAATGAGGTAACTAAAGCTCAGTGTCTTGAAAGGAAGTTGATCAGGCGGAGAGCCAAAGAACTTCTGAAGAATGTGAGCAAGGTACTTTAATAACTAGATGAAAGAAAGTGTTCTTAATTTCTCAAGCTACTCTTAGTTTCGAGCCAGGTGTCGCTGACATGATTTTATGAGCTCTTAATTCTGATAAATTTTCTCTAGGGTCCTTGAGAAGTTGTTTCTAGATTTGTATTTTCAACAACCTAAATATGCCCAAGACTTATTATGTTTTTGTGCTGTCTGCTTGTATGTCAGTTTGTATGTGAAAATTGTGGCAGCCATTTCCATTTACAACTGAAATAAAGTATAAGGACAGCTGAAAATATCTCAAAGTCCAACAAATAAAAACCTAATTGAATTACCATATAGGAACTATAATTAGGTGGTTCCAGCCTGAAAGAGAAAACAAACACAACTGCGTTTGCAAATCTAAAAAGCCTACAACTCAAATCCTTCTTTTAAAGAGTTAATTTGACAAGTGCTGATGTTGCTTGCATGGTGCATCACACTCGTGCTCTTGTCAATTTTTCTGTCTTAAGGTTTTCTTATATACAAATAATTCCAAAAGTGAATTCACTAGTACCTGGTTTATAAGTAGTTGTCCTCTCAAGTATGTCATTTTATAATTGTTTCTTTGTATTAAGGAAAATGGGAAGGAAGAAGATGACGGAGACCTGCTTGTATCGGTTCCAGGCAGTTCTTACTCGAAAAGAGAAACTGATGTTTCCGCTATCGTTATCAGAGAACATTCACCAATTGTTCCACCCTAATTGATGCATTTAAAGATGGTATCTGTGCAGTGCTTGTATTTTGTTGGATAATGTGGCAATAATTATAATTATATTATTTGACTTTGCCACTATGGCTGAATTGTTCAACTTCCACTTTTGTTGATGGATGTGTTGATTAATAGAATTAGTATGTTATGGCATCACATACAACTATTAAGAAGATTCTACAGTCTTCAATGTAGTTTTAGATAGCTACATTATATAATTTTTTTTTTTTTGATAGAAAGATGAGAGTAGCTCCTCAAATTTTATTTTGTGTCTATGGTGGTTTGAACCTATAACCTCTTAGAAGTCATCTTAGTTAGCTATTACTTAAGCTACTAGGTCATTTGCGCTACATTATATAATTTTAATAAAGATTATAAAACTATAGAAAAGATTATATATAAAAATGGAATTTGTGACGAAATTTGTTTTAGGAGAATTTCGATTTTCTTTATTAATCAGGAAAATAGACACCTTAACTGATAGTCTGATTGTAATGAGTGCAATACTGATAACTGCCTTTTGTTTTCTTTTAATTTCCTCTTTGATGTCATGTAACCGGTATGATTCGATAACATGAAATGCTAGATAGTATTGGCTATGTAGTATTGCAATAACATGAAAAATAAAGAAGTAAATACCTACTTGCTAAGTCGTGATGGATTTTAGAATCATATGGCGACTCACCGCTTTGATGATATTACTTGTGAGATACATATACGTATATACTGAGAAATTCTTGGAGGCATTATGATCAGTTCCTGCTACGCTAATAAGATCTCCTTCGCTACATTGCATCCTTTGAACACGTTACTGAATTTGGGTGTTTCTAAAAGAGGCTTAATTTTGAGTTCACAAGGGCAAACACAGTTAGTGGAGTTGCATTGATTTACAGTAATTCTTACGTTGTGCTCCGCAAAATAGGCTAAGAGGGGAGGGAATGAAATGAAAGGGGATGGAATGGAAGGGGAAGAAACAAAATTATATGTTGTTACTTATTACATAATAGGAGCGGAAATGAGAGAAGGGTTTGGATTAATGAGTCTTATCTTTTCCTCTACACCTCAATTTGGGAGGGACAAATTTGAGCTATATGAGGGTAAAAAGTTACTCCCTCTTTCATACCTTTCCATTCAATATTGTTTTGTAGAGCAAATAGCATGGTTTATTTTACCTTCTTCTTCCCTCCCTTCCATCCATTACTCCTCTCTGAAACATTATTGTCAGAATTAATTCTTTGAATGCCATATTTTCTGACAATAATGCTTAACAAGAATTAATTCTTTCTTCCTCAAACCAAGTTTAATAAATTAAGATGCTTGTGAGTGGTTAGGCATCATTGAGATGGCCTGCAGTACTGTTGGCATAAAATGGGTGATTATTTAAGTCTAAGATTGCAACAAGATGGGCACTTAACTGAAATAAGATCACTAAAACTAAACTTCAAAGAAATAGCACAACAACTTAAATTTTATTGTTGACAAGCTGGAACAACAACATCCATGAAATTAATAAAAGCAGCTGAATATGGAGCAACAAGTAGCTTGCTGTCACCATCAACAACTAAAGGCTTCAACTCAGGGATCTGATTGTCAGCAGTGAGTTTGAGAGGTTGGCCATTGAGTAACATGACATGGCTCTTGAGATTGCCACCTTCCGGTGTAAGATGATACTCTTCCCTTCGAATGCTTAGTTCAGAAATTGAAGCTGTCTTAGACATGTCGAGGCCGTAATCCCCAACAAGTGCAACATCGAAGGAAGTTGAGTTTGAGAGGTTTATGAACAGTGAGGTTATTCCGGGCTGCTCATGAAAAATCACAAAAGAACACATTTATTCAAAGAATTGTATAAAGTTGCACTCACTAATTTTGTTCAATCAGTGTAAGAGATGAATGTATTATTGATTTTTCCTTTTTTTGTGCATGACATGTTCATAAAGGGGTAAAGGGTGATTTCGCGCGCGCGTGTGCTTCTGATAATGTATGAAATGCTAGTTACTTACCCCATCCTTCGAGCAGTGTGTGTAGGACCGGAAGTAAGGAGAGCCATTACAGGTGGTTTCAAGAACTCGCTTTCCCATCAGTCGGCTCCAGAGAAGTGCACTGGAAAAAAATATCAGCAAACAAAATTAGTATATCAGCTATTTAAAACTTAGCCAACAAAAAAAAAAATGTTGCCCTTTGTAATAATGCAGTTCTATTTATATTAGGACTTGCCTATAGTAGTCAGGATTAGGAACAAAGGTTGTTGTGTTGAGGAGACCATAGTTTCCTCCTATCAAGGCTTGTCGACAAAACACTGAGTGGCCATACACAGAGACCATGGCAAGTTGATCCAAGTACCTTCGAGACAGAAACAAAAATTCAGTATTCTATGAACAGAGAAAATTATTGAGATGATTATAAGATTATTATATAAAATCATACTCACCAGAACGTATTGACAAAAGAATCTGAAACATCTTTACCGCCGCTGTTATAAGCACCACCAGACTCGCCAACCCATGGAGTGCTCCATGGACCAAAGTTTTTGACAACCTCCTGAACAGCCTTATGGGTGCTAGCTACTTCAGATAAGTAGGATGGATCAAGGATTCTATTTATTAGATTATTATCATTTCCTGAAAAAAAAAAAGAAGAAGAAATAAGATCGGTAATTATAAAAAGAGTACTAAAAAGAACTCTCTCAATATAACAATAATACTGAATTTAGGAATATGAATTTGGATAAAGTACCTGGACCAAGATTATAGATGTGGTGAGTTACTACATCAACAACATTAGGACCAGTGGCTTGAAGCATTTCGGCAAACCACTGCGTGTTAAAGAATCCTCCTGGTGCTAACAACCTTGGTCTGTCTTTAGCATGAAATCCCCTGTAAATTTTGTGAATTATCCTTTTTAATTTGATCAAATCCTGAGCATATAAGGTGGCATTCACTTTTGCAGAAACTCCTTCTCCACATAACTCATTTCCTACATACAATTGTCAAGTTTAGGACAAAGGAGACACAAAAAAATCAATGTATTGTAGAAACATGGCAATTAAAGTTAGTCAAATATGGTAAAATGTTGCTAGAATAAAATTAAATAATTGAGAAGCTAATATTATTTTAATTGAACAAAAGATGTAATTGTAGGTACCGAATTCCCAAGAGTCAATTTTGTAGCCCTTAAAAACAGTATATGCGATGAAGTGACGTGCATCCGTAGTGTCCCAAGGACCAACATATTCTGTGCTGTTGGTCACTTGTTTCCTCCCATTGAGTGCATTCAATCCAAATGTCAAGATGGCTCTGTAAACATCGAATACATGATGTGAAGATTTCGAAGGAAAAAATGAAAGAAAGATATCAATACTTTGTTTTGGAAAAACATTATTTCCTGGTTTACATTCAATGCCCCTTTAATCTTTTTTTTTTACCTTTATTTTAAATGAACAAGGTTTTGAAGTATTAATACTTAGACCAGCACTTTTGCTTGCATCTTGCTCTGGGAGCTATAACAATTTGCAAATGAAAACATCTCCCTTCAAACTCTTCTTATCAACAATTTAAGTTTCAATGTTGAGTCAACACATATGGGCTTTTGAATTAACACTTATATGTATTTATATTAATAGTTGAATGTTTGGATAACAAACTGATTTGACGATAGCTACTACGTATTACCAATTAATTAATTTAGTTTTCTTACATGTAATTTTATGCTACAATCGATATTAGTGCTATGTTTTTCATGAACAAAAAAAATGGAAAACACAATACCCTGTTTTATTAAAGAAGGCATTAATCTCGTCCCACCGTCTCATGGTAAGACACCCCCATGAAAACGTAAACATCCCATTTGGATCTTTTTTAAACCCTTCACAATGTCTTCGGTATTTTCCTACACCGTAAATAACTTGGTCTTGCAATGACCCTCCTAACCTTATTCGCAAGGTCTTAAAAGCTACAATTTATGAATAAATTATATTCAAATTTTCATCCAAATAAATAAATATATGATAAAAAAGAAGTTCTAGAATTCTTAGCTGGTTACCTTTGATTGCATTGTACAGAATGGGACTTGTTAGATCCTACAAATAGTTCAGCATAAAATTTTCAATAAAATGAATGAAAGTTAACAAATATATATGCTATCAATATTTGCAACAAAAAAGCTCTTAGTTGCTATCAATCAAAAAAAAAAAAAAAAAAAAAATTACGAGCCCACTTTTTTATTTTGGCAATTGAATTGAAATAGACCAACTAGATCTATCTATATGGATTTTAGTGGTTTTTTTTTTTAATATTATTGATGGACTTGACATGAATAAATCAGACCTAATCAGGTATAAACTTTTCTGGCTTTTTGTAGATTGGATTTTATCAACAATTCACAACTAATAGAAGAAAGTTTAATACTGGCTTAAGCTTATCATAACTTGAATTCAGGAAGAAAAAGAAACAAAATAATAAGATAGCTACAGCTAGCAATTGATTCCAGACATCCTTTTTTCTTTCTTTTGTTAAATGACAAGAAAATATGCTCTAACAAGTTGGGATGACCGATCACATAAGATGATGTGCAGTGTTGGTAATTTAAATTTGTTCGTAGGTGACTGAGATCTTATTAATTTCGAGATACCAAAAACACTGATGATCTTATATCTAACCCAAATGCACCTTCTATTACTATACATTAATTACTATACATGTGATACCAAACATCTTATTAACATATTGATATTAAACAAACCACACATCTCAAGAACAATATATCAAACATACTAAATTTCAACTATTATGAAAAACTAAAAAATTTTCCAAGGTATTAGCATACCAAGTTTAAAATAGAGGAGTTGTACCAGGGGCACCACCCATAGTTGCACTTATCTTTAGGCCACCAATCGATGGTGGCACATACCAAGTTTTCATCGGTCTCTTGTATAGCAGACACTACTCTTACAGCTACTGTGACATTTTCTGTTAGACTTGGCGAACTGCTTGTAGAAAGAAGAAGTGATGAGAACAATAAAAGTGAGAGGAAATATAATTTGGATGACATGATAATGCAGAATAAAATGGAATGAATTTTGAAGCAAACAACACTCAGATGGGTATTAATATAAGCCAAAACACTAATGCAGTTATTTTATGTTTGAGATAAGCTTATCTAAATATAGAAAATTGGTTTGTTTATAACGTGCATATCCAACATATATAGCTTTACGTAACCCAACAGGGTAACTAAACGTTGCTAGATATAATTAGCCTATATATATGATAAGTTATTCTATATTTGAAAAAAATAAGATATGTTATAAGTAATATCTAATTACAGAATATTGTATTTTGCGATAAGTAAAAACTAAAATCCTCTGGGAAATAGTTGAATATCTTAAAACTGGAATTTACTTTGGATAGTATGTTCTCAGTTGTACAGTTAGATAAGTAAATTATATTAAAAATTCGAAAACATCTATATGAACTAAATGGGATTGATTTCTTAAGAAAAAATTAATTATTAGCTCTAACTATATAAAGTAAATTAGATTTAAAAAATTCAATTTGTTATAAATAATTATAAGTCTTGAAGTACAAGCAAAACTGAGTCATTCTTAGTGTTAGTAGAAGCAACTTGAAAATGATTTGTATTTAATGTTGTTGAAGTTTAGCTATTTTGTCGATTATTAAACTAATGTTTTAAATTCAAGTATGAAAAAAAAAAAATTAATCACTAAGATAAAGGGAAAATCCAACATACAATTTGCAGGATACAGATTATAGTTTATAGCAAGATCAATTGTTCTTCTAATAAAGTTTTTTTCTACTGGGAAAGGAGCTTAGGTGCCATTTAATGAGTTTGATTTTGATTGAATAAGCTCAATAAAGCATGTTTTAACAAACAAAAGAACAATTTAATCTAAACACACTTCATTTGTTTCATATTCATTAAGATTGTGAATTATAGGAGAAGTCAGGTGGTGGAATGGGAGAGGGTATATATGTAAGGCGTAATTTTTTATATACCCCTTAACTCTTATGTAATTTCTTATTTCTCCCTCAACACTTCAATATCTTTTATTTACTCCTCAACTCTTATTTATGTTTCTTATTTGCCCTTCCCATTAAAATTAGAAACTAAATTATGATTATCCTCTTGAAAATTGATTATTTGATCTGTATTAATTTCATATGGACAACAATACCCTCCTCATCCCCAATTGCACTTGAAATCTTGAATAGATCTCTTTGTTCTCTAAGTTGATTCTAAGTCAGTTCTATAAACAAAACATTGCTTCAGACAATCCAACATAAATGGCTCATCTCTATCTCTAACTATATCACCGGAAACTGTTTCCTTTGACAATTTATTATTCTAGTACTCTTGTGATCCAAATGTTATTTTCCTTAATATAAACTGTAAATGCTCCTTTTTTTCATTTTCCTTTTTGGGAGGGCTGATAGTCATTGAGATCTTGCCTGAGCAAGTGGTTTGGAGCTTACAAGATGGAACCAACGAAGAGCCTTGTTTAAGCAAGGCACTTTGATGAAGAACACTCAATCCCAGTATATATCAAAACACATCTTTGTTTCCGTATTGACCAAAACAAATTGGCCAATTGTGTGAAGTCAGGTCCAAAGGTCATAAAGATTATCGATCGGTGTGTACCGGTGTACAGTGTACTCCTCAAATAATCAAGAAACTTTTGGTTATTGTGTAGCTAGCTAAAGAATAAACAAAATTGTCCTAGCAATTAATTCAAAGAAATAACTATATGCTCTACTGTTTTGGGGTCGATTCCACACACCTAACATGATGGATTTGAAGCTTCTCTTACTGGTACCGGAATCAGAGAAGCAAATTTACATTTTTCTTCGATACTTGCTGTAAAAGTTAATTTACTGGTTTATCTATACTCTACAGCATCCTACATCGATTCAGCAAAAAATAAAAACCACCTTTAGAAAAAGGTTGCTATAAGGCAAGTAGGCAACTATATACTTTGCAAACATATATTAAAAGAAAAAATCACCAGCAGCGTTGTGTCGCATGTACTGCCAGAAATCCAGTAGTCAGTATAGAACAGTCATATATAAAGAGACTGCAAATTTTGAACAGGTGTGAGAGATGAACATGATATGGAGAACAAGCATGAGAAGATGCAAGCAATCAGCAATGAAATAACAAAATATGGGAAACTGAAAATGAAATATTAAGATAAAAGAGACGTATTGAATGATTTCCTGCGAGGGTGTTTTTGTCCGTACTAAATTTAATCAAGAATGAACCATCAGTTTTTAAAAGGGTAATCATAATTTAGTTTCTAATTTTAATCGGAAGGGCAAATAAGAAACATAAATAAGAGTTGAGGGGTAAATAAAATATATTGAAGAGTAGAGGGAGAAATAAGAAAATACATAAGAGTTGAGGGGCATACAAAAAATTAAGCCTATATGTAACTTCTCCACCCTGGTCCAAACCAAATTAAAACAAAAAAAAAAAAAATTGCTCATTTTGTTATCTATATTTAAGGGATAAATAAAAAAAATGTGCTTAAGATCCAAAATAATTATAAAATGGGCCTCACAAAGCAATTACCTTCCACTTCAAAAAAGTTGATTTCCTCTAATACTTGCTACATGGATTTTTATCCGCTGCCATAGTTTTGATGGCAGATGGATCCCACAATAAAACACTCCCTATTATTTAAAGATCTCAGCCGTCTAAATTAATTTCAACCGTCCAGATTTACTATAGCAGCACGCTGCCATCACAATTATGCCCCTTGCTACATCATATGGTAGGAATCCACATCCTCTATAGTACTGTAAATTTTAGATTATTATGTGGGTTAATTTGGACCGTTGGATTAAGAAAATGGGGTGTACTATCAAGACGGTTGTGGTTTAGATTCACGGTGCCCATTAATTTATATGTTACAATACTATAGAGGATTGAGAGTCATATGGTAGTGTGGCTAGCTCTGTCCCCTACGAGTTTGGTGACATTGTCGAGTGCATTAATTTAAGTTAACACTTTCATATTTTGGGGATAATTTATACTCTAGAAAAGAGTGGTAGCTTTTGAACCACCTCAAGCATACCACATTATCAATATTACTTACTATTGATTATGTCTAAATCTCTTCATCTACTTTGATTCAATAGCTTAATTATGTACTTTCCTTTTCCTCATTAAATAAGATTTGTATGATATGTTCAAGACAAAAAATGTAACCTTAAAATAGTCCAACATATATGTGTTATTATAAATTATTAAATTATTATATTTATATCAAGAATTTAAAAATTATGTTCACATTTTGTTTAATATAAATATTTTCAAAAAAATTTTATTTATTATTTGATGTAATTTTGCAGGGTGAAGCCATAACAGCACCGGTACATAATAACAATACAAAACCATATGACCAAATGTGACGAGTAACTACATGCTAATAATTAACTTGTGTAGATCACCTTTCTGCCACATAAAATGCTAAAGGTTGCTACTGTGTACGTAACAGAAATCCTTAGAAATTGCAGAATGTAGATGCATTCATATACTAAGACTGTTGCAGACTTGAAGCAAAAGACATAACAAAATTACATCCCATTCTTCATAACCTGAGGCTCTTGATCATCAGACTCCTCAAATGTCCCTTCATTGCGAAAACATGTACCAAATCATAACCTTTGCATCAATTACAGTTTTTATACCTATTTTTCCTGATAAAGGTTTAGAAAGATTCAGCACTGATGTATGACATAGACACCTTAAAAACTCTGCTTGGCTGGAGAATACACTAATAAATTCACAGGATCACGCAACCGAATCTTCTTGCTGTTGTCACGAGTCTCATCTCTGTCAAAAGTAGGAACGATGAACAATCAAGATCAATATTAAGAGTTTTGTTTTGGGGCAAATGAAACGAAAATGCTGAAAATTATCGTGAATTATTATATTTTTACACTCTTTTTTTTTTGTTTTTTTTTACTTTTGACTTCTCTACTTCGGCCATAATGCTAAAGCTAACTTTGGACCAATACGAGGTGATCAAATCCACTTCAGATGTACCAATTTAACACGGTACAACAATGTCCTAAAGGTTAGTGGTGTCATCTGAATTCACTACAAGATTGTCTGTACTCTGCACAGGTTACTACACCAGATGCAGTGCTGATAAAGTGCCATTTCATTATTATGAAGTATGAACAGAAGGGTAGTGTAGGGTGTCAGACAAACCGACCATCTTTGGGTTTACTTAGTAACATCTTTCTGGGATTGATATACATATTTGACCCCAATCAGTAAGCATAAAACCAGAAAAATGTTTACCAAATGCTGTCCGGTGATGAATTATTCTGATGCTGATAATATTAAACAGGTACTACACTGATAAATTAAACAGAAACTTACGTAACAATTTTATGCCTGATGAAGGCTTCATGACTACATGGATTGTCGTGATGCTGGCAAATGCTGCAGGTGAATTGAGGTACTCCTTTAGTTTCTTGTCGTCTTCAAGTGCCTGGCCCCCGTAAATAAGCTTGAAATCTTGCACTGATTGGGGTGCATTTGCAAAACCTTTGGAGTAGAAAAACAAAACTTAACTAAAACAAAATCATGACCTGATGATGTTTTTTATAATTATAGCATGTTGGTTATTTAGGAGTGGATGCATGATTGTTCTTTTATCAGAGAATTCCCGTCCCCACGAGGTACCAGTTCGAACAGCTACATACTAGCCCAAAATAGAATATTCTCATCTTTCAAGTGTTTCTGCTTAGTAGTTCTATTCTTTTCCTTAAATAGGGTCTAGTAGCCAGATCTAAGAATTCAATGAACAACTAAATAATAATTCCATTAATCAAAATTTGAAGTTGAGTGAAAAATTGACAAAATCCTCCGTATTCATGGAATAATTTCATTATTACATGGAAAATAAACTAAAAAAATGAAGGAGAAGATACTGACCGGGAGGCCACTGTGGGAGGATAGTTTCTTTAAGATTTATAATCGTTGTGTCGGTCGAATGTGTTGTGGGGCCTATGTCTGATCCATCATGCAAGTGAAATTGGATTTGAAAATTCTCCTCTCTTCTTATCTCTTCATCTTCTGTCTTTCCTTTGTCGTCTTCAACCACCTGTGCTTCCTCATCCTTCCAGCGTATTGCTCTATCCATCTTACGAAATGTAGCAGGTTGATACAAAATATATATTGGAGATGAAGACAGCTAAAGTCACCTGCCGGAGACTGTAGACAGCTAAAGTCAGCGCCAAAAGACTAAAAATCTACATAAAATAGTAAGCTGTATCCTGCTTTTGCATAACTATATGCAAGATGTAGTTTCCTAAAATTTCCAATAACTTGAAAACTTATCTTCAACTCAAGGGGGGCCAGCATTCCCCCGTCGTCTGTCCTTCGGTTCATCTGAATTCTATGAACATGATAAGCAAGTAAATTAAATTTAAGAAAGAGATGTAACATGAGAATTAATTTCTTACCACTAAATCTTTCAGTAAAGGATGCGATATATTAATAAAATCACATAAATAGAATATAAAGAATTTTGTTATGAATAGGTTTTCAATCGCATAATCGCATGAGTCAGGAAACACAAGCTATGTAAAAATAGCATATATATGAAAGCGCCAAAATAGAAAAAAAGCAGTAATAAGTACACAAATACACTAATTATACATGCAAGATGATATGTTCTGTTCTTTAGTTGCAAACAATTATAAGACATGGCTAAAATGTATTTCATTTAAGATCTAAATGATCACCTACAACGATTCTCGTCTTTCCTTTGTATTCATCAAAAGACGCCTGTGTGCCTGCGCTTTGCGCACTTCCCTCGAATCAACCTAGAAAAAGAATTCTAAATACCGCGGTTTATCAGCGTGCAAAGCTAAATTGGAGTTCTGTAGGGGCAATGCAGTAAACAGAAGTAGAGAACCAAAATCTAGCCACCTTGGAACAAGATCTATAATTCTGTATCATTGTGTATCAGTTGTCTAAAAAAAAGTGAATCCAAGATGCAAATCCGTTGTTTCTTACATTGTGACATTGTGCCTCCACAGTCAAAGATAAGAAAACTTTTAAGATTAGTCACGGAAGACCAAAAAAATCTGTAATTCAGCTCAGACTGAGGTTACTTTTAGTAACAGGCAATGTAAGAGTAAGACCATTGTTTAGGATCTTGAAAGAAAAAAATGTGAGCGATTTTCAGAATCAATTCCTGACAAAGTATCCTGGTATGACACATCATATGTTTGCAAAATATGGCAAAAAAAAAAATTTTTTTTTTTGAGAAAGAGATACAATTAGCTTTCCTCTCAGATATACAGACAAGTTTCATCTAACTGATATATACCACCTCAAATTCAAAGCTTTTCAGAACACAAATGTTGTAAATTATGTGCACGTTACAAGAATTGCTGTATGAAATCAAATAGCCAATTAGATCATTACAATTGAATCAATGGGACTCTTCACACAATTACACTAACCCCCAGAGCCCCAAAAGAAAAAAAGCTAAAGAAAAGAATATTCTTCTAATGTGGAAAATTGATAATTAAAAAAATGGGTGAACTCAACAAATTGAGCCTGCCCTTTCCCATGACCTAGTTAAACAAAAGTAATTCCTCAGGTTTAAGTGGCCACTAACTTCTGCACTTATATGAGCATTCATCCCACGGTGGAGATGCTTTTGACCTTCCTCATAAGAGAACTTAATTGTAAAATAAAAAAACAGCAAAGGATTACATCTTTACCAGATATCTACAAGCTACTCAGTAGGTCAAACGCACCATGAACTTTTAGCCAGTGCAAGATACAACTAAGCAGAAACAACCCTATAAGGGCTCAAGGATGTGACAGTTCCTTACAAAATCACTAGAGTAATTAACATGTTTCGTCCAGAATGGTTTAAGGTGTTTGAAGCCTATGTCGAGCCAAGGTTTACACTGGCCGTTGTAATGTATTACTGCAGCATTTCTGACATTATCAATTTTTGAGTTTTCTTGGTACCCTAACCCTAGCATGTGCCATGCTGGGTCAATGGGATGAACATGACCACGGAATGCTATTAAAGCTGGTGGTAATGTGCCAAATTTCCAAAGCGTAAGGCCAGATTTTATGTTCTACAAGCATAGAAAAAATAAGAGAATTAAAAGCAGTCAGTGTTGTCATACTAGTTAAAACATGTACACACTGGTCCATCTCAGTTTACTGAGAAACCAGCGGTTCAGATGTAATTGATGACCTAGTACATAAGAAATTCTATTAATAATCCTTTAGTGAATAATGTAGATAATTACAGTTCCTGCCAACAGAGTCCTAAAGATACTCTCTCTCCCACCAAAACTCAGCGTCTTAATCCAAATACGATATGTTTACAATGCTGAAAAATATTTTTAGCTTGCCCATAACTACAGAATAACTCAAGGAACAGGATGGTGAAACCAGAGAGCAAATTTATTAATTATTCTTGTAATTGGTTATTGGACCACCAATGATTCATGCTGACAGAGCAAATCACCCTGCAGATGTTCTACTACTAGTATATATAAATTTAGAAAGTAGGAAAGAAATTAAATGATTACCTCCTTAACCCAGAAATGAAATGTCTCCCTAATGTTAGTCTTTCTCCAGGCACTCAGGTCAAAGATGTTCATTCCAAAAGCCCATGGGCACTCATTAGGGTCTAGATTAGCAACTATCTGAGGATGAGAGAAGTTGAAATATGTCTTAAATCGCTTAGACATTACCCATTTGTCATCCCCATTGCATGTCTCCACTGCCCCCATGACCTTCCCTTGTAGGTCAATCTCCCATAGAGGTGACAAATCACGCTGGATCACCACATCATCATCAAGAAATAATACCTTCTCTAAGTTTGGAAATAGCTGTAACAATGTAAAACATGAACAAGACTAAAGTTAATCAACATATTGATGCTGGACATTCACATGTACATGGGTTGTAATGCATGAAAGAAACAATTGGCTAGTGGAATAAGCATAAATCAACCCATTTAAGACTCTACTGTATGATCTAACCTGGTCCCCGTATTTGACATGCAAGTGATCTCATGTAAAAAGATAAAAGTTAAGGTTGCTTAGTAGGCTCCGCAAGTTACCATTTAGAGTCCAGATATTCAAATATTGGTTAGATAAAGGTAGCATACTTATGAACCATGAGTGCGCCTATCTCCAATAGAAACATGTGGATTTATACAAAAGAATTAATGTTAAGATAAAACATGTGATATCACAAGTATAGCTCTATACACCGTAAAATATCAAATCTCAGTGGTACCTCAGGAAGAAATATCCTCAGATGATTGAGAAGGGAGATATACATCGGGCTTCTGGCCTGGAGTTTTGAAGCAAAAGCCCTAGGATTATCACCCCCACTGATTACTGAAGCACGATTACCATGGTAATGACTCCTCACAAAGTGGTGGTTCTCCAAGGCCTCCAAAACCGGCACATTTTCTCTAGTCAACCAGCCAAACTGGTGTACACTCTTCACTTCTACGATAGCCGGTGATACGGGATGCAACGCAAACCATGAATGCATTCCAGGATATGTCTTCTTATCAGTTATTATATGGAACACCATTCTCTCAGCATTTTGTGAAGATTTGATGGCCGATGATACAACAACAGATGCAGCAAGGATGTTGTCAGTGGCAAGGACTACGTGGTGGTACGAGTTATCTGAGAGGATCGGGAGCAGCTCAGGTGGTGGTAATTGTTTCCTGGCATGTGCATTGGAGGAATACTCATCTGTCAGACGAAGAGAGAGGCAGTGGATGCCTCTTGGTACTGCACTTGCGGCATAATGCTTAAACAGTTGTTCTGAAAGTCTGGATTTTTTAATCTCTATATTCATGTTTTCCATCTGAAGAGAGAAATAAAAGGAAAAGGATCCAATAAGAGACCATCTGGACTAGTATTTTGGTTTCTAGTGGAACCAGTACTCCACCTCTTCGTTTAAATCAGCTTTTCAAAAATGCACAAACAATTTAAGAGGGTTTCTATACCGTAGCCTTCAGCTTCACGGCGAAGGTTTTAGCATCATATTTGTTATTCTTCATTTGAGACATGAACTCATGAAATGTATCGGGTAAGTTTTCTGAAAGTGGAACTTCCTCTCTGTCGACTCTATGAAGAACCTCATACAGTTCTTTCACTAGTTTCTGATCAGAAACACCATACAAATGAACCAACTCATAATCAGCTAAATTAGTTGAATAAAGAAAAAATAATAAGTTTCAATTAAATACTGGCGTGTATACCGCACCTTAGAATTGCTATTGCTCTTGCCAAAGATGCTGGGTCCAATATGCCTTTTGAAACAATCTTAAAAGACAGAAAAAAAAAAAAATCAATATTAGTTCAATAACAGTAATTTATGTTAGATATTGAAGAAGCTTTATATCTGAGATATCATGGGTAAAGATATTTTTTTGTAACAATGTTTGGTTACCGACAAACAACATAAGCTAACAAAAATTTATAGCCAACAAACAGCGGGCCTTTTGTTGGTACATTACCAATTTTGAAAAACCATATATACAATAATTTACGTCTGGCTGGAGCATTATATATACCGAGAATTTTATAGGGTCGAATGTCATTTTATGTGAAATTGTCATAAAATAAGTTTTAACACAAGCCTTCAGTGTTCAACAAACCCAACTTACAACAATTCATCACACAGGGGAAAAACAATCCAATTTGAGATACCAGAGAGAAACCCAATGCGAAATCAATAATGCAGAGAACTGCCATGTTGGAATTTTTTCTTTCTTTCTTTCTTTTGAAATCCCCCGTCCAAATTACGGAACAACCAAGTTTCATTTTCGGAAGATTGATTCGGGCAATAAAATTGTCTCCTAACAGCTCAACAAAACTTGCGAATTATCACATTATCAGACAGAATGCTAGCTCAATTTGTGGCTATCAAATTCTAGAGCTAGCCTAGCAGATTGCTGATAGAAAAGAACAAGAGAAGAGCGTGCTCACCGAGGGAAGAGCATTCGAGGCCCTCGAGCGTGACAAGGGCGGTGCGGATGAAGACAAAGGGGAGGAGGCAGGCGCAGAAGAGGACGAGATAGAAGAGGGAGCGGTAGGAGAAGAAGGCGGAGGAGGAGGCGGGAGAGGTGTGGTGGTGGTGGTGGTGCGGGGGCGGCAGCAGCGGAGGAGGTGCGGCGGGGCCGACACGGAGCTTCATGGAATCGACGAGGCCGCCATTGGAGATGGTGATGCTCCTCATGCTGGGGGAGATCCGCAGCTGCATCTTCTTCTTATTCTCCTCCGCTGGCTGCGCCGCTGCGCCGCCGACGACGGGGGCGGGATGCGAGCTGCGGCGGCGGCGGCGGTGGCGGGGTGGATGCGGAAGCCCAGCTGGTGGGATGATGGTGTCGCAACAGGGAAGCGCATTTGCAACGCCAAACTCAAAATGGGACCGAAACGAAAGGGGAAAACGGGAGAAGGGTGGAAAAGAATAAAGAAGGGCTTCTTCTCTTTTTTTGAGAAAATTCATATCCCCCGTTGTACTGCATTGTGCAGTTCACAACGCCAGCCGTTGGATTGTCTTGATATTCGTGCCAGCGCGGATCTCGGGACGATCCAACGGCTGATTTTGTGAACTGCACAGTGCAGTTAAGTTAGGGGATGAGCCTTCTTAATCGTCTGTTAATTCGTTTGTTTGTTCGGTTATTTTTTCAGTTGGTTTTTTTATTATCACGGGGATGAAGGGATTAGCAGGGTGGGTCCAAATGGAACTGACATCCCCTGGAATACTCCACGGCTGAAGTACTGCCCAAAACAAAACCTGCCCCTATAAATTCACTTAGCACGGCAATCGAGGCTGTCCATATTCTTTTTTATGTATAATATCTGACCACTCTTTAATATAGAGTGACTGACCATTCCAAAAAATATGGACTCGTGCAAATGGGGAATATTAACTGTAGGGCCGACCCTGTTTTAGTTTTTCTTTTTTTTGATGTATACTGAATATTTGGATTGAAAATTAATGGCTTAGATGGTAGTTTTTTTAAGATGTGTAATAAAAAAAAAAATGAGAAATGGATAAATCTGAACGGTCAATTTTGAAATCAATTTAAAACAAACAAAAAAAAACGAAATGGAAAAAAGTAGGTCATACAATTGAACTGTAATATTAAGTTACTAACAGATATGGACCCATTAGCATTTACAGTTGTGGGAATTGGGAAAGTAGATTTGTTTTGTTGCAAAATTGAAATGGCGTTGTCTGATTTTGCTGATTGTATGTTGAAAAAATGCCCGGGTAGGCGGGTAAACCGTATTTTTAAAGGATTTTGCTGGTGTACAACTGAAATATTTTGTACAACTCACATTATGGTGCAACTGATGGTTATAATAACTTCTATTGAGATTTTACAAACTTTCTTTTTTTTGCCGACCAAATGGGTAAAACGGGCAAAGAAAAAAATTAAAATAGCAAGTACGTGATGTCACCAGCTAGAATTCAATACGGGGCCACCATCTTTCACTCCTGGTTAAATGGCTAATAAAAATTAGAATCAATTAAGGGCGGACACCCAGCACTCAATTTTCTTTTCCCTTGATCACGCCTATTAATTTCCCTTCTGTCACCGCAAGAATAGAAAGTCAATTGATTGTCCCGCAGGATTGATAGAGTGATTTACAAAATTGATCGAACTTTCTCAGATGCATTTAGAACAAAATTTTACACTAATTTGTTAGTTCTTTCTAGAATTGGTGAGACACAATATTAAACTTGCTGAATGTTCTCTTCAAAAAAAAAATAAATAATAAATAAACTTGCTGAATGTTCTGCGAGTTTTGTATGATCTTTTTCCAAAACCATGTAACTGGCTATAAAAAAATGTATAAGACAGGGATTTATTATTTTCTTTTGTTGAATATATGTGATGGAGAGGGAGAGGGCTGCCATGTAGGGGTGTCAAAGTGAGGAGAGACTGGCCATGGCGACCATGATGAACTGCAGAGAGAAAATGTCTGAACTCTATACAATAGATATGATAGGATTAGGAGGGGTGATCATTAATGACGAACAGGGTAAATGAGATTTTGAGTATGCTAGCTATTTCCTGTTGTCATAATTGTGTGATTTACTGTTTTAAACAAATATAGAAATTATCGACTTGAATTTATTAATAAGCAGTTGTATTTAAGATAATTAATACATGCCAATTCTTATTTATAGGTATAAATGTCTATATTATCCTTTAGACAAATGAAGGGCTCATAATTGAAGTTGTACCATAATATTGGTTGGACAATAATTCTTGGTTGTACACCAGCATTATTCATTTTTAAATCATAGTTAGATAAATTACGGTGCCGAATCCATTTAAAATAGAGAAGTAAAGAGTAAATTAAATTTGAAGTCAACCGTTTTGGAAGGAATGCCCTTAGAAAATTAAGTTCAACGCTGATGCCTAATTGTTTGTTCAACTAAAACTAACGGACAGTGCCCATTCTGTTAGGTGCATATTTGGGCAAGCTCTTTTCTAATCTGAATGGGCCCGAATCTTATTTTCTTCAAATAATGAGCAACCGAATTAGAACATCTTTTGACGCTTCATAACAACCCTTCTTGTTTAATAGGTGAATATGTAACATTTCATAATTACATACATTATTTCAGGAGTCCCCCAAAACAAAACAAAAAAAAACTTTGCTTAAACATCACCAAACATCCCACCTGTGCTATAGAGTCATAAAGATAGATATCACCGCCCAGAACTTGCACAATAAAATATAAATCATGCCATAAATGAGGAAAGTGTAAGATGAGGTTGGAGAAATGTTATCCACTAAAAATGATGATTAAATTATCTAAACCTTGAATAACAGCCTCAAGAAATAGTAAAATAAATAAAATAAATGAACCTAATCTCCATTTAGAATAGCAAAGGAGATCTATAATATTGTTATATACATTTTTTATTTTTGAACCCAGTACCATATTATGTTTTGGTATCTATTCCTTCATTATTGGAATTAGCACATGAGTGCCATTCTAAAAGACCTTGTGAAAATTCAGAATTACTAGGTTCTTTGGAGGAAGAATCTGGCTGCTCTGAAGAAATTGCGCAGAAGCCACACGTGCACGAGTCAATTCTCTTGCGTCTACAGGGATTCTCCTCAGAATGAAGCCCCTAAAATAAGAAAAAGTAAAATATAAGATAATATAATATATGCACTTGAACCTTTTCCTAATATAAAATTGCTAAGGTTAAGCAGGTCTCTTTTTGTTTCTACAAGTCAACTTGTTACCAGCCCCCAACGAGGAGGTGATAAAGTACAGTATTACTTTGAAAACTCAAACCACTTTCATTAGGGAACTAACAATACCCAAGTTTCGTCTTGCTGAAAATTCTCTTTGCCGGAGGCTCAACTGATCAATGCTTCAAGATTTCAAGCAACGATGGTAATAAGTATGGTATGGTGGTAGGAAAAACTATTCCTAGTTTTGTTCTTTGCTGCTCTAAACAATAATAGGACTACATTTTGCTGTAGAGTTAATGGATGAGATGATATAAACGGAGTTGAGTGCCCAGATGATATGCTAGGATCATGATGAGAAAGCAAGTACCTCTATCGCACTCTTTAATCTCTTTATCTCAAGAGTTTGTCTCTCTGCCAGCTCATGGGCTTCTTGATATCGTTTTATTGCCGTAGTAGCTCTCTTGTGCTCCTTCATCACCTGATTTATGGATATGAGGAAGTAAGGTACCACTTAATGCAACAGGAAAAAGTCTCAATGTTTAACTACCTGGTCCTCAAGTTCTTTTATTCGTTTGATAGAAGCTGCTTCAATAAGAGCTCGGTGCTTGCATTCTTCATCAAGCATTCCTGTAATCTGGTAGCGAAGTTCAGCCATTTCTTGAGTAAGATCCTCTGCATCTTCCTTTGCTTTTCTCTTTTCATCTTGAAGCTCTTCCTAGCCCATAAAAGAAAGTGAGTGAGACATTGTCAAACCAGTAAGAATTAGTTTGAAACCTGTAATGCTGTACTGATAAGATTAAAAATCTAACCAATTTGTGTGACAGGCCTTTTATAAAAGAAGATTTCTGTATGGTAAATAGCCAAATATTTGATTCATCGCACAGTGGGTTTGGTAAATTTATGCATGAGATCCTTTGCAAAAGAGTGGTCCGTACCAGAAATAGGTTCTTGGTATTTGGTCCCACCAGATTCCATTTTCAATTTTATGAGGTCCAGTCATAGATTTAATGGCCAACTAAATAAGAACTCAAATACAATTTAGCAATGAAATATGTAATACTCGAGCAATTTGTTGAAATCCATCAAGTAATAAAGAGATAAACCTTAAGTTGCTTAACCAGAAATTCAGATTCCTTGACCTTATCCCTCATCTTATTCATCTCAACTTCTACATATTGATCATATGTAGCAACAATAGCAAGTTTTGAAAACAGCAAGTCCAGTGAATCCTCGCAACTGCTTAAGTAGAAGAAGAATAATTACTATCCAGATACTCCATAGATGGATAAGGATAGATAACATTGTTCCAGAACACCAAGCAAAGTACACAAAGTTAAAGTTTTTGGCTGGGCATATGAACACAGTCAAGCCACCACTTTGTTTTTCTGAAAGGTCCAGAAGAATAATCAAATGGTACAGGATTTTTAGAAGATATTTCAACAACAATTGTTATTTACTTCTTTTTTTTCATGAAATGCTCTTCTTAGGAGCTCTCGATAAATATATTATATTCAAGAATTTAACTAAGTTCGGGAACAAAAATCTCAAAAAAAAAAAAAAAAAAGAACATAACATAACATAAACAAATGACTCAAAAGATTTCTGTCCTGATAAAGAAAAATACCACAGTAAACTGATTCTATATGGCCAGTGGACTCAGTTATATTGAAAAAATGTTCTTAACATGGCTTGGATAAATACTGACATGCTCATATTTTAACAAGGACACAAGTTTTTTTAAGTACTTACCCAATGTAATCTGGGGAGCATAATTTCTTCTTCATCTCCAGTAGCATCCCTTGGTCAATATCCCCACCCAAATGTACCTTCACTTTCACTAATAAATTTTCAATTTCTGCCTCGGCTGTAGAAATGAACCTTCTAGTGTCTAACTTATACAATTCCAATTCCTTATTCTCTGTCTCTAGTCGGATAGTAGCTTCCCTTGACTCAAATAATCTATCCTCCAATTCATTCAAGTCGAGCTTCAAACTTTCAATCTCACATTGTGAATCCAAATATAACATTTCGAGCTTTTGTACCTGCAACACTGACTTCTGCAATTCCTCCTCCTTGTACTCTAACTCGTGCGTCAAACCCAAGCATTGGAATTCTGACTGCTGTAGTTCATTTTCCATTAGACTTAATTTATCATTTAATTTTTCAAATTCCCTCAGTTTATTTTCCAGGTTGTTTATATGTTCTTCCATGAAACTAGCTTCTGAGCTCCTAAGATTTAACTGATCTTGCAAATAATCTGCAATTTAAATTATTCAGCAACGCAACCAATATACATTACAAAATGTATAGTTCCTTTTGCTTTAATTTCTTACCTATTTCTTGATAACAGTTTCTTAGCTCTCCCTCCAATTTCTCGATATAATTTGTATCCTTCTGAGCAGGTCTTGTAGCCAGGATTCCATTGGACATTATTTTCTGCATATTTGCAATGATTATTCTAATCAGGGGATACAAAGCTTTAAATAAGATACATAAAAAGTTTCTAATTTTGAAAAACACCGGTCAGTATTGCTATGCAAACAACAAAGTATCAAACCAATTAGCTATCCTGTAGCATATGAATTATAAATAATATTATAGCTTAATAATAGATAAATTGGTGGGAGATCTAAGAAACTGTTATCAAGAAATAGAGACGGAAGATCCTTAATGATATTTTACCTTTTGATGCATCTGTGAACTCCAGCCATTACTTGATCCACTTGCCATCTGCATCAAATTTATGAAAAATTATAGGAAATTATCTAGTAATAATTTTGGTTTAAAGTAAGCTGTATTTAATTCTATGACTTTAGCTATTTGAATCATCCGGCTAGGTTAGGTTCCTACCATTACGTACACTCCTACATGTTACTTCTATGTTTTATTCATCATATATATGTCAATTAGGTTCTTACAGTACTACTTCTTACTTGGTTCCAAGTCCCATACCAGCATAATGCTACTAATTTCACCAGTGAGGAAACTCAATGCTTGTATATGCCAATTCCAACTAGAGCAAATTGGCACAAAAATATTTCATTTAAATGTATCCTTGACAAAGGAAAATGTCAACCTAAATCCCAAGTAAATTCATAAATCTGGATCATGCTCCCTATTCCCTATACAAATCATAACAGACCCATCATCCCACAAAACATAAGAGAGAATATTGGGTTAGTCATTTTATCAAACACCTTATGGGTGTTTAACAATCACATAATTCAAATACCAACTTTCCAACTGCCATTAACAATCACATCTGAAGCCTCATGAAAAATTCACATGTTTGAACCTTCCGTTGAGAAATTGAACTGACGAAATTTCAATTTAACCACCTTTTTTTTTTCTTTTCCAGTTTCAACGCTGAATTTTGAGGTCCTGAGCTGAACTTTCTTGTAGAGAAGACTTCTTACCCCTTAATTGAAACACTAATAATTGTGAACTTCACTTCAATTCAATTTGTTTCAATAGACTAGAATTGAACGTTCACGAATCATGATCAGTATGAATTGGTTGCCAGTAGAATTCCTTATAAATAATTCTAAACGATCCATGGATTACTTTAATTCACTTACATTGCCAATTTGCCATCCAACACACAGTTAGGGTTTGCGAATGCCATTGCTGATTGTACCTTACTTACACATAAAAGTCGAAAATCTTATCTAAAAAAAAAAAAAAAAAAGGCAAAGAGGGCAGTAAGTTAACCTTATCGAACCTTTTCAACACAAAACCCACGAGCAATCTGGACTATAATCCATTCTAGCTGCAGTCAAAGAAAACGAGGGCAGAGGAGAGGAATTTAAACAGTTAATCCTCAGTTTCGGGCGTGACTTCCGCACGCAATCCCGGCGCCCGGCGAATCTGATTCTAGCGAAGAACGGGCAGCGGCAGATTTCAGAAATTCGCTTCCTTGTCTGAAAGAAGAATCTATTTATTCCTATCAATGGATCAGAAATTCAAAGACCCGATCATATACTAATATTCTTTTTTGAGGTAAATCATATATTAACATTCATATTTCCACGATTTGTAAGAGGGGGAAAAGGACGAGATGGGAAGTAGGAACAAACAAATGAAAATTGTTTTAGTAATCAAAAGTCAAGTGTATATAAATCGGTAAATGGGAAAATGAGCACCCAATCTTTTTTTTTTTTTTTTTGGAGAATAGAACCCAATCCAAAACAACGCCGGTTTTTTCAAGGTGACGATTTGTACTAATGGGTTTATAAAAGGAAACCCAACAACAACAAATCCGAACGTGTTTAAATGCATTTCCATTATCCGATCCGATCAGTCCCGGAGGTGGTAGATTGTTGGGTCGGGTATCGGGTTGACGTCTGCTAGTATTTTTTCGGATCGGTTCGGGTTGAGCATGTTTGTCGGGTCTGGTCAGGATCTGCACCTCTGTTCCCGAGTCATCTCGGGTTTAGGTCAAGTTTGAATCAGTTTGACTTTTATAATTTCGGATAGGACGGGTTTTTCGGGTAGGATCATTGCCACTTGTAATCAGTCCGGTCATCAATTTAAGTCCGCTAATAATCATATATTTCAAAAGAAATATTGTTAATTTGTTATCGTCCGATCAGTTGTTCTTTTTATGTTAATTTAATTCATTGGCCAGGCGTTGAAGGTGCAGTATTTTTTTCTTTTTGTTTCAAATATAGATTTATGTTTCATTCAATTTTAATGTTTTATAACATTTTTGTACAATAATATAATGGTATTATTAGTACTCAGAACAAGCACTAAATATAAAGTTGTCAAATGTTTTCCTAGTCCTGACTACTGAGACCCATGTCCATATTAAACTCATACAAGTCATTTTGTTCCTTTTTAAATCCGTAGTTTAACTCTTTTTGGTGCTTATTCTCTTCTGTTTCACAAGTAAAACTTGTCACTTGTCAGTCCAAACTCCTTGAGTCCTTCTAGCAGCACTTCAAAATCCTCTATCCTTGCCAATCCAGAACAACAGGTGCCTGGTGGTATGCCAAATCCTCAATTGGTACAAACTCCCAGGACGGATCTAAGAAATTTTTAAGTCCGGACACAAATTGTCTAATGCATCAAACAAAGAGCTCTATTACATTGTATTTTGCTTGGCAAATTATTAAGCCCGAGCACAATAACTTCAAATATAAATAATTATTGTTTAATATAAAGAAAAAATTAGTACTAATTAATATATTTTCAAAAATCAAGCCAGGCATGAGCCTAGGCTTGCCCATGCCCAGGTCCGTCCCAGATCCTGCCCCCCAAACTGTAAGATACCACCAGTATTTAAATCGGTCCTCCAATTACTCTTAACTAAGAAGATTATATGTATCAGTTATCACTATTAATTTTGACCTCACTGGTACTCTCCCTCAATGTTGTAGTGCTGAGAATTGTTCTTGTATCAGAATAATTGCTCACAGAAAAATATTGCATTTTATGTATGCAATGTATCACTATGTCAGTATTCATCATGGAGTTTTCTGTTTCCATAACATGCATAAATCAATGCTGCGAGAGAGAAAACAATAATAGTGAGAATTATAAATCGTTTTGAAGGAATTTACTTTTCTTATTCTTGTGATTTTCTTTACTGTTAAGAAAATCTTATTCCTAAAAAAATTCTATAATGAGCTGCACACGTCCAAAATTCACTGGGAAATTCATTCAATATCATATGTATAAATGAAGCAAGCAAAAGGCACATTTTGAACATTCTGGTAAAGGGCAGCCTGCCATTTTGTACCAAATTTTGCATGATCAATCAGTCTCATCAGGCAAGAAAAAGACTAACCTATGAATAATTACTTTTTGTGAAAGGATTACAATTACAATTAATTTTTGGGCACCCCAAGATTCATTACAAAAAAGGTGGATTCTACAAAGAACCATTACAACAAAATGTTGTAAATCAATTGCTATGCTAGGAACTACAAGGAGAATCAAAATGACGAATTTACAAATTGTTATACAACTACAGAGGTTAGCAAGAGTCGTCTCCGCCAATGTCACAGTTATCCCAAGCTTCCATCCCTATGACCTGATCCACAACATTACATGTGGATAAAAAGTCATCTACACCATTTCCATTTGGAAAATCGATATCCCAGACTTTCAAATCATCAAAAATTCCATCATGTGATATCACACCGAACCCATTGACTGCATCCACGCGATGGAAGCTCTCATCAAAAGATGTGCATGAATCGGTATTTCCATCTTCATTCAGAATTCCAAAATCAAAGTAATTCTCTTCCTTTTTCTCACCGACAACAACACTTTGGTAGTATTCATCTTCTGTTGATTGTTCGCTACTGACATCATTGTTGCACATGAAGTCATCCGGGTCTGAAAGAGAGTCAATAGCAGACTCATTTTCTTCCTCATCTTCTTCGTGTTCTTGTTGTTGTTCTTCTTCTTCTACTTCTTCTTCATCTTGTTCATCCATCTGTGATTTGTCTTCAGGTTCTTCCCACTCATCGTCATCACTGTCAATATGGGTGGGGTCCCATCTGTTCTGCGCTGCCCGCTTCCTCAAAATAAACACATTGAAGTAATAGCTGACCAAATCTCTACTCGACTTATTTGGAAATGCACATGGCAGGTCATCCCAGAAATTTTTATCCATTGATTGAGGATTTGATGATACAACTTCTTGGAACAGTTTTTCCTCTTCAGCTGTCCACTTAAGCGCAACTTCTTCCCCCATATCACAAAACCCCAAATTCTCAAATTTCTCTTGCCCAAACACCCTTCTGAGATCCTCTCTCGCCTCTGTTATATGTTGTCTAACACATCTCGTGGAGCCCTCATCAGGGCAATCGCAACATATATTGCGACTTAGGAAAGGATCCAAATCGTTCAATGGTGAAACACAGTACTTAATCCACTTCTCACTATTGCTATAATTGCTGTTTACTGAAGGTGTATTCCATTCAGGAATTAGAGCTTGGTGATTGGGCCCAATTGCAACAGGTTTGTGGCCAAGGTGATCATGGACCGGGGAGGGTTCACAAACTGGAGCGCATGTTTCCTTTACCTTGCTACATGGGGCTGCTATCTGATAGTCACATGAATTAGGAAAGGTGGGCACCCAAATAGGTGAACTCCAAGTTTCCCAAGGCAAATCATAGAAACCACTACATGCCACCTCATCTAATGAGAAAATGACAAAGCAGCAATCAGTGTACTGCACAACTCATTTTTCACTATAAAAACTAAACAAATGAGCAAAAGGGACAACATTGTTATCAAACCTGAAGAAGGTGAGCCCTCAATTGAATCCGTATCTTTTATTTGCTTTACACGTTTGCAACTAGCATCGTCAGGGTTGTCATCACAGTAAATCCGCTTTCCATTATCTTTAAAATTACCAAGTGTCAACTCTTCTGCAGATATGCCAAACACATCACACCTTGAGCTATCTTCTTTTTTTTTAGACATGAACAAATGATATAAGAACCCAAATAGCAACTGATATAATATTGCCAAAAGAAGAACAATTGTATATCTCTACCTGAAACATTTGATATGCCAAGAGCCTTTTGCACATAGCCAACAGAATGGTTGTGGTCAAAAGAAAACTCATTCTGGTTATTCACCATGTTATCCTGGAGAACAAATCAAAGGCCTAAATAAAATGAGTCATTTATACCAACAAAATTTGTCACATAAGGCCTATAATTTAATAACATTTAACATGCACTTGCACAGATCAATCACAAGTTACCAATCATTTTAGTAAATTCATACCACATACAACATAGTTTATTTGTCAATTGTAAACAATTTAATTCACTAGTGTGGAGTTGCAATAGATTTGTCACCAGAAATATCGTTTGTAATGCACCTAGTTTATGTTATGGCTTAAAATAGATCTTTTTGTCAAAAGAATATAAGCACCATAACATAAAAAATACATAATGAAGCATTTAAAAATAGTAAACAAGAAATATAAGCTTCCACCAGATTAAATCAATCCCTTATCAAATTTATGGTCAAATAGGTAGCAGAAACCAATGAAAATATATGGTCTAAAACCTAACAAATTCTTCATGAGATATTAATTGGGAATTTAAGGAAAAAGATGAGATGAACTAATTGGGATTAGGGTTTGTAATTACTATGAAATTGACCTTAGCCAGTACAAGAAATTGGTGATTAAATGATGATTAACAATAACCCCTAACCAATTCGAAGGATTTGGGATCGTAATCAAGGTCAAACTCGTCTACGAAATTATCGGAAACCCTAACCCTAGAATTTGATAGAAGCAACAATAAGAGAGAAAAATTATACCAATCGAAAGCAGGAGACGAGGAAAGAACGAATCGAAAGCTAATTTGAAGAACTGGTAGATGAATCGGAGCGGATTCGCGATCGGAAATCGACGAGATTGGGGGCAAAATCAGATCTGTCGACCTTGGTTTGACTTTATTTTAAGTTTTATTTCGGATATAATTGACAGACTATACAAAATTACCAATACACCCTCGGCCGATTCTGGGATGGACCCGAAAGGCGAGTTTTTAATAGCAATGATTGATACCACGTGAGGGTGAATTCGTAATTGCAGTCCAATAATTAGTGGATCGGATTTTTTTATTATTTGTGCGAATAGACCCAAAATGGCTCTTGGAGACCTAGTTGTAAATCAACCGTTGGATCAGCTTTCAACGTACAGGATTCATTTCGGCGGTCCAACGAGGCGGCCGAGTATTGGAGGCTCACGCGGTTAGAATGTTATAACCCACACCCGGATTACAGCCGTACAGAGCATTCTGTGTCACTGCAAATGGGACCAACGGCTTGAATTATGCAGTACGATATTAGACCCGGTGCATTTGACGCTTAATTCGGCGAATAAAATGATTTTGAAGTTTGAACTGTAAAACAAGGAAAACATGTGGACCACGTGAGAGATTAGAAAGTTCGAGATCTCGAGTTGTCGATCCTGAATACGCGTTCGACGATCGGAAAGCAAGAGATTCCTGCCGGAATTCGGGCACTCTGGTTTGTAAGATGGCCCACGGGCTTTGGGTTTTTATGGGCCATAGCAAAATGGTTTTATCTATGAGGAATTGAGGACGACTCCATTGACATTTGACAATAGTTATTTTGATACTATTGAAAATGCTATCTTTCAAAATTTTATAAAAATTTATAAAAAAATCTTAGAAATATAGAAAAAAGTTTATGGAAGTATTACTTAATTTATAGATTGATAATTTATCAAATTATATTCAATTTGAGCGATATTTGATATCTTTTTAAAGATCCGTAAAATTACAAACGTTAAAAAATACACAAAATTTAGATAAAGCATCAAACAATTTTTCAAATTGATTGAAATTTGAAATGCTATCAATATATAAGTTAACTAATGCATCAATAAAATGTTTTTCATTTTAAAGATTTTTTATGAACTCTTACCAAATTTTAAAAATTAACATTGTCAAAATTGTTAATATAAACATTTTCAGGGAGATGCTCCGGACAGTGTTGGAATTACTTTAGGAACAGCTTTTTATTGAAAATTGACCAAAATATCCTAAGGAGTTTGCGTTCGAAAGGATTAAGAGGCTAAGAAAGCTAAAAAAAATCTAAAGAGGTCTAAGGAGGGGTTGTGGAACGGCCCCCCTAAGAATCTGTGTTGTTCCTGTTAACTAATTTTGAATGATAACTACAAATAATAATGCCATGTAACTAGATCATTATTAACACACAATACTAAGAAAGTTTGTACCAGCTAGCCAACTGTGCTGTACCTTTGTTACTTCTCAAATTAATAAATTTTATCCAGTTAAAAATAAAAAAATATAAAAGGAGACCACAAAGTATCGGAACAGAACTTAAAAACAAACCAGTATACATTTCACAGATACATACAACCATCAAAACACCCAGAAATTATGAGGAAGAATCATCAACAGATGATACCATTTGGCCCTTCTGGAGCTGCAGCCAGGAGTTATAATCCTGCAGCAGTTGCTGAATGAGCAGAGGCACGAGTCTATCCAGCACTCCCTGCATCACCAGGTTCCCGGGCTTCTCGACGGCCGACAGGGGGAGCAGGGAGAACGGCCTCGTGTGGACCTCGAGTGCGAGTTCCAGACTGACATCGAAATCCAGGACCGTGTCGTCGCCGTCCTCCCGCCAGGTTATGTAGTTCCTCATCGACGAGAACAAGTCCTTCTGCTGCTGCTCAACTGCATCCAGTCCCTGGAACTCGCACGACAGCAGCTCGACCGCACAGTCGCGGTCGGTCGGGGTTACGCGCAGGTCGAGCACGGGCGTCACCTCGAAATTGAAGAACTGGATCGTGTACAATGTGCATCGGTACACAAACGAATCTGCCGAAGTCGAAGAAATCGAAGGATCGTGCTGATTCTGGTCCGAATCGGATAACGGACGGTACGAGTGGAGCGCACGGGTGTTCAGGAGAGCCTCGACGCCGGCCGTGTCCCGGAAGAACTCGCTCAATCTGTTGTTGTCATCGGTTCCAATTGGGAACGACACGGCCTCTTTCCGGCTAGCTACGATCCTCGCTGTTCTGCGCTCCGCGCTGCCCTCGGCCTTCACCTTCAGCCGCCGGAGCCGTAGAGGCAGATACTGAGGGAGGGAGCGAGGGGCGCATTGGTGCAATTGGAAGGTGTTCATCTCATCTCATCTCTTCTGCGCCCCCGGCTTTCAAAGCGCACACAAGAGTCGCCACTGACTGAGACTATCACTCTATCAGACTACTGGTATTGGGCTCTCATCTTCCGAAGGGGGAAAAATGATTGGATATCGTCAGTGTGACTGTGTGAGGGCTTGTTGCAGTTCATATCCTCTACTGCGCGCTAAATTACTGTGCAGTACCCTGGC
Source organism: Cyperus esculentus (assembly GCA_030179965.1). NCBI lineage: Eukaryota > Viridiplantae > Streptophyta > Magnoliopsida > Poales > Cyperaceae > Cyperus > Cyperus esculentus. The sequence continues at coordinate 2,517,905 of JASGLE010000010.1, read as the reverse complement.
CGTTGGATTCGCTCTAAGATTCGTGCAAGACAATCTCCAAAAACCACTCTATAATCCACATCGTTGATTCGCTGCGCAGTATTCAGAGGATTTGGGTTGGGTTTATGCAATATAGACCTGATAATTTGTTGCTTTCGTGAAGGAGCCCATTGCAGTTCATACGCCGGAATGCCGGATAAAGTCGCTTATTATGCAACATTTCAAAAAAAAAAAAAAAAAAAAAAGTCGCTTATGCAATAAGATAGATGATGCATCGCATTTATATCTGTATATCTAGGGATTTATATCTTTATTTTTATCATAAATTCTTAGATTTAGTCACATTTAGTTAGTTAGTAGTCTAGAATCAAGGTATTCCTTTATCTTGGTTCTAATTTTGAGTAAATCGAGTTTTTGGGAGCTAATTTGGAGAAGATGCGAAAATAGGCGAAGGAGCAAACAGAAGACCACAGAGTGCGGACCGCAGACACGCGAGCACGGGTCGCACTTAGATCAAAATTGAGGTATCTAATTCTTGCCAGAGCATAACAGCCAAAGATCTACTTTTGGAGCAACCGACTTCCTATTTCCAGGAAGTGCGGTTCGTACCGACGCACGCAGAGGCCGTAAGAAGAATAAATCCGACTGGACTTCTATTTTCTGGAGCAATTTCAATTGAAGATATCTAATTCTATTTTTCGTTTCAGAAATTAGAGGTCGGTTCCAGAGGAAAGAAGCTTATTTCTGGGAGCATCCAATGCCTATATAAACATCATCTCTTGAGAGGTTCATGTATCGTGTGTTAGTCTTAATCTTGCCATAGTCTTAGTTTTAGTATCTTGTTCATTAGTTTTTTAGAGTTAGTTTTAGTTGAGTTGAGAGTCTTTAATTTTGAGTCTAGAGTTAGTTTAGAGTTGATAAGAAGAGGAAGATTACTCGGAGAAGAAGGTTCTAGCGCCGTCAAGCTTCATCTACTCGACCTTTATCGGTGCTTTTTTCTTTATGTTATTTCTCTTTTATTTATCTATGTTTTCTTTAGTTATGTCTGAGTAGTTGTATTTTTTTTAGGGTTCAAGATGATGTTTGTTTGTATGGATTAATTGAATACTTGTTCTAATTGTTTAAGACTTAAAGTTATTTTCAATTTGTTTTGTGCTTAATAATAATTGTGCTTGAATTGTTTCTTGTTCATTTGGTAAGAACCTGTAGATTGTGCGCAGATCTAGTTGGTTAATATAACGTCATACGATCAAGAATTGATACTTGTGCTAATTGGGTAGATAACTTGTTGTCCAAAAGTACTCGAAATGTGAAATTGCGGTTGTAACAAGAGTTAAACCGAACCCTAGAATAAAAGTGAATTGAGTTTAGGTTAGAAATAATCCTAAAGATTTCTAATTGATCTAAAAGTGTTAAAAGTGCCAACAAACGAGAGTTGAGGGACTTGTAATTGCTTTGGTTTAGTTAGGAGTCGGTAACTTTAGTCAACTTATCAAATCTGAACCAAAACTGATCTATGTCAGCTACTTGCGGACCGCAAAGTGACAGGTTGTGGACCGCAAAAGTAAGTAACCGACAGAAAATCTATCTCTCGGACAGTTATCTGCGGACTGCAGTTAACCCCTGCGGACCATTAAGCTGGTAACCAAAAGAGAGGCGAATTTTGTATACCCTGCGGACCGTAGGGGCCGCAGGCAATTGATCTAGACAGCAAACTGATTCTGAAAACCCTAAGAACGCTTGTTTAGTAATTGTTTTAAGCCCTTATTTACTGTTATTTACTTTTTAGCATCTGATAATTGTGTAGAAACCAATCTTTGCCAAACCCGCCCCCCCACTTTTATACCAAAAATATCAAAAACATACTTTTAGGATTATGATCGAGTTTAAAGTCTAGTTTAGAAGTAATTTTCGTCTCTGTGGATTCGACCTCGACTATACTGCATTAGATCGTACGCTTGCGATCGAGAGCATTATTTAGGATATTAAAAGCCTATACACTTACTAGAGGTCAATAGAACTGGTGATTTGTTGTATTTTCAAGTACAACGAAGCCCACAAAAGGCACAAACCAAAGTCAATCTCGGCCTATTTTTTAAAATAAAAAATTAGAAATCTTAATTAAATTATTAAAAATGGAAAAAAAAAACTTACATTGACAACAAGTAAAAAATGTTTTCTAGGGAGGCCTGATAAAATCAGGGCCAAAATTTTATTTTTTGATGTTTCTTCATATAGTTCTCGTTGTTAGTTCTTCATAGCTGCAAAGTTTGCTCCAATCGAAGTTTTTCTTATCAAAAGTTATGACCGTTTGAATATTTTAGTGCCCAACATTCAGGATAAGATTCAGTATAAAATTCAATGCATGATAATTATTTATAGAATGCCCAACTGGTTTGATAATAAGGGTTTATTAGTTAAGGTTGGTATTGTATCTTATATATTTGGTATTGTGGTACGTTCCTGCTGGCTTGATTGCTGCTACCGGATAAATTGTTGACGGTTGGAACATATGCACTACTAGAAATATGCGGAATGATTTTGACAAAAAGTTTGAGTTGTGACGTGTTTGACCTACAACGAACGACAGTCTATGGTTATTAAATATCGGGACACGGCTATAAAGAGCACTATTAGCATCACCTACATTTACTTTCGCCCAAATTTCTAGTCTGCAATGGCTTTCAAGTGATCCCAAATACTGATATATTTTTAGTTTCTTCAAGAAATCAAACATTAAATTTACATCTGATGTAAAAAACATCTATGGGAGGCAGATTGTAGATAACACCAATAAGACTGTTAATTATCGTACCACCAACATAAATTGCGATAGACATCATTGACAATGGATGAGAAAGAGATAAATTGTGATGTTATGAAAAACTCTGCCTATTTATAGTCAAAATTTTCAGGACGGCTCATGGGAAACAGCATGTGCATCAAATCAAATCAAAACATATTTTCCTGCATGACCGACATACAAAGTGCCTATATTTCTAGGTAGAATTTCAATTATTCGATTGGTTGCTTCGCAGAGAGCCAGCTCCTCAGGGAGCGTTTTTCCTGTTTTTCAACATAAGTTTTTTTATTTTTAGTTTCTTAAATAAGATTTCTTTTTTTATTTTAAAAAATAAAAAATAGGCCCTCATCGTATATTCAAGTTGCTCAATATAACTTATATTTTGAAATCTTATGTAATCTCGAGTTGTATTATGTTTTCGAAGTTCTTTTATTTATTTTTCTTTTTTTTTTAATTTTGAAAGTAAATTATGCTGAACGCTTAAATTAACGGTTCGGACTACAATTTTTATTATTTAAATCTAAAACTCCAGTTTGAAAAGGCTTTTACTTTGCTGCAATCGTAACCTCACTTTACCTTAATTCTAAGTAAATCAATAAAAATGGAAATCTAGCTAGTAAGATAAAAAAAAAAAAAAAAATCTAGCTAGTATTATTGGATTTGCTTTGCGTAAACACAAAAGAACACACAGAGCCACGCATATATTTCTGTCGGCACGGGCTGAAACCAGAAAGGCCACAGGGGAAGAATATGATACCTCCTATTATACAGCAATTGAGAAGCATAAATAAAGAAGTCTCAGATCAGATACTTGAAGGGAACATGGGAACCATATATATGACCACAATATGGAACATGATCACATGACAACAGAACCACCAACTTCGTAATGCCTAATTGCCTACCTAACTAAAAAGTTTGTCAATCGATCATTTAAAAATGAAAAAAATCAAATCAAATATTGACGTAATTTTGGTAGCAGGAATGAAATTGTCAATTGGCTGCTTTGATACCAGAGAGAGAGCATAATAAAAGTATGAAACATGACACTTAATTAACTAGAGCACCGACATGGAAACAAGCAACTTAATGATGAAAGGAACGAGAGAGATGCAATCATGTGCTCCCATGTTACGGAATAATTACATCTGAATCTGGAAGTATGAGTGTATGACTGTATGAGGTAGTAGCAATGTTAATTTTCTTTCGTATTTCCAACTTGAGAAACATCTTTGTGTCCGTTAAAAATATATCCATACGTCCATAAATACACTCCGAATGTAATAAATACATCCGATTTTGTAACAGATATATACGATTTTGTAACTTATAGACACTATAGACAGATATTCTATGGACGCTAGGTATTTCTCTTTCAACTTTGTCCGGAGGAAATAATGATTCAATATTTCTATAACAGCACAGGCCAGTTCCTATATTCATCATTGCCAAGTACTCAAATAACAAAGATTGACATTGTTATAAAAGCAAACTGTAATCTTCGCTGAATGGAAGTAACAGGTATCTACTTTTATTAAGTTCTAACCAACCTGACCTGATAGGGTGATAATGACCTTCTACCAGATTTTATTTGCACATGCCTACTTATCAGGAAAAGTAAAACAACGACTCAATAAGTATCCGTTCAGTTCAAGCCCCACCATATTATATAGGTTAGCCAATTAAATCAGCCAAGTAAAAATCTGGTCACCTTAGAGGAAGGCACTGAAAAAGGCAACTGAGTTCAAGCACTTTTCGTTGGAATTGAACAACTAAATTGTGGTACCAAAATACCGGGTAAAATTCTGGTACTAAAACTTTCACTTCCAACTGAGGCACAATGGAATCCGCAATAAAAAAAACCTTTCAAAAGTATGGTCTCAAGTCTCAACATATTGTCTTAAATATGAATTTTCTTCATTCAGAAAAGAGCATATAAAATGGCACAAAATACATGCAAATTGCTAAATGAACATACTGAATTATTGTCTCACGTTTGTAAGGGTACATAATAAGAGAATAAACAAAATATCCAATCATCTATTAATCGAACAAAACATAAAGTCCCTAAAAAGTAGTATAACCACAGTAAAACATCCAAAAAGAACATAAAAGCACAAATGACCAGTCTTAGTCTCACCTAAAGTGCTTTTGAAAGCAACATATTGGAACATACTGGAAATACCAAATCCTTGGAGCTAAGAGAAACAAAGAAGAAAAACTATAAAAGAATGTTGAGCCTTCGTATCATCCCTCCGAATTAGGCAACAGCGGGCATATCCTTGAGCCATGCATCAAGCGGCTTGCCAATTGAGTAAACAATGAACCCAATCTCCCTCATCTTCTCGGAGTCCACAATGTTACGGCCATCAAAGATAAATGCGGGTTTCTGCATTCCCTCGTAGATCTTGGCGTAGTCGAGTTTCTTGAACTCATCCCACTCAGTCAGGATGCAAATACCGTGTGCATCCTTGGTGGCCTCATAAGCGTCCCATGTGACAGTCACTTGCTTGACGGCAGTCGGGCTCATTGGCTGAAGGTGCAACGGGTGGTCCCAGTCAAATTTGTTCATTGCCAAGTCCCTCTGGATCTGATCCTCAGTGACCTGAGGGTCGTAAATGCTGATCTTAGCCTTGTCGCCCAAAAGACCCTTGCACACATCAATGGCAGGAGTCTCACGAGTGTCACCAGTATCCTTCTTGAATGCAAATCCGAGCACGGCAATCTTCTTGTTCGCAACAGTGTTGAACATGGATGAGACAACACGGTTCACAAAACGGCTCTTTTGGTAGTCGTTGATCTTGATCACTTGCTTCCAGTAGTTAGCCACCTCTGGCAAGCCATTGCACTCACAGATGTATACCAGGTTGAGGATATCCTTCTGGAAGCAGGACCCACCAAACCCAACACTGGCATTCAAAAACTTTGGTCCAATACGAGAGTCCTTGCCAACGGCATATGCCACCTCAGATACATTGGCACCAGTGGCCTCGCAAAGGGCAGAAATGGCATTAACCGAGGAGATCCTTTGAGCCAGGAAGGCATTGGCAGCGAGCTTGGATAGCTCAGCAGACCACAAGTTGGTGGTCAGGATCCTGTCTTCTGGCACCCAGTGTGCGTAGACCTCCTTCAACTTCTGAACTGCAGCCCTTCCCTCAGGGGTCTCCCGGCCACCGATCAAAACCCTGTCAGGGTTGAACAGATCCTGGATGGCTGTACCCTCAGCAAGAAACTCGGGGTTCGACAAGATCTGGAAGTTAATTCCCTTGCTGTTGTGGGTCAGAATTTTCTCAATTGCCTCAGCAGTTTTCACTGGGACAGTGGACTTCTCCACAACGACCTTGTCAGACTTGGCCACATCAGCGATCATGCGGGCAGCACTCTCCCAGTAGGTCAGATCAGCAGCCTTTCCTGCACCAAGACCACGGGTCTTAGTGGGGGTGTTGACAGAGACAAAGATGATATCGGCCTCAGCAATGTGCTTTTCAATGTCAGTGCTGAAGAAGAGGTTGCGGCCACGGCATTCCTTGACAACATCATCAAGCCCAGGCTCGTAGATTGGGAGTGTCTCACTGTTCCATGCGTTAATGCGAGCAGCGGTGATGTCGACCACTACGACTTCAACGTCCGGGCACTTTAACGCGATCACAGCCATGGTGGGGCCACCGACATAACCGGCACCCAAGCAGCAGATCTTCACCATTTTGACCTGAATTTGGGTTTGCAGGAAAAAGTTGTTAGGTATTATTTTTTTTTTTTTTTAACAAAAAAATAAAGGTTGTTAGGCATTAATAAGTGAATCTGGTGGCAACCTCAGATCTACTATCTTAGCATGAACTATAAATGTTTACTGATGCACTGATGTTATTATGAAGTATATTAAGCAGCTATTTTCTATCTAAATTTAGAATATTCATTTCAACTAATTTCAATGTTTGACAGGTAGAAGACATAAGTCCGTCATTTTGTTTTATACAGAAATATAGTTTCAAAATGGTCAGTCAAACTAATATGACAATTGTTTTTAAGAGTATCACAAGCAAAGCACAAGTTCGGACATACTACTACACTAGATAAATTCAAATTCCCCAAAAAGAGACACATGAAGACCGCTTATATTGTCATTGGTGATATTTTAATCTTAAGGTAATAAAAGAAGAGATCTTTTTGCAGCACATATCAAAATATTCTAGCAAACAATGAGCCAACCAGTTCCTATCCTGGCAACTCGAAAGAACATCCATTGTATAAAGGAAAAGGGATAGATCTGAATTTGATAGCTTCTAATCAATAATTTCATCATTCTCTAATATGAAGTCAAACAAATTTTGGAACAACATCTAAAATTCGATAGGATTATTCATTTTTTATGAATCGGCAATTTTGATCAACCGAACATTTCATTCCCTCTTATACAATTCAATATTGCATTCAGAAACAAAACCTCATCAAGATCCAATCCCCAATCCTATTTAACAGAGGCTACCAAATCAATTCAGGAAGACCGAACATCCATTTCAATACGAAAACGATCAATTCGGTAGGTAATACGACAGACTATCATAGATAGCTCAAGATCTGACCTCCGATCATCAAACAATCACAAATCCGAGCTAGGAACGAACAGTCAGATCCGACGCAACACAACACAACGCATGAACACAACAACGATCAGCAGATCAGATCAAATCAGATCAGATCTACTAAATGCGATCGAAATTGTCACTTACAATTGCCTGAGTATTGAATCAGAAGGAAGAGAAGGGGGTGGAGATCTGAGATCTGATCAGAGGAGAGGGAGAGCGTACCTTTCTGAGAGAGCGTTGACACGAATGTGGTTCCCGATGTGGAGAGAGAGGAAAGAGGGAGGGAAGAAATGGTCGTGAGTAGGAAACGGAGAGGGGGAGGGGCGCTCTTTAAATACAGAAAAGGAATAGGAACATGTGTGAGATCTAGAATCGCGCCCGCTCCTTCGTAGCACCTTTCACGAAGCCCGAATAAAAGTCAATACATACATACATGATACAGCCATACAGGCAGGGAGGGAGGCTCCGTGAGTGCTCATCCCCTAACTTGCTGCATTGTGCAGTTCACAGTGTGAACCGTTGGATCACCTCGAGATCCTCGCTGGAACGAATCTCGAGAAAATATAACGGTTCAGATTGTGAAATGCACAATACAGTACAGCAGGGGATATGATTTCGGGAGGGAGGGAGCGAGCGAGGGGAATTCATATCCCCTGCTGACCTGCTGTACTGCATCATGCAGTTCAGAGTTTCAGCCGTTGAATTGTCTTGAGATTCGTGCAATCGCGGATCCCGATACAATCTAAGGGCTGAGGTTTTGAACTGCACAGTGCAGTAAAGCAGGGGATATGAATTGGATGGCGGGAGGGAGGTTACCAATTACCATCACAGCTGAGCAGCTCATGAGCTGGATCCGCTCCAACGAACGCCCCCTCTCCTTTCTGTTCTTCTGTAACAAACTAACAATCGACTTGTTCACATTTTACACACCGATTTCATGCCCATACGGTGCCCATCTCATTCTTTCTTTCTTTTTTTTATTTTCTTTCTATTTTATAATGTTTATGGTAAGGGGACCGACACATAGGAATTCATATCCTCTGTAGCGCTGCATTGCGTAGCGCAGGACGTGAACTGCTAGATCATCTTGAGATTCGAGATTATCCAACGGTTTACGTCATGCGCTACACAATGCAACGCTACAGAGGATGAGCACGCGACACATAGATATGAAAATGATACCAAAATTGATACTGATTATTGACTGCGTTATTCATGTTAGAGGAAATGTGTCGATATTCAAGTTAACCCATTAAAGTATTCAACTTATTTGTATAATATATTTCAGTATACCGCATAAAATAAATTGCATGGTGAAACAAATAATTTGAATACAAACTTATTTAATACGAATATTAACACACTCGGGTTGATTTTGATATTATTTTCTGTATGTCTGTAACACTTTTTATGGTGAAATTGAGTGACACGCGGGCATATTTTATTTCTTCAAATACTGTTATTATGCTTGACAATTATGTGGTTACTATAATGGTATTTTTTGTTTTATTTTATTTTTTTTGATGGAAGAATTATAATGGCATTGAAATGCAGATTAAAAAAAAAAATGATCGATACCATTATAAATAGTATAGTTATTACTTATTAGTCAACTTCAGTATCTATTATGGAACATAATTGGCATATTTTCTCTTAGTTATTTAGGTGCCAAGCGCCCAAGCATTGATTTCTATAAACAAAGTCCGAGTTCCGTATTTAGTCGTCTTTATAATTTGAGAAAATTGACAATGTTATGCATCACATCAATAGCTTCACAATGAGCCTTTGACCCTTAATAATTCTCAATTTAATATCAACCAGTAAAGAGCCTACGCCTTCCTTGTTTTGGCTGAAATTATTAATTCTTATAATAAATTTTAAGATAATATGTAATAGGCCTTAAATTAAGAAAATTAATATGTGCCTTAAATATTAATGGGTTGAGACATTAAAATACATTAACGGTGGTAATCAATCTAAGTAAACAATCAACGGCTGAGGTTTCTTATTTGGGGAAAATAGAATTTTCATGTCATTTTTTCCAATATGCTTTTATTGGAGTAAGGATTTCGATACAAGGTCACTTGATTTGAACTGGATTTAAAAAAACGACAAGAAGCTAATTAACGTTAATTTGAAAAACACATAAAATTTTTTTTTAATTAGCATATTTTGTTTAGAAATCATAAATATGGAGTTAGACTATTGTGCTAATGTTAGCATTTCAATTTGAAATACTAACGCCTCAAAAATTATGTTATCGTATCCGAAATCGTAATTTATGGTGCTTGATAAATTCATCATATAAAAAATATAAGGTTAAACAAAATTTTTCTGTTTTTAATTTTTTTTGGTATTTTTGAAAAAAGCATGAACAAACATCAATATTTTATTATTATTTATGAGCTCATTTCAAAAATTCAAAACAAATAGTTAAAAAATTTTAAAAATGGAAAAATTTTGTATTCCTCAGTATTTTTATATAAAGAATTTATTGAGCACCATAAATCATGATTTCAAATATGATAACACAAGTTCTTAATATGTGTATATATCTAACAGTTAAATTCTACATAATTTTTATATTAATATAAGATTAATTAAGCACTGGACGAAATTCTGCAAGAGATAGTCAGCATCTTTCAATATTTTTTATTGTTTTTAATTATACCTAACCGTTGTGACCATGGTTTTCTGATTCTAGTTTTGCAAATAAATAAGAAAGCTAACCAAGAAAATATAGGGCTCCGCGGTGCTATTGACTTAAATATTTAAGCATTGCTAAACCACACTCCTTCGAAAAAGAAAAAAGAGATTAAAAAAGTTTAAGTCTTAAGCCGGCCCATAAGTATAACTTCCTTAAGAATCCGGACAAGGCTTAAGCCCCAGTTAAGAGGAGGCTTAAGAAGAAACTTATAATCTAGCAAGCTTGCGTTCGAAAAAATTAAGAAGCTAAGGAAGCTAAAGGAAGTCTAAGGAGGAGTTGCTGAACATGCACATAGATATTTAATACTTAAAACAGTGGATTATAGCTCCCATGGTCAACAAAGTTGTGCAACGTATGAAAGGGAAAGAAAATAATAGGATGCACGGTATGAGCCTCAATTATTATTATTACTAGGTTCCACACCCGCGCTTAGAGTTCTAAAATCGTGCCGTTCCGTGCCGTACTGTGTCCAGAAACGTCGTGCCTTCGTGCCGTGCCGTGCCGTGTCTTTTTTTTATTAATATTTTTTTCGTACCGTGCCGTGCCGTGCCAAAAATTGGAAGGAGGAGGCACGGCACGGATAACATACACCGTGTCTATCGTGCCGTGACTTATTCGTGCCGTGACTTATTCGTGTCGTGTCCAATCGGATACGTGACTTACCGTGTCGTATCTACGTGTCTTAACCGTGCTAAACGTGCCAACTCGTTTCGAACATAAAAATTTTAAATATTCCAAAAAATATTAAAAAAATTAAAAATTAAAATTTACCCCAAAAAATCATTAAATTATTTTTTTCAAAATTTAAAATACATAAAAAATATTAAAAAGTATCAATATACTATGAAAATTGTCTTAATTAATAAACATAATGTTTTATAAATTACCCTTCCTCTTTTTTTTAGGCTTTGGGACCGGTTATGTTTGAAATATAGGCGGAATTATTGCATGTGTCCTACCCGTAACCTATCCGTGTCTACCCGTGTCCTATCATTTCCTACCCGTGCCACCTATGTTATTTATACCGTGTCTGTCGTGTCCCGTTCCGTTACCGTGCCGTGTCTGACAACCGTTCCGTGTCGTGCCGTTTTTTCGTGTCGTTCCGTGCCGTTTCTGGAACACTATGCGTGCCGTTCCGTGCCGTTCCAAAATCTTCAAAACTCAGACACGGCACGGTTAAGACATGGCACGGTTAATGACCCGTGCCGTATCCGTGCCCGTGCCTTACCCATGCCGTTACCATCCGTACCCGTGCCGTTCCGTGCCGGAATTGGCCACGCCGTGCCATTTTTTAGAACCCTACCCGCGCTTCGCGGCGGAGAGTTTTGCATTTTGTTAGAAATTTTTTTTTTCCGCTCATTTTTGTGTGTATTGTGTCATTTATCAAATTGCTGATCTAAAAATAAAAAAAAAAATAGCAGCAAATGGTTTATCTATTCCAATTATCTTTTAGTTTTTATAAAGAGTTCAGACCTTTAAAACTTTTATGTCTATTTACATATATAAAAGCGGTTTTGAAATAATTTGAAGATGCTAAGATAAGTGGCTAATGCATATATTTGTTGTAATAAAAAATTTTGAACATTTGATGTTTGTTAATGCTTGATGCATATATAAATAAAATCAAAATGATATAATTTTTTATGTACACGTGAAAAAGTAAATCTATTGTGAGCTCAAGCTCACATGGCCCTTTCGTGATTATACCTCCAAAACATATAAAATCACCTTCAAATTTTAATTTATATGGCTCTTAAGTTCTTTATATCAAAATCTTATGGGAAAATAATAGTTTTCATTTTTGAAAATTTTTGAATATTTATTTGAGATTTTTTAAAAGTGAACACACAATATTGATAAAAATGACAATGTTTATTTATCACTTATAAATTTCAAAAATAATTTTTTTTTTGTATCCCATAAGATTTTGGTATAATTTGAGCTATATAAATTAAAAATGTGAAGGTGTTTTGGTATGTTTTCAGAGGTATGCTCATGAAAAGAATCTGTGAGCTTAGCTCGCATGTTTTACTGTATATAAATATGATACATAAAACACATTTCATCAATTAGTTTTTGTTATTTAAAATTTTATAATTTATTTATTTGAGATTTAATTTTGTGGCCACCGATAAATCATCGAAAAGATCATTTGATCTCTCAACAAAATAACATAAGTAGGTAAATTATACCATGGCGAAATTCTCACAAAAACAGATAAAATGCCGAATCAAATCTGACCGTTCATCTACTGGACCCCACAAATCTGACGCCTCTCAGCTCCAAATCGCTGAGAGGCCTCCATTCTCCCCCCCCCCCCCCCCCCCCCCCCCCCCCCCCACCCTAAGGGGTATGTATTTTATCTTCAAAATATCTCCTCTAAAATTAATGAGATATATATATATATTTCAATGACCTTATTGTAGAAGGATCTTCTATATTCTTTGCTTTTAATTTCTTCGCCCTTCTTTTTTCCTATTTTTCTGTGTTGATGAGCAATAAGCTACACTGTACAATGCATTGCAAGTTTGCAACAAATGATATAAATTGAGTGCTACCTAGCGTCTATAGACAGACTATCTACAGAGTTTAAATGTTACAAATTAGATGTAACTATTATAAAATCGAGTGTAACTGTTATAAAATATGTATACTATAGACGTATAGACAGCTATTATGCGGACGCTTAAATGTTTCCAATATAAATTCATGTGCACCGCCAAATTACACTGTACTATACAATTCAGTAATGTAATGTGGAACGCTTGATCCGTTCAATTTGCTTTGAGATTCCCGCCAACTCCAATTTTAAAGAGCCTGTAATAACTCAAAAAAAAAAAATTTAATATAGCCCAGCGATCCCCAAATTGATCCTTGTTAAGTTTCCGCTGGGACATGACCTTGAGTCTCCACGGTGGGAAACTATGTCACTACCCAAATTAATTCAAAAAATGGCAATCACGCAATACGCGTGATGCATAGTAGAGGATAAAGCACGCGATAGGTACCAAAAAGAAGACATGAAGTACTTCGGTTTATGATGTGCTGAAATCATATGCGATCCAAATCTGATCTCAGGATCTTGAGATCTAGATTGGACGACTAAGATTCTCTCAAAACCCCTCTAAAAAGCCTGATCAGCTGTCAGATCGAGATTGTATAACCCTGCAATCATATTTTGGATTGCAGCGGATACGGACTCGGTTTATGATATAATCAACAGCACCGTTGCTCATGGCAATTTTAGGAACAATTGATCATAAGAGTAATACCTAGTGTCCATAGAAAAACCATCCATAGCATCTATATGTTACATTTTAGGATATAATTATTACATTTTGTACACGTCTATAGACGTATGGAGGATTGTTGAATGGACGCAAGATGTTTCTCAAATCCATAATAAATACGAAAGAGATTTGTATATAAACATTGGACCACCGTGACTTTTTCGAGGAAATAAATGAATTTGCTAACAGTTATGTGAAAAAAGAAAAATATGTATCTTCATTTCATGGTCCTGCATCAATTATAAACCGCCATGTTTCTCCAAACTTTTTTAGGTAAGTTGGTAAGATGGGGACAATTAAATTATCAAAGCAATCAGGAAATTAAAATTGAAGATAAAAAAAAAAAAATCAAAAGAGAGACATGCTGCGCACTAACTTCATTTTTTTTTTTTCATTTTTTTGTTTCCTTTTTGCTGATAGACTAAATTATTCGGTGACACTCGAATATACTCGATCCATTTATAAAAAAATAATAAAAAGAGCATGGATGGCGGATGCTTATTGCTTAACCTTTACTCGTTATTATATATCTGGCTGTTTGATGTCAATTGATACAATTTGATGGTTGAGAAAATCAATCACATATTTTATTGAAGAAGGTAGGCAGTCGGTTTTACGGACTTGAGCTCAAAACAACATGAATTAACGGGAGAATAATTAAATTTAAAAATCATCATATTTCTTCTGATCAGTTCTTCTTAATGAAAGATTTTTCTTTTTCTTAGTACTATCAAGTTTTTTTTTTTTTTTTTTTTTTGAGATAAAAGATGAGGGTCAAACCGCTTAAATTTAAATGTCTATAAAAGACCCTATCCGGATTTCGAACTCGCAACCTCCCATACAGAGAGCGTTGCCCTTAACCACTAGACCAAAGGCTGGTTCTTCTTCAGGATCATCAAGTTATTGACCTACATAAACTTTCTAGTCGTACCATTCAAAATGCAAGTCATGGTGCTCCACTAACAATGTTTCCAATCGTTAAATACTTAAATTATTAGAATTTGAAAGATAGATAGATATTTATGACTCCTCATAAATCGGATCTTAGTACGTTGTTGGTCGGAGTTGGGCGAGGAATTATAAAGTTTGAATAATGTCATGGTCATGGAAATCAGAGATATATATATATATTATACGTACTGTTGCCCTGATTCCTGATTGAGTCCTGACTGGTTTTCATTCCCTAGGAAATTAAAGAAATCGCCTTTTGGTATCAAGTCAAACCAGAAATTAGAAACATTTTAGAGAAACTATATGGTTTATTCTCAAAAAAAAAAAAAAAAAAACTATATGTTTGTCCTCAGTCCACCCTCGCGTCCATAGAAAAACCATTTATAGAGTTTAATTCATAGGTTATATTTTGGGATGTATCTGTTATATTTCATACACGTCTATAGATGTATGGACGGTTTTTTCAATGGATGCAAGATGTTTCTCTAAATAGAATTGACTATTGAGGACTATGTTTATTATTTGAGAAACATTTTGCGTCCGTTAAAAAGTTCTCCATACATTCATAGATGTATAACAATTTGTAACATATACATCCAGTGACGGATCTAGAATTTTAATAAGTATGGGCACACAATTAGGAACAAGCTTATATCATTTGTCGTTATGTATTAAGCCTAGACACACAATATTATACTAAATTAATTGAAATTTTTTTAAAAAAATAGAAGTATTAGCAATAGTATTGAAATTAAGGGGTGGCACTTGCATATGCATGTCCCTTAATAGATCTGCACCTGTATACATCTGATTTTGTAACATATATCTCAACTTTGTACCTCTATGGACGTTAGGTATAAACTCTTATTATTTTTATTTAAATCCTTATATGCATTTTAATAATTAAATTGAATAAGGTAACGACTTAGAATTTGTGCAAAAAAAAATTATATATATCGCATCATCTGGCTGGCATTAGCAGAATCCAACAAGGAGCTACCAACGAACACCACTGAAACTGAAAGCACCAAGATAGCAACAGACTATCGGTCAAAAAGAGAAGAAAAAAAAAGAAAGTTTATGAATTATGAGTGAGAATCAAGCGAGTCGGTGGATCTCGGAAGGTTATTTATTATTGAACGAAATCCATGAGAATTAAAGTGAACGAAATGGAGGCACTGGAGACCAAAACTCTGGATGGCGAAATGCCACCTGCTGGCTCTTCACCTAAAAAGCACAGTTATAAAAAGAAATCATGCTCCCAATGGGGCTGTTCAGGAGCGAATGTGACTTAAAATTTTAAGGTTCGGAACCTTAGTTTAAGTTTAAGGAGGTAAAAAATGCTAAGCTATGGATATTGCTTCTTTAAAAATATGGATAAGACTTAAGCCCCTGTCAAAATGAGGTTTAAGGGGATATTTTGGACAAAAAATGTGTATAGGTAGTATTTTGGACAGTATTGAAGTCATTTGGTCATTAGATTATGAGCCCTTTAAAGATTAAATTGCTTGCTTAATTCCGTAATAGTGAATTGTAAATGGGCAACGTCATATATAGTTTCAAATTACAAAGAGTCAAAACCATTCAACCAAGAATATTATAATGTAGTAATATTTGTGGTATATAGACCAACAATTAGATCGTAGGGCTCTTCAAATCATTTGGACTGTCCAAATAACTTTGGACAAATACCCGATTCTACGGTGCATAGTTTATATGTCCATCACAAACGAGGCATGTATAGATTCTTGGGTAGCCTTTGTATCAAGTATTTGTATTGTTCTTTGATGTTAAGATTATAATTCCGGGTCTGTTTTTGTATCAAAAGATTTAAAAACTATATCAATTCATATTTTCCGAGCTTTGTAATCAAGACTGGAGGGCAGTTTGGCCTCGACAAAAAGACACAACGATCATGGTGGACGCGTGAAGCAGACATCAACAAACAACGGCATTTAAAACAATTTCCTTTTGTCACATTTTGTTTGTTAGGCCTAGAATATAATTAAAATTATGTATATTAATTAATTTTTAGCTTTTAAGATACATTTTTGAAACTACCTATATTATAAACATATTTGAATTATTAAAGGGACCTATAATTTAACATCAATAGAGCATCTCCAAGAGATGTCCTAAAACACTTCTAAAACTAAAAATTAGGAATTAAGGAGATAAAATCGTCTCCAAGAGATGCCCAAACAAATATTCCTATTTTTAGCACTCCCAAAACCAGAGCCAAATCTCCCTATTTTGGCCTAGTTTTTAGCACTCCCAATATGACTTCCCAAAACCAGAGCTAAATCCAGACCGTTCAAATGTATTGGGATCCATATTTTGGCCCAGTTTAAATGTACTGGGATCCATATTTTGGGAATCTATTGGAGATTGAGGTGAAATTTGCTCCCAAAAAATTTAGGATGACACCTAATATAGATATATTGGGATCCATTTTTAGAGAGTCTGTTGGAGATGCTCTAAGGCTTACATCCATTTTCTTTATACTAATAAAGAGCCCACGCCTTGCTTTGGGCTGAAATTGTTATTTCTTATAATAAATTTTTAAGATAATATGTAATGGGCCTTGTATTGAGGAAATTGATATGAACATTAAATTTTTATGGGCTGAGATATTAACATCAACGGGTATTAACGTAAATCAACGGTTTTGATCTATCCAAAAAAATTATCAATAGCTTAGGTTTCTTATCTGGGGAAGATAGCCCTTTCATGTCATCTTTTTCCAATATATTTTTATATATAGTAAGGATAAATAAATTACACTACTAGCAAATTTATATAAATCTCATGATAAAATTAAATAACGACTTTCGTCTATGAATCGTGTGTACAAAAAATTAGTATGGACATCGAAATCCTATTTTCTCTATACATTGTTTCAATCTAGCAAATCAGCACATCAACGAAATACTCAGATTACGATTTTGCATTTTTCGTTACACATCAAAAAAATCGGAAATTGTAATTACTATTTATTATTTTTGTTGCGTATTTGAATGAATATTCTTATGAGTTAATATTAATAAACCAGCAACAACAAAAAATATTGAATTAGGCGTGACGGAGGCACATATTAGTAGAGGCGTGAGGTGACAAAATCTGACTCGATCCGAAAAACCCGCCCGACCTAACCCATGTTTCAGGAAAAAGGCAAATTGACCCAAACTCGAACCCGACTCAACCCAACCCGACCCGATTCGTGTTTCAGAAAAAGTCAGGCTAACCCAAACTCGACTCGACCTGGCTCATATTTCAAGAAAAGTCTGACCCGAAACCCAAAATGACTCGGAAATAGAGGTATGAAACCCCACCCGACCGACAATATGCCACCTCTACATATTAGCTAGTGTCATTGTAATTTGGGCACGGTTTATCTGCATAAGCAAATCTTGAATGAAGCATAAATAGAGGCTGCCATTCTGGGCTATGGGCCGGAACTGAAGGAACCTCAACCGGCTAATACAATTTTACAGGAACGGGCTAAGTATGGGCTGAGAATTTCAGCCCTGGTAATTAAAGTTGTTTCATTGGGCTATGTAATATGTGGATGGATTCCTGGGTTGCAATTTCTGTTTTTTTTTAGTCTTTTCGGCAACCTGGGAATAAATCAACAATAGGGAATTTTGATTGAGTGGGTCATTTAGTCATTTCGTCCAAAACTCCAAATGTTGTTGGGCACGTCACTCTAGTGTTTGAGATGGGCAGATTTTTTTTTTTTTTTTTCAAACAAAAACAAAGCATAGATACAATTTTTTTTTTGATTGAGCAGGTTCAATTTTAATTTTCAGATCAAATGACCACAATTTTTTGTAATATTTTAAGTTCTTAAATAACAAAACTAACTAATGAAATATTTTGTATATATCATGTTTTATGCGTACACAAAAAAGATATCATTTTGATTTTATTTACATGTGCATCAAGTATTTTACAAGTATCAGTGGTTCAGATTTTATGTTTTTTTCCCCTCTTCTCTTGATGGCCAATGAAACAATGTTAAATTTTCATAAATTTATATATATACGTTGTTGAGATGATTTAGAATGCATCTAACAGATTATATTTGTGAATATATGTATAAATAATAATGTAATTATCGAGGACACCAATTTTTATGGTTATTTGATCCCTTCTCAATTATTGTATGCTTGCTTTTTCTAATGTTATTCATGACAATTATTTAACTTATATTGTGATGCAAAAAAATGTTCGAATGCACGATACATTTAAACCAAAAAAATTTAGTTTCCATCATTTTCCTATAGAAAAGAAAATGAAGATATCACTATTTCAAATAAGATCATACAGTTAAAAAGAAAAAAGAAAAAAGAAGAAGACATTTTATACTAAATTTGAAAAGAACCGATCCCACCCGTTCATTTTATATTTTCTTAATCTTAATACATTTTTATTCCTACAACAAGAACAAAATATTCTTGTATCATTTAGGTCTAACAGATTATTTTCACAGAGCATCTCATACAAGAGCTAGACTATTATACTAACGTTAGCATTTCGGACCGAAATGCTAACACCTCAAAATTTATGTTATGGTGTCTGAAATCACAATTTATGGTGCTCAATAAATTCTTTATATAAAAATATTGGGAAATACAAAAAAATTTCATTTTTAGAGTTTTCTAAGTATTTGTTTTGCATTTTTGAAAATACCATGTTCAAACATCAATATTTTTTTAATATCTATGAACTGTTTTCTAAAATTCAAAATAAATACTTAGAAAACTCTAAAAATGAAAAATTTTGGTATCTCCAAATATTTTCATATAACGAATTCAATGAGCACCATAAATGATGATTTCAGATACCATAATATAAATTTTGAGGCGTTAGCATTTCAGTTCGAAATGCTAACGTTAGTATAATAGTCTAGCTCCTCATATAATACAATAAAATGTTGGGCCTCATTGCCAAAAATACATGACTGCAGTCCAGGGGTTCGTATCTGCTGCCATTAAAAACAATGGCAGGGTCCTGCCATAAGACACTGACAGGTGGGACCCACGAAATAAAGGACCCATCTGTTAGTGTCTTATGGCAGGACCCTGCCATTGGAAAACTATGGCAGCAGATACAAATCCGCAGTCTAGAACTCCAGATAGACTCCAGACTTGAGTTGGGACTTCACTGAGTCCGGATCGTCTAACGCAGTGCTGGATTTGCAGCGTGGATCCGACGGTGCGCTAGACCTCCGGATTCGGACTCATTACTTTTCACGGATCCCGAGGTCTAGTGCACCGTCGGATCTGTACTGCAAATCCGGCAGTGCGCTAGACGATCCCGAGTTGACTTCACTTCACTCATCTCATGTTTGATTTCATATCCCTAACATATGTCACGGTAACCATGCAGGACATGGACTGTTGGATCTCCTTCAGATTTGTGCAGGTCGGATCTCCATCTCCTCATGTTTGGCGAATGATTTGTACCAGCACGTGTCACTCCAGCCGGAGTCCCAGTGGCAAGGCAACTGGCAAGGGAAGGGAGTGAAGCTTTCGTGCCAGGTGGGTGGGTCCGTTACCCATTCTTGGCTCTATCCAATCTACACTTCTACAGCACAAAGTTTTCTACGCAAACCCCGCACAGCGCGATAAATGCGCTCGGTGTCACTGATATGTGGGTCCCACAGTCAGTCCTTCTCACTCCCTGAAGCTCGCGTACTCTTGGCCTCCGTTTGTCCCACTCCAGAACTCACGACTTTCCACGCCAACCCCATGTGCATGCTTCGATCAATCTACTGCAAAAAGGTCACCATTGTTTAAATTGAATATGATCGGATACACAATCAATCTATAAGTTAAGCAATACTTCTGTAAACTTTTTTCTATTTTTAAGATTTCTTATAATTTTTTATAAATTTTTAAAAAGTGAGATTGTCAAGATTGTCAAGTTATCCATTGTCAATGGATCCCTCTTCTTATTAAATAGTCCCCACGCCGTCACAATTCATAACCTCTACTGCACAGTAAATTACTCTGCAGTACACTTGCCGTTGGATTCTCTTTAAGATTCGTTTAACTCAATCTCAGAAAAACCTCCTATAATCCACATCGTTGATTCGCTGCGCAGTACTATTGCGCGCAGCAGAGGATAAGCACCCCGTCGTTATACGTAGACAACTGTGAGAGTTCGAAGTGAACGTGAGCCCGCGTTGATTTCTCCGCTACCGTTGGTCCCAGAACGGACGGCCGAGATCTCGTCATCCGGTCGAGCGAGAGAGGAAAAGAGACAACAGCACACAGTTCACACACCCGAGCGCCTCTTCTTCGTATTCTCCGCCTCCTATCAACTTCTTCCCCCCTCTTTAACTAGACCTCTCTCGCTCATTCTCCTTCCTTCTCAAAGCTCGGATTTGGGGAGGCACCGCACCACCTGACCACCACCAGCTGCTCTCTCTCATCATGGCGTCGATATCGCTCCCTTGCCCCAAGTGCGCCGTTGTCCCTCGGGTTCTCAAGGCCGGTCCCTGCCTCGTCGGATCTGTCGGGTTTTCCGCTTCCTGCCCGGTGAGTCTTTATTTCTTGTTTCTGTGGTAGTGGTGGTGAGGGTTTCTGTGGTAATCTGGTTTTAATCTCGGTTTAGATTGGGATTTAGTATAGCCTCCTTTCTCGCATGAGAAAGAAGTTTATCTCTCAGATTGTTGATCCAGATGTGAGTTGGGACTGTTTGATTGATTTGTGAGAGGAACACACTTGTGAATTCAATCAATTAGAATTTAGAACCTTGATTGGGGAAGCTAGCAAATGCTACCTTCAAAATTCAAATTCAAAAGGATACCTGTACTGCGGCGATTACCGATTTCTCCAGTTGCATGCATGGATGCCACTCCCCAGCTATTGCATAATTATTAAACAATTTTTCATATAAAAAAAAGTTTTATTTAATAGTATCTGGAGTGGCTGTTGAATGAATCAAAAACTAATTTCTTATATAAACTGCATTAATAACTTGACTGCATTTACGACCAGCCATGAGATTGACATGTTGAAGGGGTCAAATTAATGTAAATGCATGTGCTGTTAATGTGTAGTTTTGTTTCTCAGAACTAAGGTTTTAGGCATTCCTGGCATATGCTTCTTCTTGAAATGTAGATAAAAAATTGAAAATTAGTGAAATTTGCATAACATTGTTTGTTTTTTATTCACCTAAAGTGAATCAAACATGCAAGCTGAGCTGGGGAGATAAGTTAGTGCATTCAACTGTAGTCGTGTGTTTTATATTTGTATATGTGGATATCTTGGCAATTGACAATTTCAAATTATTGTTGTGTAAATGCAGGTACCTGATGGTCGAAGGCTCCCTGTTCTTAAGGCACAACTGAAAGAGGTACTGCCTATCCACCATCAATTTTACACCTTTGTCCAGGATACTCTGAAATGGGTTAGCAGTCTTGGCCAATCGGCCTCTCTGCAAAATGAGGTTAAACAGGTACTGCTCCATCCTGGAGCTGTACACACTGGTATGCTAAGATGGATTCATTTGTCAGCAATTTTATATATGACAAGATTTCATTTGTTTGCTTCTAGATTTCTGTTGAAAGTTCGCCAAATTCCACCCTGAAACCAAAGAAAACTGAAGAGGATATTTTCAAAAATGATAACCCAAAGGAATCGGTCTCCAAAGAGCCTGTATCTGAAGCTGCGATATCAGCATTTATGGATGAGGCAAGCCGACTTATCACGTAAGGATTCTTTTGTTGAAGTTTGTATCTTCTGTACTTCTATTATTTCGTTGGTCACTGGTCAAGTTTTAATTTTGTGATAATTTAAACTTATTTTTGTAAAGCTTTGATTGCAGTTGACAACTTATATTGTACATATGTATCTCAGTACGTTAAAGTAAGGACCTGTACTGTAATAACACTTTTGAATATCTTCTTAGTGATTCTTATGATTGGTATGGCTGTTGGCTGAAATTGATTCTTCGTTATGATAGCCCTACAAGTGCTTTTACATGTGCTGCACTGTAGCAATTGTTAATAGCTTTTGCATATTTATGCCTCTTTCTGTCTCTGCAACAGGCTTGTGGACTCTAGCAATGTCTCAGAACTGCAACTCAAACATGATGAGTTTGAGCTAGTAATACGAAAAAAAGAAGCTTTGCCCCAGCTTCTTCCACCTCCACCTGCACCTGTCCAGTATGCTCCTTACCCTCCACCACAGTATGCAATGCCACCTCCCCCACCACCGCCGCCACCAGCTGCTGCTGCGGGAGCACCGGCACTGCCTGCTGCTGCTGCTGGAGCACCAGCTGCACCTGCCCCAAAAAGCACCGGTGGTGGTGCCAAGTCATCACATTATCAGCTCATGTCTCCCATGGCCGGCACATTTTACCGTAAACCAGCCCCTAATGCACCTGCTTTTGTCAAGGTAATTAGTAAAAAGTGTACTTCAATTATTTGTAGGTGTACTTGTGGATTGTCGCAAAGGAGAATCCTGGCCCAAACCAGAATTTCCTGGTCTAGTAAATCCAGATTTTACTTCTTTAGTACCTTCTCCCACAATTTCAAGCTTTTGGCATTAAAAATGACTTGGGAGTTCTGGTTTAATTATTTTATTGTTCAGGTTGGAGACAAGGTGAAGAAAGGACAAGTGGTGTGCATTATTGAAGCCATGAAGTTGATGAACGAGATCGAGGTACATTTTATTCCTTTTCATTAGTCATTTTATTACTGTGGGTTGCTATCTTGCTATTATAATATTGCGCTATAAATCTATACATTGTAGACTAACACTGCAACTAGCAAAATTTAAGGTGCTTCTTTATGAAATTATCTGACAATCAATTCAAAGCACTGCATGTATTACGCAACCTTAGATAGCACTTATAGGGAGTTATCTCATGGTAATTCTTGAATCCCTGAAATAAATTGCTTTCATAATTCTAATTTTGCATTTGTGTTACTCAGTCTGACAAAGACGGAACAGTTGTCGAAATCCTTGCAGAAGATGGAAAACCAGTCGGTTTTGGAAAGGTAAATCTCCTTTGAATTTGTTTCACCCCAATTTTTTGTTTTTGTTTTTGTTTTTCCCCCTTTTGCGGCAATCTTTGCTACTGTCCCCTGAATTTGTTTTCCCCCCTTTTTGCAGCCTCTTCTCGTTATTCAACCTTGAAGATTACTAGCTGTGCTGCCAGATGCATAACTAGGTAAATTAGAAGGCCAACTTTTGCAAGCTTATCTGCCTAATTTTTCTATTTGAACAATACCCATATTGTTTGTAATCTGCGAAATAAGATTGGTGTGGTAAAGAGGAGGTCCGGTCTTGTTTATTAATCTGAGAGTTCTTGGATATTTAATTTTGGTAGTCTTGTGACTTTGTGATCATGCAAATATTAGTTTGAAGTTCTCTTTGCTCTGTGTACTTTCGCAACCTTAAGATGTGCAATTATTCTGGCATGATAGTCATATTATTGTGATCGTCCAGATTAATTAGGTTCAAACGTCCCGCAGTTAGATTAAATGTAGGTGATGTATGAATTACTGCATTGACTATCACTAGTTTTTACATTTTTCCAGTACTTAGCATGCGTCTAAAATCAAAATTCGAGGACACGAGCAATTCACTCTTTACTGACTTCTATACTTGCTCCTGTCTCAATCAGTGAAAACCTGAAAATTCTTCTAAAAATAACTTCATGCTTTGAATATTTTGCTTTCCATGGTTAAATCTGAAGTTTGTTTTGAGATCTTTTCGTTCTTGCACGTTTCTACCCTTTTCCTATTGTTTATAATCTTCAAGTGTGCTTTCAATGCTATGTTTTGTAGAACTCTCTTGCTATTGTTCTGTGACCAAATCATGTTTGCACATGATTTACCCCTCTCAAGTCCTTAGGAAAAAAGAGTACTATTTTTGTGAGGATTTAACATCCTCTGCAATAGAAATTTATGCCTTTATGGTACATGCCATCTTGTCTATTGCAAAAGGGACCCACATTCCACACATTTAAATTTATCCAATGTGCCAGATTGACTATGACACTATCCTTGCATATATTTTCTTTGGTTGCATATGTTAATAGTAATGAGCACAAGAAGAACGTTATATTTGCAGAGCATAATCACTGTTCTAAGTATAAACAAATGTTGAATTGGACAGTGATAACATCTGATTTGGAGAGCTTTAGATTATTTCTGGTGCTGAACAGATATCGTGTAGGAGATTAATTGCTAATATTATTTGGTAGTGGGTCTCAATTTTTCAACATCCATCGGAATTCTAACAACGAACTTTTTAACTTAGGATCACAAAAGTATACTCTTGTATGTTTTTGAACATTTGGATGTTTAATAAGATAATCAACTTTCATGATTTAGTTGCTTAGTGTAGTGGACTTTGCCCTTTATTTTATAATTACGCTCAATATTTTCTTAACGTCCCCTGTTCTGAAAATCTTTCTAAAGAAGTTGTTGCGTGTTTCTTGCCTACCCATCTTCTAAGATAGTCTGTAAACTCAAATCATGTACAACCTCCGTCCACAATTAAATGAATTTATACCGTTTACAACTTGTTTCCAATTAAATGAACTTTACCGATTCGATATTACTTTTCTATTCATCTCTTGTTTCTCCAATGTTATGATTATCCTTTTATCTATATTATTTAATTGAAATATTTATTATATAATGATTACAAATTGAGAGCATAAAATTAATTTTACTTTTCCACTAATTTCTTTGACTTTTTCTAAAAATTCATTTATTCATGGACAGTGTACATCACAATAAAAATTTGTCATAAGCGCCGAAAATAAATTAATGTGTTGCGTCAAAACTCGATGAAACGATGACCATTCCAGTCATCTTTGCGTAGGCAGGCAGTGATATGATACTTAATATTTATTCTAGTGGCTCCAAAAAATGTATACCGCGACATATTGTGCTAAAATCATATTTTATTTTCGCCCAGTTGGTGTGAGTTCTATTTAATATCAGTCAGACGACTACGGAAATGTGTCTGGAATTTTTATTGCTACAGCCTACAGAGGGCACTGTACACGTTATGGGCACTCAGTTTGTCGGATGAAAATCTGCTGTTTTTATGAGAAGAAAAGCATGGTATGTTTTCTGATCGGATGGTCGGTATCGGTTGTCGCACCGATCTTAAACTACTTCGGTATTTGCTGCATGGATCTCAATGTACTTTAGTATTTTTCAACCGTCGGATCAAGAAAAGCAGAGCAGGTGATTCCGACCCTAGTATGTCATATAGGATCAACGTATGTGGTTGTTTTCTTGTGACTTGTCATCCAACGATCAAATTGTATTTCTATTTTCCTTCATTGATAGTTTGATATACACAGCTTAAAAAGTTTAATTTTTTTTACTAAATAAAAGTTTGTGGACAGTAATAAAACGCAATAATTTAACTATGTCGTGCCTGCAATATCTTGAAAATAGTGTATCTTACTTGTGATATTTTGAAAAAAAACATATCGTGCAAAATCGTGTTGTATCGTCTCGGTCTATGTATATATGGCTATATGCTACACAAGATAGATCTATTATATCCTAGAGAGTGCTAAGAATATAAATAAAATTGACGGCCAACATTAGGGCTGCATACAAGTCGAGTTGGTTCGAGTTAGGACTAGCTCAAACTTAGATTGAATATTGTACGAGTTGGCTCGAACAAGCTTTGCAAGTCAGTTTCGAGCCAAACCTTAACTAACTCAGCTCGAATGAACACAAGCCAGCTCGTGACTCATCACAAATAACTTATTTTTTTTATAAAACCAATCAAGCAATTATTTTTTTTGTTCATAAATACTTAACATAATATATATTGTATTATTGTAATAAATATAATTGACATATCTATAAATGAATAAACAAGAAAAAAAATACTAGGCAATATGAAATAATACTCAAATAATTTTATTTGTGAACTAAATATCAATTAATATTACACAGCATAGCTATATGACCGAGTTATGAGTCGAGTCAAAGCTAACTCATACTCGGATTGTATGTCTTTATGAGTTAAACTGGCTCGACCGCTCAAGTCCAATTGGCGATGGACATGATTTATACAACTTCACCAGGTTTAGAGACCAAACACAAAATTTAAACACTTATTAATGATATAGAAAGAACACCAAATAGAAATTTTAATAGAATATTCTGGCTAATATACTGATGTCTTAATCAATAAATAATGACTAAAAGGATCTAATGTCATTTGGTAGACTGAATACTAACACAAAGGAAAAAAAAATATATACTAGACCTTATTAACACTCACTAAAATTTTGTTCACTATACAAGTATATATAGAAAAAAAAAAAAAAAACAATCACCAAAGAGGAGGGATCCATTGACAATGCTTAAATTGACAATCTTGACAATGGTTATTTTTAAAAATTTGTAAAAATTCATAAAAAATCTTAAAAATGGAAAAACATTTATGGATGCATTAGTTAACTTATAGATTGATAGTGTTTCAAATTTCAATCAATTTGATCATCGTTTGATGCATTATCAAAATTTTGTGTATATTTTAACGGTTTAATTTAACGGATCTTTAAAGAGTTATGCAATACTGCTCAAATTGAATATAATCGGAAACATAATCAATCTATAAGTTAAGTAATACTTCCGTAAACTTTTTTCTATTTTTAATATTTTTTTATGAATTTTTATAAATTTTTGAAAGATAACATTATCATGATTGTCAATATAAGCATTGTCAATGGATCCCTCCTCATCACTAAATTATAATTAATCTGATCAAATTTGTTTTACCTTTTAAATTAAGATCTCTTGGTAGGCTTCGTGGTGAGCCCAAATCCAAAGGGGAAGAGAGGGTCATAATGCACATCACTAACATTCATAGGCAACTGATCAACTGACCTGAACCATGCATGTCCTGGACAGCTTGCCAGTAAACCCATAATCACCATACAAGACATCTGCTACACCGAGGCCTTCGCTGCCAGGCAGCCATGCCGCCACAAATGCATCCATCATGTCGATATATGGCTGAACTACCAAGGGCCGGCCGGAGATCAGCACAACCAGACATTTGACACTTGCGCATACATTTTGGATGGTATCCGGGCCAGGAGCCGGGATGATAAGGTTTGTGTTATCACCGGCTCCCTCGGCATATGGCTGTTCACCGACCACAACTATGGCGTAGTCGTAGTTCGCTGCCTTCACATCTGCAGAATTTGGGTTCTCAGAGAATACAACTTGGGTCGATGGATCAATTGTCGATTTGATAGTGTGAAGGATCGGCGTACCTGTTATTATGTATGCAAAATTGTTAGAGAAATTTGACACAAATGTACAGTTTGTGGAATTAAAACTCGGGGTCACCTTGGACTAAGCATTTGCATACCGGTCGTGATGTTGTTCCCACCAAGGCCCTGCCATGAGATTGTCCAGCCTCCGCACTGATAGCCTAGATTGTCAGCATGGGTCCCGGCAACCAAGATCTTGTTTGATTTCTTAGGAAGCGGAAGCATGGGCTCATTCGGTGATTTACCATTCTTCAAGAGCACAAGGGATTTTCTCACAGCTTCTCTAGCCAACTCGCGATGCTCCTGTTAAATTTTAATTGAAAAATCTTCATCAAGAAAAACTCTTACTTAAATGTTTTAATCAAGAAAATCTTCATCATAAGAGTCCCGAATGCTTAACCTGGCTTCCTAGTTGATCAGCTAAGGTCGGATCTGAAAAGGGGTTCTCGAACAAACCCATGGCAAACTTGACATGGAGGATTCTTCTTACAGCATCATCAATGCGGCTCATGGGAATGGCACCGGTATTTACATGGTTAATCAGAATGCTGGTGAAGTCTTTGTAATTATAAGGGATCATTATCTGCAAGATTGAGGAATCGAAGTTGACACTTTCAATAAACGAAAGAAAACAAAGAAATTTACTTAGGTAAGTTTGATACCATGTCTAGCCCTGCATTGACAGAAGCCAGAACCAAATAAGAGTAGTTTGCACTCATGGGAGATGTGATCTTGTCGATTCCTTGCCAGTCGGAAATTACAAAACCCTAATCATGCAGCACAAAGAAACTTTGTTAAATTTCAATGACAATAATTGAATATGGAAACACTGTCTGCATAGTTTTCTACACAACCAGTCTCAAGCTAGGGAAAAAGGAGGGTTGCGCCGAAATGCTTCGCGAGCAGACGCAAAAGTTCAGCCACTTCCATGGAAAAATTGGAAATGAAACTCACTGGAGCTTTCTTGCGACTTAGGCTCGCTTTTATGGCCGATCAATTTGTTTAAGACTTAATTGATGTTGTTGTTGACAAAAACAAAAAAATAAAGAATATCATGGCAAATACGAACCCTAAACCTGAGAGTGTTCTTGAGGAAATCAGTGATTAAGAAAATGGTTAGCATGCATCTTTTCATCGTTCCAGCTCGTGTAAGAGACCATGACGGTCGAAACCCCCTTAATGATGGCGTCATAGTAAGGAGCCATGTGGGTTTTCAGCAGCCCGTGGAAATTAATCATGGTGTTGTTTTCGTTTATCCCGTCGTGCGTACCGCCATCTCCTACATAGTGCTTTGCGCATGCAGCGACACATGTCCTGTCATACAAGAGAAGTACACTTAGTTGTCCCGTTCTGAGAAGGGCAAAGATACTGTTGGGCAAATCAGAATAAAGTAGAAAACAATTGTCAGTGACTTTCCCGTTTCGTATATCAATGTGATTTTCGGGGAGCAGGGTAAGATGCTTGAGATGTGTCTTACCCTCCAGCCACGTAAGGTACACCCTTGCGCACACTTGGTGGGACATCTCCTTGCAAACCAGTAATAAGCTCTGTCATCTCGCGAACAATCTTTGTATCCTCACTGTAACTCTCGTAACAGCGTCCCCACCGGGGATCCCTACAAACCTGTATTACAATAGGATCAAAAGCTACAACGGTATTATCAATTTAGCATGCACGTAATTGGAAAAAAAGAAACAGAAAAAAAAAATTTGTAAGTTCTTTATTACCGCAACACATGGAGCAAACACGTATGGAATTCCAGTAGCCCTAGCTTCAAGTGCAGTTGCTTCGCCAATTCTTTTCACTAATATAGGATCTCTAACAAAATTATATGCACGAGTTTTGTAACAAAACACGAAAAAAGGCATTTGTTAACTTTTAGTGGTACAGGGATTGTACTTTAATACCTAGCACAACCAATGCCAACATTATGCGGGAATATGGTGGCATTCAAAACATTGTTGTGGCCATGTACCGCATCTATGCCATAGATGATTGGAATGCCAAGACGGGTAGAAAGTGCCGCCTTTTGCATCTCATCTATGCGCTCTGCCCACTCTTTGGCCCCAGCATTGGGCGAAGGCGTGCTTCCTCCTCCGCTCAATACACTACCTAGAACAAAGAAGAAAGATATCTTAAAAAAAAAAAATATCTCCCAGGTACTATACCATTAGTGCTTGTGCATAATTGCATATACAGATCGCACGGAGCTCATGTTGTTTCTAGTTATGATTTTAACCATTATTATTTAGAAAAGAATTCGGTATTTGAGGACCAGTACCAGCCAAACAATATTAAGTTAAAACAAAATGATTCCAAACTGAAAACTTGCTGATATGTATCAGGATTGGGTGCAATCTTATGGCATACAAATGCAGTACACCAAGTACTGCATATGATAGTAACGATTCCAACAAACCTGCCTCGGATATTCAGTTCGGTGTTCCTTCAACACAAACATCAAAAGTTATTACCTATAAAGTAGGTCTGTATTACATCAGGTGTAGCATTTACCCTCTCAATTTGAGACATCTGGCCAATCTTTTCAGCCAAAGTCATCCGGCCGAGTAGATCAGCAATCCGAGCTTTAACTGGTGCATTTGGATCCTTGTACTTCAAGTACTCAGCTGAACTCTGCAACACAGAGCAACATAGCAGTAGAACCAGAAAGATTGTGGCACTGTGTAGAGCCATCCTTACTGTAATACAAAGAGATGACAATTCGACAAGTGGATTAGGCCAGAACCAAAGTTGCATTTATAAGAGATCCAAGACGGTAATTGATCAGATAATATACAATGCTTACGGGTTTCTTTCGAAAGTTAAAAGAAACCCATTTCTAAAATTAGACGTTAGTGTGAGACATGAAATTTTTGATAAATTAAGGTAGATCGCCTTTTACGTTGGATAAGTTGAACTAACCTAATTATAACTGGTTTCCATGTTCAAGTCCAGCTCAACAACTGATATGTTATTTTATCTTCAAAAACAACCGATGATGGTAAATAATATGATCAATGGTAACTATATTTGGTTGTTGATAGCAAAATTCAAGCAAAGTGCTTAACATTTCTTTTCCTAGTCATGTAAAATGGTCTTCAAGAAGACCAAGAAAAGGGCAATTTTGGTAACTTGATTTGTTTTGTATTCTACCTCTCTCATTAGGGAGGGAAGTAAAGTAAATTCAAATGTAGCCACTATCTAACCATAAAATATGCTTAATATTAGAGAAAGTAGGATTGTTAAAGTAAAAATAAATACTAAGAAACAATATTCTAATTTTCACCCATTGCCCAATTAAGGGTCCATACAAATATATACACAAGAAATCATAAGAAAAATAGCATACATACCATACCAATACCATTTTCAATTCAGCATCTCCAAGAACCATAAAATCTCTCTCAGAGATTGCTGCATCGCAAAACTCTCTCTCTAGAAGACACATCCGTTTCCGTACCAATTTTTGTCTTTGTTGAAATCGGTAGAGACACTCATGTTATGCCCAAGATGAACATATATCCTGGCAAGAACTTCAAGAAATCATCAGATAATGCTCGAGAAGTAGTTAAATTTATATATCAAAAGTTGATATTTGCAATATACATACAATCACAGTATCATTCCGGTGTCAGTTCTAGCCAACAGCACAGAGCGCAGTCGCCGTTGTTCCGTGTGGTATTGTTATAATGGGTCCCAACCGTACCAGCATCTTGCAGTTGTGCTTTCACAATGTGACCTTAGTATGTTAGAGACATCCTCCGGGCTTCAAAGAGTTACAGAAGAATTAGTCAAGTACTTATTTTCAGAGAAAATGAGACAACATTGCAACTGCTGTGTTCTTCTCAGGCTACTATTGCAGAACACACAATTGAAGAAAAAAAAGGCACATTGAGATAGAAATTCCGTGCTGGTACAATGTAATGAAGAGTCTAATATTACCAGACAACCAAATTGATACAAAAGAAAATCACCTCTTTTTGAGTGCATCAAATGGGAAAAGAAAAGAAAAGAAAACAAAAGAGTATATAACCTCTATTGTTAAGAAAAGAAAGCAAAATAATCAAAGGAAAAACAAAAAAAAAAGATACAATCTTTTTTGAGTGCATCAAAATGATCAAATGGGAATATACAACTCCATTGATCTATTCCCTCTTCTTGATAGTTTGAAGCTTCCGTCTGTTTAAACAAAGTCGTATTGGATTGGACCGATCGGTCGAAGAAAGCCCAATTGGTTCCCTTTCATTTGGGCCTGCGTCAAAAACCAAACACCCGGCCTTAATTTTACAAACATTCGGCCCACTTTGACACAATCATTCGGCCCATGTATGATACAAAAATTCGGCCCATATTCTTTCCAAATTTCCAATCTCCAAATAGAACAAAACGAAGAGGGTACGAGCGACACGATTCTTCTTCTTCTTCTTTCGCTTCGCTTCACATCGCCGGTCCGCCGCAGCCACAATTTTGCTCTCCACTTTCTTCTCTCTGTCAAAGACTCAGAAAGAGCCATGGAGGAGGAAGATGCTAATCCTCCTGTTGCCGTTCCCATGGACGGGACTACTCACGAGTCGCTGCCGGA
The DNA here is from genome assembly GCA_030179965.1 of Cyperus esculentus. Classification (NCBI taxonomy): domain Eukaryota; kingdom Viridiplantae; phylum Streptophyta; class Magnoliopsida; order Poales; family Cyperaceae; genus Cyperus; species Cyperus esculentus. The sequence continues at coordinate 2,485,726 of JASGLE010000010.1, read as the reverse complement.
ATCAGTTACTGAATCCCCTGTCGGAGTCACCGTAATCACCGGCTACCTCGGCGCCGGGAAATCCACAGTAACATCTCCTCTTACCTCTTTACATCTCAATTGTCAAGTGCTGAAGATCGAGACTATGCGAACTGTTTGTGATGGTTGATGTTGCCTCTTTTCTGCAGCTGGTGAACTACATACTGAATGCGCAGCATGGGAAGAAGATCGCGGTGATACTGAACGAGTTCGGGGAGGAGATTGGGGTGGAGAGGGCCATGATCAATGAAGGGGAAGGCGGTGCGCTTGTCGAAGAGTGGGTCGAGCTGGCGAACGGGTGTGTTTGCTGCACTGTCAAGCATAGCCTTGTTCAGGCCCTAGAGCAGCTTGTGCAGAGGAAAGAGAAGTGTGTCTCTTCTCTTCTGGCCTCGCCTTTCTTTCTTTCTGTTCCGATTTTCATATTTCTGACTGTATATATGCAAATGTTATGATTAATTTAAGAATAAAGGAGTTACTTTATTGTCTTTTTTGCCACACAATAGTTTAATTGCCGTGTTTGGAATCAATTTCTGTAGCTATGAACTAGTATTACAGGGCGTACTAGATTGATAGTTCATCCATGAGAAATGAATTTAGTTCTCTTGGCTTAGAATTTATTGAGGGTGATTAATTTACAATTGATTTTGAATTTTTTTTATCATTATTGTTTTATTATTTTTTTTGTTTATTTATTGTGTTATTGATAGCTTTGTGGGCAACTTCTTGATTTCTTATATCATGTTTGCACTTGCACAGGCTTGATCACATATTACTAGAGACAACTGGTTTGGCAGACCCAGCTCCCCTTGTGTCGATTCTATGGCTGGATGATCAACTCGAGTCAGCTATTAAGCTTGATTCTATTGTTACGGTGAGTTCTCATTCAGGGTGTGAAAGAAGAAATGCTTCCCATTTCCAATAATTAACATAAAAAAAAATTTATGTGTTGCATTTGTTGTTAAAGGGAGAATAAAAACTCAAGGTCAACATTGAGAATACCATATTAACTTATTTAATGGATCTCCTTTAGCAAATTGGTTGTGTTGTGTTTTGCCAAGTTCTTAACAAAAGATAAGCACAGAACTGGAAAGAACTAACAGAAGGTTCCAAACGGTTATTATTGCTTTTAAATATCAGTCTGCTATGAGCGGTCTTTATGTTACTTTTATACGCAAGAGTACAATTATATGTTCATGAGGATACTCATACTCTATTAGTTCAGTGGCATGATCATAACCATACTATCTACGCCACTCTAATAGGTTGTCGACGCGAAGAACTTAAAACTTCAGATCAGCAAATATGATGATACTGGTTCCTTCCCTGAAGCTTTTCTCCAGATTGCATTTGCGGTATCGTCTTGTTTCTTTGTTATTATAGTTAAATTATGTCATTTAAAGGTAAAAAATAAAAAGAATATCCATGCTTTGGTTACCAGCTGGCTACCTAGATGATTGAATGGCTAATTTCAATCCAGTTATTTTTGTTTGATTTTAGATGAAGTTGTTACTTTTAAGCCCTGAAGATGTACATAATAAAAATGTTTCAGTTCAACTCTAGCATCAGCTCATTCGGAACTATAAACTCTGAACCTGTGTTGTGAATTGTGATTTGGTAGTGAAAAGGTTTAGCAGTACTGACTAGTTCTCTCATTAGTCTAAATTTATTACTACATTTTGTCATGTTTCTGGATTACTTAACTCCCTTCTTTTGCAGGACATTGTTATTTTGAACAAAATTGATTTAATCTCTGCAGAGAAGGAGACGACTGAGTTAGAAGCCTTGAAAATGAAAATCCATGGAATTAACTCCCTTGCAACCATCATATGTACCACAAGATGTCAAGTTGATTTAGACAAAATACTAAATCGTGAGTCTTATGGTGGTAAGGTCAGTAAAATCTCAGAGCTTACAATTTTGTATTTCCCTGTTCTCTTATAATGATGACTAATAAATAGTCCTTTCATACTGTAGAGTAACACTCATTTGGAAGAGCTTTTGGAAACTAGCAAGTCGTTGCCACCAAGTAGCCGGCATGATTCTGGTGTATCCACATTATCCATTCGTCAGCCACACTCAGTTGATTTGAATAAAGTATTCTTCTGACATATTCTTGTGTCTTCCATTACAAAGGTTTCAAATCGTCGAAAGCAAAAACCTTATTTTGTGAGATTTATTTATTTATTTATTTATTTGGCAGGTCAATGAATGGCTTGAAGATCTTTTGTGGGAAAAGCGAACCAGCATGGACATATATCGTTGTAAAGGTGTTTTGAATGTACATAATTCAGATCAGATCCATACAATACAGGTTAGTTATGTTTCCCTTTTTTGTGAAAATCAAATAAATTTTCAAAGAAACTTCTTGTTATTATCAAAGAAATTTCTTATTGTAATATGATCAACCAGCTTGGGTATTGTTAAATTAGGTCCTAGACCTTTCCTACTCCCATGGCCTCTCAGGCTACATTGTTTTTTAAATTCAAAACTCGTTCATGGATTTTTGTGGCACTATTTTTATTTGATCTTTTCCTCAAAAGCAGGCTGTTAGAGAAGTGTATGAGGTTGTTCCAGGAAGACAGTGGCGTGAGGCGGAGGAGCGGATTAATAAACTCGTTTTTATAGGTATGCATCAGACTCATGAGGTTACTGACTTGATGATAAGCATTTTACTGTGACCAGACTCATGAGGTTTTACAGTTTGATATGTAGATTAGAATGTAGAACATGCAAAATTTTCGAAATAATAGCTTAAATCCATTGATGACTATTTTCATATTTTGTCATCCCCTCATGGTATTCTCAATTTCAGGTCGGAATCTAGATTTGAAGTATCTAGAAGAGAGCTTCAGAGAATGCCTCAGAAAAATATGACTTCATAGACAACTTCTGTTGGCGGATAGTTTAAACTACATATTTTGAGTTTGGCTGTGCCAGTTTTCAAGAGCATAATGTAACGGATCTCATTTGTTAATGATAAGCTCAATATTTTAGCGTGCTTTTTAACGTTATCTCCCCCAGAGAGTATGATTCCGCTTAACGTGAAGGAGGTAGATCTTAGAGCTAAATTGTATACCAAGATCCACCTCAAAGTGATTCGCAATTTAGTTAATCCTAAACTATATTTAACAATCGTCATAGCGAAAAGGGCAATTTTAAAAAGTATTACGATTGTCAAATTGATCCAGTATCAATAAATAATTACCAACTTTCTAAGTGATAGGTTAAAGTCTACTTTGCACAGATTATTTATTCCTCGGAGGAAAGATGCAGACTCAATGGGTGAACAAGTTCAACTGTTCAAGTAACTCACTCGCCACTCGGTATAACTTTACCAGTGTTTTTCTGTACAGAAAAATACTCACTGAGAGTGGTTAACACTTGGGAGAAGGATTAGATTAAAGCCGACAAACAAAATTACATAACTGAAGCTAGCAGTACTACATTTCTTATCACTCACCAAAAATAGAATAATAAAAAATAAATAATGAATCTGCTCTGCTTGATTTTATCGCTATAGTCTGGAGAGTATTCTTTTAAAAAAAAATGAAAAATAATAAAAGAGATAAGATTGAAAAAAACCTTTACTCGTAAAGCAAAGATGTTAAATTGCCTTCATTCTATTCTTCCTTCAACAGGTAACAACCTTGTACTCATAAATAGGGTTCTAAAAAATGGCACGGCGTGGCCAATTCCGGCACGGAACGGCACGGGCACGGGTGGTAACGGCACGGGTAAGGCACGGGCACGGATACGGCACGGGTCATTAACCGTGCCGTGTCTTAACCGTGCCGTGTCTGAGTTTTGAAGATTTTGGAACGGCACGGAACGGCACGCATAGTGTTCCAGAAACGGCACGGAACGACACGAAAAAACGGCACGACACGGAACGGTTGTCAGACACGGCACGGTAACGGAACGGGACACGACAGACACGGTATAAATAACATAGGTGGCACGGGTAGAAAATGATAGGACACGGGTAGACACGGATAGGTTACGGGTAGGACACATGTAATAATTCCGCCTATATTTCAAACATAACCGGTCCCAAAGCCCGAAAAGAAGAGGAACGGTAATTTATAAAACATTATGTTTATTAATTAAGACAATTTTCATAGTATATTGATACTTTTTAATATTTTTTATGTATTTTAAATTAAAAAAAATAATTTAATGATTTTTTTGGGGTAAATTTTAAATTTTAATTTTTTTAATGTTTTTTGGAATATTTAAAATTTTTATGTTCGAAACGAGTGGACACGTTTAGCACGGTTAAGACACGTAGATACGACACGGTAGGTCACGTATCCGATTGGACACGACACGAATAAGTCACGGCACGAATAAGTCACGGCACGATAGACACGGTGTATGTTATCCGTGCCGTGCCTCCTCCTTCCAATTTTTGGCACGGCACGGCACGGTACGAAAAAAATATTAATAAAAAAAAGACACGGCACGGCACGGCACGAAGGCACGGCGTTTCTGGACACGGTACGGCACGGAACGGCACGATTTTAGAACTCTACTCATAAACTGACCATGGTTAATATGAAAAAAAAAAAATTATTTCCTAACTCTATCAAAGGACAAAAATTTTACAAAGAATCATTCCCATCAACAAGTGCTGTGATACAAAGAAAAGTATTCCTGCTTGTGCATTTTGAGTTCCGATTGTATCAACCTATAAACAAACCAACTAGCCAAGGAGAATCAATGGATGAGATCAACCATGGTTTTTCTTCGGGGGAACCTTTGCGGAAGGCGAAGGGACATTGCATCCTCTATCTCTATGGGCAAGTGTGTGGCCACAAAAACAATACCTCCTTTCTTCCTGTGCTCTGCTATGATATGCTCGAGCAATCTCACCCCTTCCGCATCAAGCGCAACAGACGGTTCATCAAGCAGCCAGATCGGCCTGTCAATGGCAAGCAATCGTGCCAGCTGCAGTCTCTTTCTCTGGCCCATTGACAACATTCTCGCCTTCTCATTCATAAGCCTAAACACAATCCACAAATACTCGACTTAGAACTGATGCTGAACCAGTACTGGTACATAATGGTACCGAGAGTGGAGTAAACGACCTAAATCAGAACAGGACAGTCTGAGTTAACAAGAGTACCATACCCACAACAAAGCTTGACAAATCAATTTACCAAAAGCCAACATGACTTGAACCCAATCATATCAAAGTCCAAAAACATAGGCCTCCAAGAAGTGCCTGAATCCTCAATAAACTGTACCCTGACTGTATCAAATTTACCCGATATAAGGTAAATCCGTAAATGTTCAAATCAAAAACTGGTTCACATGAGAATTTAAAAATTCCACTGCCCAAACCCAGCTAACCAAATGTTCTGAAACCACATTAGTTTAGTTACCTCAGCCGAGAGACGGCACAAACTAAGCAACAAATTGGACAAGAACCCACTAAACTACAAAACAAAAGAAATGAACAAAATTGACAAGAACAACATTTCTGTACCAACCCAATATCATCCCAGTACACCCTGTAGCCTCCTGAAACCTGATGGACTGTAGCTAGTTTATAATTGGACATCAAATTCAGTTCATCACGGATTGTATGCAAGCCTCAGATCTCTCTCTGATACTAACTGCTGCCAGAATATTCATTTTCAATTTAATTCTGTTATCAAGTTTTCTCAGTTTGCTCTCCATTTGAAAGTTTCACTTAGATTATATTATTATGCATAGAGGTGGCAAATCGGTCGGACAGGCGGGTCAGATCGGTTTGACCTTCTAGAAGATATCGGGTTGGGTCGGGTTGGGTGATGGGCGGACCGGGTTGGGTCGATTTTGATATCAACCTTTTTTGGATCGTATATTGATTTCAGTTTGATTGCATGATGTTTGATCTCAGGTCGGGTCGAGTCAGTTTAACTTTCTAAAAAATACGGGTTGGGTCAGGTCAGGTTTTGCCACCTCTAATTATGCCATATGTATGTTAACATCTTGGAAACCAATAAGCAAAAATTCAAAAGAAAAAAAAAAACATTTATATATAAATCTTGACTGGTATACCTGCCGAGGCCCATGAGCTCAATGGCACCTTCAGACTTCCCAATCTTCCCTTCCAGTACCTCAAACCACTGAACATTCTCCAAAACCGTCAATTTCTCCTTGATCGCGTCCTTCAGCGACATCCAATTCAGCTGCAGCTTGTACTGCTGGAAAACCCCGCCTGACCGGATGTTGTGGCCGTTCCACAGAATCTCTCCGGCGGAAGGGCGCGAGAACCCCCCGAGCATGCGCAGGAAGGTGCTCTTGCCCGACCCGTTGGGACCCGTTAGGACCAGCGCCGATCCGTCGTGCATTGACACGTTCACGTGGCGAAGCACGACCTGCGCGTTCCGCATGCACGAGACGTTGTTCAGGAGGATCCGAGGCGGCGGCGGCCTGAGTGGCGGCATTTGAAACCAAGCTATGGGAAATGGAGCTCCAAGTCTCCAACTTTGAAACTGTTTGGAACTGACCTGAGACTGATACCCTTTGCAAAAGAAGAAATGAGGGGCAGCCGTGCAGGCCCTGTGCTGGGATTCTGTGTGCACGCGAGGCGCGGTTAAGCGCGATGAAGAAAGGACCAGGTTACCTACGGGTTTCCCCTCAAAAAAAAAAAAAGAAAGGACCAGGTGATTGTCCTCTACTACTGCGCAGTACGGTACGGCGCAGTACCACAACCTTTGGATTACAGGGAGGTTTTTGAGATTAGAGTTATCACGAATCTTAAAGCAATCGGATGGCTCTTCTACTGCGCCGTAAGGTACTGCGCAGTAGACGATAGCAATTGAAGGACCAGGGGCAGTGTTATTAAAACCGGACCAGACCGGCCGGTCCGGCCGGAAAAAACCGGAACCGCAAGGTAATACGGTCTGGTTTTGTAATTGGATCGTGTATGCGCATGAACTGTTCAAACGCGGGTCAACTGACCGGTTTTTTATTAAAAAACCCGTAAACCGCTAATTGAAAAACCCGGTTTTTTGCAGATCTGCTGACTTATACAAATTACGATCTCCTCTCCCAAAATTTTCGTCTCTGACTCAAATTTCCTTCCCTTTCTCCCCGCTCACGCGATTGTTCCCTTCTCACAAGATTGGAAAGAGATCAAAACCTGCATCTGATTAGAGGAATTCAGGAAAAAATTATGGGATTTCATGAAGATTGCTTCTACAGGCAGCCACCATATAAGAGCCAACCCAACCCTTGCATCTACTCAACCTGCAGAAATTTTGGTGCAAATCGCCAAACCAAACCTAGCCTGTAAGTTCTCTGTTGTTTAATCGCTGATTTTGTGATTATATCTATGAATAATGTACTTGTATTTGGTGATTTTGGTTATACCGGCTATTGCATAGTACATGCACTCAATATGTTTGATGAAATGCCTGTACTCAATAATTTCACTTGGTTTTACTGTATTGTCAATTAACTGAGGAATTTGAGTATACACGCATATTGGAGCATAGTTTTGTAGTGAAATTTGCTTTTAATAAGTATGTGGCATATTATAAGTTTATGATATTTAGTGATTTTGGTTATACCGGCTATTGCATAGAACATGCACTCAATATGTTTGATGAAATGCCTACACTCAATAATTTCACTTGGTTTTACTGTATTGTCAATTAACTGAGGCATTTGAATATGCACGCATATTGGAGCATAATTTTGTAGTGAAATTTGCTTTTAATAAGTTTGTGGCATATTATAAGTTTCTGATACCTTTTCTTTTACTTTCTTACATTAAAAGTTTGTGGAACTTTCAAGTCCCTGCTTTTTTTTTTAACAAACATATCGCATGAAATGTTTCTTGTGGCATTTTCAAGTTCCTGCTAACTATTAGAATGTAATTAGTGTAACTGTATTAGTATAAATTTAATTAAGTAGTAGACAATTTTTTAGTAAGTACACAAACTTGCATCATAATTACTATTGAAGTTGTAGACATTATACTGGCATGGCATATATAATTCAGGTTTGTTTCTTAGTGTCATTGTTTCCTCAGTTTATAATTAGATTTATATTTCTAATTATTTTACAATTGTAGGAAAAATGTTACCAAGCACTCTTGACGATAATGGAACTGCGCAGCCTCCTTCTCCAAAGACTGCAACAAGAGGTAGAACAGATCCTGCCTGGGGACATTGCACAGAACATGTGGCTGCTAACAAGAGCAGTAAGGTCATTACATGCATGCATTGTAAGAAGAAGTTTCAAGGTGGAGGTATAAACCGATTTAAGAAGCACCTAGCTGGCATAAGAGGAGATGTCGGATCATGCAAAAAGGTGTCGGCAGAAGTTCGTTACCAAATGCAGGAAAGCCTTAATGAAATTAGTAACAAAAAGAGAAGGTTAATTGAATCTGATGAAGAAGATCATTCTGGTGAAGATACAACTTCGCAAGATCTGAATAATGAAGTAGAAGAAATTAACTTGTCAGCCCCTTCCCACTCCAAGGGTAAAAGCATTGCTTTTAGCAGTGGCCAACTAAATGCTAGCAGCAAGCGACTAGAGGCTGTCAAGAAAACTGTCAAATTTGGCTCTGGCAAATCTTTCATGCCTAGAACCACAGCAGGGGCTCAACCATCTCTGAAAAGTGTTCTGCAAACAAAGGAAGTCAAAGAGAAAGTTGATTTAGTTGTGTCTAAGTGGATGATTGATGCTGGGGTGCCTTCTAATGCTTGTAATTCAAAGTATTATCAACCCATGTTAGATGCTGTAGCAAGTTTTGGACCTGGCTATCGGGGTCCTAATTTTCATGATATTCGTGGTTATTTGCTTGAAAAGAATGTCGAAGAAGCTAAGAAGTTTGTTGAAGGGTTTCGTAATGTGTGGAAGGAGACTGGTTGTACAATAATGGCTGATGGTTGGACTGATCAGAAGAGGAGGACACTAATAAATTTCTTGGTGCAGTGTCCAAAGGGAACAGTGTTCTTGAAGTCTATTGATGCAACAGAAGTCTCAAAAACTGCTGAGACGTTGTTCAAACTGTTCAAAGAAGTTGTGCAATTCGTTGGACCGGAGAACGTGGTGCAAATAGTGACTGATAACGCAAGAAACTATGTCAGTGCAGGTATATCTTTTGATCAGCCTAATTTATTTTTTTATAATTTATTTTATAAGTATGTTGAAGCTGAAAGTATGCTTGTTTGAATTTACACTGTAGGTAAATTACTGGAGCTAGAATTTCCTACCCTTTATTGGTCACCTTGTGCTGCACATTGCATTAATTTGATGCTATCAGATATGGGTAAGCTACAAGAAGTTGAGGCTGTAGTTGATAAAGCATCAAGCATCACGAAATATATCTACAACCATTGTTATCCCTTGCATTTGCTGAGAAAGTATACCAGAGGAAAAGAGATACTTCGGCCAGCAGCAACCCGTTTCGCTACTAACTTCATTGCTCTACAGAGCATCTATGCACAAAGGGAGGCATTGCGTGCCATGGTGACATCGAGAGATTGGATTATTTCTGCATATGCCAAAGATAAGAAGGGGAAGCAGTTCAAAGAAGATATTCTGGACCAAGAGTTTTGGAAAAACTGTGCAACAATCTGTCAAATAACAGAGCCTCTTGTTCGTGTTCTTCGGCTAGTTGATAGTGATGAGAGACCTGCAATGGGATACTTGTATGGGGCTATTCATGCAGCTAGGGAGGAAATTCTCCAAAGGTTCGTAAGGAGAAGAAGGGTAGCACAACCATTTATTGAAATAATTGATAAACGTTGGGATAGTCAGCTCGGCAAGTATATCCATGCCGCTGGATTTTGGTTAAATCCATCGAATCAGTATGATATTACTGAATTTTCGAAGCATAGGAAGACCATCTCTGGTATGCATGACGTGATAGAAAGGTTTGCCCATGGAAACATAGAGCTTCAAACAAAGTTGACAAATGAATTGAGATTGTTTCGAAATGCAGAAGGGGATTTTGGAAGACCTACAGCTATCCGCAACCGCTCCATGATGTCTCCAGGTATTCTCTTAATGATTTACTATGAATTTATTAAATTAAAGCCGTTTTATATACTAATAACTATTTGCTCTATTTTGTAGCTGAATGGTGGATAACATATGGCAGTAGTGCTCCAAATTTGCAAAAATTGGCTATTCGGGTGCTGAGTCAAACTTGTAGTTCATCCGGATGTGAAAGAAATTGGAGTGTGTTTGAATTTATTCACTCAAAAAAAAGGAATAGAATGGAGCACCAGAGGCTGAATGATCTTGTTTATGTCCGGTACAATCTCAAGCTGCACCAAAGGTATGAATTTGGCATGAATTATGAAATGTTGCATGTAAAACATGAAGAAATTATATAAAAAAAATTACAATATATTAAAATTGTATTTGTAGGATAAAATACCGTGGTCAGAATTATGATCCAATAAGCTTTGAAGACTTTGCTGATAATGGTCAATGGGTCTTGGAGGATGATCCACCATTTTTAACCGTTGAAGAAATAGAGGAATTTCGCAAACAAATGGCTGGGCTTCAGACACAAGCTAATGAAAGTGATGGTAAGTTTTTCTAAAACATAATATGAGCCATTAATTATCAATTGAAAGTCTATTTTAATGATCATGCAATTGTATTTCACTTTGTAGATGAATTGGTCAATTTGGACGATTTAAATTCTGATCATGGAATTGAAAGCCAAGAAAATGAAGATATTGAAAACACAGGAGCTGTGGAAGAAACAACAAGGCAGGTAGATGGCAATGAAGACACTGGCGCAAGTGTTACAGTCACTGAGTGGAATTTTGCACCTTAGAATAAATTTTGTTTTCTTCTTGTTTGTTTAATAAGAATAAATTAGGTTTATAATTATGTCAAAGCTTCTTTTGTTTGTTGCTCGAAGCTTTATTAGATATTTTTCTATGGCACTTGGATAATTTCGATTTTTGTTTCTGAATCGGTTTGTGTGTACGTTCATTTGACACAATGATGAAACGTAATCTAGATTTATTATATATCCCTCTTTTTATATATTATTCTATCTTTGTATATATTATTCCATAGAGATGTGTTAAAATTTTTGTCAAGAAGACGTAAAATGATGTATAATTATGTACATAGAATTATATGTGGAATATATCAATTTATATAGAAAAACCAGCGGTTGGACCGATTGACCCACCGGTCGAACCGGTGAACCACTGACCCGAAAGTTTACCGGGTCGATGTCCGGTCCGGTTCTGATAACATTGACCAGGGGTGTCGATGGACGATGGGTAAAACACGAGTGCTCATCCTCTGTAGCGCTGCATTGTGTAGCGCGGAACATGAACCGTTAGATCATCTCAAGATTCTACCCAGCACAGATTTCGAGATGATCTAACGGTTCACGTTCTGTGCTACACAATGCAGCGCTACAGAGGATATGGAATCGTAAAACACGGAGCTCTCATCCCCTGACTTACTGCATTGTGCAGTTCACAACATCGACCGTTGGATCATCTCGATGTCCGCGCTGGAACGAATCTCAAGACAATCCAACGGTTTTCGCTGTGAACACGGGCGCATTCTGAGAGTGTTTTCATGCTCAGAGAGAAGTTGTACTGTCTGGCCCGTTTCTCAAAAGCCAGTTCCATTCTACTCGGCCCATGTCAACGAGTCGGGAATTCTACTTGGCCCATGTCACCCTTGTGATTTTTCTCATCCTTTAATTTGGTATTATTTGGCTGCACGTGTTGCCAACAAATCAAGCATTTCTATGCTACCACGTTGATATTTTAATTACGACATAATAGAAAGTGTTAAATATCAATTTATTTGCCTGTTGAAACTAAACATTGTAATAACACAAAATTAAGTGGACTTGACCAGTAAAATTAAGAGGCAAACTTAATACAAACGAGGAGACTTCGGGAGAGACATTATTTGCACAAATTTCTTCAAAAAAAAAAAAAAAAAGACATTATTTGTACAAAAGTAAGTTAACTATAGTGAATTTCACTGATGTTTTCAAAAGTTAATTTACTTGTGGAGAGACATTATATTATTTCGCTGATGATTCCACTCAACCGAAAGCAATCCACTATTGTCAAAAGGAAAATAAAGGGAAAAAAAAATGATATGAAATTAACAAAGAAAGCAGTCTGTCTGCACTTTACCCATTCCTCATTTTCATTGCCTTCTTTGTGCATGCAAAATGGCAGGGAATTTGATATCCTCTCTGCTCTCTCTAGGCGCCTCATTGCTCCCCTCCATTAGAGCCTCAGCGCATGCACATGCCACTTCTTCATCCAATGATACAGCGAAGGAGAGGTGTGCCTTCGAGAACGAACTAGAGAGGATGATGCGAACTCTGGAGCGGATCAAGGCCACGCTGTATGACGCCGAGGACAGAGAGATCAGAGACCGCTCTGTCAAACTCTGGCTCAAGGAGCTCAAGAGGGTCGCTTACGCGGCCGAGGATTTGCTCGGCGAGTACCGGTACGAGGCGACACGTGTTCAGGTTGAGGCAAGGAAGGCTTCTGAAGCTTCTGGTTCCCACAAGAGAAAACAGATGGAGGTGAGTATCATGTGCATAACAGGATTATGATATTAAGAGGACTTCTTTCTGTTTAATTCGTTTAAATTTTGCATAAACAAACCCCCTTTTTAATACAACTACTATAACACAGCTGCTGCATTATTATCACAACTACTAGTTATGATTATGATTTTAACTATTTTTATTGTTGACGAAATCTTGGCATACTTATGCATAACCATTTTATATTGGACAGTGTGTTGTACCAATTCCTGATGGCATGATAGATCGGCTTACCAAAATTAGAAACCAATTTGACGAAATAGTCAAGGATCGTGAAAATCTCCAATTGAGAGAGAGTGATGGGCCGAGGCGGCCGAGCTATAGAAATTTACGACCACCAACGGGTCACATGGTGGATGAGACGAGCACTTTTGGCAGACATTCTGAAATAGAAAAGATAATCAATTTCTTATTGTCTGATAAGGAAAATCCCTTTACAGTAATTGCAATTATTGGCAAAGGAGGCCTCGGAAAAACTACTATTGCCCAGATTGTCTATAAAGATCAGAGGGTGGTTCGAAGCTTTGATTCACTTGGGTGGGTATGTGTCTCTGAAGAATTTGATGTCAGCAGACTCTTCAAAGCAATCATTGAATCTGTCTCCAAAACGAATTGTGATGTGAGTGAGTTGAGCCCATTACAAGAAAAACTTGCAAACATTGTGAACGGAAAACGTGTGTTGGTTGTTTTAGATGACGTGTGGAATGAGAATCAAGGTTTTTGGGAGTTATTTCAGATTCCTTTAAAAAAAGCAAGGCTGGTAAGACTTCTTGTGACAACAAGAAATGATAAAGTTGCAGATGTCATGCAAGCAATAGCCTATTTTAGACCAAAATATCTGCCAGAAAATTATTCCCGGAAGTTATTTGAGCATTATGCATTTGGCAGTACATGTTCCACTGTGTCAGCAAACTTTATAGAAATGGGAAGGAAGATTATGAAAAAGTGCGGTGGTTTGCCATTGGCTGTAAAGTCCATTGCAAGTCTTCTTAGGCACGAAGCAGATGAAGAGAGTTGGAAAGAGATTTTAGAATGTGATCTTTGGGAATCCAATCCATCAAATGATATATTTCCAGCACTTCAGATTAGCTATGCTCACTTGCCAGCCTACCTTAAACCTTGTTTCCTGTTTTGCTCGATGTACCCAAAAGATCATATGTTAAAAAAGATAACTTTGATAGAGTTATGGATATCCCATGGTTACATTGAACCCAAGGGGAAAAGAACAATCAGAGAAATTGGTTCTGAATATTATGAGGAGTTAAAAGGGAGATCTTTTCTTGATGAATCTTCAAATGGGATTGCAGAATGTTGTAAGTTGCACGACATAGTCCATGACCTCGCTAGACTTAATTCTGAAAATGAGCATTACTCGATGAATATCGATCAACCACTAGATATTTACAAGGTAAACATTCTACGAGAAACATATCATTTACATGTAACATGTCATGAAGGATATGCAAATCAAATTCCACAACAAAACTTGAAGGTTTTAAGAACTCTTGTCATGGATCTAAGATTCAAGTACCAATATTGCTTGAAGTTTGAGGCGCTCAGGGTACTGGAATTGGAAGGTTATCATTTGACAGAGATTTCTGATTCCATTGCCCTGTTGAAACATCTTTTCTATCTTCGCATCAAATCTCAAGATCTCAGTATGTTGCCATCGTCCATTGGCCTTCTTTTCAATTTACAAACTTTCATACTTGAATGTTGTAATTCTCCTCTTAAGTATCTACCTGATAGTATTGGTGATCTTGCTAAATTACGTTATCTGCTTATTCATTGCAACAACCTTAGGAAGCTCCCAGAAACAATAGGTCTTCTCAATAGTTTAGAGGAGCTTTACATTCCTTCAGGTAAACTCCTAGAACTTCCAGGTACACTTGGAAGTTGTTGTAAACTGAAAACTTTGAAAATTGGTGTTTGCATTTTCAACTATAACTCTCAAAGCCTAGAGAACTTTCCTTCAGTGAGGACAATGGAAGCATGCTTGACCGTTAGATCTATCTCTTGGTTGAAATATATGAAGGATCTTGAAGGAGAACTTATGATTGAAGGATTAGAGAACACAAGTAATATAGTAGATGCGCAGCTTGCCAACCTGAGAAGCAAGTGCAAAATTAGAGCTTTGAATTTACACTGGAAACATTATCTCGATAACATCTTCCGTATTGAGAGTTACCAGAATAAACTGAGAATAAGGCTCATAAAAGAACCTCAAGAGGACAAATTAATTGGTGACGAACAAAATTTTTGTCTGTTAGAGTACCTGCAGCCACACCCTCACCTCGAGATACTTTTACTGCATGGATATCCTTGCCCAATAGTACCAGATTGGATGGGGAATGCAGTTTACATGCAGGCAATTCAAGAAATCAAATTACAAGACTGTCAGGGTCTTCAATCTCTTCCATTCCACAATCTTCACACTCTCAAACATCTCGAGGTCTCCAGCTGTTCGAGTATTCGGCTTTTGCAAATGAAGCAATTGCCCACCCAGCTAGAAGAACTGAAGATTTCATTGTGTATTAAGCTAGAGTTGATTGCTGGACTACGAGATCTGAGAATGTTGACTTCACTGAAAATTGCTCACTGCACAGCCCTGAAATCAATAACAATGGATGAGCATGAGTTGCAGTTTCATTTAGCCGCGGGATCAACTAAATCTTTTGGTAATTCCTCTAATGAAAGGCCACTAATTGATCGGCAGAGCACCGCGTCACTTACAGAGTTGGAAATTCGGTGGTGCCCTCTCCTTCATGATCTGCCATCTGAACTGATACAAGTAATTAGGCCTTGCAAAGTGCTGGTTTATGGTTGTGGTTGTCCTGATCTTCGGAAACCATAATAATCTGCATGCCCTTCCGGTACGGGATTGTTCTTACTTAATTACTTTGTAAATAGTACTTAATTGATCCAATAAAATTCGTTATTGTTTTTATTATTCTATAATCACTCGTTATTGATTCCTGCTGATTAAGTTTCTTTCCTAACTCTTTAATTTGTAGGTATTTTGGCAATGACTTCATCATGTTGCGTGCGCAACAAATTTTTTCCTTTGCTTATGCAACAAATTTTAGGTGATTTTCACATTTTTCCTTCCTCTTTTTTCGTTTTGTAAATTCCTCCTTACATTTTTTCCTTTGCTCTTTTTTTCATTTTTTTTAAATTCCTCCTTTAACATTGCTTAAGTATGCATATAGTGAAACTTCAAGAAAAGAAAATTCTATGGGATTGCTAAGAATTATAATTATTGTGAGGAAGTATTGCTTGTCCTTTTTAGAGACACAGATAACGAGCTGATCATGCAATGGCTAAATACTCCATTAAATTATGCAATATATACCTTTTGTTTTGAGAGCACTTGGCAGATAACTTTTTATTATTATACTTACTAGTTTTTTAATTATATGGATAAAGAGGAGCTTCTCTTTGTGTTTTTTTCTTTTTTCTAGCTGTATACATTTCCTTCAAAAATACATGTTAAGAAATTGATTTTACAGCTTAATTAAAATTGACATTTTCCACAATGTTGTGTTCGTTTAAGTAGACAAAACCATTTTGAGTCCAGCAACTTCCATGGAAGATTATAGCTGTAATATTAAACAAACTATATGCCAAAGCATTGAAAATAAGGAATGGTGTACTGCATTCTTTTTTTTTTTTTTTTTTCATTCCAAAAAAATAGCTCAAGTACGGAAGTGCCCAGATAGGTATTGCAATGAGGAATGCTCTAAACATATATTTGTAGTTACTCTTGAGATAAAAAGAACAACCACAAAATTCATTCATAGATGATAGAACTCATTATCTTTTAGCAAGAGAACTAAAAATTGTATATATAGGATCATGTAAAATCACCGAAATTTTAGTTGTGTGTGGATGATATCGAATAGAAATGTTATACAATAATAACTTGCAGAACAATTTTTTATTTGAATTCATTTATTTAGTACAGTAAATGCGTATCAATGTTGAATAATATGAGTACCGTGCAAAATTATAACAAAATAAAGTACAAACAAAGTTACTAAATTATATAATAATTTGTTTAGCTTACGTAATTAACCCGCATCTGCATAAACGAGCTTATACGTCTCAACTCATGTCTTAACATTTTCTGAGCAAAAATTTCGAGTGCTTACCCATATCACGTTGCCATGCAGCACATGGACCATTGGATCGCCTCGAGATTTGGACCTGCACAAATCTCGAGGAGGTCCAATGGTCCATGTGCTGCATGGCACCGTGCCATATGTTAGGGATCTGAAAGCAAAAAAATTTCATTCTCAGTTTCTCACCTGCACGTTGTCACCGCGCACCCAGTCAGTGATTCAGTGAACGAGTGAGGCACCGAAGCCACTCGCATCAACTTGACCCAAGTACCCAACACTCAAGCCCCAAGGGCAGGCAGGGCACCACTCAACCCAATCGGTCTCCCCTCTATCTGAGCTGAACACCTAAAACCCTAACCCTGTCCCCTCTTCCTCTCCTCTCCCGCTCATCCATGGCTGCCAAGTCCGTGCTCCTGCGATCCCACGCCTACCTCCCCAGACTCCTCCCTTCCTTGCCTCACCGCCTCATCTCCACCTTCCCACCCCTCTCTCAGGAGCCCCAGCTCGAGGCCCCGCCCCCGCCTCCGTCGTCCTCTCCCACGCCGCTCCCTGCCAATCCCTCCACCGGCAGTCCCTTCTACAATGAGAACTGGCGTAACCCCCAGACTACAGTCGGTGCTGCGGGTTCCCTACTCCCCGTCCCCGGCCAGTCCAACTCCGCTGCCCGCATGATGGCATCCTCCCAAACCCCCGATCTCACTGGTCTCATGAACATCTTCGCCGACTACATGGCGTCGCAGAGATGGAAGGACATCGAGTCCGTGTTCGATTACTGGGTGAGGAGCTTGGATGGATCGGGGAAACCGAACAAGCCCGATGTGAATCTGTTCAACCATTATTTGCGAGCTAGGCTCATGTTGGGAGCCGATTCTGCGCAGCTGCTGGATCTGGTTCAGGAGATGCAGGAGTTTGATGTTCTGCCCAATGCCGCTTCCTACAATCTTGTGTTCGAGTCGATGGTCAAAGAATTGCAGAGTATTGATGGGCAGCCGAGTGGAGGTGGTAACAATCAGGAAAGAAGAGCGGCACTTGTTGCTGCAACAATGCAGCTTTTTGATAAGTAAGTATATATCTGTAGAAAGGTTAATATCAGGTTATAGCTGCTATTATCGGTACAACTTGCCTGGAATCTGCATTATGGAAAGTGCAATGAAATGCAATGCTGGTTCAGAAAGGGCCTTTTGGAATTTCAGAAGTGTAAAGAATATTTGAGCTGACATTTCTTAAAGAAAGTAGGAATCTTGTAGTAATTGATGTTTCTCCATTGTCCAAATAGCTATTTAATCCCACAATATGTGTATACTTGTCAAAAAGTTTGTTGTGCAATGTGTAGGATGCACTTCTTGAGCATAATAATTAGATTCTTAGTATATTTAAGGGTTCTATTTTAAATTCAGGATGCTGGCAGAAGGCCCATTGCCAGACGATGGATCTTTCAACTTGGTTGTAGGCCTTTTAATTAGAACGAAACATTTTGACACGGCATTGACATACCTGGATTTGATGCTCAAATATGGAAGAACACTGAATCCAGGTGTCTACAATGGGTCCATACAGTTTTTGTTGAACTCTAACAAGCCGGATGCGGCTACATCCTTCATAGATAAATGTAAGGTATGGTTATGCATGTAAGTGCATTCTTCTCTTTTTATTCTCTTTGTATATGGTCGTTATGATCTACTGTTCACATTTGAGATGAATGTGGATCTTACATATGTTACCAGAAGATATAAACAAGTGTTGAACCTAATTGGTACGGATACTGAAAGCAGTGAAGGCTACATGGATGTTTTTGATTTGTCACACAATTACTCCTGGAACTTCTGATTATGCTCTAATGCAACCTAATTATACCAAAAAGTTCAAAGCAAGACCACACCAACTAAAGATGTCATTTCAAGTATGATGATATGACAATACTGATTGGGGAAAATTTTTGGTTAAGAAATAACTTCCTAATAAGATAAGAAAAACACAGTTTATCAAGAATGTGACCTAGCATAAAATAGTAAAGTGAAATAAGCGTTGCTTACAATGCTGTATATTCTTATTGTATATGGTTTGCCCCCTCTAGGCATCAGCTGAGAATAAGAACTTGGCTCCAACCTGGAGCTTGTGCCACTCCATAGCTGAAGCTGCTTTCAGATCAGACAATAGCAAACTTGCTTACCAGTCCCTCGAGTTCTTTGCACGGTGGATCGAGCGTGGTGAGAAGATGCGGCCACAGGTGCTACTCTCTGTCGAAGAGGGCTTGGCTGCAGCAGCACTCAGCACTGCAGGTCGAACATATGATTCAAAATTACTTGATGGGAGCTGGCAGATCCTGAAACGGTCACTGCGGCAGAAGAAGGTGCCAAATCCAGAAACATACCTCATGAAGATAAATGCACATGCTTCTCTGGGGCAGGTGAAGAAGGCTTTTGAGACACTCAATGAGCTTGAGATGGCCTATGGTGATGCTGAGAGCACTGATCCTGAGCTATTATCACCATTCACATCTTTGAGTCCATTGGTTGTAGCATGCTCACGTAATGGTTTCACTTCACTTGATGCGGTAGGTTTTACTTCTTATGGAACTATTTTAACAGATTAAACACTGCAAAAGACTATCCATACGTCAATCTCTATCATGGTCATATGCTTACCTTACCTATTATTATACTAGTATGCAATTTAATTATGTTTCTTTCTTTTATGCTTCTTTTGTATTATGTTGTCATTTTTACTTTAGTTTATTCCAAAACTTGAATGAATGGGAGAGTGGCTATACCTGCATGGATGCCTTAGTAAAAAATTAAAGTTGTTTTCCCTATGCCATAAGACTAACAGACAAAAACCAGCCAGGTCATCAATTGGGATAATCTGTTTTGTTGCCTTCATTCTGCCAATGATCGATGTGGTCAGTCCTAGGCTCCTTGGCTGTTTGGTAAAGTCAGTGTCAGACAGGATGCATCAGATAGAACACGAGTCTTGATTGATAAATCTTTTGTAGCGTGGATGCTTCATCTCTGTAATATTTTCTGAGTAAATTGTGCTCGCTATTAAATTTTTTTGTTGCGAACTCTTTGAATAGCAGTACACTGGGTCTGATTTTCACCAATTGTGTTCAGGTATATCTTGAGCTAGAGAAATGGAGCCAAGCTGAGAAGCCTTACAAGTCCACTGCTGCTCTCAATTGTGTGTTACTAGGCTGTGCAAATATTTGGGATCTAGACCGAGCTTACGAGACTTTCCAGGCCATGGAGAAGATTGGTGTGACACCTGATATTCATTCTTACAATGCTTTGCTGTATGCATTTGGAAAGCATCAGAAGGTATTGTATCATTATTTTGGTGATGTCTTGATAGTTTTCTTGGATTTCCTTTTGTATTTACAATTAATTTGTGATGTGGTTTTTTTTCTAATGGCAGACAGCTGAAGCTTGGGAAACATTTTTTGAAAGCTTGATATTTTATAAGTGTATGATTTTATTTTTATTTCTAATGGCAGACAGCTGAAGCTTGTAATGTTTTTGATCATCTAGTGAGCATTGGGGTGAAACCAAATGCTACAACTTACTCTCTGATTGTTGATGCTCATCTTATAAATCGGGATCCTAAATCAGCATTGAAAGTCACCAATGATATGGTATGTATAAATGTTTGACTCATTTGACTTGGGAATTTTTCTTTGTACTTGTTTCTGTTTATATAAGCACCAAAGAGGTTTTTAACTTTTATTTTCTTTGGTGTATGTCAGGTTGAGGCCGGTTTTACACCTACAAAAGAGATGCTTAAGAAAATCAGGAGAAGGTGCTCCCGTCAAATGGATTATGACAGTGATGATAAAGTTCAAAACCTTGCAAGAGACTTCAAAATTAGAATGGGCAATGAGAATCGGAGGGAGATTTTGTTTAACCTTCAGTATAGTGCCCAATTTTGAAAATAGGTAAAATTTTGATTTTAATTATTTATGTGCCTACTCCTAGAGGTTTTACACCTATATCATATGGTTCCTGTACATCTACCTACAGGATTTGTTAGACCATATTATACATCTACCTACAGGATTTGTACATATGGTTTTACACCTACATTTCAGTTGATTTGTTAGACCATATTATACATCTACCTAGTTGTAGTGTATATGCTGTTACAACCTGAAGTCAGTATTCACTGTTATTCGTGCCTTGAACTACAGGACAGTTTTTTACATGGCATTGTCGACAGCTGAAGTTTTACCAAATCGCGATGGACTCCTCCCAGTAGCATCATAATGTTGGAGCACATCCTTTAACATGCCTCTTTTACATTTATATAGTTGTGGAAGATACCTTTGTGCAAGCTGTTTCAGAAGCTCATTATTTTGTATATTACAGCAGTAATATTACTCTCCTCAGTTTCCTGAAATCTTTTCCTACTTTTGAGTTGAATAGGAATTTTGCAGTTAAGCATGTGGTTTTTTCTTTATTTAGATGGGATCATAATTTGTTAGAATAAAGCTTCTGAACTTTGTTTTTTCATCAGAACAACATTGTTCTGCAGTTTTTGAAGCTTAACAGTCAACACTGAGCTTCTGCAATTTTTTTTGTCGTCAATGTATTTACCTATATTATTTGCTCTATAAATGTTTAGTTTTTGCTTTTATACGATATGTTCACGTGTTCTTTTTTATATACAAGTATTATGCCCTAGTTTATGCATAGTTTAAGATTCGATGTTCCTTTTTGCATCAAAAAAAAAAAAAAAAAGATTTGATGTTCCTGTATTGTCACAATGAGGATGACTGGATGAGGCATATAATCCAAAGTAAATTCTACCATTTCACTAGCCTATGCCAAAAAAAAAAAAAAAAAAAAACGGGTCCGTTTGAGTTGGAAAATTTCAAAATGCAGACTTTCTGCAGTTTGAATATCCTGTACCAAATAAACTGAATGGCAATCGCCGCCGAACTCTAATCTAACGGCAAACAATCATACACGGACGACGGACCAACATCTTGTATCTTACATACGCTTCTAACAAAATTATGCACATCGGCCTCAAACCCCTCAACAACCATTAAGTCCACAATTTGGTTGCCATCAGCCCATTACAAGCTTGCCACCAGTACGACAAAAACTTTTAAGCTAATAAACAAAAGAGAATTATTTATGAAAATGGAGATGCGGGGGATCGAACCCCGTGCCTCTCGCATGCAAAGCGAGCGCTCTACCATTTGAGCTACATCCCCGTTATTGGACACAAAATAAAAATATCTTAATTATAAAATTGGTAGTTAATTTGACAAATGACCAACAAAGTCAGTTAATTTCGATTGAAACGCTAATGTGTTTTTCTAATGGACGTTACTTCCATACTCACACCCAGTTAATTTGATCGGTTACAGATGAATCTCATAATAGATAATATTCATTTATAATTGTCAGATCGAAAATAAAATTTTTTTGGTGGAAGTATTGGAGTAAAATTCTTTTTTAAATTATATTATACTTAGTTCATTTCCAATTGGAAAATCACATAGTTTTGTTTCAAAGTTCAATCCCATTTAACGATTTTGAATCGGCTTCATTCAATTTTACATTTGTATAAAAAATGATATTTATTGGATAAATTATTTTAAATAAAGTGAGACTAGCATGCTATGCATAATACGGACCGTTCTATACTATTGGTCTGTATCTTCATTATTAAAATCTTAATAGTTGATCTAAACAGCTCAATAGGACTTTTATATGTAATTTTGTATTTTACTACTAAACCAAATTTTATTATTTCCAAAATATATTAAAAAGTGAGTTTTGCTAAAATGAGTCATGACTCATTTGCTGCTTCATGAGTCAGGATCCAAAAACATATCAAATCACCTCCAAATTTTGATTTATATAGCTCAATAAATTCTTCATATCAAAATCTTATAGCACGCAAAATTTTTTCGTTTTTGGAGATTTTGAAGTATTTGTTTGAGATTTTTTTAAAGAGGAGGGATCCATTGACAATGCATAATTTGACAATCTTGACATTAGGAACTTTCAAAATTTTGTAAAAATTCACAAAAACTCTTAAAAATAAAAAATGGTTTATGGATGTATTATTTAACTTATAGATTGATTATGTTTCCAATTATATTTAATTTAAACGACATTTGATATCTCTTCAGATATCCGTTAATTTACAACCGTTGAAAAGCACACAAAATTTTGATAAGCCATTAAATGATGTTCAAATTGATTGAAATTTGAAACACTATCAATCTATAAGTTACATAATACATCCATAAACCATTTTTCATTTTTAAGAGTTTTTGTGAATTTTTATAAATTTTTGAAAGTTCCCATTGTCAAGATTGTCAAATTAAGCATTGTCAATGGATCCCTCCTCTTTTTTAAAAGTGACTATAAAATATTAATAAAATATTCAGTGTTTTATGTATCATTTTAAAAAAAATATCAAACAAATACTTAAAAATCTCCAAAAATGAAAAAACTTTGAGTGTTACAAGATTTTGATATGAAGAATTTATTGAGCCATATAAATCGAAATTTAGAGGTGATTTGATATGTTTTTGGATCCTGATTCACAAAGCAGCCTGTGAGTCATGACTCATTTTAGCAAAATTCTTAAAAAGTCACATTTTTAAATGGTTTCAAGGGATCTTTTAATATATCTACCAAATAATAAAAATTCTAAACAATGAGTTAGACTATTATACTAACGTTAACATTTCGAACCGAAATGCTAGTACCTCAAAATTTATATTATCGTGCCCGATATCATAATTTATGGTACTCAATAAATTTTTTATATGAAAAATATTGGGGAATACAAATTTTTTTCATTTTTAGAGTTTTATAAGTATTTATTTTGAATTTTAGAAAAAACTCATAAATATTAATAAAATATTGATGTTTGTACATGCTATTTTAAAAAAATGCAAAACAAATACTTAGAAATTTTCAAAAATAAAATTTTTTTGTATTCCCCAATATTTTCATATAAAGAATTTATCGAGTACCATAAATCGTGATTTCAGATACGATAACATAAATTTTGAGGCATTAGCATTTCAATCCGAAATACTAACATTAGTATAATATTCTAACTTCTAAAAAATGTATGATATATGATTTTTACAAAAGTGCATATAGACAACATTTTAAACAATTTGAGTTGACGATTAAGATTTCGAAAATAGAGAAGATAATTCATATTCCATACTTTTTCTGGTACTAATTTTTTTTAGGAAAAATCCGTAGGTGCTTTTCATTGAAATTAAACTAAGTCAACTACATTACATTTCCTAAAGATTACCTTCCTACATTACCCTACCACTTAAAGCCAAAAGAAAACAAAGAAAAACAACATTACATTACTACCAACTAAGATAAGTACTCCTACAGTCCTACCCAATTGAATGGGTTTGTAAATCCGAGCTTATGTAATGAAACTGACCGGTACATACATAGCTCCAGTTGTAACTCATGCACATCTCTGAATGCATCATTCGGTATTAATTCCTCTAAACTCTTGCCCAGTTCTACGTGCTACATAACATTGGCAATGATGCATGTGAGCCGCTTTCATCAGTTGCTCCCGTCTGGCCGGCATATCTCACTGCCATCGCATGCACCATTGATCCGCTGCATCAATGAGCTGTTTCACCTTCATTAGTTACATGGTCCAGCGCTCTGATCCATGACGGCAATGTCTTCATTACATGGTCCACCAGTTTCCTGCAATCTGTGAAGGCAAGGACTCGCCTTCGCCTTCCTCTCCTCGGGCCCATCCGCCCATGTCCCATGCATTAAGAGCCTCCCATAGCGCAATAGTTGCTTCAGCCGTGAAGGGGTCACGTGCTCTTCTTGGGGCGTACCAGACTCGTACCAGTGTGCCTGTGCCTGGGTTCTCATAATG
This sequence comes from Cyperus esculentus, assembly GCA_030179965.1. Taxonomy (NCBI): domain Eukaryota; kingdom Viridiplantae; phylum Streptophyta; class Magnoliopsida; order Poales; family Cyperaceae; genus Cyperus; species Cyperus esculentus. Next base: position 2,461,132 of record JASGLE010000010.1, on the reverse strand, counting down.
CAACATACCTATACCTGCTTTGTGTGATAGGTGCCGGAGGTCGTGTCAGAGACAAGTAACCTTCCTTCCTTGGCCGTGTACCGACCACTCTTGTTGCCTTCCCAAATCAATTTGTCCGGTTTAGTGGCTTTCTGGTACTAATTCAGTTCAGTGTGTCTTCCCAAATGTTTTTATTCCTAAAGAAGAAAAAAAAAAAATCAGCTCGAGAAACAAAAGCAAGCAAAAGACAAAAAGAAGTGGAGATGCGGGGGATCGAACCCCGTGCCTCTCGCATGCAAAGCGAGCGCTCTACCATTTGAGCTACATCCCCATTTGTTCAAGATCAAATTTACTTGCTAATTATTCTATATTTATTTTGATTTATTACTTCGGATTAGGAGTAGCAAAAAAACTCGTGGCTCGCTCGTTAGTGGCTCGGGCTTGACTCGTTATTGGCTCGCTCGTTAAGCTCGTTAAGCTAATGAGCCGAGCTTGAGCTTGACATGGCTCGGCTTGTAAATTATTAACATATTATACAACATATGGTCAAATATATATGAAATTGTAATGTAAAATGTGTATGAACATATATTTATTAATCCTTTTATATTAATTTTTATATAAATTTTGATATAACATACTTAAAATTTTATTTTTAAAAAACAAATGAGCTTAACGAGCCAGCTCGGTCAGCTCGTTAATTAAAGGAGCCGAGCTTGAGCTTAGCCTAGCTCGGCTCGTTTACACCCCTACTTCGGACAAGCTGTACCAGTCTTTCCATATTTATTTACTTGCTATAGTTTTGTCGTGTATAGAGCTAGTGGGAGATATAAAAAAAAAAATGGTCCAAAAGATTTAGAGAGCCGTACGATCTAATTGTTGGTAATTAATCAACTGTGATTTGATCATGTAGGTGCTAAAAATAGTATGCTTGTTATATTTAGAATGATGAGCTATCACCGTTGATAAACATATAAATTGAATCGAACGGTTTAGTCATGACTTTGGACAGAGACGATCCAAATGACTTTGCACAAAATTCTAGTCCATACAAAAAACACTCTCCATGATCACATATGGGACATAAAATTGGATTTTTGATGACTATACGTGAGAACAATTAATATATATTTAGTAATTACTTATGAAAAAGATAAAAATATTTCAATTTGAGTGGATTCACTATCGTCTTTATATATAAAACAAAAAAAAATAGAAATTAAAGAGGGCTTATTAATTAATGGAAACCCTTCTCAGCAAACAATTTCCAGTTTAGCCGTCTCTTTTCTCTTAGAACCCTAGCCATCTTTGCTAGTAAATTCTCTAGTGGGAAGAGGCACACCGCCTCTTCCCCAATTGCTATCACCTACTGCGCAGTACCTTATGGCGCAGTAGGTGAGCCATCTGATCGCTTTAAGATTCGTGCTAACTACAATCTCAAAAAACCCCTATAATCTAAAGTTCGTCCGTCTACGCCGTATCGTACTGCGCTGATGCACCTATTTCATATATGCATATTAACCAGACTTGCACCTATATTTGCACCTAAAATCCTAAGTTCATTTGCATTTTAATAGAAGATTGTCTAGAATCAAGTTACTTCTGTGTTTTGGTCCTATTTTTCAGGTAAACGGAGCTTTTAGAGCTATTACGGACTAAAATTGGAGCAAGGAGCAAAAATAGGCGAAGGAGCACAAAGGAACATCTATTTACGGACCGCAACCCCCTATTTGCGGACCGTAATCAAGAATAGAACTTCTGTTTTCATGTCATGCCAGCTCACAACCGCCATATCTAAATCAAGGAAACACGCAGAGAGCCAATTTAAGCGACAGAAATGCTATTTCAAGGCCGAGCTCTCTTTGGACTTCTATTTGCGGACCGTACTTTCCTATTTGCGGAACGCAGACAGTTCAAAACACAACAGAACACCTATTTTCTGGTGTGTGCTATTTCTGGCGATCTCCTTTGGGAATTTTCCCTTAATTGCGCCCCAAGAAACCAGAAGTCAGACACCTAAATTTGAGACAACTTCTACTATAAAAGAGACCCCTTGGGGTGCTCTCACAATATCATCTCACATCTCATATCATCTCATAGTATCTTGATCTTGTCAAGTCTTGTGTAGGTCTCATGTGTTGAGATTTGTTTAGTCAATAGTCATTGTTTAGTTGAGAGTCTAGTTTTGTCAAGGGAGGAGTTCATCGCCGCCAAGGTGAAGGAGTTGGTTACTCGCCTATTCCTAAGCTCGATCGGTTCTTTCTTTTCCCTTATTTTATTTTGCTGTTTAGTCATGTCAAGGCGTGAATAGTCGCCTTTGTTCCTGGGGTTTAGGATGATGTTTGTATGTATGGATTAATTGAATACTTGCTTTTAACGTTTATGCATTGAAGTTATTTTCATATTTGCTTTGAGCTTATTCATAATTGTGCTTGAATTGTTTTCTTGTTCTTTGATATGATCCTGTGGATGTATGTTCGTATCTAGTTGGTAGATTTATATCTTCTTAGGCCAGAATTGCTAATTGCATGAGAGTGCACTTGTAGTAGTTCACCCTATTTTGATAGACCTGTGGATTGGGCATAGTCTAGTTGGAAAACTTAACGTCAATTGATAGAGATTCAATACTTGCACTATTTGGGTAGATAACTTGTTGTCCAATTGTATCCGAGAGGAGAAGTTGTGGTTATAACGTGAGTTAAACCGTACCTGTGATCGAAAGCAAATTGGGTTTAGGTTAGAGATAATCTAAAGATTTCGAATTGATCTAAAAGTATTTAAAAGTGCCAACAAACGAGAGTTGAGGGACTTGTAATTGCTTTGGGTTAGTTGGGGATCGATAACTTTGATCAACAATAGAAACTGAGCTTGAACTGACTCTGATCTATTCCCTGCGGATCGCATTGGTGACAGGTGCGAACCATACCAAGCAAGGAACAGACAGAGAACCACAAATTTGTACATCTTGCGGTTCGCACCCTCTCGGGTGCGGAACGCAGGCAGTTAGTCCAAACATCAAACTGATTCTGAAAACCCTAGGAACGTTTGTCTCATAATTGTTTTAGAGTCTTTTACTGCTTTTTAATAATTTAGGAACCAACCAACTTCAAACAAACCCCCCCCAAATTGGTTACGAATCGGTTACTTTTAGGATTAGAATTGTGAACAAAGATCTGTCTAAATTTAGTACCGTCCCTGTGGATACGATCCCGACTATATTGCATAATATCGTACGCTTGCGATTGATTGTATTATTTAGGGTAAAAGCCTATACACTCCACGCGTATCAAGCTTTTTGGCGCCGTTGCCGGGGACGGAAACACTATTTCTAGACTTTTCTTTATTTTCTTTTCTATTTCTAACCCCTTTTTTCTAGTTTTCTTTTTCTTTTGTTACAGGTGACAGAAGCTGGACCGACTACCGCCGGTTGGTGACTACAAGCTGAGAAGTGGTGTTCAATATCCGAGACTACAACCAGAAGACACCCCAACCTCAGTTCCGACCGACCTGACCACAACTTTCCAGCAGCTGTCGATCAGAGACTCTTCCTGCGGTCCGCACTCCACTGCTCACGGTCCGCAAGACATGGCAGACGAAGCAACAAGGCTTGCATTGCAAGAAGCTGCTACCGAAAGGCAAAGGCTTCAGACAGAGGTCGAACGACTACAGCGGGAAGCAAGACAAAGGAGAGAGGAAGAAGAAGAAGCACAGCGTCACATGCCACGTACTCTAAGGGATTTCCACATCCCCAAAGTTGACGATGCACAAGGACCTATAGTACTTCCTGACATAGTTGGGGATCCTCCTAACTTTGGCTCAGGGGTAGTCAATCTTATCCAACAAAGTTGTTTTCACGGCTTGGAGTCGGAGAACCCACACGATCACATCAACAACTTTCTCCAATGTTGCAGAACCGTAAAGAACATTATGGCAAGTCCAGATTACGTCCGACTGGCTCTGTTTCCGTTCTCCCTACGAGATAGAGCACGAACATGGTTTAATTCTCTTCCCACAGGCTCAATTGGTACCTGGGCCGAATTATCTAAACAATTCATTGAAAAATACTACCCTGTTAGGAGAACTGCTAAAGTTAGGGCACAAATTTCATCTTTCAAACAAGGGTATGATGAATCATTGAGCGACGCTTGGGATAGATTTAACCAATTGAGACAATCTTGTCCTCACCATAACTTTACTGATTGGATGTTGGTTGATGCATTTTATGATGGTTTAACTTCACAAAGTCGTGTTTTGGTTGATTATGGTGCAGGTGGGTCTATCATTGACAATGAGCCACATGAAATCTTGGAGTTATTTGACAAGTTGGCAAAGCAACAACAATGGTCCAACTGTGAGCAAATCAGAGGTCAAAAGGGACGTTATGAAGTCGATCAACTCGCTTTTATGCAAGCTAAACTAGACGCCCTTCAATTACAAGTTGACAAGCAAAAGGCCACCACTAATGCCGTACAAGTCCAATCTTGTACTCTTTGTGGAGAATCTCATGACTACGAAAACTGCCCCTTGCGTCAACCCGAGGTTGGAGGACAAGTCAACTCGATCAACAATGAGCCACCCTTCTACCCAAAGCCTCCGTTCGCACAGTCGTACAACCCTCCTCAGAGGTATCAGAACCAAGAGACCCAGTATCAACCAGGTCAAGGAAGCGGAAACCGTAACTTCTACAGCAACAACCACTTCCAAAACCAAAACCAGAATCGCAATACCCCGCCAAACAACTTATACCGACACCCAAACGCGCATCCCCAACAAGAACCACACGTACCACCCGAGGTCAACACCTTCATGCAAGAGCAAACCAAGATGAATCAAATGATCTTTGAACAAATGCAAGCCATGAATGAGAAGTTGGCTAGACTAGCGGGAGGAGACACTAATGCGAGCATAAGCTCGACGGGCACGGGTAAGCTTCCGAGTCAACCGATTAATCCAAACGGCGAAGTAAAGGCTATACATATCTTGAGGAGCGGCACGCAATACACTGACCCTCCAATGCCAGAGGAACCTGACCTGAGTATCAAGGGACCAGCTGACGCCGAAACCGCTCAGAAAACTACGAAAACTGCTTCAGACAGAGCAGAGTGCGAACCGCACCCTTCTGAACACGGTCCGCACATCCCTGGGTTAGCAGAAACAGAGAAGAGCATGACCCAACCGACTTCGCGACCGAAGCAGTCAGGCCCAACCGACACAGCTTGCGGTCCGCACTCACGAGAGTACAGTCCGCAGGATGATGAAACAGAAGGCAAAACTGACCAGAATACCAATCCTGTTTCACGTGCCACCTCAGCAAAGGGCAAAGGCAAAGCAACAGAGACACCACCGCCTTATCAGCCGCCTGTTCCTTTTCCACAGAGACTTGCCCAACATCGATTGGATGAGCAATTCACGAAGTTCATGGAGGTACTTAAACAACTCACAATCTCAATTCCATTCACCGACGCTCTCATGCAAATGCCTTCATACGCCAAGTTCTTGAAAGACATCTTGTCCAACAAGAGGAGTCTCAAAGATTGCAAGAAGATACAACTCAATCATGAAGTAAGCGCGGTCATAAGTCGTGAGTTACCTCCTAAACTTGGGGATCCGGGCAAATTCACAATCCCATGCACTATAGGGAAGGCCAACATAAAGAAAGCACTATGCGATTTGGGTGCAAGCGTGAGTCTCATGCCTTACACGGTGTTTCAAAGAATCGGAGTTGGAGATCTTAAACCGACTCGCATGACGATCCAACTTGCCGATACCACCACGCGAAAACCATTGGGTATTGTTGAAGACATACCCGTTCGAGTTGGAAGATTCTTTGTCCCAGGAGATTTTGTGGTGATAGACATGAAGGAAGATAAGCACGTGCCGATCATTTTAGGGCGACCTTTCTTAAGAACCGCCGGTACCGTTATCAACACACGAGATGGCACGTTGACGATGTACGTTGGAAATGACAAGGTTCAATTCCAAGTTGAAGAAGCAATGCAATACCCCGACTATTCCGAAGACTGCTGCCGATTGGACGTTATCGAGGATGGAGTCCATGAGGTGCGAGAAGATGACGAGTCTCCTCTGCAGGATCAGTTGATACATGCATCACGCGGTTCGCAGCTCACTACATGCGTTCCGCAGAGGGAAGGAGGAAGGGCTGAGCCACAAATGACAGATCAGCCCGAGACAGCAACAGATAACACATACTGCGGACTGCAGGATTTTCGGTGGGTTCCGCAGGAAGAAGACCCACCAGACAGACAGTCGATTTTTCAAATGCAAGCAGAACCATCTGTTCCGCACTTAGTCACAGCAACTGACTGCGGTTCGTACTCAACCAGACACGGTCCGCAGGAAGGTGTAACCAGGTACGAGACAGACAGGTCCCCACCACGCATAGCTTGGCGTCAGGTCCGGTATTTTCTTTAATAATTTAGGTAGTTTAGGGGTCGAGCTCGGGACCTAAAACGTAGCGCTTCTTGGGAGGCAACCCAAGCATGAATAAAGTAGTTTAGGTTAGTTTAGATAGTATCAATTAGTCCATACAAACAAGTTCATCATAATATTGCATAAGGTATGTTTAGTTTTGTTTTTGTAGTCCCAGGAGTCAACCCAAGGAATCATGAAGAATCAGAGCTCGAAATCACGAAGAAACGAGGCGCTGGCATCTACCTGCGTTCCGCAAGCTGCAGATTGCGTTCCGCAGTAAGCTCTGACAGATCCCTGTTTCAGACAGAAGAAAGGCATAGTTCGATTGAGCTTGGGGAGTCTCCATGACGTCTACGGAGCATAGCTAGTCCATCAGGTCGTATTCTTTCTTTCTCTCATTTATTTCCACATCTAAGTTCTAAGCACTGAGGGCAGTGCAAGGATTAGCTTGGGGAGGGAGAATAGAGTAAACTTGATTGTAGAGTTCATGCATTTTTTTAGTCCAATTTTTCGAATTTTCATGCATTGCATTTATGAAAAATTTTGAGTAGGTGTTAAATTCAAGATTTTTGGGTGTTTTTGAATTTTGTTTTATTAAAAATTGAGTAGGATAACTTCATGAGATATTTGTTATAGTCGGTAATTCTTGTTCTGAAGTGGCTAGTTACATGAATTAAGTAAGTTTTAATTGGAAAAAGTAGTAAACCGAAAATCTGATTGAGAATGAAAAAGAAAATTCTTTTGGTTTTGTTGATTTCACGTGAACATGGGTCTGGCAAAGTGGAATGTCATAGCTTGAATGTCAAATAAAAATAATTAAATCCGTAAATGTTCATAAATGACGAGATAAGTCTTGGGCAGCGGAAAATCAAATCAAATAAGAGGCTTTTAGGATCGCGGTTGATTCGGACGAGTGTACCCTTTATTTTTTCCATCCGGATTGATTGGATTCTAGAATGTCTCAAATTCACAAAAGGTTGGAGTTGCGTTCAGTTCGGAGTTGTGTACCCTTTAATTTTTCATCCGAACTGATTCGAGCTTCATTCCCCAAACACAAATAAAATAAGGCATTTCAAAGTCTATGGAGTTGAATAGAACGAGAAAGTTGTTCACGTGGGATGAGCAAAGCTTAAATAACCACTTTGTAGTTTGATTGAAAGATCTAGGTCGAAAAAAGTACAATTGTCTTATTTGTTTCATGGAACAAGAGTCGCTCGTCTTGGTTACTTATTATAACACATGTCTTATGAAGTAATTTTACCCAATTGTTGATAAAGCTTAGTTTAAACTTGTTCATAAATCTTGAGTTAAATATAAACACAAAATCTTTCATTTGCATTACTTGGGAATTTGGGAATGAGTCTAGGTACAGTCTGTTCTTAGGTTTAAGTAATTGCTTGAGGACAAGCAAGGGTTTGAGCTTGGGGAGATTTGATGCACCTATTTCATATATGCATATTAACCAGACTTGCACCTATATTTGCACCTAAAATCCTAAGTTCATTTGCATTTTAATAGAAGATTGTCTAGAATCAAGTTACTTCTGTGTTTTGGTCCTATTTTTCAGGTAAACGGAGCTTTTAGAGCTATTACGGACTAAAATTGGAGCAAGGAGCAAAAATAGGCGAAGGAGCACAAAGGAACATCTATTTACGGACCGCAACCCCCTATTTGCGGACCGTAATCAAGAATAGAACTTCTGTTTTCATGTCATGCCAGCTCACAACCGCCATATCTAAATCAAGGAAACACGCAGAGAGCCAATTTAAGCGACAGAAATGCTATTTCAAGGCCGAGCTCTCTTTGGACTTCTATTTGCGGACCGTACTTTCCTATTTGCGGAACGCAGACAGTTCAAAACACAACAGAACACCTATTTTCTGGTGTGTGCTATTTCTGGCGATCTCCTTTGGGAATTTTCCCTTAATTGCGCCCCAAGAAACCAGAAGTCAGACACCTAAATTTGAGACAACTTCTACTATAAAAGAGACCCCTTGGGGTGCTCTCACAATATCATCTCACATCTCATATCATCTCATAGTATCTTGATCTTGTCAAGTCTTGTGTAGGTCTCATGTGTTGAGATTTGTTTAGTCAATAGTCATTGTTTAGTTGAGAGTCTAGTTTTGTCAAGGGAGGAGTTCATCGCCGCCAAGGTGAAGGAGTTGGTTACTCGCCTATTCCTAAGCTCGATCGGTTCTTTCTTTTCCCTTATTTTATTTTGCTGTTTAGTCATGTCAAGGCGTGAATAGTCGCCTTTGTTCCTGGGGTTTAGGATGATGTTTGTATGTATGGATTAATTGAATACTTGCTTTTAACGTTTATGCATTGAAGTTATTTTCATATTTGCTTTGAGCTTATTCATAATTGTGCTTGAATTGTTTTCTTGTTCTTTGATATGATCCTGTGGATGTATGTTCGTATCTAGTTGGTAGATTTATATCTTCTTAGGCCAGAATTGCTAATTGCATGAGAGTGCACTTGTAGTAGTTCACCCTATTTTGATAGACCTGTGGATTGGGCATAGTCTAGTTGGAAAACTTAACGTCAATTGATAGAGATTCAATACTTGCACTATTTGGGTAGATAACTTGTTGTCCAATTGTATCCGAGAGGAGAAGTTGTGGTTATAACGTGAGTTAAACCGTACCTGTGATCGAAAGCAAATTGGGTTTAGGTTAGAGATAATCTAAAGATTTCGAATTGATCTAAAAGTATTTAAAAGTGCCAACAAACGAGAGTTGAGGGACTTGTAATTGCTTTGGGTTAGTTGGGGATCGATAACTTTGATCAACAATAGAAACTGAGCTTGAACTGACTCTGATCTATTCCCTGCGGATCGCATTGGTGACAGGTGCGAACCATACCAAGCAAGGAACAGACAGAGAACCACAAATTTGTACATCTTGCGGTTCGCACCCTCTCGGGTGCGGAACGCAGGCAGTTAGTCCAAACATCAAACTGATTCTGAAAACCCTAGGAACGTTTGTCTCATAATTGTTTTAGAGTCTTTTACTGCTTTTTAATAATTTAGGAACCAACCAACTTCAAACAAACCCCCCCCAAATTGGTTACGAATCGGTTACTTTTAGGATTAGAATTGTGAACAAAGATCTGTCTAAATTTAGTACCGTCCCTGTGGATACGATCCCGACTATATTGCATAATATCGTACGCTTGCGATTGATTGTATTATTTAGGGTAAAAGCCTATACACTCCACGCGTATCATGCGCAGTAGAGGACATTCACACCCTCTTCCCCGTCACCCCTCTTTCATTTACTTCTTCGTTGATTACCTTCAAGTTTAGTTCGTCTGTTTCTTTATCCGTCTTTTCGTCGCCCTTTTTGTTTAAAGAGGGTCTTTCGTTGTTCTTCTTTTAAGAGGATTATATCATGAATCGTTCGAGAATAGATTTTGCTCCCGCTTCAACAAACGGAAATAGTGTTTCAAGAAATGAAGATATGCGGAGTGTTTGACAAGTTTTTCAATCCTTACAAAGACGATGGATTAATTCATCGCAACCAAGACGGTAACTTAAAAAATGAGTCGTGCGGCTCTTCAAAATTTGTCTCTCTATGTTAGTTTATCGGGACAAAATTATATTGTAGAAAGTTTTGGTTGATATTTTGTGTCTTTTGGATGAGAAACAATTTATTTTATTTTCTTGTTGATGTAATCTTTTAAGTGAATGAAATTAGTTGCCTACGGGTCTTGAATGTTCAAAAAAAAAAGAAAAAAACAATTTCCAGTTTCGGTATCTTTCTCAATATTAATCGGAAGCAAGAGACGAAACATATGTAAAGAGAGATCCATAGACCAATAAATTTAACTGAAATTGAATGTCTTCCATAAAACTATTTAATTAGCATTTGTTAAGTATCTCATTTTAATTAATTTAACGGTTTTGTTTTAACAAAATATGTATATATCTGTTTGTATTTAATTTTTTTCTCGAACAAAACATGATGCATTTAAATTCTTTAATTTAAGAAAAAACATCATTGTGTTTATATGTCGAGTTAATTAAGTAGCTAGAGATATATCTTATAGAGGCATCACGTCTTAAGGATGGTAATTTTGATTATTCTAACAAGGACACTTAAAAAAATGAAAAGATCTTCAAATAAAAAAAAAACCGATAAATATTTCTTTATATAAATCCTGTCGTTGAAATTATCTAAGATAACGGTTGGCTAATAATGCATTTTTCTCTAATACTCTCACCAAAAAAAAAAAATTTTTACAATTATAAATGAATATTACCCATTATGAGATTCATATGTAATCAATAAAATTATAATGAATATCATCTATTATGAGATTTAAACGTAACCGATAAAATAGTACAGAAGGAATAAACTTTGATAAAACCTCGTTTAATTTGCAGATATAGTTTTCTTTGGTCTCAATTGCAACTTGCATAATTTGTTGAATATTATTGTGGGTCCAAAATCCCATCAAAAGCAAAATCTCAAAAAAGCAACTCTCTGTCCTTTGCACAAACAACTGTCACGTGGCAGCATTTGAAGTAACCCGTACAAAAAAAATTCCAATTACGGCAGGCAGATTTGGAGGCAGACGGTGACATACAGTCAGAATATAAATTAATGCTGCATTGCATGGATGCACACGTGCATTAAAAATTACTTGGACTGTGTTTTTTTTTTTTGGACAGGAACAACCAAACATACTTTAGATGTGGATGTTAGTTATGCTAACGCCGTTATAATTAGAGAATCGACTTGGGACATAAAAACTGGCGGTTAGATTTTCTTCACAGAGAATCAATTTACTGTTACCTTTTTAGCATGATTACTGCATGGGGGAAATTGTTGACGGCAGGCAGGAAACAATTTTCATTAATTTAATCTCCAAGCAAAAACCAAAAAAAAAAAAAGGAAAAGGAAAAGGAAAAGGAAAAGGAAAAAGAAACAAAAAGAGAAAGAAACAAAAAAAAAAAGAAAGAAAAAGAAAAGAAAAGGAAAATTATATTATGCTCCTGTTGAGACCATCCATATCATGAACTTAATTATCCATGTAATTATTTGACACTTTTTGGCATTACAATTGCAATCATCTCCCACGAAGTTATATCATGTTCATTAATTTTCTGATTTATCATTTCATTTGAATTGTAGTTGGTGCTTTGTGATTCTAACTTTAAAATTTAAAAATTGTCGAAGTAACTTAGTTACCAGCTTTCATGTTCAAACGTAACAACTAGGGGTGTCAAACGTGCAAAACAATAACGAAAGTGCACATTTTTGTTGATTGTTTCATTTTAACAAAAAAAATGACGTTGATCGTTGCGTTATTCTAATGGAAGAAACATTTGTGGCGTTAGTCGCTCCGTTAATTATAATGAAACGAAATGATTAAAACATTAACAAATTTTTGTTTACGGTGTACAAAGAATTAAGATCGTAAACAAGTAATCTCTATTACAATAACTAGTATACAATCAAGAGCAGTTATTCTATGGATCGATCATGCAACCTTTTATTTTGAATCAAGCGGTTCTTATTAAACATTTCTCTTTAATTGTATTTAAAGGATAAATCCCGGCCATCGGACTCTGAAAAATGGACGGTCCATATTCCATTAAATCTATAGCAAAATTAGCCTATCAAACAAGAACCATAAATAGTAAAAGCAAAAAAATTATAAACTTAATTACCAGTAAATAAAAAATTTATTTGCTATTAAATACATTACAACACATTAAAACAAAGCTAAAAGCTCAATTACTAATAAATTACAAAACAAAATCTCCATATATATACCAAAATTGTAATCAATGATAGTATCAAATTCATTTTCTAAGTTGAAAAACATAGAAGCGCATACCAACGTAATTTTGAGCCTCTGGTGGTGGCCAAGGTGAAGAGAAGACTCGTTGATGTCTCCCACAATGAGTTGCAATGGTGAAATTAGCAGCGACAAGCAGTGGGGGAAGGGGAAGTGAGTGAAGCGGCATTGAGCAATGAGGAGAAGCGGCAACAAGTCGCAACAGTGAGGTAACCAATGACGATAAGTTGTGTCAACACAACAAGTTCGATGCAGCAACGGGCAATGACAATAAGGATAGAGAGTAGGCTCAGAGAGACGAAGAGAATCAGACTAAAGAGAGGAAGAGAGGAAGAAAGTGAGTGGTGGGAAAGGGAAAGAAAGTAAGGGAGAAAGAAAGAAAGGGGAAAGGGAAAAAGTATTTTGGTTCCCTGCCTTGCAATGTCAAGTATAGAAGCTAACAGGGGCGGAGCCAGAGTTGTGACATGGGATACTTAGTAGTACAAAACTATATACCCATCAGTTATAGGGGGGCTAAACGGCAATTACTAACCAAATTACACAAAAAAATGACATATATTCCTTTAAATTGCAAAATCATGGGGGGGGCTTAGCACCCCCCATGTCCCCCCCTTCTCTCCGCCCCTGGAAGCTAGGTACAATTCTTAATGAAAACGATATAAAACAAAACAAAACACTTGTATTTCATCGATCGTTTCGTTTAAAAAACACAACAGACTTTGGTTTTCGTCTACAGTTACACCATCTCGACACAATAAAAATCCGTGGCGTCCAAACAAAACAAACGCAAAAACACCAAAAAAAACTTTGTTTACGGCACTAATAACAAAGATATCTAAAAAAAGAAGTGTCAGAATATAAGAAGCCGCTTTGATTTATTAGGTAAAATTGTATATAAAGATCATAATGAACAGTCCGGATCGACTATTTAATATTTTAAAATTGAAGATACAAGTCAACAGTATGAGACAATTTATACAATTAACAGTACAATAGTCTCACACTTTGCTCTATATCATAACTCATTGCAAGTTCTAAACTTGGGTGTGTTTGGATCATCCAAGATTTATACTACCTCAAAAGTAGTTTACCACTCTCAATGCTAGTATCATCCAAACACAAAATAGAAATCTTGGTTAGTTCTTGAGTAGAGCTGCTCAACAACTCTATATAAATGTTGGTTTCGTGAAATTGCTCACAAGTGTGAGTAGTGATATTAATAAAAAAAGTATTAACTTAGCACAATTCTCATGTTACTCAAGTAAATGCAATCTAAACACTATTTTCACTAACCCGAATAGTACAAAGTTAGCACTACTCTCATACTACTCAAGCTAGCACTAACTTAGTACTATTCCCAGTCACTAACCTAAAAAACACTACTCATGTACTAATAGGCAACTCAGCAGCTAACGGCAACATGTTTGATAACAAGCGATGGTCGCAGACCAACCGGGCCACATCCACTATGCAGTAGTCACCAAATCGATCGACCCTACGAGACGATGAAGTTAATCCATCCCCGGTTTTTCAGGCCGAGGCACCGGCTTGTGTTCCCACACGAAAACACAATCTTCTGCGGGTCCTCTAGATCTCTACTCTGTGTTTCATACAACTGACAGAAGCAACACAACTTACACAACGCAAAGCAACACAACTTACACAACGCATAGTCCCACATACATTTTGCGTTCCTTTGACTCGCCATACGCCTTGGGTTCTATTTCTTTCCATAGAAGAACAGAGATATTCCACAGAAGCCACCCACCGACCTCCACTGAGTGAGTGCTCATCCCCTTGTGCAGTTCACAGCGTAACCCGTTGGATCGTCTCGAGATCCGCTCTGGCACAAATCTCGAGACAATCCGACGGGTTACGCTGTGAACTGCATAATGCAGTACATCAGGGGATATGAGTTCCCACACTGAGTGACTTAGTCTAAGTCCACTCTAACGTCCGTCAAGTCGCCGTCATCCTCACCCCCACAAAGTACAAACGACATGTCGAGCAGCGTTCACACGGATCGAACGGCTCAGAATACTTTAATAACTGCACAAGATGTCGATGAACGGTTCGGATGAGCTCAATCATTCCACCCTCTTTTCCCTTCGGCTCGGACCCGAACCTACCCCTCCGGTCTGGCCCGGACCGAACCGAACCAACCGAACCGGACCTGCTCTTTCGTCTTTCGTCTCCCCTTCTCTCTCTTTTACTTCCTTACAGAAAGAGAAGAGTGTTACTTGCTTCAGACCACTGCTCGAGCGCCATTTCGGAGATACCGAAGTTCAGAACATTGCAAGGACGCTCGTGTCTCTTACTGTCTGTGAGTTTGTGACTATGAAGCTACTGTGAATTTTTATACTCTGTTTTTTTTTTTTTTAATTTATTGTCTGTGTAAACTACCTAGGAAGTTTTTTTCTTTTTCTGGTAATTTTACGTGTTGGAATGTTGGTGTCGATTAATTTGAATTCCCCTGCATGGTTTGATCTGAGCGCGGTTAAAAACTTAAAACCATATGTCTTGAATTGAATACCCTGTATGGTTTTACTTTTCTAAATTTACTTTTTTAAAAAAGAGCCAATTTGAATTTGCAAGGAATTGCAGTTCAATTTCAAGTTTTCAACCCCTGAGTGACTGAGTCTGAGCTGGGGTTTGCGGGAAGCAAGCCACAACACCGATTGCCGCACATACAGTGTGTGCCACTGGAACTGAATTCTTACAGATCATAGTTAATTACTTGATGTTTTAAAGTCCAAACTAAGCAAATTGGTGCCTAACCTTGCTTTGGTTTCCTTAATTAATTTGTGGCAACTGCTGTTAAAAACTTAAAATGCTTGAGTACTTATAAGGCTTGACGGTGCAATTAAGTTTTGTACTTGTAAATTCAATTGAAGTAACAGAAGTTGGTTACATGTAAAATTACTGTAGAAACAGCTGCTTACCTTTGTGTAAATCATGTAGTGGAATATTAGATATGTTAGTCCATATACATGTCATTTTTGTGTTTTTTTTTTTTTTTTTTTGCTTATTCCATTATACAGTGTTTCATTGACACTTTTGATCTAATTCTTTTCCTTTTTTTTTTTTTTTTTTTTTTTTTTGCAGCAATCTACAGACCATGTCAGAATACCAATCATGGCAGAATCAGGATGCCATGCAACTATTGCAACAGCAACTGTTGAACACACCAAATGCACCTGACCAAATTTTAATTCCTAATTTCACTAACGAAAGATTTTTACCACAAAATTACCAGCTCCCTCTTGAAGCAACTGTTCAATCACATTTCCAGCATCTAAACCAGTTCCCAAGTTGCCCGCCTCAAATTAACCCTTTTCAAGTTGGCCAATTTTTACCTGAACAAGTGTTCTCACAAGAACACGCCACAAATTACCAGCATGGCAGTGGTCTGACTAGTTTAGACCCTGCAGAGGAGAAGATATTGTTTGGTTCCGATGATGATGTCAGCTCTTCCATCAGGGTAACCTCACAAGGAAATATTATGACACAGGATGGGTGTTGTGGTACCTTAGCATCTATAAATAGCGGGAGCTGGAGTGCTCTAATGCAGGATGCAGTAGAGGCCTCAAGTAGCGAGACAGGTTTGCATGAGGAATGGAGTGGCTTGAGTTTTCAAAAATCAGAGGAACCATCAATTTCAAACGGCTCATGTACCTTAACTGCAAATCAGCCATCAAATTTTGTTGCAAGTGAAGGGCATACCTGGAATCTTCCAGCTGTCAGTGGTAGCCACAATCTCCTTGATCTATCAGCACAATATTCAAGTGTTATTTCTGAAAATCCGCATCTTGCAGCAATTCATCAGGTGAGTCATGATTTACTGCTACAAGTTCCTGCTATAAGTATGATAACTAGCTATTATGTTGTTTCATTTTCATTACACTGAGACCTCTAGCTTCATTACAGTGTTGGGATCTTGATTAAACCTCCGAACACAAAGACCTAATTCTGAACTTTGTATTGCCATTTTTTGAAGCCCCGTCACATATGCAGAAAAGAAAATGCTCATTTACCAGTTTAAGATGGTGCCAACTGCCAATCAAAAAATAAATTCAGGGAAGGGATAAAAGGGTCAAAGAGGGCAGTCTTCATGCCGAATTTGGTTCGGATTGGGGGATTTAGATATTTGGGGAAGAACAGTTCCTATTTTTGTGTCCTGATTCTCCTCCAGAAATTTTGAATAGCAACTAAGGTTAAAATGTGCGGTACTGATCCATTTGAGCAGAAGCATTGACCGTCTGATTGTCCAACTTTGTTTCTTAGATGAAAGGAATGCAGGAGCTGAGATATCAACATGCATTCCAGAGCAATTGCTCTGAAAGAGCTTTAATTGATCCATTAGCAACTTCTTCTTCTCAGCATACAACTCATGGGACAAGGTAGCTTGAATAATTTATTGAGTAAATTTCTTATAATTGTACTGCAATTTTTAAAGTTTGCTGGTATGTAAATTAGGCACTTGTATTATTTAATTGCCATTCCTACTGGCTTAAAGATGGAAATATGTATTGACATGATGTTATGTTTCACTCAATTGCCAGTACTGGTAAGTTAAAGAGTGGTGAGTGCATCATGCATACTGGCTGATGAGATCACTTTATGATGTGGCATATTATTTCTAGCTGCAAAATAATAATAAAAAATTAAAAATGCCCATGAATTTTATTTTCTGACATAATTTTCTTTTTCAGTCGAAGTGTGTTGGAACCTAACCACAAGGCAAAGCAAATTATGAGTAGTGATACTGCTTTCCTGGACATAACCACATTAGCCACTGCAGAGCCATCAACCTCTCATGAAAACTTACAACTTAACCAAAATTCTTTTCAGAGGCAATTTATTTCAAATCAATTGATCCCGCAGTTTCGATATCCTTCAGTTCATTTAAACCCCAACTTACCACAGATTGATCATTACAATCCTCAAAGTAATGTTTTAGATTCCAACAGGAACCTGTGTTCACAGAACACATTCTTAGGTTCATTGGGTTCTACAGAAATGGCAAGTGATGCTATCAACAATTTGCATAGACCCATTGCTGGATCTCTTGATTTTATGGTAAATAACTTGTGGAACACATTGTTGGTGCACCAAAATCCAGCTAGCATTCCTCCAACAAAAGTCACGCCAAGTATGTTCCAATCAAATAGGGAACAAGACAATTGTTTACCTGGTATTGCTACAAGTTCCTCAATTTTACTGAACCAAGACCAAAAGATAGATCCTGATAACAAAGCAAGCATGCTTATAACCTCCTTAGATGAGGCAAAAAATATGAAGAAATTTTCTCATAGTACCAATTCTATATCAAGAATGATGCAAGGAAGTGCTTGCATGAAAGATGCAACTCTGCAATTTCAACCAGTTCCCCCCAAAAGGGGTTGCCATGATGAGCCCTATGGTGTGGAGCCAAGACCAAAAAGGCAAAAGGCTGACACTTCAAAACTTGTTTCCTGGTCCAAGGTTGTTGGTGGGTCTTGTCAAAGGCTCGAGAGCGCCAGGTTAGTACTATGATAATTATCTGTTAAGAGTTAAGATGGTTGTCATTGTTGTCGTATGGTTATACAGTAATAAACAATGCTTCCCCGTGCTAGCCAGCATAATTTTAGTGTATTTAGACTTCTACGCTATCTGTACTTTTGAAATACCGGTTCCTTGATTTCTTTTCAAGAACTTTCCTTTAATTATGCTTTTTATCTGATTACTTGTTTACAAATACGAAAACAGTTTAACCTTAAAAAAGAAAGGACAAAAAAAAGTGTCAGATTTGGTAGGAACCCATTTGATTCAGTTGGAAATTGTCAAGTACAGAAAAGCTGTTGGTTAGCTGAGGTTGGTTTAAGTACAAATTTGGTGTAGCTGTAGCTATTAAAAAATATCGATCACATTTACTCTTTACAGGATTAATGAGCATGGGTGGGCTGAGGCTTCTAACAGGCAAATCGAGAAGGTTTGCCTACTTTGAATTTCAATGATAAATGTAATTGTTTCTCATTGTTTTCTGTCACTACAGTATGATTCTTGTGTACCTGTAATACAGGTTGAGGATATGACCAAATTGAAGGAAGAAGTTTCTTCTGAAGCACTAACTAGAAAAAGGATCATTCTGACAACTCAGTTGATGTGGCAACTACTTCCAGCTTTAGAATATGAATACCTAAAAGAAGATGCTACTTTGGCTTATCAAAATATCACATACTGTGTTACTCGATCTGCATTAGAAGAATCTTGCACCTTAATTTCTTCTTTTACAGACGGCTCTTTTTTCCGTTCCAGTGCAGATAGGCAAGTACTTTCTCTTAAAGCAGCATGAAATTCATTTTCTTAAGAAAAGAAAATATATTTTGTATTGATGATATGTGACGTGTTTCTTTGGATATTTTGGCTCTTTTATTCAGGATTCTTCAGAAATTCAGTGATAAGTCAGTTGGAGGGAGCACCTTATCAGAATTTGTTCAGAATGTAATGCAAAAGTCCATTTCTTTAGAGAGCCAATTTATCAGGTATATAACAAAAAATAGAGGATGATAAAGAAAGATGCTATGAATATAATACATCAACACTTAGTACTGTAATGATATAGATGTTGTTACTGAACTTTGGCAGCTAATCAGCTATGGTACACAATCTAACTGATCATTTTATTTTAACAATCTTTTTCTTTTTCGTTGCTTATTTCAAGGCTGGACAAAAGGAGCTCAGTGGTTGATTTGAAATTGATCTGGCAAGAGTTGGAAAGATTCGCAATAGTAAGCTGCTTAGGCAAGTTTCACACCCAGACTCGACATGCCAACGCAAGGGCCGCCTCAAGTCCCCAAACTGCCCCTCAAAGGCATCTTGCTCAGAGGCATGCCACCCTTGTTATAGTGCAAACAGACACAAGTTCTCTTAATGGTGTTCCCTGTTTATCACTCTAAAATCTAGATTCTAGATTGTTAACTTTTTTTTTTTTTTTGGACTGTAAAAATATACCTCTAGTTTCTGATCCCCTAAGCTGTGTTGTTTGTAGATAAAAGAAACTGAAGGTGGGTTTTTTTTTTTTTTAAGGGGCCATATTGTATGTAAAGCTGTATGTTTCTAATAAAAGTAGATATTTCAGAGGGTTCAATAATTAAGTACTTTATTCAGCAATCTTTTTAATCTGTACAGAAGCAAGGAGAAAGGATAACTTGTTAAACTCGTTTAAGTGGATCAATCACTGGTGTCTAGGAAAACTGAGGATGAATTTTGCTTCAAAATGATCTACGATTATTTTTCCCTTAAGAAAAAACACTAAGGATCTATTTGATATGCTGGAAAATGACGGGAAAGGATGGAAAATAACAATTTTTTTAAGATTTTAATTTGAGGTTGTTGTTTGATGGCAAAAATTTTTAAGATAGATGATTCTTGTCCGGAGGTTGTCCCCCCTTCTCTTTGTTTTCCACTCGGTTTTCACCAGAAAATAAAATTTTCCTTCATTATTTCTCCACCACTCCCAAAAACTCATCTCTTCCACTCTACCTTATCTCATTTCTAACTAATCAAACACAAGAAAAATAATTCTGGAATCCAAATTTCTTCTAAATCAAACATCCACAATGGAAATAAAGAACCTGAAAACTGAAATGATTGAAATATGTTTCTGGTAATTTTTTAAATTTCTGCATTTTCTTGTTGATCAAACAGTCCCTAAGTGGAATATTTTCTCTAGCCAACTGCTAGGACTATCCTGAAAGAGTTTGAAACCTATTATCCTGCTTCACACTTTCATATGGAGGTATTCTGATATCACCACTGAATAAAAATGAAAGAAAAGAGCTCTTGAAATTCGCATAGAATGAAACATACACACTTTTTTAGTTGGTAATACAACGATATAACATTAATGTTTCAGTGCAACAATTCATACAATAACAGATGCTTGATGTATGTACAGTCAGATGACAACCTTCTGTATAATTTACAGTGAATTTTTCAGCTTTGCAGATGAGCACATGATAACGAAATGCGAAGTTACGACGAACGAATGCTAAATTCCTGAGAGCCATATTCGTCGAGGTTCAGCAATTTTATCCCATGCTGCCACCACTGCTTCAGACTGTGCGCCTCCAGCCTACCTTTGCCGGGAGTTGAGTTTATCTTCAGAACTGCAGACTCAACGAAACTCGCAAACTGGAGCCGGCTCTTTTTGTTCTGCACTGATTGGTTGCGGAAATATGCGATCCAATTTCTGCAAACCGGGTCCTCAGGATTCACGAAAATATACGGAGTGAACAACGACGACGCCTCTTGTCTTGATCGCTTCTTCAGTGAAAGCACAGATGCCCCAGCTAGAGCAGCCAGTGATGTCAGTGAGGCAATGCTGTAGGCTGTGACCAGTGTATTCACCGTAACTAACGAAACAGCCATG
Organism: Cyperus esculentus; assembly: GCA_030179965.1. Classification (NCBI taxonomy): domain Eukaryota; kingdom Viridiplantae; phylum Streptophyta; class Magnoliopsida; order Poales; family Cyperaceae; genus Cyperus; species Cyperus esculentus. The sequence goes on along the minus strand of JASGLE010000010.1, from coordinate 2,440,497 downwards.
CCCATCGATGCAATGGCAGCTAGAGGAAACATCCCAACCGCTCCTGCCAAGCCAACAATCCACGGTGTGATCTGCAAGAATCTTGCTATCAGTCTTTTCGAAGACTCCTCATCGGTCAAGCATGATGGCAGATTGAAAAGGAAAGTTTTTAGACAGATCCCCTTGGTTGCCATGTTTGCACCCGCGAGCAAAGCCACCGAGGATCCCAAAGAGTGACCCGCTAAGAATATGCCTTCGGCTCCAAATTCTGATACATGGGACTCAATGTGCTGCATGGTTTTTTTCAACCGTGAGGTGGAACCGAGGCCGCCATCGCCAACCAGCCAGTCGTGCACTAAATCACTGCGGATGTTGGCAGCATCAAGTATGGTTCCTCGGAAGGCAATGACATAGCGTGGGGCTTGTGGAGTTCGGTCGCTGTATTTGGTGTTCCTGTAGATGGCACCAATAATGGCGGTATTCTTCTCATCAGTGAATGTCTCAATTAGTTCAAACCCGACATTTATCCACCATGCCGGTGCAAGAGGATCACGCTTTCGTTTGCGGTCATTCTCGAGCACATATGTTGCTTGAACCAAACAAGCAATTGCTGAATACTCGTGATCCGGTCTCGTCCTGGAATGAGAGTAGAAGTGTAACAATTGTTGGTGTTCTGATATTAACTGGAATTATGGAGTAATTTCAACAATAGCATGTTGCATATATAAGAGAGTTTTTTAAGAAGTTGACAATGTGTTTATGTATTTCATTAAATGATTGTTGAGGGCTTAAAAGAGGTACAGAAGATGGGCTTGCCAAAAGGCAAAATCTTTGGAAATAACTACTCAAAAAAAAAAAAGTTTTTGGAAATGAATTCTTGCATAGTTGTGGAGATTTATTGTATAAGCACATGCTTCATATAAATTTTTTTTATGTTTAAATGTAATATATATTCCTGATTTAGACCATCTAGCTAGTACTGTAATCTGCTGAAACTGAAGTGACAGAAATGGTCCTCAAGTGAAAAAAATGGTGAAATAATTCAGATCGACTATGCGCGCTCTTAGATTGTTCAAAATCCTGAATCAATCTACGCAAAACCGCAACATTTTGGTTTGAACACTGTGACTGGGAATCTGTCTGAACCAAATGACTCTATTCTGATATCTCTTAAGTACTGTTAACTAGCCATTTGTACCAGATCACAATTACCATACAATACATGGCTTATCTATTTTGTTTTTTCTTAATATATTTTTTCTTTAAGTACCCTAACTTACTGCATTGTGCAGTTCACAACGTCGGCCATTGGATCGTCTCGAGATCCGCACTGGCACAAATCTTGAGACAATCCAACGGCTGATGCTGTGAACTGCATAATGCAGTACAGCAGGGGATATGAATTCCCAAATGGCAGGTAGACTCACCAATCGACAGCAGTGACCAGGTGCAATGGGCCAGAGATTTTGAAATTGTCGTCCTTCGAAATCCTCCCTTCGCCTCCCATTATAGTTTTGTGTAAGTTGGATATTTTTTCTCTTTTGCCTTGTATGATCTGAGAAGTTTATCTATAAACCAGGCAAGAACTGGATTGCCTGCTAGAAGGTAATGGAGTACACAAGAAGAATGCCTCGGCATGAATGAAACATATTAAAGAACTCTGAAGGGAAGGGAAGTAATATTCCATAATGATCTGAGAGGTTTATTCCAAATTAGGCAAGAACCGGATTGTTTGCTACAGGGTAATGGAATATTCAAGATGAATATTGGGGCATGAGAAAGCATTAAAAATGAAACTTAAGGGAGGAGGAAAAAAGATTCCGTTGTTAGTAACTTAGATGAAGAAATATAGAACTGACATATAAGTAGTTTTTTTTTTTTTTTTCTCTTTTTCAATATTCAACCCTTCTCTTCTTCAGAATTTTCATTGGCACTGAGTTTGAGATTGTGCTAATCATTTTCATTTCTTGTGAGCAGTAACAGAAAATACCAGCACATTACCAGTACTTACATGAATTATTTTGATTCCTTGTGATACAACCGTCTTCTCCTAATTGCTTTTCAGTTTGTATACATGGTCTCTATTAGAATCCCGGGAGAAAATTCTCGACAACAATTGAAACAAAAATGAGATAGTATCACAAGTCTGGCATTACTGTAACTACACTGATACTGTACACACAGAAAGATAGCGCTGTATCTGGCTGAAATGGATAACTTGATGAGTGTATTATCAAAGAGAATACAATCGTTTTCTTAACTAAACAGGCCTTCAGAAGTTTATAATTGATCCTGTAATGCTTTTGGGTATGTCCTGTGATGAATATACATCTATTTTAGGTCTGGACAATGGATTTAGGGAATGAACATCTGTTTTGCAATATCTCTTTGCATTCATCCCTGATAAATTAGAGGGATATTTAGCATACTGAAAGTTGAAACAAGAGGGTATCAGTAAAATCATCGCGGCTCTGAAGTTCAATTCCCAAACTGTATAGTAAAATAAATTACTGAACTGGCAAATAGAGTATCTCTGTAACAGAACAGACCAACAAATTTTCATTTAGGCCACAAACATGAACCTTTTCATGCATTTTCAATTTGAACAAACTACCTAAATCAATGCATCTTACATAAAGTTTCAATTGAACATCTCATCTAATTAAATTCCAAATACAGTTTCAAACTTTCAATCGTGACAAATGAACACCAGAAATCAAACCTTATGTAAAATACACTATGAGCATAAATATATCATGACGAGCCATACTCATCTAGGTGCAACAGATTCATGCCCTGCTGCCACCACTGCTTAAGACCATGTGCTTCAAGCATGCCTTGCCCGCGTGTTGAGTTTATTTTCAATATCCCTGACTCGACGAAACCAGCAAGCTGAAATGGGCTTCTTTTTTTCTCCTTCAAGTGATTACGGAAGTAGGAGACCCAGTTTTTGCAAATCGGGTCGCCGGGGTTAACAAAAAGGTGTGGAGTGTAAGATAATGTTGTCTGATCTTGCATCATCCGTTTTTTCACTGACAGAATGGAAGCCCCGATTAGAGCAGCCAGCGACGTCAGTGTGGCAATACCCGAAGCCACAACAAGTGTGTCAATCATGATGACTGAAGCAGCCATGCCCAAAGAAGCAATCGCAGCTACGGGAAAGATCCCGACAGCTCCGGCTAAGCCAACGATTAGCGGAGTGATTTGCAAGAACCTGGCTATGAGTCTTCTGGATGTTTTTTCGTCGGTCAAACAAGATGGCAAGTTGAAAAGAAATGTCTTGAGATGGATATCCTTGGTTGCCATATTTGCCCCCACAAGCATCGCCATCGAAGACCCCAAAGAGTGGCCTGCTAAGAAAACGCCTTCGCTTCCGAAATCGGTTATGTGACGGTCAACATACTCCATAGCCTTTTTCAACCGTGAAGTTGAACCAAGGCCGCCGTCACTAACCAACAAATCATGCGACAGATCCTGGCTGATGTTGCCCCCTTCTAACATGGTGCCCCGAAACGCGATGACGAAACGAGGTGCCTCTGGAGTCTGGTGATCGTACCTGGTGTTTCTGAAAATGGCTCCAAATATGGAAGAATCTTTGTCGTCGACAATTGTGTTGATCAGTTCGAATCCGAAACTCTCCCACCAGAGAGTCGCAAGTGGTTCCTCCTTTCTTTTGCGGTCACTTTCAAGGACGTACGTCGCTTGAACCAGACATGCCATAACTGTACACTGATGATCCGGTTTGCTCCTGAAATATTAGGAGCACAAATATCGGTGTTATATTTCTCGGCTTTAACATTAAATATATATATTGCATCAGAATTCATAAGTGTTCATGATTTTTATTTTCCTTAAACAATTAGACACTTGTAATGCCCTCTATGATAACTGCACATCAAATGAATCAAGTGAAAATGGAACAACCAGTAAATAATCTCAAACTCATGCTAAAAAGAATCAATTTCCCTACACACTTGATTATACTTTGCAAGATAGACATTATTTCCCACTTTCATGTGGCCACTTCCATATTCTGATCCAAATTTCATCTAATCTAATTTTCTATTCATCAATTAAATTATCTAAATTGAAAGAAAAAAAACTAATAGCAGCACAAACTCACCAATCAACAGCTTCCATGTGCTTCGGCCCGGAAACTCTGAAATCATCCTCCACCACAACACTTTCTTTACGCCCCATTGGCGCTTTTCTTGATCTTCTTGGACAATCAGAGACAGAGAGAAAACAGATAATCAAATTTGACAAAAAGAAATGGTTTAAAGGAGTAAAGGGGGTTTTTTAGTTACAGGAAGAGAAGAACGCTGATTGAGAATCAATTGGGGGAAAAGAAAGCGTGTGAGAGGTTACAATAAACAGAGGAAAATGCGCACACAAACAGAGATTCGCTTGCTTTCAAAATATTCTTTCTTAAACAATAATAAAATAATTAAGGCTAATTCTGCTATTATCGGATGAAATAGACCGTTTATTTTTCATAACCGATGGTCGTGATATCTCTTTTAGATATACTATTAAAGAGACATGTTTGATAAGAACCGTTCGATTCAGATTGAAATGTTGCTTAGCTGATCCATAGCAAAACCATTAATTAATTAATTAATTAATGTAGTTAGTTGTTAGTTTGTTACAGTCTGTGCAGATCTGGACGGCGGATTCAGATTGGACGGTTCACATTGAATCCTGAGCCAGTGCATTTCCAACTTCCAAGACATACCACCGACGTCTCGTTATTTTTTTTCATCAAGAATCAAATTATTTGTAAACCGTGCGATGAGCATCCAACGATTGGAATCCGCCTTGCAATAGTATTCGCGGTATTTAAGATGACCCGAATAATGATAGGGATGATTCCAGATTGCTGTCTCAATCAGATATTAATCAATTATGAAACTTATGACCCCACGGCATTCATTACTGATTAGCGATAGCTTCTGATGCTATCTGTGTTTATGTAGTATATACATCCTCCTTGGCATTCTTCTTTATTATACAAAAGAACCGTCCAAAATATATTATCCGAATTATTTAGCAAGTCCAATGGGCAGGAATCACACGTGAAACTTTCACATGAAGTAATTGGGGGGCAACCTATTGTCTATTGGTGGACTTGTTATATCAATTAATTCAAAAATGTTTCCTCCTTTTTTTTATTGAAGTCCGAATCTTAAGCCGAGTATTGAGTGGTCTAAAGCGAAACTTGTAAGAAGAGACTCTTGAGCTGTCTGCAGGTACAGTTGCACAATTATATGAGAGGATGGTTATGTTATGTAGTTGGCGAAGAAAATTAGTGCAAGCAATTGAGCGAAGTTTTCATTTCCCTGTAAATTAAGCATCATGATTGCAATATAACGAACTTGTCAAATAGTGCTATCTAACGTCCATAAAATTGACTCCATAAAATTTTATAGGTTATAAATTTGATGTAAACGTTACAAAATTTGTTTACCTGTAAATGTATAGACAATTATTCTATGAACGCTTAGATGTTTCCCCTTGTGAAACTTCCCATGTTCTACTTACCTTGGCTCATGTCACGTCTGTTGCATGGCAGAACCGCGTGATTCCCACCAACAATTCAAGATGCGGCAAGCCAGTTGTCTTTTATTCTCTCTCTCTCTCTTTTTTGAGGATAATAATACATGGGTTTTTTATCGAGCACTTGAAAGTTTTAAAGTTGAAACGCCCTTTGCCGCTTTGATACAGCGGATCTCGCTGAGTTTTTCTGCCGGGAACGGCCTCATTGTTTTGAGCCTGCCGGCCTCAAATGTTAGGCCTGGAGTACTTCAGGAACGAAACACAGCCACACAGGACACCACAGAGTTTTCCAAAGAAGAGTACCATGACTCTATGAATGTTTTATTTGCAAATCCTAACGACAACAGTGTATGAATAAAAAAAGCAGAAACTGTATAACGTTTTAAATATATGCTAATACTGTCAAATGATAAGGAGAGGAAAACAAGAACAAAAAATTAGAGGTTTAGGACCAGCAATAGATGATGGTTTTGCAATTACTAATTTCTTATATGCTGATGATACTGTGTTTTTCTTACAAGCAGATCAGGACATCATTGAGGAAGTTTATTGGGCCCTTATGGCATTTGAAGCTCTAGCTGGTGTTAAGATTAATTTTGGGAAAACTGAGATGGTGCCTATCAACATCTCACCGGAGGAAGTGAAGAGCTTGGCGTCTTTGTTTGGCTGTAAAACTTCTTCTTTCCCATTACATGTCACCAGTTTGGAAGGAAATTCATAGGTTAGGGTACATTGGTCAGATAGGATGTGCCATGGAAATTGGCAATGGTAGAGATACTGCTTTTTGGCTTGATAGGTGGTATGGTGAGAGTACAATGGCTGAAAGATTCAGTCAGTTATATGTCATATGTTCTGACAAAAACATATCAGTTTCAGTAGTAGTATTGTCAAGAGGGCAATCTTTAACATTTTCCAGACACTTGTCAGGCATGTTGTTAGTTGATCTCAATGAAATAGGTCACATTCTGAATAAAGTGCAATTGCATCTGAATAAAGATAAGATAGTTTGGAGATGGACTAATAATAGTGAATTTAGTACACATTCAACGTATAATTGGTTAGTTTTTAGGGGTGTAGTGGATAAAAAATATCTAATGTGGTGGAATTTGCATATACCTCTCAAGATTAAAGTGTTTATGTGGCAGGTACACAAAGGAAAGATTTTAACTAAGGATCAAATTATCATAAGGGGGTGGCCTGGTTCAAATTCATGTATTTTTTCTCAAGGCCAGGAAACTGTGGAGCATCTTTTATTACATTGCCCTTTTACAAAACTTATTTGGTTTTATATGGGTGAATGTCAAACATTATCTCAACATTGGTCCTGTATTGATGATATCCTTCAATTTGCTGTGTGTCAACCGTCGATAGAAAGGGAAGCATTTCTTATAGTTTTTAGTGCTCTTAGTTGGAGCCTTTGGAAAGTTAGAAATGAAATGATTTTTCAAAATTCAATAGGTAAATCTGTTAGGAACATGGTTATACTAATACAATCTCTTTTGCTATATTGGTTAGGTTCCATTCCAGAGGGAGTCCAAAGGAACATGAAGAGGTGGCAGCCAGAGTCATTGGATATCATACCCCTGCAGATGGTGCAACCCAGGCCCATGTTGACAAGATGAGCAGTTTGAAGAGAGAAAAAGATTGATTTTAGGCTGAATGATGATATTTGAGATCTTGAAGCTCAATTGCCTTTATATTGCTGTTAATAAAAATGCCATGATACTGAGTTGTAATAGTTGCTGCATGTAGATTGAATGGTACCAGTTTACTGGTCAGTATGTGTCTCTTAGGTTTTCTTGCAGGTCCTTCGTTTTTAGTTGGTTTCTGCTTTATTATCTGATAGGAAGAGTTATAGTTTTTTGATGTGTGACTGCAAAGAAAGGATGCAGCTTTAGTCGGCTTTTGCTTTAGAGTTTTGGTACAGACTTTGTAATTAACAGTTTCATTCAATTGAAACGGGCCAAAGTGCCTCTTTTCAAAAAAAAAAAAAAATATGCTAATATTAATTCCACATCCTCCGAACTTTATTCTCAAATTTTGACTATTTTAGATTGATGTTTTGTATCACATAGAGACCTGTCTAGAGTTGCAAATTTCGTGCACAGGTCTCCAGAAAAAATTATGCACCGTATATATAAATTTTCAAATTAAAAAATATTTACAAAAATGTCAAAAAATATATATATATATTATTGATAATTTCTTTTATAATGCTTATGATAGCTATAACTCAAGATCGAGTATGAGACAAACTCTAGCATCGATTTTACAAGTTCAGTAGGGTTGCACTCATAAATAAAAGCAAAAAGAGCGCAATCATTCAATCAACCGGACCAAAAATTTCAACTTCCGTACCACTTACATTGTCAAAATAAAATTAGTCCCAATTGAGACTATTTTTTCATCTTTCAAAACTTTGCTCTGTTACGACCCTCAAAAGATCATAAAAGGCATATCAATCAGTCCTCCCAAACATATATTATCCAAAAAAATCACATGAATAGCGTCCCAATAAATTAACCCCCTACTACATCCACATAAATAACTAGAATGTGATTTCACTATTAGATGAAAATTGAAGGAAAAGAGCACTTGAATTATGCTGGTGCAGTCATTCCTTCGCAGTTGGAATACAGGTGACCTTCAGGTATGCTTATTTTATCGCATCTGCTTCAAATGGAACGAGTTACTCCAAAGTTCTACTAATATTAGATTAGTAACTGTTCCCTTTTCTTTTTTTAAAAAAAAATGAACTAAAACAATAGAAAACAAAGGATAAAAAGTACCTTCGTAATACAGCATAGGACGTCTCTCTCATTGAATTTCGATCCCAGATGTGATACGTAACTTCGAATCAGCTCCTCCACTGACTATGCTATCATCTTTCCACCAATCAGCACAAAGCACCTTGTCTTGGTGAGAGTCCATTACTGCCAACGGCCACTAAGGAAAACATAAGGTAGACATTCTTAGATTGAAGATGCTACTATTAGAAAGAATATTCCCATAGCAATCTTTTAGTGAACTTGTAAAATTTAAATCTACAAGCCCCATAAATCCAATGTAATGCCAAATTCTAAAATTCATCTACAGTATAGTTTCTTCGGAAATTTAACAACAGATGGCTGATTGAACTCCAAATCATCAACAAAAGAAATTTCTTACCGCTGTTCTTAAATCCCACAACATGACCTTCCCATCGTATGAAGCAGATAACAAATGAAACCATGACTTTGGATGCCACTTGCATGCACTAATCCAGGATGAGTGTGAAGAAAACTGGAAAATAGGAGCCAAACTTCCTGATTCACCAATAAAACAAAAGCAAATATAAAAACAAGATATTGTAACTGAAGAGTCATATTGATCATCACTAGAATGGAGTGTACGACGAAAGTTTTACCAGGTTTACGCGGGTCCCATATCCTCAAAACAGGGTCAGATCCACCAGCTGCAACAAGTGAAGAACCCTCACCTCCAATATCAAGGCAATTTAAGGCTTTCCCACAAACCTACAAGTGAAATTATCATGCCATGTTATAAATTTGAAGCATTTAGGGCAACAAATTGCACAAAAAAATTTTGCTTTGAACAACTGAATGTAGCAAACATATACAACATGACTAACCATTATCCATGTTTCTTTGCCTGATTGAACATCCCATTGTCTAACCGAGTGATCCCATGATGCAGAGTAAAGGACATCATGATCTGGCCACGAAACAGCAGATACACACTGTGTGTGCCCCATAAGGGTTGACGTCGCAGCTCCCTATTGACATAAAAGATACAGCACATGAGAGAGAAATATTCATCCCAAACATTGTCTTTGTTTTGCTAGTAAACCAGATATTTCCATATATTCAAAGAGTACAAAAAATACATATCACTCTCTACTTGCAAATAGAACTCACTGCCTTTAACAGCTAGCATACTTATAACTATTTAGTAACCTAAGCCATTGTAGGAAAGATACATTGTACTACGAACGATTAACCCTCTAAAATAAACTCTTTTCCTTTATATTTTAAACATAATACTCAATTGAATATGATTGGTAACCATTTTTTTTTTTCAAAAAATAAATTTAAGGGCACAGTGTGAGTGCCAATTGCCAATGTGAGGTCTGGTGGGTGTCATCTTTAAGGCAAATACAGTCCAGAGACTATTGAATGGCCAAAGAATTTTCGAATGTTCATCAAGTTTTCAACATGTATACCTCCAACTGAGCATCTTCAACTTCTGTCGTCATAGAGTTGACCTTTCTCTTTTTTAAAGAGACAGTATTACCATCACCATCTTCTTCTGATTTCTTCACATCCCACAGTTTGATGGAGCAATCCCATGATCCAGAACAGATCTACACAGCAATCAGAAATTTTGAGGTTCGGTTTTTAATCACAGTCTAGTATAAAAGATAACAAAAATGTTTCCTTATCAATTACCATCTCCCTAGAAGGGTTGACAGTAACACTCTGTACAGCTGCTGTGTGTCCATGATAAATTGTGTGTGCTCCAAATCTAATAGGCTTTACTCTACTTTTGGCTGCATCACACTACAAATAAACACTGTCGATTATTCATGTTCTTAATCTTACATCTTACATGCATTAAAAAAAGAGCAGTCTTTCAATTATTTACCTTCCATAGCCTTAACGATCGATCTTTTGAACCAGTCACAACATGGAAGTTCTGCTCAGCCCCAACTCCTAAAACAAACAAGAAAGATCAAGGTCATAATTTAAATTGCATACTACTGTGCTGGTTGAGGTACCATGTCAAAATTTAAGTAAACCTTCAATGCCGATAAACTTAGCAGATGTTATGGCACCATTATGTCCTTCTAATATATGGGTGCATTCTGAAGCTTCTCCGCCTCTCCATATCCTAATGAAGAACAAAAGAAGGGACAGTTGATCTCATGTCTACGCTTTTATCCATGTAAGAGAACCATACAAATTAATGAACACGAGTTAAAATAACCTTACCTTGCAAGACCATCATAGCACCCTGTCAATATGAAACTGCCAAATGAAGAAAAAAAAGAAGAAGAAGAAGCATTGCCGTTAGTTCCTAAGAGACTATCTCCCTTCACTCGGTAAGAACTGATTTACTGAACACTAGAAAGTTACTCCACTAATCGGGGGATCTTGTATCGACAGAAAAGTACATTTTTTTTCTGAGTGTAGCTATTATGGCCCAGACAGATATCACAACTTGACCATTCTTCATCATTTCAACTTTTGTAACATTTATTCTGATATTTATTTTAAGTTGACTTCTTCACAATTTTTAACCAAACTATCATAATGACTCGTTACGCTCATACAAGGAACTCCACAAATTATAAACATATTAGGTGTTACCTTGAATTAGAACCATCAACTGCACTCACCCAATCATCATGGGGACAAGGATCTTCCTGCTTCCTTGGAACCACCGCTTTCACGTACTCTATCTCAAGCACTTTCTCCTGCAATTGCATCAAAGAAAGTAGCATGTCATATAAGTGAAGGAAAAAAACTTGTCAGTTGTCTAACAGAAATACAAGATAAATAGAACTGCAAGGTAGGAATTGTGGAACGCACAGCAGTGATCCCTTTGGCCATCAAAAACTGGTCGAGCGGCATCCTGATGAGCTCTCCATCAACGAGGAAATCAAAAGGCTGGTTTTCATGCTCCGCATTAGCTAAAAATATATATAAAAAAAAGGATATCATTAACAAAGAGTTGTCTCATATTAAATCACGTAAAAGTTGTTTTTACTATTGTATTTGTATCTCAAAATCCAACTAATCCCAACTAAAGTCAAACTTTAGAATATGCAAGGAATATAAAAAACTATTGACAGTGTCTCACTACTGACAGTGATCTTAAATATTTATGAGCTATTTTCTAAGTATTTGTACATCATTTCTCCATTTCTGATTCCAATTGCCTATTCAGTAATCCCTATTTAAACACTTCAGTGATTTTACTTCCAACCAGATGGAAATTGACAAATTGACAAAGAACAATCTGAGCTATACAGGTTTTCAACAGCAGGTTGACGATCTCGGACAGGCCCAAACGGGTGAGGTGCGACGGCACGGCCATCGACGTCGGCGGAACCTGCAGAGGCGGCTGCAGTCTCGTGACGAACCGGACCTGCACCTGCCTCGACGCATCCGACCCGCCACTTCCGGACGGCCCCATGTCGTCTCGCCCGCTCTCTAGCTGCCGGCCCGGCCCCTCTTTCTCGACTGGTGGTGGCGGGAAGCGATTGAGGGCGGAACGGAAGTCGGACGGAAGTACGAAGGGGACTGAGGTTTAAGACTAGGGTTTTAAAAGAGGAAGAAAAATGGAATTCATATCCCCTCTACTGTACTGCATTGTGCAGTTCACAACGTCAGCCGTTGGATTGTCCAGAGATTCGTGTCAGCGCACATCTCGAAACAATCCAACGTCTAATGTTGTGAACTGCACAATGCAGTAAGTCAGGGGATGAGCACTCAGAAAAATGATGATCTTATTGGGCCTACTTTGTATGTATGACAAGAATTGGGCCTACTAATATTGGGCCTAATTTTTATAGGGAGTTGATAAATGCACCTCTTAAAAAACCTCTTAACTGCACCCTAATACATTTTTAGTTAAAAATTATTTTTCACATACAATAAATCACTTTTACCGGTTGCAATTTACATCCTCAATCGAACAAAACACTTATATATACACAATAGAAAAATCAAAATTAAAAAAAATCACTCAAAATTTATGAGAGTATGAAAATGAAAGAGAAAATATTATCAATTTAGTTTGGTAGATGGTAAGAGAGAAAGTTAAGGGGGGGCAAAGATAATTTCTCAATTTTTATAAGGTTTTTATTGGGCCTACTTTTAGTGGGCCTCTTTTTATTGGGCCTGGTTTGTTTATTTCTTACGAGACTGCGCTCTTGAAGCGAGTGGGCCGATGACAATTCGGGTTAGTACTTCTTTGTTAGTTGATTAGTTTAACAGATAACACTTAACTTTAAAGACCACAGTATAGAAGTACATGACTTCATAATTTTGGTTTGAGAATATATATAGGAATATGACAGGGGATGGGGGTTGCTATTTTATAGTTGGATAACCGTACTCTAAAGAAATTAAGATAGGTTGGTATGGCAGTGTAAAATAATGCAATTGGACAATCAGTTGAATGGCGTACAATGATGATTGCCAACTTTTATATTATCTCGAATTTAATTTCCTGTCTATCAAAACAATGGTGTGTATATAAAATTTTACTGCTAATTTTTGTAGGAAATGACTCAAATGAGTAAGTTTATTATCATTTTCTAGAGAGAGATTTTTATGAATAACATTGAGTTGTAATGTACTAATATAGTATCATGATCCTAGAGAAAAATAAATTTAATATTTTAATTCTTATTACTTTTCAAAAGTATGAAAAATGGCTCTATTTGACAGGCAAATCTTCATATTTTCAAGTATTTCAGGGCTAATTTTCAGAAAGAGAAAACACTAAAATCTTCCAAAATAGTGACTCTGATGTTTACAGGATATTGATATTAGAGATCATTTCAAGAGGTTTGATTTTGCAGGCTCATCCATAATAAATAAAAAGAAAAGAAATAATTTAGATTACTGAGATATTGGTTCTGATGTTGGCATTAATTTTGTACTTTTTGTATACTCGAAAATATATAATTCCAAGCGTATGAATTTTCATAAATCATTTTATCTCACTTTCGAGCTTACTATGTAACATTATAACTGAAACTGTGTAATGCGGAAGACTGATGTACACAATTTTAAATCTTAGTCTATTGATAAACGGGAGACAGTTCATAAAAGTAACAAATAGTATAACAAATGGGTCTCATATAGACCTAGATGCAACAGTTACACTCGCAGTGTAACTTTTATGGACCGTCCATGTTTCTCAACAACGAAAAAGCATCACCAAACTTGTCATGAACTTTTGTCCGGTGGTCTCAACCAAAAATCCAAAATCAAACAAATTTTATAGCACTGTACATATATACTGCCCTCGGCAAAGCAAATAGTGCTCGTCAAATACAAATGGGACCCATGCCATGCGCCCCTTTTATGGTTGTGCATGATTTGAAAAGTTTTCCTTTACGTACGTACTCCATTGTATATTCTTACCTTTTGTGAATGATAATTTTATTAACTTTTCTAAAAGAAGCCAATGAATTAACATAAACCAGTTATTTCGAAGCTGCAAAGGACCCGATTTTTTTGGTTCCTAGGACTGGGTCACCGGGAATTGTCGGATTAATTTATGCTCATGTTTTTGAAATTTGGTACTGATGTTTGGAAATTTTTTTAGGATCAATTCTGTTTCGAATTAATAACGACCATCATTTCTACAGTCGCTGGAAATGATGTATATTAATAGTGTCTTTATGAAACTAAATGTAGTTATAATCCATACCCCAAAAAGATGGGTAGGATTCCTAGCATTCTAGCTATGCCAACTCAGCAGCTTTTTTTTTTTTAATAAATTTATGGTTCTACAAAATGCAATATAGAATCAATTAACTATCAACTAATTAATGCATTGCATTTAAGCAATTTCCGTTTCTATCTTTTTGGTCCTAAACTGATATTTGCTTGAAGCCTCGAAGGAATATGGATAGCTATCAATTACTAAAAAAACTTTCTTACCTTCCCTATATTTTCTGCCATTTTAAATCCGGTTAATAAATGAGAATATAAAGAGTCAGCTATTTGTCTTCGATTTGGAAAATATTAACTGTATAAGGACCCTTGGATTTTACAAACTTGTAACTATGTCTCTCTACCATTTTCAGCTCATCCATGTATGGTGCATATCTATTCTCATCTTTTATTTGCTATTATTTTTATTATTTTTTTTAAATTAAATAAACAATCGGATATTGTGATTATTTACCACTACTTTTTAGTTTGAAATTTGTTTTTCTATAATTACAAAGATATTCAACAAATTGTAATCTATAACTGAAATATCTACAATATATTAAGAGCTTAATGATAAAGTAGTGCACTTAATAGTGAAAAGGGATGAGCAAAAAAGAAAAGTAAACATTTTTGAAATGTTTATTCGGAAGAGTTTTTCTCTATTAGACACAGCTATCTTGCACAATCCAAAATGAAAGTTCTATAAATATTTTCCAATAATTAAGCATTCATAACTTCAATATTCAATCCAATAGATTTTATTTTTATTTTGAGTGTATTAAGTTGATATTTTTTATATTTTACTAAAAAGTTGTTTAATTGTTACGTTATATATGTTCAATTCTGTGTATTTAGATATGCGGCACATTACTTTTTTTTTTATATATAAGGATGTTCAAGATATCTGCAAACTAATGACAATTATTATATTATAATTTACTATTAAATTTAAAGAATTATATTTTACGTATATTTAAATTTTCCGGGGCGAAGCCCGGGTTTCAACTCTAGTTTAATTAAATCATCTATATTTCTTTTAAATATTTAATACGTGTGGAGAAACTTGTATTTTTCTGTTTATAACGAGCGTTAATTTTTATAGCATTCAATTAGGCTTAGATCTATAATTATGATCAATCAGGCTTTCCATAAATCTTAAATTTAAAAAAAAAATGGTAGAAGTACATGGATCCAGCCATCTAGGTGTCTTCTGTACGATTTATTAGAAAGAAATAGAGATCATTCATTTTTTCCTAGTCTAGTCTACTTCCATCTCAGTACGGGGTCCTATTCAACTTTCTTCTCTTGCTTTGCTCCACACATGGCGTGTACCACCACAACAAGTCCACAAAGCTATTTGCCATGGGCTCCTCCTTTTCTCTCCTCTCAACAAGTTATCATTGCTCCTCTCTAATTAATACAAGAAAGGGTGAAATGAAATCACTGCGCAAACTAATCAGTCTTTATTATTCTTCAATCATAATACGATAATAATAATAATATATCCCAATGTATGATTGAAAGAAAGAGTCTGTCTATCTAGATCACGTGGTAACAAAAAAACGACTTACCGCATCTCAGGCAGCACTCTAGTCACTTCATCAACCCAAAATAATCTCACAACATTACGGAGTCACTAGGCTAAAATAATGAGGAAAATACGAAGAGTCCACTGTATAAAATAAAGTAGTCCATTCAGCCATCACTCCTCCACAGAGTCTGACACACCTACATACATTTATTTATGTACTTGTCACAGTTGCATAAGTGTTTACTGAAAACTGCATGTATCTGTTTACTATAAAATGATATATGTTAATGGAAAAGATATAAATGTTTACTTAGAAATGATATTTGTTTATTAAAATTATGGTGGACAGGTGAATAGATAAAAGAGTGGTTGTTAGCTGTTACTCAAATAATAATTGGGAGTAGTAACAACAAGGCCCCAACAGGACCCCATTGTAGAAGAAAGGAAAAAAATAAAAAATAAAAAAAGTGTTGGGACCGAGAGACCATGAGGAAAGGAAAGGAAAGATGGAGTGTTGATTGGGAACCACAGTAAAGATTCGTAGATAGATGGCGCATAGCATAATTTGGGCCCAGGGATGACAACCAAAACAGGACAAATGCGCATTTGTATTTGGGGCTCTTTTCGCACCAACCTAGCTATTTGTGTCATTGTGTGGGACTTTATATGGCCGACTCCGAGATATATAATTTGAGTGCCAGTTTGACTCGCTCAATGCAGTAGGATGCGTTTCTGTTTTGTTGAAATAATTAAGTAGCAATGTCTTGAAATTAAAATTTAAGTGTTGATATAATTTAACGTCAATCAGATAATTTGAGTGCCAGGGATGACAACCAAAACAGGCAACTACGGTGCTCTTAAGCTCACGGGGGCTCCCATGAGCTTGACACCAAAGACATACTAAATCATACCCAAATTTTGATTTATGTGGCTCAATAAATTCTTTATATCAAAATCTTATAGCATGCAAAATTTTTTTATTTCTGGAGATTTTTAAGTATTTATTTTGGATTTTTTAATAGCAACTATACAATATTAATAAAATAATCAATGTTCATATGTAACTTTAAAAAAATCTAAAATAAATACTTACAAATCTCTAAAAATGGGAAGTTTTTGCATGACACATGATTTTGATATAAAGAATTTATTGAGCCATATAAATCAAAATTTGGATATAATTTGATATGTTTTTGGTGTTAAACTCATGGGAGGCCCGTGAGCTTAAGAGCACCATAGTTTTACTCGACACTTAAATTAAAATATGATACTCATGAACTATGAGCTTAACTTATTCGAGGAGAGATCCGATAACCATAATGTCCATGGTGACCATTTTTTTTTATGCATGATTTGAAAAATCTAAACCGTTAGATGTATTCTATATTATTTTAATAACATATACATAAAAAGGTAAAAGTTGTAACATTATTTCGATAGTCATCAAGAGAGGAGAAAAAATCATAAAACTTGAACCATTGATTTTGTTAATGCTTGATGCATATGTAAATAAAATCAAAATGTTATTATTTTTTGTATACGCATAAAATATGATATATACAACATATTCTATCAATTGGTTTTGTTATTTAAGAATTTAAAATATAGTTATTTAAGATTTAATTTTACGGCCACCGATTGATCACCAACAACGTGGTTATTTAATCCCTCCTCAACTTATTCGGTCATCGATTTCGATCAAAATACGATACTCGCAACATCTTTGACTCCAAACACATCAAGTTTAGAACTTAACATCACCTAATGTGAAATCCAATATTATATATTTTTGAAGTTGTAGCCGACAATTAGAAAAGATATCTATACTTTTTAACGTCTTATCTAATTTATATTCTTAATTCCCGTTTGGTGTCAAACAAGTATCTGAAAATAAGACAATTGCCTCATTAAATCATAAATTCATAATTAGTCAATAAAATCAGTCATTTTTTAAAATCTAGATGAGTCTTATTGTCGTCGGATGAGAAAAAATATTAAAATATTTTTTCTTTTCACATTGTGAAGCTAAAACTCATGTCAGATGAAAATAAAACTCCCGCATCATGAACGACATGAGTTTCCAGTAACCAAATTTCTAATGATAAGAAGTTCACTCAAAAAAGTGTATCCGAGTCTTGAGATGCATGAAAGTTCATATAACCAAAATGTGTTTTTTTTGTTTAACAAAAAAATGTTTAAATAGAGAACACTTAGCTCGTCTTTTTCTTTTTTTCTTTTGTTTTTTTTTTTTTTTGTTTTTTTTTTTTGTTTTTTTGAGAAGTAGGTACAAGAACCAGCCTCTAATTCCTCTAATTTAGTGGTTAAGGGTAATGCTCTCTATGTGGAAGGTCGTGGGTTCGAAACCCAAATGAAAATCTTTTATAGATATTGACAATCTTGATAATGAGGCTTTTCAAAAAATTATAAAAATTCATAAAAAATGAAAAAAAGTTTTATGGATGCATTACTTAACTTATAGATTGATGATATTTCAAGTTTCAATCAATTTGAATATCGTTTAATGCCTTATCAAAATTTGGTACACTTTTTGACGGTTGTAATTTAATGGGTCTATAAAGAGCTATCACCTAAATTAAATATAATTGGAAACATAATCAATCTATAAGTTAAATAATACTTCCATAAACTTTTTTATTTTTAAGATTTTTTATAATTTTTTATAAATTTTTGAAAAGTATCGTTGTCAAGATTGTCAAAATAACTACTGTTAATGGATATACCTCCTCTTATTATTATTATTATTGCGAAATTTCAATCCACATCGCTCAATAAAGTTTTTCTATATAAAAAGCAAATACCCCCGAAAATTGGTCATTTATGCCAGAAAAGTTTGAAACAAGCACTTAAAAAATAATTAAAACTAAAATTAATTCTCCAAGACCGTGAGATTTGATATAATAATAATAACTTCGTCAAGCAATATAAACATAAACGAAAATTAGAGCTGTAACATACATTTTTTAGGTAGCAGATATCTTTTAATTTCTTTTTCCATCAACCCAAAAACCCATCTCCAACTCTTCATGCCCGTTAATTCCTAGCTAACAAGCTGCACTGGCAGCATTATAACGGTCACAAAGGAACAGCGACAGAGGACCTGCATGTCCTGATTCGACGACATATTCTGCGCACCTCTATCTCCTCACTCAATAAACTATTTTGGATCTTTGTTCTCATTCCAAGTGAACCGCATTTCATTTCATTTCAGCCTTTCCAATTCACATCCTCTACTTCGCAGTAAATTACTGCACAGGACTATGGCCGTTGGATTGACTTCAAGATTTGTGCGATTGAATCTCAAAATCCACTTTATAATCCCCATCGTTGATTCTCTGCGGAGTACAATACCGCGCAGCAGAGGATAAGCAAGCCTTTCCCGACCCCCAACACATGGGTTTAGGTTTTGGACCGTTCAAGAAGAGGCAACGCAACACCCGCACATGGTTCAGAGAACACCGGCTCGGCTGCACCTAAGCGAGGCCCCACTTTCTGAACTGGTACACCGTACACCCATAGCATGAACCCGGCTCTGGTAAGTTGCGCCACGTGAATTCATATCCCCCTGCCGTACAACTACATTGTGCAGTTCACAACGCAAGCCGTTGGATTGTCTCGAGATTCGTTCCAGAGCGGATCTCTAGATATCCAACGGCTGGCCTTGTGATTTAACTGCACAACGCAGTAAGTCAGGGGACGAGCACTCGTTGGCACGGATGTCAAAAGAATATCTATATCTATCAAGTGTGCACAAGATTTTACTCCAAGATAAAAATGTTATAAAAACAGGATTCCATATCCTCTGTAGCGCTGCACTGTGTAGCGCAGGACGTGAACCGTTAGATCATCTCGGGAGCTGTGCCAGCTCGAATCTCGAGATGATCTAACGGTTCACATCCTGCGCTACACAATGCAGCGCTACAGAGGATAAGCACTCTAAAAACAGTAGGTGGTGCCATACCGGTAGTTTGTTCTCCACTTATATATATTAATTTCATTCCAGAAAATCCCAGAGCTTCATTCACTATTACACTCTTTCTATCATTTCCCCTTCACACTGCACTCTACTCTCTACACAGCGTCACAGCCAAGAGCTTGAGCTCAATACCGTTCCGGTATCACTTCTGAGAGGGATTCTGGGCTTAGAAGTTCTCACTCTCTTCAGTCTAGGAAGAACTTGACACAACCATGGCTGCTCTTGCTTTACTCTTCTTCTTGGTGCTCTCAGTTGGCACCTCAGGTTAGATCTACCTAGCTTGCTGTATTTATTTATTTACTTACCAACTTTCCTGAAATTTTGGTGGGTTTTTGTTTTTGGGCTTTTTATACTAAATAATATAACTGCTTCCCTTATTTACCTTTGTTATTGCACATTGTACCCATTTTGTCAAAAAATATTAGCATGAAATTTATAGGAAAAATGTATTTTGAAAAGGAAAGGTCAGGAAAAGTGTGAAATTGCTTAAACTTTCAGCTATCTTCTGCTTCCTCAATCTCTTCCTTGTATTTGAATACTTGCTTTAGTAATTACAAGACATGTTTTCAGTGAAGAAGTCACTGTATTGCTCGAATATATTCTTCTTCTTTTTTTTGTCAATTTTCTCTTTTCCCTTTCAAAGTTTTTTTTTTGCAGTTTTTCCTCATTAAAAAGTTTTTTCACTGCATTTTTCCCACATAACAAAGTTTAAAACTTTTAAAAAATGTAACACCCTTTGTGTAACAGAACAACATATAACCAAAAAAAATTAACCTTTTTGGCAAGAAGTTAAATTTTGTTCTTTTGTTTTCATTTTACAAAACCGAGCTTAACAATTTCATATTTTTCATTTGTTTCTTCAGAAATTAACAGATATAATGCTTTCTACAAAAGGCCTTTTCTTTTTATAGAAGTGTATCTGGCTTCTTTCCTCACAAATTTCTTGAAAATCTTATGTCACCTAAAAATCCACAAACATATATAGTCCCCCCACCAAACCCTTTTTCTCAAAAGGGGAAAAAAAAAAAGAAAAAGGAGGTGTCGGTGCCAAGAAAAAAAAATATTAAGATAGCAAGTCAGCTTTGAGCAGTGCTTTGATTTGCAAATGATTTGTTCTGTAAAAACTTAATTCAACTTGACTTGAACTGTTAAACCCACCATTTTTTATCAATTAAAAAGGAGGTAATTTCAGCTTAAAACAAGGGTCATAAGGCAGCACAATATTAATTTTTTAATTCCAAGTGATAATTTCTATCAAACACCAATTTTTTTTTTCTTAACAATCGAATATTTGTTGAAAATTTTTCCTAAATAAATATATCAACTAATTGAAGGGTCTGTTTATGTTTCAATTGTTTGTACAGATGCGCTGTGGTGCGTGTGCAGGTCGGACCAGAGTACTACTGCTCTCCAGAAGACCATAGACTATGCATGTGGAGCTGGAGCCGATTGTGAGCCGACAAAATCAAATGGGGCTTGTTATAACCCTGATACGGTTGTTGCACACTGTTCTTACGCTGCCAATAGCTATTTCCAGAAGAACGGACAGGCTCAGACTGCTTGCAACTTCAGTGGCACCGCCACCATCAGCACCACCGACCCAAGTGAGTTCCTTTCTCCTATTTTTACTGGGAAACATGCACAAATGACCATACATAATTACATAATCATAAAATGTGTAGACATCCCTCTATTGATAAGCCGAAAATTGAGTGCTGTTTGAATTGACGGGGCTGGCCATTGTATTTGTTCCTTTTCACCTAAATGTATATGTTTTAACTATATGAGATAGTGACAGGTTGATATCATCCCATCCACATTGTTAAGGTCTTCTAATTTTAATAGGATTTTGGGTCCTAAGGCCGTACCAAAGGAGAACTGTGTATATGAAACTTATTTTCCTATTGAAATACAAAGGCAAACCGACGGTTTTGATTGAACTTCTTTGGTTCAAAGATCAGCAAATTCAAAATTTATTTTTAAGTCTAGTAGATTTTGGCATAAACATTGGAGGGTTTATGTATCTCTGAAAATTTCCATTTTTTATATTTTCTAGATAGTTGTTTTAGTGTGAATAAGAAATCTGGCACATTTTTCCCTATAATTTGAAGTAAAGTAATTGACTGCAGCATGACTAAATTAGTTACTAATATGTTTGTTTGTGCCCTCTTGTTGTTTCAGGTTATTCTGGCTGCACCTTTCCAGCAACCGCCTCGTATGTAACTTTGACTACTTCTTAATCTCTTTATATATTTCTACTTCTAACAATAGAACTAAAACGTAGGCACACTGAAGAACATATAAATATACAGAAAACTCATTTCTGCTAGCATCTTGGTAGCCATTCAAATACAAATGATATTTGTCTTTCTTTGAAAAAACAAGAAAAGGGAAATATCTTTGATCAATCGAAGTGAATTAGTTTATAAGGATAACTTTGCTTTGCCCAGAAAAAAAAATAACAAGGAACTGATTCCTTTTGGCTTGATAATGAGCTCTTTGTTTGTCATAATTGACTAGGAACAATATTTCTTTCTTTGATCCTTTAGAATATGTCCTGCTTTCAATTATGTGCGCATTCATTATTCTTGAGGGTACTGTGATAACGCTTGTTAAATTAAATACTGCATTGTAAGCCTTTAAAATTGTTTGCATTTCAAAAGTAGGTACTTCACATTTGAATACAACTTCGTTCATAGACGATATAACAATATTCATAGACGATATAACAATAAGATTTCCATTTCAAGCCGTTCAAGTTGTATACTATGCTTGTTATTTATTAAGTAATTAATTGTTTGTTACATAATCGCAGTGCTGCTGGAACATCTACCACTCCATCAACAACAACAACACCGACCTCAGGAACTCCTACATCTTTCACACCCACAACTGGAACTACCACTGGGGGCGTCCTCGGCGGCCTAGGCCCCACTGGTACCACCTCCTTCGATGGCAGTGGCGCCGAATCGAGCCACCTTCCAAAGACCCAACTTGCCCTCATCCTCTTCTCCATTTTATTCTCACTTGCACTTTCATTTGTTTAGAACAAGGGAGGGGAAAGAAAGTATGGTACTTTGCTTTTCTTTTCTTTTATGTTTTTCTGGATACTGATCCTTCTAGAGATCAGAAAGAGGTAGAGTGAGATGAGAGAGAACATTGCATATTTTTTTGGTGGTTTTAATGGTGGGGGGGGAAGAAGAAAACTGGAATCTATCTGGAGACAGCCACCCACTTTGGAATTGTTGTTTAGTGAGTACAAACAAAGGTGTATTTATTTAGTGAGGTGGTGCTGATGATTCCTTTTGGTTAAGTGGTGCATGAATGAATGGTTTTTTTGATTATTTGGTTGGTTGGAAGGCAGGCTGTCTCTTTCTCTATGGAACTTTGTCTATTTCTTCCCCCTTCTTCTGTGTGTGTGCAAGTGCAAGATACTCTCTCTAACAGTTCTTTTTCTTTAGTTTACTTTGCCACTTGTTGGTTGTAAATCCTGGGAGGAGCAGCAAATTTATTAATTTTATGAGATCTATCTGCTTATTTGTTGTTCTCTACATTTTTTTCTTTTCACTGTACTTGTTTTCCTGATATGAATTACGTCTACGTGTCGTTTTTGGTTGAAATTGTTATTTTTCATTATAAATTTTTAAGATAATATGTAATGAGTCTTATATTGAAGAAATTGATATGGGGTTTAAATTTTAATGAGCTGAGACATTAATTTTTAAGAGGAAGGATCCAATGACACGGTTTTTTTTTGACACAACTCTTACACTAAATCATATAAATTTATAAAAAAATCTAAAAAATGGAAAATTTTTTATAAACATATTTATTTACTTATAAATCGAATGTGTTTCAAATTTCATTCAATTTAAGTGTCATTTGATACTTCATCAAGAATTATTAAATTTAGACCGTTCTAATTACTATATAAACTTGATGGCCGTTGATGGAGTATCAAATGACACTTAAATTGAATGAAATTTGAAATACAATCGATTTATAAGTAAATGAATATGTTTATAAAAAATTTTCCATTTTTAAAATTTTTTATAAATTTATATGAATTAGTGTAAGAGTTGTGTCAAAAAAAATCGTGTCATTGGATCCCTCCTCAATTTTTAAAGGGTATTAACGTAAATCAACGGTTCTGATCTATCTAAGAAAATGATCAATGGCTCAGGTTTCTTATCTGAGGAATATAGTCTTTTCATGTTATTTTTTCCAATATATAGTAAGGATTATACAAGCACCTTTAATTCAATGATAAACAACTTCCATTTGTTACTTTTGATGTTGGTATTTCAAAATTAATTCAGAAAACATTCAAATAAATTGGACCTTCCCCAAGACCCCAACAATGCCGTTTGGTTTTCTCATGCGTCCATGTTCTTTTCAGGTTTCCGATATTCTTTTCTGCCATATATGTTGAGTAACTAAAGGTACTTTAAATTGGAGAATCAGCAGCTGCAAGAACACTCTGCAAAAGTAAAAGCTCTGAAAAGAACAAAAACATCCGCTCTTTTTGACCAGCTCTGCTCTCGGATTTGCTATATCTTGTTGTATTCTTTTTTTTTTTTTTTTGAGAATATCTTGTTGTATTCTTTTGCAGAGAGGCTTTTACCACGTATCTTATCGAGTCATGAAAAACTTAGTGCTGATTTATACTGTTATACATAATGCGAGGGGCGGAGCTTCTTGTAGTAATTGGGCTATGGCCCCCTTTGTACACAAAAAGTTACAAAAATACCATTCATTTTACATGTAATTTTCTATTTGTAGTAATTAGGCCGTGTTCTGTGGTACCTTATTTCATGGGAACTAGTTAGAAATGGAACCCAATCCCCAATTTCTACTCAAACATGTTCGGTAAGCAATTTTGAGTTCATGGGAATATGTAAGAAATCTCACTTTCCAACCCATTTGTGTACAAAATGGTGGGAAAAAAAAATTATGTCAAGACTTAATTTTTTTCTACCCACGAAGGAAGGCTACTCTCTCAATTTAATAATTTACTTTGTTATTGCAAATGGATCATTGGACATGTTAAAAATTTATCACTAGATTATTATTAACATTATTATATTATTTAATTATTATTGCTATTGCATTATTAAAGTGGATGATAAGATTAATTACAAATATTTTTTTACTATATGTTTATGCCTCATGTGGCTTAAATAGGAGGAATAACTTATACCACCTATTTTGTCTCCTTTAGGGCGTGTTAGGTTGTCATGGGATCATGCGAGATGAGATTTCGTGGGTGCGGGAACCCACAATTTCATTTTTGGGAACCCACACACATGGGTATGTAATGGGAATATATTAAATGAGGTGTTCGGTCGTATTATGGGAAAAATCACGGGAAATCTTAATTCTATTGAAATTAGTTTAAAGACCTTGATTATTATGGTTTGATACTTTGATAATTATTGATTAGTATATTACATGTCAGTTGCTATGATTATTATATTACACCACAATAAAAAGTCCAAAAGGTATATATATTAGTTTATACCTTGTATATAATTTACTAATTTTTATGATCATTTAATTAGGAATAAGTATCTAATTGTTAATTTGTTATTGATTATTATTTTTGTAATATTTTTATGTTGTGTGATGAATTTTTACACAATAAAAAATTAAGTGACTGTTTTCATAATGTTTCTCTAAGCATATCCAACTTAATTACCAGTGTACATGTAACTATTGCAGTGTTGCATATTAATTAAAAAGAATGTTAGATATGAAGAGAGAGCTAATGATGTTGGGAAAAAAAAAATCAACTGTGACTTGATTATTTTGTACCCACCATTCTTACACATGAATGGGAAAAAAAAAATCAACTGTGACTTGATTATTTTGTACCCACCATTCTTACACATGAATGGGAAAAAAAGTGAGAAATATGGCTCATCCCATTTCCCACATGTATGACATCCGAACAGGTGCATTTCCCACATGTATGACATCCGAACGGGTGCATGGTAATATTTTCCATTTTGTGCAAAATCCCATTTATTCTCATAAAAAAATGGTCATCCGAACACACCCTTATTTAAGGAGTCAAGATTCCATGCTATTCTCTTTTATGGATGAGCTACTTATCCATATTTGACTCTTTAAATAAGGTATAAGGGTGTTATTCCTCATTTATTCCCTAACCAAACATGATGATTATGCTTAGAGCTCTCAAATCATGAATTCCCAGCATACATTTGTAGCAGTACAAGGAGTTCATCTCCACATATTAGCAGTACAATATTTTAGAGTTATTTGTAGCACACATTTGTTGGTTGAACACTGCTCCAGTTTTGGTCTTTTGTTAATTGTTATACCCTCAAATCAGTTGTAACACAGTTCTTTATCAGCTCCAGTTTTGTTCCTTTGTCGAGTTAGAGCTATAACATATTTCAAACCTGTTTATAGGCAAATATAAATACACAACCAGATACAAACTTGCATATTATAATGTACACACATATATAACAGACTGTACCGATGAAATTACTACATGAACTGTACCCTGGCACTAGCAACTAACAAGCCCCATAAACCTTTTATTCGGACGGCACATTCCCGATGGGATTTGCTGGGATTTTGTGCTGGCTGGGCTAAATTTCTTTGTAGCTGTTCGGTTGCTATTTTTGATTGAGATGGGATCGGTTCAATTTCCCACTTTTTTTTCCCACCTAGTACAAAATGATGGGAAAATAAAAATCATGTCTGACCTGATTTTTTCTTGCCCACGGTGTGATGCTAGCTAAGTTAAAAGGAGCTTAATTGATGATTGGTAATAACCAAGCTTCTAAATTGCGATTATAGCATCATCACGGCAACGTCTCGGAAAAGTTATCACAACTATAGTTTACTATAGCATAAGCTATCATACATAGTATTTTTAACAATTTCATAATTGATATTTTATATTTAATTTCAACATTACCAAAAGTCCTATAAAGCAAATAAGCAACACAAAATTAATTGTGAAACTATAATATTAATATTAAACCGATACAAATTTCATATTATTATTCAATATATATTCTTCATTATTAATAATGATAATAATTAATATGATAATATCACTTATTCAAAGAAATATATATTTTCCCATATAATTCCCATGATACAACCGAACACTCATTTTTGCATACCCATAATAATTCCCATGTGTATGGGTTCCCATACCCATAAAATCTCATCCCGTAAAATCCCATGACAAACGAATACGCCCTTAATTTCCTACCTAATCTCAGAAAAGTAGCCCCAATAAATTATTGCTAAATCCAATAGGAACTAACTAAGCGAACAAGGGCCACAACCCTGAAGTTGTGTATGATAGACAAACACTGAATATTGATATTGAGATTGCAAAAACACACAATCGACACACGCTATAGGCCATGCATGCGTGGGCTCAAAATAAAAAAGGAGAATAAACATAGCTGGAATACAATGCTTGCAAAAATATATAGTACATAAATAATTGATAACCCATTTTAGTGAATATTTTCATCATATATTATAAAATTGCTTAGTCAATTACAAAGAAGAAATCTAATCAATAACCTGTACGAACTCTGCAAAATGGTGAAGATGCGGTTCAAAATTTTATGTATTTTTTTAATGGTTCTAATTTGACGGACCTTTGAAAAGCTATCAAAAGTCACTTAAACTGAATATAACCCGAAATATAATCAATCTATAAATTAAACAATACTTCCATAAACTTTCTTCTATTTTTTGAAAATATTTAATGATTTTTTTTTAAATTTTGAAAAGTTGTATTGTCAAAATTGACAAGATAAGCATTGTCAATGGATCCCTCCTCTATATTATATATAAATAATTGGATAATACAAAAGAACTATGCCTTTCTGAAATAGGACATTGCACAAAAAATAAAAAGGGGAAATTGGTTCTATGGCACTCTAAAGTTTGGAAATTAGGATAATGACACTCTAAAGTTGGTTCGTAGTTTTTTGCCATCCCAAATTCAATTAATTCATGTTTTTGCCACCACCACCATACAAAGCTCCAAAAAGATGATAATAATTTTGGGTATTGACTATAATGCCCTTCCTCCTATTTCTGAAATCTTTTTATTATTCATGAAACCTTTTATGCTACAGTATCCGAAATCACGATTTATTATGCTTAATATATTCTACATATTAAAATAATAGGGAATAAAATATATAATTTTTTATTTTGGAGTTTTCTAAGTATTTTTTTATATTTTTGAAATTAATATGTACAAACATCAATATTTTATTATTATTCGTGAAATTGTTTCTTATAATTTCATGAAATCTCTACTTGCAAGAAGAGAAGGAAAATACAAGATAAAATAATCGAGTTTCTTTAGTTCTATTTATCTTTTGTTTAATGTTGTGGCTTTTATGACCAAACTTTTTAGTTAGAACCTATATATAACATAACAATAGAGTATTTTCGTTATATGAGAAGATGAAGGTATTTTCGTCAACACAATAAATTGTATCATTTTTATCTAAGAATTATATTTTTATATTGTGGTTGTGGCAAAAACATGAGTTAGTTGAATTTGGGGTGGCAGAGAACCAATCCCCATACCATCAAAACATATTGCATCTTAGTTATTAACTAATTATTATAAATAATATTCAACATTTCAATGATAAGATCTGTCTATTATAGAAACGAATAATAGAATTTACTCAATTTACAGGCTCCTCTTTCCATGTAACTCAGACCCACGAAAGAAGAGGCTCAAGCCACCGAGAGGCCCAAGCAAGAACAGGAGGAACAGCAGTAAGGAGTACTTGGGCCTCTCGGTGGCTTGAGCAGACGAGAACACCTTATATAAATTTCCTCCCAGCATAGTAACTTACAAACGTCACAAATCCTAGTAATTGAGCAGACTACAGTAGTACAGTAGTACAATATTCATGAAATATACTTGATTGATTGAAAGACAGGATAGGACCTGACTATTCTCAAAAAAAAAAAAAGATAGGACCTGACAACTACTATTCATGAAATATACTTGATTGATTGAAAGAGAGGATAGGACCTGACTTTAATTTGCAACTGTATATATATGTTTGACTGGCATAATCGATCGTTTCTACATGTCAATAAAATATAAGTTGCAAAAGTTTTGTACATAAAATAAAATGGTATTAGTGTTTTTGTATACGGGGTATTTTAATCTTCTATACTATGTATTATTAGTTGCAGAAGTTTTGTCATTCAGTAGTACAGTGGTCACATGTTTTGCATTGTTAGTCAAATGAGGGATTTGACTGGGGTATTTGACTTTTTATTGCAGTCACGTGTTTTGTTGGATGTGCTAAATGCATGCATTGTAGGTATTGGTACTTGTTATAAGTAGTATTTAGGTTTTGTTCTATAGGTATTTAGACTTGAATGACGAAATTGCTCAGCGCGCTAATATCACATGGTTAGTATTATTAATTGGGCTGTAAACGCATATGGGTTCTGGTCAAAGCGGCGTCTAGACACCGGCGTTCAGAGGGAAATTTTGGCAAAATTTTTTAAGTCTGGGAAGTTTAATAAACCGAACGCTGGCGTCTGGTTGGACCTTCTAAACGTGGCGCTTAAAAAGTAGGCATAGTCTTGTGATTCTTATTCGACCGGGCATATCCTTCGAATTCTTTTTTATTTTAGGCATAGACAAAAAATTAATTCGTTTCGCTTAACAAAAATAAAATAAATATTTTTTTTGCAATAAATTGATAGGCATGTACTGTTATGATATTGTGTAACATGTGTTTGTGAAAAACAACAGATATAATTTTTTTCTGACCCTCGAAATGAAAATAAACTTATCAGAAAATTGCCTACATCCAGGACCCAGCTTGCATTTTTGCACTTTTGCCTTTTTGTTTCTTACAATATTTCGATTATTTAATTATTTAGGTGAGACGCCATTATACCACGCTGCAAAGGGAGGCCATCTTGTCACTGCCATGTACCTGATTGGCCACAGAGCTGTACCTGTTGCAGTTGACATTGAAGGGTTAACTCCACTTCATTGTGCCGCTCAACATGGTTTCTCTCTACCTCAGATCTTGCTAGTGTTTGTATTTTGTGGCCACCGTGATACTTTATAATGACATATATAAGTTGAATGTACATGCTGATGATCAGCATAGCAGTGCAGTTAATTGCTCAATTGATATTAGGACAAAGTTTGACTTCAATTGATTGACTTCAGGGAAGCATGAAATGGTGGAACTTCTGCTCTCTTTAGCAGTTCCAGTGGACCTCGAGCTTACTGCTGCAACCGGTACAGCTCTCACCTTAGCTGCCATGCGGGGACATGCTAAAACTGTTGAGGTTTTATTGGAGCACAATATATGCTAATGTATGTTTAATTTTATCTCATTTTAACACTTTGCACACATCATTTTAGTTATTATTAGATCAATGTCAAGATTAATATAGCATGGCTAATTTTATGTCTAGGTGGACAAGGTAGCAAATACTATGTATACACCACTGATTTGTTCTGTTAGTTCTGGTTCATTGAAATGCACAAAGCTCATCATTGAGGTAATCAGGAAAGGTTTCTTTTGTAAATTGTAATATAGTCTATATTACGTTCTCAAGTTAATGATGTGATTTCTGTGACTAACTATCGCATTTAGGCCGGTGCTGATTTGAACTTGAAATGCCCTTTGGAGATTGCGGTTTGCTGTGAGTCAATTCAGATCCTAAAGTGCTTGTTGAAAGCAAGGGCTGACCCCAACGCTCGTAGTGAGGTAAAAGTAAAACCTATGAAAAGATTGCTTGGTAATTGGTTGCAGTATTGAATTTATAATTCACCCCCCTCTTCTTGTTACAGCTTGGATTGTTGCCGATAGAAACTGCTGCCATGAAAGGTAAATCAGAAATTGTGGAAATGTTGTTTCCCTTGACCTCTCCATTTCTAGAATCGCAGAACTGGAGTGTGAAAGGGATACTTCAACATGTCAAAACATATGCGTTTAGGGAACAGGTTTGTGATTTGTAATTTGTTAATTTTTCCAATATCATGTGGCATTGTCTTGATAAAATGTTAAAAGAACATCTGTCATTGAGGTTTGTTGTTGTCACGCTTGACTATATAGTACATTAGTTGAACAGTTATGTTAGGTTTTACAATGCCAGAAAAAATAGTGAAAATTTCATCAAGTATGTGGTGTGCAACCAGCAAATCAGTCCCATACAAGTAAGAACAAGGACTCTTAGGGCCTGTTCGGCTCCCATTGGGAATGTACTGTTTCCAAGGGAAAAAAAACAAATTCGGTCTCTACCGAATTTATTTTTCCCTTGGAAACAGTTGTTTCCCAGGAAATTTCCTTCAACGCCGAACACGGCCTTATTCTAACCCAGAATTATCAAAAGGGTTAACCTTTTGTTTCTCTGTTTTTTTTTTCTATTAATAACCCCTTGTTTTGTAGCTTATATTGTTGCAACACCCTTTAACTAATGCATTAATAAAATTGAGCCCAAACTGACCTAAATTTAAGATTTTTTAAAAATTTAAAAATTTTGAAAATCACGTGGACCGTTGGATCACTTCAATGGTCATCTTTAAAAATTTATAAAAAAACATAAAAAATCTTAAAAATGAAAAAAGTTTATGGAAGTTATGCTTAACTTATAGATTGATTATGTTTCCAATTATATTCAATTTAAGTGATATTTGATAGTTCTTTAAAGATCTTTTAATTACAACCGTTAAAAAATGTACAAAATTTTGATAAGGCATCAAATGATATTCAAATTGATTGAAATTTGATATATTAAGAATTTAAGATCTCCTTTGTCCAACATGATTATGTTCAACCGGTGCTGATTTGAATTTGAACATAATCAGTACCAATTTGAAATATTAAGAAATCAGGTCAGACATGATTTTTATTTTCCCATCATTTTGTTCTAGGTGGGAAAAAAAAGTGGGAAATTGAACCGATCCCATCTCAATTAAAAATAGCAACCGAACAGCTACAAGGAAATTTAGGCCAGCCAGCACAAAATCCCAGCAAATCCCATCGGGAATGTGCCGTCCGAATAAAAGGTTTATAGGGCTTGTTAGTTGCTAGTGCCAGGGTACAGTTCATGTAGTAATTTCATCGGTACAGTCTGTTATATATGTGTGTACATTATAATATGCAAGTTTGTATCTGGTTGTGTATTTATATTTGCCTATAAACAGGTTTGAAGTATGTTATAGCTCTAACTCGACAAAGGAACAAAACTGGAGCTGATAAAGAACTGTGTTACAACTGATTTGAGGGTATAACAATTAACAAAAGACCAAAACTGGAGCAGTGTTCAACCAACAAATGTGTGCTACAAATAACTCTAAAATATTGTACTGCTAATATGTGGAGATGAACTCCTTGTACTGCTACAAATGTATGCTGGGAATTCATGATTCGAGAGCTCTAAGCATAATCATCATGTTTGGTTAAGGAATAAATGAGGAATAACAACCTTATACCTCATTTAAAGAGTCAAATATGGATAAGTAGCTCATCCATAAAAGAGAATAACATGGAATCTTGGTTCCTTAAATAAGGGTGTGTTCGGATGACCATTTTTTTATGAGAATGAATGGGATTTTGCACAAAATGGGAAATATTACCATGCACCCGTTCGGATGGCATACATGTGGGAAATGGGATGAGCCATATTTCCCACTGTTTTTCCCATTCATGTGTAAAAATGGTGGGTACAAAATAATCAAGTCATAGTTGATTTTTTTTCCCCAACATCATTAGCTCTCTCTTCATATCTAACATTCTTTTTAATTAATATGCAACACTGCAATAGTTACATGTACACTGGTAATTAAGTTGGATATGCTTAGAGAAACATTATGAAAACAGTCACTTAATTTTTTATTGTGTAAAAATTCATCACACAACATAAAAATATTACAAAAATAATAATCAATAACAAATTAACAATTAGATACTTGTTCCTAATTAAATGATCGTAAATTATATATACAAGGTATAAACTAATATATATACCCTTTGGACTTTTTATTGTGGTGTAATATAATAATCATAGCAACTGACATGTAATATACTAATCAGTAATTATCAAAGTATCAAACTATAATAATCAAGGTCTTTAAACTAATTTCAATAGAATTAAGATTTCCCGTGATTTTTCCCATAATACGACCGAACACCTCATTTAATATATTCCCATTACATACCCATGTGTGTGGGTTCCCGAAAATGAAATTGTGGGTTCCCGCACCCACGAAATTCCATCCCGCATGATCCCATGACAACCGAACA
Organism: Cyperus esculentus; assembly: GCA_030179965.1. NCBI lineage: Eukaryota > Viridiplantae > Streptophyta > Magnoliopsida > Poales > Cyperaceae > Cyperus > Cyperus esculentus. The sequence continues at coordinate 2,407,665 of JASGLE010000010.1, read as the reverse complement.
TGCCCTAAAGGAGCCAAAATAGGTGGTATAAGTTATTCCTCCTATTTAAGCCACAGGAGGCATAAACATATAGTAAAAAAATATTTGTAATTAATCTTATCATCCACTTTAATAATGTAATAGCAATAGCAATAATAATTAAATAATATAATAATGTTAATAATAATCTGGTGATAATTTTTTAACGTGTCCAATGATCCATTTGCAATAACAAAGTAAATTATTAAATTGAGAGAGTAGCCTTCCTTCGTGGGTAGAAAAAAATTAACAAAGTAAATTTTTTTCCCCACCATTTTGTACACAAATGGGTTGGAAAGTGGGATTTCTTACATATTCCCATGAACTCAAAATTGCTTACCGAACATGTTTGGGTAGAAATTGGGGATTGGGTTCCATTTCCAACTAGTTCCCATGAAATAAGGTACCACCGAACACGGCCTAATTACTACAAATAGCGTGCGATACGTATCAATCGCATCTACAATACAAATAAACAAACGATTTGCGAAGCAGAAGCAGTAGCCTTCCGTCCGTCCGTCCGGGAGAGAAAGAGAGCTCTAAAACCCTAGCCAGCCAGCAGCGGCAGGCGAAGTGAGTGGAGGGAATAGGGAAGAGAAAGGGGCGAAGGGGGTTATATCAAGAAAAAACCGTTAACTGCCAAATTATCTTACCTAGTGTAGTTTCATGCACTTGGATCAACTGGTTGCGCTTTTTTTTCGTTCTGTGTTTGATTCAGCAGCGTAGGCTGAAGAGGAGCAGGCCAGGCCAACAATGGGCCATGAACTAATCACATTGGAGTCATGACTTTCAGCAAGGGCTCGTCTTCAATTTCTTTCTGTTATAGACTCGTGACCAGCAAGTCTTTGCTATTTGAAGCCCAGTCCAAAGAGAAGAAGGATATAGGCTTGATTGCCAAATTAATTTGAAATGCAACTTATCATCTCAATTAATTTGTTCCATTAGACATTGTAAAGTCAACTCGACTTGCTTAATCATAAGCACCCCTTAAATGTCTCTCATGAATTACAAATAAGCAAACAAATATTTTGATGGAATATTTTATTTTCATTTCATAAAATACGTTTTGCTTCATTTGTATCTTCACTTAGATTTGCAATTTTCATTAATCAATAAAAAAGGGGATAATGAAGCTGCTTCTTATCAGTACGTACTACATTATTTAATAAATAATTGACTTATATTGATTTTATTATTCACATTAGGAGTGGAGCATCCATGCACGATTGTATTCCGAAGAAACCGATGGATGCTTCACAACACCAGCATATGGGGGATCAACATTGGATTTCTCTATTCCAATAGGTTTGCAGAGCTTCTACTTCACAAACCCGGTGAAGGGCTTTTACGAAGAATCTTTGCTACTGCCTTGTCTCCTTTGGTACACTGGGGGGCAATAGTTGAGGCATCATATCACTACCCTTTCCAAGATGACTCTTTGTTTACACAATTACACTGCCTTGTCTCCTTTGACTCTTTTTTTCTCTGACTTATCTACTTTATGGTTTTTCTTTTCTTTTCTTTCATATAAAAATTAAATATATATATATATATATATATATATATATATATATATATATATAGAGTTATGCTACCGTTAGTCATGACTCACGGGCTACTCCGTGAGTCACGGTCCAAAAACATATCAAATTACCTCCAAATTTCGATTTATATGGCTCAATAAATTCTTCATATCAAAATCTTATAGCACACAAAAAAATTTCATTTTTGGAGATTTTTAAGTATTTGTTATAGATTTTTTAAAATGATACATAAAACAATTTGTATGACTTAATTATGTCAAGATTTTTATGACTTAATTATGTCAAGATTATTATGACCTATCTAGATTAAAATTTTGGACAACGGATTTTCAAATTTAGACCATAAACATTTCGGTCCGAAATACTTGTGGAAGCACCGTAGTTGGACTTGTATTTTTATAAGAGAACATGATAAAAATGAGAACAATAAAAAGTATACGTAGTCCTGTGTCCAAAATCTGCACTGCACTCCCACTGTGCGATTCAATTCCAAGAAAAAGCAACCAAAAAGGTTAGGTTTGGGTCAATCCCTATCACTGACAATGTTGCTTTTTATCTCCAAAGATTTTTTAAAATTTTCATTAGACTTGGTTTGACTTGGTTACCTCGGTACGGTGTGGATCGAATTATTGACTGCTGCCGAATAGCAACAAAACTGAGGATAGCGTTGGATGAGAACAATTTCATTGTACCCAAATCCAAATCCAAGCAAAATTGAAGTTTGTCAAAAAAAAAAGGGGGAATTTGTATATTTGCCACTCCAAAACCCTCCAATTGTAACTTTGCCACTCCAAAGTTGGGTATTGCAAATTTGTCACTACAAACTTTGAGTACTTTGCATTTTTGCCATTAAAATTTTTATATGACCAAATTGCCCTCAATCTCCTTCATGGCAGCCCCTGCGCGCCCCCGGCAGCCCCGCACAGCCCCCCGCACAGCCCCCGGCAGCCCCCCGCGCACCCCCTGCACAGCCCCCTGTTAGTGTTTATGTACTAGAGAAACATACATATTTATATTCATATATATATGGTATTCGCTTGTTCATGGTTATTTTTATTTGGATGTTTTATTCATTAGTCTCCTTGAATTGATGTTACGTTATGGCTTGTGTCGTTTACGACAAGAGCAAGTGATATGCCATGATGGGTATGACGTCAATTCTAAAACTGCCCTGATCTATGATAACTAGCATGGTACTCTAGTTGGTCGGATAGGATCAGCATATGAGTCTAGCAGATGGGTTTGTATCACGTCCCATTGATAGCGCGGCTGTCAACTAGATCATATGGATGCATGTGCACATTCTCTGTGACATGGCATTGGACTGACCGCGACAAGAATATGACAAAAGGAATGTGTTATGTCATTCATATTCTTGTCAGTGTTGGATTCACGGTTGAGGTTGTCATGATCAAATATCATGACTGCACACTGTGACTAGTTTCCTATCCCAACCGTAACAGGTGGCATAAGGGATTCCAGTTCGGTGTGTAGAATTGGTAGCTTGGATCATGGATGATCAAGATACTGGAATGTCTCTCATCATAGATGAGTTATGATATCCTCTGGGCCCCTTGACATTATGGATTACACACGCGCGCAATGATTAATCTTAGTCATGTGTTTAATCTATATGGACGTCAAGTAAATGATATAGTCGTGAGGATGACACAATCCTGCCTCGGACTGATCTTGGATATTCATATGACATAGAATCAACACAAGTAAGGTACTCTTACTCAGGATCAAGATACTACGTGGACGTGCGTACTGTCTGTATCATTTGGGGATCATCACGTGGATGGCTTGACACTGATGATGATCAGCATTGAATAGGTAGATGAGAATCATTGTTAATGCAACCCAACATGATCCAGATCCCTATAAGGTCACACCTACAAAGGCTCTCGACCATTAGTCCTGTTCAGGTTCGTGTCACGTCGGCGAACGTGTAACGAGTGATGGCAATAAGTCAAATCAGGCGCGGCCTGACTTGAGCTTGATTGGGCATCATGATAACCTGAATATCATCATGGCTATGATGTTTTGATCTTATGTCTCGAACATATGAGAGAATACTTGTCATTTGGTTCTGTCAGCAGTTCCGTTATAACGCAACATATGTTACGTTATAACGGAATCTGTGACAGAAATCTGGTTCTGTCAGGTGTTGCGTTATAACGCAATATTGGATGCGTTATAACGCAACCTAACAGAAAGGCAGATTAGGGTATGTGATTAGGGTTTCCTTAATCACTCTTGACAAGTATAAAAGGGAAGGTTTCATACACGAAAAAGTAAGTTTTTCCCAGCCACCTTTCTTCCTCTCTCTCTCATGTGTTGAGAAATCTCCTCTATCAAACCTAGGGTTTAGGGTTGAGATTCGTGCGAGGAAAAGATCGAAGGACCCGCCGGCAACGTCTTCTCGCCTAGACGGACGGTGGTGGCCGACCCTTTGGTGGACAAGGGTGACGCGCGCGACGGGACAGCCGAGAGCAACCAATCACGCGTTAAAGGTATAATAACTACTACCTCTCTATGCATGTTATTGTGTAGATCAGCGATAAGTCGTTCGTTTGGCAAGATCTGATTGAACTGCACATGCTTTGGTTAGAAAAATTTTAATTTCCGCATCTCTAACCATCGTGCTATTCCTTTCAGTGGTATCAGAGCCAGGTTGGCCAAACTTGAACTGATTTGTTGCTTTGAGGCGATATTATGCCTTGTAATTGAGATTAATCGATTTGATAAACACGTGAATAATTGTTAGAGTAGATAATTGATTGAATTGTGCCCTTAAGGCCTTAGATTAATTTTTTTAATAAATTTGAGGATGTCACAGTACTTGATTGACATGTTTTGTGATGTGTTTGGATCGTACAAAGTGACGGTTTTGATCGCGGATCGAAACGGTAAGGGGCAGGGTCTAAAAACAGAGAGGTTCCGTTATAACGCAACTCTCTGTTGCGTTATAACGCAACTGTCGGTTTTGCAGACTGATCCGGCAAGATCCGTTATAATGCAACATCTGTTGCGTTATAACGCAACCTGTGACAGAGGCTGAATTTAATTAGTTATTGCTTAATGATTATTATTTGTTTATAAATTGATTAGATCTGATTACTCTACTTGCAAAATGTCTTGTATGTGTGTATGAGAATGTTTGCAGGTGCGGGATATATGGCCAAAGATCAATGCCTTGTGTGATGTATTGATTGTTTGTGAATGTTTGTAATGCGGCCTCAGTGCCCCGTGATATATTAATGTGTTAATTAATTAATTTGAGGTCTGCGTGCCCCAAGGGTTAATTGGGTAGCATTAATATATGTTTTTCATTTCATATCGCTTTAAGGAATAGTTTTATTTCTAGTTAGGATATGGGAATGGAAAAACAGGTACCAAGCTTAGAACTCGCGCGATCTCGGCGGATGGAGCTTGGAGCGGGGCCATATATCTCGCGGGGCTTGTATGTCCTAAATGCTTGTCAGTTGTTTGAGATTGTTGTGAATTTATTGCTATGGTATTCGGTTTTATCATGCCCCACCAACTCGCAATTTGACCTGCATTAGTCCAACCAACCCAAGTGCAATTTCCCGTTGCCTTCCTTATCCACCTCCCTAAACGAGCTCTTGGAGACTTGACCGAATTAAGTAGGAAGTCGAATTGAGGGAGTGACGGGTCGTGGGGTACGCCGTGCGTGCCGAACCAAATAAGGAGAGGTTACGACTTGGCAAAGGCCATGCCGACGCTGGCTTTGGGGATAGCGTCGAGGTCGCGGACCTTGATGCGCCAAGAGTCGTGCGCGGCACAATTGACCCGGCGTGGTCTACCTAAAATAGGTTAAATTGTAATACCTAGCCGCCGCTGGACAACTTAACTGAAAATATGGATCTTGGACCTACTATGGTAATTGGACGAACTTTACAAACTATAGTGGAAGTTGTTTTCTTAAAAACAAAAATGAATTTCATGAACTTAACTGCGATTTTCTCTTGTGGTAATTTTTTGTAGACATGGCTAACACGAACTCCCTACGTCCAGTCTTGGACCGCAATCCTCTCCGTTCCGACGGTGCCAACTACTCTGATTGGCTCCGGAACCTCAGGAATGTTCTGAAGAGAGAGAGGAAGGAGTACGTCTTGACTACTCCCCTACCGGAGGGCAAGGAAATGCCTCCGGAGTTCATAGTGGAGAAGGCGGCCACGGATACTGACCCGGCCGTCATGGCTAAGAATCCGGCTTACGTCTCGGTGCAGACGCACCTGGCAGACGAGTTGGACGTTGGGACTCTCTTGATCGCGATCATGGATCCTGAGCTGCAGAGGCAGTTCGAGGACATGCCTACGCACAAGATTATGCAACAGCTCGCGGACTTGTTCGCTGAGCAGTTGCGAGTCGAGCGTTACAACGTGTTGACTTCTTTTGTCAACTGCCGAATGTCTGTGGGGAGTTCTGTATCGGCTCACATGCTTAAGATGATGAGCTACGCTGAGCAGCTGGAAAGGCTCGGCGCGCCTCTCCCTAGGGATCACACCGTGAATATCGTGCTCAATTCTCTCCCACACACCTTCAGCAGCTTTGTGACTCACTATCACATGAGTGGGATGGAGAAGACGTTGTGCGAACTCCATGGTCTCCTCAGATCGGCGGAGGTGGACTTCAAGAAGGCTGGGCCTTCCAATGTCCTCACCGTGTCTGAGCAGGGGAAGAAAGTTAAGAAGGGCAAGGGCCAGCGCAGGCCAAGGCCCAAGAAGAGCAACAAGGGCAAGGGCGTGGTCGTGGACCAGCCTAAGGCCGCAAAGGTAATCCCAGCTGACGCCGAGTGTTATGAGTGTCATGGCAAGGGTCATTGGAGGAGGGACTGCCCCCAGCTCAAGACTAAGAACCCGATCCAAGGACCAGGTATCTATGTCTTTGAGACACATCTCGCTACTATTTCCAAGAACTGGATTTTGGATTCAGGTTCGGGTGCTCATATTATTGGTAATGTGCAGGCACTAAGAAATAGAAGACGGTTGAGCAAAGGGGACATACAGCTACGTGTCGGCAATGGTGCGATTATATCGGCGACCGATGTTGGCGACGTAGATTTATCTTTGCCTACGGGCCTTATTTTACATTTGTCAGGAGTGTATTTTTGTCCTTGCATAACTAAGAACATAATCTCTGTATCGCGTATGGATTCAGATAGTTTTGAGTTTACTATTAAGAATGGTCTTATGGATTTTTCTTTGAATAGTTTACATTATGGTTCTGGTGTTAAAACAGATGGTCTGTATTTGCTCGACTTGGATACGCCTATTCTTAGTATACAAACCAAGAGACCGAGGATCTCAAATGAAAGCGAGGCTTTCATGTGGCATTGCCGCCTAGGTCATATAAATGAGAATCGCATTAAAAGGTTGAAAGAAGCGGGGCTTCTTGGCCAGTTTGAGATGGACTCACTGGACACCTGCGATTCCTGCTTGCTTGGCAAGATGACTAAGGCGCCTTTCAAGAAGAAAGGTGAAAGAGCAAATGACTTGTTGGGACTAGTGCACAGCGATGTGTGTGGGCCCTTAAGCATTAATGCCCGAGGTGGATACTCGTACTTTGTCACGTTCACTGATGATTTCAGTCGATACGGTTATGTCTTCCTGATGAGACATAAATCTGAAACCTTTGACAAGTTCAAAGAGTTTAAGAACGAAGTAGAGAATCAACTCAACAAGAAGATCAAGGTCTTGCGATCGGATCGCGGTGGTGAGTATCTAAGTATTGAGTTCACCTCTTACCTGAAAGATTGTGGGATCGTCTCACAATTGACCCCGCCGGGGACTCCTCAATGGAATGGCGTTTCCGAGAGGAGGAACAGGACATTGATGGACATGGTCCGATCAATGATGAGTGCTGCAACTCTCCCAGCGTCGTTCTGGGGATATGCGCTGGAGACAGCCGCGTTCATGCTAAACCGTGTTCCGTCTAAGTCCGTGGAGAAGACACCATACGAGTTATGGTTTGGGAGGGTGCCTCCCTTGTCTTTCCTTAAGATTTGGGGATGCGAGGCATTTGTGAGGAAAGATAAAACCTCAGGAAAGCTCGATTCTAGATCGGACAAGTATTTCTTTGTGGGATACCCCAAAAATACTCAGGGCTACTACTTCTTCCACCGGAATGAGAACAAGGTGATTGTTGCTCGTCATGGTGTGTTCTTGGAGAAGGAATTTCTCGCAAGAAAGAGTAGTGGGAGCAACGTCCAACTTGAAGAAATTCAAGTGGAGTTGCAAGATGGAAACTCGAGTTTTCCACCCAGGGTTGCAGGGGTTAGTGGGAGCTTCTTAAGCCCTGATCCATCGCGGATGGAAGAGGCCGAAGACATTCCTGCCGAAACTCAAGTGAACACACCCTCGACTCCGGTTGAGGAAGTGCAAACTCGAGTAGACGAGGAAGTGCCTTTGCAGGATGTGCCTGAGCCACAACCTGAAGAAGCATCACAACCGCCTCCGAGGGTTATTCTTAGAAGGTCACAACGTGTGGTTCGTCAACCTGAAAGATGGTTGGGTCTGCATGAGATCACCAGTTTGGATACGGATGATCCTGTGAGCTTCGATGATGCGATGAGCAGACCAGATTCCGACTCGTGGCTGGAAGCCATGAAAGCCGAAATTCAGTCTATGTACGACAATCAGGTTTGGGACCTGGTTGACCTTCCTCCAGGCTTTAGGCCAATTGAGAACAAATGGGTTTTCAAGAGGAAGAGTGACAAAGACGGGAATTTGACTACGTACAAGGCCAGACTAGTGGCGAAGGGATATCGACAGATCCAAGGGATCGATTTCGATGAGACCTTCTCACCTGTCGCCATGTTCAAGTCAATTCGGATCCTTTTAGCCATTGCCGCATTTTATGATTATGAAATATGGCAGATGGATGTCAAAACTGCTTTTCTAAACGGCGATTTAGAAGAAGAGTTGTACATGGTACAACCATCGGGTTTTGAGGATTCATCAAATGCTAAGAAGGTGTGCAAGCTTAAGAGATCCATTTATGGACTTAAGCAAGCATCTCGGAGTTGGAACTTGCGATTCGATCGTGAAATCAAGAAATTTGATTTCAAGAAATGCGAAGAGGAACCTTGTGTATACAAGAAGGTTAGTGGGAGCTCGGTCGTATTCCTAGTCCTATATGTTGATGACATATTGCTCATAGGCAATGATGTGCCAATGTTGAACGGGGTCAAGTCTTCATTGATGAAGATTTTCTCGATGAAGGACTTGGGCGAGGCAGTCTATGTGTTGGGAATCAGAATCTATAGGAATAGATCTGAGCGACTTATCGGATTAAGTCAAAGTACCTACATAGACAAAGTCTTGAAGAGATTCGGCATGGAAGATTCCAAGAAGGGATTTCTGCCTATGTCTCATGGCATTAAATTAAGCAAGAGTCAATGTCCTTCAGGGACTGATGAGCTTGAGAGGATGAGTCGGATTCCGTACGCGTCAGCGATCGGATCGATCATGTATGCCATGACTTGTACTCGCCCTGATGTTGCATATGCTTTGAGCATGACATGCAGATATCAGTCGAACCCCGGTTTCAAGCATTGGACAGCTGTCAAAAACATACTGAAGTATTTGAGGAATACTTCGGAGATGCTCCTAATCTATGGTGGTCAAACTGAGCTAGTAGCCAGGGGCTACACAGATGCTAGTTTCCAGACCGACCAAGATGATTTGCGATCGCAATCAGGATATGTGTACACGTTGAACGGTGGCGCTGTGAGCTGGAGGAGCTCAAAGCAAGAGTGTGTGACAGACTCTACCACCGAATCCGAGTACGTAGCCGCAGCCGAAGCCGCCAAGGAAGGGGTTTGGTTGCGCAAGTTCTTGCAAGAACTTGAGGTTGTTCCGAGTTCACTTGAGGCGATTGAGATCTATTGTGACAACAACGGAGCTATCGCTCAAGCCAAGGAGCCGAGATCGCACCAGAAAAGCAAGCATGTCGACCGCAAGTATCACCTGATTCGCGACTTTGTGAATCGAGGTGATGTGAGAATCAGCAGGGTGGATACGAACAGCAACACAGCTGACCCGCTAACAAAGCCACTGTCTTTGGATAAGACGAATCTTCATAGATCGGCCATGGGCATTCGACGCCGCGTAGGCTGGGTCTGATGATGTAGTGGTTGTACTTTACTTTTGTTTTAGGGTACACTTCACTGGACGTAGAGGATATGATGTCTCTAGTCCAAGTGGGAGATTGTTAGTGTTTATGTACTAGAGAAACATACATATTTATATTCATATATATATGGTATTCGCTTGTTCATGGTTATTCTTATTTGGATGTTTTATTCATTAGTCTCCTTGAATTGATGTTACGTTATGGCTTGTGTCGTTTACGACAAGAGCAAGTGATATGCCATGATGGGTATGACGTCAATTCTAAAACTGCCCTGATCTATGATAACTAGCATGGTACTCTAGTTGGTCGGATAGGATCAGCATATGAGTCTAGCAGATGGGTTTGTATCACGTCCCATTGATAGCGCGGCTGTCAACTAGATCATATGGATGCATGTGCACATTCTCTGTGACATGGCATTGGACTGACCGCGACAAGAATATGACAAAAGGAATGTGTTATGTCATTCATATTCTTGTCAGTGTTGGATTCACGGTTGAGGTTGTCATGATCAAATATCATGACTGCACACTGTGACTAGTTTCCTATCCCAACCGTAACAGGTGGCATAAGGGATTCCAGTTCGGTGTGTAGAATTGGTAGCTTGGATCATGGATGATCAAGATACTGGAATGTCTCTCATCATAGATGAGTTATGATATCCTCTGGGCCCCTTGACATTATGGATTACACACGCGCGCAATGATTAATCTTAGTCATGTGTTTAATCTATATGGACGTCAAGTAAATGATATAGTCGTGAGGATGACACAATCCTGCCTCGGACTGATCTTGGATATTCATATGACATAGAATCAACACAAGTAAGGTACTCTTACTCAGGATCAAGATACTACGTGGACGTGCGTACTGTCTGTATCATTTGGGGATCGTCACGTGGATGGCTTGACACTGATGATGATCAGCATTGAACAGGTAGATGAGAATCACTGTTAATGCAACCCAACATGATCCAGATCCCTATAAGGTCACACCTACAAAGGCTCTCGACCATTAGTCCTGTTCAGGTTCGTGTCACGTCGGCGAATGTGTAACGAGTGATGGCAATAAGTCAAATCAGGCGCGGCCTGACTTGAGCTTGATTGGGCATCATGATAACCTGAATATCATCATGGCTATGATGTTTTGATCTTATGTCTCGAACATATGAGAGAATACTTGTCATTTGGTTCTGTCAGCAGTTTCGTTATAACGCAACATATGTTACGTTATAACGGAATCTGTGACAGAAATCTGGTTCTGTCAGGTGTTGCGTTATAACGCAATATTGGGTGCGTTATAACGCAACCTGACAGAAAGGCAGATTAGGGTATGTGATTAGGGTTTCCTTAATCACTCTTGACAAGTATAAAAGGGAAGGTTTCATACACGAAAAGGTAAGTTTTTCCCAGCCACCTTTCTTCCTCTCTCTCTCTCATGTGTTGAGAAATCTCCTCTATCAAACCTAGGGTTTAGGGTTGAGATTCGTGAGAGGAAAAGATCGAAGGACCCGCCGGCAACGTCTTCTCGCCTAGACGGACGGTGGTGGCCGACCCTTTGGTGGACAAGGGTGACGCGCGCGACGGGACAGCCGAGAGCAACCAATCACGCGTTAAAGGTATAATAACTACTGCCTCTCTATGCATGTTATTGTGTAGATCAGCGATAAGTCGTTCGTTTGGCAAGATCTGATTGAACTGCACATGCTTTGGTTAGAAAAATTTTAATTTCCGCATCTCTAGCCATCGTGCTATTCCTTTCACCCCCGGCAGCCCCCCGCGCCCCCCTGGCAGCCCCCCACGCACCCGCCGACAGCCCCCCGCTCACCTCGGGAGGTGCGATGGGGCTGCCGGGGGGCGCACAGGGGGCGTGCGGGGGGCTACCGGGGCGGGGGGCTGCCATGGAGGAGATTGAGGGCAATTTGGTCATATAAAAATTTTAATGGCAAAAATGCAAAGTACGCGAAGTTTGTAGTGGCAAATTTGCAATACCCAACTTTGGAGTGGCAAACTTACAATTGAAGGGTTTTGGAGTGACAAATATGTAAGTTCCCCAAAAAATATGTTCCTGGAGAGACCTCTACTAGTGAATTCAATTCCGTTGTTATTCTAATTTGGAAAACAGGACCCTGTTATTCAAATATAGACCGTCGGATCAAAATCAACGGATGAGATTAATTGTTAAAAGGCCCCTATAATCCTAATTGGACCGGATTGGGCCGTTCGTTTTGATCTAACGGTTCATATTAGACAAACAGGGCCTGTTATTTTCACATAATACAGCAGATTTAGACTCCTCTACTATTACTAGGGTTTGGGACGTTTGTAAGTTACTATGCTGGGAGGAAATTTATATGAGGTGTTCTCGTATGACAACTATTTATTTTTAATTGAGCAGATTAAATTTTATAGATCAAATATTGCTCTTTATTTGTAACTAGAGAATGAGAATATATCGTGACTCTCTGTTTCAAGAAGATTCAGGAAAATTCAGAAAAATGAACGTTCAATATTTCTTCCGATCTATAGAAGAATTCACCAATTTTATATTTATGAAGAAGGGTATTTCTGGTGTACATACTAAAAATTAGGTGCATCCACAAATTTGATCTACACATTTAACAATAACCGTTCATTTAAAATGGGTAAAGTTGTAATTGTCGATGATCTTTAAGGAATGTCTTTAAGATGAAACGAAAATGGAGGAATTATCATGTAAATCTTCTCCCTCATCACTGCTAATTAATTGTCTTTCAGATCATTTGTGGACTAAACTACATTTTTGTAAATATATAAAAAACAATTGAAACGACGTTATGGGTTTCCAGGACAGTGACCAGCTTTTCGAATTAACAGTTCGAACCAATATAGTGGTCAAGAAAATTGAAACAATATTTGTGTACCTTTATCAAAATAAAAACTATTCGATATTAAATTTGTACAGTTTGGTAATAAAAATCGAGCTATATGAAAATAGTAAGAAGGCCATGAAAATCATACATCATTTTGAAATTAAAACATATAAACGTGGATGAAGACATGTACAGATCAGACTTTATACAAAGTAAAAAAAAAAGTATGTAAAATTTAAAAAATATGTCAAAAATGATCAGGTACTAATTAATATTAAATATAAAGTAAATAAATATGACTAATGCTATTATATCATTATAATAGCACGCATTGTTATGTATTATGGATATGTATCACTATTTTCAAAATCTAACCAATCGATTAGAACCGCTCAATACTTTATATGAAAATTTACTTCTAAAATTAAACTTTATATTTATTAGAATATTTTTACTAACTTTTTATGTTTCAATTTTTTTTTTTTTTGAGAAGTTGACATCGGCTGCCAGCTATTTATATATCAAAATGTTACTACTTTGTTTATATGATTCATAATGTTAAAAAGTATGTAAAATATTGATAAGCCATCAAAAAATATTCAAATTGACTAAAATTTGAAACACTATCAATTTATAAGTTAATTAAGTAATACATCATTATGCCATTTTTTACTTTTAGGATCTTTTTATGAACTTTTCTATAAGTTTATTGTCAAGATTGTCAAGATAAGTATTTTCAATGGATTTATAGTTATCTTTGTAAGATTGAATCAGGTTACAAAATCTCCGACCCGAAAAACCTGGTCGACGTGACCCGACCCCGACCCGTGTTTCAGGGAAAGTCAAACTGACCCGAACCCGACCCAACCCGTGTTTCGGGGAAAGTCAGACTGACCTGAGCTCGACCCGACCCGACCCGTGTTTCAGGGAAAGTTAGACTAACCCGAACCCGACCCGACCCGAACCCAAATGACCCAAAACCCAAGATGACCCAGGAATAGAGGTGCAAAATCAAACCAGACCCAAAAAACCCGCCCGGCCCGACCTGAACCCGAACGTACCCGACCCAAAAATGGCGGCATTTTCATTCGGTCAAACCGACCCGACCCGCCACCTTTAGGTGTGATAATACGAAACAAATAAAATTCATGATAATTTAAATAAAATTTATTAATTCAAAATTGAAGTCAACATTAACATAGGGAAAATTAAATTTATAGTTCTCAATTACGAAAAGTATTAGACATGCAACATTCATTTGCATATCTATTAGAAAAAACTCAACATCTCATGTTGCTAGATTAATTTTGCATACCTTTGTATGACAATAATATTTCATGATTCATATCATATAATTAGCAAAATTGGACCTTTAATATATTTACTAGGTAAGCCTTTAAAGTATACGCATGTCTTTCATCATTCTTTAATTACTTTCTTATATCCACCGACCTAGGATTTCGTCCATAAAAGATCACAAGAGTTCATATCACCACACTTTTTTTTGAGAAAAACTGCAGATGCACACTTTTGATGTCACTACAGTGAATTTCATGGACAACTTAATTGTTGACATCCCATTTTTAATTGAACGAAGTTATTAATTCTTTTGCCTTTTTATTTGAATATTTTCACAAAGATGAGCTTTTATTATTATTATTGTTATTGTTATTATTATTTTTGATATATAAAGATAAGGGTATTCAAATTTAAATGTTTATAAAAGATCTCCACCGAATAGTTTTCATTTTGATAAAGGTACGTACACAAATATTGTTTCAATTTTCTTGACCACTATATTGGTTCGAACTGTTAATTCGAAAAGCTGGTCACTGTCCTGGAAACCCATAACGTCATTTCAATTGTTTTTTATATATTTACAAAAATGTAGTTTAGTCCACAAATGATCTGAAAGACAATTAATTAGCAGTGATGAGGGAGAAGATTTACATGATAATTCCTCCGTTTTCGTTTCATCTTAAAGACATTCCTTAAAGATCATCGACAATTACAACTTTACCCATTTTAAATGAACGGTTATTGTTAAATGTGTAGATCAAATTTGTGGATGCACCTAATTTTTAGTATGTACACCAGAAATACCCTTCTTCATAAATATAAAATTGGTGAATTCTTCTATGGATCGGAAGAAATATTGAACGTTCATTTTTCTGAATTTTCCTAAATCTTCCTGAAACAGAGAGTCACGATATATTCTCATTCTCTAGTTACAAATAAAGAGCAATATTTGATCTATAAAATTTAAACTGCTCAATTAAAAATAAATAGTTGTCATACGAGAACACCTCATATAAATTTCCTCCCAGCATAGTAACTTACAAACGTCCCAAACCCTAGTAATTGAGTAGACACTACAGTAGTACAATATTCATGAAATATACTTGACTGATTGAAAGAGAGGATAGGACCTGACTATTCTCAAAAAAAAAAAAAAAGATAGGACCTGACAACTACTATTCATGAAATATACTTGATTGATTGAAAGAGAGGATATGACCTGACTTTAATTTGCAACTGTATATATATGTTTGACTGGCTTAATCGATCGTTTCTACATGTCAATAAAATATTAGTTGCAAAAGTTTTGTACATAAAATGAAATGGTATTAGTGTTTTTGTATACTAGGTATTTAAATCTTCTATACTATGTATTATTAGTTGCAGAAGTTTTGTCATTCAGTAGTACAGTGGTCACATGTTTTGCATTGTTAGTCAAATGGGGGATTTGACTGGGGTATTTGACTTTTTATTGCAGTCACGTGTTTTGTTGGATGTGCTAAATGCATGCGTTGTAGGTATTGGTACTTGTTATAAGTAGTATTTAGGTTTTGTTCTATAGGTATTTAGACTTGAATGACGAAATTGCTCAGCGCGCTAATATCACATGGTTAGTATTATTAATTGGGCTGTAAACGCATATGGGTTCTGGTCAAAGCGGCGTCTAGACACCGACGTTTAGAAGGTCCACCTAGCCGCCGGCGTTCAGACATCGGCGTTCAGAGGGAAATTTTGGCAAAATTTTTTAAGTCTGGGAAGTTTAATAAACCGAACGCTGGCGTTTGGTTGGACCTTCTAAACGTGGCGCTTAAAAAGTAGGCATAGTCTTGTGATTCTTATTCGACCAGGCATATCCTTCGAATTCTTTTTTATTTTAGGCATAGACAAAATTAATTCGTTTCGCTTAACAAAAATAAAATAAATATGTTTTTTGCAATAAATTGATAGGCATGTACTGTTATGATATTGTGTAACATGTGTTTGTGAAAAACAACAGATATGATATTTTTTCTGACCCTCGAAATGAAAATAAACTTATCAGAAAATTGCCTACATCCAGGACCCAGCTTGCATTTTTGCACTTTTGCCTTTTTGTTTCTTACAATATTTCGATTATTTAATTATTTAGGTGAGACGCCATTATACCACGCTGCAAAAGGAGGCCATCTTGTCACTGCCATGTACCTGATTGGCCACAGAGCTGTACCTGTTGCAGTTGACATTGAAGGGTTAACTCCACTTCATTGTGCCGCTCAACATGGTTTCTCTCTACCTCAGATCTTGCTAGTGTTTGTATTTTGTGGCCACCGTGATACTTTATAATGACATATATAAGTTGAATGTACATGCTAATGATCAGCATAGCAGTGGAGTTAATTGCTCAATTGATATTAGGACAAAGTTTGACTTCAATTGATTGACTTCAGGGAAGCATGAAATGGTGGAACTTCTGCTCTCTTTAGCAGTTCCAGTGGACCTCGAGCTTACTGCTGCAACCGGTACAGCTCTCACCTTAGCTGCCATGCGGGGACATGCTAAAACTGTTGAGGTTTTATTGGAGCACAATATATGCTAATGTATGTTTAATTTTATCTCATTTTAACACTTTGCACACATCATTTTAGTTATTATTAGATCAATGTCAAGATTAATATAGCATGGCTAATTTTATGTCTAGGTGGACAAGGCAGCAAATACTATGTATACACCACTGATTTGTTCTGGTGATCTAATGTCAAGATTAATATAGCATGGCTAATTTTATGTCTAGGTGGACAAGGCAGCAAATACTATGTATACACCACTGATTTGTTCTGGTTCATTGAAATGCACAAAGCTCATCATTGAGGTAATCATGAAAGGTTTCTTTTGAAAATTGTAATATAGTCTATATTACGTTCTCAAGTTAATGATGTGATTTCTGTGACTAACTATCGCATTTAGGCCGGTGCTGATTTGAACTTGAAATGCCCTTTGGAGATTGCGGTTTGCTGTGAGTCAATTGAGATCCTAAAGTGCTTGTTGAAAGCGGGGGCTGACCCCAACGCTCGTAGTGAGGTAAAAGTAAAACCTATGAAAAGATTGCTTGGTAATTGGTTGCAGTATTGAATTTATAATTCACCCCCCTCTTCTTGTTACAGCTTGGATTGTTGCCGATAGAAACTGCTGCCATGAAAGGTAAATCAGAAATTGTGGAAATGTTGTTTCCCTTGACCTCTCCATTTCTAGAATCGCAGAACTGGAGTGTGAAAGGGATACTTCAACATGTCAAAACATATGCATTTAGGGAACAGGTTTGTGATTTGTAATTTGTTAATTTTTCCAATATCCTGTGGCATTGTCTTGATAAAATGTTAAAAGAACATCTGTCATTGAGGTTTGTTGTTGTCACGCTCGACTATATAGTACATTAGTTGAACAGTTATGTTAGGTTTTACAATGCCAGAAAAAATAGTGAAAATTTCATCAAGTATGTGGTGTGCAACCAGCAAATCAGTCCCATACAAGTAAGAACAAGGACTCTTATTCTAACCCAGAATTATCAAAAGGGTTAACTTTTTGTTTCTCATTTTTTTTTTCTATTAATAACCCGCTTGTTTTGTAGCTTATATTGTTGCAACACCCTTTAACTAATGCATTAATAAAATTGAGCCCAAACTGGCCCAAATTTAAGATTTTTTAAAAATTTAAAAATTTTGAAAATCACGTGGACCGTTGGATCACTTCAATGGTCATCTTTAAAAATTTATAAAAAATCATAAAAAATCTTAAAAATGAAAAAAGTTTATGGAAGTTATGCTTAACTTATAGATTGATTATGTTTTCCGATTATATTCAATTTAAGTGATATTTGATAGCTCTTTAAAGATCTTTTAATTACAACCGTTAAAAAATGTACAAAATTTTGATAAGGCATCAAATGATGTTCAAATTGATTGAAATTTGAAATACTATCATAAGTTAAATAATGCATCCATAAAACTTTTTTTATTTTTAAGATTTTTTATGATTTTTTACAAATTTTTAAAGATGACCATTGTCAAGATTGTCAAAATATGTATTGTCAATGGATCCCTCCTCTATATTATTTATAATTGTTTGCACTGGCCTTTGCTAATTTTATGATGCCAGCTCATCAAATTTTAAGTAGCAAGTGTGTTTAATTTTTCATTACATCCGCTTGTGCATGCAATGCACGAGATTGTTACCCAGGCAACATTTATTTCACAATGTATTATATTTAAATTTATATTGATCAGTTAGAATGTTTATTAAAGAAATTCATTAATCAACACTGTAGCATATTATTTTATAGACTTCTCATCATCAATTCATAGAACTAAACAATTTAGATCTATATATTTTTCCTTATCTTATTAGAAGACAAATGAACCACGATGGTGACTAAAAAGAAACAATATCCAACAGTAAATAACTTATATACATTACAATCATTTAACCATAAATAAAGAATAAAATTGTGTACCATTGGTACACACATAGTTAAATATTAAGAATTTAAGATCTCCTTTGTCCAACATGAAAACCTATCCACTGTACAAAATGGAGTCCCCATCTATATGTACCCTCCCCTTCAACATATAATAATTAGAGTGAGGCTATAGTACTATTAATAGTACAAAATGGTCCGTACGACGGCTTAATATTATGATTTTTAAAGTTCAATTGATCGATCTAAACCACACAATGTGATCTCCATATGTTAATGTAGTTCTAGACCAAATTTTATATTTTTTAAAATTTTTTAACTATATATTTTGATATATAAAAAAACACTTTTTTGAATGGTCTACATCAAGTCATTTTCTAATTATCTAAAAAAATAGTAAAAAAGCACAAAAACATTTATATATAGAGATCACAATAAAAAATAGTAAAAAAACTTGGTCTACAATAACATTTATATATAGAGATCACATTGAGCGGTCTGGATCGATCAATTGAACTATAACTTGATAATATGGAGCCGTAGTACGGGATACTTTGTATTATTAATAGTACCATAGACTCACTCTTATGTACAAAATGGAGTCCCCATATATAATAATACCATAAATAATTAATCTTTAATTCGTTCACAAAAACAGAGATTGCAAAAAAAAAATCTCTCAAAACAAAACCAATCTAATCCTTAACCCTAATAATACCACATGAAGTTACCTAATATCATGATTAGAAAGTAAAAAAAAAAATTATAATATTTCAAATTATTCTACTCAAGGTGTGACTAGAAATATATTTTATTTTGTCAGTATTCTTAATTCCAAATGTTCTTATTTGAGTCTATAATACATTTGTTGGAATGAAATTTTACTTTATTTTGTGTATTCCATAATGTAAATATATTTATTATGTTTCTTATTACTCAAAAAATTAAACTAGGCGTAGCGAGCACGCACTTGCTAGTGTAATAATGAAATTTCTTAACATTGAATTTCCAAAAGATTTGTATCTGCTGCATGCCATAAAACCACAGTCGTGCAGTGCAGAAGAATAGGATTTGTCTGGGGAAGTCATCGTCCTTCTAGTTGTCTTGTCTCTACTTCTGACAAATGATCGATGCTCAAAAAAGCATCATGTCGAATAAGATTTTATATGGCAATTCAGGATCGGGATCACCTGCTTTTCTTTTTAGAAAAACGGGGCCTGCTTTTCTTGATCTGACGGTTAACAAACACCGAAGTACAACGAGATGATCGGTGTAGCAAAAACCGAAGTACTTTGAGATCGGTGCGACAACCGATCCCGACCATCTGATCTGAAAAGGGCTTTTCTTATAAGAAAAGCAGCAGATTTTCATCCGGCAATTCATCATGTAATCCTTCTTTTTAGGGTTTAATTTATATCTTAATAAATGAATTTATTTATGTATTTTTAAATATTGTAATTCTAAATTTCCAAAACCCTATTAAATATTAATAATTCTTAATGTCAACTATAAGTATTAGCTTTATGATATGCTATTAATATTAGATATCTATACTATATTATAAAGCACGTAACTATTATACTTTCCATTTTTTTTCTTTCTTCTTCAAACTTTTTAATACCCATTCTACCCCTTAATCAATGACACAGATCAAAATACAATGATTTTAAAGGTTTTGATGTCTCCAATTAAACGACTACCTCTCTATTTTGGTTTTTACAAAAGTGGAAAGATATCAATCTTGATATGGAAGACATCAATGTTGATTACCCGAATCGAAACCCGACTTGACCCGACCCGACTTAACTTCGAAGAAACCGATGGATGCTTCACAACACCGGCATATGGGGGATCAACATTGGATTTCTCTATTCCAATAGGTTTGCAGAGCTTCTACTTCACAAACCCGGTGAAGGGCTTTTACGAAGAATCTTTGCTACTGCCTTGTCTCCTTTGGTACACTGGGGGGCAATAGTTGTGGCATCATATCACTACCCTTTCCAAGATGACTCTTTACACAATTACACTGCCTTGTCTCCTTTGGCTCTTTGTTTTCCTGACTTATCTACTTTATGGTTTTTCTTTTCTTTTCTTTCATATAAAAATAATATATATATAGAATTTTGCTAAAATGAGTCATGACTCACGGGCTGCTCCGTGAGTCAGGATCCAAAAACATATCAAATCACCTCCAAATTTCGATTTATATGGCTCAACAAATTCTTCATATTAAAATCTTATAGCACGCAAAAAGTTTATATTTTTGGAGATTTTTAATTATTTATTCTAGATTTTTTAAAATGATACATAAAACATTGATTTTTTATTAATATTGTATAGTCATTTTTAAGAAATATCAAACAAATACTTAAAAATTTTAAAAAAAGGAAAATTTTTGCATGCTATAAAATTTTGATATAAAGAATTTATTGAGCCATATAAATCGAAATTTGGAGGTGATTTGTTATGTTTTTGGATCGTGACTCACGGAGCAGCCTATGAGTCATGACTCACCATAGCATACTACCGTTAGTCATGACTCACGGGTTACTCCGTGAGTCACGGTTCAAAAACATATCAAATCACCTTCAAATTTCGATTTATATGGCTCAATATATTCTTCATATCAAAATCTTATAGCACACAAAAAATTTTCATTTTTGGAGATTTTTAAGTATTTGTTATAGATTTTTTAAATGATACATAAAACAATTTGTATGACTTAATTATGTCAAGATTTTTATGACTTAATTATGTCAAGATTATTATGACCTATCTAGATTAAAATTTCAGACGATGGATTTTTAAATTTAGACCATAAACATTTTGGTCCGAAATACTTGTGGAAGCACCGTAGCTGGACTCGTATTTTTATAAGAGAACATGATAAAATGAGAACAATAAAAAGTATACGTAGCCCTATGTCCAAAATCTGCACTGCACTCCCACTGTGCGATTCAATTCCAAGAAAAAGCAACCAAAAAGGTTAGGTTTGGGTCAATCCTTATCACTGACAATGTTGCTTTTTATCTCCAAAGATTTTTTATAATTTTCATTAGACTTGGTTTGACTCGGTTACCTCGGTACGGTGTGGATCGAATTATTGACTGCTGCCGAATAGCAACAAAATTGAGGATAGCGTTGGATGAGAACAATTTAATTGTACCCAAATCCAAATCCAAGCTAAATTGAAGTTTGTCAAAAAAAAAGGGGAATTTGTATATTTGTCACTCCAAAACCCTCCAATTGTAACTTTGCCACTCCAAAGTTGGGTATTGCAAATTTGTCACTACAAACTTTGAGTACTTTGCATTTTTGCCATTAAAATTTTTATATGACCAAATTGCCCTCAATCTCCTACATGGCAGCCCCTGCGCGCCCCCGGCAGCCCCCGCATAGCCCCCCGCGCACCCCTCCTCACAGCCCCCCCGGCAGCCCCCCGTGCACCCGCCGACAGCCCCCCGCGCACCCCGGGAGGTGCGATGGGGCTGTGTTTACCCCTAAAATATCTTAGGGTTTAAACAAGAAAAAAAAATGAGTTGATGAAGTGCAAGAATTGCAATCCCGGAAATCGGGTGACGCGTAAAAACAGGAAGGGTCGGCAAAGCTACTCTTAAAGTTCAAGAGAAGATGCAAATAAGCGAACATTTATTCCATATTTTGTTAAATATTTGCTTGCTTATTTGTAATTAATCAAGGATGCCGATAAAGAGGTCGCGTGTTGCTCAACTAAGCTGGTTCGGCTTGGCAGATTTGCCCAAACAAAGCTAGTCAATTGTTTTGATTTGTCAAACTAATTATTCAAGTTATTGGATTAATTAGACTTATCAAATTGGCTAAACAAAATATCGCTTGCATTTCACAAAATAGGCACCTCCACTTGATTGTGCACTGGAGAAATGTAAGATGCAATTTTATTTGTTTGCTTTCCAGCTCTTATCAAGGCAGAGCGTAACAAAAAAAGAAGAAGGAAAAGAATGGTGCTGGCCCATTGCAAGTTTGAGCAACCAAAGTTAAAATGTGCTGGGCCTTCCTTCTTCCTCTTCGTTGCTTAACAAAACCCAAAGCAGGTCTGAAGTAATCAGAGCCCAACCGAGTAAGCAATCAGGCCCCCCCTTCCTCCTCTCCTCGTTTCCTTTTCCCTAATCCGTTATCAGGCTGCCTTAGCCCATCCGAATCCAAAACGATCACTCAGCCCTGGTCTGAGTTGATCAAAGAATTAAAAAAAAAAAGAAAAGAAGAAGAGAACTAGTGTGAACTCGTTGTCTTTCTTCTCCTCTTCCCCGACATCACCTCGAATTGGAAGAGTGCTGACAAGACCACTCTAAACCACTTGCAGTAGGGCATGATGGTCTAGGCGCCGAGCTAAGAGCAGGTCTTAGCCATGAAATTCAACCGAGCCTTGGACTGATTTGACAAGAGCTGGAGGCAGATTGGTATTTCAACTTGCTGCCTTGTGGAATTCCAATGCTCTCAGGCCATTATAGTTTTGCCAACTTGCGCAAAAACAAGACAGGAGATCAATGTCGATTTGATGCAAGGGTCAAAGCGTGGGGACCCACTTCACATGGAGCAAGACGCACCAACAGCCAGGTTCTAGCACCTTCTCCTCTGGCTATAAAACGAGCTCAAGAGCAGCAGTCTCGAAAAAAAAACAAAGAAACCCCACCAAGCTCTCACACAGTACACCTTCTCCCTCTTTCCGTCTTACTGTTTGAACACAAAAGAAAAGAGAGATATTTAGAATAGACAGCAGGATTGGAATAGTACAAGAGTGGTAGCTTTTTTTTTTTGCAATTGAATTTTCAAGGTAATTGTACAAAGGAAAAGGAAGGTCTTGAGGCTCATGTGCTGAGCTGACTCAACCTTGGCAAAGGACTTAGTGCCGGTACAGCTCTTACCAGCACTAAGATGGTGAGAACTTTCCCATTGTGCCTGCCAAGGAAGTTTCAGCCAGCACATGAGCTGAAGTATGGAATGAATGCAAGTTGTTCTCTTGTTTTCACCCTTTCATCTTCTCTTCTATCTTCTCTTTTTCTTTCTAAATGAAATACGGATTTTATACTTGAAAATCACTTTACTGCTTATGTGTTGAGTTGATGCAACCTTGGCAAGGACTTAGTGCTGACACAATTCCTATCAGCACTAAGATGGTGAGATCTTCACTATTGTGCCTACTAAGGGAGTTTTAGCCTGGCTTACAAACTTTATTAAAAAAAATTTGCATTAAACAGAAACAGAAAAATGGGATTAAGAAGTGCCAGAATAACCAAAATTGTTTGCAAGATCTTTGCAAGCATGTACAAATCACTATGTGCAATCTGTACATATGTGAACCTTTCACTAGCAAGATCTTTGCTGGCTGAAATTTTATTCACCCTTTGTACGATCTGTACTCATGGGTTTGAGAGATAAAGACCTTGCAAGATCTTTGCAAGTGTTTGTCTAAACACCACATGCATGCCTTTGCATAATCCTTGTACAAATCATGCACATGTGATGGACATTTTTAATTAGTAAAGCCTTTACTAAGCTGAAAATACCATGTAGACACAATCTCTCAAACCGATTAGTATAAATCTGTGCAAATGGTCAAGTGAGTAAATTTTAGCCAACAAAGATCTTCTTGGGAGGTGCCTTGTGCATTCTTGCGAGGACAGGAACAGGTGCACAAGAAATAGAACAGGTTTCGCGTACTACCATTTGCAATCAGAAAATTCAAAGTGCACAAAATAATGCTAAGCAGCCTCAAGTGACCATTGTCCAGAAAAGGGTCAGTTTAGAGAACTCTGGTTGTCCAAATGCCTTCGAAATTTCAGGCCATTCAAATAACACACAAACAAAGGCCCTGCCAAGGTTTTACCATTTTTGAGATTTTTTGTGAATTGATATGATTTTTCCAAGTTCAACCAGAAAACCGAACTAAGCCGAACTGTCAAAATGCTGATACGCCAAAAAGAATGAAAAAACTGCTCTATTTTGTGGATTGGATCATCCCATTTTATTTTATAATCTTGTAATACACATTAATTGTGCTTGCTCCATAAATTTTCGTTGAAAATCGTTAAGTCGAAGGCCCCCCAAATAAATATTTTAAGAAAACAACAGCACTGTTCCAGAATTGCCCCTCTAATGAAATTGGCTCAAAGTGCATTAAAGCATCACCAAATTAAAAAGTGTTCAACATGACAAATGTCCCAAAACATTCCTCTAAACCTCTGTAAAATAAAAATGGGCTGTTGTTAACAAAGTTCTTGAACAATGGACCGATCTGTCACTAGCAATACTGTTGTCCTAGTTTCTGGTACTGGCAGCAGTATAAAATCCTTTTTTTCTGAACACACTGAATACCAGAAAGTTTACAAACATGAAATACATGATGTTAAGTGTCTCTTGACAAAATTTTACATTTTTTTGGAGTTTTGGTGAATTTTTCGTGAATTTTTCAAATGCTCGGCTTCAAATGAGGAGTGCAGTTTCTGGTCATGGTACCATTTTCATCTTACGATTTCTCCTTTGTTTTGAACATAGACCATATATTAAATCTTGCACATGTGAAATAGGTATGTCGAACAACATATTCAGAAAGTTTGACCATGTTTCGAGTTCATTTGACGCCTGAAATGCGAATCACGAAACTGACTCCAAAGCAGCTCAGTGGTACCAAATCACCCTAACGTGGTCATGATACCACTTTCTTCTTGCGATTTCTCCTTTATTTTGAACATGAACCATATATTAAATCTTGCACATGTAAAATAGGTATGTTGAACAACATATTCAGAAAGTTTGACCATGTTTCGAGTTCATTTGGCGCTTGAAATATGAAGTCCGAAACCAACTCCAGAGCAGTTTAGTGGTACTGAACCACCAAATCGGTGATAGTGTCGCCCTTGCTCCGGCTGTCTTTGGCCCATCCGACCCCACCGCTGCACTTCTCATGGCATGGCGACGCCGTCGGTGTCCTCGGATCGTCGATCAGACGACGGATCATCGAAGATCTGCCTCAGACGCCTTGGATGGATGCCACGTGCCCCTAGCAAAGCAGGGACTTTCACGTTTTGCGTGAGATATGCAGAGATCACTGTTGCACTTGATCTCAAAATCCAAATCAAGAAAACCTCAAATCCAAATCCCAAAATCCAAGACTCAGACGCAAAACCAAAGTACCAAAAGCTCAAACTCAAATCCAAAACCCGAAACTCGAACCCCAAGTACCAGAGACTCAAATCTAAATTGCAAACCCCAAAATCCCAAAACTCAAATCCAAATTCCAAATCCCAAAATCCAAGACTCAAATCCCAAACTCCAAACAGTAAAACTCAAACACAAACCCAAATACCAGAAGCCCAATCTCAAATTTCCACAACTCAAGTCAAAACCTGATTGATTTGGCCTAATCAGATTTAATCAAGCAAACTCAAGTTTCAAAAGCGTGACATTGAAGTCAATCAAATCAAGCGTGACCCAGAAGTCAACCAAATCGTGACATAGAAGTCAACCCCAAATCAAATCGTGACCCAGAAGTTAACCAAATCCAAACCTGGGTCATAGGCTGGCATAGCGCTTCTTGTCTATGGCTTGGAAGATCAAGGAAGCATACCAAGAATGCCAAATCCTCTCTGCTCCCGATACCCGTTCTCGGACTGTGGATTGGCATAGTGCATCATATTCACAGTTTAGAACCAAATCGTGACATAGAAGTCAACCAAATCGTGACATGGAAGTCAACCAAACCGTGACATGGAAGTCAACCCAACCAAACGTGGCATTGAAGTCAACCCAATCAAACGTGACATTGAAGTCAACCCAACTCAAACGTGACATTGAAGTCAACCCAAATCAAACGTGGCATTGAAGTCAAACCTAAGATCAAACGTGACATTGAATTCAAACACAAATCCAACCCAAATAAAAGCGACACTATTCATTAGTCATCGAGTCTCTTATTTGCCCGTATCTGATCACTATGCTTAGTCTTAATCAAAGGTTCTCAGGGTTCGAAGCCCGAGGTAATTAACAGCGAGGGTTTGCGCTCGCTGGAATCATGGTACTACACAATCGTTTGATAAAACCAAAATTCAAAATACCATGTCCTCTTTCATGCCCCCTCTCTCCCGGAGGTGGCGCTGAAAAGGGTCGCACAGGCTGCCGGGGGGCATGCGGGGAGCTGCCGGGGGGCATGCGGGGAGCTGCCGGGGGGCATGCGGGGAGCTGCCGGGGGGCATGCGGGGAGCTGCCGGGGGGCATGCGGGGAGCTGCCGGGGGGCATGCGGGGAGCTGCCGGGGCGGCGTGTGGGGTGGCGCGGGGGGCTGCCGGGGGCACGTGGGGGGCTGCCATGGAGGAGCACCTCAAGTCCTTAACAAGGAAAAAAGATCTCTTGTTTTGTGGTCCATCTCTTTCACAAAGCTATTAAATTGTGCACGTTCTGAATTATTGGGGATATTTTGAGGGACATTTCCTTGTCTTTCTTACTAAAACCGAGGTCGATTAATTAATTAAAGACGTAACTTAGCTTATAAAAAGGGGATAAAAAGTGATGAATCATTGGTTGTGTATCTAAGCTAAGCTAAGACCGCATTATTTATTGCTTAAGTACACTTTTAAGCTCCTATATACATAAGGTGATTGGTCATAAATCTTGATTATTTATTTGGTATTATTCTTTTGGTTGGTGGTAGTCAATCTTTTTGAGCTTATCTAGTAAAATAAAATTACTGTGCCCAGTTGCAAAATCAAAGTTACATAATTCTTTATTTATAAAGGAAGTCCCACTGGAT
Source organism: Cyperus esculentus (assembly GCA_030179965.1). NCBI lineage: Eukaryota > Viridiplantae > Streptophyta > Magnoliopsida > Poales > Cyperaceae > Cyperus > Cyperus esculentus. The sequence continues at coordinate 2,380,559 of JASGLE010000010.1, read as the reverse complement.
ACAAAAGTCTAAATCTTTACTATTAAATTCCTATTAAATTTATGCATAAATCAGTTCATATGACCTGCAATTCCACATGCGTGGACCTCAGCTTTGGAAATTTTATAATCCAAAGCTATCATCAGTGTGTAATGTTGTTATTTTATTTTATCCATCTGCCTGCCCTTATTGCCATTTTTTTTATATCAATTTCCAATTCAATTTTAATTTCTTGTAGGTGTGCAAAAGATACAAACAATACTACCAGCAGGAACAAGCCGTGATAACATCATTCGAATCCGTTGCGGGCCTCAGTAACGCCGCACCATTCGCATCGGTTGCACTGAAATCCATGTCTAAGCATTTCAAGTGCTTGAAAAGCATGATACTTAACCAGCTGCGAAATGCCAATAAGATGAATGGAAAAGAAGCTCTTAACAGAGAGGAGATACCAAGCTTCGGGCTTTTAAGTGGTGGCGCAAGTGGTAGAAGTCAGAGAGGAAATAATATCGGGACATTGGGTCAGCAGCATCAGCCGCATATATGGCGACCTCAGAGAGAGCTTCCGGAACACGCAGTTTTTGTTCTTCGTGCTTGGTTATTTGAGCACTTCTTGCATCCGTGAGTATTTTTCCTTTTATGGTGTCTAAGAGGGTGTCATCCTAGGTGAGCTTGTTTTCTTTCTCCCCATTGACACAACAAGCTGCTAAAAGACACTATCACAAATGCCACCCGCATTTATAGGAAAGATCATAAAGTGATTCACATGTCAGGTTGTGAAAGACATGACTTTGCTAAAGCAAAGCAGCTTATCACTTTCTTTCAGCTACTAGATATTGCAGCAAAACTGCAAAACCCTCCCTGAAAGTTATAGTGTCCTATTCTTTGCAGTTTGCACATGTATGCATCCATCCCCCACTGTTTACTGCCATATAAAAGCCATCTTATGTATGTACTTGGTTGCTCCATCCATGATCCATCCATCTCCATTATTTGTAATGTGCTATCTATCATATATATATTATTGGATATGTCTACGACAATGTTTAGCTGACTAATATGGCACCGTGTTGTTCCTAGTCTGTGCTTTTGTGCGGCCCTTTTCCGCGCCGCCTCCGGCAGAGAGGGGGGCATGAAAGAGGACACGGTATTTAGAATTTTGGATTTATCAAACGATTGTGTGGGACCATGATTCCAGCGAGCACAAGCCCTCACTATTAATTACCTCGGGCTTCGATCCCTGAGAACCTTTGATTAAGACTAAGTAGAGTGATCAAATACGGGCAAATAAGTAGATGCAACTTGATAACTAATTGACAGTGCCACATTTTATTTGGGTTGGATTTGTGTTTGACTTCAATGTCATGTTTAACTTTAGTTTGACATCAATATCATGTTTGAGTTTGGATTAACTTCAATGTCACGTTTGATTTGGGTTGACTTCAAGGTCACGTTTGATTTTGGTTGACTTGTCACGTTTGATTTTGGTTGACTTCAATGTCACGTTTGATTTTGGTTGACTTCAATGTCACGTTTGATTTGGGTTGACTTCAATGTCACGTTTGATTTGGGTTGACTTCCATGTCACGTTTGATTTGGGTTGACTTCCATGTCACGTTTGATTTGGGTTGACTTCCATGTCACGGTTTGGTTGACTTCAATGTCACGTTTGATTTGGTTGACTTCTATGTCACGGTTTGATTAGGGGTTGACTTCTATGTCACGATTTGGTTTGGGGTTGACTTCTATGTCACGATTTGTTTGACTTCAATGTCACGTTTGGTTGACTTCAATATCACATTTGATTGACTTCTATGTCACGATTTGGTTCCAAACTGTTAATATGATGCGTTATGCCAACTCACAGTCTGAGAACAAATATCGGGAGCAGAGAGGATTTGGCCCTCTTGGTATGCTTCCTTGATCTTCCAAGCCGTAGACGTGAAGCACTATGCCAGCCTACAACCCAGATCATGTTCCAATTTAATTGACTTCCATGTCACATTTGAGTTTGATTCACATCAGGGTCACGATTGGGTTTGGTCGACTTCAGTGTCACGCTTGGGTTTGGGTTGACTTCTGGGTCACGGTTGGGTTTGGTCGACTGCAGTGTCACTCTTGGGTTTGGGTTGACTTCTAGGTCGTGTTTGGATTTAGGTTGACTTTTAGGTCACGTTTAGAGTTAGTTGACTTCATCGTCACGCTTAGACTTGGTCGACTTTAGTATCACGCTTATACTTGGTTGACTTCAGTGTCACGTTTGGACTTGGCTGACTTCATCGTTACGTTTAAGGTTTGGCTGACTTCGGTGTCACATTTCGACTTGGTTGACTTCGAAGACACGATTTAGTTTGGTGTTGGATTTCAGTTAACTTCTAGGTCACATTTGAGTTTGGTTGACTTCTTGGTCATGCTTGGGTTTGGTTGACATCTAAATCACATTTAGATTTGGTTGACTTCTGGGTCACGTTTGGACTTGGTTGACTTCAGTGTCACGTTTGAGGTTTTGTTGACTTCTGTGTCACGTTTAGACTTGGTTGACTTCAGTGTCACGTTTAAACTTTTCTGACTTCTGTGTCACGTTTGGTCGTGCAGGCATCACGTTTGGGATTTGATTGACTTCAATATCACATTTGGGTCTTAGTCGACTTTTATGTCACGTTTGGGGTTATGAACTTGATCTAGTCTAAGTGGTCAGGTTGATCGGGTCGTCGACTCGAGTTTTGGGATTTGGGTTTTGACTTGAGTTCTTGGCAGTTGATCTTTGAATTTGGGCTTTGGGTATGGTAATTGAGTCTTGGACTTTGGAACACGGCTTTGAACCTTTTTTTTGGGTATTTGGGTTTTGATATTTGTTTTCTGTTGTTTTGGGTTTTGGTATTTGGTTCCTGGTGTTTGGGTTTTGTATTTGACAGTTTGAGTTTTGAGATTTGAGTTTTAGTGCTTGGGCTTTGGTATTTGGAACTTGAGTTTAGGCTTTGAGGTTTGAGGCTTCGGACTTGGGTATTGGGATTTTGGGGTTTGGAATTTGGGTTTAAGTTTTGGTATTTGGGTCTTGGATTTGAGTTTTGGGTATTTGGGATTTGGATTTGATATTTGAAACTTGGGTTTTGGGTATTTAGATTTGATCTTTGGATTTGAGTTTTTGTTTTGTGGTACTTGTGCTTTGGCATTTGAGTTTTGAATTTGAGCTTGGGTACTTGGGTCTTGGAGTTTGCACATGAGGTTTGGTATTTGACGTTAGGTCTTGACTTGGCCTATTAAAGACATTGATTAATTTTATTGAAAAACTTTTCATGCAACAAAACAATTTTTAAAATTGAAGTCAAATGATGTGCATTTTGGTTTTAAATTTAAATTTAAACTTTTAAGTTTCCAAAAATTGATTTTTGTGTTTCATAAAATATTATTTGAAATTTGTGAACTTTTGATACAGATTCTGTGAAATTTGGATTTGAAATGGTTTGTCAATTGTTTATTTTAGTTTTGAAAACATAAAACGATTTGTCAAGTCGAATTGGGCCAATTTCCTCTCCGCACTGGGCCGAAGTGAGCCCTTCTTATTCTTTTTTTCCTTCTTCTTCTGTTTGGGCCGCAGAGTGAAGCTAGGTCTCCTTTTCTTTTCTTCTTTCCGATTTTGTTTTGGGCTGCCAGGGAGCGGGTTCGGATCTGATACAACAGGGTCACGTCCGCCGAAATCTTCTGAGCCGTTAGATGTAGATCTGAGGGTGTACAACGCACTGCTCGTTCAAACCTGGAACTCCTGCTTCGCTAGGAGACGTGGCAGCATCCTGAGCGTTGACGGTTGATCTCCGACGACCCGCCGCCTGATCGGAGATCAGAAGGCACCCCTGGAGTCGTCTCGGTCTGGGGAGTGCGGCGGCGGTGGCTGATCCGGCTGGGATGGTCGGAAAAGGGGGCGGCACCACTGGCACTAAGCAGACTGCTCTGGAGTCGATTTTGTAATTTGAATTTCAAGCATCAAATGAACTCAATACCTGGTCAAACTTTCTAAGCATATTGTATGACATGCCTATTTCACATTTGTAAGCTTTAATATATGGTTCATGTTCAAAACAAATGAGAAATTGCATGATGAAAATGAAGTATGATCTGAAACTGCACTGTCAAACTGCGCTCCCTTGCATTTGAAGCCGAGCATTTAAAAATTTCATGAAAATTCACCAAAATTCCAGAAAAATGTGAAACTTTGCCGGGAGTTAATTTACATCATGTATTTCATGTTTCTACACTTTCTGGTATCATTATGTTCAGAAATGTGGGGAAAAAAGGAAATCCTTTGCTGCTGCCGGTACCAGAATCTGAGACAGCAGCATTGTCAGGGTAAATTCAGTTCCTTACTTGAAAAGTTTGTTAACAATGCACCATTTTCTTTTCATTGACATTTAGAGGAATGTTTTGGGAACATTTGTCATATTGAGCACTTTTCAATTTGGTGATGTTTTAATGCACTTTTGAGCCGATTTCATCAGAGGGGTAATTCTGACATCAGTGCTGCTATTTTCTTAAAATATTTATTTGGAAGCCTTAAACTTGGAATTTGTTCATGAAAATCTGTGTGCAAGTACAACTAAATGTGTATTACACAAATATAAAATAAAATCAGGTGGTCCAATTCACAGAATGGTGCAGTTTATTCACTTTTGGTGTACTAGTACCTTAACTGTTTTCTGACCCAGTTTTTTATTTGCTGTTCTGAACTTTGAAAAATCATAACAATTCTCAGAAAATTCAGAAAATTGTGAAATTTGGACAGAACCTTTGTTTGGTTGTTGTTTACATTTCCTAAAAGTTTTGAGACATTTAGACAAACAGAACTTCTTTTTTCATTTTTTGTGTGAATTATGGTCAGAATGGTACTGCTGGGAGTGTTTGCACAATTTTGCAAGGAAGAACAAGATCGTTTGCTCATTTCTTATGCACGTTATTACAGAAAATCTCATTGCAAATTTTATGGAAATTTTGGCAGCATAACCCCTAGGAAAGGGTTATTTATGCCTTGGATCCTTGCACTAACCATGCCAAGGAATTGGTGGAAGATTGGTGCTAACCGCACACAACCTTTGTAATGAGATTTCTTGCACTAACCGTGCAAAGAAATTGCAAACAATCTTGTACTAACCGCACAAAATTAAGCAGAAGCAGCACGATCTGTGCATGCCCTTCTACTGCCAATTGACAAGTTTTCTTTTGTGTTTGTGTGTGTGTTGTTTTTTACTTACAAAGAAAAGAAAGAAAACAAGAAAGCACGATTATAAACTACAATATGAACTTGATTTGATTTTTTTTTTTTTAAATGTACACATTGCGGTGAGGGTTGAGACATCTCCGGTGAGCTTAGGGGTGCTAACCGCACCACCCCGGCACTGGTACAATCCGCACCAGCACCGGTAAGTTCTGCCAGAGCTGAATCAACCCATCTACCATCTTGGGCAGCCCTCCTTTACACAATTACCTTCAATTTAACTTGCAATTTCAGCTCACAATTCTTACAATTGATCTCTATTTTAGTCTACTGCCTAAACGTCGCTCTTTTTTTTTTTTTGCTAAGACAGTGAAACGAAGAGATAGAGTGTATGTATCTGTTGTTGGCTTGAGACAAATTAAGAGCCGGGGGAAAGGGGGAAGAAGGGGGAGTTTTCTGGTGCTGGGCTGCTCCTTTTATAGCCGAATTGGGGGGTTGCTCCTGGCACTGATGACATGGTCAAGCTGCTGTAGCATACCTCATTTTTCTTGGCTTTTGATCACCCACAGGCACCAACTATTGTACCTTCTTGCACTTTGTCAAGGGCTGAGGCGTGGAATTAAATGAGGGCTCTCCATTTTCAACTCGGCTGTCAATTCGAGATGGGGAGACAGGAAGGAGAGGGCAAAAGAAATTGAGCAGCAGCGGCGGCGGTGCTGCAGTCCCTTTCTGTCATTTGCGTTTGCTTTCGCTGCTGCGTCTCCTCTTCTTATTTGTTTTGCTTGCTGGATTTGGGGCAGCGTCAAAGCAAAGAGAGGAAGCAGCATGAGAGATGGGCCAGCACATGACCTGTTCTTTTGGTTGCTGCGTTTTTTTTCTTTAATTTGCTGGGTTTGCAAAGTAAGGTGCACACCCATGCTCTCATCTTGGAGAGCAGCCTGTTAGTTTAAAGTAATGGCCCAACGCCTTGAAGCCTCTTAATCAGTGGAGGCCCATCGTGCAGTTTTAATTTACTTGTTCTTCATTTTGCTTGAAGCTGAGTCTAGCACGAGTTGAGATGCAAGCCCATTTTGATATAACATGTTTTGATGCATTTTAAATTATCACCATGTTTTGCTAGCTCATCATATGTGGGTCCTGCTTGCCCGGCAGTATCCGAACAGTCGTGAAGGTCGAGAATGTGCTTAGCTAGTTTTAGTATTTTTAAGGTTCGATACCCGACTAGTTTACGGGATGACCAAGCACTCAAGAGATTATATCCCGAATCGGGATTATATTTTCCAATTGCAAATTTCGCTTCTTGTCAATTCAATTTTGTTTTTATTACACTCTAAGATATTTTAGGGGTAAACAACTTCATCATACAGTTATGATACACAATTGTCAAATCATCCTTTTGAGGTACCATCACATGTAGGAGGTAGCCTTCTGAATAAAATAATAATAGTGCTCCACTATGATTGAATTGTACTACCTCTGTCCCAAAATAAATGGATTTTTTGTAGTTCAAATGAACTACAAAAAATCCATTTATTTTGGGACAGAGGTAGTATTAAACTTCATAATTGGATTTATTTAATTTGTTATTGTCATGCTAGAACACTTTCACTAGCATTATTGTGTATTTGTAATATTGTAGGTATCCCACTGACACAGACAAGCAAATGCTGGCCAAGCAAACTGATCTAACACGAAATCAGGTAATCATGTTCTACTGTTTTATCTCTAATTCTCTTTTAAGTAAATATTATTTCGTAAAAACCATACATGTCTGACTATTCTTTAAATTTAGTTGGTTATAAACTTATAATGTCCTTAATTCCTTTCGATTGTCGGTTTACTGTTCTATTTTGAATTTATTATCTTTACGGTTTGTTCATTAATTTGCAATCAGGTCTCGAACTAGTTCATCAATGCAAGAGTGAGGCTCTGGAAGCCAATGGTCGAGGAAATACACAATCTCGAGATGTGCCAACTGCGCAGGCACTCGGGCAATGATAAGATCCCTCATCATCAGAACCCTGGAGGCATGCCATCAACGTAGCAAATATCTGAATGTAGCGGCTCCAACCCGTCCAATATGGTACAAGGCCAAAGCAGCCACACTAACCCTAAATGCCCCAATAATCCTAACTTGACATCTCGAAACATGCAACCTGCTGATCAGCTGTCCCAAATACCAAACAACATACCGCAACAAATCAACAAATCAGCTGTTGGGGGATTGAAGAGAGATGAAGAGGATAGTTCAAATTTGGAGAAGAAAGTTTCTAAAAGAGATGGGTAGAGGTTGGGGAATAATATGGGGGATTGAAGGTTGGGGATGAAGATATTTTCTCTTGGCTTTATTCCGAACTTATTACTACTATGGGTCTGGTGGTTTGGGAGTAACTGCATAATAGCATTGGTGTGATAGAGGAGATCTTTTTTCTCAAAAAAGAAAAGACAGAGGAGATCTTTTGCTTGAAAGGAAACAAGATGAAATGAGTGCAGAGAGAGATAAAATAAGAAAGTGATGGATAGAGAGACAGATAGAAAGAGAGCCCCCCAATTTCCTGTTGATTCGGGAGGATTTTCATAAATAGCCCAAGGCCCAAACTTAACTTCATCAATGGCCTTGGGCCAAACATATCTTCACGGATGGCCTTCCCAAGGGCGCCACTTGAAATCACGCCCTTTAAACTGTATTTTCTCTGCCCGGACCTACTCGAAAATTTAAATCATTGAAGGGCGCAACTTGAAGTTGCGCCCTTCAATTTTTTCAATTTTTTATTTTTTTTTCAAAAACACTGTCTTGTAGATCTTTTCATGATATTTCCGAAATGTGGTTGTACCTGAAGTTGATTTGTTGCGGTATGCTGTTTGGTATTTGGGACAGCTGATCAGCAGGTTGCATGTTTCGAGATGTCAAGTTAGGATTATTGGGGCATTTAGGGTTAGTGTGGCTGCTTTGGCCTTGTACCATATCGGACGGGTTGGAGCCGCTACATTCAGATATTTGCTGCGTTGATGGCATGCCTCCAGGGTTCTGATGATGAGGGATCTTATCATTGCCCGAGTGCCTGCGCAGTTGGCACATCTCGAGATTGTGTATTTCCTCGACCATCGGCTTCCAGAGCCTCACTCTTGCATTGATGAACCAGTTCGAGACCTGATTGCAAATTAATGAACAAACCGTAAAGATAATAAATTCAAAATAGAACAGTAAACCGACCATCGAAAGGAATTAAGGACATTATAAGTTTATAACCAACTAAATTTAAAGAATAGTCAGACATGTATGGTTTTTACGAAATAATATTTACTTAAAAGAGAATTAGAGATAAAACAGTAGAACATGATTACCTGATTTCGTGTTAGATCGGTTTGTTTGGCTAGCATTTGCTTGTTTGTGTCAGTGGGATACCTACAATATTACAAATACACAATAATGCTAGTGAAAGTGTTCTGGCATGACAATAACAAATTAAATAAATCCAATTATGAAGTTTAATACAATTCAATCATAGTGGAGCACTATCATTATTTTATTCAGAAGGCTACCTCCTACATGTGATGGTACCTCAAAAGGACGATTTGACAATTGTGCATCATAACTGTATGATGAAGTACAGACTAGGAACAACACAGTGCCATATTAGTCAGCTAAACATTGTTGTGGACATATCCAATAATATCTATATGATAGATAGCACATTACAAATAATGGAGATGGATGGATCATGGATGGAGCAAGCAAGTACATACATAAGATGGCTTTTATATGGCAGTAAACAGTGGGGGATGGATGTATACATGTGCAAACTGCAAAGAATAGGACACTATAACTTTCAGGGAGGGTTTTGCAGTTTTGCTGCAATATCTAGCAGTTGAAAGAAAGTGATAAGCTGCTTTGCTTTAGCAAAGTCATGTCTTTCACAACCTGACCTGTGAATCACTTTATGATCTTTCCTATAAATGCGGGTGGCATTTGTGATAGTGTCTTTTAGCAGCTTGTTATGTCAGTGGGGAGAAAGAAAAAAAGCTCACCTAGGATGACACCCTCTTAAACACCATAAAAGGAAAAATACTCACGGATGCAAGAAGTGCTCAAATAACCAAGCATGAAGAACAGAAACCACGCGTTCCGGAAGCCCTCTCTGAGGTCGCCATATATGCGGCTGATGCTGCTGACCCAATGTCCCGATATTATTTCCTCTCTGACTTCCACCACTTGCGCCACCACTTAAAAAGCCCAAAGCTTGGTATCTCCTCTCTATTAAGAGCTTCTTTTTCATTCATCTTATTGGCATTTCGCAGCTGGTTAAGTATCATGCTTTTCAAGCACTTGAAATGCTTAGACATGGATTTCAGTGCAACCGATGCGAATGGTGTGGCGTTATTGAGGCCCGCAATGGATTCGAACGATGTGATCACGGCTTGTTCCTGCTGGTAGTATTGTTTGTATCTTTTGCACACCTACAAGAAATTAAAATTGAATTGGAAATTGACATAAAAAAAATGGCAATAAGGGCAGGCAGATGGATCAAATAAAATAACAACATCACACATTGATGATAGCTTTGGATTATAAAATTTCCAAAGCTGAGGGCCACACATGTGGAATTGTAGGTCATATGAACTGATTTATGCATAAATTTAATAGGAATTTAATAGTAAAGATTTAGACTTTTGCATGCAGTGGGACTTCCTTTATAAATAAAGAATTATGTAACTTTGATTTTGCAACCGGGCACAGTAATTTTATTTTACTAGATAAGCTCAAAAAGATTGACTGCCACCAACCAAAAGAATAATACCAAATAAATAATCAAGATTTATGACCAATCACCTGATGTATATAGGAGCTTAAAAGTGTACTTAAGCAATAAATAATGCGGTCTTAGCTTAGCTTAGATACACAACCAATGATTCATCACTTTTTATCCCCTTTTTATAAGCTAAGTTACGTCTTTAATTAATTAATCAACCTCGGTTTTAGTAGGAAAGACAAGGAAATGTCCCTCAAAATATCCCCAATAATTCAGAACGTGCACAATTTAATAGCTTTGTGAAAGAGATGGACCACAAAACAAGAGATCTTTTTTCCTTGTTAAGGACTTAAGGTGCTCCTCCATGGCAGCCCCCGCGTGCCCCCGGCAGCCCCCCGCGCCACCCCGCACGCCGCCCTGGCAGCTCCCCGCACGCACCCTGCGCGCCCCCCGGCAGCCCCATCGCACCTCCCGGGGTGCGTGGGGGGCTGTCGGCGGGTGCACGGGGGGCTGCCGGGGGTTGTGCAGGGGACTGTGTGGGGACTGCCGGGGGGCGCAGGGGCTGCCATGTAGGAGATTGAGGGCAATTTGGTCATATAAAAATTTTAATGGCAAAAATGTAAAGTACTCAAAGTTTGTAGTGACAAATTTGCAATACCCAACTTTGGAGTGGCAAAGTTACAATTGGAGGGTTTTGGAGTGGCAAATATACAAATTCCCCTTTTTTTTGACAAACTTCAATTTAGCTTGGATTTGGATTTGGGTACAATTAAATTGTTTTCATCCAACGCTATCCTAAGTTTTGTTGCTATTCGGCAGCAGTCAATAATTCGATCCACACCGTACCGAGGTAACCAAGTCAAACCAAGTCTAATGAAAATTATAAAAAATCTTTGGAGATAAAAAGCAACATTGTCAGTGATAGGGATTGACCCAAATCTAACCTTTTTGGTTGCTTTTTCTTGGAATTGAATCGCACAGTGGGAGTGCAGTGCAGATTTTGTACATAGGGCTACGTATACTTTTTATTGTTCTCATTTTATCATGTTCTCTTATAAAAATACGAGTCCAGCTACAGTGCTTCCACAAGTATTTCGGACCGAAATGTTTATGGTCTAAATTTGAAAATCCGTCGTCCGAAATTTTAATCTAGATAGGTCATAATAATCTTGACATAATTAAGTCATAAAAATCTTGACATAATTAAGTCATACAAATTGTTTTATGTATCATTTTAAAAAATCTATAACAAATACTTAAAAATCTCCAAAAATAAAAATTTTTTGTGTGCTATAAGATTTTGATATGAAGAATTTATTGAGCCATATAAATCGAAATTTGAAGGTGATTTGATATGTTTTTGGACCGTGACTCACGGAGTAACCCGTGAGTCATGACTCACAGGCTGCTCCGTGAGTCACGGTCCAAAAACATATCAAATCACCTCCAAATTTCGATTTATATGGCTCAATAAATTCTTTATATCAAAATCTTATAGCATGCAAAAATTTTCCATTTTTGAAAATTTTTAAGTATTTGTTTGAGATTTCTTAAAAGTGACTATACAATATTAATAAAATAATCAATGTTTTATGTATCATTTTAAAAAATCTAGAGTAAATACTTAAAAATCTCCAAAAATATAAACTTTTTGCGTGCTATAAGATTTTAATATGAAGAATTTGTTGAGCCATATAAATCGAAATTTGGAGGTGATTTGATATGTTTTTGGATCCTGACTCACGGAGCAGCCCGTGAGTCATGACTCATTTTAGCAAAATTCTATATATATATATTATTTTTATATGAAAGAAAAGAAAAGAAAAACCATAAAGTAGATAAGTCAGGGAAACAAAGAGTCAAAGGAGACAAGGCAGTGTAATTGTGTAAAGAGTCATCTTGAAAAGGGTAGTGATATGATGCCACAACTATTGCCCCCCAGTGTACAAAGGAGACAAGGCAGTAGCAAAGATTCTTCGTAAAAGCCCTTCACCGGGTTTGTGGAGTAGAAGCTCTGCAAACCTATTGGAATAGAGAAATCCAATGTTGATCCCCCATATGCCGGTGTTGTGAAGCATCCATCGGTTTCTTCGAAATACACCACTCCTAATGTGAATAATAAAATCAAGATAAGTCAATTAGTTATTCAATAATGTAGTACGTACTGATAAGAAGCAGCTTAATTATACCATTTTTCATTGCAAATCTAAGTGAAGATACAAATGAAGCAAAACGTATTTTATGAAATGAAAATAAAATATTTCATCAAAATATTTGTTTGCTTATTTGTAATTTATGAGAGACATTTAAGGGGTGCTTATGATTATGCAAGTCGAGTTGACTTTACAATGTCTAATGGAACAAATTAATTGAGATGATAAGTTGCATTTCAAATTAATTTGGCAATCAAGCCTATATCCTTCTTCTCTTTGGACTGGGCTTCAAATAGCAAAGACTTGCTGGTCACGAGTCTAAAACAGAAAGAAATTTGAAGACGAGCCCTTGCTGAAAGTCATGAATCCAATGTGATTAGTTCATGGCCCATTGTTGGCTTGGCCTGCTCCTCTTCAGCCTACGCTGCTGAATCAAACACAGAATGAAAAAAAAGCGCAACCAGTTGATCCAAGTGCATGAAACTACACTAGGTAAGATAATTTGGCAGTTAACGGTTTTTTCTTGATATAAAACCCTTCGCCCCTTTCTCTTCCCTATTACCTCCACTCACTTCGCCTGCCGCTGCTGGCTGGCTAGGGTTTTAGAGCTCTCTTTCTCTCCCGGACGGATAGACGGACGGAAGGCTGCTGCTTCTGCTTCTGCTTCGCAAATCGTTTGTTTATTTGTACTGTAGATGCGATTGATACGTATCGCACGTTATTTGTAGTAATTAGGCCGTGTTCGGTGGTACCTTATTTCATGGGAACTAGTTGGAAATGGAACCCAATCTCCAATTTCTACCGAAACATGTTTGGTAAGCAATTTTGAGTTCATAAGAATATGTAAGAAATCCCACTTTCCAACCCATTTGTGTACAAAATGGTGGGAAAAAAAATGAGGAAAGTCTTCTTTTGGCTCTTCAACTATCTCATTTGGTTCAAATAGACCCTCAAACTCTTATTTAGTTCAATCAACCTCTCCAACTCTTCAACTATGTTCAAACTGCCCCTTCCGTTAGTTAAACTGTTAAATAAAAATTGTTTTGTCTTCTTCTCGTCTTCATTCTTGTTGAAACTCTCCATTCCTTGCGTTGCTCTCACGGTCACTGGTTCCATATCTCTCGCCTCACCACTCTTTATCTCCCATAAAAGCTTCAAACTAGCATGAGTTCTTCCACATAAAATTATCAGTGTCTCTCATAATAGAATTGTTTTTTCTTTAATAAAAATTGTACACCTATTTTAAACAGATTTATCCAACAAAAAGTTGATTATTTGGAAATCCTTTGACATCAGCTGACTCGAGATAAGAATAGTTTAAGGGGCTCCCTTGATATCTATTCAATTCGAAACATAAATATAATCTTTTTTTTTTTTTAGATTGTCACCCTTCTAACAACCAATGGCATGTCATTGAAAATTTATTTTGAATTTATTAGTTAAAGATCGATGTAAATTATTGCTTCGATTTTAATTTACATACAAGCATGTCACAGCTCAAGCATGTCATTTCACATACATTTTAAAATAGAGGTCGCAAAATCTGATCCGACCCAAAAAACCTGCCCGACTCGAAACCCAATCCGACCTGAGTTTCAGGGAAAGTCAAACTGATCCGAACCAGACTCGACCTGACCCGAACCGAACCGTGTTTCAGAGAAAGTCAAATTGACCAAAACCCGACCCGTGTTTCAGGGAAAGTCAGACTGACTTGAACCCAACCCGAAACCCGAGAATAGAGGTGCAAAATCTAACCAAACCCAAAAAACCCGCCCGACCCGAAAAAATACCAGCAGACGTCAACCCGATACCCAACCCAAAAAAATGCCGGCAGCTGTCAACCCGATACCCGACTGATTACAAAGCTTCTTTGCTTTTAATTTCTTTCATTACAAACATTTGAAGTAGTCAGATTTATTGGAGAATTCCATCATTGCACCTAGGGCACTACACATTGATGTGCTAAGAATTTAGGTTGCCTCATATTTGAAATTCCTTCGAACTTGAAGAACATTTTGATTGAGAATGAGCAAAAGAGCAATGGAGAGGGGGGAGATATTCTCAAGTGATAAGTGCAAGCAGTAGTAGATGAAGACGGAAAGAAAGAGACGGAGCAAACATGTTTAATTTTTATTTAACAGTTTAACTAACGGAAGGGGCAGTTTGAACATGGTTGAAGAGTTGGAGGGGTTGATTGAACCAAATAAGAGTTTGAGGGCCTATTTGAACCAAATGGGATAGTTGAAGGGCCGAAAGAAGACTTTCCTCAAAAAAAATTATGTCAAGACTTAATTTTTTTCTACCCACGAAGGAAGGCTACTCAATTTAATAATTTACTTTGTTATTGCAAATGGATCATTGGACACATTAAAAATTTATCACCAGATTATTATTAACATTATTATATTATTTAATTATTATTGCCATTGCTATTACATTATTAAAAGTGGATGATAAGATTAATTACAAATATTTTTTTTACTATATGTTTATGTCTCCTGTGGCTTAAATAGGAGGAATAACTTATACCACCTATTTTGGCTCCTTTAGGGCGTGTTCGGTTGTCATGAGATCATGCGGGATGGAATTTCGTGAGTGCGGGAACCCACAATTTCATTTTCGGGAACCCACACACATGGGTATGTAATGGGAATATATTAAATGAGGTGTTCGATCGTATTATGGAAAAATTCACGGGAAATCTTAATTCTATTGAAATTAGTTTAAAGACCTTGATTATAATAGTTTGATACTTTGATAATTACTGATTAGTATATTACATGTCAGTTGCTATGATTATTATATTACACCACAATAAAAAGTCCAAAGGGTATATATATACCTTGTATATATAATTTACTAATTTTTATGATCATTTAATTAGGAACAAGTATCTAATTGTTAATTTGTTATTGATTATTATTTTTGTAATATTTTTATGTTGTGTGATGAATTTTTACACAATAAAAAATTAAGTGACTTGTTTTCATAATGTTTCTCTAAGCATATCCAACTTAATTACCAGTGTACATGCAACTATTGCAGTGTTGCATATTAATTAAAAAGAATGTTAGATATGAAGAGAGAGCTAATGATGTTGGGAAAAAAATCAACTGTGACTTAATTATTTTGTACCCACTATTTTTACAAATGAATGGAAAAAAAAAGTGGGAAATATGGCTCATCCCATTTCCCACATGTATGCCATCCGAACGGGTGCATGGTAATATTTTCTATTTTGTGCAAAATCCCATTCATTCTCATAAAAGAATGGTCATCCGAACACACCCTTATTTAAGGAACCAAGATTTCATGCTATTCTCTTTTATGGATGAGCTACTTATCCATATTTGACTCTTTAAATGAGGTATAAGGGTGTTATTCCTCATTTATTCTCTAACCAAACATGATGATTATGCTTAGAGCTCTCGGATCATGAATTCCCAGCATACATTTGTAGCAGTACAAGGAGTTCATCTCCACATATTAGCAGTACAATATTTTAGAGTTATTTGTAGCATACATTTGTTGGTTGAACACTGCTCCAGTTTTGGTCTTTTGTTAATTGTTATACCCTCAAATCAGTTGTAACATAGTTCTTTATCAGCTCCAGTTTTGTTCCTTTGTCGAGCTAGAGCTATAACATACTTCAAACCTGTTTATAGGCAAGTATAAATACACAACCAGATACAAACTTGCATATTATAATGTACACACGTATATAACAGACTGTACCGATGAAATTACTACATGAACTGTACCCTGGCACTAGCAACTAACAAGCCTCATAAACCTTTTATTCGGACGGCACATTCCCGATGGGATTTGCTGGGATTTTGTGCTGGCTGGGCTAAATTTCCTTGTAGCTGTTCGGTTGCTATTTTTTATTGAGATGGGATCGGTTCAATTTCCCACTTTTTTTTCCCACCTAGTACAAAATGATGGGAAAATAAAAATGATGTCTGACCTGATTTTTTCTTGCCCACGATGTGATGCTAGCTAAGTTAAAGGAGCTTAATTGATGATTGGTAATAACCAAGCTTCTAAATTGCGATTATAGCATCATCACGGCAACGTCTCGTAAAAGTTATCACAACTATAGCTTACTATAGCATAAGCTAGCATACATAGTATTTTTAACAATTTCATAATTGATATTTTATATTTAATTTCAACATTACCAAAAGTCCTATAAAGCAAATAAGCAACACAAAATTAATTGTGAAACTATAATATTAATATTAAACCGATACAAATTTCATATTATTATTCAATATATATTCTCCATTATTAATAATGATAATAATTAATATGATAATATCACTTATTCAAAGAAATATATATTTTTCCCATATAATTCCCATGATACAACCGAACACTCATTTTTGCATACCCATAATAATTCCCATGTGTATGGGTTCCCATACCCATAAAATCTCGTCCCGCAAAATCCCATGACAAACGAACATGCCCTTAATTTCCTACCTAATCTCAGAAAAGTAGCCCCAATAAATTATTGCTAAATCCAATAGGAACTAACTAAGCGAACAAGGGCCACAACCCTGAAGTTGTGTATGATAGACAAACACTCAATACTGATATTGAGGTTGCAAAAACACACAATCGACACACGCTATAGGCCATGCATGCGTGGGCTCAAAATAAAAAAGGAGAATAAACACAGCTGGAATACAGTGCTTGCAAAAATATATAGTACATAAATAATTGATAACCCATTTTAGTGAATATTTTCATCATATGTTATAAAATTGCTTAGTCAATTACAAAGAAGAAATCTAATCAATAACCTGTACGAACTCTGCAAAATGGTGAAGATGCGGTTCAAAATTTTATGTATTTTTTAATGGTTGTAATTTGACGGACCTTTGAAAAGCTATCAAAAGTCACTTAAACTGAATATAACCATAAATATAATCAATCTATAAATTAAACAATACTTCCATAAACTTTCTTCTATTTTTTGAAAATATTTAATGATTTTTTTTTTCAAAATTTTGAAAAGTTGTATTGTCAAAATTGACAAGAAAGCATTGTCAATAGATCCCTCCTCTATATTATATATAAATAATAGGATAATACAAAAGAACTATGCCTTTCTGAAATAGGACATTGCACAAAAAATAAAAAGGGGAAATTGGTTCTATGGCACTCTAAAGTTTGGAAATTAGGATAATGACACTCTAAAGTTGGTTCGTAGTTTTTTGCCATCCCAAATTCAATTAATTCATGTTTTTGCCACCACCACCATACAAAGCTCCAAAAAGATGATAATAATTTTGGGTATTGACTATAATGCCCTTCCTCCTATTTCTGAAATCTTTTTATTATTCATGAAACCTTTTATGCTATAGTATCCGAAATCACGATTTATTATGCTTAATATATTCTACATATTAAAATAATAGGGAATAGAATATATAATTTTTTATTTTTGGAGTTTTCTAAGTATTTTTTTATATTTTTGAAATTGGTATGTACTAACATCAATATTTTATTATTATTTGTGAAATTTTTTCTTATAATTTCATAAAATCTCTACTTGCAAGAAGAGAAGGAAAATATAAGATAAAATAATCGAGTTTCTTTAGTTCTATTTATCTTTTGTTTAATGTTGTGGCTTTTATGACCAAACTTTTTAGTTAGAACCTATATGTAACATAACAATAGAGTATTTTCGTTATATAAGAAGATGAAGGTATTTTCGTCAACACAATAAATTGTATCATTTTTTTATCTAAGAATTATATTTTTATATTGTGGTTGTGGCAAAAACATGAGTTAGTTGAATTTGGGATGGCAGAGAACCAATCCCCATACCATCAAAACATATTGCATCTTAGTTATTAACTAATTATTATAAATAATATTCAACATTTCAATGATAAGATCTGTCTATTATAGAAACGAATAATAGAATTTACTTAATTTACAGGCTCCTCTTTCCATGTAACTCAGACCCACGAAAGAAGAGGCTCAAGCCACCAAGAGGCCCAAGCAAGAACAGGAGGAACAACAGTAAGGAATACTTGGGCCTCTAGGTGGCTTGAGCATACGAGAACACCTCATATAAATTTCCTCCCAGCATAGTAACTTAAAAACATCACAAACCCTAGTAATTGAGCAGACACTACAGTAGTACAATATTCATGAAATATACTTGATTGATTGAAAGAGAGGATAGGACCTGACTATTCTCAAAAAAAAAAAAAAAAGATAGGACCTGACAACTACTATTCATGAAATATACTTGATTGATTGAAAGAGAGGATAGGACCTGACTTTAATTTGCAATTGTATAGATATGTTTGACTGGCTTAATCGATCGTTTCTACATATCAATAAAATATTAATTGCAAAAGTTTTGTACATAAAATGAAATGGTATTAATGTTTTTGTATACTAGGTATTTAAATCTTCTATCTATGTATTATTAGTTTCAGAAGTTTTGTCATTCAGTAGTACAGTGGTCACATGTTTTGCATTGTTAGTCAAATGGGGGATTTGACTGGGGTATTTGACTTTTTATTGCAGTCACGTGTTTTGTTGGATGTGCTAAATGCATGCGTTGTAGGTATTGGTACTTGTTATAAGTAGTATTTAGGTTTTGTTCTATACTTATTTAGACTTGGATGACGAAATTGCTCAGCGCGCTAATATCACATGGTTAGTATTATTAATTGGGCTGTAAACGCATATGGGTTCTGGTCAAAGCGGCGTCTAGACACCGGCGTTCAGAAGGTCCACCTAGCCGCCGGCGTTTAGAGGGAAATTTTGGCAAAGTTTTTTTAAGTCCGGGAAGTTTAATAAACCGAATGCTGGCATCTGGTTGGACCTTCTAAACGTGGCGCTTAAAAAGTAGGCATAGTCTTGTGATTCTTATTCGATCGGGCATATCCTTCGAATTCTTTTTTATTTTAGGCATAGACAAAAAAATTAATTCGTTTCGCTTAACAGAAATAAAATAAATATTTTTTTTGCAATAAATTGATAGGCATGTACTGTTATGATATTGTGTAACATGTGTTTGTGAAAAAAAATAGATATGATATTTTTTCTGACCCTCGAAATGAAAATAAACTTATCAGAAAATTGCCTACATCCAGGACCCAGCTTGCATTTTTGCAGTTTTGCCTTTTTGTTTCTTACAATATTTCGATTATTTAATTATTTAGGTGAGACGTCATTATACCACGCTGCAAAGGGAGGCCATCTTGTCACTGCCATGTACTTGATTGGGCACAGAGTTGTACTGTTGCAGTTGACATTGAAGGGTTAACTCCACTTCATTGTGCCGCTCAACATGGTTTCTCTCTACCTTAGATCTTGCTAGTGTTCGTATTTTGTGGCCACCGTGATACTTTATAATGACATATATAAGTTGAATGTACATGCTGATGATCAGCATAGCAGTGCAGTTAATTGCTCAGTTGATATTAGGACAAAGTTTGACTTCAATTGATTGACTTCAGGGAAGCATGAAATGGTGGAACTTGTGCTCTCTTTAGCAGTTCCAGTGGACCTCGAGCTTACTGCTGCAACCGGTACAGCTCTCACCTTTGCTGTGAGTCAATTGAGATCCTAAAGTGCTTGTTAAAAGCGGGGGCTAACCCCAACGCTTGTAGTGAGGTAAAAGTAAAACCTATGAAAAGATTGCTTGGTAATTGGTTGTAGTATTGAATTTATAATTCACCCCCCTCTTCTTGTTATAGCTTGGATTGTTGCCGATAGAAACTGCTGCCATGAAAGGTAAATCAGAAATTGTGGAAATGTTGTTTCCCTTGACCTCTCCATTTCTAGAATCACAGAACTGGAGTGTGAAAGGGATACTTCAACATGTCAAAACATATGCATTTAGGGAACAGATTTGTGATTTGTAATTTGTTAATTTTTCCAATATCCTCTGGCATTGTCTTGGTAAAATGTTAAAAGAACATCTGCCATTGAGGTTTGTTGTTGTCACGCTCGACTATATAGTACATTAGTTGAACAGTTATAACTTTCGGTGGCTTGAGCATACGAGAACACCTCATATAAATTTCTTCCCAGCATAGTAACTTACAAACGTCACAAACCCTGGTAATTGAGCAGACACTACAGTAGTACAATATTCATGAAATATACTTGATTGATTGAAAGAGAGGATAGGACCTGACTATTCTCAAAAAAAAAAAAAAAAAAAAAAGATAGGACCTGACAACTACTATTCATGAAATATACTTGATTGATTGAAAGAGAGGATAGGACCAGACTTTAATTTGCAATTATATATATATGTTTGACTGGCTAAACCGACCGTTTCTACATGCCAATAAAATATTAGTTGCAAAAGTTTTGTACATAAAATGAAATGGTATTAGTGTTTTTGTATACTAGGTATTTAAATCTTCTATACTATGTATTATTAGTTGCAGAAATTTTGTCATTCAGTAGTACAGTGGTCACATGTTTTGCATTGTTAGTCAAATGGGGGATTTGACTGGGGTATTTGACTTTTTATTGCAGTCACGTGTTTTGTTGGATGTGCTAAATGCATGCGTTGTAGGTATTGGTACTTGTTATAAGTAGTATTTAGGTTTTGTTCTATACTTATTTAGACTTGAATGACGAAATTGCTTAGCGCGCTAATATCACATGGTTAGTATTATTAATTGGGCTGTAAACGCATATGGGTTCTGGTCAAAGCGGCGTCTAGACACCGGTGTTCAGAAGGTCCACCTAGCCGCCGGCGTTCAGAGGGAAATTTTGGCAAAGTTTTTTAAGTCCGGGAAGTTTAATAAACCGAACGCTGGCGTCTGGTTGGACCTTTTAAACGTGGCGCTTAAAAAGTAGGCATAGTCTTGTGATTCTTATTCGACCGGGCATATCCTTCGAATTACAAATAGTCGAGCGTGACAACAACAAATTACAAATCACAAACCTGTTCCCTAAATGCATATGTTTTGACATGCTATTTTAAAAAAGAGCTCATAAATATTAATAAAATATTGATGTTTTTACATGCTATTTTAAAAAATGCAAAACAAATACTTAGAAAACTCTAAAAATGAAAAAAATTTGTATTCCCCAATATTTTCACATAAAGAATTTATTGAGCACCATAAATCGTGATTTCGGACACGATAATATAAAATTTTAGGCGTTAGCATTTTCTGTCATTGAGGTTTGTTGTTGTCACGCTCGACTATATAGTACATTAGTTTGTGGTGGGCTGGTGACTTAGTCCGAAATGCTAATATTAGTATAATAAGCTCTATTTATAGAAACGAATAATAGAATTTAGTTAATTTAGAGGGTCCTCTTATACCATGTAAGTGTAACTCAATGCCTCACGAAAGAAAAGGCCCAATCCTCAAGTACTCCAGACGGCCCGAATCTCGTTTCGGCCTAAGCCACCAGTCCACCACAAAGTCTCCTGTCCTCACCTTACTACCTGCGAAGTACGTCCCTAGTCCTACTCTGTACTCCCTAACACGATCGATACCTTGCTTCCTCCACACTGCGTCGACTATCTTTCTCCGATCAAATCAAACCCCAGTCTTCTTCATTCTCTAATTAACACCCGAACACAGCCCCGCCAGCCATGGACCCGACGCCGCAGCCGCAGGAGCAGGACGAGCTGCAGAGGTTGAGGAGCCAAGTCCCGCCGCCGAGGGGCCCGCCGCAGCAGCAGCAAGAACAGGAGGAACTGTTGCGGAGGCTGAGGAACCAACAGCGGAACCAGCCGCAGCAGCAGCAGCCCGGCGATTTCTCGGCCATCGGTCCCATAATCCTCATCGTTCTCTCCCTTTTCTTCGTGGTAGTCTCTTAGCAACTGTAGTGTCTCTTTCTCCAATTTGGATTGGGGCTGGATGATCCTGCATCTGTTTTGTAATTTGAAATAGAAATGTCGAACAGTCGCACTACATAGATTAGGGCAATTATTACCATTTATTGATGTATTATGAAGTAGACAGGATCTACGAGTATTCGGCTTCTCTGCTGACAGATTGCACATTCTATCGATGTACTAGATATTTTAAAAAATCTGCCGGTAGGAGAAATAAAATCAATATTGAATCTAGCTTGTTGATTTGAATTCTATCTCACTGCCTGAAATGTCTGAACAATTTTTCAGGTGGCATTTGTGTCAATTACTTCATCTAGTGGCAACTTCTTAGTTTTACACCAAGTTCCCGAAGGCCATGTCGGGGTTTATTGGAGAGGCGGTGCCCTTATGAAAACAATAACTGATCCCGGTAGTTTATTGTAGAAAAACTGTTTGCCTTTGACTTTGAGGCACCCTTTTTGTTTGCTTATGCTGATGCAGCTCTCACATTTTAGGTTTTCATCTGATGATGCCACTTATTACCAAGTTTGAACCGATACAGGTCACACTTCAGACAGATCTGGTAAGACTTGATGTGTTTTTTACATGTCTTATATGTGAAATAATTTGATTTTGGTTACACTTTTTGATACAACATAGAATATTGAATCAGTGCTTTTTATCAGCATCTATCGTGGTTTGCAAATACAATGTCACAATCATTATAGCTCCTTTGGTGTACTGAGTGTGACTGGTGGTTATGAAGTTTCCAGTTTACACAATTTAATGACGAGAAGGATAGACTTGCATGTTTTCAACATTTTATGTATGACAGTACAACAATATTTTGCAAGCTTTAATCAAATTCTGATCCCGCTGCGCGCCTCTTGTATAAATGAAATGGCAGACTTCTACGTGTAAACTATATAGCAAAAAAGCAACCTTTTGTATAGTATTGCTTGAAAAGTTTTTGTCTCCTTGTGCATTTGTAGTATAGTATTGCTTGAAAAGTTGAAGAAGGGTTTAGGCTTTTCAGCGTTTTTAAAATAAAAAAAATAAAGAAAGTAATAGGCTGTTCAATAATTTTAAAATTGGTAGAAGAGAGTTCTCATTTATGAACCTATTACCTATGTTCTAATATCATCAACTTCGGTACTATGATGAAACGTTACAAAATAGAATCTGAATTGTTAAGGATAAGCCACTCGATACATATCATGAAATTCAGTTTTGTTCAATTTTTTTTTTTTCCTTTTTAGGTCAGAGATATTCCGTGTGGTACAAAGGGTGGTGTAATGATCAGCTTCGATAAAATAGAGGTACCAGAAAAATAGAAGTTGCAATTCTGTTCTAGGCGGTACTTCCGTGAAAATATTTCTCTAACTGAAATGGCAATTAGGTTGTTAACCGACTAAGGAAAGACTATGTGTATGACACTTTGCTCAATTATGGCGTACACTATGACAAGACATGGATATATGACAAAATACACCATGAGATCAACCAGTTCTGCAGTGCGCACTCTTTACAACAAGTCTATATTGACATGTTTGATCAGGCAAGTCAGTCAAACCTACTGTTTTCCTTATATATTTTCTCACAGAACCGTGATTATTGTTCCACAATTTATGGAAATGTCAATTTTCAGATAGATGATAAAATGAAGGAAGCCATACAGAGGGATTGCACTCAGTATGCACCTGGAATCGAGATTATTAGTGTTCGTGTTACAAAGCCAAATATTCCTTCAAATATCAAAAGAAATTTTGAACTCATGGAAGAGGAACGCACTAAGGTATGGCTTACAGTATCACTCTTGTTTTTTTAATCTGTTGATGGTAACGTTTTGACTGGTTTTAGATATGGATATGAGGATATCTAAAAAGTAAGAAATTTGATCTTCTTCAAAGCCTTTATTCCCAAACATGTTGGGAGTAAGCTAGAAATGAAACTGAACGTCTTTGATGCCCCTAAGAGTGGCTGGGTTTTACATTGACTAACAAACCTATCACAACCCTCCTTTATCCAGGCTTGGGACTGGCCATGTTGAAACAAATTTAGGCGGAGTTATCTAAAAACTTTAATAAGGAACAATCACTTTAAATCACAATCTTATACTCAGATCTCAATATAATATAGTGAAATGTAGGAAATTGTAATGTAACATAGATTTGGGAGGGTGGGTTGAGGAGTGGGGGTTATATTAGGTTTTAGATGTAAAACTGTTTTACCGGTTTTCAAAATATGGAAGCAGTGGTCATGGTGTTGCACATCTTCCAAATAAATTGCTCTGCATTTTTTGAATAAGAAAAGATAAAGTATATGTAGAAAGACTAATAAGAATCAGAACCTCAATTATGCATATAATCCTAAAAATGTACGAAAATGCAGAAAGAAAAATATATTCTTGTAAGTCTGATGTTTTACCTTATCAACTTTACAGGAGATAGTAAACAGCAGATTAAAGCAGACATACTAAACTGAAATAATTCTTTATCGTGATTCGTGTATCCAGGCACTTATTGCAATTGAGAAGCAGAAGGTGGCAGAGAAGGAGGCTGAAACACAGAAAAAAATAGCATTGTCGGAGGCAGAGAAAAATGCTCAGGTAAGCCTTATTTTAATGGAGCAAAAGCTGATGGAAAAGGACAGCACCAAACGCCAGGAGGCTATTGAGAATGAAATGTTTGTTGCTCGTGAGAAGGCTCAGACGGATGCTAACTTCTACAGGTAACATCTGGTATTGTATTACCTGACATCATCACAACTAATTATATTGGTGCCGGTACAGTGGTACCTTATTTCTTGTAGTATTTGTTGATGTACCAGAGAGCTTATATATGTGAGCAGTATATGTTTCTTTATACACATTTATTTATTTATTTTAAAAAATATATAAGTTTGCTTGCTTATTGCAAGCTTTCTTTGGTGTTTGGAGGCCATAGTTTTTTCAAGACATTTATATTTCCTTATGTTGGTTATTGAGTTTGGTCCCTGGAAGATGTTACCGAAAAGATAATTGCAAGGTGTAAATAGAAGATGGAATTGGGCTGAGTTATAATTGATGATTTCTTGACACTTTCAGAGAGCTGTAGTAATCATTGGGTACCTTTTTCATTCTTTTGAACAGGGTGATGAAGGAAGCAGAAGCAAATAGGCTTAAACTTACACCTGAGTACCTTGAGCTTAAGTTCATTGAAGCTATTGCAAACAATACCAAGATGTTTTTTGGGGACAAGGTAAATAATTTGGTTTTTCTTCTGTAGCATACTGCAACTTTTGATATGCACTGTAGAGGGCAATACTCAGTGACAAAGCCAGAATAACTAAAAAGGAGCAAAAATTATATTATTTTTTAATAATAATTGATATGGATTTAATTAAATTAATAAATAAATAATGTCAAATAAAAATCTTGGATAAAGTACAAATGCCACATTCGCAAGGGTTCAAATAACCCCTTGCATTTTCAAATTGGAACAAAGCCTCCCATGCATTTTATAATAGTGAGGAAAGTCCATTTCTAGTCCCTAAACTATTGTGTTTGGTTCAAATGAGTCCCTGAACTATTTTTTGGTTCAAATTGCCCCCTCAACTCTTCAGTCGGGTTCAAATCACCCCTACCGTCAATTATTGTTAAATTTTCCGTTTGGCTCTACTTCCTTCATCCCAACAGATCCTTATCTTCCTCTTTTTAAGTTTTAACCCATCATATTTCCTATCTAACTTTAAAAGATATCATATTAATATAGTATAAGCAGAGAGTCATATCATACAGAAAAATTGAAATGCCTAGTGATCAAAATTATTAACTTTCTAAGAGAATATCATTGATTTTGGTCAGTACCAACAATTAAGAAAGTTTCAAAGTAGTTGATCAAAATCACGACACTGATATTCTACCGTTCTGATCGTTTTCTCGATTGGCCACACGCACCGGCAAGATCGTTGTGCTCACGTGATGCAGAGCAGTTGATCTCATTCGTTCAAAAGACTGTTGAGCAACCAGGATTGCACATCGATAAGATTGCAAGGCAGCCGCTTCGACGAGACCGGCAGGATGCAGGATCGTGTGTTGATGAGTTTTTCGGGCTGTCGGGTAATTAAGTTGATGAGATTGACGGGCTGCTACGATCTCACCTCAACGATGCTGGAGCGTCAATGAGATTACCAAACTTGTGCGTCAATGAAATCACCTAGCAGTTCATGTGATGCAGAGTGTCGACAATGAACTCCCGTGTCTTGCTGCCAGAAGGTCAAATCAAACTTGAAAGAAGAAAAGAAGGATGAAGAGAAAAAAGATGCGGAATGATATATGAGCAAAACAGATGGGGGAAGAATCATTTTTTATTTATCAATTTCTTTTGGAAACAAAGTTGGGCAGAATCAAATTTGAGGAACGTTGCTTGAGTCAGAGACGCGAACAGAGTAGTAACAGCGGATTGAAATGAACAGAGTAGGAACAAGACGGAAGAGGAGAGGTCGAAACTTAACAGATTAAATTAACAGAAGGGGCCATTTGAATCCAATTGAAGAGTTGAGGGGGCGATTTGAACCCAATTAAGGAGTTGAGGGGGCAATTTGAACCGAAACATAGTTTAGGGACTCATTTGAACCAAACACAATAGTTTAGGGACTAAAAACAGACTTTCCTCTATAATAGTTGCAATACCCACTTCTCAGCAATTTGATTGTTAAGAATTGAAAACATAACCCCTTGTTCTTTAAACTCAAACGTGACCCTTTTTTATCGAAGAGTGTTCATGTTATTAATACTTCAGTACTTAAAAGCATAAATTAATATTTACCACCATATTGAATCAGTCTAATATTCAGTTACCACATTGTATTTATGTTAAGAATTTAAAATATAACCCCTTGTACTATAAACTCGAACGTGACCCTTTTTTATCGAAGAGCGTTCATGTTATTGATACTTCAGTACTTAAAAGCATAAATTAATATTTATCATCATATTGAATCAGTCTAATATTCAATTACCACATTGTATTTATGGCTCAGCTATTAGTTTGGACTTTGGACCAAATTTTTTTGTAGAATTATATTTTGAGAAAAATATATATATAATAACTGATCCAATGTAATCTCAATGGGAGCTGAACAGAAAAGTATTGATTGGTTGGATTTTGCATGAATATTTGGGTTAACGATTGCTTGTTTTCTTTACATTACCTAAACACTCGACAAATTTAATTTTATAGGTGCCAAACATGATAATGGATCAGAGACTGCTAGGGAATTTCCTGAGCAGTATCAAGAGAAAAGATTTAATTGATGCACAATAAGCATTGTGTCATGCTCCTTTCTAGCTGCACGTGTTCAATGCAAATAGCACGAGCTTTGTTTTTTGAGTTGCTTCCTTTGTTTTTCATTTGTAAGCTCAGATTATTTGCAATGTGAAATTTAGCTTGTATTGTTAACAGGAGAGGTGAACATACTGTAAATAATCTGAAGGTGCATTTTGTTTTATTTGGTTTTTAGTTCCTCTCTTTGATTTAACATTGTATTTGCAAAACCAGCTCCTGGAATGTGCTTGCTTATTTTTCGCTCTCGATTCCCAGATCTTGTCGTGGCTTATCAATGTTTTAAGGACTAGGGGTGCAAAAAATCACTGATTTGAGGATAATTATATGTCGTTAACCTGTTAGAACCAAGCTGATATTCTATATACCCCAACAGGGGAGATCCTTTCATCATAAGTGTTTTTCCCCCTTATTCCGAATTTATAGTTTCTGTTTTTGTCGGAAAATTGCAGCATAGACGAGCGTTGCTCGGACATTCCTGTAAAGTTGTATGCTGTCTGGCATGGCTGGAGTTTCATGCCATTAATTCTTTCCATGCTGTAATGGATTTAGCTGATTAGCTACCTATCAATTTTCCAAAATAACAATTTTTCATACTCGTATAACCCATCTAGTGGTGGAATATATTACCTATTTAGTTTGACTCCATCTAGTGGGCCTAGTGAGGTTACAGTTTATCTTTTGCCATATATTAATCTGGACGGGCTTCGGACTCGGGCAGTTAAGGTGGATATTTTCATGAGCCGAACTTACTACGGAATATCTATATGGTACGCTAACTCATGGGCTTAGACGTGGGTATTTCAATACTGTGCTATGAGCCCATGGGGAATTTCACATCTACATAAAATAACAGACGGTAGAGTTTCTTTTCTTATTCAATTTCACCATTTTAGGGTTATTTTTCCGTGTAGCCATGAAACTTTCCAAATTGTCAATATATATCCCACCATTTTAGGGTTATTTTTCCGTGTAGCCTTGAAACTTCCCAAATTGTCAATATATCCCATCAAAGCTGCATAGCATATTATATCCCCATCAAAACATATAATTTTTTCTTCTATTTCCATTATATCATTTAATACATAATTAATTTGTTTTGAAGTGTTGTATTTACGTTTTTACCTTTTAAATTGATTGTGTTAGAAAAGTTGGATTTCTTTTTTTTTTTTCTTGCTGTTTTACAATCAGAATCAAACGACCCAAAAGGAGTAACAAAGTTTTAGTAGGCTCTGCACAGATGTATTAGATATAGGAAGTATTGGTTGGCACAAAGACCTTAGTCACTATTAACTGGACATAAATTTTCGTGTAGCAAGTAGATTAAGAAACAATCCCTACGTTTGGTAGCCGTAGTAAAATTGATTTAAGTTTTTAAATCAATTTTAAGTCACGAAACGGAAGTGATCTAAGGTGTAGTAGGTTAACGCAGCTATATAGGTGTAGTAAACTAAATCACCAACATTTCACATCTTTTACACATAACATCAACTTTACTTCATCTATTTGCTTCACTACCACCAAACACCACTGATTTAAGGTGATTTAACGTTTTACTTCGCTTTAACTTTAAACACTTACCAAACGGGGGAATGGTCTTTATTTTCATTTTCGTTTAATTATTTCCCTTCAGTCCAAGACTCCAAGTCTTATTTCCAAACAACTGCCGGCTTGTACAAAAGAAATGCCGCCTCAAAGAATTGTTGAAGTATCGTGTGCCTAAGTTTTACCGCCAGCTGAAGGCAACAACAGAGAGCTCACGACAGATTTTAGTCAATTTGGAGAGAACGGACAAACTGGTCAATATATTTTTGACATAATATTAAGAGTGATTCTGCTGTGGATAGGCAGGTAGGCTAAATAATCTTTCATTTTGAATCAAGTGTTCTTATCAAACATGTCTCTTTAATTGTATCAAAAAAATATATCACGACCGTCCGATTCTGAAAACTGAACGACCTATATTTCATCCGATTCAAAGTAGAATTAGCCTAATATTAATCCTTACTCCTAATAAAAAGAGATTAGATTTTTTGACATGAAAGTTCTATCTTCCCCAAAGAAGAAACCCCAGTCGTTGATTATTTACTTAGTTTGATCATCATCGTTGACGTACATTAATATCCCAGCTCATTAAAACTTAAGGTTCATATTAGTTTTTCCACGAGAAATAAATTTTCAGCCCATTATTATATATAATATAATCACTTCAGCCCAAAGCAAGGTGTGGGCCCTTTACTAAGTCGGCTATTTAAAGAGTTCTGAACTTTTGATGGGTCAAAATTAGTCCTTTTATTTAGAGAGGCCCGCCTCGGCGCTTTTGCTCTGTCGCTGTGATTGAATTGTGAATTGTGATCGATCTGACTGATCTCCATTCTCCGTAACTTCTCCCGTCGCGTTCCGATGGAGAGACAGCAACAACAGCAGCGATATGGCAACGCGGCGGACCGACGGCCGGCTGGCGGTGGCTTTGGCGGTGGTGTCGGACCGTTTATCGTGTTTGCGCTTTTAATTATGGTAACTTTATACTAATAACTTAGACCCCGCTCGCAACCGCTCTCTGTTGCTTATCGTTTCAACTAAACCCTTCCCTTAATCTGTCGCTTGACTTCTTCTCCAAGAAAACTAGATTAGATTCACGATATCGCACGGATTATTTCAAAACCTAGAGGAAATTTGAAAGTTTGCGCGTATGAGGGTTTAACGATGATTCCTATGAAATTTCGATCGAGATGTTGAGATCGATTTTGTTAAAGATAAGATAAATCTGATCCATCCTGTTATAAATTAGGTTCCGGGGATTGTGATCATCTCATCAAGCGATCCTTTAGCAGTTGTGCATCAGGTTCCAGAAGGCCATGTCGGTGCTTACTGGAAAGGTGGCGCTCTCATGAAGAAACTCACTGATCCTGGTATCTTGTAAATTATATCTTATACTTTTCTAAATTTTTGTTGCTTTTTAGTAGATTAAAACATTTTTTCCCCTTTATAATAAGATTTTTTGTGTTCTGATTTTCAGGTTTTCATATGAAGCTTCCTCTGATCACTAAATACGAACCGATACAAGTCACTATACAAACTGATCAGGTAACAATTACTTTAAATTGTTATAATGTAGAGAATTATTACCATGCAAAATCAAAACATTGTGCATTTGGATATTCAGTGGCAGCTTTACCAATACTAGAGCTGGAATCCGGGCTTCGCCCCGGAATAAAAAAAGAATTATTAAAAAGCATAAATAAGAGATAATATCTCAAACTATTTATGAGAAAAGAATGGTGACAGTATTTGAAAAACATGTACAATGTTGTATAAACATTTGGTATTACTGAGAACAACTTTGGAGAAATATAAACCTGAAACCTCCGTTAATTTGACTTGTGTTAGATAGAAAATTTTGCTTTGAAGATTTATATTTCTGGAAATAGCACTCCTAACAAACCTGCAGAATAAATAAATCTCACGGGAAACAAATTGGTAAAAATATTTATCCCAAACATAAAAATTAGATCAAAAAATATAAAATATTAGACATAGTATTTATGCACAAAGACAGTTTCATTCTTTTATAATTTTTGTTTTATTTTACCAGGTTAATTTACTAATGACCGATATAAGTAATTTGCCAAAAATATTTTTTTTTTTTTCTTGTATGGTAAGATGAAATACACAATTGTATGTAAAAAGAGCGCACATCAGGTGTAAAGACAATAATATCATAACAATATAAAAGAGTACACAATGTATATGGTGTTACCTAGATTACAATCATCATCAATCAGTAAAAGAACATGTTGTAGAGGCACCAAATGAGTTGAGCTGAGAAGCCAAGCAGCTGTAAAAAATATAAAGGTGGAAAGAAATCTCTTAATATTCCTCACAACAGCTATTAAGTACTAATTAAGAGAATATGGAAAGAAACCGAATGATATAAATGCATAATTACTCCTGCGCTATATGTGTACAAACGGATAGAAATCTTTTCATATTCCCTCTACATGTAAGTGCTATATTAGTTGAGAAGATACAATGCTATTAATTGAGAAGACACTGGAGAGATAGAAACCGAATGGATTATTACAGTGTTAAATGTAAAAACAAGATAAATAAATAATAAGAAAATCGATTATCTGATGTGGCATGCTGTGGAGCTAGAAAAACTACCCCTCTTTCTGGGGTAGGGATTGTAGGTTACCAATTTCTACTGTTATGCACTGATGTAAATTCTGTATGCAGGTTAGAGATATTCCATGTGGTACAAAAGGGGGAGTGATGATCACATTTGACATGATTGAGGTAACGAAATGGAATAGCTGATCACTTCTTTTTTTTTTTAAAGACACGAGTATAATGTGAAACTTCATTCATATCTATAAATGCAGGTTGTCAATCGCCTTCGAAAGGATTATGTGTATGAGACATTGCTTGAGTACGGTGTTCAGTATGACAAGACATGGATTTACGATAAGATACACCACGAGATTAATCAATTTTGCAGTTCTCACACTTTGCAACAAGTCTATATTGATATGTTTGATCTTGTAAGTTTGTCGATTTTTAACTAAATGCAACTAGTGGCTAAGTGCAAATAGAAATTGAAGCGATTTTCAATTTTTCAGATAGATGAACAAATGAAAGATGCAATTCAAAAGGGATGTGAACAATATGCTCCTGGAATTGAGATTATCAGTGTCAGAGTTACTAAACCTAAAATTCCTCCCAACATTAAGAGGAACTTTGAACAAATGGAGGAGGAAAGAACCAAGGTATACATCAAGTCTCAATTGCCATGTTGATCGTATTGCTAGACAAAGTTGAAATGAAAGAGTTAAACTGTTTGGTATTTATTAATAAGGAAACACTGAATGTCAACATATTGTGTAGATTCAGATAAATTCACTATTATACTAATTATTTTTATGCTGGTTTATATTTTTTATATTATATTAAGTGATCGTAATATGTTAATACTTCCCTTTTGATTGGTTCAACTGCAAATCAGAGAATAATATCAATGTGGCTTCTTTTTTGTGGACTAGGCCTTGATAGCAATGGAAAGACAGGTGGTGGCAGAGAAGGAAGCTGAAACAGAGAAAAAGATAGCATTGTCACAAGCTGAAAAGAATGCACAAGTGAGTTTAATTTGGATGGAGCAAAAACTCATGGAGAAGGATAGCATCAGACGCCAGGAAGCAATTGAAAATGAAATGTTTGTTGCTCGTGAGAAGGCCCAGACTGATGCCGGCTTTTACAGGTCTCTCTCTCTCTCTCTCTCTTTCTCTGAGGTGTAGTTGTGGTCTTGCGGTTGCACTGACCTGTCATTTCGTTGAGGTTATATTATAGTTATCTGAGTGGAACACATTTAAGTGCTATTGCAGTTGCGGAACCAGTTTGCTCCCATTGATTAGTGCTTTGAGATTAAACTTAAGTATAAAGTTTCACAAACAAACATGAGCAAATGTTAAGTTTCAATTTAATTCCTTCTCATTTTGTTCATAGGGTGACGAAGGAAGCTGAGGCCAACAAATTGAAGCTTACACCTGAGTTTCTGGAGCTGAAGTTTATCGAGTCAATTTCTAATAATACAAAGATTTTCTTTGGCAACAAGGTAACTTTACTGGTTATTATTATTATTTGATTTTCCTCATTTCCTAACAATATAAATGATCATTTTGTTGATTGCTTATGTTATGTAGGTACCAAACATGATATTGGATCAGAGATTCTTTGGCAGTTTGCTGAGGGACAAAACAAGAAACGATTATATGGAAGATGAATAGTTTTAGATTTTAGTTCTGACTTTAGCATGCAACTTAGCCCCTTTGATTTTCTTTATGCTTAGTTTTAAATCCAGATTACTTTCGATAGAGTTCAATTGTTTGCGCATGCATCTGTGAGGATCATTCCAATTGCATGAGTTACTAATTGTTGTTTTAGGAAAAGAGATATGAATATGGGTGAAAATGTTTTGTATATACTGCTCTAGTAATTCTTTTTTTTTATTATTATTCACTTACAAGATTATACCACTGCCAGTTCAAGTTGCTAGCAAGCTAAACTTTGGTGACCACAGTTATTTCTGTATGCTATCATGAAATTAATGTCTGTTCCATATGAAATCATTAAAAAGGGAAATTAATGTTAGTCTCATCTTGTTTTGCCTCTGTGCAAACTATTTGCTACAAACTGCAAGAGAGATTTATTGTCTCAACCAGAAAATTTCTCCTCTTTCGTCAGTAAGGAAGCTTCGAGGAAGATGCTTGAGAAGAAATGGAAATACCCGGAAGAGAGTGGGTACGTTTCTCCCTCCAACTGGGCAATTGAATGAATTATTGAAAGGTATTATTAGCTAGACTGGAGAAATGGAGATTTCTCTTTTGAGGCAGTTTTTGAGTCCTGTAATGATTCTTCCAATTTAGGAATTATCTATATCGTGACATGTAACCATTTTGGTGAATGTACATTGTACAATGACACTGGCGCATGATGTGCTCATCCCCTGTTAAAGTAAACAGTAAACTCAATAAACGTGACCTCTGAGAAGATGCGTGTTGCCATTTTTAGATATCGTTGGTCACCATCCACCATCCACCGAGTGCTCATCCATCCCCTGTAGCGCTGCATTGTGTAGCGCGGAATGTGAACCATTAGATCATCTTGAGTTCAAGCCGGCACAGATCTCAAGATGATCTAACGGTTCACATTCTGTGCTACATAATGCAGCGCTACAGAGGATATGGAATCCCATCCACCCGTCATCGCGAATCACGTGATTTTCAGTTAATAGTTTTTTTTTTTTTTTTTTTCCTTTTAATTGAGCAAACAATCAAGTATCATATATCAACTTTTAATGAGAAAGTTATGCTGAAGCTCCCTGTCTGTACTCGAGTGCTTATCCTCTGTAGCGCTGCATTGTGTAGCGCAGCATGTAAACCGTTAGATTATCTCAAATTTCGAGTCAGCACATAGCTCGAGATGATCAAACGGTTCACATCCTGCGCTACACAATGCAGCGCTACAGAGGATATGAAATCCCTCTGTACTGTACACTCGAAACCGGGTCTTCGTATTGTTGCTCATCTATGTTACCTGAGTGCAGGTGCGAGTATCGTATCCAGTGCGGTGCGGGTGCGGCGATACGAAAATTCTCAAAAAATCGGATACGGGTGCGGCTATATATAATATTTATTTAATAAAAAATAATAAATATAATAAGAGAAATTATATAAATAATAAATTTATATTGATCGGTAATATATGTAGTTGAAAACAAATATTATCATGAATGGGTCTTTGGCCTAGTGGTAGTGCTGTGTTGTGGGAAATGAGGGGAGCTGGATTCAAATCCCCCTTCAAGCAATTTTAGAAGGTATTTACCGTATTTTAGGGGAGCTAGGTTCAAAACCCCCTTCAAACAATTTTAGAAGGGTATTTACCGTATTTTTGCTGCCAAAACGCCGCACCCAAGCCGCACCCAAAACGCACCCTGACTGAATCGGCTGGTCAAACTCATTAAAATAATCCGGTTCGCCACGTGGCGCACCCGGTACGTACCCTCACCGCACCGGAGGCGCACCCACACCCGATACGCACCCGATACGGATTTTTCTGGGGGACAGGCGAATCCGGGTAACATAGTTGCTCATTAATAGCAAACATTGTTGCTCATTAATACATCAGCATTGACATAATTTCGGTCCTAAACCTTTGCTTTGCTTTATGGACATGCGATAAAAAAACTGTACGAAACATTAAGCAAAGCAAATTAGATAATCGAGCACTTGTGCTACCAGATCGATATAGTATAAAAAAGGACTAATCTAGCTAGTAACTTCGTATGGTATGCAAGAACCTTAGTTACAAACTTACGATCAATTAAATTTGTCAACGTACCAGTCATATGTATATTACGAAATTTAAAACCCAAGTAAAATAGAATTTAAAAAGGAATAATTTAATTGATTTCCAGAACCATCTAATCCATACTCCAGAAAGAGGGGTAGGTTTCTTAGCATTTTAGCTATGCCACCTCAGCAAAGCTATATATTAATTACGTGATTTGCAAAGCTATACTTTCATTACGTCATTTAATGATCAGTATGCCAAGAATCTGATTGTTACAATTAATTATGTTAATTATGTAATTAATATTTATATAAATTGTCCGTTTATGTGTCTTTCCAGTTTCTTAAACTGAAAAGGAATATGGAAATTTAAAATTTATTGGATGTCTTTCTATGTCTACCGTTGGGGAATATAAAAACTGAAAAGCCTTGCCATTTTAACTGTTGCCATCTCCCTCTGCGCATTTTATTCTGCTTAAGCGTTTCAAATCATGCCTATTTTGCTAAATCTTGTCTATATGGCTGTAAGTAATAAGGTACACACCATGTCATTAATTTTTACTTATTGCTGTTCTAATATATATTTCTGGAAATAATCTTTTGCTATTCTGTTTCATTTTGATACATGGCATGATATACAAGGTACACACTCTATGTTTCCTTGGTTTATAAAAACTTTTGGATAGTATTTTTGTGAAAATTCAAATAAGCAAATAAAAATATAGAGAAAAGTAGTGTATTATGCGTATATTAAAATGACATTCATGTAAACAACATTTAATTGTTGTGCATATTTATTTCCCTGCAATTTGCTTAGCCATGACAGAACATCAATATCAAACTTCTCTGCTTATCATACAAATATCTAAGTTATGTATGCGCATGAATAATTAAATACTAATTTTTTTTTACATCTACTAGGATACTGCTTGTGGTAGAAGATGGAGGCATGTTCAAATGCTACACCACCAATTTGCTCAATCCATGTGTCGTCGGGTTGCCATTCCAGCTACCAGTGATCATATGCATTCCATAATCCATTCTTCTGAAAAAGTGAGTTATTTTCTCTTATTTGATCATATGTAGATGTAGTTATGTGTGCCCAATGTCATCACACAATTAAATTCTTTTCACATGCAATTTCCATTTTTTTTTTTTTTATTTCCATCAGGTGCATGCCTCTTAATATACTGGGATTTAGATTCCATGCATGGACTACTCATGGCTATACCGTGGCAAACAATTTGGAAGAAAAAGAAATTTTGTAGATTTCTTTAGCATTCATGATTCATATATAGTTTTGTATTTTAGGTGCCATAGAAAATTTGTATACTTGTTTAGTTTAGTCTTTTTGTTCCTAATAGTATGTTTATCCGTCTGTAAAAAATAAATAAATAAATAAAATATGTGCTTTGTAAATTGTAATAGGAAGCTGATTAAATTAAATTATTTTATTTTATGTTCTATTCATATATATAATACTGTTAAGTTTGAGGTGTTTAGTAATTTAATTTTTTTTTTTTATTGTTCTTATTTCCGAGGCGAAGCCCGGGTTACAACTCTAGTTTACTAATTATCCTAACAACTTGTAACAAATCAACGGCCTTTGACTTGAGTCAAGCCCTTATAGACTTGGGAGTATCTCTTTATCACTCTCGATAATTTCCAATTCATCATTATTTTCTTTATTTCATGGGCCCGTATCAATATAATTGCGGAAACATGTTGCGTCCATCCATAAACATTTCACCATAACACAAAAGTGCGACAAGTGAGATCTACTATGTGATACTTTGTATCTATGGTGAGATTTCCACGTAGACGGAAGGTTGCACTCATATAATTGCATTTGCATTGATGTTATGGGTACAGTAGTGATAACTAGTAAGTAATAGTATTTTTAATTAAGGGTAGTGATACGCGGTCCTCCACTCAGCTGCCCCCCAATTACCCTCACACTGTTGACATAAATAAATAAATAAAAAGACATATTACAAAACGTTCTAAATGTATTTTTGGCACAAATGGGCAGTTTACAAACATTCTAAATGAATTTTGGGAAGGGATTGACAGTTTACAAAACGTTCTAAATGATTTTTGGGAAAGATGGACAATTTACAAAATGTTCTGAATGAATTTTGAGAAGAGATGAACAGTTTACAAAACCTTTACAACGGTTGGGAGCAATGGGGGCAGACGGTTAGGGGCAACACATCATTATCCTTTTAGTGTAAGTAAATAATAATGTAGCGCTACGCATTTGATGTGATGGGTATAGTAATAGTAACTACTAACTAGTAGAACCTCCATCCACAATTAAATGAATTTATACTATTTACATCTTGTCCCCGATTAAATAAACTTTACCAATTCAATATTATTTTTCTATTCATCTCTTAGTTGTCTAGTAAAGTTATTTAAATCAACTTGTTTCTCCAATGTTATGATTACCCTTTTATCTATATTATTTAATTGGAACAGTTATTATGTAATTATTACAAATTGAGAGCATAAAAGTAATTTCACTTTTCCACTAATTCCTTTGACTTTTACTAAAAATTCATTTATTCATGGACAAGGTTGGAAGTAGTACATCTACAAATAAGGTACGAATTCACTGAACGAAAATCAGTGACATTAACTTAGCAATAATTAAGAAGATTAGTATTGTATGTAATGTAATAGTAGTACTTGCATGGTGAACAGTAAGAATTAAGAGGCCGCCAGCTTTCTAATTTTCTCATACAATTATATTATGAAAATCACTGTTGTCACTGTCAATGCCTAATTATCAGCAAACTCTTGGAACATTTTTTGTTCCTTTTGGCGTTAACAAATAAATGTACATCGTACGATGGTGACTCCTTCCTCATGATTAGGCTTGATTAATAAATTAATTTCTTTGACAAGACAAGACGTTCGAAAGAAAGAAGGAATCTCCCTGCTGTCAGCTTTGTATCCTTTGTACCAAGAAAAACTTCTTATTGCCTAAGGGCTTCTGATCAAAAAAAAAAAAAGAAAAACTTCTTATCAGAATTCAGAACCTGCTGGGACAGCACAGAGGTAGCAGAATTGCGCCTTTTTTTTTTTTTTTAATGGCGATCTTGATCTGGTGCAAATAACTTGCATACAGAATATGGTGTTTAAAACGTACTATCTCCGTCCACAATTAAATAAATTTATACCTTTTAGAACTTGTCCATAATTAAATTAATTTTACCTATTTGAATTTATTTTTCTATTCACTTATTTGAGTCCACTTATTTCTCCAATGTTATGATTACTTTTTATCTATATTATTTAATTAGAACAATTATTATGTAATTTTATTTTTCCACTAATTTATTTGACTTTTTCTAAAAATTTATTTATTCATAGACGGAGGTAGTACTTAATTAAGAGGGAGGGACTAAAAATATTCAAGTATCAATGCTTCCATTGATTATAACTTCATAAGCAACTCTTTTTTGTTTGACTTTTAACCAGTCAGTTCTCGATATTTTGACTGTGCACTGAATTTCAAATTACAATATTCCATGCATTGCATGATTTGCATTCAACAATAGTTCCGAAAATATCTAATTAGATATTTTTTAGGGACAATGACCCGAGACCCCCCCGAACTTTCGGGTTTTGACAACTTGGCCCCCGAACTTTTAATTTGGACAAATGCCCCCCCGAACTACCGATTTGTGACAAATTGCCCCCCAACTATTAATTAGTCATCTAATACACCATTTAGAAGTATGAAAAGACCAAAATGCCCTTATGAGTATATATATATGATATTTTTAAATATAAATATGTTTAAAAAATATTTAGTTAATTATTAGATACTAAAAAGTTAGAGGAAGTTATTCATATTTTGTAAACGCAAAATTTATACAAAATATTTATTCTTTACTTTTTATTTTTTATGTCATGAACATAATTTTATTATATTTATGTAAATAATCATAATGGGAAAAATTATTATCGTTTTAAATGATTTAAATTTTTAAAATAAATTTCACGTTAGTAAACTTTTTATGGTCATGTAGTCTGTCAGTTTGCAGTTAAGAAAATTATTTTGTATCATAATTAATACAAATTTAAGACAATAAAATAAAATTAAAATAGAAAAAATTGTGAATATTTAGTTAAATAAAACTAAGTCAAATATAATATCCATAAGGCATAAAAATTTTAAAAATATATATCATGTACATATAAATAAGGGTATTTTGGTCTTTTTATACTTCTAAATGAAGTATTAGATGACTAATTAATAATCGGGGGCCAATTTGACACAAATTGGAAGTTCGGGGGGGTATTTGTCCAAATTAAAAGTTCGGGGGCCAACTTGTCACAACCCGAAAGTTCGGGGGGGTTTGGGGTCATTACCCCTATTTTTTAAGGTAACAATTAATTTAGTTTTTATTAGAATCAATATTTAAAAGACTTTTCTATGTCATGTAAGACTTTATGAGATACCAAACCTTACCTTTGTAATACAATTCATTAATGTTATGATTAAATTTTTTTAGTTTATCTTTTATTTTTCTCTTGTTCGAGTCAAGGTGTCTGCTCTACAAATATATCTATATCTCAGTTAAATTTTACTTTGTCCTCGAAATGCTCATTTTTTTTTTTCATGAAGAGAAGAAAAGCTCAATTCGGAACAACACCGTATTATGATTTAGAGGAGGGATAATTGACAATACTTTTCTTAGCAGTTTAAAAAAAAAAATTTATGAATGTATTATTTAATTATAAATGATAGTGTCTCAGGTTTCAATCAATATGAAACATCATCTGATCATTTGCTAATTTATCAAAATTTTATATAATTTTTAGCTATTGTAATTTAACAAATATTGAAAAATAATAAAAAAATTTCACATGCTTATCAAAATTTATGACAAAAGATACCGTGAGTTTGTGCCAAGCGCCACGGATGCCGCACCATATCTTTTTCTGTTTCACTACTCTCTTCTCTCCTTTTGTTATATTTTCTTGCACATAATTGTAAACACGCTTCCATTCCTTTAATAAATGAAAATTTTCGTCCTATTTATTTTATCAGATATTATTGAGACGATTTATACAAAATGCTGACTATAGTAAGTTGTGATTAATTATTTTTAATATTTTTGTCAGTAAAGTAAACTTCAATCAACATTGAGATTTTGGACTGCCCGGGCAAAATGGCTAAAAATTTAAACTTAAAATTAACTGTAAAAAATGTACTGCGCACATAATTGACGTGAGAAAACAATGAAATTTTCGTTTTTTTATTTTTTTTGTTTTTTGTGGTTCACGCCTTTTATATTACTAGAAGCATTGATTTCGATTTCTATATCAACTACCAGCATTGTTTGCATGATGAACAAAATAAAAGACGTGTGTCCATGGAGTCCAAAATACTTCATCCAAAAAAAAAAAAAAAATTACACCAATTATTTCTAATTCCAATATTATATATACCTTAGTGTAAAAGTTTTGCCATAAAATTAACGATGACATTACTACCAACGGAAAAGCAACACACCCCTTGCATTAGCCGAAAGAAGAGAAAAAAAAAATCCCACAATTCCCGTTTCAGAAAAAATTTTGACATCCACCTCAAGTCCTCAACGCAATGTTTAGCTTAAAATTTCAAATTTATCTTAACTGAAGTGCGTATTTATTAATACATTAATATACTATGTACGGGAGTAAAGTAATTAAGTCACCGTCACCAATATCCACTTTTTATTTTGACTAGTTGGTACTTGGTACCCTCCAAACAATTATATATATCAAACTATCCAACAACTTAAAAAAATAAATTATTCTTTCAAACACAACTTTGAAAGTTATATATTCAAACATTTATAAGTACTGATTTAAACTATATTGATGGGTAGCTGAGTTGACCAGTAAGTCAGTAATATTGTTGACCACTTGACCGCATCATGTTTTTATTTTACTTCTAGGGCGTGTTTGGATGTGTAGGAATAGCACCAGTTTTGAATTAGTAGGTACTATTCTTAAGCAGCTGCAATCCAAACAGACAACTACTATTCGGAACAGCTCAAGAATCGAGCTATTTTGCTGTTCCGTCTGATGCATGGATTAGTGAGAATAGTAAAAAGTTGAGAACTGAGTCCATTAAAGAAGATAACATTTCATATTTGTTTATTTCCTTTCCCTTCCAACCGTTCACTTTCCATGAGAGAGAAAAGGTAAAACTATGACACTAACTCCTCTCCTAGCAAAATTTTAATCATGGATCTCCATCAATACCAGTAAAATTTACCAAAGTCAATGTTACTATAATTCTCTCCTCACTGTAATGATCATTTAGAGATGTTGATTGTCCATCTTTTTATCATTCCAAACCAGTCCTTGATCTCTGATGCTTTGCCCCTCCACCCCTTCATCCCATTTGCCCGCACACCTCTTCTCCGTCCAGCAACAAGGAAGAGAGAGATGGTGAGTGCCAGCAACAAAGAAGAGATCAGCATACTAGTGCGAAAAACATTGAGAGACATGGCAACAATAGATTTCAATAGTATATGACTTGTGTATAATTATTTCTTGGTGGAAATAGAGAACATTTGTGATTTCTTTTACTCAGTATTTATAACCAATGTTTCCAATTGAGATTATTTTCATGGTGGGTACTAAGTAGTAGAGAATCAACAAGGTGTTGTGCGATCCGCAGTTATTGGATTAGATTTTGTTTTCGATACAAATTTATGGAACAATAAAGTATGATAAGTTAGTTGCAAATAAAATATACATAAATCATTATTTTATTTTATTTTATTTATCACTATTCCAAATACACAATCCAAACAACATTTTTACTATCCCGTATAGCATCAAATTTCTACTATTCTCAAGCTAATCCCAAAATTACTAATCTCACTTACTATTCTCTATTCCTCTATTCTTACACTAATCCTTGCACCATCCAAACACGCCCCTATTGTGCTAACACTATGACAACATGATGATTCAATATTTCAATGGATGCTTTTTGGTGGTATGATCAAAACAAGTCACCAGGCACAGAAGATCCGAACACGATTGAGAGCCAGGCCCTCTCTGCTCTGCTTTTTAACTTGATTCCATATCCTCTGTAGCGCTGCATTGTGTAGCGCAGGTTGTGAACCGTTAGATCATCTCCAGATCTGTGCCGGCTCAAATCTCGATATGATCAACGGTTCTCGCGCTGCACTACACAATGTAGCGCTACAGAGGATAAGCACTCTTTTAACTTAGCCTCAAACATCACGCATCGCATTGCTGTTTGTTTTGCCGTTTTGGTCTTTCAGAAAATGACAATGGGCTTCCTCCATTCCAATCTTTACTCTTCAGTCTCTACTCTCTCTGGTCTTTATTCATTGTTCCCATTTCTATTTGCTCAAACTCAAAAGAGTTTACCCCCCGTTTGGTAACTGATGTAAAAGTGATTTAACTCTTTAAATCAATTTTAAGTCAACAAATGTAAGTGATTTAAGGTGTAGTAAGTTAACGCAGCTATATAGGTGTAGTAAACTAAATCACCAACATTTCACATCTTTTACACATTACATCAACTTTACTTCATCTATTTACTTTACTACCACCAAACACCACTGATTTAAGATGATTTAACATTTTACTCCGCTTTAACTTACTATTCTCGCCAAACGGTTTAACTTACTACTCTCGCCAAACAGAGGGTTTACTCTTTAATCTTTATTCATTGTTCCTATTTAGTATTTACTCAGCTCAAACTCAAAAGAGTTTGTCTTTAAAGTTTACACACTAAATAAGAAATAAATTCCACTGGGTAAAATAAACACAAAAGTCACCAAACAACACAAACAAACGAACCGGCGTCGCCACCTGGGGATTCACACCATCAGTCCTCCCCAGTCCCCAGTCCCCACCACGCTCAAATCAGTTAGCCCTCCAATCTCCATCGGACGGCCGAGATTATTCCAAAAACCCCCTCTATAAACCCCAGTCGTCGGATCGGGATACAAACTCTCACTCACTCGTTCTTTCTTTCCTTCCTTCCTTCGCACAAAACAAAAAACGAAACGTCAAAACCTCAGTCATCAGAAGAGAGAAGGAAGCATGAGGATCACCTGAACAATCGATCTTCTTGGAATCCATTCGCTCGCTCCCCAATGGCGAAGATCGTAAGATTTTTCATCTCAATCTTGGATGGACGGGTTCTTGTAATAGTCCTGTCCGTGCTCTGTTTTAGTGTCCAGTACTACCTCTCAAAAATAGATACATGTATTTACTGTTTACTGCTTTAATTTAGTTCTTTCTTTCCCCAATTCCTGTTTTCTTTTCCCCATTGGAAGCTCTTTCTACTTTCTTAGCCTTTCTTAGCAAGCCAGGTTCTTTTCTGTACTGTACAATTCCTCTTTACAATCTGATGATAAGCAATGCTGTTAGAAACTTGTTCAATGGAATTGGTAGTTCTAATAATGATCCACAATTTTATATCTTCTGCTGCAGGGTAGGATCTGCGGGGTCTGCGGTAACATAGGCCAGGTAGAAAAGTAGGTTTCTTGCTCTGTTTCTTTGCTCAATCCCCTCTCATAATTGTCATTTATTTTTTAGTCTCCTCATCTCATCAATCTAAAAGAAATATAAAAGAAAGAAACAAAAAAAAAACAATTTCTGTGTTGCTAGTTGCTACCTTCAATATTAAAAAAAAAAAAATTCTGTGTTGCTTACTGTTTAGCTATTTGATATGAGTCGGTTGAATTTCAGTTCCAATTTAACAGTGCTGTAATTTTTTTTTTTTTTTTCAAGATCCAGTTTTCAAGCATCTGATGAAAACCAACCGGGGATTTGGATATGCGAAAACTGTAGAACGATGAGACAGACTGAGATGGCAGAGAGAAGGAAAGCGGATAAAGGTACTGGACTGGTAATGTTTATCAAATTTCTTCTGTAAATGAGAATCTGAAGTGAGTTATTTTATTTGACGGCAGGCCCAGCAAAGAGGTTCGAGAATTCTAAGGTTAAATTTTTATCGTCGGAGGATGTCATATCTATGGGCACGGGGACTGTGAGGCCGTGCATCAAGAGGACTACCACCAGTCGGACCGCTCCGATCAAAACTGCAGCACCAAATGCTTCCAGTTCAGGTAATTTCTTAACTCAACACCTGTTTTGTTGAATTGAAAGGAATATGCAATGATAGGTGTGAACTCAGAAATTGAACTGCATTCAGTATGTAACATAGGTTGCTTCCACCATATTTTCATTTTCAGTATAATTAATTAGCAAGTGAAATTAAATTTGTAGGTTCCGAAGAAACGGGTCACGAAGAGCGTGGTTTGAAGGGGCAGCTTCCATATCATCTCGGTTTTGTTGCTTGGAAGTAAGTAATAGCACGGCCTGTCTTAGCCTTAGGAAGTAAATGCACCAAAATCGTGATATTGTATCAGAATGATATTGTTCCAGACTTCTTGTTTGGGTTTTCTTATTTCCTTCTTTTGTTTGGTTGCTACTCTGGTG
Source organism: Cyperus esculentus (assembly GCA_030179965.1). Taxonomy (NCBI): domain Eukaryota; kingdom Viridiplantae; phylum Streptophyta; class Magnoliopsida; order Poales; family Cyperaceae; genus Cyperus; species Cyperus esculentus. The sequence goes on along the minus strand of JASGLE010000010.1, from coordinate 2,335,975 downwards.
TATTTGAGTCTTAACTGAACCCTAATAGCCTCTATTATACCTTAATTTTTGCATTGGATTAAGAGAACCAATGAATTATTCATACCGGATTCTGGTGTAGTCACACTTTTTATTTCCCAGGGGGTCTTTGGAAGTGCATGACTTGTTTGGAAACATCATTGTGGACTTGGCTGCTTATTTACCTCTCCAAGTTTCTGCAAAACTTGTTGGTGCAATAGAGACACTGCCCGCAAAGCTACAGATGAGGATGGTGCCACATTTTGGTGCACTGCCTAAGCGGTTCAAGGACATCGGAGTCTTCCTTTTACCATCCGATAGGAGGTATGACATTCTAGCACTTGTTATCGGTGGTTGCTTCTGGATATACTGAATCTATATTGATAGGTTTTGAAATGAATTGACATGATTGAGACTTGGTGGGTTTTTTAATCCTTGTTACATACAATTGCTCTAGTTATAGCAGCACATCCAATATAAAAAATAAGCCTCAACTAGAATATCTTGAAATACTTGTGTCTGCTCTTGGTGTAAATACCATTTTATAATAACTTTCTTTTGGTTGTTGAACTTGTTACTGTTTCACAGTTGTAGGTTGAAGACAATTAATCTTCTCAGGCAATTAGATTCTAAAAGGCATGCACTAAAGATGAAAGTTAATGCAAGTCTTGAATTGGTGGTGCATTCATCTCAATTACTGGCAGAGAATTTTCAAAGTATGCTTGCCTTTTTTAAGTCTTTTGTTCTCTATTTCGGCATCAGACTCAGCATTCAAGCCACTTTGTTTGCAGGAATAGAAGGGGCCTTCTTCTTGTGGGGCTTTTTCTGCAACCGCAAAATAAGAAGCGACTCAAAGAAAAAGAAATACTCAAGTCCCAAAGTTACTCCTGGCAAGACATGTTCAGAGTGCAGAACACCAATTGCACAAGACAAGAGTTCTGATGTTTTTAAAAGTACTGATCAAGTGGGTGAGGCCATAGTAGGCACATCTAATGTATGTGGAAATAATTCATTGGAGAAAAAGGCTGTTGTAGACAATCTTGACGTACCCCCAGGCTTTACAAAGCTTCCTGTTGAACAGGTATATTAAACACAAATAGAGAAAGGCTACCTTTCATTTTATTACTTCCACCAATTTAGCCTTTCATTTTATTACTTCCACCAATTTAAAGTCTTTTCTTGCTATGTTGCTCAAGTTATGTCAGTGCCTAACATATAGCACAACATCTTCAGTTCTGTTTGGATTAAGAGAATCAATTTGAAGTCCTGCTAATGTTTTGAACAGGAATCAAGTCCAATGTATAGGCAGCCAGAAACCAGCATGCCAGGGAAGGAGATTCAATCTTCCTATAAAGAGGTTGCACCAGGATGTTCTTCATTTTCAGATAAAAATAATAAAGAAAGTTGTCGCAAAGGGTGGTTTTCTTCAACTGGATTGGGCATTCTGGAAGCTACCCTTGAAGAATGTGAGAACCAAGAATATTCTGAGGTATACTTTATATGCTACACATGCTATATTTTCTCAAATCTCAATTATTTATATTTTTCTTTTCTTTTTTTTTTATACCAGTAACATATTCTATTTTTTTCGAAATAGTCGACAGTGGCTGACTGGCTGTCAACATTTTATTGAAGAAAAAAAATATAAAATTACATCCCAGTTTGCAAATTGCACAACAGCAAACAACAAAGTGTGAAACTACTATTACCATCCTATGGAAAAAAAAAGAATCACAATCAGAAACACACATGCGCGCGCACACAATCATCTCCTGTCTACCAATGTTTTTTCAGAAAATTCACATCAAAAAATTATTCTTGCTGCCAATATTGGTGCATACCAGTTACATCTTTTTTCTTGATAAATGGGTTTTTTTTTTTATTCCAAAAATCAACAGCAAGACTTGCTTAATATGCCTAAAACTAAACTTGTTTTTCCCTCATAAAGCATGCTCCAGGTTTGACAGATAAAGATGTCTGTGATACCTCAGCTTCCCCAGGAATGCCTCAGCAAGTAGAAAGTCCCCTTGCTTTTGAAACATCAGGTCAAATATTAATCAAACATGAAAAGGAGCTTTTGGTCCCATTACCAATTGGCCTTGAGATTTCACCTGGTTACTCTAGAACAGAAGTTGAGGCGAGGAAAGAAAAGAACATCTCTAACCAGCACCTCGAGACTCCACCTGGTTTTGCCCCATTAGGTGGAGCATTAATCAAGCAGGAGCAGGATTCATCCCCTATACAGGTCGGGCTTGGGATATCCCCTTCTTTTTTCTGGAAGCATTGAGCAAAGGAAAGAAAAGAATCTCTCTAGTCAGTGTAAGGGCAGCCAACCCTCCATGAACCAGGTACATTTCTGTTTTGTTGAGTCAGCACTCCTTATTAGGGCACACAATTGGTATACAGAGTTATCAAGAGGTGGCAAATGGCTGTCGTATTTGGGTTCATCTGACTTTAGGCCATTTCAATATTAAAGGTCATCCGGATTCAGGTAGGGTCAGTTTATTAGTCAGTTAGCTCAATATCGACATAGTTTCGAGGTCTTCTTTGGTTACATGGGTTTGTATTCAAGTCATTTAGTAAGTAACATTCCAATCATTGGGATCCATGTTGGGTCCAGGTTGTGCCAAGTTTTGGGGCTGTTTAGTTTTGCAGATTTCTCTTGGTTTCAGATCATTCAGATCGGATGATCTCTTAAGGTTCAGATTGGATTGAATTGTACTGTTTTCAAGCATCTTGGGTTCTTAATTGTTTTGATTCGGTTTAGGTCAAGTTTGTGTCAGGGTTTGACCTGTAGTAGTGTCAGAGTTTGTTACCTGTACTACAAACCTCAAGTCTGGCCCAGGGGGTTTATGAGACAGGCTTACCAAGTCTGACTGGCCTACATCTTGAGTTCGCTTTAAATCTGTCTGGATATTAAATTGAGATTTTTATATTAAAAAAGTCAGGGTGCTCTTGAAGTGTATAATTAGGCTTTTCAGGTTAACTTCTCTAAGAGCGTGGAACATAAATTTTCTCATTTGTGTGATTTGCATCCTTTTGTTATATGGTAGAAGAAGTTTGTATAAATCAGCACTCTTACTTCGAAAGTTCGAATAGTCTTTTACCTGTTTAAATATAATTTTAGTTTCCAGTCTTTCTTCATATTTATGGAGCTTTGTGTAACTTCAATTTTATTTGTCTAGGTTCTCAATGTGCATACTGTTGTGTCAGACCATTTCATGGACAGGCCTCTCTTAGAAAACCAGGTTTGGATCTCTGCCATTTTTATATCTTATCTGTTTTGTTTTGGAAGTTCACAACATATTGGAAGTTCATGTTTACTTGAACAGTGGAAAATACACTTTATTTACCTGTTGTACTACTAAATGATTTTTTTTTTTTCCGAATTGTGTTATTTACACAACTCCTTTACCAACATTATACTAGGGTATAATTCATCAACAGTTACCAGATGGCAAACGCACAGTTGCTTTTACATATCCAGCAATCCAAGAGACAACGTCACGTTCTTGTGACATCCAGCTCACAAGTCCGCATGCTGCCATTGCAAAAGTTTCTGCCGACAACTCACAGTCCACCGTGAGTTTAAGTCACAGAGCTCTTCCGTGAGCGCACCTCCAAATCATATCAAACCATGTTCTAATTTTTATTTATATGGCTCAATAAATTTTAATACCAAAATCTTATGGGATACAAGACTTTTTCATTTTTAAAATTTTTAAATATTTGTAGGAGATTTTTTAAAAGTCATGCATAAAACTGGATTATTTTAGAGCAAATATACGATGAGCTTAAGCTCACGGAAGTTTTATTGTATATTCTTTACATCAAAAATAGTATGGGATGCAAAAATATTTCATTTTTGGAAATTTCTAAGTATTTGTTTTGAATTTCTTAAAAATATTAATAAAATATTCAATGTTTTATGCATCACTTTTACAAAATCAAAATAAATACTTAAAAATTTTGAAAAATGAAAAATTTTAGTATTCCACTGTGTTTTGGTATAAGGGATATAATAAGCTATATAAACTTTAATTTTAATGTGATTTGATATTATGTTGATCTTAAGCTTAAGCTCACCATATATTTGCTCATTATTTTATTAATATTTTGTAGTGACTCCTAAAAAATCCCAAACAAAAATAAATATTTGTGTACACCATAAAATTTTGATATAAAGAATTTATTGAGCCATATAAATCGAAATTTGGAGGTGATTTGATATGCTTTTGAAGGTACACTCACAAAAAGTCTCATAGTACATACTCGGTGTAAAATATAGAACAGTCATGCATTGTTTATTCTATATATAGAGATACAGTGCTAAATTTTGTGTATAAAGAGCTCTGAGATTGTTAACATGAATTTGGTCATGTCTTTGTGTAGATGCCTGACAAGCACATTCAAAGCTATTCTGAGCAAAGCAACCGCACTTCTAGCATGCATGCTACTGGAGAGATATGGAGATTACACAGTTCATTGATAACACCTGATGTGAAATACAAGGCATTTGACTTTCCCGTTAATATTATTAATTAGCAACATCAAATAATTGAGACAACTCAAAATTATATTATTTATGAGCAGTTCTGCAATATATGGTTTGATAATGTATCAAGGTTTGTTAAATATGAACCTTTACCATGCCTAAATTGTTGGTACCAAAACTATATTTTCCACAATTTATGAGGTAGACCCTCATTACACTTTTGTTTCACTATATATAAGATACTCTGATACTATATTTATACACTCCTTTTTTGTTTTTGTAGGATGTATCTTTTAGTCAGATAGTGGCCCAGAGTCGAGATGAATTCAATCGGCTGCATGTGGCTCTCTATAATGCAAAGGAACCAACCCTGACTCCTGCACCGTCTCATTTCCATGTCCTTAACCCTTCTTTCTTAGAAAGCAGCTCCAGAGATAGATATCATTCTTCAATCAACAAACAAACAGCTGAGATCACTGCCATAAGGGAGGAAGAGTTGCAGAGGGATTATGTGAGGGGTAGTCCTGTGTGGAGTCGAGAGAGAAGCAGATCCAGGAACCCTGGGCCAAGAAGGTACAGCAGGCGATCCAGGAGCCCTGGGCCAAGAAGGTACAACAGCCGATCCAGGAGCCCTGTGCCAAGAAGATACAGCAGGCAATCCAGGAGCCCGGTGCCGAGAAGGTACGGCAGCCGATCTAGGAGCCCTGTGCCGAGAAGGTACAGCAGCAGATCCAGGAGCCCTGTGCCGAGAAGGTACAGTAGCCGATCCAGGAGTCCCATCCAAAGATGGCAGAGAAGCCAAACCAGAAGCCCAGTCCGAAGGCACAGAAGCCGAACCAGAAGCCCTATCCGAAGACAGTACAGAAACCGATCAAAAAGCCCTATGTCAAGATGGAACAGAAGCCGACCCAAGAACAACTTCAGGGGCCACAGGGGTCCTGTGTATAGAGGGAACAGGAGTTGGGTTAGAAACCCAGGGCGTGCTGGCAATATATATGATTCTGAGCAAAATTCCAGTCAGTACAAGGGTTGGTGCAGTAGCAGGTTCAGGGGTGACTATGCCTCAGATCACTCCTCTCCATCACGCAGCCGAGGCAGAGATAGGTCTAGCAGCCTCAGCCCACCCCCTCCGGTTGATACGTCTTGGAATTGATGGTTGGATGTTTGTGTTTCTCCTTCGCGCTCATGCTAATGACCAATTTGGATACTTATGCGTAATGATTGTTATGTATCTAAATTTTTACCATGTCTATGCTGAGTAATGCATATATAAGCTTAAGCTAACAGTGGTTGACTTCACTGACAAATTAGGTGAATTTTGTGCTTGGTATAGAATTTTAACTAGTTCAATTTTTGATATGACAATTAAGTTTCGGGTAAAACTGCCGTCGGTTTAGGCTCATCTAAATAGCATGTATAGATTTTATCTCCAAATTTAATGTTATATCATATGGAGACAGGAAGTGATCTGCTTTACATTTCTTGTTTTCCTTTTTTGTTTTCTTTTTCCAGTAACAAATTTTTATTTAGAAAAAGGAGTTTCTCTTAAGTAGTATTTGTATTTGGATTCCAAACCTGGGAAGGAGTTGAGTGTACCTCTTAGGTTTGATGAAAAAATCTCCGGGCACTCTGACTATGTTGTTCTTATTTTTCTTCTAGGTTTTTTTGGTGCATTTGTGGTATCAGGTTATAGGGTGTATGTTGTGTTTCCAACATCCACTGAATCACATATGCTGTGGGACTGTGTTTTACTGTTTTGTGAACAACTTATTTAACTGTATGAGCCTACTTTATCAAAAAAAAAAAAAATGTTCTACTAAAATGCCATGAAACACAGAAAATAAGCATGTGCTTTTTTTTTTCAAAAAAAAAAGGCCTATTTTCATAAGCAATATTAATTACTTTTATTAGAATTTGAGTGTAATCTTAAAAAACAAAATAGGTTCTGAGTTTTAATATTAGTATGCAGTGCCATCAATTTTATTTCTGAGTTCAACTTCTATGGAAATCAAAATATTATGTTCTTATTTTTTAACCTGTTTCCTTCAAATGTAAGGACGATTAATATCTCCCCAATTTGTAACTTTTATTTTTGTAAACTCAAATTAATTAAAGCATAAGCTTCTTACTTAAATTTGTTAATCAGTGAAAAATGAGTGTTTTTTGATGTAGGAAAAAAAAATGAGTGTTGAACTTGCCCTCTTTTTAAATGATGAAAATTTTGAAGTATTGTTACATGCATTATGTGGTGATCAAGACGACATATGCAACCGCTAAAATCGAACGTTTGGCAACAGTGTTCCTCGAGCTATTTCCCGTGCATCCGAAATTTTTTTTGTTTTTGTCCGGTTTCATAATTGTTTCGCAACAGTTAACAACACTAAAAAATATAAAGTACTAAAAGAGTAAAGAGCTGTTTAAAACTCCAAAATGTAATGACACTCGATAATCTACATAGAATTGTGAACGCACACGTTCAGTATTGTTTACTTTTAGGCAGCTATATTTGTACTCAGAAAAACATTTTCAACCTTTTAAATTATCGAAATTGTCAGAAAACATCTAAAAAATGAGGATGGTCGCATGCAAAAATTCCATACATCACGTGATGTTTTGGCTAGTGCTGCAGATGACTTGAACAACTTATGAGTTATGACATGACGATCCAAGCAAGTTTTATGAGGCACCAAGGAGCTGAACATTTTACCTCCCAGCATTCTATTTGGAAACCATTTTATTATTTAATTTTTTGAGTAAACAAATTCAGCTCATAATTTACAATATAATTGAGTTCAAAATTTTAAAAACCTATGATTAACGTTGTTTCAGTTTTCTGCTCCGTAACTTTAATTTTTTTCCCCATATTTCAACTTCTCTATCTCATTTCAATATGTTACAAGCTTTACAATTGATTGCATGCTAGATAAACCAGTGAGCCACTAGACAGTTCTTGTAAAATCTCAACATACACTTTTTCAATTAGTTTATTTGCACTTCATTGCTTCAATCTTATCCAATTCAAGAATCCAACAAATTGTTTTAGTGACACGCTTCGCTAACATGTACAGCAACAGTGAGAGCAGTCATCCACCGAATAATACTTTCCAATCACTGAACATTTTGGATGGTGATTATTGATCAGTGGCAAAAAGTCCTAAGCAAAACTGCAACAATAGCAATCTCAGTATTGAAAAATATCCCTCCAATGTGGAGGTTTATATATCATTTCTACTTTAAATAACAGTATGTAATAGCCGAGTAGATCAGAGCTCCCTAGAGGCAGCAGCATTAATATAATCCATGGCTTCTGCTTCTGTTAACCTTTTCCCTTCCACTAATCCTTTGATTAAGATATTAACATACTTTGCTGAAGGAGGAGACATAGGTAACCCTCCTGATTTCATTTGATCAATGTCGGTCAATGCACATCTGTAACATAATACCAGAAACCATGATTCAATTCGTATCGCTAAAGAGAGACCAAAAAGGGGAAAAAAAGGGAAAAAAAAAAAGCTTACGTCAATGTCAAAATGGGTATGTTCTCCTCAGTACCAAGTTGAACAATATTATTGTACCAGCAAGACTATGTAAAAAAAGCAAATCAAATTGTTAGATAGTAGTTGACACCTACTGTTAACTAAACGCTTGTCTCATTAATGAACAAACAATTGAGTATAGTTTTAAAACTAATTATGAGATAAAGTACCTTAAGAGCCTCGATAATCAAAGATTTGTTCTTTGAAAGAGTTTCTAAATCTGATAAATTGATCAGAGGAGAGGCAATCTTCAATATAGCATTGTCATCTTCAAATAAATAGTTCTCTTGGAACAATATATCATTGAACTGCTCAAGCCTACATAATCAATAAATATTGCACATCAGAAATCTTCAATTTACCATTAGGTGGCTGCTCAAGAAAATAACTGACAACAAGATTCCTAAAAGAATCCTTTTAGCTAAAGAGTCCAGTACCAGTAACGCACTATCTCTTATGAATCAATATCAACAACTTCTTTGACAGTTCTTGGCCTTCATTTTTTACTGCAGTTTTATGCAGCCCCATATTTAGTATCTGAGATTGAAAGAAAAGAAAATGTAGAGCCCATTTACTGCTTTACCGTATTCATTCAGACACTATTCTAGCTTGCTGAATGGCACTTGACAACAAGACTTCAAACTTTGCTCACAGAATCTATTCGACTTAGTATCAACAGAAAGAAAATTAATGGTACAATATGCTTGGTATGCACAGCCACCGAAACAAAAGGTATAGTGTACAATATGCCCAATTCAATAAAAAATATCACAGCCCACTCTGGCGGTTTACTTATCTACCAAAAGAAAAGGAATAATAACATTGACATAACCAAACAAACGTACGTAATTTTGTATAAGAAGACATGAGATTGCTCATTAGGGTCACTCCTTGGATAAAGGTATGCACAGCCGCCAACGCCCCAGTAATGGTGAGCTGATCCAGCAAAAAACAGCCTATGCGGCACTGTTTTCCAAATTACATCTTTCGGAGCGCTCTTATCATGGGCCCCACAGCATGGAGCACTCATGCCATCAACCTTTTTCAAGTTACATCAAGTAAGCTGGATTAGTTATTCAGACAATTACTGCACAAGCTTGCTAGTGAGGTGATCCTGGCACAAAATAATGACATAGCGCATGGATTCCTACTGAGAAGCTCTTCTTTCTGGTACCATCGTTGCTATTTACTACTACCTCTGTCCCAAAATAAATGGATTTTTTGTAGTTCAAATGAACTACAAAAAATCCATTTATTTTGGGACAGAGGTAGTAATGGGATAAGCTTTGGTGTTTGGTCATTTTCAAGATAATGTGCAATGGAGAAATCCCTCTCATGCCATAATTCTTGGGCACCATAGGTTACCGCCGGCTTTTTTCATAATAATATTTCAAAACCAAAAATTCAACTACAAATAGAAATTGATCTTGAGATTCCTGACCTTCTCTACGAATCATAAGCAACATCCCAGTGAATTGTCATTACCTTTTCAAATTCATTCCGTTCATTATCAAGTGGCCACAACATGGGCACATTAAAAATTACCCGTAATTATCATCAAACAACCTCATTCATTTTATATCATGATCTTGCGAAAGAGAGCAAATAGATTTACAAAACTTTACAAGGAGGCATCACTAGTAAAGAGGATGAAATCAGGTATCAACTATCCAAATCTGCCATTCGGATTTTGGAGAATACCTCAGGCACCAAAGGAAGCACAAAAGTGCTGACACTAAAATCTGAGGCTTCACATTCGGATCGGGATCACCTGCTTTTCTAAAAACTCTGCTTTTCTTAATCTGACGGTTGAGAAACATTGAAGTAATTTGAGATCAGTACAGCAAACACCAAAGTACTCTGAGATCCGTACGGCAACCGATCCCAACCGTCGGACTTCACATTCTACTCACTATTCAGAATTGGTCCAAATCATAACAACCCCCCACTTAATCAACCTAATTATTACTAAACAAAGAAGAAACAAAAACCAGATTATAAAGAGAGCAATTAATATCACCTTGCCTCCGGTGATGTAGCAGAGAAGTCTGGGCATCCACATGTTGGAGCCGTAGCTGGCGTACCAGACCTCGACCTCGGACAGCTCCGATCTCCAACCGGCGATCGCAGTCTTCCTCTTCGCTTCATCATATTCGTGCCTGCTTCCCATCGCGCCGAATTGAGAACTGGGAAGGCGGAGGCTCAGCCTGCCTTCGTTGCAATTGCCACGAATCAGAGGCCTTTGCTTCGCGACACCAGCCCGATGATTTGGTTGAGTGGACGGGAATGCGAACTTGTTTCCGATGATTTGTGTCTGGGTTTTGATTTTGCAATTTGGTGACTGGCGTGTTCTTCTTCTTATTGGTGGTAATGAATTTCCGACTTGGCCATTCATTGAACTGAAGTACTGATCAAAATAAGAGGAAACGAATAACGACGAGTGGGAAATAAATGTTCTTCGAGCTTTGGCCCACCCACTAAGAAATCACATCTCCTGAGTATTCTCTGTGCAAGGGTTAAAATCTCTTCTCTATAAGTCTTCAGTACAGATCTCGAAGCTGTCCGAAAACATAAATTTGTATTACTAGCTGACCACTCCTCCCTACTCTATGGCCTGACCATTTCAGAGGATGTAGACTCACCCACTGGGGGAGCGACTTCTTTACTGTGTAGTAGTCTAGAGTTTTTTTATTTTTTTATTTTTTGAAGAAAGTGGAATACTTTACTAGTTTTATTGGAACTTTTTTTTTATTATTTTGCGTCTATAGAAGATTGAACTCATGACCTCTTGGAAGTCATCCTACTTAGTTACTACTTGAACTACTAAGCCATTTGCAATAGTCTAGTATAGTTGTAATTCCATTTTCTCAAAAAAAAAAAAAAAAAGAGTTGTGATTCCATATCCTCTGTAGAGCTGCAAAATGTAGCGTAAAAAAAAAAATGGGCCGTTAGATCATCTCGAGATTGTGCCAGCACAAATCCGAAATGATCTAACGGGCCCATGTTCTACGCTACACTTTGCAAGCTACAGAGGATGAGCACTCAGTTGTTAAGGATTTGGAAATGAGCCCGTACATGAAAGGAGGTGCACAAGTGCATTGGTGTCTTGAATCTTGATTATCTTTAATTTAATGCTCGTCTGTTATGGAGATGAACCATGTATTTTGCAGGCACAGAATCTTTGATTATCTTTCTTATATTTACAAAAAAAAAAAAAAAATTCTTGCTTTTTATTTTTGTGAGGCGACTTGAAAGCAGTTTTTCATTTTTGTGGACACTGTTGTATGTGTACGACATCAATTACTCTTTGATAAATCAATTGTGATTAATTTGCAGGCAACTATTCGGTAATATCCAAATTCTATATCATCTTATACAAATCAACTCATCAGAGGATTTGATAGTAGAGCATTGGCATGAAATATTCAAGGGGTGGCAGTGGCACCAATTTTGTTCATGGATCTCTAGTCCCCTTCTCCAATTTGACAGAGAGCATGTGAAAATTTATAATCTTTTTGTATAATTCAAGAGATTAGCACACACAAAGCTCTCTTTTTCTTCTTACCAAGAACTAGGGTAATACATTCACACTAGAATCAATGCTATAGCAGCAATACAGAGCACACAACTCAGAAGCAACTTTGGACAATGTAGCACACGATTGTATGTTCATAGACTATATAAAGTTAATTTCTGCTTTTCTAGACAAGCCTTCGAATTTTGTACCCCCAACAAAACAACACCCCACCAAAATGATTAATCTAAGTGAATTCTAGGAATAGCAATCCACCCATCCAACACAGTAATGGCAAAATACAAACAGGGTTCCTAATTGCTACTATAAATAAGACAATTATAACTTCCTAGAAGCAGCAGCATTAATATAATTAGTTGCTTCAGCTTCAGTCAATTGTTTCCCTTCGACCAATCCCTTTATTAAAGTATTGGCATATTCTTTTGACGGGGGAGCCAATACCAGCTCACCGGACTTATAGCGGTCAATATCTGACATCGTGCATCTGAAGTGAAGTTATATAACAAAAGTTAGATACTTGATTCAGCTTTTATATAGTCTTTCAATAACTAATAATTTGTCAGATTTTGTATAATTATAGAGAAAGAGAAAACATACGTCATTGTTAAGATAGGAATACCATCCTCCATTCCCAGACAAATAATGTTGGGATACCAAAAGGACTGCACAAAAGACTCCTCATATGTTAGACACAAAAAAGGCTTAAACTTGTTTCATTTGACAAGAAAGTCATAGACGTACCTTAAGAGGCTCCACGATCAAGGACTTATTGTTCACAAGGAGGTCTACGCATGGCAAATCAACGATGGGAGAACAAAACTTACCAAGTGCGCTTGGTTCATCTACTAAGGAGTTCTCTTGCAACAGTATATCATTAAATTGCTCAAGCCTGACAAAGTGAACAAGCACAATGCAGAATAGTAAATACTGATATTCTTTAGGAATAAGGACATACCAAACATTTCTCAATGTACAAAGGGTGTATAGGATATTTTAAGAAATAAATCTTGTGTCCCAGCTGTAATATATCAGGTACACTGCAGCTCTCAAGTATTGCATTTGTAGGTTACACAAGTTTTACTCGAGAAAGAAATTGAACTGTCAAATATTTTTTTTGCAAAACCAACATCCTTTAAAAAGGTTTCTATTTTTAACAACTAAACCATTTCCAATACAGCACTTTGGACAGTTCAACATCTCTTTCAAGATGTCACCTGTAAAAAAAATGGATGCAACATACGTAATTTTATATATGCAGATGTGCGCCTTTTCACTCTCATTTTTCTCGGGGTGCAGATAGGCAACACCACCATTACCCCAACATGCGGTGTACGTGCCACCAAAAAACAGCCTGTGTGGCACTGTTCTCCAGATTGTATCCTTTGGATTGCTTTTGTCATGGGACCCACAGCAAGCAGTGTTCATTCCTTCAATCTATATTACAGATATCAGACATTACATTATACAGGAAGAATCTCCATAAAGTTTGTCAAAAGAATTTGATAAATTCAATAAGTTTCTTAAAATTAACTTTCTACTGAGCCCCTCTAGAATTTCGAACCCAACTTAAACACACAAGAAAAAAAATGAAAACTAAATTCATGTGAAATCAACTAATGAGATCAGACCATACTAGTCAGTACATTCGTGTGAGATATAAGGAAATACTATGCGCAGCAATGAAATATGGAATTTTACCTTTCCTCCCCTTAAATAGCAGAGAAACCTTGGTAAGCACATATTAGAACCATAGCTAGCATACCAAACATCAACTTTTGATAAAGCAGATCTCCAAGCAACACAGGCTTCAGATATCTCATTTGATGAAACCACAGATGTACTTGCCACATCAGCAATATTCAATTCTGACAGGTGATTGCTTATATCTTCAGTGCTAGAAGGAATTTCACCGTCAGGTACAACAGCTTCCTCCAGATCAGATTCTGAATCCGAGCTCAAGTAAAGCTAAACAGTTTTACATAATTCATGTTATTTGACAAAACTTCATCACAAGTATAGTATTCCAAAAGAAAGGAATAGAAAATAATGTATGTATAATGTACCTGAAGACTGGAAATGCTTCTAGAATTTTTCAATTCTTCCTCAGGTATAGAACTTGACAACACAGGCCAATAGCTCTTCAACTCATTGCGGACCTGACCAGGAACATCTTAATTTTATGAGATTAAAGGAGATAAGGGATAAAAGCAAAATAATTAATATGATAGTATCAGATATGAGTACTTGAGCTCTTGGAACAGAGCGAAGGCTGGACATTTTTGTTTTACCTTATCTTATTTAGGTTCGGTGATTTTGTATGCCTAACCTCAATTTATCTAGGAAGGGAGCTCAGTAAGTTAAGCTCTTGATAAAGCACATCAATACACTGTATGTAGCTTTTGAAGGTGCCCGTGTGTTTTGCAATGCTCAATATGGATATCGTTACTTTACAATAGGATAATAAGAAAGGAAAGCTTCAACATTACCAATTGTATAACTCGCCAAGTAGACTCAAATGGCTTGTTATCTAACTTTCCAGATGAGCACTTGTCTCCTAATAAGACATGTGCACAAGCAAGAACTGAATTTGATATGGAGCTCAGATTGTAACCTCCCTCTAGCAACAACACGAGTTTTCCTTGAGCAAACCTTTTGAGCTACAAATATACACACAAAATAAAAGATAAATATGAGCAACTCTTCAAACTTTTGAAGTTTATGATCGGAAAATTGCCAAATGTCAAAAGATGATCTCAAACATAAATAATGAAATATTGAGAAGATACCTTTTCCAAGAGGAGTGCATATCCCTGAGGAGTTATGCTACACCCACCAAGGGGATCTCCAGCAGCTAAGAAATAGCAATTTCAAAGATCGTAACCATGAACTATAAAAAAATACAGGGTAATAAGAATAAAAATGAAAAATAAATACATATGAAAACAATTTTGGACATTTTATACGGGATAGTTTGCTATCAAGGTTGAACGAACATTAAAAAAACATAATAACTCAACAATTCAAATTTAAAGACAGACCTGCATCAAATCCAGCAGAAACAAGAATAATGTCAGGATTAAAAGATTCTGCAACAGGTATCAACACATGGTCCCACACCGCTACATAGTCAGCATCCCCGCATCTGCCATGCTCCCAGGGGACATTGATGTTGTACCCTTGACCAGGTCCCTCCCCAATCATACAATAAGCACCATCTCCACCCGATGGATAGAAGCTCCCGGAATCAAATCTGAAATAGAAGAGCTCAACCATTTCTGGCATGAATATTTTGTATTTGATGTGTTCAATTATGGTGCAGTTATTCTACTCAAGTCTGGGCTTTTATTTGTGTAATTAATTATTCTTTCATATTTACCTATGTTTGTACATATAAAATCACACGTAAATAGGCAAGAACAATTATATCTGTGTGCGACTCATTGTAGCTATAATTGTTGGAGGCTTCACACTGGTATATATGTGTTCATTCATAGAAGTCAACAATCAACGCAATTGGAACTTTTTTGCAATCCAGGAATCCAGGTCATCAAGTCCTTGACTAGTCGTGCACTTATCTGTGTGTTTAGCATATCATATTGTGGTCATCTCTTTAAACTTTTACAAGAATTTGCTTCTTAAACACCCTAGCTGAGTACTTGTGTTGAGCTAGCAGTTTCCTTTACCCATACAAAATGATTCTTGTACTTAAGTACTTGCAAACGTAAAAAAGACAGCTTATGATTTTCCAAAATGTTATAAATTGCTAATAAACAGTCAACAAGATTACCTGTGCACAGAGAAGAACAATACACGTGAATCCTCATAAAATGTCTTCTGTGTACCGTTCCCATGATGGACATCCCAGTCCACAATTAGTATCTTTCTAATACCTAAATCAGACTACGTAAAACAAAAAAGGAAGTAGAAAGGAGATTTTAAAAAATAATATACGAGAGAAGTACAGATTTGACTTAAGACTATTTGGGCAAACAATATATCTGAACTATCAAGATGCATACCCTCTCATTTAAGAGATAGTTAGCAGCAACAGCCACATTATTAAATAGACAAAAGCCCATCGGTTGATTGTGCTCAGCATGGTGCCCAGGAGGCCTGACAAGAGCAATAGCAGAGCTCAACTCTCCTTTCGCGACCTTCTCAGTTACCTATGGAAAGACCAAAATGCCAATAACTCGGTTACCAAAATGTTCTTATTAAGCAACAATTTATACCTATCTAGTTTCTTGAATGAAGTAAAAAGAATGGCTTGGCAATTTGCCCCATCAGCAAGCCATTTTGGGTCAAACACAAAACTGAACACCACAGAACAAACATAAACCAACATTTCCAAATTTACAGTGAACTAATGAGTTCTTCATAAACTTAAAATAATTATTAAGGCTGCAACCTCCTCTGAAACCCTAGATATAAAACTCAAGATATCAACAACAGTATTATTCCATAGTAGTGATTTCCCACACCGCCAGACTAGGTTCAATTGCAGAACTTTCGATTTAAATACTAATCAGTTTACAATTTCACAATTGGTCCAGTATCACCAATTTGATGCCACACCAATTACACTAACAACTCAAAACAAAAATATATATGCATAAAGAAAGAAAATTAAAAAAGCAAGTTTAAGAAATATGACCTCAATAGCTGAACCAGCAGCAAGATAAGCAGATCCAGAAGAGCCCTTGTTGAAATAAATTGAATTGAACTTCCGTGCAATTTTATGTCTTCTTGAATCAAACTCTTTAGAGCTTATTGTCTTTATAAGCTTAATGTGACTTTGGCTATGCACACGAGCTATGTTCTTGTCCTCAGGTTCCTTTGCCTCCATAACAGCACATCTACAATAAGAGAAATAAATACACCATGTTGCAAGAAATCGTCAAGATGGCTCAAATATGATCTTACATAATTTGAAATACTATATTCATGTTATTCCTTTTCAGATATGAGAAAAGAGCATTTGTGTGCACACATTAAAATCCCTCACAAAGGTTTATCCTTCACTCCCCCAGTAAAATTGAATATGGAGTCAGCTGATCAAAGAAGAACAAAAATAACTAAAATAAAAGGTGATAGATAGTCTCCTTTAACAGTCATGAAATCTTAATTAAAAACCTGCCGCTTCCATAACTAGAAGAACAGAAAACATTAAAAAGGTTTTGACTTTTGAGTTTTGACAGTACAGTTCCAAACAACAGATATATTCTCTAAAACTATTACAGTTCTGAAGAAACTCATTAATGTAACAAAATTTTACACTGGAATAAATTACAAAGACAAAGTTGAAAGTTTCAAACAAGAAATGTACTTCTTGAACTCAAAGTTTGTTTCTTTCTTTTAAATTTCGATACAAAATCAGTATTACTTCCCAAAAGCAATGAATTCCATCTGTTTGCAATGATCATCGGCAAGCAGTGGGATGACTGCGTGCGTGTGTTTGTGTGAGAGAGCGAGAGATCGAGAGAGGGAGAGAACCTATCAGTGATACCCTCCTGCTGGAGCTTGCGCCAGATGGAACGGAGACGTTCGGGGTTCTCGGGGTGGGACTCGCCGCCCGGCGTCGCGTGGGCGCACATCCGCTCGTCGTAGAGTAAGCCGACCGGTGGAGCCGCCATTCCGCCGGGAATTGGACGGCCGGCCGGCGGGCGAGCGGGGGAGAAGATGAGGAGACTTCTTGACCTCTTCTCGTAGACTGTAGTTGGAAGTGACAAATTTCCAACTGGTAATAATAATAGGGGAGAAGATATGAGTACCCCACCTTCAATACCCCAGTCAAATACCCCGCATTGACCAAATCTCAAATGCATTTACAGCCCAACTAATAATACTAATAATGTGTTATAAGCGCGCTAAATATTTCGTCCTCCAAGTCTAAATACCTATAGATCAAACCCTAAATACTACCTATAACAAGTAATAATACCTACAGTGCATACATTCTGCACATCCAAAAAAACATGTGATTATGAAAAAAGTTAAATACCTTGGTCAAATCCCCCGTTTGACTAATATGGAAAACTAAACTTCTACAACTAATAATACATATTATAGATGGTCTAAATACCTAGTATACAGAAGTAGTAATACTATTTCATTTTATATACAAATGTTCGTATGTGATTGTCAAAATTCAGACCTTTGTAAGTAACTTCTGCAATTAGTACTTTTTGAAACTAATAATAATAAATAAAATATGAAATATGATAAAATTTTATTTTATTTTCATGTCACAATACCATATTAACACATTAATAATACCAACTAAGAAGAATTATAATACACATTTTTTTCACAAATAATAGATAATAATACTCTATGCTGTAGTTAACAATATAGTTGAAGTAAAGTCATAATACAAACTTCCCTCTGAAATAAAGCCTATATGTGCAGTTAAAAATCATAACAACCAACCATATCATATAATAAAACAACACAAAAACTACAAGTAATAATACCTACATTATAACAAAAGCATAAATCTGTTTTGTAAACTAAAACATCATTCACAAAATAAACTAAAAGCACCTACACATCATTCACAAAATAAAACCAAAATAGCTATTACCAGTTTTCTTAAGATAAAAGAAACTCTTTGCCCTAATCAAACAGCTCTCCTAACCCTATTATTTGTGTTTCTTAAATCAGTCAAAATCTTATTGGCAATAATAAGTCTCTCCTTACTAATTTGCACCTACAAAAGAGCAACAATACAACAGTTAAATAATAATACAAACAATTGTTAACTAGTAATAGTAACAATAACAAACTAATAATACAAACAAATAGAACAACTGCAGAACAATTAAACAACAATACAAACAATTATTAAGTAACAATAGTAACATTATCAAACTAATATAATACAAAATGAATAATGTACCAATACATTGAAATCAAAACATAAGAGAACAATGCTTCAAGGTACAAAACCAATAATAGTTTTATATATACGTCATAATAGTAACTTAACAAAGTAGAAATACTTTTCAAATTTAAAATAATTGACCTCAAATAATAAGTACAATTTTTTACATACAACACAGAAAACTAGTAAACTAAATGGCCATAGCAGAAATCATATGTGCAAATAAGAAAAAATGAAATCAAATAATAAGTATTATTGGTTACAACCCAGAGATAATAATTGCAAATGCAACTAATAATACTGACTTAACAAACTAACAATACATTCGAGTATTCGGACAATTTGAACTCAAATGAGAAGAACTAGACTCAATTATTGAATTAAACTCAAATTTGAACAATTCAACATATGTACAAATAAGAAAGAATGAAATAAAATAATAAGTATTACTGGTTACAACCCAAAGATAATAGTTGTAAATGCAAGTAATAATACTTAATTTTGTAAGTAATATTACAATTTGAATATAATCATAATACAAAAATTTTTATAGCACACAATTTAACTCTACATAAATCCAAGAAAAATATTTACCGTAATATTACTTAAATAACAACATAACAATAAAAAAGAAGATTATTATAATACAAATATAAGAAACTTTATAAATTCCCCAGTCAAATTTCCATATGAATCCCCCGTCTAACAAGTAACAAAACCTCTAAAAGCAAACAATAATACCTATTATACCAAAAACATCAAACGTCTAATTTAACTGATAAACTATTAATACTTACAACACAAACATGTTATACATATTAAACCAACTCTAAATACATAAAACACAGAGTTTCGAAGGCCGCCTTAAACCACCAGAAATTACAAAAATCATATTAAAAATCAAATCTCCCAGTCAGAGTCTGCTGCCTCGCCTTGCGGGAGTTAGCTCATTAGATGAGAGCATTTTCAGAGGAGTCGATGGACGGGAGCTCGTTAAAGTCGCCATTGTCTTGCCGGAGGGAGCTCGTCAGAGGAGTCGCTGGAGGAGAGCTCGTCAAAGGAGTAATCAGAGCAAAACTCATCGGAGGGGTCGCCGCCTCACTGGAGGGAGTTCGTCAGAGTCTCGGAGGAGTCGACGAAGGAGAGCTCGTTGGAGGAGTCGCCGGAGGAGAGCTCGTCGGAGGAGTCGCCAAAGGAGAGCTTGTCGGAGGAGAGTGAGAGATCGATATTTGAGTGGAGTAATGGGGTGAGGCCAGCAGCATATGGTATTGACCGATTCATTTTAGTAATTAATTAGAGAGAAGAGATCTTTAATCTGGTCCGTTAGATCTGGGGTACAACAATGGGGTATTTGGGGATGGGGTATCATATAATTACTCTAATAATAGAGGGCAGGTCTCAAGTCTTTTGGGCAAACTGACAATTATACGAACTGTCAATCAAAATAATATTATATTATGTAAATTAATAGGTCTTAAGCAAATGGACTAGTAGTTCAAGTGGTAGCTAATTAGGATGACTTTTAAAAGGTCATGAGTTCAATCCTCCATGGACATAAATATCTCCTAAAAGGAAATGAGAGATGGTAGAAAATATCCACTTAAATCTAAAAAAAATAAATAAATTGATAGATCTTAAAAATAAATGTGCATTCTTCATAAATATACTTTATTAAATAAATCTTTATCTTTACTATGAATGAAAGTATATTAGAAAAAATAATATGAAAGCCTATCTTCCCCAGATAAGAAACCTGAGCCATTGATCGTTTTTTTTTATGGATCAGAACCGTTGATTTACGTTAATATCCATTGACGTTAATATCTCAACCCATTAAAATTTAAGGCCCATATCAATTTCCTCAATATAAGGTCTATTACATATTATCTTAAAAATTTATTATAAGAAATAACAATTTCAGCCTAAAGCAACGCGTGGGCTCTTTACTAGTAAACGTTGAACCATTTTAAGAGTTAAAAAAATTTGTTTTTTACATATTGCATTTATCTTATTTAGTGGGGAGAGAAAAAAAAATCATAAACTTCTGGATTAAAGTAGATGAATAGTTTCAAACAAAATCAACGGTTAATAGTAGTAATAATGCGATATAGTTGAGGTGCATGAAAATCTACTACTCTTTATAGAGTATAGATTGACCTTTTTTTTTTGTTTTTTTTCATCTTTCTTACTTTTATGAATAAAAATTACTTAAGTCTCTAATTTAAATGTGAAAAATATCATACTCATTACTCTAATCAAATTTATTGTGAAATAAGATATTACATGAATGTATAATTAAGATGCTAATGTATTGATCTAATTAAATAACGAAATTACATGCAAAATATCATACTCATTACATGAATGTACAATTAAGAAATTACATGAATTGTACATTAAGATGCTAATGTATTGATCTAATTAAATAACGAAATATGCCCCGTTTAGTCTTTTTCGTGGATCATTTTGGGTTACGGACTTGGGGCTACTATTTACCGTTTCTGTGTTGAATACTTGAATTGGTGGCTTGATGCCATTTTAAGCTTTTTGTCATTGAAAATGAGAGATTGGTTAACTCAAAAAAAGTTTCATTCAAAAAAAAAAAAAAACTCAAAAAAAGGAAAATGAGAGATTGCATCATTGCATGTATTTATCGTACAGGTAGAGCCAATTGGTACATGACAGCTAGTGTGCCTCAAAGCTTTATTCTGGCGCCATTTTACCCTTCCTTTGCTTTTGAATTTTTTTTCCGTCAGTTTTCAAATTTGAAACTTTTAGGCTCGATTCCTGTAGTGTACTGGACTTAAATATCAGTGAAAAATATATACTTGTAAACATTTCCTATTTTAAACATGGATTCCAGGATAGGATATGGTGAAACAATTCATAAAGAAGGTTTAGGACAAAATGGCGCTATTACCACAGACTTCAAATTGTTTAAAGGGTGTCATTATATCTTAAAGAGACCACATTGTGTTCTCTTCTTTGTATTGTTTTCATTTTGGGGTCTGGAACTTACTTCCTAATAACATGCCAAAAACAATAAAATACTGATGAGACAACTACTTAAAACAATTTAGCAGTAATTGAGAGCAAGAGTTGCCTTGCCAGCCACTGACAAGCCATGAGGGGGAGAGTTTGTTAAAACTAACAAGCGTTGAGAGTTGAGACCTAACAACAAGTATTTCTACTGAAACTAACCATTTCATTGGATGGGTTGTAAGCTAAAAGTGCAACATTTTTTTACAACTGTATCTTCTACATCCCGTGTGCTTATACCATATACCAACACTCTCATAAAACAGGTGCCAGCAATGGCATGCTTACATGTGATGACGGACATAAAAGCATGAAGAGAAAGAAAATAAATGACAAAAGCCCTCAAAGATATCTAGGTATAAGGGACTTATAATTACTATCAGCGTCCACGCGCAACTCAACCACGTCGCTGACTTTCTTTAACAACTCCGGCAGACCATTAACTCCTAACCCAGTATACTCAACCTGCTTCTTGTACCGCTGACTGTAGAGTTTCTCAAATTCATCATATGGTACTGGGTACATGTAACAAACCATAAGCTCTTGCACCTCAAGTTTAAACCTTTCAATCCCTTCGCTATACTCATCTCTGGCATCAAAGCCGCAGGGACTTGCCTCATCATCTAAATCCTCATCAGATGAACTGCCAATTTTCTCTTCCCGGAAAGGGGTATTTGTAGAGCCCACCTTATGCTCTCTCTTCAAAATAATAGGTGTGCTTGCACATTTTTTCAAATTATCAGCATTACAGTTGTTTCTAAGACAGACTGTTTTCTTCTTACCTTTACCAAACACCACAAACGCATCATTCATTTTACTGAACAGATCGTGCAGCCTGCCTGCACCATATTCAGACACGTATAAGGTCTTCCCATAAAGCTTGACATACTCTGATGGAACCCTGACTACAGGTAAAGTCCCACCTGACTGCTCAAGTAGTCTAACTAACTGTCCTTTAAGGCCGTAGATATCTCCTGGCTTGACAAACCATTTCTCTTGTTCAATGCTAACTGAGTCATCATAAGCACCTTCACCCATATGCATTCTTGAACTTCGAGGTTGGCTGGAACAATTATCATAATGCTCTTCTGAAATATCCTGTGCCGATTGGCTAAAAAGTTCTCTTGGCAGCACCCGATTTGCCCGAGAACTAGAACCTCTATAAACAATGGCTTCTTCCTCATTTTGTGCATCAAAACTACCATCAACATTTGATTTGCTTAAGAAGTGACAGGACGGTTCAGCTGTCGGTGCCTGTACCTGAACTGGAGCTCTTGATTTGCTTCCCGAATGACAGGATAATTCAGACAAGGCTGTCTGCACTGGAACCAACACAGGTGGCGGCACATTCACCTGTACTGGTACCATGCCATGTGACGTGAAATTCTTTGGAAGCACCAGACCAGTTCCCCGGGCAATGCAAGGCCAGTCCCACACGAACCTCCCAGCACTACACAAAGCATTTGAGACTCCAACACTAGCTGGTATTGCCAGAATTATTGTGTACCCCCTCTGACCAAGTATATGCAATGCTGGTGCAAAATCAACATCCCCAGATATCAACATGATAGAGCAGGGCGGTTTGTTATCCAATGCAAACAAAAACATGTCGACCAAAATGGCCTTGTCAGCAGCATCCTTTCGACCGTTGGGGACATCAACAAGCTTGACACCAGTGCGCTGACAGCCCTCACGAAGACGGCGAGGGAAGCAATTAAAGTCACCATAGGCTGAGAAGGAGGTGACAGCGCCAGTTACTAATGGGTGTGCCCGAACAGCCAATCGTATGTTGGCAGCAACATCCTCCGGTCGTACATCGTTTGGTACAGGGCAGTTTTCAATATCCCAGAGAATGGCAACTGGGCCTTGGATTAGCTGACCTGCAGAGGTTGGCTCTGAGCTGTGGCTTGGTTTGGAGGAGACTGGGGAGGGAGCGCAATTTACGGAGGATTGCTCCTTGTATGACATTTTGGGTGATCGTGACTTGCAACCTGTAGATTTGTGAGATTCGAGGTTAGTAATTTCTAAAAACAATTTAGTGATGCAGCTTGTATTATTAATCGGAACAGGTATCGCAAGCAAGCTCAGTGAACTATTAGGGCCGTTAGTCCAGCATCATCCTCGACGAAATTCATAACAGCATATGGTAAAATATATTACGAATATGATACCAGGGAGATGTTTGGCCTGCACTTTGTTACTAACCAGCAGCAATACAGCATATATTGCATCGAATAACACGCTGCAGCAGCTACATACTTTGTTGGTACAATTTAAACAATTGTAAATGGTAATACTAGGAAAGAGCTCGTTGAGAGTTGAATGCCTGGGGTAGATGGGTTCAGAGTGAAATCCATAATAAAGCTTTTCACATTATCTTTGCTGAGAAGAAACGAATTTGAAATCATCCCTTCTGGAGGGCAATTAATTCCATGGAATTCAACATATTTACCAACCATGCGCACATTATCCAGATATTTTCAAGAAGAAATAAATAATTAAAAGAAGATGCAAGAACTTTGGGACAAAATCAAGCAAGCATTTGCACTGCAATTAAACAACCGGGAATTCTATAAAAAGAATGGACCTTGCAGAGCAGTAATCATACAAATATCATCAAGTCTGAGCTGCTTGTCACTACCTACATCCCAATTCTAATCCAGTTCACTGAGATAGAAATCATAATCGGAAGAAGGGTTACGATGCAAATCAGCGATATAAATCGGAAATCTATTGAATCCCTTGAACCGCTGGGAATCGATAGTGAATCAATCAATCGCACTATCTCGCATCGCATTCAGGATACCAAACCGATCCGGGATTCTTCAATCGGGCTCGCTTTATTATTAACCTACCGACAGAATAAACAAAACCGGACCTGGTAAGAAAGAAGAAGCCGTCGGCCGGGCGAGGAAACCCTAGCAGCAGCAGCAGCAGGGGCGAGGCGGCACTCCGGAAGCTTCTAGCGATTGAACTCGAAGCGAAGCAGCTCTCACCGAGAGGGGGACTGGAGAGAGCTAATTGGATTGCATTGATTAATAGGGGAGGGGAGGGGAGGGGAAGGAAGGCGGCTCGAAGCAGCTGTTTTGTTTCGTTTTGTTTTCCTAACAAACTTGAGCTTGTCTCGTTCCTATCTCACGCTGTGGGAAAGAAAAGGGGGGTGAAAGAAAGACGGTTGCTTTGAGGAATGAGTGACGGTCTGACGGAGAGTGTTTGGAATTTGGATGGAAGGATTTTTTACTGAAGGTAATAAGGGAAGGTAACAAGGAAGTAGGAACTGATACATCCTTATCCTTGCTATATATATAAAAACATATTGAAAAAAATGATATGAAATTACTATATTCCCCAAATAAGAAATCTAAGTCGTTGATAATTTTTTTGGATAAATCAAAGTCGTTGATGTACGTTAATGCCCGTTAACGTTCTCATCCCATTAAAATTAAAGATCCATATAAATTATCTCAATTTAAGGCCAATTATATATTATCTTAAAAATTTATTATAAGAAATAACAATTTCAGCCCAGAACAAGGCGTGAACTTTTTACTAGTCGTACCAAAATGAAAGCCAAAAATGAATATCGACTTTGTTAAAAAAAATTAAATGAGTCGATATTTATATTAATTCAATTAGTATTCCACTCATTTGTATAAATGTTTGGCCAAAAAAAAAAAACTCATTTGTTATTTATTTTGATATTATTCTTAATATCTCTATAACATTTTTTATTGACTAATCGAGTCATTTGTAAAAATGTTAAGCTTCCCGGAGTTTATAAAGCAGCTTCAAATCCATAGCACAATCCTAAATTCCTAAGTACAAAAAATATATGAGAAAAATTTTTCTGGATAACTATAAAAAGTTCCAAATTAAAGTTACAGGCACGTACTATATAAATTTTCCCTGAACTTTATTCTACAGCATGCCTTTCTTTTTTTTCTGAATTTACACTACTATTAAAGTAGCATTTTTCCTTCTTATTCGGATCTTTTGTAGCAACACTTTTATGGCAAAAGGTTATGATGAGTAAAATCATGGAAGCCTAACAGTTCGCAACATAAGTGCAATCAGAGAAAGAACCTTAGAAAATGTAATTTTTTATTTTATGTGATCCGATATGCACAACTCAAGTGTTGAAATCTATTATTAGTTCCTTGTATACTTGCTACACAGAAAATTGTAGGAATCTGGACACATATACTCTCTTCTGTATGGATAGACATCCCTCTTCACGTGGAGATCTTTGCCTCTGTCTGACACGTATAAAATTTGATATTTGAATGGATATATCATTAGCTACCCATATAACCATATCCCTCTTAGCCGAGCATTAACATTTTTATAGAAAGTTTAAAATACAATAGGAAACGTTATCTTTCTCTGTGTATTTTTTATTACTTATTATTTTTTATTTTTTTGTCTAAGCCTATGGTATAATAATTTGTAAAGCTTTTGACGGTTGAAATTTAAGTGCTAATTAAAAAAAATTAAAATCACAAAAATAGAAAAAAATTATGGAAGTATTGTTTAATTTATAGATTGATTATGTTTTCAATTATATTTAATAAAGTGACGTTTGATGATTCTATAAAGACATATAAAATTACAACATAAAAAATGTATAAAATTAAAATAAGCTATCAAACTATGTTTGGTTGAAACTTGAAACACTACCAATCTATAATATATAAGTTAAGTAGTGCATCTATAATTTTTTTTTTTCATTTTTTAAGATTGCTTATAAATTTTTACAATTTTTTTAAAAATCTCATTGTCAACATTGTGAATAAATTGATCCCTCCTCTCTCTTCTAATAATAAGCAATCACCTATTGTTGTTAGTAAAATTTTATTGTATAAAAAAATTAATTAAATAAAATCCTTAGGGTACTGTCATTTTTATTAAATTGGTTCTTAAAATTTAAAAAGTACAAATTTAGTTTCTAAAGTGCTGATTTGGCCATTTCGATTCTTAAAGTTTGAGGGGTATAATTTCAGTTTGAAAATCCACTAACATTCCATTTTGATACATGAAATTCCAACTTATACTATACTGATCCCTACATTTAGGTTTTATAAAATTTAAATATATCATTATAAAAAAAATTATTAGTTAGCTTTTAAAAAATATAAAAAATAGTAAATAAAAATAATTTACATACTGTAGTACTTATTTACGATATCATTATGAATTGGATTAATATTAGGGGAAAGATCACTTGACGGTGCTTATATAGACAATCTTGACAATAGAAGTTTAATAAAATTTAAAAATGTTCAAAATGGAAAAAAGATTTGTGTATTATTTTGCTTATAGATTAATATTGTAAAAAAATTTCAATCAGTGTGAATATTGTTTAATAGCTTATCAAAATATTGTGCAATATTCTCATTTCTAATTTAATGAGTCTTTTAAATATGGACCATCAAATAACATTTAAACTAAATAAAACTAAAGAACATAATCAACCTCTATGTTTAATAGTTACCATCCATAATTTTTTCTTTTTCAGCATTTTTAAAAATTAATAAAAATTTCATTGTTCAAAATTGTTATGATAAGCATTGTAAATTAACTTCTCTTCGTATGAATATCAAACTATTTATAATAATAAAAAATTATAAATGAAACATGAAGGAGCAAAATTATGTGGAATAAAACTTTATATATTAGAGTTATTCAAATTTATAGTATATATAACCCTTTGAAGAAAAGAATTAAAAATAACTAATCAACCAAATGTTGCTGAAGCAACGCGAGGCCTCGACCCTAGTTATCACATAATATGGTCTTAACAGAGGCACGCATAAAATGCACCCCATTTGGTTTTTCATTTTTCCCCCAATATTTCTTTGAATTTATCAAATTTCTACTTAGGGTCCTATCATTGAGCTACAAAAATAATTCAGAGGTGCACCTATAAGGTGTACCCGGTATATTTTTTGGGGAAGCTTTAAAACTTCAAAATTTTGAAAACCCAGAGACCCAAAAATGCTCCTATAAAGTATTTAAATGCAATTTCGTGAATATGTCAGGTTATATATTCTAGGCCTCATCTGT
Organism: Cyperus esculentus; assembly: GCA_030179965.1. Lineage (NCBI taxonomy): Eukaryota > Viridiplantae > Streptophyta > Magnoliopsida > Poales > Cyperaceae > Cyperus > Cyperus esculentus. The sequence goes on along the minus strand of JASGLE010000010.1, from coordinate 2,308,427 downwards.
GAACACGGTGCAATTATATCTCACGAAGATGTTTCAAATTATTTCTTCAGCATATTTACAAAATTATACGCGTAAGAATTATATGTGCAGGTAATAATACAATAAAGTACTTATATTTGAATTTGTTCAAGTTTTAAGCAAATTTTGTGAATTTGTTCTAGTTATAAAGGAAATTGAGGTCTCATTTTATATACTTATAAACTCATTTGAGAACAGTAATGTATGCATTGCGTCTTATCCCAATATGGTACAACAGAAGCACTTAAAAATAAGGTTTGCTGAATTTGCTCAAGTTTTCAAAGTTACTGACTTTATCATTTGTGTCGTAAATTCATAATGTCATGAAAACTAGGTATCAAGAATACTTCAAAAATGTGTTCTATTGGGAAATGACCAATTTTTTTCTCTTTCTAATCACCATAGTTAAATTGGTTAATATTCTCTCTTTCTTTCTCATGTTCTCTCAAATTTTGTGTAATTTTCACTCTTTCTTATTCCATTGTACATATACAAGTCCTTGTCCCTAAAAAAAAATGTTTATTGCATGCCGAAAATAATTTTCAACTAAAAATATATTAGAGAATGGATAAGAAGGATTTTTAAGGGGACACAATTATCACCTCCCCCACATACTTGTAGCTCATTTCATAAACAGTAGAGATCCATTGGTAATATTTATCTTAACAATCTTGACCATAATACTTTTGAAAAATTAAGAAAAAAACTTCATAAAAAGCTTAAAGTGAAAAGAAAGTTTATGATGTATTTATTAAACTTATAGATTGATAATATTTCGAATCTCAATCAATTTGAATATTGTTTTACGATTTATCAATATTTTATATATTTTTAATAGTTGTAATTTTAATGGGTCTTCAAAGAACAATCAAGCATCACATAAATTAAATATAATCGAAAACATGATTAACCTATAAGTTAAACAATACTTCCGTAAAATTTTTTCTGTTTCTAAAAACTTTTAATAACCTTTTTTCAATTTTTTTAAAATTATATAATCAAGACCGTCAAGATAACCAATCACCAATGAATCCCTCCTCTTTCACAGATAAATTAACAAAAATGTTAATGGCAAATAGCGAACAACGAACGAAAATGTCAATGGCAGATTGCAAACACGAACACACCTTTACCTGCGTGCCTATCCTCTGCTGCGCAGTGTTGTACTGCGCACCGAATCAACGATGCAGATTATAAGAGGCCTTTTAAGACTGGGTTACACGAATCTCAAAGCAGATCCAACAGGTAAAGTACAGCGCAGTAGGATACTGCGCTCTAGAGGATATGAATTGCCTTTACCTTGATGCTCAGTCAGTCCAATCTAGCTATCACACTGACATCTCGGGCCCACTGTAAGGATCGCTCGTCCGGGGGTCGTTCCATCTGATTTTCCCATTTTGCCCTCTCACCCGAACAAAGTGCCGAGAGAGAAAACAACAGCCTCCCAAAAAGGCCGAAATCTAGCTAGGGTTTCAGACCTTCCCCAATCCTCCCGCTGCGAATTTGCGATCCTTGCTTGGCTAAGCTAACGAGGCGAAGAGAAGAGAAGAAAAGACAGCGATGGCGATGGCTGCTCTGCGACGAGAGGGGAAGAGATTCCTCCTCTCCCCCAACCCCGCGATCGCCGTCCGGTCCGCGATCCTCGGATCCGAGTAAGATCGCATCTCATCTCCAGATCCTCCTTTATTGTTCCCGCATTTGTTGATCCTGTTAGATTTCTTGGATCGGATTCGTAGAGGACCCGCTTGTCGATTGAGTAATGGCATCCGTTCCCGGTCATGATGATGATAATAATAATAATAATAATAATAATCTGTGTTCATTGGAGATGATTTTAGATGTTTTTTAGGAAGATTTATGTTGCGGTGGTTATGCAAATTATTTGTGATTGCTGGGCACAAGATCCTGAATCCGTTTTATTAAAATCATAGTGCTAATTTGAGCTTGGTGTATATATATTCGTTCACATAATTTTCCTTTCAAATGATTTGTTATCTAATTGCTAACATGTTTCAAATTACAGTGAGCTGACAGCTCCGCTTGGGGCACGGTCCATTTCCACTCAAATTGGTAAGAATGATTCTTTTTTTCTGCATGATGGGCCAAATTAGTTTTAAGAAATTAACATTAGATGTGAATGCATGATTTGATTTCTCACGCATCTTTGCGTTGTGCAGTGAGGAATAGGATGAAAAGTGTTAAGAACATTCAGAAGATCACAAAGGCTATGAAGATGGTTGCCGCGTCGAAGCTCAGGGCTGTTCAAGTCAGAACGGAAAATTCTCGCGGCCTCTGGCAACCTTTCACTGCACTTCTTGGCGATACCCCGAGTATGACCCAGAACTCATTTCTCTGCTTTACATGGTTAATTTTGGTGTTCACAGTTTAAGCTGATATGGTTTCTTTTGAAATCGTAGGTGTCGATGTAAAGAAGAATGTCATAGTCACAATTACCTCGGACAAGGGTCTTTGTGGTGGTATCAACTCTACATCTGTTAAAGTCAGCAAGGCTCTTTACAAGTTGACTTCTGGTAATTCAACAGTGCCTTTCTTTCCCTTTCTATGAGTGGGTTCCGGTATATACATCCCTTGTAGCAGCAGAGATGGTTGCTAAGAAAACTTCATCAAGCACACTGACGCTTGACTTTTCTTTCTTATACTTGTTTGCTCACAGGACCTGAGAAGGAGACCCAGTATGTGATATTGGGTGAGAAGGGAAAGGTGCAATTGATTCGTGATTCCAGAGAAAGGATCGCACTGACTGTTACTGAGATCCAAAAGAACCCCCTTAACTACACACAGGTATGCATTTTCTTTCTTCTTTCCTCTTTTCTTCCTAATGTACAAGTCTTCTATCCAAAATCCTCTCTGCCATGGGCTTTTTTTTTTTTATTATTCCCTAGTGCTGGTTCTACTACGACGAGGTTCCCTTAGCTGTTCAATTTTATATGTATGATATCTGGAACTGTATACATGTATTCTCTGGAGTTTTCTCTAATCGTATGGTTGACATTATAAATTTGTTGGATTCCAATCTTTCCATGTCAATGTGTGTTTTTTTGCCTTGTTCTAGAATTTATTTGAAATAATATACAGTGTAAAATGGTATACAATGAATAATGTGGCCTTTTGCTTCTTTTGTCTCTATTTCTGTTTTCTCTTGTCAGGTTTCTGTCTTGGCAGATGATATTTTGAAGAACGTTGAATTTGATGCTTTAAGAATTGTCTACAACAAGTTCCAGTCTGTTGTCTCTTTCATTCCTACCATCTCCACTGTTCTTTCTCCTGAGGTTAGTGACACTTACATCTCAGCTCCGTATCAACAAAGTAATAGTGACAAAGGACAAAGAATATCAGTATAACTATTTGTATCTTATTATAGGCAGTAGAGAAGGAATCTGAAGCTGGAGGAAAATTGGGTGATTTGGACCTGTATGAAATCGAAGGGGGCGAGACCAAATCTGAAGTGCTCCAGAACCTAGCCGAATTCCAGTTCTCCTGTGTAGGCTTCTGTTTATTTCTGTCCCCCCCTCTTATCTTACTTTATCTTTCTGTTTTTTCTAATTTATGTTTCCCATATAAACTCGACTAAAATTGTAAACCAATTTGGGTACAAGCTCCTTCGGTTCAGGTTTTTTGTTACAGAACAATGACACATTGGCTACCTAATGGAAGCCTATACATTGCACCTTTATGGCAGTTTCAATTCCTCTGTATATAACACTATTTAAGAAAAAAAAAAAAGAAAGAAATGTTGGGTGTAATATTCTAATTTCTCCACTGGGCATCACCTTATGCTGGAAGTGAATTTATTAGATGTCACTTGTGGTCTGGTCCAGGTGATGTTTAATGCTGTTCTGGAGAATGCATGCAGTGAGCTGGGTGCTCGTATGTCTGCTATGGACAGTTCGAGTCGCAATGCCGGAGAAATGCTTGATCGTCTCACTCTCACTTATAACAGGTATCCCTCCTCCCCATTAAGACTCACAGACACCTGGCTAAGTTTGCACAAAGTTCCACTGCTAAGAATCAAACATGCATCCGTTGCTTTGCTTTATCCGTTCCATTTCTAATTGTTAGATCTTATCCTAAAATAATTTGTTATTGCAGGACCCGTCAAGCATCGATCACTACTGAGCTTATTGAGATCATATCAGGAGCATCTGCTCTAACTGGCTAGATGGGCTAACAAGGATATCGCATCATGTTTTGCCTTTATTACCTTTTTTTGAAATTTAGTCAATAAGCATCTGGCGAACACTTTTGTTTTTAGGCTTTTCTTTTTCTTCTTCTTCACCGCATTGGTATGTACCAGTTGCCTGGAAAGGAAACAAGATGTTTCATAAAAATGAGCAGCGAGTATCTGTGGACTCGCTTTTTCTTGTGTCTGTTCAATGTAATTACTATTTCTCTTTTGATAAAATTATTTCTATTTCTTTTTATTTATTAGGCTTAATTTTTGGTGTACCCATCAAAGCTTGCTTAATTGCCAATATCCCCATCATCATACTCTAATATCCTATATCCCCATTAAAATTTAACTTTTCTTTCTATTATCCCCTTTCATTTATAAAATCCGCTATTAATGTATTGTAAATCATTGAAATTACATTTTTACCCTCAATTTAAATTGGAGACGTCCTTTCTAAATAGAACTATAGAAGCCCTTGCTGATATGCTGGCATCTGACAATAGACTTTTCATTGAGGACGAGTATTTATCCTCCTCACTACTTCCTCTCATTGAGCTGACAAGGATAAATACTCTGATTATTATCCTTTCAAAGCAGATAAAGATGAATAATGTTATTATATTGCAGCTTTGGTTCAATTTGTTTAATACGTTTGATTTATGCATCGATAAATAATGGGCGCCTAATGATACTATCGCTAGATTAAATGATAATATTCTGTTGTTGTTATTCAATCAGCTTGTATCTCCATCTTTAATTCATCCGAATTTTCTGCAAATGAGATTCTTCCCATGTCCTCACTAAATTGGCATTTTCTTAAGGTATAGGCAAAATGGGCGGTGGCTGCATGATTTTCTTTCTACAGCTTGTTCTTTTGCCAGCATATGATATAAACAAGGAGTTATATTTAAAAAGAACATCTCCAATATAAGTGGAGGGTAAAAGTGTAATTTCGATATTTATCATACATTAACAGTGTATTTTTATAAATAAAGGGGATAATAACAATAAAGTTAAATTTTAATGGGGATATAAGATATTAGAGTGGGTTGATGGGGATATTGGCAATTAAGCAAGTTTTGATGGGTACACCCAAAATTAAGCCTTTAAATTATTCTCTCTTAGCACTTGTTTGCTTACTAGCTAGGATTATAACATCAACGGGGATCACTGGCCAATTTCAGAAGGAAAATAAATTTAGATTTAAAATTCAATGTTACATTATAATCATATGCTATATTTGCAAGATAATATGAGACTCAATAATTTAGTATTTCGACAATATTAGGAAAAATCTGTGACTTGAAACATCATATAAAAATATTTATATTTGCTACTTATTGTGAAGCTCTATTGAAAAAACAAAAATATATATGGGATTCTGCGTTTCACTATTTTCAAGTTATTTGAGATTTTGAATAATTGATCATGAACCATCGAAAGGTTTAGCATCTGGTTCGATATTACACTCACAAAACACAAATTTAAATGCTAACTCTGTTAAAATATTTGTTTGTCCGAATTATTTGTTAATAACTTAATATACTCGTTGCTCAATTAGTTCAGCTCACAACTCTGGGTCGCTGTTGGTTAACATGGTTCTTCGACATGACTATGTAAACAACCCTAGTAACACATTACCAGCCGGATAGATATTGAGGTTTAAAACTGATTTAAAATACTTAATTAAATCCGGGTCCTGTTAGTCACTTTGTCCAAAGTCCAAAGTCCAAACAAATCCTTCGTAAGTTGGAAAAATAAAAAACGCTAGAAGGAGGGCTCGAACCTCCGACCTTATGGTTAACAGCCATACGCTCTAACCAACTGAGCTATTCCAGCTTTTGATACTGAGCTTCCTAACAAAATAAATGAATCTTTATCACTGCTATACCTGTTAATTATGAAACAAAGTCGTTAATGTTCCCCTCTTATGCTAAAACGGGAACATTCAAAATGGTCGTCATATGTAATGATTATGAGGTGATTAATTTAATCTTAGTGCCAAGAAACAAATTGGTAACATTTTAGAGGACAAGATTAAGACACTGCATGCATGAGCTTTGATCTGTTGATTTGTTGCTCTGTTTTGGTGTGTCGATACATGTTGGAATGCTTTGTGCAGTAATCGTGCACTCAATTTAAATGAACAGTTCATATGGCAGCAACCCGTAAACATTCAATTTTGCAAAGTGCATAGCTCAGTTTAGACCAACATTTTTACCAAAAACTCTGCAGTTAATCTTCGTATCAGTACAAGTAATTGGAAGGGAGGTGATAATTTGAACAACATTGCATGCATGCTATTAATTGGAAGGGAGGTGATGATTTTTATTTATCTCCCAATACAATTTTTTGTTGAAAGTTTGTTTACAATATGTAACAAACACTTCTCTTGATTGTAATGTATATATCCCCAATCATGCAGAAGACATATACATGTACGATGGAAGGAGAAATATTAAAAAAAATCTACTCAAATTTTGATAGCATGAAAGAGACGGAGAGAACGTTAAGCAATATACTTAGGGGATGGATAAGAAAGAAAATTAAGGGACAAAGATCATTGCTTTAGTTGAAAATAACTATATATTTTCAGCAACCACGGAAAGTAGCAAACTTTTTTTTGTTTTTTGATGATTTAGCAGACCATATTGCATATATACTAATTTGTTGAGAATAATAACACACATAATTTAAATTGTATAAAATGAAAAGCAAGCAATTATACCATTTCAGAGCCGATAATATAAATCAACAACATATATGGCAAGTCATTAAGCAAAATAATATCTGAATTGCTTAAATTAAGAACATGTTTTGTTCAACATAAAAAATATTCGAGACTTAGGCTGTGCCTTACTGCCTTTCATTTTCCATTCTTTTTTCGTTTCATCTTTTTGTTCATAGCTTGGCTACTGTTTTCGCCTTCTTTCTTTACAAGAGATCATTATTCATCTACTTTGTAAAATTTTCGTAAAAAGATTAGACCACTCGACCTTTGGACAATCATTTCTTTGTCTTGTAAAATTCTACTTCTTATATAAACAGACAATCAACTAGAGAAGATTTGCCACTACCAAGCTCGAACACAAACAGCTTCTTCGCGAAAGACTGAAAGTTGTGACTGCTTTTACTACAGTGACATAGCCTTCAAAGACAATATAATACACTCAAAAGTCAAAACTAATTTTTATGTTACATAAACTAGAAGTTGAATACTTGGAAACTTCAACTGAACTGAACTGCTCACTGAAGTCTAAGACAGCTTCTGGCCTTTTCTAAATAAAAGCCATCTATAAATAAAATCAACTCACTGCAAAGCTTAACAGAAAATTGCGACCGAGATGGTAGATCTCGAAGTGGTTTAGCTTTTGGATCTACAAGTAGATCTCATATTCATTTCAAAATAGCAGCTACAGATACAGCAATAAAAGTATGCATCATCCTTAGTCCTTAAGACTAGGCATTATTTAGGGGCACAATATAACACTGCAGTGCCCTTAATCTTTGGAGGGTTCATGTGAACATATTGCCTACATAAAATAAAGACCAAAAAATTTCACCGCAGTGCATCATCTACATAAACTAAGATGATGCAATAAAAGTATGCATCATCCTTAGTCCTTAGACTAGGCATTATTTAGGGGCACAATATAACACCGCAGTGCCCTTAATCTTTGGAGGGTTCATGTGAACATATTGCCTACATAAAATAAAGACCAAAAAATTTCACAGAAAACTAAAAGAACAGCACAACAAAAGAAAGAACTAACAATTACTACAACTTGACAACCATGAGATAGTCCCTAACATGTAACAAAGTATTGAGCCATCTACGATCTTTTGTTGGCATAGTCAGGCTGGTCATTCAAATCATCCCCAAGAAGATCATCCTGGCTATTAAATTGCTGACCAGTACTGTTACTGCCAAACGAAAAATCATCATCATTTCCGTCCATGGCACTGTTCCTGCCATATCCACCTTGGCTACCACCAAATCCACCACTGCCGCCACCGTATCCACCTTGGCCACTACCGTATCCACCAGCAGCTCCAAATCCACCGCCGCCGTATCCACCTTGGCCACCACCATATCTGCCACCGCCACCACCACCAAAGCCGCCGCGGAATCCACCAGCACGGTCATTGGCATAGTTCACTCTTACCATGCGGCCATGAAGGTCCTAAAGAGCAACTTGAGTTAAAATACTTTTCTGGCACATGCTTGTTTCACAGTTTCAGATAGAGATAAAAGGATAGAAAGAGATGACACTGTCAATACTTGATACCCATAAATTTATATATAATACAATGTGTAGCACACAGATAACAAGGAAACTGATCCCTAAAAGGAGATAAACATCAAAATTAAGCAGGATATCCAACTGTACTATACATACTGGTATCTTTCTTGCCACAATATTGGCATGGTGAACACATGCTGAATCTAAGGTCACACAATACTAACTAAGCAGCTGGTCAATTTTGCAAAAAAAAATCAAGTTTCTTTTTGCATTAGCACTAAACTACCTTTCCGTCCATGGCACCAATAGCAGCCTGTGCCTCTTCAGCAGAGGTGTAAGTCACAAAGCCAAACCCCCTCGATCTACCTGATTCTCTATCTAGTATAACTCTAGCTGTGGTAAGAAAGAAGAGCAAGTTATTACAAGAAGTGCTTGCAAGAGAAAACACGATTCTGAGAATAAATCAGTTCTCTCTCTCTCCAAATTGTACAATTTTGTTTGAACAAAACAAACATTTTATAGACATAACATACCAGTTCAATTAAAAACATTATTCCTGAATTCATACAACTTACAATTCACAATAGACAATAGCAGTTACAGTTGTAACTAGATGTCAGAAACAGCCCAACAGAAAAGGCAGAGTTAAATTCTATTATACCTTCAACGACTTCACCGTAGTTGTTGAAAGCATCTTTCAGTCCCTGATCATCAGTTCCATATGAAAGCCCTGCAAAATAACACAACAAATTAACCACATTAACAAGCAATTTATTATAATTATGCTTGTCATGACCAAACTTCATAAACATATCATATTTTATTTCATAAGAATACATCAATATAATACCTCCAATGAATAGCTTAGAGGACGACATGCATCTGATCGACTGATAGAGTGATGGACTGGTAGAAGCTGACTGCTTTATAAGATTCCCAATTTTACTAACGAAAGCCATGGTTAATCAACCTGCAGATACAATCACAGACAGTAACAGCATTAGTAAAGTACAATCAGAAACAAAAGTGTTTCAGATTTAGCGAAGGGATATAGCATTTGATTGAAGATAGTTGGGAACTTAAACATGCATATTTTTCTTTGTAATGAGGTCAGTTTTGGTGCTGGTGATGGAACACAAAAATTTTTTTATAGAAGCAACATTTTATTTATTTAAGTTGTGCTTCCTCAGACAATATTTACCTTTTAATTAGTTTTTTTCACACATTTTAGTCTAAACTATTTTACCATTCAACAATATCAGAGTACATCTACAGTGAATTTAAATTGCCCAGCTATTTAAATTGAGCTTCTTTTGTCATATAAACCAAGAGAACTATCTGAATCATAATAGCAGCTCAATGATTCTCCTAATACAAAAACATATAACTAATACCAATTAATACCTAATTTAAAAAGGTAAAAAGAAAACTAGTAAAGAACTTAAACGATCCGATGTTCTGACAACGGTTGCTAATTTGCTACACACACAAATGCAGGTAAAACTAAGAGTGCTAAATTGACGAAGTACACTAAGCTACTGCAACATTTTCTGACCAAAACCGAAACAATAAAGATCAGATTGTATGAATTCAGGCCTAGAAAGAGTACCTTCACACTTCTCCCAGCAATGCCCGAGTCGATTTGGGAGCGAAAAGGGAGTGAGAGGGTTTTAGGATTTGGGAAAAGAACAGAAGAGGAGCGAGAGTAGGGTTTTATGAGCTGCAGTGTACTCGAGAGTTTATACGATCGCGTGAGAGATCGTGACCGTTGGTAGGTTCTTTTGGAGAGGTAAGGACCGTCCGATCGGAGGGATGTATGGTGAGAACTGAGATATTTTTCGGTGCAGCGGTGTGCTCATCCCCTGAACTTACTGCATTGTGCAGTTCACAAGATCAGCCGTTGGGTCATCTCGAGATCTACGCTGCTACGAATCTCGAGATTATCCAACGGCTGACTTTGTGAACTGCGCAATGCAGTACAGCAGGGGATATGAATTGGTGAGGCAGGCTCTTGACTACATAGAGGATTCATTCATTGTGGTCACGTTTGTTTGTTTGTTTGTGTATTTATATATTCATTGTGGCAATCTCTACTCTGGCTAATTCCTAAATCCTAATGGAAGATCGTAATTTTGGGGGCGGCATAAGAATTAAGAAATTGAGGAAGGATGCATGAATGGAAACGGATGGTAGCTCAGTTGGTTAAGAGAGAAATCTTAGGACTGTTGTTTACTCAAAGGCTGATAGCTCGATACCCGCCCACACAACTTTGCAGCTGCCGCAAAGATTTCGAAAAAAAAAAAGAGAAAGGATATATGAAACATGGAGAAAAAAATTGGATTATGAAAGAGTATACAGAACGTAATGGAAATTGAATATGTATTTAATTGTACTTTTTTATTAAGGAGCTAATTAGTGTTTCAAGAGATGTGACATAGTTGAAGCCTATTTGATTGATTACATGTTTAGTAGGAAATCCAACAGTTCAGGACTTATCTTTTATTTGTTTTTCTTTTAATAAAGGATTGGATTTTACTTTGTCAATATATTTTATTATATTTAATGAGACTATTGTCTACTGCACAATTGCATTCTAATGTTTTTGTATGTTTTTGAATGTTAAACCTCAATTTCCTGATTTTTTTTCATTTTAATGATTCTTCTTTCTCTTTTTTCTTCTATACTGTAAAGAGATAACGCTTTGCTTTGAGCTAAAATTGTTATTTTTTATAATAAATCTTTAAGATATTATGTAAAGGGTTTAAATTGAGAAAATTGATATGGGCCTTAAGTTTTAATGGGTTGAGACATTAAAGTACGTCAACGGTGGTGATCAATATAAGTAAACAATCAACGGCAAATATTTATTCCTTAGAGAAGATAGACCTTCCATATCAAAAAATCCAATATACTTTCATTAAGAGTAAGGATATAACATGTATATCACTTAAAATTCATATATTTTCGTATGATATTAATCCATAGTTACGTATGCACAACTTACTAATTATAAATTATGTATAGTCACAATTAAGATGCATAATAATTGCAGACTTCACAACTCACAAGCTATTAATTTGCCCATGTCACAATTATATATGTACACCAAGTAACCGACAATGCCTTGTTATTTCTTTCTTTCTTATTAAAAATGGAGCAATCCAAGTATCCAACTTGTCGCCCTTCATGAAAAAAAAATATATAATTTCCTTTGAAACAATAAGAGATAGAGTTAATAATAAAATTTTGACACGAGCTATATATATATTTGCCCATGTCATTTTCTGACGTTTGTCACTAAATTTCCAGTCCAATTTTTATTAAAATTAACACTTGCTATATATATCAATGTAGTTATTCATTGGGCACTACCTAGCGTCCATACAATGAACATTCATAAATGTAACAAATAAGCTGACAAATGGAACCCAATAAACCCAATTTGTAACCATTACACTCACAAAAAGTAACCTATGGACGTCTATTGTGTGCAGGGGCACCTTGGCCCCTCGTTCGCCCGGTAGAAGTTACTGAACTCCTGTTTTTTGGTATAAATCAAGTTTATATATTGTGTAATTTTTTGTTAATTTGATGTCAAATTTCATTTTTCTATATCAAACGTAGACAATGGTTAACAAATTAAATATTTTGTTACTCAAGTATACAATTAACTCTTAATCATAATAATTTTTGTTGAATATATATAGAAGTCGTATATATATAATAGTTACTTTTTATCGTTTTAACTATGGATTGGCCTCTCTAAACTCCCTTTTGGATTAAACCTTAGAACATTGGAACCATGACTCGTCTCCCTGGCCCCCCCTTTCATACTGATTCTGGATCCGCCCCTGATTGTGTGGACTGTGGACACGTAATGTTTCCTTATCCGTGCTTGCATCACCTGAGACGCTTACCTTTCATTTGCCTTTCAAATACACATGCTCTAGTCTTGATTTCCCCACTACATTACATTACAACATATTGACAATAATAATAGAGAGTGAGAAGTGTTCAATAACTATCTACTTGTCTTGCAACAATATAATATCAATGATTCATGATAAAGCATATATACAATTGCACAATTAAGTCTTACAAAACAAAACAAAACAAAACAAAAGCAAGTCTTATCCATCCCTCCATCCATCCGCATGTGAGCCACCAACCATCTCTAACCCTTAAACAACCTCTTAATTTATTATTGCATAACATAACACTTCACAAACACATGCGTTAGATGACAGGGATCTATGAATTCATATCCTCTGCTGCGCAGGAAATTATGCGCAGCGCTCCAACCATTGGATATGCTTTGAGATTCGTGCAACTCAATCTCAAAATACACCCCATCTAATCCTCATCGTTGATTCGCTGTGCAGTAAAATACTGCGTGACAGAGGATAAGCACGTGGGATCTATCTATGTATCTTTCTTCCAAGCCGGAACAACATATTTTCCTTGCATTATTATCATGCAAATTAAGGCATTAGTGGACAGTGACTCATCAAAAAAATTCTTTTTTTTTTTTTCTTTGTCGACGAAAAGCGACGCATTAACAATTTTGGCTTGGTAAATTGAAGCAAACTTTTCCTCTTCCTGCAAGTTATTGGATTTATAATTATAATTTTATCAACACAAGCTACCATATTTTACTCATGAAAAACATTATCTTAATGGCACAGAGTACGTAGTTACATACCTTGTCAAAAATAAAAAAAGGGAGAAAATTTATAAGCAAATCCCACTTTGAATTTGAATTGCTCTCCCAATAGTGGAGTGACGACTGTAAGAAAGTTTGGTCCTTCTCAATCAAGAGCAGATAATCATAAATGAGAAACATCTTGAAAAACTGTCTGGACGTCTATAAACGTGTACAAAATGTAACAGATATATGCCGAAATGTAACAAATATGTTACAAAATGTAACATATAGACACCGTGGACGGTTTTTCTATGGACGCAATTCAGAAAAGAAGAAAGATTTCAGCTTTGGATGTTTGCTATTCTGGGCCCCAGTTGGCAGTGGAACAGGAGAAGACAGAGTCACAGAGAGCCGGAAATCTTTTTCTCGGAGGAGGTCGTTCTCGCAAATTTCCCACGCGGAAGGAATAATACAGTGCGATGTTCTGTGATGGTTTAGAACAACTTTTTGGGTGGAAATACCAGCGTCCATAAAAAAACTGTCTATAATATTTATATATTACACTTTAGGATATATCTGTTAAGTTTTAGGTTGTATTTGTTATATGAACGTATGAACAACTTTTCGATGGACGGAAGATTTTCTCAATTACGATCGATGGCAGGCAGATTACGATTTTTTTTGACAATAGTTGGCCAGGGGCCAGTTCCATGAAAAGTAAGCAATTTTAATGGACTTTTTAGAAGGTAGGCAGAGGGAGGAATTGGAGGTGTAGATAAGAGTGAAAAAACAACAGCACGCCTATGAAAATAACATGTAATTACATAACAAAAAAAAAAAAAAAAACAAGAAATAAATAATAGCACCCATGACATGTTTTACATGAATTTGGTTTAAATTCTTTAACTTTGTATACCGTGACAATTAGTTATGGGGTCCATGACATTTTTTTTTTCTTAATAACTTGATGGGTAATGGCCATGGAGTTGGAATTTATGGAATTAAATATTGAGAAAATCTCGTCCCCTTCTTTTGTCTCTCACCAAAATTCTATTAAGATTCTAGTTTAAGATTCAAATTCTCATTAATTACATATTTATTTTGATTCTGAAAGTCGGGTCCCACCACTTAATAGTCAGATTTGTTGTATTGTAACATTATGGTAAATAACTGTCTGCGCAAATATGGTGTTCATACCTATCCGTCGGGGTGTTCATAGTTGACGTAATTGGTTGTCATACCTACGTATCGAAGATTTTGCGTGGGCCATCTAAGATTTCATGTTCTGATGAATGCTTCAGTTAGGACTGGTCCAACATTCCATACTTTGGTGAATGACCGTCCGCCTTAACTTGAGTATTCATACAATGTATTGTCGGATATTCATATTTATTATATTGGGGTATTCACACCTTATGTACAAGAAGATGTACTGATGAAAGGACATTTAAAGGGATTCTTCTGGGGTACAGTTAGCATTACTCTTAAACATTTGTGCTGCTTTGTGACCCATGTTTACACAGATAAAGAGCCAATAATATCTTTTCAAATGAAAAGGAAAGGAAGATGGGGAGCCAACAAACTGTTGAAACGTGCACGTTCTTTTGATTCCACCCTTGCAAGATTTTGTTCCCGAACATGTTCTCACTATTTTATGTACACTAACACATATCCCTCCCTGCAAAGCGCAACGTTCAAACCAAACTTTGTACTCGCTTTTGTATGGACCTCGTTTCAAATACTGTTGTGTGACAAAGAAGTTTATTTATACCGTTTCAAAAAAAAAAAAAAAAAGGACAAAGAAGTTTATAATTTATTTTGGTCATCAAGAAGTTTATAATTCGGAAAAGAAAAGTGTTTGGCTAAACGCATTAACGGCCAAAAGTAGTTATATTACGGAGTAGTAGCAAAAGTAATACGAAATAGTTTCATACAAGTAAGAGAACTGTGTAATACAGATATCAAAATCAATATCAATTGTATTAATTAGTATTCATACTAAATGTTTCGATTGGTACCTGAAGATCTGAGGTTTATGTAAATTTTTTTTTTTTTTTTAGAATGATGAGAACTCTAAGAGATTAATTAATTACGCACTACAATGAAATAATTGCCCTCAACAAATAGCGCTTTTTTTTTTGTATTATAATGAAAAAGTTGTTAAAAAAATATAAATTTACCGCTCTCCTAGTTTTTGTATGATAGACTGATAGTAATGATAATTTTTATAGAGTAACTGAAAACTAAATAAAATGTGAATATCTATTCTAGTTCACAATTTTATTATAATTTAAGTTTTTTAATGATCGTTAGATGCCCTGAATGATATATACTGTCAACAAAATAGCGCTTTTTTAAAAAATTTAAATCATCGTTAGAGAGGTATTTTAATGTGGTGGACAAAACTGTGAAATTCTGTTAATTTAAAAGTAATATGAATTTTACAGTTTTACTAAACTTGTCAAATACGGAGATAGTTTGAAGACAATGTAAACACTTGAAATCAAACCAAAAATAACTTGAGATTTAGTTTCTCTCCATTTCAAACAAGACCTTGCTATTTTAGCTATACGATGGAGGTTTGATGCTATTACAAATTTAGCGCTCAAATTTAATGCCAAAACTATTTTTCAAACGAATAAATAACGGACGAATCCTGCAGTGCCTTTTTCCCCCTTTAAGACCAACTTTTTCTTTATTATCAATTAATTACTTTCTCTTAATACAAAATGCCAAATTGCCTAAAAGCTTATACAATACACCAGTACAGAGTTATTAACCGAAAAAAAAAAAGGCAAAAATAAAAAAAATAAAAAACAACAACCAAGATAGATTTCTGCTGGTTATATCTAGTGTCCACATCGTTACAAAATTTGAGTCAAGTGTTACACAATTTAAAATAAGAGTTACAAATTTTATATATATGTAGACATGTGGATATTTAAAACGTAGACACTTGGAAAAGATCCATTTCCATTCCCTAACAAATACAAAAATCCCACTACTCATAAAAAAACAAGAATTTTACTCCAATACTCTTACAAAAAAAAATTTTATTTTCGATCTGACGATTATATATGAATATTACATATTATGAGATTCATCCGTAACCGATAAAATTATTTAAGTATGAGCATAGAAGTAATGTCCAAAAGACAAAATACACAAATTCCGCAGGTCAGAATGGGAAAATGTCCCAAGCAAAGCAAAGCAAAGGAAAGCGAGCAGAGCACTCAGTAAGTCCGTCCGTCCGTCCGTCAGAGACGTGCCCGCGCGGTCTCGAGGTGATCCAACGGCTGACATTGTGAACTGCACAATGCAGTAAGTCAGGGGACGAGCACTCCCGTCCGTCCCTCCGCAGTCGAGTCGAGTCAAGCTCCCCACAGAGTCACAGACAGACGAAGTAAGCAAGCTGCAAGCGCGGCCCAAAACCAAAAAAAAAAAAAAAAAAAGAACCGAAGACGCAGCAATAGCAACAGCAGACGACGCACGCCCAATTCATATCCTCCACCGACTGCGCAGTAAATCACTGCGCATTACTCTGGCCGTTGGATCTGCTTCAAGATTCGTGCAAATCAATCTTATAAAACCCACTCTCCAATCCGCATCGTCGATTCTCTGCGGAGTACAGCACTGCGCAGCAGAGGATAAGCACTCGACGACGCCGAGAGGAGTTCATATCCTCTACTGCGCATCAAGTTACTGCGCAGAGTTCCGACCGTTGGATCCGCTTCAGGATTCGTGCAACTCAATCTCATAAAGCCCCCTCTCCAATCCGCGTCGTCGATTCTCTGCGCAGTACAGAACTGCGCAGCAGAGGATGTGAGAAGCGCTCGACGACGACGCCGCCCACGCCCGGCCTCGCACGTTACACTTTCCTCTCTTCTCTTCTCCCCTCTCCTCAGAGAGAGTTTCCTTTCCTTTCTTTTCCTCCCACCAAACAAAACAAAACCCTCCATTCCCAACTCAAACCCTCGCTTTACATCCCTCCCTCCCCCTCTCTAATGCTCCGGCCACCGCAGATGGTGCGCCGCCTCAGATACGTCCTCCTCCTTTTTTCTCTTCTCTCTTTCTTCTCCTTTTGCAGCTCGGACGACCGCTCCTCGCTCCTCCGATTCAAAGCCGCCGTCTCGTCGGGTTCGTCGGATCGTCTTGGTGGCTGGACGGGTCAGGACGTCTGCGGCTGGGCCGGAGTCTCGTGCAGCAACCAGTCGAGGGTGAGTTCTTTGAGTCTCTCCTCTTTCGGGCTCAGTGGGAGCCTGGATGCTTCAATTGGGGGTTTGACGGAGCTCAGGGTTCTTGTGATCAGCTCCAATGCGCTGGCCGGCGAGATCCCGGCCGAGATCAACAGCCTCGGTAGGCTAGAAACCCTAGATTTGTCGCGCAACTCGTTCAATGGGTCGGTGCAGGTTTGCGCGTCGCAAAAGCTGCCGAATTTGCGGGAGCTGAGGCTTGGTTTTAATTATTTCAGCGGGTCGATTCCGGATGGCATCGGGTTGAATTGCCCCAACCTGGAGGTTCTGGATTTGTCTGGGAATTTTCTGGTCGGTAGCATACCCCCAAGCCTTGCGAAATGTGGCGAGTTGAAATCTTTGTTGGTCTCCTCCAATTTTCTGGATGACATCATACCGGTTGAGCTCGGTGGTTTAAGAAATCTCCGGACTTTGGACGTTTCCGTGAACAGTCTCAGTGGACCCGTGCCGTCGGAGCTCGGTGGGTGTGTGGAGTTGTCGGTTCTTGTCCTTTCAAACCCGTACAGCGGAAATGAGACCTCCCAATCTTCACTTAATGCAGATCATGAGGAATACAATTATTACCAAGGAGGGATACCGGCGAGTATAGTAAAATTGCCCAAACTTAGGGTTTTGTGGGCGCCTAGGGCAACCCTGGAGGGGCCGTTACCGGTTGATTGGGGTGATTGCGGTAATTTGGAGATGGTCAACTTGGGGGAGAATCTCTTTTCAGGGGGAATTCCAAATGGGCTGTTGAATTGCACCAATCTGAAGTTTCTAAACTTGAGCTCAAATAAATTGACTGGTACAATAAGCAGGGAGTTACCGGTGCCATGTATGGATTTATTTGATGTAAGTGGAAATCAGCTTTCTGGTGCGATTGGTACATTTGATTCTGGAACCTGTGTTTCACCAAAACTGCCTGCTGATGACTCGGCATCAGCTTACTACTCATATTTTATGAATAAAGCTTTTGCCCGCTTTGATTTTGGTTCTGGTCTTATGAGTTACCATAATTTTGGAAGAAATAATTTCACAGGTGGAATATCGACCTTACCGTTGGCAGGTTCGAAGTTAGGGAAGGAAAGAATTTATGCCTTTTTGGCTGATGGAAATAACCTAGCAGGACCACTCGGACAAGGTCTTCTCGCTAATTGCAACAACTCCAAGGGTCTAATTGTAAACCTGAGCAATAATTTCTTCTCTGGTGGAATCCCAGTTGAAATTGGTGCTTGTACCTCACTGAATGTGCTTGAACTTGCTGGTAATCAAATCAACGGTACAATACCGGAAAGCATCTGCCAGTTGGTTAACCTCGTCTCTCTTGACCTGAGCAGAAACTATATTAATGGTGAAATTCCATCCTCACTTTCAAATTTGCAACATTTAAAGCGGTTGCTATTGAGCCACAACTTCCTTACGGGATCCATTCCCCTCGGTATATCTATGTTGAAATCTCTTGAGGTATTAGATCTCTCCTCCAACTCTCTCTCTGGTCAAATCCCAGGCAACTTGGTGAATCTGCATAACCTCTCTACTGTTCTCCTCAACAACAATAAACTTTCTGGCAAGATCCCTAACGGGTTTGCAGGTTTGCCTGCGCTAACAAATTTCAATGTGTCCTTTAATAATTTATCTGGTCCACTACCTTCTAATGCCACCACGATCACTTGTAGCACTGTAATTGGAAACCCTAATCTCCAATCCTGTCATGTATACTCCTTTTCTGGTTCCCAGGGACAAGATTGGCATTCCCCTGACTCTAACAGTACAAACACTGCAAGCCCATCGACACAAAGCAATAATGGCTTTAGTTCGATTGAGATTGCTTCCATTACCTCTGCAACTGCCATAGTATCGGTTTTACTGGCACTAATTGTGTTGTTCATATATACCCGCAAATGTGCACCCAAAAGAAATGAGGCTGCTTCTAGGAGGCGGCGGGGTCGGAGAGAGGTCACAGTTTTCTCTGAGATTGGTGTTCCTATTACCTTCGAAAGTGTGGTACGGGCAACAGGAAGCTTCAATGCTAGTAATTGCATAGGAAGCGGTGGTTTTGGTGCAACTTACAAAGCCGAAATTTCACCAGGTGTACTAGTAGCAATCAAGCGGCTCTCAGTGGGCAGATTTAATGGGTTGCAGCAGTTTCATGCAGAAATCAAAACCTTAGGAAGGTTGCGGCACCCCAATCTTGTGACTCTGATTGGGTATCATTTAAGTGAGTCTGAAATGTTTCTAATTTATAATTATTTGCCCGGTGGTAACTTGGAGCGCTTTATTCAAGAGAGATCGAAACGAGTCGCAGATTGGCGAATATTACACAAAATTGCACTTGACATTGCACGGGCATTGGCATATTTGCATGATGGTTGTGTTCCTCGCATATTGCATAGGGATGTGAAACCAAGCAACATTTTGTTGGATAATGAATTAAATGCGTACTTGTCAGATTTTGGATTGGCAAGGTTGTTGGGCAATTCAGAAACCCATGCAACCACTGGTGTGGCGGGTACTTTTGGGTACGTGGCACCTGAGTATGCGATGACATGTCGAGTCTCTGACAAGGCTGATGTTTATAGTTATGGTGTTGTTTTGATGGAGTTGATTTCTGACAAAAAGGCACTTGACCCATCCTTTTCACCGTATGGTAATGGATTTAATATTGTGCAATGGGCATGCATGTTGTTGAGACAAGGTCGTGCAAAGGAATTTTTTATCGAGGGACTATGGGATGTGGGCCCACATGATGACATGGTCGAGGTTTTGCATTTGGCTGTAATGTGCACTGTGGATTCATTGTCAATAAGACCGACGATGAAGCAGGTGGTACAAAGGTTGAAACAGTTGCAACCACCAACATGATAGTAAGTGCAGTTCTGATAGCTTGTTTTGGATGGTTTTTATGGGTTTTTTTTGGAGATTTAGAAGGGGGGGAATAGAATAGATGTAAGTAGGTTTTAGTTTTTCCCCCTGGTTGAGTTTAGATTGCAACTTTGTAATATAGTCTGAATCTTTTTATTTGTTTTTCTCTTCCTATTTTTAACTTTTGATTGCTGGTTGGCTACTGATGTATCTCCCAAAAAAAAAAATGGGGAGCTGCAGATGTAAATTAAAAATATTAATTGATTCCAAAAAGAAAAATGGTCTTTCTCAGCTTAAATGTCATTAGCCAATAAGCTGTTTTGTTATGTTTGAATTCCTCAGTCAAAATGGTTCATTTTTTAATTCTTTGTGAGGACTCTTGTTGTTGTCTCACAGCCATTTTCCATGGGAAATAGGAAATTTCAAGGATCTGATGCTGTCTCTAAATTAACCTTATTCCCTCTTTTTTTCTTGACTTCTCATGTATTTTATTGTTTATTTTGTTATTTTAGACTGCGGGGTTTATTGATTTAAAATGGGGGGGAATAAATAGCTGCAAGCCTAACTTTCCAACTAAGTAATCAACTAATCTGGTTTGAATCTTTATCCTCTCACTTTTTCCTATTTTTTGGTTTGATTGCCTTTTTTGTACTGATGCCATCCAAAAAGGGAAAAAAATTAAGTTGCAGATATAAGATAAAATTTATTCTAAATCTTTGTCATTTTTGGTTTGATCGAATATTCATCAAATGTTGTTATTTGTTTTATAAATTGATAAATAGAAAATCGTTCCACATGTCATGCTATATAGAATGAGGAGAGATCAAAATAACCATGTTTTTGACGACCGATTAGTGACCGTGAAATTAAATCTTAAATAAATATATATTAAACTCTTCCATAGCAAAAGTAATTGATAGAATATGTTGTATATATCATATTTTATGTATATAAAAAAAATTATATTATTTTGATTTTATTTACGTATGCATCAAGCATTAACAAAAATCAGCAGTTCAAATTTTATGATTTTTTCTCCTCTGACTATCGAAACGATGTTAAAATTTAAGGGTAAATTTTCTAGCAGATCACTCAAGTTTACCTCAAATCCATAATTGGTCACTGAACTTCTATTTATCCATTTTTTGTCACTGAACTTTGATGTTTATCCAAATTTGGTCACTCCGTTAGTTTTTCCATCCAACTTAACGAAATAGTTAATATGACATCAATTTTATGATTTAGACATTTTTTTTTTCATGTAAAACTAAAAAAATATAAGAATGAAAAAATAACATATTATTTTTTTTATTTTTCTTCTAATATAATAAAATACTTTCACATTCTTAGACATGTTATAAAAATTGTGCACTTTATATGAAAACAAAAATAATAATAAAAATTTCAGAAAAAATTATAAATAAAAATAAATGAAAAGTTTTAAATTTGTCTTACATTCTCACATATAGTATATTTTATATGAAAAATAAATAATTTTTAAAGTTTAAAGTTGATATAAATGTTAATTATTCTGTTAAGTTGGATGGAAAAACTAACGGAGTGACCAAATTTGGATAAACATCAAAGTTCAGTGACCCAAAATAGATAAATAAAAGTTCAGTGACCAAATATGGATTTGAGGTAAACTCCAGTGACCTATTGGAAAATTTACCCTAAAATTTAATCATTTTTTTGTGTATATGTTATTGAGATGACTTAGAATACATCTAATAGTTTGGATTTACCAATTTATGTATATATAATAAAATTGTCACCATGGTCACTAATAATTATGGTTATTGGATCCCTCCTCATATCATACCTTTTCTATAGAAAGTTAAAAGGGATATTAAACTAGCTAGTTCTCAACAAGTTTCTGTCGTTCCTAGTTTGGAAATCTCAAATGTTCACTATAAGTTTCTGTACCAATCGTGGAACAACATGTTACTCGGTATATCTGCTATTGTCTTGTCTTCTTTGTAAAATAAAATATGGTTAATTTTGCTATGCATCAGATAAAATATGGGCCGTGCATTTTTCATGATCGGATGGCCATAATATGTCTTTAAGATACAATTAATGGAAGATGTTTGATAAGAACCGCTCAATTCAAAATGAAAGGTTGCTTAGCCGATCCACATAAAAACAATTCATCACATATCGGGTCTGTTTGGCAAATCAAGGAATAGCACTCGAATAGTGCTATCAAATTAGTGAAAAATGGACTAGTGATTGTTGGAAGAATAAAATGAAGAGTGATATTTTGAACTATTCGGATAGTAAAATTATTGTTTGGCAACATTTTAGTGGAATAGTTGAACAATAAGTATAGCTATTCCACTATTCTATCTATATGGCCGAATAACGGATTAGCCTATTCGCATCGTTTAGCTATTTTGTGTTTGATACTCACAAAAAAAAATAGAATAGCACACTATTTTGGAATAGACTATTCAAAATGGGTTGCCAAACTCACCCATAGATTATTTCCATTTTTTCCCATTTAATATTATAATCGAATATTCATCAAATGTCGTTGTTTGTTTCATAAACGATAAACACAAATCCTTGCAAAGAATGCACCATCTATATAATCTCAAAACTACCAATCATTCTACCTCTTCCATTAAACTAAAGCTAATTACTTTCAACAAGTCTCATTCGTTGTTAGTGTGGAAGCTCTTCCTAAAACTTCTGTACCAATCCTGCAAGGACACTCAGATGTTACCGGTACCTCTGGTACTGCCTTGTACGTCTCTACATCTGTTGAGGGAGCAAGCGTAACCTTAAAGCCATGGCCTCCTGAACCCACAATTCTTCTATACTAAAAACCCATAATATCCATTCTGTCATACTCCAGCCATGTGAAAATATCTGATTACTAAATGAGTGGAAAATGCTAAGAAAGTTCACACAGACAATTGTTTAGTCCTGCCTTTTACTTGCAAGTTGCAGTAGCTTAGAATTTTGGACTGGATTTAATAATAGTTGGAATGAAGATTGGTATAAAATGTACCAGTTTTCCTGGATAGGGGCAAAACAATCTACAAGAATATGCCAGGAAAGCAGAAAAATCTGAAGCACTATTAATTTACAAATTTCTCAAGTACAAACCTTCTCTCATATTAAAAAAAAAGAAAGAACTTTTATCTTTTTTTTTTTTTCATGTTTGAAGGAAATCTAACAACATAACTAAATCTAGAAATTAAACTCTAAATTAAAACCTTCATAGGAATCCACCTGGATTCACTGTTATATGCCTCAGGGGATTGGTAACATCGCCACCTCCAGCATGTTTCACGAATTCAGCAGGTGTCAGGAAAGTTCCATGGCAAACGCAGACTATTCGCACCTCGGCGCCACCTTTTCTGAAATTGTAAAGAAATCCCTCGATTGTCCTCCCATTTTCACCCCTGGTGGAAACACAAGGCATTTCATCAACCATGCTGCTCGTTCTTCCTAATGGATTCGGACTCGGTGCAGGTGTGACACCATTGACTCCACTTTGTGTGTTGCTCTTACTATCAGTAACTGCAAGACAATTAATAAATGAACAACAACAGTTATATTACAATTACCATGAAAAAATATGAGCAACAAAAGGATCCAAATCCTTATTATTTTAGTATATCACACTATTTAAACATCATTTTTGCCCTCTCCTGATGTTTCAGTTCATCGATTCAATTCCTTTTTTAATAAGGGAAATCAACAAAAATGATCATTAGCAAATATGTTGAGTATGGAGGCACTAGCTATAACAATATTTTCTATTATATCTCAAAATATTGTTACAACTACTACTTAAATACTAAACCTCCATATACCCCTAGCTTCTTACTACAACCTAACCTCCAATTCACTACTATCTCTTGCTTGGTTTGCTTCATCCAACTCCACACCCCTATTTATACTAGTTCTATGGAGAATTCTAGAACCTAGATATTTTTCCATAGATATTTTTATAGATAATTCTAGACCTAAGATATTTTTCTTATATCCATAATGTTCTAGATTATTCCTAAGAAATATCTAAACACCACATTACTCTAGATAATTCTTGATCTTGAGCTTGATGGGCTTGGGCCTCAGCGTTGATTCTCAACACTCCCCCTCAACGCTGACTTTGTACTATTCCGATTTTGGTACTCCGCGTCCATCCGGATCATCATACTTGCAACCTCGCCTTTGTGCTCGTTGAGCTTGGCACTCCTCAGTTATTTGCGATCGAACTTCCCGATGGACTTCTTGAACCCGCTTTACTAGTGGTCCCGGCACTAGTCTTCGTCGAGGTCCGACTTCTCGACGGATCACCGGACGGGCTGTAACTCCTTGCACCAACTCACGTCCTTCAGCTATAGTGACACTTCTATATGTCATCCTGACAGCATCACCCTCCTTGGTGATGACTTCCACCTTGGCGCTCTCTTGTGGCTTCTCTTCATCAGCCACGATGCAGCTTATGATTTCGGCCTCTTTTACGACTTTGGTCTCCTCATCGACCAATTCTTTAATTGGTTCTTTAAAAAACAATGACTCAAAGTCAGTTCTATTTTCATACTTACTTACCTCTTTGACATCTTTGATGTCTTCCATGAACGATGACTCGGAACTGATCTCTTCCTCCTCGAGATCACTGGCCTCCTCGACATCTATGCCATTGATGAAGGACCGCGATTCGACGTCTTCTTCCTCAAGCTCATCAACTTCTACAATGTCTCGTATATTGTCGATGGGCCAAGCCTCGATGTCGATCTCTTCTTCATCTTCTATGGCATCTTCTTCATCTTTGATCGGCCACGACTCCATGTCGAACTCCTCTTCCTCTGGCTCATCAACCTCAGCAACCTCTATGCCAACTACCGACTGTATTCCAACAGTCGCCACCCGCGTCCCAATCTTCTTCATATGGGACCTCCTCCGGCACCATCTCCACTGTGGTCACCGCGAGGCTTTCTTCATCTTCCATGATTGCAGCAGTGAGTGCTACTTCTGCATCCCACTCTTCTTCACAACCACTGCTCTCATGGACAATGTCTTGGCTTCTTGAGGTCGCCACATTACCATGGCCTTTCTTCTTCTTCCGCCAGCAATCTCGTGCATAATGCCCTCTTTTGCCACAATTATAACATCGATCGTCATCGTCTTCATTGTCATCGGATGAGTCTCGAGCTCCCCCTGAAGAATTAGTCTTCTCTTTAGGCCTTCGTTGCTGGCTAGACCTTCCTTCGGGTCTACCTCTTGACTTTCGGTCAGGTCGACCCGTCTTTCGGTTGCTGAACAAGGCCTCTTCTTCTTGCTTCAACGAGACTCCGGCCATTTGCTTCACTAGAGCCTCCTGGTTTGCGAGCATATTCTCCAGCTCCAATAGTGTTGGCTGCGTTGGCCAACCTTGGACGGCTGCTATGAACCCGCTGTACTCGGGTCTTAGCCCATTGATGAGAATCCTTCTCATCCTTTGCTCGCTGATCTTTTCTTCAGGGTCTATTTGAGCAATCTCACTACAAAGAGATTTTACTTTTGTAAAGTAATGGTTAATCATCATCTTACCTTGTGAGATTGTCATGAGCTCCTTCTCAAGTAGTTGGAGGCGCGCGTCGTTCTTCTTTGAGAAGAGTGTTGCTAGGGTATCCCAGGCTACCTTCGGCGTGGGCGCTTCTCTGATGTACTCCAGTAGCTCGTCTTCAACGGCTGTCCTGAGTACAAACATTGCCTTCCCAGCCTTGATTCGCCATTTCCGCAGAGTTTCGGCTTGCTTCTCCACGGACAGAGTTTCGGCTGGCTTCTCTGAAGCCTTCTTCTTTTTCGTTTTGGGGTCAGCAACCTGTTCCGATACCGTCTCTTCTACGGTATCAACTTTCGGCGGGGTCGTCTCAGACCCGCCTACTACCTCCCATAGGTCCTGCCCTTGGAGGTAGGACTCTATGCATGCCTTCCAATATATATAATTACTAGAATTCAATTTCTTCATTCCACCAATCGTACCTGAGAAATCCATGGCTTCAACTAGGACGGCCGACGTCTAGTAAGCCTTCTTGAAGATTTCTCCTCCACCGCACTTCGCAGTCCCGGACTGTCGTCAAGCTGCGGCTCCTTCGACAACTTGTCGATACCACTATATTGACTGGCGGAACACCGGCAGAATTCCGGCTCTATGCTTGACCCCTACCACCGACTCTGAACAAGCTCCGACAACTCCGGCTCTGATACCAGATTGTTGAGTATGGAGGCACTAGCTATAACAATATTTTCTATTATATCTCAAAATATTGTTACAACTACTACTTAAATACTAAACCTCCATATACCCCTAGCTTCTTACTACAACCTAACCTCCAATTCACTACTATCTCTTGCTTGGTTTGCTTCATCCAACTCCACACCCCTATTTATACTAGTTCTATGGAGAATTCTAGAACCTAGATATTTTTCCATAGATATTTTTATAGATAATTCTAGACCTAAGATATTTTTCTTATATCCATAATGTTCTAGATTATTCCTAAGAAATATCTAAACACCACATTACTCTAGATAATTCTTGATCTTGAGCTTGATGGGCTTGGGCCTCAGCGTTGATTCTCAACAAAATATATACCAAACACCAAAAGAGAATGTCCAACAACCACATCTATTATCACTAATCATTATATCACAGTATAAACAAATCTCCTCCTTTATGTGCAAGCACTTATTCAACAACCCCAAGCACTACACCAAACCACAACCGGGACGGTCATCCAATGAACACGAGCTGCACTAACACAAAAAGAACCAGACAACACGGAACAGTTAATCCTACATTACCAGTATAGGTCACCAAATCAGAATACGGAATACCCCTACTATATTTTTTATAATTATTCCCAGCCAGCACAGGTTGCGGCATAGCTCCTAAATTGTATTCAATTTTTGAAACGCTTCTTGCTAAACCCTTCCGCAAATTGATCTTGGAAGAAGCATCACTCCTCACAAAATTAAACTACAGTCGCCGATTCGCAGCTATTCTGCAGTATGTTCTATTAATCCATATTTTCCATGAATAGCACAACAAATTTGCTCTAGATGGTAAAGCATCACATGATTTCCTATCACACATTTAAATTCTGTTCACCCCTGAAATGGCAATTCATATAAGAATAAAAAAAGATACTCAGTTTGAAAATTGTCCACTACCTTGCATCGATTTCGCCTCGATCTCTGACGTACCGGCGGAACAACAACTCCCCTGCGATCCAAGAGAGACGGCCTTAACACTGAAAGAACTAAACCCGTTAACAATTCCCCCGCTCCCACCGATTCCATTCTGGCAACTACTCACGATCCCGAAGTCGATACAGTCCGACGATTTGTCCTTCGAACCGACTCCCCCTGATCTCATCGAATTCCTCCTCTCCAGCCGCTTCCTCTTCACCTCCAACCGTTTCAAGAACTGCATCTCCTTCCTCTTCCTCAAGGCCTCCACCGACTCCACGGGCAGAGAGGTCGTCCTCGCCAGCGACCCCGTCGGCACCACGGGGACAGTCACTTCCTCGATAACCTCGGTCTTCGGCAGCGGCAGGATCGACGCGATGGACGAGGACCGGATCAGATTGGTCTTCCCCTTCAAATCCACCCCAAAGCAGCCATTTGTCGACAGATCGAGACTCAATTCCAACTCCTCTGTAGTAATCACCGACTTCGACTTGGATTTCTCAAATCCGGTGCTGTCATTAAACTTATTGTTATTGTTATTATTATTATCATCATCCGGATCGTTTCCGAATCGCCCGAGAAAATCCATCGGCATCAACAACAACAACAACAAAATCAAACTCCAAACCAAACCAAATCCACTATATATATACGTATGTATAATTTATATATATGTTTCGGCAAGAACAAAAAGAGAATTATTATATCAATTCAGCAAGAATGAATTAATATAATCTGCTCCACTTCTTCACCTATAACAAAACTCTCCATTGGAATCAACCGCAATTGTGCCGTGTAACACCCCGCCCAGACATCCTCCCACTTCAATCAGTTAATCAATTTGTTCTAACAGTGGTAGAAATGCGAATGAAAGAAAGAAAGAAAGACAGAAAGAAAGAGCAGCTCAAGCTAAGAAGAAGAGAAGGGAAGAAACGAGAGGTTTCTTCTTTCTTCTTCTCCTCCTCCTGTAACAATAATAATAATAATATCTCTGCCTCTGCCTGCCTCTGGCCCTCTATCAAGTGGCATTAAGAAAATGCATTAAAATCAAGGGCGATGGATTAATGAAATGCTCCGAACGACCCTTTTCGTACAGCCCGAGCGCGTGCCGCTCCGGCACGTGTCCACCGGGCGGGACACGTGTTGGATGTTGCCCTTCCGCCTCTCCATGAGCCGCGCGAGCCGGCCCAGCCGGTACATGACTGAAACTTCCCTACGCGCCGCACCGGTACGTGTCCGTTTCGCAAAGACCACTACGAATTCATATCCCCCGCTGTACCAGCCGTTGGATTGTCTCGAGATTCGTGTGAAAGTGGATCTCGGGATGATCCAACGACCGATCGGGTGATTGTTTATTACTGTTTAGTTTGAGCCACGCGTTGAGTAGGGCGGAGATCTATGGGTTGGGTTTTGAGGAATGGACGGTCAGATGGGGGAGTTGTTGGGAGGAGTTTCGTTACGGAAGGGTTGGTATGGGGGAACGAACGGTCGGATGTTGTTTGAGGACGGAGCTGCGGGTGGTGAAGTGGTTGGATGGCTTTGGATCGGAATTCGGAATAGTGAGTTGTGAGTTGTGACAGTGTCGTGTTGAAAAGTCCAATTGGAAAGCGGGTCGGGATCTTGTACATCGATGACCCTAATGCGCATTTATACGTTGTTGAAACGCATTATTAATTAACCGAAATAAATAAAATAACACTTGTGTTATTATTTACTAATGAAAAGCCTACTCCTTACTTTGAGCTGAAATTGTTATTTTTTATAATAAACTTTTAAGATAATATGTAATAGGCCTTACACTGAGATAATTTATATGGACCTTTAATTTTAATGGGCTGAAAATATCAACGAGCATTAACGTACGTCAACGGTGGTGATCAATCTAAGTAAACAATCAACAGCTGATGTTTATCTATTGGGAAAGATAGACCTTTAATGTCAAAAAATCTAATATGCTTTTATTAGGAGTAAGGATGTATGAGTCTTTCCTCTTAACTTTGTCCCCCTTGACTTAGAACACGTACGAGTCTTTGTACGGTTAAAACATGCATTATCACTGTTAACATGTGTTTGTTGTTTGTCAAAATGAATTTTATCTAAAAATGCATGGGGATGAATAAAAAAGATTTTTAAGGGAGCAATTATCATCTCCCATAAGATAACACTTGTTATTATTCAAATTGAACTTATGAACTGCAAAAATATTTTTAATTTATTATTTACAAAACTAAAAAGAGAAAATAAAGAAAGTTATCTATTCGAAAATAATAATAGTAGAGTGATAATTGGATTGTTCTATCAAAAATAAAATAATTTGAATTGGATATTTTCGTGTTTCTATGCTGTATACCGGTGAGTCGGTGACCAGGAAATTCATATCTTACAACTCGTAATAAGGTTTCAGGAGTTTGACTATTATACTAACATTAGCATTTCGGACTAAAATGTTAATGCCTTAAAATTTATGTTATTATATCCGAAATCGTGATTTATGGTACTCAATAAATTCTTTATATGGAAATATTGGAGAATACAAAATTTTTTCATTTTTAGAGTTTTGTAAGTATTTGTTTTGAAATTTAGAAAAGAGCTCATAGATATTAATAAAATATTGATACTTGTACATGCTATTTCAAAAATGTAAAACAAATACTTAGAAAACTTTAAAAATAAAAAATTTTGTATTCTCTAATATTTTTATATAAAGAATTTATTGAGCACTATAAATAGTGATTTCGGACACGATAACAACAATTTTGAGACGTTAACGTTAGTATAATAGTCTAGCTCACGTTTTAGAAATAGGATATACATATACATTCATGCTGTATAGGGTTGGGATTTAGATTATGACGGGTCTGAACTCTTCAAGTTGCGTCGCCCAATTAAGACAGGTCCCCAAGTGGGTGACCGGGGTCAAATAAGAGGAGCACAGATGGCCGGTAAGGATTGCAGTTCCGTGCGTGGACCCAACCAACAGCCGAATTGATTGCAAAAAGGTCCGTTTCATTATTTGTGTTTGTGGCGGACTCATTCAGCAATGCCCACTCAAACTGTTTAATTGGTATCCGGTATCTTCATCTTCGTGTTTATAGAATTAGAATGATATAATTTATGCAAATTTGAAACTAGTGAATTGTATAGCATAAGTCTCAATAAACATAGATAAATTTGGACTTGGTTGCAAGATAATATAAACTTAATTAAAATAGTTTTTGTTGTTATGCTTATGTAGTGTTTTGTTATTACTTTATTGGAGAACTTAATTTTTTCATGTTTTGTTGTAAAATATCACACTTTCATAAGTTTTATTAAAGGTCTTAAATTTGATCATAATGGTTGTAAAATATATATATACATTTGTCTATTATAAGAGTTGTCAAAGCTCCTGAGAATGTGAGTTCATTGTTTGCATCGACAAAAAAACATAAAAAACAACTAATTGTAACTAAATAAATATAAATACTATCAACTGATGATAGCATTGAAAAAGTCCAAATCCTAGTTTAAAATCAAGATACAAGCAACCAATTGCTTATACTGTATATGTATACTTTATATTAAAATCAAGAAACAAAATATATATATCAATACAGATTTTTTTCTTTAATTTTCCAATTACAACTTGTATATAAAATTTCCTTGCAAAATTAATAAAAATTCAAATTGATACAAAACAATACCAACAACATGAATCTAGATGTGGAAGACTACAAATTTCACATTACATGAAATGACAAGGACGCAGAAAGAAAAGAGCGTTGAGCAAATAATGCCCCGGAAGAAAGGAGCGTAATGGGACGCCACGTACCGTGACAAGTTGCCAAGCACAGCGACATACAGACAGACAGACAGAGCTGCGGGGCACGTGTTTGTCCGGACTCGGCAGCTTCGCGCCTTCGCCCCCACCCCACTAACATAACACCAGCTGACTTCATATCCTCTGTAGCGCTGCGTTGTGTAGCGCAGGATGTCTACCGTTAGATCATCTCGGGATCTGCGCTACCTCGAATCTCGAGATAATCTAACGGTTCACATCCCTCCGTCCGCCTAATCGCCAACTTGCCGTTAGATCCAACGGACACGGACACAGACGTCGCCGCTGCTTCCACAGTTCCACTTGGTGCGCCGCGCTGCGTGCGCTGGGCAGAAGAGTTAACGGATGGCGTCAGTTGGAGTTAAATGGACGGAGTTATTATTTGGTTTGGTTTGGTTTGTCGCGGGGTAACGGGAGACGTGGACGGAGGAATTGGGATTTGGGGATGGTGGACGTGCCTGCCACGCGGCGGCAGGTAGTAGGAAGCAGAATGTGTCATTGACTCCTCATTGTGTATTCCTTCAAAAAAAAAAAAAAAAAAACTCCTCATTGTGCATTTGTGTGGGTGCGTTCAGGTGTTTCCTATTCATTGTGAGCCGTCGTCACATAGCTTACAAACTAATTATACCTTTTTTTTTTTTCCTTCTCTTTTTTGATAAATTAATAACTGTACTGCACAAGTAGCATCGCATTCTTTTTTTAAAAAAAAATATTAATTTTTGTAAACATCTTTTACCCATCAAATCAATTATATTCAAAAGAACCCGGACAATTTGCAAAATGTATAAATTTAAGAATATGAAATTCATAACCTACATTCTAATGCTTATATTTGTTGTGTATGCCTCTCATCTCACCATCTATTGCAGCAGGCTTGATATGGCAGGCTGTCAAGTATAGCAGGCGCTGATTGCAGGCTATGTTAAGGAGGAAGATATTTCGTATTAATTACGTGAGATATTTTAGATTGGATTTATTTATGTCAGGATTTCTTTTAGATATTTCATCTATATTATAAATAGGTCATTTGTATCTATGTAATATCGAGTCAAGCAATACAATTTAACTTCTTCATAGATCTTGTCTTCTTGTTTCTCTCTTTCGTATTTCCACATCCCTCCCAATTCCTAACAGTGGTATCAAAGCCAGGTTGATTAATCGGTTGCCATATCGTTTTTAAATTCCGCTGCTGGTGCTCTGTGCGATTTGGTTTGTGAGTCGTGATAGAGATCAAATTTTTTTTTTCTTTTCTTCCTTTGGTTGTTTTGGTGACCTTGTAGTAATCAAACACCTAGTTAGTTACTTCTTTAATTTTGTTATCTATTGTGGAGATTTTGAGGTGGTTTTATTATGAGTTCAATTACGGCAAAATTCGAAGTTAAGAAGTTTGATGGCACCGCAAGTTTTGTATTATGGCAAGTGCACATGTTGGCAATTTTGTCAAATCAAGGCGTAAAAAATGTACTCAAGACAAAACCGACCAATGTAAACAAAGAGGATTGGGAGGTGGTGGATGAGAGAGGTGTTGTGGCAAGAAGACGAAGGGGGAAGAACTTGACTTCATCAGCAACCCATTCAAGTTCTAAACACAAGAACCTAATTTGCAATTATTGTAGGAAGAAGGGACATATCAGGGCCAATGTTTCAAGCTCAAGAATAAACAAAAGGCAAATCAAAATAGTACTTCTTCAGGCGAGGTTAATAGCTGAGCTTTAAGGATTTCGAGTTTTGTTTTTCAAGGGTGAGATTTTGAGTCAAGGGGAGGATTTGTTGTGTATGCCTCTCATCTCACCATCTATTGCAGCAGGCTTGATATGGCAGGCTGTCAAGTATAGCAGGCGCTGATTTGCAGGCTATGTTAAGGAGGAAGATATTTCGTATTAATTACGTGAGATATTTTAGATTGGGTTTATTTATGTCAGAATTTCTTTTAGAGATTTCATCTATATTATAAATAGGTCATTTGTATCCATGTAATATCAAGTCAAGCAATACAATTTAGCTTCCTCATAGATCTTGTCTTCTCGTTTCTCTCTTTCGTATTTCCATATCTCTCCTAGTTCCTAACAATATTTACATTTACAAGTATAACAAGATAAGAATCTCATGTGAGGAGTGGCGCAATAAGAGCCAAGGACTGAAAATATTCACTGTATATGATAACTTGTTCATTAACATACAACATGTATAATAAGATCTAACAACTGAAAATATTCACTGTATATGATAATCTGTCCATTACCATACAACATGTGCAATTAAGTAGTTTAGTGGTACTATTTTCGCTTATTTTTCATTTATTATTATCATGATAGTGACTATTAGATGCAAATATGGAGGCACATAATTTAGGATACAAGGATGATTTATCAAAAAAATAATATCAAAGTTCTACATGAATTTGAAACTTACAAAGCATATCATGGGACATTTTATTCAAAACATTAGCTTATAACAATCACTTCTATCTTGAACTACAAGTCTACAACCTAAAACACCATTTGTGGAACAAAAAAAAATAGAACAACTTGATGAAAAAAAAAAAAAGCTTGATGAACAATAAAATAAAAAAAAAGATTCATGTCCATCATTTCATTTGACTCCACGCAATAAAACAAGATAAAAAAAAAAAAAAAGCTTGATGAACAATCTCAAATACTAAACTATACAAAACCGATGAACTAACTGAACTATTGGACTACAAATGGTCTAGTAGCTAAAGTGGTAGCTAACTAGAATAATTTTTAAGAGGTTATGGATTCAATCCTTCATAGATACAAATATCTTCTAAAAAAAAATGTGAGACGGTAGAAAATATCCACTTAGATCTAAAAAAAAAATTGAACTATTGGACTGGAACAAGTCCAGGGAAGACCAAGGAAGAAAGTATGAAAATGGATGCAAGTGGTGGTGGGGTGGGAGACAGGACAGTGACGTTGGGGAGGGACGTGTACCAAGTCCCCACCATTAAAAGGGAAAGACCAAGTAAAGAGGAAAGAGATCGAGATCCGGTCAAGATTATCAAGCTAGCGCCATTCTAATCTCGACTTGTTACGGTACCAGTTGCAAGTTGCAGCCGATCCGTTCTTTCAGGGAAAATTCTGGACGGATTTCTTGAAAACGTTAGTATTGGATTGGAGTCTCTCTTTTGATTTTAACTGCGCATTTTGCTGTAACATTTGATGGATCACAGCAGAACATGCAACGCAGAGATATATACGAACTGGACTCGTTTCGACTGGTGAAGTAATTTAATATATACTACATTTACTCTCAAGTAAATTGTAAATCGAGTAGAAAGAACGGTCCAAACTAATTATTAGAGCGATTTTTTTTTTCTAATGAGTGAATGTAGGACTCAAGAGTCAAGAGTAATTATTTCAAGGTTTTCATTTTTTCTGATTCGGTTAATTATCATTTCAGCTATTAAGTCATTTTTAAATTTTAGCATTATATTTTGACGATATATTAAGAAACTTAAACTTAAAAAAATTAGCCGTAAAACACCAATCACCAAATATATTAGATCCGAATAATGTTTAACCTTATCAAAGATTCAAATCCAAATCGTCTCAATATACAAATCTTAAGGAACAAACAATCATGTTTAACACCTAATTATATGATTAAAGGATAGAGCCAATTAAGCACAACAAATTAAAAAGAGGCAATTTACCGCCGCCCCTTCCTTCAAGTGAATAAGACTGATGGAGTGATAACGACACCCAAATCATTCTTACACGCAAATTCAACTCTCACTGTCACTGCTGAAATTCATTTATTTATTGCTTCCATCTTGCACGTAATTATATCCAAAAAGATTAAAAGAATTAATGTTGTGTGACTTGTGTCATTTGATTTCTCACATAAATATCGGTGTTCTGCTGATAAAAGAAAGTTTTTTTACCTGGGTAAATATATACTCGTCATTTGTCACGTAATTATATTTATATCAAGCTCTTTGGTATACTCGTCTTAATATATATTGTGATATCTGTAAATTTCATTTGTGTTACTCACTTACTCAGTGAATTCTTTATATCAAAATTTAAGGCATACGTACATTTTTTTTGTTTGTTTTAAAATATTTTAATTCTCTGTGCTAAATATTTTCATTGATAAGAAATTTTTATGTGATCAATTAGAAAGTATTTGCTTTTGCTATAATAATTAAGACGCTCCAAAAGGTCCAAATGAATCGTGCATGGCAAACAAATATATATGAATTTTGTTACTTGTTTTCTTTTTGGAGAAAAAAAAATAACAGGGATATGTGAGCCATCAATAAAGGTTTGTATCACTTATGACTTTATCAATACTAATACATTGGTCATATCATAAGTTCATATACATTGTATGCACAATCGATATTGTAATGTGCATGGTTCAATTAATATAAAAGACAAATTAATACACACACTTGATTAATTGATAGGTGTATATAAATATTAAAATGGACATCAAATCCCTTTTTGCCTTGCAACTTTGCAGGCTTCGCCCATAAATCCAGGTCAACTTATCGGACTCTTTGATCTTTATGGAGTGACTTGACTATGCATTTATATACACTGGACGACACGTTGTTTATTCTTTTTATTCTATATCTTCAGAATTTCAGCCTCTGGCTAGCTGGTTGCACTTTGCACATAATTTATTGGTAACCGGTAACCTAAGCCCACGCGTTACTTCGGACTGAAATTGTTATTTTTTATAAAAAAATTTTAAGATGATATGTAATAGACTTTATATTGAGCAGGGATGATTTGAAATAGAAAATTGGAAAGTACAACGGGCATTAACATCAACGAGGCAAAATTGATAAGGGCCTTAAATTTTAATGGGCTGAGATATTAACGTCAACGGGCATTAACATAAATCAACGGTTCTGACCTATTCCAAAAAAATGATCAACGGCTCAGGTTTCATATTTGAGAAATATAGCTCTTTCATATCATTTTTTTCAATATGCTTTTATACATAAGTAAGGATATTAACTTTTGATTGAGCCGTTCAATATTAAAGAAAATAATAATAATAATAAAACCTATGATTAAAGTTACGTGGTAAAGTTACTAAAGTACCAAGTGATAATGTGATATGATATGAAACGAGATGAAATTATTTAAGATAAAGAATGTGGTCCAAATTGAATGAACAGGAAGCCAGAAAGATGTCCTGTACAATCAAATGTACCCAGCACAACTTGGTAAAGGTGGTCGAAACAGGAGTTCTTTCCAGTGGGAACCCTTTTAAATCAGCTGGGGTTTGATTAGGCACTCTCATTAAATTAATTTCAACCAAATGATGACACGCCGGTGTTATGAAAGAATGTGCAATATATATATTATCAAATTGAGATTCCGTTTCTGCATTATAGACTTATAATAGGGTAACTTTTACTTGGTAAGTAAGAACTATCAGCAATAGCTAGGGTACACCTTTTTTATTATTGTACACCCATCCACCGTAATGTCAATTAACAATATCATCTTTTAATAAATATTTATATCTTTTTTATTAATAGATATCATTTTTTATTGAACAGATGTAGGTGTTAGACTGTAAAATAAGGTGAGTGAGTGACCTACTTTATATATAGAATTATATCACTATCGAACATATATCTTCGGGAGATTGGGAGAATAAAATTAAGAAAACAAAAGATATATGTGTCCTATGTTACCGGATAACACGTAATTAAATTTGGTCCATTTGGAGGTTTAATTAATCATAAGGATATTGGTGTGGATTTTAAATATCTGCAAAGAGATTTATGTAAAGAAGAAAGCTTAGACTCAACTAAGCAGCATCACTGATCCTCCATTGCAAATACAATTCTGTGATTAATATAATTAATTAGCATAGTTAAATTAATTAACTAATCACATACATAGCTCCATTGCAAAGAAAGCTTAGACTCAACTACCCATGAAACAAACAATTGTTTATAGCACAGTAGTAACTAGTAACACTTTCTTTATCAGCTTTCAGGCAAAAAACCAGGAAAAAAGAATGACTCATCACTCATGTTTAATTTGTTTCTTTATTACGGATCTTTGGTTGATTCTTAGTACCAGTAAGTAAACACGTGGACCAATTTATGCACATGACATCCACCTTACGCTACCTTTCTCACAGTGACATCTTTGATAGTATCTCAGATTAAATCTCATTTCATTTGATTTCCTTATCTGTTTCATGTATTTAGCTTACCAAACAATATATACAGCTATTGTGATAGAGATGTATGGAGAATTGCAGATTCATATTAATTTAGTACTTGTTTTGTTTGATAGAAGTAAAATCAAGAGTAAATCTACGGTGTCCGGCTTACGGGCCTCCCGTGAGCTTAACACCAAAAACATATCAAACTAAATCTAAATTTTGATTTATATGGCTCAATAAATTCTCTATATCAAAATAGTGTGGCATGCAAAAAATTTTCATTTTTAGAAATTTTTAAGTAATTATTTCGGATTTCTTAAAAACACATATGAAACGTTGATTATTTTATTGATATTGTGTAGTTCTTATTAAAAAATCTGTAATAAATACCTAAAAATCTCTAAAAATGAAAATTTTTTGCATACTATAAGATTTTGATATAAAGAATTTGTTGAGCTATATAAATCAAAATTTGGATATGGTTTGATACGTTTTTTGTGTTAAGCTCTTGGAAGGCCCCCGTGAGCTTAAGAGCATGGTAGTTTTACTCGTAAAATCAAATACATTTGTTGTTTCTGCAACAAATGTACGTTAAATATTGATAGGCCCAAGTACTTAACATTATAGGATGCATATGTTACACAATGTGACAAGCAATCCGATAAGTACTCAGCTCGAGATACTCATCAGCTTGGGGGGCAAATGATAGGACCAAGTTCACAAGGCCTATAACCTTGAACTAAAAAACATGTTTAAAGCCCAACAAAGCTACAACCGTGAAATAGCCCTAAGCCCATGTGAGTGCCCATGTGAGGAGTCAACACACTAAAGCCTGGAAAGGGCTCGAAGTAGCCCAGTTGGGGTCTAGTTCGAGATAGGGCCCTATAGCCGCGAACTAGACCCCAAGGTCGCCAATTGTTAATACTTGAGTAACTACTTAGCATAACACGACAGTGAATAGAGCAATTACCTCACAAGAGGCCCAGTATGGTCACGTGCAGCCTGCCCTGGGAGTTAGCCCAGAAAATGCTTTCGATGGTGACAGACTAACCAAGGAACAATCCTCACGATCTCAACTCAGGAAGCAGGCAGTTATCTGGCGAAAGAGGCGCAAAAGCAGTTTTGGACCCCAGACTATATAAGCCAAAGCAAGGGCTTCAGAAATGGGGGACGGATCACACACATACACAAGTTATTGCGGGAGAAAGGGCTGATACAGAATGCATTTGAAGGCTTCTCCTGCAACCACCATCTCCAGAGAGCCCGTCACAGAATACAGTCCAGGGCTCTCTCCTCCACCTTCACCTTTCGTACGCCCTGCCGCCTCAGATAGGCCTTATCATCCACCGTGGGGCCTTAGCCTAAGGCCTTGCTCTGCCGTGTGATGTTAAACAGGGAGCACGTTTTCGTTCATACTCAAGATCGATTGTCATCATCAGCCGGGGGGCCAGGCCGGTGCGCCCTTGACCGCTAGGGCCTCAGAGGATACCGGTGCCCTCGATTCCGCCACCACAACCGCCTCAACTGTCGTCCTTGCGTCCGATGTCACAACAGGAGGGGGGGTACCACCAGCAAGGTTCGTCCCTGTTCCACCAACACATGTGGTTACGGGACAATGTTCTACACAGGCAGGGGCGGGACAGGATGCATAGGTCAAACCTCTGCCGCCTCTTGGAACGACACAGACACCAACGCCACTCAACGTAGCCATACCCCAGGGAGTGGGAACATCCCAGGTCGAACCACCCCCCAATGAGACCATCATTAGGGAGGTACCAGCCCATCCTCGTGGAAACCTGATTCCAGCCATCCAGGTACCACCAAAGGGTACCCTCATATCGGCCATACCACCTTCCCTACATACAGGCAACCCACAGGCCGTACCGGCAGGTATCAACCCACATGCAGTGCCCTTCATCCCAGGGGGGCCACCGCAACCGCCAATTCCAGGAGGGGCGGTACACTTCCCAGGGTACGCACCCCCAGGATACACGCCCATTCCCTGGAGAGGAGCCCCCTATGGGTTCCCAGTCGACCCACTCCTCGGGCCCCGACATTATCCGATACTACAGGCGGGGTACCCACATAATTTTGGATATCAGCGTCAGGCCGGCCCCGAGCTTGGAGTGTATCAGGATTTTGATCTAAATCTCGCTCAATTCTACAACCAACCAGCATTCCAATTGTGATGACTACATAATTACCGAACCAATAAGCATTCAAATTGTTTTGAACGTACTCCAGAACCTAAGACATAGGACACTGTTTCCATACTCAACACCCAGATAATTTTATCGGTTACAGATGAGTCTCATAGTAGGTAATATTCATTTATAATCGTCATATCGGAAAGAAAACTTTTTGGTCGGAGTATTGGAGTAAAATTCTTAACAAAAGTACTTAAATAGTGAATCATGATTCATATTTTGATGTCAAGAAAATGATTTTGCCATCAAATTGATAAAAAATAACACCAAATATGAATTTGAATCAAACAGAAAAAATTAGGGGTCAATAATTTTTACCGGGCGAAGGGGGCAGGGCCATAGCTGGCACCCCTTGGGTCCTCCCCTGTCTGGGCCATTGTTTTCAAATCTTAGTTAGGACAGTAAGTACTTATAATTCACTGGGCCTTTATAAATAATCCGGCCGGCAACTCAAATTTTGAGCAACCCGCGCTGGTCTCCTAGAAATGAAAGGAAGAATAGAAAATAGATGTTTCCAACATCTAAGATAAGATGGGATAATAGATCATACTTCAGAGAGAGGAGAAGTAAATTGCTAACGAAGTCTTCGCTGCATCATCCGTGTTGGAACCAGGCACTGAATAAGAAAATAGTTTCCCTTAAATGCAGTGGTAGTGATTTCACTTCTCTGAACAATCAAATCTTGAGCATCTCTGACTCCAGTAACCCAAATAACCAAAAGCCAAGATCATCTTTACATTCTCCTCCGGGCTCCGGCGTATATCAACCGATTTGTCACAAATGAGTGATTGTTTCTCAAGATTGATACCCTCAAGAACAACGTAAAAACAACACAAATTTCATGGACCTCAATTAAGTTTTTCTAAGTATATCTTTAAATTTCTCAAAATAAACAAAATCAAGAACGACGTAACAGACGTAAAAGTGAAATGACATTGTCTCATTTATTCAGTCTAAATCATTAGTAGAACCACCATAATTGTTTTTTTTTTTTTTCCGGTGCGTTGAGTACCAAAAAATTAAGAATGAAAGATATTTAGTTTGTACTGCTCAATTTGCATAAAATAATTAGTAAGTTGAACAATAAGTTTCGTAAGTTGAATAGCATAACTCAAAACATTTAATTAGCAATTAACACAAATAGATTTCATGTAAGTACCTAAACAAATAGTGTGCATACCAAATCAGCATAAAATGCATTATACTAATGAGTCAACTAACAAATAATATGTAAAATAAGCCAACAATTACTATTAATAAGTGGTCAACAAATATAATAATAGATCTTGCAAATGCATAACAAATCATCAAATAAACATTAAACAATGGTCATTATGTGTACAATAAATCATCTAATGTGCATAACAAAATCAAACAGATTACCCGAATTTAATATGCACACTGTCTATTTTAATGTTCATATTAACGCCACAAGCGCCAATTCCGCTAGTAAGAGGAAGGATAAAGAGAGTCAGAGAGACGAGATACAGAACGAGAGAGATTGAGAAGGGCAAAGAAGAGACTGATCAAAAAAGAGAAGGGAAACTAGAGAGAGGAGTGGGGCAGAGATCAGAGAGACGATAGAGGAAATCAGACAGCCGATGATGAACATGTATCAATTCTTTATCAGCATTGTTGTTTCGGACCTTTCGAAAAGCAATCAGTACTTACGCTCTACCATTTTACCGTTGAGATTTAGACATAAAGTGCTATATAGATCGTCCAGTCCGAGATGACTACAGACATCTCATTCAGACAGGAAAAGGAAAGAACAAACGAGCGAGACGAGGTGCGATAACACATTGGTTAACCATGCCATCTTAAATCTCATTGCTCAAAAATTGCATGATAAGCGCTACATTCCTAGAATTAATAGTGTTTCTAACCAATAAAGAACTGTTGCTATTTTTCCCAATTACCACTTTAAAACCATTAGTATATGATTTAATGCAATGGTGTTGCCCTAGCCAAGAATA
Source organism: Cyperus esculentus (assembly GCA_030179965.1). Lineage (NCBI taxonomy): Eukaryota > Viridiplantae > Streptophyta > Magnoliopsida > Poales > Cyperaceae > Cyperus > Cyperus esculentus. Next base: position 2,266,875 of record JASGLE010000010.1, on the reverse strand, counting down.
TCTGTCAACTATATCAAAATGTTACTAGCCACCTCTGCAAGTTCTTACGAGCAATCGTATTTGCATTAACCACCCCGCAAAATTGAGTCAATATGGCCCCAACACAACAAAGCATGAACTGCAGGGTCACAACTGCAAATTCTTACTCAGCCTAAGCAGCAACAGGGGTTTCAATGGGGCCTTTGAGGTTGATTGCGGGCCGTCCATTACCATTTTGGAAATTTCTTTGCTGTGCATGATAGCCATCTCTAGGCCGCATCGGACCAGACATGGGACGCTGGCCTCGGCCTCTCATTGGAGCTCTGCCACCCCTGTAGCTCTCATTCCGGTAGCCACTATTGTTTCTAAGGGGACCACGAAACCCATTACCGCCGTTCCCATTTCCATCAGGTCGTACATGTATCCCATTTACTACTGCAAACAAAAGGGGCAGAGAAAACCATTTGTTATTGAAGAAAGCTTTATTTATAAAATATTCAACATGAAATAAAATGTTGACGCAGGCATAAATTACATATTGATTATCTACATAGTGGCTTCATGTCCATAGGGGTATATATGATATATTATGACAAGGTAAAGCTCATTAGATGCAAAAATTTTATATTTTTTCAAGTTTTTTAAGTATTTCATTCAGATTTTTCAAAATTAACTTTCATATGCAAACATTGATCATTTAATTAAATATTTTAGGGTCATCTGAAATAATGATAACAGCTTACCTCTTGATGAGCTTCGTTTTTCCTCACAGAATACTTCACGGCCATTAATAAGGACGGGTTGAGCCTACAAATCACAACTTTAACATTTAATTTTCAATATGAGAAAATACGAGCAAGCACAAGCCAACTGACCATAGGCACTGTTCAATGTTAAACTTCCAAAAATGAAGCGATACGGACAGAATAGTTACCATCTTATGGCCACTAGAACAAATAAATAAATTGCCAAACCAACCATGGTCAATGCAGTCACACGGATGTGAACCTACCGCAGCAACTTAAGCTAATGAACGAAACTAATACTCTTATTGAATTAACATTGAAACCATGCTGGCCAGGTACTGGACAACTGAAAACCACTACATAGAAGTATAAAACACTTGCTCAGCAGCTAACCTCAATCGCAGCTTGCATTGATTCAATGGACTCAAACTCCACAAAGCCAAACCAATAACGATCATACTGCAACAAAAATAAGGGTTCAGATGATTTGAAAAAGCAGGAGAATAAGCTCAAAATACATTACATAAAAAATGAAGCATTTTTTAATGTACCCTAGTTAAAGGCAAAAATCCATCTATTATATATCCACTACATTGTCATTGATCCACCTCAAATAAAAATTTTACAAATATTCAGATATGCTAGCAGTACAGAGTGTAAACAAAACTATAAGGCAACTACACTGATGTTTAAAATGTAAATGGGAAGCTGCACCTAAATGTAAAAACACAGAAAACTAGTGACATACCCTGCTCATTCTGACTTGTACACCACCAGGCTTGATTGCACCAAATTTCTTATACACTTCCTCTAGTTGGTCGGCCTTAACTTGTACAGGCAGATTCTTTACAAATATGGAGTAGCCTTGCTCTACAAACAATTAAACCACAACTTAGGTTACTAATTGTTCAAAAAAATTTAGTATCAGGAGACCTATGAAATGTGGTGCACAACAGCCTTACCTTCGTTGGAGTTGTTTCCAGAATCATTGGCATCACTGGCAACTGTTGCCTCTTGGACTGGTGCCTGTTTAGGTGGCGCTGGTGCTGGTGCAGGTGCAGTCACAGGCACAGGCACAGGCACAGGCTTCTCTATCTTCTCAACCTTGGTACTCTTTACTGCCACTTCAACTGGTTTTGAAACTGGGCTCCCCTTCATGACCTTTCCATCAAAGAGTATTATTTTTTATATGTTAACTATCAATAATGCATCCTTAATTTTACCAACAGTTGATCAATAGCCAACTAAATTTATCTTCTTACTATATTTTTTTTCTCCTTTTTTAGACCAAATAATATATAAAAAACTCACAATGAGAGCATAAGATTTTTTTGGCGCATCTTGCTGAGAAGGTACAACGACCTCCACATGCTGTTTCTTCTTTGCTTCTTTGTTGACATTGGCGGGAGCAACACCATTGCCCATACTGTCCCTCTTCTCTGACCCGCTGTTTGCAAATCCATTCATCACTCTCTCCCTCACATTGACATCTCCATTTGAAAGAGCAGTTGCCACATGATCATCCTTCAAAGGCTCTGAGATATGGCTGTCCTCAAGATCTGCTTGTCCTAGAATAAAAAATTGCAAGATAGAGAACTGTTTTATATATCAAACAAAAAAAAATAACTGGCAATATCAGGCAGTAGGTAAGGAGTACACAAACTACAATTTGTTGTCAGTCAGTTTCTCAGTAACACATTGTTAACCTAAGAATTCCAAGATGAGACCTCTATGGTAGGCAGCATGGGACATTAATACACTCAAAAAAAATTTGACCATGCATGCTCCAGGTAAACAGTCTAAACACATCCGTGCCATGCCATTCATGAGAGGCCTGATTAAATATATAATAACAGTCTCAGAAATAGTACAGCTATCCCAGAACAGCTAGAGAACACACGACAGCACAAATTAACTTTACCTGGACACCAGCACAAACAACCATACAAACCAGTAGAAAATGTATAAGAAATTTAACAGCATCACTAGCTTTATTCTGGTTGGCACAATAAAGTTTGTTATCGTCAAATTCCCACATAGTGATCATAACAAAATTATTAGACAGTAATTAAATGCTCGTAATACTGACCAGATTTGGGTGAGGTTACAGAAGCTTGAGAGTTCTCCCCGCCACCGGTACCATTAGCCAAGGCAGGTACAGAATCATTAGATGCTAAAGTTACATTACCGTTACTCTGAAGATGAACAACAACACTAGCCTGCCCAGGAATGACCCCGTTGGGTTGCACAGGGATAACACCGCCACCAGGCACATGTATTCCATTTGCTATTACAGGAACCACACCAGTACGGTCGAGAGCTATACGGAGGATATCGTTAAGCACAAAATAGCCATTTGTTTCCTGAGGAGCCAGGAAGAACGACTGGGAAAAAGGCCGCCTGATGCGGTCAGGACCTGTAAGAGAGCCACCGACGACTATGAAAACCCCACCCATGTATGATGGCTGTGCATCTGCTGTTTCAATCTCCCAAAAATAGTTGCTGACATCCATTGACATGATCTTCTGGTTTATTCCCTAATACATCAGAAAATTGAATTAAAGCCGGCACTTATAGTAGATGAACAGAAGCTTGTATTTTTCTATAAGCATGAAAAGCAAAAGTTATCTACTAACAGGGAAGGCTAATTTCATCAATTTTCTGTAATAAGGTGTTCCGCCTAATAATTAAAATTACTATGGTTTCTCACAGAGAAAAGGGAGATGGTGAAATAAATGATGCTGCCATGGGCAGTGTTCAGTTTACTTTGGAACCACTCTTTGGCACTATGTAACGAAATTGCCCTCATAATAGTGGTTTTTAATTGTGTAACAACAAAGGTAATTTTGTCCAAAACATGTCAAAACGTTGTTCGGAAGTAAAAGGGCAGCTGCCCAAAGCAACTCCGTATAATATATTCACTTATTCCAAACAAGAGAGAGAGAGAGAGAGAGAGAGAGAGAGAGATTACAATAATCCAAGTTTTGAACTTTTGCCAATTGGACTATTGGATCTGTAGACCATTTATAAGTTATCAATTAACTTCTTATCGTAGCCAAGAATATAAACCATCTGATACAAGATAATTATAAATACTTATCTCTGGTATACGTGTTGTTTATACTTATACAAGATTGCATATATAGTCCACTAAGAAAACATAAAATCACAAATCTCACAGCTACTACTAAATAAAGATAGTTACAAAAAATACAAGCAATGTCAGAACAACTGTAAGATATAAGAAATGAAACCAGCAAGAGAACTGATTCATATGATAATGGCACAGTTATTGAGATAACTACCTGTAAGGTTGTGGCAGAGGTCATAGTGCCATTGGCTTCTAGACGGCTCAGTATGCTTGTTTCTTGGTAAAACCGGTACACCTGATCAGGAGATCGATGGAGGATGCGGTAGTACTGCTCCACAAATGCACGGGCAATCTACAGAAAGTTTTTTTTTTTTTATCAAAAATCATACCATAAAACAAGAAGAGAACTTTGCAAACATGCAGAACTTGTACGTAATTTGTGACATACCACTTGCGGATCAAGAGGCACCTGAGAAGCTGCCATCGCTATCTCTGCAACAAAAGTTTGAATGCGTTAGTCCAGACAAAAAAAAAAAAAAACACACCTTTCAAATGAAATCCAAAATCCTACCAGTCATATATCAAACATCAGAAAAGAAAAGCACAAAAAGGTTACAAAATGCCAACTGATTCTATTTTTCACATAATTGTTGTACACGGATCATGTAAACATGCTACTGATGCTATTTCTTCCTATACAAGAAATCCTAATAACATGTTACTGATACTATTTCTTCCTTTACAAGATAACAAGATATACAATGTATTGCCTGAATGTATGACATTATTCAGTAAAAGGGACGTTAATAGAAGATCCAAACAACATGCTACAAATTTACCGCAAAGACACAACAAATTTAATTTAAAAAGGTAAAAATTCCCAATAAACATACAATAACTCCAATACTAATAACAACACTACGAATATGCCACCGATTAATCGAGATCCCGAGCAGGAAACGCGGAATCGGCACAAATCGCAGACCAAAACCCTCACAAATCTCCCGCCTTTTCACGATGACACAACCAAAACATAACGGCCAAATCAGAATCCATCAGGTAGACAACCGACGCAGAACACTCTTACAATCATCTACATCTACGAAAATTCCACAAGTCCTACATACAAACCTAAACAAACCGACCCCCAAAACCCTAACGACACCTCACTCTCATCGCACGGGAACGCAAATGCTGGATAGAGGGAGAGGGATAGGGGCAGCCGTACCCTCTGGAAGCGAAACCCGGCCGGCTGGGAGGCGACGGCGCCCGGAGTCGAACCCTAGAAAGAGGAGCGGAGACGAGAGGAGAGGAGAGGAGAGGAGGGGAAGATTTGTTCGCGGAAGCGGAGAGGGCGGGCGCAGAGAGGAAATTTAATAACAGCAGCGGACGAGTGCTCATCATCCTCTGTAGCGCCGCATTGTGTAGCGCAGGGTACGAACCGTTAGATCATCTCGAGATTTGATCCAGCGCAAATCTTGAGATGATCTGACGGTTCACATCCTGCGCTACAGAGGATATGAAATCGCAGCGGACGGAAGAAAAGGTTTATTTTTTTTTTTATCGGTTTATAAAAGGATGGAAAATCAGAAAAGACAGAAACCCTTGGGGTTCTTTTTCTTGTTTTTTTTTTTTTCTGGTTTTTGGAGGGTTTTTCTTTTTTTTTTTTTTTTTAGTTAGTTCTTTACTCACACCTAGATTATTTTATTGATTACAGGTGAATAAATGAATATATTATAAATAATAATATATTATTTTCGATCTGATGATTATAAATAAATATTACCATTATAAAATTTATTTGTAACCGATAAAATTATTTGGATGTGAGTATAGAACAACATCCTAAATAATATTCTTCATTTATAATCATCATATCGAAAATAAAATTTTTTTGTATGGGTTCTTGTGAGGGCCTTTTTGTTTGTTTATTTTTTCATTCATATCCTCTACTGCGCAGTAAATTACTTTGGCCGTTGGATTCGCTTTAGGATTCGTGCAACTTAATCCGCATCGTTGATTTCGCTGTGAAGTACAATACTGCGCAGCAGAGGATGAGCACTGTATTTTTTTTTTTCCTCCGGTTGTGTTGATGACTTGATGAGGATTTGTCCATTTGTTTGGTACTAAATGATGAATACTGGTGCTACTGAAAAGGTCTGGTGGCAGTGACAGAGCTGCAGCAAGTAAAGTTCATTGTGCTTTTTTGGTACAGGAAAGTAATTTTTGGATTGATTCCAAGTTTTCCAACTGATGTTTGATTGGCTATTTAGTTTTCTTCTCGGTAATTCTTGATAATTATTCTATGAAATTATTCTTAAATTAATAAATTTATATGATTGATTTTATGCCATGTACATACTTTATGTATAAGTAACTAATTTATTAAAGTAGAAACCAACAAAAATCAGCAACAGTAGTTATCTTTTGTATAGAGTTATAAGAACTATTTATAATTTGCTCTTCATAAACTAAATTGCTATTTTAAACATAATAAGGTGGTACAATTCATTATCAAGAATACGATAATTGCTCTTGCACCGATAATTAAAATTGAGATGATAATTGATACAAATTAAAAAAAAAGAAAACGAAATGTGAGTACCAGCATTTGAGGCCCAGTTAGGGGTGTCAAACGTTCAAAACGTTCACCGAAATGGGTTGTTCCGTTTCCGTTCCGTTGTAACGGACGGAACCAAAATCTATTCCGTTGAACGTTCCATTATAACGGATGGAACCAAAATCCATTCCGTCGAACGTTCCGTTATAACGGAACGAAACGGAACAACGGAACAACGGAAATACATAGGAAATACGTGTTTAAGGCGGAAATAGGTTGTTCCGTTTCCATTTATAACGGATGGAACTAAAATTCGTTCCGTTTCCGTTCCGTTATAACGGACATAACCAAAATTCGTTCCGTTATATAACAGAACGGAACAACGGAAAAACTTATTTCATCGACACCCCTACACCCAGTTTATTAAATTTGAAAATTCCATTAACATAACGGAACGGAACAACGTAACTTCACTCGAAAATTACTGATTTGATTCGGTTGCGTTGCTAGGGATACAGCTGGTAACTTCCAACTTCTATCCACAGTAACACACACAAAATGACAAAAAGAAAAAAAAAAAAAAAGATACACAGCTGGTAAATGGTGGATGAAAACTGGACATCTCCGGTATTTTCTAACTTCTTAATTATTTCTTTTTCTAACACTACCATGCTCAAAATAAAGTCGTGACCCTTAAAATGAGAAAAAGAATTGGAATTGAAATCACGCTCGTGCTCAGAACGACGAACAAGGACGACGCGAAATCGATTTGACACGATTTCCGGAACCTCAAATAGCATACGGAATTCCCGGCCAAAACGATGGTATTTAGCGAGATTTCAATCTGGAACACGCCTTACCCCCTCTTTATTGCCACTGCTGAATGACAATTTGAATGGCAATTTGTTTAAATTAAAAGAACTTTAGGGATATTTTGTATTTGTATTTGTATTAGAATGAATTATTCTCTATATGTGTTGCATTTTGATCATAAAAAATCAATTCCAAATCAACTCTACTCTACTCTATTCTATTCTATTCTATTCTATTGAATTGAATTGAAATGAACTCTCACCGATTTTTGTTTTGAACACGGTATAACTCCCGGTGGTTTCTTGCCACTTCGGTACCGGGCTACTCATGGGGTCTTGCCGGATCATGGGCTACCATACCCCTTTTTTGGGCCTTATTAGGAACCAAAATGTTTAGTGTTCCTTTTGGCAACTATCCAAGTTATTTCAGGTAACACCGTCAGTGCCTTGGTGCATCAGGAGAACACCAGTGACCTGTGCCTTATTCATTCTGATATGCTAATTTTGTATGGGGATATTATCAGGTTGGTAATTTACATTACACTTATTTTGCAGCTTTTTTCATAATTATCCTTACTATATATAAAAGCATATTGGAAAAAATGACATGAAATGACTATCTTCCCCAAATAAGAAATTTGAGCCGTTGATCATTTTCTTGGATAGATCATAACCGTTGATGTACGTTAATGTCTGTTGACGTCAATGTCTTATCCCATTAAAATTTAAGGCTCATATCAATTTCCTTAATATAAAAGGCCCATTACATATTATCTAAAAGTTTATTATAAGAAATAACAATTACAGCCCAAAGCAAGATTATTATAAGAAATAACAATTACAGTCCAAAGCAAGACGTGAGCTTTTTACTAGTGTAGGAAAAATAGATGTAATTTTTATATATATTTTGTGAGTCTGTAGAGAATTCAAGCCAAAATGCTACTATATATAATACTTGACAGATAATATCTACATGTTATTTACATTACTGTTATTTTGCAAGATCCTTCAAAAACTGTGCAGGAAATGAATGTAAATATGTAATTGCAAGTGCAAAAAGATCCAAGTCAAAAAGGCTATTCTTTATATAATATTAGACAAAAAACTACCTACAAAAATAGTTCATAATTTATGTTAAGCCATCAACCTTCTTCTAACAACAGTAACATATACCATTTACTACATTTGTTACCCCAGAAAAGGGCAAAAAAAATTAAGAAAAGAAAAGAAAAGAAAAGAAGAAATTAATAAGAACCGGCTATTTCGAAACAAGTGATCTAGAACAGCTGCCTCCTTAATTTCCGTTGCTTAACGATCTCTGAAGACTCTAGCTCTATGATTTCATCAACTAAATCCTTGAATACCGACCTCTCGACTTCCAAGACCATCCCTTGCAATTCAGTCTCGAACTTGTCCCATCCTCGCATCTGACGCAATGCCTGTTCGCCAGATATCCCGATGTCCTCCTCTTCAGTATCATCACAACCATCAAGTGCCATGCTTTTCACAACTTCAGTGTGCATTTTATCAATCTCAGCGCATAAACCATTCAACAATTGCTCGCCACCTACCTTTGTACAACTGTGCAATTCTGAACACACCGTGGAAGATGCGACCCGCTCCAATTTCTCGCCAAGGATCTCATTTACCAAGTCGAACATTAATCTGCGCTGTGCTTTGTTCTCAGATTTGGTTTGTTCAAGAACAAAAAACAAATCAGGGTTTATAGGGTACTCTGCCGGCTGAGGCAGCACAAAAGAACTCAGGTCTTTATGCAGAAGCCCAGAGGCGATGAGGATTTCTTTGATGTATTCATGGTCTTTGTTTTTTGGGTTGCACGGCATGATTTGGTCACCGCAAGACACGCCATCTTTGACTAAACTCAACTGTTCTAGTTTTTGAATCAGGGTTTCAATGTTTTCAGATTTTATCTGATTGGATGGTGGAGTCGCAGGTAAGCTTGTAGGGTTCCAAGAGTCCTCGGAAGTGCAAGTTTCTCCATCTGCAACATAGTAAAGAAAAACATTATCAGTTAAAAGGTAAATCTTTCTTACGTACTAACCGAAGACAGCATTCAATTCTACAAGCATTGATACAGTGCCAATAAATCATTTGAAGTAAATGTTTGGTTTCATGTATTATCCGTAGACGTAGAATCTCCACATCATTATTGGAAGTAAATGGTCCAAATACATTAAGAATACAGACAGAAGAGTATATATGGTTCCATGTATATCAAGGGGGACATATAAATGGTGGTCCAGTGGGCAACAGGAGGGAGTACAGGCAGAGATATAACTGAGATGGAGGTCCATATGTTAGGCCGAGACCCAACACTTGACATGTGTGGCAAGGCCAGTAGGTGCTGCAATAAGGACTATTCAAATGCAACTCAGGGCCACAAAAGTGCTATTTTAGGTTGCATTAATTGGTGATTGCCTGTCAACAGGTAAGATTGCTTGTGCTTTGGATACATGCTGCCATCCTTAAATTTAATTTTTGGATTTAACAAAAACAATAATTAATATAACAATTTTCATATTGAGGGATTCATAATAATGATAGTAATGGGCCATGATTAAGGTTATTTCATTTATCCAGATTTCAAAACATGAAATCTACTGATAGATACAGAAATTTTTGACCTCTGGTAAAGGGTAAATATAATGTTGTTTAAAAATTTTGAAAATAATGATATCTTTATGACTTTACCTCTGAATGAATCTGAAATTCTCTTCACAGGGGTCAATTCATCATGGTAAAATGAAGCATCAAGAACCGAGATTGGACTGATCACTGTCATCTCCTTGTCTGATATTTTCTCCTGAAATGAGAAGGCAATCCATTTTTACCAATTCAGATATGAAAAGAAGATTTGGTGAATTTAAAGATAAATCAATTTTCAGTTTGGAGGAACAATACTCACCTTAAGATCAGGTATGAAAGAAGCTGCGAAATCGACCTGATCAGCTGATTTGTGACACGAGTTCTTTTTGGCTGGGTATGATTTTGGCCTACATTTGCTTCTTGGTGAACCCGATTCAGGTACTGCATTCCTTTTGGGTGATGAAGGTGACGATGGGCGAGACTTTTTGTTGAAGTCGCTGTCTCTTTCTGAAATTCTTGGACTACTTGACCTCGGAGTCCTCGGGGAGTTTGCACCAGTTTCTTTACTTATTTGCTGCAGTGCAGAACCTTGATCTCTTTCCCTCACTTTATGGCTGCTAACAAAAAGTTGTCTTCTTTCTTGCGAGCCGCCTTGTTGGGCCTTACGCATATTTGCCGGACCTGCAATTGGAGTTGCATGGCAAGGGGTTGCATTGGTAGCTTCTTTTCGGTATTTTGCGGGTTTCATGATTACAATAGGGGAATCAAAGGATCTTGGACGCTCGACCCCTCTTTTGGCTTGTACCCGCTCTTTTGCATGTGAGTCTAGGTCTCGTAATCTTCTCTCAATTTCAGAAATCGTCTTTTTGCTGCCATTTTTCTCTTGCTGTATCCAAGGAGCCGATTCAGTGCCAATTCTTATAGGAGTCTTGGTTTTCACAACCAAAGTGGAATTTACCGAATTCGAAGCATCATTTACCCTCATGTTGCTTTTTGAAAAGTTTGACAAGCAATGGTCTCTGCGGTTCCTTACCAGTTCAACAGGATTGGTTGTCTCTACAGTCGAGACATTCACGTCTTCATTGCAATCAGGAAATAAATCCAACCCCATAAGTTTGGCAATCAAACTATTCGACCTTCTATGACCGGGAGAATCATAATTCCCGCAAGAACTACGGTCGGTGTTTGACCTTTTCAGCGACTCCTTTCTACTATCTAGAGACAGCCTAGGCAAATCTCTCAACCCTGTGCTTGATTTAGTAGAATCTTTTGGACCTGTGTGGATGCGACTCGGGAGCTCTCTACCGTCACAAGAGAACCGAGAGGTATTATACGAGTTACACTTCAGCTCATACTCATAGTTAATACTCCTATCTATACCGATGACATACGTACCATCTGTTGATTTGGAAAGAAGCAACGGTCTCGGTGAATCATTATGTTTCATCGTTTTTTTGGGCATTTCCTCCTTGGATGCGGTCTTTAAAGTCAGGCCTTCGTGCGGCTCTCGGTTGATCGAATCCTTGACTATGTTGCGAAACTCACTATAGCAAGGGGCTGTCTTGGGTCTCAGGGTTTCTTTAGAGGGTTTCTCTGTGTAAAATGTATCGTTGACTGAAGAGAATGATGAACAGGAGGAAGAAGAGCAAGAGGCTCTCGAGGATTCCATTGATAGACTGCTATTCTCAGTCAGACTTTTGCTGAGAGTCTTCTCCTGAATTGAGGAAAAATGACAAAGAAAGATGCAAACTGTCAAAAAAGATGTAATGTGTTCGTAACTATTTTGTTGAGAAATTTGCCATATTTCAGAATGTAATGCAGGGGGGTAAATTGAGCATTTTTGAGAAGATATGTAAAGAGCAAATTACAGCAGTGTAAAATATTCCTGGTGCAGGGGCAATAAATAAACTTCCACTCTAAAATAATATAGATTGTTTGTTATTTGTGAACAAAATATCTTACAAGAATGGCTTGTTTGGAGGATTTCTTCTGTTCCACTGGATTGTCTCTGCCCTTCAAAGCAGCTTTGCCTGTCACAGAAGTAAAAAAGTATTAGAAATGCTCTAATGCAATGCATTTGTTATAGAAAATATTGCATATTTCAGAAGGGAAAAGTGCTAATTTGATTCTGTCATAATACATATATCTGACTGAAAACACTGTAAATAATAATGATTACTAAAAAGAAGTTGGACAAGAAAACAGGAAAATATAGCTCAACCCTTGTATTGTAAGAATTTAATGGTGGGCAGTTGAGATAGTGAATGGTTGAGATAATATCATAATATATATACAACTGTTGTGGAACCACAGACACAACATTAAACTCTTGTTGTTGTGTGAGACATGTCCAACATTTCACAACTGGAGCAGGCACTTTTCTGGTACATGCCCATTGTTTTATACTAATTGTTTGCCTCATAATTGGTTTTTACTATCCTGGCTGGCAATTTTATATATGTCACCAAAATTACCATTTTATTTTACTGTACTGTATAAAATAGCCAATGTTCCTTTAAATTGTTACCAACCAGAAAATGCCCTTCCTAACTCTGCCATGTTAAATTCAATTGAATTTGTACTAATTGTTATAAGACCATCATTTCCTTTGTTTTTTTTTTGTAGTTATGTTCAGGAAAAATAAAAAATATATTCTCACAATTGACATAAATAATCAATATTAGTATAGGAAATTCACAACTTCTAATGGGTTGTTTCAGAAAAATCATGCTGGGTTTATATAAAAACTAACTGTGTCAGAGGTCATGTAAACATTTCATTGTTATATTATACCTTCAAAGTACAGAGCCACTTGAGTGCACAATTTATCCCAAGAATCATACCAAAATGTATCTATATATCCTTCATTCATACTTAGCACCATTATTTAAAATTAAGGGAAACCATGTGATTAATTCATTGGCATTTCTATGCTAAAAAAAAAAAAAAAGAAGAGAGAGAGAGAGAGAGAATAGAAAAGAAAAGAAAACACCTAAAGTGACTTATAAGTTATAACTACCAGGCCATACTGTTGTTCTGAGAAGAAAAAGAAATAAGGAAGGGTGTAATCTGAAGATTGCAAGCTCGGAGGAAATTCTGACCAAAAAAAAAATGCCTCAAATCCAATTCTTTTTTTCTTTTGTTGTTTTTTGCATTTGATCTCTAAAAATTTGTTCCCATTGAAATAGGACTTTTTGAGAATTGAAATGTAGTATAAATGCCCGGTGTACCGGATTTGTGTACCAAAACTCTTAGTTTTAAATAAAACTAGTGGAAACCACTTCTTTCACCAAACTTTATAAAAAAAAAGGTATGGAAAGAAAGAGGACAGAAATACTCAAATACATGATTAAAGAAAATAAGCGGGTCAGCTGGTACCAAATTCCCTCTTTTAAAACTAGAAAACCAAACAAATCCTTTTCATGAAAAAAATATAAAAATAACACATTGATGATTGAAGCATCACAAAAACAAGCATATATTTGTTCCTAAATGCAAGAAAAAAAAAAAAAACTTTGAAATTGGTAAGATTAAACTGAAAGAAATGGTGAATGTACCTGAAGTGAGTCTCTTCTGCCGATTGAACCTTCTACCAGTAAACATCTGGCCTCGATCAAAAATCTGGAAAATACCAGCCATGCACCCCATTTGCTTCTCCAAATCAGGATTCTCCTCAGGAAACATCATTCTTCTTCTTTTTCTTTTTGTGGGTATTTAAAAGCCTCTTCAACTTCCTCTGCAAATCAGAATTCTGGTTCTTCCAATGCCCTTGTTATAGACACCAAGTAAGCTCTTGTATTGGGAAAGAGAGCAATGGCAGGCTGAGAGTGCTCCCAGTGGAAATGGAAAGGGGAGGAGTGAGGGAGGGCTGGTTATAATGCTGGAGAAATCAAGGAGGCTACAACAATTGCATTGCATGCAATAAAGGAAACAAACAAACAAATACAAGCAAATTACAATCTCAATAATGCATTTATGAACCACCTCCCATTTAGGTATGTATTGTATGAATTGTACCGGAGAGCCTTCCAACCGGTACCAAATTGCACCAAGTATGTATATATGATGGTTCAAGTTTGTATCACAGAGAATTATTATAGCTCAATGAGCAAGACCCAGGAATGGATTTGGCAATGCATTGTTGTTCATTCATTCCCTTTTTCTTTACCCTTTTGGTGGAAGAGAGGTGAGGTGAGGTGAGGTGAGGTGAGGTGATGGAGTTGTGAGAAGGAATGTTAGTGTTCAGGAAACTTTATATTATGCCATTTGGGAGGGAGAGCAGACTTGTTATGTCATACATGTTCCTGTCATGTGCATAGTTTATGAAAGTACCCCCCAATAAAACAAGGGAGACCAATTTAATAGTTTTTAAAGGGCCAATGAAAAGTAATAATTAATCAAGTCATGGAAGTTTTGACTTTTAGTTATTTTCTCAGGCTTGTGTATTTTATTTAATTTATCAAATGTAATGTTGAAATGAAAATTATATATTTTTATTTTTCTCAAGTTTTTATCAAATGTAATGTTGAAATGAAAATTATATATTTTTATTTTTCTCAAGCTTTTATTTTCAAAAAAAAAATTTATATCAAAGTGACTTCATTAATACAAATAGACCTCTATTTTACTTTCTGTTTCTTATCAGAAAAATTTTTAAGCACAGACCATTTTTTATTTCTATGTTAAAATTTCCGATGAAAGAATTGCTTTATACTTTTAATTTTTAACATTTTTAAGTATATATTTTCTCCCATATTTTTTATGTTTTACGCCAATCAAAAATTAGCATCATGGAACATTAAAAAAAAAAAGTTCATTGTATATTATTTTCCTAACAATTAAAGAATCTCCTTACCATATTTATACCTATAAAATAACATATGTTGATTTTTTATTTATTTATTTATTTTTGAAATCTAATAACATATGTTGATTGAAGATACAAAATCCAACATGAACATATAAATTTGCTGGTGTTTGCAGAGGTGTTACGAGGGATTTGCAAAGCAGCAGCAATATTCCAGCAATATGATTACTAAAACAGGTGGGGACAATTGGACAAAGAGGGAAAAAGAAAATAAAAAATGGGTAAGGCAAGGCAACTGAGGCAAGGCAAAGGGAAGGGAAGAGAAATGAGGGATGTGATGTGGGTCAGAGGTGCCACGGTCCTTTGCACACATGCCATGTGGGTAGGAGATGATTGTTTCAAGAGGGAGCTTTGCATTGTGGTGTGGTGTGGGCTCTGTCTCTTCTCTCTTCTCTTGCCAATGGCTGCCTAAGTGCCTATCCTATGCCTGGCAGCGCTGTCCATTGTTGGTACCGGTACTAATTGTTATTGGTATTCCAATTCAATACCCGTTGCCATGATCCGACCCGCTTGGTCTAACATGTATCAGTCAGGGCGGAGACAGACTCTTGAGCAAGCTAAGGCACATGCACTTGGACTTAAGAGAAAGACGTATGCCTAATTTGTTAATCAAACTAAGGCACAACATGATATTTATTTTATTATTTTCAATATATATCCCATGAAAATATATACTATACATGCCGTAGTTTCAAAAAATCAAGCCCGGGCATTTGCCGGGTTTGCCTATATACAAATCCTCCCTGCATGTTATCACTTACAAAAAACTAAATGATTATTGCTTACAAATCCCATAAAGTTAAAAACTGATGTGTCATCTGTTACCAGTTGTATTGTATGTGCTGAGTTTTGTCATAGTCAAAGCGTAATTATGATATTGTTATTATGATTATGATTATAATTATATATATATATATAGATAGATGTTTTTTTTTATTATTGAATTTGTGTCTGCGTTGCAATATATACTCGGATCCCTGATGGATTCGGGTCCTGATGGTGTTATGATCCGGTATAAATGAGATCCGTATTGACAGCCTCAACTTTGGGTGGCCATGTGATGCGCTTCAGCTAGATTTAAGACAGGAGTTTCGAAATATTAAAAGAAATAAATAATACCATCAAACAATTAAATAAAAAATACTCAATTATTATTATTAATGGCAATAATTATTATTAATATATCCATAATGATAATTGAACGTTGGTAGCGGAGAAATAGCTGCCTTTAATTTTATTTAAAAGCTCGACAGTGGCAAGTGTCAACTGTCACTCAAGGTGGTGCTGGTGCGAAATCAAACCCGCTGTTATCCAACTTTGCATAACAGGACCATGTTATCAAAATTTAGGCCGTTGGATCAAAATCAACGGATGAAACTAATTATAAAAAAGCCTTATAAAATCTTAATCCGGCCAATGGGGTCGGTCTTTTTGATCGAACGGTCTATATTTAACAAATAGGGTTCTGTTATTTTTCAAAGAATAACAGCAGATTCGGACTGGTGCTGGTGCAAGGGAGCAAGTACTGTAACAAATAATAATCGTTTTCCTTTGTTTTCACAGACACGGAGGAGCACAGCTGTTGACACTTGAGACAGTCGGCACTGGTCCTCTGACAGACGTAATAACTCGAGTACTTGCTTTTATTTTACCATTTTGATCCCTTTTGCTGTCTCAGTCTTCTCTTCTGGCAAGTGAGACTGTGATAAACAGCAACAACTCTCGTTCTCAAAAAAAAAAAAAAAAAACAACTCCAGCTCTGAGGTCATTATTATTATTATGTGTGTATCGGCCTATCAGGAATTAATTCCAAAACAATTGACTGGTTACTGGTAGATCGAATCCAACGGTACCAATGACTAATAATTTTTTCTGTAACATATTGGTCATTAGTATGTCATTTTTGAAATATTATTTTCTAAAATGCAGAATTTCAGGACTCCTTAAACCTTTTTCTCTGTTTAAAATGGTTAAAATTATATACAAAAAGTCTCTCTCCAAATAGACAAATAAAACAATCACACTGCCGACTAGCAAACGTGATCAGCTTGTGATCTACTGAGAACTGACAAAAAAATAAAGGGGAAAAAAAAAGGAAGGAATCCACATCAATTTCATTAAAAAATCAAACAGTGCAAGACAAAACAAAAACCATCAGAATCAGAAGACACAATAACAGTACAATACAACCACATTGCCCTCTTTTTGCTCACCTGGGCATGCACCTACTAGTCTGACAGTACTTAAATTCTAACTATAATGTTCCTCCATTATACATATATATACCTGGCCTCAGCCTTTCCTATTTTATTGCGCAGGTTATAATTTATGAGGAGGGATCAAATAACCATATTTTTTGTGACCGATCGGTGACTGTGAAATTGAATCTTAAATAACTATATTTTAAATTCTTAAATAACAAAACTAATTGATAGAATATGTTGTATATATCATATTTTATGTGTATACAAAAAATTATATCATTTTGATTTTCTTTCATGTGCATCAAACATTAACAAAAATCAACGATTCAAGTTTTATGATTTTTTCTCCTCTCTTGATGACTATCGAAATAATGTTAAAACTTTATCATTTATTATGTATATGTTATTGAGATAATATTGAAAACATCTAACGGTTTATATTTTTCAATTTATGCATAAATAAAAAAATGGTTACTATGGATACTAATGTCCATAGTTATTGGATCCCTCCTCATCATTTATATTCATATGTTTAGGTATTAGGAGCCCCCTTCAAAAAAAAATATAAAATAAAATAAATAAAATAGCCGTCCACTTCGTAGGTTGATAGATTCGATAGTTATTTTTATGTAAATTAATCAACCTAACCAATTTTTTTTTTAATGTGGATGATGTCAGTGCGGACAAATAATTGATGGGGTGATCTAAGGGATGGAATTTAATTATTGTACCGTTTATATCAGTTATCTAATTAAAAGGTTCATATGTGGCATTCATTCTGCGGCTTCGTGTTGTGAATCAAATTATAAGATATATACGGGAATTAGCAACATTTTTTAACCATAATTGATATAGTTCGTATGACTAGTGTTGACATATATACTATTTGTTAGCATATTAACGATATGCCAACCATTTAAATTTTGATTTCTTTTTTGTATAGATTTTCTAATCTATATACTCCATAAAAAGTGGTAGGTTTTCAAGTATCTAAACTATGCCACATTATCAATGTTTATTTACTATTGATTTTGTTTGAAACTCTTCGTCTACTTTAATCCAATGACTTACATTTTTTTTTTCTTTACATTAAATATTATAAATATGATATGTCTAGACTAAAATTTAACTCTTAAAAATGATCCAATATATATGTGATCTTATTTAAAAAATATTACATTTTTATTATTTATATCAAAAGATTTAAATATTATGTTCAAAATTTTTTTAAATATTATATTTTATAAATTTTTTGATTATTTATTTCATACTATCTTTCAGGGCAAAGCCGAGTTACAACTCCAGTTATTTTAATAGCTCAATAAGTTTCTGACGTCAGAATCTTATATATAGAATATTACCAGTTTTTAATTAGAGTTTCATTACAATTTTGTGGAACTTTAGAAAATAACCTTATTGGGTATAAAAACAATTTTTATATTGACCCATCATGCCATGAGATTCAATTTGCACAAATTTACTCTTAAGTCTCAACCCAAGCAATTTCAATTCTGGACGATAAAATTCATGTTTCTTGAATTAATAGTTGTCTTGAAAAAAAACAAACAATATCACTGCTTAAAACTCAATTAACTTTTTTCTTATATAGCAGGCAAATAACCTACTTAATTTCACTGACCTAATTAAAGGTTTATTCACACAAAAAAAAGGAAAAAAAGTATAAAAAAACTGGAATGACAAGTGTTTCCTTTTATGTATCTTCAAAATATCCATTGAATAACATGTCCATACGTTCATAGAGTACAAATTTTATAACAGTTACGTTTACATCCAATTTGACATATAAACCTAGCTATAGCCCTCTACATATATCGTTAGCTATTGACTGTTGTATTAAATTAATCCTAGCCGAATCCATCCTTGATCCTGGTGTGGAAATTAGTCATGTTGATTGTAATGCCTCTCGAAATTACAGTTGCTAGGTCGCCATCCTAATGATCATCTCTGATATACTTGAGACTTTTTTTCCTTGCTCTGAGACTTTTTTTTATATATGGCTAGCAGTGATTTTTAATTACACCGATCGATTCTTTTGCGTTCATTCATTATTTTCCAGATGCTCATTACTGATACGCATGTTGATCTGTAATTCGGGTTTAGAAATGTGAAGGATCAGTTGACAATGGGATATCTTAAAAGTTTGTAAAAATTCATAAAAAATCTTACAAATAAAAAAAAGTTTATGGATGCATTTCATAACTTGTAGATTGATATTGTTTCAAATTTCAATCAACTTGAACATCGTTTGATGGCTTATCAAAAGTTTGCATAATTTTTAACGGTTGTAATTTAACGGATATTTGAAAAGCTAACAAATGACGTTGCTTAAATTGAATATAGTAGGGAATCTAATGAATCTATTATAAGTTAAGCAATATATCCGTAAAATTTTTTCTATTTTTTAAAATTTTTAATGATTTTTTTTTCAAAATTTTGAAAAGTTTTATTGTCAGCATTGTCAATGGATCGCTCCTCTTTACAAATAGGGTTGTCAATGATACTTTTTTACTCAATTATCAGACCTGTATGGTACCTAATAAGATGGGTACGACTAAAATGTTTTTTCACTAGGTTATCGAGTATGAGTATGGGTAAGATTTTTTCTGTTAAGTAAACGGGTAAGAGTTATTTTATATCCATTACATTACCTATAAGGTAATACATAAAAAGTATTTTATACTCACTCTAAAATAATAGAGTTAATGAAGTAATAATTTTATACTACTTCCATTATATTTTATGATAATTTATGTTCTTTTCAATATAATTTATGCTATATTACTCTTTTAGAACAATGTATTTCCTACATAATTTAATATAATAATATAAACATATTATTATATTTTTCTTTATGCACTCTTACTCACATTTTACCTTTTTACTTTAATGGTTACGAGTAGAGTGCAAATAAGTTGAATTTTAATAGGTATGTGTAGGATACGGATAAAACCAATTCTAGATGGGTATGGTAATGCTTCTACCCGACCCGTATTGTACCCATCGGCACCCCTATTTACAAAACTTAATATAACATACAAATTACAGTTTGAATATAGAGTGGTTCTGCTATGAATCGACTAAGCAATCTTTTATTTTGAATCGAGCGATTCTTATCAAACATGACTCTTCAATTGAATCTATAAGACATATCGCGACCATCTGATTATGAAAAATGAATGACCCATATTTCATCCGATCCATAATAGAATTAGCCTTGCATAGAGTAAAGATGCTATTCTATAACACGCAATCATATCTTTTGTACATAAAAATTGATGCTTAACCTCCTTGATTTAATATTTTTATTGTACATATTTAAATCAAATACCATTACACACTATACATATTTTAATTGGCTATTGTTAGGTTTGACGTCGTATTGATATTTGCGTACGATATATCATATATATATAGATTCATCCCCGTAATTGCCTAGTTAGTCAAGATAGGAAAGAATCCATATAATTTATCAACCCCTTGTACTTTCACCCAATTTTTAATCCTCTACTTGCCGATTTGAGATTGTGATCTTTTACCTTTCACACATGTAGATCCGTATTTAGCAAGGCATGTATATTGAATTATTGATCGGCATTTTACATACTAGTCAATTAAATACATCGATGCCTTGGTACCGTTACATTGGACTTTGTAGTCTCATTAACTTGGGCACATGCTCTTTTCCTAACCTTTTTTTTTTCTCTGTTGTCAGAGGCCGAACATGGGTACATCATGATGATTAACACACTATGGCAAATTGGCAATCAATATTGTAATACATCCACACACACACATTGACACATATATACCTTAGACTTTATCAAAATGAGTAAAAACAAATATTAAACAGAAAATAAAACAAGAGGTTACCCAATTTTTTTTATTTTTTTCTTAACTACCCAAAGTTTATTTAAAAAAAAAAAATAGTTCTACCCAAATTAAAATATTTTTTTTTGAAAAGTTGACAGCAGCTACCAACGTTCCCAAATTTTAATATTGGGCAGTATTAACATGTATATACGAGAGTACCCAAATTTTAATATTGGGCAGTATTAACATGTATATACGAGAGTACGAGACAACAGTAATAATAATAACTATATAAAAAGGAAGAAAAGTACAAGAAAAATGTACATAGGTTTGGGGCTTTTGGGCACTGTAGGTGGTCCAAAAAGAAAAAAAAAGAAAAAGAAAATGGCACACCTCCCAATCGGAGAGATGGAAGTAAAGCCATAATTTCCTCAAAAAAAAAGAAGTAAAGCCATAAAGGGGAGGAGATACTGAGATAGATAGATGAGGAGTGTTCATCCTCTGTAGCGCTGCATGGTGTAGCGCAGGATGTGAACCGTCAGATCGTCTCGAGATTCGAGCCAGCACAGATCTTGAGATGATCTAACGGTTCACATCCTGCGCTACACCATGCAGCGCTATAGAGGATATGAAATCTAGATGAAGTGAGTCCGATGGATAGAAGAAGCGTCCGATTCTGCTGTTATCCCGACGTGGACCGTCGGATCAACACCGAATGGTTCAGACTCAGTGCAAAGTTTGGTTTTTGAAGTAAAAAAGAGTTTTGCCAAACATATCTTATCCGTCCATTTTAATCCGACGGTGTCGGTTGAAAAAGCAGGACCTTGTTATCAGAGAGAAGGATAACAGCAGATTTGAATTCGATAGAAGAACTAGAAACAAATTAAGGGGGGAAATCAGCAGTGCTCGATTAGTAGCTTCTAAGAATCGAGCCCCATCTCCATCTCATCCCTCATACCATGTCTCATGTCTCCATCTACATCGGTTGTATTTGTATTTTCCTATAAAACCGCATTCGTTTTTTTTTTTTTTTTTTTTTTTTTTTTTTTTTGCAATGAGCCATTATTACATCCCATCGGCCACTCGCTTTTATTGATTGCTCTAGGGACCAGTAACCAGTTCGGTTTTAATCTAGAGAGGATACACTGACCATGCTTAATTTGATAATTTTGACAATAGTTATTTTTAAAAATCTGTAAAAAATCATAAAAAATCTTTAAAATGAAAAAAAGTTTTATGGATGCATTACTTAACTTATAGATTGATAGTGTATCAAATTTCAACAAATTTGAACATCATTTGATGCCTTATCAAAATTTTATACATTTTTTACGGTTGTAATTTAACGGGCATTTAAAAAGCTATCAAATATCATTTAAATTGAATATAATCGGAAACATAATCGATCTATAAGCTAAACAATACTTCTGTAAACTTTTTTTCATTTTTAAGATTTTTAATGAATTTTTATAAATTTTTTAAAAGTACCATTGTCAAGATTATCAAAATATCCATTGTCAATGGATCCCTCCTCTTTAATTTATTGGGTTCGATTTGCTCCTCCCCGGTTTTACAATTATCCGCTAGTACAAATGCTACTCATGTTTGTTTTTTTTTACTTTTTTTAGGTGACAATTGTTCATTTTTAATCAAGATGTTTAGTTTCTACAAATTAAGCATTCTTCTTTACTTATGCCCAACAACCCAAATAGTATGTCATGATCATCCAATTTTTTTTTTAAAAAATAAAGGTTCATATTTTTTTCGATCTATAGAAGATTTCATTTTTTTATTCTTTGTAAAAGATTCTTCATCGAGGTTTGGAACTCCGACCTCTTCCACACAGAACACATTGTCTTTACCACTAGATCATCAAAGATGAGTTCTTTACCACAAAATCTGTTTTATAAATTTATTAACAAAATCTTTTAACAAAAATTTTAAGCACTCTAGAAATTGAAAAGATTAGTAGAAATGTTGTGGATGATTAATTATGTTTTCTGTCCACAAGTTCAAAATTGCACAAAATTTGGACGAGCCATCAAGAATTTTTTTTAATCTACAGGTTCAGAATCTAGCATTGTCAAAAACTCAAAATAATAATTGTGATCAAGTGATCTCTCCCTATATATATTGTAAAAGAGAAACATCTTGCTTGCGTCCACTGAAAAACCGTTCATTATACATCTATAGATGTGTTTATAATGTAATAGATATATAGAGTTAGGCTACAATAATATGCATATCACGGTTTTATCGTACTATGCGGTCCGTATCTCCGTTTTCAGTGTCCAAATAGTCGATCCGAGCCGCTCAACTTAATCTTTATATCAAAATATACTAGCAAACCAAATTTTATAATTTTTAGAATTTTTTTGCTATTTTTAATGATGGGGACAATATCACTATTTTTGTATAAACCAGATCCCTTGGATGTAGTCATTTTCTCCCCATCATTAAAAATAGCAAACAAATTTTAAAAATTATAAAATTTGGTTTGCTAGTATATTTTGATATAAAGATTAAGTTGAGCGGTTCGAATCGACTATTTGGACACCGAAAACGGAGATACGGACCGCATAGCACGGTAAAACCATGATATGTATATTATTGTAGCCGAACTCCAGATATATATATATCCCAAAATGTAATATATGAACGCTATATAGACAGTTTTTCTATGGGTTCAACCTACCGTCCATGGAAATTCCATCATAGAGTGTGACAGGTGAGACCCACCATGTGATAGGTGGGACCCACTATGTGACATTTGTGTCTATAATGGTAATTCCATAGAGAAATTCCATGGACGCAAGATGTTTCCCTTTTTCTATGGACGCTAGCTAGGTATTACCTGTAAAAAAAAAAAAAAAGGCACCGATGCATGCATGCATGTCGATCGTGGGCATGCAAGTATGGAGGAGGCATTGTATTTGTACGTATGAAAACGACTATGAAATGACTATGTATCATGATTTCTGGTTCGATCTGGAACATGATGGCCAATTAAGTCACTGTTGTACGTACCGGGGCTGTACCCAGCACTAATTAACACCGGACCGGACCGGAGAGTCCCTTCACTGTCTTTGTCCGTGTCTCCCTTCGGTACCCATTCCTACCAAAAGGGACGGAGCCGGATGTGAACTTGGTCTGCTCTGGCTACTTCAAATCTGACTATCATCGATTCAGTACTTGCTACTTAATTAGGAAGCTACTAAATATATATATGTGTATCATTGTATGTATGTATGTCGTATATTAATTGTATAATATACGCTTACTTAGCCTAGCTAGATACCAAATTACCAATCATGCATGTGTATATGTCGTATATATGTACACTTAGCTAGCTAGCTAGCAAGCAATATTAACTAATAACAAGAAGGTGTCTCTTGTGAATATAAATTATAATATTTGGATTAATAACATCAACTATTTGGATTAATTAAAGACTAACTAATTGGACGCCAAATTATATAATTACTGCTTATCAGCTCTCATTCTTAATCAAAATGATTCGTGTTGGAGTTGTTCTATCTCGGATGGCGGCCAGCCAGTTGCTGGTGTTTTTTTTTTTTTTTTTAAAAAAAAAATATTTAGAGGAGAAGATAAGGATCTTTTTGTACATGTGGGTCAACATATGAACGGACCAATAATATCATATATTTTTTGGAAAAGAAAGATGGCAATATGGTATATACTATGTTATCAGCTCTACAAAATTATAATATACATAAATTTTTTGTTCCTATGATATTTAATTTCAGTTATAGTATCAATTTTAAATTGTCTAAAGAATAGTAAATTGACCCCATTTGCTTAAAGACTTTTATCTTCAAATTGATCCCATTTGCTTAAAGCATACCAAATAAACATTAATTAATGACAATTTCAATCAAAATGGTATGAACAAGATGTTAATATAGCCGGTGATGGAGTCAGGATTGATCTGACAAGGGTCAGGTCCAGTTCATAGTTCAAAAGATAAAAATAATTGTCAAATATATAATTTTTATATTTATATAGCAATATGTGTAAATTTGAGTAAAGATAGCGTGAGCTTAAACTCATGGAGCTTTTCTATGAGCGCACCTCCAAAAACATATCAAATCACCTCCAAATTTCGATTTATATGGCTCGATAAAAAATTTATATCAAAATCTTATGGGCTACAAAAGTTTTCTTTTTTTTTTAAAAAAAAATAAGCATTTGTCTGAGATTTCTTAAAAGTGCTTATACAATATTAACATAACAATCAATATTTTATACATCACTTTTAAAAACTCTACAAAAAATACTTGAAAATTTTTTAAAATAGAAAATTTGTATAACCCATAAGATTTCAATATAAAGAATTTGAGCCACATAAATATATTGAAACTTAGAGATAATTTGATATATTTTTGGAGGTGTGCTCACGAAATGTCTCCATGAGCTTATGCTCGCGCTATCTTTACTCGTGTGAAGTGAACCATCCAAATTCTGTCAAATTGATGTACAATAATATTTCCAAAAGACAACTGCATATATGTACTAATACTAGTACTCGGCCATTCCTCATATTATCATCTCAGATCTATTCTTACCAATCATCCAACTTTTATACACACATGGAGTACTAAACTAAACCTACCATGATTAATTTTACTCACCGAAGTCTTCTATAACCAACCCTGTCTTTCTTTTTCCAGAAATTATAAATCGACGTGATGGAACAAACAATGCCACCCAAAATCCAGCTAATTAATTGATGAATTATTGAATTACCAGTTTTCCATTTCCCACCTTTCTAGAACAGCATATGATTGGCACTTTGGCAATGCAATAAATCGGACATTTTTAGGTCCACAATTTAATTTCAATTCCCATCGTTTCCGGATCTAGCACACCGGTTTCTTTCTGCCCGTTCAAGTCCTGCTGATTCAACAGCGAAAGTCTCTGATGATCAGCCAGCCCATTTCAGATCCTCTGCCTTAAAATAATATGCCATGAAGCACATGGGCCGTTGGATCGTCTCGAGATTCAAGCATACACCAGTGGCGGAGCCAGAAAATTTTCAAATGAGGTTCAAGTTGTCATATCAAATATCAATATTGGTATAGTAGTTATATAAAGCTTAAAAATTATAATTATGGGGGTCAATAGGATAATAATTATTATATTTTATGGGGTTCAAATATATATATTTTTAAGAATATACTTATGTTTCATTAAAATTACTATATAAAAATGTTCATTTGGGGAAAAATATGGGGGACATTGTCCCCCTTCTCTCCATTTAAATCCGCCACTGACATACACAAATGTTGAGGCAATCCAACGGTCCATATGTTTTATGACACCGTGCCTTTAAGGCAGAGGATAATTAAGCACTCCGATCAGCCAGCCTCTGTCTGACAGTACAACTAATCAACTAATGTGGCTGGATGGCTGCCTAACTGCTGTATATTTTGTCAAACTAACGCGCCATTTTTGTGGTTTTTTTAGATGCAGGGGCCAGGACACTCAGATGACCAATTGAATATTGTATCGCATAGAATAAATCCACATTTCGGTAGTTAAACGGTCAAGCGGTGATTAGATCTTCCGTTTGAATTATTAGGAAGTAAGAACAAGAATTCAACATTCATATGTTTTGTTTTGGTGCGCATTTTTTTTTTTTTTGGTATCTTTAAAAAATAATATATAAATCTAAAGCTAGTTTATTATTTTATATAGCGTGCATATCGCTTATAAATTATATTAATTTGAAAGTTGTTGAGCCCATCAATGTTTTTATATATATAGCGTCCATTATTTTTACTGTTAATTATCATAACAATTGTTCATTACTACGTAATATATATTTTAACGTATGAAACGGTAGACAACATATTACAATGCTGATTTTTTTCTTATTTTTTTTTCAAGTTACCGTATCCAAAATTCCAAATTGCCGGTCTTTTCCAAATGGGGTCAAATGAACATGATTCCTTTTCCAAATTCCAAATGCATAGCACGGCATAATATAGCCCTACATCCCTCATAAAAAAACATGTTTACCCCTTAATTTGGCATTTCGGCATCCTTCTAATAAGGAATTTTCGCTGTGATTTAATTTGGGACAAGGCGTAGGAAGGATGATGAGAGTAAGCAAAGCAAAGTAGCAAACGAAATGAGCAAACAAAAGCAATCCACATGCACAAAGTGGATGTACCACGCGGATGTGGGGTTTGGGACTTTAGGGTATTTAGTGGCGCTGAAATCGGCTGAGATCCAAATCGGATCTCAGGGTCCTGAGATTCCGATCTGACGGTTCTCAGGGCCTGTATCTGCTAAGTTCGAATCTTAGGGTCCCTGAGAACCGTCGGATTGGGATCTCAGGACCCTGAGATCCGATTTGGATCTCAGCCGATACCGACCCGTATTTAGTGGGGCTGCCCATCCTCTTATTTGGGGCTACTCTATAGCCTACCAATCGAAACTCCTAACATGGGAATTTATCTTTGTTTATGTAGATAATAATACAACAGGAGTTTGAGATTTGTGCTTTGATTTGGAATATTGAAAATAAATTAATGTCCATCAGTTTAAGAGTTTTTGTATCTTTAAGTTTAACACCTTTGATGATTGATTATATAATTGGTTGTTTCTAAGAATTTACTAAATTAATTATACTTGACATTCATTGTCTAGTTTAACAATTTTGACAAATTTCCAAAGTAGAAATCCATGCATTATATATATGGACAATATATATGTGCAATGGAAGGGATCACTTGACAATACTCATTTTTCTTTTCTTTTTTTTTTTTTTTTCATTGTGGAATTGTTTTTTTTTTGAAAAGTTGACAGCGATTATGTTGGCCGCCGCTGTCAACTTTTACAGAAAAAAAGACAATTCCACAATTAAAAAAAAATACACAATACAAAACAAAACATTACATAACATTATGGGGCCGTTCGGCAACCCCTCATTAGCCCTCTTTAGACTTTTTTTAGCTTCCTTAGTCTCTTAATCCTTCCGAACGCAAGCTCCTTAGCACGGATTAAAAGTTTCTCCTTAAGCCTCATTTTGAACGGGACTTAAACCTTGCCAAAATTCCTAAAGAAGCAATACCCATAGCTTAAGGCTTAAACTTTCTTAAGCCCTTTTTCTTTTTTCGAACGAGTGTGACTTAGTGAGGCTTAAATATTTAAGCCAACCACCTTGCCGAACAACCCCTACATGTGCATAGGTAAATAGAAAATACTTTCAATAATTTTAGTAGTGGACATCGCAAATGTAGAGCATTTCCTCCAAATTAGGTACTATTTACTAAGAAATTCCGGCAGGCACTCGGTACAACTGTACTGGCACGTGATACCAATAATAATAATACTAATGATGGGGAGGGAGATAAGTAGATAACCATTAACCGAACAATAACCGAGAGAGGCACCATGTGCTGAGGTACAAGTACAACACAATACAAAGCAAAGGGAGGGAGCAATAGGCTTGGGCCTATGTATGCATAGCTCATCAAATGAAATGATCAGAAGAACAAAGCATTAAGCATATCAGTTTTGCCCATGTGACATGCAGGGCCAAGTTTAATTGGGGCCAGTCGCATATCATATTTTATATTTTATTGCCCAAGGGACATTCCTAAATAAATAAATAAATAAATAAATAAATAAATAAATAAATATATATATATATATATATATATATATATATATAATAAATGAAATAGTATATTTAATGAATCAGAAAAAAAATTGGGCCGAGCCACATTATCAATATTATTAATAATGTAATTGTCCAATATTTATTGATCTACATTGGTCCGAAAATGTCAATTTGTAAATTTTTAATTTGTTAAAAAGTTTTAGGAAATAAAATGGTTTACTACACGGAATTTGCATGAGCTAGCATTTCTTATATACCTTTTTTTTTTTCCATAGATAGTTTTGATGTAACTAATATTATTTTGTATAGTTTGATATTTTTTTATGAGCTCATTAAATCAAATATTCACACTGCATGCATATTTTTATCCATGGCGAAAGCCCTAGTATAATTAAGCCCATCATCATATCATCATGATTGTTAACTATATCAAGATAAGTATGATTAATGATTGATTAGTTTGATTCTGCAGTAATTAATTAGTAATTTTTATTTATCCATGATTTTTCAATCATTTATATATTTCAGTAGAAACAAAGTATATAAAAAAAATAAAAAATACAATGAGTCAAGCCACTAACTCAGTCATGAACTCTCTAGACTAAAACCGAAGGTGTGATTATCGGTACCATTTTCAGAAATTACAATTCACACTTGTAATAATGAAAAAGGTTCCAATTAACCGTGTACTAATTAAACTATGCCAGTTATACAGTCCGAAGTTTCTTCCTTAAATTCTCATTCTAGGCATGTTCCTGTTCCTCCTCCCCCATGTGGTCTATATTTAAGGTCAGATCTCTGTGGCAGTGCACCGTCACTGCAGAAACAACAGTTAAATCAGATGCTTATTATAAGATTTAATTATACGATATATATACACGTAAAAAGGCTCTTTTTATGTATATATGTGGCAGTGCACGTTATGTATATGTTGCGTCGTACAATTTTTTCGTGTAAAAATGTTGTGTCGCGCATTATATTATGAAGACTCGGGCATTATTTAGAAGGGAGTTAAGCTGGAGATATTAGATATACATGAGCCACGAATATAAGTGGTTAAATATTTGGTTTCTCTATAGATGACAAAGCCAGAATAATATGAAAACGGAGTTTTTTTTTTTTTTTTTTGAGGTGGTAAGAAAATCCTATCAATTTTTTTATTAGAAAAGAAAATTAAGTACAATGGACATTTACATATGGAAAACCACAAAAAAAAAGAGAGAAAGAAGGCAGTAGCAGTCAAGTGAGAGTGGGGAGATGGACTCGACGATGTGAGGCGGACCTGGTGAGGCAGTGCGAGGCGGACCCGGTGAGGTGAGGCGCGGCGACGATGGTGGCGATGACTGTTGCTGCTAGTCGGAATGTACAGGAGATTGGGGATGGCGGGGGCCGCTCAACCGGCGGGGTGGCGACCCCCACCAGACTTGGCTTCACTTTTTTTCCTCTGCGGCGGCTAGGGTTCGCTCGTGCCCAAGAGTTTTTTGTAACTGTTCAGAGCGAAATGCTAACGGTCTAAATTATACTTTGTCATATCTGAGATTTTGATTTATGATTCCCATTAAATTCATCATATGAAAATACGAAGGGATACAAAAAAAAAATTCATTTTTGGAGTTTTTTAAGTATTTGTTTTGGAATTTTCAAAATGATTCTAAAATATTAATAAAATAGTGTTTGTTTGTACATGGATTTAAAAAAAATCCAAAATAAACACTTAAAAAACTCAAAAAATAGAAAATTTTTGTATCTACTAGTATTTTCAAATGATAAATTTAATGAGAGCTTATTGATTGAATATGTTTCCAAGAGCTAGATTAATATGAAAACGTTTGCATTCCACTCTGAAATGCCAACGGTCCAAATTATACTTTGTCATACCCCCAAAATTTTGATTTATGGTTCCCATTAAATTCATCATATGATAATACTTGAGGATACAAAAATTTTCTATTTCCGGAGTTTTTTAAGTATTTATTTTGGATTTTTTAAAATCCATGTACAAAAAACACTATTTGATTAATATTTCAAAGTCATTTTGAAAAATCCAAAATAAATACTTAAAAAACTCTAAAAATGGAAAATGTTTGTATCCCCTAGTATTTTTCATATGATAAATTTAACTGAAACCATAAATCAAAATTTCGGGTATGATAAAGTATAATTTGGACCGTTAACATTTCGGAGTAAAATGTAAAATTTTTCATATTAGTCTAGCACGTTTTCCAATATGAAGCAATATAAATATATATAGTCCATACAAAAATCGATAAAATTTGAATTGTTAAAACTTAAAAGTTGGATATACTTTGCATTGGCAATCAAACAATATCAAATTGTTTCAAAAGTTAATCATCTTTAATTTATAAGTTCACAAATATATCTATAATTTATTTACTATTTAGGATTATTTATTTGAATTTTATTTATCAAAATTCAAGACTCTCAAATTCATACCTGTCTAACTGTTTTAGCTTATCATTATTTTTTAATCTTTTGAGAAGAGCTATTCCGGTCTACCTTATCATTGGTGGCTTCGGTATATCCACCACTACCAGGGCCACCACATCTAATATCTAATAATAGAAAAAAGAAAGCCTAAAATGCTACAAACAAATCTCGAGTAGCTTTGGATCAAGGGAATTTCATAAGTTGGCTTAGGGAACTAGGAAGGAATCTTGCTTTTGCACGCTTCCCCGTTATTCTTCGTTTTCTTTACCTATTTTATTTTGATTAGTGAGTATCATCTACAATGAGTTTAAACTCACGAAGTCTACCTTCAAAAACATATTAAATATCCTCCAAATTTCAATTTATATGGCTCAATAAATTACTTATATCAAAATATTGCATGATATAAAAATTTTTTATTTTTGAAAATTGTAAGTATTTATTTGAGATTTTCTAAAAGTTTTACATAAAATTTGGTTATTTTATTAATACCATACAGTCATTTTTTAAAAATATCAAACAAATACTTTAAAAAATTTTTAAAATGATTTTTTTTTTTTTTTTTGCATCAGATAGGATTTTGAAATAAATAATTTATTGAGCCATACAAATCGAAATTTAGAAGCGATTTGATATGTTTTTGGAGATACACTCACCATAGATTTACTCTTGATTGGCTTATTTATATCATAACAATTAGCATAAACTACAAATTATTATCCTCCTATATATTTCGTGAGTAAGATAAATGAACTAAAAATTTTGTGGGTAAAGAATGGATCAATAACTTAAAACAAAAAGAAAAATAAAGAAGATTTTAAAAGAAACTAGAATTCATATTGAAAGAAACTAGAATTCATAAGCACTTATTTGCTGAACATTCACATTGTGAGTTCAAGTAACCGTTACCAAATGTGACCAATAATAGAGCCCAAAGACAGCGATTCCATATCCTCTGTAGCGCTGCACTGTGTAGCACGGAATGTAAACCGTTAGATCATCTCGAGATCTATGCTGGATCGAATCTCGGGATGAACTAAACAGTTCGCAATGCAGCAATGCACAACTTTTTTAGAGGGCATTTCCTCAAAAAAAAAAAAAACAACTTTTTTAGAAAATTTTTTTTTCCCTCTCCGTGCTTTTTCTTTTTTAAACCAAGCCCATAGGCCTTAGAAACAACTTTTAGGAGCTAAAAGATTTATCAAAAGAATGCAAGAAACTATTCATATTTCTTTGGCGAACGTTGCCATTCTTGAATATTTGCTAGTTTTATCGACATTTTTTTTTTTTTGAAACCAAGCACATCATAAACGAAATTAATAGTGATCAGTTTAATTAATGGATTTAGAGAAGATACAATAGTGATCTAAACTTCAGCATCTTTCAATGTTCGTTTTCGTACACACATACAATCAATGAAACAGGAAATTAAACACGAAACGATCGAATAAAACCGATAATAATCCTACCAAATTATAACATTATCCCTTAATCTGATCTTTCAACTCACGTCTCTACCAAGTACCAACAATAATGAAGCTATATATATAGATATATATGCTGCCTAGCTAGCTATCAACATATATATCATATATGCATGCACACACCAACGTGACTTGCTGCTTAATTGCTTGAAAGGGAAATTAATTAATTCGATGGTTATATATATTGAACAAGTTCAAATTAATTAAAAGGGGTGCATGGATCGACATCAACCGTGCGGTGCTAGCTGGTGGTGTATCCTAATTCCCGTTTTCTTGGATCCCCAGCTGTGCATGCAATGCAAGTGCCGTTATCTATACTATTATAAAAAATACGTAAAAAATGGACCCGTCTATTTGGTCACGGTTTTCATCAAATAGAGAAAAATTTTCCCTGTCAGTACTCGAATAGCCACCACTTTGAAATTACACACTCTCACGATTGAACCGATAATGCTTCAGCTTATGCTTACGTTAAAGTATGTGCACATACAAACGAGCATGAATTTATTCTTCAAATATTGAAAAAACAATTTATCATTATATCGTTAGCTTGAATAAAAATTGAAATTCCCTGCCGCAATGCGCGGGTAACTTCTAGTATATATAATTCACTGGATCTGCATATTAGCATATGAGAAATTATCTTTGCCTCCCTTAATTATTTTCTTATCTATTCCTTAAATTAAATTTGTAATATTTTCTCTTTCTTTCTCGTACTCTCATAAATTTTGAGTGATTTTTTTTTTTATTCTTGATCTTTCTATATATTGTATATATATAAGTGTTTTGTTCGATTGAGGATGTGATTTGCAACCGGTAAAAGTGATTTGTTGTACTTGAAAAATAATTTTTAACTAAAAATGTATTGGGGTGCGGTTAAGAGGGTTTTTTAAGGGGTGCAGTTATCAACTCTCTTAGCATATATGCTTGTATAATTATTAATTAACAATAACTATATCTTGATTTGACATGCATAAAATTGGATTATGTAGTACTTGATTATCCCAACATTAATTGGCCCCAATTGTTGTCTCTATATGTATGTATGTTTCCAATTGTGATAAAAGATGCGTTCAACTTGGGAAATTGTTGAAGTGGGTTTTCCTGATTATATTAATTGATTAAAGTGTGCATTTTGTATCTCTCTTTAATTTGGTTGAAAGATTAATTAATGAATTGTTCGCCTTTTAGTTGAAGGAAAAAGTGATGCTTTCAACAAAAAAAACTGTCATTAATTAGTTAACAATATAGTTAGGTTGTTGTTGATTTTTCATTCAATAAAATTGAAAAAAAAAAGTTAATACATGTGGATTAGAATTCACAGTTTTAAAGGAATTGTCTAATTAAAGATGATTGTTTCTAAAAGCAAATAATCCAAAATCCAGGACAAAGTTTTAACGCAAAAAAATAATAATAAAAATAAATTCGTATTAATATTTGGAGAAGTGAAAAAGAAGGAAAAATAAAAATAAAGCAGAGAAAGCTACTTTAAAAATAAAAATTAATTTTACAGTTACCGATCGGTCATCAAAAATATAGTTATTTGATCCCTCCTCTAATAACAATAGACTATTCAGCATTATATTTAAGAGTCGAACTTTGTGTTTTCCATTTTTTTTTTTTAAGTTATAGCTCAATATTTCATATCTCTCAACTATATGCAACATGATGCATGTACGTACCAAATTAAACCTATTGGGACTGACGGGATGCTGTTCATAGTTAACTTAATCATTCGGAGACAAAAAACGTGCATCGTACGTACTCTTGTCTAGCTAAGCACTGCCAATCGTTGTGTTTAGAAACATCGATCAGTGAAAGAGATAATTAATGAATTAATATAATGTCGACATAACTCATCCTAATTAAATAGCGTTACGAAAAGATGTCACATACATTTATATATAGTTGTACTGTTATTTGCACAGCTTCTAATTAATGTGCTTATATATAGCGGCCATATATACAGCTAATTAGTAAATAAAAAAGTAAAAAGAAAGATATCACATTACAACTTATATATCTTGACAACGGAGATAACAACTCTCCAATACATTTATAGAATATTTTAAAATATAAAATATTTTACAAAGATGTTCATACTTAATTGTATTTCAAACTTCATTCAATTTGAATGTTATTTGATGCTCCGTCAAAAACCTTCAAAATTGTATGATAATTAGGACTCTCTAAATCTAACCATTTTTTTTATAACCACGTATCCATTCTCTAACAGAAATGCCGTAAGAAACTATCCATTTCATGTTTACTTCTTAACAAAATATTTTTGTCAGATTCATAAAGACAATCAAATCTGACAATTAAAACATGAACCCCAGCTAGCTAGCTAGCCAACGGTTAAACAAAAATGGGCAACTATCAACCAAAGTAGAAGAATGCACAGCATAAGACGAGGCAAAACACGAAAAAGGCAGCTAGCCATCACTGTGGAGTTTAACGGAACAGTGACATTTCGAAGAACTGTGTTCGGCCAGCCGGCCGGCCCCGGCCCCGGCCCCGGCCCCGGCCCGGGCTAGCTATAATTGCAGGAAAAGGACCTGCCTCACTTTTCTGAGCTGCTGCCTTGCGAACTGGCGGCAGCTCCCGTGCGTATGCCATCTCCCCACATGAATTGTTTGCTGGGATGGACGGCGACGTTCTACCTATGCATGCAACGCAACATTGCCATTGAATTGATCATGTATAAAATAAATTTTTGTTGTCAGTAGCGGAGCTTGGGACGATATTAAGGGGGGGCCGTTCAACACTACTTACCGTAGATAAACATATATAGGCTCATTGAAAAATTGTATGATATAATTAAGGCTCATTCAATTAAGCCTAGAATATATATACTACCAGTAAACTACATTCACTAAACAATAAATTAAAGAGGGATCCATTGACGATACTTGTCTTGACAATCTTGACAATGAAGATTTTGAAAATTTTGAAAAAATTCATAAGAAAGTTTAAAAATAAAAAAGTTTTTATGGATGCATTATTTAACTCATAGATTAATAGTGTTTTAAATTTTAATTAATTTGAACATCTTTTGACGGCTTATCAAAATTGTATACATTTTTTAACAATTATAATTTAATGAGTCTCTGAAAAGCTATCAAATATCACTTACATTAAATGTAACTGATAACATAATCAATCTATAAGCTAAATAATATCTTTTTAAACTTTTTTCTATTTTTTGAGAATTTTAACTATTTTTTAATTTTTTTAAAAAGACCATTGTCAAGATAAACATTGTCAATATATAGATCCCTCCTCTAAATTAATTAAATTGGCCATAGTCACCTAGAATTGTATTGATGAACCATATTAACGTATTACAAAAGGAGAAATAATTTAAGCTGAAGGCGTTTAATAAGAAAGACAGGATTAAATAGTCAAGGGGGGCCATTTTGAAGTTCAAATAACATTTACCCTATAAAATATACACTCTCTAACTAAATTTTGGAATTTAAGGGGGCCATAGCCTGGGCTACCATATGGGAAGCTCCGCCACTGTTTGTTGTGCTGGTTAATTAGTGGCTAAGTGGCTAGTGTTAGCTAGTTTTGATTTAATTGATTTAATTGTATATTTCATTATTTTTTATTTCGGCCGAGAGTACTGTTATAAAGATGAGGGTTAAGCAACTCAAACTTAAATGTAAAAAACCTCCTCATCCCATACAGAGAGCGTTGTCCTTAGCCACTAGACCAAAGGCGGTTCTTGTATTTCAGTATTATTAATCCGGGAGTATAGAATCAGCAATATTGGTTTGAATTAATTAATAATGGAGTTTTTTTTTTTAATTTCTTTACCAATTTCAATTATTTATTTTGGTATCTTTTTCTGCTGTGGCGTTGACAGAGTATATATATATGAGTATCTATTTTGAAAACGTTTCTTGTTGTGGTAGGCGCATTTTATTTTCTATTATTCCTATACAGTATTTGTACATGTTTGACTCAACAACAGATGAGAACATTTTAATACACGCTTTAATAAAGAGTGAAGACACATTTTGAGTATTGGAAGCACAGCAAGCAAGTCCATGACTACAAATATCATACTGAA
This sequence comes from Cyperus esculentus, assembly GCA_030179965.1. Lineage (NCBI taxonomy): Eukaryota > Viridiplantae > Streptophyta > Magnoliopsida > Poales > Cyperaceae > Cyperus > Cyperus esculentus. The sequence goes on along the minus strand of JASGLE010000010.1, from coordinate 2,230,517 downwards.
AACCAACTAAATTCATACTCTAGAAAGAGAGGTAAACTTCTAAGTTTTTTAACTATATCATATCACCATTCATCTCAACCATTGATTTTATTTCTCTCTCTTCAGTTATTTTAATCAAATGACTCGATTTAATTTTTTTATTAAATAGATAATATCATGATGTACCTAAATAACAATTTAAGACTCGAAATATTTACAACTATATAGAAAAATATATATTTATTTTTAATATTTGTTAATTTATGTTATTATTTTTTTGGGGCGAATTCACAGCTCTAGTTATTTTAAAAACTACATTGCACTGCAGTACAGTACTGCACCGCTAGCTAGACCACCGCATGAACATACATACAGGAGTCTTAACGACTAGGAGCCATAAATTCATCCACTGTACAAATTTTGGCTGTCGTTGCACTTGTTTACAAAAAAAAAAAATAAGTTGCACATTTATTCTTTTAGTTGATTATTTAATTAGACTATGCTCCAAGTTCGACACAAATTGAAGATCAATTGAACATTTTTTGGGCGTGTTGGGAAGCTAATATCATATCATCTCAACAATGGGTATTTGATGTGCATGATTATGTTGACAGTATCTTGATAGTGAAAAATGAAATAATTAGGAAAAGATTTATCCATTTATTCTTGAACTTATATATTGACGATGTTTCAAATTTAAATACCATTTGATATCTAATGATGCTGTAGCAGAAACTTCAAAGCCCGTCAGAGATATTGGTTCTTTACATTTAATTCTCTAATATACATTTCAATTGCACAGGCTTGTGGCCTGCATCAAAGCAGCCCAGATTCTTTGACAAGCTCTCGGAAGATCAGATGATTAAAACCACTGAAATCTGTACAGATCCCGGACCCAGTATATGCAACAGAAATTTTCTATGTGAACCAATAATAACAAAATTGGCAATTAAAAAGGGATCACCAATTATTGTCAATTTAACATAAGAAAAAGGCTCGGCACAGCCCGGACCAGTTTTCTAATTTCTCAAGGAAAACAAAATATAATAGTATGTAAACACTACTATGGCAGAACATGCAGCAGTTTATTCTCAGTGACACTAACATATGCAGCAGATATAAAAGAAGTAACATAAACTCCTATCAATTCCATCCCAAGCAAATAGTTTTGTTCATTATGACTAATGGCCCTTGAGCATGATCTTTTCAGTTGTAACTAGCAATGCAACAAGATATGTTATAATGAAACCTCAATGACCTATTTGCATATCTTGCTATGCAATCATTTGAGCAACATCAGTCAGAGGATATCAACTTTTCATGAAAAATGTCATTGATGAAAAGCCTTCAAAAATGTTGTTGAATAAAGTAATACGTGCATTCTCATTTTTGCCCTTCTGATGTTACAATAGTGCTTTCAGCACCGACTTTCATTTCAACTAACAGTTGTTGTTCTTCATCATCTTTCTCACCTTCTGGTTTTACCTCTGGCACCGTCTTCGGCTTAGCTGTTGATTGTTGATACAGAACACCCCCAAAAACACATATCAAAAGTCCAATTGTTCCTGCCACTCTGGAATGCTTATTCCAAACCAATAAATTAACTACAATGGTGAGTAATTTGTTCACTATCCCGAGAACTGTAAAGCCAGTTGCTGAAATTGCCCTTCTACAAGAAAACCCGAAAAATGAAATTGACAGTCCAAAGAGACATGATAGCCCAACTGGCAAAATAACCTCAAATGTGTACCAATTGGGTACGTTATGTGACAAACTATCATTCCTCATTTTTCTTATCTCCCCCATTATGAGCACCTCAATGGGAAATAATATCAGAGCCTCCAAATTATTGTACAGAACAAGCCCCCATGTATTAAGCCCAATTGTTGAAACCACATGCTTAATGTAAACAAAATCAACAAACATACTAATAAGATATGCAAAAGCCCAGCCATATGCTTTCAGGGTGAACTGGTAATCGGTAAAAACATATAGCAGACCTCCAGCAAAAATAACTGTCAAGGAAAGCCAAGTTTTAACACTCGGCCATGGCTGGTTCAGAAATAGGGTTTCACCAACTGCTACCAGAATTGGCACCGCCGACCGGAAAACAATAAACGTATCCACATTTGCATAAGCGAGGAGCTCACTATTTGTGAAGATAGAGAGGTAGAAAATCCCAGCAGCAGGCAGAAACTTCAACATGGTTCTGATGTTTAATTTGTTGTGCTCAATGAGGTTAAACCAGCCACAAATTACAACTCCCAGCACACTTGTCACATATTGTAAAGCGGTCAAAGATCCAGGATAGGGGAATTTAGTGACAGCCCATTTGTTGATTATACTGAGGAGAGAGGCTGATATACAATACCCTAAAGCTATGCTGTAGACTGATAGTTGGTGGAATAGGTATTCTAATGTACTCTTCCATGTTGGATTTGTGACCGTTGAGAGAACTGAAGGATCATCACTTGTTGTCTCCTTTGTTTCTGGCATCTATAGATATACAGAAATTATTGGATTCAGTCAAAAAAACAGGTATTGGAACTGAATAAATAAAAAGAATAAATAGATAAGATACATTTGCATGTGCTTTACAAAGTCAAATGCTGACTTTGAGAAAACAAGTGTCAACATAAAAAAAAAAAATTAAGAAGGTCAAATTGCACATACCCAGGAAACCTTCTATATTTTATCAGACAAAGCTATCAAATTCCCTTGCAGCCAATTCCAGCTACTATCAATACAAAATATGCCCAAACAAATTTGAACTTCTCGTTAGATGAGCTTGCTCCGACTAGTACAATAACAAAGTGTTGAGTGCCTGCTAATCCCTACAGTGTGCACACAATAATACTAATATCAGGCGGATAAAGGGATGAGTCGGTCACTCATTATTAAAATAGAGCTGTAAATAACATTATCAAGGAACATAAAGTTGACAATCATTGCATTTTATAACAGTAAAAGTCAACTGACAGAATAATCGGAGAACGTATTCAAGAGTTCAACTCCTTGACACGCAACGAAATAATACCGACCGATCCTTCTTGTGTGATATCAAGAAGATTCAAGAACACCACGTCAAATCGTTAGCACGGTCGACTGATTCAGTACAAGCACAATCTCTGTTCATTCAAGAACTTACCAGAAGCATAAATAATAAACAACAAATAAGCTCGTGCTATGATGAACCCACATTGCAGGTAACGAAAACCTAGCCAAGAACCTTCAATTTCTCACAATTGCAAGCACTAAACCTACATTCTGCCGAATGCCGATCAACCAAGGGTACCACCACTATGACACCATAATAAAGCAAGAAATGCTCACCTGTACCCCGTCGGCGCTGATCGAAACGGAATCGACTAGCAAAACGGCCAGATCTGCCACCCAAGCTCGACTCCACCTCTCTCTCTTTCTGTCTTTAACGAAGAAAGCTCAAATAGAATAGAATATAATAGACAGAAAATCAGTTCCCTGAGAAGGATTCTGGCATTTCTAAGATAAAATCTGTGAACAGTCGAACTTTCAAATCAGATGGGAACGAATTATCATCAACTTCTTCACTTCAGGGTATCGTTATTCGTTTGTTTGTTTGTTTATACTTTAATTCGGTTCACGGGCTGGGGAACTTTTACTTTATTAACCTTGTGATATGCGATGGCCCAAAAATCCCATAAAAGAGCCCAATAGCCCAATATGATGGTGCTTGGAAAAAAAGCCCAATAATCGCGGGTTACTGCAGCAGCCCACAATCGTCGTGGGCTCGTGGCAGGAAGAAAGCTCGAAACCAATTTTTGTCACTGCTACGTATACAGTACGTACGCATCTTCCACCTGGTAACGAAAATCAGTTTTCATTCTGCTTCTCCTGTTCTCTACGTTATGTATGGTTCGATGTTGTCTATGTTATATTTCTTTTGTTTTTTTTTTTGGATAAAAAGATGGTCTATGTTATATTTCGATCAAAAAATAAAATAAAATTCAAAAATCAACTCAAAGATTCTACAGAGATATAAAAGTACAATATATGTTTGTCTCATGAAATAACAACTCTTGCAAAACTCTTGCAATTTTTGTCCATTTTATCAAAGAAAAAAGGGAAGTGATGGACATAGTTTTGTCCATTTTATCAAAAAAATAAAAATAAAAATAAAAATAACAACTCTTGCATTTTTTTTTTTTTTTGTGTATACACATGAATATAAACATATACATACACTTATACAGAAAACGATGGAATACTTTTTTTTCCGAACAGACGGATATATATATACCAAATATGGTATCATCCTTCCAGAATTTGAATAAGGATGACCACTCAGTATTTAAAAATTTATATCACTATCGGTATCGGACATATGAAGCATACATATGCATGTTGTACAAAACCTCATATATGAAACAATCGTTCGAGTCTGCAGGTAGATCATCTAAAGGTACGTAGACCTTAGACAGTCGACAAATTAAGGAACCTTGTACACAGCAACCGATCTCACAACTAATTAACTAAACAACATGCATGACAGCGTGCCAAATAAGGCGTGATTGTCCTTTACTGCGTAGTACGGTGCAGTACGCAACGACGACCTTTAGATTGATAGGAGGGTTTTTGAGATTGTAGTCAGCACGAATCTTTAAACAATCGGACGGCTCACCTACTGCGCCGTAAGGTATAAGTGATAGAAATCCCCAAATAAGTGAACATATATAGAACTAACCAAGTACCGCGCGAGTCTCAACTAATTAAATAGGGACGAAGGTGGCATATGCTAGTTAGCTCTTGGCATGCAGGGTATATACATATAATTAACAAGAAAGAATTCATGGATGCAACTCCAAAAATATTTGAAATCCGGGCCACCGAGTTGCGGTGTGTACAGTAGCTGCTAGATTTTGTACTTAGTTCATGGCATTTTGTAGAGTAATTAAGCACTGTTCAATTTGTCGACATGAAAGAGTTGAATATACGTTTTTAAAAAAATTTTTTATTGATAGTTTAAATTGGGATATTCAACAATTTTGTTGTTTTTCACGATCAAACAGAGTAAATCTATATGTGGTACTTTTTAAGGGTACGGAGGTTTTCCATACTTCTAACTGAAAAAAAATATAGATATTAAGATTTTTATTTTGAAAATTATTAAGTATTTCTTTTGAATTTTTAAAATGATGTAGTTTGATATATAACCATTGATTATATTTTTATATTTTTGAAGTTATCTTAAAAAAAAAAATTACGCAAATACTTAAAATACTTCAAAATTGAAGACGTAAAGATGATTAAGCACATTTTTTTTATTTAGGAGCACGAGAGGTCTCATGTACTGAGCACCATAAATTTACTCTATTAAAAACTGAATTACTATGTAAAAGGATATTTTGTTCTCGGCATTATTAACAGTTTTTCTTACTCTAGTTGATAAGACTCTAGTGGCTCTGAACCTATATATTAATTAACATCAATCAAGTACTCGCCAATTAATTAGCACATTTAAGAAGACAACGAACCAAATTTAATTTCGTGGGTGCGCACCTGGCCTCTCTATCCTATATAGGGAGTACGAACAAATACAATTAATTCATTTGATTGAACCGCCACCAGGCAAGCATTTTCTGAAGAGAAACGTCTTGCTTCCATTAAAAAACTGTCTATACATCTATAGATGTGTACCGAATATAGTAAATACATTCCATAATATAACAGATATATCCCGAAATGTAACTTACGACTGCTATAGACGGTTTTTCATGGATGATGGGTGTTACTCTTTTCTGAAGATCTAGTGCTGTAAGGCTGTAACGATCGAATTTTCACTAAAGAGGAAGGTTTTCAATAAATTAGCGCACTCTTTTTTCCCTTTTATGTAGTGGCTGCGGCATAGCATATATGATATATATATGTCGTATCTTTGTAGCTCAGAAATTAGTCATGTATTTGTTACATGCTTTCATTTCGTGATGAATTAATATGCGTCATAGCTTTCAATTTCGATGCATTTGTATGAGGGCAAATGGTGAAAACAAGCATACATATTCAATATATATAATTAAGTAATATTTTTAATTTACTGGTTTATATTATTTAAAATTTATAAAATCTAAATACTTTAAATTTGCCACATGGATGCTAGGATTATTTTGTCCTTTCCCCCTTTCACAAATTTCAAAATTCCAAAAAAATTTTATTTGATATTAAAAATTAAGAGGAAAAGGAATTAAACACATATTAAGCTCACGAAGACATATTTGTTTGCTTAATTTGACAATGTGCCAAATCAATTCTAAATTTTAATTTATGTAGCTCAATAAGTTATATATATATATATATATATTGAAACTTTATCCGTTATATATATATATATATATATATATATATATATAGAGGAGGGATCCATTGACAATGCTTAATTTGACAACTTGACAATGGGAATTTTCAAAAATTTGTAAAAATTCACAAAAACTCTTAAAAATGAAAAATAGTTTATGGATATATTACTTAACTTATAGATCGATAGTGTTTCAAATTTCAATCAATTTGAACATCGTTTAACGGTTTATCAAAATTTTGTGTGCTTTTCAACGGTTGTAAATTAACCGATCTTTGAAGAGCTATCAAATATCGCTTAAATTGAACATACTTGGAAACATAATCAATCTATAAGTTAAGTAATATATTTATAAATCATTTTTCATTTTTAAGCGTTTTTATGAATTTTTACAAATTTTTTAAAGATTCCATTGTCAAGATTGTCAAATTATGCATTGTCAATGGATCCCTCCTCATATATATATATATTGAAACTTTATCGGATACAAAAAAGATAACAGACTTATTACTTGCATATATAAACAAAGGACGGATCAAATAACCATAGGCATTAGTGTTTATGGTGACCATTTTATTCTTACTCCTAATAAAAGCATATTGAATTTTTTGACATTAAAGGTCTATCTTTCCCAAGGAGTAAACCTCAGCCGTTGATTATTTACTTAGATTGATCACCACCGTTGACGTACGTTAATGCATGCCCGTTGACGTTCTCAGCACATTAAAATTTAAGGCTCATATAAATTATCTCAATTTAAGGCCCATTACATATTATCTTAAAAGTTTATTATAAGAAATAACAATTTCAGCCCAAAGCAAGGTATGGACTTTTTACTAGTTATTTATAAATTGATAAAGCTAAATCGTTAGATTATTATAATTATCTCAATAACGTACACACAATAATGATAAAATTTTAACATTATTTCAATAGTCATCAAGAGAGGAGAAAAAATTATAAAATATTAATTTTTGTTGATGCTTCATGTATATGTAAATAAAATCAAAATGATATATTTTTTCATCTACACATAAAACATGATATATACAACATACTCTATCAATTAGTTTTGTTATTTAAGAGTTTAAAATGTAATTATTTAAGATTTAGTTTTACTATCAATTAGTTTTGTTATTTAAGAGTTTAAAATGTAATTATTTAAGATTTAGTTTCATAGTCACCGATCGGTCACAGAAAACTTAGATATTTTGATCCCTCCTCATATAAACAAGCCATTTAATATAAATATCCGACACAAATACTTAAATATATTTTTTAAAAAAAGAAACACTAATATAAGTCATCGTTTACGTCAGTTGTGGGACGTCAAATTGTAAGATAAATTACTCGTCATATACAATAAGACCGAACCACACAATGTTTTTCCATATAGAATAGACGGTGTGAAAAAGATGGGATATTTCAATACACAAAAAAAGAGGAGGAGATTACTCAATCCCTTCTAAAAAAACACAGTACGCATTCTCCAGGTGAACAATAGAAGAAGACGATAGGATTTGTGTTTTGAGAAACAAAAGCGTCACCACAAGCTAAACTGATGAGGAAGGGGATTACAACCGAGAATAATAAGCAAAATTAATTAATTCCTACAGACAAAATTCAGCAAAAAAAAAAAAAAAAAAAATCCTAACAATAACAAATACCCAAATTTATTGTTTTCTTTTTTTAAAAAAAAGAACCCGTTGTCTGTTCCTGTTTGTCGGATTGAGGTTTTGGCAGTGTCTCCATTAAGTTAATACGGGACCAAGCCAAATTACCAAAGTAGCTGTTGCTATCGCTAAAAAGAGAGATTAGACACACTGGTCCATCCCCTTATTACTCAGCTCAGCTAGCGGCTCACTCGGGTTATATAGCGTGCGGTACGGATGGGTCAACCCAATTCAATTGCCCTTCCGAACCTCTGATTCCTCTTAACCAAACTGCTTTCATGTGGTTCGACGATCAGGTTCTGCGTCACTATCAATTTATTATCATCATTGTTTGGTTTATGAACACCATGTTTAGTACAACTATTTTAGTCACAGGTAATCCGGAGACTATGGATGTGACTTGTGAGACCCGCGGACGGCTGGCGATCGATCGAGCAGTCGTAGAGTGGTCAAGACTCAAGAGTGACTCACTCAAGAGATCGATCAAGAAGCCTCAAGCTGCCAAGCTAGGGTGGGGTGGGGAGGGAGAGTACGGACGTCGTCGCAGACAGCCTTAAAGGAGAAGGTAAAGATGGCGGCGGAAGAAGCGTCAGTCAGTCAAAGAGGGGTCCCGTCCTCGTCCTGCTGTCTGTCTGTCTGTCTGTCGTACCCGTACCCGTACCCGTTTTTTATGAATTTGGAGTAGGACCGGGGTAAAAAGTTAAAAACTACTGTACAAAAGACCCAGACGGCTGACGGCGGCGGTCGCCTTAAGAACGTGATACAGGATCCTAACTTCGTGGGGGTGCTCATCCCCTAACTTACTGCATTGTGCACTTCACAGCGTTCGATCGTCTCGAGATCTCCGCTGACACGACTCTCGAGACAATCAAACGGCTGACGCTGTGAACTGCGTAATGCAGTACAGCAGGGGATATGAATTTCGTGGTTCAGTACTGTTTCACGACTCCCTCGGTACCTCACCGTGTAAGAGTCAAAAATCTCACTCTCAAAACTACATGAACAAATCTCAAAGCTATCTATTATTGTTCTTTCTAATTGAAAACTGACAATTTCCACTACTTTCACCACGCTGACCATTCCAGTAGATATGGACTCCCCGCAGTTCCGCTGAACTTCCAGTTCAAACTATATATGCAGATTGTGATTCTTGATTTCTTGATGACTCCGCTAACTAATCATACTAGAGCTGTGAATCGTGGCTTTGCCCCGAAAAAATAATATTACATAAATTAATAGATATTGATAATAAATATACATTTTTCATAAATATATTTTATTAGATAAATATTGGACTTAATATATTTTTCTATATAATATATTTCTAGCTATATCTCAATTTTTATAAAAAAATATAAAGAGTTGCTAATATTTTGAGTCTTAAATTGTTTTTTAGGTACATCATATTATCTCTTTAGTAAGAAAAAATTAATTTGAGCCATTTGGTTAAGATAAATGAAGAGAGAAACAACAAATTCAATGGTTGAGGTTAATGATAATGTGACATAACTAAAAAGGTTGGAAGCTTACCACTTTTTCTAGAGTATGAATTAATTATGATTTATAACCAGATTGATGCTTTTCTTACCTATCATTATTATTTAGTCGAGCGTTTAATGACAGTTGTCAAAGCAATTATGTTACTTAGGTTTGCGATTCTGTTAGAAAAATAATATAAAAGAAAACTTGACTGATTTTGTCATTCAAAATATTTTTGCCAAGGAGTATATATAATATTTAAGTGTCATTTTTACAAGTGTAATATGTAAAGGTAATATACGGAACTCCGGAACTTCCATATTTTAACCGTTGCATACTTGTAACTAATAAAATTAGGTTTGTTAATTAAGATTGTGTCCTTACTGGCACCAAACAAACATCCATTTAAATTAATGTCAGCTGGGATAATTAGGTAAATTTGTCTTATACAAATTAAACCGGCGCTTAATAATTAGGACGTTACTTCCATGCTCACATCCAGATAACTTTGTCGGTTACCGATGAATTTTATAATGGGTAATATTCATTTATAATCGTCAGATCGAAAAGAAATTTTTTCTAGTGGGAGTATTGGAGTAAAATTCTAATAATTAATACAGCTACTCCAAAAGCGGCATTCATAATTTATTAACAGCCGGAAAAAAAATAAACCAATTAATTGGGGAAAATATTAAGCAAGCCCGTACTACGTGCACTAGCGTCCATAGAAAAACCATTCATAATATCTATAGATTACATTTCAAAATGTATTTATTACATTTTAGAACGTATCTGTTACATTCCGTACATACTTATGGACGTCCGGACCGTTTTTCAATGAACGCAGGATAGATGTTTAACGTTTGTCCAGGAACCAAAACGGTCCTCAGCGGTCCGTCCTCCATTTCCAATTATGACCCGCCGCCTGACCGGCGCCGCCGAGCCGCCGTAGGCTCGTAGCTTCTTTTTGTGGGGGCTATTGCTGCCCGCGGGCAGAACAAAACAAGGTTGTCTTTTATTCCACTTCCTCCAAAGAGGGCTTTAATTTGCTCGTTTGCTCTGGGGACGTCGTGCGTGCCTGTGCTGTGCCACTCGCACGTGCCTATCGACAATGACCACACACCCCTGGTCCGCCACGTGTTCCTGATCGTGCCTACAGGAATGATTGCCTGGCCTGCCGCAGTGCAGCCTCAGCCTCAGCCTCAGGCCTCAGCTGGTACCACTCTATTGTATATTATAAGCTAGGAGCTAAACATATATCTATATATTGGTCTTTATTATTTTATTTTCTTTGATTAATTTGATAATTTCTATCGATTTTCATGGCGTTGATCGAGTTGAGATATCATCGAAGAGTGTGATTCCGTTGCATAGAGCTGGTTTTTTTAAATTATACTACAAATTACAACAAGCAAATCATGGAGGAGTTGTAAGTTGCAACTTGTGAGGGTTGTTTCATCTGTGATCTTTATTTAAAGGGAAACATCTTGCGTGCATTGAAAATGCATCCTGACATATAGACACACTCAGAATGTAATAAATACATCCGATTTTGTAACAGATGGATCTGATTTTGTAATCTATAGATGACATTTATAGACAGATATTTTATCGACACAAGTTATTACTCAACAAAACGACGAGAGCACTCGTGCTTTTCGTTTCCTTTTCGTTTTTTGGTGGTATATATATATATACATGTCGTCCTGAAGGAATCGAATATGGCATTTTCGATGCCTTTTCTTTCTGGCTGTATCACACTCCCATAGAACATCGCGACAAGCAGCAGTGGCCGAGTCGTACTCATGATCATGATATGATCAGATCAGGGGTCAAAGATTTTGGATAAATTATAAATTTGTAAATGCTTAAAAGGAGGGATCGCTTGACCATGGTTATCACCAGACTATTCACAATTAGAGTTTTTTTTTTTAATTTGGAAAAAATATTACGAAAATCTTAAAAAGTGAAAAAAAGTTTGTCCATGTATTTTAAATCTTATAAATTTACCGTGTTTTCAATTATATTTAATTCAAGTATTATTTAATAGTGCATCAAAGATTCATTAGTCTATAACTGTAGAAATTTATACAAAATTTTCATAAACTATCAGACAATATCTGAGTTTGATCATTCTATAAGTCATATAACATCTATACACTTTTTTTTTTTTCCTATATTAAGATATCTTGAACATTTTTTCAAATTTTTAAAGAGCTTCATTATCAATATTATTACTGCCAACCCATCCTTTTCTTTATTTTATAATAACAGGAGGCATCTATTGACAATGCTTACCTTGACAATCTTAACAATGAGACACTTCATAAATTTGAAAAAAAATTAAATAATCTTAGAAATAGAAAAAAGTTTACATATATATTCTTTAATATATATATTCATGGATTCAAATTTTAATCATTTGAATATCATTTGGAAGCTCATCAAAATTTTATAATCTTTTCAATGATTATAATTTATAGAGCTTATGACGGACTATTTAACAACACTTAAATTGAATGTTGTTAGTAATACAATTAATCTATAAGTTTAACAGTACATATATAAACCTTTTTTTTCTATTTTCTATTTTTTTTTTTCAGATTATGAATGTCTCATTGTCAAGATAAACATTATCAAGATCCCTCATTTAAAAATGTGATAAATTGATGTAAATATTTATGGCAAAGGTACCCATCTGAAGGTATATTTTCAGGGTAGAGCATTTTTATAACTTACAATTATAAGCATATTTTTGAAAAAAAAAATTTGCACAAAGCATAATTCTATCGGTATATTTGTGCCAAAAAAAAAGTTTCTAATTAGCGAACACTCCCAGCTTCGCACTTAATTTCCAAGTTGATTAAAAAAAGCTTTGGATGAAAATGGATTTAATTTGATACATTTTTATATAAACTTTCCAAGTTAAATAAAAATTAATTTTGAAATATGAAATTTATATGCTTGACTCTTAAATTTTATTAATTTTGAAGATGCATATTATATTAATTTGAAATAGGTTTTATCATACTACAATAAATAGAGATATAAGTTTTTAATGTCACAAAATGCGGCAATTCGTTAAGTTATATCTTCTTAAAATTTGGATGAATTCAAACCATGTTCTTGCTTATTTATAGGACTCAACTTATTGGGTCCCGTTTCTGCATATATAAGGCCCAAATCTGCATTACAACAAGTGAAATCCTTACAAGACAATTACACCTTAATATTTTGGTGGAAAACACCATGTTTAGACTGTAGAGTGTATTTGCTAGATTGTATGACTTTCATGATTATTTTGGAATAATTCATGATTAGCTAGATTAATTCTTTTCTTTAAAATACTTGATGAAGCATAAATGAACTGGAATCCTAAATTTTGTACAAGTCTACATTAATTTCTAGTGAATTATAAATAGAGATCAACAATTTAAAATGTTAATATTTTAAAACTATATACAGAAGGAAGAGTACGTTCCGGCATCCTTTGTGATAATAATCGCGGTTCCGGCATTGGAAGTTCCAATTTGGAACCAACATTTGTATGATGATCAATAAGGATTCCATATCCTCTGTAGCACTGTATGTACAGATCTCAAGATGATCTAACGGTTCACATTCTGCGCTACACAATGCAGCGCTACAGAGGATGAGCACTCGATTGTGTCCTGAATTCGGTTTCTTTAATAATAAATCTTGTCAAAAACAATTAATGATCGATTAAGGCAGGCCATCATCAATAATTCCAATCAACTCGGTAGTCGGTTGTGCTTCAATAACAGTATGAAATTGCATATATATATATGTATGTATTGAAAAATAAAACAGAAAGAAATAAAATGAGAATCAGATATTTTGGGTGACCCAGTTGCGGAACTTAAATTTGTGACCGCTTACAGAATACAGATATTCCCATTTTGAAGTATCCAGATCGCTATCTGATGGTAAAAAGATCTCAAAAACCTCAAAAGCAATTAAAAATATATATATATATATTGTGCGCTTTCATTATCTCAAAATATAGCAACTTTTTTTAATGTGTCGATTTATTTTACTTAATATATTTTTTTTATAAAATCACATGACTCACGAAATTCCAAATTTTGACTTTTTTATTATTTGTCTGAAAATTTTGTAATATCAATAAATTAAATGATGTTTGCATATATGATTAGGCAAATTTTTAAAAGAAAATAGAAACAGAAACAAAAAAAAATACTAGAAAAAAATTTATTAATTTGTACATATCTCATAATTTTTTTTATAAAAAATATATTAAGCACCACAATTATGAAAGTCTACATATAATTTGGTACAATTTCAAGTTCATAAAAGCCTAAATAAGAATTAATATACTCTGTTTCGCTAAACAAGTTTGATTCTAGTGACCTTGAAAAGATCTAATTTAAAATAGAGAAAATCTTGTTGTCCCCTTAAGTGTCCCCGTCAAGATTTCATTAAGATTATAGTTCAAGATTCAAATTCTCACTAATTATATATTTATTTTGATTCTAAAAGTCGGGTCCCCATCACTTAATAGTCAAATCTGCTGTATCATAGCGTTATGGTAAAATAATTGTTTGCGTAAATATGATGTTCATACTTATCCGTCGGGATGTTCATACACCCAACGATGAGGTGTTCATTGTCGATGTAATGGGTGTTCATACATAGGCATCGAAGATTCTGCGTAGGCCGTCCAAAATTTCACGTTCTGGTGAATAATTCTGTTAGGACTGATCCGAGATTCCATGTTCTGGTGAATGATCATTCGCCATAACTTGAGTGTTTGTACAATTAATGTATTGTCGGGTGTTCATATCTATTATATTGGAGTATTCATACCTTATGTACAATATGATGTATTGATAGGGGACATTTAAGAGAAATTTTTCTTGGGAGACAGTTAGTATACCTCTTTAAAATATTATTACTATGTCCAGCTTCTTATTATTATACTAACAACAGCTATCAACAGAAGGACACATATTATTGGAAAATGATTGGTAACAAAGGTATATTTGTTCAATAAGTCGTGAATAATAAGTAGCAATTAATATACTCTTGATTTGGATGATGATCATGGAATACTTAAATATTGAATGTTTCCTATGATGAAATAAGAAAAAAGAAATTGTATGACTATGTGAAAATTAGTTAATTAAATAATAAATACTATTGGCTAGGGTATATATTAAGTATTTGCAAACTAAACAATAGAAAGCAAAAAGTAGGATATTTTCCGAATGTAATTCTCATAGTCACATGATAGAAACACTATAATAATGGATTAGGCTAAGGTGCTACGCATATATAATAACAAATTCTGCTACAATATTCTAGATTATCTGATCGGCTTTAAGATTCGCGCATGATATTCAATCTCTCCTTTTTTTTTTTAATCTAGTGACTTGATTTGTGGGAGCTGCTTTGGGCAGCGTTGGTTTTACCTCTATACAGCTTTTTAGACTCTTTTAGACAAATATACCCTCCCTTAAACATATTTGTTATAACAAATCACATGAATTTTGATACCAATCGAATGATCATCGATCGTTATGATTTGCTATTATATACACAGCACAGCACCGTAGTCTAATTTATAATAATGATAGTAATCCCATGATATATTCATCCAAGAAATTATTCAGGGTCTGGCTATTGTCCAAAGTCATTTGGACGGTCTAAAAGGTTCTGAGAGCTGTACGATCTAATTGTTAGTAATTGATCAACCGTGATTTAATTATGTAGGTGCCAAAAATAATATCCTGGTTATATTTAGAATGATGAGGTCACATGCTATCATCGTTGATAAACATATAAATTGAATCGAACGGTTTAGTCATAACTTTGAACGGAGACCGTCAAAATGGTGATGAGTTGATCATCACCTCATGCACAGATAGGTTTAAAACCGGTTCCCAACATCCCAACTTGGCGTTAATAAAAACAAATATGGATCCCTCTAATTATAGCTATAGATACAATAAATGGTCCATCATCTACAACGCATCGATGCGTATATATATGAACCGTTAATTAATAGTAAATAAAAGATCTACTTATTTAAAACATAACAAGCTGCATGAGCATCTCCAAGAGACTCTCTAAAAATGGATCTCAATATATCTATATTGGGTGTCGTCATATTTTTTTTGGGAGCAAATTTCACTTCAATCTCCAACAGATTCCCAAAATATGGATCCCACATTCAAACTGAGCCAAAATATGGATCCCAATATATTTGAACGGTCTGGATTTGGCTCTGGTTTTGGGAAGTTGGATTGGGAGTGCCCAAAAACGCCACCAAAATAGGGAGATTTGGCTCTGGTTTTGGGAGTGCTAAAAATAGGGATAGTTTTTTGGGTATATCTTAGAGACAATTTTCTCTCCTTAATTCCCAATTTTTGGTTTAGGAGTGTTTTAGGGAGTCTATTGGAGATGCTCTGTTCTGTTTGTACCTTATTAGTTATAGATAACTTCTATTAAAAATAAAAAAAGTGCTTCCCAGCGTCTATTCGATGGACATCCATAGACTTAATATGCTACAAACTTGACGAAAACGTTACAAAATTGATGTCAGTTGTTATAAAATAGTAAGATGTACCATTCATTGATGGATGATTTATTGAGGCAACAAATAGTATGACAAATAGATTTTACATAGGTCTAGATGTAATAGTTACACTCACAGTGTAACTTCTATGTATAGACCGTCACAGTGTAACTTCTATGTATAGACCGTCCATCGATAGACGCTTGCAGATTCTGCTATTCAAACGCTTGATTTTGGCTATTTAAGCGCCCCCCACACTGTCCCTTTCCTCTTCATTCCTGCCTTGCCTTGCCTGCCTTGTGTTGTGCCTTACTGCCTTCCCTTTTCATTTCATTTCCAAGTAAACAATTCAGTTAGTTCCACTTCCATGGCACAACTGCAGCAGCAGCTCTCAGACTCCCTCATCATCTTCCTCCCTTTCCTCACCTCCTCCCCTCCATTAACCATCATTGGCATCCTTCTATGCATCATCTGCTTCCTTTTTTTCTACCCTGGTGGCCTTGCCTGGGCCCTCTCTTATATCAATACATCATCATCATCCTCCTCTGTCGTCCCGGGACCGTCTTTCGGTCTCAACAACACTCTCGGCACCCCTCTGGCGCACCGCATACTTGCGTCTGTGGCGAAGTCCCTCCATGCGACACCTCTCATGTCCTTCTCGGTTGGTTTCTCTCGTTTCATCGTGTCTAGCCAACCCGACACGGCGAAGGAGATTCTAACCTCCGTGAACTTCGCCAACCGACCCATCAAGGAAACCGCGTATGAGCTCTTGTTCCACCGCGCCATGGGCTTCGCACCGTACGGCGAGTACTGGAGAACTCTGCGCCGGATTGCCGCCACACACATGTTCGGTCCGCGTTGCATATCCGCCTCGGTGTGGCACCGCCAGGCGATCGCGGATAGAATGATACGTGAGGTGCGAAAATCCATGGAGGCAAATGGGGAGGTGGCCCTTAAGAAAATTCTACACTTAGGATCTCTGAACTGTGTTATGATGAGCGTGTTTGGCAAGATGTACGAGTTCGGGAATGGCGGGGAAGGGGATGAGCTGGAGGGCATGGTTAGGGAGGGGTACGAGCTGTTGAGCGTGTTCAACTGGAACGACCACGTGCCGTTCCTCGGTTGGCTCGACGTGAAAGGTGTGAGGAGAAGGTGCCGAAACTTGGTGAAGAGAGTGGATGTCTTTGTGGGCAGGATTGTGGAAGAGCACAGGCAGAAGAGGATGAACTTGCAGGGAGGTGCAGGAGATGCAAGGGATGGTGATTTTGTTGATGTGCTGCTTGGCCTTCAGGAGGAAGAGAAGATTACTGATTCTGACATGGTGGCTGTTCTCTGGGTAAATTTTTCTCTCTTTATAAGTTTTTTACTGTTTTTTAGTTGTAGCTTAATTTAATTAACAGGGAGGATAAATATAAATATAATTAAAAGGAATCAGCAACAAGAAGGAAGAAATTAAAGAATGTTTCTTGAAAGCAGCTTGATTTAACTGATTTTGGATTTAGGAAAGAAAAGCTAGCTGCTTTTGAAGTGTAATGCTATTTAATTATGTGTTACACTTACATGTTAGTGAAAGAGACTCCTAGTTAGTATTATTTACGAAAACATCTTCTGTCCATACGTGGACTGTCATAAAGTTACATGTCTGATTGTCAAAGTCCTGAGACACAACACAAGAACTAAGAATTATGTTCCAGAAGATGATCTGATTTAAAGATTACTACTTACTAATGAAAGAAACAGTCTTTTAACTTTCTTTAAGTTCAAAACAATATTTTTCTTGACTTTAGATAAAACTTCCCCTTCAAAATAATCGACTGTTACTTAATAAATAAAATGTTCCAGAATATGAATAATACCGGTATCTTTAAAAATAAAATTCCAGAAGGTTCCCTCTGATTATTTTTCCTAATTAATTTGCATTCTGCACCCACACACATATTTTTTTTTTGTTTCTTTTCAAAAACTGTCATGGTGTGCTTTGTGTGCGCTACCTGTCCGGTTTCCATCTTGGGCCATGCTTCTATAGCCCCTTCCATTTATTTTGTCACTTTATACACGACAAATTGTTCCCCAGACTAGACATGTTTATTTTGGTGGTCCAAATATATAGTGTTCCTAAAAAAAAGTGATTCTTCTATGGATCAGCTAAGCAACATTTCATTTTGAATCGAGCGGATTTTATTAAACACGTCTCTCTAATTGTATCTAAAAGATATATCACGACCATCTGATTATGAAAAATGAACTACCCATATTATTTTATCTGATTCATAGCAAAATTAGCCCCTAAAAAATTGTTCCCCAGACTAGACATGTTTAACTTGGTGGTCCAAATAGTGTTCCTAAAAAATGTCTACAAATTGAATTTGGTGCGATCATGTGACTAATTTATCACTACCAAGTTCCCAGCATCAGCAAGACAAAGCACTGAAACAAATACTGGTAAATTCAAGTTATCAGAAATTCAGAACAGTGACTAAATTATAAAGTGTTATACTGTTACTGTTTCAGGAAATGATCTTTAGAGGCACTGACACAGTTGCCATTCTCCTGGAGTGGATCATTGCACGAATGGTGTTACATCCAGAAATCCAATCAAAGGCGCAATTGGAGATCGGCTCTGTCACCGGGCCCCACCGGTCAGTATCGGACTCCGACATATCTCAACTCCCATACCTCCAGTCCATAGTCAAGGAAGCGTTGCGGATGCACCCGCCGGGTCCGCTCCTCTCCTGGGCCCGATTGGCGATCCAAGACTGCCACATTGGCCCGCACTTCGTGCCGGCCGGAACCACTGCGATGGTCAACATGTGGGCCATTACACATGACGAGTCAGTTTGGCCCGAACCGGACGTGTTCAAGCCCGAACGGTTTATGGACCAGGATGTGAACATCATGGGCTCTGATCTGAGGCTCGCTCCGTTCGGTGCGGGACGGCGCGTCTGTCCCGGTAAGGCAATGGGCCTTGCAACGGTGCATCTGTGGCTCGCACGCTTGCTTCAGAACTTCACATGGGCCCCGAGTGAAGCCGGGGTGGATCTATCAGAATGCCTGAAGATGTCAATGGAGATGGAGATCCCTCTGGTCTGCAAGGCAGTGCCAAGAACTGATCATATAATATCAGTTGTAGATTACTTGTGCCAGAAAGAATGAAGCTTTTTGATGATTTTGTGCATGCATGACCTATATATGCTTTGGATAGTGACCAAAGTTACATAAAGTTTTGTATACCATTAATATTATATTAAACCAGTATTATTGTTTAATTAGCTTGCTAATGTGGATTATATATGTATGTCCTAGTGGTTAAGTTAATGGTGTGTAGGTCCTTCTTGTGATGTTAACATAGATGGTTTTAATAGCTGTGTTATATGTATGTTGCAAGGATATATATATATATATAGTGGTTATGCTTTTATTAATTTGGGTTTGAAGTAGGAAATCACTGGTTAGATGTGTGGTAGGATAATTTATATATTGTATGTATGTATGCTGCTTTTGTAATAGCAATATATTAAATAATCAATCTGCAAGATGTGAGTGATCTTTATGGTTAATTCAGTTACTTTCTCTTAGTTGAGTATAGGGATAATGTCCCAAGAACCCCCCAATCTTTTCAGTTTTGACAAACACTACCCAAATTTTTTAATTTTAACAAACACCCTCCCAATCTATTGGATTCGTGACAAATTGCCCCCGACGATTAATTAACTCACTAATGCTTCATTTTAAAGTGTAAAAGACTAAACTACCCTTCGATGAATTTGTGTATTAATGAATATATAGCTTTATAAATTTTTTATTTGATTTAAGTAATTTTAAACAATATAGATACTAGATTAAATATTCACATACATGTCTGATATTTTATTTTATTTTATTTTAAATTAAAATTATAAGGATTTTATGCTTTGTTTTCATTAGTAAAATAAATATTCAGGTACTTATGAGTTAATAAAATATTTAGGTATTTTGACATAAATAACGTTTTATTAATTCAAATTTAATATGAAAACTTTAAATCATTATAGAATAATAAAGATCAATTTTAATTATTTATGTAACTAAAACATATTATTGAAAAATATAAAATTGGAGTAAAAAAGTAAATAAGAAATATTTTTGTACTCTAAATTTTTCACAAATAAGTGTTATATCATAATATTTTTTAAATGATGAAATATAATTATATTTATATATGTGTATAAGGTATTTTAGTCTTTTATACTTTAAAATAGAGCATTAGTGAGTTAATTAATTATTAGGGGCATCACAAATCCAACAGATTGGAGGGGTGTTTGTCAAAATTAAAAGATTGAGAGGGTATTTGTCAAAATAGAAAAGATTTGTGGTGGTGGCGGGGGGGGGGGGGGGGGGGGGGGGGGGGGAGTTTTGGGGGTCTTGGGACATTATCCCTCGAATATATAATTGGTATCTTAATTTAATTGTTTGCGGGGACAGCGAATATAAATAACTTTTTTTTTTTTAATTCCAATCCATTTTAACTGCCCAACTAACATTTACAATAATTCACCTTTTCTTTTTCTTTTTTTTTTTTTTTTTGTCCGTTCATATCAAGAACAAACTTTTTGAGAAAATGAAGTGGTTTTGATATTGTCTAAAACGACTAGATACCAGACTCTCCTCTGCACATCTGTGTGCTGTATTGGTTGAATGAGGTATGCATTCATCATGCTTACCTTCAAAATTTTGACTATGGTATTTTAAAAAAATTTAAAAAGTTCATAAATCATTTTAAAAAATGAAAAAAGTTTAGAGATGTATTATTTAACTTATAGATTAATAGTGCTTTAATTTTAATCAATTTGAACATTATTTGATAACTTATCAAAATTGCATGCATTTATTTAATAACTAGTAAAGAGCTTACATGCTTTGGGCTGAAATTGTTATTATTTATAATAAATTTTTTAAGATAATATGTGATGGACCTTATAGTGAGGAAATTGATATGAACCTTAAATTTTAATGGGCTGAGACATTAATGTCAACAGGCATTAACATAAATCAACGGTTCTGGTTTATCCAAGAAAATGATCAACTGCTCAGGTTTCTTATTTAGGGAAGATAGCCTTTTCATGTCATTTTTTCCAATATGCTTTTATATATAGTAAGGATTGTTATCTAACGGGTCTTTGAAAAACTATCAAACGTTACTTAAATTGAAAATAATTAGAACCATAATCAATGTATAAGTTAAATAATACTTCCGTAATTTTTTTTCTATTTTTGAGAATTTCAAATGATTTTTTTTTTAATTTCTAAAGTTTCATTGTCAAAATAAGCATTGTCAATGGATTTCTCCTCTGGTTGAATATATCGAGTAAAACTATGTTGTTCTTAAGCTCACGGAGGTCTTCCGTGAGCTTAATACCAAAAATATATCAAATTGTATCCAAATTTTGATTTATATGGCTCAATAAATTTTTTATATCAAAATCATGTGATATGCAAAAAAATTTTATTTTTAGAGATTTTAGGTACTTATTTTGACCTTTTTTTTTTTAAGTCACATACGAAATATCGATTACTTTATTAATATTGTATATAGTTTCTATTAAAAAATATAAAACAAATACTTAAAAATCTCTAAAAAAAAAATTGTATGTTATAAGATTTTGATAATAAGAACTTATTGAGACATATAACTCAAAATTTGGATATGATTTGATATGTTTTTGGTATTAAACTCAGGAGAGGCCTTCGATCGTGAGCTTAAGAACACCGTAGTTTTACTCGAATATATTTGTTTATTAATATCATAGGCTTGCGGGTTCACAAACAGTCATGTCCGTATAATATCATAGGCTTAACTCATATTTTTCATGTCCAATCTCATAGAAACTGGGATTTTTCAGCCCGTATGTATAATATCAGATGTATAATTGGGAGCACTCTACAACTTGTGAAAAGAAAGCCGTTGACATGCATGCATTTCTCATTTTATTTATAAATTAGGAATCATTTTCATCGATAGAACACCAATACATCATACAGTATCGCCTTTTTGGTGTCGAAAGGTACATATGGATACATCATTTACATTACATGTATGTATAGAGGAGATAAAAAATCTAATCTTAAATTGCATGCACATAAATACAGAGCTGACTACTCTTATCCTGTTTTTAGAGAGGTCGTTTTCATACTCAGCATCACAGGTGGAAGCTAGAACTTATCCTGCCATTAATTATGTCCACACACACATATATAATTTCTATTTATTTGTAGGTATTTTACATTGCATTGCAAATAAACTCTCATGTTTCTTGTATAGATATTTATGGAAATTAACTCTCCTTTTTTCTTTTTCTTTTTTCAACAGATGTATACAAATAATTGTCGTAGTTATTTTCATTTCATGGAAATTAATTATCATACAATTCACTACACTGTCAATAATTGATTGTTGCATGTACAAAGCATAAAGAATGATATATATAGCAGTTCTTCTCACATGAATATCCTTAATTGATATATAATGCCTTCGTATCGATCGTTGTTGCCATTTTTCTGTATAAAAATAAGATAACTAAGATTTGAACATGTATAGAGAATATTCTGCACCAAATTGAACAAAAAGTTAGTTCAATCGTACAAACATACAATAATAAGTTAATAATAATATCAATTAATTGGGCGAATCCCTAATTATTCTTCTTAGTTATTTATATACCTTTGAGCCCGTAGGCAATTTGAATTCCGAAAGTTTCACAGTGCCATTGATATTGCTGGTCTTATGTTACTAGTGTTGGAATTGAGTCATTTGAAAGTTTTAAACATAGGATTCAACTTCAACCATTTCAACAATCCTCACCAGAGGAAAACTACGTAGTACTCTGTTTTTGTGTTTAACATAAAGAAAATTTATTGTTTGGATTTTTTGTTCTTTTTTTTTTTTTTTACTATAGGCCACAATTAATAATAAAATATATATAGTTTAAAACATCGTATAATTCAATAACAGTCAACATTTTCTTTTTATAAAACTCCTTATATAGTCGGACCACAATCTATTTTCCCCATTCTGACCGACAAATCTAAGACTACTGCATTAAAAAACTTTGATGATCATATAATTATTATAAAAACCATTCTGGTTTACTTGTTTAAGATGAGATAAAGTGAATAACAATAAAAATAACAATGAGTTTTGGTACATGAGACCAACTTTTTATTTAGTTGGGATTTTATGAGTTGTATGATATTGTGATCAATGATCAAGGAAATGAAATAGTAAAAGCTCCGGCAGCTATAATCTAACACTAATTTCTTACTATAAATTACAACTTTTCCTTGATCATAAAGCACAAAATGCTCCAAATTTTTTTCCACATAAAAGTAAGCATATAATAACAAAACCCTAAAAAAATAACGGACAATAATCATACTCCAAAATATGATTATATCATTATCAACAGATAAGTGATCACAGTTGCTGCATGCCGGCCTCAATCATCCAAAGGCAAATTAATAAAAGAGAAACATCCGCATCAACTGAAAATGCATCCATACGCCCATCAACACACTCACAGAATGTAACAAATACATTCGATTTGGTAACAAATAGACCTGATTACGTAACCTATAGAGGCTATGGACAGATATTGTATGGACACTGGGTATTACTACAAACAAAAATGATCAAAAGGAGTACAGACACAGACAGATTCCGGTATGCTGACTTCTTCCATCAAATATTACAGTTGTAAGTTGTAACTGAGTCACCCTGCATTTGTTCATGGTTGAGGCAAAAACAGAGGCCAGAAATTAACGCTGCAATGTGGTTCCTCCTTAATTCCCTATCCGTAATATTATTCCCTAGCTGATAAAGAAACAGATTATAGATATAAGCACCATAGTACTGGTTGTCTTAATATTATTTTACTGAGCACCCAATCAGTAAGCAACGCGATTGACAAATATTTATCGAGAATCTGAGAGTCACAGTCTAGTAGATGCTTTGTTCTTGTATTTAGAAATATTACAGTGTTGCAAATAGCCTAGTAGCTTAAGTGGTAACTAAATAGGATGACTTCCAAGAGGTCATGAGTTCAATCCTCCATGGGCACAAATAAAAAGTTTCAATGAAACTGGTGGAGTATTCCACTTATTACAGTGTTAAATGGAACTAAAAGATATTCTAAAGGAGCAATCATGTAGGTCATTCATTATCTACTAATTAAGTACCGGTTCCAGCTAAACTAATTAAAGAGATTTTCTCTTGCGGTTACAGACTAACAATTTTTAATTGTTTCATGTTTATTGACAAATCCATCAGATATTTGTGATTAGAAACAGAAAATGGTATATACACATATATATTATTTATGGTTGATAATTGTCCTCCTTAGTTGATGTAAAAGACTTTGCAAGCTAATTAAGCCACTAATTGTATTATATATATTCATGGATACTTCAATCTAATTAAGTCTATATATATTATATGGAGTCAATGTATTATTGCTAAGCCTACTTGAGGATGAATCACGAGCAAATGATTGGAGATTGAAGATTTTGAAGAATAAAGGTTAAGTAGAAAAGAATGATATGATATGATTCCAAAGAGCACTTCTCTTAATTTTCCCCCCTCCAAATCTTACTTAGAATCATTCATTCCTATATATATAGCCCCGTTAAGCTACGCTAAATAATAGAATAACATTGTTGCAACTTGCAGTATAAGGTTAATTATATATGATTTTTTCTTTGAAAAACATCTTGCATGTTCCATTGAAAAACTGTTTATACCGTACGTCTATAGACGCACAAAGAATATAACGGTTATATCCGATTTTGTGACATATATATTAACTTTATAACATACATCTATGGACGCTAGGTATTACTCTTTTTATTTCGCATTGGAACCGCATATTACTAATGAGCATATCCTACTACAGGATCCAATCCGAATCTGCTGCTTTTCTTTTCGGAAAAGCAGACTATGCTTTTCCGATCATATGGTTGAGATCAGTTCTCTGCACCGATCTTAAAGTACTTCGGTTTTTACTACACGAATCTCGAATTACTTCGGTGCTTCTCAACCGTCGGATAAAAAAAAGCAGGATCTGTTTTTCTAAAAAGAAAAGCAGCGGATTCCGATCCCCTATGTACTACATAGTACATATATATAACAAAGGGAAGCAGGACTGAACCCAAAAAAGTAGTGACTAGGGCTGCCGTAGATTTTTAAAAATTACATTCCTGCTGATTTCTAAAATTGTAGTTGCAATGCTTATTTTCAATTTGGAAATTATAATATTTTAGAAGGGATTGAACGTTTTATTTAAAAAAAAGAAACAATTGGCTTGCTATCTTAGATTAAGATATAACATTTTAATTTTTAAGGCCTTTAAAAGAGACTTTCCTTCGGAATCTTCTATTAAAACCACTTCTTTAAAATAAATATTCATAAAAATTTTCATCTCTTATAGTAGATATTATATAAAAATCGATCAAATGGTGCAAGTGTACAACAAGCAAAACCATGGTATTGCACAAAGATGAATTTTTAAAAGTCTTTTAATACCATGTATGTTATAATAAAAAAAAGTTGTTCTTCTATTGATAAATGTTTATGTTTAATCGAACAATTCAAATTTCACAGATTAAATATCTCTGTTTACTTGTGTTCCAAGAGCATATCATAATAATTCAATTTAGATAAATGAACGGTCCATATTCTTTCCTACCCATATAAGAATTCACCTAAAATTAAGTACAAACTGAGAATTTTTAGGCATACGATCGGAATTCGGATCCCAGCGGATTTCATTCTGGTATATGACATATGACGGTTGGCACCACTTCCTCACAGTGTTGATGTTTTGCTATATAACCATTTACAATGCAACATGTAAGCCGTTTGATTGTCTCAAAATTTATATAGATTTATATCTCGAGACGATCTAACAGTTCACATGCTATACTATAAGTTACAGTTACAGTGCAGCACAAGAGAATATGAAATTGGTGTGCCCATGGTACACAGAGGCGCACACAAATATATATCTAAGACAGAGGATGTAGAGTGTAGACACATAAAATTGAGATTGAATATAATATAAGAGTAATACTACCTAGTGTCCATAGAAAAACCGTCTATAGGTTATATTTCATGATTATATATCTGTTACATTTTGGAATGCATTTGTAACACTCCGGACACGTTTATAAATGTATGGACAGTTTTTGAATGAACACAAGATGTTTCTCATATATTAAGTAAAAGTTAGTTGCAAGTAGGTAGAAACAAACTTTACATTATATATATTACAATAAGGACTTCAATTATTGGGAATATATATATGTTAGAGTTCCATATATTAGATAAATAAAATACACCAACTTCCAATAGAAATTAATGCACTGAACTTTAGATTTTTATATATCATGGAATAACAATCGTGCATTCGTGCACTAATGCACTCATAACAGAAATAAGTAACTATCAAACAGGATGACATGTCACTAAATCGTGCATGATTCACAGAAAAGTTACACAAGGAAAAAAATGGGTGAGGATTGGGTGACAACCAATTTTTACGACAGCCGCGACAACGGACTCTCAAATAAATATAAATAAAATCTCTAAAATGGAAACATTTTGTACAAACATATTATGCTGCTTATAAACTGATTGTATTTCAAATCTCAACTAATTTGAGTAACATTTGATACTCCATCAGGACTCATCAAAATTTCTTAATATTTATAGCGGTTCAAAACATTATGAGTTTTGATGGAGTATTAAACAACACTCAAATTAGTTCGAATTTGTAACAATCAATCTATAAGCTTCATAATATGTTTATATAGAACTTTCTATTTTAGAGATTTTATTTATATTTATTTGATAGTCTATTGTCGCGGTTGTTGCAAAAAATGGTTGTCACCGGATCCCACAAGAAAAAAAAAAAAAAATGGAATCTCTTGTACACTCTCTTTCAGCTCCAAATTAGATAACAGTAGCGCACACTGAAAATAAACGAGAACCATGGATTGACCATTTAAAAAAAAGCATAATATTTATTCTTTGGGCATATATCGATCTCAGTAAGATTTAAATTCTGTGTCATCCAATCAGATTTTAACTGCTCAATTACTCGATCCTCACTTTCACCCTCTATAATCCTCATATATATATATATATATATAACTAGACTATTATACTAACGGACCAAAATGCTAACGGCTCAAAATTTATGTTATCGTGTCCTAAATCACGATTTATGGTGCTCAATAAATTCTTTATATAAAAATATTGGGGTATACAAAAAATTTTTATTTTTAGAGTTTTCTAAGTACTTGTTTTGAATTTTAGAAAAGAGCTTATAAATATTAATAAAATATTGATACTTGTACATGCTATTTTCATAATTGCAAAACAACTACTTAGAAAACTCTAAAAATAAAAAATTCTTGTATTCCCCAATATTTTCATATAAAGAATTTATTGAGCACCATAAATCGTGATTTTGGACACGATAACATAAATTTTGAGCCGTTAGCATTTCGGTCCGAAATGCTAACGTTAGTATAATAGTCTAGCTCTATATATATATATATAATAATGGTTGAGTTTTCTGGTATCAGTTAATTTGTTCGAGACAAAGATATGCGCATGAAAAAGGCCGATAGGTACTGGTATATACAATTTGCTTTTCGTGTGCATATCGGTATAAATATAATGCAATAATGAAAGGGATATCATATTGCAAGGTATATTTAACAACTACTTTTTTTAAGTGAAGTGTTTTATTATTGGTGGGTCCAAATTAAAGGACTTAAAAAAGGTGTAGATATATATATGCTGCATGCGGAAAATATTATGATCGGTTGTTATTTCATTTCTGTTTATTTTGGGAATATCCGTGCCATCAATTATTTGATTGCAGGTTGCTTAATTCAAATTGTGTCGTCAAGTTCGAATCTAAATTGCTTAGTTCAAGTATCACTAAACATAAGGAGAATTAGATACTTACTCCTTCAAAACTTTAAATTTAAAAATTTACTATTACAAAAGTTGAGTTTAGAAATTTGTGCCGCTGTAAATTAGTCTTTCTTATATTTTTTTTCATAAATCTAGTTTAAAATCATAACTTTGATACAAAACTTAGAATATTTCCAAAATATTCTTAAAAGCCCCTAATCCAGATCTCCCTCTCTTTTCAGCTGAACTCGAGCTTCTTTAGAGAAAAAAAAAAAAAAACAGAGAGAAATCATCAATTAGAATTGGGTTATACAATGGGTGCCCCAAGAATAATGAATAATACATAGTTCATAAATTCAAAATGCTAAAAGAAAAACCGAAATAAACTAAAACCAGAAGAGTGAATGAATTTGGATGTGTAGGATTAGCGAACCGAGAGTGAAAATGATGGGAGGTGCTTCGGGTAGCTTATAAATTACTTGGGACACTACTCTTGCCCTTTATAGGAAATAATCCCCCTAATTGTTAATCTACCCATTCCGCTGAGCCGTTAACTATGAAGTCTTATGTAGTACCGGCCTACGAGCACTATAGGTTTCTTCCATAAATTCAAGAAATTATCTCGTTTGTATATTTTTTGGAATTTGATTTTAAGAGACGTGACTTTTGTTAAATAACAAACTACCATCAAAACTTCTTTTAAGCCATTCAAATTGAACATGCGATTGAAATTGAACATATTAAGGGGCATTATTGTCCGGAAGCGATAAAAAGTTGTGTTTCAAGTAAATTTGCAGCTGCCCAAAGCAACTCCTGAAAATGATGCTCTATTGGTTTAATTTCATACTGGTGCTTGCATTTGGGATTATAACTAGTCCTTGCAATCAATGATTATCATATGTGCAAAACTATCAGTGCATTGTTGCCTTGGAAGTTTTCAGCAAATATGTACTAACAAAGTTTCTTCCCTATATTGAACTATAGTGATATCTGTAGGTGCTTCCAAAATCAATGGCAACACCGGTACAAGGCCTCATAATCGATCTCATCTGAGAAAGTGTGTGCAAAAATATTGTCAATGGAAATGCATATGGTTTTACAGGAATGCTTGAGGAGCAAAACCAAGGGCGGAGTCACAGAAATAAGCAGGGAGCCGGGGTCCAAAATTTTTTTTTTAGATACAACATTCTCTTTCACATATATTTGTGATTCACAAATAAAAAGAAACATACGGAAATTTAACATTAGCACTTTAATACTTATCTATAAAAGTAAAACAAAATATAACTAAAGCCAAAATACAAGTAGTTCTACCTGACATCAAAATGCGAGTATACCAAAGCCAAAAATTTACAGAAACATAATAAAGTAAAAATATTAAGCTGTCAAGGGAGCAAATCTTCCTCTACGAGTCTTCATATTTTGAAATCTCTGAATAATTCTTTCATTCTCAACACCATCAAATAACTCTTTCTCAATGTAAGTTACCAAGTAATCGTTCATCCATCGGTCTCCTGCTTTGTTCCTTAAGCGATTTTCATCAAATTCATGGCTGAAAATACCCTTTCAACAGTTGCGGTAGCCACCGGTGAAAGCAGTGCCAATTTAACCAATCTATAAACCAGCGTATAAGCAACATATTTATTCTTTTCAACCATTTTTTGAGCAAGAGCAGATAATCCGTTTAGATCAAGAAACTCTCCATCACTTTGCAAATCCATATAGTAATTCTCTAATTGACTTTCTAGCACAACAAATTCCCATCGGTTGAAGTCCATGGGATATATTGAGCTAACTTAATTAGCTTTTCTTTACTGAATGCTGAGAATGAATTGTTTGGGTTTAAGCAAGCTATACAAATAAGAAGTTCTGTGATTGTCTCCGTAAAACGGTTGTTAAGTTCCTGTAATTGTGTGTCAATAACCGTGTAAAACATCCACACGATAGTAATGCAAATTTGTTACCTTCAATGCTCGACGCTTTGACTTACTCTGAGAAACCTCAATGTCATGCTTTTCACAGAACAAATGTACTTCTTCAAATAACGGTTCCTATCCGCTATCTCTCATTTGTTGCAATCACGCTTTAGCTATCTTTACCAATCTCATAGCATTCACAATATCTTGATCTTTCCGTTGTAAAGCTTGTGACAAATCATAAGTAATGCTTAATGCATGCCTCATGGGATGGCAGTTAAATGCAAAATCAAATGATTGCAAAGATCCTAATAATCCCGAAGCGTCTCCTTTTTGTTCTGGAGATGCCCCATCCTCGTCTACTTCCTCAATCACATCTATTGTTGAAGAAAATAGAGTAATCAAATTATTTAGAGACTTGAAGTGAGAATTCCAACGAGTATCACCTGCACGTGAAAGATTGGTTTCTTGGTTCAGGCCTCTTCCTGTTGAGATCTCACCACTTGAAATAGCTTCAGTGATTTCTTTTGCTTGCTTCTCCTATAGTTGGTCACGTCTTTTGCATGATGCTCCAGCCACATTCTGAGTGGTAGAGAGCAAATTAATAATAAAGCAACTCGAGAATGATTCTTTGCTACAGCAACGAGATAGAGTTGTAGTTGATGGGCAAAACAATGGATATAGTATGCAGATCCATTTTCTTTCAAGATCAAAGATTTCAGACCATTGAACTTTAGACAATGTCAAGTTATGCTTTCCTAGTAAACTTTCAAGAGCCGACTTCAAATGCCGTGCTATAGTATTGGCAACATGAACAATGCCAAGAAACCGCTCGACAACACAACCTCTTCGATTCACAAATCAAATTACAACAGCCATTTGCTCTTTCATGGAGACATCTCTTGACTCATCAATTAACTATCTCAATTTCCATAAAATCTCCTCCAAGTTCAGCAATTATCTCCCTAGTTGTCTCCTCAACAGCAGCATTAACTATCTCCTTTTGTGTCTCAGGTGAAGTTAACTTCAGATTTTGGGGAGCATTTTTCAAAATAACACTACCTGCTTTCACATTGTGATCACCCAGGAACTGCAAAAGTTCAAGGAAATTCCCTTTATTGCTAGAGCTCTCAGACTCATCATGCCCACGGAATGCTAAACCTTGTCTTGCCAAGAGTCGAGCACAATCAACGGAAGCAGTCAACTGAATTCGATAATTAATTTCTGATTGGGTAGCTTGCTTCTCTAAGACATTACGGATTCCTTGTCTCTGGTTCAACAAATCCCTACATTTTCTTGCAGCTTGATTATGCAAACTATTACAATCACCTACATGATCATCAAGTCCTCCCTTGTACTTCCAACATTTGTAGCCCTCTTTTACAAATGTGCTGCCTCCACCTGAGCCAACATACTATGGTCTAAAGAGATAGCAGAAAAGACAATATGCTGCATCATTCTCAATGCTATATTCTATATATAGATCAAACCAGTCTTTGTTAAACTTCCTCATGCGACCAAAAAAATCAGTATAAGGGAACTCGTGGTTTTTGGGTTGGCATGGACCCTTTGCAAGGTAAAATATGCATATCTGATCTTGTTCATTTGGAGGAAATTGAGATATAGCTGGTCTTCGTGCAGGATCAGATGTAGGGTCTTCACTCGTATCAACATGGGCAACTTCACGGGAACGCTTCAATCCAGAGCTAGACTCACCTTGATTTGTCTCTTGATTTTGTTGTGATTCTTGTGAAGATGGAGGGATCATCACATTAGGTGCTTTTTTGTAGTAACGCTCCATAGATGTTTCACATTGTCATTGTATATATGAATTTCAGAATATATCATGTCATACATAGGAAAGGAAAGCATAGCTGTATATGAACAAAAATTTTCATGAGACATAACATCAAACACCTCTTGGATTTTGCCATTCTCAATGAACTCTAGTATCTGATCAATTTCTTTTCTATTCCACGTAATAAATTTAATAAATAGCAGCATATGAAACACCTTTGTTTTTTACTGAATTCTTGTATTCTTAATATAAAACACCTCAATCAGACTTTTGTGCAAACGTGTGAAAAATAATTAAAAAGAGAGAGAGAGAAAATTGAAAGTATCTAGTAATCTCGCAGCAGACTAGATCAAATTTAGAGCACGACACGAAAGAATTTGGAGATACAAGAAGTTAGCAACCAAGCAACTAGGAGTTGAGATCAGAGCGATGTCTCATGTCTTGCTAGCAAGCAGCAACAAAATTGAATTAGAAATGACAAATTGGAGTTGGAGAAGAAAGGAGCAACTTAAGTAATCACCTAGGTAATATGGGCTTCTTTGAAATATGAAGAGACCAATAGACATATGCTTCTATGGGCCTTCAGCCCTTCACGCCTTGTGCTCAGGGGCAGATCTGTGTTTGGGCAAGCCCAGGCACGTGCCCGGGCTTAATATCTGGATGCAGTTGGGAGAGTATTAATTGTTCTTCGGTAGATTCAAAAATAGGTGCTTTGGAAAGACTGTGCCTGGGCTTGTATGGCAAAAACTTGCCAATTTTCTCTTCGTTTGTTGTTTTCAAAAAGGAGAACTCAACAGAAAGAGACGATTATGACAGTGGGACCATCTCTTGGATGGATCAAATTATTGAGCTGAAAATTTATGGGCTTATTTTAGTGTCAAAAACTAGTGGGTCATCTTTTTAAGATGGTAACAGTTTTGAGACAAAAAAATTTTTGGTTCTAATAATGTTGTATCGTGCCTGGGCTTGGGCCGGAGCCTGGATCCGCCACTGCTTGTGCTGTGAAATTACTCTCAGGGGGGTCCATTTTAGATTATTAAGTGAGAGTTGTAGTACTTGGTTTAATTTTACAAAATCCGGGGGGTCCATGGCCCTACCCTGCCATATGCTACATCCGCCCCTGAGCAAGACGATGGAGTAGAACTGTAGAAGCAATATATAATTCCGCCGGGAGGTATGGAGGAAGGAGATCAAGGGTATTTTGGGAATATGCTATATTTTTTTTTATCGAAATTATGATTTTAAATGGTAAATTTATAGTAAAGGCTAATATAGATTGTCAAATTTCTAAATTCAACTTTTGTAATTACGAATTTTTAAAGTTAAAGTCTTCGAGTGACAAATATCCAATTCTCCCTTGATTAAGGGGAATTAAGACAGATATTAGCTCACTTCTTATGCACAGTGCGTACAACACGTACGTGACAGTGGGTTGGTTTTAGTCCAGTCAAACTGGATATATATTCGGTTCTTTGCATACATGAACCAGCAGGGAATATATGAATGATCTCCAACAACTAATTAATAATGCTGATCTCATATGCATAGTGGTTAATTAATTAACTTGTTATAATCTTTATCCGGTTGAATATATTCTCGGTTTTAACTTTTAAGAACTTTCCGTGCATGGTGCCATATATAATTATATATCGATCGATATTTAATCGATTAATTAATTTAGCGAATGAAATCTGAAGTGATACTCTTCATGATTAAGTTTTATTCCGGATTCTTATATATACTTTCTGTGTTTGTATATTTTTGTTTGCATATTTTATTTATTGTGTGTACTTGATTTTCTCCTTTATAATTATTAATATACGGATAAGTATATAGCTTTGGTTGCAAGTTCTAGCTTTTTAGTTATTAATAGTATATATATCCAGACATGAGATGTCCTTATCCGTTTGCATTATTGAACGGTATATATGTTTAAAAAAATTAATTATTACTACGGATCGATTATGTTCCGTGTGAATAAATTAAGCAACCAAATGAGGGAAAGAATCTGGTATCTGACTAATTCATTATTAATTTGTCTCCATCTTTCAATTCGAGAACATAAAGAAAAAAAAGAAAAAGAAAAAGAAAACGCATCAATTCATGAATATTAATTAGAATGCTTCTTTTAAAAGCTTTTCCAAGTACAATCAAAATAGTACCTCTCGTTATTTTAATACACAATTTTTCTTTGGCTTTTTGGAAAATGCTATTGTGATATACGCTCATCGATACAGAGAAACATTATTGTTTACTTTACCATGTTATGTATGTTAATTTACCTATTATGCGTATTATATAGCTTGTTATACATGCTAAACAGATGCACAAGAGAAACATGCAATATCAAAATGATTGTGCATAGTAGTTCATTTAGTATGCAATTATTGTATAACGTGTTCTTTTATATATGTCAAAATACTTATTATGTAACCTATTTAATTAACTTATTATGCACATTAGTGCATAAAATACATGGGAGCACATAAAATCCGATTCTTAATTAACAATAGGCTATTGCTTACTTCTTCCAAAAAAAAAAAAAAAATCCGATTCTTAACCCCTTAATTCATTGCATTATGCTTCAATACTTTATTAACTGATTGTGCCCTCTTCATTTTGGTCCGTTTGGCAAATCAAAGAATAGAGCTAGAATAGTATTATTGGATTAGTAAAAGTGAAATAGTAAAAGAATAGTGATATTTTGAACTATTCAGAAGAGTAAAATGTTGTTTGGCAAAACTCGAGACTATTCTTCATACCACATG
This sequence comes from Cyperus esculentus, assembly GCA_030179965.1. Lineage (NCBI taxonomy): Eukaryota > Viridiplantae > Streptophyta > Magnoliopsida > Poales > Cyperaceae > Cyperus > Cyperus esculentus. The sequence continues at coordinate 2,196,058 of JASGLE010000010.1, read as the reverse complement.
AGCATGCTAATCCGGTATTCCATCAAAGTGTTGGAATACTGGAATAGTCTAATCCAATTGCTATATGTTTTGCTAATAGATGTTTGGCACACATTATTTTGAAGAGGAGGGATCCATTGACAATGCTTATCTTGACAATCTTGACAATGGAGATTTTGAAAAATTTGTAAAAATAGTTAAAAATTCTAAAAAATAGAAAAAAGTTTATAGAGATATTATTTAATTTATAGATTGATTATGTTTCAAATTATATTTAATTTAAGTGACGTTTGATAGCTCTTTAAAGCTCGTTAAATTTCAACCGTTAAAAAATGTACAAAATTTTGATAAACCATCAAACAATGTTCAAATTGATTGAAATTTAAAACACTATTAATCTATAAGTTAAAGAATGCATCCATAAAAGTTTTTTCATTTTTAAGATTTTTTATGAATTATTATAAATTTTTTTAAAATCTCAATTGTCAAAATTGTCATTATAAGCATTGTCAATGGATCCCTCCTCTATTTTGAAATAGTGGTCTACTTTTAATTTACTATTCCATTTTGGAATAGAGGCGCCAAACGGATTTGGGTCTTGCTTATAGTGCACTCATATCTCTCTCTTTTTGTCTTGCTCATGTTTTATGCAAATGAAATTTGTTATTATGCATGTTAATAATTTTATTATGCAAATTTAGTTTGCATAATAACTTATTTAGTTTGCATATTAATTCATTTAGTGTACATACTTTTTTATTGTACTAGTAAAAAGTCCACGCCTTGCTTTGGACTGAAATTGTTATTTCTTATAATAAACTTTTAAGATATATGCAATGAGCCTTAAATTGAGATAATTTATATGGGCCTTTAATTTTAATGGGCTGAGAATGTCAATGGGCATTAACATGCATCAACAGTTTTGATCTATCCAAGAAAATGATCAACGGCTCATGTTTTTTATTTGGAGAAAATAGTCCTTTCATGTCATTTTTTTCAATATGCTTTTATATATGATGAGGGATCAAATGACACAACATTTTTTTGACACAAATGTTACACTAAATCATATAAATTTATAAAAAAATCTTTAAAATAAAAAATTATTTATAAACATATTCATTTACTTATATATCGATTGTGTGTCAAATTTTATTTAATTTTAGTGTCATTTGACACTCCATCAAGAATCATTAAATTTAGACCGTTCTAATTACTATATAAACTTGATGGTCGTTGATGGAGTATCAAACGACACTCAAATTGAATGAAATTTGAGACACAATCGATCTATAAGTAAATAAACGCGGTTGTAAAAAATTTTCTATTTTTAAGATTTTTTATAAATTTATATGATTTAGTGTAACATTTGTGGTAAAATTGTGTGTGTTATTGGATCCCTCCTCTTTATATATAGTAAGGATTTATATTATGTAAGCTAAGCTAAGAGTGTACAAAACAATTGATCGAGAGCAAAAATATTGAATAGGTCTAACATGTATGTTGGTATCAATGACGGAAGCAAAAATGATATCACTGACCTATTTTTCGAAAGGCTGATAACAGCTAATAACGAATTTAAGAACCAACTTTTGATCTAGTGGCTAATTAAAAGTAACGCTCCCCATATAAAAGGTCGCAGGTTCGAAACTAAAATGGAGAGTCTTGTATAGACATTTAAATTTGAGTGACTTGACCCTCATCTTTATCTAAAAAAAATACTAATAACAAATTCACTGTATATTGTCTCTGTTAACCAATTTTAAATTGCCTTGGCCTAAGGTTTTTTTGGTAAAAAAACAAAACAAAATGAATAAATTGTTCCTCTTTGTGCACTACTGAGTGACGTGAAATCCATCAGCTGAAAATTTACGCTACCTATCTGTCGTGTGATGGAAACTCGCTGCATATATCTCCCTTAAAAATCTACCTTTTTATATAGAAGCAAAATAATTAATGGAGCAGCTGAATTTTAGGTTTTATCTGATTGTTCAATTAAGAAAATTAATTAGTAACGGTCTAATTAATGGAGGCTTTATGTGAGATTAACTCATCAAAAACATATCAAATTATATCGAAATTTTGATTTTTTTTTTTTATGGTCCAATGAATTTGTATATCAAAATCTTGCGGCATACAAATATTTTTAATTATTTGTTTCGAACTTTATTAAAAGTTATATATATAGAGAGTAAAACTATGGTGCTCCTAACTCAAAAATCATACTAAACCATCTTGAAATTTCGATTTATGGGTCTCATTAAATTCTTTATGTCAAAATAACACAAGATACAAAAATTTTCCATTTTTTGAGATTTTTAAGTATTTGTTTTGTATTTTTTAAAGATGACATAGTTTTATACATTATTTTATTATTATTTTGAGGTCATTCTAAAAAAATCCAAAATATATACTTAAGAAACTCAAAAAATGGAAAATTTTTGTATCATAAGAGATTTTCATATAAAGAATTTAATGAGAATGATAAATCAAAATTTCATGATGGTTTAATATGATTGTTGAGTTAGGAGTACGGGAGGCCTCCGTGCTCCTAGGGGCACGCTAGATTTACTCTATATATATATATATATATATATATATATATATATATATATATATATATGTTGAACCTAAAAGCTGATGTCATGATTTAGACAGAGAGACTAGAAATTAGCAGACACAATTAAGCAAGTGCATGATGGATTTGATTAGCAATGCATCCATATTGCTTTATCAAATATAAGTTGAGGAAGCCTAGCAACTTGCATGAGCATGCCTGCTGGGGATGAATATCTGCTGCTTTTCTTCGGTGAAAAGCAGGGTCTGCTTTTCCGATCGGATGGTCGGAATCGGTTGTTGCACCGATCTCAAAGTACTTCGGTATTTACTACACCAATCTCGATGTACTTCGGTGTTTCTCAATCGTCGGATCAAGAAAAGCAGGTGATACCGATCCGCCTGGCGGAGGCACATAAATAGCTAGCCTTTGGCTTTGGGTGGTGCATACCATAGTGCATGCTCAATGCAACATGCACATGCTTTTATTTATTTATTTTAACAACAAAGCAATTGCAAACTTGGAACATGACATGATATGACCTTGGCACACTTCAAAAAGAGTGATATATATATCCTAGCGTCATAGAATATGCGTCATAGCATCTATATATAGTTATAAATTTGACGTATTAATTACAAATTTGACATACTTAATTTTTACCTTTTTTTTTCTATAGACGTATAAACAGTTTTTCTATAGACGCAAAATGTTTCTCTTTAAAAAAAGGGTTATGATCATTAATTAAGAATCAAAGTAATCCATTATATATACATTAATAAAATCCTAATTTTACAATCTTTAACGTAAGTGGAAAAATATATTTCAGAACACGAGCTCTCTCACTAGTTAAATTAAGGGGGCGACGTTTTGTTCTATGTTCAACTTATCTACACCAAGAAAAATGTTATATATATAGTTTAAAAGGTTTTTCTATTTCAAATATGGTTCCAAAAATATGGATACCGAAATCGATACCATCGTTTTTTACTTGGTCAATATTAGAAGACCACAAAAATTTTATTCTTTGGACATCTTTTAATGAAATTGAAACACAAACTTTTATTTAATGAAACACATGAAACATAAAAAAAAAATAAAATGGAAGATTTTAGCAATAACATGAAATGTGAAAAAAAAAACAAAATGAAACAAAAAGAGTCAAGACAACTTGAACCTAAAACATAAAAAGAATAGCATTGAAACATCATATATGGAATTACATTAAATGATAAAACGATAGTTAAATAACATCTCTTAGATGCAAACTTTGAATATACATTAATTATTTTCTATGATCGTCATAACAAACTTTGTAGCTTAAAAAAATAAATACAAACATATGTTGGATGTAGGAGTCGCAGATAACAGTGTAGTTACCATCGTTGTCAAGCTAAATCAAAAGTTCAAATTCAAATGTTTGATGTGGAAATAAAAGCTCTCCATGTACATTCAGCCCATACCAGCTCCAACCACAAATTATCTTTTGGGCTGGAATGAGCTCAACAATGACTCTACACTAAGGTGATGAACTTTTCAGCCATTTTCAGTAAGGGGCTGTTTGGCAACGCCTTTTCTTTCAGAAGAAAGGGAAGAGCTAGTAATTCTGGAAGAAACGTACCAAACAGAAGGGGAATTAAGTGGAAGAAATGTGGTATTCCTTCTTCCACCTTTTTGGTGGAAGATCTACTCTTCCGGAAGAAACTTATAAGAATCCATAACTCACTTCCATTCTTTCAATTGTTTATTATTTTTTTACTTTCACTTCTTACCAAACACTCATATGAAATTTTGGAATAAGATGAAAGATGATATCTTCCGGAAGTATTATCTTCCGCTTTTTTCTGGAATAAAGAGAGGTTGACATATAACCCAACAGCATTCGCCCTTTCTCCTTTGTGGTTCATGGTTTGCTAATTGCTAAGTTTACATGTTGGAATTGTACCCGGGCTTGGGCCCATTTCCATCATCACTCAGCAGGCCTGGACTGGACAAGAAGAAAATATCATCAGTGTAACAAGGGTTTTATCTTCTATATTCAGTTTTCAGCTTTTGTAAATTTTAATGAAATCCTTTCGCCCAAATAATTGTTAACAAATATACATCCCATTTCATGCTGTATATTCTTAAAAACATGTCTAAATTCAATTTCTATAATCAATTAAACAATCACTCAACAGTTGAAACTCTACATAAAGCAAATAATGTAGTTGTTGATGAACTTTTCAATTTTTTTTTAATAATTATTCAACATGCATAGAGTTCAAATTTACTTACGGTGATCCAACAACGTTCTACAATTACAAACCATCTGTTATATTTCGATTTCGTCTAAACTGTAAATAAAATAAAATAAAATAAAATCCCCTAAATTCTTTAACAAAAAATTGTCTAGTAACTAGCAAGTACAACCTTTGTCCATGAATAAATGAATTTTTAGGAGAAGTCAAAAGAAATTAGTGAAAAAGTGAAATTATTTTTATGCCCTCAATTTGTAATCATTACATAATAATTGTTCCAATTAAATAATATAGATAAAAGGGTAATCATAACATTGGAGAAACAAATGGATTCAAATAACTTTACTAGACAACTAAGAGACAAATATAAAAATAATATTAAATCGGTAAAGTTCATTTAATTAGGAACAAGCTGTAAAGGGTATAAATTCATTTAATTGTGGACGGAGGTTGTACTGGGTTGTACCAGAGCCGCGTTGAAATCAGATGAGATCCAAAATCACAGGATCCCGAGATCTTGACTGGACGGTTGAGATTATTTTCAAAAACCTCTCTAAAAATCACATCCGTCGGATCTTGAATTCTTGATTGCAGGTCCTGAGATCTGATACGGACTCCTAGTCCTACCACAGTTTTCACTTGCCCATTGACGCGATCGAAGGCGAAGCCCACCCAACTGGTCAAGGTTTTGCTAGGGTTCACTGATCATCCTCTCCTCCTTCCCTCTCCCATCTCAATCTCCGTCTCCGTTCCCAAAATGTGGAGGCGCTCCTCCCATCTCCGCCACCACCTCCACCGCCTCCTCTCCCCATCCCCTTCCCCGTACCCGCTCCTCCCCTTTTCCCACTCCCTTTCAACCGCCGCCGCTCCCCCGCCCTCCGATCTCGCGCGATCCATCGCGGCCGATCTCGCCAAGCTCTCCTCCTCCGCCGCCGCCACGCCCTCCCTCGACCTCACCTCCCACCTCAATCTCCACTACTCCGACGTCACCTTCAGCCACTCCCTCTTCCGCGACGTCCTCTCCCTCTCCCCGCCCACCGCCTCCGCGCGCCCCGCCGAGGAGCTCTTCCGCCACATTGTCCGCCACCGGTCCTTCCGCCCCTCCGACGCCTCCCTCGCGCTGCTTGTCAGCCACCTCTCCCGGCGGCGCGACTTCAAGCCCGCCCTCGAGCTGCTCTCCGATTTCAACCAGAATGCAGGGTCCCTGGCATTCTCTGCGCTCTTTCTCGGTCTCTCCCGCGCCGGCCGGCCGACGCAGGCCATCAAGTTCTTCTCCTCTTTGCCCGGGAGACACCAGACGAGAGAGAACCTTTCTTCCCTCATCTCGGCCTTGGCGGAGAACGGACTTGCTAGCCATGCTGAGCGGGTCATGATGCAATTTGCTAAGGAGATTTTTCCCGATGAAGCGATGTGTGTTACTGTTATTCGGGGGTACTGTGCGAAAGGTAAGCTCAACGAGGCGCTGCAGTTCTTGTCGGAGTGCCGCGGTGCAGGGTTTGAATTAGGTGCGCCGGCTTACAATGCAGTTCTGGATTGTGTCTGTAGGTTAGCGAGAAAAAAAGACCCCCTTTCGCTCCATCTTGAAGCCAAGAAAGTGCTTCTTGAAATGGAATCCATTGGAATTCCTCGTGATGCCGAAACATTCCAAGTGCTCATAACAAACTTGTGTAAGATTAGGAAAACCGAGGATGCTATGAAGCTTTTTAGGCAAATGGGTGAGTGGGGTTGTTCACCCGATTCCGAGACCTACTTGGTCTTGATCAAGAGCTTGTACCAAGCAGCTCGGGTCTCAGAAGGAGATCAAATGATTGAATTTATGCGTGCAGCTGGATTTGGTGATAAGCTGGATAGGAAGGCGTACTATGGATTCATCAAGGTCTTATGTGGAATAGAGAGAATTGAACACGCTATGAAGGTTTTTCGCATGATGAAAGGATACGGCCATGCACCTGGTGTTAAGACCTATTCTCGTTTGATCGAGAAATTAGCAACTCATAACATGGGAGACCGTGCTAATGCCTTGTATAAAGAGGCTATTGCAAGGGGAGTTGCGGTCACCCCTGGTGTGTACCAAGTGGACAAGAGGTATCTTCCAAAGAAGGTGAAGGTGGTGAAGAAAAAGAGGCCGACTTTGCCAGAGAAAATGATTATGAAAAGTAAGAGGCTGTTTAAGCTCAAGAGAAGCTTTGTGAGGAAATCAAGGTCTCGCATGGGTAGGAGAACTCGTGTTTGAAGGGCTGATCTGTACTTCTTTCAGTAAGGTTTATTTTTGGTCGTTTTTTTTTTCGGATTGTTTGCCGTTTCCATCCTATTATGGTTATATCCAATGTAATAAAGATGAAAAATTGATGGAATTTAGAAGTTAGGTAATATTTTTTTTCAACAAACTTATTGAGGTTACCAAAATTACAATTGAACCATTTGGTAGGCTTGCAACAAAAACTTCAATTTTTTATCTAGTTCTCTGGAGGGTAGCATGTACCTTTTTTGCCATTGATAGCAAATTAGCAGCGAGGCTATCTTATTGGATTGAATTCTATTTTATACTTTTAAAGAAAAATTATATTAACTGCATAACCACACATTAGCATCAATGTCAACTAACTAGATAAGTCTGCCAATTAGTTTCTCATTATCCTTAAAATTGATTACCTGCAAAATGTATTTTTCTTAGGTAAAGACAAGGTTCAAGCCTCTCAAATTTAAAGGTCTGTAAAAGATCCGATGGGCTTTGAGCCTGGTGGATTATCTGCCAAATGTTATGAGAGTAATGTGTTTTTACCCTTACAAGTACCTTGCAAAGTTCATAGTATAGTGATTTGGTCATGTAGTTACCTGGTGAAGTCATCTAGGTTCCACTTTTTCATGCATTTTTCTGATGCACTTTAGTTGTTGATCTTTCAGTGTTGTCTTAAATTGCAAATGTGTGTTGCATTGTTCAAACAGTTGCATATGTTATATAACGAAATGATCTTTATGAGCATAACCATTTAACATTTGAAGTGATTTCCCAAGATCACTTAATATTGTTGTCATGGTCAATTGCCTCATCTCAGTCTGGCATTTCTGTTTGTATCTAACTCTTTATTTTGTTCTTCAAAATATCATTTTTTTTTTTTCTTTTTGGTAATTTTGTGTTGTATCATCTATATTAGTGTCCAGTGTCCACATATTTTCCTTGTTCTCTTTTAATAGGTCATATACTATGGCTGTTCCTTTACATTCATGGCTTTGCAGGCCTTGTTTGTAAAAAGAAATTGGAAGTTGTTGGGCCGTTATTGACAGTGTGGTTTTGGTTTGTTGTTTGCCTTTTGTAGTGTATCAGGTTCTTTCCAAACTCCAACAGTGCCCATTTAGGTTCCAAAATCTTTCTGCAAGGCCATTATTAGATGAGGAGGGATCCATTGACAATGCTTATCTTGACAATCTTGACAATGGAGATTTTGAAAAATTTATAATAATTCATAAAAAATCTTAAAAATGAAAAAACTTTTATGGATGCATTCTTTAACTTATAGATTAATAGTGTTTCAAATTTCAATCAATTTGAATATTGTTTGATGGTTTATCAAAATTTTGTATATTTTTTAACGGTTGAAATTTAACGAGCTTTAAAGAGCTATCAAACGTCACTTAAATTGAATATAATTTGAAACATAATTAATCTATAAGTTAAATAATATCTCTATAAACTTTTTTTTATTTTTTAGAATTTTTAACTATTTTTATAAATTTTTCAAAATCTCCATTGTCAAGATTGTCAAGATAAGCATTGTCAATGGATCCCTCCTCTTATTAGGTTCTCATTTATTATGGACCTAAATCCAGAAACAATTTCAACTTATCACCATCTTTTTGCAGAGTTACTACAGTCAATTGTTTGACTAACTGGTCACCATCTATTAATGGACCACTCCGTCTTTGTTTGCTTTTCTGATACCTCTAGGTTCTGGACCTCCATTCATGCCAATTTCTATTAGAAGGGTAAATGCATTGAGTGAAGGGTTGCATAGCTTTGTTATTTTTCTAAAATACAAACATTAGTACTGTTTTGCAGTTAGAAACTTAAATGTCCTACGATCTCAATATTTTTTTAATTTCATGCAAGAAGAAAGCAAGAAACTCTAAAATGTGAAAACTAGTGGCATCTTACATTATGTATTCTGTATTTATGGAACCTGGTACATGCTGGTAAGTGGTAACAGGTAAACACCTGGCTTTTATCTTATGTACCGACAATATATATTTTCTTAATTTATTCCTTGAAACAACCACTCGTGATAAAGATTACTAACCAATGATTGATGATATATTCAATGTTCTTATCTCGTAAAGTTTTTGTCCGTTATGCTTGTTCTTTGAGAGGAACTAACAAAGGGACAATTCTTAGCATGACTTGTTTGAGTGAACTTGAGTTAGCATGATATTGCGACCTGATCAATAAAACAGGATGGATTCAGCTTCCCATTTTAGTGGCCCAATGTTAATTTTGTTTGCATGTACCCACATTATTAGTTTTGTTTGATCAATCCTTTGGATGAGAGTTGCATCTACCTTCTTGTTGGAACATTTACAATATGAAATGAATGGTGATCACTGATGACTGTTGGCAACATAATCAGTCCCCTTTTGTTCTGGACCACTCTACTCACCTCTGTTACCCTTCAAAGGTTTTGGCCCGAAAATGATAAATTCTTGTGGTACTGTTTTTGTTTCTGTTTGAGAACATTATTCCGTTGTCCGGTTGCGGTTGGTTGATCAATGTTTCCTTGATGTTTGCAATGGCTGTATCTGGTTCCTTAAGTTGAGCTACCTTTGTTACAGCAAAAGTAGACTTCATTGCTCATTGCTGTCATATGTGATGGCACACTGGTTTTACAATCCCATACCCTCTCTGGTTTGTCTGAACTCTGAACCACCAAGAGTGGGTTGCAAGGTTCTAACATGTAAACATTGTCATTCCATATAAGCTAGTTCTTCTAAATTAATCTGTAACTGTTTTTACATTTGGTTGGGTACTTAGGTGGGAGTACTTTTCCCCCTTGGGGAAGAAAATGCTTCCTGGATTATTTCTCTCTCTAGATTGATCAACCACGGTAATAGTAATCAAATAATGCCTCAGTTTAAAGTTGGAGTTTAGTTTTTGGAATTATCATACTTTGTTAAATATAGCTTTGTTATGTGCCATTAAACATCATGCACATGTATTTTTGTAGCAAATTTAGTGCGCTTGTTGAGTTGTCGATTGGTGAATGGGAAGAGGCCGAAATCACTGAGCCTCTTTTATGCTATTTTCATAAATGTTTTTGCACATTGGTACGACTTCAATATTCGGATAAGGGAGAATTAATACCGACAATTTATTTATTCCTACAACTACAAGCGAGACGTGAGATTGCAGAATTGCATAAATCTGAAAATTCTGAAAACCAACAATTTAGCTGACAATATACCCCAAGTGGCACTCGTTAAAAAAAACTTAAAAATAAGAAAAGTACAAGCAATGTCAATATCTGGCTAACAACTAATAATCGCAGTTTCTTCGCATCTATTTAATAAGTACTATACGTTACCTTTCATAATAATCTTTCCATGATATTGATACCACCCAGATATCCGCATCTAACTCTGCCACTTGAATTGAGAAAACAAAAGTTTAGTATTATTAGGTAAGACTCATTTTATATTGAAGGCAACGCTTGCGGGTCTGAAATTCAGATGAAGAGTCTTTATAGAAATTTAAATTTGAGTGGCTTAAAGAACTGGCCTTTGGTCTAGTGGCTAAGGGCAACGCTCTCCGTATGGAAGGTTGCGGGTTCGGAACCCAGATGGGAGGTCTTTTATAGACATTTAAATTTGAGTGGTTTAACTCATCTTTATCTCAAAAAAAAAAAAATTAAGTAGCTTAACCCTATTTTTTATCTAAAAAAAATTGAAGGCAACACACAATTTGATTGCATCAGAAGATCTGAATTAAATTATTGAGTAAGGTCAAGAAATCTTGGATTATTCAGCTTTGTTTATAATTGTGGTTGCGATAAAAATAAACAAAATTCACCGTCACATCTCGTTTAATTTTGGTGTAGTTAGATTTTTATGCTGTTGAATCGTCTCTTGGTTTGTTTTTTTTTTTTTTTTTTTCAATTGACATATCAACGGCCAATTTCTAGTACAATGTACCTTTTGTTAGAAAATTATGTTTGATAAGGTAAAAAAGATGGTTGATGGCAATAGCAGTAATAAACAAAAGGTTTATAATACACTAAGTTAGATGGAGCTAGACTAATATAAAAACGTTTACATTTCGTTCCGAAATACTAACAGTCCAATTCATACTTTGTCACGTTCAAAATTTCAATTTATGGTTCCTATTAAATTCGTCATATAAAAATACTAGGGGACATAAAAATTTTCCATTTTTAGACTTTTTAAAGTATTTGTTTTGGATTTTTCAAAATGACTCTAAAATATTAATAAAATAGTGCTTGTTTGTATATGGATTTTAAAAAATCCAAAACAAATACTTAAAAAGCTCCAAAAATGGAAAATTTTTGTATTCCCTAGTATTTTCATATGTTAAATTTAGTGGGAACCATAAAACAAAATTTTGGATGTGACAAAATATAATTTGGACCGTTAGCATTTCGCTCCGAAATGCAAACGTTTTCACAATAGTTCTACTCAAGTTAGATGATAACAGGCTCAAGGGGTACACCAAATAATACTCTTATGTAGAAATCATGTGCAATTCATATTATAAAAATAAAATAGATAATGTTGTACCTGAATGCTTGATTGGTCTGATAAATTTTATCTTCCTATGTGCTAGTATCTTAGATGTGATTTTATTCTTTAAAAGGTGGTCATTCTTGATTATAAAATTATTAACCTTACTTTACTAATTTTAAAATAATATATATTTATTGTCAAGAAGTTTTTACTTCAAATTTTTCATCATTATTCAAAAGAGAAGAAAACGTGTTGATCATATGAATTGTACCTATGATATATTGGGATGACAATAGGAGTAAATTTAATTTAAAAATACTACAAGAAAATTAAGTGCTTTATTTGAAAAACGCATTCATTAAAAATGATATTGTTTCAAAAAAAAAAAATTTTTTTTTTTCCTGGCCAAGGCCAACAAATCCCTCTAAACTCAAATTTGATTGAGGTCGTTAATTGTAGATTGTAATCAATATATAATATCAAAGGGGGCTCTTATCAAAATAATGTCATTTCATTTTACTCAATTCTAGTGAAATCCTATTTTCATTTTAGTGAAGTTTGAAATAAAAGAGTGGATTTGAAAAGAATTTCTATATGGGTCATTTCTGATATTTCTCTTGCAGGAAATCAATTTGAAGATAAGTACCGACAAATAAACTTCACTTACACATAGGAGTCATTCGGCAATGCAATGAGGATTAAAATTTGATCTGTACCAAGAAATTCACGTTCGTTTGGATAGCTTAATCAGTACCGAGAGCTAAGGAGGCTTAATCTAGGGGGAGAGGCTCCTTAAGGAGCCGGAAAGGGGATTAAGCCCCGGCAAGATGAGATTTAAGGATGTGTTCTTGATTCGCGCTAAATAATCTGTGTTCGGAAGGATTAAGTTACTAAGGGAGCTTGAGAAGCCTTAAGGAGGATTAATCCTTGTTTGCACCCCATCAAAATTAAAGAGCTTCATATAAGCTATCAAAATAATTCTTATTAATTCTTATTTTTTTTATTATTATTTTTTTTTTGAGAAAAAGATGGGGTCAAGCCCCCAAATTAATTTTAATACAGTGGCTTCAATGTATTAATAAGCACTTGACCACGAATAGTCTATCTTAACCTGCCCTTGACCCCTTGTTTGCCAATTTTTTTTTAATTTCTCACCAACCCTTTTCTGAGGTCCTGAACAAATAAATGGCTGATATTTTAAGTATGCTAGTATTAGTATACGTACATTTCATTGCACTGGCATGACATCGACATCGACCACTCTTTAATTAGCACATACACATGTAAACATGTAATGCTGACAAGTATTTGAAAGCGGGTGATGATGGTAGAGAATTATCCTCAATTCCAAAACTTCACAGGTTTAAGATCCAGCCTTTAGTCTAGTTGTTAAGGGCAACATTATCTGTGTAAGTGGTCACAGGTTCGAAACCCGGATAGAAGGTTTTTATAGACATTTAAATTTGAGTGACTTGACTCTCATCTTTATCTCAACAAAATTTCAAGCTTTCTTTCGGCTTGATTAAAGTTGCTCTGTATATATGCAGTATGCCAGTTTCCTTATTTGAACCTGGAATATATCCTTTTCATCAATAGTCTGTTCTTGTCAAGGAGCGTCTTCATTCTAATTTCTGAGCATCAAACACAGATCTGGGCAGTGAATTCTATCGATTTATCGATAAACAGTTTCAATTTTAGTGCAAAGAAAGACACTGTTAATAAGAACCATATGCCGTGGCGGTATATTGATCGCTTCTGTACGTGACAATGTTGTATCGGGATTGGGCGAGACTACTGCTAGAGTCAACCTTGCTGACTACCGAGTCTCGTCTATGCCTTGTGTGATCAGTGATCTCCTAATTAATTACGTTTGCTCTCTCTGGTATTAGGTGGGAGTAAAATTGTATCGTCGACGGTATTGAAAAATCTTTCAGGATATACTGGTGCAGGGTCCCTGTATCAGTCCAGTACAATGAAACGATCAGTTTGTGTAAACGGCGCAAGGTGTTGGATGAAAAACTTTCAAAATTGGAGGTCACCTTCACAATTCAACAAAGATTGCAACATTTAGTGAAATCTACAAATCAGTTCGGTCGATTCTTTCGTTACATTTTAATTTACAAAATAGTACTTGACCTTCCCTGCAAAAAAAAAAAAAATGTTCATCTTCCAGTTTACTGTCATAAAGTTATAAACAAACAGTTGTATGATATGTTGCTCAATGGCAAGAAGGGTTCTGATTTTCCAATGTCACAGACCCAAAACTATTTTAGATGGTAACAGAATGAAAGCAAACTTAATCATGGCTATTTTTTTATAAAGATGCTCAGAGATGGTTGAGAAGATCATGCATAATCAAAGTGGCAAGGATAGGAATCAAAATTCCTTCCACTTGAAGAGTTTGAAATTAGAAGAAACAAAGTGGAGTAGGGAATGAATGATATGTTCTTGCCACTTGTGGAATTGCAAATTAAAATTGGATGCAGCCAGGGAATAGAACACTTGGCCCTTTTGTTTGGTAAATGTCACTTTGATTCTGTGGTGTTGCTTCAGAGATACTGATAGCTAATCAATCATGGCATCAGGAACAAAAGTTACAAAACCGGTTAGTTAATTAAGTAATGAGTGGTTCTGCTATGGATCGGTTAAACAAACTTTCATTTTAAATCGAGCGTTTCTTATCAACTGTCTCTTTATATCCTTACTCCTAATAAAAGCATATTGGATTTTTTGACATGAAATTTCTATCTTCCCCAAAGAATAAATCTCAGCCGTTGATTGTTTACTTAGATTGATCACCACCGTTAACGTACGTTAATGCACGTTGACGTTCTCAGCCCATTAAAATTTAAGGCTCATATAAATTATCTCAATTTAAGACCCAATACATATTACCTTAAAAGTTTCTTATAAAAAATAACAATTTCAGTACAAAGTAAGGCGTGGGCTTTTTACTAGTTGTATCTAAAAAATGAGGAGGGATCCAATAACTATGGACATTGGTGCTCATAGTGACCATTTTTTTATTTAGGCATAAATTCAAAAATCTAAATCGTTAGATATATTCTATATTATGTTAATAACATATACATAAAAAATGGTAAAATTTTAACATTGTCGCGATAGTCATCAAGAGAGAAGAAACAATTGTAAAACTTGAACCGTTGATTTTTGTTAATGCTTGATGCACATGTAAATAAAGAGTTAGACTATTATACTAACGTTAGCATTTCGGACCGAAATGCTAACGCCTCAAAATTTATGTTATCGTGTCCGAAATCACGATTTATGGTGCTAAAAAAAATTCTTTATATGAAAATATTGGGGAGTACAAAAATTTTTCATTTTTAGAGTTTTTTAAGTATTTGTTTTGCATTTTTTAAAATGGCATGTCAAACACTAATATTTTATTAATATTTATGAGCTCTTTTCTTAAGATCCAAAATAAATACTAAAAAAACTCTAAAAATGAAAAATTTTTGTACTCCCCAATATTTTCATATAAAGAATTTATTGAGCACCATAAATCGTGATTTCGGATACGATAACATAAATTTTGAGGCGTTAGCATTTCGGTCCGAAATGCTAACATTAATATAATAGTCTAACTCTGTAAATAAAATCAAAATGATATAATTTTTTGTATACACATAAAATATGATATATACAACATATTCTATCAATTAGTTTTGTTATTTAAGAATTTAAAATGTAGTTATTTAAGATTTAATTTCACGGTCACCGATCGGTCACCAAAAACATGGTTATTTGATCCCTTAGGAGATATACCGTGACCATCTGATTGTAAAAAATGAATGGTCTATAATTCATCCGATCCACAGCAGAATTAGTCTCAAGTAATTACTAATTACTGTTATCAACTAAACTCAATCTGGAAAGACATAGTACATTTGTGTTGAATTGTATAGTACAATCTACTTTACTGTTTCAGACCCAAACATGAATATGAATATATATTGCATTATTGAGGTAGCATAATTATCATCTGGCACTTTCTTTGTTACCGGACCACTCTACTTCTGTTCCTTAGTACTGCATACTTTATAGCTCTCGGACCATAAATGATACAATCTTATTACATACATAGTGTTTTTGCTCCTTTTAGAACAATTATTGTTAAAGAATTTTTTTTTTTTTTAATTCTTTGAAGCAACTGCAAAGTTTCGTGGGTGGGTATCAAACTCTTAACCTTTAAATAAACAGCAGTCCTAAAATTTCTCTCCTATCCAACTGAGTTACCACTCGTTTCCTTCTTTGACAAGTTTTTACTAGCCCACCAAAAGATACTGTGAAATAAGGTGTTTCCTCTACCTCTAAAAACTTGTTTTTTTTTTTTTTCTTTTTTCTATGATGATTGGTATTTCATTTCAGTGTAACTTCTTGTGAGGTGCATGTGATGTGTGCTTGTGTTTCTTCCTTTATATTCCAACTAAAATAATTCATTTTTGTCTATGATTTTTTTTATGAAATTTCCTTGACAAAGTCTATTAGAAGGTTAAAAAATGAGAGGGACAAGATTATGGACATCAGAATTGGATTATTGAATACTGTCAGAAAAAGTCTTGGATGGTTCAATATTGTTGTTGAATATTGTGGTTGAGATAAAATAAAAACAAAACTACCATCACATCCCGTTTAATATGGCGCACTGAGATTTTTTTATTCTCTAATCAATCATCTCATCTCTTGATTCATTTTTCAATTGACTGCTTACCTGCTAATACCAACCACTTTTTAGTTTTAATCCATCCGTTGTAAAAAAGAATGCCAAAAAAAAAAAAATTCCATCCACAATGCCACAATTCTCATAAACCTATCATACATAGTCCGTGTTAAAAACAATAATTAAAAAAAAAAAAGATAAGCCTCAACTCGATCATGCATATTAATTAGAAGATGAGGGTTACAATGCCACAAGCTTTATGTTAATTGTGACATTGAAAATTTGAAAAAAGTTCAAAAAAATCTTAAAAATGGAAGAAAAATTATGGATATGTTATTTAACTTATTAGATTGACAACGTTTCAAATTTCAATCAATTTGAACATAGTCTGATGGCTTATCAAAATTTTAAATGACAATTTTAAAGGTCTTAGAAGAGCTATCAAATGTCATTTAAATTAAATATAATAAAAAAACAAATTCAGTTTATAAGTTAAAAAAAAATACTTCCATAAACTTTTTTCTTTGAGAATTTTTAATATTTATTTCAAAATTTTCAAAAATCTCATTGTCAATGGATCCCTCCTTTTTTAAGTTATGATAAATTAATAGAGGTATGCTAACAGAAAAATCCCCCTTAAATGTCCATCATAACTTATGTATCATACCCGACAAATACATGTGTGAACACTCAAGTTAGGGTAGACGGTCATTTACCAGAATGTGGAATCTTGGACCAGTCTTAACAAAATCATTCACCAGATCGTGGAATCTTGGACAGCCCATGTAGAATCTTCGATGCGTAGGTATGAACACCAATTACGTCGACTATGAACACCTCATCGTAGGAGGTATTAAACCCCGACAGATAGGTATAAGCACCAGATTTGCGTAGACAGTTATTTTTATTTTTTTTTTGAGAAAAAACCGTAGGTATGTTTAATATTCATCAAAAGCCTTACATCATTGTGTCTCCCTACCCTACATTGCTTAAGTTACTCTACTCCTACTGATAGAATCCCTACCTTACTTCATCCTAACTTACTTGCCTACTACATATGGTCCACAGTTTGACCTTAATTGTTACAGTTCGCCGATTAATTAAATTAATCCTACTCCTACTCCTAAAACAAAAGGCATTAGGGCCTATAATAAGGGAGTGCACACGTAAGATTTTAAAAAGAAAGGAAAAACTGCACGACGAATTCGTGTTAGATGCAGGAATAATTGTGCTCCATGTTTTTGTATGTCATCCTGCTATGCCTTGCCATCTGAACATCATCCATTGTCGCACTTCATGTTCCCGATCCTCCCGCCTCCCATCGGTAGTATTGGGGTACCCCACTGAGCACCTTCCGCTGTTGCGCTACTTCTTCCGTCGCCTGTGTGCAACATGAGATTGATTTCGTTCTTGCTTCATTTGCTAATTGGTGTGGTACCTGTACAAACTCTCTACCCAGTGTTGTGATCGTACAACGGTTCTTTATCTGGTTGAACACTCGGATACATCTGGACACATCTGGTGCAGCCTTCCATGATGGTATATCAAGGTAATTCCCTATTTGTACGGCCCCTATCAAGTTTTTGCAATCCGAGATGAGCTCTGCCGGTTCTGCCAATCTGTGTAATAACCAATTCATTGCATGCAGTAATGCTAGGGTCTCCGCATGGAAGGCATCATGTGCTTGCACTGCTGCCATATATATGTGTCGCATTATACCCCTGGAGGAGTAATGTACGAAAGCAATACCGGGACGTCCAGCAGTATCCCATGATCCATCGACTATGACCAGATTTACATTCATTGCAACCATATGTATCTGGGTTGTTTCATTGCTATTACCTGAGACGGCCACTTGATGTGCTTCCTTGGTACGCTCCATTTGCACTACCTTCAGGTTAAATATGTAATCATTTCGAGCTTTCCACAACTGCCAGAGGATGTTGCACATATATACAATCTGGTCTTCATCTAGCACATCTGTGAGATATAGCATCACTTGATGCACATCCTGCGGGAGGTCATGAGTCTGCAGGCACAGTTGAGATGCGAACCATGTCGCTCTAGGCATATCGCATTGAAATAACATGTGGAGAACCGTCTCTCATTTGTCACCACACCTCTGACATTGCAGGTTACTGACGGTAGCCTTCGATTCATTGTCGTGGCAGTTGCAAGACCGTTATGGAGCATCCTCCATATGAACATGCGAACACGTGGCCTTAGACCCTTCCATCCCCCAAATTCTTTTCCACATTGGTGATTGTACCGTTTGTGTGTGGATGTGGGCACCTTGTCCCAACATGTGATATCCTTCTTTGACAGAGTATACTCCCCTTTTGGATGGCACCCAGATGAGTCTATCAGGTACGTACGACTGTGTACTCGGCTCTGTGACATGGTGACTGATTTCAATAGCAGCCCAGGATCCATGTAAGTCTTGCAGCAACTGCACTTTCCATCTTCTTGTTGTGGTATCCACCATATCAGCGACTTTTGCGTCTCTTTCCCAGTTTGATAGGATCCTCTGTGGTGCCCACCCGTCAAACCAAGGCTGATTTGCTGCTTGAATAGATGTCCCATCCCCTAACTCCCATTTGATATCCGGTCTCATGTATTCCCGCAAATCCAGCACCACCTGCCATAGCCTACTGCTGCCCGGTGTGGGTGATGTCGCCCATAACCCATTTCTCGGGCAATATTTGGCAATCATGACCTGAACCCAGAGTCTGTCTTGCTGAGACGCAATTGTCCAAACAATTTTGAGTAACAGCGCCTCATTAAAACGTCTAAGGTCCCTTATATTTAACCCTCCTTCTTCAATGGGAGCACACATTTTTTCCCAGGAAATCATGGCCATGTATCGATTCTGGTCAACCTTACCCCCGAAAAAACGTCTCATCCGTCCGGTCAGTTCGTTTGCAGTTTTAACAGGAATTCTAGTTACCGACATGCAATAAACTGACAAGGAGAAGAGCACCGACTTGATCAAAACCATTCTACCTGGGTGTGACAAAGTGTTGACTTGCCATCCACCCAATCTCTTCCACATGGTATCTGCCAATTTCTCATGAGAGACATCGCGACCTCCGTCCGTCTGTATGATCATGCCTAGGTATCATTGCACCAAATAGTTGCAGAATTGTGTGTCTGGTTTCTGTTGTAACTGTCCCGCTAAACCATATGCTGCTCTTTTGCGAGTTGATGAGGAGACCCGAGAATTTTCCAAATCTTGTCAGAAGTTGGTTTAGGGATTGCACTTTCTCAATATTTGCTTGGCCGAATAGTATGAGATCATCCGCATACATCATGTGTGTGAGGGTTGGCGCAGTTCGTGCGAGTCTGAGCCCACTGAGGCGACCCTGCTGTTCTACCCTTTTGATCAATCTTGTGAGCATCTCCATTGCCATTATGAACAAATATGGCGATAGTGGGCATCCCTGCCGAAGGCCTCTATGAGGCGAGAAGAATCCATCTCCATGTCCATTAATGAGTATAGTGATCTCACTCTCTTTCAGGCAAGAATATTGAAAGTTGAGGGCCTTCATTGTTTGAGTTACAAATTGTCATTGCAGCATATCGAAAGCTTTATTGACATCCGCCTTTAGCATGAATGCTAATTGCCTGAACTTTTCCGAGTTGAAGCTATGTAGGACCTCTTTCACCAGTTTGACATTATCTGTAATGTTTCGGCCCTTTATGAATGTTGTCTGGCATGTGGATATCAAGGCCGGAATGAATGGTGCAAGCCTGTTGGATATTATCTTTGTAAATAATCTGTATAACACATTGCCCACACTTATTGGCCTGTAATCTCTTGGAGTTTTCGGGTCATCATTCTTTGGTATGAGAACGACATTACATCTAGCCCAACTCTTGGGTGCCCTCTTTTGCCGAAAAGACTCCTGGATGACATTACAAACATCTCGGCCCAGCACAGTCCAATTCTCTTGAATGAAGCGGGTTGTTAGCCCATCCGGTCCCAGGCTTTTGTCAGGCCCCATTTGGCCCAGGATTTCTCTTATTTCCCTTATGGTTGGTTGTTGAATAAGCTTCTGATGGGCCTCCGAAGGGAGCTGCTGGAATTCTGGGCCTGTAACTTCCCTAAAGAAGTCATCCAGCCCATCTTGTGTTGTATCTGGCTCGGTACCATATAACAGTCGGAAATAATTTATGAAGATAGTCCGTACCTCCTTATCTGTACCGATGAGCCTGCCATCGTGATCTTCAATACTCGTGATCATATTTCTTCTCATATTCCTGGTTGCCACCGCATGGAAGAACAGGGTATTACGATCTCCCATCAGATCCCACTGCACGCGCGACCGCTGCTTCCAACATTCTTTAAGTCTGTCTTATGTATGCTCGTATTCCTTGATGAGCCTTTCCTCCAATGAATAGTCTCTGTATAGAGGATGGATAGTCTGGCAGTTAAGCAATTCATTTTGGATTTGTGTGAGGCGGTTTTGTGGGGTTGGGGTCTGCTGACTCCATTCAGCAACCTGACGTCTGAATTTTTCATACTTCTCAGCCCATGTGCCCTGTACATTCTCTTCCCATGTTCTTGCCCATGATTCATTAAATCCCTCCATCTTTGACCACCATATCTCCACTCTGAACGGTTTTAGCATGTCTGGCTTATCCTTCAATCTGAGCATGATGGGCATATGGTCACTGTGTATTCTAGGGAGATGGTTAACATATGCCTTCGGGTACAGATGAGACCATTGCACATCCACCACCACTCTATCTAGCCTTTCATGTATCGCACTTGACACCTGTTGTCTGTTTGTCCAAGTAAATGCGGGTCCCTTGTAGCCAATGTCCATGAGACCCGCATCAAACAGGAAGGATCGGAATCCTTGATTGTTCACATTCAGTCTTTGGTTACCCCCTACTTTCTCATCTATACTTGCAATTGCATTGAAATCACCCATTGTACAAACCGGCATCCCTCTCTGCATCATCCCCCTCGTTTGCTGCCATATCCACGGGTTTGTGCGCCGGATCTCCATAGACGCATAGAAGTAGCCATGTCGGTTTTTTCGGTTGGTGAATCTCAGCAAATATAAAAAACCTATTCATTCTTACAACCCTCAAATCAACGGAGTTATCCCATATCAGCCAAAGTCCACCCGAACGTCCTCTGGATGGTACACAAACAGAGTTCTGGAGCGGTAGACTTTGTAAGAAAGGTTTGGATTTTGCAAGGGAGCAGCGGGATTCAGATACAAAAGCAATTTTTGCCCGCGTCGCCTGGAGGAGACAACCTAAAAATCTCCTTTTCCGCGGGCCTCCACCTCCACGGATGTTCCAGGAGATCTCACATTCATGTTAAACCTGGGGGTGAGTTCGGGTTCACCACCTTGGCCCTTTTGAAGATGTCTACATGCGTCACGTTTTCCGTCTTCTTACCATAGAGAATCAGCCAGTTAGGATTCTCATCCTGGGTGTCATTCCCCCTTTTGTTATGATGAATCTGGTCGCGCCCCCCAGAGTGTTTGATCTTTACAACTTGTGTTGGATCCGCTGCATCGACGTTCGTTTCATCTAGATTTTGTGGTTTCTCATTGGGCTGGTTTTGAGAACCTTCCTGTTGGGTTGTGTTTTCTCTAGGTATGAGGTGACTCTGGGTTATTCACGGCCCAACCTTAGGCTTTGTTATGTTTAGCATTTCTGGCATGTCTTTATACTTGGCCACTGTTTGCAGCCGGCCCAACCTCTGTCTAAGCATACATATAATTGTATCGTGGCCCATGAGCCCACAAAAGAGGCAAACTCTCTGCAACCGTTCATATACTACATACACCTTGAAGGTACCAATTTGTGGGTGGTGCACCTGGATATGGTCCTTTAATGGTGTATTAACTGGTATTCGGAGCTTAATTTTGAAATTTTTCTTACCAGCTTGATATGCCTCTCGAACTTCAGTCAGTGGTTGCCCTATCTGCTGTGCCACACTAATGAGCCCTTCTTCTGTGACGGTGGCCGGCGGTATGTTATGGAGTTGAGTCCACACGTTGACATAACATGCATGCTCCACAGTTAAGTCCTTAGGTCCGTGTACCTGGCTGAGTGCGAGTACGTCAGTTCTGTAATTCCAAACCCCTATCTCCAATACTGCTTCCATCTCCTTCGTACTCACAAACTCCACCAGATACATGTTTTTTTCAAGTGGCTGCATCTTGGTATCCGGATGAGTGCCCCACGCACGCAGCATTGTGGACATTAGGTGAGAGTCGACCGCCACTCTGTCAGATAACAAGCGCACCAGAACACATAGGTCCCAGTTTTTGCTTTCCACCCCCTGGTGGTTGAGTTCCAGTACATTTCCAGAGGTAGTACCCTCTTCCCCTAGCGCTGCGAACTGAGCAATAAGCTCATCATCCGTGAGCTCCAGACTCATCTGTGGGACGTTTTGAGTTTGAATTTGTGAAATCTGTGGCTCAACCCAATAGAGGTTGGGTGACTGAGTTATAGCACTGTTTATATTGGGTTGTCTATCACATTGAATGAGCCCATTATGATCTTTCTTTGAAGCGTGATCCTCATTCGCCGAGCCCAGTAGCCGCCCTTTGTAGGCATCGGTGCCTGTCACCTCATGGCCGTATTGTTGCTTTTATTGCGTTCCCCAGTATCTTTCCTCTTCTATGAAAAGGTTTATTGCCGTACGAGATTCCCCGCTTACTACAGGAGTTTGGAGAGGGTTATCCGTGGGACCCATTGTACCTTGAAGCGTGACGATCTCCTGACTCGGTCCCAGAGGGAATAGGAGTTCCCCCAGCCTTTTTTCCTGTAGGATGTGTATAGATCCCACTTTGAGTACCGTTTGTTATCGTATCCTCAGCTGCGGTACAATTGATAGCCCCTTGCTGCCTGTGGGTGTCAGGATAGCCTCTCCTTATGCTAGGTGAGGAGTTTCCGTTTTGACAGTCTGGTTTCCGGCTAGACTCGGTGCATGCGGCTGTTTAAGGACCGTCTGATCTAAGCTGTCTGATGGACCAGACGAGGAAGAAGGTGGCGGGCTTCGACTCTGTTGGTGCTGCTCAATTCTGTCTCTAAACCTCCTAATCTGGCCTCGATACCGCCTATCCATTCTGGATCTGTTAGACTCACCCTCAAATTCCTCCTCATGATGGTTTGGGTCGTCTTGTAAGACATGCTGTGGTACCCAAGCCTGGTATTGCCAGTCAGTGATAAAGAGTTGCACTTCTGCCCACCATCTTCCATGGGGGACAATGATCGAAACATGTATTCTTTTAGGGTCGATGCATTCTATCCGCACATTAAGTTGTGATCGATCTATGCCATGGAGGTTTTTCTCCTCGATCTCTACTATCTCACCTAACCCAGACAGCACCCCTTGAATGAATGATTGGTGCCAGAGCTAAAGAGGGTAGTTAATCAATTGTAACCTTACCCTGAACACCCTTGCCTACTCCCGGTCATGATCATGCTGGTAGTGGTGCTCCACCCAGAGATTTGCCTCCGTGGCCCAGAAGATATGGCTGGTGACGATGTAGTCTGGGTGTATAGCTGGTGGTAGGCAGAGAACATAAGTGCGTGGGGCAACCTTCCAGTACACATAGTCTACTGCCTCCCCCCCATATTCCTTGAGTAGCTAAGTTTTCATTCGTTCCATTGACCACGACGGCCTACGTGCGTCTTGTGTGACAAGAATCGAGTTGTCCAGCTGGCTGGTGAGATGTTCGTACATTTCATTGTGCAGTGCATATACACAAACATCCCGAACAGTGGCTTCAGCATAGGGAAAAGGTATTACCGTGGTTGAAAAAGACGGTGGTTAATGTGGTGAAAGAGACGGTGGTGAGAGAGTAGGTGATAATGTGGAGGTATTTTAGTGGAAGAAGAAGATAGTGGAGGTAGTTTCACAGTCAACAGAATAGAGGCAGCAGAGAAAGGGCTGGGTGTACCAAACTAAATGCAGTAAGTGGTGTCCAGTAATCGGGTGAGATTCGGCAGTAATTGTTTGGATCAGTAAGTGTTTTGATCATTGGTGGAGATTTTACGTTAGATCGCCATTACTGTCAACATTACTGTCGCCATTACTATTGCTTTCCCCCATCTCGGGTCAATTGAATTATTGCCTAGCTAGACAGTTGCCATTTTCTGCACTGACACATCTGTACAACCCACTGTTTCATTTGCCCGTAGACAGTTATTTACCATAACACTATGATACAACAAATTTGACTATTAAGTAGTGTGACCCGACTTTTAGAGTTAAAATAAATATGTAATTAGTGAGAATCTGAATCTTAAATTAGAATCCTAATGGAATCTCGGTGGGAAAAAAAAAAAATTCTCAAATTAACAATACATTAATTATCACTAGACTACAAATATTGTGTTTTTCCTTACATCCCACCTGGATATTATGCTATGAGAAATGAACATAACTAACACCATCATCATGGGACTTGAAACTCACATCGCTAACAACAAAGTGAAAGCATACTCCATGATTAATAGTTTCAAAAGGCATGGATGGTAGTGATAGCCTAAAACAACCAAATGCCTCTTGAAAAGCATTGAGGATATTTAACACTTGCTAAGCAATTTGCACCTGTTATATATTCTCTATCAATATCATAAATATTCACTAGGTTACACTATTGGGGAACCGGAGGATTAATTTGTGAATTACTAATTATAGCAAAAGAGAAACATCTTGCATCCATTGAAAAACCGTCCATTCGTCTATAGATGTATACGGAATGTAACAGATATATTCCGAAATATAACGGGTTCCTCTCAAAATGTAACCTATAGACGCTATTGATGGTTTTTCTATGGATGCTAGCTGGGGCGGAGCCAGCATAAAACAGGGGTGGGCACTGGCCCCCCTAAAAAAAATTTAAAAAATATACCCCTAAACATTTGCAAAAATATCCCCATTTTAAGAAAAATTACAAAAATATACTTAATTTCTAAGAAAATTTACAAAATTGGCCCTACCCTGAAAAATATTTGCACAAATATACCTTAAAAGTTTTACAAAAATGTGTCTATACTTATAGAACTATGTTTCATCGGAAAAGTTTGACCCCCTAATCCGGAGTCTGGCTCCGCCCCTGGATACTAGGTGTTACTCATAGCAAAATGCCAAAAAAAAAAAATGAAGAAGTAAGATAAGTGGCTGGCGATAGAGTCATAGAAACACTTTTACAAGTGGAACCACAGAAAAATATTTGTTTGCAGTCTGTGGGCGTGCAGTGCAGTGAGTATTCCCTTCCCTTCCACGGTCCAGACAACTCTTTTTTCTTTTTGAAACCTTTTTTCATGGAAAGAGTAATTAGCCTTTATTTCTCTTTAGTTTGCAGTGTGAGTTAAGACTTTAAGAGGTACATTTTGGTTTCAATGCACCATTTAACATTGTCTGCCACAGAAAACGACAAGCAAGAGAATTTTAGAAACGAAATTAATTTGATTATTTTTAAAACATTATTCAAAATTCTGTATTTCAGTTTTTCTCAAGAAAAAAAAAGGAAAATTATTGTGTATCTACTCTTTGTCAGTTTGATTTAATTGAAACTTTATTATAGGTTATTTTATTAAGTAATGGAAATTGGGAGCTTTGACTCCCATCTTTTTATCAAAAAAATTTTTTATTATAGGTTATTCATCTGCTGTATTAATTTTTTTTTTCAAAAATCAACTAAAAAAAAGGAGAATAAGTTGCTTCTAGGCTATAGCCTATAGGCGTGATACTGACCCAGATAATACCTCATCTTTCAATGGAAATTACATATTTTCAAATTGCAAAAAATAATAATAATAATAATAATAAGGTGGATGATGGCATTAAGGAAATTACTTATTTGAAAAGAAAGAAAGTAAAGCCAGGAATATATATCAATCATCTACTTACAGTTGACATTTTAAAAATTTTAGAATATTAACTCTCTGATTCCAACTTCTTTATAATGAAAAAAAAAAATGAGAATTAATCTTCCAGGTTTAACATCCACTACCTCAATTTTTTTTTCCTTTTCTAAAAATAAAATCGCCTTTTTTGACTGAAAATTTTCCGGCACTATCTCTTTTTTTTTTTTTTATGATTTTACCTGTCCTTAATATTCACCTAAGATATCCACTCCGGAAAATCGAAAAGACAATATATAAAATAAAATAAAATAAACTACCCACCTGGACTTAATTAAAAGTAGCCTTTTTTAATCAAGTTTTTCTGTGGCATTTTATGGTTAATAACAGGGATTATTTCTTTGTTCTTTTAATTCTTTTATTTTATGATTTCTATATTTAATACTTATAATTTCAATTAAATTGTACCTACGACAATTCACGAGACATTGCCTTAACAACTAGACAAAAATTTAGTTGTCTATTAATATCTCTGATTTATTTAATTGTTGAGCACACACCAATAAAATGTTAACAAGCAAATAAGGAATTTGACGAGGTATTAAATATGTAGATGATGTGTTATTGTGTTCACAACATAGGTTGCCATCAGATTGGGATTGCAAGAGCTGAAGTCCCTTTCTTTGTGGTGAGGTTACAAATAGGTTATAGGTGCATTTTTGGAAGCATTTGTTTGTTGAGGATTATACCATTATCCCGTATGGATATCCGAGGGAGTTAATCTACGCCACTTAATGTTCCCCAATAAGCTGTCGTTGTGAAAATGTAGTTATT
This sequence comes from Cyperus esculentus, assembly GCA_030179965.1. Classification (NCBI taxonomy): domain Eukaryota; kingdom Viridiplantae; phylum Streptophyta; class Magnoliopsida; order Poales; family Cyperaceae; genus Cyperus; species Cyperus esculentus. The sequence goes on along the minus strand of JASGLE010000010.1, from coordinate 2,169,189 downwards.
CCTTTCATGGAGGACCTTTAATTACACGTCTTAGTAGAGTTCACTCGAGTTTCTTTCTCTGAATGGTGATTATATGTCTCATGGGAACTGGTGGATACCAAAATCGATACCGATTGTGTTAGTTTTTATGTTAACTTTTTTTTTTGAACTAAGTGAACTGAGTCCACCATCTCCCATTTCTTTTAAGGAGATCAAAATGTACATAACAAACCTAAAATTATTTTTATGTTAAGTTTTTATGTTAAATTAGTTGATATTCGTACTAAATTATTTTTAGTATTCAACTTATATTATAGTATATATATTTAATAAGTAGTATAATAAAGCCATTTATTTAAGAAGAGGGATCCATTGACAATCTTGACAATGAAATATTTTAAAAATTTATAAAAATTCTTAAAAGTTCTTAAAAATGAAAAAAAAAAAAAGTTTATGGATACTTAACTTATAGATTGATACTGCTTCAAATTCAATCAATTTAAACATTGTTGGATGACTTATCAAAAATTTTGCATATATTTTTTTTAGATAAAGATGAGGATTGAGCCACTCAAATTTAAGTATCTATAAAAGACTCTCCATCCGGGTTTCAAACCCGCAACCTTTCACACGGAGAGCGTTACCTTAGCCATTAGACCAAAGACTGGTTCATAAAATTTTATATACCTTTTAACGGTTATCATTTAACAGATCTTTGAAAAGCTATCAAATTGTCGCTTAAATTGAATATAATCGGAAACTTAATCAATATGTAATTTAAACAATACTACTTTTGTTTATTTTTAAGAATTTTTAATGAACTTTTTCAAGATTTTGAAAAGTCTCATTGTTAAAACATTTAAGATAAGCATTGTCAATAGATCCCTCATCTTTATTTATATAGCATCTCATTTAATATAAGTATTAACATAATTAATATGGATTTTGGTATCATTTTAGTATCTCCGTGCATTGTTCTTGTTTCATTAGGAAAGGCGTATGGGTAATTGGGTATCCCAATTCCCAACTCTCATTTTAACAAAAATAGTAAGAAGACAGACTAAATTCTGTAAGCTTAATTCTATTATCACTTGTATCGAATATTTAATATTTTATTTATCTTTATTTGTATGAGAATGAGAATGTGCTGTCGTGATTTTCAACAAATTTTGTTGTCAATGAATTCTCACCTCAAAACGCAATTTATATCTTCAGATAAAGATGAGGGTCAAGCCACTCAAATTTAAGTGTCTATAGAAAACCTCCTATCCGGATTTTGAACTCACGACCTCTCACATAGAGAACGTTGCATTTAACCACTAGACTAAGTGCTGGTTCTTATTATATCTTCATTTTTATTTCAATATCACTTTCTATTAATTGAATGTAGACAGAAGTCATATCCTTTTCTCTATAAAGCAGAGAGGGACCTCTTTGCATGATAATAAATTTATAATTTTTCTAATACTGACAACATGCTGATCGCAACAGATGCACAAAAAGTTTGGAAGAACCGAAGAAGGCACAAACGCACAATAACGTTTCTTTTTTTTTTATTTTTTGAATTTTTGTGCCCATTTTAGCTCCAAATTGAACGAAAACCTACCCCAATTGTTCTCAAATTTTTTTAAAAATCGAAAATGGAAAGTTAATTTTTCGGAAAAGAATAAGATGATCCCATTTTTTACACCAATAGATAGGACCGAAGGGTTCCTTCGGTCCCTTCGGTAGGCGGTTTTTTTTTTTTTCTTTTTCACCCGTGCCCCCTATTTCAGCCACAAAAAATCCCTACCGAAGGAACCGTTCGGTCCCTTCCAAAGGGACCGAACTATCCTTCGGTAGGGAATATTTCTTTTCTTTTTTTTTTCCGACCCCCTCTCTTCTTCTCCTCTCTTCTTTCTCCTCTCTTCTTCCCTTCTTCTCCTCCCCCCACCCGCGCCCCTTCTCCTCTCTTCTCTTCTCCCTTCCTCCATTGTTGGAAGCCATTGTTTTATTTTTTTTCTCCCTCAAACTTGTTCATTTGTTAAATCCGATTGCATCAAGCTCCGTATTTTGAAGAGTAGAATCCGAAACACCCCCCGATCTTACATTTTGACGAACATTTGAAGGTATAATTTTTTTTACCTATTTAATCCGAAATTTAATTTACTTTGTTTGTCGATATGGTAATCGTAAAGAAATTTAGAGGATATTTGTTGTTAGTTTTATAGAGTTGTAATGTACCTTTTTTGTTTAATAAAATTTGAGTATATTTGTATGTTATTGTATGGGTTGTTGGTTGATTAGTAATACTAAAACCGAAAAAAAAGGTCTTGTAGTATAAATAACCGAAAATTTGATTCGGTACCAGATTTGTCGTATTGTAAAAAAAAAAAAAAGAAGAAGAAACCAAAATTCAAAAAAAAAAAAAACCAAAACCAAAATTCAAAAAAAAAAACCAAAACCAAAATTAAAAAAAAAAACCGAAACCAAAATTAAAAAAAAAACCGAAATTTAGGAAGAAAAAATAAAATAATTTAGCCTAATTTATAGATAAGAACCGAAATAGAGTGTAGCAAAATTTGAGCTGTGATTTTAACATCTTTTTAAAAAATTGCATTTATTGTAAATTAACATGATATTTTGTACCCTGCAGATGGACGAATTTCCGCAGTTTCTGCCACTATTGTTTGAGCGTTACCACCGATCCTCGATTGCCCATACTGAGGTAATTTTCTCTATGCATGCATTTGAAAAATTAATCTCTGCCCACAGTATGTTTTTTTTTTTTTTAACTGTTTATGTGTACTAATAACTTTTGTTTGGTTTTGTCGCAGCCTGAAAACACTTTGCGCGTTTGCTCCCACCGGACCGTACTAAAAGTAAGAGAGTGTATAGAAGATAACCTCTTAGCGTTGGGGCTGTTTCAGGCTGCAAAGCTCGGGAACTGCAATGTTGATAGATACTTGATCACCACGCTCGTTGAGAGGTGGCGGCCCGAGACGAACACGTTCCACCTACCCTGTGGGGAGATGACTCCAACGCTAGAGGATGTCAGCTGCCTGCTCGGCTTACCAATTACCGGTAAATTAACATGGACTATTTTTTTTTTTGCACTTGTCACCGTTTTAGAGAATTGTGTGTTAAATAATTAAATCATTGAAATCTAATTGTAGGGCAAAAAGTATGCGGAGACAGTGACGATGACTGGAGCGGCATGGTAGAGTTGTTACTGGGGGGTGATGACCCGAATTTTGATGATCCTGCTTCGTGTCCATGGCCGAGGCGACTGGAAAAGAGAAATACACCCGAGGAGCGTTTGCACTTCTCGAAGTATGCAATTCGGCTGAAGTGGTTGCACGACACTTTTAGTGAATTTGATGAAGAAAATGCCAATCAAGCTTGATATAGATCGGTACATGCGTGCATTTTGCCTATATTTATTCGGGTCAGTGCTATTTCTGGATCTTAGCGAAAAATCGGTACCGGCATTTTTCCTGCAATTTCTGGTGCGTCCTCCAGTAGGCCGTTTGTGCAGTTTCCTCTAGTAGGCCGTTTGTGCAATTTCCTCCAAATAGACCTCAGAAAGATGTTCATCCTGCTCCTAGGTATAGTCCGTCACCGGTTCAGAGGTTGCAGCGACATTTACGTAGGCATTAGCTGGTTTGTGCGCTTTATGTAGTTCGTTTGGACCCCTTTCTTTTGTTGTTATTTGACGTTTATGTAATTTCCAAACTCTTGTTTAATTAGCTATTATTTGACATCTAGTTTTATTATGATGTGCGAAGTTGTTGCATGAGAACATAGTTAAATATTACATGAGAAGCATCCATAAAATCATACATTACAGTATATAGTCTTAAGTGCAATACCTACTAAACGTAAAATAGAATACGAAGTCTTAATTGCAATAGCTAATGAAATGTCCAACTACGAAATAACATCAAGAACAACTCTGTAGTCTTAAGTGCGCCTCGAACGCCTTCGATTGGACCGATCATGCAACCTATTGATACGACCCTCCATCTCATCCATCAACATAGGAATCCTTATCTTCCTCCTCCGGCCTTTGTTGATTTTCTTTGGGTCTGGCCTTATAATTGGACCAGGCCACAATGGCCAATCCCTCTTGTTTCCAAAACTACGAAATTCACCGTCCCATGTATTTTTAAAATAGTCGACAGTGTAGTACTTGCTTACAAATTGTGTATGGTCTAGCCTTCGTAATGAACAAACAGCCATAACATGGTCGCACGGTAGGCCGGTCAGTTGGGGTTTTTGACATTGGCATATGGCTTCCGGATCCCCAAGTAGTTGGACCTCGTACTTGATTTCACCATATTCATGCTACAATTTATACAATTTAGCACATTATAATCAAACAAGTTCGTACAGAATTATTAAAAAGTAAAGTAAAAAGCATACCTCAGATATTCGGCCGTTCCTGTTGTAAACCTCGTAGAAGTTTGTACGCCAAGTCAGGGGAACCACCTCCAGTCTTCTTCCTTTGTCTCCCCGATGCTTCAACAAATCTGTTATTCTCTGAGCAAACTCCAATCCTGTGGCCTCCCACTGTGCTGCAACTCCTCTCCTTTGAACGAATCACTCAACACATTTAAAAAATGTCTTCTCTACTACAGCACATATGGGGAGTTGTCTAGCAAGCCTGAATACATTGTTAGTGATTCTGAGCCATTTGTTGTCATGATCCCCTATTTGTTCAGACCACCATCAAGATAGCCCGCCCACCTCTCTTTATGCAACTCCTCTTCTAGAATGTCTTCTTCCGGTTGGGCTGGTTGGGGTTGGGGTTCCTCAACGGTTCCGGATGCGGACACGAACACAGTGCGTCTGGAACGATTTCAGTTCCCCCGGTTTCTGGTTTCAGTGGGGGCTGTACCAGTCTGATCTCGGCGGTATCGTCTGGTACCAGTCATGTTGCCCTGGAGTATCCCCGCCTTCATTATGTAGTCGTATGCCTCCTGTTTCTGGTTTTTAAATCTTCTCCAGCAGCTCCAAGCATCTCCATGGTTTTTGTGCTTGGCAGCCACTCTAAATAGAGATTTAATTCTCTTGTTGAAGCACGTTTTGTACACATTTGACGCAATGTGCTGGGTACAGAAGCGGTGGACGGCTTCTCCAGCTGCTTCACACCACCCAAGGTGTGGCTGCTCAAAGACATTTCTGATAGCGCCGTGCTGGTCGGAAATTACTGTGATCTTTCCAGGACCAACAACTTCTAGACGCAACCAATTCATGAACCATCCCCAATCGTCCGCGGTCTCCTCCTCAGCTACTCCAAATGCAAGTGGTACCAGCCGTTGTTCTGCATCATATGCACAGGCCATGAACAACTTACCCTTGTACCTTCTGGACAGAAACCCGGCATCGACGGTGATGACAGGTCGAAGGTACGACCAAGCTTGAATACACGGACCAAATGTCCACGTAAACCCTTGTCAAAATGTGAACGCCAAACCTATCGGATGGCACATGCTCCAACCTGAATTTGGTACCCAGTGTGGTTGCTTGTATGGCATTCAACAACGATGAGAGCATCTCGTATGACTTCTCCCAGCTACCAAAAAGATCGGTAATTGCTAACTCCCGACCTCTCCATATCTTGTTGTATGATGGATGGACAGTGGGAAACCTTAGTTTTACTAGGCCCCTGGCTTCAGTCACTGACATCTCCATGTTATCCCTCAACTGATCCCTGATTGTGTCAACAACCAGTCTGGCAGTCATTTGCTCGTGATCTAATCTGGTGGCACTTCCGTAACATACATGCTCTTCCCTCAGTGTTCCAATTTGCCATGTACCGGTATCATTTACCCTTGCATACAACCTCCATCGACAATTTTCATCCTTACACTTAACAACATACATGACTTTGTTGCTATTTACGGTCTCAAGTGTAATGTTTTTCTATAAGTGAAACTCAGCAAGTTTTTCCTTGAGTTGCTTTTTGGAGGCAAATTGCTGGCCAGGACTAAATTCACCATCAATTCTGGGGGGTTTGCGGTAGAATGGCTCGTCGGCAATTGGCATGGGCTCAGTATCTCTAAACTGACGGCAGGGATGTTGCAACCCCTGGTTTATGAAGGGGATGGATGATTGCCACTCCTTTACTATATTCTGGATGTCTATCTCATCCTCGATATCCTCCATGGTCAAACCCTCCCCATCATCAGAATTCACATCGGTATCTTCCTCATCCAAGTGCCAGTTCTCAACATCCCCCTCACAGGTATCGACTGGTATTGGGTCTTCTCGGGTTGAGGTGTGTGTTGTTTCCTCGGTCGGAACTCGATTGCTACTGCCAGGAATACTATTTGGACATGGGTCATAACCACCATGGGGATTGGGGTTTGGTTCAGATTCAACAACTAATTCCATAGCTCTAAAACCAACAACTGGACACGCGGCCGACTTAATCATCTCCCAAGTCTGCTCGCAGTCAACCCAAAAAAGAGTGAAAAAGTAGTTACCAGAGCCTGGTTGTGCAGTGTTGATCTGTGCTCTGATTTTCATGTTGAAATGGCTAGGGAGCAAGTTCAGAGCGGTATGGATTTGCCTCCGCAACTCCTCCAGGGTTATCCAGTCATTGACAGGGATAGTACACGCAGGGGAAATGTCGTAATTAACTCCAGTAGGTGTATTGAGGATCTGACCTCCGTGGAATACATTGATGAGTATCATACTCATTTTTCCTACGAGAAGTACATGAACAACTTAGTAAAAAATATAATCTAATTTTCTATAGAAAAAAAAAACAGATCGGGAAAAAAAAAAGGTACCAGCAAGATGAGAAGAACACGACGAACACAAATATGACGTTGATCTGTTAAAATGACAACTTCGACGTTCCGACCTTCAAAACCCTAACTGTGGCGGCTGCAATGGGGAAAAGAAAGAGCAAGAAGAGAGGAAGAAAGGGAGAGAGGAAGAAGGGGTGGCCGGCCATTTAAAAAAAATGAAATGGCTCATACCGAATGGTTAATTCGGTGAAAGGAAAAAAAAAAATTTTTTAAAAAAAAAACGGGATCAGAATGTGGTGGAGAAAAAAAAAAAAAGCCCTACCGAAGGGTTCCTTCGGTCCTATCTATTGGTGTAAAAAATGAGATCATCTTACTCTTTTCCGAAAAATTAACTTTCCATTTTCGATTTTTAAAAAAATTTGAATTGTTCCCTATTATGTACTAAATAGTTTAAATTAATTATCATCTCAAATTCATACTATTATGGTATTCAGTTTGATCATAATTGCTAAAAGAGTGAAGTTATGGTACTATCAATAGTACAAATTTGTTATATTACGTCTCTCATATTATAGTTTGTAAATTCCAAATGGTCAATCGAAACCACTTAACATGATCTCCATATACAACTATCATTGTAGACAAATTTTTTATATTTTTTGGTATATTTTTACTATTTATTTAGATAATTAGAAAATGACTTGATTTAAACATTATGAATCATTCAAAAATATAGTTTTTTATATATCTAAAAAAAATAGTTTAAAAATTCTAAAATTATAAAATTCGGTCTATAACAACATTAACATATAAAGATCATATTGAACAGTTCGGATCAACCGTTTGAACTCCAAAAATAATAATATGGAACCATAGTACAGGCCACTCCGTATTATTAACAGTATCATACTCTCACTCTTGCTAAAAACGTTAGTTTTTAGAGACTGTTTTCGAGTTTTCTTTAATTTTTGTGTTTATCTATGCTCTAAATTAAACTCAAACGTCCAATTCTTCCATATTACGTATAAAAAAGTTTGATTGAAGTCAGGTCGTAATTTTGTACTTGTACGTGCAATTCTTTGGATTTTGGAACATAGTTTTGGTGTGCATGCAGCCATGCACATTTCTTGTACTTTGGAAATCGGTTTATATCCTAAACATTTATTTTGCTGCACATGTGTCATTTGTAAACAGATAATGTTAAATTCAAATTGAGCATAACCACAAGTTTAATACAGTTTCGCCTCTCTACATAAATTGCATCTTAAATCCGAGTAAAGATATTGCGAGCTTAAACTTACGGAGTCATTCTGTGAGGGTACCTCCAAAATCACATCAGATCACCTTTAAATTTCAATTTGTATGGGTCAATATATTTTTTGTATCAAAATATTATGCGATACAAAAAAATTATTTCTGAATTATTTTAAGTATTTTTTGAGATTTTTTTAAAAGTGATACATAAAATATTGATTATTCTATTAATATTGTAGATATAGTCACTTCTAAAAAATCTTAAACAAATACTTAAAAATTTACAAAAAATGAAAATTTTTTAGTATCCCATAGTTTGATATAAATAACATATGGAGCTATATAAATTGAAATTTGGAAGTGATTTGATATATTAAGCTCACGTCATCATCATCAGTTTAAATTCGGTGAGATGTTGTTAAATAATAAAAATATAATTTTAATTAAAAATAATAAAAATACACATTAAATTCGAATTTTAAAACAATGGTAAATCTTTAGTCAGGCAAGTATATATACATTTATATTTACAAAAGCACATGCACAAATTTACAATCCCCTTCTAATATCTGATTAATAACTAGTCAACCAATATCACCACACATCCACCAGCTTGTCAGGCACCCGCCACACGGCATCTCCCACAACCACCCGCCACACAAAATGTATTGTAGAGCCAGAAACTCCACTTGTCAGTAGGAAATGAATACACGAATTTTTTTTTTTTTTTTGTCTAGGCCTAAAATAAAAATAAAAAAAAAATCTTAAAAGTATGCCTGCTTTAATATAAATTACAGGACTATGCCTACTTTTCAAACACCGGCGGTCAAGCGGTCACATTAAACGCCGGCGTTCAGAGATTGATGTAATCCCGGACTTGTAATTTTTTATGAAAATCATGTTTTCGAACGCCGGAGTTCGAACTCTAGAGTTTACACGTGTATTTCAAACTCCGGAGTTCGAACTCTGGAGTTTATATGTGTATTTTGAACTCCGGAGCTCGAACTCTAGCGTTCAGACTCTGGCGTTCGGAGCATGATTTTCGTAAAAAATTTCAAGTTCAGGATTATATTCATCTTTGAATGCTGACATTTTCGGTGACTTTTCGAACTCCGGCGTTTGAAAAGTAGGCATAGTCCTGTAATTTGTATTAAAATAGGCATACTCTTAAGATTTCTTTTTATTTTAGGAATAGACAAAAAAAAATTCTGAATACACACATCTGTTTTGTCGTCTTCCTCCTCGCCTCAATCCTTCATTAATCAATCAACAATCGATCGGGCCCCTCTTCTCTCTCCCTTTATTTCTCTTCATCTCCCCCGCCACTCCACTGCATTACTAGTTACTCCTCACTGATCGCCTTCCTCCTCGCCTCTTGCTGATTGATTCATCCTGACAATGGAGAAGGGCGCGGGCGCGAGGTATGTGTGTATGTATGATATCTTCTTTTGTTACCTTCTGAAAAGTGAGAAGTAGAAGAAAACCTTGTAATTCTTAATAGTGAGTTACTGAGTTATCTTGTTTCTTTCTTTCTCGGGGAGATGAGAAATGAGATAACGATGACCCCGCGCACGCACGTGTGCGTGGCTGTGCCTGGCTGCAGGCAGTCCGAAACCCTGAACAATCATTTGTTTATTTCTTTTTACCTTGGGAAGTTTTCTAATTCTCCCTCCAGAATCTTGTAATTAGTTACTTGCATATACAGACTGCAGAGTTCACAAATCACTATTGCCGAATTACATGCCCAGTCTGTCGAATAATTCTCGCATTTTGTTGGTAATTTTGGGGGAGAGTTGGACAACAAGGGCGTTTTAGAAATTTTCCAGGGTTAGGAGTACCCAAAAGTGAAAAATAGTTATATATAAATGTATAAAAATCGAAATGCAGTAAATAAATTAGACAACTGGTGTCAGTCACCGAGCTTGTTTATTTATTGTAATTCTTTTTTTTCCTCAGTTTTGGTGTGTATTGTTTATTTTTACTATTGCGGCGTTCCGGGCTCTACCCTCGTGAGTTCTTGCTGGCTTTTTTAATGCCCAATTTTTTTCTCTTTATCCGTTCGGCTCTGTTTTAAATTCGATGGAACTGAAACATAAAGAGTTAAAAAATTCTTTCGGGATTTGGGTCTTTTGTTGTCTGTCTCTAGAGGAATCAATTTGGTCTTGCCATTTCTCATGTTTGGGCGGTATTTTTTGATACAATTCTAAATTGTTATATAGATAGTTAGATACACAATGTTGAAAAATGCGGCACAACTCTAATTTGTTCAATTATTATATACTTTTTCTTAGAAGGATAACTCCAAATTTGTCATGCATAACATTAAAATAGGTCTCATGATCCTCAAAAAAAAAAAAAAAATATATATATATATATATATATATATATATATAGGTCCCATGTAATGTCAGAATTTATACTTTAATATTTTTTCACTAAATAGTAAACATAAAGAGGAGGGATCCATTGACAATAGGTTTTTTGACAATATTGACAATCATATCTTTCAAAATTTTATAAAAATTCATAAAAAATCTTAAAAATAGAAAAAAAACCTACGGAAGTATTATTTAACTTATAGATTGATTATGTTTCCGATTATATTTAATTTGAGTGATATTTGATAGCTCTTTAATGATCCGTTAAATTACAACCGTTAAAAAATATACAAAATTTTGATAAGGCATCAAACGATGTTCAAATTGATTGAAATTTAAAACACAATCAATCTATAAGTTAGATAATACATCCATAAACTATTTTTCATTTTTAAGAATTTTTGTGAATTTTCACAAATTTTTGAAAATTTTTATTGTCAAGATTGTCAAATTAAGCATCGTCAATAGATCTCTCCTCAGACATAAAAGGCGGTTGTTACTTTTTAAAAAAAAAAAAAAAAAAATATCTTGCTCTCTCCATTTTGTAGTTGCGAATGGTTTGTCTTTTCTGATTCTTTATGAAAAGATTGGAATCTTTGGAATGGTCTAAAAGGAAATGATGGGTTTTTAGAGCTTATGCTGGCAAGTGGCAAGGCAATTTGCCTTTAGCTCCGTTTCCCTTTCACTTTGGTACTCTCATTTCTTTCTGTTCTCCTTTCTAAAATTCAAAGGTGAAGCTTTTGCATGCAAATTACTCTTAGAAAAGAAGTAAGACGTATTTTGGATCAGTGATTAAGTAGAATTATGTGCCCACATTTCCTCAAGTTCTCTTCTGAGAAAAAAATCCTTCCTTTTTTCCAAATTCTTGTACAATACGTGCATTGTCGAATTACTTTTACTTTGGTCAGCTTAATTGTCTTTATGCTACAATCTTAATGGTCTCTTCTTTTCTTTAATTACTCATGTTTGGTGGAGAGAAGTTGTTGGAATTAACTTCATCTTTATTTTTGTATCCCATAAGGTTTTGATATAAAGAATTTATTGAGCTATATAAATCAAAATTTGGAGGTGATTTTGATAGGTTTTTGGAGGTTAAGCTCACGGTATATTTGCTCTAATAATACATTCTATACCAGATGTCATGATTCTTCATTGATGGATTGGATCTTTTTTTTTTTTTTAATCTCCAGTTCCTGATGAGTTTGTTCTTCCAATGCAGGGGCAATTTCGTCAAACAATAAGTAGGAGGTTTTGTTCTATTGAAATATAGAGAAATGACAACTACTTTTGAGGCAAAGAAAAACACTGAGCTAAGAATTTTTGAATTCTCTGATGAGTTAGCCACTGATTTAGCCGAGTATGTTGCACAATTGTCTGAGATCTCAGTAAAGGAGAGAGGATGCTTTACCATTGTTCTGTCAGGAGGACCCATCATCAGTGTAATGCGGTACTGAATTTCTATCTTTCAATAATTATTGCATCAAATTCAGTTGCCATGTTGTATACTTATATCCTATTAGTATGTTATCATGTTAACATGTTGGATACTTATTTTCTATCAGTATGTGAAAGGTTTAGGTCTTTAGGACTTTAGGCTCACTTAAGAATCTGAAAGCACTAAATTGAATCAATATTAACCAAAAGATTATATCAGGGTTGGCATTGTACCAGTTGCATTCTTACTCATGATTTCCTTTAGCTATATGTGAATAAATAATTTGCACTGTTCTGAGAAAATAAACCCCTATTTGATTATGTATTTTTACATTGTAGGAAATTATGTGAGGCTCCGTACCAAAAGATGCTGGACTGGTCTAAGTGGTACGTGCTTTGGGCTGATGAGCGTGCCGTAGCAAAGAGCCACGCTGACAGTAATTATAAAATGGCTAAGGAGGGGCTTCTCTCTAAGGTGCACAGGCTGTACATTTTAAGCATTTCAGTTTTGGTTGTCAAAATAAATACGCATATATAGATAAAATTAACAGCTGCAACAAAAAGTAGCAGTACTAATATTAAAATGAAATGTTAGGTTTTCTACAAGTTCAGCACCAAAAGGTTCAAACTAAAAGGAAATATGTCAACTGAAATTAGAAAGAACTGTTTCTGGTCGGTACTGGTTTAAACACCCATTACTGGTAGAGCTCACTAATACAATGCGATTGAATCATGCACTCACATTCTATATAAAATAATTGCAGTACTCAGGTCTCTACCATTCAATGATCGATTCCAACTTGTATGAATGCATCTAAATATACTGGAATTCCAGGTACCGATCATGAACAGCCATGTGTACTCCATAAATGACACCTTGACTGTTGAAGAAGCAGCCACTGACTACGAGTTCACAATCCGCCAGCTTGTGAAGGCACGGACAATAAGTGTCTCAGAAACCAATGACTGCCCGAAGTTTGACCTCATCCTCCTCTCAGTGGGTCCTACTGGCAGTGTTGCTTCATTACATCCGAACCATCCCACACTCGAACTAACAGACGACTGGGTCACTTTCATCACTGACTCACCTGACCCGCCACCAGAGAGAATAACCTTCACAATGCCAGTGATAAATTCGGCATCCAATGTGGTCATGGTTGCAACCGGAGAGGATAAGGCATGGGCAGTGCAGCAGTCTGTGTCTCAACTGTCAGAACATATGGGTCTGGATTTGTCAGTACCAGCCAAAATGGTGTCGCCGGCTGAGGGCAAGGTGGTTTGGTTTGTCGACAAGGAAGCCAGCAAAGAGATCCAATTAGAGACTGACAATTTTGAGCTCTGAAGGTTTTAGAAGGGGTTGTACCGTTGTAGTGTTTCAGTAGTCCTCGATTGGCCCTCGATTTTGTAGCAGGCGGATATTGGGTTTGTGGGTGTGTTTGTGATGTTTTAGTGAGTGTGAAAAAAGGCCATCAGTAGCTTGGTGTGTGTTAATATGTCATTAGGAAATAAGATTTTATCTTGTTGGAATTGGTATTAGTTTAGATCTCTCTTTTTAGATGTGCTTGCTTTTGAATTGGAAGAATGATGATACTTCCTGGAAAAAATTTGCAGATTTAAACTTGCATAGGCATTCTCCAACGGTGCCAAATCATATTGCCAATAACAGATCAAAACGGAAGTTTGAGAAAATTTTCCTTCTAACGAGTTGAATAAGCAAACTGACTGTATTAATGTGTTAAATCTCAATTAAAAAACGGAAGCATTCAAAAGAACTAATAGCAGGCCCATATCAAAGAATAGTGAAATAGAGCCTGGCCCATAGTGGAGTGTTTCTGAATAAAGAGCCCAATACATTAAGAACTAAGAGCAGGCAGGCTGATACTGGATTATTGAGCAAGCTTCGTATGAAATCAGCAATTAAGAAGTATAGTTTCAAAGACTTTACGACCGGGAGGCGAATTGGGCATGTCTAAATGTCAATTGCATGATTTTCGATATGGTACTGCTAAGGGAAATTAGTTTTACATGTTTTGTCGATATATAAATGTGTGCGAGTCCCGTTGTTACTTGCTACCATTTGCATCAAACAAAAACACTATCATTCCGTGTTTCTTTGAACTTACTTGTTGAAAAATTGTTATAATGAGATATTGGAGAAAATTGTTTACTTTTAATCATTCGGCAATGATTATATATTTGTTGCATTTGATATATTTATTTTAGATAAAGCTCTTAAGCCACAATTCTCCAATTTGTACTTTTTCAAACTAATATGCTTGCTCAATTTTTGTATGGTCTAGTAAGCGGTAATTTCAAAAGACAATGGTGATTGTGAATAAAACATGAAAACATACTTTACATTGTTTATTTTAGGTATATATTATGACATGTTGAAATGCAAAATTTCAAAATTATACAATGGATATGGGACAACCAAATAGCTTACATGACTGTGATAGGTCTTGAACATGGGGTGCGTTTGGATCATGCAAGGATTAGTGAAAGAATAGTAGAATAGGGAATAGTAGATGAGATTAGTAAAAAAATAGTGATTTTGGATTAGCTAAAGAATAGTAGAAATATGGTGCTACTCGGAATAGTAAAAATGTTGTTTAGATTGTTTGTTTAGAATAGTAACTGGGTGAATGAATAAAGTAATAATTTGTTTTCTTTTTTCATTTTCAATTAACTCTGAATCTTATTAGCTCATATTATTTAATTTAGCATACTTTTTTTTCCCATTTCATGCCATACGTTTTATAATTCCAATTGTATAAATATTTTAATAGCAAAAAGAGAGTGATATAGTAAAAAAATACAATAGACAAATTAGCAGATAATATACGTACTTAAATAGTAAAAAAATTTTAGTGGATGCGTGAAGAAAAATCACAGCAATTTTAAAAAGACAAAGTAATTGTCTTCTTAAGTACTCACCAGTGACTCGATTAGCTTAAATCAAATCTTACAAGTTCTCAAAATTAAATTACCAAGACAATCAAGACCTTGAATCAAATTTTGGAACGACCATGAAGAAAATAGGCCAAATTCATTCATACTTGCAGCAAGCTACATTTTCCGGTGTTTTACTGGACTAAAGCACCGCCTAAGTCCCAGTTTTTTCATTATTATCAAATTATAGCATTGCAAGTGAAGAGATAAATCATTTGTGAAGAAAAGGGAAAGGACGAGCAAAGAATTGGGAGGCATGACCATGGATAGTATGTTGTCTCTCTGCCTCAGTTCTCTTCTCGATTGGAAGTGGAGTGCTGGTTGAAAACCGGTCGACGGAATGATAGCTAATTGGGATATCTATGGATTGCTTATCACATGGAGAGAACAACGGCAATGTCAATAATGTCAATTTCAAACTCTATCAAATGAAATCTTTATTTGAAACACCGGAGTCAAAACTCAATCAGCAACTCTCTCGCTTTCTCTCTCTTATGGAAAAAGCAGGAAGATGGAGAATATTTTAAAGAAGAAATTAATATTTTATAGCCAACATTTACTTTTCCCAATCCACTTTGTGTTGTTCTCACAATTCCATGTATTTGACAGAATAGTAGATTAGCACTGTTCTGAGCTATTCCAAACAGCAAGATTGTTGTTTCGATTGAAGTCCATTGAGATTAGCACTACTATTCCGAAAAAAGAGCTATTCTCAAGCATTAATTGGAGTTGAAACATTATTTAACTAGACGATGTCTAACATTTCTTATTGAATTTACTTTCTTTTCTAATAAAACAAAACAAAACTCATATTAAAATGATATTAAAATAAAAGTTAATTAGAATTTCAATATGAAGATGTCTGTAAAGAAAAATTTCATGTTGCGCTTCATCATACACACGTCTCAAATTTGTAGATTGTTTGCATATTAAATAAAATTGTTAGAAATTGTTCTTTTGAAATCTCATAAATAAAAGTATATTGCATTAGCATGTTTGAACTTGTTTAAATGCATCATTTAGTTGTCCAAAACATGTTTAGTATGTTATAATGTCAAAAACAAATTTAAATATGCCCAAATTGCACTGCATTAGTGTATAATGCTACTGATCCGGATTATTAAGAAAAAAGAAACTGACATAAACATGTTACAGACATCCAAATTATAAATGGTATATTATTTGATGGGGTGTTATTGTTCATTGTACAGTAACACCACATCTCGCTGTCTTCCGATTTTCATCCGATGACTATGTTTTATGTCTGCTGACGACACTCTGAGATCATCCAAGCACTATTTTTATCATATCAATTAGTATATGTGCCGCCTTCTCTATTGCCATTGAGCCCTGCCAATGCCATGGACACGTGCCAGGCTTTTGTTGTTCAATTTCTTCATCGATGCCATTGTGGATCATCTCCTGTAACATGTGTCCCTTCTCAAATACTGTGGGGGACTGCCCTTTTCATTTTTGGCCACCTCCTACTTTGTTATTTGCTATATAAAGGTCAAACTACTCTATCATCTTCTCACGTAAACTTGCAATGGCCCTAAAGATGTGCCACTATTTTGATTATTTGCAAGTGCTTTCTTCATACAACAATTAGATTTCGTACAGAGCATCATCTCTTATGAAGCATGTGCGAAGATGTGTGAGAACCTTACTCTTAGGTGCCATTCCCTGGGGTAATTGGGGAGGTGGGTACCCATACAGCACTTGAAAAGGAGTACTCTGCAGAGAGCTATGGTAAGTTGTGTTATACCACCATTCAGCCAAGGGTAGCCATTTACTCCATTTCTTAGGTTCCTGTGAGGTTATACACCTTAGTTAGTTCTCCAAGCATTGGTTCACTCTCTCAATCTGCCCATCTGATTGAGGATGGTAAGCAGTACCCATGTTTAAACTGGCCCCCAGTTTGTTCATCACCTCCTTCCAGAAATTACTGGTAAACACAGGATCCCTATCACTCACAAGATTTGTTGGCAACCCATGTAACTTGTAAACCTGATCCAAGAACACCTGAGCCACTTGTGAAGCTTTGTAATGTTTTTCTTTCCAATTATTTTTAATTTATTTCTTTAATTTACAATAACGCATGGTGATAAACAATATCAAGTTTCAACTGTGGGTATTGATTGCGTAAAAATGTAGTTGCAGGGTTATGCTTTGTTTCTGTATGTGTGCTACTTCGATGTCTGAGTATATCAGTATACTCGTAGAATGGTAGTAATTATATTCAGGTATTTGTGTGTTTTAGCCTTCTATTCGTACTTTTTTTCACGTCATTTGACTAGGAGCAATTTTTTTTTTCCCGAACAAATCTTGGCTTCACACTTGATTGAACCAATTTTAGGAGAAGTGCTAACTTAGGTTTTAACTATATTATTCAACGTTTTATGTGCGGTAAAAGAGCACTTTTGATTTATTCAACAAGTTGTATCATATTGGCCTCAACTTGGTACTATGAAAGAATTCGATATTACCTCAAAACCATGAAAGTATTAACTGGTAACATGGCAAAACTGCTGCGGCAAAGCCGCAACCAAGAAACTAGTTTACATAAATCATCAATTAAATAAATTTGCTCAATTTAAGAAATATGAAAAATCCATCTTTGTACCAACTTGTTCAAAAATCAGTACAAAACCCTCTCTCACTAATGCAAAATGAGGTTCAATCGAATTGCTATCATCTTAAGAATAAAAAAATGATCAAAGTGAGTATAAATCATTTTTTTGCAAGAAACTCTCAAGAATTTGATGAGAAATCGATCAAGAAGGCTTGTCAATCAGTCAAATCCGACCAATTCCAAAAATCATGGTGCATAGTTGTTCTAATGATCCACTATATCTCTGGCACAGTGGTACATCTCCGACAGATGCGTTCACAAAGTTCCAAAGATACGACCATTGGTCAACCTCCAATCAGCAGCGGCGGATCCAGAGGCACCACGAAGCTCAGGCACAATCCTAATGACAGATGCACATATTTTTTTGAATAGCATATATATGAGTTCATTTCACATGTACCTCAACCTATGCCCAGGCACAAATAGAAAATAGGCCACGTTTTCAAGGCCTCAAAAGAGAAAATCTATTAATAAAATGTTGCTTGCAGAATTTAAGTCTAGGCACTTGCCTGCCCCAGTGTGGACATGCCGCTGCCACTCAGCATCTATGCAAAAAGATCTGGCATACACCGTGATCTGGTGTATTGAAAGGGTCAAAGTACTAATCTCAACTTTGACTTGATCCAACAGCACAAGACCTTTCCTCTTCTTTCTTATTTGATTTATTTCAGGATTTTAACATAACAAAATTCTAAAAACAGCTCCCGAACTACAAAGATTCCAAACCAATTCTAAAATTCATCTTATGATTTTTGGGACTTGTACGTGTAAAAACATTTGGGTCTTTTAAACTTTAAATTTCAAGTTTAAATTTAAATTTGAAGTTAAAATGTGAAAGGGTCAAAAGTACTAATCTTATCTTTGACTTGATCCAACAGCTCAAGACATTTCCTCTTCTTTCTAATTTGATTTATTTCGGGATTTTAACTGAACAAAATTCTAAAAATGGCTCCCGGACTTCAAAGATTCCAAAACCAATTTTAAAATTCATCGTATGATTTTTGGGACTTGGAGGTGTAAAAACATTTGAATCTTTTAAACTTTAAATTTGAATTTGAAGTAAAATAGTGACACAAACAACAAATTTCAAAATATAAGTCCAAATTCTGATAAATATTTCCTTTTGGAGCACACTGTTAAAGTGATAAAATGCTATATTTTAACCAATGGCATATTCCTAGAATCCATCTTAATTAACAATTGCATGATAATAATAATCACGAGATTAAAAGAGAATATATTGTAGTGTGGGAATGTGAAAAGTATCTATTGTCAAATTAATAAAATGCTCTTTTGTTCATTTATCAAACTTATTTAGCAACAAAAGCTAAAACTTGGGTGAGGCTATCGGCAACGACAAATTGGCTTAAGCAGCGCAGGGGGTCAACATTTTTTTCAAAATGACATATACACCCCTTATTATTATAGTGCTGTCCAGCGCGCTTCACGAAAACTTGACTAGAACAACGATCCGCTCAATTAATTGCATAGTTTGATAGAAGATTTAATTAGTGTTATTTTAATCTTTATTTTTTTAAACCCAATTTCGTTATTTATATAAGCTAAATATTTTTTTGAACATTATGGGCTAAATATAATGTTCACATCACGACGTGATTAAAAGCCCTGTTAACCATTTTATTTTATTTTTTGCTATTTATAAGGGCACAAAACTGTTATATGGCGGATACTATTAGAGAATTATAATATCAATTGTCGTGCTATATCCTCCTCTTTATATAAACATATAAGTTTTATGTAACGAGCTATTATGGAGTATTGAACAAAATTCGAACAGTTTCAAACTTGAAACATAATAAATATGTGAGCCTCAGAATATGTCTGTAAAAAAAAAAAATTTAACATACTCTTATATTTATATTTATTGAGGATCCATTGTCAAAGCTTGTCCAAACAAATTGGTGCCCAATTGATCTCCTCTGTTTAATTTATTTGCTTTTGAGATATATTATTACCAGTGATTGTTACTATATTTATATAGACTTTATGACTAATGTTTGAGTTCATATTTTAATTTAACTAATAAGTTGAAATAAGGTAAATTGTGATGGTTTAGCGTAAAAGGAAAATGAAGTAACATATATTACACGTAATCATTCAAGAGGAGGGTTCTAATGCCTCCATTTTTTGTGCCTCCATCATGCCTCAACTTTTCAAATTTTAAATAACTCAAAATTGAAAACTCATTTTTCAAAACAAAACCGTTAGATTTAATCCATATCATAACATTTATGTATACGTAAAAAATCAATAAGTTTGAATATTATTTTGTTTGACATCGAGGGCATAAAAAAGATGCAGTAATTTGAGCAATTTATAGACGTTGATTTTTATAACTCATTGATTTATTTAAAATAAAACAAAAGAGTGAAAAAAAATTGTTATGTGCACATAAAGAATATCATATTGATCAAATCTAATGATTTTATTTTGAAAAATTATTTTTAAATTTTGAGCTATTTGAAATTTAAAAAGTGAGGCATGATGGAGGAATTGTCACAAACTAAACTAATGTGCAAATATTATTTAACTTCTCATTAAATTGTCACAAACTAAAAAAAATGTGCAAATTTCAATTTAAGTTCTGATATTGGCAAATTTTACACCAACCGGCAAATCATGCAAGGGCCTGTATTGGCAGCAACAAATTGGATTTTAAATCATGTTATGCAATATAGATTATTTACGTGGACGGTGGACCTAACCATTATATTTAGCTGCTATATATAGGAAGATAAATTCATCGGGTTTTAAAAAAAAAAATATATTATAACAGTGAACCTTGGGCTGCTTTTAATTGGATCAGTGACAGACTGGGAGTTGAGCGATTTTGCTCCAGCTCATTTTTTTTCGTGAAGCGTGCACGCTGTGTGTAGAACAGCTATTCCTAGTACTGAGGGTGTATATGTCATTTTGGAAAAAATGTTGACACCCTGCACTGCTTGAGCCATTTTGTTGCTGCCGATAACCTCACCCTAAAACTTCGATGACCTTTGATCTCATATTTTTTGTTTCATTTTTTTTTTTCCGAAATACTCATATCGTAAAATGTATTTGGTCGGCAAATTTAATTGTTTAGACTTCACTTCAGACTACATAAACAAAGGAATCAATCTATCGATTTCATATCCTCTGTAGCGCTGCATTGTGTAGTGCAGGATGTAAACCGTTGGATCATCTCAATACCGTGCCGGCTCGAATCTTGAGATGATCCAACGGTTTACATCTTGCACTACACAATGCAGCGCTACATAGGATAAGCCTCATCTGATCATCTCTTTGTTTTTTTTTTTTTTTTTTTTGAGGAAAGATCATCTCCTTCCAATCCAAACAAGAAAAATAGAAAGAAAGGACGATCATGCAGTCATCAGATAATGTCCGCGTCGCAGTCATGGTGTTCGGTGTTCGGCTGTCCGCTAAATCCAGTCCAATATTTCTCTGCCCTTTCTGGTTCAGGTAATCAGGTCCCAGATAACACAACACAACCGTTGTTCTTCTATGCTACATCCATTTCGGTAATGCATGTGACTAAACTTATCAATTCCGAGTTCCGACTGGCAGGGAACCGTTACATCAAAGCTATATATACATATAACGGAAGGCCTTTTTATTTTTAAAATTTAACTTTTATAAAGCTTGTAATAGAACACAGCCACAGCACCACAGAAGCTGCCCATCGCTTTGTTAAACCTCGCAGCCCACGGGCATTCGCTCAAAAAAAAAAGATTGTTGAACTTCGCTTTCGTTTCTTGTTAGTGTTAAGCTAGAGGAGGTGACGTGCGGGATTATTTGAAACTTAGCTGTAGCTCTGCTGTTTCTCATGAAACATACGCATACGCCATACGTTACGCGCCATTTCATGTTCGGACAAATACAAATAGAAATTCTCCGCGATTGGGATTTAGCTCAATTAGCAGAGAGTGCACATCTTATTTTGGACTGATATTGTTATTTCTTATAATAAATTTTTAAATAATATGTAATGAACTTTAAATTGAGAAAAATGATATAGGCCTTAAATTTTAATGGGTTGAGACATTAAACAATCAACGGCTGAGATTTATTTTTTCGGAGAGATAAACTTTTGTATAAAAAATTTAAATCTCCTTTTATTATGAGTAAGGATTATCAATAGCCTTTGTACACGAGCAATAATCGCTAGAGAACTTGAATTGGACAAAGGTATTCGTCTGTGAGGGGACCCATTTGCAGCTGTAAGCCACGGACTTTGACTTTGAATGTTTTTGTGTAATAATTTACATTTTCCTTTCAGACGGCACATCTTTTTGTTTGTTTTCTTCAATTCTGTTTGGGGTGTACGTACGCGTGCGGTGACAGAAGAGAGCAAATCTATAATCTAGTTCATATAATATATTATTATGACTTACATATGAAACCATTTGGTTATTAGAATACTATTTAACTTTTTTGCATGTAAAAATCCCATTTGCAATTTTAAATTAACGGATTTAAAAACTGTTAGCTAAGTGCCTAAGTGTTAAACAAATAAAACTAGAGGTTTCTTTTTTTTTTTTATCACCAGCTAGAAGTTTCCTGGTCTCATTAATTATGAACATACGTACCCAAGGTCCCACGCATTAGAGAAAAGAGCGGAATTGGTAGAAGCGCGCGTTCTTTATAATATGTAATCTCCTGAATCTCCAACGACAAAATAAACATATCATTGAAAGAGACTTAAGTTTATTATATGAGAAGGGATCAAACAACCATATTTTTAGTGACCATAGGTGACCGTGAAATTAAATCTAAAATAACTATAATTTAAACTGTTAAATGACAAAACTAATTGATAAAATATGTTGTATATATCATGTTTTATGTGTATACAAAAAATTATATCATTTTATTTTATTTACATATGCATCATGCATTAACAAAAATCGACGGTTCAAATTTTATGATTTTTTCTCCTCTCTTGATGACTATTGAAACGATGTTAAAACTTTATCATTTTTTGTATATATATTATTTAGATGATTTAGAATACATCTAACAGTTTAGATTTATCAATTTATATATAAATAGTGAAATGGTCACCACGGTCACCAAAGTCCATGGTTATTGGATCCCTCCTCTTATTATATTGGGTTGATGTTTGTCAACTTTGTATTTTTTTTCTTTATTCATTTGATTCATTCTCGTTTCTAACATTTGTACGTATCTGTTTACAACGAAAATATTTTTATTATCAGAAGGTTGAAACACATAAACAATGAAGTGTCCATTCCACAATCTCATAAGTAAAGAAAAAAAGAAAGAATTAAACAAAGCCCCATCTAGCTTAATATAGATTATTTAAAGGAAGACAAAGGGAATACTTCTTAAGAATTATTCATATTAGTTTGTTATCAAAATCAATGGATGATATTAGTAGTTGTGAAAAAAGCTCTCGACCACTAAAATTTCTTTCTGTCATAATGACAGAAAATTGCACCATTAAATTTAGGATAGGGATCCATTGATAACTAAAAAAATATAACAACTATGACAACATACTCACTCTCAAATTGATAGCAAAAATACCTTTAAATTGAAAAACTTTTACAGATATATTCTTGAATCTATAGATTGGTCATGTTTCAAAATTTGTGTGATTTGAGTGTTATTTGATATTCTATCAAGAATTATCAATTTTTTATTAGATATTTGCAACAATTGAGTGTCATTTTTTAAGATTTTATTTTTGTAATTTTTTCTTTTCAAATTTATTAACATCTTTATTATCAATATTGTTAAGATAGACATTGTAAACGTCATCGCTCATCTTTCAATTATTAGGTTAGTAGTTCAATACCAAGCCGCAACATAATATATGTATAAGAAGGGATTCACTGACTATACTTATTTTGACAATCTTCACAATAAAATTTTTGATAACTTCGAAAAAAAATACTAAAAGTTCTTAAAAATGAAACATAGATTTTTTATTTAACTTCATTGACCCTTATTTTCAGTTATATTAAATTTAAGTTCTTCAATGATTAGGTAAATCACAACGATTAAAAAGTGTATAAAATGATCATGGTAACTATCAAACAATGTTCAAGTAATTTGAAATTTGAAATATTATCAATCTATAATTTAAAAAAATACATCTAATAAACTTATTTCATTGTTGAAATTTTCTAAATTTTTTTTTTAAAATTTCTTAAATCTCATTATTAAGATCGTTAAATATAAGCATGGTCAATGATCCTTCCTCTACACGTTTTCATACTAACCCACAAGTATCCGGTGGAGTATTATCGAATGATCACAGATTATGATCATACCACTCATTAGAAGTGTGTAGAACTAGTGAACGCGTTCAGAGTCCCACATTTATTCGGTATTTTTTTACGGGATCGGATATTTTACAAAGCCATTTGGATGGTCCAAAAGTTTTAAAGAGCCGTACGATCTAATTATTGGTAATGATTGACTGTGATCTGGTCATATAGGTGTTAAAAATAGTATGTTAGCTATATTTAGAATGATGAGGTCACATGCTATCACCGTTGATAAACATATAAATTAAATTGAACGGTTTAGTTTTAAAGAGATTGGCCAAATGATTTTGGACTAAATTTTAGTCCTCCTTTTACTCTTCGAGAAATGCGAATATTGTATACATTTATAATTCCATTAATTCGTTACTCCCCTAGTCCCCCTGCCCCTGGTTCTAATTTAAAAAGGCTCGGACCTCGAACAGGAAAATAAACTAACTAATGAATACCTACTTACCTAGGCAGGATCTTTCTTTTACCTAAGCTTTATATATATTTTTCTTTTTAAAACCCAGGGTGCTCAGTGCAAGGCAGGCAGCAAGCCCATTCTCCCTCCCTCCCTCCCTAGTCCCTACTTCAAAAACATGTGGCAATGTAACAAAAAGTCACTTTTAAGTGGGACCAATCCTCATTTTTCTCTCTGCTGTGACTGTGACTGTGACTGTGAGTTTTCTTTTCTTCAATGACTCGTCGTTACTTTGTAAGGCGCATACTTTCTAATTCGATTTTTTGTATCCTTCCTACTACGTATATATAAAAGCATATTGAAAAAAATAACATGAAAATACTATTTTTTTAAGATAAGAAACCTAAACCTTTTATTATTTTTTTGGATATCAGAACCATTGATTTACGTTAATGCCCGTTGACGTTAATGTCTTAACCCATTAAAATTTAAGACCCATAATAATATCCTCAACATAAGAAAATAACAATTTTAGTCCAAAAAGTAATATCTAGCGTCTGTTAAAAAAAAATGTGCATAACATCCATAAGTTACATTTTAAATGTATATGTTATATTTTAAAAAGAGGAGGGATCCATTGACAATGCTTATAATAACAATCTTGACAATGGAGATTTTGAAAAATTTATAATAATTCATAAAAAATCTTAAAAAGATAAAACTTTTATAGATGCATTCTTTAACTTATAGATTAATAGTGTTTTAAATTTCAATCAATTTGAACATCGTTTGATGGTTTATCAAAATTTTATACATTTTTTAACGGTTGAAATTTAACGAGCTTTAAAGAGCTATCAAACGTCACTTAAATTGAATATAATTTGGAACATAATCAATCTATAAGTTAAACAATATCTCTATAAACTTTTTTCTATTTTTTAAAATTTTTAACTATTTTTACAAATTTTTCAAAATCTCCATTGTCAAGATTGTCATTATAAGCATTGTCAATAGATCCCTCCTCTTTTAAAAATATCTGCTACATTTCATATATACATCTATGCAGTTGTATAGACTGTTTCTCAGTGGACGCAACATATCATCCTAGCTTTTTTTTTTTTTTTTTTTTTTTTTTTTTTTTTGAGAAAATCATCCAAGCTACAAATGCAACAAATCTCCCATGCCCATAAATATAAACCACGCGTTGATCGATTCGAGCTTCTCTAAAAACGCACTAAATTTAATTAAATCTCTAAAACCCCTCTCTAGTCTCTACGACTCTCATCTCAAAAAACTTGTATTGCAAATTTGTAATAGTTAAATAAAGAGGAAAGCTGGTCACCTATTTCTTCCTTCCTTCTTCCTTCTTTCTTTCTTTCTTTCTTCCCTTGCAAAACAAATTAAAGACAGCTAGCTGAGCTGCTGAGGCGATTTCAACACTGAGCTAGACAGATAGATAGATATCATATCACTGATCAGACCATGAACCGATCGAGCTTGAATTTCGGGTTCTCTGCATTCTCCCTTGCCCTCTTCGTTGCACTCTCGTTCCTCACCCACTCCTCAGGTCAGTGAATTAATTCCTGCATTGATGATTCATGTTCCCTTCTTTTCTTTTGTTTTGTTTGAAGTTTTGTTTTGTAGAACTTGAACTTTGATATGCTTTATTTATCTGAAGTTCTTTTTTTTTTTTGTTTTTGGTTTTTTGTTTTGGGGAATTTCATGACCTTTGAAAAAATTACTGTGAGGAGAAACATAAAAAAGGCTACCAAAAAAGTACCTTTTGTTTGTTTGGTTTTAATTTGTGGATTTTGGGTTGACCTGATCAGTCGTTGTGGCAGGGTAGTACAAGAACAATTTTATTCTGCTTTTTTAATTGATCAATGTAGCATGTGGAGATACTGGGGTCTACAAAATCTAACTTGTTCTTGCATTTTTAGTTGCCAAGGGATTCCAATTCTAAACGATCTGTACGAAATTTAGTCTGAAAGAAAAATAGATAGATGGGAATATTATATTCCCCTCTTGGGTACAAAAGAATTAACTCTAATGGTTGAGTTTTGATGATATTCATAGTTGATTTCTCTGTACAAAATATATAAAAAAGCTGGAATTGCTCATATGGATTAATTGTACTTTGATGTGCAGAGGCATATGACCCACTTGATCCAATTGGGAACATAACAATTAAGTGGGATATTATGCAATGGACTGCAGATGGATATGTGGTAAGCATATAATAAAACCCTTTCAATTATTGGTTTTTATTGTCATGACCTTTTGAATTGTTGTTCCAATTCCTCTAAGATTTGTAATTTCTGTCACTGTTAGGCATTTTTCTTCCAATGGTAGAACTTACTTTGCATCACCTTTACTTTGTCCATATATGGAGGTAGTCTTTGGTCTATTTTAGTGCATACTGTGGTCACCATCAGCCTGTCAATTTTTAATCTCTCTGAAATTAGATAGTTTTGTAATGTCTCGCTGTTAGTTTTCGGTTTGAAATTTCTAAATTTCGGGACTAGTATTCTTTGCCTTTTGAAAATTAAGGCTTTTATAATCCTGTTTAATTAGTTTACCTTGGATTGTTACTGTCAAGGGTCGAATATTGGTTTTCACATAAGGTCCTTGGGTCTAAGTACAGTGACATAATATTGTTCCTTCCCTATTTAGGGCCTGTTCCTATCCCCTTAATTCCCATTGGGAAGCCACTGTTCACGTGGGGAATTGAAAATTATGTGAGAGTGAATTTGTTTTTTTCCTACGTAAACAGTGGCTTCCCGGTGGGAATTGAGGGAAGCCGAACAGGCCCTCACTGGGTACTTATAACTTACACTGATTTCATACAAGAAATGTAATTGCACTGTGCCAAGTTCAGAACCCAGGGGAATTTACTGTACCGGATGAATAATTTTTGTTTCAATGAAACCTATTATATCAAATGTTTGACATGTAAATTTAATTTAAGGGAGTAGTCACGCTGTACAATTACCAAAAATACCGGCACATACAAGCACCAGGGTGGACGCTTGGGTGGACCTGGACCAAGAAGGAAGTCATATGGTCCATGGTCGGCGGCCAGGCAACTGAACAAGGTGACTGCTCCAAGTTCAAAGGCAACATTCCCCACTGCTGCAAGCGAAACCCGTCAATTGTTGACCTGTTACCTGGTACATATTTTTGTGTCTTCCTCTAACTTTATTTAGCAAAGAGATATGCCAGAAAGTTTTACGGAGTTTGTAACCTCATTTTCCAGTCTTTTACTACATGTGAATTTTATAATGAGAAAATATTTATCCCGGTTCTTAGAGGATTTTGGTAGTATCAACCAAAAAACTTTGCTCTGTTAAAATTTCAGTGCTTCTAAACGCTGCTCCAGTTCTTGTAAGCTTAACTTCTTGATTTCAAAATATAAATATTTTGAGATAATTCGATACTATGAATCATACTCTAGTTGTTACATGAGAAATTCAGTTGAGTACCATACTGGTTTTTACAATGCGCCACACTACAAATTTCCAAATACTGTTGGCACTGATTGGTACGCACATGAGCGCGATTTTGATATATTAAATTAAAATTTTTGCAGGTACACCATACAACATGCAAATTGCAAACTGCTGTAAGGGTGGGGTTTTGAGTTCATGGGTCCAGGATCCCGCCAATTCAGTTGCCTCTTTCCAGATAAGTGTTGGTCAGTCTGGAACCACCAACACGACTGTCAGGGCACCTAAAAATGTCACTCTCATGGCACCTGGGCCTGGGTACACTTGTGGCCGTGCAAAAAAGGTGCCGTCAAGCAAATTCATCTCCTCGGATGGCAGGAGAGTTACACAGTCTCTTCGTATGTCTCTATAACATTTTTATATTTGTTTTCAATTTTATTTATATACTTTTTTGTCGCTATAGCCCCCTTTGTTTTCTCGTTTATTTATATTTGTCCTGCGATAAAAAGGGACCTACATACAATCTGCATGATACCCATTGGCACTGCTATTTGCTATTGTCGGTCCTCATTTTTTAATAAGTACCACTTTCTGTAAACTCCTTCAAATTGTATTAGAATACTTCTCATTTATGTTAATGCAGGCTGAAGAATGCAAAATAAGGGTGTTAAGCTTGTCTGGAAGTTAGGCCATAGGCATTAACCTTTTTGTTTTTTTAGGTTCATCAATGATCTGATTCATTATACAATATGTTCATACTTTGTAAGCACGCACATGTTTTTTCTTAATCTATAGGTCAATTGGTTTTAATTCAAGTTTTGTTTCTATTGGGCAGTGACATGGAATATAACATGCACATATTCACAAATATTGGCTCAAAGGACCCCGACTTGTTGTGTCTCAATGTCTTCCTTCTACAATGACACCATTGTCAATTGCCCTACTTGCTCATGTGGATGCCAAAATAATAGCACTGACCCAGGAAGCTGTGTCGAGTAAGTCCTTAAACTTTTTAAATCTTGAAGGGAAAGTTTGTCATACTTTGCTCTGGAGACTTTTGCAAAAAAAAAATAGCACTATGTAACAGTAAGCTCTGTGATGTAATCTGGTAGTTAACGTAGATTATATGAAAGGTGACCTTATCAGTATTACTATGGAATTTATTTGATTATGCTACAATGCTTATTGGGGTACTATTTTGTATGTAAACCTACAAGGGAACACTTAAGACCAACTTTTACATTAGAATGATCGATGTCTAATATTGCTTATATTTTCTGTAAATTTTGTTATAGAACTCTCAATAGAACGTTCGGGTTATTTTATAGTCGATCAAACCTTTAATTTTTATATTTTCTTGTTATAGGGGAAATTCACCCTATTTACAACAGGCAATTAATGGCCCTGGCCAGAGCAGCACTCCATTGGTGCAGTGCACCTCACATATGTGCCCTATTCGAGTTCATTGGCATGTCAAATTGAACTATAAGGAGTATTGGCGCGTTAAGGTTGCCATTACAAATTTTAATTACAGGATGAACTACAGTCAATGGAATCTGGTTGTCCAGCATCCGAACTTTGATAATCTTACTACCATTTTTAGCTTCAATTATGAATCACTCGTACCTTTTGGGACCATAAGTGAGTTCTGACCTTCTCTATTTTTCTACGATTATTTAAATTCATCTGATTAAGAAAATCTATATTTGTCGTTAATTAGTCATTTGGAGGTTACTTGTGCGCCTTAAATATCAAATTTAAAGACTTAAATGAAATGCCATGTAATGTTGATATCAATGAGTAGTATCAAATTTATATATGGACCTTCAAGAAACAAAAAAAAATAAATTATATGATTGAGGTGTGCTAACAATTGATGTAAGCAACTTCTAAAATGTTTGTCCAATTTTTTATTGTTCAAGCGCCAATAAAAGTTAGACAAAATTTGGGAAGTGCGGTTGGCTTATATTTTTTTGTTGTTGTTACAATAACTTTCCTGTAGAATTCTAAGTTGCTTGGGTTTGTATATGGCTGCTAAGTAACTCAACTTTATGAAAATCTCTAGTATAATGCACAATATCGTGATGATTATTTTTTCTTCCTAATTTTTTGTATTAATTTTGCAGATGATACTGCAATGTTGTGGGGTGTAAAATACTACAATGACTTCCTAATGGCCGCCGGACCTAATGGAAATGTACAATCGGAGATACTCTTTCGGAAGGATCCAGAGACCTTCACTTTCTCCAAGGGATGGGCATTCCCTCGAAGAGTTTATTTCAACGGGGATAACTGTGTAATGCCGTCCCCAGATCAGTACCCCAATTTGCCAAATTCTTCGCCTAGATTAGCACCGGCTACGGTAAACACATTTTTTGTTGTTGGCTTGTCCCTGATGACGATGCTCATTCTGCAACGCTGAATTTTATAGGTCGGCATGCTTGGGTGCTAGTTTTGATTTCGAAAAAAGAAAAAATTGGTCATTTATGATGTGCAGATTCAGGGTTTGGTTATAATTTTGTTGTCGATGTTGTAAATCTGTAACATGGACAGGCAGGTAGAGTAGAAGTAAATATTATAGAAAATAGCTTTGTCCAATACATAAGAGTATCAATATAAGATGCAATTTAGTTTGTTCAATACATGTGATGTGATGAATGCAGTGCAATTTGTTCAACAAATACCGTTAGGTCGAGTGCTCATCCTCTGTAGCGCTGCATTGTGTAGCGCAGAATATGAACCTTTAGATCATCTCGAGATTCGATCCAGCACAGATCGTGAGATGATCTAACGGTTCACGTTCTGCGCTACACAATGCAGCGCCACAGAGGATATGAAATCCGTTAGGTCTGGTATGATGTATACCTTACAGTGTTACAGACTTGCAGGCCACCAAATAAAAAAGAAAACTATATATACTATCAATGTCATGTTTAGTCTACGTTTGCCATCAACTGAAAACATCTTATTTCTCAACTGCAACTTTCATGCAGTGCAAATACTTGTATATCAGAATTTAATATTGTTCAAAGTGACAGTTGTTTACTCTTTGGAAGACACAAGACATTATGAATTGAATTAGGGAGGTATGTATCATGCCAGCTGAAGTCCTGCGTGTGAAATTGACAATAAGACTGGTCCCAATTTATATTAAAGTGATGGACTGATGTTGCACGCCAGTCTGAAAAAAAAAAGAAAAAAAAAAAGAACTGATATTCCTTAAGTCAAATTTGGGGACGTAAACATTGTCATTTTCAACATAGCTGTGCGTTCTACCTATGTTTAATTCTAATACCTATTTGTCTTTATTGTTGTTTTTACTGGATGATTTTTTTTTTCTTACACTTTTTTTTGGAGAGGGTTTTAAACTTTTAATACATCTTTGCTGGTTCTTTTGGTTTATGCAATCCTAAAGCAAAACTATAACGGTTTTAAAATCACAAAGGGCCTGATATCAGTGTGTTTGTAAATTTTGAAATTCTCATGAATTCAATACAGAAAAAAATTCTGACTTCATAAAAACAATGACACAACATCTCCAAGCAGCACTGCTTAATCCTTTTTTCCTTTTCCACTTGTTTACAATAGAAGCGTTCTCTATGATCCCTTTGAGATTGCCAACAATAAATCAAATCAAAATCTGTTTCAATTTCACCTCTATATATGAGTGTACAAAATCTGAAATTCTCAAGCATTTCTACAAGTTCTATGCAATTTGTATTTGTAGATGGATTTCTGTCTTTGTAAATTCCTAAACTTCATCTTCTAATCACACAACCTGAAAGCCGATAAGGACGGACACCAAAACAATCAGCAATTGTTGGAAAGTCCTCTTTGCAAACTTCGGTGCCGAATTGGGGAGATGGGGGTAAGCGTCGGGTGAGGGCATCTTGCATTCGTCCCCGTTGAAGTAAACTTTTCGCGGGAAAGCCCAACCTTTCTTGAACGTGAAAGTGTTCAAGTCCTTCCGGAGAAGGATTTCCGACTGAACATTGCCTTCCGGTCCTGCCTCCATCAGCAAGTCGTTGTAGTACTTCAACCCGTAAAACATTCCGGTATCATCTGTTTTGTATCAAATTAGAATAATGTTTATTGCTAATTAATCAATCATCATCTGAACATTAGATTTTCTACTTGAGTACCGGATATATTTTTGGCAAAAACCGAGATACTTACTGATGGCACCGTAGGGTAAAAGTGGCTTGTAAGAGAAGCTAAAAACCTCAGTGATGTTATTGAGGTTTGGATGCTGCGCAACGAGGGTCCATTGCGTGTAATTCATGCGGTAGTTGAAGTTTGTTATGGCAATCTTGGCTCTCCAGTAGTCCTTGTAGTTCAGCTTTACATGCCAGTGCACCCGTATCGGGCACATGTGCGATGTGCACTGGAGCAGCGGCGAGCCGTCTTTTCTAGGCGTGTTCACCCCTGCCGTGGTCAGAATCTTTGCATCTTTCCTGTAAAATAGTTAATTATTGTTGATTAGCATCAATTAGTGCTGAATAGTATCATGGGTATGTCCCAAATGAAATATACTGGTCTATATTTTCAAAACAAAATTATTCAGACAAGTTATGATTACTGGATCTGTTATTGATAAGATACATGTTAAATAATTAATATCAAAATTGTTAAAATATAAATGGATTCCTCAATCGTATAAAATGACTTAGTTCTTCAAATTTCTAATAAAGGCACAAATTAGAATCAAAATTTAAAAGAAAAAAACAAGAAGTACTGAAATCTAATTTTACTGGTAGGAACAAAGAAAGAAGGGGTATTAAATTAAACAGCTAAGAATCAATTACTGGATGCAACTCTTGTGCTGACAACCGCATGAGCAGGAGGGGCATGGCACGATGGTACTATTGTAGAAGGACGAGAAAGATACGCAGCAGGAAGGATACTTCGAGGCCAGCATTTGGCTATACGTGCATGTTACATTCCATGTCACTGTCCATGAAATTTGTATAATATTTGGTTAAAATGATAAGATCCTATTATAAGCAAGAATTTAACTAATGTGTACTTAATATGATACTTACTCAATGCTTGTGTTTTACGGCGCTTGTCTGGTGTCAGAAACACAGTCGACGGGACAATCTTTGCTGGTCCACATGTGTACCCGAGACCAGGTCCAAGCAAGGTGAAGTTCTTCGGAAGTTTTACGGTCTTGTTGGTTGTGCCAGCAAGGCCTACACTCACCTGCATTACAGATAAAATGCCCCAATTAAATCAAGAAATTATTATAGAAAATACTACCCATTTTCAAATCAACCAGTTTTAATTTAACCCCTTCCTTTACAGACATTGTTTTTAATATTAAGCCTGAATGAATTTGATTTCTTATGCAATCGAACTATTTCTGGCACCTGAAATGACAATACAGACGCTGACGGGTCTTGGCCATATGCCGCAATAACACCACCTTTGCAGCAATTAGCAATCTGTTGGTTGTAAGGCACTCCTGGCAGTAAATCAACTATTTGAGGGGTCCTTTTACAGCAATGAGGAATGTTGCCCTTGAACTTGGAGCAGTCGCCTTGCTCGGTGGCTTGCGCGCCGACCATGGACCAGATGACCTCTTTCTTGGCCCAGCTCCAACCTAAAGTCCAACCTGGAGTCATGATGTGGCGGTACATTTGGAAGTTGTTCATGGTCACCACAGCCTACATTATATACAAGTTAGTTAATTACATTTGTTACCGTCTACTGATCTACTGGCATTCTGAATTTCAACTCTCATTATACCAATACCTCTATATTTTACCTATTTTTGTTATACTTTTCTTTTTAATCCTTATGAGTTTTGGGTTGTTTTATATTATGGGGCTGGCTACTAAACTGGTATTTTTATGCAACCAAGATATCGTCAGCACTCAGCAGAGCTGGGTGGTTGCGCTAATCAGTCACTAGATAACCGAGTGATCAGAATAAACAAATTTTCAACTAGAATAAAAAGCAATGTATATATGGATAGTAAAATTATATCTGGCTGCACATTTTTCTTTTTTATCAGTTTACATTAAATATAGACATACAGTCACAATTTTGAAATTTCTACCGGATTCTTATGCTTACATGAAACTTGAATTTTTGTTAAATAACAAAAATTTGTGCGAAAAAAAATTAGATCTCATCCATTAATTATGCAGCAAATTAAAAATTGTAAAATGAATAAGTACTTACAACATATCCATCAGGCGTCCATGATATAACATCCCATTTGATGGTTATATTCCCGCTAGGATCGAGCGGGTCATACGCAACTGTGTTAACATAACATAAAACCATCGTCAGGCCAACAACAAAGCAAATTTGCAACAAGAAATTAACAACCATATAATTAAGAAATGCTACATATATAAACAAGAAATCACTAACCAGCATTAGAGAAGAGAACAGAAACGGCGATGAACAATAAAACAGCCACCATTGTTGGCACGACTCGAAGCGTTCCAGAGCTAGAGAAGAAGCTTCAGAGCTCAATGCAATGGCCTTTACAAAGAAGCAATCTGATTTATACGAACCAACCCCAACAGCAGTTTGTTGGGCAGCCTAGTAAGGCAAATATACAAACACAATAAATAAGAAAAGATTGGAAAAAGGTGCTCGGTTTCTATCATGCATGCCTGTGACAGGAACTCTGTGTGGTTTCTTTTCATTTCTTAAATTGCAATTCTTCCGATTTGAAGCAATGTGTTTGGTAAGGTCTGTGAGAGGGTGAATGGAAAGCGACGCGGGAAGTTTGAAAAATGGCCCCTCCAACGGCCCAATATTCGTTTTATAATAGTCAAGTGAAAAATAAAAGTTAAAAAAGTCGATGAAAACAAAACTGATATTTTTGTACCAAAATTACAACTAAAAAAGAATGTTTGTTTTTGTTCAATTTTGATCTCAACCTTTTCCACCAATAACATATATATATATATGCATGTGGTGCAATTAAAATAAGTTGTTCCAAATAAATGGGATTGCATAATATGTTATAAGCTATGATTTATTTATTAGTGACATAATATTGCAGGGTAAGCTTTGACAAGGGAATTACATTGATAATTCAAGATATATAGATAAAACTTGGCATTTCGGCGGCTACATAAAAAAAAAAAAAAGAAGTTAGAGGAAGAATGTTACAATTGAAAATTCTTTCAATATATAAAAAAATAAAATATAATTTCAAAATATTCCTAAAAGATAAATTCACGCAAAGTCGTTATTTTTTTAATTTTCTATGTGGTGAAGCTTTCTATTCTAAGTTCGTCTGTTATTATCAAGAGTGGGCCAGAATATATAACAATACCTAATTAGGCGCATAAGCAATTTCTTTATTTATTCTGAATGGTTCTTACTTCTTAAATAAATTTTAATAGGTCGAATCAGAAAATAAAATAAAACTCATAGAACAGTCAGCATTTGTAAATATTGCCTTGATTCTCTGTGTTTTTGCCGCACAAAGACATCTGTATTATATTGTCTTGACTGTTGATTTTTAAGGGGCTGTTCGGCAGATAAGGATCAAGGATCAAGATTTTTTTTTTTTTTTTTTTCCTCAAGCTTTTTTGGTACTTTAATCCTTCCGAACATGGAGCTATTCTTTGATGAGGACTCAAAATTCTTTATCGTCAGATTTTTTGATCGCACAGTGTACAAGCCGGTTACAGGTGAAGTAAATCCCTGCCCGGTTCCTTGAGGAACCTCTCCCCTCAGATACAGATTAAGTCATCCGAAAGCGAGTTCCTTAGTGTGGATCAAAATTTAATCTTCGTTGTGTTGCCAAACGGCCCCTTAAAAGGATCCACCTTTTTAAGAGTTATTTTACGATTCTCCTAAAAGGGGGTCACATATTATCTGAGGCTCAGAAGAATTGACACTTGCCACAACCCACGAGTGACATTCCTTGACTATCCGGACCCTTATTGTACACGCAGAATTAATGCCAGCCATCCGATTTACATTTGGGACACTCGGGCAGGTTTTTTGAAATTTGAGAGGTGACGTAATTTTTTTGGAGAATATGTGGGTCGTTTGGCAATACATCGAGATTTAAAATTTAATATGTACAAAGTGTTACGTTCAGATAGTTTAATCCGTGCATAATACTTGAGAAAACTTATTCTATGGGTAGAGATTCTTTAAGCAGTCAGATAGGGAGCAAGCCTCGGACCATAGGAGGCTCAAGAAAGAGATCTTAATCTATACTAAGGAATTTGTTTCAGAAGGATTAAAGTACTAAATAGGTTTGAGGAGCTTTGAGGAGGTCTAATCCTTATTTTTTTTTTTTTTGAACATCAAAGACCTGTAGGTAACAAATTTCATTCAAAAGAGATCATTACATCCATAGAAATAACATAAAATTTTTCTAATCCAAAACTAATAACACAATAACAAATAAATCTATCATCAAACCAACCTATTTTAACAATCTAATTGATTTGATCTCCAATACAAGAGACAAGTTTGAAAGCGCCGGCTTGATGAAGATCATCGTCTTTGATACAATATGAATCAAAAATTTGGTAAGTGCTTCATAACAATCCAATCTCTAAAGCATCATATGATTTGTTGAAGTTGAAGCCAATCTGTCATCTCAAGTTTTTTTAGCAACGAGACCTCAAATGAAGAAAGACGAAAAGTCTCTTGTTTGAAACAAGAGCAACAAAATGACGAACGAACAGACGAAAATAACGAAAGAGAGGACTACAATAAGTAAAAAAGGTGGCGGGGGAGAGACGGCAGTTGTCTCTCCCCCACCGTAAATTATCTGGTTTTTTGTTCTTCTCTGCCTTTTCTTTTGCCAAAAGGTGCGAGTGGAATGAGAAATTGAATATTGTTATCGTCTAATCCTTATTTACCGAACAACCCCAGTATACACATTTGTACACTCGTTGTGCATCGAATGACTCAGTATACACATTTTGCAACTAGAGAGAGAATGTGAATTTTTTGAGGAAAAAACTAATTATACTTTGTCAGTACTCAGTAGTTTAAAAATGAGGAAAATCCGATTTTGGTCCCTACACTATTACATTTTGTTTAAATTGGTTCCTAAACTATTTTTTTGTTCAAATTGGTTTCTAAACTATTGCATTTGGTTCAAATTGGTCCTTGGCCTATTTTTTTGTTCAAATTGATCCTTACACTTATAGGTTTGGTACATATAGTCTCTCATAGGTTTATACTATTGATACTGAAATTCATTTCTAAACTATATCAGTTAGCATAAATAAAAGTAAAATGAGAGTAATACCAATCAAACCATATAGTTTACGGATCAAATTGAACCAAAAAATAGTTGAAGGACCAATTTGAACCAAAAAGAGTTTTGGGACCAATTTGAACCAAATGCAATAGTTTAGGGACCAAAATCAGACTTTTCTCTTTAAAAATTTTAGTCTATTTACATCTAAGTGCATTATTCTGATAAAAAAAAGAAAAAAATCAAACAATTTTAAATTTTCACAAAGAATTTGTGTGCAAATCATGAAGTTAATTATAATATTCTTAACACTTCCTTCTTTATATACAAGACTATTTCAAGTAGGCCAAAATGAGGTTAATTTGGAGATCTTTGGTTAATGGTTGGTAGCTTGGGTTCGAGTTCTTAGCAAATTAATTTTACCTTTTACAGGTTTCACAAATGCACACGTCACACAAAAATAAAGAAAGAAAAAAATGATTTTGTGTATCCACATGATGACAGGAAGGCATATAATTTGGTTTGGTAGAATTAGACTTTCGCAGCATTTTAAATACTTGGTTGATTTAAAAGTACCACAAGGTTATCAGCCAGTAAACAGTCCTTATCTGAAGTTTACATCTCAGCTTTTCGTTTGTACATAAAATAAGGTATACCTAAGCTGTGACTTTCATGTGGCACTATTTATTTATTTATTTATTTTTTTGCTTTGAAAAGTAAAACTCGGAATAAATTTTGGGTCTTCTAGTATATCATTTGAACGCTCGGAATATCATATTGTGTATTGTGGCTATTTTGAATTTGATCGTGGTGAAGACAGATGTGTTAAAAGTTAAAACTTATAAACTAGAAAATAATTATTCTTTTTGGTGGAGAAAGATATGGTGATAGTTTAATGATATGATAATTAAACATTTAGAATCGTATAATATCATACATTGTAAAATTGTACATTTGTTTGCCTCATTATCTAAAAAAAATAATAACAATTAAACATAATTCTATAAAAACGGTGTTAGATTAGATATACGGATCTGATAATCGTACAAATTTATTTATCGACTAGATCCAACATAATGACATTAAGCATGAGGAAATCAGGCTTGTTTTCCTTTAAAAGCCCAGGAGATTATACAACGTTATGGGCCTTAATTGACACAGGCCTACGAAATCACAAGTCCAGCACGGAATTATCCTCTAATGTGGGCATAACATAACATAACATATTAATGAATTAATTCCAACATAATTTTCGTCTAGATGTTCTTTTAACCCTTTTTCTACCCAATTTTAAAAGTACCAAAATATTCCAACATTGCTTCCGCATGACTGTGGCGTGACTTTGTGTTGGCTGTGCTTCCAAGCAACTTTTTTGACCATCCTAATCACTTATATTAAAAGTTAAATAAGTTAATTACAATTAAGTAACATTTGTAGTAAATGTAAATCAAATGTTACTTTCAATTACTATGCATAAACGAATTATTTTTAACAAAACAAATGATTTTGTGCAATCAACATTAATGTACGAAAATGTTTTTTTTTTTAGATAAAGATGAGGGTCAATAACAAAACAAATGATTGTGTGCAATCAACATTAATGTACGTACGAAAATGTTTTTTCTTTGAGATAAAGATGAGGGTTAAGTCACTCAAATTTAAATATTTATAAAAACCTCCATCCGGACTTCAAACCCGCGACCTCCCACACGGAAAGCGTTGCCCTTGGCCACTAGACCAAAAGCTGGTTCTTATATATGTAGAAAAATGTTTTCAATATAAGGCCAGGGATGAAAGGACTAGCTAGCGTGATTATATAGAATTTAGAATTGTTCCCCTCTGGCTTATCTTATCCTTTAATTTTCCATCTCGTTATATTTGACTTTTCTCTGGATTATTTCTACCAAAACATCGTCTCCCACTGAAATACACAGGTTTCCACTTTCCTAGCCGTATACTATACACAAATTTTATATGTATTTAATTTCCCTATTTAATTATTTTTCTCTTTTGATTCATACACAAAATAATATTTTAATGGATGCCTCCCTGGGATCTTTATATTTTATAGTCTCCTCTCAAATAATTATGGAAATAATTACTTGGCACCACACCTAAAGTCACAAGATGATCAACAGGATAACTAGTTAAAACTTATACTTGTTCTTACATAATACCTAAGCAAATGAAAAAGGAAAATTAATTAAAAATTAAAAATTCTCTTATTACAAAATTAAATGCAATTTTATTCTTACAACAATTTCCTATCGTTCAACTTACAGAATTCTACCAACTTAGACCCTCATCTTTATCTAATTTTTTTGTTGCACAATTACTTACCACATTAGGACACTAAATATTAATCCAGCGAGTGTACGACATTATATTTAAAGCATACATTAAATTCCACCTATATACCTGTCTCTTGCTTACAAAGCAAAAGAAAAAAAAATAACACAAATTGGCACAGGAGACTTGGTAATATTTAAAAAAAAATGTCAACCAAGTCAACGAAAAGGAAGCTTATAAAACATTTAGTCAGTCGTCAAAAATTCAAAACCGGAGGCCAAAGCTGCTGGTTTTTTAAAGTCCAAAAATCAAATCTCAGCCCACTGATTTCCCCTCCTTAATTCCAAGAACTCTTAATAGTAATCCAAGTTAATTCTCCATTGTTGCCTACTAGTATATAAGTGCATGTCTTCCTCCTCTCAATTCGCAAGAAATACAACATACAGTTAATTTCCAGTTCGAATACACAGTATATACTTTATACACCATTTTTTGGGAGTTTAGCTCTTAACTTTTTGACAAGAATGGGAGGTTTTCGTTGGTTGAAGCCAGATGTATGAAAATTTTGATTATATATATCATTTCATTACTTTTATTTATGCATAGATAGATATCATATATAGAGAGGTAATCACTTGTCCATGTATTATGATTTTGTGCTAACTTTTATCTAAACTTTGTATTATTTATTTTTTTCATTTTTCAGGTTTACCCACTTTTGGCTGCAATGACATTTGCGAGTGGCCTATGCGTCTTTCAGCTTGCAAGAAATGCTGTCATGAACCCAGATGTCAGGTGAGTAATATATATCATGTATGATAATATAACGGTACGCCGGTACCAGTCCTGGCTACTGCCATTTTGTTGCAGTTTCAAACAGTTAATATATGTGCGTAACAAACATATATATATATATAGTATCACCAAAAAGAATAAACTTCGATCCCTAGATGAACTTTATCGAATATACATGGAAATAGATGATTTACATATCACATTTATCGATCAAGAATGCAGCTTGATTCAATATAAATCTAAACAAAGTAATTAACAAACACTGATCGAATTGCAGGATCAAGAAATCGGAAAGAAGCACTGCTATCCTGGACAACGCCGAGCAGGCGCAGCAGTATCACAAGCACGCCGTGCGCGAGTTCCTCCTGAGTCGGGGGCCTCTGAGGGAGATCATAGCAGATGCTCGTGCCCAGAAATGAGATATATACTTCTTCAGTTAATCTTTGCTTGATATATCATATATGCAAGTTTAAATGTATTATTAGTTACTGATATGTTTTAAGTTTGTTCTGAGTGTGCTTATTGGGAAAAACTTGCTAGTTAATTGCTATGTATCATCTTTCTTGGTTAATGCATGTAATATTTGGGTTCCTCTTGACCTACATATATAAATCATAAGTTTGAAATTTGCATAGATGATTATTTTCTGAGAAATGTTTTTGTTCGCTTTTTTGTCCCCTTAAATGTCCTGCGCCAAGATTCCATCAAGATTTTAGTTTAAGATTCAGATTTTCACTAATTATAAATTTATTTTGACTCTAAAATTCGGGTCCCACCCACCACTGAATAGTCATACCTACGCATCGAAGATTCCGCGTGGGCCATCCAAGATTCCATGTTTTGGTGAATGATTATGTTAGGATTGGTCCAAGATTTCACGTTCTGGGGAATGACCGTCCGCCCTAACTTGAGTGTTTATACATTGTATTGTTGGGTGTTCATATTTATTATATTGTGGTGTTCATACCTTGTATGCAAGAGAGTGTACAAATAGAAGATATTTACGGGAGATTTTTCTTGAGAGACAGTTAACGTACCTATTATTTTTTCTCTTACTATTTTGAAACTTGGTTATATTGCATCTCAAAAGGAAAGTAAAATCGGATTAACTTTATGCAGAAATTAAGGGTGGAAACTGGAAAGCCAACAAATAAGAAATATTCCAGTCTTGGTCAACAGGAATAGGCTCGGTGGAGGCTCGTTTTCATCAACAAGAGTTTCAGATGTAACTTTTTGATGAGAAAAAATTATGACAATGTTAGTTAGTTATAATCTGGTCAGGGACAAATTAAAGTTAAGCAATTATGGGACTAATTTGATATTACTGTCGTCTTTCTCATTTTTAGCAAGAGGATATTGATAGGGCCCGATTCCTTACTTCGACCCCTACTGGGCCGTGACGTACCAGGATCGGGTTCTACACTGGCCTGTAATTAAGCAGCATCACACACGGATATGGCCACACTGAGGCACATAAGATCCTAACTCATCCACTTGATGTACTTTCAACCGGGAACTGGATACGGACAAAGGACTTGGTCGGACCATTGAGCTATATAAGCAACCCCAAACCTCCGGATGAGGGGTTGGACATTGGCAAATAGGATAGACACTTGTATAGAACTTTAGACTAATCTTGAGTTTAAGGTTCAATCTTATCTTGGGACTCGGTACACTTAGACCGAGAACCACCATTTGGTGCTTGCTTTGAGCTCCAGTCCTATGACACGGTTCCAACCTAACATACCGTGTCACAGCTTCTGGAGACTCTTCATGGCTGACCCGAACGGTCTCTCTCTTGAACTCTCGCTTAACCCTACCCCATCTTCATATCGACCCCCCAAGGCTTTGAGACACCATATGTCCTAAATCCTAATCCTAATGGCCCCAGAGCCGTGCTACCTTAACCATAGCCAATTCGCCCTCGACAACACGCTCATAGTGTCTCTCCTTAAACAACAACCCGACCACAATTCATAGATTCCCATTCCTCGATATATCACACCGAC
This sequence comes from Cyperus esculentus, assembly GCA_030179965.1. NCBI lineage: Eukaryota > Viridiplantae > Streptophyta > Magnoliopsida > Poales > Cyperaceae > Cyperus > Cyperus esculentus. The sequence goes on along the minus strand of JASGLE010000010.1, from coordinate 2,127,371 downwards.
CATTCCATTCACCGGACATCCAACCTACTAAGCACCCAATTAACCATACTTCGCAACTCACATCATTCCTACCTATGCGTCAGCACTACACAATTATGCTACATAGAAACTCCAAAACCTTCAATTCCAACCAGCTGTTCAGACATGCATCCCCGTAGTCCCACCTTTTACCACGGCCAACCTAGCCTTCACCCTGTTCGGTCAACCTATCAACCCAACCAATGACATCCGTCACAACCTGTTCGCCGAAGGTGCATTTAATACTCCCAATACCGAAGTATTCGGCCCAGGTTAACAGTCGGGCCAGGGCCAAATCAACCCTACTCCTGTATACCTTGAAGGGCCTCTCTCACCAGACCTGTACACAGTCACCATCCCGAGTAACTCCGATACTTCATATGTCGGTACCTTCGGTTCTTCGAGGTCTCGATACAATGATCCAAACTCATTTGTCTCCAATTTTTGTGAAAGAATGCGCATGTTCGGTTTCAACGATGTAGTCATGTGTCGCCTATTCCCAACATGTTTGAAAGGCTCCACATTTGAATGGTACAACTCTCTGCCCCCGGGTCTATCACCCACTTTGCTCAACTCTCCCAACCGTTTCTTGCTCGCTTCAGGTCAGTCCGCAAACCCGACGTTTCCAGTGAAAGTCTGATGCAACTCCATCAACAAACATATGAATCCAGTAGAGATTATTGGAGTCCCACGTAATTAACATGATAGCTGGAGGGGTAGCGTGAGGAGACATCGATCGTAAGAGGCGATGCTATGTGTATCATATAGATCGGTCGCAGTGTTTCCAAGTTCAGAAAATGTTCTCGGAGTTTGATGTCGCCATAACCTTTTCGACAGAGGACTATAAGCATGTTTGGTTCCCACATGACGATGCTATGGTTATTGTACTCACATTGAAAATGCACACCCCCCCCCCCCCACCCCACCAGAGAGCCTGAGGCATCATTGGGTGTGTCGCATCCTAGTGGACAGGCCTCGGTTGATATTTTATATAAGGAGGCATTCGATCACATGGACATTCCCCCATCAGCTGTTCAGCCGGTTCACACTCCCCTTACTGGCTTTACTGGGCAGACGCTTCATTCTCTAGGAATGGTTCTGATTGAAATTCGAACTCGATTTCGGGATGCAAGTCACTGAACTTATTAAGGGCAGTGGTGTTCACATCACACCTTATGAAAAAATTCCCGACTAAACGGGGTATCGACTACAAACAAGGTGATCAAAAGGTGGCATGGGAGTGTTACACCCTATCCATTCAGGGAGCACCGCAAGTGGTTAGTGTGGATAACGGACTGGACCAGTTTGGAAAAAATAAGAAATGCAAATTGCGAATGTCGAAGCAAGAACTTTGTTTATTTATTCTTTTTTAAGGGCAGAATGCAATAAATCAAAATGAAACATAGATATCTTCATATAGTTTATACTGTGGACAAGTGGGCAATATATTGGCCCAGACGTTGAATTACGTACACCAAGTCCATTGATATTAAATATATATCCAGCACTTGTGTCTAGAGGAGTACTATACAGAGAAAAATGTGTAAAACTAAAATCCCCACCACCTTCTTCAAAACTTCATCCCCAATCTTAAAATTCACATAAGAAAACAAAGGTTTAACTACTAGATGACAAAATGGGGTTTCACGTGGCTAGTGCATCCGAGTACCTCGCTATAACCGGATGGAAGATCAAGGACGTGAAGCTAGCAAAGAAGGCGTGGTGTTCCCCGGCCAGAGATATGTCAGATTCAACATTTCTCAGGTGAACTACACCTTCCAGATGCAAGCCATGAGCACTGAGAAGGTGCCATTTATGCTCTATGCAGACTTCAGCATTGGACCTAAGATTGATGACAAGGAGGCACTCTTGAAGTATGCCACGTTGATCTCGCCATCGAAAAACCTCTCCACCTATGTCAAAGAACTCGTGCAAGGTGTGATAGAAGCATAGACACGCATTCTTGCGACTTCTGTCACACTGGAGCAGATCTTTCGAGGCTCGGTATTCGGGCTTATAATCTACAATGTGCAATTGGGATTAAACCGGTTTGGACTCGTAGTCTACAATGCAAATCTCAAAGATCTTATGGATATGACTGGGCATGAGAACTTCTACCACCTTGCCAAAATATCCAGCAAGAGGGAGCCAATCAGGCGAAACTCGATTTTTCTTTGCTTAAAATGAATGAACACAAGAGTGTTAAGGAAAGAGAAAGTGTCATTTTGGAGCATGTAGGTGATGTTGATGCAATAACTATGATATTGGGAAAGAGAAACGATGGGATGTACAGAAACAGGAAGTCGAGGTGTCATCTGAGGTAAAGATTTACGAGATCCAGAGTGAAGCTGAGGTTGCACAAGCGAATGCTGATTTGGTTGTGAATAAAGCTTCTTATGAAAAAAGTACTCGAAAGAGTTAATGTGACACCAAGCTACCCCAGATGAGGTGGGTGGGGGTTTACCTTCAACAACTTTAAGAGTCTAATAGCAAAGTCGCTCAACAGAAATCGAAAGTTGAGGGCTCTCACGAATGCCGTATTTTGTTACTCAGGTTGGAGAATGAGTAAGGTCACGTAGGCTTCGCCTCCCTTTGATAGGCCGCCGAAGCTTGAGGGCTAATGATGGGGTTTGATTCCTTACTTGGGCCCCTACTGGGCCGTGACGTTCCAGGGTCAGGTTCTACACCGGCCTGTAAGCAGCAGCGCACATGGATATGGCCCCACTAAGGCACAAAAGATTCTAACTCATCCACTTGATGTACTTTTAACCGGGAACTAGATACGGACAAAGGACTTGGTTGGACCATTGAGCTATATAAGCAACCCCAGACTTTGGATGAGGGGTTGGATATTGGCAAATAGGATAGACACAAATTCATATATCCCAATTTGGTCCATTGGATCAAATCAACAGATGAAATTAATGTAAAAAAAACCACCCTATAATTTTAATCAGACCAATCAGGGCCGTCCGTTTTGATCCAATGGTCCGTATTGGACAAACAGGGTCCTGTTATTCTCAAAAAATAACAGCAGATACATACTTAGATAGACTTGTATAAGACTTTAGACTAATCTTGAGTTTAAGGTTCAATCTTATCTTGGAACTCGGTGCACTTAGACTGAGAACCACCAGATATATGGTGCGAAATTGGGACAAGTTATATTGACCTTCAGCTCTAAGAAACTCTCTCATCGATCTAATTATCCCTTTTATTCGTTGGTTCTCTAACAATAATAGAAAATTTTAAGACTAATTATTTTAAACGTAAATATTTCATCTATGCCCAATTGATGCCTGATTAAAAACCCTTACATTTTTCGGTTTGGCGCGATCAGGTTTAGCATTTCAAATAGTTGGAGAGCCAGGGACAGATCTATTAAGGGTCATGCATATGCAAGTGCCACCCCTTAATTTTCAATACCATTGCTAATACTTGTATTTTTTCTAAAAATTTCAACTAATTTAGTATAATATTGTGTTGTGTGCCTAAGGCTTAATACATAACAACAAATGATATAAGCTTATGCCTAATTGTGTGCCCATGCTTATTAAAATTCTAGATCCGTCACTGTGGAGACGATTAATTTTATGTTTCAATTTCAATTTCATTTTTTTTTTTATCACACAAGGCAATAAGTAAAAATGAAAAAGCAATTTTCTTTTTTGCACCAAACGTTGTTCTAATTAATTGATGAAGAAGTTTAAATGAATAAATCTCTTAATTAGATCCTCCGTCATCAATAATTTAAATTCTATCATGGCGTTTTCTTTTATTTAAATAAATATAGCAATTAATATTATATATTGTTTTTGGTAAATTTAATAAATAAAGTCAATAGCGTATTGAAACACGTAGACACAAATAATAAACGGAGTAGAAAATACAAAAGCTGGATCTTCATAAGCAAATTACAAATTAATTTGTTTCAAAACTAAATACTAAAAGAAAAAAAAAAAAGATAATTAAATAGGGGAGAGATCCATTGACCATGCTTATCTTAACAATTTTGGTAATGATATACTTCAATTTTTTTTTTAAATTCATAAAAAATCTTAAAAATAGAAAAATATTTATAGAAGTATTTCTTAACTTATAAATTGATTATGCCCCTAACAACTCATATATCCCACAATCTCACTCTCCTGCCGCAGTGCTGCTGGTTGTTCATTCATGTGTGGACTTGAATAGTTGAACTACAGTAGGCCATGCTGGTTTTTTGGAACCAGGCATACAATAACACTCCATTCTTTCTGCGTGATTGTCCCATACTGCGCAGTACACTATACTGCACGGCGATGACCTTTAGATCAATAGGGAGGTTTTTGAGATTGAAGCTAGCACAAATCTTAAAGCAATCAGATGGCTCATCTGCTGTGCAGTAATCCATTCTTTCTTATAAACCGGGGACATTTTTTCTCCACCTCCTACTCTAGCTAGCTGTCATGAACATACCGAAAAACAGTTGAATTAATTGTGCGTGTCTGTTCTTTGCAAATGGATCAAAGCGGCCTTGCAATTTGCATATATCGTGTGCAGAATGATTATGGTCTGGGATAGATCACATGAACAACACAGGCTGGCCTCGATTATTAAATCCATAAATCTCTTCTTGCTGTATCAGAATAAATCCGTGAATTAAATCCATGAATTTCCAGGATATATATCTTCAATGAAAGTGCAACCTGAGTTCTCGCATCCGTCGAGCTTTGTCCAGTATGGCAGTATGTAACAGAATAAATGGATACACATTCAATGGATGTGATGTGAGAACAAAAATAAAAATGATAAGATTTGAAAAACTTATTTTTTTTTTCACATATATGTCCAGATATGCAACCTTTGATTTCTCTTATAATTTGTGGCCATTATACGCTGGGCCTCGGAATGGAAACGGGCCACAGGCTTACTGGGCTTATAATAGCAAGGGTTTTGTTACAGTAGGTAGCAAACGAACATAAATGCATTACAGCATTAGAGGAATTTTTATTTTTTATTTTTTTGGAATCGGTACCTGCGTACTAAAAGTGATATCAATTGTGTTAGTATCCATGCTAAATGTATCGATATTCATGTTAAATGTATCGATATTCAAATTAACTTATTAAAATATTTAACTTATTTATATAATACATTTCTATGCATTGTAGAGAGTAAGTCGCATAATAAAATTAATAATTTGAATACAAATACAATCGGTATCAATTTTGATACCTCTATAACATTTTTTTTTTTCCGAACTTCTTTCAATAGTCAACAGTGTTAATTATCGTACACGATTCATTTTCTGTTAATAAAACAGGTGCATCTTTCAATCTTCAGAGGTGTATCATTTTACCCAAGGACGGACCTTATAAGAGGCCAAAGGGGGCATTGTCCCCCCTTAAATTTGAAAAAAAATGAAGCAACGTGTATTTTTCAAAAATAGTTATACTCTGAATTCTGATCGGCACCCCCTATTTAACCTCAACTATAGCTTTTTTATTTTTTTAATGACTATAGTATATTAAATTTTGGGTCAATATATTTCTTCTAAAAATGTTGTCTTCTTTTAAATTGTTTTGAGTTTTTATCTCATGGCTCTTGGTTTGAAATTTTATCTCAGACTTTAATTTCTTGGGCAAATATTTTTTTTTTGACCCCCCCTTAATATTCATTGAAGGTCCGCCGCTGATTTTACCTTCAATATTTTTAGCATAACACGCTTGTCATAAAAAAGGTACCAGGAATATTCTCTGTTTATTTATTCCGTGAAGCATCCAGCCAAGTACTTTGAGATAACGATGACCGTCTGATACATCAGAGTAATCCGACAAACTTTTTTGTTTGCGTATAGATCTGCGTCAAGATCCGCGCAATTCAGATTATGGCTAGAATTAGTCAGGTCTCAGGTGATTCGAGTAGTCGGGTATTATTCTTCTGGTAGCTGGGAAAGTGAGAACTGAGAAGAACACTTTAGGGGAAATTGCATGTAGGGGTTAGCTGGCGATCACATTTGTTGTTATTCAAATTTGGATAATAAGGCTCAATTATCTAAATTTGGACTGTTAGATAAAATTCAACAGATAAGATTAATTGTGAAAAAGCTCCCCTATAATCTAAATTGGACTGATCGGACTGATCAGGCCGTCTGTTTTCATCTAGCGGTCTGTATTGGACAAGCATGATCTTGTTATCCTCAAAGAATAACAGCAGATACAGACTTGGGGTAGCTGAGCGGATGTGGACAACAAAAGGAACTCCATCAATAATTAACCAAAAGGTTAACTTCTTTTCATCAATAATTAACGAAAAGGTTAAACGCTCATGTAATGCCATCATGATGGGACAAATTACACATGTTCTCTCTTGTCCGTTTTGAATCGAATTTTTTTGAGAATTAACTCTCATCATGGTACATGTGAACTGAAGTTTTTTTTTTTGAGATAAAGATGAGGGTTAAAGCCACTCAAATTTAAATGTTCATAAAAAACATGGTACATGTGAACTGAAGTTGAATCAGTATCCTTCCATTCGGAACCAAAAAAAAAGGAGATCTGCAATATTTATTTATTTATTTATCATATTCAAATTCTATATACCCAAAATGATTTTTAGGTAATTTTTTTCCTGTAAACTTACTAAGATATGTTCGGTAATTTTTCATGAAAAATATTATCAAAATAAGAGATCATATTTAAGAGGAACGGATTTTCTTTCATTTTTTTTTCATATTTCATCCTAATTAATGCGAGTTTTTTGGATGTAAAAAGGCCCCTATTTTTTTAAAAAAAAAAATTCCCCTCTGACAATGTAAAGCAAGTTAAAAAATAGGGCCAATATAAAATCTATTTTTTATGCATGTATTATGCTTGTGAACCAGCAAATCCCAACAAAATTTCAGAAAACCAATTAATTGCATGTTCAAATATTAATTTTCATGATAAGTAACAATTAATGGAAATAACCAATCATATTATATGATATCTAATCAATTTATGAGTACTAAAATATGCAAAATGTAACATCATGCAGCACCTGATCAGTAAGGCAAGGGAAGGCGACATTTGCATTCCAATTTTTGTGTCAAGTAAAAGGCCTAAAATTTAATCATAATTAGTGTACACCACGTTAAAAAGTTGGATTTGATGTTATCACCAAATTATGTAGCGCGTCACTCAGTGGCGGAGCTTGACACAAAAATTTGAGGACACTACTAAAGTATATATCAAATTTTTTTTAAGTGGTAAAATAATGAAAATACAATATAAATTACGCAAAATATTATAAATTATATAATAACACCAGCTTTCAAAATTCGTTGGAGGGCACTTGCCCGTCGTGGCACTGTCAATTTTTTTTTTTTTGTTTTTTTGAGTAAAACTGTCAATTGTTTACAACACATAAAAGAAAAAAGAAAGTAACACTTAACTATGAGAATGCAAAGAACTAGTTTTTGGTCTAGTAGCTAACGAGACGAGAAGGACGAATGAAGTGAAGGGGAAATTGAAGGAAGATAATGGGAATTTCTGATATTAGACCGTTCTCTGTGTAGGAGGTCGCAGGTTCAAAATCCGGATGGAGGATCTTTATGAACATTTAAATTTGAGTGGCTTAACCCATCTTTATCTAAAAAAAAAAAAAAAAACTTTGAGAATGCAATAATAACTCGTCACACCATGTATAAAGTTCCAACTAGGCACAGAACATCTGAATCCTATATTAAGTGCTAATCCTTTTTTGTGGCTTCTCCATCATTACAAACTTTAAAACAGAAAGGGAGAAGAAACTGAAGCCCCCAAGTTTTCTTTTCTCTTCCGTCTCACCAGTCCCAGAAAAAGTTTTGCAATCTATCTATCTAAATTCTGCAAAGCAAACTTTGATATGCCCCTGAAAACAAGGCTCCTGCTTTCTATTTCAGCAAGCAGCAGGATTATTTCCTCAAATTAATTCATGGAGCTGTCTTGTTATGTAGCTGCACTAGTACTACTCTTCTTCACCTCTTCTCTGCTTGCTTCTGCTTGCTCCAATGGAGAATGCCAGGTTCTCTCTGCCTTTCCATTGCTTCATTTCTATCACAAAAACAATTAATTCTATATAATTATTAATATTGGAGAACCCTTAATATTGGGAATTTTTTTTTTATTATGAAAACCAAGTTATCGTGATGCCTACCAAACTAACGGTAGTTGGTACCATTTCATTATTTTGTTTGTCCAATTAAAGAGTTTGGTTGTTCCAAAATGTTTTTTTCCTTTTTAGTAGAGAGGATATGCTGGAAAGATGCTTTTTTTTTTTTTTTTTTTGAGATAAAGATGAGGGTCAGGCCACTTAAATTTAAATGTCTATAAAAAACTCCTCACCAACCAGGTTTCGAATCCGTGACCTCCCGCACGGAGGGCGTTGCTCTTAGTCACTAGACCAAAAGCTGGTTCTTGAAAAGATGCTATCTTGATTAAAAGTATGCTGATTTGCAATTGTACCGTATACCAAGAAATTAAAATGAACCAATTTTTATATAAAAATGTTGTTAAAATGAAGAGAGTTGTATAATAAAATGTGTCATATTAGTTAGGGGACGGATGCACATCAAACACAGATTGTGGGACTGGATTGTACTGCTTCGACTGCCGACTGGAGTTCTCCGGTCCCAAGTGTGTACGCCATACAGCCTCTAACCCATTCAAAGTCGTTGTAAGCATCTATCTTCGTCTCTACTGCATTTTATTTTTCTGAAGTCATGGTGATGATATATATATATATATATATATATATATTCATCTGTCTTTTTTTTTTTTTTTTTTTTTTTGGGACGACCTGCCGTTCATACTAAGGACGTTCATAGAATGTAACAAAATCACTTACAAATGGGACTAAGTAGGTCCCATTTGTAATAAAAACGGTCACAAAAAGTCACTATGGACGTCCATAGTGTGGATGCAAGATGTTTCCTTTTTTTTTTATCATGAATTTTGTCATTTTATTTTGGATTATGCCAAATCTGTCACACCCATAAATGACACGCGTAGTTGCTTGAGAGTTGAGTCAATAAATATTGGCAGAGCCAGAAAATGTCAAATGGAGCATATAAGTTTCAACTGATGCCGAGTGCTTTAATTAAATTCTAGTACCTGTATTCAGGAAAATAAAATAAAATTGTAATTATAAGGATCATAAGAAAATAATTTTGGATATTAATTTATGAGATTCAGATATCAATTGTCTCATAAAATATACTTGCGTAAAATAAAATTTGCCACATAAATTCGTGCAATTTAGAAAGAAAAAAAAGAATTAGACACAGAACTCTCTAATCACTGTACCTGTGACTCAATTATTTGCCAAAAATAATATTTTGCCGTACTTCATGAATTTCAGAACAATTCATTGCCATATAACAAGTATGCTTATCTCACCACACACAATTCCTTTGCAATTCTGGGCGAACCATCTCATACCGGCGTGCCGCGCGTCACGTTTGATAACCAAGAAGACTCTGTCACAGAGCAACTAAATGTAAGCACTTCTTCTTTTTTGTGTGTAGTTTCATAGCAGCTACTAAAATTAAACACAATCAGATGACAGTTTCTTTTTCTGCTGATTTAGCATTGATGTTTTGGTGAATCAATCCATCAAGTTTTCTTGTGTTATGGCACAAATATGATTGTAGTAAACCTAATTTGACAGAATGGAGTGAGAGCTCTAATGCTGGATACTTATGATTTTAAAGGGGATGTTTGGCTGTGCCATTCTGATGGAGGCAAATGCTATGATACAACAGCCTTTGTGAGTAAGCTATGTACTTCTTTTATTTTCTATTGGAATGACATATTATTATTTTCTTCTAAACATACTTATTTAATCAGAAGACTTCTTGTTGCTTTTTTTTTAAAGGATACTGTTATGGGTGATTTGTCGATGTGCAGTTAAACCGATTGCTTTATGTTGTTTCTTCTTTTTTTTTTTCTTTTGGAAAATATTCGGTAGTTCGGTTTTCTTTTTATGCTTTTCATTTCTTGTACCTATTTTGACCTGCAGGAACCACTAATAGATACATTGAAGGAGATAGAGGCATTCTTATCAGCAAACCCGACTGAAATCGTCACAGTTATTCTAGAAGACTACGTCAAGGCTCCAAACGGGCTATCAAAAGTATTCAACAGATCAGGGCTGATGAAATACTGGTTTCCAGTCTCCAACATGCCCAAGAATGGGGGAGATTGGCCAAGGGTCAGCGACATGGTTGCCCGAAACCACCGGTTGATTGTCTTTACTTCAGCCAAGTCGAAAGAGCAGTCCGAAGGGATCGCGTATCAGTGGAAATATATGGTTGAGAACCAATGTAAGTTAACATATTGCCCCCACCCCCAACTTACCCACTAATTAGCTGGAATTTCTATAAAGGTATTTTGTTTCAGAACAGCATGGGGGATGCTTTATATAATAAAAAGGAGAGACTTTTTTTTTATTGGAAAATTTTGGACAAATCACATGCTAAAGTTAGCTAAACAAATAAAAAATAAAATAAAACACCATGCCGCATTACGTTATACTGTCGGGACTACATCGTGCCAGCATCAGGTTTAACACAAAAGTACCATACATATTCCATGATCCATACCCACACTGTTTGTAATTTCTGTGCATAATCTTTAAACTTTTGAGCTAGAATAATTGGCCTTGGTTTTTGTTTTAGACGGAGATGATGGTATGGACAAAGGAAAGTGCTCCAACCGAGCGGAGTCTACAGCGCTCAATGACCGAACAAAATCTCTTGTGCTGGTAAACTATTTCCCAAGTGTTTCCGTGAGATTGACCTCATGCTTGCAAAACTCAATGGGGCTGAATGACATGCTCAAAACTTGCTATGACAGTGCCGGCCAAAGGTGGGCCAACTTCCTCGCCGTCAACTATTACAAGGTGAGATCAATCCTCCACAAGTAATTAAACTTCTTATGTTAATGCGGTAGCTTATGTTTCCATTAGTATCTCTTTGTTAATGTGGTAACTTACTGATAAGCAGTCTACTGTCTACAATAGTAGTGTTGCGAGTAACTTGATGTATTGGTTCCCGAACTGGTAAATTGGGGTTAAATCTTTTTAATGGAAATATTGATTGAATTGATGCAGAGGAGCGATGGAGGAGGTGCGCTTGCATCGACAGATTTGCTAAACGGAAGGCTTCTGTGTGGTTGCGATGATGTACATTCTTGCTCGGTACAGATTTTCTGAACTCCTTTACTTAATTGTGGTACTTGTATATGAATGAATTTTAGGAGTTGTTCTGCTATGGATGGATTAAGCAACATTTCATTTTGAATCGAGCGGTTCTTATCAAACATTTTTATTTAATTTGTATCTAAAAGACATATCATGACCATCTAATTATAAAAATTGAATGACCCATGTTTCATCCAATCCAAAGCAGAATTAGCCAAATTTTTTAGTAATTTTTTTTTTTACCAGTACTTGGTACCTTTGTAGATCTGTACTACTGGAATGGGGTAACTAGCCCATGCATTGGATGGTGGTCGCCAAATAGATGTCACACTGTTTATTTTAGTACAACCCTTAGTAATATATTGTGTGGCTGCTTTACATCCATTAAAAATTTGCATACTTGCATTAACATTCTTTTTAATGTTGCAGCCTCAATCAGCCTCCGGGTCATGTTCTCGATGACAGCCATGGAAGCGTAATTAACAAAACCAAGAAATAAGTTTCATATTCATACCAAAACCTGTAAATAGTTGTTGAATAAAATCAAGCAGGTTATAAGAACCGGCTTTTGGTCTAATGGCTAAGGGCAACGCTCTTCGTATGGAAGTCGCGGGTTCAAAATCTGGATGAGGTTTCTTATATAGACATTTAAATTTGAGTGCTTTGACCCTCATCTTTATCTCAAAAAAGAAAAAAAAAAGCAAGCAGGTTATGTTTGGATGTTCAAATATACGAGTCCGAATCTGACCCTATTTGTCCAATATGGACAGTTAGATTAAAATGGACGGGCCCGATCGATTCAATGAGGAATATAGGGGCTTTTTTATAATTAATTCCGTTGATTTTGATCCAACGGTCCAGATTTGGATAGCGGGCAGATTTGAATCCCAAATATATATAGTAAAGGGCTAACAACGGGCCAACATTGTACAGCCCATGAGTGAACCCATCTGAAGTTCTGCTCGTTCTTTAATTTCATGGGCCGGAGGGACCAGACATGTATCTTATGTATTCAGAATCTCAGAGGCTGGTAGTAATTGTGATCATCCTGATTCTGCTTGTATTTATGTTACTTTAGTTGATTAACTTAACATTCAAAATTATATCATTTGTTATTGATTAGCCCTACGTGTGATATGTATGGACATATGGTGTCCAAATAGTCGACCCGAACCGCTCAATGTGATATGCATATCACGGTTTTCATTTAATTCATAAAAATAAATTTTTGTGCATTATTGAGAATGTTTCTGTCTTTATTCTGCCTATATTGCAGATGATATGTCACAATTCAGAAGGTATATTATATCCAAGTAATATTGAGTCCATATATAACTAATGACACTTAATGAATCACAGGAAAATACATATTACTAAAGCTACATATAATTTACAATGAACAACACTAAATCTCATAAAATTTAAAAATAATTATCTAGTTTAATAACTAGTTGCAATTTTCCAGCTCAAACAAATCAGAGCTGGAATCACTTGAACTGTCATCATCATCATCATCATTTTTCTTTTTGTTTTCAGATAACCCCCTATCATCACTGAGTGAAACTTTGCAGTAATGCCCTTCATAATTTGCGGAATTATTCAGAACCCATTTCTTTCCCACAACTCTGATGCCATCCAGTCTTCTGTCCCTCCAGATCTCTGTAGCAAATCCATTATTTGTTTTGGTGCTTGAATTGTATGATTTAGAGTTACCAGGTGCAGCTGGGCTCACCAATTGTTTGTGCTTGTTCCTCTTAGAGTTCAACTGGCTGAACAAAAAGTTGAAGAGTATAGACAATCTTACACTTGAAGAAGTTGGCTTTTTTGCTTTGGTGATTTTATTCTGATCAGATTTTTGGAGTATTAATCTGGATTCACACCTGGGTTGAGTGTCAACAGTAGAATATTTCCGGGAAAATACGCCATGTATTTCATGGCCCGAGAGGTACCGAGCTGCATCAAAAACGCCGATTTCACCTGAATCATCATGGTGAGGATCCATAATCTTATATGTTTTGTTGTGTCAATGTGTGAAGGGAGAAAAGAGAGGGTGGATAGTATAGAAACATGACACTCATTTTGTGATTCTGTTTTTATAGGCAAATTGATTAAACACATTGGATAATAACTAACAGTGGATGGTGCTATCCTCTCCTTTCATTCATTTGGATTTTAGATCACTGAAGGGACCACAATGTCAATCCATATTTGTGGATTCATGTTTGTTCCTGTTTAGAAACTGTCTTGTTTTGCCAGTCATATTTTCTGTGGTCTTTTTTTATTAGCAATCCACATATATACCTACTTTTTAGTTGGATAATTAGTATTATAGTATATTCCAAGTGATTAAATATTTTTTTTATTTGCTTATGATAGTGAAAGTCCAATTGCCTCTCACCATTCTCTTCTTATGATATTATATATATGTGCTACTTTGCCTATCGAGTTAATTATGTATATATTAGTTAAAGTTTTGTGTACAGTACAATTTTTTTTTTTAAATTAAGGCTTCATATGTTCAAATGGCGTATTAATTAATTAGCTCGTGTGATAGCTGATAGCTAATTAGGATGATGTCTACGATAATCTGAATGCCACACATCTTGAAATGATATCTACCTCTCATTTAATATGTAGGGCGAAGATGGGAAGTTTCTCTGTTCTTCAACAGCATTTGAAATTATGATTTCATATACTTACATAGTCTATAATAATAATTAAGGAATAGTCATTAGTCATTAATCACAACTCAAAAGATGTTCTGCACAGTTGCAGTACACTTGCACTGATCCAAGTAGAAGGAAGGAGCTTCTGGTTTAGGACGCGCAAATGCATCCGACGCCACAAGGCGTATGTAAATCTATATCTATATCTATACTCTTTTAAAAAGAGTATAAAGATTTGACCCTCCATTATAGTCATAGTCTTACTTCTATTTTAATCAGCGTCCATCCAATAATCAAAGGATGAGATCGCGTCCATTTTCTATTCTACTCCTCTCCATTTATGCCTCAGCACAAACCAAAGTGTAAGGACTTGACCCTCCATTATGATCATAGTCTTACTTCTATTTTAATCAGCGTCCATCCAATAATCAAAGGATGAGATCGCATCCATTTCCTATTCTACTCCTCTCCATTTATGCCTCAGCACAAACCAAAGTGGTGAAGTTTTGACTGACCTTTTCACTCTGCTAAAGTCACTGACTCATCTCTTATCTTCGATTCTTTTACCCCATTTAGCTTTAATGAAATTAAAGTTGCCCGCAACAGCGTGCGGGTACGCTTCTAGCATAGATAAAATTTGGAGGCTTGGACCTCCATCTTTTTGTCAAAAGAAAAAAAGAAGGGACAAATGCAATGCAGGAATAATCAACTCCAGAGGAAGGGATCATGACCAAGACGGCATGAATATTTTGCGAAATGGGAGAAGGGGCGTTCCGATTTAAAATTTGATGAGATCAACAAGTTATCGGATTGTAAGATATAACCCAGTTTTGAACCTGTTAACCTTTCTAAACCCTTCAATTCGTCTGTCACCACTTACCAGTGACCAGCCCGTACTCTCGCTCGCCTCCGTTTATCTCGCCCAACCTCTTCCGTCTCTCTGATTTCTACCATGGATTACTCAAAGGAAAGCAAGGACGGGGAACTCAGTAGTGCCATGGATTGCGATCTCACTTTGCTGCCTTCTCCTTTTTCCACTCAAGTGGTGGGTTTCAGTTCTGACTTAAGGAGTCTAATTGGAGCAAAAGAAGGCATGGAAGTGTCACAAAATAGGCGTGCGCTTGGGGAAGAGATTGCCGGTTCCATCGATCTGGCAAGGAGAAGGAGGAGGATAGACGATCCGAGTTGGAGACAGGAGAGAGCCCAGCTCCCCCAGCAGATGGTGAATCGGCATGGGAGCAATAGAGAAGAAGAGGTCTCATTGGTCTAAATTGGTTATCGGATCTAAAATTATTAAATTGAATTTGTTTGGGGGGCGCTCCGTTGATCAAATCACGATTGATCTAATCGGACGGTTCAAACAGCCCATCGGACAGAGTCTGGTCCGATGGGCATCGGAACACCCCTTCTCCCTTTGCGAAATATATATGTGAATGGTTTTTGCCTACATGTTATTGAAAGGGAAAAAAAATGTTCTAAATTTGTTACGTGCCTCCACTGGTTTCTATATGAACAAAATTGGAACTCAATCATCTAATTTATAATTTTTACATTAAATTCATCATCCGATTTCAATATCTGTATATATAAATATCGTGTTGCTATCAAAATAGAAAATTCAATATTCAAAACTTCATTTTTCTGAGTAATATTGAAATTCGGACATCAATTGGTGCAATATTCTACAAGGCCAAGGGAGATATTCTTCATTTTATGGAGAAGTAAATTAGTCAAATTAATATTTCTTTATTTGTCTTCAATAATATATTTGAGGCAGGTCAGAAAATATAATATAAAGTGGACCACATTTTTTTTTTGGAATTATGAATTTTGAAAATATCTACGAATCATTGACGATGTTCTCAATTCTCACTTATATTTTTGTAGCACTTAATTCTTGTCTTCAATGTTATCAACATTTGCACAACAAAGTCGTCTTCAGTGTCTCAAACTCCCAATACCGTTCATTTCTTCTTCTAAGAATAAAAAGCACAATTAACTGGTATGTTTGGTTTTCGTGAATACATATATATATATTGATCCCATGATGTGATCTCATGAACTAATTTGTACGAACCAAAAATGTTCATAGCTGGTTGTGAGAACGTACGGACAACAATTTAATTAGTAGTATTACGGAAAAAAAATAATTTATGAGAGTTGAGAACCGGCATTAGTTTAGTGGTAATTGGTAAGCAAAATATTTTGTTCGGAGGTTCCTCAAGAGTTGGAATTCGAAGAAAATTTTATTGATTTGTCATTGAATGAAATTGCAAGTGGAGGAAATATTATGTATTTTCGTAATTCTTATATTATTACTTCACTTGCATCTTTCAAACAGAGAGGAATATTTTTCTTTACCATTGGTTAATTTGGAGAAATTTGTAATTCTGAGGATAAAACCGTTGGAATTAACAAATCGGTCCAGATACACAGATATCAAAAAGGATACCAAAACAGATACCAGTTATAATGTATTATATATCCAAATTGAAACATTAACAAATTATCTTGAAACAATTAATGTATTAACTTGAAACATTGTAGTATTAAGTTGAATAACACAAATCATAAATTAAATCATCTACTTGAATCATTACGAAATCACATAAATATTACCTTAAAGTTGTTGAGAGAACGTATGGGAGCAAGATGGAGTGAAAGAGCAACAAAAGAGAAAATTATATTATTTGTGTTTCATTTTAATCTCATTAAGTTTCAGATTAACTTTATAGATGTTTCATTTTGATCGCAACATGTTGCAGATTAATGTTAAATTAACTTTGTATGGTGGTATCTTCGACGGTATCTTTTACGGTATCCCATAGCATTTTCCTTAATCAATTTACCCCGGTTGCTATGAAAAAGGAAAAGAGATAATCTCTTTGTCCCCCATCATTTGTCCCCCTTAAACGTCCCCCATCCGTTTCTGCTGAAACCGGTATGAATACCAGTTGGCAAGTGGTATGAATACCACGATACATTCAGTATGAACACCCTCTGAGAGCTCTATGGACAATGCAAATTGGGAGAAAATTTTTTTGGCATATTTTCCATGTGCAAAAATAAATTAAGTACGTGCTTAATTCAATTTCAGCACGTAATGAAAATCGGAGCGCGCGCGGGTGTTTATACTGCTTATTCGCGGGTGTACATATCAAATGGTCTTGGGTGTTCATAGTTAACGTGGACGGGAGTTGGCATATTTTCCACATGCAAAAATAAATTAAGCACGTGCTTAATTCAATTTCAGCACGTGATGAAAATCGGAGCGCGCTCGGATGTTCATACTGCTTATTGGCGGGTGTTCATATCCAATAGTCTTCGGTGTTCATAGTTGACATGGACGAGAATATGCGCGCGGGGAACACTTAAGGGGGATTTTTTGTGGGGGACAGTTAGCATCCCTCAAAGGAAAATTAGCTTGGTTTCCTCGAATTAAAAAAAAAAAATGTTAGCTGGGAGCCTGGGACATGGAGTCGAAAATAGGAGTGGCAAAAAAACTCATGGCTCATGGCTCGCTCGTTATTGGCTCGTTCGTTAAGCTTGTTAAGCTAATGAGCCGAGCTTGAGCTTGGCATGGCTCGGCTCGTTAAACTCGTTTGGCTCGATAAGTTATTACTAATTGCAATTTGTACTGCTTTTATCGTAAATTATTAATATATATTATACAACATATGGTCAAATATATATGAAATTGTTATATAAAATGTGTATGAATATATATTTATTAGTCCTTTTATATTAATTTTTATATAAATTTTGATATAACATACTTAAAATTTTATTATTAAAAAATAAACGAGCTTAACAAGCCAACTCAGTCAGCTCGTTAATTAAACAAGCTTAACGAGCCAGCTCGGTCAGCTCGTTAATTAGCTCGAGCTTGTGTTTTTGGCTGGCTCGTTTACACCCCTACTCGAAAAGTACCGAACACGACACACCATAGCTTATTGGGCTTTTAGTTATTTATTTTGGTCCGAATAACTTCTAAAGTCACTAAAGCACAACCGCGATTGAAGCCCAATTAAGCCCACAACTGTAATTGCAACTCTTCATTATGTTAACAACAAAGGAATAACTCTTGATTTAACATCAGTAGAACAATTATGGGATAGTATTTCTGGTTTAAATCAAGATGATAAGCTTTATTGTCAAACAATTTTTGTGGTTGTATGTTGGAAGATTTGGTTATATCGCAATAAACTAGTATTTCAAGGTAATATAACATATAATTTTACAAACATATATATTGTTTCGGGGACATATTACGGTGCTTTGCAAAGTTAGAGCTTTTTTTGCTTTGCGTTTTCAAAATCTTACAAACGAAACTCGAACGTCAAATCTAATTGAACCAATACATTCGAAACATTGAAATATGATGGGATACCAAATTTTACTATTTTTAGAATTTTCTAACTATTTTTTAAGATTTTTAGAAAGATGACCCAAAAATAATGATGGCAAAAAGTGTCAATCTTCAAAAATCCAAAAAAATAGCTAAAAAATTTGAAAAATTATAAAATTTTATATTTTGCATGTTTTCAATATATAGATTGTGTTTAGCAAATTAGATTGGCCATTTGACTTTTGGAGAATGGGATTTGAACGCAAAACAAAAAACACCCCAACTTTACAAAGCACCGTAATTATATTATATTGTTTGGTATATTTGGCTTATATAATTACTGGCCAGAGGTGCAAGACTGGATATAGAAAGTCTCCTTACCCAAGAGCTCATTGTTATATCTGACTCAAGAGGATGAGGAGGGGCAGACTTGAGAAGATTGTTGTTGCTGTTGACTTTGCAAGTGCTATAAGATTTTAGTTACTTTTGTGTAGTATGTGTTTGTTGTGAACAGGAAATTCATTCCTGTGTGAATTCTTTTTGTTGCTAAGTTAGACCTTTGTAGGTAATGCAACTTTAGAGCAAGATATGCTCTAATTTGCATTAATTTTGATTACTATTTTTTAACCCTTCCACGGGGGGGGGGGGGGGGATATATGAAATTTACTGGGTCAAAAAAAAGAAAAGAAGAATCTCTCCAAGTTCCAACGTGTTGTCATATGGTTTCACTTTCACTCTTTCAGCAACATGAACTAGTTTATACTTTATACTGAGCAAAATATCTGGAGTGCCGGGGAAACTGGGAAAGGGAGATCATTCAACGGATGTCCGAGTAGAAAATGCACTCAGATTTTAAGACCATACATCCTTTTATAGTTATATTAATTTGGGATGAGGATGCTACAGTGTTATGAACAGTATAATGAACAGTAGATTTTTTTTTTTTTAAAGATCCTTCAAGTTTTCAATAGTACCTTACCTTGAGTAGTTGAAGAGAATAATCTAGAATTAGAAGGTATTATTATTGATGTTGGAATGTAAAAAAAAATATACAAAATATAAACTACAATATCAACTAAAAGGTTTAAACTATGAAAAGAAATTGGTTGACAATAGTTATCTTGACAATAGATTTTTTTTTTTTCAGAAATATGAAAAATTGTGCAAATATATTATTTGACTTATAAATTGATAGTATCTCGAGTTTCAATAAATTACTCTTTGATAGCTTATCAAAATTTTGTAAACTTTTCAACCATTGCAAATTAATGAAATATTAATATGCTATTAAATAACACTTAAATTAAATATAATTAAAATATAGCCAATGTATAAGGTTAAAAGTACATGTATATTTTTTTTTTCATTTTTAAGATTTTTAACAATATTTTAAAACTTTTTCCAAGATCCATTGTCAAATTTGTCAAGATAACCATCATCAATCAATCTTCTTTTCAACTATTGATTTAAACTTCCTTTTGTAAACTTCAATAATTGTTTTCAAAAATATTAAATGTGTTGTAAATAACTTTATCCTTAAGCAACAATATTTGCCGAAGATAAAGATGTCTAAAGAAGCAATATTTACGTTTTTTTTTAAAATAAAATATTTAACATCTTGGACAAAAGAAATTACAAGTGTAAGTTTGTGGAGTTCATCAAAAGATTAACACAAAATAAGGTTCTAATTTAAGATACAAGCACATACCATGAAAATTTGATGGGCTTTAAACCATATGTCTTCTAAAATTATTATTTGCAGTCATTTTAGAAGATTAAAAAGAAATAATATCCAATGAGATTTTCATAAAAAAATTATAAATCCAATAACAAAAATCTATAACAATCCAACTATGTCTTAAAATACTCACCTTTCAGAAAAAATAATACAATTATAAGAAAAAACTTCAAGAAATTATGTTTATTATTATCTCCTCCACTTTTTATTATTTGTATTATTTTTATTAGAGAGATGCTTATGACTTCAGTTCTCTCTCAATTCTAAATAATATAAGCGAAGTACGCTATAAGAAAGATAATATAAGCTCTGAATATAGTAACTTATATAATATGAAAATTTCTTCATAATTTATATATTGTTTTTCTTCATAGTTCATTCTTTTTAGTTTTTATTTCTGTTTAAAGATTTGAGATTACATTTCAGTTTATTTTTTTTTTATAAAAAAATATGAATCTACCACCGAAGCAACGCGAGGCACATATCTAGTGATACTTATGTGGCATGGACACGGCATTTTCAAAAAATAGGGGACACTATACGGCTTGGACACGACAATTAATGACAAAATTTGTATACATTGGGTGCGTCTGGATGGTGTAAGGAGTAGTACAAGATTAGTGATATTTGGGTTAGTGATTGAGAGTAGTGTAAAGTTAGTACTAGCTCGGGATACGTATGAGTAGAACTAACATTTTCCAATTCCGGTTAGTAAAATGTTGTTTGGATGGTAAATTTAGAGTAGTGATAGAGAGTGTGAATATAATATTAGAATATTTTATTTATTTTCCCAACTAACTTCATTAGTTGATCATGGCGTGTTACATGTATATGGAATATATACTTACGAAATAGAAAAATTAACCAAATCGATCACACACATCACAGTAACTATACTTGCACATATCTAGCAATACGCTATCATGCAGTGAACGAACAACAGTTCTACCATATATTGACTGCCCTTTCCCTAAGCCATAAACACGAGGCAACCCAGTTCTGCAATTTTTCATGTTTCAATTCGTACCGGCAATTTGTGCTATCAGTTGCTTAGATTCCAAAACGAGCTATTTGGTAAAGATGAAGATCACTTTTGAATTCTGATGACATGCTTCAAGGAAGCCCAGATTGGGACGACTACCTTTCCCACTTCGTCTATTCGTGCCGTTGTGCAGCCTGTTCTAACTGTGACAACATTCTTCGTTCTCGACAAGCCCCTGGCACAACAATGGCGCGCACCCTCTTCACACCTCGACAACCCATCAAGACAGATCTCTATCTACTGCTTGTTCCATGGAGATAACTCTATTGCAACTGATTTCATCAATTTCGCAGCATATTGCTACAGATTTGAGATAAGAGGATCTGCTGACTTTTTCCTTCAAAAGGGGGCTGCTCTGGAGGAGAGGAGAGAAAGTCAGGAGGAGAACAAATAAATATTGAACGGTTAGACTTTTTTAATATTATTGCTAACCTCAGAGTGGCCTTTTCCGCTAAACCAACATTGGTATGGTTTAGCAAAGCAGCGCTAACCGGGGCTAATCCTAAGTTGCTGATCTATGTTTGGATGACATCCTAGCTTAAGTGAATTCACATCCCCTGGAATACTCCACGGGGTGGAGTACTGCCCAAAACGAAAAACCCCTCTATAAATTCACTCGACACGAGAATTGAGGCTGTCCGTATTTCTTTTTTATGTGTAATATCTGACCACTCTATGATATGGAGTGACTGACCATTCCAGAGGATATGGATCCAGCTCAAGTTAGTAACGCTACTTTCAGAGTAGCACTAAACTTGACGATCCAAACACACCCATTGTGATTTGTAAATATGTGAAGTTCAAATCCCACTCCCACATATCCATCAGGTTTTTCCTTCTATATTTGCCCAGCACGTGACTACTAGTCTACATCCTGTGCAGCTAGTTCATGTATCCAAATTGTACCCTGTGGCCTATTTAAGAAAAAAACAGAATGCGCTTTCATTCTATGTGAAGTGTCCCTTGCCGTGTCGAATGAGTGTCCCCAATGTGTCCGTGCTTTGACTGTGTCGCGTGTCGGCATTGACCGTGTCAACCCCGTGTCACCGCGTGTCGTACAAGTGTCCGTGTCGGACACATGTCGGACTCCGACACGCCTTGCTATTGGGAGTGTCCGTGCTACATAGCATGATACATTCACATCCAGCCCAAAGTAGGGCAATTATCACCGTACGTATAATTTTCTTTACCCATTTGAGATGCCATGGGACTATGGGAGCAAAAACACTGTAGTACTCTCTTTCTGTTCCATCTTTAGATGACAGTGGTAATTAAGTAAGTTGGCAAACAAGTTTACAATGCCCGTGTATTTGCAACACCAACACGACACGTCCAGCTCCATGATCCATCATTGCAAGTTATTTTTTGTTTTGCAACTTGGCAACGGCCCACTCATCTCATTATTCATTGTAAGCTAGCCTTATAAAAGACCTTCTGAGTTCCAAATGACAAAAAGGAAAAGAATATGTGCACTGATGACGTGATGATAGTCCCACATTTGCACAAAGACACAGCTGTGTCTGTGTGCCTCTGAGAATCTGAAGTTCTGGACCACCTACGCACTAAAATATAGGAAAGCATTGCCTGGCCCTGGGTGGCTAAGTCTATAGTTGGGGCTGGGCATCTTCATCACATTCATCACTAGCTAAGTGGGTGGTGCTTGGGACAGTGTCCAAATTACTTTGAAACATCTTTTGTGTCCAAATCTGATCAAAATGCTCCTCTGATAAAAGTAAAATGTATTATTGATCATAGAGGTATTTTGGTCAGATTTGAGTACAAAAGCTGTTCCAAAGTAATTTGGATGCTGCCCCAAGCAACACCCTAGCTAAGTAGCTATAGACGTTGGTTCTTACATAATAACTGCAAATCTAATTTAAAGATACTAATTTTATTATAACATATTGTTAAGAGTAATATAATTATGGACAATTTTACAAACTATCCCACCTTTTTAAATCATCAAACAAAATACCCTTCTTCTAAATTATTAACAAAATATCTTTATGGGACCATACAGAAACAGTACTCATCCCTTTATACTCTCTTTTCCCTTCCCTCTCATTACTTCCAACCATTCCAACATTTACTCATTAAAATTTTTACATTCTTGTAACATTTAAATAATGTGTAATAATCTTAGAGAATCAATTATATGAATATTTAAATAATGTTCATTGAATTAATTGTATGCCAATATTAACTTTTGAAAAGGATCCCATTATTGATATTTATTGCACATCATATTTATTTTTCTTAGCACATATTCATGGTAAAAAATTTAACCTTGGTAGATTTGATATAATAATATATATGTAAATAATGTTTAAGAATTTTAATGGATAAATATTTAATGGTTGGAAGTAAAAGGAAGGGAGGGGAAAGAAGAGTAAAATAATGAGTGTTACTGAAAGCTAACAAATATTTAACTCCGCGGCTACGAAAAGCTAACAACGAGAGCTATCTGAAGAAAATATCAAAAAATAATAATTTAGGCCGGTTCCTGGGGACCCAATCTGATAAAAGTAGGCCAGTTTCTGATGCTTTTGCAAGGCCGGGTTTGGGAACCCTGATTTACTATTATTGAAAATAAGTTTTTTTATTTTGTATTTTAAAATTTGATTTTTTTATTTTTTATATTAAAAATTGGTCGATACAGAACCATTTTTTTTTTTTGAAAATTAAATTATATGTTTTTATTTTTTTAGCAATGACTATAAAATAATGATAATCAATATTTACATATAATCTTAAAAAATATTCATGCCCAACTGGTTCTTTTGCATTGCATCATATATCTCTAAAAAAAGTACTATTTAGAGCAAATTAAAATGTATTATGCTGCATGCTGATCTCAAAATTGCAGATAAGCAATTAAATATGCAGTAAGTTGATAAGCAAAAGTAAAAAAAAAAATACAAAACTAAAAATAATTTTATTCCATTTCTAGAATAACTCTAATTTGGCTTAATTTTAAATATGGAAAATGCTATGGGGATACTGCAAAAGATACCGTCGGTGATACCTCCATACAAAGTTAATTTAACATTAATATGCAACATGTTGCGATCAAAATGAAATATCTATAAAGTTAATCTGAAACTTAATGAGATTAAAATGAAACACAAATGATATATTTTTCTCTTTTGTTGCTCTTTCACTCCATCTTGCTCCCATACGTTCTCTCAACAACTTTAAGGTAATATTGATGTGATTTAGTTATGATTCAAGTAGATTTAATTTATGATTTGTGTTATTCAACTTAATACTACAATGTTTCAAGTTAATACGTTAATTGTTTCAAGATAATTTGTTAATGTTTTAATTTAGATATATTTTACATTATAACTGGCATCTGTTTTGGTATCTTTTTTGGTATCTGTATATCTGGACCGTTTAAATATATATCTATAGCTTTTAACTAAGACAAATAAACTCGGGGATGGAGCTCATTATACATCAATGCAATTAATTGAAAATATAGGGTCGGATTTGCAAAGCCTAAAAATCCATCACCATTAAACACCAAATAGGAATCTGTCAAAGGTTGACCAATCAAACATATCACATACCAGTATGAACAGTATATCACATACACAGACTGCCTCTCCATTAAAAGCGCAAATTAAATTTCCTTACATAGTAACTCGCTGCAGCCCAGATCTCACCCCAGAACAGAACCCCAAAGATTTCCATTTCCAGCCCCAAAAGGCCAAACCTCAAAAGCCAGCCAAGATCTCATTTCTAAAGACTATACACACAGTTACGCACAACACTACATTGGTGATTGGTCCCCAAAAGACACAGAGAACCGGACCCATATTCTCAAAAAAAAAAAAAAAAAAAAAAACCGGGACCCATGAAAGAGGCTTTTCAAGCAGTCATAACTCGAAACGTACCCCCCTGGTCCCTGCCACCCAATATAAAATCGACAACGAGGGTCCGAAACCGCTCTGGTTTTGCAAACCCGCTTTTTCCCCCCATCCAAACCGGCTTTTCCTCTTCTGTCTTCAAGTACACGAACAAACCCGGTCTAAAGGTTAGAATCTGTCTGGGTCCCACATTTCAGTGTCTGGACGGCTGAACACCTGGTGCAGGGAAGGCGTTGCTGGGTTGCTGATTTTAACCTCTCGTTTCCTTTCCAAATCAAGAAGAATTGCCTGAAAATAGCACTTCTTCTTTTGTTTGTTCATGTCTCTCTTTTCCTCATTCTACAATTGCATTCTTCTTGCTTGAGGCATTGGTGAGATTAAGAGGGGAGGGGATAGGAGGATAGCAATGGGGAGAGGGCCGGTGCAGCTGAAGAGAATAGAGAACAAGATCAACCGGCAGGTCACGTTCTCTAAGAGGAGGAACGGGCTGCTGAAGAAGGCGCATGAGATCTCCGTCCTCTGCGACGCCGATGTCGCGCTCATCGTCTTCTCCTCCAAGGGAAAGCTTTACGAGTACTCGTCCAACGGCAGGTGTGCATGCTTGATCAATTAATTCTGTTCTTGATTAATTTCTTCAATAAATTGTTGGGCTTTTTAGGTTTGTTTTGATGCAATGCAAGTATGGTTGAATATCATATATATTGTTGTAGTTAATTAATCAAGGGCTGTTGTTTTTATATATGCATTGGTTATTTTGGGAATTTTTACTTTTTATATATGAACAAGATTTGATCTTGGTTCGCAGAAATTACTAAATATGAAATTATGTGAGATTAACATGTGTGGTTAGTTAATTCTGTAGCTCTATTTCATGCTAAAATCCTGATTATAATCTAAAACTAACACATAATTGTACAAGGAAAGAAGCACATTGTTTGCCTCACTGTGTTTTTCTTTTCTTTTCTTATGTTTAATGTTTTTTTTTTATTATTTTTACATGATGACACTGTTTGCATACCTCTCTCTCAATAATAATTGTTGCATTTCTATGAACATCATATAAAGCTGCTTGCTATTTCGAACTGTGCATCACCTTTTTTTGCTTTGACCTCAATTGAATTTTCGTTTGTTGTTCATTTGCCTTGTTCCTACATACTATTTCAAATCTTCAATCAAGCCACTCCTTAATCTCATCCTGTTCCTATATAAGAACTTAGAGGCCTTTTGATATCTCTGACTATTCATACATATATGTGTTAACAAATTTGAACAATGCTCCTGCAAATGTATCTCTCTATTTTGTAAATTCTTGTGCAAAACAGTATGTTCACTTGTTCATTTTTTTTTTAATTTTAATGTCAAATGCATTTTCTTCCCATAATTAAGTATATTGAACTCTGGTTAGTTTTTACTTGGTGGCAATTCCCTGGTCCTTGTTCCTATTCAATGTTCCTTGTTTGATTTGGAAATTTGATCGAGCTTGAGATTAAATGCTTCTATTGATAAGCTATGTTTGGCTATCATTGATCGATTGTTTCCATTGACTAATGTGCTATGTACTCATCTTGGTCTCTTGTTTGTGCAAATTTTCCGGCCAATGCTCTGTGATATAGTGGCAGTTTTCGCTATGTACTGATGTCTTCCGCAAGTTCGTATATCCAGTTTGTTCTGCGAATCGACATATATAAATTAATAGTATAAGACATGTGATACAGCCATATAACTTAATGTGAGTTTTTAGCCATAGTTTTTTGTTCAACTAAATTTCTATAGGTGGTTTGGCGGTTTATATATTTATAATATGTATAATTCATTGTGAGAATCACCTTTTTGATTCATACCACTTTGTGTGTGTCCAAAAAAACTTGTATAACACAAAATATTGTGAAATTTATCTTATAGCATCATTGAAGATAAGATGCCCTGATTTTCACTCAATCAGTTTCGTTCTGCAGACATAGAATTTGATGACTCATTATAGATTATATTGTTAGAAGGGACTTCCCAAGTATGTTATATCTTTAAGCTGAACAATAAGTTAATTTTCAGAATTGGTTCTACAACACAAGTTATTCTTTCTAAAAAAAGATCGTTCTATTGGAATCCTGAAGTCTCATGCATACACATATTAATATTCTCATATGTATTTTCCAAAAGAAGAATATTGGGTGTCCTTCCCCATTTTGCTCCATCAGTGGTCCTAACCATCTATATATCACCAGTAAGGCGTTATGCCTGTAATGCTATAACATAATTGCTCCCAATTTCTGCTTGTGTCATGTACACAAGACATGAATGTGTGTAATTATAAATCCGTATACATCAGCCTTTTCATGTAATTGTTCATAGAACTCCACTTTGAATAGGCATGAAATGTAGCTTGGGGATCCATCTAGAGGTTAAAGAGACTGCTCAGTGGTGTAAATAAACAAGTTGATACCATGTTTTCATGAGATTCACTTTTAGCTGTGACATCAAAACTTATATTAGGAACAATTTCTCATTACCGGCTCTTCTTCAACCATTGTTCTTAGTTACCCAAGCAGAGAAAAGAGCCTCTTCTTAGTTAACCTCAAAAAACACAAATTTGTATTAAATTGGTTAATTTTATAAGAAGTTTAAAAAGCACATCAAGATGTTTCCTTTTTTTTTTTTTAGAAGAAAAAAAAAATTCAGAGATGCTGAGAGCAGTAAACGTAAAGTGTGGAGTTTTTTCATTGCTTGGTGTATTGATATATGAGATATTTGCATGTTTAGACAACAACTTAACTTAATGACAACAGTAGACGATAATTTTGCTCTACCTGTTTCAATTTGTGCAGAATGGAAAAGATTATTGCAAAGTTCCGGCAGTACTCCCTGGATGAGAAGGCAGCGTCAGAAATAGACTCTGTATCTCAGGTACTTTCTGCACATATGGCAAAAGGCATTTTGCTAGTTTCAAGATCAGAATTTAACTACATTGCAAATTATTTTTGTTGGCTTTAACTATTAATAATTTAAACCTTAAGATTAAATGCCGGTGTATTTGGGTTTAAATTATTTCAGGATTAAATATTCTGAACATATTTTTTTAAAATGAGAACACATATATAGGTTACGGTATGGAAATGATAACACAATTTAATTAAAAATCTTTTTATGCTGATTGAAAAATAATAAGGATGCACTTCTATGTATGGTGTTAGTGAACCAAAAATGGTCTTTAGTGAATACAACTTTTATACATGTCCATTTTAAATATTTTAATTAGTTGGAAATTTATTGTTTCCTGGACATTGCCCTGTTGGGACCAAAAAAATTATAGAACTTTTTAAAAATTTCTTTGTGCTTATTTTTCACCATTTTTAAAATTTTATAACTTCAACACTTGTGTTACCATGTCAAATCATTTTACTTTATATGGAGTATACACACTTTTTTATTAAAAAATATATATAAAGTGATAGGCTATGATATTTTTCATCTTGAAAAATATTATATAGATGCTGTCCTTCATACTGTCATCCATACCAAACTTCATCATATATGTTAGATGGGTTTTCATTCATAATATAGACATGTAATCATGCATTTTAAATACTGATAAGTTCAATAACAACAACTTACACAAACTAAGTTGGATAATAAATTCATTAATATGAATTATAGCTCATTTGATGTGCATGACAAGTTCGTATTATGTCAAGCACCAGCCCAAAAACTAGCTTATGTCAGTTATGAGTTTTTAATTCTATTTAATTGGGTACCATTCAGAACATTCTAATAGAGAATTTAAGAGACAGATGGTTGGAATTCACCATGAAGAAAGGAATGATACCAACAGCTAAAACTTATTTAAAAAAAAAAAAGAATTAACTTCCAATTTTATGTCCATCATTTCATTCTCTTCTATTAGCAGTGCATGTTTTATGCGACTACCTTTGCTCAATTTTATGCGACTACCTATGCTTACATTTTGTGGTTAGTGATGCTAAAATTATTATGGTTTGTGGCTTTTCATGTAGGATGGTCTGAGAAATAATTGTGACATTATAAATTTGAAGATAGAAAATCTGAAGAGGAGGCAGAGGTGAGAAAGGTCCCATCATGATTACATATTATCAATCTGCCAGATACTGGTATGATCTCATGCATAACCAGATGCAAAAAGACTAAAAGCAGGACGTTCTTTTCCTGCTTTCAAGGAAGAACCCCTGATCATGCAATACTGGATTCAATATGATCAAAAAAAAAAAAACATTGAAGAAAAAAATAAGCAAATAAGAGTGTTCGTAAGAAGAGACCAAATTGATTTGATAATTGGTGACATGAGTATGACTGTTGCCAAATGATTTCAATATTTACTTATTCATTGTATTACCTATTGTACGTAGACATCTCATGGGAGAAGAACTGGAGTCCTTGACAGCAAAAGAACTGCAACATCTGGAGCAGCAACTGGAAGCTTCCTTAAAACAAATAAGAACTAGAAAGGTTGATATCAATTACATAATTACTTAATCTTTCATACATTATGCGGTAGAGTGGATGCCTAATATTTTTCTAATTTCATAATTATTATAATACCAACTATATTGTCTACACTATAATTTATTTGACTCTAACACCTTACAAATGTGGGTTAAGATGTGCAACAAATGTTCAGATAGCCCTTTGAAAACATAATAATTCCCCATAGTTTGTTTACACAGTGATAGGGAAATTTTCCCTCCAAGTAGGCAGCTCTGTAAATCTCTGCACCTTGGTTAGCTAAAGACAGATCAGTGGTAAACTGACACTGGTCAGGACTTATGTTTATACAGATTTTTGACATATGATTGGGACTGGGATGTCAAATGAGTTTAAATGTTGCAACCTTAAATGTTTGACTGGAAGGGGACTTACAGTTAATAATACCAACTTACCAAGGTTGATACCTTTCTCAAGTGATAAAGAATCCAGTGTAATTGAGATATATCTGTCAGCTATAGCATAAAGAATCAATTAGGTATGTATATAATATTCATCACCATATTTCAAAGTCACAAAAATTAATACTATCATTCATCCTTTGATGCAGAACCAACTTTATAACGACTGTATAGCAGAGCTCCATCAAAAGGCAAGTTACACACCAAGAAGAAATATCTGTACCGATGTACTGCTTGATAATACTTTTAAAAGTTGCAATATTGCAAATTTGCAACTAACAGGGGTGCAGAATCAACTAAACTGAAGGATAGTTCAATTATTGCAACTAAATTTAAGAATTTAATTTATTAACTTATTGGGGTGTAAAAACGAAGCACCATTTTTTCCAAGACAAAAAATGCTTGGCAATGCTCTCAACTTAAGCTGATAGATGCAAGATGTTGTAAAATGTAGTAACGTTATTGCCCAATTGATCCATTTTTTTTTTTCATTTTCATTTCATCGAGCTATAAGCTAAATTTTATGTATTTGATTGTACAGGAGAAATTGTTAAAGGAGGAGAACTCGTCACTCCAAAAGGTAACTAATTTATTCAAAATTTTGATCTAGGCAACTTAATATAAATGCAATATCAATCATGAGATATACCATGCAGAAATTTCATAACATATAAAGACTAGCCTTCCAAACATATTAACTTGTATTACTGTGTTAAATCTTGACAGCAAGTGCTCTTAAATCAAAACGTAAAGAAAATGCCTGCCCAGCCGATGTTGCCTGGCTCAGAGTCGCAAGCTATAACAAAACCTTCACCAACATCTTCGCTAAGGGTTACTGACCCATTAACAACTCTTAACATCGGGTAATTTTTTGTCACTTCTGTAACTGCTTTTTATGTTTATTGTGCACAATATATTTTACATGAAAATCATATGTTGAATGGTCGTATAACATATCTGATTTTCAAACTTTTACAACTTATGGCCAGCATAATTGTGTAAATATATTTCCTATGTAATTTCACATAGTATTCATGGTTAACTTGATATTACAAACTTTTTTCTCTGGGTTGATGAATCACAATTTCATGTCCTGAATTTCAACCAACTTAACTAATACTGAAATAATGACCACAACTGTAGAAGTACCAACCTAACTTGGAATAATACATTCTTGAGAACATAATATATTCTAATCTTTACACAAATATCCTCAACTTTGTCACTTCTCCCAAAATGCAGCCAACCCGGACTAGACCAATCCCAATCAAATGGCTTGAGTCTGCCTCCATGGATGTTAAAGCACCCTTCAGGTGGCCAGTGTCGGCTAAGTTCCAATGCTTAGTTTTCCTTCCAAAAAAGTTTGTTATATCTAATTCAGCATGGTTTCATTCAATTAGCATAACCGTGTCCAGCGGGAGGTTTTTTTTCAACCTTTGTCATCATGT
This sequence comes from Cyperus esculentus, assembly GCA_030179965.1. Taxonomy (NCBI): domain Eukaryota; kingdom Viridiplantae; phylum Streptophyta; class Magnoliopsida; order Poales; family Cyperaceae; genus Cyperus; species Cyperus esculentus. The sequence goes on along the minus strand of JASGLE010000010.1, from coordinate 2,096,124 downwards.
ATGGGTCAAAGGTTGCATAAATAATAATTAGTGCTAGTTTTTTGTTGAAGGCCCGCGCGAGCGGATCGGTTATGCAACAGTTGATGATGATAAGTTTGTTTATTTATATGTTTTAGTAACGATGATGGTGAGTTGTACATGGGGCACAGGTAGGAGTATCATATACTTTATTATCGGAACAGTTGATCCAATGTGTGATCATAAGATTAACTGCATTAAGCTTTATATTATCACATAAGTAATATTGATGCTTTTGCAAATTTGTGGATCATTTCCATGAAATTAGGTTGAAGGTTCATATTATTTTTTCTGTAACAAACGGCCCTTTGAATATATGAGACTCTGTTTTTTGATCTCTTCCATCTAATCTATTTCATACTTACAATATTTGATATTGAACTTTCTTATTTAATTTAACAGAAGTAGCCAGTAGGGGCTTGACCCCTTTCCTCAAAAAAGAAAGCACAGAATGTACCAGAAGTGCAACTGTGCAAGTTAGCTAAAATAGCAGACAAAGAAAATGAAAAAAAAATTAAATCATGCATCTATATTACAAAGCACTATACCAAACCATCACATTAGGCCGAAAATAAAGCGGGAGATCTTATTAGCTAGAAATCGAAATTGCACAAAATGAAAGCACCGCGTTTATGCTGGCGACCAATGCAGTATGTCTCAAGTCTCAACATCCAACATATATTAGGCATTAGCTCATTTTCTGGCTCCTATCCGTCATCTCTATTCTCAATCACCACTGCACCTGATACTACAAATTTACCCTCTATCCCTGTACACGCACCTGTTCAAGTATGAAACAAGCCATATATATGCAATATATTAATAATTATGTCAACCCTTTACATTCCTAATTATCTTTTGTATTCTCTTCCCATACACCCCACAGGAACGCTCTTAACAGAGCCGGTTTGTTAGTTTCTACAATTCCAGTGTAGCTAGACAGCATTATCCCACATTCAAGTAGGTTTAAATTAATTTAAGTTAAACTTGTAGTGTCCTTAAATTTATTCAAGTTAAACTTGAATTATTATTATTATTATTTTTTTTTTTTGGAAGTCCTTGAATTATTTTTTTGCTATTGAGTGGAAATTAACTATGTCAAGCTGTGCATATTATTAATGACGTAACTAATTGGCGACTTGGTGTGCAGTCTAAACCTCATTTTTAGAGTTTCAAACAGTCATCGAGATTTCTTAATATCAAATTAACCAGGATGCAGTTTGATCGATGTTCAGTGTGTCATTCGTAAGTGAATAAACAGATGTAAAATTTTGTATATATAATCTTTTACCTCAGGGGCATAGAAGCCACAAGAAACCAGAAGATAAACTTCTGCCGCAAGCGTGTGGTACTGGGGCCTGTCTTGCATGAATTCGTCTATGATACATTACATAAACCTATCTGGTTGTCTAATTAAGAATCAGATATTGTGTTCAGTCTTAAAGTTGAAAGAGTATACCTATCATCTATAGAAAAGTTGTCCATAGCGTTCATAGGTTATATTTCGGTATGTATCTGTTACATTTCGGAATGTATCTGTTACATTCCGTACACGTCTATGGATGTATGGACAGTTTTTTAATGGACGCAAGATGTTTCTTAAGTTGAAATCAATCTCCACTTCCAGGACCAGAAGCAAGTCACCCTCAAACTAATGAACATGCACCTCTACTGAGAAGATTAAGTAGCATAAGTGCATGACAAAACTATTTCAGGAGCCCAGGCCCGTAATTGAAATGGTGACGAAGAATTAAGTTGAACTAAAGGCGAATGAATGATTTGGGCTTTACTGTATCACTTTTATCTTTTACTCTCAAAAAAAAAAAAAAAAAAGCGTTTTCATGTCATCATGTGGCGATGTGCAATGAAATGATAGGAAAAAAAAAAAAGGTAAAATGGTTCCTCTAACCTCACTGAACAACTGTTATGTTATGTCTAGTGTTATGCCAACGGGGGCGAGCGATGGGCTAGGCGGACGACGGGCGACGGGCGACGGTGGGTACGGACGGGCGGGTTACGGGAGGTTTTGTTTTGAGGGGAGACCCTTGCCCGCCCTTTTGCCTGTCGGGCTTGACGGGCAAGGGCGGGCGACAGGCGGGCGAGGGGTTTGGGTTGGGCGGCCACGGAGCGCAGGCGGTGGGGCGGGTTGCCGGTCGGTTAGGGCAGATTCCGGCGGGTTTCCATTAACTTTATTTTATAAGTTTGAATAAGTTTCATTTTTTTTCTAAAAATTTAAAACTTCTTTGCACATTCTTTGCAAACTTTTGTAATTTTGAATAAGTTTTATGTTTTTCTATTTTGATATATTAAAAGAAATGAAGTAAAATATAATTTTAGAAACTAAGAAACTTGCAAGGGCGGGCACGGGTGGGCTCGGGGGCGGGCACGGACGGGAAGGGCGACGACGGGCGGGCGGGTTTTGGGTGGCGACAACAAATATTCAGACCCTTGCCCTTCAAGACCCGCCCGCTCAGATCCTAGACGGGCGGACGAGAATTGTGGACCCAGACGAACACAGGCGGGCGGCCCGGGACTGACGGGGAGCACAACACTAGTTATGTCCTCACAAGACATTCTTTGGTTCTCCATTCCTTTTGCAACTTTAAGGTTTCTATATTTCTATCTCCCCTGTTATCTCATGTACAGCATCTAATCTGTAAATATTTTTGTCCTTTTCAATCGTTTTTTGGTAGAATAATGAGTAGGCATATACAGGCAAAGCAAAAGTTATGTGGAAAGAGCGAAGTTAATTAAGATAAGTTCAAGGAATAAAGATCTGGATCTCAAGTAACTTTTTAAAAAAACCCTCTTTAAAAAACTTCAATAACTTTTTAAAAAACCCTCTTTAAAAACCACATCCGTCAAATCTGGATCTCAAGTTCCTTACTATTTGGATCGCAGTTGATACAGACTAGAAAATTGCTAATTGCTCAAGTAACAACAGATCACTCACACCTCTCCATCATAGATGGTTTTAATATCCTACAATTCATCTTTAATTTTAACATCATAGATAGATTGCTCAAGTAACAACAAATCGAATTATGTTCATACTCGATCTGTATTTGTCCAAATATTTGATCCTTATCCAAATAGTATTACAATGAGCTGACAAAAGATGACAAACCGGTTAAATTTAAAACCTAATAATGGACCATGACTTGATCATTAAAAGAGAGATTTAATTCACGAGTTGGTTTTCCTTATATAATAATGTAATGTGCATAATAAGCAAACATGATTTGCGAGTTATACGCAAGTAATTTGTTTTTTTCACAATTGCCGAACAAATTCCGCGCAATACGATCCAATAATATATAATATATTTTATTCGCTAATAATTCGTAAATAAAGTGTTTTTACACCAATAAAATATTTTATATGTGAATCATGAGTTAGACTATTATACTAACGTTAGCACTTCAAAAGTTATGTTATTGTGATCCAAATTTTGATTTATGTTGCTCAATAAATTCTTTATATGAAAATATTGAGGAATACAAAAATTTTTTATTTTTAGAATTTTCTAAGTATTTATTTTGAATTTTAGAAAAAAAACTCATAAATATTAATAAAATATTGATGTTTGTACGTGTTATTTTTAAAAATGCAAAACAAGACCTAGAAAACTTTCTTTTTTTTGGAATCAACCATTTGCCCTATTGCGTGCTTTAAGAGTACACGTACAAAAGACTTACTATTTTTTGGAATCAAAAGTACAAAAGACTAGTTCACTCAAAAAAAAAAAAATACAACAGACTAGACTATTCAGTCCCTGACATTTACTACCATAGTCTACTCTGTTGTATTTTTTTTTTTTTTTTTTGAGTGAACTAGTCTTTTGTACTTTTGATTCCAAAAAATAGAAAGTCTTTTGTACGTGTACTCTTAAACAGGAAACGGGTGGTAGCTCAGTTGGCTAAGAGAGAAGTCCTAGAGCTGTTGTATACTCAAAGGTCGAGAGTTCGATACCCGTCCATACAACTTTGCAGCTGCTACAAACATTTCGAAAAAAAGACATTTACTGCCATAGTGTCATCTCACGTATTCACGAAAAAAAAAAAAAAAAAAAGCCATCTCGGGAGCTGCAGCCATAAAAGTTCAAACTATTTGTACAGAGTTTGATTAGAAAAGTTTATTTCTCACAAATTAAAGTTTATTTCTCACAAATCACTCTGTAAAGTAAACATTTTTGTCTTTTGATAATTTTGTTATAAACGTAGGCATATCATATGCAAAGCAGAAGTTAGGTAAAAAGAAAGAACCAAGTTAAAGTTAGTGACAAGTGCGAAGAATTGAGCTGCACATTATACAACTTCAGTAACTAGCAACTGCTTCATAATAACAACAAAAGTTAGGTTCTTTCAGCAAAAGTACCAGTAACTAAGTGTTCTAATTCTTCTTCCCCCCAAATCCAACTTGTCAGTCAGTATTTTTTATGCCATTTCACCATTAAGAAAGCCTCAAACAGAGCAGATTATACTACAGAAAGATGGTAGGAGGGAGGAAGTTGCTGATTGCTCAAGTAACAGATCACTCAAACCTCTCCCTCATACATGGCTTCAATATCCTACAATTCATATTTGGAAAGCTACTTCATTTGCTTCAGTTTATCATTGGCATAATTACTTACCTCCCTGAGAAGTTCTTCCAATTCCTCCAGGAGAAGATTGCCCTTCTGTTCCATTTCATCACTGTCATCTTTGTTTATTTGCCAGAAAAGATCCTGCAGTTCATCCAACAAAAGATTGTCCTTCTGTTCCATTTCATCACTGGCATCTTTGTTTACTTACCTGAAAAGATCTTGCAGTTTCTTCATGATAAGTTGGATGTCATTCTTCATTTCATCACCAGCATCTTCATTGAATTACCTGAAAGAATTCTGGACTTCTGTCTAGAAAAGCTCAACCTTGCCTTCCATTTCATCACTGGTACTTTCACTTATGTACCTGTAAAAGTGTTGCACTTCCTCCATGAAAAGTTCAACCTTTTCCTCCATTTTGTCGCCGGCATCTTCACGTACATCCCCGAAAAATTGTTACCATACATCCATGAAAAACTTGTCCTCCTGGGCCACTTCTTCGCCGGCATCTTCACTTATATCCCCGACAAATTCCTCCCATACATCCATGAAAAGCTGAACCTCCTTGTGCAATCCATCACCGGTATCTTCACGTACATTCCCGACAAGTTCCTGCCATATGTTCATCAAAAATTAAATCTTCTTCTCCGTTTCATCACCGGCATCTTCACTTACCTCCCTGAAAAAGTTGTTACATACATCCATGAAAAGATAAGCCTCATCGTCCACTTCGTCACTGCCATTTTTCATTACTTCACTGAAAAAATCAATGAAACACTGAACCCCTCGGCACTGCTGGAGTTAATAAAGGAAAAGCTAGCACCTTTCATCCAATTCATCAAGGAAATTCTGATCTACCTCTCTGAATTATGTGACAAGATCCTTCCGCCCGAGACCCGGTCTGAAAATGTTCATCACTGGCTGGATATACTGCTCACTGTCATCATCATATGCCTAGTTTGTTATGTGCTTTACCGGTTCTTCCCTATAATTTCTCAGGGGATCTGTGGTTGTTACCATTGCTGCTGCCAGATTTGCCTTGGCGCATTTTTGGTGGTTTGCGTATGTTGCTGTGGAGTTATCTATGCGGCTTTTTTGTGTTTCCGTGGAGTCATTCGTGCAATTCATGGTTGTTTTGCCGAACTCTTTCGTGGAGATTGTCGGTGTTGCACTCTACCTTTTATTTTGGTTTACTGGTGTTGCTCTGAAGGTGTTCCTGCAGCTTATAGGCGGTGTGCCGGTGTATTTCGCACAGTCTATAGACATTGCACTGAACCTTTTCGTGCAATTTACCGGACTTGCTCCGGAGTTTTTCGTGCAGTTTATCGGCATTGCTGTGAAGAAATCTATCAAGTTTACAGATGGTGCTCTGCGGTTGCTTGCATGGTTCATCGGCATTTCTGTAAAGAGTTCTGCACGATTTACAGGTGGTGTTTCGCATCTGTTCCTTCGGTTTTCAGGTGGTTTATTGAATCATTTGGTGCAGTTTATCAAAGTTGTTGTTGCTGCTGCTTCCGACATGGCGGCGATCCTGGAAAGATGAAGAAGCCACCAGGAGAAGTTATCGTTTTCTGATCAGTACCAGTATTCTATTCTGGTTCCATCAAATTAGGCAAATATGTATATGAAGCGGATTATATTTTACCGCTGGTAGTGAATTAGTCCCATTGCACACAATGTGTGAGAACTAAGAAGCTAGTTATCAGAGTTTGTATGATTTGATGGTTTGAATTTCATGTGCTGTAAATCTATATACCTTAGTAACCATATCTAGAGTTCTAAAATCGCGCTGTTCTGTGCCGTACCATGTCCAGATACGTCGTGCATGCCTTCGTGCTGTGTCGTGCCGTATCGTGCCATATCTTGTTTTATTAATATTTTTTTGTGTCGTGCCGTGCCGTGCCAAAAATTGGAAGGAGGAGGCACAGTACGGATAAGATACACCGTGTTTTTCCTGTCGTGACTTATTTGTGCCGTGCTCTATTCGTGTCGTGTCCAATCGGATACGTGACCTACCGTGTTGTATCCACGTGCCTTAAGTCAAGTCCCATTAAATAGCTCTGATACACTGGTCTGCTGGTATTTGGCAGTTCATATATCTGACGAACTACAAGTAAATTCTGACACAAGTCATTTTTATGTTTTAAATTGTGCGATGTTCAGTTATATTTATACATTTCAAATATGAAGCCCAAGTAGGATTCTCTGTTTATTTTAGAGGTGCATTCATGAAAAGTTGACGGTTCTTTTTGAACCAAAGAGAGAATATAATTGAACAAATATATGAAACTGTTTTATGTGTACGAAGATAAATAACACAAATGTTATATATGAATTTGAATTTATATTTCTAATTTCGAACTTTAACAATATAAGGAAAATATAACATGCTGAAATCTTGTCACCCAACTCGCTAATTAGATTTAATTATCTCGTTAATTTTTAGTGTGGAAAAAGTTCACAAAATAACATTAATATGGCGTCCCCTTGAGCCCCTCAAACAAGACATATTTTCCTGGAAAAAAAGAAAAGAAAAGAAAAGCAAAATGACATCTGATTCTTTTTAATCCGAATTAGTGATTCATAATTGTAACCTACTAACTTTGTCCTTGTACAACTAATTTAACCCGAAATAAAAAATTGCAAGCACCATCTCTTTATTTATTCCTCTACTAAAGTTTTTTTTTTTTTTTTTTTTTGAGAAGTTATTCCTCTACTAAAGTTAAAGTTAAAGCTCAAATTGCCAAGATTAGTGGCGGGTCCAGTACCAAGATTCAAGAACATTGACTTGCTGTTGCTGTTGCTGGTCTCCGGAGTGGAGTGTGGATCCTCTGGAATGGTCAGTCCATAAAGTAGTTGGAGTGGTCAGTTTTTTAGTGTAAAATTTTTTTACGGGCAGCTTTAAGATTCGTACGGAAAGTTTTTTAGGGGACAGATTCTAACCCTTGCTGGTGGGGTATTCCACTGGATGTGATTTCTCCAGGGAGTACTAATTAATTCAATTTTTTTTCTATTTTACCCCTTCATCTCCCCTGTTATTACTGTTTTCCTTTTTTGCAACAATATCAATCATTGGTACTCCTCAGCATTGACAATATGTTCTTCCTTTTTTGCAACAGTATTATTAGGAGTAAAATTACGGTGTTCTTAAGCTCATGGAGACCTCCCGTGAGCTTAACACAAAAAACATATCAAATCATATCCAAATTTTGGTTTATATGGCTTAATAAATTATTTATATCAAAATCTTATAGCATGCAATTTTTTTTCATTTTTGAAGATTTTTAAGTATTTATTTCGGATTTTTTAATAGCAACTCTACTATATTAATAAAATAATCAATATTTCATATGTAAATTAAAAAAATATGAAATAAATACTTAAAAATCTCTAAAAATGGAAAATTTTTGTATGACACATGATTTTGATATAAAGAACTTATTGAGCCATATAAATAAAAATTTGGATATGATTTGATATTTATTTGGTGTTAAGCTTACGGGAGCCTTCCGTAAGCTTAAGAACACCATAGTTTTACTCATATTATTGGTATTATTGATAATGCGCATTTTGCTGAAATTTCAGATTATCTTAGCTTTTCCTTCATCAGAATGTGACTGCAATATTACATGTCATGATCAGTTTTAATTTTCTTTTTTTTTTCTTTTGTCATTTTCAAATGAATGCCATTTTTGTACCAAATCCACTTGCTGGCAAATGAAATTGTAAGGACCATAAAAGTAAAACCCAAACTCTGATGCTCTTGATATCAAATTTGAAAATAATAATGTTACAAGGACCATCTTGCAATTTACTTATACAATAGAGAAACTTCTTGTGTCCATTGAAAAACCGTCCATACTATAGACGTGTACGGAATGTAACAAATATGTTTAAAATATAACAAATACATTCCAGAATCTAACCTATGAACGCTATGAACAGTTTTTCTATGGACGCTAGGTATTACTCAATACAATACTAGTATCATCAATGTATCATATCCCTTGCACAACATATCATCTTATCCTTGAAAGTTTGCAACTCTATTTCCTCATCAAGAAAGCCAACTGAGTGCCACTGGCAGTGATCGATGGAGAGCTTCAGAAAGTTCTTCATGACCCAACTAACAGACCTCTCTAATGGTGATCTCAAAACAACCATTCTTGAATTCCTCCATGAAAAACTAACCCTCCTCCTCCACTTCATCACCACCACCTTCTCCAAGCTATCCCAACAATTCGACCGGATCTTCCCGCCCGAGACCCGGTCGGAGACAATCCATCGTTGGATCCACATAGCACTCACTAAAGCCCTCCCAATTCTACTGGTTGGCTTCCTTGTTTTCAAGTGCTATACCTGCTGTTGCCGCCGCAGTCGAGGGTATGGAAGGATGATGGTTGCACCGGGGAGAGCTGGCGCCCAGATGCCGCGATCGAGCTTCGAGGCCAGCCCTCGGGATTATTTCGTCAAGCTCCGTGCCAGGAAGCCTCTTGTTTACTAGCTGGTAACTAATTGAAGTACTGCAAGATTGTATCTTTGGCACTGATGTAGCTGTTGCATGCCATGGATTTAAATTGTGTGCTTGTTTAATAATTATGTTCTAGATATATATATATATGCATGTAATGTTAATTTGAGTATTTAATTATCCTGCAGTGTTAATTTGTGTTTGTAATATATTTTTGTGAGATGTATGTTTCCTGAGATTGTTGCAGTACCAATTAAGTGTGCCATTCTATGATCTGAGAGCTGATTTTTCTTGTTCATGTTTACCTTGAATATACTTTTACTTGGCAACAATATGGAGAAGCTTTTATTATTATTATTGTTATTATTATTATTATTATTATTATTATTATTATTTTTATAAAAGTAGATAAAAGCACTACTTCCTATTTCTTTTCGGGAAGCCAGCAAGTTCAATACAGACCAACTACCCAATTAAAAGAAGCTTTATTAAACATGGAAAATTGAACGCATGATCATGGCAATGCGGTGTTTGCAAATATCAATATAAAACCGGTTTCAGTAAAGATTTTTCATTGATTATGCTATGGACATGTATATATATATAGAATGCCGAATTACTGTTTATTATGCGCTTTGCTGCCAGTGTTGTCACTTGTCAGGAGCAGCAATCCACTATTTCTTTTTCACAAATCTCAAATTTATAAAAAAATTAGAGTTAGTTAATTACATAATATCTAGTAATCAGTGATATTTTTGTATATGATTTCTGTTACAATTTTCTAACTAATAAGACAGGCTGCATAAACGAATAATACGATAAAAACTTATAGGACATGCGCGTAGATAATAGAGATTATCTTTGCCCTTTAACCTTCCTCCTTATCCATCCTCTTAGTTAAATTGCTTAATATTCTCTCATTTTATCTCGTACTCTCTCAATTTTGAGTGAATTTTTTTCACTATTTCTTCTTCTATCATGCATGTATAAGTTTTTTTGTATGGTTATGCATTTTGACCGTCAAAAATATTTGTTACATGTTAAAAAAAAATTCAACTAAAAAAGTATTAGGATGATGGATAAGAGGGCAATTATCACCTCCTAGACAATAATTAGATTTCATGAAGTTTTTCAACATTTTTAAATGTTGCATTAACTTAATAATAATATATGTTGATTGAAATATGGTGGACAGATGTACAGCACGAGAAGGTTGACTCTAGCTATATATTACTACTCATTTTATTCTCAAAAAAAAAAAATTACTACTCATTTTTTTTCCCTAAAAAGATAAAAGAGAAATAAAATGTCATCTGATTTGTATATGTTTGTCCTTTATCAATGATTAGTTATAAACTTGTAATCGTAACCCGCTGACGTTGTCCTCATGACATCAATCAGGATTAAAAACATCCATGGCCTTGAAACACTGTTTCATTAGTTATTCCCTTATACTAATTTAATACAAAACATATATAAAGACAATTAAAGGCATAAGCATTAGTTGCATTGGCGGGTCCTGCATGTATTGACTATTGACTTCTCTCATAATTCATAAATATAGTAAATAGGAATTTTTCAACTGTTCACATTTTAATTATCCACACGTTCATAAATACATAAAATTTGTAACTCTTATATCAAATTGGGTAACATTTAATTCAAATTTTGTAACAATGTGAATATGTAAATACAATATACAAAATTTGTAACTCTTATATCAAATTGGGTAACACTTAATTCAAATTTTGTAACAATGTGAATACGTGAATACTAATATTAAGGACGCTAGATATGAATCTTGGAATAATAAATACCATTAATTTCATCAAGGAAACAAAGAAATACAACATCCGTCCACGATTAAATAAATTTCTACATTTACAACTTGTTCCTAATTAAATGAACTTTACCGATCCGATATTATTTTCCTATTCGTCTCTTGTTTCTTCAATGTTATGATTACTCTTTTATCTATATTATTTAATTGGAACATTTATTACGTAATGATTACAAATTCAGGGTATAAAAGTAATTTTACTTTTCCACTAATTTATTTAACTTTTTCTAAAAATTCATTTATTCTTGGATCGAGGCTGTAATAAGTAATAAATACTGATCAATTAGAACTAGAATACTCTATTTTAGCCCTTCGTGACTTCGTCTCTTCTGCTGTTATATTCCACAGAATACAAGCTATTTCTTGTCAATTCAGTAATGTTTGTCAGCTACAAGCCTACACCTAGGGAGGTTCTGTATGTCAAGTCATGTCGAAACTATTTTATTATTTTGCATGACTTGACCCAAACCAAATTTGTTAAAATTTTGATCAAAAAGTTTGGATGGATGGGTCAAAAACTCAAATGCTTCACCCACTTTAATTTGCTATGGTTTAGAAGCAACAAGAGGGTTAATCATTTATGTTTTGCTTGCGAGCTAAGATTCCGAACGACACGTTGAATGCACTAAAGAGAACACAAGTTGTCAAGTTTTTAGCAGCCTATAGCAGGTCTTTACATTTTCTTTTGAAAAGGAGCAGAAAGAAGACGGATCATCTTCTTCGCATTATCTGAAGTGCATGCTTTTTTTCTCTGTACAGGAAGTGAGGAAAGTTACGTACGTACGGTACAGCACCGCTACTACAGTACTACTGGCCAAGTACTTATTTACTCCGTCATGGTGTTAGCCACGTTCTAAAGCAGAAAAGAAAAGTCTGGCTAATGCTATTTTCTTTTGACACAACTTTTCCTTACTCTCATTCTCATTGAGATTAGATTTTTTGACATAAAAATTTTTTCTTCAAAAAATAAATCTTAGTTGTCGATTGTTTACTTATATTGATTACCACCGTTGACGTACATTAATGTCCCGGTCTATTAAAATTTTAGGCCCATATCATTTGCTCACAAGGGATGAGCTCTCGGCATTTTATTATAAGATATAATAATTTCAGACCAAAGTAAAGCTGAGCTCTTTACTACAAATTTTTTTTTTATAAATCGAAATTAAAAAGGTTTTTTCGTGGAAATTAGTAAGATGACAGTCAATTTTCTGTGGACTAGATACACCCGAAAAATTAATTTGGGCGCTTTGGAAGAACCCGATTTAATAAATCGGGTAGGACTTTTGGGCTTACCGCACGGTACGGGTGCAAAAAATGCCACAGAAAATCCCACCCGAATTATTAAATCGGGTGCTTCCAAAGCACCCGAATTAATTTTTCGGGTGGAATCTTTTTGTGGCCAATTCCAATTTCGGGTGGGAAAAAAAAAAAAAAAACCTACCCGAGAAAATAAATTGGGTGCTTTGGAAGCACCTGATTTATTTTTTTGGGTCTATCTAGTCTACCGAAAAAGTTCCGTCATCTTACTAGTTTCCGCAAAAAATCTTTTTCAATTTCCTTTTTGAAAAAAATTTGTCTTTACTAGTATACACAAAAACTATACAGTGAAGTTACACTATGACATGTTGCTTGCTCACTGCCAAGTTATACTTCTTTGGGCTTCACCCTTCTCTATCTATTTTCTTTCTTTTTAGGCCCAAAGGCCGGAGTCCACCTTCCATCCTTCTTCTCGGCCCAAAACTTTAGTTCATTCTCTCTGTTCTTCTTCCATTTTTCTGATTCTTCTCTTCTCAGAAGGGGCCGGGGTTTGTGTGGAGCTATCGATCTCCCCCAAGTCCAAAGTCAAATCAGTACACTTCACAGTTCATTCACAGAATCACAGTTCACTGAAATTAAACTTTCAAGCAGTAGAAGCGTCCCTTAATAATTTGGTGAATGTAAATATGCAATTAGCTAGCAAAGGTTGATAACTTTGGTTATGATGGGGTTGAGACTACAATAAAAATATTTTATTTATATATTTTGTTGATTTAGCTTAGTAATCTGCTAACTATTACAATCATATATACTTACTAATATTGGATTTATCATTTTGCCACATTGATTAATTAATTAATTAATAATCACAGGCAAATTGTCATTTGTGCACCAACTATGTCTTTACCTCAAGCTAGGGACGCATCACGCACTATCATCTTATTTTAATTTTAATTTGCCCCAACTAACTGACATGACAAGAGTCGTTGAGATATCAGCTCCCATCTAGACCTATACCGGAATTTTCACGTGACTTTTAATGATCTGGTTGATCATATATATATTATCCAATGCAATTTCATTACATGATATTATATGGGCAACTCCGTAATTTTTTTTTTCATAGATAGAGAGATATAAGTGTAGTTTCTCAAAAAAAAAAAGATTTTGATGCTCATGAAAATTGGAATTCATAACATCTTAAAAAGTCATTCTAGTTAACTACCATACGAGTTAATAAGTCACTTGTCTCTTAAAAAGTCATTCTAGTTAACTACCATACGAGTTAATAAGTCACTTGTCACTCGATAATCTTATTGGTCAGGTCTCCTAAAATTATGTCATAAATATATAATATATAATTCTGGAAAGGCCTCAAAATTTAACCAAAAATAAATTTGTCCAGTGGTAAAGGGAATGATGAAACTGTAGCATGTCATGCAATTAATATAACATTATAACCTACTCCAATTATGCCATATATCTTTAACGCAATTTCCAAGTGCAAATAAAAAACTGAGGAAAGGTGGATAACATAATTAGTAGGGTTAATATGTCCAGTAATCATTTCAGGACAACGTTTCATGTGCATCTGCCGTCCGGCAGGCTGCAGCTTTATGTTTTAATTTCAACTTTGTGGCGACCTAATTCTCAAATCCTCAATGCATTTTTTGGTCGAAAAAAATGGAATTAAATAAATAGAGTAAAACTATCAAAAACATATCAAATCATATCCAAATTTTGATTTATATGACTCAATAAATTGTTTGTATCAAAATTATGTGTCATGCAAAAATTTTCTATTTTTAGAGATTTTTTAAGTATTTATTTCAGATTTTTTTAAAAGTTACATATGAAACATTAATTATTTTATTAATATTGTATTGTTGCTATTAAAAAATCCAAAATAAATACTTAAATATCTCCAAAAAAAAAAAAAATTTGCATGCTAAGATTTTGATATATAAAATTTATTGAGTAATATAAATCAAAATTTAGATATGATTTGATATGTTTTTTTTGTTAAGTTTACAGGAGGTCTCCATAAGTCGAAGAACACTATAATTTTACTCTTAATAAATATATACTTTTCCTTCTTTGTGGAATAAGTGGTTTGGCTTTCAAATCTCAGAATGACAGAAAGAACCGTTCACTTGTTATAGTTGTGTCTTGTCGAATTCATATCTCCTGTTATCCTAAATAGGATAACAGAACCCTGTTATTCTTATCTGGGCCGTCGGATCAAAATAAACGGATGCGATTAATTATAAAAAGACCCCCTATAATCTAAATGGGCCGATCTGGACCGTCCGTTTTGATCTAAAGGTCCAGATCGGAATAACAGGGTCCTGTTTTTCCTTTAGAATAACAGCAGATACGGACTCGTGTCTTGTCATAGCTCAACTTCCCTTTGATCCTCAATCGAATCGTTTTTATATATTATTATGGAAAAATTATTGGGCCTAGTATGGTACGTACACCGTTAGTTAAGCACCAAAAGTCAAAAGAACTTCAAGCCCTAATGCCCTATTAAATCTTGGGCCCATAAAATGGATGTAAAGATTAAGCAAAAGAAAACACTATCCTTTCCAACAAGTTGATTTAAAATTTGGAAAATGTTATTTAAACTAAAATCTTTTATTCCGCACAGAAAACACAATTTTTCTTAGTCATTATTATTCTTCCAATTAAAAGAAAATTAAACATATTGTATTTTTTTAGAATGGTTGTTATCCTTTTCCCAATAGTAAATTTGATGCAAATATATCAACAAATTATAAGGAGTATAATATATATATATTTTTTTAAAATATATATAGCTGATGTGCGGAGTCACAAATGGCCAATTGAAAAGTCATATTTGAGATGGAAACAATGATTAGAACCTAGTTTGACAACAAGATGATAATTAAGCAAACACAAATATTTATTTTATTGACAACTTGATTTATAAAAATTAGAAAACGAAAAATGAATTAATTGATAATGATTATATATACATCCAAATGACATAACTATAGATTCCGTATGATATTAGTAAATCGATGCATAAGGATTTTTTTTGTGTATTTGAACCATTGAAAATCCAATCCACTTAAAGATTTTGTTGAGCCATATAAATTTAAATTTGAAAATTTTTTGATACGGTTTTTTAAGGTACACTAGCGGAATGGTTCTATGAGTTTAAGCTCACTGTAGTTTTATTTTTAATGATTATATAATAAACTCATAGTTGTTTTACTCTTAATGAGAATACAATAATCATCTTAATGAGTATACAATAATCATGAAAATAACAAGTAATTTGCATCTATTGGAACGACAAAAGGACAGGGAGAAAAAGTCTTGAAATTGATTTGAGCTCTATTAATTAACACGTGGTTGCTCTCTTTCTTTAGTGTCGGTTATGGCGTGAAATTAATTATGAAACCACGGAACAATGGAATAAAGTGTTATTATTTAAAAGTGGGTCTGAAATATTCTTTTGCTAATCTAAAAAAATAAATTATTGAATGATTTAGTCTTTTGAATATATTAACTTGTTTGTTTACAATTTGTTAAATTAGGTTTTACATATTATGTTGAGTTAATTAATCTCATTTTAAAATGCAATCAACCTCTTAACGAATTTGGATCGATAGCTTATCGGACTGAACTGGATCCGTTACCAGATATTTTGAATTCATACAGACTGTTATTCCAAGTAGAATAACAAGACCCTATTATTTTTAGTTTGGACCATTGGATCAAAATCAGCGGATCGGATCTATTTAATAATGACTCCCTAAAAAATATGAAGTAAACCGATCAAATTGGTCTGTTTTGATCTAACGGTTCAAATTGAAATAACATGGTTTTTGTTTATCTTGGAGACTCAGATCTATCAGTCTTTCACTAAATAAAACGGTTGCTAGACCTTTTTTTTTTTTTTTTTTTTTTTGAGTGAAGTTGTTAGATCTTTTAGTCTTTCACTGAATAAATTAAAACAGTTGTTGCAAGGTCCATTTCCTTAATGTGATCGCTAATAGGGATTAACCCACTTTCAATAGCCCCACTAAGAGCATCTCTAAGAGACTCTCTAGAAATGGATCCCAATATACCCATATTGGGTGTCATCCTAATTTTTTTGGGAGCAAATTTCACCTCAATCTCCAACAGATTCCCAAAATATGGATCCTAATATATTTAAACTAGGACAAAATACGAATCCCAATACATTTGAACGGTTTGAATTTGGCTCTAGTTTTGGGAAGTTGGATTGGGAGTGCCCAAAAAAGCCACCAAAATAGCTAAAATTAGAGAGGATTTTGGGATAGCCCAAAATTTGGGAAGGGTTTTGGACTTCTATTGGAGACCAAATTTTGTTCCTAATTCCCAATAATTAATTTTAAGAATGGTTTTGGAAAGCTCTTGGAGATGCTCTAACCTACTAATTTAGAGCGCTTTGACACCTGAAAAGCACTTTAGTTCTACTACATCTGACCTTAATTTTCATTTTTCAAGCATTTCCTCATTGAAGGTTATTAAGGTTGCCAAATTATATATAATGTAACATCTCCCCGTCAAAAAATGACTTGAAGATATAAGTGCACTGGAATTTTATCATCTTATTTTTTCATTTATTCTGGGAGGCCATCGCCCCCATTGAGTTTTAACTAACAAAAAATATATGTTGTGCAATATGTTTTTGGCCTCCCATCTTCAATACAATTGACTAGTTGGTTTTGAATATTTCAAAATTGTGAAAAACTGTGATGCTATATTTCATTTATTAAACATCTAATTAATTAAACAAAACATATATCTTTATGTTATAAAATGGTTAAGAAATTTGGATATAGACACAATTTCAAATCAATTTTATTAAAATATTGTACTAACTTTCATTTGTAATATGGCACCAAATTTAATTTACATTTGAAATCATATGTCAAATTTTTTGAATTTATTTTATCTATTTTATCCCTTTAATTCATTTGAGTAAAACTACCGTGTTCTTAAGCTCACAAAGGCATTCCGTAAGATTAATCTCAAAAACATATCAAATCATATCCAAATTTAAATTTATATGGCTCAATAAATTCTTTGTAGCAAAATCTTGTAGCATGCAAAAATGAAAATTTTTCATTTTTTGAGATTTTTTAAGTAGTTATTTCAAAATTTTTAAAAGTTATATACGAAATATTGATTATTTTATTAATATTGTATAGTTGCTATTGAATTTTTAATAATAGAAAATTTTTGTATGCTATAAGATATTAAGATTCTGAAATCACGAACTTATGAAGCCATATAAATCAAAATTCTAATATAATTTGATATGTTTCTGAGGTTAAGCTAACAGAAAAACCTTTATGAGCTTAAAGATCACTACAGTTTTACCCAATATTGACTACAGAGATTATTGCTTCCTGGATAATAAGAGCAACTGAGCAAGGACAGCAATTTGTCTTTCCTAAAAAATCTCTCGTGTGCAATAACTTGTACCATTCATGCTTGATATGGATTTTTCTGGTTCCTTCTCAATTAATGTGATCACCATTTACTGTCCAAAAGACCCTGTCATATTAATGCTATTTTACTTGTTGCAGCAAATCAGAAAAGAACCTCCGGTCTCCGGATGTAGGCAGCACTTGCAGTAGGCGTTATTTGATTATTATTATTAGTATTTTTGTCGCCATGGTAATAATTGCAAAAAAAACAATAATCACACAAACGTCAAACGTCAACTTAAATTTACTACTAGAAGATCATCCATCATCAAGCGTTTGACGTTTCTGTTCTTCTGTCACATAAATACATAATTATAAATCCCCAATCCTCCGTGTAGTGTAGTGAACTTAATTTAATTTTAAGTGCATTCCCCGCTACTCCTTTATTACTGTCAGATTTATATTCGCGTGTTTATCATTTTTAAAATTTGGTATCAGAATCGCGGTATATCTGCTGTTCATTGACTTTTAGTCAAACAAACAAACAAAACAAACTACCACCAGACTTCAAGAAACCTCAAAACCCGGTCGGATCGGGTCACAAGTTCACAACAAACCCGACCCGACCGTACCCCGACCCGGTGAGACTGGCAACCGGGTCCCACTTCTCAGTGAGCAACAGAAGCGTAAGCAAAGCAAAGCAAGGCAGCGCACCGAGCGCTCATCCCCCGACTTACTGCATTGTGCAGTTCACAGCGTCAGCCGTTGGATCGTCTCGGTATCCGCGCTAGCACGCATCGTAAGACAATCCAACGGCTGCTGCTGTGAAGTGCATAATGCAGTGCAGCAGGGGGTATGTATGAATGCAAGGTTGTGGAGTGAGCGTCTTTTTTGCCCTTTACGTCACCAGACTGAGTGTTCATCCCCTGACTTTCTGCTTCGTACAGTTTACAGCATCAGCCGTTGGATTGTCTCAAGATCCGCTCTAGCACGAATCTCGAGATTATCCAACGGCTGATACTGTGAACTGCATAATAGTACAGCAGGGGATATGGTAGTCACCTGTCTGTGCAGCTAGCTAGCTGCCCGACGCTCATTCATAGATCTCTTCCTCTCCCCCCTCTCTCGCTCTCGCTCGCCTAATCCCACCTTCACCTTCTCTCGACAACCCCACTGATCCACACCATCTCTCGCTCTTTGCTCTGCTCCCTCCGTTCTTCTCCCAGCTGGGACTGGGACTGATCTGCTTTGTGTTCGTTCCAAGCATCGAATCCGGGTACGATACAGAGCGGTGTCCGATTGATCGGGGATTAAACAAACAGGGAGGTCGATTTTGGCGCGGAGGTTTCGGAGTCCGTGCGAAAGGAGGGAAGAGTAAGGGGATTCGAACTAACGAACGAACGAACGAACGAACTCTTTTGAGGCGGAAGAAGAAAGAGTTGAATCGGTCTACTGTTCGATCGATGGGATTCTCATTCTGCTAGCCGGCATCTGATTTGATTATTATCATCTTGGTTTGTTTGTGAGAAGTATTGTGAGGGTTGGATTGGATTGGGGAGAGATGAGGCGGCGGCCGGCGGAGTACAGGCGGGGGCCGGCGGCGAGACGGAGGCTGATCGACTGGATCTGGTGCCTGCTCGGGGTCTTCCTCCTCGCCGGACTCGTGCTCTTCGTCGTCCACCATTTCCACCAGGTCCAATCCCAGCCCGCCGTTCGGGTGAGCCACTCATAATCCTTTCTTTTTCATTGCTTCTTAATTTTAGGTTTACGTTTTGCTGATCCGGAATTCCAGATCACGGAAACTGAAATCCGACTTTAATTTTAAAGTTTTAAGCATTTGAATTTGGAGTCCTGTATGAACGATCGTCGGAGAATGGATTAAACAAGGGAATTTAGGCTCGAATTGGAAGTATCTGTGTAAATGCGCACTGTTTTTGTTCCTTTTCATGCGAATTGGGGATCTTTACTAGGTTTCGGAGAAGATCCTCATTAAAAGTTCTTTCTTTTGGTACTATTTAGTTTTTTTTTTTTTTTTTTTTTTTCTTTTTGGTATTGGTATATGCTTTGATGTTACGAATACAGTGCTAGTAATATGGGGTGGGTGATCGCGTAACAATACAATAATCGGATGATTTGTGGATTTGGGGGGTTTTAAATACCTTTTGATACGAAAAAATTGTTGGTTTTTGTTGCAATGTGTTCTAGTTTAACTGGCTACTTTTCACCCTGACCAAATCCGAATTTGTCAACAGATGCATGTTAAATTGTTATTATATACAATGATTTGATGATAATAAAGTCGATCTAGGTGAAATATTTTTGGTTGGTTGTGTCCTTCTCAATACACGAATCTGTGTTACGGGACATATCTAGTCGTAAAATGACCCACCACAGGGTTTCTTCATAGAGGCATATCTGAGGATCCTGAGAAAAAAGGAATTAGGTGAAATGTCAGAGTTGGTGAGGAGGGAGGTACTGATGGTGCTCTACTTTAATTCTTATTGATCTTTTTTGTCTAAGTAATGGTCTGTTCAGAAGTTGATTGCACACTTACTGGTTCGTAGATCAATTTGTTAGCAGGTACGAGTACTAGGATTGGTTGCTTGGTTTATTGTCAACTGTTTTTTGGTTGGTGATCCTGTCAAAAAGGGTAGGGAAGGGTATCATATTGACTCTTTTTGGTAGACATTACTCAATCTTGTCTGGTTAATGTTCTGAATGACTTATGTTTTCTTAATTTATAAGGTAATTATGGCATGATAAGGCTTATAGGTTGCAAACAAATGATATGGAGTGATGAGCAACATAAGTGGATATCAATTTTTTTAGTGTGAATTCTTGGAGTTTATAATCTGGTTTGTTGTGCTGAGCTTGAGTTTGACAAATGGCTACAGGGGATTGACTTAATTGATCTTTGATTTGGATTTTATTATGTCCCTTGTAATCGCTATCATGGAATCCATACAGACTGGTACCAAATTACTGTTGCTATGTTGCATATAGATAACTAAGTTTGCAGTTTATATTTAGTTTATTGTTTGATCTATTGTCTCTTTGGATCTTAATTGACGATTCTTAGCTTCATTGACATAATTAAGCCTTTCATAAGTTGAATTCGTTTTTAAAATTTCTGATCTTATAACCAATTGAAGATATAAGGAACTGTGTTATTCTATTTATTCCTCATTTCTTTCTTTCTTTCTTTCTTTCTTTCTTTCTTTCTTTCTTTCTTTCTTTCTTTCTTTCTTTCTTTTGTTGTTGGAGAATTGAGGCCAGTTGTCTCCATCAAATTAAAACATGGCATATGTATATCCAACACTAACAAGGCTTCTCTAGAACTCATCATATATTCCTTATTTTATTTCAGGAAAATACCCCAGTAAAGGAACAGGTGCACCATGAAAGCAATCTAAACCTAACCCAAGAACTCCTCAGCAGCAACTCATATGCACGCCAACTGTCTGACCAAATGACACTCGCTAAGGCCTACATTGTAATCTCAAAAGAGCACGGCAACCTCAAGCTCGCGTGGGAGCTGTCCACTCAAATTCGCCACTGCCAGCGCCTCCTCTCCCAAGCAGCCATTAAAGGAGAACCCATAACACAAGAGGACGCTGACCCGGTAATCACCCATTTAGCGCAGTTACTCTACAAGGCCCAAGATTCACATTACGATATAAGCACAACTATTGTTACTTTGAAAAGCCATGCTAATGCATTAGAGGAGCGTGCCAAGGCAGCCATAACCCAGGCAGCGGAGTTTGGTCACATTGCATCCGAATCCATGCCAAAAGGGTTGCATTGTCTCGGGATCAGACTCACCGAAGAGTGGTATGGTAACCCTGAAATCAAGAGACGTGTAGAGGAACAGAGGAACTCACCAAGGCTAGTGGATAACAACCTCTATCACTTTTGTGTTTTCTCAGATAATGTGCTAGCAACTGCAGTTGTGGTGAACTCCACTGTTTACAATGCAGATCACCCACAACAACTTGTTTTCCATATTGTTACAGACCGTGCCAACTATCCTGCCATGGCGACATGGTTTGCATTGAACGACTTTAAGGGGTGTACAGTGGAAGTGCGTAGCGTAGAAGAGTTCTCTTGGTTGAATGCCTCGTACTCGCCTATTATCAAAAGGATATCTGATCTGAAGACTAGGGAATATTATTTCTCATCTGGGTCAGGAGATCAGGCTGGGGAATCCAAATTTCGCAACTCAAAACATATCTCCCTTTTGAATCATTTGAGATTTTACATCCCTCAGATTGTTCCGAATTTGGAAAAGGTTGTATTTCTAGATGATGATGTGGTGGTGCAGAAAGATCTAACCCCTTTATTCTCAGTTGAGCTGCATGGCAACGTAATTGGGGCGGTTGAGACATGCTTGGATGCGTACCACCGGTATTACAAGTACTTGAATTTCTCAAACCCGGTAATTAGCTCCAAGTTCGATCCACAATCGTGTGGGTGGGCTTTTGGAGTGAATGTATTTGATTTGATTGCTTGGAAGAAAAATGATGTAACGGCACGATACCATCATTGGGAGGAATTGAATGCTGAGCAGACTCTGTGGCGCACCGGCACATTACCTGTGGGGCTTGTGACCTTCTATGGACTGGTGGAGCCACTTGATCGGAGATGGCATGTCTTAGGGTTAGGGTTTGATATGGAGATTGATGATAGGTTGATAGAAAGTGCAGCGGTACTGCATTATAGTGGAAGTATGAAACCGTGGCTGAAGCTGGCCATCACACGTTATAAGAGTCAATGGGAGCGGTATATAAATTTTACACATCAATACATCAGAGAGTGTCTCATGCGTTGATACTGGTACAGAGAATGGTGTGTTTATTCATTTGTTTTAAGGTTTTCCCTCTTACACTGGTAGATTCAATGCTATAGATGCCTTAGCTTGAGATAGTTCAACTTCATTTTGAAGCAAGATATTTGAAACATTTTCCTAAAGGAGAAATAGAGTGTATACTGAAGAGAAAACAACGAAATGCCATTGATATTATTTTTTGGGGGGGGGATTGTTTTGCAGTTTTAAAATAAGTGCAATTTTACTTGATCTTCAGGTTATAGAGGTCTTCAAGAAATTCTAATCCAACATAGTGGATTGAAGTTGTACCTGTGAGGTAGATATAATTTTTGAGGGTGGCCTAAGCGATCAGATCGGTTGTCATATATTTTGTTTATTGTATATTTCGGCACAATTTTATTCTCTCTTCTTGTTATTTTTTCTTTACAGCATCGAGTTTTGTAAGAGTAGAACTGCCTCGGTGTATAATGGGAAGTATAAACAAAGAACTGTGAAGTCATTACTTGAATACAATCTCTGATTTACACTATATCTGTACTACCCTCTTCATACACGGACAATATTGGCTTGAAAAACTGGCAATTCTTGTTACTTGATTCTTGGCTTTAAAATAAGTGCAATTAATTATTTCTGTATATTACTTGATTCTTGTTTCTCCTTCCAATCTTTAAAATCCCTTGCATACCACTTAACTCTACATATCTTTTATTTAATAGCTCATTTATAAACTTAAATATTGATGCCTATGTTATGTTGTAAAGAACTGCAAATAAAGCTAGCAGTAGCCAGTAGCTTTTCATACTACAACCTGAGAGTCATCAATCATCATGGTTTGGTTCCTCTGTCTGTTTAGTTGTGTACTTTTTTATTGGTATCGACTATTTTTTTTTTTCCCCCTTTTGAACCATTATGGCTCATGTGGCTGAACAGAAGAAAACATGTGGTTCTTCTCCAACTTGTCCGCTAAGAAAATATGATTAGGTTGAGCAGGACATCATGTATAGCAAGCACTAATTAGTCTCTTTTTAGTTTTTATACACAATTGAATTGGATGCTGCTCTATGTTGCAACTATACAGGTCTAATAGAAGCTTTCAATGGATCAATCTGGGCTTAAGCTAAAATCCTATTTGCTAAAAAGGGCTTCATCTGGGCCAGTACATGTGATTAATGGGACGAATAATATCTTCCACCACGCACCACAAATTCCACAATCCACAAGCATCATCAGTCATCACTCAATTTTTAAACATCATGGTCTTTCAGTCTTCACTCTCCAAAAAAGAAATTTTGTTTTTAGAAAATGCATCAAATATTTAAAATAAGACCACTTGCATAGAAAAAAAAAACCTCATGTTCAACAAATTATGCAAATATATATTTATGGGAAGGTATTACTCGGCAGTCATTAAATAATGAGATTTCCAATACATTGAAAGTAAATCCAAGAAAAATCATAATAATATAGATTTTGATATCACTTTTGATATTTTTGTAACACTTTTCAAAAGCAAAAAGAAAAAACAAAAAAAGGACATATCAAAGTTAAAAGAGTTTTGAGGGAATGAGGGGCTAATTGAATTAAATGGAAATTTAATTTATTTGAAGTAAAGTCAATAACTTAGGAGGCCAAAAGATTTCCTCTTTTTATCAAAGAAGTAATATAACAAGTTGGTATATATAAAGAGGAGGGATCCAATAACATATACAATTTTGACACAAATGTTACACTAAATCACATAAATTTATAAAAAATCTTTAAAATAGAAAATTTTTTACAACCATTTCATTTACTTATAGATTGATTGTGTCTCAAATTTCATTCAATTTGAGTATCGTTTGATACTCCATCAATAACTATCAAGTTTATATAGTAATTAGAACGGTCTAAATTTAATGATTCTTGATGGAGTAACAAATGATACTAAAATTAAATAAAATTTGACACACAATTGATCTATAAGTAAATGAATATGTTTATAAAAGATTTTCTATTTTTAAGATTTTTTATAAATTTATATGATTTAGTATAACATTTGTGTCAGAAAAATGTTGTGTCGTTTGATCCCTCCTCTAATATAAATATCATCTCTGATAATAGAAAAAGTTGTGATTTGTCCAGTCATGACAATTACAAAGACAAACAATATTGGACATATGACTGACATGACATGACTATATTAAAGGTTTCAAAAACTTTTTTTCTATGTACATATAACTATTTAACGAAATCTATCTAATGTATCCCAAACTTAAACAAGTTGAAAATAGGTTAATCTAATTAATTGTAGGTTCGATTATATTCTTGAGTAACAGATAGCGACCACCTTTTTTACTTATCCACCAGTCCACCGTATTTTCAATGAACAAATATCATTTTTCAGTAAACACTTATATCTTTCCGATTAATAGATATCATTTTTCAGTGAACAGATGCATAGCGATTTCTAGTAAATATTTATATAACTATAGTAAATACATGAGTGTACGTAGATATATCAAACTATAAAAGAAGTGGATGGGATAGACTCTACCTACTTCTCTATATTCTTTGAGGCAAACATGTGACATGGAAGAATCTTTTCACGGAGAAAAGAGCCATGTGACAATAGAATCATTATTCCATTTACATCTGACTTTGACTGGAACAATTAGGTCAAGAGTGTTTTCCCACTCTATCACTAGCTAATTGATTGCTAAGCAAAAAACAACAGCAAGTTTCAACAATTCTTTTGCTTGTGTTAACTTCCAAGCATTGCCCTTTTGTAGAAGGAATCAAGAGGTCCTCCACAATCGTCAAATCTTTATTTGTCTCGGTTTTTGTTGTTTAGTTGCTTTTTTACCCAGACACGCAATATAGCGTTTAAAACTTGAATTTTTTTTTTTCTCCATAGAAAAGTAGATGAGTTTTGTGCAACCAATCTTTGTTCAAGATTGCAATTTCTTAGATAGAATTCACCTTATTTTAATTAATAGGTATTATTTTTCTGGTAACATATATATCTTTTTCATTAATAAATATCATTTTTCAATCAACAAATATGTTATCTTTTCTAGTTAACAGATATGCAATCGTGTCAAGCACGTACATGCACATAGATTTGCTAGATAAAAGAGAGAAATGGTGTATGAGTGGGCAAGAAAAAAAAAATATGAACCATACATGTGGAGTTAGGTTACCGTGTTATGCATAACAAACTGATCTTCGTGCTATGCATTCGTATCTCAGAAACCATAACTCCAATGACCGATCCGATTCGATCGATGCATTCTACATATCAAAAGGTCATTAGATACAGTTTTTTTCTATTTTTGGAGATTCTCAACTATTTTTAATGATTTTTGAAAGATGATTAATAAATGATAATAAAAAAATCCATTTGGAATTGAAATTTAGGGTCGTTTTTTTTAAAAATAGTTAGAAATATCTAAAAATAAAAAAAAATGTATCATATGATATTTCGATTTGTAGAATGCACTAGTCGAATCGGATCGGCCATCGGAATTACAATTGCTAAGATACGAACACATAATACAGAGGTTGGTTGTTATGCATAACACGGTAACCTAATTCCATACGCATCTCTCTTTTACAAGTGATCCGAGTATGAAAGAAAGAAGATTAAAGATAGTGAAGCGGGGATGTCTTTTTTTCCCCGGATGAACAGTAAACGCTTCACTTGGGCCGTCTGATTATAATCTGATGCCTCTCATTGGGCTTGCTGATCTATGCAGGCGTGGGCAAATTTTTTTTTTACTATCTTTAGCTGTCCCTTCCCAGTTTGTACCCAGCTTTAATCAATCACAAAGGACTTCCCAGTTCCCAGTTAGTATATACATTGAAGATAGCAAAAAAATATTGCAGACTTCTTTTCATAAGCCTGTCAGAAATTCATCTCATACCAGTTAGGTGCCAGTAATCACAACTAAGCACCCATGCAAAGTAAATATAACCTCTGTCCATGAATAAATGAATTTTTAAGAAAAGTCAAATGAATTAGTGGAAAAGTAAAATTACTTTTATGCCCTCAATTTGTAATCATTACATAATAATTGTTCCAATTAAATAATATAGATAAAAGGAAATTTAATTGGGGAGAGGGATGGTTGTAATTGGGGACAACTAAGAGACGAATAGAAAAATAATATCGAATTGATGAAGTTCATTTAATTGAGACAAGCTGTAAAGAGTATAAATTAATTTAATTGTGAACGGATGTTGTATTTTTTTTTTAGATAAAAGATGAGAGTCAAGTCACTCAAATTTAAATGACTATAAAAGACCCATCCGGGTTTCGAAATGCGACCTCCCACACGGAGAGCGCATGCAAAATAAATATTATGTGGCTATGTACGCTTTAAGAGGATTATAACTCATTTGTAGGAAGTAGGAACTCTAAAAAAAATTTTTCTTCAAATTGAACAGATGAGTTACGTGTCTGAATATATTGTTCAACTATGCATTTCACATCAAATATGTTTACGAAACAATTATTTAATTATTTCCAAATATGGTTGCTACGAAGCAGCAACAACGAAGCATCTAGTTATATATTATGGAATGATCATGAAACTAGCTAGTTCAAAGCTGTCCTGTCCAGTGTGATTTTACACAAATTTAGAAACGCCCCCATGAATGAAACTACTATAGTTGAAATACGATGGAGACAGATATAAAATATATATATATATATATATATATATATATGATGGAGACGAGTTATTCAAGCAAACCTTTTATATATGTGTATGAGGAGAGATCTATTGACAATTCTTATCATAACAATTTTGACAATAGAATATTTCAAAAATTTATAAAAAATCATATAAATTTTTAAAAATAGAAAAAAAGTTTATAGAAGTATTTCTTAACTTATAGATTGATTATATTTCCGATTATATTCATTTTAAGTTATATTTCATAGTATTTCAAAGATTTGTTAAATTACAACCATTAAAAAATACACACAATTTTGATAAGTCATCAAACGATGTTCAAATTGATTGAAATTTGAAACACTATCAATCTATAAATTAAGTAATGCATCTATAAGCATTTTTTTATTTTTAAGATTTTTTGTGAATTTCTATAAATTTTTAAAATGTTCCATTGTCAAGATCGTTAAAATAAGAATCGTCAAGGCATCTCTCCTCTTTATATATTTTCCTTTAGAATTTATATTTTTGCCAACAAGATAAAGATGACGGCTCACAATTGGAAATCCCAAACTTTTTATAGGACATGCTCAGAATTTCCATTGACAAAATTCTTGAAGAATAATAGAATGTACATCCGAAATGGACACACAGAATCATTAATTTGGTTGTTGGTTTGATTTTGATGGGTAGACTAAATTTTGCAAACAAACAACCGTGAACTACGGTCAGGATCAGGACGGACGGACGGACTAATTATGACTTATCACTTTATCAGTAACAATTATATAAATAAAACTGTACAATACAACACAATACAATATTAGCATGCTTAACAGAACATAATTATACAAGATAATAGTAGTCAAATATTTGGTGACTGAGGCAGGATCCAAATTAATTAAGGACAATGATTTTATCTTCTGAGGGTCCCCAAATTAATTAGTTGGGTCGGCAGCTAGCTAGCCACCCATTATATATCTTAATTATAATTATCTGCATCATTCCGCTGAATGCTTCCATTTTCATTATACACATTTGTTAATTACAACTTGAGGCAATTGGAGTGTTACTCTCATCTTTTGATCAAGAAAAAAGAAAAAAAAATACTACTTGAGGCGGCTACATTGTTTCATGCAACTAGAAAGCTTTTTTTATGATGAAAAATGTGGAATAAATAAATATCCTGCCGTTAGTCCTATTTTTATAATAAAAAATGTAATTAATTACGTTAACAACTAACAGGTTAACTTCCATATCTAAGCTCTAACGACGTCACTAATTAATAGTATTGATCTGTTTTTGGGCACTTGAAAAATAGCATATGTGCATTGATCCTGGCCGCGGCGCCAGTGTCCTCGTCCTCGACAGCGTAACACGCGTCGAGGGAGATCCCGACGCGTGAATTATCACGGGGCTTTCGATGATTGAATCAAGTTTGGCATGAATCTCAATGCCAATCGAACGGACTACAAGCTGCATGCATATCATGTACGATACTGCGCAGTAGGTGATACGAATCCGTCAAACCAGCACGATCACGACGGGATCGACCAGTTACATGCATCGGCCGGTACCAATTAGGACGAACAAGGACTATTACGAACTTCAGCATTATACCGTACATGCGCTTTAATGCTTAATCATAGCATTACTGTTTCGAATAAACCTGTCAACCCTAATTAACCATTTCAGTATATTATATCCGCCAGGTAAATAATCTAGCTTGGGGGTCAAGGTAAGAAAATTGCTTAGTCAAGGGCATCAACGGAGAAAGAGAAACATCTTGCGTCCATTGAAAAACCGTCCATACATCCATAGACGTGCACATAATGTAATAATACATCCCGAAATGTAACATATTGACGCATTGCACATGGCACATATGTCCAATTCACACTTGGACGCAAATGATGGCCACATTGAATCCAAGCCGATTAATAATTTCATCAGATATTTCCAAGAAACAATTAAGTTGCATGGTCTTCAAGAAGATACATGAATTAGGAGATGCATGAACAAGGAGATGTATGAACTTTACAATTAATATTTGTGGTCTTTTAGGATAGTTATTATTTAGAGTTATTATTTAGTAAATTTAGGAGTCAAAGAAAGTTATTGTTTGTTGTTTTCTATGTTATTTGTATGGCTATATAAGAAGTCAAATGTTGTCTTTGTAAGATAGTTTTTGAAGAATCCAGAATTTGATCAATATAGTTGTTTTATGAGTGTTATATTGTCTCTCTTTCTCTCTCAGTGACTCTTTTCTTGTCTTTATTACTATTAAGCCGACTCGTGAGCTTAAAGGGCAATACCGTAACGGGACCGTTTTGCGTCACATATGTATCCCAAAATGTAACATATAGACGCTATAAACAGCTATTCTACGGACGCTAGGTATAACTCATAGATGAAACTCCCTTGTGCAAATGGATTTACAAAAATACGGAATTAAGTGGGGATGCATTAATTTTCTGCAATATAATTTTGTCATTGGTTTTTGTTTGGACACACTGAAATTTGACAATTTCACACTAGCATCATGTCAGCATGCACCGTTTGTCAAATTTGGAAAGTACATGAAATTGACATCCAGCAAAGAATGCATGCAGATGGAGGCAGCCTAGATGGCCTCATATATGGCCCCCTCCCTCTCTGGTTTGTTGGTTGACATATGTACATCAATTTTAACTTCTTTTTTAGCATTGTCTGAATGAATACAAGTGATTGTCCCATGTTGTGGGGGAAAGGGGGCCCCAAATTTCACCTAGATGGATGTCACATGTGTATACCAGTATATGTTTAGCATTTATTAATGTGGTAAGATCATTGACCCAATATGAACCAAGTTATTTTTCCTCTGTTATTGTCTCCATTGGTAAATTGTTATAGACCAGTAAGTTATACTTATACTTGTGATTTTGATGAATAAAAGAGTAAAACTCAAGTATTGTTTCCTGTGTAGAGTAGAGAATTTACTGGAGGAAAACTATCTAAAGTTATGTTCTGAAAAGTTGAAGCAGATGTTTTAGATTGACCAAGAAAGAAATTACAAAATTAAAATGTAGCCAAGTTAATTTTTACCTTGTTTTCTAATAAATAGTCTTTTTTATATACTGATCAAAATAACTTCTCTGTACTTGAGAATTCAAAAGTAAAAATACTTGCGATTTCGAAGTAGAAATGTTATTTCAGAGAAACAGTCTTTGATCTAATAGCAAAATGCAACTGTACTCTCTGTGTGAGAGGTTGCAAGTTTGCAACCGCGCGATTTGAGCTTTTAATAGGAATTTAAATTTGAGAAACTTTTTTGACACTCATTTATTATTAAAAAAATGTTATTTTCTTCTTAAAACACTCTGATAAGATTGCTCACTAAATCTTTTCATGAAAAGGTAAGATGCATCAACGTCAGTCCAAGGCATATAATTTAGAACTTGTAAATTGTTAATTAAATTATTGAAAAACTTATCACTTACAAACTAAGTATAACTGAGGTATCTTATGAAATGACAACTTCAATTTAAATCCTAGTATAATTAAGCTGAATTGGAATTAAAGAATTGTGAGATCGAAGTGTGTGACTAATAGCACTGATGATAGATTCTACCCTCTACAAATATATTTAAGTCAGACTTTTACTGTAACATCGAAAAAAAAATTATAAAATAGATATAACAATCTATGAAAAATCTTATGAAACCATAGTAAAAAATAAATAAAAATAATTAATGAAAGTATTTTGAAATACTGAAATAGAAAATTGCAGGGGGAAATGGTCCAAATGGAGTAGCATGATGAATATATAATCTGGGAGTCATTGTCAAGTATAGTCATGAGTCATGACTGCTACCATCCTAAAACCCTTTTTTTTTGGGTGAAAACAAGCCTAAATCTTATTCTGAGGATCTGTCAAGTGGTGTGAGGAAAGCAATTGGAAATGTCATCCTACTTCCATTTCTTTAAATTAAAATTAAAACTTTCCGGTCACTAAAATGTCCCATATTGACGGGTATCTCCTGGCTTACAGTTTTACATATAGTTTAGTTTATTTATGACGTCTCTTTCAGTTTAAAGCCGCCCTACATCATCAAATTATCAATTCATTTAGGGCTCGACCTACCGTTTATAGAGTGGACGTCTATAGAATGTAACAACACTACTGACAAATAAGACTAAGTGGGTCCCAGTTATAACACCATCACTTACAGAATGTGACTATGGAACGTCCACTCTATGGACACAAGATGTTTCCCATTCATTTATTCATTATATGGTGTGAATTGTGAAGTGAACTATATTTGTATATATGCAACGTAAGTTAATGATTCGATATTCATCATTTCAGATGAATATTCATTTAAATTTGAGCAGTTTGACTCTCATCTTTATCTCAAAAAAAATATATTCATCATTCCAGACTTTCGATTTGAATTGTGATAACATAGTACTGTTGACAAATGAAACTGAATTGTGTCATTAGTCATCACAGTGGTGCTGGTAAACACAAGACTGATATTATAATAATTTATTTCTGTTTCCTAATTCCTAGCTAGCTACAACTTAGATTGATGATTCATCATTCATGCTTGAATCATCATAATTTTTATTTTTTAATTGATGCAGAAATGTTATTACTTATTAGCTATAATAAAGTGAAAAAAAATAGTGTTGACTGTTGACAAATAGTTATGTTGCACTTGGAACTTGGCAGGATAGACAGGTCACAATTAAAGTAGCCAACACGTACGTCAGGGGCATGAATTAAAATAGAGAAACGGAAATGCGATCCTTGTTCGCAAGAGGAATGACTAATGACTTAATGAGGGATCTGATACGGATGATGTACCTTTGTAGACTTGTAGTTGTAGGCTTGTAATTCGGCCTTTTTTTTCTAAAAAAAGCAGAGCCCGCTTTTCCGATCAGATGGTCAGGATCCGTTGTCGTACCGATCTCAAAATTCTTCGATGTTTTTCAATTGTCAAATCAAAAAAAGCAGGGCCTGCTTTTCTTTTTAGAAAAGTAGGTGACGCCGATCCCTTAATTTGGTGCATTACAACAAAAAAGCGCCATTGTCAATACTCAGAAGGTAAATGTGACGACCAAAGGCAGGTGAAATTTGACACTCTGAGCATCTCCAAGAGATGTCATAAAAATGGATTCCTATATATTTATATTGGGTGTCATCCTAAATTTTTTTAGAGCAAATTTCACCTCAATCTCCAACAGATTCCCAAAATATGGATCCCAATATATTTAAACTAGGCCAAAATATGGATCCCAATACATTTGAACAGTCTGAATTTGGCTCTGATTTCGGGAAGTCATATTGGGAGTGCTAAAAACTGAGCCAAAATAGCTTGATTTGGCTCTGGTTTTGGGTATCTCTTAGAAATGATTTTCTCTCCTTAATTCCCAATTTTTAGTTTTAGAAGTGTTTTACGTCGTCTCTTGAAGATGCTCTAGAAAAGGATTAAGGCATGCGCATCAGGAGGGCCAAGCCTTTTTTTTCTTCTTAATTGTTCTCAATTAATCTCTATATCAGAATCAGACTATCACTCCATGCCACCATTAATACTTTTGTAACCCATTTTTTAAGATATATATAAATATACAATTGGTAAGATCTGGCTTTGGTCTAGTGATTAAGGGTAACGCTCTCTGTGTAGGAGATCGCGGGTTCGAAACTCGGATCGATGGGGGTCTTTTATAGATATTTAAATTTGAGTGGCTTGACCTTCATCTCATCTCAAAAAAAAAATATATATATATATACAATTGGTTTTTTTTTTTTTAATTTTCACTAAATAAAAATAATTTTTCAATATGGAAGTTCACATGTATAACCTATCAGTTATCACACACAAAAGTTACTTACTTAAGCCATTAAATTAGAAGATAATTGTCATGTTTTTCCAATTTTAATTTGCATAAATTATAATGTCCATCCAATTGAGCTTAGAGAAGTGGCTGCCAAATTCTGCAACTGCAGCATGCAACATATCAAAAGTATATGATATATTCAAATGAGTGGTACCTAACGTCCATAGATATGTGTCCATAGCATCCTTATATTATTACAAATTTAATGTTAAGTTATGAAATTTGATGTATCTGTTACAAAATTTGTGCATCTATGAAATGTATAGACAGTTTTTCTGTTTACGTAAGATCTTGTCTAAGCAAATGGTTGCCCCGTTTTATACAAGTGCCCCTCCAAACTCGTAATGGGGATGACACGGGCCGTTTGATTTTTTGTAAAGTCGGAAAAGATATAATCGGAAGAAGATTATTTCTATTACAATAATAGAGACCAAAATAGATAAAATAAACATATCAAAATTTGATATATGCTACCAAATATATTTAATTTAGTGTTGCTTTACAAATGAAATTTAGTACAATATTTCAACAATATTTTTTTTTTAATATTTTTTTTTACTTTAATTTGCTCATAACTATTGCTTTGCACCTACATTCCACTTCTTCCTCCCAGCAAAAGTGCTCCCATTTAATTACCTGTTTTTACCGTCAATTAGAGTCAACTATTTATAATAGACTAATAGAGCAATTTGTAATAGAGCTTTTCTTAGTAGCAAAGCGTACTACTATAGATTACTTGTAAAATTGTTGAGCAAATAATGGTTACAATGTTCTCTCACTTAGATACTGCTAATTGCTAGCTAGTGCATGATTACATCACAACCAATGTCACCAGGATTACTTCAGCTGATCAGACTAATCAAAAGGACACATTGTTTGTGACCACATGAGTATTAGTATTACCGCCCTTTTATATTGCAATTTATATCCCCTGCTAAACTGCATTGCGCAGTTCACGACGTAAACCATTAGATTGTTTCGAGATTCATGCTAGTACGGATGTCGAGATGATCCAACGGCTGATGTTGTGAACTGCACAATGCATTATGTTGGAGGATAATTACTCGGTGTATTGAGTACTTTTAGCAATTAAGCAGCGTTGAGTCGCCGACTCATATATGGGCCGTTCGGCAACCCCTCTTTAGCATTCCTTAGATTTTTTTTAGCTCCCTTAGTCTCTTAATCCTTCTGAATGCAAGCTCCTTAGCACGGATTAAAAGTTTCTCCTTAAGCCTCCTTTTGACCAGGGCTTAAGCCTTGTCCGGATTCCTAAAGAAGTAATACGCATGGCTTAAGGCTTAAGCTTTCTTAAGCCCTTTTTCTTTTTCCGAACAAGTGTATCTTAGTGAGGCTTAAATATTTAAGCCAACCACCTTACCGAACGGCCCACTATGTATATTATTGTTTTTTTTCATTCTATAATTTTGAGGTTCCATTATACATCTATACTTGCTAGTTGCTAAATGAGAAAGACTACTTCATTCTTGTTCAGTTCTCTCTTAAAAAAAAAATACGAAAATTGGAAAAAAAAAATGAACTAAAATCAAAGTTCTGCTCTTTATTATAAAACAAAAATAAATTAACCATTTCCTCTCTGGAAAAATATGACTCTCAGTAAATAACTGAAGTTAAAGGATGTTTAAACTGATTGAAGAAATGAGAGGTTCCATTGAAGTGATGATTTTGTTGCACAGGGAAACATAGGAATAATAGTCAATATATATATATATATATTTTTTGAGATAATAGATAACAGTCAAGCCACTTAAATTTAAATGTACATAAAAAATCCATTGAAGTTTCAAACTCGTGACCTCTCACAAAGATAGCGTTGCTAGAGGTGGCAGGTTGTCGGGTCGAGTCAGTTTGACTGAATGGAAATATCGGGTCGGGTCGGGTATCGAGTTGACGTCTGCCAACATTTTTTCAGGTCAGGTTGCTTCGGGTTGGGTCCGGTGGGTTTCATCGGGGTCTGATCAGATTTTGTACTTAAAACACGTGTCGGGTTGGATTCGGATCAAATCAGATTTTGCAACCTCTACACGTTGCTCCTTAACCACTAGACCAACTGGTTCTTAACGATAGTCAATAGATAATGAGACTGACAAATGATCCTACCGAATAACATATTCACAAAATTTGAATACTGCTAAAAATGTGCCCCATCTCATAACGCTACCATATTTACAGACTGTATACATTGCAGGATTGCTCTATATATCTTGATCAATTCCTATTTCTTTTCTAAGATCACCTACTCAGTGGCCACCACCAACCAAACCTACCTTCTCCCAGCATGCTCAACTAACATATTGAACAGCGAAGGAAGAGCTAACAAACCTTTGTGTCCCGGCCTTCGTCTATTTACAAATTTATGTATCCACCAACTAAAACCTAGAAACTTGTCATCCCGAAACTGTATAGCGATCTCGACTTGAATAACCCACCAAATAGAAAGCGGGTAGGAGAGTCTTGACGGGGCGCTTTGCTCGTTTTATCCTGCCCCTTGACTTGTAATACAGATTGCCCCAATTCATTCCTGATCACATCCAAAGTTCTTGGATCAACCGGAGACCCAGCGGCATCACGGACGTAGAATGTATCGACCACATTCTCGCCATGTGTTGTCACCTCAGCCCTGGTTACTGTCAATCCGTTCTCACGAAATATTCGAGTGATTTCGGATAAAAGGCCCACTCTGTCTCTTGTACATAATTCCAGCTTTATACCCTAAAAATAACCAGAATGAAGACGTACAAACACACACAGCTTTAGTTGGTAACAAATTAAGTAGGTGGCTATCAGATGAAATTTGTGGTTGTTGAGTTAGTTAACTGGTCAACTTTCCCAGGATGTGCATGACAAAATATCGAAAGGGACATGCGAGTTACAATTCGTGGGTGCGCACGCATTAAACATGCTCATTTTTGTTCTCAGGACAAACTAACTAAAGGTAACAAATAACAATAGCATGATTACATAGAAAAAGCATTCAATGCCACATACGCTATTAAGTGGATTTAATTTTAAAAATATATCCGTACCTCTGAAACCCTTCTTTCAATGGCAGCCTCCAGGCATTGTATTACCCTCTCTCTTTCAGCTTCTGAGTTGACCGGTGACCCGTCAACATGCCTTATATAGTATTCCTTTTCATAAAAGAGAGAAGATAAATTTTACATGAGCCATGTTAAGGACGCTAAAAGACTTGAACTTAACTAAAGTACCACGACTGTATATCCTGATATCTCCAAAAAGAAAATGGTAATTTTAACATCATGCAAAGTGTACAACAAAACAACCAATCACATGCTCTAACATGTTTAACAGATTAAACAAAGAAGTTTTAAAATAACTACCTGATAAGCTTCTGACATCTCAGCATCTACATTCCCATGGAAAACCACATATTGCATATCTGTCAGTGTACAGACAGTGTCGAACAAGAGTTTTGGTCTATCACAGCTCCGAATTGTTACCACTGAGTAATCCTTATCTCCCCAATTCACAACCGACACATTTGGTCTCTGATTTGTATCCCCTGCATCATCCCCAGACCGTTCATAGTCCCTGTCAGCGAGCATCATTTGGTGCAGCCTTCTTTCCGTATGGGCTGGCCCCACTGATGAGATCATTGTCCTACCTTTCAACACATTGGACAATAACTTTTTTATGTTGGAAAGCCTTAGAGGATCGGCTATGGCGGATCCGGTTTCAAAGTCGGTGACATGCATCACAGCTGCAGCCCTTGTGTTGTGTGTCCAAACCTCGGCGCTGATGACATTGCACTTGAGGTCAGTTAGCACAGCACTCACTTCAGAAAGTAGACCTGGCCGGTCTGTGCCCGTTAATTCGATTGTCGTGTATTCAGATGCCGATTCAACACCGACTGACCTTCTTCGGGATGGAACGAAGGATGAATCAGCGCCTAAAGACTGTACAGACAAAATTCATTATGGAATGTTTAATATGGATATTTGACACAATACCCCTTATGTTTTTGTGGAATTATAAAAAAGAATCAATTGGCAATGTTCTCAGTTGCTCTGTTATAATTCATTCATTATCCAAAACACCTTACATACAACAATTATAAAAAAATAAATAAATAAAAACAAATTTTAAGAATAGGTCGCTGTAATAAGCTTTATATATGAACAACCAAAAAAAATACCGTTTTCCATTTTAATTAAAAAAATCACGGATAAAATGGAAGTAATTACAAAAATACATTAAAAAATTAATACCTTCCGAATAAAATCAACTATTTCATCGAGCACTGCTTCATCCTTTATTTTCTCTCCATCAACATTAGTCACATTAAAAACTGCACAAGTAAAACTAATTAATAAAATAAACTCGAGTTACACAAAAAAATGAATACCATAGAAAGAGAGACATGCTAATGTACCATCCATAAACCAGCCTCCATCGGAAGAAATATAAGCCTTCTTGATGTTTAAGTTGAGATCAGTGAGAACTTGTACCACCTCCAACAGTATACCATACTTGTTCACACTATCAACCTGTCAAAAAAATTCATAATTTAACAGAAATTAGGAAAATTAAATGTTCAATGTCAATTATTATCAAATTATGCTGGTTCCCAAATGTAATAGAGGGATGATGAAATTGAGATTTACCTGGACCACTGTTGCATTGATGCAGGAATTATTGTCTATAACAACCCTGAAAAAGTTCATTATAAAGTTAGCAAAAGGTTTAATTTAA
This sequence comes from Cyperus esculentus, assembly GCA_030179965.1. Classification (NCBI taxonomy): domain Eukaryota; kingdom Viridiplantae; phylum Streptophyta; class Magnoliopsida; order Poales; family Cyperaceae; genus Cyperus; species Cyperus esculentus. The sequence continues at coordinate 2,058,427 of JASGLE010000010.1, read as the reverse complement.
GCAAATTTGTGCTGAAATAAAGAAGGGAACATTTTAGAAGGGAGTTACCTTGGAGGGTTCATTTTTAGTATGAACTTCTCGTACTCATCATCACTGTCCCAAGAAGAACTCAGTTCTCCATCTGCAACCAAAAACCCAGAATTTTCATTTTCATACCAATTAGACATAAACCTAAATATTGCAAGAAATTAGTATATGTTAAGTGAGGGCAAATTATTATTAACTAAATAATTACATGAATAAGCTGATTTAGCAACAAAGAATGCAACCCAAAATTTGAGAAATTATCCAAATAACCCAAAGAATGCCTCAAAGAGAGAAAAACCAACCAAAAAAAAAAAAAAACCCAAATCAGAGAAGAGAAAGAAATTAAGAGTTTCACATACCCATTGCAGCCAGAGAGAACAATTTAATTTCCTGCAAGAAACCAAGAACTTTGTTTGGGAGAGAGGATAACAGTTTGCGGCCAGAGAGAGAGAGGCAGCGAAGAACGAACGAACCCACCCACTCGCCCACCAAACACTCTCTCCCCCTTTTCCTCTTCTTCACAGTTGTATGTATGTGTTATGTGTAGTTGTAGGATTTATACTCTCTCTTTTTTTTATGTCTCTCGGTTGGAGTGAAGAAGAAAGAAAAACAGACGCATAGCGGAGCGAGCGAGCGAGGTTTGCGCTACTCTCCCTCTCGCGCGATTTGGGGCCGTTTTATTTACCATTTTATTATTGCTTCCCTATTTAGTACTACCAACCAACGTCCACAATTAAATGAATTTATATCCTTTAGAACCAACGTCCACAATTAAATGAATTTATATCCTTTAGAGCTTGTCCATAATTAAATGAATTTTACCGATTTAAATTTAATTTTCTATTCACTTGTTTGAATCCACTTATTTCTCAAATATTATGATTACCCTTTTATCTATATTATTTAATTAGAACAATTCTTATGTAATTTCATTTTTCCACTAATTCATTTGACTTTTCCTAAAAATTCATTTATTCATAGACGGAGGCAGTATTTATTATTTCGTTTTATTCATTCAAGTATTTCTTTCTTTCACCTTTTCTTTTTCTTTTTCTTTTTTCCTTTTCTTTTCTTTTATTGTTATTTTTTTTTGAGTTGTTGGGCTTTTATAATTCGGAGTGAAAATGAAAAGGAGCGCTATAGATAGATCGGTTTCAGTCGAGAAGTGGGAAGAAGAGCTGTGGCGCTTTCACTAAGTTGCCTAATATTTATTGAACATATCTAATAAACTAAATAACTATTTTATCTTTCAATAATTGTCCACAATTTATAATTATTTAGTATTTTGTTTGGCTTGTCCTGTAAAAAATAATAGTTAAGATTTTAGATCTTATATTTTATAAAGATGTGATAGATATTGAATAGTAGCTATTCGTTAACTTGTCCAAATTCTAAAATAGACACAAAATTAAATAAAAATTATCCAAAGTAATTTTGGGTGCCCAAAGCACCAGGAATCGAATCTCCTGTTATCCTAATTTAGGATAACAGGACCCTACTATTCCAATCATGACCGATGGATCAAAATAAACGGATCAGATTCATTCACAAAGTTCTTTCCTCCCTTCAAAAACCGTACTTTGGTATCAATCTGAACCGTTTGTTCTGATCAAACGGCCCAGATTGGAATAACAGGGTCCTGTTAGCCTTTATCCCTAAGGATAACAGCAGATTCGGACTCAAAGCACCACACCCGTCTCGTTCCTGATTTACAGGAGTGGGTGAATGGGTAATAGCTGGATGCGGTGTAAGAGTAAATTAATACATGGAGGGGCTTGCTCAGTGTCAGTGACAACTGTCACACTGATGGTAGTATGGTACTGGTACCACTGTACCGGTTAAGACTGTTAAGTTGCCTTCAGAGCCCTTCACTCGGCAGTCGGCAGAGAAGTTAGCTGCCACTTCCGATCTATTCGTACATGTTATGCCAGTGAAGAAAAAAAAATATTTTTTCTTTTTGAGTTTTCTAAGCAATTTGATAAAGTTCATTTGGTAAGAACTGAAAATTTTTTCACTGAAAAGAAAAAAAAGAGCTGAAAATTTTAATACAAGTATCGTGGAGCTTATGAATTAAATTTTTTTAATTGCTTCAAATTTAGAGCACTCTCAATATAGAATCTATATGTTCATGAATACATATTTAAGATTTTTTTTGTAAAAAAATATATATATTTGAATTCCAGTGATCCAGACCAGTCATCTAGATTGTCAAAATAATAATTACCAAGATGCCTCATTGCCCCTGTCTAGATACATGTAACATGTATAACCTACGCTGGTGATTTAATCCCTGATTCCCTTCTTTTTTCTTTTTTTTTTTTTTTGAAGAAGTAAGCATTTGCTTACTTGTTTCATTAGATAAAAAGGTTTATGTACAAAAGAGAGAGACGAAAAAGAAATTCATGCTCAATGTATCCTATACAGTGTATTTTCCTATAAATTATTGTTCCAAGCCCCGTAATCCGAATCCCTGATTCCCTTCACTTAGTGGCTAATAATTTATCTTCTGTTTGGCTAATAAATGCAGATTAGCTGGCATTCTTTGACTGAAAGAATACCTCTCTACTCTTATTAAAATATTGTTAATTAAACCTGAGCTGCTAAGTATAAATTATAGAGCAATTAATAACTAACTAGTAAGTAATACCTAAGACCAACTACTGGTCTACGTAATACGGGAAGTTTAAGGATATTCTTTAGTAAACCTAGGCAAAGCAAATTATCCGCTTAATAAGTTAACAAACGGGATTTGAAAATTTGATTAGGGAATAATCAAAAGCTACGACGACGGACTAGATGTCTAGATCACTGGTCACTAGACAGCTTAAATCGGATCCAAATCCCCCAGCTTTTATGATCAGATGGTCGGAATTGGTTGCTGCACTGATCTCAAAGTACTTTGGTGTTTGCCGCACCGATCTCAAAGTATTTCGGTGTTTCTCAACCGTCGGATCAAGAAAAGGGTCTGCTTTTCTTTTTAGAAAAACAGCGGATTCAGATCCGCTTAAATCACGTGGCGCGAGTAAGCGTGGCTACCGATAAGCTTTCCTTCTCCCATTTCCGATGTAAACGGATCCGTCCGGTATAGTTGTAATTTAATGTTCCTTGTATGTTAAAAGGGCTACATGAGAATTTTGTACAAAGTAACTATACAATATTAAGAATAATCGATATTTATGTGTTATTTTTAAAAAATCTCAAACATATATTTAAAAAAATATTAAAAAGAGAAAATTGTTATACCCTTTGATATAAAGAATCTGTTGAGCCGTGTAAACTTGAAATTTAATTGTGATTTGATATATTTTTTTAGGTATATTATATACTCACGAAAATCAAGCACAGGATAGCTTTACTCCTGATTTAAATATTTGATTCATTTTTTTACTTAAAGCGTTTTAAGTTTTTAACAGGTCACTTGCATTATGATTATACCCTCAAGTTTAGTTTATAATGGCAAACCTGTTAGCGTCAGTTGCTCGTTGTTTGAGGACCAAATTAAAATCAAAGCTGTTTCAACTTTCAACCTCAAGTGAAAAAGAGATGCACATGCTTGAACGTGCTTGGGATCCATTTAACTTAACCAAACTTTGCCACCAAGTTCTGATTTGCAAGGCTTGTTAACAGAATCTCATATTCTCATGTGATCTTACCGTCACCGTACAAGACATGAAAGCTTTCCCAGCGTTTGCTAGATGTAGTAAAAGTGATTTAAGTTCTTAAATTAATTTTAAGTCACCAAACGGAAGTGACTTAAGGTGTAGTAAGTTAACGCAGCTATATAAGTATATAGGTGTAGTAAACTAAATCACCAACATTTCACATCTTTTACCCATAACATCAACTTTACTTCATCTATTTACTTCACTACCACCAAACACCACTGATTTAAGGTGATTTAACGTTTTACTCCGTTTTAACTTACTACACTTGCTAAACGGTGGGTTTGATTACTTTCTCAAAAAAAAAAAAAAAAGCTTTGATTAAGGTTGCTGAGCACGTGCGTACATGCAGCCTCTGCACAAATCACGAATGCCTGTTGGTTGTTGCTCTCTTGCTTCTGAGCACCAGTATCAGCACATGCGATTGCTGCTACTGTGCTGCTGTCCTGCCTGCCTGCCTGCTGGAGTATATACTGGTTTGCTTGCTGGCTGCTGCAATGCTGCCAACCTTATTCAATTAGAACTTTCCCCAACTGGGATTGGTTAATACTTAAAAAGATCATTTTTCAACTACATTTTCTTGGATGGAAAGTTGAAAGAGAGAATTAGAATTAGTTTGATTTGTTTAAGAGTGCGAATTGAGCATTAAATTAGAAGGTTAGAACATTTTTTGGACTGAATTTGCATTGTGTATATGTAATGTTCTTGGGCCAAGATGTCTGTACAGTGGTCAGTGGATGGATCTTACAAAAAGTGCGCAGACCCCACCCCAAAAGGAGTGGCTTGATTTGCCTGATATTCTGAATGTAAAAGAATGTTGTCTGGTCCCTTTATCTCTCTGCGAGTTCACGAGGGCTGGGCCTAATCACTAGACATCCCGTACCGGTATTTCATAATGGGCCCGGGGTATTGGGTTTAAACCTCAGATGAATATAATTATGAGGCTGTATATCGGAATGAAAACATAAAAATGATTTTGAATATTGACTATAATTATGAGGCTGACTATAATTAGTTTTATAAAATTCAAAATAAATACTTTAGAGAAAATTTGAAAAATAAAAAAATCTGTCTATATTTTGATGTAAATAATATAATGAGCTATATAAACTCAAATTTAAAATTTAAATTTGGTTTGATATGATTTTTAACTAGCTCACCGTATATTCGCTCGCTGTGGAAAAATATACAGCGAATAAAAAACATCGGCAGACACAAATTCTATAGGTTTATGTAGGAATTGAGAATCTATACAAATTAATTTCTATTCAATGTTCGGAAGACCATATTATTAATTCCTAACAGGAATTTATTATTCTAAAATACTTGTTTTTAGAGAAAAATATTAATTAGGTTTGAGTGAATTATTTTTTTCCTATTAATGATGAGCTTGTTATAGGATTTCACAAAATGTAATATGAAATTCTTCAGTAATACTACCTCTGTTCCAAAATAGATGGATTTTTTGTAGTTTATTTAACTACAAAAAATCTATCTAAAATGGGACAGAGAGATAGTATAAAAAAATTTGTGGACCAGTGACTACCGAACAGTTCCGTCCGCGCGCCAAAACGTTGGCTAGGGTTCGCATTTTGTTCGTTGCAAACCAGCGATCAATCCATTCCAAATTTCCAATGCATATTCCATACTAATGACAAGCAAGGTGGTCGAGATCCGAACCCTCGCCGGCGAGTCGGTCGCCGTCAGGTCGCCTCCCGGCTGCTCGGTCCGTGACCTCAAGCTCCTCCTCCAGGACTCCTCCTTCCTTCCCGCCAGAACCTGCCCCCATTTCCATCTCTTCTTCAAGGTCCCATTCTCCCTTCAATCTTCAATCATCCTTTACCTGTGCTTGCTTTATCAGTGTAGTAGCTCGGTTTTAAATTGAATGTACTCTATATCATCGAATAGTGGCTCGATTTGAGGGTTTTACTTTTATCATTATCATTAATTTTTAGGACGGTACTTCCATACTCACATCCTAATAATTTCATCGATAATTTCATCAGTTACAGATGAATCTCATAATGGATGGATAATATTCATTTATAATCGTCAGATCGAAAAGAAATTTTTTTTGGTGGGAGTATTGGAGTAAAATTCTAATGTTTAGTTTTGAATTTTGGGAATCATTTTGAACTTGTTATATAGGGCGCTAAATTGAGCTTAGAAGCTCAGATTGATACAATTGGTGATGATGAGTTTTTGGTACTTGTCCCGTTCACGAAGAAAAGGCAGCAAGGTCCATCAGTTTCAAGCACTGCCGATCAAGGTGCAATGTCTTCGAAACCTGCTGAGATGTCGCGTGCATCGGCTTCGGTTTGGGAAGATATTATGGGTGACCTCTCATGTCTGTCTGACATCCCCCAGTCTGATGCAAATTTGAGAAATTTAAATAGCGGCTGCTCCTCTTCATCTTCTATTCCTTCAGTTGCGCCCCCAAACAAGAAGCCCAAGATGTCCTTTTATAATGAGGATGTGATCAAGGAAATTGTGGATTTTGATATAAAGGAAATTTGTACTCAGAAATTTTGTATGGCAATGCAAAAAGTGGTTGATTCGGTCTCTTGTTTATCCCATGGTGATTCTGGTGGCTGTTCGCTGTTCAGTGAGCTGTTCGGAGTGTCTGGCAGTGATGCGAAATGTGCATGTCCACCATGGTTGACAAGACTAGTGAAGGTTTTTACTGTACTTAATTTGTTTCATGGGATGATTCAAATGAAAAATAAACGTTTTATGAATTGGGGATATCTGGAAGATGTTTTAAAGAAGCATGCTATGTTTGGAATTGAGGAAGTGCTTTTGTCAGATCTTGAGACGCTATCACATCTTTCTCCCAAGGTAAATTGAATTCACTTAGTTTCTTTGGGCTATGTAATCCTGCTAGTACAAAAATAAGAATAGTGCCAAGTTGGTTTTGTACTACTGAATTGCATGCTTTTTTTTTTTTTTGTACATTGGTATTTGGTTGTCCAGCTTGGATACATCATGTGATTGAACCAATATTGTATAACGGAGTTCTGTAAGAAGAAATAAAAATCCGCCATGTTCGCAATATTAATTTGGTGCTGCTGTTGGCGTGCTATACCAGCATCATTTATCACATTATTTACTAACTGCAAATCAATTAGAAGCAGTTTTATATTTTATTTTATTTTATTTTATTTCAGTAGATAATAGGCCTTCTAGCTGTAATTAATTAAATCGCAGTTCGTAAAATTGCAAATAATCAGATATATCATTGTTTGATATAACCTTTTTTACATGTAGACTATTGTCTTGGCTGAACATGAAGATGAAGTGACCATAGTGAGCTGTTCCATTATTGTCATAAATTCTCCAGACCATGAATTTGTATCAGGAACAAAGGGTAAAAATATTCATTCTTGATACCCTTCTTGTTTTTCTTTTCTGCGCATGTGAATCTAATTCTCATATATCAACAGAAAGAAGGAGTTCAACTAGTGCTTCTGTTGTTAATGCTCTTGCAAAGAGGTGGAATGCTTTCAGGGCAGAGATGTGGAGTGCCATGAAGAACTGCTTGGTAATACTTCAATTTATAAGTGACTGCAGCATCTAAACTGTGGTGGTGGGGGCTGTATTTACTGACTTGATTAACTTGGTTATTCAGAGGCATAAGCGAAAGACGAATAGCCCACTTGAGATCTCTGTTGAAGAACTTGTTTCTAGTAAGAAAACAAATGATGGCTCAAAAGGCTGTAATACAAAGGGGTTGAAGATTAATAATTCTAATACTCATGGGGCTGGTTGCCATGTAAGTCTGCTCAGTAGCTATAAAACGCATATTGTTCCCTTTGAATAAAAATTTTACAAAAATTCAAAGTCAATGGTGATTTAAGTTTTGGCTTGGAGTGAAAATAATTTCACAAGTTACAAGAATTTCAAACCTGCTGCTATTAGGCAATATAAACTTTTTGCAGGCGGTATTGCGATTTTTAACATCGTAAAATTTCACCAGGGAATGGACATCTTGGAAGCTGTTGCTATGATTGAACATCTTAAGCAGGGATTAGGTAAACAAGCGCAGGTTACACTCTCCCTCCCTTTCTTGTCATTTATCTGTGTAATTCGTGCAATTAGAGAAACAGATTCTTCCGTATCCTTTTTTTCAGGTTGTACATATAGAGTATATAGAAGCAAAGGAAGGGGTCTATAAGGAATTCCCAGAGAATATTTCAAAGGAAGTGAAAGGATCCCTTGAGCAACTTAATATAACTAAGTTGTACCACCATCAGGTATTCAGCCAACTATTTTTTTCTTTTGGTTAGTCATGAAGAGACTTGAACTTCATGTTTGTTTTGTAATAATATACAGGCCCAGGCTATACAATCGGTGCAGTCTGGCAAGAGTGTGGTAGTAGCAACATCTACCTCTAGCGGGAAATCTCTTTGCTACAATGTTCCAGTTGTAGAATCTCTCTCCAAAAACTCAATGGCGTCTGCTCTTTATGTCTTTCCTACCAAGGTTTTTGTTCTTTCAATTTATGTATACTATATTTCATTAATTTCGGTTGGAAAAGATATCAGTGGAATGCCCTCTCAGCACTTTGCCAAATTAATTGAAAATTGAAGGACTGAGACTATTAATAATCAATGTAGGCATTATCTCAAGATCAGCTGAGAACTTTAACAAAGTTGAAGGAGTCCCTGAATCTTCATAATTTTAATGTCTGCATATATGATGGAGATACTCCTAAAGAAGACCGTGCTTGGATTAGAGAAAATGCACAGATTGTATGAAATAAATTTAGTCTAAGTTTTTAATTTTCTTTTGCATTAATCTGTTTAATATTTTCAGTGTGTACCTGTTTTATTTTCTGCACAGCTCATTACCAATCCTGATATGTTACATGTCTCAATCCTGCCTCATCATAGCCAATTTCAGAACATACTGTCAAATCTCAGGTACCAATTTCAGCTAATTAGAAGGACATGACTCTCTACTAGAAGCTTAGTTTCTTAAACAAAAGTTGATGGTTTATTTTAATTTTTAATGGTTTTTGCAGGTACATCGTTATAGATGAAGCCCATGTATACAAAGGAGCATTTGGTTGCCACACTTCTCTTGTCCTGAGAAGGTTGAGACGTATTTGTTCTACTGGTATGCAGACACTGTTATAACTTCTTTTCTTATAAAGGCGTGAAGTGTAAATCTTTTCATATCTACCTTTAAACTTGCTAATAGAACGCCTTTAACTGTACCTTTGGATTTAATCTGTGACCTTACCATTTATAATTTTGCTGACTTCTACCTATTTGATATCATGATCTTCTGCAAATTGCATCTAGAATTCTGTTAATTCCAATTAAGGATCGGAACCTACCCATATCTGTAACAATGTATTATGGGCTTGGAAAAATCCCTTCATGAAGTTTATTCTCTTTTCTTCAGTTTATGGTAGCAACCCTACTTTTATATTGTGCACTGCTACCTGTGCAAACCCACGTGAGCATGCCATGGTATGCCTTTTTCCCTATTATCATGTATCTAATAAAGAAATTGTTAAGAATTGCATATGCAAATTGCCATTCCATGTTCTTCTTTTAGGAGTTGACTAACCTGGATAGCATAGAGTTAATCCAAAAGGATGGCAGCCCGTGCAGTCCGAAGTACTTTTTGTTGTGGAACCCTCCATTGCGGTCCTTTGATGTAATCACTAACTTTATGATTTTCAATTGTCCAGATGTTAAAGAAAAAAGATATAGACTTAGGATCATCAATGATGTAACAATTTAGCACTATCTCTTAGGGTTCAAGGATTCCTGGGGAGGATGACAAAACTATTAAAGGTGTATTAAACAAACGAACCAGGTTGGTTTGTCTGCTCTAAATGGGAATTCTTGATTTCCTTTACAAACCACATTTACATTGATTTTTTTTTTTGGAAATAGTTTATTATACTGTTGCTTGTGGTTTCTGCTTCTAATTTTTTGGGCATTTAGCTGCGGCCTATAGGCCTATTGTTTGGCTTTTAAAGATCTATGTTAGCCGGAAAAAAGGAGAAATATAGGACTTGTTGAAATTTAGATCTAATTTTGGTTGTAAATTTTGACTATCCTTGTACATTCCACCTCATAAAAGAAATATTATCCTTCTTCATAAGGAGGCTGAAATTTATTAATTGCAGATTACTCACATGCAGTTTTAATGGTTAGCATCTTCTACTTTCTTTTGCAGCCCAATAATGGAGGTTTCCTATCTGTTTGCAGAAATGGTGCAACATGGTCTAAAGTGCATTGCCTTCTGTAAAACACGTAAATTATGTGAGCTGGTTCTCTTTTACACGTAAGTTGTCAGTCTCACTTTTCAAATGATATTACCAACATATGTATGTTATATCTGAGTTTCTGTAACATAAGAGTTTTATAGATTGTGTAGGAGTATATATTACAGAATTTGATACTTAGGATCATGATACAAGTATTTTGTAGTTTGTGTAATTTCATTGTTGGTTCCATCTTTTTGATTCTTTTTAATGCACCAAATTTAATAGGCGTGAAATTCTAAAGGAGGCATCAGAGCAATTGGCTGATGCTATAGCTGTATATCGTGCTGGCTATATTGCTGAGGTTTCTTTTTACATCATTTATTCTTTTGACAAGTACGATTCTCTATACAGGTAGGCTGGTAATTATAGAAAAGAATACCAAATATATTGTGTAGCAGTATCTAATTTTTATATATTTTGTCTTAATATCTGGGTGCCATCCACTACTGGTCCAGTGTAATATTATAATATTTTGCTGAGAGGCCTGATCAGTATGTTCTGGTATCCAAATATGAAAGATACTTGGTCTTTTTTTATTTGTCCTGTGTTTATTTTGCACAAAGTGCTACTTCTCTGGGGTCAATTAAAAGCTTGGTGACATCCTGAGCAGGATAGAAGAAAGATTGAGGCAGACTTGTTTGATGGAAAGCTGCGTGGTGTTGCTGCAACTAGTGCTCTTGAGCTAGGAATTGATGTGGGCCATATTGATGCAACCTTACATCTCGGTTTTCCTGGTAGTGTTGCAAGGTATATTCAAAATTAAAATAATTGTCAATGGATTTCCGGATGTATCATTCTCTGATTCTAAATTTCAGACTATCACTGTGCTGTGGTTATCTTAATCTTAATATGTGGCAACTCTATCAATAGGAGAGTTTTTGCAAAATATAAGAAGGTTTTACCATACCAATAGGAAACTCTGATTGGGGAATACAGGCCTGAAGATTTATATGATTAGATTTAGCAACACATGTCATCTAATATATCTTGAACTTTCAGCTTATGGCAACAAGCAGGGAGATCTGGAAGAAGGTCAAAACCGTCATTAGCTGTCTACGTTGCATTTGAGGGACCTCTGGATCAGTACTTCATGAAATTTCCAAATAAGCTTTTCCGGCGACCAATTGAGCATTGCCAAGTTGACTCGCATAATCTAAAGGTGTTTCGATGGTCCATGTTCTTCTTTTGCAAGGCTTGCTTCAATTTGTCTATAAATAAGCAAAATTGTTGTTATACTTTGTCATTTAGCTCACTTCGAGTTCTTTCTTTTTCTTCCTTCCTGTTTGTGGATTACTAGGCAATGTGCCTACTATCGGTTTCAACTCCTTTGTCTAAGAAGACAACAAATTGACAAATACCTTGGTACGGGAGATTATTTGTACATTGAATATATTTAGCACATTTTGATTAACTTTTGTTTCTTTATCATAAAAGGTGCTGGAGCAACATCTTGCATGCGCTGCCAATGAATTACCACTTTGTTTGCAATATGATGAGAAATATTTCCGTTCTGGTCTAGAGCATGCCATGTCAACTCTAAGAAGTAAGGGTCATCTTGGTAATAATCCTTGTGGTGACTTGTCTAAAAATATGTGGAGCTATATTGGCCCAGAGGTTAGGCTATTTTTTTTTTCTCCTTTTATCTATCTAACGATAATTACACTTCTAATTCGTTTCTGAATCTTGTGAATACCTGTGTTTGTCTGTTGATATTTTGGGTGTCTTGTTTTCTGGCAGAAAAACCCTTCACATGGAGTTAGCCTGCGAGCAATTGAGAATGAAAAATACAGAGTTATAGATAAGTCGACTGATAAAGTACTCGAGGAAATTGAAGAAAGCAGGGCTTTTTTCCAGGTACTTCAACCCTATGCTGCTCTTATAGGGTGCAGTAATTATAGATAGAAATGAGTAAACTAAACTCATAATGAAATAATTGTAATACTTCTAAGAACAATACTGGTTGTACTGACAGAGCAACAGTAATTACAGTTAAAAGTAAGATCACTTTAATTATTAATGCCTAAATATTCAAATGAACTTATGGAAGTTATTTTGTGTAATTTAGGTCTATGAGGGTGCTGTATACATGAACCAAGGCACAACTTATCTGGTTGATAAATTGGAGTTGTCTACAAAGACTGCATTCTGCCATAAAGCTGACTTGAAGTATTACACGAAAACTCGTGACTACACTGACATCCATGTGGTTGGAGGTGACCTTGTATGTCTGCCTTCATCAAACAGTGTATTGGATTTGATTGTTTGGAAACAATGAAAACATTATCCGGCAGTCCTAAAAGTGAAATGTCTTCAATTTGCTCTCCTCATGAAAAAGAAAAGGTACCAGCTATTAACTGGTGTATTTTTCATTGGAAAATTTCAGGCCTACCCTTTTGTGAACAACACTGAGCATGTCAAATCAACAGCAGAGGCAAATAATTGCCAAGTAAAAAGTACCTGGTTTGGCTTTTACAAAATATGGAAAGCAAGCAATCAGATATTTGACAGCATTGGCCTTTCTCTCCCTTCATTTTCATATGATTCACAGGTATATTTATCTATAATTATGTCTTTTCCTCTATCTGATAAATGTGGCTATAATAAAAATAGAGAACTCAGTTACTAAGAGGTTTTGTGCTCAATGACATGGCACTTGCTGGTTGGTATTTTTGATGCACATGCTGTATAAGAAAGGAGTAGGCGCTATTGGTATAACTGTTAGTGACTATGTTGATGGTTTTTATTGCACAAAGCCTTATCAGATTCAAAAACTAGAATTGAAGATGCCGTGATAAAGACCCAACCTAAATAGGGATGAATATAATTAAAATGGAATAATCACTTTGAAGTACTTAGCACTTAGCAGTTACTATTAGTTTTATATAATTGTGATTAAAATTTAATTATATTGCCATTATTTCTCTGTATGATTGCCTGATAAACCCAGGTGGCATGGATAAGAGTTCCCAGATCAGTGAAAAATGCAGTTGAGTCACAAGACCTTGTTTTTAGAGCCGGCTCACATGCTGCTTCCCACGCTCTTCTGAACGTAGCTCCTCTCTACATTACTTGCAATGCTTCTGATTTAGGAACAGAGTGTTCAAACCCTTATGATAAACGTGCCACTCCTGAGAGAATTTTGCTGTATGACAGGCACCCTGGTGGCATTGGTCTTGCATGGAAGGTGAAGTTTTCAATTTTATGTGTGATTGTGGATTTTATAATTGCTAATCATTTTAGTGTTTTCAAATTCTACGTTTTTAGATTTTTTGTCCTAGAATAAAAAAAGAAAAAGAAGGAAAGAAAAAATAATAAAGTTATGATTGAATAGGGACCTGCTGTTGGTTTTGTTGGGTTCAAGCATCCACAAATGGTTTGGAGGATAGTATACTTGTTCTTATTTAGGCCCACAGTAGGTACAGAATCAGATAAGTTTTTGTCACCTGTAAAGGTGGCATTCATATAAGTTATCCCACTCACAGCTTGGGGCCTTATCCTGCTTTATTCCCCACGAAGTAATGTTTGTTTGGCAATTGGCACCTAGATGAAATACAAGTGTAACTGCATTCAGCTTATTGCGCAACCAAACGTCAGTTGACTTTTAGTATAATCATTTCGACGTTGTCTAGTGACTTCATTTTGTTTGCTTACACACCTGTGCAGTATGTTAATGCAAGTTCCAATGACAGTTTAAAATATGGAAAAAAGGTTATCAACACTCACCAAATTATTTACAAATTGCAATAATGCTGAAAGAAAGATGTACCCAGATTTGATAGGAGCATTGACTACATCAGAAGGCATACTTAACCAACAGTTGTGCTTTGTCAAATGTTGTGTGCCAACCACAGAAGTAAATTTAGTATCTATGTTTAAAAAATTGTGCTGGTGGCATTTTCTTCTGCCAAGACAAGATTATTAAACATATTGTTTTATATTAAGCTCATGAAGATTTGGTTTTAATTGTTTTATACACTTTTAACAGGTTCAAGCACTCTTCGGCGAACTGTTAGTTGCGGCGTTGGAGCTGGTGTCCACCTGTGCCTGCACGGCCCCAACCGGTTGCCCAAATTGTGTCCAGACACTGACTTGTAGCGAGTACAATGAAGTCTTAAACAAAGAGGCAGCCATTATAATCCTCAAGGGTGTTATAGAAGCAGAGATGATGTATTTTGAGCAAAGCCAGTTCTGAAGGTTAAAACTCCGGCCAGATTTGAAGGACACGTGAATACTTGATAGTAAAATTAATTACTATCAAGTGGCTGAATCAATAAATTAGTTCATATTTTGTTACAAACCAGATGCCAGCAGCTCTTGTTCTGTTGCTATATAAAACTCAAGTCAGAAGTTGGGACGATGTGCAAAATCTTTCTTTTTGTTTTTGTTTACTAGGTAGGAGGAAACTTAAGGAAACCTTTATGTCTACATCATGACCAATCCTCATCAGATGAGGGCACCTCAGCTGATAGCAGAAAGTAGATAGTAACTCTGGCATAGTGAATTATTAGTTAAACAGAGAAAAATATTATTCCAGCTACAGAAAAAGAGAGTTAAAATGGACAGCTATACATAATTATTATTAGCTACAGAACCTAGACAATTCAACAGACAGGGATAAAAAAAAAAATAGAAGAAAGAAAGAAAAGGAAAAGATCAAAAGTGCCACAAAGAATCCTAACTGTGCCAATTGGTGTAGAAATCAGCAACCTATCCACCAACTGTTGATTACACTTGTAGTAAGGTCTAACAGTCATAGAAAGTGTTCCATCTTTGCATGTTGTCATGTATGGTTGCACATGCAGATTAGTTGCACAGCATACAACTGATGAAACAAAATCTTACCTTCCAAATGGTCCTGAGGAAGAACCACCAGTTCCAAACCCTAACCCTTTAGCTCTCATTTGCTGGTAATAGGCCTCATGTTCATGTACCAGTCCTGGTACCGAAAGCCCCGTCATACCCATAGCGCCGACATGTGTACTGGTACCGTCAACAAGCCCTGCTTCCCTTTGCGGGATCCCTTTGTCCCCTTCCAGCTCCCTAAACCTCTGCAGATACATCTTCAACGGTTCAACGTAGTCTTCGAAACCTAGAGTGGTCATGGCCCAAATGAGATCATCGCCGTTCACGGTCTTCCTCTTCTCTCTCTGGCACTTGTCAGACGCCTCGCCGGTGATGAAGCTGATGAATTCGGAGACGCACTCCTGCATCGTCTCCTTGGCATCCTTGGAGATCTTTGCATTGGCAGGGAGCGCCCGTTTCATGATCCGGCTTACATTTGCAATCGGCAAGAAATGGTCTTGCTCCCGCAGGAACGAATTGTCGTGCGTGTTTGCCTGCCCTGCCGATTCGTTGTCCGAATCTGCCATGGAATGAGACTTGAGATAGATGAAGGTTTGAAGAGGTTTATGGTTTTCCCAGAAGTGAAAAAATTTAAAAAGGTTTCAAGTGGATGAACCTAAATATTATTATTCTTCAAGAATAAGAAAAATAAAGCCTAACATGATTGCCTTTTTTATTTTCTTCTTTTTTTTCTTCAGAAAAAAAAATCAGAAGGGGTATCAAAGATTGGACAACATCGTACTAAAAACTACTAAACCAAAGTACTTAATATATAAACAAATCACTCAATCCAGCACTAGGAGAAAATCAAACAAACTAAAATCAAGGCAAGTGAGACAACTCAAGAAAAGGGTAGACATAATATAACTATCATCTCAGCCAAGAAATTGATAGAAGAACAAGTACAAAATTGCATATTATTTGATGGAAGAAGTTTTTGAGGGGGGGTTAAGCTTTCAAGAGTTACTTTGAGGTCCCCATAACTTGTGTTGGATGTGGGCTTTATAAAAGGGTGCACCGAGAGGGACACGTGGACAAATGGCAACCGTTTGTTTCATGATATGGTAAATAAGTGGCGGGTCAGGCCAGCTGGAGGCGATCGCAGCCGTTGATTGTGACCAGGTGGTGCCCATCGGAGCGTCCGATTCGGTGGAGGGGTCAACGGAATCAAGTTTGTACAGATTCTGTGTGGACCAGGTTTTCCTTTTTTTTTTTTTTTTAGAGGTGAACCGTAAGCATTATTTTGTGTGTTGGTTATTTGGTTTTTGTGACTTGAGTTCTACTAATTGGACTTTTAACTAAGTAATTAATTAATTAAATGTTGAGTCTTTAAATATATAGTTTGTATCTGTAACTTTTTTTTTCTTTTCTCTCTCTTATTTTTAGATGAATATATAAAATATTTTAAAGTAAGATAATTTGTTGTCTTGTATAATCGTTTGCTAGTTTTGATCGTAAACAAGCTAGAAATGACGGAAAAAAGAATCAGCCTTTGGTTTAATAGCTAAGTTTAACACTCTCCGTGTGGGAGGCTGCGGGTTCGAAACCCAGATGGAAAGTCTTTTATAAACATTTAAATTTGATTGGCTTGACTCTCATCTTTATTTTACAAAAAATGACGGAGAACAAAGGTAAAGAATAAGAGGGAAAGTATTTTCTATTTATATTGTTTTTGGTCCATTTTGTTAAACCTCACTAAACCCAAATTTGAGGATTAACAAAGGTCTTTTCACACTTCTTTGAAGAAGCTTTTCTATGCGTTAAGATATTTTATGAGCCAAGCAAACTAGCAAAGAAAACTAGTAAAATGCAAATTAATATTTGAGTCGGCAAGTTGCGGCACTCACTACTCAAGGACACCGAGCCCAACTAAATAAATATGGCATCCCCGGAGCTGAGTATTTGAGATGATAATATTATCTACTAATTAAGATTTTTTTAAAAAAGCTTTACGAGGTGGATTAGTAGTTTAATTACAGAATTAAAAAGGTCACTGATTGTTTAACGCTTCGGACATGACGTCATCAATCGAGATGGTGATGTTCAATTATTATATGAGGAAATGGTTGTCACCACCACAATTTGTTACATCCAAATGGAAAATGTTACAGAGATATTGATACTGACTTTATTTATTAATATTTATATCAAGTGATATACTATTCAAATTAATGGTTCTACTATGCTACTTTATTTTTTTTACAGCTCAGTATAAGAGAAAATCTTCCTGTCTCTTTCTTTTGTCCCCCCCTTAAATGTCCTCCACTAGAGTTCTAAAAAATGGCACGCCATGTTCAATTCTGGCATGGGCACGGGTGGTAACGGCACGGTTAAGGCACGGGCACGGATACGGCACGGGTCAGTAACCGTGCCGTGTCTAAGTTTTGAAAATTTTGTAACGCCACGGAACGACACGCATAGTGTTCCAGAAACGGCACGGAACGACACGAAAAAACGGCACGACATGGAACGGTTGTCAGACACGGCACGGGACACGACAGACACGACAGAAATAACATAGGTGGCACGGGTAGGAACGGATAGGACACGGGTAGGCACGGATAGGTCACGAGTAGGATAAGGGTAGGACACAGGTAATAACTCCGCCTATGTTTCAAACATAACCGGTCCCAAAGCCTGAAAAAAAGAGGAAGGGCAATTTATAAAACATTATGTAATTATTAAATAAGACAATTTTCATAGTATATGATACTTTTTAATATTTTTTATGTATTTTAAATTTTTTATTCTGAATTTTGACAAAAAAAAATAATTTAATGATTTTTTGGGTTAAATTTCAATTTATTTAAACTTTTTATTTTTTTGGAATTTTTTAAACTTTTATGTTCGAAACGAGTGGGCACGTTTAACACGGTTAAGACACGTAGATACAACATGGTAGGTCACGTATCCGATTGGACACGACACGAATAAGTCACGGCATGATAGACACGATGTATCTTATCCGTGCCGTGCTTCCTCCCAATTTTTGGCACGGCACGACATGGCACGAAAAAAATATTAATAAAAAAAAGACACGACACGACACGGCACGAAGGAACGACGTTTCTGGATACGGAATGGCACAATTTTAGAACTCTATTCTCCACCAAGATTTCATTAAGATTCTAGTTCAAGATTTAGGTTTTCACTGATTACACATTAATTTTGACTCTAAATGTCGGGTCCCACCTTTTAATTGTAAAATTTGTTGTATAGTAGTGTTATGGTAAATAACTGTCTGCGCAAATCTGGTGTTCATACCTATTCGTCAAGGTGTTCATACTTCCTATGATGAGGTGTTAATAGCCTATGTTTTTTGTGTTCATACCTACGCATCGAAGATTCTATGTGGGCCGTTCAAGATTCTATGTTCTGGTGAATGATTCTTTTAAGACTGGTCAAAGATTCTATGTTCTGGTGAATGGCTGTCCTCCCTAACTTGAGTGTTCATATAGTGTATTGTCGGTTACTCATATCTATCACACTGGGGTGTTTATACCTTATGTACAAGAAAGTGTATTGACGGAGGACATTTAAGGGAGATTTTTTTGGAGACAGTTAGCATACCCCTATAAATAAATTGAATATTTAAAGGATAAATACGAAACCCATATATAAAATAAAGTTCACACAGTCAAATATCTATTTTGTTATTTGATATTTTTTGGTGTCTACCTATTAATTTTCTATCCAAATTGCTACTATGTACATAGTAACAATATCTGCGAATTATTCGCGAATAATTCGTTTTCTGACCTTCACCGAATGAATCGGCGTATTAAACGTTGATTCAGGAGTTAACCGTATAATTCGCAAATTATTCGCGTATAAAACGAAATTTTCCGTTTTATTCGCGAGATTTTGATGTGTTCGGCGCTTTTGTTATTTAAATTAGGAGTGCTTGTGAGCTTGTCACGTTGATTTGGCAGGAAATGATGTGAGAGAGGGTGTCCTTTCTTATCACGTGGCTGCAACTTTTTTTTTTGTTTTTTTTTTTTTATCTTCTGTGGCGATGTAACGTGCATAATATAGTGTTTGTTATTAATTTTCTTATATAGTAGCATTATTTTTTTATATTTTTATTTATCTTATATAAACGAATTATTTCCGAATTATACCCGAATTATTTCCGAATCCCGAATTTTTGACCTCGCCGAACAAATCCCGAATCAAAGTGTTGTTACTATGCTATGTAGTAGTATTTACTTTTTTTTTTTTATCAAAACGCGATGGCCTTTATATGTTGGATACACCGTTTTTATTAATATAAACCTGTAGTTGTTGGTATTTTGGCCGACTTTTGTTCTAAATTTTTCACCATGTATGCTTGCCATAATGAAGATGTTACATCGTCATATCGTCCTTTAAGGGAAGTTATCCTTACTACTTTTAGAAGGAGGAGTTCATGTGAGATTCAAAAAGAGTATATGTTCAGAACCAATATGGACCGTTGGATCAATTAGTTTTATGTAATCTTAACCGTTGATGAAAAATTTTTTGTTGTTTCAATCTTCATGACCCAACTTGGCCCAATAGATGGACATTAAATACTCATTAATGCACACGCTTTCTATGGTCTCAATTCTTAATAGCGCGCACGCAATCTGAGTCACATATTTAATATATATATGCATGTCATTTTCAATCTCATTATTTTATGACAATTCAATCATAATATAAAAACAGAAAAAAAGAATAACGTAGTAAATTATTTATACATAAATCATTTACATCATGTGATATAGTATTATTTTTCGATTATAAATAAATCGATATAGTCAATCCCGCTGCAACACATGGGCACTATACTAGTTCATACTAGAAAACATCTTTTCAGCTTCGTGTCAAAAAGTTTTTTTACTCAAATATTAAAATGATAAACTTTCTGTAAAAGGAGTAATACTTTTCTTGAGCTTTTTCTCTCTATTTTATTATTATTATTATTAGGGCATGGCATATATGCATCAAGGTCTGGAACTTCAAATCATTTCAGTTCTCAAGCCTCAAATTTGCATGTACCTACACTTGCAAATCCCATTTATAATCTTGATGAATATACATACACACATAGCAACACAGGAAAACAAGATGAAATTGACATACAGGTGGTCTCCCCTTGAAGGACCAGATTGCATTCTAAAAGAGGAAAAAAAAAATGAAATTAACATACAGGTGGCCTACTCTTGAAGGATAGCTTGCATGTAGAACTACCATCTCAAAAGGATCTAAATCCGCTGCTTTTCTTGATCAGAAAAGCAGGGTCTGTTTTTCTTTTCAGAAAAGCAGGGTCTGTTTTTCTTTTCAGAAAAGCAGCGGATTCGGATCCATCTCAAAATGCAAGCAAGACTACTTAAAATAACAAAACATCAATTGACACTAAGTTTGAACAGGGACTCCACAAGGAACTTGTGTACAGTTATTCTCATTTCCATCTTGCGTTCCTTCTTTTGCCCGTTGATTTTCTTCACGGCTTTCATGCTCTTGGCTCTCATCGGAAAGTCTATACAGCTCTTCCTCTATCATGACCATTATTGCATCTTTTCTTGGTGACATATCCATTTCAAAATGCTCATCTGAAAGAACAGTAAATTAAACAATCGATTGTTTTGTATATTCGACTTTGCTTTTATTTCTGTACAAGTACATGTCACTTGCCATCATAAATTGAGAGCTCAAAAATACTTGAAACCAAGCTATCACAAGATGGGAATATGAAGTTGCATTTGCCGATAGTGTTTTCGGAAACTTTTACTAACTGTTGTTCATCAAAATTGGTTGAGTAAAAAGTACCACTTTTCACATTGAAAAGAGCAACAGATGTTCGAAAGGAGACCGTACCTAGTTCCTCTAGGACATCTGAAAATGTTGCCTGAGATATGGAAACACAGTAAAAAGAGAACATATAAATCAGTTCCAAAATATTTAAACATAATGATTAATGCATAACAAGACCGAACCAGCAATATGAACTAAATCCTGTAGGGAGCAATAATACTTCTACACTTTAAGTCTCTTTTCTATTTGTGGAAACCATAAATGAGTTCAACGAAAAATATTATAAGAAAATAGAAAGAACATTAGGAATACTGGTATCAAACTAGGATCCTATTTGCACAGAGTTGCATGTATAATCTCAATTCAAGATGGCAATGCTTGATGTATAATCACAAGCCAAATACGTACAAAAAGACATCCTTAAGGTAAAAGAAACTTCCAGTTTTGTTCCAGAACTTCCAATAATGAAGCAAAATAGCAAATTATAGGTATCTGAGTATGTACCGTAGTAATATCTGTCTCTTCCAGGATAATGGAAATAGCCTTTTTAACTTCCTCGCAGCTTGGGTCACACCACTCTTTTGGTTGCTCATTACCTCCCTGAGCAATCCTTCTTTCTGAAAGATTTGACTCTATTTTAATATTGAACACCATTTCATGGTAATGTTGGTGAAGAAGTTAATTCTAAGGCAAAAATATACTTCAAGAATGAGAGTACAGAGCCATTGATTGCTCTTTGTCTATTCAAAATATGAGAAATGTTAAGAAAAAGGAAAATATGAGAAATGTTCAGAAAAAGGAAAATATGAGAAATGTTCAGAAAAAGGAGAAGCCTTTTCAAATGTTGTCCATAAATTTATGAACTTTCAGCAAATTTCACATTATAAATAAACAATATCCAGAGATCCCAGACAGTTTTCAAGAATAAAAGAAATCGGAAGCTTTTGTATTCATATAAAATTGTAAATTGGTCTCAATCTAGGCAGAAGGACATTAAGTTCACTTCTTCCCTCTCTATTCACCCTCCCGCAGCCAATTCTGGGAATTTTATTGTTTTAAACCCGCAAGTTGTGCTAGGACATACTAGTATTTCACAACAGAAATTCAACACAACAGCAAAGCCTTTAGTCCCAGACATGGGGCAGGCTACACACTTCAATACAAACACCAAAGAAAAAAATTAAAAAAAGTTAAGACATACCGGTAAGTTTTTGCATTTTCTTTGGTTTCTCGAGCTCCCATACCGATTTGGTAAGCTTCTCAGTTGAACTATTAGCATTCAAGTCAAAAGAGCGATCTCCTCTTGAACTCTCATTCATGTTCATTTTCATGCCACTATCCTTGAGATTTTCAGATGTGATGTTTTCATCTTTTTCAAAGCCTCTCATTTCCTCTGGCTCATTGCTAACGGCATTATTATCTTCTTCGTGCACGATCTCAAGGGAAGTACCAGTATCCATTTCTTGAATTTTCTTTGACAGGAGTTTAAAAATGGTTAGGATTATCCAAATCTAAAATGAGAATTCTGCACGGTTACCAACTTATTGGCAAGATTTCCAATTCAATACTAAACCTGAGATTGTTCCTTGTTCTATCTCCTCTTCCTTTATCTTTTCATAAATTAAAACTAAATTTTAGCTGAAAAAACTATGTTTCTGGCCAGAAATAATAAATTACAGCTTCATCCAACAAACAAGTTTGCATGCACGGCACTAGAGCAATATGGCTATCTTTGAAGGAATTTATGGTTAATTCTCACCTCAGGTGGATCCTTATCTATACTTCCAACTCTTTTTGAGGTAAAAGTATCTTCTGTTGTCATCGGCTTTCTTTTCCTTGATGAATTCTGAAAAAGATTGCAGCAAAATTCATCAACAACAACAGTAACAAAACAATTAGAAATAACACAAGTAATAGTAATTTCAAGAAACAAGAACCTCTCCGTCAGAATTTTCAGCTTCCTCATTGGCATCATAGGGTGCCTCCATAAATTCCAGTAGTAGTTCAACAATTTCCTTCTGCATGCAATCAAATGGAGTTAGTGGTGAAAAAATCAGAGTTCATGAAATAATTAATCTATAAAAAAAAAATGATGTAAAAGGAAACTACCTTCGTCATTGCATAGAAAGCCTTTTCTACAGTTATGTCAAATACAGAGAACAGCAGCGATAACATTTCTCTTGTGCACTTTTCTAGTCTCTCCTTCACCTTGTCTCTTTGACATTCCTGAACAAATAAGAAACCGATGGGGTTATGTATTACCATACCCCATACCGAGCAGGTTCGTAATTCATACTTTCATAGCATCAAGTGCTTACCTCATCATCAGATACAAACCCCGAGAATTCAAGTACATCCTTCTTATAACCTTCAACCTGTTTAAAAAAACAATCTTTTTCTTAGATCTTAATCATTTTTCATACTGTCAAACAACAAAATCCTGAAAGTTAATCGACCACCCTCACAGAAATATAAAGATTAAGTTACATACTTCGTCGTTCTCCCCATAGAGTATACCATGGAGTGCTTCTGAAAATGAAGGAACCCTCTTCTCTAACTCAGAAACCACTGAAAATAGAATTCCAAATTTCAAATTTTATAAGAATTAGACTATATGGCAAAATAATGGTTTAATATGAAATTGCATACAAATCAAACAATATGAAATGGCAAAAATAATAGTTCTGTAGAGAGCTTGTGTACAAACCAAACAATGTGAAATGGCATACCATTACAAATATCCTTCAGAGCTGTTCCCTTTCCCTGTAAGAAATAAAAAAGGGGCAAAATTGTTGATTTCAGTAACAATTAATTGCCTACATGTCTTTAGTAGTATAAAAGGGGGGAATACGAAAGGAAAAAAAGAAATGTCAAAATCAAGAAATTTAAATACCTTCTTGATCACAAACTTTCCATTGAATTCCTTTGGTGGTCTATTTTGGCTATCAGCACTTGTCTTTCTTTCTGCGTGACAGTAAGAATCCGATCAATTACAATGGCATGCACTATTCTATATTCTTAGTAAAAAAGATTTAAATAAACTTATACTTGTATAACTCGATCACCTTGATTAGAATTGCCCTCATCATCAATCAGAACTGCCTCTTCATTCACCATGCTTCTACTCTCCGATTCTATCCTTTTTCCCCCTAATTTTTTTATCTACTCATCTCAATCAAAAGGTTCAAGATTCAACTTACATTGAACAAAATGTACGAAATGCAAGAACCAAGAGGCAATTAAACCCTACAAACTTAAGTTGAACCAAGAACCAAACTTAAGTTGAACCAAATGTACGAAATGCAGAAAATGTGAATTGCCAACAGCGTAAAAAGTGAAAACTTAGGTTGCTTGCTTACCGTGATATCCCCAATGCTGCTAAAAATATCGTTTCTTTCCTCCAGCAAAAGAGAAACCGAGCTCAGCTCAGCTTGGCATATACGCAGTTGGCAATTAATTTAGCTTTGAGGACATGACACATTGTCACATTGCCACTCTCTTTTTCCCTCCTCGTTGTTGGTGCTGAGTGTTTGTTTGAGTGCAGTGCAGGACAGGTGGAAGCCTGGTGAGTTCCTTCGGGAAGAGAATTCCACGAATAATAGGACAAGCATGCACGGTCGTCTGATCTGCAAGGAACGGCATGTATATCAAGTTTCAACTCTCGAGGATTATGATCATCCGTTGATGCAGAGAGATTGAGCCAAAAGGGCGGGTTCGTTCCACAATTGTACCCTGCGTTTGGTAGCTATAATAAAATTGATTTAAGTTCTTAAATCAATTTTAAGTTACCAAACGGAAGTGATTTAAGATGTAGTAAGTTAACGCAGCTATATAGGTGTAGTAAATTAAATCACCAACATTTCACATCTTTTACGCATAACATCAACTTTAATTCATCTATTTATCTCACTACCACAAAACACCACTGATTTAAGGTGATTTAACGTTTTACTCCGCTTTAACTTACTACACTTGCCAAACGGAGGGGTAAGTTGTAACTTGCCAAGGTTGGACTGGGCCATAGTTATTCGATCTTCTATAAAGACGTCGAATAAGCCCAACTGTTATGTTTAGAAAACTATTAGAAACTCTTCAATCTAAGCAGGCCTTCAGGCCTAGTAGCTCAAGTGGTAGCTAACTAGAATGACTTTTAAGAAATCATAGGTTCAATCCTTCATAGGCACAAAATAAAAAGTTTTAATGAAACTGACGGAGTATTCCACTTTTTTCAAAAAAAAAAAAAAAAAAAATAGGCCTTCAGGCCCATGAACCAGGATCAATACAAGTCGCCCGTCAAAAAATGTGCACACATTATTGAAAATTGACATTCCTCCCCATAATTAGCACTAATTGAAGACTTACCTACAGGTCGACACTGATCGAGAGTTCGTTAAATGTGGATTTACCGGATAATCTTGATTGTGTTTACCTCAGTTGATTGTTCAATGTTCGCATTTTGTAAGTACAAGTTGACTATTCTTTCCAGAAGTATCCAATTAAGTCTTTCAAGCATCTCTTTCTACCACTTTTCATAGTTGAGTGATGTTGTAGATATTTTCATAGTTGAGTTCTATCAATGTCCATCCAGATTATCAAGTTTGGTCTTGCATTTCCATTGGCAAGATTTATTCAGCATAAGAGGCAGCTTGAAATCAATATAATATAAGTGATCCGTTGTTCAATTTTATTACAAATTTAAAGCAGTAAAAAAAGGGTCAGTTTCACCTCCAAAATTGAATATAGAAAAGATGGAGTCTTTAATCTGGACACCAAACATTCTTTCTTTATTAACACAAGAATATCAGAATAAATGTTCCCCAATTACAAAATATCTACAAGAGAAAAATGCAAATTGAGTATTCAGTTTGCATCTCTTCTCTGCTCCTAAAATGAATGGCATGCACTGTCCTGCTTTTGTTAAGTATCAGAAATGCTTAAAAAAAAAAAAAAAAAAAAATTCAAGAGCTATCTATTCACTAAGATCACCCCACCTTACATTATACTTTGCGGCAAGGTAGTGAGCCCCGACAGGCCCTCTGCTGCCATATGGATATAGCTCAGGTGCCACTTTTTTCTCCTCTAGTTCCCTCAGCAACGGAGAGAAGATGGCCCATGCTGCATCCAGCTCGTCACTCCTTATGAAAAGCCGCCTCTCTCCTTCTATCGCATCCAACAGTAGCCTCTCGTATGCATCCGGTATCTCTCTTCGGTATCTAAGAATACAGCAATATTATTTTATTTGATTGATGTGTATGTATCCAAAAGATATCATAGAAGACACTGGATGTTTTTCATATATTGTTAGCAATTGTCTTTAACATCGTACCTCTCTGAGTAGTGAAGATTCAAGTTGCTACTATCTAGCCGCATGCCCAGACCGGGTATCTTATTGTTTATCTTGAGATATATAGCTTCATCCGGTTGCACACGTATAACAAGCTCGTTTGTTAACTTATCCAAATCTGTCCTAAACTTGCGCTTGTACAGATTACCTGGCACATGCCTGAATTGTACCCTAATCTCTGCACTGAATTAACCACAAATGACATTCTTATACTGTGAACTGAACTTTTGTGTCATTTTGCTACATTATTGCTATCTAATAATATTATGCCCAGGAAACAATTACATGCTACAATTGATATGTAATATCAGTAATAATTAGTAAATAATGGCCTAGTGGTAAAAGAAAATGTTTTATGTGCAGAAGGTCATAGATTCAAAACACAGGTAGATGTTTTCTATAGATACTTAAATTTGAGTGACTCAACCCTTATCTTTATCTCAAATAAAAAAAAAAAAGTAAAATTGGACCGGCTCAGACCACCTGTTGTGTTTTTATGTTAAAACAATGATCTTCCCCAGAAGAATAAGCACAGAGCAAATGTAGCATATTGTTTTAGATGAAAATTGATTAACAAATATTATTCATTACCAAGTTGGCTGGTTTGGGTTCTTTCTGTAGAATGAAATGGCAGTATATTCAATTTCATACAAAAGCAAATCCTGGGGAAACTGACAAAGTAGTTTGTAGACATAGATTAGATAAGACTGTTTTAAAGAGTGTATTAAAAGTCTTGTATTCCCCCAAAAACCAAAGGAAGAAGTAAAGATAGAGAGAAAAAGAATGCTACCCTTTCTTGTGCAAGGCCTTGCCAGCTTTCATCAAGAAAGGCACACCATCCCATCTGGCATTGTCAATGAAAAGTGCTGCAGCGGCAAAGGTAGGAGTTAAACTCCCATTTGGTACAGTTGGATCGTCGGTGTAAGCTGGGAAAGACTTGCCGCCTCTTGTGTGCCCCTTGTATTGACCCACCACAACATCATCCAGTTTCAGTACTCTCATAGACCTCAATACCTTGACCTGAAAAATGAAACTTATTTTCTTAATTAAAAAGGCACGATTCTTTGCAATGAGAGACTATGTACGAAATAGAAAGCTAATTTTCACAAAACAAGAACCTTTTCATTGCGAATATCTTCGGCGTCTAAGCTAACAGGTGTTTCCATAGCAAACAATGCTAATATCTGCACCAGGTGATTTTGCATTATATCCCTAATAATCCCATAGTGGTCAAAATAACTGCAAGTAAAAAAGAAATAAGGTATCATTCCAATGAATATAAAATTGCTAGTCACAACTTGTCTTTTCAACAGATCTGAAGTCTAAACCATCAATCTTCTAACTAATGAGGAGCTAAATGTCCAATTTTATAAATTTCTGACTTCATTTTGCCACAAAATCAGAAGTATAAAAATATCCAATTCAAGTTAACTGTAATGAAACCAATTTTAGTACAGTCATCTTTTGCTCATAATCCTGAATGTAATGAACTGAAATTTTTTTTTTTCAAATTAGGTAAATACATCATCACTCAAGAAATAGAACATGATAAAAGTGAAAATGTTTGAAATTTAGGTGAATCCTGTATTGGTTTAATTTTTTCACTTGGAATTTGAATTTTGCAAAACAAGAACATTGCAACTTTTAGCACTGGGACCTTCATAAATATTAATTAATATTATATTAGATATCGCAGTGGACTAACCCGCCTCTCCCATCTGTTCCAAAATCTTCAGAAAATATAATTTGCACATTTCTGATATAGTTTCTCGACCATAGTGGCTCAAAGACAAGGTTGGAGAAACGAAGAACAGAAAGGTTTTCCACAAGCTCTTTTCCCAAATAATGATCAATCCTGGAAGTAAAAAACAATCCCACCTTACTTAAACAAGAATACAAGAATCAAATTAATAAATTCGTAAAAAGATTCCAAACCTGAAAATCTGATCCTCAGTCAAGTACATCTTTAAGCATCTTGTGAGCTCACTGGATGATTCTGAGTCACGACCAAAGGGTTTTTCGATAATGAATCTGGTCCATCCTTTCGGAGATGAAGCTGATCGGCTAGCTCCTCTTACCACATCAACAAATATATTTGGAGGAATTGATAAGTAGAACAACCTGTTTGGAATTTTCCCCTCCTATCAAGCAAGTAGCTTGTTAGGTACTGTAAGAGAGACGGTGGATACTATTGTTTTGGAGGATTTCGATATTGTTACCTCGTGTTTTTTAAGCTTTTTATCTAATTCACTGAAATCAACCTCGGAGGAATACTGCCCAGAGTGATAAAAGCACCTCTGCAGAAATTGTTCCATCTTGTCAGTACAGTTTTCCCTGAAACAGGATAACCATATCTTGGTTACTTTAAGAAAATACTACCGAACTCGTAGCTGTATAGTTATCTCAGGCTCTCAGCGCATGCACTTTATTTAGATGCGAGGAGACTGAAAGAGTACCTGCTATCAATTCTGCATGTTAATGTTTTGCTAATGGTTCTTCTCAGCTCCTCATCATTTAGCTTACTGCGAGCATAGCCAAAAACTGTAAAATGCTGCACCAAACATGCCTATGCTCACTAATAAAATTGAAAGCATGAACACATAGCCAGAAACTGTTTTATACTGCCCCAAGAATGTGTAAGTTCACAGAAACATCAATATAAGAAAAACAAAACATCCACATTTCTACTGCTTTAGTAGGTATTTAGAATAAGTGTAGCGTCCCATTGCCAACTGATTAACTCAATTATCTTATCAATATTTCTAAAATATAATAAAAATATAAAATATAGAAAGAACATTGTAGACATGATTTCAGAATTACAAATTAGTCACGTATCAATTCTCATGCAAAGAGAGGGAATCATCCAGTACTATATGCATTAAGTACAAATCATACTCTAAATCTTGATTCTCAGAATTAATTTTCACTTTTAACAGTTACCAAGATAATTTAGCTAATGTTCTGTCAATAGATTCGAACCCTTAAACAAACAATCTAACACTTCAAGAAAAGTGCAGAAATGAGAACCTCAGGAAGGTAATCTTGATAATAAAGCGCAAACAGTGCTGGGAAGATTTTCTTCTTGGCAAGATCACCTGAAGCTCCTACGACCGTGATGCTCACTGTGCTTTCCATCACCTGGGATCCGATATCAGGCAGCTTCATCACCGGCGCCTCTTTACCATCTATCATACAAACGTAAGCAATATATATAGCATTGTTAACAAGAAATGTTCTGGACACAAATTAAGTTCCTAATTATGTCCCAAAATATAGCATAAAGATTTGTCAAGAACACAATAATTAATTAATTGAACTTAAAGAATACTAAATCTCATTAATGTTTCATGGACAGAAAACGAATTCCCAAATGTTGTCCCAAAGCGATTGTAAAGTGTGCCTTCTTCTTTATCTTTACTCGTCATAAAGATTCTGTTTGTACCTTCTTGATCACTTGATACATTATCCATTTCCATAACATGTACATAACAATCACTGAAATGGAACAAATGTGATAGACACATTACAGACCGTCTTTCCGGGAGGCGCCGGCGATGGGGGATCCATTGCCATTGGAGGACCTCAAAGGGTAGGAGGAGGACCTGAACCTCCGGCACTGCATGCTCCTCCAAGGCGTGAACGCAACGCACTCCCCAGCTCCATTGAAGCCGCCTCCCCGATGGGGGCTCGGCAAGGCAGCGGGGAGCGGAGAAGAGGGGCAGTGGTAGAAGCGCAGAACCATCATCGGGAATTTCAGTAATTGTGGGAAGATGAAAAATGGGAGCGAAAGAAAGAAAACAAACTGATTGGTCCTCCGAGTAAAATATAGATATTTTTTTGGCTCGGATCGCGTTGAGGTTCGGACTGCACAAATCTCGAGGAGATCCAATAGTTCATGTGCGGCGTGGCATCGCGCCATATGTTTGGGATCTGAAATCTGCGGGCAGAGATTGCGATTGGTTAAATCAGTCATCACTTATCACTAGCAGGGGCGCGCTCATCCTCTGCAGCGCAGTATTTACCGCATAGAAAATCAACGACAAGGATTGTGGGAGACTTTTCGAGATTGAGTTGCACTAATCTCGAAGCAGATCTAACGGTTGGGAATATGTACAGTATCTGTCAACTGATCGGATCTAACTACTGGGACTTGAAATGGGCCGAATGCCCGAATGGCGCATTAAGTGGGTTTTGGAATCGAAATACGTTTCCGCCGGGAGAATTTAAGGATCGGATCACTTGTCACTTTTGGACAATTGCTACATCAACGGTCTTGACAATTGACTTGACAATGTTGATAACGAATATTTCGATGAATCGAAAAAGGGAGTCCGATAGTCATTCTTGAAAAAAAAAAAAAGTATCATTTGTGCTCATAGAGCTTTTTTTTTTAGAAAAAAATTTGAATACTCCACCAGTTTGAATGAAAAAAACATTACATCCAACATATTTATATCATTGAATCAAGTACTAAACAGCAAACCAAACCTAATGGCTGTTCACTTCATTACCCCTACAGTATTGACATAGAGGATAGAAATCAAAAGTACTCCTAAAAGTTATTACAAATGTGATAACCCATAAAAATATAAAAGAAATAAAGTGTAAGAATTTAAAGACTAAGTGTCCTTAATGTGAATTCCTTAAAAGGTAGGGGCTGCAGTGCAAATGTTTCAAGTTTATCTTGTGTCAAGTCTAGAAAATTCCATCATCGCTTAATGCTTTCTTCTTTCCAACACCTCATATACCATTGAACTCATTAACTGAACCGTACTATCCATTGAAATAAAACTCGAAGCAAATCTCTCATTTTCGCAGCAGCAACTCAATTTCGCTCAGCCAGTTGCTGCCATTGTGGAAGCCGAGCTCCTTCTTCTTGTCCAAATACTGGTAAGTGTTTTTGGTTGGATTAAAGTTCTCAATTTGTGGGTACTCAAATCATTAAAGAGGGTACTCAAATTATTAAAGAGGGAAGCTAAGGAATTGAATTCCCAATTAATTAAGTTGCTAATTTGGAAAGATGAATTTCATAAGTTGTAATTAAAATAGCTGATTTTAGTGTTCTTACCAGCTTTGATCTTGAGTATGCATATAATTCTCATGCCTTGCTTGTACAGGAATTGACACATGACCAACTTGGCCATTGGTTGTGTGTACAATTTCTCACCATTAATGAGCTGATCTTTCTTCTTTAGCAGGCCAACTAAAGAAGTAAAAATTTGGTTCATTAGTGTTGTACAAGCTGAAACTTAGAAGATAAGAAATTGAATAATTCTTTGACACTTCTGTCTATCTTAGTTTCTACGTGTGCACTGCAGCCACTCAAACTAACTATCGGTGTCAATCGAAGTTATTAAGTATGTTAAATATATCTAATTGTAGGAGAACAACGTAAGGAGTAGGCACGGGCTTTCGACTAAATCAGTTTGCTTATCGTTAGGTAAGTATTTTTAGTTCCTTCTACCTATGCTTGATAAGATATGTCATTGATTTGATAATTTGGTAAAATCTGAATGTATGCATGAGTAATTTACTGGCAACCATATTTTTGTGAGATTGCTTACTGTGTGATTTCAAATGTGGCTTTAATAAATAAGATGCATGATTAATGAGTTGTCAATTTGCTAATTGTTTCATGTCTTTGCTGTTTCTTAAAACCAAGTAAGCTCTTTCTATTGGAATTGTGAAAATTGTTATATCAGCTTGCAAGAAAAGTGGTATGAGTAATTAAGTAAATTAGAACTTGCATAGTTGTATACTGGCATGAAAGTGATCATATAGCCTCCTATGAAAATTGTGGATTTGTGTGGATGGACTAGCAGCTGCGGTTGCTAGTATGATTTATTTGTGGCAGATTCTTGTGTGAATGGACTAGCAGCTGAGGTTGCTAGTATGATTTGTGAGATGGAAATTGCCATGTTGTGGCAGATTCTTGTGTGGATGGACTAGCAGCTGCGGTTGCTAGTATGATTTAAATGGGGACTAGTCACCCGTTGTGAATTTGGCCATTGCCGAGAGAGCAATGGATGTGTGATTATGAGATGATGTTGTGCTGGAATGAATATTTGGGTGTCTTACGCAAGGCATTGCGAAGGCACAGATCTTGGGCTTGGAATTTCATAGGAGGGCAAACTTGGAAATTTGTCTCAAGTGCTTGGAATTATAATTTTACAAACAGTAGGAAATGTCTAACAGTTGTGCATCTGTATATTAAGAAATACTAAATACAAGGAAAGGCTAATTAAGTGTCATTTTTTGGAAATTAAAGGATTTCAGTAGATGATTTAACTTAATTGCAATGTCATGGTTTAGTTAGCATATTATGCAAGCTGCTAAAAATATATGCATTTTTCTTTGCATTTTTCTGGTAAAACTTTCATCAAGTAAAATAGTTAATTAATGGCATATTGTATCTAGTATAAGTATAGGGACCTCAAAGTACTTACTGAGCAATAGCTCATGAAGAGTTGTTTCATTTTTTTTCTGCTAGGTACAAGACCTTTTGGACTGTCGTAGGACTGAAATCAAACCGTCATGGAAGGTATAACTAGGAGTTGAACTCGCTACAGCTAATTAGTGAATTTTGAGGATCATGTAATGAAATTTTGGGGATTTATAATATTTTTGGGGCTGCCTGTTACTTAGGCACCGGTGTGTATGCATGGTACATGTAAATATTGAAGGGGTGTTGAATGATAGCTGTTTAAGGGAGTTGTTTAGAAGAGATAGGAGTAGTCATGTAAAACCTTGTACATGTACTATGGAAGTATAATTAATATATATAAGTTCAGTGTTTAGTAGTTTCTCAATTTCTTTCATTTATGCTTGATTTATGTCTTACATTTTCATTACTAGCATGTACTGTAACGTAATTAATAGCAGGTAATTTGGCTTCCCTGTAGCTAACTTATTGAATCAGCTTAAAGAGGCTATTCATTAGTTAATATATGTGAATAAATATAAAAGAACAGTGATGATGGATTGACAAGCCTAACATAACTGAAGAGAAATCTGAAGTTATGTGGCGTCTGTTTCGGTCGGTTTTCGGGGCGTGACAACAAAACTAACAGTAAGATTAAACTACTATCATGAAACACTTAACAACAAAACAAATCCAATACCCCTCATGGTTGTTCACTTCACTATAATACCTAATGATCAATTGACTCAACAGACTCAAACTGATCTGAAGAAGGACTAGATGAGTCAATTCTTCCTCCAAGTGTAGGAGTAACCAGATCCAAATCCCCCGTGTCTGCCTCAATTGTGCTCATAGAGTGATTAGAATGTTAAACAAAATATTTTTAGGACATGTTAACAAATGTAATCAACTCAGATGGTTTGATTTATGATAATCCATCTAAATATTAGGATAGTTTAATTAATATCAAGAGTTAACCCGCTCTTAATTTTTCTTTTCGAAATCACCAATTCACCATAAATGTAACAATACTTCATACTTGTGTGGACAGTTAGATCATCAATCGTACAACACTCACAACTTCAACTTACATGATCCATCCGATACCAAATGGGGGTATAGATTATGTCTAATTATCCAAGGTAAGTCATTACAATACAATAGCTTCTGTAAGGACAAGGTTGAGTTCATAGTAAAATGTCTCACCATTGAGATTCATAACACATTTATAAGTACAGTTCACATCATACTATTTCGATCAAACTTATAAGATTCGTCAATAAGGAGGTGATTGATTTGAAAGAATGTGAAGGGAATTAGAAAGATCAAAGATGTTTTCTTTGTTTCTTAGACCGAAAACAAAATGACAAAGGAAAGAAGGGCAGGTTGGAAGGTGGAACCGTTAATGCTTTGTACGTACAACTGTACTTGTGATGCATGTAACAAGTTCCGTAACTCGTCACAACTCACAAGCCACAACTTCCGCATGTGATCCGCTATACACAATTATACATAGGTATACTTGCAAAAAAAAAAAAAAAAATCAAAACTATCTAAGCTTATTTTTCTTTTTTCTTTTAAAAAAAATTAACAACTTATAACATTCTCTAGGCTTATTATTCCTTTTCTCACAAACCAAACATTCAATAAAAAAAAAATCAAATTTTATGGATATTTATAAAAATCCCTTGCATCTTTTTTATTAGGAATCAGTAGGCCCCAAACTGCTACTACTTGATGTTCCTTTTAATGGCAAATGAAGGAGCGTTTCAAACAAATTAAATTATCAAAATTTTTCTAACAATTATAATTTTTTTCGATAAAAATAAATCAATGCGCTCGGCTTAAAATACATAGAACATTATTTTTGGGGAATTTGCACTAAAATCTTAATGATATAACTTTTTGTAGATATTTTGGAGCTGCATATTTGACTGTACTGACCAGTAAATTTGACTCCATTACTAATTCTGTAATTCAGGTCAAAGATATTAACTTGGCTGCGTAGACTTACATGATAAATCTTGCCATCTCGGTCTCGGCTGCATATATTGACAAGCCGATCAGTCTTTACAGAAAAAGGTACCACATATCAGTATAAGAGCAAGAAAAAACCACTAGACTTTTCAGACGAGTTGTTGCTTTAAGGATGCAATTAGTTGAATTGGTACTTGAATTCGAATGAAGAATAAATTTTTTTGGATAAATTGAATGGTAGGTTTTTTTTTTTTTTTTTCAACAAGACAAGATGAGGTGTAAGGATATTTTTAGGGTAACGCCAAATAAAGATAACAATGTGGTTGGGACAAACACTTGCTTGTTGATTATCGAAATCAATCTATTTTCTTAAGAACTATGATTTTTTTTTTTTTGAGAATCAACGTTGATCTAGTGGCAAAAATAATACTTTTTGTGTGAGAGGTCGCAGTTCGAAATTTGGATGGGAAATTTTTTATAGCGAAAGTAATATCTCTATAATTTTGTTTCCCTTTTTAACTGCAAAATCTGATATGAGAAGGGACCTGATGACAACTATTTTCGTGACACCACAACAATAGATCCTCAAATAAATTTAAATAAAATCTCTAAATTAGAAATTTTCATGTAAATATATTATAAAGCTCATATATCGATTTTGTTTCAAATTTCTACTAATTTGAGTGTCATTTGATACTCTATCGGGCCTCACCAAAAATTGTTAATATTTACAATGGTTCAAAAATTATGGGTTTTGATATAGTATCAAACCATGTTTAAATTAGTTAAAATTTGAAACACAATTGATCTATGAGTTTATAATATGTTTGTACAAAATTTTCTATTTTAGAGATTTTATTTATATTTATTTAAGGATTGACAGGTCAGAAAAAATAATTGCCTCGAGTCGAGATCCACACGGACCACACCCATCTGATATTATTGCATTTTTCTTTCTATATTGTACACATATCATCATTATCTTAAACGATGACATTGGAACATATAGACCAACAATTTATATATAAATTTATCATCATTTTTAATTTTTTTTGGTAACACATATTCAATATTCATGATAAACTAATATTCTCCCTTGAAAAATATATATAACCAACTTCGGACCTTGTAAAGTGACTTGCATGTAAATTCTTTCAAAGAAAGAAGAAAAAAAATACATCTTTGTTGATTTATCTTCTCTAAAAAGCCTCAGATGGAAGCATGTAACATAAACGTTGACCAAGTCAAACAAAGAAAGAGAGACATTGCCATTGACTTGTTGACTCCGGGTCACCCCTCCTAGTCTACACGGCACCTTCCTTATCATTTCTAATATGGTTCACACTAACACTGACTTGACTGTTTCCATTTCTTCACGATTCCACACTGGGGATACATACATCTGTACCGCTACATTGTGTAGTGCAGGATGTGAGCCGTCGGATCATCTTGAGATCCGTGCTAGCACAGATCTCGAGATGATCTGACGGTTCACATCCTGCGCTACAGAGGATATGAAATCCACACTTGGGCCTTAGAACTCCTAAACAAGAAACCAGACAATAATTCTTGGGCCTTTGGTTAATCTCCTCTTCCCCTCTCTTCAAAAACACACCAATAAAACAAATCATATTTGGGGATTTGTGGGCATCTCATACGTGGCATTGTTTGGTTGTCAGTTTTGGTACCATTCTGTTCTAACCAAACACCAAATCATGCCTGAAATCCTATGTAAATTTCCTGGTCTTTCAAGTCTTTACTGGGTCCCTATCAAAGTATCAATCTTTAATTAAATTTTATGGTTCGGAATATACTCAGAAAATATTAACTTGACTAATCCCCACACACAGTACATACTAATTATATTATACCAAACCCAATTATATCACAACACTTATACAAAGGACCAGCTTATTGTTACTCTGTAAAAATTAAGAGGAAATCTTTCTATCCCTTCTCCAATCCCACGTAAATGTACTACTTCAAGATGTTACTCTAAAATCTAAATTCTAACAACTTAATTTGTTATTTTAACTTTAAAAGTTGGATCAGTATTAAATATATGAGGAGAGTTCTAATGCCTTCATTTTTTGTGCCTCCATCATGCCTCCACTTTTTAAATTTCAATTAACTCAAAATTTAAAACTCATTTTTCAAAACAAAACCGGTAGATTTAATCTATATCCTTTCATTTATGTATGTGTAAAAAATAATCAAATTTGAATATTATTTTGTTTGACATGAAGGGCTTCAAAAAAATATACTAATTTGAGCAATTTCTAGACGTTGATTTTTATAACTCATTGATTTATATAAAATAAAACAAAAAAGTGAAAAAATTTGTTATGTGCACGTAGAGAATATCATATTGATCAAACCTAACATTTTTGTTTTGAAAAATGAGTTTTGAATTTTTAGTTATTTGAAATTTAAAAAGTGGAGGCATGATGGAGGCACAAAAAATGGAGGCATTGGAACCCTCCTCTAAATATATTGCATCATTGCGTATTTGCGTTATGGTGGATAATTGCTTGCAACCAAATGGTGTTCTTGATTACACATTAAGGTGTTTATACCTCCCATAATAATAAAGTGTTTATAGTCCATGTACTTAATGTTCATACCTATGCATCAAAGATTCCGCACGGGTCATCCAAAATTGCATGTTCTTGTGAATGATTCTGTTAGGACTGGTCTAAAGTTAATGACTATCCGCGTTTTGGAGTACAGTTAGCTTGCCTCAAAAATTAATTAGTTACTAACAGATAACTAAGCAATTAGTATTCCAGTCTCTTTCAAAGACTTGACCGATACCTCCCGATGAATGCTCCCCCTTTGTCTGGATCAGGAGCACCGAGCACCCATATATAAAGCTCATGATTCTGGTTAACACATCACAACCCAACTTTGTAACATTGCAAATTTGAGTCTTTGGTGGAGGGAAAGAGAGATGGTTACCTCCAAACAGACTGTGTCGGTGGTGCTCTTCTTCCTGCTCCTCTCTGCCGTGTCGATTCTCTGTTTCTTCGATGTGTCGTCGGTCGTCTTGCTCCTCTCAGAGATGTACCAGCTGATCAACAGAAGGAACATGATTGTGTTGTGCCATTTCATACTGCTGTTTATAGTTAAAGACTCGGGCTTGCTCTCGCATAGAAGGAACGAGTCGAGCGTGTATAAGGAGGACCGAGGAGTGGCGATTGAGAAAGCGCGTGAATTTGACGTGAGGGGAGTTCGATTGGAGGGGAAGGAGGAGATTGGAGGAAATCAAATTCATGGTTCCTTGGATATGGTTGTGATCATGGAGAAAAGAGAGGAGGTTGTCGAGACCAACAAAGCAGAGGAGCTAGACGAAGAGGTAACGAAGGTAACGGAGATAATGGAGAGTAACAGAGAGGAGGAATGGGATGGATGGAGCGACGGGGGAGTTGGGCATAATGCAGAGGATGAGGCATGGGAGGATATCGATATGGCAAGAAGCAGAGCAGAGGAGGAAGAAGAGAGTGGAGCATTGGTAGAGTACTACGCCGGAGACGACGGAGAGGAAGAACAGGAAATGGGGGTAGAGGAACTGAATAGAAAGGTTGAAGATTTCATAAAGAAGTTCAAACAGCAGATGAATCAGCAGACTGTTTTGGCCTGAAAATTTGAACTATAAATTAAGTCTTAGATCAGTAGATGTATAAATGTTCTTATTTATTTTTTTTTTTCAATGTTCTTTCCTTTTGGAAAATTTTCGAACTCAATCTGTTTGTGTAATCATGAGAAGATTATGTCATGTGTATTAGAATTTAGAGCAAAAGTAGAATTTGGGAACATAAATATGCAGAAATTTGTTTGTGATTGTTTTCCCAGTTTAAATTTATAATTATTTTAGATACAGCACCAGGCACAGTTATTGGATAGTCGGGATCGGTTGCTGCACTGATCTCAAAGTACTTGGGTATTCGCCGTACCGATCTTAAAGTACTTCGGTGTTTCTCAACCGTCAGATCAAGAAATTGAGGGTTTGCTTTTCTGAAAAGAAAAGCAGCGGATTTAGATCCACTGTTACTGTTTCAGAAATCAAGGGGCAAAAAGAAAGAAAGAAACAGAAATGGTTGACTAATGACTACTGAAGTGCCATTTTCTGGTCAATTATAAATTTATAATCAGTTCAAACTATACTTCAGCGCGTTGCATTTTTCAAATAAAGAAGAAAACTTGGCCAAGTGATAACCTCTAATCCTCTATAGTCTATATGCATATTTTATAGAATCAATCAATCAATGAAGGATTCAGATTCCAGGGTAGGTATGTTTTATTACACAGAACTCTAACTTTTCTATCAGCTTGATTTGGTGTTGATATAATTTGGTTACTATTACGAACTTCTTTTATTTTAAACATTTTCCCTGGCTATACAGTGAATTTATTCGTTATGAAGAAATGGAAGTGCTTAAGTGCATTCATTTTTCCTGAGAAATATTAAGAAGCATCATAGAAAATATTTCATGAAGGAAAAAAAAAAATTAACACTGCTAGATATATAATAAATTTTGGTGAATTTTTGTATTTAATCCAGACCAAAAACCGTATTTCCATTCTTACTTTTTTTTTTTTTTGAAGTGGCATTTCCATTCTTACTTTTATTTGGCATAATTAATGAAGAAAAAAATAAGCCCCTGCTCTGAGGTGTTAATATACAAAAAAGTGTTTAAATCCTCAAAAAAGTTCAAGAAGATCCTGTCTTTTTCACACAAAAAAAAAAATCAGAAAGGATCAAATTAATAACAAAAAAATTGCAATTGAGATCATCTCCCTAAAGAATGCTCACTGTCTCAATGGCTCAACTCTTTCTCTACTTTTCAGCTTTTAACCTGCATTTCTCTTTTCTCTCTATATCCAGCTAGAAATTATTAGTCAAAAAGAGGATAATTAATTACAAAAATCAGGGAAAAACCTCACAGTTTATCCAATGCACAGCATTCCACTTGATCCAAACAAAAGGCAGCCCCACATCAGACAGAACCAGGCCTCTCTGAATTTGAGTTTCAGACTGTCCTGTTTCCACTTGGGCTCACGAGCTTGGGCCAACTCCAAATCAAAGGAATCCATCTTTTTCTTTTTCTTTTTTTTTGAGGAAACAAAGGGACTGATCTGTATTCTTGAGTATGAGTAATCAGAGTAATGGTTCAAAAATGGGTTTATTTATCGGTTCGCTGATATCGGTCGACAAGGGGAAAACCGAAAGGTTATCATGTCATTAGGTGTGAATAATGGAGAACATCTGTAGTATCATGACATATACCAGCACTGGAGCATGAGAGAATCAGCAGAGGGTGTGGTATACTGGTATACTGGTACGAGGGGTTTGAATATTTGATCAGTAAATTTGTATCAGATGAACAAATCTGCATGTGTGACGGCGTGGTGTTCCTATTTTCTTTGCGTCGATGCTGAGTTACTAATAGTGATCAGCACTGGCAAAGGAAATTTTTAATATCCAACCAGGGGCGGAGGGAAGGGGTGGACACGGGGTGCTAAGCACCCCCTATGACTTTGCCGACTAATAGAAAATATATCATTTTTCAGTGTTATTTGATCTGTAATCTTAGTTTGGCCCCCCTATAACTGATTGGTGTTTTATATTGCTTTGCACCTCCCATGTCGCAACTCTGGCTCCGCCCCTATATGCAACTATATTATATATCACTTGTTAACTTACTTAACACA
Source organism: Cyperus esculentus (assembly GCA_030179965.1). Lineage (NCBI taxonomy): Eukaryota > Viridiplantae > Streptophyta > Magnoliopsida > Poales > Cyperaceae > Cyperus > Cyperus esculentus. The sequence continues at coordinate 2,018,375 of JASGLE010000010.1, read as the reverse complement.
TTTGTACCAATCATCATCTTGGATCTAATTAAGCTGAGGAATAGTAGTTGGGGCAGTAGGTACCAAGAGCTGTACTATACTACACTGGCCCCCTTGTACGTGCAAATAAATCAGGGGTGTTTGTTGAAAAGCATAAAAGAGAATAATACTTGTATTGTACCACTTGCCCCCTTTGATTGGAATATTTGGTAGCCCTGAGTTGTATTTGATCATCATATCAGGTTCAATCATGAAAGCTGAATTTTTAAACTGATGGATCCTTATTTAGTGATGATTAACACAGAGAAATAGCATAACTCAGATGCACATTGACAGCAAAGATTCATGACCAACTTTGAAGAAAAGTACTAAACTTTATTTGAGTATTGTATTTAACTATTTATTTGTACATAATTTCTCATGCATAAGAGCAGCTATTGACTATTGTTGTGATGTAGTTTGCACAATCAAAATATAAAATAAACTAAGTGACATACATCTTCCAATAATTCTGCTAACAAGAGGAAATTTAATATACCAGAAAAAGATAACTTATTTACTTTGCCTCAGAGACTGCAAGGCGCCGTCTCAGTACATTACAAGCTGTCTGAAAAGTCTGAGTTCAGTCACATCTAACAAACTCTCCGAAACGAAAACAAGCACCATGATTATGTGAACTGACATACAATAACTCATGGCATCTCTTACACTACTACGTACCCGAAACATGCACATTTTCACATAATACTACACGAGGGCTCCTCTTCGCAGAAGTACTGGTTACCCTTGTACGAGTCGACCGGTGCCGGTCCGCCATAATACCCCGCTGGTGGTGCAGCCACGCCGTAACCAAAGACCGTTCCACATGTGCAGCACCTATATCCACCGTGAAACCCTTCGTAAAACGGTCTGAAGCAGCATGATGGCGGCACCGGTCCCATAGGCCCCATTGAGCCCATTGGACCCGCTGGCCAACCTGGCTGGTACGACATCTGTGGATAACCACCGACCAAGCCGAACTCATTCTTTAGTGCCTCCATCTGAATCTTTTGGGGAATCATTATAGGCTTCGGGTCAAATTTTACTTTCGGCCCTTCGTCTTTCATCATGTTCCCTTGATCAGGATCAAATTTGCCAGTCTTAGCTTTGTCTCCCTTGGGCTTTTCGTCTTTCGCATTGTCGTTTTTGGGTTTTTCATCTTTGGATTTGCCATCTTTACCCTTGCCATCTTTCGGCTTATCGTCCTTTGGCTTGTCATCTTTGGACTTGCCGTCTTTGGGCTTGCCATCTTTCGGCTTATCGTCTTTGGCCTTGCCGTCTTTGGGTTTGTCATCCTTGGCCTTGCCATCTTTAGGGGGCTTTGCACCATCCGCCGGCTTCGAGTCTTTCGACTTGTCTTTAGGGTTGTTCTTTATATCGATATCTTTTATAACCTTGCCTGCCCGGCAACACAGCCAACTAGAGACCTTTTCAGGATTGAAGGGACCCGAGATCATTATAGATTTGTTCTTTTCATCGTAGAAGATTGCCTTGACATCCTCTTTCTCTGAAAAAAATGGTACCAAGTACTCAAAATGTTGTTACAAAATATAGCTATTCAGTTTAAAGGAAGGGTATAAATAGTGTTTCTGCTATGGATCAGCTAAACGACCTTTCATTTTGAATCAAACGGTTGTTATGAAATATGTCTCTTTAATTATATCTAAAAGATATATCACGACCATCTGATTATAAAAAATAAACGACCCATATTGCATCCAATTTATAGCAGAATTAGCCATATTTATTAATACAGATAATTGAAGGGAACTTTTGTGAAATCTGGCTACTTGTTTTTATACCTTGGAGCTTGCAGAGAACCTTCTTGATCTTCTTGTAGCAGAGGTGGCAATCGAGGTCAACCTTCAGGATCAGAACTGGGTACTGCAAAATAGTTAATTAATTAACAACTTCAGATTAGAAAAATGCATGCAAGTAGTAGCTAGGCAGGTTGGTATGCATACTATTACTTCAAGTGTAAAACAAGTTATTAGGAAGGATGGATGGATTCAACTTGGTGGTCAGTGCTATACTGATATTGAGAGGATTATATCATTATCATTACTATATATAAAAAAAAAAAAGCACATTAAAAAAAATGACATGGAAGGATTATCTTTTCCAAATAAGAAACCTGAGCCGTTGATCATTTTCTTGGATAGATCAGCACCGTTGATTTACGTTAATGCCCGTTAACGTTAATGTCTCAGCCCATTAAAATTTAAGGCACATATCAATTTCCTCAATATAAGACACATTACATATTATCTTAAAAATTTATTATAAGAAATAACAATTTCAGCCCAAAACAACGCATTGGCTCTTTACTAGTATCTAAAGAAGTATGTAAACATGTTCAATTATAACAAATTGTCAATAAATTGCAATTGCATGAACCGGAACCCAATTTTTTTTTTTTTTTCTGACAGAAGAGTGACTGAAATTTTTCTGCATAAAAAGTTCCAGTATATGATATAAATAAAAATGAAAGGGCTATTGTGCATTTGTTGGTACCAATCCAAAATAGACCAACATAAGAAAAGGGGAAGGGGATGGGGTTAACATGGGAGAAAGCGACAACCAACGACGAATTAATTAATTAAACAATTCTAAATGATGAAAAAGAAGTTGCCAGTAGTAAACAAATAATATTGAAGATCTATTTCTAGTCCAAAGGACCATAAAAACAGAGACCCATAATTCATAAAGAAAGTTGGCAGACAGATGGATACTAGGACTGAAAATTTGGATTTTGATACCAAACAAAATTGGTAAAAATGCAACAAAAATACATACTCATCATGTACAAACTAATAAAATTACTTGTGATTCATGCAAGAGAGAAATTAACGAATTATCAGATTATTTTATTAGACAATTACCATAAAACAAAACTAATGACACTCTAAAATGTCTAATTTACAAGGACCAACTAAACTATTTAACAACATTTTTTATTAAACAAAAAATCGAAAAAAATGCACGGAGTACTACTATTTTGGCGGCGTGAACATGTACTTTCCAATACCAATTATTATTAAATCAACACACCACCACCAACAAAAAAAATATATATATATATGAGAGAACCCAAAATGACTAAAATTCAAAACAAACTGCAAGAAAGAAAGAAAAGAAAAAAGATGAAAACTTTGAGACAGAGGAACCAACCTTGTCGGCCATGGAGGAGGAGGAGGCGTTGTTGGGTTGGCTCGCTCAATGCTCTTGCTTGCTTCCACTCCAAGCGGTTGTTAGAGACAGAAACAGAGAAGAGAGATGCATAAAGAGAGAGAGGTATAAAGAGGGAGGGAGAGAAGGGAGTGGGGGAGTTATTACTTGCATATTTGAACAGCGAACAGGCAGCACCCACCAACCCAATCACATGGGGCCACGTACGTACGTCCCTTGATTAAATTAAATTAATTAACCGCATTTAATTTAATTTCCCTGCTCTTGGTCACTTGAATGCGGCTCATTGCTCATTAGCTGTTTCCATGTGCCGCAATATATACATGCACAGTTTTGTGTTATGAACTTTGTTTCTGTTCTGTTCGTACTAAAAGCCTAAAACTGCTGCTTATTATGATTTATTATTACTAGAGCTTTTAACTCGGCTTCGCCCCCAAAATTTTTATAAATTTATAAATATTTATATTAAACAAAAATAAATAAAAAACTTGTAAAATTTTCATGTAAGTAGTAATAATAATAATACAATAATTTATAAATAAGAACATATATAAATGTTAGACTATTTTAAGGGTTAAAATTTGTTTTAGACATGTTATATTCATCTTATTTAACGAGGAAAAAAAAATTACAAGCCATTGGATCAAAGTAGATGAAGAGTTTCAAACAAAATCAATGGTTAATAATAGTGATGATGTGACATAGTTGAGGTGCTTGAAAATCTATCCCCCTTTATGGAGTATAGATGGGGATGAATGATGCTGCAGATAGGCCATTGGGAGTGCTCATTCTCTTAGGGACGGATCTAATAAATGTTTAAGCCCCGACACAAATTGTCTAATATATGAAATAAGGAACTCTATTACATTGTATTTTGCTTGACAAATCATTAAGCCCGAACACAATAATACAAATGTAAAATAAATATTGTTTAATATAAAAGAAAAATTAGTACTAATCAATATATTTCGAAATCAAGTCCGGGCACGGACCTAAGCTTGTCCATACCTAGGTCCGCCCCTACATTCTCTATAGCGCTGCAAAGTGTAGCGCATAACGTGGGCCATTAAATCATCTCAAGATTCGTGTTGGCACAAATCTCGAGATGATCTAACGGTTCACGCTCTGCGCTACACTTTGCAGTGCTACAGAGGATATGGAATCGGCCATTGGAGGTTTTGACATTTAGATTTAGATACTTATTTGTTGTGTTTAGTAATAAATATTTTGCTCCTCCTATCATCATATCCAAATAATTGTACTGGTTGCAGATGATTTTGATATTAAATAATATTTATTTATAGTTTATTGGATTGGAAATAAATTTTATACGGAGGGATGATTGGAGTAATATTTATTTGTTATGTGAAGATGGTCAGATGGTGCCTCTGCACAACACGATCACACACTCTCAGTATTTTTTTTTTCTGCATTAATTAGATGTGCTTTTGGAAGATTACATACTTACATATTATTATTTTGTGTACTTCTCTTTATAAATTAAGTCTCCTAGGAAAGATTTTTGGCAAAGATGTTTTTTTTTTTTTTTTTTTTTGGGTGCGCCACATCTTCGCATTTCCTATTTTTAGTACACGGAAAAGTTCTTATTAAAAAGTTTTATATGACATCTCGAGATCTTTTCCCCACTTTCTGACCTCAATAAAAAATTTAAAGTAGAGTGCAGAAAGATTGGTGATATATAATTCATCTTAGTTGAATTAAAAGATGAATTTTGGAAGATACCCAATTCCAAATTAAGATATGCTTTCTTAAAAATTGTCTTCTCGTTGTTGGAATTTTATTGAAGATTATATAATCGAAGTGGACTTAGTTTTTATTTTACTAATAATTATAGACGTTATTTTAAGATATTCAATAGATTAAGCACCAGTAATTAATTAATAATAGAAGTTTATATAAAAGAATATTAATTATGCTTGCAGTATTGTAGTATTAAGACTTGTCTAGCCTTTACGCTTGCATGCATCAGCTCAATCTGACCACAACACAACACAGTTGAGAGATCAATCCCAAGAAAATGACAAGCCATTTGTCACATTAATTAATGGATAATAAATACAAAATATTAATAAAACTTTATTAAGCAGTTACTTTACTAAACAACTATTACAAACAATAAGTGGGTTAAAAAGTAAAAAACATAAAATTAAAATTGCATGGTTTTATTGAGATATTGTGCGTAAGAGATTGTATATATGTGCGTAAATATATAAAATGGTCTTTCTATACATTTTTTTTTTTTTTTTGAGTAAAGATGAGGGTCAAGTCACTCAAATTTAAATGTTTATAAAAGACCCCCATCTGAGTTTTAAACCCGCGACCTCCCATACGGAGAGCGTTGCCCTTAGCCACTAGACCAAAGGCCGGTTCTTTTTCTATAAATTAATTTCGCTGATATAAATTTTCTTCTTCATTTTCTTGGAGAAATGCTGATACAAATTTTCAGATATGATTAATGTTTATTTGAAGAAATATTTATCACCAACTCAACTTTATAGAAATAAAGTATTACCAATTCATGAACTTTAGTGGAGCAAAACAAACTACGCACTCTACCAACTACACATATTCAACTTGGAAATATATTTCAAAAAATGCAACACAATTAATGTAAAAGCTAGGTCATAACAGCAACAGATGCTTGACCAGATAACTAATAAAACTTTTGCACAATTTTTGTTAGGTGCAAAAAAAAAGTTTTTGAGTAAAAAGTGGAAAACAAGTTGGAAAGAAATGAAATGCTCAATAATGTTAGAAAGTCTAAATCCATGTATATATCCAAGTCCAACCAAAACAAAAGAGGTATTATTATTATTATTGCGAGTCCGTATATTTGCTGTTATTCTTCAAGAATAACACGACCCTGTTTGTCTAATCTGGACCGTTAGATCAAGATAGACAGACGTGAGCGGCCCAATTAAGACTACAGAAGACCTTTTATAATCAATCATATGTATCTGTCAATTTTGATCCGACGACTCAGATTCGGATAACAGGGTCCTGTCATCCAAATTGGGATAACAGCGGAAGCGAGCGCTTATTATTGCCAACCGCACTAAAGTTTGTACCACTAGCTGTCTTTGTGGGGAGCTCATGAAAAGTTTTGAACAGAGTAAACACAGTGACAAGTTCTGAAAATGGGGGCTCAATTTAGTCTGGTTTTTTCCTCTTGTTATGTAGTTGAGAATGCATAATTTGTAATGATTCTCTGGGAAAAGTACATTGTAATCTTGGATAAAAAGATTGGGCAATCAAGGTAACACTATTTGGTAAAAGCTTGCAAATTTATTTATTGTCTTCCAAGTTCAAAAATAAAAAAGGTTAATCAACCTTTTATTTTGTTAGAGTAACAAATACAGTAATATATATAGCCGTGTAGGGAAGGAATCGCATGTTTAAAACACAAACAAGATTTAAATTTAAAATATTGAATACCTAAATTTAAAAATATTGAAATTAATTAGAGAGCAATTTAATATTCAACTATATTTGTTTGTTTTTCAGAAAAGTTTATGAAACAACCCTGCATTAACATTATGTTGTTCTATGAGAGCACAAGCTCTGTTTGACCATGTTTAATTAGTCAGAGTGTGAGGCCATGGCCACTGCAAATAAAAACGTGACACCACGTGGTCGTACTAGTTGTGCCCATAAACAAACAATTAATCATCAGATGGGCAACACCAACATAGTTTTAGAGATTTTTTTTTTATTAAAAATATAGATGAGCTTATAATTTTCTCAAAGGCAGTGGCGGAGCTTCATTAAAAATTAGGGGGGGCCGATAAACCGAATCCAGAAAATTGACATCAATTAATTGTCTATTTTAGTGCTTCAAAAATGAGAATAACTAGTAGAAAATTTAGATTGTTCTGCTTCTTTAAGTTCGGTAAAAACATATATAACAGAAAGGAAAATACATAAAAAATATTTGGCCCAGCAAATACTTTCCAACGAATGGTCCAAGAAATTCAACTCATATATTGAAAGACGGGGCCCCAGCATAAATATATTTCTTTTCCAATTAAATCTATGTTTCACAAAGAGTGTAGGTTTAATGTTATTTACCATTGACTTTATTTGAAACTTTTTATATACTTTGATCCAATGATTTATATGTTTTTTTCTTCGTATTAAATAACATGAATATGATATGTTTAAATTTTTAATACAAAATTTAACCCTTAAAATGATCTAACATTTATGTATTTGATTATTACATTATTATTTATATTTATATTTATATTTATATCAAAAGATTTAAAAATTTTGTCCAAAATTTTGTTTAATATTAAATTTTTATAAATTTTATTATTTATTTGATACTATTTTTCGGACGAAACCCGAGTTAAAAGCTCTACCGACTCATAATTAGTTGGTTCAATTCCGATATCCATTATTCAATACAATTAGATAGAAGAGCGCATGGTTTAGAAAAAAATTAATGATTTAGAAAGAGTAATTTTATTAAGGGAAAATAGTGTTGATATGTGGGAAGGGGGTGCATTTTATTGTCCAAACAGATTTTACAGTGAAAATTAATGAATTTGATGGAAATTTATAAATTTTAAGGGGGGCGGGCACCCAGGTTGGCCTCCAAAGAGGTCCGCCCCTGCTCAAAGGTAAAAGATATTCAAGCAATATGCTACCAAAAGATTTTAATTATCCTCTCTAATACGGGGAGTTCTTAGAAATTATTATAAATTATTGATTATCATCAAAATAAAGTTGTAAGTGTCATATTATTTATGCGCAACAAGTAAAATGCAATTATAAATTATCTAATTGCTCATTTTTGATAATTACTGATACGTTAATAAGAATTTAAAATGTTGCCTTACTGATACGCCTTAAAGAGAATGGAATTTTATTTTTAAATCAGTTCTAGTTAATTAGATATATTCAATATGCGAGAATTTAGAATTCCAAGATCACATTTATAAAATAAAATCTTCTGTCAGATTTCTTCTCTTAATCCTATATTAACAACTAGTAAAGTGCCCACGCGTTGCAGTGGGATATCAATATTTTTTATTTGTATGTATTTAAATTATTGAATAAAAAAGTTAAAATAACATCTATTCTCCAAATATATCACAATGATATAAACAAGAACTTAACTTACTTAAATATTATTTCTTCAAGATATAGAGAATAATAATAAAAAGCATCTCATGCTTCAAGCCTTCAAGATATAGAGAACAATAACAGTAGTAATAGTAATAATAAGAGTCCAGCAACAATGCTTTCATAAGCAATTTTGGACCGAAACGCTTACGGTCCGAAATCAAATATCCGTCGTCCGAAATTTTAATCCAAATAGCTTATAATAATCTTGACATAACTAACTTGTAGAATCCCAAAATTTCCCATTTTTTAAAAATTTTAGCTATTTTTAATGATTTTTTTGAAGATTGGCATACAAAATGATTTATTTTTAATTATTTTAAGACCAATATCTCAAAAAATCATTAAAAATAGTAATAAAATTTTTAAAATAGTAAAAATTGGAATCCTCCAACTTTATAATGTCAATATTATTATAAGCTATTTGCATTAAAATTTTGGGCAATAGATTTTTTAATTTGGACCGTAAACATTTTGATCTGAAATGCTTACGAAAGTACTGAAGCCGGACTCATAATAAAAATAATAAAAAAACAAACATAACTACACAAGTCACACTTTTTTTTTTTTTTTTGAGAAAACACAAGTCACACTCACATTTAATCATTCCGTGCACAGAAATTAACATTCATATCCCCTATTGTACTGCATAGTGCAATTCTCAACATCAGCCATTGGATTGTCTTGAGATTCGTGCCAGAGCTTATCTTGAGGCAATCCAACAGCTTACGCTGTGAACTGCACAATGCAGTACAACAGGGGATATGAATTAATTGTCTGCTTTTGCGTGAGAACAACAACATATTTTGATCCAACAAACACCCCCAATCATTGATAAAATAACAAAATTGCCATCCTGGTACATGGGCACACGCAACATCTAGTGGCAATCTATGTAATATCTCTAAACTTGAAGGGTTTTTGGGGAGAGAGGAGAGCAATCATCCAAAGCAACCCAAAGAGCGGATTGCTATGGGCCTGTTTGGCAGTGCGACTCAAAGAACGGAAGATTAAAACCTTGAGCCCTCTTGAGGGGCCTATGTTTGGCAGCTCTACAAGGATTAAAAGTATATAAAAGTATGAATAAAAAATTCTAATGATCAAAAAATGTAATTTTCTGCTCTTGAAGAGGGTGAGACGTTGAGGAAGGGGGAGGGTGGATTAACATTTTGCGCTGAGGAGGGGTCGTTGATCTTGCTTGATCCACGTCTGTCCGACAGAATTATTGGGGATTAAAGCACTGAGGAGTCTTGAGGACGCTTGAGCCAGTGAGGCCGAACAAGCCCTATGTGAATTTCGCACAGACGGTTTAGATGTCTGGATTTGCTCCGCTCGGACGGTCCAAAATAGCTTTGGACAAAGATTTCTTTTTTGTCTCAAAAAAACTCCTCCTTTTATTATTAGTAGGGTTAGAGATAGTAGGGATTAACACCAAGCTCTATGTTTGCATAATGGCATTGCACAGATCCATAACATGTTAACAATCCAGAAAAGAGAGAACCTCGTGCACATCAATATAGCCCTAAAACAAGCTAGAGCAATATGAAAATGTTTGCATCACTCGGAAATACTAACAGTCCAAAATATCAATGTTCTAAATAGCGCGCTATAGCGTCGCTATAGCGCGCTATAGCGTTTTCTGGACCCAAAACGCGATGCTATTGGCCAACACTGCGCAAGTTGCGCTATTTCCGCTATAGCGTAAATAGCGTGCGCTATAGCGCATAGCGTGATAGCGCCAAAATAGCGCGCTATGCTACAAACCATATTTTTTCAGAATATGAGGATAATGAGCCGCCAGTTAAGTCTGATACTGAGCCGACAGATAATGAAGTGTCTGAAGAATCTATAGAATAATATATAGTTTGACTTGAAATTAGAGTAAACCTGATATATATGATATTTTGTATAGGGTTGATAATATGATTAGGGACCTTTTGTGCAGAAAATGACTTAGGACTAATGACTCTTTTGCGCAGGAATCTAGGAAATGACATTTTTTGTGCAGAAAATGACACAGCTTGTGACAGTTTAGATCATTTTGTATAGAAAACAATCCTATATCAGATATTTTGAATAGCAACTCAGACTTTGTACTAGTTTAATGCAAAAACATTAGTTTGTTAATTATTTTGTTTTGATTATTTGCTCTACAGAATTTTATAAGAATTCTTAGTAATGTTGAAATTTAATATAAAAATATAATACAATTCATAAAATTAATGGACACGCTACGTACGATAGCTTCCGCTATAGCACGCTATAGCGGCGATAGCTTTTCCGAAGACCCGCCGCGATGACGCTATAATCGCGATTTAGAACCTTGCAAAATATATTTTGTCATATCCAAAATTTTGATTTATATTTCTCATTAAATTCATTATATGAAAATACTAGCAGATACAAAAATTTTCCATTTTTAAACTTTTTTAAGTATTTGTTTTGAATTTTTCAAAATAAGTATAAAATATAATAAAATAATGCTTGTTTGTATGTGGATTTTTTTTAAAAAAATCCGAAACAAATATTTAAAAGCTTCAGAAATGAAATTTTTTTGTATACCCTAGTATTTATATATGATGAATTTAATGGAAACTATAACTTCAAATTTTGGGCATGACAAAGTATAATTTGGGTCGTTAGTATTTTGGAATGAAATGCAAACGTTTTCACAATAATTCTACTCGTCGTAAACCAACATTCCCGAGCAAATATTTTTATTATTTATTTTCCAATTTGTTTTATTTCTTAAGTAACATTTGCCTGGTTATATACTTATATTATAAAGTTCATGCTGATTTGTGATTTTTTTTCTTTTATTATTCCAACGGGGCATAACATTTTTTATTTTTTTCAATGACAGTACGGCCTTATTTTTTTTATTTTTTATTTTTTAGTTTCCGAATATTTTATAAAATTCCCTCATTACAAAATTTCCAAACACACCAACAACAAATTAAAGCTCCACAATTTCAAACTTCAAACTAATACAGTGACAACAATTTAAATACTATCATGCATGCATACTAATTCTATTGTCCAACTTTGTATTTTTGTGATATATTTTATCATGTAACCTCCAGTCCGCCTGACGACAAATTGACAACCGCATGGTGACATATCTATCTATATTAATTCTGGATTCTAGTCTCATTATTATTCTGGAAGCAGTTTTCTTCCGGAACAACGAATTAAGGGGACCCGCTAGAAGAAGAAGATGCTTCCTAATATCTTCCTTATACATTTTAAATTCTCTTTATCAAAAAAAAAAAAAAAAAGTTCTTTTGAGGACCTTTCCTTTTGTGAGTTACATACTTTATACTTACATCCTGCAGTTTGTCATTTTATGTACGACATCTTGCATTTTTTAATATATTTACAGTTCTCTTTTTTATTGCTCCACAATATTGCCCGTACGAAATTAAACACGCAGCACCAGGATTTCATGTCCTATGTGGCGCTGCATTGTGTAGAGCAGGATGTAAACCGTTAGATAATTTTGAGATCTGTGTTGGCTTGGATCTCGAGATGATCTAACGGTTCACATCCTGCGCTACAGAGGATGAGCACCCTAAACACAAAGCACCGGGATTTCATATCCTCTGCAGCGCTGCATTGTGTAGAGCAGGATGTAAACCGTTAGATCATCTCAAGATCTGTGCTGGCTCGAACCTTGAGATGATCTAACGGTTCACATCCTGCGCTACACAATGCAACACTGTGTAGAACAGGATGTGAACCGTTAGATGGTCTCGAGATCTGTGCTGCTTGGATCTCGAGATGATCTAACGGTTCACATTTTGTGCTACACAATGCAGCGCTACAGAGGATGAGCACTCATCCCAGCACCAGAGACCAGACCCACTAAAGCTTGTGTTGGTTAATGCCTTAATGGTTAGGCAAGAAATGACTAAACAGCCATAATAATTAACTTACCCACTAAGTTTAACTAAACCTCTCTCTCTTCAAGTCTTAAATTTAGTATCAGTAGTTTGAGTAAGAGTCCGTTTGCTTGTTAGTTCCATTAATTAGGTGCAAAAATATATCTGTAATCTTCTGGGGGATGTCGGTGTTTTGATACTTAAAAATTGCTTGTAGTTAGAAAAAGAATATTGCTCAAAATGGGCCAGAATATCGCATTTTTTTTTTCATATTATTATGTTCTGGTTAATTAATTTATAGTATCATAAATATTGAAAAAAAAAAATCTTTGAAAAAATATTGAAAAAGCTGAGTTACAAAAATATTGAAAAAAATGTTGACAATTATCCTAATATCAATAATGTACACTGTGAAACTGAAATTATCCTGATATCAATAATTTCTATGAAGCGTACAAATGTTTTGGATGTTGACAATTAACATAACTTGGTATATTTGTTTCTTGGTTTTATGGAAATTTTAAGTAGGCTTTGCCTACTTCAAAAAAAAAAAAAAAAGACAATTAATATAAGTTGGTATAAATGGCATACTGACACCGGACCTAACTAGCAGTATTTTAGTTAGTATAATAATAAATAATAATAATTTACCTTTTAAATGATGGATGGTGTAGTATTATCACGCAACAAACTTAGTTATAAAAATGTGTATAATGTCTATAAATTTGGTACTTTTTAGTTATACCAACATAATATATTTTCTTCTGTTGAATTCTGTCGCTCAATTTTCTGTTCCTGTTGAACTTTGTCGTTCACTAATGCATTTCCTTTTTTCTTCTTCTCTTTCTCTGCATGTTGAACTTTGTCGTTCGTTAATCATTAAAGGGGAGGGGTTCTGGTGGGCGTAGAAGAAATGGCTTCTAGCTAGCACGTTGTTGGTTGCCTATAAATAGGATAAATTGCAGGAAAGATGACATCTTAACATCCAAAATATTAATGTTTGTATCCATAATACATATTCATGATTCATGAAGGTTATCACATAGAGTTGGATCACAGTTGTCACCGACATAAACATAATTTCTTTAAGGGGACAACCTACCGTCCATATGGATTTTATCCATAGAATTTGATAACATCCACTGACAAGTGAACCACATGGGTCCCATTTGTAACTACTTGTGAGTATGGATGTGTCCACTTTGTGGACGCAAGATGTTTCCCTTTCTTTAAAGGCTTCGGAGCTGTTATAGTTTCAAACGTACCTTTAAGGAATTCTCCAAGTGTCCACATTCTAACTGTCCAGACAACTAAGAACTAACATTTAGTTTAGTAGCTAAGGGCAACATTCTCTGTGGTAGGTCGTGAGTTCGAAACCCGAATGGGAGTTGTTTATAGACATTTAAATTTGAGTGGCTTGACTCTGATCTTTATCTCAAAAAAAAAAAAAACTATCCACACTTAAACAAAATTTGTAACTCTTATATCGAATTGTATAATACTTAACTCAAATTTTGTAACAGTGTAGACATGTGGACACTAATTTTGAGGATACTAGATATGACCCTATCTTTAATTCAAGAACTGGTTATTTGAGCTAAGAAATGGATCAACATGCAAATTCATGCACTTATGCTAATAACATTTGTGTAATTCTTTCATGAGTGTACCTACCAGTGGGTCAGGATTGAGAAACACCTGCATGACCCAGTGCAGCAAGCCAACAACCCATGTACATGCTGGTAGTGTCAAACTTGATATCTTCAATCAAATGTATCCTTTTTCGTCTTTTTTTGCCTATACAATGAACCTCAGATTCTTCATTTCTGATTTGCAGTCAAATTCATTTATTTGGTTTCCAATTAGTAAACTTTTAAAAGAGAGTGCTGGACAACTATTCTTAGACCTAGTACGCCTTCCCGGTTCATTAATTCATGGGGTATGCTTGAGATTTAAGTGGAATAATCTATGAGCTTGTTGATTTAATAAAGTTTATGTTTAAACTTTCAAATGTAATTTGAACAAGCCAGATCTGTGAGCAACTTTCAAATGTAATTTGAACATGTTAGTGTAGGACAATACCAGTTGCGTGCAATCAAGTTATTTCTTTCCACCAAATTAGCATGTCCTTTTAATTAATTTTATTATCAGAAACATCATGCATCCACTGAAATAACTGTCAATACGTCCATAATAAAGTACAAATTTTGCAACAGTTACATCCAATTTTATAACCGTTATACTCAATTTGTAACATTTAAACTCTATAGACGGTCTATCTATAGATGCTAGGTAGCACTCTTTTAATTATTTAACGGATCTGTAGTATCTTCAGAGAGGCCACCCAGGGCCCAATACAACACTAGCTAACAAAACTACAAAATTTAGAACATTGCTTACTGGCAACAATAAGGTCAAAATCCCCTTAGTTCAAATTAGAAACACCAATATCATTAACTGAGTTGCCATAATTAGATCCCATTAATCCAAACCCAGGTTCAAGGAGGAAATCAGATTCCAATTGCATATCAAACGGGTAAGTTTCCCAAATCTAACAATCAGCTATCTTAACCAAAAAAGGAAGAAACACAATCTTGTCCCTGGCACTTTACTAGTACCAGATCTTGTGTATATGGTATAATTATCCCTCAAAGCTTAGGCATAGCCTACTGACTGAAAGTAGGCATCTACCCAGAAATATACATATAAAATCAATATATACTGTGATTCCGCAAATGAAAGGCCAATTTACCAAATCAGGAATACAGTTATGAAATTTTGTGTCATTACTAATACAATGAGAACATAAATCTCTGACACACATCAAGCAATGGTTTACAGAAAACACCAACAACAAGGTTGCTAATCTACACAGCAACACGAAATTATAACATGGCAAACACCACAATGCCTCCATTATTCATGCAAACTTATATCGGGTACTTCTAATCAGGACAGTCGACCAAATAGTAAACTGTGAACAATTACTTCAGAAGAGAATTTAGTAAACGCTCTTTCAGGTGCTACTGGAGAGACTCAAGCATATCGTTTTGCAAATTCCTTACCATGGTGGCGGGGAGAATCTCTACGGCCACTGGACTTGTACTTCCGTTCTGCTGCTTCCTTCGGTTTATGTTTGATTGTGTTATTGTTGGTATGATTCCAGGTGCTCGTTGTAGAAGGTGCTTTCAGCTTTGCTTGAGGAGGTGCACCGTGGGGGCCCAAGTATAATGTTTCAGCTTCTTTTATTTCAGACTGAAAAGAGAAACTACACAAAGTTATTTGCTGTGGTCAAATGGAGCAGGATTACAACTTCCAATCTTACACATTTTTCATTAATTTACAGATAAAACCATAAAAATACCATTTCTTATTCATTGTTCTTATAAATAATTGCTTTCAGAGCTTCATTTTAGTGCCATGAAGTTTACTCCGTCATTTATATTGGAAATTTCACAAGTAGCAATAAGTAATTACTAATCATATCAAAAACATTATTTCAAACAAATTCATTGTTCTTATAAACGAAAGAATGTCCACTGTACTACCAAAAAAGAAAAGGTTTTATTTGAAAAAAAGGCACATAAATGGTGCAATTGTACTAACAGCATGCAATCTTTTATGTTTTTCACACTGTAAAAGTGAGGAATTTACACCTGTACATATTCAAACAAGACTGCCTAGTACTTGATTAGTTCATCCTATAACAGATAAATTACAAATTTCCAATAAATCCTCAAAGAAAGCTTAATTAAGAACCTGAGGAGGTGGTTCTTGATTGGTTATTTCTGGTTCATCCCAGCTGTCATGTTTAGATTCACCGACTGATAAGCTTGGAAGTACAAAACCATCATTGTCTGCAATATAATATAAAAATTAAACCCAATAACAATCAATAAATGACACATAAAATAAATCCCTATAACCCAAATCTAAACAATAATAAGTCACATAAAAACTTCAATTCAAGAAATAACAAGAAAGTGTTCGGATGGAGCAAAAAAGGCACAAACTCATAATCATCACATATCAGTCTGTCACAGTCACAGCAAATAAATTCATGCATATTTTTGTGCTACAATCATGTTTGGCACTGGCAAATTGCAAATGGCAAATTATTTTTTTTTTTCCTTCCAGTAAGTAACCCCACTTCAACTACCAATGATAAGTAGACACTGAGAAAGGCATCCGCTTTCTCATCCTGCAGCCACTGGTGGCCACTACTGGTACAAACTCAGCTCAATGATTGCAGTATTGCACCCATCAGCAATTCATTCCAATGGAGCCCCAAATAGCCAGCAAACTCATGATAGCAACCAGAGATATTTTATATCCGGAGGACCCAGAGCTTAATTTAGATTCCCTCATTGAGACATTGATATAACTCGTAAATAAGTAAAGGGGAAGGGAGGTGAATACGGTACCCCATTCGTCGATTTCGGAGGCAGGTGGAACTGGAGCGGGCTCAGTCGTCGCAGCGGGATCCATGGATTATTGCGAACGAAACGACCATCGATCTCTGCTCCCTCCTGGGAAAATCGATCTCCTCCACTCTCCACTGATCGATCGAATTCGAATTCGACTCGAGAAGAAAGAAAGAAGGAAAGAGATCCGAATTCGAAATTCCCAAATTGGACGAGACGAGTGAAGAAAGAAATGACGAAAACGACAACGAAAACGAAAACGGGAGGAATAATTTAACTTCGCGAGTGAGGAATTCTTGAGCCGTAGAAACGGACTTGCTTATCATACTGCGCAGCGAATCAACGATGCGGATTATAGAGGGGTTTTTGGAGATTGAGTTGCACGAATCTTAAAGCGAATCCAACGGCAAAAGTACTGCGCAGTGATTTACTGCGCAGTAGAGGATATGAATTGGTAGAGAAGCGGTGTTTCTATTTCTAATTCTCGGAGTGCAAGTAAAATATTGCATTATTCGCACAATCGCATTCGCATTCGATTCGGCGACAGGAATCTGGTTCTTCCTGATCGGACGGCCCTGATCGTGCCACCGGGAGGAGGAGGAAAGGAAACGCACGAGACTGTCGAGAGTGGAGACGCCGTTCACATGTTCACATCGATTACATATCCCCTGCGTACTGCATTACGCAGTACAGAACCTGAACCGTTGGATCGTATTGAGATTCGTTCTCGCTCGGATCTCGAGATGATCCAACGGTCCAAGTTATGTACTGCACGGTGCAGTGAGTTAGGGGATGAGCGCTCGTTCACATCTGCGTTATGTGGGGGCCTACGGGAGGGAAAGGAAAGTGAGGGAATCTGGACCGTGAGACGGGCCAGAAACGCGCTACATGACGCGGGGGTGTTGATAAAGAATGAAATTTGGTTGACTTGGGGATGGTCTTCAAGGCCCACTTGGGCTTGGATCCATTGTATTTGTCCGGAAAGAATACTGATATATATATATATATATTTTTTTTCCTGACATCACCAATTAAACGAAGGAATATTGTTTTCTTAGTGACAAGAAAATATTGTCCGAATGCTTTATAAAATATAAATTAGACAAGAACAAGAAAGTACGTCTATATTATGTTTAGTGCTTTGTACAAGGAACAATTACACATGGGTTCTCAAAATAACAATTTTTATTATGGGAGGTGTAATTGCTCCCTTATCTATCTCCCAGTATATTTTTGGATGAAAAATTATTTTAACATGTAACAAGTATTTTTGATAGTCAAAATGCATATCCTTAATCATGCAAAAAAAAAAAAAAAACTCGTACATGCATGATAGAAGGATAAAAAGTGAAAACAATTCACTCAAAAATTGAGAGAGTGTGAGAGAAAATGAGAGAATATTAAGCAATTTAACTAGGAGATGGATAATAAAAAATTTAAGGGGCAAAGATAATTTCTCTTTTATTATTTATTCAATATGGAAATTACCATAAGAAATGTATAAATTAATCGGGTTTAACTCTAAGGTACTGTATCGCTGTCAAAAGACCAGTGAGTTCAATTCCCACATAATGAAAATATCAAAATATAAACAAAAATTTTGGCATCCGAAATAATTAGTTGTTGTCTTCGTTCTTATTTATGTTTTTCAAATTTCTATTAACCTCGTCAGGGGTGGATTTGTATATAGACAAACCCCAAATGTGTCCGGGCTTGATTTTTTGAAACTATAGCATGCATAGTATGCTTTTATGGAATGCCTATTGAAAATACTAAGTAAATAGTAAATACAGATATTGTGTCTTCGCTTGATTAACAATAACTGTCAATAAGGCATGTAGTTTCTTTTAATATCTAAGTGTGTCCTAGGTTGCTCAGTGGTCTGGCTCTGCCCCTGATAGGTTCTGTTCTCAACAACCAACCAACCCAAAATCACACTAGTTTTACTAATCACGATCCTAAACTACCGATAAAATAGTACATTCTAATGCTATCTAATCATCTTTCACAATCTTACATACATCAGCAAGTAGTACAAGTGTACAACACACCGCAACGATTATACTTTAAACATTCTTCCATTAGACTCTTTCGAAAGTTTCTAAATTGCAGCCACGACATATTAATTTAATTTTAATTAGTTACCTTTTACATCTTAGTAGTTAATTACGAAGACACCGTGCATTTTGATGTGATGTGTGCCTGCTTTTGTCTACCGAATTCCGACCTAATTCATGGTTTTATATAAGAGGAGGGATCCATTGACAATGGATAACTTGACAATCTTGACAATGTATCTTTTAAAAAATTTATAAAAAATTATAAAAAATCTTAAAAATTAAAAATGATTTATAGATGTATTACTTGACTTATAGATTGATAGTGTTTCAAATTTCAATTAATTTGAACATCGTTTAATGACTTATCAAAATTTTGTGCACTTTTCAACGGTTATAATTTAACGGATCTTTAAAGAGCTATCAAACGTTATTTAAATTGAATATAATCGGATACATAATCAATCTATAAGTTAAGTAATACTTCCGTAAACGTTTTTCTATTTTTAAGATTTTTTATGATTTTTTATAAATTTTTAAAAAGTGGGATTGTCAAGATTGTCAAATTATCTATTGTCAATAGATCCCTCCTCTTTATATAATTATAAAACATAAAATGAATTTGCAACCAACCAACAAACAATAGCTTTTTGGTGCTTAATTTATGGACACAAATCACACAATACAACCCGTGAGCACAATGAATCTGTAGCTATTTTTTTTTTTTTTTCATAAATGTTTAGGGGAAACAAGATTTTCACTTTAGTTTGTTAGCATCAATATATATTTTTTTTATTGAGTAAATCTACAGTGTTCTTAAGAACACGAAGGCCTTCTGTGAACTTAACCCAAAAACATATGAAATCATATCTAAATTTTGATTTATATAATTCAATAAATTCTTTATATCGAAATTGTGACATACAAAAATTTTCCATTTTAGAGATTTTAAAGTATTTATTTCATATTTTTTAATAACTATACAATATTAATAAAATAATCAATGTTTCACATACAAAAATTGTTTTGAATTTTTCAAAATAAATCTAAAATATTAATAAAATAATGTTTATCCTTTTTTTTTTTTGGAAATCTTTGCAGCAGCTGCAAAAATAGTGTTTATCCTTACTAATAATAAAAGGAGGAGTTCATTTGGAGACTCAAATGGCTATATGTTCAAACCAAGTTTGGACTGTTGGATATATCAATCTATTTTAATTGTTACCGTTGATCATCAAATTTGATGATTCTATTTCCAATCCAACATTAAAATCCCCAATGCCCCCGGCTTAACGCGTAAAAGTAACGCGTATTTGATGATTGCGTTACCAAAATCAAGCCAAAGTTTAAGGCGTTATCATCAATTAATGCTTGTCTTTTCCAAAAACCAAACCAGTATATGGACATGGCGGCGACGATAAAGGGACGCATCAGATGATGATTGAATTAAATTGTTATTTACTCTGTAGTTAGTTGGTTTCAATTTAATCAAAAGTTTATAATTAGGAAATGATATGACTCCGGGAATCATGAGTCAAAGAATAATTATTCGCTTAGACGTTTGATTATGGATTAATATTTTGGGTGAGACTATCAATACCCAGAGAAAAATCCCCAGACAAAATCCCCCCAATCAGAGTACGCCATGTAGCAAAAGCGTGTTGACCGGTCAAATGTTGAAAACGTGTCGCTGCACAACTCGTATCGTTAGGTGTTTATATTTTGAAACCAAGTGTTTATACCACAAATCCAGGTATTTATATTTCACATTCCCGGACGAACACGCTTTTCAAAAATGGAAAACGCGTGATTTCCATTATGAACGTGTTTTCCAAAAATGGAAAGCGCGTGACCCCGTACGACGCACAGAAGCAAGTGCCCCCCACGTGACGCGCGCGCTCCCCGATCACGTGATCATATTTCTGAGATAGGTATTTATATTTCTCAGATAGACATTTATCTACATAACATAGGTATTTATATTTCAGAGATAGATGTTTGTCTTTTATATTTCACAGAACAATTCACATCAACATAACATAGGTATTTATATTTTTCAAACAGACATTTATCCACATATCATAGGTATTTATATTTCAGCGCGACGAATCTAGAGAAGCCGCGTTTGTCCAGACGCGCTGCATGCTGCGCTGCACAGTGTGCGCTGCGCCACGTCAGGGGGAAAATAAGGGGGGATAGGAATGTGATTTTCACTAATATTTTAGGTACCCTGTTATACATATAATGCATACCAAAATTATATAAGTTCCAAAAATAGCACAAATCTTATTTTAGATTTTGTTACTAAATTAATTAATTCAGAAAAATAAGATAAAATAAAATAAATTAAAGGTATCTTATGTTACAATATCATTTTAACGTTGTATATTTTTTGTTTCTTCTAATTAAACATTGTTCATAAATTGAAACTTATTAAAAACAAATAAACAAAATGACTTCAAAGTTCAAACCTCAACATTTTAGTTACGAATAGTTGTTTGGCAAAAAAAAAAAAACAAAAAGAAAAAGAAAAAGAAAAAGTTACGGATACTTTTATTTAGTTATAACAATAATGAAAATATTAATACCAAGAAATTTTTATTAAATAAGACCCGTCGCAACGCACGGGCAATATACTAGTTTGTACATAAATTTTAAATAATCCGAAATAAATACTTAAAAAAACTCTACAAATGAAAATTTTTGTATTCCCTAGTATTTTCATATGATAAATTTAATGGGAATCATAAATTAGAATTTCAAGCATGACAAAATATAATTTGAACCGTTAACATTTGAGAGTGAAATGCAAACGTTTCCACAATTGTTACACTCTATGCGAGACAATTGCGCAGATTAAAGAAAAATATTTTAAATTTCTTTCAAGAATTATCCTGCGCAATACGTAGGCTCTATAGTCTATACTGATTAATACAGGCTCTGTGTCTTTATGAATCTAAATTCTTGCTCAACCAAAAATAATGTGTGTGAACTGTGAAGTGAATAAATTGAATACTTGAAATAGTGAGCAATTTCAAACGAACGAATTACGGGCTCATCAGACATCATATTTTCATCATCTTGATTCTTGACCAACTTAAGCTTATCCATTCAAGTCATCGTCTCATACTCTCATCGACCCAGTAGGGGTGTCAAATCGGGTGTCAAACGTTCCAATCAGCAACGGAAATGGGTTGTTCTGTTTCTGTTCCGTTAAAACGGACGGAAGTAAAATCCGTTCTGTTGAACGTTCCGTTATAACGGACGGAACCAAAATTCGTTCCGTTATAACAGAACGGAACGAAACAACGGAAATACGTGAAAAATACGTGTTTAGGGTAGAAATATGTTGTTCCATTTCCGTTCCGTTATAACAGATGGAACAAAAATCTATTCCGTTGAACGTTTCATTATAATGGATGGAACCAAAATCCGTTATAACGGAACGGAAAGGAACAACGGAAAACGTTCTTCCATTGACACCCCTGTCGATCCGCCTGGCGACTCCGAAGTCCGGACGCGGTTGTACTACGATCTGCTCCTCTCCGACTCCGAGTCCCTCTCGTTGTACTACACGCCAAACCAAATTGGTCGCTTTGCACCGGGTCCATTCCGATCGACGTGCCGTCTAAGAGACCTCCAAACTTTCTGGCTCTATTTCTTATGTCTTTCACCAAATAAATGCAAATGGGAGAACACAAACAAATGGTCGTTGTCTCCGTACTTTCCTTTCCTAATCCTAGTCATGAGTCAATTCACTTAAATTGAATATTATTGTTTCTTGTACTACAGTTGCATATATGATTTATTCTCTGTTTTTTTTTGAAAACATATATGATTAATCACTCATCACTCATTCCATCAGTACTTTTTTTTTTGAACATCAAAGTCTTGTAGGCAACAAATTTCATTTAAAAGATATCATTACATCTATAAAATAACGGAAAAATTTCTAATCCAAAACTAATAACAAATAGACGACCTAATTTAACAAACTACCACCAAACCAATCTATTTTAACAATCTAATATTAATTTTATCTCCAATACAAGAGACAAATCTGAAAGCATAATATCTTTTTTCCAAATTACCGGCTTGATGAACATCATCGTCTTTGGTATAATATGGATCAAAAACTTGTTAACTGCTCCATAAGACTTCAATCTCTAAAACATTATATGATTTGTTGAAGCAAATCTGTCATCTCAAATTTCTCGTAACAATGGCAGAAGACCTCAAATGAAGAAAAACAAAAAGTCTCTTATTTGTAACAATAGCAACGAAGCAACGAACGAACAGACGAAACAACGAACAACGAAATAGAAGATTATAAGTAACAAGTAGAAAGAGAGGTGGGGGGGGAGAGACCACGGTGGTCTCTCCCTCACCGTAAAAGTTTCGGAAGAAGAGGTTTTCTTTCGCCTGCGCTTTCTTTTCTGAAGAGGTGCCTCGAGTCACCTCAGTTTAACTAGTATATATTCCATCAGTTCTCAACACTCTTTAGAATTAAAAAAAAAAAAAAAACACTCTTTAAAGTTTAATCGCTTTGGCTGGCTTGTCTTCTGTTACTACAACGGTGCAGATTTCTGTGAGGCGGGCTATTTTGCTGTAAACTGTAATAAACCTGGTTTATACGTACCGATTTCCCTCTCGTCTCGCGCCACCACTCCACCACCCATTTTTATTTATTTATTTATTTTTTTGTTAGTGCAGTAGTACAAATGTACAACATTTCTAAAATTTCCACATTCAAATCCGTCCAAAACAGAGTTCAAACTTCAAACCCTTCCTCCTTTAAAATCCTCTCTTCATCTCTTCCCCAATGGAAACAAACTCAATAATCCCTTCCCGCCATGCCGCCGCGCCATTTCCTCTGTCTCTTCCTATCCCTTCTCCTCCTCTCCATTGCAGCCGCCCACTCCGGCCACTCTGACGACGACGATGCGGCGGCCGACTCGGGGGACTCTTCGTCCCCGGACCTCCGCTCGAAATCCCTCATTCTGGTCAAGATATACTGCCTGATCATAGTCTTCTTCGCCACGTTCGCCGGCGGCGTCTCGCCGTATTTCCTCAAGTGGAACGAAGCGTTCCTCCTCCTCGGGACGCAGTTCGCCGGCGGCGTGTTCCTCGGCACGGCCATGATGCACTTCCTGAGCGACTCGAACGAGACGTTCGGGGACCTCACGGACAAGGAGTATCCCTTCGCGTTCATGCTGGCGTGCGCCGGGTACCTCGTCACCATGCTCGCGGACTGCGTGATCTCGGCGGTGGTGGCGCGCGGCAAGAGCGTGCACGATGTCGAGCGGCAGCGGCAGGGCGGCAGTGGAAATGGAGGTCAGTGCATAAATTTCTCTCTTTTCTTTTTCTATTCTTTTTTTCTTTTCTTTTTTGATCTATTTTGTTGCTGTTTTTGTTGTTTTTTGCGCTTGTGAGTTTGGGACCCAATTTCACATGGTCTGAATTTGTCCAAATTGGCTCTGATTTGTTGGTTTTATGATTAAATTGTCCTATGTATTTTAATTTGTTTATCCCCTTAATATACTTATATTCTTGGTGAGTAACAATCTCATGAGTTGAGAAACATCTCGCGTCCATTGAAGATGCATCCATACGTCTATAGACACACTCAGAATGTGAGAAATACATCCGATTTTGTAACATACAGATCCGATTTTGTAACCTTTAGACGCTATAGATAGATATTTTATGGACGCTAGGTATTACCCGAGTTCATTGTACTTACCTGTTATTCTAATTGCAGGGGCTTTGCAAGAAACTACGCTTGAAGATGTGCATGCAGGCAACCCAAAACAGTCTGGGGTGAGTTTACTTACAGCTTCATTAAAGTTAAGATTGAATTGAGTTAGTTTGCACTACCAAAATCAAATTAGAGAATTTTACAGGAACAATGTTATAAGATGCAGAACTTGCTTTTTATTTTAGAAATGTTTTGAAAAGTATAATAATGCAGAAACCACTTAAGTTGTGTTCTTTGTTTAATGCATGAGGCCTAAAAGGCTTGAGAGCCGATAAGAAGTCGTAAATTAAGTAATGATCCAAGTGGAAAAGAGATAGTTGTTCACACAGGCCGGTGTAACTACCATTACCACTTTGTTGTGCAAACTTTTGCTTGAATAAACTTTAGGAACAAGGAAAATTGGAAAATGAGGGGAATATATGCGTCAGAGCCACCAATTGGGGATAGAATTTTTATATTTGAGTACCTCAACTTTAAGAATCTGTGACCACCACTGGGGAGAAGATAATAGAAGTCTAGAACTGTCTCAGCAGTTTGTAGATAATAATAAAATTCAAATGCCAAGTTTTAGAATGCAGGAACAACAATACTGAATAACTGTTAATTTGATTACTATCTAATAATATTCAGATGCTAAGTTGTAGATAATAATAATAATGGATTTCTGTACCAATCATGACGAAACATGGTACTCAAATGACTTTGTAAATTTCTTTCAATTGAACTTTACTAATAGGTTGTCCATGGAGAATCAGTGGCATCTATGCTCAACAACGCAAGTTCGTTGGGAGATAGCGTTCTCTTGATTGTGGCTCTGTGCTTCCACTCTGTTTTCGAAGGGATTGCTATTGGAGTTGCTGGTGAGTAAATTTCGATCAAACAGTTGTAATCTGTCAAACTCATTGTAGGCCACATCTTTTGACTTGTATCACTCTGAAAGCATCTTCAGAGACTTGCAATACCAGTTGACAACTGAATCATTTTGTGCAGTTGTAACTGAGAGGTACCTGTCTGGTACAAGTCAAGCCAAGACATTAACACTTTCTGACCAATTCCGCTAGATTTTTGGATGGTTATTGTCACATTATCATCATTGTTGTTCTCAAGATACTATAACCATTGGTTTTCATCCTTTTTTCAATCTTAGACCAAGTATGTTTTCCTCCACTTGCACACAATTTGTGCAAAATCAATAATCAATGAATGGATTAGAATCTACTTATAGTCCAAATTACCAGTTCAAAATAAATTACATCTAAATCGTATACCACATACTTTTGGGGCATTAATCTATTGTTGCTTACAAAAGAAAAAAATGATCGCTGAGAAGTCTGGTCAGCTGGCTGCTGCTTTAAATGGTCTCAAAACTATTAGCTTTTAATACCAGGATAGAGTTGTTCTGTTAAAGATAGCTTGGTGGGTCTAGCTGTTAGATGGATATTAATGCACGCAGTGTCAATATTCTTTCTCCAAAAAGTTACTATTTCTGTATACCATATAAATATTATCTGTAGTCTCTTTATTTGTCAATCTTTTTGGTTTTGTTCATCATTTCAAGCAGATTATCACCTTCACAGAACAAAAAATGTCTTACAATGTTCTGTAGGAAGTGCTTAACTGTTAACTTTGGAATAGTTAATTTCATACACTGAGAGTGAATTTGTTTCCTTTCAATTGATATATTCTGTACACTTAGTTTTCCTTAAACTGGCATAACTTGATAGAGGATCGGTTTTTCTCGCCTGATGTAAAAATAGTACATATGCGGGAACTAATAATAGACTTTCCCTAAGGCTTAGAAGTTTCTCATCACATGACTTTTCTATTTCAATTTTCTTAGTTTGAAGTTTCCTTCTCAGTTCTCAGAAAATAATTATGCCATGACTATAACAGGATACATTGTTTGGCAATTGGCACAGAACAAATCATGATATAGTTAACCATTTTTTATGCAGAAACACAAGGAGATGCATGGAAGGCGCTATGGACCATAAGCCTGCACAAGATATTCGCAGCCATTGCCATGGGCATAGCGCTGCTGCGCATGCTTCCTAACAGGCCACTCCTCTCCTGTGCCATCTACTCCTTCGCCTTTGCTGTCTCAACCCCCATCGGGATAGCTATTGGGATCATAATCAACGCCACCACACAGGGGCCTGTAGCAGACTGGATCTATGCCATCTCGATGGGTTTTGCGTGTGGGATCTTCATCTACGTCTCAATTAATCATCTTCTGGCAAAGGGGTACAAGCCTCAAAGAGCCTTAAAGATCAACACGCCGATAAATCGGTGGTTGGCTGTAGTTTTGGGGGTTGGCGTAATTGCAGTTGTGATGATTTGGGATACTTGACTTTATACAGGATATCAAGTGTTTTTAATCTCACAGGTCCTTTATTTTTTGGGTTTGTAAGTTAAATTTGCTCAACAAAGTTTATTTTTTACGTTTCAATAACGCTTATAACTTGCTATTAGTATCATGATCTTTTCCCCCCCTCATATCATATGAGATTCTGGGCACATAAGCTGGCAAAACAGTTAGTTCTTGAATATGAGCTGATCAGTAGTTCAGTACCTCAGAGTAAGTTGATCAACTAAATTTTTATATATCATTACATTTTTGACATCAAGCACCAAAAGAAAGCAGCCGAGTCCACCAAGGAAGATCAATTACAATTACAAAAACACAGTAGGAAAATCACAAAATCTCCATATGTCATATTGCGTAAGTGCGATCCTAAACAAGCCTAGCAAGCACTGGCCACCAGACAATTACTTACAGCTTACCCATAATTGTAATTGAAATCGGAGTTCCCGACCATGGCATTGAGAACCTGAGAAACAACGAACCCGCTCCCGGCAATCACGATCAGAATCAGGACCGCGGTGATCGGATTCTTGAGCAATTCAACAATTGGCTGTATAACGGTATACGCCATGCCAGTGCTTACTGTCAGCGCATAGAGCGCGTACCTCCGCATGTTATCCCAGAATTCCTCCACAAGGGGCCCTTCCGGTCCCAGTGCCAAGGCCTCTCTGTGCCCATCAAATCCCATCACCAGAAACGCTATCCCGAGAGAGGCGCCGCCGATCAGGAACCATCTCGGGATGACATCGGGAAGGCTCTCCTCCAGAGTTTGGTCCTTCTGTGGGGTTCTGGGCTTGGCCACATTGATTGGTTCCTCAATTGGTGCCTTTTTGGATGATTTTAGCATGGTAAACTGTTCAGCTTTGAATTTGGGGTTTGTGGCTTCTGATTGGGGTTGATTGAGGCATTTGGGAGAGCTGAACTGAGCTCGAGTTCTGGTAGGAGATTTGAAGATATGAAGCCCAGGGTTGATGTGGGTGTTGGGTTGAACCTGAAATGCGTAGAGCTTCATGGTATGCTTTTCTTTTGGGGTTTTTGGATAGAAGTTCTGGGGAGTTCTTTCTTGGTTGAAGCTCTGGAAGGGATAGGATTGAGTAGCTATGCAGGAAAAGGAGCTCAAGTGGAGCACGGTATGCCATTAAATGCATGGGCCGAGGACGAGTTCATTGGTCTGTCTGTGCACGCTTACACCAGTCACTCAGCAGTCAGCACACACACATTGCCTTATTGTTACTGGAGTTGTAACCCGGGCTTCGGAATAAAAAGAATTATTAAAAATCATAAATAATAAATAAAATCTAAAACTATCTATGAGAAAAAAAAATAGTTGATGGTGTTAGAAAACATATATAGCTCCACACAAATATAATGTACTACTAAAACAATTGAACAGCATAAATTAGATTTATTTAGTGGGATGACAAATATAAACCTTGGTATAAATTGTGTTGGACAAATACTTGTTTGGAGATTTAAAGGTTCTGCAAAGAGCACTCATAAACGTTAAAACCAACAAAATCAAAAATAAAAAAAGGTATCAGATAGGGAAAAAAGAAGCATGACAAAAATTAACATATGATGAAATTAGAAGTAATCAAGTAAAAAGTTTGTAAAAAAAAAAAATATGTCTGAACAGAAAAAAAAAAATTCCAGAGAAGCCAACTTTATTCAAATTCACTACAAAAATATATCGAAGACGTCAGATAATGTGGTTAGAAAAGAGAGGCCAAGCGCAAAAAGTATAAAAACAAAAAGAAATCTCTTCATATTCGTCATAAGAGCTATTAATTAAGAGAGATGCATGAAAATATAGTAACTGAACAATAATAAATGCACCACTCTTAAATGTGAAATAAAAAAATGGAAAGGCATCTCTTCATATCCCAGACAAGTGTTATTAATCAAGAGAAGCTGAAAAGATAAAACCGAGTGATATAAATGAATGCATTACTCCTGTGATATTTGTGAAAATAAAGAAAAAATAATAAAAAAATATTTTCTGACGTGACACAGGTGAGGAGCTAGAAATCCTACCCTTGGGTATGGATTGGCCTTCCTTTTTCAAAGAAATGAAAATAATAATGTACAAGTCACGGAAAGACGAGCCAAAAATGACACAAGTCACGGAACCGAGATTAGTCAGATATAATAATGTACGGATGTTTATTAATTATTTATTATTACCCCGCCAACTTAATTTACTAGTGTTGTAGATATTTATTACACTTTATTTATTGACAAAGGATATGGGTTAGTCAGTTATGATAAAATTGCATATGTAAATTACACCGTAGAATATGGATTTGTCTAATCCCATTGCTAATTTCGTACCTGGGCCTCAGGCTTGTATTACTTAAAACTTAAACCAGGGGTATTAATGTATATGGATCGCCTGTTTCACATCACCATCAGCAAATACTTATCTTCACAATAAATTTCCAAGAAATTTGATTTTTTTTTTTTTAAGAATCTTAATAGTACGTTTTTTTTTTTTTTTTTTTTTTTTGAGAGAAAGGCACAAATAGGCCCATTTTTCATTTCTGAAAAACTCATTAGTTACAAACTTCCTACTCTGTCTATACTCTATATTCTTAATAGTACGTTCGTAAGTATTTTTTTAACTAAAACTTAATAGCATTTTAAATTTCAATTAATTTGAATATTATTTCTTAGTCCACCTGAATTCTAATAAGTAATCTCTTCCCTTCAACAAACTATTAAAATGAATTAACAAGCAGATACAAACCGTCCATTTCCGATCAGACGGCCCGTAAAACATTAAACAAAAAGATATAATTCCTTGGACGATTTTCATAAATGGCCCAAGGCCCAAACTTAACTTTACCAATGGCCTTGGGCCAAACATATCTTCACCAATGACCTTCCCAAGGGCACAACTTAAAATCGCGCTACTTTAAATTGTATTTTTTTTGCCCGTTGCTTTCCGAAAATTCAAATCATTGAAGGGCGCCACTTGAACTTGCGCCCTTTATTTTTTCAATTTTTTACTATTTTTTTCAAGAACACCATCCTGTAGATCTTTTCACAACCTTTCCGGAATGTCGTTGTACATTTCGTAGGGAGCTTCCTAAGTTATGCATATTTGAAGTCCTGATTCTTGACCTTCATAATTCATTCAGTCTTCTTCCTTCCCCCCCTCCCCTCCTCTCTCTCGCATCACTCCTACCCAGCGGCGCCCGCCCGCCCCGCCCTTCTCCAGGTCCTCCTTCCCTTCTCCGCCCGCCCTCAATCAAAAGTACCATCAAACCCACCCAGAGTCAGAGAACAACAGATACACGGAGGAGCTCGCCACGGCAGGGCGGCAGGGCCCGACTCCGTCCTCGCGCCTTCTTTGTCCCCCCCATCCCATCTTGTCTCCCCCTTTCCCACTCCTTTAAACTTTAAACCCTCCGTGTACAGTAAAGTAGGTCTATTCTGTTCTCCTCCTCATCTCTCGCGCTCTCTCTTTATTTATTTCTATTCTTCCGTCCGGAAGCTCTCGGCGCTTTTGGGGGAGGGGGAGGGCCTTTTTAACGAACTATTACGCACACAACAAGTTCATGGAGGGTTTCCTGCTCAACCTAAACCCTTTCCGGTTCAAGCCCTCATCAAACCCTTGAAATCACGAAACCTCTCATATCTCCCACCTACCGGCTGCCGGCTAGTTTCCACTGGTGTTTACAGTGCGGCAGGCAGCCATGGCGGGGACAGGCCGCCCGGATTTCGTCAAGTGGAGGGAGGAGTTCGTGTCGCAGGAGAGGGGGAACAGACTGGTGCACTTCTTTCTGGAGGATACGGACGGGGAGTCGCACCTGGCGGTGGTCGGGACCGAGAGGAGCCTCCGGCACATGCTCTACGTGGCCGCCGAGGACTTCTGCTTGGCCCGGTTCGGGTTCTTCGACGGGTCGGGGGCGTCCGCGCTCAAATGGCGCTCCAGGCGCGAGGCTGTGGACTGGCTCTCCTCTTTGATCTCCATGAAGAACCTGCCGAAACGTAATTTGTTGTGATTTGGTTGATTATTAATGGATTAAGCCTTAATGGTTTTGAGATTGGAAATAATAATGGTAGGATACCGAGGTTGCTGAAAACCGGTCTTGTAGTTGGTTCGAATGTTCTTGTTGCTGTAATCTCACTTGTTAAGTGGGCTTATAAGGGAAAATAGGGGAAGTATGGGCATTGCAATGGCTAATTTCAGTTATTTCTCCAAATTTAGGTTTCAAGGAACTATATAATACTAGTCATAACCCGGCATTCTTTAAGCTCTATTTTGGGTAAAATGTTTTTCATTTGTAGGCTATATTGGTTGCTTAAATCACATAATAGTTTTTGTATGAAAGAAACTCAAATAGCGCGGGAACTTTTCTGAGGGTTAAAATGGTAAATAGGTTGTTATTAAAGCTGGAATTTAATATTATTTACATTTATTCATCAGGGACTGAGCTAAAGGGTTTTATTGAAGGACAAAATGTCTCTCCAAGCAAAATAAGGGTAATTAACTCTAACAATATTTTATCTTGTTCAATTGTTTGAATGTTTGGAAAATTAACAAAGTGTGGAATTCGTTGGCAATTTCATGTTTCTTTTATATTTAACCCTTTACCAAATACACTGAAAGCTTTGTCCAAACAAAAATATGAGTACTTATAAAGTTAAATTCAACACTACTTTGGTTTTTAGCAAATCGGGAACACAATTTCATGGAAAATTACTTATAAAGGTTTCATCCTGTTTTATTAGGAGAAAGCTGGAGGATCTGATATAGTCTGGTCTGGCGCATTTTGGATATGCGGGAAGCAACTATATCACTATCAAGCATTTAGTCGCAACGGCTCAACTATATCAGTAAGCACTTTCCATGCTAATTAATTCACTCATTTAATTTAATTTAATGCATTCTTTTTACTACGGAAAAAAATGCTGTGCATGCATGTTCAATACGTGTCATGAGCACTATATCTTTATGAATTCCTTTTTTATTTTGGGCGAGTATTCTCCTACACGCCTACACATGTCCTTATACCCACTCGCAACCCCACTGCTTCCGCCACAGGAAGAGTGAAAGGTAAGAAAGGGGAAAAACTCAAAGAGGGTCTGGCAAGATGGCTAGAACTCGTCCTTGGCCATTGAAGGTAAATTGTAAATATTTGGATGAAAAAAGGAAAGGAAAGAGCTTAAATTTTAGCGGATTTATTAGCTTAGGTTCTGCTGAAATTTTTCCTTGCAAATTTTTGTTACTTAAGTACAACTTTAATTTTCCCATGTGCAGTTTTATTCCCTTTTACTTGTGATATTAATCTCCTATGTCACCTGCAGGCTCATTCTTTCGTGCTGATCATGTCAGAAGAGGATACTCGCTATCTGGCCTATTTGGAAGACATGTATGAGGACAAAAAGGGTCAAAAGAAGGTTAAAGTTCGTTGGTTCCATCAAAACCGAGAATTTGCATGCCCCATACCTCCTCCATCCCCACACCCTAGTGAGGTCTTCATCACCCCGTACTCTCAGGTAATTTCTTTTTCTCCGTTTTTGTTTGTTGTACAGAGAATATGAGATGTAGGCAATATTAAGCCTTAGTTAACATTGTAGCCAGAATATAGTTCGTCCAAAGTACGAAAAAGAGATTGTAGCATAACTAGGCGGCATAAGAAAAGTTTTGCCAGAATATAGTTCCTTTCCAGTTTTGCCTCAGTTCTTTTTTGATAAACAGCCAAGCTTAAGAAGTTGCAATATAAGCTTTATTGTTGTTCATGCCCCACTGTGAATTAGTGCACCAAGCTATATCCTCATATTCTCTATTATGATAATTGCTTTCTTAACTTAGCACTTCTCTACCTTTCTCTTTTCTGAAATCATGTTCAGGGTTGCCCTGCTCTTCTGTACTGTTCTACCATTAGACTCTGTTGATTATTTTTACTAGATCAAAGGTAGGACTGTAAAAAAGGATTGCATAAGCTTGAGATCAATATCTGTCAAGTTCTTAGATTGCAATTTGAAGAGGAGAAGAAATAGTGACCTTTGCACCTTTTAAGGCCTATAATTTTATTTATTCTTTGGCACTTCTTATATCTCTCAAAAATTGATGCATATAGGAGAAATAGAAGGATAGTATTAGTTTATTTGATTTGGCATTTTCTCTTGTTATAATCATATTTTCCTTCATGAAGATTTATTTGTTATGCTTCTCATGTCCTTGTGTTGCAGTTTCAAATATAGTTTTGCTTAATTGAAATTTTATTTTGTAAAAAAGTTGCTATTCTGTATGTCCCTATAGTGCCAGTGGTTCACACTGCATACTGGTTAGTGAAAAAAAAAATGGCTAAAAGATTAATTCTTGACTTCACAGGTGATAAGTGTTGAGTGTGTGGATGATGTGGCGACAGTTCTGACACCAGAGGACTACGAGAGGTGCTTGAATTCTCCCCATCCTTACCCATCCTCTTTGTCTAGCATTCGTCTCTGCTTTCGCCAGTACAGCAAGAACAAATTTAAGTACTTTGATCTCCGCTCCCTGCGTGGCTACTACAACCAGCCGGCTCTCCTCCGCCTTAACTCCATGTCAGTGAATGATCCTGGGCCAGGGCCCCGTAACCTCCACCGTCGGCAAACTGTTCCCGGATGTGGTGGCAGTGGGAACGGGGACAATAAGGCAGGCCATAGGAAAATGAGGTCTGGTTTGAGCGGAGATAAGGCAGGGCCAAGGAATCAGATCAAGCCACCTTACACTGAAGGGCAGAAGATTGAGGTGCTTTGTCAGGACAGTGGGATTAGGGGTTGCTGGTTTAGGTGCACTGTTCTGGAGTTGTGTCATAAGCAGATTAAGGTTAAGTATGATGATGTGGTCAGCCCTGACGACAGTGAACGACTTGAGGTATGTGTTCAGAGTATACATAATGTTGTTGGGATGGTGTAAAGCATTGATAAGTTGGTGCTTTAAAATAATTATATCATATATGTTTGCCAGCAACTAATATTTCAGGATATGGTCTCCAGATATTATGTTGTTGAGGTTGTTCTGATCAGTATCACTTGGTTTTGGTTTTTGTTGTAACCTCACTTGATCGTGGCAAAATTTCTAAAAAAAGGTTGGTAGAAAATATATAGGAAACATGTCAGTTATAATCAAACAGTGCTGCCCAGCAGTATATTGTTGGAGCTATAATTTGCGAGGTTTTGATGCAGAGGCAACATCTAGCAAATTGTACTGATGATTAATTTGGTACTTAACCATTTTTTTTTTGGTGTTTTTTTAAGGAGTGGGTTATGGCATACCGATTTGCAGACCCAGACAAGCTGGGCATGCGCAGCCAGGGACGCCTGACAATCCGACCATCTCCACCATTTGAGGATTCAATTGAGGGTGCAACTCTAGTTGCTGGAAGTGCCATTGATGTTTGGCGCAATGATGCTTGGTGGGAAGGAGTTATGGTGAGCCCCGGAAAAGCTGATGAAGGCAGACTTAATGTGTACCATCCTGGTAATGCAACCTGTTTATTGTTGATATATGTATTGATGAATGTACCATTAAAGTTGTCTGGTTTGTTGGTACTTTAACTGTACAGCCATCATGGTTATCAACTACCAATATATTTTTTATATAATGTTAAATGATGCATTCATTCATTCCTTTATCACTTGTATAGTCACTGTATGTACCAGAGTTGGTAGTCACGAATCCTGTCTGTTTTGACCCAACCTGATGGTTCAGTAGGTCTAGTTTCCTGTTTCGCCTTCTCTGAACTAGTGAGGTTTGGTCCTGATTAGAGATTGTGACCTGATTAACTGATTTCTAATCGTCTTGATTTGGTTTTGTAAGTACATATGGGTTTCGGGTCATGTCGTGGTTTCGAAATTACATTACTGTGTTTAGTGTTTACAATTGGACCCGCCCCCTCCCAGAGCATATCGCCAATACACTAGGAATTTAGCAGCTTACCGTTGTTTATATAATTTTTGGGATCTATATAAACCACATTCAGTCAGGTATGTTTGCTCGGTATTTGCCTATAAATCATTGGTATTAGTTTTTTTTTCATAAGCTTTTTCAGTTTTTGTGTTTGGCATAATCTGGAATTAATTCAATTGATGGGGTAAACCAGTAAACTCCAAGTAGACTTGCTGACAATTTTTTTTTTCTTTTTGCTATCTCTGCCCCAGCTGAGAACTTATATACGGTGTGCCAGAGAAAAGATGCTAGGGTTTCGCGAGATTGGATCCATAACCAATGGGTTGACATTGAGCCCAAACCTGAAGTGGTAGCCCAAATCCCTCCAAACCCAAAACCTGAAGGGTCAACCAAACGAGCTGAGTCGGGCAGCTCAGCCATGTCTGGTGAGGTGAAGGATGGTAATGCCAAGCGAGTAGAGCCTGACAACTATGAGCCACCATTGGTTATGGTAGGTTGTCAGACTCGAGGCAATGAAAAGAAACGGTCTCGGGATGAAGCAATGCTAGACTGATGGATGGAATTAGGGTTTGAGAATGTACATAGGTGGGGGGTATACCAGGTTCATTGCTGACAGAAATCAGTATTAATATAATTAACCAGGGTTAAATATGGTATAAGCTATAGGATTGTTTTCAAAATTTAGTTTAGTCTGTGTGATCTAGTCGTCTTGAGTTGCTTAAGTTTATAGTGTCTATCGTGTTAAAAGTATGTAGCTACTGTTGGGAGCTTTGTTAATTGTAGTTCGCTTAAGATGCATCAATGTTGCTGTCTTTTTAGTGAGTTTTATATGTGTCGTCCAACTTTCTTAATTGCGTCTTTTTCAGGTCACAATATGGTTACGATTTAGGAATACAGTATATAAGTAGATCGATACTCAAGCAGTAGTAGCATGAAATAAATAAATAAAACTAAACTTTTTTTTTGTCTTCTAAAAAGCTTATTTTGGGTTCCATTATCCTCGTTTACCGTTTCTTATCATCAAATCAAAATAAAGTGCTTTGCATGTTGCTATGCTTTGGTTATTGCCGGTATTGGCTGCAAAAACTAGTGATTTCTGCTTGTCAAGCATAGTTAGTACTAGGAATACTAACTATTTGTGCTCTCAGTCTCTTTTGTTACTCAGACGGTTGCTCAAGTGCTGTGTTACCAGGATTCGGCACCTACCCAGAAAAATCCGCACCGGGTGCGTATCGGGTGCGGGTGCGTACCGGGTGCGGGTGCGGCTCCGGTGCGGTGCGGGTGCGTACCGGGTGCGCCACGTGGCGAACTGGATTATTCTAATGAGTTTGACCAGCCGATTCGGTCAGGGTGCGTTTTGGGTGCGGCGTGGGTGCGTTTTGGCAGCAAAATACCTTCTAAAATTGCTTGAAGGGGGATTCGAACTCAGCTCCCCTCCTTTTCCACAACACAACACTACCATTAGGCCAAAGGCCCCTTCGTGGTAATATTTGTTTTCAACTAAATATATTACCGATCAATATAAATTTATTATTTATATAATTTCTCTTATTATATTTATTATTTTTTATTAAATAAATATTATATATAGCCGCACCCGTATCGGATTTTTTTGAGAATTTCCGTATCGCCGCACCTGCACCGCACCGGATATGATACCCGCACCCGCACTCAGGTAACATAGCTCAAGTGGAAGTCTGCAGTGCCAATTTGGTATATGTGTATATTTTTAGAGGAAATCTATTTGATTTTCTCACTTTCCCTTTCCAAGCTTTGCTCTGTAGGGGATTGAAGCCTCCAACATGCAACCTATTTTAATTTTACCTTACAAGGTTCCTAATAGTCTAATACCAAGTACCGGCTTCTGTAACGTGCTATTTGTCGAGACTGATGCGTCCTGTCATAGTTTCCTTTTCATGCTAATCATCATCCTGTACAATACGATCAATCTCTTAGGCTACCGGCAAGCATTGGTCTGTTGCTGGTACTGGTACCAGTCGAAACATACGGTTCAACCACCAATCTATCACTTCTCTACATATCTTTTACTTGTATTGGAAAAATCCAACTCTTTCACAACTTGTGCATTTCGGGCAGTTCATTAAATTCGACTTGCATGCAACTCCATGATTTGCCACCAGAAGTGAGCCTTAAATCCCCATTTTACTCACCTACGCAGTGCGTGTGCGCCTCTTACATAGTGTAGCCATGAGTGCCATTTTTCATTGGGTCCTTATCGTTTTCCCAATTCTAGCCTCACTTGCATATAAAGTCAATGATGCGGCATTTGCATAATTGCATTTGTAGTAGTTGTTAGTTCCTACTTACCATTGCTTGTGCTTTAAAAGAGGTATCTCATATCTCTAGCAATGTAACATTATTACTGGATGGAAGGCCAATTTTCTGAATATTTTGAAAACAGACATGTTATAGTTACACATCAACTAAATCAACATTGACAAAAATCAACAGTTCACATTTTATGATTTTTTTTTCTTCTCTTGATCATGACTATCAGTACGATGTTGAAACTTTATCATCTTTTGTCTATATGTTATTGAGATGACTTAGAATAAATCTATTGTTTAGATTTGTCAATTTATGTATAAATAATAAAATGGTCGCCATAGATACCAATGCCCATGATTATTGGATCCCACCTCTAATAAAAAATGCTATGTCGATTCATTAGAGATACTGTTTGAAAATGCAATCAGCTAATATATATCTACCTTATAGATTACTGGGGATGCCATGTTGATACAACTGGAGGTATAGATATATATATATATTGAAATTGTAAAACTGCAGCTAACATCTATACCTTATTTTTATTTTCTTAAATTAGGCAATCTATTTGCAGAGTTCTTTATTTCTACTTGCTTCAATTTCTCTCTGTCTCTGTGTTTCTTTTTCTGAAGAGTAGGAGTTTTGCATAAAAAAATCATTAGCCAAAAAAAAAAAATCAGTTCTCTTTGTTGATTTGTTATGAGATTACTTATTGCTAAATTGCTCTTACAATATAATTAATAAAGTTTCATACAACAAATAAATCAAAATTTTTGTACATATGTTAAAATAATTAGTTACATCAACATATGAATCAATCGGAGTTATCTGCTATATATGCCGTATGCACCTACGCGACAGGCTGTGCGGTTTATTTACAGGGAGAGTAAACTACAACCGGAGCCATTCGTTCCCATCGATGTAATGCCGGCCAAGGAAAGGTCTCGCCTCTTGGTAAGATAGTGATCTTGCCCAGTTCACTCTGTTCCTTAGATTCGCACCGGCTCCTTTGCACATGTACTCGCCAAAGTATGCCGTACTGTCACAAAAATGGGCATGCAAACTTTCTCAGTTCATTGGATTTCATTAGAAGTTGTTACAAGTTAAGCTCTTGAAAAAGATTTTTTGTTTATTGCTGTTTGTAGAAAAAGAATTAATGCAATATTTATTATATACATACCTTCTTCTCGAAGAATCGCCCCAGTCACTCCATCCGTCGGGCAAAACAATTCCATCGATTGTGCTATAGGCATACACGACTGTGGCATACTTTCCCCATGCTCGACCCAGGTAGAGCATGCCCGACCCAGTAAGCTGGCAGTTCAAGAAAGAGAACCCCGAGTCTTCCGAAAGAGAGCTTCTCTGTGATGCTGCCACTGCACCATAGCTCGTCGCCACAGCGTGCAATTTGCATCCCTGCATTAATTTCAGAATTTGAGATCTTAATATACTCGTCTTTTCGGACACAACAGGCTGATTTTATTTCAAAGAATAAGATCCACCTGTACCAGTTCCTAGATACATAATAACGTGTGACCGGAAACAGTAATACGTACAATACTAGAAAAATGTAAAAAAGTAAGACTCGGGACCAATCCGGCATAGACTTAAATCATGTAAGTATATACCAGTAAGTACCATAACAAGTGCCAAACATGCCAAATACACAAATACATATCAGCTTGACCACTCTATGCATGATACTTTAATTATATCTTGTAGATGCTAACAAATAGGCAACAATAGAGATCAACTTAATTGAAAAAAAGACAAAACAAACAATTCAACCGGTAGATATTAGTGTTTAGGTACCTGATAGAGGGACTTGGCGCTTCCGAAGATGAAATCGATGGAACCTTGGATTAAGCACTGGTAGAAATAGTGCCTCCCCTGGTTATCGAAAAGGGTATCTTGTGTGCCCAAGATTTTGCAATGGTACAACATGGTCTTGTCTCCTGACAGCCTCAGCGCCACCGCTTGCTCTCCCTCGGCTCCTGCCTCTGCTGCCGGTGCTGAGTTCTGTCCGATCATTGAGTGAATTGTGTTAGTTTGACTGATATTAGTTTTGAGATTTAGTATTGCTGAGTTAATTTCTCTGCAGCATCTGAAAATTGTATGATCATCTCTGTAGTCGAGGAAACTACTATTACGATTCTTCTAATGATTTTACTGACGTTTCTGAAACAGAGAAAAGATGCGTGCAGAAAAGAACACAAAATTAAATTGTTTTCTGTTAAGTCCTATGGAAACAACATTTGAAAATATACCTCGATGGAGAGTAAAATTGCAAATTATGTTCATTAATCGAAGTTATGTAGCACAAATTATACTGTTGTCAGTTTTGCTAAGCAGAATCTTTGCACAATTAACATAAAATTGTAACCTTATTTAGTGTTATACATATTTTCCTTGCAAATATCTTTTTACAACAAAGAAACTATATATATGAACTTCATGTCAAGACATTATTTTGGAAAATTTTTACCATTTTAAATAAGCAAAAGAATTACCTCAAATACGATATTTCGAGCCACAAAATAATCTGCATCTACTGCAAAAGAGGAAGAGTTATACGTGCCAACAAGGTTTCCAGCGGAGTCGCGGTCTGAAGCTTTCGAGCCCCACATAATTCTAGTCTCTCCCTTCTTAGGTCCAATCAGGGAGATGTACGGCTTTGTGCTCGGTATGGTCACTTTTTCTCTGCACAGAGCCATAAATTAAGCAACAATAAACATATCAATATGATTAAGAATAACAAGATGCACGTCGTTTCTAAATCATAACGAAGTAACAAGAAATTAGAAGGAATATATCACGAGGATCAAAAAGCAGTGATCGGCGTAAATTTAACAAACATGAAAAAATATGAAAAAATTGTTAAGTGCAAAATTCAAAAGAAAGTGACACATATAATCTCATAATATTAACTTTGCAACTCAACGAAATCCTCAAGAAACTTAAAGAACTCGTCTTGCCTGTAAACCCCTGCGTAAACTATGATCTTGACACGTTGCGAGTTCCCGTCCGGCACCATGTTTACTGCGCCCTGCACCGTCGTCGAGTCGCCCTGGCCATCCTTCGACACGACTATAACCCTGTCCCCTGACGTCTGATCTTTAGACGCTCCAAGCTGCGACGAGTACTCGTCCACACTAAAGTCGTTCCAGGTGATGTAATTACGGGGCCGGTTCTCAAGCGAAAAACCGGTATGTGAAATGGTAACAAACATTAAAACAAGAATGAGAAGAGATGGATGAACTGAAGCCATATTATTCTGCACAGTCGTTACACAAGTGAAGAGACAAAGAGAAGCAGAGAATGTGAGACGTTGGAGGAATGGTTGAGACTTGAGAGTTGAGAGGGAGTATTTATTGTGGGGAGCGTATCAGCAAGCGTTGGCTTTGGTGTTTTTTTTTTTTTTTTCGGTTGGGAATTTTATGGGATGATCCTTTAATTTTTGGAAGTTTTGAATTTTCATATTTTATTGGTACTTTTTGTAATTTGTTATGTTTTCTGTAAGTTTTCTTGTTTCTGAATTTTGTAAAAAAACAATTTAACGATCTTTTTTTTCGAAATTTTATTGATTTGAATTTTTTTTTTATGCATGACAAACGAACATGTTTAGTATGCTTAAGACACCTGAATACGATATGGCAGGTCATATATTCGATGAGGTATGATATGAATAAAGCACGGCATGATAAAAACAATATGTCTTATCTGTGTTGTGCCTCCTTTCAGTTTGTAGGGAAAAAAAAACGAAGGCACGGGATGCGTAAAAACATTGTACTTCACAGTTTTAGAACACTAGCTAGGAGTAATATTTGAAAAATTATCTTGATAAACTCAAGTTAGAAGTGCTTTTTAAGCCTTACCAATTTGATTTACTACATTAATAAAAAAAAATTATGTATTCATTCTGAAATGGAAAATGTATGGGAGATATACCTTGAAAATAACCTAATAGTATTTTTATGGTATCTATACATATCCGCTTCCTTCTGAAATTGCTTCACTTAAAAATCTTGACATTTTTTCTAGTGAAATATTTGGTTGTCCAAGCACCTTTAATTTTTTTTAGAATTATACAATAGGTTGTCAAGCATAGCTGCATTGAATATTGTCACAAGAATATATGCTTTGTAAGGCTGAAACAAAGTAGGGGTATGTAAGCAATCATTCCATCATAATATAAATGAGATAATTTTGACTTCTGCAACGGTTGTGGAAGTTGTAGACACACCAAGTTATAAGAGGAGGTGAAAGAAATGAAGAATGTTGACAGTTAGAAATTCTTAAAAATTAAATTAAGGGTTCAAAAAAAAAAGTTAGGGAAATGGATAGTCACGTTTAGTGAACCTGACAATTAAAAAATCAAAATGCCTTTAGAAATCATCAAAATGCTTTTAGAAATCCAATGGAAAAGAGGGAAGGGGGTTGTTAGTATGTAGTTAGGAAATAAAAACGGCTGAGTTTACCTAATTAATTTTTTTACTAGGTCATATTTTGGCCAAACACAATCAATTATTTATTTATTTATTTATGGGTATTGTTTTAATGTGAATTAAGAGCCATACAAAATGATTAAATGCCACTTCAATTGCATTAAGATTGATTGAATTTAATTGGACATGGGTTGGTTACTTTGAATGATTTATAGTAATATTGGTTTTAAAATGTTTGAGAATAATCTATACTTTATTATGAATATGTATGGAATAGGTATGTTTATTAGTTTTTTTTATGTCTAATAAAAATTTATGGTTTTGAAATATCTCTTATCATTAATTCAATATAGATAAATTATTTGATAAAACGGAATGACCAAATTTTCTTTCAAGTATCTCCCTTTGTTTTCTCCATTTCTTCTAGTTGTTTCTTTTGAATATTTCTAATATTTCTTTTTTAGAAATATCTATATATAAGAATATTCAAATAAGATGTTCAGACTAGCTATTACTACTTCTGAAACACTTATATGTTTGGACTATCCTAATTGAGGTCAAATTAATGATCTAATATATAGCTAAAAATTAATGTACTTATAATAGTATTAAGTACGTTTATTAGTTTTTATTATTGCAAAATTAACTAACAAAAAGAGTTTCATTCCTGCTTCATTTAGGATTGAAACTAAACCAATATTTTGATGCATTAGTTTGAATTTTCTCCATCTACTCTATTGACTCCATCTTTAACACTTTCAACCCCAACGAATATAGAAACCCTAAAAACGCTTTGTTTAGATCTCTCTTCTGGTTAAACTAAGCTACTCGTAGTTGAAAACTAGAGCCCCCTTTTGACCATTTAGTTAGTGGAGTACTACCCCAATTGTACTAATCCAACTGAGACCAAAGAACTACCTAATATATCGGAAATATTATCACGTAGCACAATTGACTTCTTATCATTTTCCTTGATCATGTTTTTGGTTGCAATCCAATCCTACTACGCCTCTTTCAATAATATTACGCATTTGTCTCTAGCAAACAAGCACACAAATAGATCCGATATATTTGTACACTGGAAGGGATCAATTTTTTACTTGGCCTGTTCGCAGACACAAATCATCTAGGTTTTTGTAGGAATTGAGAGTCTATAGAAAATAAATTATATTCACTGTTTGGCAAACAATACTATCAATTCCTAATAAGAATTTATTCCTCCAAAATTCATGTTTTTAGAGGAAAATATTAATTAAGTTGGACTGAATTATTTTTTTTCTATCAATGATGGGCTCTTCATAAGTTTCCAACCAAATGCAATCTGGAATCATGTTCTAATAGAAAAAAAATTTCTAGGATTAATGACTACCGAACAGAAATATAAGTTTCGAAATATAAATATGTATAGGAATATTCTAACCATTTTTTTTTGTTGGAACTTGGAATTGTTTAACTAATCGGTGGAAGGTTGGCAAAGCAGAACTGTTGAACTTTTGTATTCCTTAACAATTAACTTGTTGTATTTTAAGTTGCATAAATTAGTGGATGTGGAAGTATGTATAAAATTTCATGCTAATTTTTTGACAGCGCTTGACGATGACCATATAAATTAAAAGAAATTGGAAGCAGTAGGTAGCGTACAATGTTTTTACTTAATTATTCAACCGTTCAACGTATATATTTTAGTTAACAACTATCATTTTTTTTTATATACATTTATATATTATCGATTAATAGATATCATCTTCCAGTAAACAAATACACTGTGATATCCAATAAATATTCATACAATTGTATGAAGCACATGGGGTGCTGTGCGTCAGACTGTGAGAGAGTATGGTTGATCTCCCTGGATAGAGTATACATGTTTTCCATAAGTTACAAGGACATTGCAAAAAGAATTTAATCTGAAAAGGTCTTGTTAGTTTTTGAGGCAACACATTGCTCAATTAACGTGTGCAATATACCGAACATTGATTATATTCCTTCAGCCTGCATGCTCGGTAACTAACAAATCTATATATACAAGCTGGGAAGTGCGAACCCCTTCAATGGGATCTCCCTTTGACTTGATTAAACTATTGTTCTCTAACCATTATTATCAAAGATCACCGGTCAACTCGTTTGACACACATTAGAAGAAGTTCTAGGGTGTCAACGCAACGAAATGATCACGAAAATGGATTGTTTCATTTTCGTTTCGTTTCGTTAAATTTAACTATAAATCGTTTCATTTGGACGAAACGCAACGGAAGAACGAAAATAATTGTTTCGTAGTGGTATTAATATATAAAAATAGAAAACAAAATAAAATATATTGTTTCGTTTTTCGTTTCATTTCGTTTAACGAAACTGTAAATCATTACGTTAATTTGGACGAAACGAAATAGGAGAAAATTTTCGTTGCATTGAAGAACCACTCCATGAGTCAAAGGTTGACAAACAGAGTCAAAGAAAGCAATAACATTGTCTTCAGCAAATGGGCCTTTTCTTTTCTGTGCTCATCAAATGGACAGAAACCGGCCCAGTGTGAAACAAATCAAATTCAACGACAAGTCAAAATCGGTAATGACACTATTCAGTATTCACTATTTAGAATTCAGTTGTACACCAATTTTGCACACTATTCTTACGTGTCGGTATCGGCTGAGATCTAAATCGGATCTCAGGGTCCTGAGATTCCGATCCGATGGTTCTCAGGGACCCCGAGATTCGGACTCAGCAGATATGGGTCCTGAGAACTGTCGGATCGGGATCTCAGGACCCTGAGATCCGATTTCACACAACCAACGCTTAAGCAGCTGGTTGATCAGACTTCAGACTGTTAGGCAGAAAAGCATTTGTGCAAGTATATACTGCCTGTACTGTGTTTAGCTCCATTCTGTACCAATTAACAGTGTTGCCGTTGGTGTTCATAATCTGTCGTCGGCGCCGGTTTACGTTACATCACCTAGGGGTCTCATCAGAGTACGTCGCGATCGATCATGAATCGAATACGTACTTTTAAAAGGTTAATTTTCAAGCAATAACAGATTCTGGTCAAAAGAAAGGTAAAGATTTAGGATTTAGGTTTCTACCTGACCAAGTCTTTTACTTTGCTAGCCTAACATATATAGCTTTCAGTTTCAACTTGGCAACAAGATGCTATAAAAGTAGACCATGCTTTATTTTCAGGTATTTGTATCTGGTATC
Organism: Cyperus esculentus; assembly: GCA_030179965.1. Taxonomy (NCBI): domain Eukaryota; kingdom Viridiplantae; phylum Streptophyta; class Magnoliopsida; order Poales; family Cyperaceae; genus Cyperus; species Cyperus esculentus. The sequence goes on along the minus strand of JASGLE010000010.1, from coordinate 1,973,706 downwards.
AGATCAGCATCAGCCTGATAACAATTCAACAGCAACACTTTGTGCAATTTGTTGATTATCTTTTCTTCTCTTTTGCCTTCTTTGTGGACCCTTGTGTAGAGGATTTGGTATAATAAAGAGTTAGTTATGAATTGAAGATCAAATAAGGCATGAAAAGGAGAGGAGAATTTGGGAAGTATATAGAAAGAACGTATGATCTAGTCAAGCCAAAGCATTTTTTTTTCTTGAAAGGCAATGTTAGGTAGATACGCAGAATCATTTTGTTAATTAATGATTATAATATGCGGCTCTTTTTTATACTCTATTTCATAATTTATTCAACGTTTTATCATACATAATTAATTATGACTCATTTGTTTGCATAATCACTCAACTAATGTGTATTATTGTAAGATCGTGCAAAGAGAGAGAACTGCTATTCTATACATATTTGGAATGCCAGTGACTGATCTGGCATGGATATTGAGACAAAGATGAGGAACTTAAATTGAGTGTAACTCTTTTTTTTATTAATTAACTTGAGTAATTGCATTTGTGACATTTAATTCTAACACTTGTCTAAATCTAATGAGGAGGGATCCATTGACAATGGATAACTTGACAATCTTAACAATTCCTCTTTTAAAAAATTTATAAAAAATCATAAAAAATCTTAAAAATAAAAAAATGATTTATAGATGTATTACTTGACTTATAGATTGATAGTGTTTCAAATTTCAATCAATTTGAACATCGTTTAATGACTTATCAAATTTTTGTGCACTTTTTAACGGTTATAATTTAACGGATCTTTAAAGAGCTATCAAACTTTGTTTAAATTGAATATAATCGGATACATAATCAATCTATAAGTTAAGCAATACTTCCGTAAACTTTTTTCTATTTTTAAGTTTTTTATGATTTTTTATAAATTTTTAAAAAGTGGGATTGTCAAGATTGTCAAATTATCCATTGTCAATGGATCCCTCCTCAAATCTAATATATACAATATGTTGACTTTTGTCAACCCTTTGGTCTACTGATCCATATATTACATTTCTGGATACGTATTTGTTACATTACATTTCGTGATATATTTTTTAGCTGTTGCATTCCGTACACGTCTATGGATGTATGGACAATTTTTCAATGGACCCAAGATGTTTCTCGTTGAATAACCAGCAGAAGCCAAAAGGCTGTTCTATTGCCACTTTTTTTTTTTAATAATGCTCTCATCATTCGACAAAATCAAAATTTTTTAGTTTCATTCTCATATTTTGAAAACCTCTGCTCCCCTCATCATTCGGCATTCGTCATTCCTTAGCATAATAATATAGTAGATCTTATATAAATATACTTGATCATGGTCGGAGCTCAATATAGACACGTACGCCTCAAGGCCTCCAAACAAACTTTGGAAATTAATACTAATATATGAAAAAACAGTTTACTATAATTACAATGTAGATCAATAAAGAAAGAAAACAAAATTGCCAAAAAAAATGAAGAAGAAAGAAAGAAAAAGAAAAACAAAGTTCGGTCAAGTCCTGTCACGGAGCATAAGCCATTGATGACCGTCGATAAAACGGCGACCCAGGAAGGGCTTCGCTTCCTCGTCCGTCAACGACTTTGCCCACCTTGTTCGGCTTCCCACCTCAGCTCCCTGTCCAGAACATCTGTACACCGCAAAATACGCAGTACTATACATCATTCAAAATAAAAAAAAAAAAAAAATACAACCATTAACTTCATATCATACTCAAAAACAATAAATCCATCAATAACAAAAGCAGAAAAATTTGAAAAAAGATAGCAGTGAGTTAACATTGCACATACTTCTGATTGGTGGCATTGTTCATGTCGCTCCATCCATCAGGCGAGACGATGTTATCGATCTGACTGAAGGAGTACACCACTCTTGCGTACGGGCCCCAGGCCCGGCCGAGATCGAGTGATCCGGATCCGGTAAGATGAGACTTAAGAAAAGAGAAGCCTGATTTTTGTGTGGGGGAGTCTCTGTGGGAAGCTGCTACGGCACCGTAGGTTTTTGCCACTGATTTTAGTAAGCATCTCTGCAACAGTTTTGTATGTCATGTTATTAAATGATATATTTTAATATTAGGACCAGTTTTGTAAGTTGTAACTCATATTCAATGTCAACTATTATAATTTTTAGCTATTTTTTTTCAGATTTTTCAAAGATGGATACTTTTTGATATCTAAATACCATTATTTTATTATTATTTTTTGTCCATCTTTAAAAAATCTAAAAAAATAGTTAAAAAATTCTAAAAATTGTAAAAATTGTAAATTTTGGTATTCCACCATATTTTAATATATAGAATGTGTTGGTTCAATTAGATTTGGCATTTAAAGTTCGGTTTGCGAGATTTCGAAAACGGTGGTACAAAAATCCTATTTGCACCTCGGTGCATCATAACATTACTCTAACTATATACAATTAATAGAGCTAAAGAAAAGATAATAGTTATGAATTAAGGTAACAAACAATAAGATGTTTCATGTCCAAAGAAAAATATCATATGAAACATATATATACCTCGTAGAGAGATGTGGCGTTGCCAAAAATGAAGTCAATGGAGCCCTGAACCCAGCACTGATAGAAATAGTGCCTTCCTTGGTCATCTAACAGCGTATCTTGTGTACCGATGAATCTACAGCGGTACAACATGGCTTTGTCACCGGATAATTTGAGGGCGACTGCCTGCTCCCCTTCTCCTCCTGGTACTGCTGCTGGGGCAGAATTCTAATCCATAAAAGTAGAATACATCAATGTGTTAGTTCAACCAAAAATGTATGATTTAATTACTTTTTTTAGAAAGATCAAAGTTCTTAAACTTGTACTAGTACTTCATCATTTTATAGTGTTTGTTTATTTGGATTCCATGTTTATAGTTTCTTCAATTTAGAAAATATTTTCTAAGATATATAATTATATCGTACTGATTTATATACTGAATTACCTCGAAAGTGATCTCCGTAGCGCAGAAATAATCTGCTTCTACTGCGAAGGTCGCTGAGTTGTAAGTACCGATGGGGTTGCCGGCAGAGTCGAGATCAGAAGCCTTTGTGTTCCATGTAATTGTGGTGGTGCCGCTTCGAGTTCCGATCAAGGAAATATATGGCTTAGTAGCAGGTATTGTCACCTTTTCACTGCATAAGTTATTCAGCATTACACAAATATATAAGAATATAAATGATGTCAAGCTGAAATCAGTAAGAAAATATTTCGTTGAAATTGATTGAAGAGGAATATAATTACATATATAATAAAATTAACAAAATACATAATAATGCTACATCAAATTCCTTTGAAAAAAAAAAATTGCACGGAAAGTACGTAAACTCTTTGTTTATAAACATGCATGCACAACCAGAACGTGACAAATAATGGTTTTTAATTTCATGAAATTACATATAATTATATGCAGTCAAGAAAAGAGTTCCATAACGTTTTAAAAGAACAATTCTATAAGATTAAAAAAAATAGACGATCGATGTTCGCAGGAACTTACTTATATATGCCTGGATAGATTAAGATCTTGACCCTCTGTGAATTCCCGGGGGGAACTAAATCAATTGCACCCTGCACTGTTCTTGAGTCGGCGAAGCCAACTTTTGAGACGACTATAATGCGGCTTCCGTCTTGATCGATTCCAGTATTAGTTGTCGAATAGTTTTGTATCTGGAGATCACCCCAGGTGATGAACTCTCCATCCCTGTTTGCAAGCGAGAACCCGCTTGGTATAGTAATGCTCAACGTCACAAGAAGCACCAGCAATGAAGGCAAAAATGCAGCCATATATATGCCTCGTGTTTATAAGTATTAGTCAATAGAATTCCTCGACAGTCGACAGCTTCAAGCAAATTTTCTGAAAGCGAGAAACAGATCAGTTGACAAAACGTGAGATTTAGATCGATCGATAGAGAGTTTGTAGAGAAGCATGGGGGTATTAATAAGTACCATAAGATTAATATTTTTGGTTCATATATTTATGAACTACTAATTTCAATATTCCTTGATAAAAAAATAGAATAAATATAAATAGATTGAAAAAAAAAAAAGTTTCAGTTTGCAGTTTTAGTAGTGCAATAATGTAGCATAGGTCTTTATTTGGGAAGAATATTCTTTGAACACTCTTAATTAATTGGTTCACAAAAAAGAAATCCAGTAAACAAGTGGATATTTTTAACTATCAAAATTAGTACAAATATTTAAATTTTGGGACGTTAAAGATGCTCCCAAAGCTCCTATGAATAACCATTTTAATTTTGGAATACCTATTGTCTAATGCACGCCCATTATAGGTTATATCAGCTTTTTATTACAAACTCAAAGTAGCTTTTCCAATTGAACGTACAATCGATCTATGATATAATTATATTTAGAGTGCAAAGAAAAAAAATAGATTGTTATTCATTATGGAAAAGTTTAGTTACTGTTAATTCTCATTCTTATTCTTCTTGTTCTCCTTTTTGGAAATGTGTTTTATCTGTTAATCATTTTGTGCAGCTACATACACTTAGAATAGTTGGTGATGGTCCCTCAATTAATTTTTGGCATGATATCTGGCACTCTAATTGTGCTCTTGCAATTCAATTTCCGTTAGTATATGCTAAGGCTAAAACTGACAAAAAATCTTTGGCAAGCATATGGAATAATGGAACTATCGCTTTATTTTTATCCAGAGGGGTCAGTTCTGCCATGAGGCAGCAAAAGGATGAAATTTATGCTATCCTAAAATCTGTTTACTTCAATTCTGACATGGATTCTGCCCATTGGCAACTGGAGCCTAATGGGATATATACCGTTAAATCCATGTATAACTTTTTAAATTTTGGTGGTATTAAGTGTCCTATTGACAAATCAGTATGGTCCTTGAAAATACCCTTAAAAAATAAATTATTTCTGTGGTTAGCATTGCATAATAAAATTCTCACAAAGGCTAACTTAATTAAAAAGGGTTGACCTGGGAATTCTAAATGTGAGTTTTGTAATGAGTCCGAGGATGTGTCTCATTTGTTTCTACATTGTCATTTTATAAAACCTTTTTGGTCCAAATTATTATCTATTCACCCACAAGGATCTTTGTTAAATCACTCCTCATTATGGGATTTATGGCTGTCTTGTTTAACATTACCTTATCAAGATTTTTTATTGATGGGTATGATTATTGCAGCCTGTATAAGATCTATATGGGATTTGAGAAACAAAATTATCTTTCAAAATAAGAATATTTCAAGTGTTAACAATCTTTATTTCTCTATTTTACATTTGTTTGATTTTTGGACAGGTGGTACTTCTTCTGGTACCAACCTTGTTCATCGAACTGTCATTGATTTGACTCAGGTTTCTTCTGATAACACTGTTCCTGTTGTTGCTCCTACTTTACATTTGTCTTCTCTTCCTCTATCTGCTGCAATTCCTGAGATGGCTATGGACAGTCTTGGAGTGGAAGGTGGGCAGCTAGTTCAAGAAGAGTTGGAGTTACAAGAGCAAGTTATTGAAGATCACCTCATGGATCAACATAATGAGATGGATAATGCAAGGGTGGATGATGTAGTTGCAGAGTCAGAAGTGGACTTCTCGGATGAAGACCTGCTTGATGGCTAATTCTCTGGATCTATGCAGATCTTATTTTGTTATTGTTATTTCTGGTTTTAGGAGCTGGTAATTGGTTGTCAGTTGTTTGACACCAACCTTTTTTGCTTTGGTTTGGATGTTGCAATTTCAAACTGCTTTTTATATTTTTGGTATGGTCTTGGTATTCAATCTGAATACCTTGATCAAACACCTGTATGCTTTCGTAAAGAAATGAAAGCGGGCCCCATCTCTGTGGGTGCTGTTCTTTTTTCAAAAAAAAAACTTATACTACTATATATATGCTTCTCTCTTTTATAAAATCGTTACTTGTTGATTCCAAAATTGGATATAATAAGAGCCACTCTAGCCCCCCGAATTAGCTAGACCTTTGTATTAGCTTCTAAAATGGTGAAAGACTGGCCCAAAAATTATATACAACAAAAGTAATAGGTGGTTAACATATTAGCTCTACCTAGCGTCTGTACAATGAACATCTATAGATGTAATAAATAGACTGACAAATATGACCCAATAGACTCAATTTGTAATCACTACGCTCACAAAAAGTAACCTATGAACATTCATTGTGTAGATACTTAATGTTTCCCTTAACATATTGAGAATGTTCAACAAAAATAGCACTGCTTTATCAGCTTACTTGATGTCTATGGAATAATGGAAGCAATTTCGAAGTGATTTATATATTGAGCAGGCAGCGGAATTGATATTGTTTGAATACGAATACGTAGTAGTCAGTTTGGCATTCGTCTTCACTCAAAACACAAAAAAAGTTTGGGATTAGTCCAAACTCAATATGTTTTTGGAGATCTAATTTGTTTGTGCGTGTGCACCCGCTGCGTGTTTTTAATTCCTCAAGATTTTATCAGGTCAACGTTATCAAACCCAAGTAAGGGATCAGAGAATAGATCTCATGCTAACATATGGTACGGTGCTATGCAACACGTGAACCATTGGATCTCTTCAAGATTTCTGCTGACCCGAATCTTGAGGCAATCCAACAGCCAACGTGCTGCATGCCACCATGCCATATGTTAGGGGATAAGCACCGGTAACGGTAGTCTAAAGAGAAATAGGTGAAAAATTAGGTCTCAATGCAACCAAGTATAAAATAATAAAAGCCAAGGCAAATAAGCATTTTTCTAATTCTAACTAGACAGCGTAGACAAGTAGGTTTCAGTTTCTATGAATATTAAACAAAGTGCAAATCAGCAGTTGAAACATTCCTCAAATAATATATATAATATATCATTAAAAGAGATACTTATAATCAGATAACACATGTACAGAACACCTGTGGAAATTAAAGAGCTTAAAATTGAACTCTCCGAAGCTTGATCGGCATGCAGAAAGGTCCCTGAAGTAAAGACCGACAAATATACTATAATTATGATTTAAATTAGTTCAACTTATGTCATAGTGCCAAGGATTTTCTGGGCTTATTTCTGTTGCTCCCTTTATCCTCGTGCTCTCTAATCTGCAATCAAGAAAAATAAGTAAATACTTATGATGAGAATAGTTTGAAGCTCATATTATTTTGAAAACAATCTAAAGTATTTATATTTCTTACAGAGTACAGCAATGTACTTTATGTTTAAAATAATATGTTCACAGTTTAAACATGCATCTACAAGTGCTACAAAATTGCACAACAGAATATTCAATAAATGGAAAACAAAACAGAGAATTTGATCAAGTTCATTCCAGTAACTAGTATTTTAGTGTACTTGTTAGAAAAAACTGTATAAAGCTGGCAAGGAGCACCATCATATATTTTATTATTATTAATTTTTGTATATGTGAATGCATGTATTACAAGGGACAAAATAATTGTTAACCGACAAATGATAAAACTAGGCTGAATCGTCTAATGATCAAAAAAGTCTTTCCAATCATACAGAGTGTGCCATTTAAGATGGTGACAGTCAGTTGAAAAATGACTGGACGTCAGATGAAAATATGTCGAATTGGGTATTTACTTAAAATCAACTGAAAAGTACATTCGATGAAACCTTGTGTATTACTCACACATATACAGTAAAAATACTATTAATGTAGCAGATAGGAATTTTAAGAATGGAAATTTTGTAAAACCTTGAGGTTATTAAGGGGAGGAGGGTCAATGTTGAGCATGCGAAGGGACATGCGTGCAATTTCAGATATTGCAACCTGACGGGCCTGCTCGTCATCTCCAGATAGATCCTCATAAGCAGCCTCAAAGGCCTCCTGCCAGAAGCTTGGCAACGGTCCGCGCTCGCTGTGCATGTATGCATCCCACATGCGCTTTACCAGCTTTTCTCTGTCCTCAATTTCCTGCCATTTTTAAATCACAGCAATCTACAGTTTAAATAAGCATGTAGGAGGAGAGATAGAGAGGGTTTCCACCACAATGAACTGATACTTCATTCAGGAGCTGAGCACCTTTGAGTTCAGATGGTATGTAAAGTGGTTTACATCAGGTGTCATTGCCAAAACCAGTATTGTAATAGTAATTTGGTACATCATCATATTAATCACGCATTTGAGCGTCGACTTTAATATTGAACAAAATAATGCTAAATTTGAGTGGTCTTTTTGCATTATTGCAATCCTTCAAGGAAAATTATAGCAGGCAAGTACATGTTATTTCTACATCTTTCAGTTGGGAATTATAATCCTACCGAATTCAAAAAATGAAATTTCTTTCAGTCACTCAATTCGTACTCATATAATTTTAAAAGTTGAGTTCAACAGTATTCCTTGGTACGAAATAGCTACTGTAGAGAGAGATCTAGTGGAATTGTCAAACTATTAAAACCTCAATCAATACGCCCCTATTCCCAAACCACGAATCAAGCATTAATCAAACAAGATCCTAAAACACAACTAAAATCCGCAGTAATCTGATCAGAGAAATTGGACACTACGATTGGATTATAATTTATAATTTATAACAATAACAACAAAGCAGAATATATACCAGCACATCCAGATCTTCCCTTAGGGGCGCGTCGACGAGGTCGTCGGGCGAGAGGAGGAGGCCGTGGCGGCGGGAGGAGAAGTTGAGCGTCACGGTGCCGGTGAGCATGGACCAGAACGCGAGGAGGAGGATCGCCGCCAGGGCCCACGCCTTGTACCTCCCCTTCCCGAACAGCCCCGCCGCGTCCCCCGTGACCAGAGGCGCGGACATTCGGAGCGCGTCCCTGTCGGTCTCCTTCATTGCATCGGATCTGGATGTCGGCGTCGGGAAGGGAGTGAAAATGGGAGAGTGGATAGAGACTGTGGGTGGGTGGGACTGAGACAGTGTGTTATTTGTAGAAAAGGAAGTGGGAAACGAGGAGAAACGGAATGAAGCTATAAATTTGGTAAGTAGAAAAAAAAAAACTAATCAATATTAAGTTAAGTAGAAAAAAAAAATCTAAATTTGGTTAAATTTCATTATTATTTTGGTTAAAATTTTCATAGCTAAAAAGAAACTGAAATTATTAACATGAAAAAGGGCAACATCAAATGCCATTGTAACCATTACTATTGCAAAATGGAATATGTCAGTCTGTATACATATTAAGTGTAGCAATTCTTTGTTCTAAATTAATTCTAGTATTGTGTGAAATGACCAATTTATGTATACAATATTTTTTATTTTCTCACATCGCAATTTAATTTTAAAAAATGTATGCACCGAAACACACTTTTCCTAATAGATTATGTTTTTGAGAAGACAAATGTTTAAGTCACAAAAAGTTGTTGTCATAATCTCGAAAAAAAAATAATGTCGAAGGGGCATTTTAGTTGATGAAATTACTCTCATAGTATTCAAAAAAGATAATATAAGATTAACTATCCATTGGATTGTTTGTTTTAAAATCGATAATATGATTTTCATTCTCCAAAACATTAACCTAAAAGATTTTTTTTTTTTTTACAGAGCACTATAGTTCAATAGGCATATTCAGTTTGCTAATAATCAGAACTAAAACAAATTATCGGTAACATCAGTAAATCATATACATTTTTATTGTTAATATCAGTGCATTTTAGCATGCTTTCACATAGTCGATTAGGGCACAATCATCAACAAAGTATACACAATTTCAACAAACTTTGATTGTGAAGTTTTATATATACTAGAAATACATTTACATTCTATTACTTTCTTTTTCCAAGATAATTATTGGTCTGATAGTGTTTGATGAGAGATGAGAGACTGTTCTTTTTTTCGCTCTTTTGATGGAGTTGTCACTCGGAAATAGTTTTACCTATATCACATGTTTTTTTGTATAGTAATTTTAGAGTCTCATCTTATTAGACACCAGATATAAATAATCTATATTTTTGTGTACTTGCAAAAATTGTTCAAGTGCAATTGCGTAAAGGATTTTCATTGCTTACACGACTCAATTTAATTGGCTACCGAATTTTTCAGTTCCTTTTCTTAATTTTTTTGTGTATTTTGTAATAATGTCCCTATTCGTAAGATTAATTTGGTAATTTTGGTATCGTATGTGTTTCATAGCAATTGATCACCTATTTCAAATTACTCAATAATATTATCTTTTGGTTTTTCCTAGTGGGCTGGGAGAACCTATGGCTCACATCAATAGCAGATGGCATTATGTGGCTAAGCAACATTATCCATGTCTCCGAACTTGAGATTGTATTTAACCACCTTCATATCACAACTTTTTTTTTACTTAAAAATTTAATCAATTAAAAAATAAGGGAAAAATAGGTAAAAAGTGACAAAAAATCTGGATTTTTTTTACTTAGAATTATCAATTCTTAGAATTTGGAATCAAACACAATAATAACAATTGATTAAATTATTGGAGGAAATCAAAGTAGATGAATCTCTCGGTGATGGAAGGTTATGCATATTCTAACAATTCATACGATTAAATTGTTGGATTTAGGAATATTATGTTTATACGATCAAACAATTCAGTTGGTTCAACACGATATTATGTTGATAATATAATATGTTGGCCTCAAGTTCATTTAAAATTTTAGATAGAGTAATCGTATTTTTATTTAAAAATATTTTTTAACAACAACCCTCTACTTATTACAATTAGTTTTCAACTAAATATGGCATTAAGGACTTGTCTGTTGACTTTTCTTTCAAAATTATCTCTAAGAGAAACAACTATTAAATCATATTTGATTAGTTTTTAAATAAAGTAATATTTAATATGTTTTGCAAGTAACAAGCTAGATTTACTTACCGTAGTTCGATAACTAAATAAAAATGTTTGTTGAAATTGTATCAAACAAGTTGTTGATGATGTATATAACAGGTAAAGTAATCACAACAATAGAAAAGGATGATCGAAATTTTCGCGGTATATAACATAGTTATGTTAGAGTTCAAAAATAAAGTACTTGTACTTTTTTATTATTGTATTATTTTAGAGTTTGATGCATCGTATTTTGAAAGGAATAGCACGATGGCTAGAGATGCGGAAATTAAAATTTTTCTAACCAAAGCATGTGCAGTTCAATCAGATCTTGCCAAACGAATGACTTATCGCTGATCTACACAATAACATGCATAGAGAGGCAGTAGTTATTATACCTTTGACGCGTGATTGGTTGCTCTCGGCTGTCCCGTTGCACGCGTCACCCTTGTCCACCAAAGGGTCGGCCACCACCGTCCGTCTAGGCAAGAAGAACGTTGACGGTGGGTCCTTCGATCTTTTCCTCGCACGAATCTCAACCCTAAACCCTAGGTTTGATAGAGGAGATTTCTCAACACATGAGAGAGAGAGAGAGGAAGAAAGGTGGCTGGAAAAACTTACTTTTTCGTGCATGAAACCTTCCCTTTTATACTTGTCAAGAGTGATTAAGGAAACCCTAATCACATACCCTAATCTGCCTTTCTGTCAGGTTGCGTTATTACGCACCCAATATTGCGTTATAACGCAACACCTGACAGAACCAGATTTCTGTCACAGATTCCGTTATAACGCAACATATGTTGCGTTATAATGGAACTGCTGACAGAACCAAATGACAAGTATTCTCTCATATGTTCGAGACATAAGATCAAAACATCATAGCCATGATGATATTCAGGTTATCATGATGCCCAATCAAGCTCAAGTCAGGCCGCGCCTGATTTGACTTATTGCCATCACTCGTTACACGTTCGCCGACGTGACACGAACCTGAACAGGACTAATGGTCGAGAGCCTCTGTAGGTGTGACCTTATAGGGATCTGGATCATGTTGGGTTGCATTAACAGTGATTCTCATCTACCTGTTCAATGCTGATCATCATCAGTGTCAAGCCATCCACGTGACGATCCCCAAATGATACAGACAATACACACGTCCACGTAGTATCTTGATCCTGAGTAAGAGTACCTTACTTGTGTTGATTCTATGTCATATGAATATCCAAGATCAGTCCGAGGCAGGATTGTGTCATCCTCACGACTATATCATTTACTTGACGTCCATATAGATTAAACACATGACTAATATTAATCATTGCGCGCGTGTGTAATCCATAATGTCAAGGGGCCCAGAGGATATCATAACTCATCTATGATGAGAGACATTCCAGTATCTTGATCATCCATGATCCAAGCTACCAATTCTACACACCGAACTGGAATCCTTTATGCCACCTGTTACGGTTGGGATAGGAAATTAGTGACAGTGTGCAGTCATGATATTTGATCATGACAACCTCAACCGTGAATCCAACACTGACAAGAATATGAATGACATAACACATTCCTTTTGTCATATTCTTGTCGCGGTCAGTCCAATGCCATGTCACAGAGAATGTGCACATGCATCCATATGATCTAGTTGATAGCCGCGCTATCAATGGGACGTGATACAAACCCATCTGCTAGACTCATATGCTAATCCTATCCGACCAACTAGAGTACCATGCTAGTTATCATAGATCAGGGCAGTTTTAGAATTGACGTCATACCCATCATGGCATATCACTTGCTCTTGTCGTAAACGACACAAGCCATAACGTAACATCAATTCAAGGAAACTAATGAATAAAACATCCAAATAAGAATAACCATGAACAAGCGAATACCATATATATATAAATATAAATATGTATGTTTCTCTAGTACATAAACACTAACATATTTTTATCTATTTATTTTAGGATTTTTACCTTTATTTTAGTGAGGAATTTTAGATTTAGTAGCAGATTAGCTAGTAGATGTTTAAATTTGAGTTAGTTAAGTTTTTGGGACCTAATTCGGAGAAGATGAACAAAAATAGGCGAAGAAGCGCACAGATTACACATAGTGCGGACTGCAATCTCGAGTGTGCGGTTCGCACTCAGTTCAAAAACTGGAGCAGCTAAATTTGGGCTGAGCACAACCGCCGACAATCCAATTTTAGGGCAATCGACTCCCTGTTCCTTGGGGAGTACGGTTCGCACCTGAGGAAGCCAGATCGCAGGAAGGCCAAAATCAGACGGGACCTTTATTTTCTAGTGCAGTTTCAATTTAAGGTATCTAATTCTGTCTTTTGCTCCAGAAATTAGGGGTCGGTTTCAGAATAAGGAAGACTAAAACTGGGAGCATTCAAGTCTATATAATCATCATCTTTTGAAGAAGTTGGGTGTCAAGTCAAGTAGAGAGTAGAGTTTATTGTGAGAATTAGTTATTGTAGTGTCTTTTAGTTTTGAGAGTTTAGTTTAGAGAGTCGATAAGAAGAGGGAGATTACTCGGAGAAGAATGATTCAAGCGCCGACGAGTCTCAAACGTCATCCAAAATAATCGGTGCTTTCTTCTTTAAGTTATTTACCTTTTTCTTTAATAATGTTGTCTTTTGTTATGTTTGAGTAGTTGTCTTAGTTTTTAGGGCCTAAGATGATGTTTGTCTGTTTGAATTAATTGAATATCATGTTTTAATTGTTTATGATTTGAAGTTATTTTCAATATTGCTTTGAGCTTGATTATAATTGCATTTGAATTGTTTCTTGATTATTTGATAAGAACCTATAGATTAGGGCCCAATCTAGTTGGTTAGAATAACGTCAATTGAATTGAGAACTGATTCTTGTGCTAATTGGGTAGTTATCCAAAAGTAACCGAAAGGAGAAATTGTGGTTATAACGAAAGTTAAACCTTACCCTTGAACAAAAGCAAATTGAATTTAGGTTAGAAATAATCCTAAAGATTTCCAATTGATCTAAAAGTGTTAAAAGTGCCAACAAACAAGAATTGAGGGACTTGTAACTGCTTAGGATTAGTTGGGGATCGGTAACTCTAGTCAAAATATCTGATCTGAAATAAAACTGTTCTGTGTTTGTTCCTTGCGGACCGTAGTGTGACAGACTGCGGATCGCACTCCCAAGTAACTGACAGGAAATCTATCTCTCGGACAGTTATCTGCGAACTGCAGTTAACCACTACGGATCACTAATCTGTAATTGAAAGAGAGGCGAATTTGTACATCCTGCGAACCATACCTGACAAGTACGGACCGCAGGCAGTTGATCCAGACAGCAAACTGATTCTGAAAACCCTGGGAACGCTTGTTTAGCATCTGTTTAAAGTCTTTAATTACTGTTATTTACTTTATTGCACTTGAAACCAATCTTGAAACAACCCCCCCCCCCCCCCCACTTTTATACAAAAACACAAAAAATATTCTAAATAGGATTATGATAGAATTTAAAGCATAGTTTAGAAGTAATTCCATCCCTGTGGATTCGATCCCGACTTTATTGCAATAGATCGTACGCTTGCGATTGAGGGCATTATTTAGGGTAATTAAAAGCCTATACACTTTACAGAGGTCAGAGTTCCAACATAAATTACTTACATATTTTAAATAATGATTTTGATCTAAACTCAGAAAAAGTAATATTTAATGTTTTTTGCAAGTAACAAGCTAGATTTACTTACCGTAGTTCGATAACTTAATAAAAATGTGTGTAAAAGCAAACTTCATAAATTATGTATAGCTTTGAACATATTAAAAACAATATTTTTCCATTTAGCACATTTCATTGTTTAAATTAAACTAAAGCACCTTTATAGTCATGTACTCCATTTTAAATTAAACTGCCAATGACAAAGCAGTAAAAAAGCATTGGGGGTCATCAATTGTACCAATTTAAACTTAGTACTAATATTTACTTTTTTTTTTTTCATGTTAGTTCAGAATCTTGCCGTAGAAAATAAATGGCAACTTATAGAAACGCCACAAACATCCCATTTTATCTATGTATATTTCCAACATATTCTGTTCATACTCCATTACATATTTTCTTAGAGAAATATGACATATATTAAATGAACTAAGTTGAATGGTGATGCTGAGAATAAGATTTGCTGACAACCACTAACTTACAACTATATACTCATATGTTGAAAAATAGAAATGAAAACAAAATCAATATTTTTTTTATTTTATTCCTTCCACTACAAATTGAATCAAGTAAAAAAAAGGTATAACTTCTTATCTTTTTGTTGAATTCCCGGATAATAAGGACCAATTCTATTGTTTTCACCAATCAATAGATATTCCATAAACAAAATAAAAGGAAGTATTTGGAAAGGAAAGGGAACCTAATTTGAGGATTTGGAAACGTGAAAAGCTGAGAAAAAGACGAAAACCAGTAAATAAGATAGCTAACAACAATATTTTTGGGAGGGATTGGCAATCAAGTAGAAATATCATATTATGCTACTTAAATCAAAAAAATTCTCCACGAATGCACTGAAAAGACGGTAAGATATCTAGGCTCGTCTATATTAAGCCCAGCACAAGAAGATCTTTTTAAGTTGAAATCCAATTAGAGAGGCAACAAGCAACAACCAATGCAACAATTAGCAAATTAACCCTGAAATTTGGAAGAGTGTAATTATAAAATGGGAAATGATGTAGCGATACACTCGTCGATCCCATCGGCGATACGGACGAGTCGATTTGTAATTACATTGCAGTTCAACACCGGTTCAAGACCCGTTCAATATTATGAATGGAAAGCATCTTTGCTTTATACCGGTTCAATGTTGAGAGTGGATACTGTTAGGATCTTTTTATTGAAACATTTAATATAAAATGTTTTGGGGTGATCCTTCCAAATACATCCTGTATGAAGGATTTTATTTGATATGGGGTTCGTATTCTTCCGACAGGCGCAAGCCGCTGCCGTTAATTACCCTAAATTATTTTAGGAACCTCCGATTAAGAGACTTAATATATTTATGGCGCATATATTTATTTTATATTTTGAAAAATTGATCAAGCACTTATCTTGGCCGGATCAATATTGATATATGATATATTCTTATGTCAATTTTTATTATGTATCATATGATTCAAGATCGCACTAATGACTCAACGGAGCTAGAACAATCTTTAAATATGAGGTTAGTTAACATGACTAACCAATTTGAATATGAGATTAGTGTAATATGACTAATCAATTTAGATATGGGATTATTATAATTTGTATAATCAAATATCATGAAAATTTGATCTCAACTTTATTTTATTTGAGATCATCATGTTATATAATTTTGCTATATCCGTATTTAATCTATCTCTTTAATCAATTTTGATCCCGGAGATTGACTATATCAGACATGTCATGTCTAAATCTTGTTAATTGATAGTATTAATTAAACAATAAAACTTGGCACGTTTAAATTTGAAAATAATGTCCCGAAGTCAAAATTTGATATCTTATTTACTTGGTCTATTCATTTATATGAATATAACCATTTCATTCATAAGTTATATCCTAAGTTTGGATCAGTGTGAGATATGGCTCCTCTGTTCCACATGTCAATTATAACCGTTCATTCATATCAAATTTTAATCCCGCACCAATTAATAGGAGGGCAAGGAAATTTGCCATGGCAATATGCACAAATAACCGTTTTATTCATAACTTATATTATTATTTTTAATCATTCGTAAGAATGAGTCCAAGAACATATATTTCGTTCTCTGTGAAGGAATTTCAACAAGATTAAACCGAATTTGAGTCATTAATATTCCCAAAATTGATGTATAACAAGAATATGGTGGTGTAAACCAAAATATTCCAAGAAAAATGATCAGTAATTGATCATGAATTTTATCATGGCACAAGGATATTGTTTCCTTTTGCCAAAATCAAGAATATAGTGGATATGGATCAAATATACTCCAAGAGTAGAATTATAGCAAGAATATAAAGGCATAAAGCCTAAATATTCCAATTAACGACCCATGATGGATCTATGTATGTTATAAGAGCGTGACAATGCCAACCGTTGTCATCTCTCGACGCGACGGCACCGCCGATCGCAAAATATGTGTTTATATGTCATAAGAGGATGGTTATTATCACCTCTCGACGCGACGGCACCGCCGATCGTAAAATATGTGTCATAAGAGTGACAATCGTCATCTCTCGACGCGACGGCACCGCCGATCGCAAAATATGTGTCATAAGAGTGATTATTATCATCTCTCGACGCGACGGCACCGCCGATCGCAAAATATGTGTCATAAGAGTGACAATCGTCATCTCTCGACGCAACGGCACCGCCGATCGCAAAATATGTGTCATATGTCATAAGAGGATGATTATTATCACCTCTCGACGCGACGGCACAGCCGATCGCAAAATATATTAGTCATAAGAGCGACAATCGTCGTCTCTCGACGCGACGGCACCGCCGATCGCAAAATATGTGTTTATATGTCATAAGAGGATGATTATTATAACCTCTCGACGCGACGGCACCGCCGATCGCAAAAAAGAAAGAAAAGAAGGAAAATAATATGCATCCAAGAAGAAGCAGAGATGAGATGCTATTGATGTATACCTCTGGCCTTGATTAATTTCCTTCTCAGAATTGATTTCCTTCAAAACCGTATTCCTCTTAATATTTTGGCAAAACTTCAGTCTCTAACTCCCTCTCTGATCTTTTTGGTTGTAAGGGTATGAGCCTTTATATAGGCGTATATACGGCCTTGGCTGTCAAGCCAGAGGATGAGTACGTGGGCATCATGGAGCAGTTATCTATGATCGTGATGATCGTGCAACCTAACATGCTTCATCATCCTTCATCCGGTGGCAACCAAATATACAACTGACTGATAATCAGTTTCCTCTGTCGATAGTATAGGATTTGATTTTTGTTGGACCATATGCATAATCCGTAATTAATTTGGGCCTTTAACATATTTTATAATCCATATATTAATTTAGGCCTTTTTAATTAGACTTGAATATTTTAGCAAGTCCATATATATATGTATGGCCATATATGATTAGGATTAAATTAGACCGATATTCATATGTCATGTTATACTAATTTGGCAATCATTCATGCAAAAGCCATATTAGTTAATTAATATCCGAGTTATTTTATTTTAACTCGTCAAATATATCAAGTCATATTTTTATCATCTATATGGCCTATTTTTGCCATATATTAAATTTTTTATTTTTTTTTAATATTATTGGGATACCAAAATTGATACCGACTGGATTAGTATTCATATTAATTGAGAAGCTATCCAAATTTCTCTCTCTAATATGTCTCGCGTTTTATATAGCGGATCATATATGCAACTTGAATAAATTGAACATATTTAGTGCATATATATTAACACAGTCGGTATCAATTATAACATCGCTTTTATTTCGATATATGTGGCTTTCCTAAAATTATTTTTAGGTGTCAACAGATACCAATTAAAAACTTCATGTGCACAATTACTCATATGCATAATTACAAACTTTCTTTGCATAGTTGTCACTACATGCATAATTATAAATTTTATGTGCATAATATAATCACTACATGCATAATTAAAAATTTTGTGTGCATAGTTAATAACTTTTATGTACATAATTGTACAAATTATAGACATAATTACAAATTTTATGCGCATGATTAATTAATTATACTCACTACATGCATAATTGTACAAACTAGGATATACTTACAAATTTTATGTGCACAATTATACTTATTACATGCATGATTAAAAATTTTACACGCATAATAACTCTACAAACTATGGTTGTAGAATACATGTCACGGAAGTTATTTTTCTTTACATGGAAACTTAGTTATAATATTATTATTACTAGAGCTGTAAGTCCGGGCTTCGCCCCGGATTAGAATAATAATTTAATAACTTTTGAACTCTAAAATAAAAAAAAAGCTCCATTTGTTGATATAATTTTATGCATGATATTTTTTGCTTGCATTAGATGATACTTCTTATCTGGTTTAGAAAGTATATACACATTTAAATATTACACTTATTTTTACTTTCTAGTACCGTTACACTTAGAAGAGATGACAAAAGGAGCATAAAATGAGGATTTTATCTTATTCGCATTAAGTAAAACGTTCAGCAACATTAAAATAAATAGAAGAATAACTGGGTATTCTAACCTCCAATTCTCAAAAAATTATCCCATGTTCAATATAAAGTAAATCTCAAAATAGTTTATGTAAAACCAAAAGTTGTATGCAAAATCTTATATATATGTAACAGATTGTGTAGCATAGAAGAAAGAATCCCTTGAAAGGTTTTGAAATCCTGAAAAGAGCACCTAAATAGTCCTGCACAAAAAGAAAAAGAAATGAATTAATCTCATATTTATTTCCTGTAAAGAAATAGAAAATGGTGTATTTGAATCCACTTTTATCCAAAAAAAAATATAATCCCACATTTAAAAAAAAATAGAAGCAAAACCAATCATATAATAATAAACTTAAAAGCAAATATTTATGTTTCTCATACAAAAATTATCTCTAGCTAGACAGTAAAAACTTAGAACAAAAACTGTCACATATGAAATATATGATTGCTAATAGAGTGATTTTCTAATAAATAAAATAATTGTAACAAAAAAATAAAATAAAAAAACATGTCTACCTGATTACAAATAGGATGCAATTGTGATAGCTAGAGAGACAATTAGACAAAGTAAACTATAAGAAAAATGTAATAATATAGGGGAAGAAAACTTTCTATATTCCATAACTGTCATCAATTACCAGCTTTAATTTATTTAGGATCAATCCGTGCACATTGAAGAAATGAAAAGACACAAAAGGAAACACATCAAATGATTTTGCAATTGAAGAGCATTAATCATTCTCTGCTAGTGCTAGAAGTCGAAACGCTGGAAGACTAAAGAAGGGGGAGAACAAATAATAAATGTATTAATTAACTTGGTTGAAGCTAAAATTAGAAAAATTAACAAAATTAATTTGGTGACGTGGCATAGCTGTGAAGGCAGGAAATCCAACCCTCTTTCTGAGGTATGTATTATGTACACTAATTCATTTAATATGTAGTATGGCGGTAAATGAGGAGGCGTCCTTTCAGAAGATGGAGATAAAAGAGGCTTCGGTAATAATGGCTGGACGCTGGACGGACGGAAGGAGAGGTCTTTCTTTTGATGTAGGTTCTCTTCTACTAGGTATTTATTATCGCTCAGTCTCCGTATATCCATCGGACGGTTTATCATAGCGTCGCTCAATCTGCAGCATTCCATCGGACGGTCTGTATTGAGACACGTGGCTGCACAAAATTGCTTGTTGCATCAAGCATTTTTGTATACTACAGTAGATCATTGGTTTGTGAGGATTAAATAATACAAACTTATTTTAGCTACATATTATTCATTCAAACTTATCCACAAGATGTTAATAAAATCAATAGCTTAATAATTTATTTATCATTTTAATAATAATTACTAGTTTTAGATATTCGGAACTAGTCTTTGTCTAGTGGCTAAGGGCAACGCTTTTCGTGTGGGAGGTCGCAGGTTCAAAACCTTGATGGGTTTTAGTAAGATCTTTTATAAACATTTAAATTTGAGTGGTTTTACTCTCATCTTTACTGAAAAAAAAATAGTTTTAGATACCAATTTCGTCATAACTTATCTATAAATTCTTGTTCAAATAATTTTTGTAATCATGCTTTATGGTGTTTATAATAAGTGTAGTAACCAAACTAAGATTAAAATTGATACTACTAAATGACCTTTTTCATTTCATTACAAATTGGTTCACGACATATGCTATAATAATTTCATTAATAGATAATTTTTTTGAAGTAACAATGCATTCGTATGTCACTTTTTCTTATTTTAAGACAACAACAAATAACCTAACCAAATAGAGTTCGCTTCAATATTAATGCAAAGTCATTAATTAAAAAAGAGGCATGTCGTCATATAGTATCTAAATTAACGTACCGAAAAAATGTAATATACATCTAAAATACTTGCGGGTACACATTACGTTCAATGCATGTACCGACAATCACAAGTCAAAGTTGGCTAGTTAAAGTTAGAACCAGAAATATGTAAACAGTGAGTCACAAGAGTTTTATCGTTAGGCATGCTAACGACGTTTATCTTAACAGCCATAAAGACCCGATCAAAGCTAATGACGTTAGCTTTGATCTAAAACACTTCTTTTTCTTCTAAATGCCATGACATGTTAACCTCATTTTAACATCTATAAAGAGCATAAATGATCATTAATCAAATAAATCCAGATTAGTTAATTAATATGTGCAAACCTATTTTTGCAGACTGTGAGGTGGTGTATATCACATTAACAATGATATTTAGTCATTATTATTAAGAATTTGAAAAGCAGTATGGAGGAGAATTTTTATGTTTCCCCTTAATCATATTAGGTTACTTAACTGCAGCTATTTTAGATATAAAGAAAATTAAGAATATAATGAATTTTATTGATTCTAGTGATAATAAAACACGATGAAGTAACAATAGATTAGCTTCCAGCCAGCAAGCCTATAGTCCTACCTGACTTCTGAAATCTGAAGTCACATCGGATTTAAGTTCAACCCGATCTGACTCACCCGAGCAGTCGACGTCCCTAAAAGTTCAGATATACTATGTTACCAACAGATAAAATTAAGAGTAGGACGAAGAAAGAAGAATTTCATCAATACAATTTTTAAGAAGAGTTTAATATTGTTTTACTCACTACTGAGATTTGCCTAAAAGACAACTGCTGTAAAGGAAAAACCTAGTATACTGTATCCAGCAAAGCATCCACTAGCCCAAAATCCAAGGCCTACAAAGAATTAACAACATAAATATTCATAGCTGCTAAAATAATATATCACGAGAAAAAGGACTTACGAATATTACTAACGAATCAAAGAAAATTCAAACTATATCTAAAATATTAACAGTAAATCATAATAATAATGATGATAATGATAAAGTTGATGATGACGACGATGATGATAGGTTACCTCGCTAGCAGTGAAGAAGCGATCCCTTTCAGTATATTTATGAACCTCCTCCACAGGTCTACCCGTGAAAGCAGAATACATCATGTCAATTCTCTACACAAAAAAAGGCAAAGAAGAATATTCAAGTTATATATCTCAGCAATTATCTTGATAATTTAAATTAAAACGTATGCCCAGTATATTATGTAATTGTAGAGATGCTTACAAGACGATTTTGAATACCAGCATTCACTTGGTGTTGTGCCTCCTCTGAATCACCCTAGGAAGTGAAGTAAATTTGGTAAAGATAAAGTACACACTAGGTAAAAGTATATTTGGTTCTTGCGACTCTAGTTGCGATTCATCTCTGGCCTAACCCCAACTTGTGTGTAACTCTAGGCTTCTTTTTTGTTGTTGTTATAAACACAATTAATAAGACAAAATTATGACACAAAAAAAATTTAATTATACTTGTAAAAATTGGTTTTATATAATGAAATTGTTGTCATAAAAAGAGTAAATAACATACAAGGCATCCAGTTTGAGGCTGATGGATCATAACTCTCGTATTGGGCATTGCATACCGCATGCCCTTCTCACCTCCGGCCAATAAAATGGCTCCTTGACTAGCTACTGCCCCAAAACCCACTGTACCTACTCTTGGCTTTACCTGTCTTATATTAAAACAAGGATTAATGGGTGATACATTTCCTCTTAGGACTGATTTTCACTTATTTGGTTTAATCAAAAGAAAAAAGAAAGAAGAAGGATAAGCAACAGTACACAAATGCTCAATATCCACTAATACATACCCATTTCATACAGTCATAAATTGCAAGAGTCGAATAGATACTTCCGCCGTTGCAGTTTAGGTAGAGCTATAGAGAAGAAAAACCTTTTGGTTAAACTCACAGAACAAACGAAGAAAAACTAGGACACTGCACAAGGGTTTAACAGTTCTATATTGCTATCTTGGCCATAACTAAATGTTATGACCACACAGTTTGATTGAAATTATCAGAAGATAGAAGAAGAGAAGTTACAAAAAAAAATGAGAATTGACCAATAGTTATGTGATTAAACATTATTCCACAGTTAAATGGTTAAGCCCCGCTATTTTGCTAACAAGAAAAGGGGTCTAAACACTTGTTCCACTTATGATAAGATTGCAAGCTTGAGCCATTAACACAGTTCAGTGAGAGAGAGAGAGAGAGAGATGCGTAACTAAGATGTCTGCATCCTCATCTATGGTAGCAAGAGTAATGAGCTGAGAGATAACGCGTTGAGCGACTTGAGGAGTGATAAACTGTCCAATAAAGATAGTGCGGTTTCTGAATAGTACACCAAAGATATCCATCTGACCAGCTGGGGTCATGACAGATGGTGTTATAGGAGGGTTGTCTCCCTTTGCTGCTACTACTGTACCAATGCCTCTACCGTACCTGCCACATATTAATATCTCAGGCTTGTAGAAGATATATCTCACTTCCCCTTTAGCTTAGACCTACTTCTCCATCTTAAAGTACTAGGGTTCAGAAGTTATAGCATTGTTTTGATAATTAAGAATTTAGAGGTCCAGCAGCATCTTACAATATACAGTATATAACTTATCACTGCAATTGATGACTTATTGTAAGGCCTAAGCTACTAATCTTCTTGCACCAAACTCTGGTAGTGTACATGCCCAAAAGTTGAACAACAGTATTTCACTTATATTTCATTCAGGCACACAGTAATTCAAGGGCAATCATAAGCTGCACCATGAGATATTATGATGAAAACAACCTGTCTACCAAAAATTTTAAGCTCGGCACATCTACAACAATTATCAAATAGTATATGAAAATGGAAAGAATTTTGAATGTCACAAATAAGACTTACATTGAACTTTGACAGTGTAAACTCCTCTCAACCTTCAGAGAGGCAGACACAGTCCCAGTTTGACCATATAATCCTGGATTGTCAATAAATTGAGTTACGATGCTGCATTGGGTGATTCAAAATTGGGCATTACCAGGTGCCCTGTGGTAAAGGGAGAACATTGGGAGGCCAAGACCCAAGTTGGTCAGCTTTAATGATCATTTTCTACTTTGCTTCATCTTTGCCGTCCCAATCAATTCTTCTTATAGTATATTACTCAACATGACAAGGGCATTAGCATATTCACACAGAAGCAGGTTGGGGCAAAATTACTACTATGCTGGCATAGCAATTGTCGGAACCCGCTAACAAGTAACAACACCATGTCATCATTTATTACTACAGAAACAGCCTCATAAGCTGCTGTGAAATTTAATTAAAGGCATACCTTCAAATGCAGGTAACCTCAAAACGGTACCCTTGGAATTGCATCCAAAACTAGAAACAAACGAGCATAAAGATTAGGTAACAGTAAAGATGAATGAACTTTGAATTGAATAAAAAGTACATCCCCAACAATAAATGTATCAATCTCAGAAGTTCTGGTTTTGACTTCTGAATGATACGCTTTAAAGTACAGTTATTGTAGCACTAATCCCAAATTTTTCTGTTCCTAAATAGTTTCCTCATTATGCATTACCTAACCTTTCACTGAAATTAAGCTACAATTCAAAACACAACTAACTTCCGAAACTAAGAAAAGAAAAAAAGACAACAAGTACGCAAGCAAGCACAAACCTAATAGAGGAGGGCGGAGAAGGTGGTGATCTGGCTCGTCCGGCGACTGGAACGGAGTGGAGGAGGGGCGCAGAGGCGGCAATCGGCGCCATGGGATGACGGAGGGAAGCTGAAGAGTGAACCTCTGAGTATTGAGTAGAGGAAGAGAGGATGGATGGGAACTTGGGTTTGGATTAGACCCTAGTTGGGCCGGATCGGGTTTAAACGGGGTTTAAATGGGCTGGGCTTGGGGTGCAAGTGATGTGATTGGGCATGGACTGGGCCCGATAAAAACATTGCAAAACAGTCTAAATGGGCTGGGCTGGGCTTGGATGCTTTTGTCATTTTTGAAGTAGTGGTCCTATACAAAGATGCTAATTATGCATTACGCTGCTGCTTCAATTATATGCTACCTAAAACTACCTTTGAGAGGTCGCTCATAACATTCTTTGATAAATTGATTAGCTGAAATTTTCTCTTTGAAATATTATTGGATTGCTTTTCAAAAAAAAAAAAAAAAAATATTATTGGATTGTAGCAATTAATAATGAGTGAGACTATGGTACTATTAATAGTATAAAATGGTCCGTACAACGGCTCTATATTCTGATTTTTAAAGTTTAATTGATCGATCCAAACCGCTCAATGTGATCTTCATATGTTAATGTATTTACAGACCAAATTTTATATTTTTTAGAATTTTTTAAATATATATTTTGATATATAAAATAATCACATTTTTAATGGTCTAGAATGTTTACATTAAGTCATTTTCAAATTATCTAAAACAATAGTAAAAAAACACCAAAAATTATGAAATTTGGTTTACAATGACATTTATATATGAAGATTATATTGTGTGGTTTGGATCGGATAATTAAAATTTAAAAATAATATATGGAGTCGTAGTGCATGCCACTTTGTACTATTAATAGTAAGTCTAACTCATTATATTATAGTTTTATCATATTTTTATGTGATCTCCGTCAATCTCTCTCTCACTCTATTCTTTTTCCTCTTTTAACAATGTCCATAGTGCGTGCGTCGGCGAGTCCGTATCGGCTAACCCTCTAATCACTGATCTGACGGCTGTGGATTTTAGGAGGTTTTTTTCAAAATAATCCCAACCATCTATTTGGGATTGGAGGGTCCTCACTCCTCAGATCCGATTTGGATCGTACCTGATTCCAGCGCGTGCGTCGGCCCATCTCAACCAAAAAGATAAAAATGCTCTGAATGGAATTGGAATTTATTCTTTTTTTTTTATATTTATTTTGAGGAAATGAATTTATTCTGTCATATTCTGTCGAATTTGACAGATCACCAAAATGCGCATCAAAAATCCAGCGGCGGTGACACGCAGAATACCGCGCTTGTTTTATTCTCCCCAGTAGTCGGTCCTCAGTCCTCACCGCACTCCCTTATCATTTATTTATCAATTAATATATATATATCAGTTAATATTCTATCACTGCTGATCAACACCCACTCAGACTCTCAGAGATAAGCACCAAACCAAACAACCAGTAATCAGTAATCACCGAGCATTAGCAAGCATGGGAGTGGTGATCCTCGACGGCTCCACGGTGCGCGCCTTCGTGTCCGACGAGGTGGCGTTCGCTCGCGGGGTGGACGAGCGGTTCGCGGCGCTCGATCTGAACGGCGACGGCGTGCTCTCCCGCGCCGAGCTCCGCCGCGCGCTCGAGACCTTCCGCCTCTTCGAGTCCCACTTCGGCGCGGACGTCGTATCCCCGCCCGCCGAGGTCTCGGCGCTCTACGACTCCATCTTCGATCAGTTCGACACCGATCACAGCGGCTCTGTTGACAGGTTCGTTCTTCTGTAATTGATTACAGTCGTTTTGTAAGTTACTTGAAGAAATCGGGGTTAGTAATTAACTAATTCGCATTTTTTGGATTAGTAATAACTATTGTTTTCCACTTCCTAATTGCAGGGATGAATTCAGGGAGGAGATGAAGAGGATCATGCTGGCGATCGCGGACGGACTGGGGTCCTCGCCGGTGCAAATGGTGGTGGACGAGGAGGACAGTTTGTTGCAGAGGGCAGTCGATCTTGAGGCCGAGAAGATCGCAGGCCCTGCTGCCGGCGCGAAGGAGGATGTCAAGGCTTAATTAAGGACTAGCAAAGAATGTTTTCATTAACTTGGGCACTGCAGTGACTGGTATTGTGTGCATGGTATGGTAATGTTATGTGGAAATAAAGATCTCGGTCGTTCAGTGCAGCTGTGCTTGTAAATTTTTAACATGAGAATGTTATTAGTATATGTGTAAATTAAGTGCTGAAAAGTTTGTGAGCTTGGTTTTGGATTTCCACTGCGGCAGGAAGATGGGAGTTGTAAAAGTGGGTTTGCATTATGCCGAGCTCTCTCTTAGACAACGGAACAGCATTATCTTCTTTAAATTAATTGATCTCTATTGTTACTGAAATTTGCTGTCGGCAGGGAAAAAAAAAATAGGTAGAGTTGATCTATAAAGTAAGCTACTCATCCACTCCTCTATTACATTCTGATACACTCACATGCACTCATGTTTGTCACAGTTGCATAAATGTTTACTGGAAATTGTAGTGTATATGTTCACTGAAAAATAATATGTTGATAAAAAAGATATAAATATTTACTGAAAAATAATATTTATTTATTGAAAATACGGTAGACCGGTAAATAAGTAAAATGGTGGACGCTACCTACGACTCAAAACAAAATACACGTCATTAAATTAGTTGTGTTTATTCACACCGATGCAGCTTTCTGGATTATGTTTGTGGTTTTACAATAACGACAAAAACTTGCCTTTAAAATAAAACAATATGAAAGAGTCCACAATGAAGGCTTATCTATCTATCCAGATGTAATGCCATAAACTTACTGCGCAGTACACCAACCGTTGGATCTGTTTTGAGATCCGTGCAACTCAATCTCAAATTCTCAATAAACCTCCTATCATTCGCATTTTTTTTTTCGATGAAAACCTATAATTCACATCGTTGTGCAGAGGATAAGCACGCAATGCTATAATTAAAGGGTATTCATTATCGAAGTCCCTTTCCCTCCAAGGCTCCACCACAGAAGTTAATGCTATAATGTAACGGTAAGCATGGAATGCATGGTATTAGTAGATACTGTATGTAACCCCGGTTTCTAAGATAATGTTTAAATAAAATAGAAAATCCATTGGGATAAAGTTATTTGACTTTCTATTCCCTATGTCTGGTATTTGACTTTCCGTTTCCGGCTGGGTAGTCCACCTGCCTTTTTTTTTTTTTTTAAGTGCTAACATTTATTTCAGTGTTAGCAAAGGAAAGTCACCTGGTTTTTATCCTCCACATCCAATCTAATAGAGTGATGATGATACTGTATTTTCATTATTATATACTGTAAATAATCTATACTCCATAAAGAGGGATAAATTTTTAAACACCTCAGCTATGTCACAACATCACTCTTATTAATCATTGATTTTGTTTAAAGTTCTTCATCTACTTTGATCCAATAACTAATATTTTTTTTTCTCTCACCATTAAATAAGATGAATGTAATATGTCTAAAACAATTTTTAGCTCTTAAAATGATCCAACATTTTATATATATTATTATTTATAAATTATTGCATTATAAT
This sequence comes from Cyperus esculentus, assembly GCA_030179965.1. Lineage (NCBI taxonomy): Eukaryota > Viridiplantae > Streptophyta > Magnoliopsida > Poales > Cyperaceae > Cyperus > Cyperus esculentus. Next base: position 1,945,613 of record JASGLE010000010.1, on the reverse strand, counting down.
TATTATTTAATTACATTAAAATTTTTTTTTTTTGAAGAAAGTGGAATACTCCACCAATTTTATTGAAACTTTTTATTTTGTGCCAATAAAGGATTGAACTCATGACTTCTTGGAAGTCATCCTAGTTAGTTACCACTTGAGTTATTCATTTGATACCACTTTTCAGGGCGAAGCCCGAGTTACAGCTCTCGTAAGGATAACAAGTTAAAAGAGATCTCAATTCAAGTTATATCCCATATATGGAATGATGTATTGCTGGGGGTACGGTAGCCAACCTATATATATCGTATTCCAATATATAATATTAGGGTATGTTTGGATTGGGTAGCAACAGCACTGTTCTGAGAATAGTTATTCCTAATTGAGATGTAATCCAAACACAAATTTGCTAATCCGAATAGCATCAGGATAGTCTATTCTGTTGTTCTAGCAAAAAGAAGGAATTGTGAGAACAGCAGGTTTGCCTCCTTCTCAAACGTATTAATTTTGTTATCTCTCCTCCAGCTAGTCTCATCTCCCAATAAAAAATCTATTTCTCACCAATTTATATGGCACATTTCCTTCTTACCTAGCATTCAATAGATTGCTAAAAAGACGAAATCAATGGTACCATTGAGCTCTCATCATTGTAGGGAGTCTATAGACACCCCATTTGCTAGTCTTTTATCTTCTATTTTGGGTTCTCACTATGGGAGGAGTCGTGGACTCAAGGCAGCCATGGAGCTCTCTCCGACACACAATGAAGAAAGAAGAAGTTTCGAAACATGGAAAAAAAAGGGAAAGCTTGTCATCAGCTTCATAATTTGTTTGGCAATCAATGATTATTTCGAATAGAATGAAGTCAGAAACGGCATGAAATTAATCAATTTTTTTTTTCTTTTTTTTTTCCCAAGCTGCATTTTGGTCTTAGCGCTTTTTATTTTTGAGGCTAGATAATATTTTTTAATTTTTTTTTTTGTGTTATTTGGAATAAAAGAGAATTGATAGGTGAGTTCATAAAAAAAGAAAACAATTGATATTATATTATTATAAACAAATATCACTATATTCATTTTCCTCTATCACTATTCTAAATATATAATCCAAACAATATTTCATTATTTGGGATAGCACCATACTTTTACTAATCTCATACCAATTCTAAAATCACTATCCTCGCTTACTAACCTCAATTTCTCTATTCTTGTACTAATCCTTCCACGATCCAAACGTACCCGTAGTATTCCAATCTATAACCACATTTTTAACATTCCTTAATTACAAATTTGGGATGTGTTTAGATCGATACAAAATTAGCACTAACCAAGAGTAGCAACACTAATTTCAGGTGTAGCGACATTGGAACATAAATTATAAATTTAGAGCAGCTTCTAACTAGTGCTAATCTACTAAACCATAGAATAGTTTTTTAGCTTCCGAGTGGTGGCATTCAAACACTAATCTCCATCACTACTCTCAAACTATCATCCAAATAATATTTTCACTAACTTCACACGTTCCCTGAGTTAATACTAACATAAACTATCATACATTTCCTGAGTTAACACTAACATAAACTATCATCCAAACATAAAACTATCGTATGCTTAATCACTAACTCAAATATCACTGGGGCCGTTCGACAACCCCTCCTTAGACCTCCTTAGACTTCCTTTAGCTTCTTTAGTCTCTTAATCCTTCCGAACGCAAGCTCCTTAGCACGAATTAAAAGTTTCTCCTTAAGCCTCATTCTGACCAGGGCTTAAACCTTGCCCGGATTCCTAAGGAAGCAATACTCATGGCTTAAGCCTTAAGTTTTCTTAAGCCCTTTTTTCTTTTTCCGAACGAGTGTGGTTTAGTGAGGCTTAAATATTTAAGCCAACCATCTTGCCGAACGACCCCACTAGTCTTACACTAATCCTTATACCATCCAAACACACCTGGTGTTTCGTTTCGCCGGATGCTCCTTTGGCCTTTGGGCAGTGTTTTAATTTAATTAGGAATAACTTTTTGTCACTTTGTAAAAAAAATGTTATTGTGAATTTGTGATTGATAAGAATTTTATTTGTTGACAATAGTGATAATATTGTTCAAATAAATAAAGTAAATTACAACAATGGTTCCTAGAGTATCACATTTTTATCAAATTGGTCATTAAAGTTTGAAAAGTACCAATTTAGTCCTCAAAATATTAATTTGCTACCAATTTGATCCCTAAAATTTGGAATGTATCATTTTAGTCATTAATGTTTCACTCGCATATTGTTCTGATTCCTAAAGTTTTAAATATCTATCAAATTGGTCCCAAAATTAAGTATTTTATTCAAAATTATTATTTTTAGTTATGTTAGATTAATTTTTAGCATTACAAATAATATATTATTAAAAACACATAAATAATGTAAGAATAAATAAATTTGCTCATGCTATCAAATACTTATTAAATAAATTTTAGCATAAATGTATAACGATAGGACTAATTTGGTATAGATAAAATATCTGAAGGACCAAAACAGTACGTTAATGAAATTTTAAGGACTAAAATAGTATATCCAAAACTCTAGAAAACAAATTAGTAGCAAATCAATACTTCAATAACCAAATCGGTAGTTTTAAAATTTTAATGACCAATTTAATAAAAATTTAATAAAACGTCGATACTTTAATGATCATTGGACTTAACTTAAAAAAATAGGGAACATATATAAAGTCCACTCTATATAGTAGGCCACTTATCCACCCCTCTCACAGTTCTGACACACTATGCGCATCTATGTGCTTAACATAGTTCCATAAATATTTACTGGAAACCTTATATATTTATTCACTAAAAAATAATATCTATTCATTAGAAAAAAATGGGAAAATTGTCAAAATGCCATCCCAAAACTTCAAAGTTGTCAAAATGCCACTCCAAAGTTTTGCTTTGCCAAAATGCCACTCCAAAATAGATTCACTTGTCAAATTGCCACTATCACCATATTTTATATCTGTATTTTCGTAATTCCATTTTTACCCTTGTACCTTTGTTTCCTCCCATTCTTTTCCACCCAAAATATATTTATGTTATCTTTCTTTTTCACAAACCAACATATCATTCTCTCGTTACTCTCCAATCCGATCGGAAATATACTTTTTTCTTGTTAAGACAATTGTTGTCTTGCTTGAATTGAGGAAGGTATCAGAATTAAGTCCCTCCTCTCCCTAATTAACCATTAAGCATTCAAATTTATGTATATAATCCAATCTAAACCAAAATTATAAGATAAAAATGCATGGTTTCTGCAAATGAATCTTCATCAATATTAAATCCTAGATTAAGAGTCGCATTCAACAAAAAAAAGAAAAGATCAAGAATTATAGTTCTCAGAAGACAAGAAAGAAAAAAAGAATCAATATCTTGTCAAATTGGGTCACTGGATCCTTGTATTACTAGACAATTTGATTCGATTGTACTGGCTAACTGCAACAATCCATCGGTACCATGGAGCACAATCGCTCCTGTATGACAATAGTCGTCTCATCTTCGTCAAGCTAATGAAGAACTCGCCATGCTATTCTCTCCTCACCATTGCTCGGTGTTGGTCCTCCCTTGGTCTTCTCCCCCGAGCACACAAGTGGAATGAGGCTTGGCTGAGCAGTGTTGGAGGAGACCGAGGGTTTGCTTTGATAGTGTTTGAGGTACTCGTTTGAGAAAACAAATGTGCGGTGAGACTCACTTTGGAGGCCAATTGTGTTCATGGGAGTGGGAGCTCTGGTCAGATTTGAGCCATTACAAATCGGAAATGGGAGAAGACCTCAAAAAAGATAAAAGAGGGTGAACTGCTGAAGAAAGATGAAGAAGAAGGGTATAAAAGGAAATACAATAATATAGATAAAATAATAATAAAATTTGGGATTTATTTAATTAGAATGATACAAAAATATAGTAATAGTGGTAATTTGACAATCAAATATGTTTTGGAATGGCATTTTGGCAAAGCAAAACTTTAGAGTAATATTTTGACAACTTTAAAATTTTGGGATGATATTTTGACAATTTTTTCTAAAAAAATATAAATATATCTGACACGTCAAGTGGACAAGTGAAAAGTGTGGACGCTACTCAAACTAAAATGTGTCCAGCAGTTGTTCCAAAGTAAAAACGCCGCTGCCCAAACGAAGCCCCCAGTTAACCCCCAGTCAGTTTCGCGCCTGCCGCTGCCTGCTGCCTGCTGGCTAGGGTTTCAGAGCGCGCTCTCGCTCTCCCTCTCTCTCCCGCACAGACGAACGGAACGCTTCCGCTGCTGCTGCTGCTTCTTCTTAGCAGCAGCTAACTGCGATTCGTACGAAAACGAATCGCGAACCCTACGATTTCCATCTCACCGAAATTCGCTTGACGTAGCTATCCATGGCGTCGGGGAAGAGGGAGAACCACGCTGCTAGTAACGGCATCCCCGATCAGAAAGAGCAGGTAGAGTCTCTGTTCTTGATTCCGGTGAATCCGTGTGGATTCTGTTACAGTGTTACTCACTCCTCAAAAGGGAGAACTGTTTCTAACCCTTTGAGAACTTGCTTTTGAGGTCTCAGGTTGATGCCGTTGCTCTACAGTACCAGAACCAGAAGCTCGTGCAGCAACTGGAAGCCCAGAAGACCGAGATGCTTGCGCTGGAGAACAGATATAAGGAGCTCAGGGACATGCAGAGCTCCTACGACTTGGCCATGATCTTTCTCAATAGATTGTGGACTCAGGTATTAGCAAGGGGTTTGGTGTTAAGTTTGCGTGGCTAGTTGGCTACTGTTGTGCTAATTAATAATTGAGTTGTTCTTCTAGGGATCGGTTAAGCAACCTTTCAATTTGAATCGAACGGTTCTTATCAAACATCTCACTTTAATTATATTTAAAGGGCATATTGCGGTCATCTGATTATGAAAAATGAACGGCCCATATTTCATCCGATCCATAGAAGAATTTGCCTTAATAATTTGGAATCTGTTTTTAAGAGAACAGATGCCAACGTCATGTACAATTAGTTTGCGACCATGAAGTGAAAACCCCACTGAACAAAATTGGTCTCTTGTCTGGAAATTCATTAGACTTTTGACTTGCATGTGTAACATATATATAACACATTGAAAGTTTTGTCTTTTATTTAATTTTATTGAAATGCCTAGATTTGATGACAGTCTGTGCCAAAAGTTACTGCCCGGTAAAAATTTTCACGTTTTTATATTGTTTATTATTTCAGTTGGTTGATGATTTGGTTCTTATCGGTATTCGGACTGGCCAGAGAATTGATTCTTTGGAAGCCTTGAACCATAAAGACTTATCTGCAGGTACTCAATTGAGTGTCTTTTATTGCTTACTTATCTGAATTTCTCTGAAACTGGCTCACTTGCACCTGTGCCTGTATCTGCTGCAGCGCTTCTGTAAATTTTCATGGATGTTTTAAATTTCTTTTTTGGTAGAAGAATATCAGAGCCAGTATACTAGGAAAAGTATAATCTGTGCAAATTAACTAATCCTGGTCCATGTACTGATCATACCCTTTTGTACGAATCTATCATATAGCTCACCTGCATCATAATTGGAATTCCATACTTTACCTTTATCTATCTTGTCAATCTGAACTAATTCCTAATTTATGATGATTTCAAAACTGCCCCGAGTCAGTATGCTGTTACATAATGACTTGTTACAGGAATTTTGGAGACCATAGTATTACACTATTACAGGCCACTACTATAGATAACATAAAGTCATAAACATTGGTAGCCTAGTGTTTACATCTCCAGCAATTTCGCTTTTCTTAATTTACAACTATTCTACTATAAAGAACTTCCTACTATCTGTGAAAAATCTCATTAGAGAATTATTCTCCCTGTATTTTGTAGATGAATTTGAGTTATGCCCATCGGAGGAAATTTTTCTTATAAGGCTTCTAAAATCTGGCTCAGTAGAGAGAACGGTTTCTGGTGAACTGGTTGAATATGCTAAAGAGGCGTTACATTTGCACCAATCAGTGATAATGGATCTGCTGAAAAATCTACAAGAGAATATCAATGTGTTGTGGTCTAGAAATGAATGCTTAAAGCTAGCTTTAGATTCAAAGCTATCCCCAGAAGGTATGTCATTTTAACAGCCATTTATAGTAGGCAGAATGACATTATGGATTGTGTTCTACTATTACCATGGACATTGATTTTGTGTTAGCAAAGGAAAATATTCCATATTATAAAATGGGAGCCACATTCTGCTAATGCAGTATGCTTTTAGAAGGTCGCACTGTGGGAAAGTTTCAAAATGTCGTAAGTAGACTTTTTTCCACAAGTAGAGGACTTTGCTCCTAGAGTATGGTCCCTGCCAACAGTGGACTGTATCCCAGATTGCAGCTTTTTTCATTTTTTAAATTTCTACAGAGTGATACCATTCGGGCTGAAGTTACCAAAGTAATACTGCTGACTACACCAATGCCATTTATTTCAGTCATCCTGATCATACCTTCTCTTAGAAGTTCTCATTTTTTTTTTTTTAAATAATTTGGATCCTAACACAAAAATCACCCTCTGATGAACTCAAATTAAATAGAAATCATAGAAAATTGTTTGTAAGCTATCAGATTGCATGGTTCTGGTACCATGCTTGATTGTACTGTTACCAATGTTGAGGATTGACTATTGGTAGAATTGATTGCAAATTTGCAATTTTAATCTGTAGTAGGTGAGCACGTACTTCATTCTGGTGCTGTTCTAGACAGTAATAGTACCACCAGATTGACTAGCAATTCTACCTTCTAACAGCCTTGAGAGTAGTGCTTTGTAAAATATGTTAGCTCCTTTTTGCACCTGCTTGTTGTGTATATTTATTAGTTTATAAATTTATTTTGTTAGATGCTCTTGTACAGCTCGAAAACCATAATGAATACATAAGAGGGGTGGTTAGAAACATGAATGATGCAATGCTTCTTCTTCATCAGACACACCAAATTTACACTGATGAAATTGAAGCTAATTTTGGAGTCAGTTCGACAGAAGCATCTGAAATTAAACAACTTAGAGGTACCAATTTGTAAAGTTTACTCTTTAACATGAACCAGCCAAAATGTGCTGAATATTAGGCTTGTCTGTTAGTTTGATTAAATTGTCTCATGAATACCAAAACAAAAAGAAAACAAAACAATACTTTTATCTTTCCAAATTAGAATCAGGTTAGCAGCTGATCAGTTTATCAAAAAATAATTGTGACGCTTGTTTGATGTTTTTTTTTTAATGAAGGTAGTTTGGAGGAAAGCATGGCTGACCTGGAAGAGAGCAGGAGAAAATTAGCAGTTTTGCAAATGAAAAAACATGGCACCTCTGCGTTTAATGGTCCATCTATTACAAGTATTGTTAATGGAAGTGTTATGCCAGATAAGGTGTCAGACAATGACACTAATATTAATAATAAATCTATGGACTGGAAGGAGCTACAGGAAGCTGTTGACGAGGCTAAGGTTTGTGCTCATATCAAAATTCCAATACATATATTCATTATTCTTCTTTTACTTATCAGGTTTTGTTAAGGATTATGCGCTATTTTGGAATTTGATTATTTCCATCTCAAAAATAAGGATTTGATTGTAGAATTCTATTACTTGAGAACAGTTTGACATTTGCCAGGATTTATAATAACCAACATTACCAGCATCTGAATCTTTTTTCTTTCCTTTTTCTAAATGAAGAAGATGCTGTTTTTCTTTGGGAAATGATGTATATAGTTTATATATTGGATGTCCACTTATTGTGGCAGTATTGGCTTATCATCCAAGATTCTTCGTATTATGAAGCCACTTCTGGTCCTAAAAATTGAAAAAGAGGAAAACTAGTATGAAAGGGTAATATGTGAGAATATCAGTGGTGTGTTGTACATCCACTAATGTTTAGGCACATTTTGGAAAAAGAAAAAAAATTCAATAAGTTACTTCTTGTAACATATATTTACCCTAGTTTTAAAATCTGTGTAGACATTGGCAACCAACCGCCTATTTGAACTTCATGAGGCACAAGAAGACAATTTGATCCTATCCAAGCAGTTGGGAGATCTTGAAGTTAGTACCTTTATTTCAGTATTTTCCTTTTTCTGAATTTCTATTTTGTTTTCTTTTTATTCTGTAAATGTTATGGTAGAGCCCAAACTACAATTCTTGTAGTAACATTTCAAAAGAGGATGCACAGATGGTCGATACACCGTTGAATTTCAATACTGGCCATCTAAAAATGAGTGCTGAAAAGAAAAGCTAGCTAATATAGTACATTTTATGGAAGGCAACTCAACTTTGCTCTCCATATTTTTTGAGTCATGCAACTTCGATTTATATGTTTATTGCAGCTGAGTTCTAAGTTTTACTTAAATTGTGCCTCCACCTCCATTTTAAATTTAATAAAATTATGTACTACTTTGGAACTAGTTGATTTAGTATGAAGGCATATAGTAGTGAACTTCACAACCGGAAACAGATAATCTTACATTGTTCATCTATATTGACTTCTGAAATTTTCTTAAGAAAATCACAAGGAGTTGATGAGTTGGTTCATAATTTATTTCTATTTTAAATTTAAATGGTAATATTGTTGGAATTTGGATAAAATATGAACTTCAATGACTGATATAGGACAAGTTGAATGTCCACTGGATAAAGAGAAACTTGGACCAATGCCTCATGAATTCAAAAGATATCTCATGCTTGCGACTGAATTTATTGGGTTACGTGCATATGTCACACAGTGATAACTGAATTTATTGTTTTCCTAAGTTCAGCTTAAGCGGATCAATTTAAAACTGATTTATGCGAACCCAGGATTGATAACTGCTGTTTTGAGAAGTGTATTGGTATTATATGGAACTAAGGATATATTAGGTCTCCTTTGCCAAAAATTGGAAACAATGACACTGTTATTACTTTGATGTAGCACAAAATCTGGCGAGTATGATCATCACAGCTACATATTAGATGGTTACATTTATTCCAAAGCATGAATTATGTGCTAAGATTACAATATTTTTTGCCCATAGGAGCAATTAAAGGATGAAAAGTATGTGACATCGTCGAAATTGTACGTTCTTTTAGAAGATCGGCTCAGGCATGTTAATACAGAAGTTGAGCGTTACAAGGGTTTAGTCAACTCCTTGCAGGTATTGTGCATCCAAGCTTGCAATCTTTGGTAAATCTAGCCTATGGTATTATCCAAGTGCATATTAGTATACTCTTGTTGTTAAAAATTAAAATGTGGTACTGGTTTATAAATTTTGTTACTACCTACGGCTGTGAGATATTCTGCTGTTTCATATCATGCTTTTTGATCTTTCTTTTTCTCAACTGATGTGTCGTGAAACTCTGTAGGCTGAAAGAGGCTTGTTACTACAACGAGAAAAGGATTTGAATGCAAAAGCAGATTTGTTTGAAAACCTTAAAGCATCCATTACCAAGTATGAATCTAGGATTGAGGAACTGGAGCATCAAATCAAAGATTTTGTCAGTGAGAGAAATGATCTAGAGTTGAAATTGGAAGAAACCTTGCAAGATTCAGGTATGCTGTTTATCCACCCCCCAACCCCAACAAAAAAAAAGAAAAACGAAGGGGAAAACAACAGAAAAAAAACAGCACCCACCAAACAAAAATAAATCATACATGTCTGTTCCTTGTAAGATTGGTCGTTTAATACCGATCCACTGAGATTTATTCTTGTTGATTCTGTCAAAGATTGCCATACCTTACCCTGACCAGCCCAATATTGATTTAAGAATACTCCCTTTTTTTGTTGTTGTTCTTTGGCTGGGAAGTAAACAATACAGCGGACAAATACAATTCCCTGTCTCTGTTCAATGTATGGGAGTTAAGTTTCATTGAACTTATTTCAGAAGAATATGATAGTCAAGCACAGAAAAATTTTTTGGGTGGTCAAGGCAAAGTACTTATTACATGTCCTAAAATGCTTTGTGAAAGATACATGCTGCTGCTGCAAATATGCTAACTATATTCTTCTATATAATATTGAAGGGAAAAAGGACTTTAAGCATGAAATTGGTGTTATGGCATCAGCTCTCACAAAAGAAATGGATATGTTGGAGAACCAATTAAATAGATTCAAAGCTGCTGCTGCTGAGACATCTTCCTTGAGGGATGAAGCTGATTCATTAAAAGTTAGATTGGCACAAAAGGTAGGTGCCAAATATTTCGCTTCGTCCAAATATTGGTTACTTTTTCAGTGTTTTAAGGATTGCTTGTCATTTTAGGTTGAGGAACACAAGTCTCTCACTCACAGATGCACTGAACAGGAAATTGAGATCAGCTCACTTAAATCACAGGTATGTTGACTTCAAATGCTTCAGTCTTTTATTGGTGATAGCTAAGGAATGATTGCCACTAAAGTTCCTTCCGACTGCCCTTTTTGGATGCTTAATCAAGTTTTCTGGAATTCTATTGGAGATTTTAATTATTCAGATGCAATGCATGGATATAATGGTATTGTCAGGATGTAGATTGAAATTATATTCTTCTTATTTGCAGATTAAGGATTTGGAGAAAGAAAGGCAGGTAGCCGAAATCATGTTGGATATGTACAGCCAGGAAAGTTCTGAATCTAGGTATGGAGTATCTTTCATTGCTGTTGAAATAAAGTAGTTTTGGGGTTGTTCTTGCTAGCCTCTTGTCTAATTAGACCGATATGTATTAACAGAATAAAACCTTACAATTTTAGATAGAATCATAATTTTGGAAACCACGATGGTTCTAGGGAAAGTATATTATACTAGTATCTTACCCGTGCGTTTGTAACGGGTCTCATTTAATAAAGAAATTGTTCAATATTTATTTTCTTCATCATTCTCAGAATATACAGAAAAAAAAATAGTAAAAAGGATAAAGGCAAATGTCTCAATCTGTGAACAAAGCAAAATGAAAACTAATAAAGGAAAAAAATTACTTTTTTTATCATCTTGTTCTTTGTCATACAAATTTATTGAAGAGCAAAATTATTGAATGAATACTTCATTTAACCATTTCAAAATAAAGTATTGTTCCCGTTTCTTTCTTGCCTTTCAAATACTTATTGCCAATGACTTAATTATCAAATAAATAAGAATGAGTCGAATCTAACTTTTATTATTTGATAGACTATATGGTGTTAATTTTATTTTGGTTTCTTTGTTTGCTTTAAAAAAAAACTATCAAAGAAGTTGGATTCTATGGTTATTGTTCCCGTTTCTTTCTTGCCTTTCAAACACTAATTTAGCTATTGTTATTACAATTCTATGGTCATGTATTTACAACCATATATATATAACTTGAATACTATATAATATTTGTCCCATAACTCTTTGTACAATACGTTTTAATTTTGATATCTAAATTGACAAGTACTTCAAATCTACTTATGTATTATTCGATTGCTACAGTGATGACATGCATAGTATAAGGCCCATTACAAAATAAAGCCACTGTTTTAGAATATCATTAATTCAAAATTTAAAATTGAGAAGAGAATATTATTTCCTGTTTTGAGAAAAATTGCGACGAAGAGAGCATGAAAATAGGATGTAAATAAGGAAGCTATTATAATGGAATAAAGTGTGTTTTTGCATAACAAATTTGAAATAAACTAGTATTTCAAGTTTTCAACACACTATTGTACATAAACAATGACATATGAAATCTAATTTATTGAAGAGATAATGTGCTTTCCATCTGAACTGTTCATTTATATTTAGAATCGATTTCAACCGTTGCAAGATAAGGACAACTACACACTTAATAAGGAGTAGAGATTATATTTGCAGAGAGTTGGAATTTATTACCTGGATATAGCAGGAACCCAACCGCTCCCGTGTGTGGTGCTTAAGGATACTCGTATCCTTTCCTCAAGTGACTGTAAAATACCATCACTTGGTGGGATTCTTCGCGGCTCATGACTCTCACCAAGGAAATGAATTAATTTGGATGTAGGAGAAAGCCTCATATAGGCACTCCAGCGCTTAAGTTCGAATGAATTTGCTCTATTGGGACTAAGTTTGCACTTTGCACAAAACCATCCGGACTCCAGACCTTTTTTTATTGCTTTCTTTTGGTTGGGTGACTTTGGTTTGGGCCTTTGGGCCATGTGAGGGATAATGAAGAGATGCTTAACATGGAGAAGTCATCAAGTGAAGAGTCCCACAGAGGCTAGCCTTTTTTTTATTTCTATTTCAGTAGATATTTGTTTATATGACCATAATTTTCCATATTAAAACTTGAATTAATATTAATTATATAGTAGAATTCATATATTGTAATCTATCTTATATTATATATATAGACATGGCCTGCACCCGTATCCTAGATTTTCGGAAAATACCTTATTGTCACGCCTGCACCGTATCCGATACAATACCTGCACTCACACTAGTGCAGCACAGGTTGAAATTTATCATACACAACTGTAAACAATTAAGTAATATTAGATAGAGAGAGGATATCAGAAGTGCGTGCTTGATACACGCTGCAAAATTTTGGTACAGAAGTTAATGACTGCAGCAGTAACAGGTTACTGTGTATCCTTTAATGGTCAGCAGTAACACGCTACTAAAGAGATATTTAATAGGAAAAAAAAATAGTTAATGACTGCAGCAGTAACAAGTTACTGTGTATCCTTTTGGATCTAGTGTGTCATCTTTAAATAGTTAATGACGTCGTCCAAAAGTTAGATTGGCAGTAACAGGTCAGGTGTATCTTTGCTGGTAGCTTATGGACTTTGTATGCAGCCATTAATGGTCATCTAAAAGTAAACAAAGAATGAAAGAAATAAAGTTTCTTTTTGTTGCCATTTATTGTTGCCTTTCCTCAGACTTGCTTCTTGTCCCCAGGACGATGGAGGAGATGAAAGAATCTGAAAGTAGAGCAATTCAGCAAGCCGAGCTTTCAAGAAGTAGTCTGGAGGAACACAACCTAGAACTCAGAGTTAAAGCCACAAAAGAAGCTGAGGCTGCATGTAAGTTAAGGCTGTCTAGTGCTGAAGCTGAAATAGCCAACTTGCAGGCCCAGTTAGATGCTTCAGAGAGGTACACCAGATATCAAATATCTGTAAATCTTGGATTTCACTCTTTTTTGGTTTCATACTTATTTTGAAGATAATATACAAGGTGATTCACTTGTATTTGACCTGACCTTTCTAAAATGAAAATGTCAAGTAAGGTCATTCATACATTTGTCTGGCACCAAATAGGGCCTTTATCAGTATACCAATTGACCTGCGCATACAGTTAGAAGCATAATTTTTTAAACCTGGTACCAACTTGTATTTGGATACCCGCAATGGGTGATTCTTTTGACCTATCTCTTTCAATACTGTAAGGAAGATCTTCATCTGTACTAAAAGAAAGTTTGCATGGAAATTCTCATATTAAGGCATTAATATGCTTGCTTGTGCTTCATTCATTGTTTAGGGATGCTATGGAGCTCAGAGAGGCTATAAAAATTAAGGATGCTGAGGGAGAGGCCTACATATTGGAAATTGAGGTTAGACCAACTACCTTGCATGCATTCGACTTTGCATATCTGCTCATCAAAAAACCCTACTTGTTCTTCTTTTACCATGATATGTTGACTTGGATAAGTGTAATTCTTTTTGAAGGACAGACAATTGGTCAAGCATATGAAGACATGCAAACACAGAACCAGCGTTTGCTTCAACTAGTTGCAAACAGAGACGATTATAATATCAAGGTTAGGTTATTGTCTGCCATAAGTTTGTTACATGTTTTGAACAGTGTTTTGAAATTTGGTTGATTCGGCCGATTATTGTCCGTATAAACGGAAACGGCAACTGATCTGTTTCGAACATTAAAAACGGAGGGTCATTTGTCGGACAATATAAAATCAACCCGTAATCAATTCTTTGGTTTAGTCATTCGCATATCATTAAGGTGTCAGAAATTTTCTTATATAATATAATTATTTCGATTCTTTTTTTGTCAATTTTGTGTGGCATCTCTCATGCAAGCACCACATCGTATATATATGTGTGAGCTCCATTTTTTTAATAGATTCAAGTTATTTTTTCCAATAGAAAACTAACTAATTTCTTATAAAAATTATACCCAAAATAAAATCTTTTTTTAATCTAATATATGCATTAATTACATTAAAAATTATTCTTATTTGTGTATAAATTCATAAAAAGCAAAATTGTCTGCAAAAATCCGATTAATCGGCTGCATAACGTTTAGTCACTTGACGGTACTCTATAGTCCGATAGGCGTATATCGTTTTTTAAAACACTGGTTTTGAAATAAATCTTAATTGGTATTTGATTGTTTTTTTTTCTCTTATACAACAGTTAGTATCAGATAGTGTGAAGATGAAGCAGACTCAGGGTTCTCTTCTGTCAGAAAAGCAATTGTTGATTAAACAACTCCAACAACTCAATACTTCCATTGAGCCATACAAATCTAAAATCATACGTGGCGAAGAACAGGTGAGTTTGCATTGCTATTAGCCAATATTTTTCTCTGCATATAAGAATTATTAAAGACTAGAAATGATACAGATCAGAGCATCCACGGTGCAAGCCATTAAAACCTTGACAGAGAACCGGCATTTGGTTTTGAGCTTAGAGAAAACCATGTCAGAGCTGTCAGATGCAGAGAAAGAGGTGAAGTGGCTCAGGTCCTTTGTGGCATCCAATCAGAAGGATTTTGAAGAAAATCAGAAAAGATTTACTGAATTGAGATTGGAACTGGAACAAGAAAGGTATTTTCACTGAATTATAATGTAAAATCTTATTCTTTTATACAAGGATCTTTATAAGGATTATTGAACCATGTTCCTCTAGAAAATTACAATGAATTGCTGTAACTGTTGGTATGGTCTTGTGATGTGGCGTATCTGTGAACAGCAGATGATATTTTGGGTTTTTTTTTTTTTTTTTTTGGGTTGGGGGGGGATGTTGAATCACAAGACATGCCAAAACAATTTTAATTCATTTATGATTTTTGTCAAATTCAGTAATGATAGAAAGAAATTGGATGATGAACTTGAAGAGGTGAGGAATGAATTAGCGGAATTGAGTTTAGAAAATGAAGAATCTACTATTAAAAGGCTGGAGGAAGAAATTAAAGAGTGCAAGGCTATTCTGAAATGCGGTGTGTGCTTTGATCGTCCCAAGGAGGTAATACAAGGCTTGTACACACTGCACCACATGTCCAATTATATTTAGAAGTTGCACCTAGGCAGTTTGGAAGAGACTTATAGTAATACCCAAAACCAGGTCATTAGACATGTAATTGGGGGTTGCATGTTTCATCTGTTGTTGTCAAATTGTCTGCATGATGATCCATTTTCTTCCCCGCATCAAATTAAAATAAGATTTTGACACTTCTGGAATTTCCTCTTATTTACTGGTGAAGAGGGGAGAGAAGCATGAAAAGGGTGCAAATTTGCTCTTTCTTAGCTAGTATGTTAAGAATATGTGTCATAGTTAAATGCCCTTCTGTTTAACCCCGATAATCACGACCTCATTAGTGCCTTTTCCCCCCTTTTTCTTCTTTTGCAATTCACAGAAGTGGCTATTTTTTTTTTAATCTAATTTGTAGACCTTTTGTAAAATAAATGGCTTTGTTTTTCAGGTTCTGATTACAAAGTGCTACCATCTATTTTGTTCGCCGTGTATCCAGAGAAATCTTGAGATTCGTCACCGCAAGTGCCCTGGTTGTGGAACTCCCTTTGGTCAGAGTGATGTTAGAGAGGTTAAAATTTGATAATATATGGTTGAAACATGTTGTACAAGTACAAGAGATGTTGTATCTTACCCGCTGACTCCTGTTATTTAATCTGTACTTCTTTTTTGTAGTAAATTATCTATTTGTAAATCTATCTATATGAATATAATTAATGATCGTGAGAATGATGTGTTGTGTACCATATTTATTTGGCTTCACTTTTTTTTTTTTTTTGAGATAATTGATTTCAAATCTCAATAGTAAATTTTTACTAATTCGATACGTTATGTTTACAGGTCGGTTGATAATTTCATAAAATTATGATGCGCACTTTTTATTACTTGGAAGTAGTGCGAAGTGTGTATCTGCCTTTTAAGTTGTGCATTTAAAAGAAGATATGAAGAACATTTTTGATAAATTTAATGGGAGTCTTAAGCAAAATTTTGGGTATGACAAAGTATAATTTTAAGCAAAATTTTGAGTATGATAAAGTATAATTTGGACCGTACTTCTAAATGCAAATGTTTCACAATAGTTCTACTCGCCTCGCATTTGTTATGACTGCCAAACAATTGTATCTCAATTGTACCATAAAAAATGTGGTTGGAATATCAACTTTATTTTATTGAAATCAATCAAATTAATATTGATGTATCTTTATACTTTTAACTTGTTTTGTTCGGCATTTTAAGTACTCAATTGACCTATAAAATAAGTAGAACAGCAACTTATTTAAATTGATTATAAAATTTATAGACAAAACAAGTTGATAAATAAAGTCAGCAATACAATATGGGCTCTTTTTTAATAATACAACCAAATAGCATAGGTGCGTCCGGTTGGTCTCATATCATTCCAAAGTTATAAACTTGTCATCGTTATCCGATTTATAATTTCTTCCTACAAAACCAATCCAACCCAGCTTCCCGACAAAGACCATCCAACCCACGATCCCCTCCATTTCATATGCCCTCAAGCCCTCAAGTCTCACCAAGATCCGAATCTATTAACTCCACAGCTCTCTCTCCTAGCTCCTGAACTGGAGAGGAATAAACCATTATACCAGCATCACATTACATCACCTCTGGGCTCCGGTTCGCAAAACCAACTCATATCCTCTACTACGCAGTAAATTACTCCTTACCGCTCCAACCGTCAGTTCTTCTCTAAGATTCGTGCAACTCAATCTCAGAATAGCCACCTACAATCCACATCGTCGATTCTCTGCGCAGTATCACACCGCGCAGCAGAGGATGAACACGCCAGAAAAACAAGAGGATGGATTCGATCCTGGTGTTCATCCCCTGACTTACTGCATTGTGCAGTTCACAGTGTCAGCCGTTGGATCGTCTTGAGATCCGCGCTGGTACGAATCTCTGGACAATCTAACGGCTGACTCTGTGAACTGCATAGTGCAGTACAGCAGGGGATATGAATTCGATCCTCTTTCAGTCTTTCTTCTTTCAACATCTCAATCTTTCTTTCTTTCATTTTCGCTGTAGACTGTGAACTCTTAAAACTCTGAACTATAAACCCTAGCAATAAATTCATGGCGCTGAAGCTGTACACATCGCCATTCCTCCCTTCCAAGGCCCCGTTTCACCCCGGCTCCCTCGACCTACCGCTGAAGCCGCAATTCCGGAACCAGGGTTTGGGCACCAGGGTCTCGGCTTCGCTGATCGAGAACCCCGTGCTCTGGGTCGGCAAGCTCTGCGTGCAGTACGCGCTGATCAAGGCCGGCCTCGCCGGATCCGAAGAGAACCCCCTGATTTCTGCCGAGTTTGATGAAACTCCAGGTATTGGATTGGGTTTTTTTAAAACCCTCTTTGTTTAAATCCATGTATTAGATAGAAAAGCTAGCAATCAGTGATGAATTAATGGGAGTTACTTGTAACACTTGCTTAGTCGAAACCAGTAGAAGTGTATTTTCCGGTTTTTGTTTAGTTACCATTACTATTTCTGTGATTTAGTGCTGGATAGTTATTTTTTTTTTTTCTATTGAATTATCAGTTGGAATTATCGGTTTGGCGTTACAGGCATGTTCCCTTGTCGAAGCAAATGAAATCCGAGTGTTGTTCTTGGTTCTTGATTATTGTATAGTGTACTAAAATACTAAATCAATAAATGGATATAAAAGCCAGTTTGCTATGAGTCTATGACCTTACCCCTCCGTTTGGCAAGCGTAGTAAGTTAAAGCGGAGTAAAACACTAAATCACCTTAAAGCAATGGTGTTTGGTAGTAATGAAGTAGATAGATGAAGTAAAGTTGGTAGAATGTGTAAAAGATGTGAAAAGTTGGTGATTTAGTTTACTACACCTATATAGCTGCATTAACTTACTACACCTTAAATCTCTTCCGTTTGGTGACTTAAAGCACCTTAAAATCACTTTACTACAGTTTTACTACACTACCAAACGGGGTGTACGCTCCAAATATGTATTACTCTACTTTTAGTTTCCGCAAGATTGGCATTCTAGCACCGGCTATTCTCTTAATTTTCATCTTTGAATCTTAAACTGACTCGAGTGTCTCTTTCTCTCTAGGTGATAATAACAAAGAAGAACCGACGAAAAGGAAGCTGATTAGCAAATGGCATCCTACCACAAATGGTACTCTCAAGAGGAATTGCAGGGTTCCTTCAAAGGCTCAGGGGCAGAAGATTCTCAAGGCCATTGCTGATTTGCTCTCTGAAGATGACTATTTTGTTGATGCCACTTCTCACAAGGTATGTCCTAGTTTATGTAGATTCAATTATCTATAAAAAAAAATTAGGTTAGTTTAAAAAATTTAGGTTCCCTGTTTATTGGTGACTCTGGTTGGGTTTCACTTCTAGCCTACTGTAGCTTGCTCGGGACTTAAGGCGTTGTTGTTGTTGTTGTTGACCTTTAAGTTTCAAGTTGCATGCTTAATACATTTTTTTCATGACATACTTGTCTGATGTGCATGCTATTCTGTAAGGTCCAGTATTAGCATGGTGCTGGTATGTACTAAGTATTGCAGGTATTGGTTAGATACTGTACTTTCCAATTCCAGTTCCAACACCAGTACCAGTTCTTTGCTTCTGGTCTCATCTAGTATGCTGTATCAAATAGTTGAAGAGAAAGTGTCTTACTCTTCAACATCAATTTAAATAAAAGAAATACATAATCGGAGCCCTCTATAACATCACTGCCCTGTGTCTTTGTATTAGAAAACTACAGTACTGTCTCGTGTTAACTAAAATTTGTTCCCCTGCATGTAATTCATTCAGAATACCTTTTATTTGGTTTTCACCTCAAGACTTTTTGTATTTTATAGGGATGTAGAATAAGGAGAGAGAGTGCGCATGGGGAAAGTGTGTGCTGCAACAATGTGAGCGCTCTGTTTGATGAGCTGCCAACTCCCCGTCTTGTGGTGGAGATATCCCCTTTTCCGGCAGGTCCACTTACTGAAATGGATTACAAGAAGGCGGAGAAGTTGGAGAGAGTAATTAGGGCAGGATCACTTTCTATTTGAGACGAGGGTTAAAGTTTCTCGGTGTGATATGAGAAACGCTCGCAAATCTGTCGAATTGACTATTTCTCTTCTGTTTCCTTCAGTTTTAACTTTTCTTTCTTTGTTTTTGGAAACTGGCCACCGGACTTTGGATAGCTCAAAGGATTCTATTGTAACAAACTATTCAATGAGCATAGTACATATCTGCTTAGTCTTCCAAGATAACGTTTCCCATTCTGGTGCAGTGGTGCTTCAATTCTATTGTTGGGTTTTCTTTGTATAACAGTAGATTAAATTATGATCAGCAAGCACAGAATTGATTGCCTAACAAAAATGTAACCAATCTACATTTATATCTGGTGTACCGTGTACACTTGAAGAATTTGTTTACTTTTCTTTAGTCGCAAAATTGTTTCTAATATACCACTCGAGAAAGATTCTAGTGGAAAAGAAAATTAAATTTCGTTATGCTACATGTTTTTGTTTACCGTTTTGTAGACAGCGATTTTGCAATCACTATAACAGTTTGTTAACTTGAAAAAATAACTTTCTGCTTCTAGTTGCGATAAAGATAAGACTCCCAACTTTCGTCACATAAGTTCATCAAGTAATAAGACCATGAAATGCAGATTGCGATGTACATTTTTTGCAGCAAAAGTCATCATACATCGACCCGAAAGTCTCCGAATGAATCAGGGTAAAAACACAAGGTAATGACTAATCACAAAACTTCAGAAAAGATTCATTGTCAAATTAAAAGACGATAAATAAAGCAAACTAACGTCTTTACAACGACCATTAATCAGGATACAACAAGTTATCATCAAGTTAACAGACCATTGTTTTCTAGAACCCAAATAGAACATCACTTGAAACCAAACTAACACAGCAACTTTAAGTTTAAACTTACCAACAACAATAAGAACTACATATAGATGCGTACTGCATCATAAAGCCAAGGATGAATTGCCAAAGAGCATGTTACCATGCCCTATTCCCATAACCCCACTGTCATGAGCCATGCCATGGGACCGGTAGTGCGCCCCATTTCCCCAATTAGTCGCAATTTCTATTTGTGAGAAACCCATATTTTCTTGCTGATTTGGCTTGCCTGCATGGGTCGAGACGGTAGTAATGTCAGAGCCAGTTGGGGTACCAGATGAATTAATCTCATAGAAATGGTTAGTCTTTGCATTGTCGCTGCTTTCTTTTGCGGAAGACTGGTTATTTTGCTGCTTTGTGTTCAGGAACCGACCACCTGATCCCCTTGCCCGCTTCATTGCATGACGATGGCGTGATTCATGGAGGTATGGCTGAAAATAGAAATATATTAATGAATATAAGAAAGGGTATATGAATTGTCAATATAGGAGAGAATAGAAAACTTCTAAAACTCCAATAAAACAATGTGTGCTATCATGATAATATATAGTGAATCAGACTTTCCATTGAAATCAAATTCTAACTAATAACTAAATCCGTTTGTAGCTTTCTAGCAAAAGTGTCCTACTATTGAGTAAATATCATAAATCATAGACATTTCAGAATGGAAGGGCAATGAACCAGCAAATTACAGAAATAGACAGAATATGTGACACAAATGAGAGAGACTAAAAATTCAAGACTTAGAGGAGAAAATGTAGAAAAGAAAAAGAAAATGACCAAGCAACTATGTATTTCATTTCATGGTTGCTTGACAAGTACCATAACATGATGGCAAATAAACTAGACATATGTCTGCACCAAATAAAGAAATTTCATCAAAACAAAGTAAAAATCAGAATAAACAACGGAGCAATCATTTGTTGTCAACTATATCATTCCCGTAAGTATACCTTGCGAGCTTTGATAAGCTTGTTCTGAGCCTCCAGCTTGGCACGAGCCTGCCTTCTTCGAAGGATTGCGTTGTACTGCTTTGGGTTCACGAACACAGGCTCCTCCATTGGATCAAGCACAAGTGGGAGGCGAGGCGGCAACCCCACAGTCACCATCTGCGGATGATTCTATAGAAAGAAATAGTAGGTCAGTGGCTCAAGTTCTTCAGATCCATCTTTGCTGCAATGGTTGAATTCTACACAGCTCAATTCAGTTTAATGGTCCTAAATTAGATTATTAGATTACTTGTTCAGTGTCTGTGCCTATTCCTGCTGCTGTACCATTTCAGCACTGTAGTATCAACCAAGCTCAGTATAAACATGGTATTAAATAAACATCTTAGGGCCTATATGATATATGAAAAATTATCATCTGAATTGTTAGGAATTAGAATTTGAGTTAATTTAGGGAAACAATTAAACTAACCAAGGAATTCGATCCGCATGAAGCCAAGAAACTAGCAAAAGTTCCATCATTATATGGAGGATTCATGCCGGACTGAAAAAAAGAATGACAGATTAGTTGTTTGCTCTCAATTTCTACAACACGATACAAAGATGGTTGAAGACCAAAGCTCTCAACATAAACTCACAAAAGCAGGTGCAAAATCAAACTTCTGTGGCACGAAAATCCCATCTCGATTTTCTATGGATAGTCCTGATCGGCCCACGTAATTCCCATAATTGCCACCATCACCTACGATGAACATGCACCACAATTTAAAAACTGTTTCTCGAACAATGAAGTTCTATCAAATAAATTCCTATGCAGATTGAGACCTAAATTGATCCGTGCAATAACTAAAGTCAACAGCTGCATACAGGATCCTACACAATGTTCAGCTGAAACGGTACATCCATAGAAAGCTATACATATATTCATATAAGAAATATAAATTATGCCGAAACAAAATACCAGAATGAGTCTCATTAAGGCTTCCTTCACTGGTTTCAGAAACTTCCTGCACAGAACGGGGGCTTGAATGTGTCGAACAGGAATCCTTATCGGGAGTTTTGTGAACTAGCTTGTTTATCTGTCAAAGCCATCCATGTAAGTCTGTTAATTCATTCACATGCAAACACAAACTGTGCATAAAAGGAAATGAAATGAAATTTGTCTCACCAGATTCGGTATCATGCGAACCGAGTTGTGATCCATTTCTTTCTTCTATGCTTCGAGGAATAACAGCACTGATGTCTTCTATCTCACTAATGACAGTTCAGTTCATTCTTGAGAGGGAAAAGAAAAAAAAAAAAACAAAAAAGGTAAGTAAGTAACAAATTAAAGATATTGAAAGGAAGCATGGATTTAATGGGCAGCTGTGTGTCTTTCCCATTAATTTTGGTAGTTGGATTTAAGTAAAAAAAACAAAGGCTCAACCTTTTTCATTGGGGGATTGGAAATTGCAATAATAATCCCATAAAACCATAAAAAGAAACAGAAATCGCTCCACAGAGAAAGGCACAGTATAGTGATTGATACCTAAAATAGTCCCTTCAAACTGAAAATCCCCTTCCAAAAAAAGAAAAGAAAAGAAAAAAGAAAGAACTTTAACAGACAGAATAGCACTTATTTCCCACCAGATCAAACTTAACAGAAACCCAAAACCAAAAAAAAAAAAAAAAGTCCTCTCCTTTCAACAAGCAAAAATTGAACCTTCCAAATTAGAACCCTGAACCCCCATTAAAAACCCAGCTCCAAAAATTGGCAAAAATCAAACAGACACAGTTCAATCTCACAAGAAAGTTTGTTTGGTCCCAGTTCCAGACAGACTGAGACCAAATCGGATAAAATTTGTCAAAATTCGGATAAATTTTAACCCAAGATCATGACTTTACCTCCTTGGGTGGCAACTATTTTTCTCAGATGCTCAGATTCTCATCCCCTCTTCCTTCCCTTGCTTCCCCTCCAGGTTCTTCTGTTGGCTGTCTCTCTCTTTTGGGATAGGGAAAGAAAGAGAGAAAGGAAGAAAGAAAGATAGAGGAGGATATTATTTATTTCTCGGAAGAAAAAAGAAATGGACTTTTTGCGTTCCTACCCTACAAGTAAAGGTTCCACATTTGCAAAAGGCCCCTTTTGAATAAAGAATATTGCAAAGAGAACCTTCACGTGGCTTCTTTATGTATGAAGAACTTGAAGGCCGTTCGGCAACTCCGGCTTATGCCTTCTTAAGCTTCCTTTAACTTTCTTTAGCTTCTTTAGTGTCTTAATCTATCCGAACATAAGCTCCTTAGTACAGATTAAAAGTATCTCCTTAAGCCTTCTTTTGATCGGAGCTTAAGCCTTGCCCGGGATTTTAAGGAAGCAAAACCATAGCTTAGCATTTTTATCTCTTTAAACTTAAACTATGATTCCGAACGGGAGCTACTTAGAGTGGCTTAAAATATTAAGTCACATTCCCTGCATTTGTTTGGTGTAGTAAAACTGATTTAAGCTCTTAAATTGATTTTTAAGTCACCAGACGGAAGTGATTTAAGGTGTAGTAAGTTAACGCAACTATATAGGTGTAATAAACTAAATCACCAACATTTCACATCTTTTACACATAACATCAACTTTACTTCATCTATTTACTCCACTACTACCAAACACTACTGATTTAAGGTGATTTAACTTTTTACTCCGCTTTAACTTACGACATTTACCAAACGGGGGGATTGGGTGCCGAACAACCCCTAAGAAAAAGGTATACATTGTGTCACAAACTCACAATTACCGTTTATCATTTCAGTGCTTTGAGATATTTTTGAATTGTAATTTTAATAATGCACCCAACGCAAGCGAAATGATTTTACAGTGACGCAAATTTTAAAAAAAAAATGAGGTATTCCTTCATCACTACTACTGAGGAGCAATTTAAATTGATTTGATTTTTGTAAAGTAATTTATTTTTTTACTTTAGTTTTTAATTTCACTTGATTTTGGTTTGTGGTAACTTTGTATAATACAACCTATAATAATAATGTAATCAAGAGGTTATATCCTTATTATAATATGAGGAGGGATCCAATGACACACAAAATTTTGACAGAAATGTTACACTAACTCATATAAATTTATAAAAAATCTTAAAAATAGAAAATCTTTTACAAACATGTTCATTTACTTATAGATCTATTATGTTTCAAATTTGAGTATAAATCATATAAATTTATAAAAAATCTTAAAATTTTATTCAATTTGAGTGCGATGAAGAATTTATAGAAGGATCTAGAGGGCTTACCCGCTGGCACAGACCCAATCAGGCCACAGCACCTTAGAAGCTAATAATAGATAAAGGCTTCAAGGCATCTATGTATGAGGCACGAAGTGATAAACCTGGTAGAAAGACTCCTTTTTTATAGCAGAATCAAAACATAGATTTTTTTTATGAGACTCTCAAAAGAGAAGAATACACACACAGTCTGAATAGCACCGCAGCTATTCATTCATTTGATACTTCATCAACGACCATCAAGTTTTATATAGTAATTAGAACAATCTAAATTTAATGATTCTTGATTGAGTATCATATGACATTAAAATTGAATAAAATTTGAAAAACAATCGATCTGTAAGTAAATGAATATGCTTATAAAAGATTTTCCATTTTTAAGATTTTTTATAAATTTATATGATTTAGTACAACATTTGTGTCAAAATATTATTGTGTGTCATTTGATCCCTCCTCTATTCTAATTATCTTAGTGTTGCAATAATCTCATGCTTTGAATAACATAAGGTTGAATATACTAATTAACCCATTCATTTTAATTTTTAAAGCAACTTGCATTTAGAAAAATAAAAAGAATTAGATTACTTTAATGTGAGGGTCATATATGTATATTCAAATATACAACGTTCTTCTGCACTCTCGTTAGAGAAGCTGAAATGTTCTCTCTCAAAAAAAAAAAAAAAAAAAAAAAAAGGCTGAAATGTAACAAAAAATATAAATAAATAATTCTTTGTTCAAAATATCTGAATTGTAAAGAACTACAGACACTTGATCCTATCTTCAGCTTATTTCAACGTATGGATAAATAGTGTGCTCCTATAGCTTACATTGTGCAAAATTCCTGTTTGACGCAACTTAAACTGTTCATGAGGTTACATGTTGAAACATGCCTTAAGAAAGATGTGCACTGCAGCACTAGAGAACCAGCTTTTACTTCTTAGCTGTTTGTTTTATTTACTGAGTGGTTCTGCTGCGGATCAGTTAAGCAATCTTTCATTTTGAATCAAACGGTTCTTAATTATCAAACATATCTTTTTAATTGTATCTAAAAGTCATACCCTGACCATTTGATTATGAAAAATAAACGGCCCGTATTTTGTCTAATCCATAGCATAATTAGTCTTATTTATCTTTTGAAAAAAAAATCACTCTTTACTCTAATGCAAAAACCAAAAACATTGCAAATCCAAAAATTTTAAATATTTTTGTTTGAGGTTTTATACTGGTCAATCAGATTAAAACTATTCAGTTGTGTATAATATTGAAATCTAATTAATTTGAATTTTTTTCTTTTTTACAGAAAAAGAAAATTATTACGCGTTATTATATTTTTTTCTTTTATTACAGAAAAAGAAAATTATTACGCGTTATTATATATACTGCCTGCATCATAATAATATACTAGTAAGATGTCCGTGCCTTGCAACGGGCACCTTATATAAGAACAATTAAATAATTTTCATACAAATGAAAATTAACATTAAATATAGTTCTGTAACTGTGCTACAGTCGCCGGGGGACAGAAAACATATGCACATACATCATAACATCACACGCTGGTGAGTAGTATAATTGGTATATATATGTTATTGTTTTCCCATCTCTGTCGTGACCAGTGCCTTTGATACTGTCAACTTTATAATTTATAAAAATTTATTGGTCTCCAAACTCCCGGATTAGATTTTAGATAACCTTCCCGTTAGAATAATATAATTATGTGGGAAGACTTCATGTTCATGGACTCTTTCTTTAGTATAATTAACCTGTTATTTATGTTAAGCACCACATATCAATGTTCTTAATCAATTAACCGAGCAGAATATTCTGTGGTTTACATTGGTCAGATTGGGAAGATTCCTTTTTTTTTTTTTTTAAGTTGTAAAATGTGTGCATATTAATTATAGCGTAGCATTAGTCAAATTGAACA
Source organism: Cyperus esculentus (assembly GCA_030179965.1). Classification (NCBI taxonomy): domain Eukaryota; kingdom Viridiplantae; phylum Streptophyta; class Magnoliopsida; order Poales; family Cyperaceae; genus Cyperus; species Cyperus esculentus. The sequence continues at coordinate 1,919,433 of JASGLE010000010.1, read as the reverse complement.
TATGCATATTTTATACGGGGTTAACCATATTCTTAGCCATCTATGGACACATAATAACACCGTACGTAATTTTAGATGAACGGTATTGATAATAAGGGGGCTGTTCAGCAAAGAGGGCCTGTTCGGCATCAGCTGTGGCTTAAAAATTTAAGGCTGTTCTAAGGAGCAGCTGTTTGGTCAATGAGTGATGGATTAAAGATTAAAAGTGAAGGCTTAAAGGTGTTAAGGAGCTCCCACAAGCAACAACTTAGCTCAAGAAGGGGGGAGCCTCCTTAATAGCTTAAGCTAAGGAAGAGCGTTAAGCTTCCCTAAGGATCATGGGGTCGTTTGACAACTCTTCCTTAGCTCTCCTTAGACTTTCTTTAGCTTCCTTGGTTTCTTAATTCTTCCGAACGCAAGCTCCTTAGCACGGATTAAAAGTTTCTCCTTAAGCCTCCTTTTGATCGGGTCTTAAGCCTTGTCCGGATTCCTAAGGAAGCAATATCTATAGCTTAAAGCTTAAGCTTTCTTAAGCCCTTTTTCTTTTTCCGAACGAGTGTGGCTTGGTGAGGTTTAAATATTTAAGCTAACCACCTTGTCGAACAACCCCCATGTGTTCGGCTGGCTTAGACCCTTAAAAACCTCTAAGGAGGCCTAAGGAAGCTGTGCGAACAGACCCTTAGTATTTTAAGCCTTCCGAACACGTGCTCTTTAGTACAGATCAAGAACCCACGTTAAGCCTCTTCTGCTGCCTGGCTTAATCTCCTGTCCGGATTCCTAAGGAAGGGGAACCTATGAATCAAGCCTCCTTAACACTTTTGTATGAATTAAGGCATCCGAACATGAATTTCTTAGTGCAGATCAAATTTGATCCTCGATTGCCGAGCGAGATAAACACAATTTGTACATTGTCAAAAAGTTAAAATTTAAACAACCAACAATTAATTTGTACACACAAACATTGCATTTAATTACCTTTTAGACACAGACAAAAAGTTTGCTTGGAAAATAAATTATGTACGATTTTTATGTACGTAAAATTATGACACACTTAATGACAATAATATAAACACAATAATCAGGAGATTGGTTGTATATTCGACATGGTTAAGACGCTGTAAAACCGAATATATACTTTTTTACAGTGAAAATTCAATCCACTTCTTTTTTTCATAATAATGTGATTTTATTTTCAAACTGAACATAATTTTATCACAAATGCGGAAATGTGCATTTTTTTAATTGTATATTTTCTACAATTACAGCATCTATTAACAAATTAATAGACACATCTACTAACAAAATGTTTAATTTAAATTCCGGCCAGTACAGTACGTCAAAACTCGAAACTGAGTTAACGGGGTAAGATGCCGGGGATGCGAAGCAACACCAGAGTTAATCAACCTAAATTGATGTGATATATGTGTATACAAATTTGTTGTGCATTTAACTAATTTGGGCAGGTATTATTATAAGAGCAGCCTACATGGTGGGAGCTGACGCTTCAATCCAGAACTACAATTGTATTACAAAATTAATTTCTCCTTAATTTATACATGTCTTTTCTTTCCTTTTTTTTGCTGGTAGGCAGGTAGAGATATACGGGTCCACAATGAAGGATTGAAGGCTCCCACGACCTAACTGGTTACTGGTTGGATGCCCTTATTGATCCTCACGGTTTCAATTAATTATGAATAACATGTAGAGTCCAGAGTATACCTCCCATTCACTCCTCTTACAGTTCTGACACACCATATATATCTACGTAGGGGCGGAGGAAGGGGTGGACACGGGGTGTGCTAAGCACCCCTCATGATTTTGCCAACCAATGAAAGAGTTATCATTTCTCAGTGTAATCTGATTTGTAATTTCAGTTTGGCCTCCCCTATGACTGATTGATGTGTTGTTTTATACTGCTAAGCACAACCTATGCCACAAACTCTGGCTCTGCCTCTGCATCCATGTGTTTACCACAGTTGCATAAATGTTCGCTGGAAATCGTAGTGCATTTGTTCACTGTAAAATGATATTTATTAATAGGAAAAATATAAATGTTTACTGAAGAATGATATTTGTTCACTGAAAATACGGTAGACCGGTGGATAAGTAAAAGAGGTGAACGTTGCTACCTACTAATCATTAATTATTATGGTTTTGTTTATGGTGTAGATTTTGAAGCCTCTCGATTTACTAAGCAGTTGTTTGGTAAAAGGGAAAATTTATCATTGGTCTTTGGATTTGGACTGGTTTCAAGAAATTAATTTGGATGTTGAATTTTTTTTATTTACATCAATTTTGGTCCTTCAAGTCTGAGAAAATGATTATATTAGTCCTCAACTGTTTTGAAAAAAAAAATTTCTTTACTATATGGAATTTAATGTGCCTCACTTTTGCATTATATTTCTTGACAGTTAGAAAAAACAAAAAGAAAAGTTGTTTTTAATGCCAAGTTTTGATATAAATAGTACTTTGGACATGGTGTATATCATAGTAGTGTGATATATTAATTTGCAGTTTGCTAGGCACATTAAAAGTCTAACTTGATTTTTTTTTATGTCATAAAAAAAATGATAGAATCACTAACTTGATTTTTTTTAAAAAAATATATATATGACCAATTGAATCCTCTCTACAAAGTTCAAGGGCTAGTTACAAATGAATTCATATTCCCTGCTGTACTGCATTGTGCAGCTCACAGCATCAGCCATTGGATTGTATCGAGATGCGTGCTAGCATGGATCTTGAGATGATCCAACGGCTGACGTTGTGAGCTGCAAGATGCAGTAAGTCCGGGGATGAGCGCTCAGTTACAAATAACAAATGAAAGTAAGAATCCACATAGCTTTTTGGAAGCACTAAAAACAATGAGTCCGGATCTGCCGCCGCACTACCAGATCTGCAGCGCAGATCCGACGGTGCGGTAGACCTTGGAATCCGGACTCAATGTTTTTCACGGATCCCGAGGTCTACCACACTTTCAGATCTGCGCTACAGATCTGGCAGTGCGGCAGCAGATCCCAAGTTAAAAACATTGGGGCTGTTCAGCGAAGCCTCCTCAAGGCTTCTCAAGCCTTCTCAACGCTTTGATCCTCCTTGATCCGTCAGAACACGTGCTCCTTAGTGCGGATCAAGAACCCCTCCCTAAGCCTCCTCTGCTGCCCGGATTCTTAAGAAAGGGGAACCCATAGCGCAAGCCTCTTCAGCACTTTTGTATGGATCAAGACATCCGAACGTGAACTCCTTAGTGCGGATCAAATTTTGATCCTCGTTGGATTGCCGAACAAGCCCCATCAGACCCACTAAAATATAAACTCTTTCATTTTCTTAAGCAATTAACATGCTGGAAACGTTAGATTATGATTATATATAGAATGACCTCATGTTGCGTCTTAAAACTTCTCGTCAATTAGTATATATATAATACAATTTGGCAAGAAAAATAGGAGTATATTGTGAGCTGATTTATCGTAGTAATCTTGCTGCTAAAGTTCCCTTTTGTTGCAATGTAGATTTGTAAGTTGGAACTATTAACACTTTGACCTTGGATCTCCAAAATCCAACTAAAATTCGCATCAAATTTTGGCAATTTTTGCCCAACAACATGTGTCTAATCAAGTATTAATTATTGTACTATCTCAACTATGCAATTATTGGTGCTCAATTATGCAAATAAAATAAATAAATGGGCTGGATTAATTATACGGAAAGTAGTGGATATTTTTGACAATTATCAGCGTAACTATCATAATTAAATGGTAAGATTAGAACTTTAATTAATCGGTGTAAAATGTGATTACTTCGCGAAGTGAATATTTTGGGTACCTCTCGCATAATTTTGTAAGGTTACTATCATGGTAAATATATTTTTATTTGGATGACGTATCGATGGTTAAATAATGTGAACATCGATATCGTCATGATCAAGACGAGCTCGGTAAAGTCCAAGAGATGATGGAATTCTTTTTTATCAAATTTGCACTATGTGTGAGTGTTTTTTTCTTATATATTAGGGTATGTTTGGATTGCTTAGGATAGTGCTGTCTCGGAATAACAATTGCTATTCCCATTTGAGTGCAATCCAAACAAACAATTTGCTATTTGGAATAGTTCAGATTAATACTAATCCACTAATCCTTGTAAAAGTCGGAATAGCAAGAAGAGGGAACTCTTCTCTTTTAAATTGGGCAATTTCACATTTTGCCCTTCCTCCACAAATTTTGAAACAAATTGACCTCCCCTCCAAAAAGATCAACAAAATACCTTTGTTGTCACCTCCATTCCCCTCTATTACCCCTCACCCTTGTTACTTCTATTTACTTTCTCTCCAAAATGTCAAATAATATTATTTTAGCATATTTTTTTAATGGGTATGCTTTCAAATATTTACTAATATTAATTCTTTGAGACCAATGCAATATCCTAGGTAAAAAATAAAAAGTTTTAGCATAAAATTATAGTTTGTTATAATATAATATTATTCAAATAACATAATTTTTACGACCATAACCAATTTTTTATTTTTTATTCTTTTAAATACTAAATGAGACTAAAAGAAAATTAATCAATCATTTTTTAATTACATAAAAATAAATAAAATAAAAAATAATTGCAATTTTTAATATATTTAGGGAGAATAAAAGAGAGTTAACATGAGGGAAGGTTAATTGAGGGTAATGAGGGTGACAATAAGAACATTTTGTTGATCTTTTTGGAGGGGAGGGCAATTTGTTTCAAAATTTGTGAAGGAAGGGCAAAATGTAAAATTGCCCTTAAAAAAAGTATGACCCATTTTTTAATTAATTTCCTTTCTCCTTCTCCAACGATGGAGAGAGAAAAAGTTAGAAAACAGTAAGAAAAATGAGCTTGCCATTTCTCCATGAATTCCCGTCAATATGAATTGAAATTGATATTGTTGATATCCTTATCGACCTTTCAACACCATAAGGATGCCGTAGACACCTCGATTGCCTACCTTTTTTCACTTCCCTCACTATTGACCTACCTCTAACCTTCATTTCGCCTCCCTCATGGTCACCTCCTTTAGTCATGGACTCGTGGCAACCATTGCCTCCCTTAGCCATGGATAACTTTCCACCTGTTCACATGCCTTCAATGGAAATAAAAAAAATGGTGGACGAAAATAAAGAGGTGACAATAGAGACCCTTGTTCATCTGATTGATTTTCTGTATTTGATTCTTATTGTGGTTGAGATGCTTATGAAAATCGGAAGATGCTTACGAAAATTGGACACTGGTCAAGTTTTTTTGATATGGTTCTTGTTTCATAATGGACTGTACTTCAACTTATCATTTTTGAGTTGTTTTATTTTTATTATCATTATCATCATCATTATTATTATTATTATTTTTTTTTTTGTAACATTATGTACTAATTGGATCATTGAGATAAGAATATTTTAACGAACTTGGTTGCCTGGTTAGCAAAAAGAAACAAAACTATTATTTTTATTTATTTCCTCTATCACTAATCTAAACATACAATTCAAACAACATTTTTACTATTCCGAATACTACTAAATTTCTACTATTCTTTTACTAATCCAAAAACCACTATTTTTTACTAATCTCATCTACTATTCTCTATTCTACTATTCTTTTACTAATTCTTACACAATCCAAACGCACCCCTAGGAATCTAATGAATCTCAAATTTTTGATAAATTACTATACCACCATTATATATCAAAAGTTTAATAATAAGAGTGAAGAATGCACTATTGGAATTTGATATATTTGCATATTTTCTTTTCTTTTTTGTGGGGATTATGATGGAGTTTAATTAGTTTAGTTTATTTATCTAAAATTATAAATTCTCTAGGACTGATCATCTAACTTAGCAATCATTAAAAAAGTGCTAAATCAGTCTCTTCGACCAAACTAATTATTAATTATATATAATTCTCAACCATTTCAAAGTTGTTATCCATCAAAATCATTCTTTGGTAGGCCGGCAGAGTTAACAAAGATTTAAACCAACACAAAAGTTCTTAATTATATCCTGACCTAACAAACATATATAAATTTCAAAGATAATATATTATATGTACTGAAACGATCTAATATATTAATTATCGATTATAATAAATATTACCTCCCTCCTTCCGACCCGCTTTCATGCACAAATTAAGTAATGAAATTAAACTGTGACAACCCAGAATTAGAATTCCCAATGAAGTCCCTGGCTGAGGCTGACTATCTAATATCTATGGATCAGATTGAATCGTCTGGAAAGTCAAAATGTATATGTCAACTGAGGATCCGAATCTGCTGCTTTTCAAAAAAGAAAAGCAGAGTCTGCTTTTCTTGATCCGACGGTTGAAAAAGACTAATATACTTTGAGAAAAAACCGAAGTACTTTGGATCGGTGCAGCAACCGATCCTGACCATCCGATTGAAAAAGCAGACCCTGCTTTTCTGTTTAGAAAAGCAGCATATTCGGATCCCTGACAAGACCCAACTTGGATTTACTTGCTTAACATAAGTGGTTGGTACTTATGTTAACATAAGTGCTTAACATAAGTGGTTGGTACTCGGTACCTTGGACCATCTGAAAAAGAAAGAAAAAGTTTAACGGAGGACACAAAACCTCCCATTTAAAAATGCTGCGATTCCCTTCATCATCATCATCCTTAATCCTTTCCATGGTTTCCTTCTTCAATCCTCATAATCTGAAGAATGAGAATGACAAACCGACGGGAGGAAAGTAAATGATATTCTTGCCGAATGGGCCATGAAGGATCTCACTACAAACAGGCCCAAACTCAATACTCCACTCGAAGTCTCTCCAGTGCAGAATCTCTTCGTTCCCTTTTGTGCAGTTCACAACTTCAGCCATTGGATCATCTCCAGATCTGCGCTGGAACGAATCTCGAGCAATCCAATGGCTAACGCTTTGAACCCTGCCTCAAGGCGATAATATACAGGGACCATGTAAACCCTCAGACTCTCTCAAGATTCGTGCAGACTCGCATCTCAACACAATCCAACGGCTCACGCGCTTCACTGCATATATTGCCTAAAGCAAGGCGATATGAAACGGGAGTGCTCATCCCCTAACTTACTGCATTGTGCAGTTCACATCATCAGCCGTTGGATCGTCTTGAGATCCGTGCTGAAACGAACTCAAGACAATCCAACGGCTGACGCTGTGAACGGCATAATGTAGTACATACAGCAGGGGATATGAATCGCGAAGAAGAGAATATCAAAATATCATCAAAACACGGTCAGCGCCAATCAATCGCGAAAGGGACTCGAGACTCTAAAAAAGAAAAAGAAAAAAAGAAAAAGACCGAACGGGCAAGACGGAGTCGGGTACGGATCCGACGGGGGTGATGGCGGGGTGGCTGAAGGCGCTGGCGTACGGCGCCGGAGGCATCGCCGTCGTCGGCATGGCGGCGCTCGTGGCGCTGCAGGAGAAGCTCGTCTACGTGCCCGTGCTGCCCGGCCTGGCGCGCGCCTACGCCGTCACTCCGGAGCGCTTCCGCCTCACCTACGAGAACGTCTGGCTCCGCTCCAGGGACGGCGTCAAGCTCCACTCCTGGTTCATCAAGTACTCTCCCGACCACCGCGGTAATGTAATGCGGCGGCATTTGGTGTGATTGTCTGGGTTTAATCGGTGCAATTCGGTAATTGTAAGGGTTTTGGATGGTGTAATTGGGGGATCTGAGGTATTGGTTGGGGTTTTAGGGAAATGTTGATTGTAGATGACTTATGGAGCTGTGATCTGTTTCGGAATGGCAGAATATATGGGATTTGGGTGGAGATTTCTGTGTTTGGGGTTTTAATTGGTCGTTAGCTTACTCCCGGTACACAGATTTTGTAGTTGGTTTCAAATTGGGGTTCGGTTTGCAGTGGAATCATTGAATCTGATTTTGCTTTGCTTGTGCAGGGCCAACAATTCTGTTCTTCCAAGAGAATGCTGGCAGTATCCTTTTTTCCAATTTACGGAAATATTATGTTTGTTGAATTAGTGTGGAGATTGTTACATCACATGCAACAGAAGGAATTTAAACCTGAAAGTTACAGGAGAATATTAGTCATCTGTGATTCATAGTTGCAAAGAGATCCACTATTTTTTCATATGAAATCCTTGACTTGGGTGTCTTCTGTAGACATTGCTCACCGGCTTGAATTTGTACGGATAATGATGCACAAGCTGGAATGCAATGTGTTCATGCTTTCTTACCGTGGGTATGTTTGCATGCATTGTCTTTAGTTAATCTAATTAAGTAGGGTTTGGACATGCTTGTCTCCAGCTTGTTTGCTATGCAGGCCTTAAATCATCTTCTAGAATACCTGTGTTGTCTAACATCAGCTCTATCAGCTCATGTAACAATCCTTTAACATATATTTGTGACTGACCAAGTTTATTGCTATTTTCCACTTCCTTGGATGAATTTTTTGTGCATCAACCTTAAGATTTTCTATCTCTTGAAATAATTTCCATTTATTCTATCTAGTTATGGTGAGAGTGATGGCTATCCATCTCAGCACGGCATTACAAATGATGCTCAGGTTAGGTTCTTATTCTTTGATTGTTTTCAGGAAACACTCTGGGTTGAAATATTGAGTAAAAAATGTGTCAACATATCAACTTGACTGTTATCACCTTTTCCCCTCTTTACCAGGCAGCATTAGATCATTTAATCAAGAGAGAGGATATAGACACATCAAGAATAATAGTTTTTGGGAGATCACTAGGAGGTGCTGTTGGAACTGTCCTTGCTAAAAATAATCCAGACAAGGTACCTCCCCCTATATCTGATATTTCAAGTTTTAATATTTGTCGAATAGTACTGATGGTATGGTATCAAGGTACCAACCTATGCCATAGAACCTGGTCATGCCTACTTTTTTACAAGTTGTACTTAATATTTGTCATCTACAAACTACAATTGATACCATAGTTGGAAGAATGGCCTCCAACTTTATTCATCTGAACTTGAAACAAAGCATTTTGATAATATTCATACTCGCAAGAAGCTTCAAATTTAGTTCAGATATTGGTCTTGGTGCAAAATGAAGAAAAGGTGAGCAGGTGGCCCAATAATTAGTATTGTCAGCAGTTTGTTGTACCTTTGTATATCACACAAGAATTTTGGATGCTAATTGCTAGTATAAATATGAAATTAGTCGCAAGTACATAAGGCAATTTGCAAAACCAGCCTTATATATGGAATGTCATAGTAGTGTTCTGAGTGCATTTACAAGTTATTTCTTTGATTTCAGGTGGCTGCCTTGATTCTAGAAAATACATTCACATCAATCCTAGACATGGCTGGTATAATGTTACCTTTTCTCAGGTGGTTTATAGGTGGCAGTTCAACTAAAGGCCCCAAACTTCTTAATTTTGTTGTGCGGTCCCCTTGGAGTACTATTGATATAATTGGCCAGGTTAGTTTTATTATAGTCACTTGGATTTGAAGATTTACTCTATAAATACCAGTACCACCTTGTGATGGTAAGGACAGCTTTATTTAGTAAATTGATCCTTGGGTTGATTCTCAAAAGTTCAAGTTCTTTTATTTGTCCAGTAAATTCAGAAACATTTCATGAAACAACTGCAATTTATCGTAGGTCAAGCAACCTATCTTATTCCTCTCGGGATTGCAAGATGAGCTGGTGCCTCCAGTGCACATGCGTTTATTGTATGAAAAAGCAATTGAACATAACAGCAACCGTTTGTTTGTTGATTTTCCTAATGGAATGCACATGGATACGTGGTACTCGGGTGGGGATCGCTACTGGAGAACCATCCAACTCTTTCTTCAGCGTTTTGCTCCGGATGGTACCTCTCTCTCTCTCTCTCTCTGTCTGCCAGCCTCCCCCCCCCCCCCCCCCCGCAAAAAAAAAAAAAAAAAAAAAAAAGTTTCCTCTCTCTGTCTCTGTCACGCTTCCAGAAAAAGACAAAAAGGTCCAAAATCTGATGTCCAACAAGATTTTTTCTGTAATATAACTAAAGTTGTACACCAACTGTTGGAGGACCCATGCTAGTATAGGATGGCAACAACAGACTCCCAATCCTCTAGGCATAAAGAAATTTTAATATAAATAATTGTATGCAAGCAAAAATGTAAATAAATTGCAGTGATATAGAAAAAAAAAAAGACATTAAGCAAATGATTTGTTGAGCTTGTTTGAGTAATACTTCAGAGGCAAAACAGAAAAATAAAACAGGAGGTATTAACCTCCAAAAGATATGTTGGGTTAGTTAAGGTGATGTTTTGGCATAATATAGTGCCACTTGAATTACATTTGTTATAGAAATCAGAGATGTTAATTGTGGTGAAGGAAGTGTGGTATGATCTGGCCTGCCCTGAAAATATTCTATCTTTTCTTTGTTTGTGTTTTTTTTATCCAATATTTGGAGTATAAAATATTAAACTCTTGTTTCTATTTAATAAATCTGATTAGAGGCCAAAATAAACGAAGAATTGACCAAATAATGAAGACATCAAATTCAATGAGAACTCAAGTTTGTCTGTTACCATCTATGAGTGAGTTCTACACGGGGTGTATACTGGCTGGTCAGCAAACAGCCTATTGAACTAACTGATTTTTGTGTCGTGTTTTTGTAATTTGTTGTTTTTTTCCCCTTGTAGATAAGTAGCAGATGACTGTAACTTGAAAGTTGTCGGTTATAGCAGATGACTGTAACTTCAAAGTTGTCGGTTATAGCGTGTATGGAACCTTCCGTTAATTTTTATTTGTTGTGGTATTCAGTGGTCCAAGATTATTTCAGTTTAGATTTCTGAGAAACTGCCAATAGTTGATAGCTGCTCGTCCTTTTTAGATCTACTTACATAAGGGGTGAGATATCAGCTCCAAAGTATAGGAGAACAAGGAGATGATTGATTTTGCACTTTGATCAAACCGTGTCATGTCGTGTGATGGTTCTGGCCTCCTTTTAATGGGGTCGGAAATCAGCATAGGTTGTAAATTTTTCACCAAGATAATGTGCCATCTTGATTTTTTTTTTTTTTTTTCATGTACTTGTATGCTTGAAGAGGTTTCCGGGTAGGCGTTTGTTATGTTGTGTACTTGCTTATTGTTTATTCATGTAACTTTTATTGTCACGACATATTATTATAGTGACATTGCGGTTCCAATTGTATTCCATTATTATTAGTGTGGCAATTAAAAAAAAATAACTTGTGCAGAAAAGGGAAATATTGATGATAAAAGCTAGGAAATTGATGTATGGCAATGTATGCAGTATTTATGGGTATAAATGAACTGATGCTCTGTATATATTAACAAAACAATTATTTTATGAAATCCGCTAACTATACCATGAAATATATATTTTCTTATATCCTTATATATATGACTTAAGTATTTAAATATAAAAATCAGCACAGTAGAATATTGATTTCAACCTCTGAAACTGGCCATAGAGACTTCAACATTTGAACAAGTTACAATACATATATATTTTTGTGGTACATCAATGGACCTGCACAACGCATTGTATTTGCAGCAGACAGGATTTTAGATGATATTTTGTAGGCTAAATTCCAAATTCAATAATTTTGGAAGGTGTTTTCTCTCTTATCTCAACTACTCAAAAGTGCTTTTTGTGATTTGAGTTGAAATGCATTGTGTGCATCAGGGATCAAATGACCTTTTCTTTTCCTAAATTATGAACAGCAAAAGTTAAAATTTAGATCATAGACGTGTAAAGACTAAAGACTATAGAAGGGATGAGTATGAGGCTATGCTTGCGTGCAGACTTTATTGCTTTACAAGCTGTAAGTTGTTCCATCACGGGCAAAGGGTTTAGTGCCAATGCGGTACCAAACCAAGTTTTAATTATATAATATTTTATATAAGAATACTCAAGGATCGTATCATCTAAGAGCATCTCCAATAGATTCCCTAAAACATTCCTAAAATCAAAAACTGGGAATTAAGGAGAGAAAATTGTCTCAAAGAGATACCCAAAAAGCTATCCTTATTTTTCGCACTCCCAAAACCAGAACCAAATCAAGCTATTTTGGTAGCATTTTTGGACACTCCCAATCCAACTTCCCAAAACCAGAGTCAAATCCAGACCGTTCAAATGTATTGAGATTCACATGTTGGCCCAATTTAAATGTATTGGGATCCATATTTGGGAATCTGTTGGAGATTGAGGTAAAATTTGCTTCCAAAAAATTTAGGATAACACCCAATATAGGTATATTGAGATTTATTTTTAGGGAGTCTCTTAGACATGCTCTAAATAGTTATTTAATAGCATAGTCGCAGCAATCAAACTTTTAAATGAAGAAAAAAGTGATAATATGGCATCGCTAAGAAATAAGCTTTGAAAAGTTGAAATCCAACTACCATGATGTCAAATTAGAGCAAGGAAAAAAGCTTCAAAAACCGCTGACAAAATTTTAGTCACTTCAAACAAAATTGTTGAGGATCACTATTATACAACAATGATAGCAAAAACCCAATCACCGAATCAGCAACGCTACACAACAGATCATATTACATACCATCACTCAGATTTTCTTGAGAACAATACACCAATTGGATTTATCATAGAACTGATCCACTATAGCTGCATTGTGTATACCCGAAACCAATCTGAAAAAGGAAAAAAATAAGTAGAACAAATAAGATATCAATAAAGAAAGCAAGCTAATTTAGTAGTTAAAGCAATAATTTAGCAATGTGACGTGACAGCACCTTTGGAGTTCACCTTCAGCAAAAACATGATAATACCGACTGTACACCACAGCCCCCTTTTTATCATCTTTTTTTGCGAAGCCATTTTCCACTGCAACTGCCGAGGCACCACTGACCTCAGCACGATGGTATGGTAAGTGCCATGGCACAAAATACTCTTGCTGTGCCGTATTACTATTGTCGCCAATTCCAGAGGAAGTCTCGCTATTCAATAACTTATTCTCCTCCTCTAACTCTTGTACCACAGTTTCGGTCTCTGGTATTCCCTCTAAATTTTTAATAGATTGGTTGCGAGTGGGGCTCATGCTCTGGTCGACCCATTCATCATCATACTTTGTGAACAGAGGTGTCCACTTGGTAAGGAACGATTGGTCCTCTTGCTCGACAGCCCAAACCGTGATCAATACAAGGCCTCCTTTTTTAACTACCCGGACCAGCTCCTCAATTGCCTTCCTTCGTCTCATTTCGGTGCTCAAGTGATGTAAAACAGCAATTGAGATAGCAGCATCTCCAAAATTGTCCCTATACGGTAAATTAACTGCATCTGCCACCAGCACCTCATGCCCCCTATTCGCACAAATTTCGATCAATGAAGGGCTTATGTCACAGCCTATAAAGAAACAATCTGGATTGAATCCAAGGTACTTTCCGTTACCACAGCCAGCATCGAGGACTACGGATCCAGGATCTAGAGAGTTCAAAAAGGCAGCTACTTTGGGCCATTTTGCAAACCGTGTGGAGCTGAAATGAGGAGCGATTGCATCATAGACCCGGTGCACAAAATTCTTTTCAATTTCTGGAGTCGACTTAACACTTGAAGAACACATGGGTTCCTCCTGGGGAGAAGGCATGGTATGACTGATATCTGAGGTAGATCTGCTGAAGAAATAAGTAGTTCTTGAAACTGGCTGGACAAATCTAGCAGCACTAGCTAATCTACATATCATGAGGCCACTAAATCTGCAAAAGAGTAAAAGCAAAGAAAATTTCAGTCAACCTTCCATACTGATAAATTTATTATCAACAATTACACATAAACCAGAAGTAAGCACGCAAGTTTTTTGAATTTACAAGAACACTGAAAAATCAAAGTTCATGATGCACAAGAAACAAAGGACTCCATAAAAAAGTTGGAAAACCTTCCTATCACTCTAAGATTCTTCTCTTAACCAACATTTCTATCATACACATACACCTGTTTCATATAGTGCTTGGTTCTTGTTGAGAAGTTTACACAGAAAAATATTTAGGACAATGGGCCACTACCTATGAGGGGTATTTTTTCGTCATTCTTTATTCTTTGAATGTAATAATACAATAGGTACGATTATACAATTAACTGTTACTAGAGGAAAAGGAGCCTTTGAAGCACACATTGTGCATTTTGTAAGATAGAACTTTCCCCAATAAACACTTCAGTATAGTCTCAGACTACAACAGTATCAGACAAGTAGATCCTCACTCAACACAGAGTGAGAGTCGGATACCAAACCCCAGGACGACGAGTGAACACCAGATCCGAAACTCAAAAGAAAACTCTGTTCTCAATTTCTCACCAGCATACCAGTAAAACAGACATCTCCAAAGCAGGAATAAAAAAAAAAAAAGACGGAGATCAGCGCATACCAGTAAGCAGAAGCACACCATGAGTTGCGACCAACTCGAGGGCAGGGCAGGGCAGGCGGCGCTGGTCGGAGAGAGCCGGGAGGAAGCATGGACTTCAAAGTGAGAGGGTAGGAGGAGGAAATGAAATGGCGGAGCGGAATGGGCCTGAGAAAAGGATGGTGTGATGGGCTTGAACCGGAAATTATATTAACCTCCAGCCCAATGGATTCTGGATAGTTACAGACTTACAGGTAGCCCAATTGCTATCACAAATTAATAGCTTTAATAAGAGTGAGGCTAAAGCGCAATGAGGTAGTGCCATTCGGCCTTGTAATTCCTCAACTGTAGCTCGAATAATTAATCTAAGTTGCTCATCATAATCTTGATATTGAAACCTAATTGCATAGCAAAATTTTCTATTTCTAGAGTTTTCTAACTTTTTTTCTTTTGAATTTTTGAAAAATGACCCATTTTATATACAAAATTTTGTGCATTTTATATACAATTTTCAAATTCTAAAAAAAAGTTAGAAAATTTTAAAAATAGAAAAATTTGGTAATTTACAAGATTTTAATATGTAGATTGTGTTAGGCAACTTGGATTACCCATTCGACCTATGGTTATGAAATATAGAGCCGAAACGCACTACCTCAGTGCGCTTTGCGCAATAGCCTCACTCCTTTAATAATGCAACAATAGGTTATCAAAGCATTTTATTTTTGACCATTACAAATTAAAGAATCTTTGATTGAATATTGAATAATCATACTTAAATTAAATATAGTTAAAAATGTAGAGTTAATCTATAATATTTATAACAATGTATAAAGTTTTGTCCATTTTTGAGATTTTTAATTTTTTAAAACTTCGGTGTCAAAATTGTGATCCGAAACCCTTATCTTAAACAGCCTCTTTTTGTCATAATCTACGTTCCAATAATTTGATATTTGCAAAATTTTGAAGCAAACTAATTATTTCTCTTTTATTTACCCGTTCATCCGAGAATGTATCGACTCTAACTAATTCACCGTGAATTTACATTTATGAATACATACATTGAACAGACTACAGAGTAAAAGCATCCATTGTATCTGCATGGACGCCACAACAAATATTATACCTTGCGTTTGTTTGGTATCTTGCGTTTGTTTGGTACAGTAAAATTGATTTAAGCTCTTAAATTAATTTTAAGTCACCAAACAGAAGTGATTTAAGGTGTAGTAAGTTAACGCGACTATATAGGTGTAGTAAACTAAATCACCAACATTTCACATCTTTTACACATAACATCAATTTTACTTCATCAATTTACTTCACTACCACCAAACACCACTGATTTAAGATGATTTAACTATTTATGCCGCTTTAACTTACTGCACTTACCAAATGGGGATAACACTTAACCGGACTCATGGGCTCATGGCAACGCTCTCTAATCCAATTAACCCATCCACCTATTTCCCCTTTCAGGTCCGCCTCTCCGAACTCCTGTCGCCGACTCGTTATTATCTGACTTCACATCCGCTGTTACCTCAATTAGGATAACAGGACCCTATCTTCCGAATCTAAACCGTCTAATAAAAATCAACGGATGAAAATAATTTGAAAAATCCCTTCATAATCTAAACTTGCCCAATCTTGTCCGTCCGTTTCGATCTAACGGCCCAGATTGACAGCCCTCATTCACACGTTCACACATTCGCTTGCCGCCCTCATCTAAACAAAAATCACAAAGAACACCCAAGTTCCGAACTTTCTAGACCATCTTGTTTCTACCAAACACAATAACCGAATTACCAAAGGGCCTCGGAGCAAAACACCCGATCAATCTGTAGCACTGCATTGTGTGGCGCAGGATGGGGACCGTTAGATCATCTCGAGATTCGATCCAGAACAGATCTCGAGATGATCTAACGGTCCCCTCTGCTCTACACAATGCAGCGCTACAGAGGATGAGGGTATGAGATCCAATAAACCCCTCCCTAGTTTGTTACTTTGTTTACTTGCAGCGCAAATAATTGCCGTCAGTTTCCCTCCCTCAGTACACAGTTCATTCACACACACTCTCTTCTCGCTCGCTCACTCGCCGCTTAGTCAGTCGCTTGCGATGGAGGGCGGAGGCGGGGGGCCGTACAACCCGCGCACGGTCGAGGAGGTGTTCCGGGACTTCAAGGCCCGGCGCGCCGGGATTCTTCGGGCGCTCACCACTGGTAACGGCTTGCCTCGTTTTTATTTATTTATTTATTATGCCTCAATTCTGCCGCCGATGTATTTGATTGCATTTTTTTTTTTTTTTTTTGATTTGCAGATGTAGAGGAGTTCTTCCGTGCCTGTGACCCTGGTAAGCAAGCTGTCTCCTTCTGCTGGATTGATTACTGTTTTGTAGTATTCTAAGGTTATTGATTGCAGCTTGTGAGCTGAATTGGTCGTACCGACATCATGAATGTGATAAGTAAAAAGAATTCAATCTTTTAATAAATAAGTAAGGGTTTGAGTAGCTTTGGACCAACCTGCGTGTATCAGTTCTAGATTTCGGATATCAGAACTTGCCTGATATGCCCACAGTAAAAGCCAACTGGAAACTTAAAATCTAATCCAAAAATATAAGCAAATCCTGCACCTTTTTCTTTTTGGGTGGTGACGCGTAATCCTGAAGCAACAATAATATAGTTCAAGTTTCTTTTTTTTTTTTTTTCTTGAAATAGTAAGATCGCAGACCTTGTATGCGAGTGGTATAAGTTGGTTCGCAGAGAGAGTTTGCGAAGTGAATTGTACTGTACTGTGTAAAATAGCTGTAGAGGAAATCAATGGCAGTTCGCAGATATTGTTTGCGAGCTTACCAGTTTTGAAAAAGTTAGAATTTATGTGATAACTCCTCCGTCCATTTGTAACTTGGCGTGGCTAAATTATAAAAAGAGTGCAAATCTTGGCCTTGATAATGTTTTTGTACATTTATGGGTGCTACAAAATTGAAAAGTCGGCTTAAACATTACTGAAATGCAGATGAGTTCCATTAGATTGGATTTTGGCTTTACAAGCGCATGATACGTGTTGTGGTCCCTAGAACACTAGTTAAGTACCATTGCCTTGTGTGCCAGCGTTACATAGAACTGAATATCTGGTTCTTGGATTTATGTTCCTTTATGACAATCAATAAGATTTTTTTTTTTTCTTTTGATATTTCATAATAGACGTGTAGTGATTTAATTATTTGTTTTCATTGTAGAAAAAGACAATCTATGCCTCTATGGTTTTCCAAATGAGCAGTGGGAAGTGAACTTGCCGGCTGATGAGGTGCCACCTGAAATACCAGAGCCAGCATTAGGCATAAATTTCGTCAGAGATGGTATGCAAGAGAAGGATTGGTTGGGGATGGTTGCAGTACATAGTGACGTGTGGTTGCTCTCTGTTGCATATTATTTCGGTGCCAGGTTTGGATTTGACAGAGCTGATAGGTATTTATTACCATCCAGATTTAGAGGAAGTCTGGTTCTTTTTTCCTGCATTGTATTTTACCTATTTGTTGTTATTGTCAGTACTGGATCCTGATAAAGGATCCACAACTCACCTGTTGACAAATTTGCAAATATTGCTTTTCAGTAACGATACAGTTTTGTCAAGGTCCCCTCACAAAGATTATAATAAATGTAGGATAATTTTTTGGTTTAATTGGCATACAATTTTGGTGTAGAACCAATAATACTGATTGACATAACACTTTATTAGTGTAGTACATAGTTCCAGTTGGTTGATTGATTCTTTGAAAGTAGGATCTGTTGGGTTTTGATAAAAATAAACTGTTTTATTTTTTTCAGGAAGCGTCTTTTCAGCATGATAAACGAGCTTCCTACAATTTTTGATATTGTCAGTGGAAAAGCCAATGTCAAATTGCAACAACCTACAAACCACAATAGCGCCAAATCAAAATCAAATTCAAATTCTACCTCAAAATTGGTATGTCATCGGTTTTACTTAATTGCACTATTTTCTCTATGTTAATTGCATCTGCAGTGTTTGTTGACAAGGAACCTTACAACCTATTAGCATTGATGTTATAGCAAAAACTTTTATTGTAAATGATAAAGGACGTGTTGTGCTTTTTGTGGGTATGCTTCAAATCATTTTTTATGGTTGTTCTCGTCTTTTTTTAAGCTTATGTACCATGCTATCCTTAGTCATCACTAAAGAGGTCTGTTTCTTTTGATTTGATAAACACATAGAAAGCAATTACTGAACTAGTTTGACTGCTCGACCCATCCTCGTTAAGGCATACTTGGTCAATAGCCGGTTCGTTTCTGGTCTACTGTTCTTATGGTCTAACTTGTTCATTGCAACATATGGGTACTAGCAATGTCCACTGCATTCACTGTTGACAATACATCTCTTTGGAATAAATTTGTCTTGATTTAACATGACATTGGCTTATATTTCTGTACCAGTTGTCAGGGTGGGAAAGACATAGCCCTGTTTTGTTTTCCAATAAAGTTATGCTAGGTCTGTGAGACGTTAGGACAGTTTGGCAACACTGGATTTTAATTGAGAATAAGATATAAATTAATCAGCTCAATGATAATATGGGTTAAATTGTTTAAGCTAGAAATTGTCTGGTATCTTTTATATTCATCTCGGTTGCAAAGGGACAATGAAAATTACTCCAAGATACCTAAAGCATGTGCAGCTCTTATAGATGGATTCATTGTGTGTAAAAATCCAGCATAATAATGAAATGGAAATACTGTCATCTTCATTTTTGGGTAATGCTTGTAAATATATGTGGATATAGTTAAAATTAAAAAAATTAGGACATGACCACTCTCATATTTGTCGTAATACTATTATCTTCATTTTTGGCCCCTCATCCTGACCACTCTCATATTATATATGTATGCCAATATGGGCAAAGTGCAGTATAAAGTGTTTGATGTATTTAGGGACCTTTAATTTAATTAAACCCTAGAAATCTCTTATTATTTACCTTTCTTTGTCTTCTTCTTTTAATTTGTGAGAGGATTTGATTCTGCTCATCTAGTCTCTCTGCCTAATGAATTTGTTGTACCTTACTCATTCTACTGACACAGAAGGTGCACATGTCCACCTCAAGGCCTACAAAGGCACCAAAAAGAGAAGCAAAAAAGGAAGAGGAAGAGGAGGAAGAAAACCATGGCGGCTTAGTTGAAGATCAAGGTGAAGAAGAGGAAGAAGGAGATGACGAAGAAGAAGAACATGGTGACACACTCTGTGGTGCATGTGGCGAGAACTATGCTGCTGACGAGTTCTGGATCTGCTGCGACATTTGTGAGAAGTGGTTCCATGGTAAGTGCGTTAAGGTCACACCAGCACGTGCAGAGCACATCAAGCAGTACAAGTGCCCCTCTTGTAGTTCTAGCAAACGGGCCCGCCCATCATGATATAACATGAAGACGACATATGTGGTTCTCCTTCTCTGCTCTCTAGTAAGGTATGCTTCTGTAAATGTGGGCTGGTGTATCAGTTGTAGCAAAGCAATAGTAGCAGCCTAGTTTTAGAGTTATAGTGGAATGTTTTGTAGGTTATCTCGTTTTATGTTTTGACTTTCTAGTCAGGGTTAAGGTATATTAATAATTTTTCTATGTAAGAATTTTGAGTCTGTTGACTGTTGAGACATGCAGCGCAGTTTTATCTTCAATGAGTTAATTGATACCGATTAAGTTTTTGAAACGGCCTATTCCTACATCATTTGCTCCTTTGAAGTGAAACATGGGGGCCGTTCGGCAACCCCTCCTTAGCCCTCGTTAGATTTCCTTTAGCTTCCTTAGTCTCTTAATCCTTCCGAACGCAAGCTTCTTAGCACGGATTAAAAGTTTATCCTTAAGCCTCCTTTTGACCCTTCCGAACGCAAGCTTCTTAGTACGGATTAAAAGTTTATTCTTAAGCCTCCTTTTGACCGGGACTTAAGCCTTGCCCGGATTCCTAAGAAAGTCATACCCATGACTTAATACTTAAGCTTTCTTAAACCTTTTTTGTTTTTCCGAACGAATGTGACTTAGTGAGGCTTAAATATTTAAGCAACCATCTTGCCGACAGCCCCATGGAACTTTGTCCTGCATTCTTTGGGTAATACAAATTTCTTGGCATACATAAACATAATTTTATGTATTCTTTGCTACAGGAACTACTGTTGTTCCTCTTTTTTGCTAAAAGAACTAAGAGGAGGGATCTTTAAGATCTGGTTAACTTGTGATTGATGATTGGTATTCTTATGCGTGTAATTATGTGTTGCATAGTTAACATAAGTTTCAATTTGCACTGCGTACAATGGCTCAGAACACTTGGGGTTAATAATGGCTCATCTCATCTCCAATGGCATATTTAACATTTGAGGGTTATTCATTCAGTATATATTAGCTAGCCAACAGTCGCGTGAGCGTGACATTCCATTTTGCATAAATTTATTTTGAGTTCTTTCGTGGGCTGTTGCACCGGTAGAATGCCAATTTTTGTATAGAACGATTTGGTTTGTCTAATCGTGATCGGAACCAATAAATCAAGCTTTTGATATTATTAATAAACACTTTTTTAGCAGATGTTGAGCACCTTTTTATATTAAAAACGTTGGATAACACAAGTCGGTGGAATCCAAACGTTTTTGTTTCAATAGGCAGTTATTTATTTTCCTTTCCTCTCACTCACTGAATAAATAAAAAAAAGGCACATCGTTGCTGTTAACTGTGACAATAAGATCCTTCTTTTTTTTTTGAACAGTTTAGCCGTAGACAATTTCATACTTCAAAGGATATTTACATTGTAATCTTTTTAACGGATCACTTGACCAAAATATTAAAAAATTTGAAAGATCAAAATTTCTTATACAAATAGTTTATTAATTAAACTATGAAATTTAATTTTTGTTATATGTGTTAGTGTGTTAGGTTGTTAGTTTTTTTGTATAAGATGAAAGTAGTATCATTAAAATAATTAGTTGCTTAAGAAGGTTTTCAAGTTTTCACGATCTTGATTGTTAAATGATAATTATTTTATTCAATTTTGAGAACCATGCAAATATACCATACAATACTCATAACTAATAATCTTTCATTTATATAAAATATTAAAGAAAAATTAGAGAAATAGAAAGAGGCTGTCAACTATTTGAGATCGTAGTAACTGCCGAATTATGTAATCACTTTGTTACTAGATTTTATTTTAAAAGCTTTTGTTAAATTGTGTATACAACTAGATACGATGATGTTTTTCAATAAATTTAGTTCAAATTTTGATTTTTATTTCCAATTATTTGATTTCAGTTTATGATTTATTTGAAACTTTAAATTTATTTACCATTTTCTCAAATATATTTTTTTTTATTTTTAAAATAAAAATTTATCAAGTTCCTTGATTTCATTTCATTAAAAAGGATTTCTTGGACTTGCTAAACACAAAAATTAAGAAAACCAAAAAAAAAGAGGCACGGCTGAGTACGGAACTCAACCGCCGCTACGGGTGTCAAAAAGTGACCCGATCCATTAGGTCCGCCGCTGTATAAAAACAAAAAAATTTTGTATACATTTTTTTTAATTGAAAGGTGCTCTGACAAACAGAAAACGACGAAATCTACAATATGATTTTTCCGTGCTACCATCCATATAACAAACGCAAAAAAAAAAAAAAAAATTTTGGACCTCCTCATGCAAAACGCTCACAAAAAATCCCAACAAATAATTTGTGAAGCTCATCTCATGCACGAAACATCAAACCGGGTCACAAAGATAAACAATCTATACCCAGCCTAGGAGTGGCAAAAAAACTCGTAGCTCGTGGCTCGCTCGCTATTAGCTCGGGATCGACTCGCTATTGGCTCGCTCGCTATTAGCTCGGGATCGACTCGCTATTGGCTCGCTCGTTAAGCTAATGAGCCGAGCTTGAGCTTAGCATGGCTTGGCTCGTTAAACTCGTTTGACTCGATTAATTATTACTAATTGCAATTCGTACTGCTCTTATTGTAAATTATTAATGTATTATACAACATTGATCTAATATATATAAAATTGTTGTGTATAATGTGTACGAACATATTTTTGTTAGTACTTTTGTTGATTTTTGTATAAATTTTGATATAACATAGTTAAAAATTTATTATTAAAAAATAAACGAGCTTAACGAGCCAGCTCGGTCAGCTTGTTAATTAAACGAGCCAAGTTTGAGCTTAGCCTAGCTCGGCTCGGCTCGGCTCGTTTACACCCCTAACCCAGCCCATAATCTTACAACAAGGCATGCGATACATAGGATCAGATAAAAACTGAAAAATTGAGAGTTCATATTCGTGCAAATTCTGAAAAAATGGAAACACTCCATGAATAAAAGTGTAGGGGAAATTTACATTGTAGGCTTTTAACGGATCACTTGACCCAAAACATAGTTCATTTAACACATCTGAAGATGCGAAGAGCTTTCCCCAAAAATGAAAATCAACCGCTGTAGGGAGTTACCCCTGTAGCTTCTCCCTGTCCGCCGATGCTATCATCTCAGCCGTTAAAAACAAGAGCATCCATCAATCTATACCACCAGATCCAGATCTACGGCCTTGGATGAACTAATAACCCCTCCACAAGTCCTCGCCAATCCATATCCTCTACTGCGCAGTAAATTACCGCGCAGTACTCATACCGTTGGATTCGCTTCAAGATTCGTGCTACTCTTCAATCTCGAAAACCCGCCTATAATCCACATCGTTGATTAGCTGCGGAGTACAATACCGCGCAGCAGAGGATAAGCACGCGTCGGCCGGCTGTGAGCCTGTGAGTCGCAACTCGCAACAAGCTCATCAATTAAATCATAATCATTCGTTTCTATTTTCGCCTTTGTTTTTCCCCTCTCCAGTCCACGAAAGAACACGGACGGGGGCGGAAGAAGAAGAGGAGAGGACTGAGAGACGCCGCCGACGCCGACGCCGAAACGCACCGAATCGGCGCCACTTCCGGAGCTCGAGAGCTCGATCGATCTCCTCCCTTCCCTGATCTTACCTCACCGATCCGGTCCCTCGTTGCGCTGCCGATACCGCACTCCTCTTTTTCGCCGCTTGAGCTGAGGTAATTGAGTAATTGTTGAGCCTGTTTGTTAGACTAGATCGCCAGTTAGTTTCTAAGCTCCGGCGAGGTTGTCTCTGCTTGTTTGAATAAGCAGGTTAAGGATTTAGGTGCTAGAAGTAGAAAGAATGGAATCAGGATTGGGTAACTTGGGGTTGATTAAGGACTACAGTAATTTCGGTCAAATTGTTGAATTTGTTGTTAGTAATCTGGTGAAAGGTTTTGTTGTTTGAATTTTGTTAATTCGTTGAGGAATTCGCTCAATTGAGTGCCAATTAGCAGATAAACAGTAGAAAAGGATGGATGGAGGTGAATAGGTAGTGTTTGGGTAAGTTGGGCAATTCTCTCTCACAAATGAATCACTGCATTCACCATGGCACATTGATTATCCAAAAAGAATATCATCTACGAAGAGTGCCTTTGAGATAATCTATCATGCTTAGGTCATAGATCATCTGTCCTTTTGCCAAATCAATATATGCAGTTCGAATGAACATGGGAACTTGCAAATGGTTCTCAACTTGATACCAAGAGGTTGGTGTGTGTCAGTCTTTATCCTTCATAACTGTTCATCCTGCATTTAAACTAGGCTATACTAGGTATTCATTATGAAGATATATCGAATCCCGTCTGATATGAAATAGTTATCTAGTATGTTGAATGAGTACATGATATAGTATTGTCCCTGAAATGTGTTTATGATGCATGATAATTACTTTTAAAGGGCTTAGATCACTATGAACTGCTAATTGTGTAGTTTAATTCTGAAATCTGTGATTTAGTGTGCTAGCATCAGTCGCATGAATGATTCTATTAGTTGCTATATTAATGTGTTTGTTGCATTTTTTATCTTTGTTATTCGGATATTCCTCATTGCATATGATCACTAATTTTGGATCAGTGACTTTAGTACATATTTGTGCAAAATTGAGTATTCATATTGGGTGTTTTCAGGTGCAAAGTAGTGCCCTGCTTTGCAATCTTAAAAAAATGAGCAATGAGACATAACTACAAAAGCACTAGTCAAAAGCTCCAACGGTTAACATGTAAATTAGGAAAGTAGTAAAATTGTGAAGTGGTTGCCTTCTAAACAAGGCAAACTTCTTGTTTATTTCAGTAAAGATATAAAATTTTCTTATTATCTCATGTTGCACATCTATTTGAAGTAAATGTTGTTAATCAACTTCTGTGGCTTGAGATTTTGCATGTTGTTTCAAATTGCTGTATAATGATACTGCTATAATTATACTAACATCATGAAGCACCAGTTTAACTTACCTGCTGATTTTGTTGTAATAATTATCAATTTGTGTGTTGCATCTTTTGGGCAACTTCCGTAAAAATACAGTGCACAATATTTGACTTTTTTATGCCTTAGTGTATATCAATGATCCACACCACACCACCACCAACAACAACAACCAAGCCTTTAGTCCCAAACAAGTTGGGGTAGGCTAAAAATGAAACCAAGTAGGACCCAATGATGATAACGGTGGTAAAAATATGATGATGATCTTGAAAATAATAGTATCCCAATAGTGAAAATAATAGTATAGTAAATGATCCACACCACAGCATTTTTTTTTGTTGTTTGGTGGCCAAAAATTAAGAAACAAAATAAAAAAAAAAATAATAAGTTGTTGTACTTATTTGGCAGATGGCATCTTTACAAGAAAGTCTGAATAGATTTAAGCAGCAGCAAGAGAAATGCCAGTCAACCCTGAAAAGTATCTCTCGAGCTGCTGCATCTAATACAAAAGCGCCACAACCACCGCCACCACAGAAAAAGCCACACACAGCGGTCCCATCTTCTTTGACGAAGCCAGTCACTCCCATTAAATTCTCTAATGACACCGAGAGATTGCAGCACATCAACACAATTCGAAAGTCTTCTCATGGAAGGAGAATGAAACTTGTGATTGATCTACTTTTTGAGGTAACATGTGTTAATTATTTAGTTGTTATATGTGGTGTTATCAAGGTATTGCTATTAGGATAAAAGGATACT
Source organism: Cyperus esculentus (assembly GCA_030179965.1). Taxonomy (NCBI): domain Eukaryota; kingdom Viridiplantae; phylum Streptophyta; class Magnoliopsida; order Poales; family Cyperaceae; genus Cyperus; species Cyperus esculentus. Next base: position 1,894,074 of record JASGLE010000010.1, on the reverse strand, counting down.
GAAAAAAGATAAATTTCACATATCATTCTTCTTGTAGTTCTACAATATTAGGATTGATTAAGTAAATAGGTTACTTTCATAGAGCACAAAGATCTTGAGATTTTGCTAGGTTGTGACAAATATGCTAGATGATTGGAATCTGGCAGTCTAACAAGAAGATTATAACATTCTTTGCTTCAGGCACTATGTCCCATAATACCTTTTGAGTTCTATAATTTCGTAGGCTTATTGAAACTCCACATCTAGCCAAGAAAATATTGTTATTTTCATTAGTCTTGTATTTTTATCAATATTTTTCCAGACGAGGGCGGCTTTAACTGCTGAGGAGATCTATAATGGATGTTATGTTGACATACATGACAACAATAATGAAATCTATGATAGCTTAAGGAATAATCTTAAGGTATCTTTTGATGGAAAGCGCTTCTCTTATAAGGTAATCTCTCTTTTTCCTTTTCTGTGGAAAAAAAGATTGTGTTTTGTTCAGCATAATATTTTAAACTTGTATACCAGGCTCTAAGCCCTTTGTCCAAATGTTTTCTATAATAATTATACCTAGCTAATTTTATTGTTATTGACTACTTTTTGTAGGCCAAACATGACCTGAAAGGAAAAGATGACTTGCTTCGTCTTGTAAGGCGCAATGTGGAAGGTCTTGCAGTTGTTGACGTCAAAGATTCCTATACAACTGTGCTCGATGATTTACAGGTATATTGTATGGAGATTCGGTTTACAGGGTCTGGATGTAGTAACCAATGCAATGCCAGTTATATAAGTAGATGAAGATAACATATTTTTTCTTGTGTAAATTATATCAACAAACCAGCAGCTAAATAAGCTTGATGTGTTTGGGGTACAGTTGTTTCATTATATATTTATACAAGGCCTTAACCATGACAACAAATTGAGGCTGATTTTGTTTGAAAATGATACAATCAATTATCTTTTTTTTTTTTTTTTTTTTTTTTTATGTAAGAACAGAAGATTAACTTTATGGATAAACCTTTTCCGCATGGGTTTATTTATGTTTATACTTGCTTTAAATTGACTTATCAAACTCCCCACATGTAGGCTCTGAAGAATGAGAACCTTGTCTGGTTACTGTCCAACATGGATTCACAAGAGGACATCGTTTACCCCAACGATCCAAAGGCATTGCTCAAAACTGATGACGATGTCAAGCAGGTTTATCGGGGCACTGACCTACCACGTGACTTTGTTGACGTTGAGAAGGAGTTGGTAAAGATGGGAATGAAGCCTGCCACTAAAACTGCCGAGAGGCGGGCTGCAGCCCAGGGGCTTGGTGTACAGATCTCCAAGCCCAAGCCCAAGAAGCGCAGCGAGAAGTTCAATCGCCGCTCCAAGCTCACCAATGCCCACATGCCAGAACTCTTTCAATTTAATGACTGATTTCATTATGTCAAGCATTCGGGAGTTTTGTCCCATGTTGACGGGATTACATGATGTGGTAGTCTGTACCATTAGGCACTTGGTGCCAGTGAAGGTGGAATTGTGTTATGATAATTTTTTTTTTCTAAATTGGAGTTGCATTGTACAATATGGACATCCATCTGTGGGTTAAATAACATGATCTTGTGGTCTATTGTATAAAACTCTGCTGATTATGTGAAAGAAAAGATATTGAAAGGAGGGCTCTTGTACAATTAGACGGTTCATCGTTTATGCCTGTGTTTTGCGTTGTAGGGGACTCTGTAGTTGGTCTTGTTCCTTGGTTCCAGAAATTCATTTAATGTAGCGTAGTATTCGCAGGCCAACTGAGGTAGATATTATATCGATTAATTGGCCTACTAGTATATAGTATATAGGATACTGATAGAAGGTGATCATTTAAATTTAAATAAATATGGTAGTTTGAACTCTATTTATTACAAGTATTTATCGCTATAGTACATATATATAATGAGAAGGGATCGATCGACAATCCTTATTATGACAATCTTGACAATGATTGTTTCTAAAAATTTGTAAGAATTCAATAAAAATCTTAAAAATAGAAAAAAGTTTATAGAAGTATTGTTTAACTTATAGATTGGTTATGTTTCCAATTATATTCAATTTAAGCAATATTTGATAGCTCTTTATATATCCGTTAAATTACAACCGTTAAAAAATGTACAAAATTTTGATAAGGCATCAAACAATGTTCAAATTAGTTGAAATTTGAAACACTATCAATCTATAAGTTGAGTAATACATCCATGAAACTTTTTTCATTTTTAAGATTTTTTATGAATTCTTACAAATTTTTAAAAACAACCATTGTCAAAATTGTCATAATAAAGATTGTCAATGGATCCCTCCTCATATATAATACATTGTGATGAACTTAGTCTATATCAAGTCAGTTAATTGAAAATGAGTTAATTCCTTAATTGAATTAGAATGGATTGGTGGATAATAATGAATCAAAGGTTTTGCAGAGCGCAATTAGGTATCCAAAAGCATAGGTACAAAAAAAAAAAAGAGTTATAGCTACTGGGGCAACTGGGGCTGGGAATTTCATTTCTTTTACACTAATTATTTACGTTATTATGTTGCTTTTGTTTTAATATTTACTTCCTGCTTCCACATTTACCTTTATGTTTGAAGCTGTTGCTATTTTGAACTGTTTGATCTTTTAATTAAATCAAAATGCCGGTGGCAGCTCTTCTCCACCCCTCAAAAGAAAACAAGAAGATAACCAATACCTTAAAAATCTCCATTGAATTGAATATTTAGGCTTACAAATTACAAAACACAGGTGCAAGAATGACAACTAGAAACTATACTTTTGAAAAAAAAACCCTGAAGCAAATTCAGGTCCTAACTAAAAAAGAAAAAGAATGAAACATAAATGATGCTTCGACAAGTCTTCACTCACTGGTCGATACCTTTTTTTTTTTTTTTTTTTTGAGAGCTTGGCAGCAGCTGCACCCTTCTCATTTCCGCGGTTCCTGAACTACAAGACAGATGCGGAGAAGTTTATTCTTGAGAAATCAGGCAATATCAAAAGTTGTAAAAGCAACTTTTGATCAACTTTTGATCAGCAGAAATTGCTTACCCTCTGTGCTGCAAGCCGAGTACTGATTGTATGTTTCTTCTTGGTTATATGCTTGCCGGAGTTCCGTCTGTATATCCATAGTGACAAAAAATGGCCATAGGCCAAATTTTGCGAGGTAATCACTCTGACAAAAAAATATAATAATTCTTGCATGTCATGACCGATAGAGTAAAATTGCAACGTGTGATGATCAATATGCTCGCAGTGCCGTTAGTTATTATCGACTGCTTGTTTTTTTGATGTAGCAGGCAAAGTGCCTACTATCGATTTTTCATTAATCAAAATAAAATAGAGTTAGATTTACAGGGAATAGTCAGATTGAAAGAATATACAAGGTGGCTTGTAAAATGAATTTACAAGGGCTAGTTCCTATGTGCCACCCGATAAGGGGTGTGCTGCCCCCTACGTACCTGTGACCCCAGAACCGCATCCCAGAATCTATATAAGGCATCTGCTTCAGAGAGTAGATGACCGATCGGCTTGGCTCGATTGTTGAAAATGCGAGAGTTGCGTTCCTTCCACAGCGTCCACATGAAGCAATATACAAGGTGGCTTATCGACTGCTTGTTACTTGTTCAAAAAACATGAAGCAATACATTACCATAAGAACCTTGCAATTGAACTTAATCGAACCATGAAAGAAAGAAGAAGTTACGTGTAACAGAAAAAAGATATACCCAACAAGTTGCAGTGTTGTATATCGCGGCCTCAAGCAGAACAGAGAGGCCGTAAAGTGCATCGTATCCCTCTTGTTCAGTTTTTATTTTCTTCAGTCATGTACAAACAAACAATGACTAAGAGCTTGACCTCTATTTTTATCTCAAAAAAAGAAAAAAAAAATAGGTATCCAAAACAGATTATAGCTTCTTATTTATTTCTCAGAAAAGATGCTACTATATCTATCTATTTATTGCGTTCCAACTTCCAAAGAATTACAATTCATAACATTCATGATATATGCAAAAAAAGGAAATATTATACAATACGTTGTGTTGCAAAGAATTCACATTCGCAGCAGGTACTGGTAAAGCATATACAAAAATAATACTACACACTATGAAGTGCTCGAAGATTCGCAGGGCCACATCAGGTCAAGCATACTCAAAAAAGAGTAACCGAATTTTGTGGGGACTGGAGAATGAGTAACCTGGCAGAAAGCACAGTCTGATCTCTAACAAGCATTTTAGAGGAATAAATTCCTATTAGGAATTGATAATATAGTATGCCGAATAGTGAATAGAAATTATTTCCTATAGACTCTCAATTTCTATAGAAACCTACAGAATTTGTGTCTGCCGAATAGGCCCTAAAGGCGGGAAAAGATTTTTGGGCCCTGGCTAGGCACCCCTTGCTGACCGGGCATTCCCTGCTGGCCTGACATTCCTTGCCAACCCCTTGCTCATCTGGAATCACTTGACTACTCAGCATACGTCCCGCACCTGGCATCCCTTGCCCAGCTATGCCCGCACCTAGCATAACTCTGCTACCTGGCATCATTGGTCCACTCGGCATGCCACGTCCACCTGGCAGCAGAGCCGGTGGCCTCGACTGGTACAACCCTGTTGATCCGGTATTCATTAATGTCATGGTGTATATATATCTGCTTCTGTAGTACTCCTCTATCACCATATGGGAACATCCTGAAACAGTACTATTAATCCTGGGTTACAGTATGACAAATCCTAAATTATGAATTGTCTGAAAAAAATTAAAAGGGTAATAATGTGCCTCCCATTGCTGGCTGAGGAAGTGGAGCAAGGTTGATATCTGCATGAGTTGTTAGAGAACAGAACCAAGGAACGTGCTGCCATCAGACGCGCTACATATATGGAAATCGTTACTGAAAGAAGTGTTAAGAACTTACCAGTGTCGGGGCAGCAAGAAATTCTAGCGCTTCAACGTAAAAAGCCAGATTCCAATGGTTATAATGCACCTCTGGAGAGTGTGGTAACAGATGGCCAGGGAAGAGGTTGTCGAAGCTGCAATTAATAGAAATGGCAGCGTCAAATAGAAATCAAAGGAACTGAAATAATTTGATGTAAAGTAAAACACTAAAACAACTTATTTGTTTGCAAGGAAACACAAATTTATCAAGTTAAATGTTACTGAAAATTCTTATTTGTTCACGTCTTTTTGGAACACACAGACACCTGTATAATATATCTATCAATTATCAATTACAATCTAACAGTTTTTCTAAATATTCTAAATATCTCCCTAAATAACTTGATTAACTTAGATATACACTGAGATACTGGTACGGCAGCCATCTCTAGTTGCTATATACCAATTTCAACTCATGTCGATCAAGAACCCCAATGAATTGTAAGCATTGACTTTCTAATAAATTATGAATATTATGCATCAATATATCTGTGTTCATAGTATGTTCAGACCTGGTACAAAAATAATATTCTTGCTCTCCAAGAAAAGAGTAAATCGTTGTGTTAGATGTTCAGTGTTTGTTCGTCTGGCTTTCCACGTGTCTGATGTGGGTGTTCATACTAATTATGTTGCGTTGTTCATATCACTAGAGGACCTTGTTCATACTTTGCTAACACGTCGTTGACGTCCTGCAGTGCTCTTCCTCCTTGGACTTCTTGGCCAGAACATGCGTGCACTCACGGCCAGCAATGACCGGAGATTGTCTCCATCGTCGGAGATAGCATCAAATGGGTGGAGATCGCCTCAATTGCCGGAGATCAACAGATATGGCATGAGACTGACGGAGATTTGTTTGAGATTGCCGGAGATCGCAAAGATCGCCAGAGATCATCAGAAATCACCGAGGTCGCCACCTCAAATCGACATGATCAATTCAGCATGAGCAATCTTCGTTTGTTCGTGTGTACGGACGGTAAGTAGTTTACTATTTTTGTCTTTTTTCAAAAATGGTAAGATGAAAGCATTGTTTGTTATGCTAAAAATAAAAAGGTGGGTTGGAGTACAAAGATGGGGGATTAGAGGTGGGTTGAGAGATATTTTCTCTACACAGTTTCCTAAGATATATGTAAATACAAGGTAATACAATTAAGAGAATTAATTAAAGAAGATTTTCTAGCTGCTCTATCTCCTGGTGGTTTCCGTCTGTACATGATTTTGATTCACTTGATTGATATCTTCCGATAGAAATCAAGCAAGAACCGTAAACAATTGATGCATAATATCAATTTAAATTCAGAATAAGAACTGTAAGGATTGATGCATAATATCAATTTTAACTCGAGAAATTTGTTTCATGAATCTAACCAACCAATCAAATTGATAAAGGAAACATGAGCAGTGATTCACTCGTGCAGTTCTGAGGGACCAAGAGAAAGAAGTATATAGCAGAGTCCAAATTTGTTACATGAATCTATCCAACCAATCAAATTTATATAGCAGACTCCGCTTTAGTTCATAAATATAGACTGATGTTATATTTGTTAAATTCTGTGATCAATTTTAGTATCATATCTTTATAAGAGTCCGTATCTGCTGTTATTCTCAAAGAAAAACAGGATCCTGTTATTCCATTGTGGACCATTAGATCAAAATGGACGGATCCGATCCGTTGATGGAATAGTGGTCTTTTTCAACTAGATCCGATCCGTTAGATCAATTTTTAGGTGTCTTTTTCAACTAGATCTGATCCGTTGATTGATCCAACGGTTCACAATAGAATAACAGGGTCCTGTTTTTCTTTTTAGAATAACAGCCGATTTGAATTCATCTTTATAACATATTTCATTTGAAAATACGCCCTTTTACATCTATACATCAAGTGCGAAATGTAACCTAAATGGGAGAGGGTGAATGGCATTTCACTTTTTCCAAAAAAAAAAAAAAAAAGGTGCTAAATGTAACTTAAATTCCGATCACTGCTTAATTTTTGATAAATTCTTGCACAAAGGTCATCAGCTTACAAGGCTAACACTAACACATATATGATAATAAACTTATCGTCTCACAACACAGACTGCACAAACGTTTATAAAAACTCTGTTAATCTAACAGATACAAGTTTTCTATGTAAAAAGACTCTTTAACACATATATGATGATACTAGTTTTATATGTAAAAAGACTCTTTAGAGCGAGCAGAGGGTGCTTTTTTAGCAATAATGACTGCTTTCTTCGTTATGGTTCCCAGCTTTCACTGACCAATAGCCATGACATTTTTTTTTTTTTTGAGGAAAAACCCGTAGGTGCATTTCATTGAAATTAAAAGCTGCAATCCCTCTACATTACAAATTCTAAAAGTCTGAAATCTACCTAACCTTAAATTATCAGAGAACATCAAATTAACTAAGAAAAAAACAAATTGCGTTGCATCCAAACTGCAGTAACATCTACCCCTAACCAATCTAATGGTTCCGTAAATCCGAGCCTATGTAATGAAAATGACTAGTACATAGCTCCAATTGTAAGCAGCTTCATGACATAGCCAAGCATGGCAGATTGGCAGCAGATACAAGTCCTCCACTCTGCTTGAGCTGTAATCGGCAAATGAGAATGGAATATGAGGGGTGGAAGAATCAATATTTTATGAAAGAAGCATCCAACTTCAATACAACAGCACAACATTGTTAATTATCAGTGTTTCGATAACAATATATTATAAAAGTCTCAAAAAGAAATATCAATAAAGCACAGAGGAAGAAATAATAGTTCATAACTTCATATTATGTGAGGAAAATGATTGTTGAAATAAGCACCAGAATGCAAAAATCAACTGCCCATTCTCCACATAATTAATTTGGCAGAAAACACTTTCGGCACATAATGCACAAGTAAACAGCATAACACCGATACACACAATTCCTGCTTATGTCATTCTTGTTCAAGAACATTTTGAAAAGCAATGAAAGATTGCAAAAACCATAAAAAAAGAAAAAAAGGAAAAAAAAAAAATGGAGATCAGATGGTAGTGCATGTAAATATTTGCTCATCATGTATCAGAAGCATTCTATGGATTATTAATCATCATTTCTCCAACACAAACATAAAATTGATCAAGAATGTCAAGAAAAAGAATGCTCAAAATAGCAAATTTTATATAATACAGATTAGTAGAAATATGAGACCTCATTATGTGAGGAAAATGATTGTTGAAATAAGCATCAAATGCATAAACCAACTGCCCATTCTCCACTAATTTACTATAGCAGAAAACTCTTTCGGCATGAAATGCACAATAAACAGCATAACACCGATACACACAATTCCTGCAAAGTTCAAGTAAATTAAAATAACTAGCAACAAGTATGAAAACATGTAATAGACTATGCCACACTTTTTCCCCTATTTAGAGGTAAGCAGCAAACACAAATGATAAATAAATTTGGAGAGATCAGATGGTAGTGCATGTATATATTTTGTTCATCACTCATCAGTAACAATCTATGGATTATAAATCTTCATTTCTCCAAATAAAATGTACCAATACAAAATAATAAAATATTTTGTTTAGCAATGGCCGACAAAACATTTAAGAATTAGGAGTCAGATAAATCCCTAATAACCTGCACCATCTGTATGAAACAGATATTTAGATATAGTAGTAACTCATCTTCATTCTCCCTTGAACATAATGCAACAAGCATAAAATCAATGTGGATACAAAAATATAGGAACCATACCAAATATTTGTTCCCATGCATGTCCAATTGAAGACAAGCTTACCAGGAATTCATAGATTCTTTTGATAACTTGACTGAAAGAAAAGCATTACCGCAACAAACAGAAGTTTTAACCCTGAATTTTGCATCGATGCATTGACAATGAAATATAGTAATGACATTTCCTCGGAAAAATGCATCAATTCATAACATTTAGGTGAGTTTACTGACCATTCACAGGATAATTGCAGCAAAAAGAGCTGCATCAAGTGACTGGCTAATTAACCACCATGGTCTATATATCTTGTGAGTGGGATAAGGACCTACATTTATCTATTTTATATAAGGGTTCAACAAAGCATTCAATTGTAAAATACAATACTCCAATATGTTACTTTATTAAATTGTTCCTTCAACATAACATACATTGGTTACAATGATAAGAGATCCAATGCTAGTTGTTTGCTGAAGGTTTGTTTTCATTTAGTCATCATCCGACACAAGGTTGGCATTGATCTATCCTATTTGCTTTAAAGATGACATGATTACAAAATCACAAAAAATTACACTTTTACAGAAGCATGTAAACCTAATAAAGTAAAAGCAGTAAAATTACTGCCACTTTACGATGTTTTCTAATAAATTCATGCATAATTACTGCAAATTAACAGTGTTCATTCATAAAATCATGCATAACATATACCATTCAATTGTCAGTAATTGAAATATACCGTCATTTAAGCAAGCAGGGAACACATTAAATCGAGCTCCGCTGCTCATTTGATGAAGGGCATTTTCAATCTAGTCATCATCAGACACAGATCGGTGAAAAAGCACCAATCTGCTGTGTAGATGACATGCCATTACTGAACACATTATAGATCCAATAGCCTATTTTTTACAAAAAAAAATAAAAAAATGCAACAAACTGTACAAAATACATTTTTTTTTTTTTAAATACCAGCAATCAAATAGTCAGGCTAAATGGAACAAACCAGACCTCCTATCAGAATCAAACAGAATGAAGAACATTAGCCCTATCAGAGTAACTATGACAAAATTTGAAAAGCTTCATCTGGAAAATAATTTTCCATAGCCTTCAGTTAAGAATCATCACTTAGGGCACAGACCAGCTCACAAAGACCTCTAAATGTACTAAACCGTACTTAAGAGGTAACCATCCAGAGTTACAAAAGTTGTGAGAAATTAGCAACCTTGAAGATCCTTCTCGCCACTCCGCCAAAACCCTAGACGCCGCCAACAAGGGAGGAGGAGGAGGGTTTCCAGTCCAAACCCGAATGCGCAGTGAAGTTTTTATACTGTCACGGTATAACCTGGTTTAGGGGTTTAAGAAAGGCCCATCAGCTGCGTACAACAGGCCTTATTCGAATTCATTTCCTCTTCTCAAAAAAAAAAAATTCATTTCCCCTGCTGTACTGCATTGTGCAGTTCACAACGTAAGCCATGGATTGTCCCAAGATTCTCGTCAGAGCGGATCTCGAGATGATCCAACGGCTGTCGTTGTGAACTGTACAATGCAGTAAGGGGATGAGCACTCGCCTTATTCCAGCCCTATATATTGAATATGTATATTGGGCCTTTTCGGCCCAATTGTAAGTAACAAACTAATTTGGGCTTATCGAACTTTATTGGGCCGAGATTTGGATTTTATCCTGGTGATTTGTTGAAAGGGAAAACACAAAGCACCCCTTATCTTTTCCTAGCAAAATCTCTTGGCGCTAATAATTTCATTTCAGCTTTCTTTCTTTCTTTCTTTTTTCATTGCTTGAAACAAGCAGCCAAGGCCACTAATTTCTCTTGATTTTTTTTCTTCTTGTTTCTTGTATGCAATGTTGCTGATTCAGCTGGCCTCCTCCTCGCCGTCTCCGCCGCTTCCTTTGCGCAGAGGAGAGTTTCAGTGTCTGAGATTGATTTATGGCTTGGAAGCACCTCATGCTTCTCTTTGCTTCTATGCCAAAAGGAGGCCACTCACACTCTGTCAAGCTAAGAGGAAAGATGACACCAGCTTCACGGACCGTATTCTTGATTATATCGAAGGTACTGGTTGAGTTGAATCTCCGGTACTGCTCTGTGTAGGTACCTCACAAAATTGTATGCTTAAACAGAATCCTGTGGAAGTCAATTGTTTTGATATGAATAAACAACTGTCAATGATGAACTGTTTGTAACAAAGAAATACGGTTTTAACATTGCATATTTAGAAGAACCAGCTTTTGGTCTAGTGGATAAGGGCAACGCTATCCGTGTGGGAGGTCGTGGGTTCGAAACCTGGATGGGAGGTCTTTTATAGGGGATCGGATATTGTCCAAAGCCATTTGGACGGTCCAAAGGACACAGAGAGCCGTACGATCTAATTGTTGGTGATTGATCGACCGTGATTTGATCATGTAGGTGCTAAAAATAGTATGCTGGTTATATTTAGAATGACGAGGTCACACATTATCACCGTTGATAAACATATAAATTGAATCGAACGGTTTAACCATGCCTTTGGACGGAGACCGTCCAAATGGCTTTGGACCAAATTCTAGTCCCTTTTATAGACATTTAAATTTGAGTGGCTTGACCCTCATCTTTATCTCAAAAAAAAAAAAAAAAAAAAAACATTGCATATTTAGCTGAAATCCTTTTTATATTGAAATATTTAGCTGATCAGTTATGAATTGATCGGTTTTAAATTAAAATTGAAAGTATAGACTGATGCACAAAATTAATATGTTAAGGTGGACCCAAATTGAGAAGGTGGTATGGGGCACCAGATCTTCTACCAAAAGATGGAGGTGTTAAAGAAACTCAAGAAGATGACTCTTCAGGTACTGTTTGCATGCTAGTGAAATGTAAATAAAGTTTCATATACATTTTCCAATATTACTAAAATCGGTACCTTTTTTGGAATAATTTGGATCACAAAGATGTTGAGGAAACACGAGATGCCATCCTGGTGACTGATGGGGAGAGTGAAATTGGGCAGGTGTGTATTTTAATGATTCTTAATTCAAAAAAATATAAAACTCCTATAAAGAAGGTGATTGCAAAAAGAGAAATAAGGAAGGGCCTAACCAGAAAATTTCAAGCATGGAAAAGTAATATGATGAAGAATTATTAAGAACGAACTCTTTAGTATCTGTTAATATCTGGGTTTGGTATTAATACCTAGTGTGCCGGGTTTGCGGTACACAAAATCTGTAGCTTATAATGACAGTGGAAGGTAACCAGTATGTTCTGAAACTATGTAAGTATATAAAAATGAAGTGATTTGTTAGCAGAGCTAAGACTCTGCTATTGAGGTTATTAATACAAGTTGTTTCCTGAATGAAAAAAATAAATAGGAAATGATAACCACTGCATGCCCATCTCCCTTCAGTTCTCTAATCTGTCTAGAACTGGTAAATGTATTTTTCAGATGGTGATACTTTCATTGATAGTTAAACGTGCCAGAATTAAAGCACTAGTTAAGAACAAAAGAGCAGCTCTTGAAGCTTTTGGTACCTATGTTGAGGTAAGATTGGTATAAATTTGATCTATTTTATATATAAATTCGGGGGAGTTTATTAAACCTTCATATTTAGTAAACATATGCATCATTCTTTCTTTTGAGTTATCTTCTGTTTTTGTAGCCTGTGACTGGAGATGCAAATGAACAATCCTTTCTCAAGAAAGCTTTAAGAGGCGTACGGTCCATAATTTGCACAGAACATGTAGGTAACATAATTCTGCTTATAAGTACTATAAAACTTGATCATTTATTAATGATATATATCACCAGATAATGCTGAAATGGACCAGAAATTTTTTGGTCAAAATCACCAAAATTCTGCATAAATGACCACTTTTGATCTCTTGGGTTCGACGGATTATTGTGAATTTACTTAAGCAGCTTTAAACTTGTGATTCTGGCTATATATGAATCCATCATTTCCTAGTAAAAGAAAGTATATGTATGATTTTTAAATTCCATCACTTCTATTTTGGACCAAGACTTGACCATAAAATTGGTTGGTGTTGCAAGAAACCGGTCCCTTTATTTTTAGTGCTGCAGATGCAGTCCTTATGAGTTTTACAGTTAGCCCCTCGCATATTGTCTTTTACATGTTATTTGTTTTCGATCTTCTTTAACAACTGATAATTGTCGTTATCAATAGGATGGCTTCCTTTCTAAAGTAAAAGACTTGAGGGGTATAGAGCATATTGTTATGCTGTCACAGGTTTTCTTTTCTCGTTTTCTTTTTCCCTTAAAAATGCAGAAAATATTCAGATTGTACTTGCATTAAGCTTAAATGATTATTTTGCATAAATGCATGAGTGTTTATTTATGATGTTAAGGGTGCAGCTGGCGGTGTATAGAGGTAGCACTGGGCTTCAAGCTATGATAAATGGGAACTTGAAAAAAACTGCAGAGAGAGATGAACAGCTTGTCATTTCATCTGGAGTTCCTTATACAATCATACGCACAGGTTCTTTGCAGAATACACCTGGAGGTCAACAAGGTTTCAACTTTAAAGAGGTACGGTGTCATGAACATTGGTATTCTGCATTAGCCATGAACTTGATATTCGGTCCTTGCTGCAAATAACAAAAAGTAAGGCAATCCAAACTGTAAGTGTGCTGAGAATATAACTACATTTGAACACTTTGATTGCAACAATTTAATATTGGGTCCTTGCTGCTAGATGAGTAGAAAATGTGGCATATCTGTACAATTTTTAAAATTTTTTTATTTGAAGATGGGGGTATATCATGTAAGAAAATTTGCACTAGCCAAGTGTCATGTAAGAAATGGTGCTATTCCATTTTTATTAGGGGGTGGCAGAAAAAGGAAAGATAAGCAAAGAGGATGCTTCTTGGATCTGTGTGGAGGCACTAGGCACTGTACCACAGAAAGGACTTATTTTTGAGGTTATTCTGATGAATTGTTTTCCCTTCTTTATTTTAAGAAAATGATTAATTTTTATTGTAGATGCAAGAAGAAAGAAATTATATCATCAAAGTAGTCTAATTAGTTCATATGAATGTGATTTCAATTAGGTGGCTAATGGTGAAGAACGAGTTTCAGACTGGAAAGCATGGTTTGAGGAACAGCTCAAGATTGCTGAAAAACAGCAATGACATTTAAAATTTAAAGTGGCACTGATGAAGAATGCTTAGTCAAATGAAAGGAAAAACAAACATTCCATTGGTCAGAAGACCATTGTAAATATTCCCCTTTTCAAAAGATATGCCAAATGCCAGAATCCAGGTTCTTCTCTGCTTGATGAGATCAAAGTGATGAAACAGAGTTACCAGGAAATTTTAGTTTTCTTTGGTATGTATTTGATTTCCATTTTAAGTTTCCTACGACCATCTGAAGTCTTTAACGTAATGATTAAGAAAAGATTAAGACTTTTCAGATGTGTTTGAAAATTGAAACGCATTCCAGTTGAATTGTGTGCATAATATTTTTTAATGATATTGTGATCATAAATTATCCAATCGCTAGTGCGTTACCAATTTTATCAATAAAGCAAAAAATAATATTCAATATATATGGAACAAAAGAAAAAGACTAAAAAATTAAGAAAAATATAGCACCCTATATGGTCTGGTTTTTAAGGAAAAATAACCAGGAAAATTGTTATTCCCTAAAATACATGCCTATATTATGGCTCCTCATCTAAATTTTCGGGTCTGGTCCCAATTTTGATAACAGTTTCTATTAGACAAAAGAAAAATATCACATAGATTGGTCAAAACATAAACCAATACTTTATTTTACTTGATTCTTATATAGCGACACAAGCTTTGTACAAAAATTACATTTCCACGGCTTCCTTAAGAATTATTTCACTAATACATACAAAAATTGCACCACTTTCTTGAGTTTCTTGAATCTTGATGTCCCCTCTTTGTGAGGTATGCTTATTGATTTGTGCCCAGTATGAGTTGGCCGTCAAAGCTTTTTATCAGAATCTCTTGAGCAAGTAATAAGAACAGAACAAAATTTGTTGCAGTTATTAGAAATCAGAATGGTATATACAACTTAAGCTCGAATGTGTGATTGTTGTACGGCAAAGAGGGCACTCTGGCTTCTCATTGCACCATTCCATTATGCAATTCCTGTAAAATTATACCAAGTCAGCATACAAACTGAATTGAAATACACGAAGAAAATACAAAGCTTGGTTGAAATCTTTTTCTCAATATGTTACTCCCTGTTGTTAAATTGCTCAAGTTGCTCTTAATTAACACTAAGAGTGATCTCAGCTTATGAGATATAATTGTATTTCCAAACTATATCATCTAAGAGAGGCCCAATGAAAATCCCAATCATCATCATCTCAGTGATGGTGGAGAAGTACATGCTATCAATATGCATTAGCAGGTAGCTGCTATTGCAAAAAAAAGGCATTATGCATGTCTGGTTGGCCAGTGTCCTTCTAGCTAGGGTTAAAAAAGATTTATGTTACTTAAATAAGTGAAAGAACAGATGTGTACCAACAAAAGACATGCCCGCAGGAAGTGGCAGTAGGATATTGTCGAGCACTGAGGCATAGTGTGCATTTGCTCACAACGCTGTTACCATGACCCTGAAAATTTTAATATAAATAAACTGTTACTTTGTGCAGTCTTGCAAAATTATATGTGAAGTTCTGGACACACAACATTAGCAGCAAGAAAGTACCTCGGTGATTGAGCCTTTATCAAAGTTATAATCACTTGCAAGATTTCCATCTTCATTTAGAATTGGCACACCCCGTGCTGTTTTCAATTAGACAAAGTGGCGCAGACAGTTTAAAAAATTTGTAGGGATCAATTACAAGTTCACAACAGTTATTGTATCGCTAGTCCATGGTAACTGTAAGTTCAGCGCATTGACATGGCATACTACCAATCAAATCAATATCCACCAGTACAGATATAGTTGGTTATCAAGTATTATATGCATCTGGTAAGGCATCCAGATACCATAGTACATTTTGAGATGTGATTTTTTTGGTCTAATTCTAGAAAGGTCAAAACCAACACAAATAGCTTCTCATTGACAAACGCTAGCCTGTACAACTGTCCATTAAAGTAATGACAGAATCTTAAATTAACAGAAATTTACAAATTTGGCTTAGCACTGCAATTGCACAGTTAGACCTGTCAGGTACACTACTAATATGCAACAATCAAATGTATGCACAATATAACATTGCAGTTATATTACTAGTAGAGAACACTAGAGCGAGACAGAGGGGGTTTTGATTTAAATTTAGACCTCTTGAGTTAGACCGGTTTGTATGTGAAGATTGATTAATTGAACTAGCAATGGATGAAAGATTGGTCCTACGAAGTCCTTCAGCCCCAAGGATACACAACTGAATCAACAGAAATATACCCAATAATTGGTACCTACAAAACGTATAACAAGGACAAAAATTAATTTTACTTCGCAATTAAATTTAAATTACAACCGTTTGAATGCCATTATGAAAAGTTAACAGACTTACCTGGGTCTTTGATTTAGTGGCTTCCCGATAAACACATAACGTATGCCAGATGCACGTTTTGATAAGTGATAGTATAAACCTGAAATATATGAAACTTATGATGTCATCAACCAAGATAATGTCCAGTCATGATTGCAATATAACCTTTCAAATACAATAATTTTTAACCTTCAAAGTAAAAAAACATGAGGTTGGTGCGAACTGCCAACTGCAAAACCTCTCTAGCAAATGGTAACAACTGCGAAGAACAGAAAATTGTGTCAGTTTTGCTTACTTTGAAGTAAATAATACATAACTAATCCTTAATCTATTCAATCCAATGCTTAAATATATGATTTTGAGCACAGAGATATCCATCTTCAGGAATCAATCATTTAAAAAAGCTCTGTTTGACAGAAACTACATTTCTCGCTTTACATAATTACATTGTAAAAAATCAAAGAATATATACAAATATTTAACAGTAAAATGTAACTGATCAAGAAACACAACAAATCAGCTTTAGTAATATATTTATATTGAAACACAATGAACCAAAGATGGATTATAACAATAAATGAAACATAAAGGCGCTTCAAAATTCTGGTGAATTCACAAGAAACATTTTTTATAAATCCTATTGTGAACTACTATTAAGAGAATAAGGAAAGAATAATGGAATCTCAAGGGTTACCGAGGGCCATTTTCTAAGAAGTGACAACCATGAGGCATGAATTCTCCCTCGCAGCCTTGAGAAAGCTGTTGAATTATTAGCTTCTTGTGAAGATGATTGACTAGCTAATGCAAATCCTGCATGGCTTCCCTGTGTCAAATCGCCCCCAGAATATTGTAGATCCTCATACTGATCATCATTCAGTGCAATACCTCGAGAAACCATCCTAGAGCTGTTCATTGTCTTATATTTTAGGCCATGATCACCAGATGTTAAGAATTAGTAAGATAAGCTTCAACAAATACACTACCTGATTCTTTCAGCCAGGTACGGGATGGCAGTCTGGTACATGATGAAAAGGACACGCCTGGCAGGAGTAGGCGGTAGCCCATTTGTACTTGCTACCTAGTACACAAAACTCACAGTGAAATTCCGTTCATATATCTACTAAAGCTGCAGATTGCAGTCGTGTAACAGCAGATATCTGCAGATACGGCTATAACAAGCTGTACAAAACTAAAATCTTGATGCGCCAGCATCATCAGACTACAATGGAACAGAGAGAGAAAGAAACCTGGATTATGTCACAATATTCCTCCCCTAATGTTTGCTGACCAGAACCAGTTGTTAGGAGATAGTAAAAGGTCTGACCAAGCAGCTTTATCTGTATACATAATCACCAAAAGCATTCAGTAAATCAATAACCAGTAAGTACCAGTTGGTGCTAATGCCCATACAATCTAACCTTAAGAAAACACATTTTCAAAATTACTGTTTACAATTCCCTTTTACATGAAAGAAACCATTAAAAGGAGATATGTATATAGAGAAAAAGAGAACTTGCCTCATTTTGGTACGTAACTGTAATCCTGGTACCTGGAACCGAAAAAAGTGAAACAATCCATGGTCAACATCAATTGCTCCCAAAGTAGAATTAAATGGTAAGGTACAAGAATGGCATCCACATAAGCAGTAAATGAGCTACAAATTCTATAATTCTAATAAAACTACATCAAAACAAATTAACAATAAACTGGCATTTTTCACAGGTAATTCATATTCCAGCTGCATTTATCAGTGAATCCTAACTTCTAACAATCAAGGGAGAGAGTTATACGGAAGCCATGAATAACTGAGACACGAACCGAAGAGGTGGCGGAACGCGTCGCGGCACGCCTCCTGCACGTGAGCGGCGTAGCTCTCGTCCTTCTCCGCCGCGCGCATCATCTCCGGCTGCGCCGCGGCCGGGAACCGTCTCTGCGGCCGCGAGCTCGGGCCCGCCTCGCCGGAACCAGCTCCGCGGTGGCTCGACGACTCGCTTCCCATGGCTGCCGACCTCCGACAACTTCTTTTCGTTCTTCTCGTCGAGGGTTTGGAGCTGAGAAGAGAAGACGTGATAAGAAGAAGAAGAAAGGAGGTGCTTCGGTAGTTCGGTTGAAGCTTGCCTTGGCTTGAGTCCGTATCCGCTGCGATCCAATTGGATCTCAAGACCCTGAGATCCTGATCCGACGCTTTTGATCTTTAGAGAGGGTTTTTCTGAATTAATCTCTACCGTTGATGTAGGATCTCAGGGCCCTGTGATCCGATTTGGATCGCAGCTGATTTCAGCGCGCCTTGGCTTTGCTCCGAGTCCGACTACAATTGCTTTTACTGCTACATCATCACCCTCAGTCGGTCAGTCCTCAGAATTACTTGCTTGCACACCCACAAATAACAATTTTACCACTAATAGCTATCTAAAATTAAAAAAAAAATAATTTAGTGTTTTTGAATTGATGTGTTTTGTTAAAAAGTATTTGTAACTATTATTTTAAAAAATATTATAAACTTTTCATAAAATTGCAAATATATAATTTAAATGGAGATTAACTTGTCCAACAAAAATGAAAAAGGAGTGTCCAAGTGATACGGGGGGTGCCCAAAGCACCACCACCACTTTTTTAAGTATAGGGATAACTGCATTCGTTTTAAATGAATTAATATTTACATTAGTAATCAATTATCTTTATGTAGTATGACAATGATAAATATTTTATATAGTATGAAAAGTATAATGTGCAAAACAATTGGTATAATATACTATTAATGTGAATAACAACTTATATAATATGAAGTGGAGGGATTCATTGGGAATTCTTATTTGACAGTGTTGATAATGATACTTTTAAAAATTTTGAAAAAATTCATAAAAAAAGAATCTTAAAAATGGGGAAAAAATTATGTATGTATTATTTAATTTGTAAATTGATAGTATTTTAAATTTTAATCAATTTGAATGTGATGGTTTATCAAAATTTTATATATTTTTAACGGTTATAATTTAAAAGATCTTTATCAAACGTTACTTAAATTGAATATAATCATAAACATAATTACCTATAAGCTAAACAATTCTCCCACTTAATTCTTTTTGCATTTTAAGAACTTTTAAAGTTTTTTTTTTTTTTTTCAAAATTTTCAAAAGTTTCATTGCTAATATTGTCAAGATAAGCATTGTCAACGGATCCCTCTTCCTTCTATGTACGGATAAACAATGTTCGTTTGTAAGTGAATTAATATTCACATTAGTGCAATTAATTTGTGTATTATGAAAAGTATAATGTACAAAATAATGAGCACAATATTGTTATTAATATGAATAACAACTCATATAATATAAGAGTGGGAATCCGGTGATAACTAAATTTGATGACAACTACGACAATGGATCTCAAATAAACATAAATAAAATAGAGAACTTTATACAAACATGTATTGAAGCTCATAGATCAATTGTGTTTGAAATTTTGACCAATTTAGAAGTTGTTTGATACTATATCAGAATTCATAATATTTTTGAATCGTTGAAAATCTTAATAATTTTTGGTGAATTTCTACATAGTATCAAACGACTTTTAAATTGGTCGAAATTTGAAACACAATCGATCTATGGGCTTTACAACATGTTTGTACAAAATTTTCTATATCACAGATTTTATTTATATTTACTTAAAATATGTTGTCCGGTTGTTATTAAATTTAGTTTTCACTGCATCAGTACCCATAATATGAATAGTAATATCATATGGCTTTGTGCTTTGAGTCTGATCCGTTAAATTTGCATTATTCGACTCGTAAGACACTTGTACACACCTCATGATTAGTCGTATGGTGTTATTCCGAAAGGCATATAACAAGACAAAATCCAAACAAAAAGGTGTATTATGATCAATTCAAAGTACTTGTTCAAAATAAGAATTTGAAGATATCAGAAACAAGACGAGCCACAGAGACGGCTTCAAATTTGAGACTCAAATAGAGAGATTCACATCTGCTCCCATTATAGAAATTGAGCTAGTTTCTTAACACTCAAGAACAATACAAGCCACTAGAATGACATAAAAATATGAAAACCTGAATAAAAAAATGTGTTGATTTTAAGAACAGAATACTTGCTTTGTAACATTATAGACATGTTGGCACGTACCGGGAGTCCGGGAGAGACTAATTATACAGTTTGGTTGAGCATCAACAAACATTTTGGCACACTGCAATTATATAATCTCACTGCAGTTTTCACCCTTAGATATAAACCAAGGAATTAATTGCATAAAACTTTCAAAAGATCAAACACAGAAAATTATGAACTGGACTCAAGGTTGCAGAAGTTCACAAATCTTCCATTGGTTGAATCAAGACATAGGCATACAATTGGGGATTAAACAATAGGCATTTCCATGACCAGATTTAGTACCTGAAACTTTTCTGAACCAAATGGATAATTCAAGGGAGTTCAGATTGTGTTATGCATAGGTAAACATAATCATGCTGATTAAGAAATCGGCAAACATCTGTTCTGAGTGACTTATTCAGATTTAAAGTAAAAATATAAACCTAATAATGGTGATAATTTTGTATGCACTGTGCAATACAATATCTATTTTAGGATTTTTCTATTCTTTGAAGGCTTAACTGAGACTAGCTTGCTTAAATAAGGTTTACCTGGGAAAATATTTCCCTTCTCAATATACTCCAAACAAAACTATTACCAACTTTGAACACTATTCAAAAGAATTAAACCTTATCCTAGTTCAAAAACGAGATCAGATTTACCTCTAGGTGCATCTCTTGTCTGTCTGATTCGCAGCAGTCACTGGATTTAGAGAAGCCGAAAATATCCAACAAACCAAAAATATCTGAGTCCAGATATGATCAGCTGATCGCATCCAGTTGCGACTTCGGATCTCTACCGCAATCCACACTACTTGCATCTCTAACGGTACATTTCCGAAATGAGTTCAAAATTACATACATGCTACACTATGTTTACAAAAAAAGGCAGCAAATAACCAATTCTTTCCTTCTTTTTTTGTTCTGAGAATGAATTCTTTTGATTCAACAGCAGCCAGCATTTCCACTGTTTATATTACTCTTTTCTCTCCAATGTTAATCCCTAACATGTCAATTCACCAAGTTACAAAAAAGTAAACACAGATAAACACATTTTTTCTCTTTGCCAAAACATAACTGAATACACCTCATATATATATCTACCTCTTTGTTCTTCTCCTCTCATATATATGTCAACAATACCTAATCTCTGACCCGTTTCTTACTGGTACCGATCGAATCAGCCTCGGCTGAAGGGGAAGAAGAGGAGGCCTGAACCGACCTGGCGAATGCCGCTGAGAGATCCGCATACAACTCGACAACACGTCGGATGTTGCTATTCAGCTCCCGGATCAAACCGACATTGCGGTTCAGATTATCCGGCAGCTTCGACTCGTGGTTCTTATTGATCTCATTGATCAGAAGCCGGTTCTGATCCAAGATGTTCTGCACCTGCACAAAGCTCTTCTGGAAGGCCTGCACAACCTTGCCGTCCATCTGGGCCCCACTGCCCAGGCCTGAGTAGGTGTCACCATCCATCTAATTCCAGATTTTGGCAGCTGTTTCAGACCTGAGGAAAGGGAGGAGGAACAATTGGGATCTTTAGTCAACTTTGTGAAGGGAGTTTGCTTTCTTTTGTTCAGAATTCAGGTCTAAAATGTTTGAACAAAAAGAAAGGAAAAACTAAATTGGGACTGACAAAAGAATTGGAACAAAATTATTATTAATATAATTTATTGTGGTTTGTTGATTATATAATATTATTATTTTCAGGAACCAAAGTGTCAAATCTTCCTTTTGATGGGGGAATAAATTGGAACTCGAGAAAAAGGGAGCAAACGCAAACTAACCAAAAGAAATCAGTGCAGAGAAAAGAAAAAAAACCGAGAATTGTCTGGCCAGAAAACGAAGCCAAAAAGATCGAGGCTTTGCCATGAATGATTCATCAAAAAAGATTGATTGGAAAACTCAAGTATGCTTGGTTGGAAGTGCAGCTTTGGTACTATACTGACTAAAGTTCTCAATTACCCAGAAAGGTTCAGAGAGGAATAAATCCCAGTTCAAGAACCTCTTTTTACAATTTCCTTCTCTACTACACGTACCTTGAAAATCTCCAGCATTTCTCGGGAGGCGATCGGATGGAATTGGGGGAGGGAGGGAGGGAGGGAGACAGAGAAGGGGGCAAAAGGGATAGAGGCAGGCAGATCCTTGGCCAAAGCCAATGGAAAAGTACAAAAACTCGCCTGGTACTATTACACAAGTGTTACAGAGAAAGCGAGAGAGAGAGAAAGAGAGGGAGAGTATTTCGTCTTTTCTGGGTTGGGATATGTTTCAAGTTTCCTTTTCTCACACGATATGTTTCATACTTCCAATTCCTTCTTCATTATTTCACAGGCACATATGTGAAATGAGAGAGCTCATCCCCTGACTTACTGCATTTGTGCAATTCACAACGTCATCCGTTGGATCGTCTAAAGATCCGCGTGGCACAAATCTCAAGAAAATCCAACGGTTGACTTCGTGAGCTGCATAATACAGTACAGCAGGGGATATGAATTCGTGAAATGATGTATCTATCTAACATTGACTATGTTCTGCTGTTCCGTATTTTAGTATTAAAATATGGTTGTCATTTGGCCAAGACGCCGAGTCTATGTGTGGCAGAACAGGATGGCAGGCAGGCAGGCAGGCTATGTGAGTATGGAATTCATATCCCCTACTGTACTGAATTGTGCAGTTCACAAGGTCAGCCGTTGGATTGTCTCGAGATTCGTGCTAGAGCGGATCTCGATATGATCCAACGGCTGCCGTTGTGAACTGCACAATGCAGTAGGTCAGGGGCTTGAACACTCCTGAGTATGTGACATTAATTGTTGGAAAAGTGGTGTTTGATGATTCTGTGTATGTTAATTTTGTTATGCCACAATGAGCAATCATTGAAGAGATTTTGTGGGTTAAGATATTAGTATTATTAGGTTACGATTGGATAATGAGCGCTGTAACACGCTTTTGACATTCTAAATGCTTTCGTATATTTCTCGGTCAAATTAATCTTTTCATGTTTTATTATGAATTTATGATTTTTTCGGCTGCTTCTTGGTGGGCCAAGGAGATATCTTTTCTATGGTTGAGAACTTGAGATTAGCTTCCAATTAATAAGTATCTTTTTTTAGGACGTGACAGAAAAAAAAAAAAAGTAAATTTCCATTTAATCAAGTAGATTTCTCTTACATGAAGTAAACATTATTCTTATAAAATATTACTCCCGAGCTTAAATCGGATCAAGCTTTATTTATTTTAGAGAAAAATCCGGTTTTAATCTATGAACTATTGCATTTGGTTTAAATTGGTTCTTAAACTATTTTTTTGTTCAAATTGGTCCATGAACTATTGCGTTTGGTTCAAATTGGTCATTGAACTATTTTTTGGTTCAATATAGTCCCTGAACTATATGATTTGTTTCATATTGCTCCCTACTTTTCTTCCATTTACGCTAATCAATATAGTTTAGAAACTTATTTTGGGGTCAATTAGTATAAATAAATGTATTTGGGAGGGACTATATGAACCAAACTTGTAAGTTTAAGAATCACTTTGAACCAAAATATAGTTGAAGGACCAATTTGAACCAAACACAATAGTTTAGGGACCAATTTGAACAGAAAAAATAGTCTAGGGATCAATTTGAACTAAATGTAATAGTTAAGGAACCAAAAACAGACTTTCCTCTTTATTTTATGAGCCGAGCTAAATGTACACAACAAAAATTGTCTATATATGTATGTGTTAGTGTACCACATTTTACATATGAAGACCTTGATACAAGGATAATACAATATGGTATGGACCTTCAAATTAAGGCGGATATTCATTCACTGGAACAAGAATCTTATATGTGTAGGTATGAAAACATGATGTACTGGCCATACACCTATACGTATAAATATAAAAAATAGATTGAGACGGACGGATATTTACCGTAACATCTAAGATGCAATATATTTGACTATTCACTGGGTGGATCCAATTTTAGAGTTAAAATAGTATAGTAAGCTAGGTGGAATTTAAAGTTTAGACTGAAATCTTAGAAAGGATGTTTATATTTCCTCTTATTTTTATTACTTTGTATATATTTGTATAATATATATGGGTCGACCGGTCAAGTTTTCCATCCAAAATATACGTATAAATATGTGAATTTTCTAACCTCGATTTTCCAAACATATAACATTGATTTAGTCAGTCGACCAAAACTAATTCTCAAGTTTAAGTATTTTTGTATATCTATTTAATACTCGGTATATCAAATAAAAAATTAAGACGTAAAATTCATAATTTAAATATTGTTGGTTATAAAGATTTTGGATTCATTTCGTATTATTTAATTCAAGCAATGTGGGTGCTATCTCAAATCTCAAAGTTACCTAACTATTTAAAGAACAGTTGTAACTCGGGCTTCGTCCTGAAATATACAAATCAAATAAGTAATAAAACCTACAAATTTAAAAAATATATTTTAAAAATTGAACAAAAATTTAATTTTTTGATGTGAATAATAATAATAATAATAATAATAATAATAATAATAATAATAATAAAGTAATAATTTGTAAATAATAACATATAAACGTTGGATCGTTTTAAAAGTTAAATTTAGTCTTACACATATGACATATCACATTCATTTTAATTATTAAATGGGGAGAGAGAATACTTATAAACCATTAAATCAAATTAGATGAAGATATTTAAACAAAATCAATAGTTAATACTATTGATGATATGGTATAGTTGAAATGCTCGGAGAACTACCCTCTTTCTAGAGTATAGATTAAGATTGCGCAATATATATGTGAATTAATGACGTCGTTCCTTGTACATAATGATTGTGATCATTGTAATTGTCCGCAAGTATATGAAGATATTTTCGTCAAAAATGACGTCTTTATTCCATCCCACCATTTGATCTCAATTAAACAGAAGACTGAATAAGTCAACTTGTGAATTTATAAAAGAAACTTTTATCATAAATCCTATTCATCCGTTTTGGATCCAATGATCCACATTAAAGCTACATTTTCTTGGTAAAAAAATTATAAAATTATAAATCTTGATTGTTCCCTGAATCGTTCTATCAATTTTTTTTTCTTTTGTAAAAAAAAATTATCTGTCAGCCTTCTTTTTTTTTCCTTTTATTTTTTGCCAAGGCATGAATATATGAATTTATCCTTACTATATATTAAAGCATAATGGAAAAAATGACATGAAAAGGCTATCTTCCCCAAATAAAGAAACCTGAGTTGTTGATCATTTTCTTGGATGGATCAGAACTGTTGATTTATGTTAATGCCCGTTGATGTTAATGTCTCAGCTCATGAAAATTTAAAGCTCATATCAATTTACTCAATATAAGACCCATTACATATTATCTTATTATAAGAAATAACAATTTCAGCTTAAAGTAATGCGTTGGCTCTTTACTAGTTGTTAGCTAAAAGAAGTCTGAAACTTAGCTTGATGTTTACACTGGAACCACACGCATGCGGCTGATAATTGACAATTGATTGAACTTAAAATTAAGTGCTGCCGCTGCACGGAATGAAGCACCGTACAACTCTAAGCAAAGCATGCCCCATTTGCATTCACTACGGACACTTAATTATGAAGAAAAGGACATAAATAAATTTAAAGATTATTTTTGTCCTCTTAACTTTTCCCCTTAATTATCTATCCCGCTAATTAATTTGCTTAATATTTTTTTATTTTCTCACGTACTTTCTCAAATTTTGAGTGATCTTTTTTTTTTTTTTACTATTTCTCCTTCCATCATGCATGTATGAGTTTTTTTTTTTTTTTTTGCATAAATTAAGGATATGCATTTTGACCGGCAAAGTATTTGTTATGTGTTAAAATAATTTTTTAACTAAAAATGTATTGGGAGAACGATGGATAAGAAATATTTTTAAGGGGGACAATTATCAAAACCTTTAAATTTAAGCCGGTTAAAATGTACACAAGGAAATGGACATATACAAGGCAGTTAGAAAGAAGGCTGACATTGGAGCCCACGAGAGCTGGCTCAAAAAGTTGTGCACTGTGAGAGTCTTGAGAAAATACAGTTCGTCAATCCATACACAAATAATTGCAGCTTTTTTAGTTTGCCATTTGTTTCCGGTGCGTTCTAGAACCGTCGTTGTTTATGCTATAAAATGTTTTTACACCGATATTTTAAGATTGAAAAAAATTTTAACCATTGGAATTTACATTCTTTTTTTTTGTGCTTATTCTTCATTCTTTGTTAAATATCTACTAAGTTTACTAAAATTTTTAGCAATTTCACAAAGTGAATTCTTTCTATAGATCAGAAAAAATATTGATAATATCACATTATTTCGTGATAGCCCAACAATTTTACTGCGGGATTACCGTTAGAAAAGAAAAGAAGACGAAGAAGAGGAGGATAGCACAACCATTGACGTGCATTTTTTGTTTTACGATTGAGAATTGACAATCCTATTTTGTTCACCTTTTATGGAGTACAAGCTTGTTTTGTCTTCCCGACCATCAAAATTATGAAGCTCTCGGGCTTAAATGGAATGGGCTGCTTAATTGGGCCTACACGGTCCACTATATTTTGCCAAGGTAAACAGATTCCAAAAGGATCTGTTTTTTTTCTTTTTCTTTTTTTCTTTTTGACAATAAAAAGGATCTGTTTTGGACTTTTGACTTTTGAAATTTTGGGCAAGTGGCAACACTTGTATTATTGGATCAATAGTCTTAGAATCTGAACTGCATATATGTGGATAACTTATCCAATCAATACTTTAATCTTGAATTTATTGTTATAAATCCATTTTCATGAAAGCTTTCACGATTTCATGATAAATATTCAAATAATCATGCAAATTGTTTATGAAAATTGGGAACATTTTCTGTCCATAATTTTGTCAATTAGGCATTGATCCTGATCTTAATGCTTAATTAAGAAATATTTAATAATTTTTCATGATGCACATTGTTTATAAAAATTGGGAACATTTTCGGTCCATAATTTTGTCAATTAGGCATTAATCCTGGTTTTAATGCTTAATTAATTAAGACAATATTAATATATTTTCATGAGTCTAAAAGAAAGCCGAGTTGACAATTTTATGTTGAACATATATAAACCACCCAATTAAATATTAAATATCCGAATTAAAGTTCAACTGTCAAGTTGCCAACTGTAAAGCACCATTTTTATTTTCAAGCAGTTAGTATTCTAGAAATTCTAACTCACAAAAGTAAAAACATTGAATATTAATAATTCTCCACAATTTTTTTTTATTTGAGAAAGAATAGTTCCCCACAATTAAATCACGTTTCATTTTCGTAGAAAAGCATTCCTTTTCATCATCCATTTATTTTCTGCACAAGTGCATCATGCATGCATACTTCATGTGCACATCACAATTCACTAGAACTACTTGACTTTTCAGAAAAAAAAAAAAGATCCAAAACCAAAAGTAAACGTGGATGCGCGTCAAGTGGTAAAAATAAGAAATGTTCTTTTTTTGTCACTTCAATTGTTTCGTCTTGAGGAACGAGCGTTCATATTGCAACTTGAATTTTAAAGAGAACTTGTCAAAAAAGAAAAAATCTGAACTAAATAAAGAGGATATATATGTAGGGCTTTAAACTAATCGAATCAAATCGAATTTGATCTAAATCGGATTTGAACCAAATCGAGTTAGAGCTAAACCGAATCGAACTAGCTTGAACTCGAATTAAGCTCCAAGCCCATTTGAGCTCAATCATTGTAACTTTATATTTATTTTTGATATAACCATAGGTAATTAAAGTTAAAATAAGTATATTATTTTGTCCTTGTTTGATAATATAAATTAATTATCTCAATTTTTACTAATTTTATAATAAGTTATGGTTAAAAAACTTTATTTTTTATTAATTCAACAATAAAATAAGTATATTTTGTTAATTAAATAATAAAATAGGTATATTAAAATGCTTTTGATAAAATAGTTCAAAATATGTCAAAATTACTATATATCGAGCTATTACGAATCAAGTCCGAATCGAATCAAGAAAAAATAGAGCCGAGCTAAATCGAACCCAAACTGACAAAAAATCGAATCGAGCTAAATCGATCTCGAGCTTAGACCGTATCTAACTCGAGCGAATTATTAAGTTTGACAATATTAACAATGCAATTTCAAATAAAGTTAACAACAATAAAAATAACAAAAAGTTTTTAAATGATTTCATTGAAGTTATATATCGATCATACTTAAACTTCATGCAATTTAAGTGTTGTTGGACATCAAAACCACTAAAAATTTATGAGGAGATAGAATTTCAATGCCTTTATTTTTTGTTTCTCCATCATATATCTATTTTTTAAATTTCAAATAGCTCAAATTTTAAACTAATTTATAAGACAGAATCATTAGATTTAATTATATCATTTTATTTATGCATACCTAAGAAATTTATAAAACAGAATCATTAGATTTAATCGATCCGACGGCTGAAGTTTTTTATGGGAGTTTTTAAAAGAATCAATCGTCCAAGATGAATCTAAGGATCCTGAGATCGGTTTTAAATCGCACCTGATTTCAGTGCGAAACATTGGAACCCTCGTCAAAATTTGTACAACTCGCAATGGTCTTTATTTAACTATTTTAATGGAGTCACAAATGATATAAACATAAAATGTATAAAATCAAAACATTTTCAACGTGTAATGTATATATAATATCCTTACTATATATAAAAGTATATTAGAAAAAATGACATGAAAGGCTATCTTTCTCAAATAAGAAACCTGAGCCGTTGATCATTTTCTTGGATAGATCAGAACTGTTGATTTACATTAATGCCCGTTGACAGTAATGTCTCAGCTCATTAAAATTTAAGGTCCATATCAATTTCCTCAATATAAGGCCCATTACATATTATCTTAAAAAAAATTATAAGAAATCACAATTTCAGCCCAAAGCAATGCGCTAACTCTTTACTAAGTATACTTAAACATATTTTCTAGAAAAAATTAAAATTATCAAGCTTTTTGTAATTTCTTATTGTAAAAAATTGCCACGTGATCCCTTCGCTTTCTAATATGTCAGTCAAACCGTGAATTGGTGAATTAATCTGCTATATATATATATTGAAACGAACTATTTGGAAAAAGAAAAAAAAAATAAAAAATACATATATTTTGACAATCTATAAGAAAAAAGTTAATGAGAAACATATTAACTAACGTAGGGTACTTGTTAATGTACAGATCGACTATATATATCTTGGACATAGTCCAATTATATATGTAATAAATAAAAGAAGAGAAGTTAGGGATAGAAGAAAAAATCCTCTCTTTTTTAATTTGGACCAAATTAAGCTAGTCAATATTTTATATCATCGAAACTAACTTCAAAAAACAGACTTTGTCAAATCGTCAGGATGAAATTAAACTAATGTTAAGACAGAGTCCAACATGCACTGAATAATTAACTAATTAATTAGTACAATAAGTTCAGTGATATATATATGGAACGAGGAAAATTTCCACTCTCTTAATTTGGTTCAAGTGAATTAATTAACTATTAGGTTATTTTACTTACAAAAATAATCAATGCTTACTTGCAATTGTTTTTCTCTCTTTTTAGTTTGAAAAACATGTAGAGTCCATCCCTATAAACTAGGTCACCTATCCACCTCTCTCACAGTTCTAATACACCACGTGCACCATGTACTTACTATAGTAGCATAAATGTTCACTAGAAACTGTAGTGTATCTGTTCACTGGAAAACGATATCTTGATCGGAAAGATATAAATGTTTAATAAAAAATGATATTTATTCATTAAAAATACGTAGACCGGTAAATAAGTAAAAAAAGTGGACGCTAGCTCTTACTCTTACTCTTTTGTTTTTCCAGAATAAAAGTATAAAACAAGTTGCCTTAGTCTTACGTTTGCACGGATTATATATTCAGATTTTCTGTGACCTAAAGTGATACACGTTTCTTAATAAGCTCCAATGTTCAAATTGTGGATCATACGTGCATAGCGTACGTATAATACCCTTATATACACTTCATTAATTTGTTGATATCTTCTTATAAAAAATGTATAAACTTTAGTTGCTTGTACCGAGTCACATAAAAAACCCAGAAGAAGAAGCCATCTTTAATTTCTAGATGTCACGTACGTAATATTAAATCAATTAATTTGCTACTCGAAGAAAATATCAAATGAATGAATTTGATGAAGTCAATCGATGACTTGTACATACATTGTTTTCTTTGTAGTCAATTTGTCTCATCTGCCTTAATTATGCTCATACACGATTATGACAGTATTAACCTGTTCACATAAAGTCACCCAATTACTGCAAGTCGTGTGATGCTTCAGTATGAACCATATATATTTATGCTTTTTCTTAAAGAACAGTTACTGTTTCCACATCGAGATGATGAGGCATGCAATTGAATTGTCTGCTGATCATTGTGTAATTAATACAAGTATTAATTAATGCATGACCACTGTTTTGTATGGCTTCCAAAAAATGTATATCCTTACTTCTGGTAGAAGCATATTGGATTGGATTTTTTGACATGAAAGTTCTATCTTCCCCAAAGAATAAATCTCAGCCGTTGATTTTTTAATTAGATTGATCACCACCCATTGCCGTACTTTAATGTCTCAACCCATAATTAAAACTTAAGGTTTATAACAATTTTTTTCAATTGAATATCTATTACATGTTATCTTAAGAATTTATTATAAGAAATAACAATTTCAGTCCAAAACAAGGCGCTTTATACTAATAAGATAATTAGCGAATTTGTCATCTGACGTCAACGTCTGGAAAAAGCAATCATATAATATAACATACATCCAGGTTTCTATGTATATTATTCATAATTCGACCGGCCATATATAAGAAAACCATATAATTAACAAATGAGAAAGTCATATCACAAATGGAATAATATATTAATTTCTTAATTGTCACTCCAAATTTGAGCTGCCATGTGTGTTTGGATGATACAAAAATTAGTACATGAGTAGTGTTTTTTTGGGAATAGTACTAGATTAGTACTAACTTTGTACTATTCGGGTTAGTAAAAATGGTGTTTGGATTGCACTAACCTGAGTGTATACGTAGTATAATAATAGTGCTAACTTAGTACTTTTTTATTAATATATCTACTCATACTAATGAGCAATTTCACTAAACTAATATTTCTATGGATTAGTTGAGTAGCACTACTCAGGACTAATCAATATTTCTATTCTGTGTTTGGATGACACTAGTATTGAGAGTAGCAAGCTACTCTTAGGCTAGTACTAATATTGGATAATCCAAACACACCAATATATATATAGAGAAGGAATCTAATAACCACAAAATTTGGTACCCTTAATAACCACATTATTATTTATACATAAATTAATAAATCTAAACCGTTAGATATATTCTAAATCATCTCAATAACATATATATATAAAATGATGAAATTTTAATATTGTTTCGATTGCCATCAAGAAAGAAGAAAAAAATCATAAAATTTGAACCGTTGATTTTTGTTAATGCTTATTTCACATGTAAATAAAATCAAAATGATATAATTTTTTTTTATTATACATAAAATTTGATATAAACAAAACATTCCATCAATTAAAATTTTGTTATTTAACCATTAAATATGTATTTATTTGAGATTTAATTTTGTGGTTATGATGGGGTACCAAAAGTTGTGGTTATTTGATCCCTTCTCATATATATATATATGTAGCAAGCTACTCAAACTAGTACAATGGTTATATCAACAATCATGATAATGAGATTTTTAATAAACTTGAAACAATCCTTAAAATACTTTGAAACACCAATTTAGTGTCCAAATTATCAATATATATAACCGTTGTATACAGTGACGAAGCTAGAGAGAATTTGTTGGGGGTGCAAAAAATAATCAAGTTAACAAGATCAACTAATAAAAAAAATATTAGTTACATTAAAATTACATGTAAATTAGACAAAAAAAATTACTGACCTGAGTTTCTGTAACAATTTTTTTATGATAATAAAAGAAATATTTTTCACCCATCTCTAATTAATTTTGTTTTGCTCATAAAAATATTTGCTGCTTTTTTATTCTTAATTAATATGGTTATGTTGCGATTTTCATGGCATTTAATTCTTTATTAGTGGGATGTACTAATACCTTTTTGGAATTTACACCATAACAAAGTATCTTTTAACAATAATATTAACCTTATTAATGGAAAGTAAAATTAACCCATTTTTATTGTTTGTAATTAAGAAGATGGAAACAAATCATCAAATTCATGGAGGGGCAAAAATTGTTGCCATGAGCAATACTTATATGCTATGTAGCACGGACTCTACTAGGAATGAGCCGTGTCGGAGTCTGACACGTGTCTGACACTGACACGTGTCCGACACGCTCCGACAAGCGTGTGATACGGTCAAACTTGACACGTGACACGGTCAAATACTAGGACACGCGAAGGACACCTCTGACGCTGGGAGTGTGTAATTTGGAGACTTTTCATATATTTTGGTAACATCTAACATTATAATTATAATAGATATAGGTGAGTGCTACCTTCTATGCATAAGGTAATGTTGGATCTAAGCTTGGAATAGAAAGCTGCAAATTTCTAAGAATGATATATTAATATTGGAATCCAAGCAAATATTATGGCATGATACAATCTTGAACTAAACTCTCTTCCCTCTCTTCTTTCAACCAATGCACTATATATATGAATATACAAACTACGTTACGTACGTGTGACCGTGTCCTCAACTGTGTCGTGTCCGCAGTTTTTTAAAAAGACCGTGTCGTATGGTGCCGTGTCGTGTCCGTGTCAGTGCCACATAGCTTATATGGTATATGGTATTTTGGGTAGAGTTAAGCGGGGTCAACCCCCCCCCCCCCCCCCCCCCCCCCCCCCCCAAACCCCCCGTCCCTCCGTGGGAAGGAGGGTAGGTCCGATGGGCATCGGACCCAACTCTGTCCGATGAGTTGTTTTAACCGTCTGATTTCAATCAAATGACAAGTTACGTTATGGGAGCGCTTCAACCAATTGAATCCAAATTCTCAAAACCAAACCCGTTAACAAGTTTAACCCGGTTCGATCGTCAGCTTCTTCCCCAAATCAACTCGTCTCCTTCTTTTTTCCTCTCTTCTGGTGAAAATTACAGGATGCTGTTCTCTACACACACCCCACCCACCCGGACACACATGAGCCCCACCCTGCCTCTCTCTCTTTCTCACTCTATTCGGATCCCCCTCTGTGCGATTGATGGAGAGGGGAAATTCACCAAAGATCAAGATCCCAACATTTGTACATATTCAAAAGAGATAACTTTGGGGTACGAAGCAAATCTTTGCCAATATATAAACATATTGTTGCTTTCAGAAATTCCAATTTCAAAATCAACTAAGACCACTAAAAGAAATCAATAACCCATCACAAAATGATATATTGAATGATACAGAAAGCATTGTCACTTATAGAGAAATTTTCAAAATAACATTTATTTGTTCTGTTGAAAACAAAAAATTGAAGTGCTAAGCATATTAATAAGTTCTTTTCATCCTGAAGCGACAATACGTTTTTGCGAACAATCGTGGATTCCTGGTCGGCTCGACCCGTTGAGGAGAAAAATTGTCATCTTGGGAGACGCCTCTAATGGTGGTACTTGCAAACCACTCTGATGACCCTTCAATAGATCGCATTATCGATGGACTGGCAAGAGAGAGGGGACATAGAAGGGTGAGAGATTGAAGGGAGAAATAGAGACAGAGATCGAAGGGAGAAATAGAGACCGGCCAAGGGTTTCAGGAAGGGGGGACAAACTGAGATGGGAAATGAACCGGGTTAAACTTGTTAACGGGTTTGGTTTTGAGAATTTGGATTCAATTGGTTGAAGCGCTCCCATAACGTAACTTGTCATTTGATTAAAATCAGACGCTTAAAACAACTCATCAGACAGAGTTGGGTCCGATGCCCATCGGACCTACCCTCCTTCCCCTTCAGTGATTGTATATATTATATATGGTTCTCTTGAATAAATTAACGACGTAATAAATCATTAAATCGACGTCACCGGTGATATCATAAAAATAAACGAATGCTTCTCATTAGTTCCTGCTTAATTAATTTCTCTTAGCCCACATTTTTGCTACTTGGACACCAAGCTTGTATTCTTGTCTTTATGCAGCAAAAGAAAAAGGAAAACATGAGTCCACGTAGGCCATTCATCCACCCCTCTCACAACCTGACACACTCACATGTACTCATGCGCTTGTCACAGTTGCATAAATGTTTACTGAAAATCGTAATGTATCTGTATACTAGAAAACGATATATGTTGATCGGAAAGATATATAAATGTTTACTGAAAAATAATATTTGTTCATTAAAAATACACCGAACCGGCTGGTAGATTGATAAAATGGTGGTCAGTAGCTATTACTCAAAAAAGAAAAACGAAACGCATGCAGTTGAAACATCTCTACTACTACTACTACTACCTCAACCGATATAATAATATCTCTGCATATATATATGCTTTGACATCGTCCGTCCATGGTTTCATGAAACTAAAACTATTTAGCAAACTGAATTACTAATGTACCTAAAACCATTTGACCTTATTTACTTACCATTATAATAAATTCATATATATATCTAGAAGTCACACAGATATCTTGACTTCTCCAGAGGACTAGGTGGCCGGCAGGCCGAGTCCCAGATAAACCTTCTTTAAAATTTTAAATCATGAAATTTCTCAATTTGAATACTTTTCAAACTCGGATATACATATCTCTCGTCTTGCGGCTGGCTAGCTAGCTAGCTAGCTAATACTGGTCTCTGCACCGCTAACTAAAGAAGGATATTTTGTTTTAAAAAAAAAAGAAGGATATTTGCTATGCTGCATGCATGGCTTTATTTGCTTATAAATACCTTGGCATGTCTGCCCTTTTTAATCCAAACAGATCAAAGCAAAATAGTACATACATACATACATACATACAGAGCAAATACATTCTGAAGAGCATTGGTATAGAATATAGATAGAATATAGATAGATAGATAGATACATCAGTTGTCATATCATCAACTCTGCTCTTTATTTGTTGCTATATATATATAACGAGTACTGGAATTAATAACCCATTGGCTGAAATTAATAAGATGGGATTAGGTAGTGTGTATCTTCTCAAATTTATGTGCATTCTTATTATGCTATGTGTAGTACTATTTGCCACACCTGCCTTGGCCAAGACACACCGCCGCACCTTCATTGTAAGTGCATTTTTAATTTCTTCTTGTTTTTTTTTATCAAAGTAGACAGTTAAAATTCTGCCAAATTAAGAGCCAATTGATTCAGTGTTGTAAACCATAATCTGCCAAATCAACTCACCATATTTATGTATGTATCATCTTGTTATATGTTCTTACCTGAGAGTTGGATTGGTAATCAAAACAAATCCGATATCTAAGAAAATTATAACCGAAAACAATATGTATGTATGATTACCAGTTCAATCAGCTGAGAACTAATTCAAATTAATTAATTATGATTAAATGACTAATCTGACCGATCGTTTGTAACTTACTTGCAGATACAAGAAACTCCATGCACACGGCTCTGCCATACCAAGAACATTCTTACCGTGAATGGCCAATACCCCGGCCCCACAATTTATGCTCGCAAGGGCGATACTGTTATTGTCAAGGTCATCAACCATGGAAGCAAGAACATCACCCTTCACTGGTACATAACATTAAATAATTTCAAATTTAAAACAGTAAGGAATAAAAAGGAACGTAAATTTGACAGAATTGCGTGTACATATTTATTTCAGGCATGGTGTTGATCAGCCAAGGAACCCATGGTCAGACGGTCCGGAGTACATTACACAGTGCCCGATTCAACCGGGAGGCAACTTCACACAAAGGATTCAGTTCACAGAAGAAGAAGGCACGCTCTGGTGGCACGCACACTCCGATTTTGACCGTGCAACCGTTCATGGCGCCATGGTGATTCACCCCAGGAAAGGAAGCACCTTTCCGTTCCCGAAGCCTCACAAAGAGGTCACGCTCATTCTGGGAGAGTGGTGGAATGCTGACATTAATGAGGTGCTACAAAAGGCACTTTCAACTGGTGCTGACGTCGATCCTTCGGATGCCAACACGATCAATGGCCAGCCCGGCGACTTACGTCCGTGCTCACAAAATGGTATGCTATTTTTCTTGATTTAATTACAAGAGATATCATTTTAGTTATAAATTAATTTATGTAATATATTAGTCAATATAAAAATGAAAATGGACAACACTATTATAGAGTTGTTGAGCAATGATTAAAGAAAGTTCATCGGTATACTCTTCACCAAATTATCTACAAATAGTTTAGTACAACATTTGGACTGTTAGTGAGAGTACGTGGGACCAGTGATTTTGATTTCCACTTCATACTCTTTTGTTCTTACATTTCAATCAATTAAAAGAATCTCATTAATTTGTCTCAATTTGTTCTGCTCAGACACTTTCAAAGTAGAAGTGCAACAAGGCAAGACCTACCTGCTTCGCGTAATCAACGCAGCATTAAGCAACGAGTACTTCTTTGCCATCGCCAATCACCAACTAACCGTTGTTGGCACAGACGGTAGTTACACCAAGCCGTACACAACAGACTACATTATGATCACCCCGGGCCAGACAATGGATCTGCTTATAAAGGCCGACCAGCTCAAGAATTCCTCTTCTCCTTCTCGGTATTACATCGCAAGCCGTATATATAACGATAATGCAGGTGTTCGTATTGATCCATATATTGCCACTGCAATTCTGGAATACAAAACTAGTACAAGCACTTTTCCAACGGTCCCCCTTCGCCCCTGTTTACCAGAAATCAATGACACAAATGCTGCAACTGCATTTACTGATGGCCTCCGCTCGCTTGCAAACTGGGAACACCCAGTTGACGTGCCGAAACAAATTGATGAACACATGTATATAGCGATTGCTGTGAACATTGCTCTTTGCCCCAGGGGCTCCAAGTGCAGTGGGCCTTTGAACGACACGCTTGCAGCTAGTTTAAACAATGCTAGTTTCAAGAACCCTCCAATTGATGTGCTAGATGCTTACTACTACTCAATTCCAAATGTTTACACACCCGATTTCCCTAGCAAACCACCAATTTTCTATAACTTTACTGAGGACAATTTTCCAACAGAACTTTCTTTTACAAAGAAATCGACAAAAGTAAAGGTTCTGGAGTATAATACTACGGTCGAGATCGTGTTTCAAGGGACTAATATCCTCGGTGGTGAGAACCATCCAATGCATTTGCACGGTCACAGCTTTTATGTGGTTGGCAAAGGATTTGGTATCTTTGATAAGGAGAAGGATCCCCTGTCTTACAATTTGGTCGATCCGCCTTATGAGAACACGATTGGAGTGCCAAAGAATGGTTGGGCTGCGATTCGTTTCAGGGCGGCGAATCCTGGTGTTTGGTTCATGCACTGCCATTTCGATCGACACACAGTCTGGGGAATGGACATGGTTTTCATAACAAAGAACGGTAACAGCACGGATGCTAAAATGTTACCTCGGCCTCATTACATGCCAAGCTGCTGAAGTATCCAACAGCTTCATACTTCATTTTTTAGTTATACAATTAGAAACAACATTCTAGATGAAAAATTGTATACATGATATATAGGAAGTTTGTTTCTTTGTTTGTTTGTTTTTTTTTTTTTTTTCAAGAAGTATATCCTTAATTAGGGAAAAATTGTAAGAAGAAACATTGCTTATGTTTTACTGAATATTCAAATAAAAGGTCAGATTCGATGCTAGAATGAGTTTTTACTTTTTACCATTTGTTACAGAAAAAGCACCGTCCGCTAGCTAGCTGCATATACCATTTGGTCTGTAACTAATTGGTTCTCTAGTTTGTGAACAATTTAGTGAATGTAGGTCTATATAAGATACTTTGTCTATCTTGACCAAGTATTTTGAAGCAATCTACTTTGTCAATGACAACATTGGATTTTTACAAGGAATTAGTCTCTGGTATATAACATAAGACAATGTTTTCTACATAGCATGTTGTAGCTTCGAAACCAAAACAGGGGGAGATTTTTTGAATTTATAGACTTTTATTTTGAGTGACTAGCTGACTTGATCTACCTTCAACTAGAGAAATTGCATTTTTATAGCAAAGGTTTGAAGAAGTAATAAGTTTCAGACTACATATGAAGAATTACGTAACAAATTAAACATACCAAATAACATTGATTACTATTGATCAGCTGCCAATCTGATGCCGAATACCATATCGACTAAAATGAAACAATTTGTCCTTTCTCAAATATCACTGGCTGAAAGTTGCATTCTAATTTTTTTTGCTCATTCAAAAAAGGAAGAGCAGCAACTGTCAGCAACTGCGAGTACCATATTTACTGTCAGTTACATTCTAATGCCTTTCATCAGCTTTCTTCACGGCAATCCAGGAGGCGGTGCTGGTGGATGGCCTAGCACCAACTGTCAGTGCCATCAATTTTGATGATGCTTAATGACACTTTAGAACAAGGAAGATATCAGCTGCTGCTACTGCTTCAATTGCAATCTGTACCGCCTGATGATCATGAGGACGTCACGTACAAGACAGAATGGCGACGGGACCATACCATTCAATACCAAGCGAGTTTTAATGGACAGAATCGAGAAGCAGAGGTGCTGGCACAAATAAATCATCGCTGATTGCAGAGATTGGTCCTCCAGATTGCACACACATAAAGCAGAGCAACGTCTTCAGCTTCTTATTTATTCAACTCTCAGAGATTGGTCCAGATTGCACAGAATGCTGCCCCGACCGTAACAAAAAATTTATTTAGTATCTTGTGAGTGCAGAGCTCACAGATACTGCACTCGATCTCAGCTATGAGGCCATGAGAATGTGCATGGAAGGAGGTGGTGCTCTGCAGCTCCTCTTAATAGAAGCTCCAGCGATTTCTTACCCGGTATACGGACCCTACGTACTCCGACATGAACATCAGTTCTTATTTTATGGCTGAGAGAGAGGTTGTGTTATACTTATTGCTAAATGCTGTTTGTTGTGCTGTAATTTTCATGACACTACTGACTCATCGCCTTTAGTTTATTCTGTGATTTTGTCACATGTTTATTATATGATTATTTGCAACTTTTTAATGGCTTATGGCCTTTTTTTTTTGGGGACGAATCCGTGCGACGTGGTGCTGGATCTCAGTAGATCATGGCGGCAAGACAACTTTTGCCCAAGCTGCTCTTCTAAACTAAAGGCCGTAAGTAATTTTGTCTTCCTAAAAAAAAATGGCTTATGGCCTTTAGTTTAGAAGAGCAGCTTGGGCCACGGCTAGGGACGATCGATGACGAGATAGTTGTAACAGAGGCTTTGGTTGACGATGCGTTGGATTTAGTTTCTTCTTCTTCTTCTTGTTTTTTTCCTTCAGTTGGTACATTTAGCAACTAACGGATTAAAATTCTTCATGAAGGATTAAAAAACGTGTCAAATCCTTTATCTCGTTTCTTTTGTGTGTGTACCGTTTCCTGTAGACGTTTGCTCTTCTTCTTCCCAGGCGCAACCGTGAGAAATCAATTACTCTCAAATGCATTTATTTAAGAGATTCCTGAATTTTGGTACATTAATATTGTACGTAGTACAATAAT
Source organism: Cyperus esculentus (assembly GCA_030179965.1). NCBI lineage: Eukaryota > Viridiplantae > Streptophyta > Magnoliopsida > Poales > Cyperaceae > Cyperus > Cyperus esculentus. The sequence continues at coordinate 1,854,140 of JASGLE010000010.1, read as the reverse complement.
TAAAAATTGATCAAAAACATACCGGCACCACTGTGGCACTGTGCTAACAAAAAATAAAAAAAGTGTGTACCTGCGGGCTGTCCCATAAATGGATAATATGATTGCCAACGAACAACCGTAAGTTTATAACACTAGTAAAAAGTCCACTCCTCGCTTTGGGTTGAAATTATTATTTCTTATAATAAATTTTTAATATAATATGTAATGGGTTTTAATTTGAGATAAACAAATTATGGGCCTTAATTTTAATGGGCTGAGAACATCAACGGGCATTAACGTACATCAACGGTTCTAATATATCGAAGAAAATGATCAACGGCTCAGATGTGAAAATAGTCCTTTCATATCATTTTTTCCAATATGCTTTTATTGTTAGTAAGGATATAATTAGAGATTTCATATCCTCTGTAGTGCTGCACTGTGTAGCGCAGGATGTGAACCGTTAGATTATCTCGTGATCTGTGCTGACTCGAATCTCGAGATGATCTAACGGTTTACATCCTGCGCTACACAGTGCAGCGCTAGAGGATGAGCACTCATAATTAGAAATCTCTAATTAATTTTATTTCAATTCATATTCTCTCTTTCAGTATTAAATGCTAGATAATCATTTCTCATCTGTCGCAGTACTCACCTACTCTCACTGCATGTGACGGCTTACCTTCAATATAGCTAGCTAATTGCTATAAGAGAAAATATACATACAAGTATATAACATATGGAAGAATTCAAGTAATTATATATATAGAATATTTTCATATTCGATGGATTACAATAAATTTAACTCAAATCAATGTTATGTCTTTCTTTGGTACTTAATGTCGCAATTATAATACTTGCAGATTGCTTCTTACATAATTGCTATTGTCTGATTTAAATTCTTGCAAGATATTATGCATCTACAAATCAATATCTAAAATTTCCTTTAGAAAAATTCTGCTAACATATTTCATCATTTTCAATTTTATGTGTCATTTATGCTAAGTTCCTAACTAGGAGCCATGTGTTATTAATAATTAATTAATTATTAATTTCAGAGGTCAAATTTATTAGTGGATAATATCATGTCCACGCACACACCCTTCAAGTCCCGCGCTCAAAATAATAAGGGACCCCAAAACACAATTTAAGATCCAACCATCTGGCGCTCATCCTCTGCTGCGCAGTATTTTACGATGTGGTTTATAGTTATAGGGGTTTTTTTAGATTGAGTAGCACGAATCTCAAAACGGATCCAATGGTTGGTCAATTCAGATCGTCTGACATATGTCATGTGCCATTCGGCACGTGAGCCGTTGGATCTCCTCGAGATTCGGTTGAATCTCTTCGGGTTCAGGCAAACACGAATACCGAGGAGATCCAACGGCTCACGTGCCAAATGGCACATGACATCTGTTAGACTATACTCGTCCATGGTTGGTACGCTGTGCAGTAACTTACTACGCAGTAGAGGATATGAATTGGGCGGGCAATTAGTCTCCATCAGGACCATCACCCAACCGCACTGTTTCCTGAGTATTCATCCCCTGACTTACTGCATTGTGCAGTTCACAACCTCAGCCGTTGGATCGTCTAGAGATCCGTCTGGCACGAACTTTGAGACAATCCAATGGCTGATACTGTGAACTGCACAATGCAATACAGCAGGGGATATGAATTCACTGTTTCCTCCCCTGTTCTTTGCCTCATTGCAGCATATATACTCTCTTTAAATCACCTCCACTAATCCACTCACTCAGATCCAGACTGACAGTCCCTTCAAATTGTCAAGCTTTAGTGTCCATACTAACTCTCCGCCACAGCTGCCATGTCGACCGCTACCTCCTCCACCATTGAGCATGTCGTCCTCTTCAAGGTGCGCCCCGCCACTGACCCGTCCAAGGTTGACGCAATGATATCTGCTCTTCTTGCCCAGTCTTCCTTCCCTTCCATCTCCTACATCTCCGCCGGTCCCATTCTCCGTGTAACCTCCACCGACGCTTCCAATTCTGATTTTACTCATGTCCTCCACAGCCGGTACTTTCTCGATAATAACTGAACCGTTCTTTGTCATCAACTGGTTCATTGCTTGGATACTAAGATACATTTTTTTTTTTTTTTTTGCTTTTGGTAGGCATGAATCAAAGGAGAAACTAGCGGAGTACTTGAATGACCCGGAACATATGAAAGTCGTCAAGTGCGTGCTGGACATTTGCTCCGAGATCCATCCAGTTGATTGGATTAATGACGGAGTCGCCCCCGAACCTGTTGCACCAGGATCTGCAATTCGGGTTGCTTTTCTGAAGCTCAAAGAAGGTAATTTGTTTTTAATTTGTTACTGTTAAATGATAATACCCTTTGATTGTCTGTTAAAATTAGATTAAGTTATGATAGCACAATGCCGACAACTTTGAAGTACTATAATTTTGATTCATGGGCTTATACCGCTGATTTTTAGCTTGCTCGATTGCATACACTGATCATTAAAATTTCCAAATGCGTTCTCTAAATCAATCTGTTTGCAGCTCCAACAATTGGATTCATGCATCTTAATTCATTCTAATTGATCTGGTCTTTGTACGGAATATTTATATTACAAAAAGTAATTACCAAAAATTAGTATAAATGCATGTAACCCCCTGTATGCGTTACATGATCCTGCGGAAGGGCATACAGTAGTTTAATCAGTAAATCGTGTTCTGTTAAACAGGTTCAGATGCATCGGAGCTGATACCAGCACTGGCAACAGCAAAGAATGCTGCAGAAGGTGCAACTCAAGTGAGTTTTGGCAAGAATATCAATCCTACTTGGTCGAAGGGTTACTCTTTCGGCATGCTTGCTGTTTTTCCTGCAGCAGAAGATTTAGAGAAATCTGAGAAGGGCCCTTTTCAGGCATTCAAAGAGACAGTCGGGCCTATACTCGACAATGTGATTGATGTCGATTTCGTGGTGTCAGAGCCGTCACCATCTGCATCCGACCAGTGACTTTTCTAGAACAATTGGCATAAAATTAGAAATAAATTGGAGATTGGTTGAAGTACCAGTTCATGAATGAATATCTGTTGTATTTAGTGTCATCATTGAAATGGAGCTCTGTTTGCTGCTTGCAGTCCTAACTGGCCGATGTTGTAAGGACGGAATGGCAACAAATGTGTGAAAGGATGAAATTACAATTTCTTTAATTTGTAATGTATCATGTATGGTGGTGGCCTGGCAAAATTAATTTGCTGCATAATAAAATGTCCAAGCAATAAGCATCAATATTTTCTCTTTGAAGGGTTCTGCTATGGATCGACTAAGCAATCTTTCATTCTGCTATGGTCCTTATCAAACATGTATATTTAATTGTATCTAAAAGGCATATCGTAATCATCTGATTATGAAAAATGAACGGTCCATATTTTATCTAATCCATAGCTTAATTAGCCTCTTTTATAACACAAGCATATATGTCGAGTGATTATCTGGAATAATAAAAGATTCTAAAGAAGTAAAGACCAGTCAATTTGAATAATAATTAATAAGTTTTCTATGAATTTATGATAATATTGATATGTTTCTGACCTTTTAGGGTGTGCTCCAATTGAGATAAATGAATGGGAGAGGAGGTGAGCAATCTACTTTTAACTTGCTCCCAAGTTTTTTTTAGGGGATGAATGGATGGTAATGGATGGAAGTGAATGTTATACCCTCTATTCATTTTTCTTAAATCTTGTAACCTCTCAAATTGGGGTGTACAAGAGTTACCCTCCCTTTTAGTTCTATTCCATTCCATTCCATCCCCTTCAAAACTTTGGAGCACACCCTTATAGTTAAAAGTGGAAACATTTCCTTTCAGAAAACAAGTCTCCATAGGGCAATCCGCTTTGGGCCTTCGGCACTTTCTTTACCGGACCCTATCTTACAAGTTATCAAATTCTGGTACTTGAAAAGGAAATCTATTGCTTGGGCTGACTTGATCCACCCAAATCAGGTCCAGATCCAACTTACAACGTTGCGTCCTTTTTATGTTTTTTTACTTTTAGCCTATAATTTCTTTTTGGAAAATGCGATACCGTAAAAGATACCGACGGGATACCATTAAACATTGATTGCTAATAAAAAATGTGATAAGTTGAATATTTAGGAGGTTAAGGTGAATATTTAGGAGGATAAGTTGAATAGTTAGGAAGTGTAATGCTGCAAGTTAAATTAATAGTAGTTTTTATTGGCTGTAAAGCAAAATGTGTTAAGTGTAATGATGCAATTAGGTTTTTATTATGTGGAGTTTTTATTGGTTGTCAAGCAAAATGTGTTAAGGTGAATATTTAGGAGGTTAAGGTGAATATATAAGTTTAATTGAATTGGTCAAAGATCATAGTATTCCCGACAGTATCTCTTGTGGTATCCGAATATCTGGACTGTTCCTTTTTTTTTTTCAAACATACGGTATCAATGTCACCTCGAACTTTCAGATTTCGTCTATGAACTTGATGTCACGCAAATCTTTTGCTAAAGGGAGCAGGAAGTATGAAAAAAAAAAATAGAGAAGTATGAAATATTTTTATATGATGCTTTCAGTACACAAATGAAAAGAAAAATTGAGAACATACCTTACTCAAAAAAAAAAAAAAAAAAAAAAAAAAAGACAATTGAGAACGCACGAAATGGCAGTAATTTTTATGATTTGATTGTAACGTAAACTGAATGGGAAAAAAAAAATCAATTGGATGAACGAACCTATATAGAATTTATAAATGACACGAAGTAACAAAAACAAGAAATTAAGAACTACAAGGTTTTATACAACATGAAAAAAAAGATTTCAAGCATTTGCCTTTTCTTAGATAAACTACAATGTAAAATGCCACACAAAATTTACTTTCTTGAATTCTATTCCCAATTGCGCTAAGATGTTAAGAAATAATTAACGAACGTTTAGAATTTTTTTATTAATTTCATTGAAATATTATATTATTACTGAGATCTTAATAATAACCATTGTCAAGTAATCTCCCTCCACAATATAATACAATCACAATGTATAAAAAGAAGGATATTACTTCCATGCTTATACTCAATATTTTATAGATGAATTTCATTTCGGGTCTGGATATGTGATACATTAGTTGATACCATATTTGATACCAATATAGTTGACTAGTCAAACATTTAAAAAGGAACATTAATTTGAGAATTCTCATTGGTATAACTTGAATACTCATTGGTATAAGTATAACTTGAATATTTACTACTAAAACTTAAATACTGACATATTTTTCAGCTTGAACACTCATTGCTATAACTTGATTACTGACATAACTTGAATTCTCATTGGTATAACCTGAATATATACTACTAAAACTTGAATACTGACATATTTTTCAGCTTTAATACTCATTGCTATAACTTGAATACTGACATAACTTAAATTCTTCATTGGTATAACTTGAATTCTCATTGGTATAACTTAAATACCTATTGGTATAACTTGAATTCTTATTGGTATAACTTGAACACTGACCAATTGAAAGCTAACCGAGAATTGACAGAGAGAAGAAGAGAACGATGTTGACAGAAAAAAAATAAATCGGAGAATTAAAGGAGAGAGAAAATCGCCATGAGAGGATGAAGACGGACAGAGTAATAAAAGAGAGAGGATCAGAGGGGAAGGAAATATATCGAAATTTGATCAAGATTTGAATTCAGTTATTTGATGGATTTTGAATTTGCACTAAACCGACGTTTGACCGAAAAAAACCGAACGTGGTTTAATGGTATTGATTACGATATCAATTACCGTATCAACATAAAATTTTTCATTTCATAATGGATAATATTCGTTTATAATCCTCACATCGAAATAATTGTCAGATCGAAAAAAAAAAAATTTTTGTTGAGAGAGATTAGAGTAAAATTATAAAAGGAAAGAAGCTTCGATGTAAAATCTTAAAAAATGAAAGTTCATATTTCTCATATCCGGCTTGGATCCCCATTCCCTCCTCAAAGTCCAGTCTCCTGTCTCCATCAGTCAGACCCCCGACTAAAAAATCCTCTCTTCTTCTTTTGATCTCTTCTCCCATCAAATCAAATCATGCTTTGCTCGTTCAAGCCTCTCCACTCAGTCAGAATCTGTCCTCAGCGCTTCCTCCTCAAACCCCAGTCCGTACGCTTTGTCCCCTCCTCTCTCCACCGCTCCTCCACTGCCGCTGCCGCCGCCATGTCGACCGCCTCCACCATCGAGCACTTCGTCCTCTTCAAGTTGCGCCCCTCCACCGACCCCTCCAAGGTCGACACCATGATCTCCTCCCTCCGCGCGCTCTCCTCCCTCCCTGCTCTCTCCCACCTCTCCGTCGGCCCCGTCCTCCGCCTCCGCTCCGCCGCCGCCTCCGAACTCGCCTTCACTCACCTCCTCCACAGCCGGTACTGTCTCTCTCTTTGGCTCTGTAATTTCTGAAACGATTTCTTACAATTAACTGATGATTTTATTTATCCCTGCTAGGTATGAATCGAAGGAGAAGTTGACAGAGTATGCGAACGACCCGGCACATGTGAAGGTCGTGAAGGAGTGTGTGCTGCCGATTTGTGACGATATCATGGCTGTCGATTGGATTGGTGAAGGACTGGTACCTGGTCCCATTGCGCCGGGGTCTGCGATTAGACTCACCCTTGCAAAACTCAAAGAAGGTAGTTTGACTTTGATTTGTTACTGTTTTATGTTAACACCATCCAATTGTCAGATAAAGCCTACATTGTGTAATGATAGAGCAATTCTAACAACTTCAAAGTTCAGAGTTTTCATTTATGGACCTTTTTATCACTTGTTTTAGTAGCAGGTCAACCAATTTCTAGTTTCAAGATTTTCTTCCTTCTTTTACTGCTTTTGCAGTTCAATTTAATCATCTTATTTGATTTTAATTCCTTCTCTGTATGAAATGCAACACAAAACCTTTATAAAAAAAAAAAATGAAGTGCATCGCACTTGTGATGATCCATGCCAAGAAGGTGTACTAGTGATCATTTAATCGATTGATCTCTGTAAACTTAATCAGGTTCAGATGCATCAGAGCTGACATCAGCACTGGCATCAGCAAAAGATTCTGCAGAAGGTGCCACACTAGTGAGTTACGGTGAGAACTTTTCTCCTGGCAGGGCAAAGGGTTACTCCTTCGGCATGCTTGCAACTTTTCCTGGAGTAGATGACTTGGAGAAATTAGAAGGTGCGCAGTTGGAGACAATTAAAGAAAAGGTCCGGCCTATACTGGAAAGTGTTATTGTTCTTGATTTTGTGGTGTCAGAGCCACCAGCAGCAGCAGCAGCCAACCTGTGATTTTTCAGGTGCTAATGGGGGACTGTATTTAACATTGGTTAGTTTTTTTGTTTTCCATGAATAATTGATGTAATGGAGTTGTGTTTACTGCTTACAATGGCATAATGATCTTCCATGAAAGCCTCAAGCAATAAAATTAGCAGTAAAAACTTTTGAGATTTAAGAATGCAATCAGTGTTCATTTTGTCACCAGGTATTTTTGTGAATTGGATTTTAAATTTTCTGAATTAAATTAGCAAGGCACTAGCTCTTCTTTGAATCTCAGTTGGCACTCTGGTCATACTAATGCTACTGCTAGTAACAGCAGCAGAAACTGTGGCCAGGCAAACAGAAAGCTGGTACAAATATGGTATGACCTGGTAGATGACTTATCATGGTTCTAGCTCTTGGTTCTCCAGTTTTATTTACTCTTGTCTTGCCACTCTGATTTATGTAGGCATTCAATATATAACCATGCTCTAGAAAATATGATATAAAGCTTTGTGTTTAGTACGGATAAAGTTTGTACTATAGGCCTCCCTGAGACCCTGATTCTGCTTAAAAATTTCTAATAGCAATAGAATGGCTGGTTTTAGTCTAATACTTACCGGTACATGTGTACACCGGTGCAGTATTGATTACATTGGTGATTAGCGCAGAGAAAGATTGAACTGTATAAATCTTTTTGGCCAGAATTTACATGACATTGTACCAAAATACCAGTATAATTAAATGATAGCTGCATTGGACAGTAGCTCAGTACATAGAAAATAAAAATAGGAAATAATATACAAATATGTTTCAAATCATAAATCTTGTTTTATAGATTCATTAATTGCAACTATGCAAATCATATTAGGGTTTATTTGCATTGATGGACTGTTTTATAATATTTTCGCTTTTCGCTATTTTATATTTATTATTTATTGGATATATTATTATTAAGGTTAGTACCCTCTCCAAAATAATGTACAAATACAAGGTTTTGATGGCAAATAGATTGTTAATACATGCGCTTAATGGGGGTTCGCTCCAGTAGGAGTGAATGGGAAGGGATTGGGATAAACAAATTTCTCCTTGTTTCCGAATTCAAATTTAGAAGATTAATGGAGGGTGATCTTAAGAAAATGTAATAGTAATCTTTGATTTTAAAGCATTATTATATGTAAATGGCATAGTAGTTTAAGTAATAACTAGTTATGATAACTTCTAAGAAGTCATGGTTCAACCTACATGAATATTAAGTGAAATTTGAGGAGCTATACTCTCGTCTTTTTATTCAAAAAGTTAAAAAAAAAAATATAACTATTTGTTTGGCAAGCTATTAAGTTAAAAGTAAAGTAAAAGTTAAATCACCTTAGATTTAGAGCAATGATACTATGTGATAGCAAAATAAAATAAATAAATAAATAAATATAGTAAAGAGGATATAATGTTTTAAGAGACATGAAAATTTGATAATTTAATTTAAAATAATTGGGGGTAATTATAGGTGTTTTAAATTACTACAATTCAATTCACTCATGTTTAATGATTTAGATTTTAGAGTGCATATTTCCAGCATTGTCAATTATTATTTTATTTATTTATGCGCATAAGAATCAAACACTTGTGACACTGTTTTATTTATCTATCCAAAATCTAAAGAAAAACGTGTAAAGTCCACTCTATAAAGTAGGCCACCCATCCGCCTCTCTCACAGTTTTGACACATCACGTGCATCCATGTTCTTAGTTCTTACCACAGTTGCATAAATGTTCCGAAATCGTAGTATAGATGTTCATTGAAAAATGATATCTATTAATCGGAAAGATATAAATGTATACTGAAAAGTGATATTTGTTCATTGAAAATATGGTGGATCGATGGATAAGTAAAAAGGGTGGACCCAGAGGTGGCAGATCGTTGGGTTCGGGTCGGGTATCTAGTTGACGTCTGCCGACATTTATTTGGGTTGGGTCGGGTTCCGGTCGAGCAGGTTTTTCGGGTCTAGTCAGATTTTGCACCTCTATTCCCGGGTCGGGTTCGGGTCAAGTCAGGTCGGGTTTGGGTCAGTCTCACTTTCCCTAGAACACGGGTCGGGTCAGGGTCAGGCTATTTGACTTCCCTAAAACTCAGATTGGGTTGGGTTTTGGATCGGATAGATTTTTCGAGTCAAATTTTGCCATCTCTAGGTGGAGGCTACCTACTACTCAAATCCAAACGCTTGTGTCAAAGGCAAAGTAATCCACTATAGAGCATCTCCAATAGACTCCCTAAAACACTCCCAAAACCAAAAATTGGGAATTAAGGAGAGAAAATCGTCTCCAAGAGATACCAAAAAAACTATCCCTATTTTTTGCACTCCCAAAATCAGAGCCAAATCAAGCTATTTTAGTGGCGGTTTTTGGGCACTCCCAATCCAACTTCCCAAAACCAGAGCCAAATCCAGACCGTTCAAATGTATTGGGATCCATATTTTGGCCCAGTTTAAATGTATTGGGATTCATATTTTGGGAATCTGTTGGAGATTTAGGTGAAATTTGCTCCCAAAAAATTTAGGATGACACCCATTATAGGTATATTGGGATCCATTTTTAGGGAATCTCTTGGAGATGACATCTCCAAGAGATGCCGTAAAACACTCCTAAAACTAAAAATTGTTAATTAAGGAGAGAAAACCGTCTCCAAGAGATACCCAAACAACTATCCCTATTTTTAGCACTCCCAAAACCAGAGTCAAATCGAGCTATTTTGGCCCAGTTTTTAGCACTCCCAATGTGACTTCCAAAAACCAGAGCCAAATCCAGACCGTTCAAATGTATTGAGATCCATATTTTGGCCAAGTTTAAATGTATTGGGATCTATATTTTGGGAATTTGTTGGAGATTGAGATAAAAATGTTCTAAAAAAATTTAAGATGACACCCAATATAAATATATTTGGATCCATTTTTATGACATCATGCTCTAACCTCCTACCAATTTCTTCCCTTCCACAAACTCGGGAGCAGAGTCCGCAAAAGTCAAACAATCAGTCGAGCTCCAATTCTAATTCTCAAAAAAAAAAAAAAAAAGCTCCAATTCTTTTTTCCTCAAAAAAAAAGTTGAGCTCCAATTCTTTCTACTGCTCTCCTCTTTCCGGTCTGACAGTCTCCACCAACCCCCGCTTACAATCCGTCCCCATCAGTCCAACCCAGCTCCACTCCACGGCTCTCCTCTCTTCCAACCCACCAACTCAAATATCACGATGCTTTGCCTTTGCTGGCTTTGCACTTTCCATCCCCCTCCACTCAGTCAGAGCCAGTCCTCAGCGCTCCTCCCTCAACCCCCATTCATCGCAACGCCCCCATGTCGACCGTCTCCACCATCGAGCACTTCGTCCTCTTCAAGATACGCGCCTCCGCCGTTCCCTCCCAGGTCCACACCTGGCTCTCCGCTCTCCGCGCGCTCTCCTCCCTCCCTTCCGTCTCCTACCTCTCCGCCGGCCCCGTCCTCCGCCTCCGCTCCCCCGCTGCCTCTGCACTCGCCTTCACTCACCTCCTCCACAGCCGGTACCACTGTCTTCTCTAATCTCTTCTTGAGCCATCATCTCATGAATTATTTATTACTGTTAACTGATGATTTTGATTTTGATTTTACCCCTGATAGGTATGAATCGAAGGAGAAGCTGTCGGAGTATGCGATCGACCCGGCACATGTGAGAGTTGTTAAGGAGCTTGGGCTGCCCATCTGTGATGATACCTTAGCTGTTGATTGGGTCGGTGAAGGACTCGTCCCCAGTCCCATTGCACCGGGGTCTGCGATGAGACTCACCCTTGCTAAGCTCAAAGAAGGTAATATGTGTTGCATTTACTGTCCTATGTTAACACTATTTGACTGGCAGATGAAATCTATGCAGTATATTGTGTAATGGTATACAATGTTTTAAAAAAAAAGATTGTACTGGTAGACCAATGTTAACAAATTTGAAGTATCAGAATTTTGATTAATAGGCTTCTCTTACAACTAATTTCAGAAGCCGGTTAAAAATTTGATATATCAACCAGTTTCCGGTTTTCTATTTTCTTACCTTTTTTACAGCTTGTGCAGTTCAATTTATTCGTCTTGTTTGATTTTCAATCCTTCTCTTTATTGAATGTAACATAAAACCTTTATGAAAAAGAAATGAAGTGCATTGCAGTTGTGATGATCTATGCCAGTAAAAAGAAGGCATACCGGCAGTACAATTGATTAACCTCTGTAAACTGAAACAGGTTCAGATTCATCGGTGTTGACAGCAGCACTGGCATCAGCAAAAGATTCTGCAGAAGGTGCGACACTAGTGAGTTATGGTGAGAACTTCTCTCTTGGCAGGGCAAAGGGTTACTCATTCGGCATGCTTGCAGCTTGTCCTGGAGTAGATGACTTGGACAAATTAGAAGGGGTGCAGTTGGAGACAATTAAAGAAGTCCGGCCTATGCTGGAAAGTGTTATTGCTGTCGATTTTGTGGTGTCAGAGCCACCACCATCTGCAGCCGGCCTGTGATCTTTCAGGTGCTAATTGGAGGTCATATTTTACATTGGTTAGTTTTTGAATTTCCATGAATAATTGATGTAATGGAGTTGTGTTTACTGCTTACAATGGCATAATGATCTTCCATGAAAGTCTCAAGCAATAAAAAAGAATTAGCCTTTTTCTGTTTAATAGTAAAAGACTTGGAGATGTGGGATTACAATTGCCAATTGCTGTCCATTTTGCCACAGGTATTTTTGTGAATTTGGATTTAACTTCCTGAACTAAATCAGCAAGTCACCAGCTCTTCTTTGAATTTCAGTTGGAACTTTGGTTAATTCCATTTTTTATTCGTATTTTTAAATTTTAATAGTTGTCTGTAAATTGTGCTACAAAAGAACAAAAAAAAAAAAAAAAAAAAACCTGAAACAATAATGCTATAGTTGGTTGTGTCAGATTGTTAGTGACAACAAAAATCATTTAACTTACCTTCCAACAGCTTTTTTTCCCCTAAAAACAAAAAAAAAAAATTATCATTTTGAATATAAAGCTTCACAAGTTTGGTAGGGAAAAGATAATCATATCTTTGTGTCGGCTTAAAATCTAGTTCCATGCTTATAGAGCACAATTTTACTCGGCAGGGAATTTTTTTTTTTCCTAATGTTAGTGCTGTGAAGAATAAAATGTTTCTGAGAGATAACACGAATTGCTACTTGTTTACCCCTAAAATATCTTAGGGTGTAATAAAAATAAAATTGAATTGAAAAGAAGCAAAATTTGCAATTCGGAAATAAAATCCCAAGTCGGGATATAATCTCTTGAGTGCTTGCTCATCCCTGTAAATTAGTCGGGTACTGAACCTTAAAAAAATACCAAAACTAGCCAAGCACGTTCGAAATCTTCACGACCGCTGAGATACTGTCTGACAAGCGGGGCCTGATTGTCATGAAGTTATATTATGTGGAATTTAAATAGTAAGATATTTCAGGCCATGACCATGAAATCGGCGGGATTAATTTTGAGAATCTGGTCAAACTTGAAAGCAATGATTTTGAGGCATGAACAGATATTAATTAAGCTAGCACGTAGCTTAATTAAAGGAATTTCGATTCGACCAGTCTGTCAACACTTTAGGCAATGCAAAATTGAAACGGGCTGATTCTTCATTCCATGAGCCAGATGGGCTTGCTAGTAGTTGAACTTTGCTATTTGAAGGACTCCAAACAGCCATAGTTGCTGGGCCCTCTTCTTCTCTTGTTCGTTGCCAGCAGAGCCCAACAAATGGAGTCCGGCCTTCCCTCCTTTGTTGAGCATTCGGTCCAAAGCTAAGGGAGCCCAGTAGGAAAGAAAGGGAAGGATGAATGGCATTGTTGTGAACCCTTGATTGTTCTTTATTCCTTTCTTCTCCTCTTCCCCGACATCATCTCAAATCGGAGCAGCGCTGACAAGACTACTCCAGACTACTTGCAGGAGGGGCATAATGAGCTATGCCGAGCTAAGAGCAAGCCTCAACCACCGAAAGCTGCTGCTGCCTCTCCTTTTCTCCAAGCACCGGATCTAGTGTGGCAAGCCGGTATGATCTCTGGAGCAAAACCCCTTTTTTTCTCTCTGAGCTCGGTGCTTTACAAATTTGAAGAGGTGGAAGTTGGGCACAGGAGCTCGGACAAACATTGATGGAGATTTGACAAAAGCCAAACATCTGGCAGCGCAAGTTGCTAGATTGATGAATCCTAATGCCGCATTGCTACTGTAGAGCTGTCAGGCTGAGTAAGGCAAGCAAGAGGATTAATTTCGATTTGATGTAGAGGTCAAGAGGTGGGCCCACTTCACAGGAGGTAAACCAAACCATCAGCCAGGTTCTAGCACCTTCTCCTCTGCCTATAAAAGTATCATAGCAGTAGCAGTTCAGCAACCAAGAAACCCCCCACAAGCTTCAAAGGAAAAACAGTACCCTTTCTTCTCTGTACTCACTTTTTCTGTAAAGAGTAAAAAAAAAATAAAAAAGAAGCTTAGAATAGCATAGTAGTGAGTTTAGATAGGAGGAGCTGTGGTTCTGAAAATTGTTATTGAGATCAAATCCAAGGTAATTGTCAAAGGTGAACAAATTGTGTAATAGACTTGGGAAAGGGCTTTGACGCCACCCCTAACCCAAAGCTCACTCATCTCAGTGTTAGTGCGGATAGTGCTCACTGGTGAGGGTATTGGTGCGATTAGTACCTGCCGGAGCAGCCGTTAGAGGTGGTGTCAAGGTTTTGACCAAGCTTGCAATGAGGACATAATCAAATGCGAAACTCGATATTTTGTGTCATTTCTTTGTGTCAATCTGTTTTCTTTCTTTTCTCTAAAATTTTCTTTGAATTAGACATACGAAAGAACTCATGCGAATTGTATGGTTCTAAATAAATAGCACGCGTGCGAATGGTACCGTGCTCCACATTTCTTTGCACGAATCGTGTGAGAAATTTCGTAAAGAACTCATGCGAATAGTATGGTTCTTAATAAAAGCGTAGGACTCTATTCAACCCGCTGAAGTTTAGTCATAAAAATCCAAAAAGAAATCAGACTCAGACAAACAGCACATTTCGCACATAATTCACACGAAAATGGAAAACAACATCTCGGGTTGTCCAAATGCTTTCAAACTTTCACAGCATGAAAACAACACACAAATAAAGGTCCTGTCAAGATTTTACCATTTTTGAGATTTTCTGTGAATTGATATGATTTTTCAAAGTTGAACCAGAAAACTGAGCTGCTCAAAACTGTCAAACTGCTGACACCCAGAGAAGAATGGAAAAACTGCTCTATTCCTTAAATTGGACCACCACATTTTATTTTATATTCTTGTAGTACACATTGAGTTGTGCTTGTACAAAAATTTTCATTGAAAAATTCTAAGTCTAAGGTCCCCAAATAAATATTCTAAGAAATCAGCAGCATCATTTCCAGATTTACCTCTCTGATGAAATTGGTTTAAAAGTACACCGATACAGTACCAAATTGAAAAGTGCTCAACATAAGAAATGTCTTCAAAACATCTCTCTAAATCCCTGTAAAATAAAAATAGGCTGTTGTTAACAAAATTTTTGAACAATGGACCGATTCGTCACTGACAACACTGCTGTACTGGTTTCTGGTACTGGTAGCAGCAAAGAATCCTTTTTTCCTTCTATATTTTGAATACAACGAATACCAGCAAGCTCGCAAACATGAAATATACAATGTGAAGTGTCTCTCGACAAAGTTTTACATTTTTTTCAATTTATGGTGAATTTTCGTGAATTTTTCTAATGCTCGGCTTCAAATGGAAAGGAGCGCAGTTTCGTGATCATCGTATCACTTTCCTCTTGCGATTTCTCATTTGTTTTCAACACGAACCATATAATAAATCTTGCACATGTAAATAAGCATGTTGGACAACATATTCAGAAAGTTTAATCATGTTTCGAGTTAATTTGACGCCTGAAATGTGAATCACGAAATCAATTCGAGAGCAGCTCAGCGGTACCAAATCACCAAACCATGGTCATGATACCATTTTCCTCTTGTGATTTCTCCTTCATTTTGAACATAAACCATATATTAAATCTTGCACATGTAAAATAGGTATGTCAAATAACATATTCAGAAAGTTCGATCATGTTTCGAGTTCATTTGACGCCTGAAATGCGAATCACAAAACCAACTCCGGAGCAGTTTAGTGGTACTGAACCACCAAATCGGTGATGGTGTCACCCTTGCTCTGGCCGTCTTCGGCTCCATCTGACCCCACCGCTACACTCTTCATGGCAAGGCGACGCTGTCGGTGCCCCCGAATCGTCGATCAGACGACGGATCACCGGAGATCTACCTCAGACGCCTTGGATGGATGTCACGTGTCGAAGCAGGGACTTTCATGTTTGCGTGAGATATGCAGAGATCACCGTCGCACTTCATCTATGTCTTAATTAAGCCAAGTCAAGACCCACGAACCCAAAACCCAAACACCAAATTTAAATCCCGAAACTCAAGCACAAGACCAAAACCCCAAGCGCCCAAAACTCAAATCCAAAACCCAAACACCAAAACTCAAATTCCAAATCTTAGATACTAGAACTCATTTACCCAAAACCCAACTCCAAAGTCCAGGTACCAAAAATTCAAATCCAAAATTAAAGTACCAAAAACCCCAAATATCAAATCCCAAAACTCCAAAAACCAAAATTCATAATCAAATCTCAAGTACCAAAAGCTCAAACTCAAATCGAAAACCTGAAACTCGAACCCCAAGCATCAGAGAGTCAAATCCAAATTGCAAACCCCAAAATTCCAAAACTCAAACCCAAATTCCAAATCCCAAAATCCAAGACTCAAATCCCAAACTCCAAACACTAAAACTCAAACACAAAGCCCAAATGCCAGAAACTCAATCCCAAATTCCCACGACTCAAGTCAAACCCCAAATTAAATCATGAGATAGAAGTCAACCCAAATCAAATCGTGACATAGGAGTCAACCAAATCCAAACCTGGGTCATAGGCTGGCATAACGCTTCATGTCTATGGCTTGGAAGATCGAGGAAGCATACCAAGAGGGCAAAATCCTCTCTGCTCCAGATATCCATTCTCGGACTGTGGATTGGCATAGCGCATCATATTCATAGTTTGGAACCAAATCAAATCGTGACATGGAAGTCAACCAAACCGTGACATGGAAGTCAACCAAATCGTGACATAGAAGTCAACCCCAAAACAAACCGTGACATGGAAGTCAATCAAACCGTGACATGAAAGTCAACCAAATCGTGACGCAGAAGTCAATCAAATTGTGACATATAAGTCAACCCAAATCAAATCGTGACATAGAAGTCAACCAAATCCAAACCTGGGTCATAGGCTGGCATAGCACTTCATGCCTATGGCTTGGAAGATCGAGGAAGTATACCAAGAGGGCCAAATCCTCTCTGCTCCGGATATCCGTTCTCGGACTGTGAATTGGCATAACGCATCATATTCACAGTTTGGAACCAAATCGTGACATTGAAGTCAACCAAACTGTGACATGGAAGTTAACCAAACCGTGACATGGAAGTCAACCAAACCGAAGATATGGAAGTCAACCCCAAAACAAACCGTGACATGGAAGTCAATCAAACTGTGACATGGAAGTCAACCAAATCGTGACATAGAAGTCAATCAAATTGTGACATATAAGTCAACCCAAATCAAATCGTGACATAGAAGTCAACCAAATCCAAACCTGGGTCATAGGATGGCATAACGCTTTATGCCTATGGCTTGGAAGGTCGAGGAAGCATACCAAGAGGGCCAAATCCTCTCTGCTCCCAATATCTGTTCTCGGACTGTGAATTGGCATAGTGCATCTCACAGTTTGGAACCAAATCGTGACATGAAAGTCAACCAAACCGTGACATGGAAGTCAACCCAAATCAAACGTGACATTGAAGTCAACCCAAATCAAACGTGACATTGAAGTCAACCCAAATCAAACGTGACATTGAAGTCAACCCAAATCAAACGTGACATTGAAGTCAACCCAAATCAAACGTGACATTGAAGTCAACCCAATTCAAACGTGACATTGAAGTCAACCCAAATCAAACGTGACATTGAAGTCAACCCATATCAAACGTGACATTGAAGTCAACCCAAATCAAACGTGACATTGAAGTCAATCCAAATGTGACATTGAAGTCAAACATAAATCCAGCCCAAATAAAATGTGGCAGTATCAATTAGTCATCAAGTTGCATCTACTCATTTGCCCGTATTTGATCACTATGCTTAGTCTTAATCAAAGGTTCTCAGGGTTCGGAGCCCGAGGTAATTAATAGCGAGGGTTGCGCTCGTTGGAATCATGGTCCCACACAATCGTTTGATAAAACCAAAATTCTAAATACCGTGTCCACTTTCATGCCCCTCACTCTCCAGGAGGTGGCGCGGAAAAGGGTTGCACACTACTGTTTTTTTTTTTTTGAGGTGGCAGGTAAAACTTACCTACCAATTTTACATTAAACAAATAAAAAGTTACAGCGAATTTACAGATGAAAAAAAATTAAAAAATAAAATAACAAGCAGCAACAAGACCCTAAACCCTAATAGTGTTGGAAAAGGGAAAATGGAAGGCAGTGATGAGGTGATCAGAAACGGCGGGGTACTGAGCGCGGAGGAAGGTGGGGCGTGGGAACTGGGGGACATTGGGTATGGGGGACGGCGGGGCGTGAGGGTTGGTGGGGAGCGGGGCGCAGGGGACGGCGGAGAGCGGTGCGGTAAGAGACGGTTCGAGGCGGAGACCCAACGAAAGTGTAGTTGCTTGTACTTTATTGGGGAAGAAGGGAGTGAAGGGAGGCCGGGGGAGGCGGATGGAGGCCTGGGGTGGCGGGGGAGGCCGGTGGCGCCGACCTCCCCGCCTAGGGTTTGCTTGCTCATTTTTCTCTTTTTCTTTCGCGTTCGCTTTGGAGGCAGGGAGAAGGGGGTCGTTCCCACAAACTATCATTGAATTCCATCTCACGAATTGCTACTATTATATGACTAGATCTGAAAGTAAGTAATTTGAGGTGGACATCTTTGGATGATGATCTTCTGACCCGGGTCACATAACCCGAGACATGTGACCCGTTGGATCTCCTCGAGATTTGGGTTTGCCTGAATACCGGAGGGGTTCAACCGAATTCCGAAGAGATCCAACGGGTCACATGCCTCGGGTCGTGTGACCCGGGTCAGGGGATATGAATTGGATATCTTTGGTATATCGTTTCACATCTCTTTTTATTATTTATGGTACTTTATGCAACTCAATCTATTACATTTAATATCTTGTACAAGGAGTGGAAAATAGGTCCAAGTAGGACCTGTAACATGGATTGTTATCTCCTGACATATGGTATATAACATGATGTCCTAAAACGTATAGGCTTTTAAATTTGTAACTCGAAGCAAAACACTCGATCGCAAGCGTACGATCTCGTGTAGTACAGTCGAGGTCGAACCACAAGGACGGGAATTAATTCTAAACCAGACTTCAATCGCAATTCAAATCCTAAATAAAGTGGGGGTTTTTAAAAGGTTGGTTTAAACAGTAACAGATGCAAACAGTAAACAACAAGTAAATACTAGAAAACAGCTAATTAAAAAGGCGTCCTCAGGGTTTTCTGAATCTGTTTGGTCTCTGGATTAACTTCTTGCGGCCCGCAGGAAGGTCTCTTGCGGGTCGCAGGGGTTGGTTAGAGATTCCAAAACTACCTGTTACCCACAGAATAACTCCTGTGAATTACGAACAGTTTTGTAATCTCTGTCTTACACTTTCTGCAGATCCTTGCGGGCCGCAGGATATCTCTTGCGGTCCGCAGGAAATCTGACAGAGAGCAGTTCTGGTTCTGGTTCAATGTTCGACTCACGTTATCAATTCTGAATCAAACCAGCAACAGTACAAGTCCTCAACTTTCGTATTTTGGTTCTTCTAACAATACCGGTTCAACAGAAATTCGTGGATCTATTTCTAAATCTACGTTCAAGTTACTTTTATATCTAGGATTCGGTTCCACTTTCGTAAGAACCGCAATTTTACCGTTCGGTTACTCTTGGACAACAAGTTATCAATCCAAACAGTGTAAATAACAATTCTTGCAAATATGATACTCTATTGACCAACTAAACCTTGTGCCTAATCTACAGGTTTACCATACAACAAGCATGATATTCTATTAACCAACTAGATTTTGCTCGCAATCTACAGGTCTATCACATCAACAAGTCAAGTCAAACACACATAATCATGAAAATCACAAGTAACATGAAAATAACGTAAGTCTCACAATAAGAAGTCAATCCATTAACACAAACTTCATCATCTACCCTAAGAACTAAAAGACTACTCGCTCATGGCGAGGGAAAACAAAGAAAGCAAAACAAAGAAGAAGTTCATGATACTAAAGAACCGAAGAAGAACTAGCGTGGCTTCAATCTTCAACGTCTCCAAAGAAGTCCTCTCGAAATCTCCTCGAGAAATGGTGAAGATCGACTCCCCAACACGCTCTCCTCTGGTCCCTGGCGGCTAGGGTGAAAGAGACAGAAAGTAAGATGCCAAAACCGTCCAAAAGGATGGTTTAAATAGCCAAAAAGGCGGCAGAAACAGAAACAGCGCTGCCGCGGGTCTTGCGGCCCGCAAGAAGTAGGTCTTGCGGCCCGCAGGAAGTGAGTTCCAGTGCAGACTTGCTCTCCAAGGCTTCAAATCGCGTCCAAGTGGCTCCAAAAGCCCAATTTACCTGAAACATGGACAGAATTGAACAAGTAACTGGAATCTAAGAATTCTAACACTAAAATGCAATTAAACTCGGGATTTTAGGTCGAAAACAAGGTACAAGTCTGGTGAAATGCATATATGAATGCGGTGCATCAAATCTCCCCAAACTCAAAGTCTTGCTTGTCCTCAAGCAAAACCTAGAACCTAAGGAACAAACCGTACCTAGACCTAAATCCCTGAGTGACCTAAATGCAAAGAAAAACTTTGGGAAGATGCTAAACCGAGAACACATGGGCAAGTTTGAATTTTGAATTGTAAATAAGTGCGTATGACAATTTCACAAAACTCGTGCTAGGGCATAGAAAATCAAGACGAGCGACTCTTGTTCCATGAAACGCAACCTAAATTGCAAGTAGGACCATCGTACTTTTTCGGACCCTAGGTCTTTCGATCGAACTACAAAGTCGGTATCTTGGTTATGTTGACCCCACAGTGAGTAACTTTCTCAACCAATCAAATCCATAGACCATGAAATGCTTATTAGAAAGAAAGACTATTTATTTGATTTTTTTTTTTTTTTTTTTTTTTTTTTTTTTTTTTTTTTTTGAGAGAGTGAAGCCCGAATCAGACGGATAGGAAAAATAAAAGTGCATACGTCCTATCTGATCGCAACTCCAAACCCCCTTTTAGAAAATCTGGACATTCAAGGATCAGCCAGTCGGATGAAAGAAAATAAAGGGTGCACTCGTCCTGCCTGACCACATCCTTGAAATGCCCGTTGGTTTTTGGTTTTTTTTTTTTTTTTTTTTTTTTTTTTAAGACATTTCAGGCTATGACTTTCCACATTTCCCAAACCATACTCACATGGGTACCACAACCGAGAAATTACTCTTCGTCCTCAATCAGACTTTCGGTTTGCTACTTTTTTCCAATTAGTGCCTACTTTACTCATGGAACTAGTCACTACAGAACAAAAATCTCTTTCCTAACACAAGTCTCATAAAGTTCTCAAGCACAATTTTTCACAATTCATTCGTCAAAAGTGCACATGTGCCCTTGAATTTAACATTTCCCCAAAATCTTCCTCAAAATGCGAGCATGAAAAATGAAAAAGAAAGAGAAAAGAAAAAGAAAAAGAAAAAGAAATATCCTAAAACTCAGGTTTGTATTTCCCCCCTCCCCAAGCTAAACAAAGCACTGTCCTCAGTGCAACAAATCAGAGATATGACGATAAAGCGGAAAGAGGAAAGATACAACCTGAGCGAATCACGGTGCAGTGTCGTCGTCGCCTGCTCTAGCGGGACCTCTGCTGGTACCCTCCCCAAACTGGCCTGCTTGCAGGGCAGTAATGGCATCGTGCATCTGATCCTGCCGCTGGCGGAATCGTCGCTGCTCCAGCATGATACGATCCTGCCGCTCATAAATCTCTGAGATCCGAGTGCTGTCGCGAGCGCGGCCCGTCTGTAGGTCCTCGAGACGCCGAGACTGTCCAGTCTGGACCAACTGCATGTGGCGAAGCAATGTCAGGGTGTCAGAATGCATCGCATGCACCTCCTGCACTCGGGTGCACATCTGCGTCCACTGATCAAGCATATACTGTGGAAACTGCGGGTACGAAGATGATCCAGCGGGCTGTCCGGCTCCTCCTGCCGATGTGTCGCCACCTCCTGCTGATGTGTCTCCATGTCCCGCTGGCCAGCTGTCCCATCCGGTGGATCCTGCTGACTGCCCTGCTGCTCCTGCTGACCACTCACCGGCTCCTGCTGACCAGTCACCGGCTCCTGCTGACCAGCCACCGGCTCCTGCTGACCAGCCATCCCAGCCTGCTGACCCTGCGGCTGCAGGCTCATCTGCTGCGTCCTCCATATGGATGTCGTCTGTCGGTGCATCGGGACTGTGCTGGTGTGGCTGTGCTGGTGGATCCTGCAAACGCCATGTATACTCCAGGTCGAAATCGATCGGCGGGTACTGCAAGGGCAGGGTAAACTCACCACCGCGAGAAGTCCACCTCCAGGTAGCGGGCTCAGCCGCGGTCTCCTCAGCATAGTAAATCCAGCCCCACGTCCGAAACTGCTCCCGATCAAGAGTCTTTACCGTGGTGCACTTGTGGTGGTAACTAACCTCGCCACAGGTCATGGTGATATCTACCCCGAGATGAGAAGCGATACGGGTAACATAGGACCCCATGGCTACAACACCCGTCGACTTCTTCGCGCTAATGATGGAAAGCCAGTACCGGACCATGGTCAGAATCAGATGGGGTCGCTGCAAATGGGTATCCGGTCGGAGCATGGTAGCGAGGAGCTGGAGCTCCTCGTGGCGAGGTCGGAGCGAGGACTCTCCGCGGGCACAAAGCGAGGAAGCAAGAGCTCGGCATATGAAGCGGAGGGCAGGATGTGTGATGGCATTGACCCGGGGGTCCGGGCCTGTCAGAGGAAGCTCCTGGCCACTGATACGGTACCAGAATGCGGCACGGAGACGGGACTGAGAGACGGGGTGCTCATCATCAACCTGATCCGCCGGGATGTATCCCAAGTAGTCGGTCTGGTGAGGTCTAAGATGAAACAGATGGGCAAGGTCGGCTAGGGTCATGCGGTAAGTAATGCCCTGGAGGCGAAAAGAGATGGAGTATGACTCGTCAGGGTGCTCCTCGAGGTCTAGCGAAGCTAGAAAATCCAATGTCGGCTCGAGATAGGCGGGGTACTGAGACGGAATCTCCCAAAAGGCACGGGAGAATCCCACCCGCTCAGTGAGACGAGTGAAATCGTCAAGAATACCGATCTCCTCAAGAAACTCAAAATCGACAATAGATGTAGAGATAACAGTTTTACCGTCGAGGAGCTCGCGTTTACGTGCAATCCGCAGGTCCTCCGCGGATGGTGCCGGGCCTGCTGCGCGACGAGATGCCTCTGGTTTCCCGACAGCCCGTTTTGCGGGCGACATGGAGAAGTTTCTGGCAGAGAGAGAGGTTCTGCCGGCGCAGGGGTCAATCCTTGCGGGCGCAAGGGGCAATTCTTGCGGGCGCGAGGGTCGGCAGAATATAAGTCACAGGAGTTGCGACGTGGCGCGAGTCCAAGTCCGGTTTGAAATCCCACCAACTGTCAGATTTAAATTTGAATAGCGCGGGAAGTCCAAACCTGGAGGTTTTGTCCTGTTTTTGATCAGATCTGCGCAGTGGGACTTGGTTTGGTGCGAGCAGAGGTGTCGGCAGCGTTTGACGTGGCGCGTAGCAAGGCCGACGGTCGGTTGGCCCGGCAAGGTGGCGCGGCGGGGGGCTGGCAGGCCCGGCGGATGGCGCGGCGGTTGGCTCTGGCAAGCCCGTCGGCTGCTGCTGTTACTGCGCCGGTGCGGGAGAGCAGGAGATCCGGCCGGATCTGTCGGCGCGGAGGGGGGGGTTTCGGCGAGGCTCTGGCGCGGGGTTTTGCTGGAAGGGTTGGCAGTCTCGGCGGATGGCGCGGCGGAGGGCTACGGTCAGGCAGGCTGCAGGGCGGAGACGGCGCCCGCGTGGTGGAGGGTCCGGCGGGTGGCGCGCTGGCAGGCTGGCAGGCGGCCGGTGCTGTCGGTGCGCTGGTGGTCCAGCGGGTGGCGCGCGCGCGTGGTCCGGTGGGTGGTCTGCGCTGGTCGGCTGGAAGGGTGGCGGCAGGGAGAGGAAAAAGAGAAGGAAGAAGAAAGAAGAAGAAGAAGGAAAGGGAAAGAAAGAAAGGGAAGAAAAGAGAAGAGAAGAAAAGAAAAGAAAGGGAAGAAAAGAAAGAAGGAAAGAAAAGAGAAGAAGGAAAGAAATAAAAGAAAAATAAAACCGGCCCCACTTACCTTAATTCCAAACCACCAGTTTACATTGGAGTCCGTGCCGAACTGGAAACTCTTGCGGGCGCAAGGCGTAATTCCTGCGGCCGCAAGATTTTTTTCTGAAGATTATTTCGCCTTAGATTTGAACCCCAATTACTGCCGTTTCATCTTGAAATGCTCTGCGACGCTGCACATACACAACTAAGAACACCTTATGCAATATGAAAAATAAAAAAATAAAAAAAATTAAAAATGCAAAACAATGTGAAAGAACTAAAATAAGGAAAAAGGAAAGAAAAAAAAAAAAAAAAAAAAAAAAAAAAAAAAAAAAAAAAGAAGAAAAGAAAACCAAAAGTCTTGGGTTGCCTCCCAAGGAGCGCTTGTTTTAGGTCCCGAGCTTGACCATAATGCATCTACGTATCTGCTGGTGGGGGGTCGGACAGGTGCAGGGATAGGCGTTCCTCCTTCTGCTGATCGGCTACGTACACTTTGAGGCGTTGACCATTCACCTTAAATGCTACGCCATCCTTGCCAGCAATGTCTACTGCGCCGAATGGGTAAACCTTCTTGATGATAAAAGGTCCCGACCATCTGGATTTGAGCTTACCCGGAAAGAGTCTCAAGCGCGAGTTAAAGAGAAGGACGAGGTCCCCTTCCTTGAAGTCGCGACGCGTGATGCGGTTGTCATGCACTCTTTTAGTGCGCTCTTTGTACATCCGGGCATTATCGTAGGCGTGAAGCCTTGTTTCCTCCAACTCATGCAAGTCAAGGATGCGCTTCTCGCCTGCTGCTTGCAGGTCCATGTTGATGGTGCGCGTGGCCCAAAACGCTTTATGCTCGATCTCGACCGGCAAATGGCAAGGTTTGCCATAAACCAGCTTGAATGGGCTCATGCCGATCGGGGTCTTGAAAGCCGTGCGGTACGCCCAAAGTGCGTCGTTGAGCTTGAAAGCCCAGTCTTTTCGTGATCTCGCCACGGTTTTCTCAAGAATGATTTTTATTTCCCGGTTAGAGACTTCTACTTGGCCGTTAGTCTGAGGATGGTAGGAGGTGGAGACCTTGTGAGTCACCCCGTGTCTGCTCAAAAGCTGCTCAAACTGACGGTTGATGAAGTGCTTGCCGCCGTCACTGATCACGGCACGGGGCACTCCAAAACGAGGGAAGATCACATCATTGAAGAGGCGCTTAACTGAATTCGCATCCGCCTTTGCACAAGCGAGCGCCTCCACCCATTTAGACACATAGTCCACTGCCACGAGAATGTACTCAAATCCCTTTGAGGAAGGGAATGGCCCCATGAAGTCGATACCCCAAACGTCAAAAATCTCGACCTCCAAGATGGGCTGCTGTGGCATCTCGCTACGCCTTGAGATGTTACCCGTCCGCTGGCACTGGTCGCATGATTGCACGAGGGCATGTGCATCTTTGAAGATCGTCGGCCAAAAGAAACCTGCTTGCAAAACCTTGGCAGCAGTTTTAGATGAGGAGGCGTGGCCTCCATAAGCAGAAGAATGACAATGAGAGAGTATAGAGTGTACCTCCTCCTGCGGCACGCATCGACGATAGATACCATCAATACCTACCTTGAAGAGAAAAGGCTCCTCCCAAAGGTAGAACTTGACGTCAGCCCTGAACTTCTTCCTCTGCTGAGAGGTCATCTCAGCAGGCAAGAGGCCTGCTACGAGGAAGTTGGCGAAGTCTGCGTACCATGGAAACTGCTGAGTGCCTCCTGCGTCCCGCAAGAAACGGCTCTGCGTCCCGCAGGATTTCGGCAGGTTGTTGATTTGCTCGGATATGGGCTGTGGTTGGCTGTTTGTGCTTGTTCCCAGGACGTAGAGCTGTTCCCCTGGAATTGAGTCGTCAATCGGAATGTTGCTCTGCTCCTCCCCTTCCCAATGCAAGCGGGACAAGTGATCTGCGACTGAGTTTTCCGATCCTTTCTTGTCCCGAATCTCAATGTCAAATTCCTGCAGAAGAAGAATCCAACGAATAAGACGTGGTTTCGCATCCTTTTTGGAAAGAAGATACCTGAGCGCTGCATGGTCGGTGTAGACGATTATCTGAGAGCCGACCAGGTAAGAGCGAAACTTCTCCAGCGCAAACACCACGGCTAGCAGCTCTTTCTCAGTTGTGGTGTAATTAACCTGCGCGGAGTCGAGGACCTTGCTGGCGTAGCAGATGGCTACGGGTTTGTTGTCCTTGCGTTGCCCCAAAACCGCGCCTACGGCATAGTCACTGGCGTCGCACATGATCTCAAAAGATTGAGACCAGTCTGGAGGCTGCAAGATCGGGGCGGAGATGAGGGCTTCCTTTAACCTGTGAAAAGACTGAACACACTCGTCAGTAAAAACAAAATCAGAGTCTTTTACCAGCAGGTTGGTCAGGGGTTTGGTGATCTGAGCGAAGTCCTTGATGAATCGACGGTAGAATCCGCAGTGTCCGAGAAAGCTGCGCACGTCTTTGACTGTGGTGGGCGTGCACATCTGTTCGATCACCTCAATCTTTGCTTTGTCCACCTCGATGCCCTTGCTCGTGACTCTGTGACCGAGCACAATGCCCTCTTGTACCATGAAATGGCACTTCTCCCAATTGAGGACCAGATTGGTTTCCTCGCACCTCTGTAGGATCTTACACAAATTTGCCAAACAATCATCGAAAGAAGTTCCAACAACAGAAAAATCATCCATAAAAATCTCGACTTCTTTCTCAATGTAAGGAGAGAAAATGGCCATCATCGCCCTCTGGAATGTAGCAGGCGCATTGCACAAACCGAACGGCATTCTTCGGTAGGCGAAGGTACCATAAGGACAAGTGAATGTCGTCTTTTCCATATCCTGAGGGAGGATGGGTACCTGGAAGAAGCCTGAGTACCCGTCAAGGTAGCAGAAGTGGGAATGTTTGGCGAGGCGCTCCAACATCTGGTCCACGAAAGGCAGCGGGAAGTGATCCTTGCGGGTCGCAGCATTCAGCTTGCGGTAATCAATGCACATCCTCCATCCAGTGGTGGGCCGCATCTGGACCTTCTCGCCTCTGTCGTTGATGACAACGGTGTGCCCTCCCTTTTTCGGGACCACGTGCACTGGGCTCACCCACTTGCTATCTGAAATAGGAAAAATGATGTTAGCATCAAGTAATTTAAGAATCTCCTTTTTCACTACCTCTTGAAGCACGGGGTTAAGCCTCCTTTGATGCTGCACGGAAGGTTTGTGGTCTTCCTCGAGATGTATCTGATGGGCACATATGGCAGGACTGAGTCCCTTAATGTCTTTAATCGAATATCCTAAGGCACCCCTGTGAATGCGCAACTTTTCCAAAAGCTTCGAAGTTTCATCAAAACTCAATTGAGCGCCAACAATAACTGGAAAAGTTTTGTCGGAGTCAAGAAACTCATACCTGAGGCTGTCGGGCAATGGTTTCAGGTCTACCTTATTTGGCGCGTCTAATGGCGGTGACTTGTCGATTTTCGCCTCTGGTCCGTCGTCCTGCGGGCCGCAAGAATGGTCTTGCGGGCCGCAAGAACTGTCACCAGCAGACTGGTAGAGCGAGAGAACTGGTTTGACCCTGGTGAGTAGCGGTTCCTCATCATCTACGGGATCGCGGGGCATGCCCTGCAGGCT
This sequence comes from Cyperus esculentus, assembly GCA_030179965.1. NCBI lineage: Eukaryota > Viridiplantae > Streptophyta > Magnoliopsida > Poales > Cyperaceae > Cyperus > Cyperus esculentus. The sequence goes on along the minus strand of JASGLE010000010.1, from coordinate 1,826,756 downwards.
GCAGGCAATACCTCCAAGCAGACCTTCATCCTCCTCAGACACCTCATCAAAAGAACCTAATTCATTTTGCAAGGAGGAAAGAAAGTCAAGATGATACCCGAGTGCGATCTGATGCTCTTCCAGCTGATCCTCCTGCGCCTCCCAAACGAGCTCATCAATGATATCCAACCGGTTGCAGTCCTCCGAAAAATCGGGATATTTCATTGCTTGTGCAACCTGGAATTGTACCTTCTCGCCGCCAATGTTCATGGTGAGGGTACCCTCGTACGTATCGAAAACAGTCCTGGCTGTCCGCAGAAAAGGTCGGCCAAGGATGATCGGTACATCCTTATCCTCCTCCATATCCATCACTACAAAATCACCAGGCACAAAGAACTTGCCTACCTGTACCGGCACATCCTCGACAATCCCCAGCGGTAAGCGAGTGGAGGCGTCTGCTAGCTGCAGGGTCATGCGGGTGGGTCTGAGCTCACCTACCCCGATCCTCTGAAAAACAGTGTGAGGCATGAGGCTCACACTAGCGCCCAAGTCGCATAACGCCCTTCTGATGGTTGCCTTCCCGATGGTGCAAGGGATGGTGAACTTTCCAGGATCTCCAAGCTTGGGTGGAAGCTCCCGACTCACCACCGCGCTGCATTCATGATTGAGTTGCACGCTCCTACAGTCTTTTAAGCTCCGCTTGTTGGACAAGATGTCCTTCAAGAATTTTGCGTAAGACGGCATTTGTGCGAGCGCATCGGTGAAGGGTATGGAGATAGTCAGTTGCTTGAGGACCTCCATAAATTTAGAGAATTGCTCATCTAAACGGTTCTTAGCGAGCCTTTGTGGGAATGGAACCTGCGGTTGGTATGGCGGCGGGGCCGTTGTCGCTTTACCCTTGTCCTTCGCTGGCAAGACTGACTCGGCAGGCATAGAGTTCTGATTCGCTTGCCCCTCAGTTACCACCTTCTGCAGTCCTTGAGAGGAAACTGAGAGGTCGGGATTAGGCGGCAGAGGATCTGTTTGCGCCTGCTGAAGAATTGGCTGGCCACTGGGGAAATCCTGCGGGCCGCAAGAGGGGTCCTGCGGGCCGCAGAAATCGGCGACAGGATGGGTTTTCGCTGGTTCTGGCTGGGATTTAGCGGCTGCTGGTTTTGTAACAGCCTGGTCCTCCTCTTCTGGCATGGGCGGATCAGCGTACTGCGTGCCACTCCTAAGTGTGTGAATGGCCTTCACTTCGCCATTAGGGTTCACTGGCTGACTTGGCAGTGAGGCTGTGGTCCCGGGACTCGACGCTACGCCTACACCTCCTCCCGACATCCTTGCTAGTTTCTCATTAAGAGCCTGCATCTGCTCGAATATCATCTGGTTCATCTTACCCTGCTCTTGCATGAAGTTGTCGACCACGGCGGGCACAGCAGGTTCGGCAGGCTTGGGCACTTGGTGGGGAGGCACATATGGTTGACGGTAGGTATTGTTCGGCTGAGCGTTTCTGTTCTGGTTTTGGAAGTGAGCATTGTTGTAGAAGTTTCGGTTTCCACTTCCTTGCCCTTGGCTTTGGAATTTCTGAGGAGGGTTGTAATTGTTGGTACCGAAGCTGGGACGGTCTGGTTTCTCTCTCCAGCTTTGGCGGTCTGCTGGGTCATTGGAGTATGATCGCGAGAACGGAGGTCTGGGGAAGAAGGAGGGCTCGCTGTTGAGAGAATGCACGTGCTCTTCCTCCCCCTCAGGTTGACGCAGCGGGCAGTGGTCATAATCATGAGAGTCCTCCCCGCAAAGCGTGCAAGGTTCAACCTGTACCGCCTTGGCAGACGCCTTCTGCTGGTCTGTCTGCTTGTCCATCCGAAGCTGCAGGGCTTCTAGCTTGGCTTGTATGAGGGCAAGTTGATCCACCTCGTACCGCCCTTTCGATCCTCTGCTGGTCTCTCTGCTGGACTCCCGGTTGGACCACTGCTGCTGGTGGGCCGCCTTCTCAATAAGCTCCAGGATTGCACGCGGTCGCAAATCTGCTATCGATCCACCTGCACTATAATCAACTAAAGCGCGACTCTGCGCAGTCAGTCCCTCATAAATAGCATCAACAAGCATCCAATCAGAGAAATTATGGTGAGGGCAGGACAGACATAACCGGTTAAACCTATCCCATGCCTCGCTTAGAGACTCATCATACCCTTGTTTAAATGAGGAAATTTCAGCCCGAACCTTGGCAGTTCTCCTAACAGGGTAAAATTTCTGTAAAAATTGAGCAGACATTTCGGCCCAGGTACCAATTGAGCCTTTAGGGAGAGAGTTGAACCAGAATTTTGCTTTGTCCTGAAGAGAGAAAGGGAACAAGGCTAGCTTGACGTAGTCTGGCATCGTAGCGAGGTGCTTAACGGTCCGGCAGGCTTGGTAGAAGCTGTTCAGATGGTCATGAGGATTCTCGGACTCCAGCCCGTGGAAGCAGTTCTGCTGGACGAGTGTAACTGCACCCGAACCGAAGTTGGGAGGGTCTCCTTGCAACTCCGGCAGAACGATGGGACCTTCTGAGTCGTCGACTCTGGGACTGTGGTAGTCTCGGAGTGTCTGCGGCTCTGCTTGTCTCCGCTGCCGCTCGGCTTCTGCCTCTCGCCGGAGTTGGCGGACTTCCTCTTCAAGCTCTCGCCGAGCTGCTTCAGCAGCCTGCCTCTGCATTTCTGCTTCTGCGGCTTGCAGCCTGAGCTGCTCCCGCTCCAAGACGTTGTCACCCATGTCAGATGACGATGTGGTTTCTGAGTCAGATGAGTCTGGACTGACCCTCGCTGGCAGCGGATGAAATTTCGGGCTCCTGCGTCCGCTTCTGAGAAAATAGTCACCAAAGGGAGGGTATTGTGCCAGTGCCTGTCACCTGAAACAGAAAAAGAGAGAAAAGAAAAAGAAAAATCAGAATTCGAAAAGAAAATAAAGTAAGGTTTAGAACTAATGTCGCCGTCCCCGGCAACGGCGCCAAAAAGCTTGATGTCCTAAAACGTATAGGCTTTTAAATTTGTAACTCGAAGCAAAACACTCGATCGCAAGCGTACGATCTCGTGTAGTACAGTCGAGGTCGAACCACAAGGACGGGAATTAATTCTAAACCAGACTTCAATCGCAATTCAAATCCTAAATAAAGTGGGGGTTTTTAAAAGGTTGGTTTAAACAGTAACAGATGCAAACAGTAAACAACAAGTAAATACTAGAAAACAGCTAATTAAAAAGGCGTCCTCAGGGTTTTCTGAATCTGTTTGGTCTCTGGATTAACTTCTTGCGGCCCGCAGGAAGGTCTCTTGCGGGTCGCAGGGGTTGGTTAGAGATTCCAAAACTACCTGTTACCCACAGAATAACTCCTGTGAATTACGAACAGTTTTGTAATCTCTGTCTTACACTTTCTGCAGATCCTTGCGGGCCGCAGGATATCTCTTGCGGTCCGCAGGAAATCTGACAGAGAGCAGTTCTGGTTCTGGTTCAATGTTCGACTCACGTTATCAATTCTGAATCAAACCAGCAACAGTACAAGTCCTCAACTTTCGTATTTTGGTTCTTCTAACAATACCGGTTCAACAGAAATTCGTGGATCTATTTCTAAATCTACGTTCAAGTTACTTTTATATCTAGGATTCGGTTCCACTTTCGTAAGAACCGCAATTTTACCGTTCGGTTACTCTTGGACAACAAGTTATCAATCCAAACAGTGTAAATAACAATTCTTGCAAATATGATACTCTATTGACCAACTAAACCTTGTGCCTAATCTACAGGTTTACCATACAACAAGCATGATATTCTATTAACCAACTAGATTTTGCTCGCAATCTACAGGTCTATCACATCAACAAGTCAAGTCAAACACACATAATCATGAAAATCACAAGTAACATGAAAATAACGTAAGTCTCACAATAAGAAGTCAATCCATTAACACAAACTTCATCATCTACCCTAAGAACTAAAAGACTACTCGCTCATGGCGAGGGAAAACAAAGAAAGCAAAACAAAGAAGAAGTTCATGATACTAAAGAACCGAAGAAGAACTAGCGTGGCTTCAATCTTCAACGTCTCCAAAGAAGTCCTCTCGAAATCTCCTCGAGAAATGGTGAAGATCGACTCCCCAACACGCTCTCCTCTGGTCCCTGGCGGCTAGGGTGAAAGAGACAGAAAGTAAGATGCCAAAACCGTCCAAAAGGATGGTTTAAATAGCCAAAAAGGCGGCAGAAACAGAAACAGCGCTGCCGCGGGTCTTGCGGCCCGCAAGAAGTAGGTCTTGCGGCCCGCAGGAAGTGAGTTCCAGTGCAGACTTGCTCTCCAAGGCTTCAAATCGCGTCCAAGTGGCTCCAAAAGCCCAATTTACCTGAAACATGGACAGAATTGAACAAGTAACTGGAATCTAAGAATTCTAACACTAAAATGCAATTAAACTCGGGATTTTAGGTCGAAAACAAGGTACAAGTCTGGTGAAATGCATATATGAATGCGGTGCATCATAACATACTACACATCGCTGCCGTTAATTAAAATGAACGTTCCAGATTTTGTTCAGTCTCCTCTCCCAATTTAATTCATTCTATGAGCCAGCCGACTACACTTTGCGGAGACACTCGAACTGGTTGAACCCATTCGAGTGTTCGACTAAACCAGTTCGATCCGCCTCTCTTGCCCGCCCTCCTCTCTTCTCCTCCTGTCCTCGTCTCCTCCCTCCGCTAATGCTCCTCCTACTCAACACTCGATGTCGCTGCCTCCCTCCGCCAATGCTCCTCCCACAGCGTCCCCCCTCTCTCCCAACTAATCAATCCGCCATGCACTGGCAGCCCAACCAGGGCACCATGCTCACCGGCCAGCTCATCTCTGAGCTCTGCGCAGTCGCCGAGTCCATGCCCGGCCTGGCCCCCAGAGAGCAGTACCCCCCCCCCCCCCCCCCCCCCGCCCAGCGACTCCTCCCGCGACCTCATCGGCATCATGCTCAACGACCTGCCCAACGAGTACCTCTTCATCATAAAGTCCCAGCGCCTCGTCCTGCGCGTGCAGTCCTTTGCCCAGACCGTCATGGGCAAGCTCCAGTCTTACAAAGGCCGCTTCTTTATCAATTTTGAGGTCCGCCATTAACAAATGCTAAGTAGTTTGTAATGTTAAAAAAAATGTGTATTCATATCTGATACTGGTAATTAAACAACTGCATCTGCAAATGGTTACATATCTAATTGGTTGTATTCACTTCTGAATTTGTCATTGGAAGGGGAAAATGTCATTGGATGGATAGTTTTAGAATTGTACAGCTAGATTAGTTATTAATCAGCAACTAGAGTTTTCACCACCAATGGGTGAGACAAAGTCAGAAGTGAATAATGGGGTACCAGCTAGATTAGTTTTAATGTTTTTATATTAACTATTAACATTTTCATTTTTCTCTAAATTTAGTATCATAATTGGGTTCAGAAGATAAACAAAAAAATAATGGTGATACAACAATGGAACTCTTGAAGGCATCAAGTTCAAGTCAGAACTTGAGATTCATAGATGTGAAAATGAGTTGGTTGGCAAGGAAGTTGATTAAATGTCTGGAGATTTCGATGCCATATGAAGTTGTAAACTTTCAAAGCGATGAGACGTACCAATGGTTAAATCTGACTGGTGTTACATCTCATTGTTTTAGAGCTTTTTTTCTTTACTGGTAAAAAGATCAGGTTTGAGGAGTTAAGAGTGTACTATTCGATTTTTTTTTTTGAGGTTATGATATGTGAGTGTAGAAGTTATGTACAAGTGATGTTAATTCTTCTTCTTCTTAAGCTTAATGCATTTGTAATTACAATAAATGAGCTATTTCATCAAGTTTGTGTTGTATGAAGTTGTATATCCTCATCTCTGACTGGTATGTGTGAAACCATAATACAAGTGTATCCCCAAATTGCTGCATAACATACATATTTTACAAGATTGGGTCAGTTTAGTAAGAAAGGCAGGAAGTTTTTCAAAAAGGTCCAAGATTTTACATAACATACAGATTCAGCCACCAAAGGGTAAAAATATTTTAGTGACAATTTCTTTTTACTAAAACAAACATTTAGAAGAGAATAAAACATTGTAAACTTTAAATATTAAGTCTTTTAACTGATATCTGTCAATTACATTAGAAAGTCACAAAAAGAGCTTTTATACTTAAAAGCTATACAAAAAAGGGTGGCTCATTTAAAATAATAGAAATGAGTCCTGGATTGCTATACCAAAAAATTAGCTTCTATCTTTGAAAGCTATACCAAAAAATTAGCTTCTATCTTTGAAACTTATACAAAAACTAATATTCAATCCCAATCTACTTCTATTGTCTGCTTAGTCCTAAATAGCTCATTCTGATGGGTTTCCTTCATGATTAGGGGCCAAATGCAAATTCATACCTAAATTTTCAACCTGCAAAATAAATAATAATTGAGTTAAACATTAATAATTTAACAAAATGGTCTAAAAATATAAAGGATGTGGTAACATCAAATTTCATTCATATTGAAAGCTACAGCATTCATATTGGACCACTTAACAAAATGGTCCAGGAACATAATAATAGCATCCATATTAAAAAACTTTACATCAGAACCTGATTAGAAGTCATGATTTCCAAACCATGGGAAAAAGGCAAGACAAAATCAGTGTATCCCTAGATAAAAAAAAAAAAAACAGGAATATGTGAACACTTGTTTATTACACAAGTTCCTGAAAGTGATTGAAAGCTAAAAGTGTTTAACACTAACCCTCAGTAGTTGCATATAACCATTAGATGATCCATGATCTGCTTGAGAAAACTGTTGTACCAGAACGGCTTCTGATTTTGGCACATTGATTTCCTGAAAATGCAGAAAACTAGTAAGTATTTTGCAAAGTTTTCTAAACAGTATCGTGAATATTACAAAATTTTACTTTGACAAATAAGTAATACCTGTTTTTCAGATTTATTGTGATGTTTATTACATTTTGTCATGTTTTCTGTCCAACCTGGAATTCTCTTTGCACTCCTTTTACCTTTTTTGACCTCTTTCTTCTTCAACTTAGGTGGCTTAGTGAAATTCTCTGATGAGCTAGGCATTGGAGACACTTTATGATTGTCAACTGTCTAGATCGTAAGATTTCTCATCAGCTCTCTGACTTGCTTCTCAAGTGTATCCAAAGCACTATGAACAAATGCTGCTCCTTCTTCGGCATACGCTGCTGCGGCAGCTATTTGTGAGAACCTGCGACAAAGATCTCTACTGTGGCGAGCAATATCTAATCTAGTATCCTCAATGATTGTTCTTCCATTTTTATCCTCAACAACACCATCTTCAGCCTCCCTTGTCCAACGCTTCAAAATGTATTTTTCCGGCAAAATCTTAATGTTCTTCGCATCTAATACTTTGAGCGCATGCCAACACAGTATTCCAACCTGTTGAGTATGGAGGCACTAGCTATAACAATATTTTCTATTATATCTCAAAATATTGTTACAACTACTACTACTCAAATACTATACCTCCATATACCCCTAGCTTCTTACTACAATCCTAACCTCCAACCTAACTACTAACTCTTACAATGGAGTGTGTTGCTCTAACCTTACTTTGCTTGCTTGCTTCCTACATCCAACTCCACATCCCTATTTATACTAGTTCTATGGAGGGTGGTGGATAATTCTAGATACAAGATATTTTTCTCAAGATATTTCTCAAGTATATTCTAGACTTGAGATATTTTTCTTGTCTCTAGAATATTCCTAGTAAATATCTATTATCTCCATAATTCTTGATAATTCTTGTATATGGGCTTGGACCAATTTGGGTTGGGCTTATGGGCTCAGCGTTACTCATCTTAACACAACCCTCTCAAATTTCTTGCAACCACATGAAACTGTTAAATTATCTTGATTCCAAAGTACCTTACAACCCTTTTGTGAACTTTCATGATCACCAAAGGCAGCAATTGAAACCAGATACTCATCACCCTGTAGGCCCTCAATTTGAGCTGCCATGGACAACTCATACTCCTCTTGAAATAATTCAAAGATTTTGGGGGTATACAAGTCACCTGCCTGCCGAAGAGTTGGCACCTTCATCTTGAGTTTTGGTTGTTTATTTCTCCATGCAAAGTCTGATGCAACTTCCTTTTGACGCTTTTCATTCACAATTCTCTCAAAATGCTTTAAAAGCCTAATAATACTCAAATCTGATTTCAAATAGCATTTCAAATCTTTATTAATGCTTTCACTCAATTGCGTGCTTCTTATGCCTAGACTTACCGCATTTTTCATATAGCAATATGCCCATTTTTCTTTGGACTTGTATATGAAAGGCAGCCAAGTATCTTCGTTGGTCTTTTTCACGAGTTCACCAAAGACCTCTTCAAACTCCGCTTCTTCTTCGTATACCGTTCTTGTTATGGCACATCAAATGCCTACCCGCATTTTCCATTATGTGCCATGTACACAATCCATGAGTTGTTTCCGGCATCACATTTTCTATTGCATTTCCCATTGCAATGTCTTGATCTGTAAAAATGGTTTTTGGCTTTTTATGGTTGTGTACTTCTAAAAAGGTTTTGAAGACCCATTCAAACGAATCGGTTGATTGGTCATACATAATCGTGGCTCCAAATATCACCATTTCCCTAAAATGATTAAAGCCAACAAAAACACCAAAAGGCCTATGCTCCTTGTTGGTACCAAAAGTTGTATCAAAAACAACCACTTCACCAAAATGAGCATAATCTGCAATCATTTTTGCATCTGCCCAAAAGATATTGGTAATTTCTTGCATATCATCAGTTTGTTCTACATGCTGAAAAGAAGGGTTTTCTGAAACTCGTTCATGAAAATAGTTTAGCATAGCTACAGCTTCACCAGAAACTAGTACTCTCTGACGCTTAACCCTTAAAGCATTTCTGTGGTCCATGATGCTAAAAGGAAGATGTGCCAGCCCACCGGCTTGTCTACCCATTAATTCATGTGTTTGTTTTGGTGGCAGTCCTGTTTCATCAGCTAATTCAATATCAAACAATGCTGCCTCAGGAACCTCACGTTGACTACGCAATAAGTGACAAGCTTCGGGTTTTTGGAGAAGGTGGTTATGATCTGAAATAAATTCAATGACTCTGAACTTACTGATTTCCTTAAAAAACTTCAACACTAAACGAACCTTACAATCTGTCTGGGTTTCAGCTCTCGTGTTCTTGGTTTGCTCATCCCGCTTATCGTTACCTCGCTTTCCTTCATTTGAGCATACAAAAATCATGGAGGTAGTTGAGCCATCAATTTTACTCTTGTTTGTATTGTGTTTCCGTGCATTAAAGCCCATTTTCCAACCATATCTATTCCAAAATTGCCATGCTTCACTTTCAGTTTGAAACTCCATTCCTAAATGAGGAGTCAAGGTTCCACCATCAGTTGGTTCCATCTTTGTTTTCCTGCAAATTTAATTAGTGGAGTAAAGCAGGTCAATAGTTGTTAACAAAAAAAATATTTTTAGCAATAATATTGAGCATCCAGTAGTTCTTAAGCATCATTTAAACATAAACAGTGATGTACAAGTCTGACATGATCATTAGTGTTCAACCCTTAAACCAATTCAGCAACAAGTACCTTTTATTATTGTTATAACTGACTTAAGCACATGTCACAAGAAGCTATTACTGTAAATGACTTAAACACATGTCAAAATAGCGTGTTATTTCATTTGTAATTCTTTTTCCTTGTTATTTTTACTGAACACAGTAAAATGTCAACAAAGGAACAGTAAATTACAATTACAATTACGCAGTAAATGATGTCTAACCTTTAACCATTTACAGCGTTCAAGAGAAAATAACAGATGTACCTATATAGGATTAAACAAACACGAGAGGAGCCATTTAATCTCATTGAATAAAAAAGTCACCTTTTGGAGCCTTGAGCACAATAGCCAATTAGTCCTACTAAATTCTTGTGCCTGACTTTTCCAGTGGCCTCCACCTCAACTTTCAATTCCCTCTCCGCCTGTCCCCTACAGAATAGAAGATTGGCGCCATTTTTGGATTAATAAGTGGTATAAGAGAAATTACATCAATTGACTGCCCTATTATATCTTCCCTCTATTTAATCAGTGTCATTTTATGAGAGTAAGATATATCAATATAAGTATGAGCTTACGACTGGAAATGGGGGCAATCGAGAGAGCAATCGAGAACGGCTCAACCGGAGGAGGAGGAGGCGCCGTGGCTATGCGACGCGGAGCACGGCCAGGCACCACGGTGGTTGGTCGCGCCGTGGCTATCAGTGCAGAGCACATCAGGCACCACAGCAGCGGTCCGTCGGTTGGCGGGACCAATAGCAAAGGGAGGAGGAGAGGGGCGGCTTAGGCTTGCGCTGCGCAAAGAAGCAAGGCGGGAGGAGAAGAGATGCGCGGGCTCGAAGAAACAAATGGTTGAGTCGAGCAGTCGAGCCGAGTAAGATCGGAAGAAAAGGGTAAGATGGTTGAGTCCAACCTGGTGATATCGAAAGAAATCTTAAACGTTCGTTTTTTGAGCGGTTGAGATTTTTGGTATGTTATATACCATATGCCAGGAGATAACAATCCCCTGTAACATACCAATACTACTATACTAGTAACAGAAGCATAAAGTTTGGTCAAGCAAACAAACAGGTACAGCTATGGTATCACCTGATAAATGACTTATTTAACTGGTTCTAGCTCTTGGTTTTCATAACTCTGCCAGTTTTGTTGACTCCATTCTTGCCAACTCTCGTGTATGTAGGCATTCAATAAATATCCATGCTCCAGAAAAGGTGATATAAGCTGTGTTATATACAAATAATGTTTATTTGTATTACTTGCCATTGTTATACCAGTTATATAGCAGAGTATGATACTTCCTATTATTCTGTTTGTCATCCCGGGTGATGTTGTTGTGAAACTCATTTTATTACATGGAAGTTTTATCATACTTGTATATGTAGAAGAACTATTGAACTGCATAGAACTTTTTCGGCCAGAACTTACATGACAGCATACCAAAATACTAGTATCAGTGCCAGCACCCAGCTGCCTTGGACAGTAGCTTAGTACATTGATTCTGTTGGTCAGAAAGGCCCGTAGTGTATTCTAAATTCATATATAGCAAAGAAGACTTCAGTCCAGGAAGCACTCTGTTGCAAGCATGTTTTACGTATGGCACACCGATAGGGGTGCAAACAGAATTCGTTTTTCCGTTATTTCGTTCCGTTTCGTTCAGATGAAACAGATAACGGAAGAAATTTTGGTTTCGTTTGGATTACGAAACGAACAACGAAAACAAATTGGCTTTCGTGCTGTAAACGAAACGAAAAACAAAATACGCTATTTCGTTTTCGTTATTTCGTTCTGTCGTTGTGTATAGCCCATATAGCCCAGCGCCTAAGGGCAGACCTCTACTGACATATAGCCCGTATAGATATAGTTTGGGGTTGGATTGAATTTGTGCTTTGACACCCATTATTAAAAAAATATATATAAAAACCCATCGATGGTAGGGTTTGCACCGCTCAGAGCCGCTCTCCTCATTTCTGTCACCCTTCACGTCTTCTCTTCCTCTCCTCTCTCAATCACCTCTCTGGCTGAACCTCTCCTCTCTCAAGCACGCCGTCTGACATTGACAACAATCCACCAGGTCCTTTTGCTTAGCCCCTATTTGTCCCTCTCCAACACGCTTCTGGCAAAGCTGTACCAACCCTTACATCATCTATGCGAGGTGCTTGAGTACTCTATCGATGGACGATCCACATCTATGCGAGGTAGCTCAAACGGAAATTTTTTTAAACGTTCTAATCGTTTAATCGTTTGTAATACACGAAACAATCAACGAAATAAATTTTGATACCGTTTGAGTGATGCAACGGTTAACGAAAATAAAATAGCTATTGTTTACAAAATGAAACGACTAGTAATTCCGTGACCATCCTCCACGTTAGACACCCCTACACACCGAGACGAGGCAAAGAGGCCCGTTGTGATAATAGTCAGATATAGGTTATAAATTACTTCTTTATTAATTTATTTTTATCCTTCAAAAAACTTGAAGGCTCTCTGATCTGTTTGGTCCCTCCCTCGGCTAATAAATTCAATAAATTGCATAGAACTAGCTGTAGAGTAGTATAGTGTTCAATGATAGATTTTACAGTAACTACATTTTTATCAGGGGGCATTTGCATATTTTCCACTCCAAAACCCTTAATTTGTAACTTTGCCACTTCAAACTTTAAAATTGCAAATTTGTCACTACAAACTTAAGAACATTGCATTTTTGCCACTAAAATTTTAAAATGACCAAATTGCCCACAATGCCCGTCCCCCGGCAGCCTCCGGGTGCGAGGGGGCTGGGGGGGGGGGGGGGGGCTGCCGTGGGGGCGGGCATTGTGGGCAATTTGGTCATTTTAAAATTTTAGTGGCAAAAATGCAATGTTCTTAAGTTTTGGAGTGACAAATATGCAAATTTCCCTTTTATCAGTTGTTAATACATATACCCTCCGTTTGGCAATGGAGTAAAAATGTAGTAAAATTGATTTAAGGTGATTTAAGGTGCTTTAAGTCACCAAACGGAAGTGATTTAAGGTGTAGTAAGTTAACGCAGATATAGGTGTAGTAAACTAAATCACCAACTTTTCATATCTTTTACACATTCTACCCACTTTACTTCATCTATTTACTTCACTACTATCAAATACCACTGCTTTAAGGTGATTTAGTGTTTTACTCCGCTTTAACTTACTACACTTACCAAACGGAGGGATAAGAACCAAATATTTATGCTATCTAAATGCAGGAACCAAGAACAATATTCTTTTTTTTTTTTTTTACTTTTAAAATCAATTAAGTTGGGTTGCTGATGTATGATCTATTTCTGGCACAAATTTTAGGACCGTTGCAGCATGTAATGAGGAGAACGCCACTCTACCCAAAATCATATCCCATATATTATATAAGAAGAAATTATCTTGGTCCCTTCCTCACTTTCATACCATATCCAGATAAAGTTAAGGATATTTTGGAATGATTTTCAGGTATTTATATATATATCGGATTCCAAATGAGATATACATGCATACCAAACTTTTAGACTTATACAAATTGTTTTTGTTGTGTAAATAATTAAAGAGTTTGACTATTATACTAACGTTAGCAGCTCAAATTGTTGTTATCGCGTCTGAAATTACGATTTATGGTGCTCAATAAATTCTTTATATGGAAATATTAGGGAATACAAAAATTTTTCACTTTTAGAGTTTTCTAAGTATTTGTTTTGAATTTTAGAAAATAGCTCATAAATATTAATAAAATATTGATGTTTGTACATGCTATTTTCAAAAATGCAAAACAAATACTTAGAAAATTTTAAAAATGAAAAATTTTTGTATTCCCCAATATTTTCATATAAAGAATTTATTGAGCATCATAAATCGTGATTTTGGATATGATAACAACAATTTTGAGGTGTTAACATTTCAAACCGAAATACTAATGTTAGTATAATAGTCTAGCTCATAATTAAATATATAGTGTTAATATAAGTTTGCCTTTGGATTGTTTGTGTATGATTGTTGTTGATGTGTTTGGATGGTTGTATGTTTAGGTAATGCTGGATTATATCATTAGTTGTTAAGTAGATATTAAGTACTATCTTAGGTCTTAAATTTCTCATGATGCCGGAGATTTGTGGCATCCAAACATTAGTTTCTTAATGAAACTGGTGGGTCTCCCACTTTCTTTCAAAAAAAAGAAGTTTGCCTTGCGAACAATTTGAAGGCAAAACAGAAGGTTTTTGGGCGTATTGCTGATAAATGACTTCAATATTTTGAGTTACTATTTTGAATACCTTTTATTCTGGGGATGCTAAAGGCGGCAAATTGTCGGGTCGGGTCGGACGGGTTTTTCGTGTTTGGTCAGATTTTTCACCGCTATTCTTGGGCCATCTTGGGTTTCGGGTCGTTCGAGTTCGGGTCAGCTTGAGTTTCCCTAAAACACGGGTCGGGTTAGGTCCGATTCGGGTTAGGCCGATTTTTCGGGTCGGATCAGATTTTGCCTCCTCTTTGGGATGCCCAGTCACTAGCTGCCTTGATTTGAGGATTCTCACTTTTAGATGCATGCTGTTTATTTTTGCTTTTTCACCTGGTACAGACTAGTACAGATTCTCTGTTGACACTTGAAAAACCAATAATTAACAGCCAACAGACCACTTCGCATTAATACAAGCTAATGTTCGAAAAAAATCAATAGAATTTAATGGTTAAAGATGCTGCTTCAAAAAGACAGTTTAAAATTGTTCAATTTCAATTTGATATGGTAGCTTCTAAAAAATGTTCTACGGAGATCTCGATCTAAAACAAATTTTATTTTTCCTTTTTTTTTTTTAGAAAAGTCCAATTTTTGTTGCTGAATTATTGCATTTGGTTCAAATTATTAAACTATTTTTTGTTCAAATTGGTTCTTTAACTATTGTTTTTTGTTCAAATTTTGTCCTTAACTGTTTTTTTGGTTCAATTTGATCCATGAACTATATGGTTTGGTTCGTATTGCTCCTCACTTTACTTCTGTTTATGCTAATTGATATAATTTAGGAGCTAATTTTGGTATCAATTAGTATAAACAAAAATATTTGGGATGGGCTATATGAACTGATGGGCTTCGGGATTCGGGTGCCGAACACCGAAGACCACCGATATTACAAGTCTTAAAGATCCACAGACTAGAGAGTATGTGTCTATCCTATAAGCTTAAGTTCCCCCCCTGTCTAAGCATACAAGTCTCTTTTATAGGCCAAAGTCCAAAGCTTCTCATATGGCAAGAGATCCATGATTGGAGGCAATCACGGAGCTCTTTCCTTTCGGGACGTCGGTGTGTCGTCCGGGCTGGCCTGTCTAAGGCCCAAAAAGCATGTGCAAACCTTGGGCCCATAGACCGGACTATTGGGCCCTATCATTAGCCCTCAGACTTCGGCAGCACGAAGAGGTGTCGAAGTCTTGAAGCAAGCCGTCATTCTATCGAATGCCGACGTTCAGTTTGTTATCCGACTACTCTTTTTCATCTTCTTGTCATTCAGCCCTCAGTCATCAACCGTCTACTGCTCGGGCCTTCGGTACCCCGACTTCAGCAGCTCAGAGAGGTGTTGAAGTCTTGGGACATGCCGTCGTTGTTAACTGATGTCGACGTCCACTTTGCCTTCTAACCACAGTTCTTTCGTCCTCTTCGTAATCTAGCCCTCAACTGTCAGTTGCCTAAACTTCGAATCTTCGGTGTCCTTGTCGTCATCCTTTCGTCTTTTTTGTCTGCATCCAGTAAGGTGAATGCTCCTGCAATGCCTCGGTGTTTGAGCCCTCATGCCGACCATGAGATTAGCGAACTTTCAACTATTTGGATATGACTCGAGTCCCCTCCTCACTCATTTGTTCTTTTCCTTCGGCGCTCGCTTGACGAACTCCAGTTTCTCGGAAACCAAGCTTGCGGTTGCCACGATTGCACGGTTGCTAGGCACGCCTAGCTGCAGGAAGTTGCGAAAGCTAAGGTGGCCAAGTGGCTACGTTTGGCCACCGAAGAGGAGGCTGAGGCGGAGAAGGGTATTGACATTGGCTCTTCGGATGAGGTGTACATCGTCTCTTCTCCTAGGTCGGCTTCCCCACCACAACATGAACCAAACATTTTCCCAAGGGTTGCCGCTTCGTCCGTACTGAAAGCGTTAGCTCCGGTGGTGCCAAAGGTATCATTCTTCAATCCTTCTATCTACTCCGTTCCGATAAACCCCAAGGAATTCGGCGTGAATCCCGTCTCGAGTGAGGAGGTTGCCCCTGAGCTGCAAGATTACCGCTGGGACGAGTTGAAGACCGGATGGTGGATGCCGACGGGGTTACTGGAGCTTCCAGCGGTGTGTCCCGAGCCGAGTTCTCTCGAGGAAGTGAGGCCGAAGTATCCTTGGCCTATGGAGTACTTCCCTATTGAAGACGAAGATCAGCGTTTAGCGGACATCATAGCTTTGGGGGAGAAGGTCGAGGCCGAGGAAGAGAAGAAGAAGAAAAGGAAGACGGGTGACTGAAGCTCCTTGGAAGGAAAAATGTGTTTTGTGATCGATACCCAACTCCGAACGTTCTTTATATTTGTATCGATCAGAGGATAAGTGCCACGAAGGCACTTCGAGGGAGAGAAGACCGATGTCAGAAGATATGTGCCACGAACACTTTCCGAAGAAGAGAAGACCGATGTCAGAAGAGAAGTGCCGCGAAGGCGTTTTGAAGAAGAGAAGACCAACATCAGAAGATAAGCTCCACGAAGGCATTCCGAAGAAGAGAAGACCGACATCAAAAGCTAAACGCCATGAAGGCATTCCGAAGATGAGAAGACCGACATTAGAAGGTACGCGCCACGAAGGCATTCTGAAGAAGAGAAGACCGACATTAGAAGATAGGTGCTACGAAGGCATTCAGAAGAAGTGCCACGGAGGCATAGAAGTGCCACGGAGGCATAGAAGTGCCACGGAGGCATAGAAGTGCCACGGAGGCATTCCGAAGAAGAAGTGCCACGGAGGCATACCGAAGAAGAAGTGCCACAAAGGCATTCTGATGGAGAGAAAATCGACATTAGAAGACCGGTACGAAGGCATTCTGATGGAGAGAAGATCAATAGGAGAAATGCCACGAAGGCTTCTGAAGGAGAGAAGACCGACATTTAGAAGACCGGTGCCACGAAGGCATTCTGATGGAGAGAAGATCAATAGGAGAAATGCCACGAAGGCTTCTGAAGGAGAGAAGACCGATATTTAGAAGACCGGTGCCACGAAGGCATTCTGATGGAGAGAAGACCAGTAGGAGAAGAAGTGCCACGAAGGCATTTTGATGGAGAGAAGACCAGTAGGAGAAGAAGTGCCACGAAGGCATTCCGAAGATTGTAAGAAAATTAAATGTGCGAAAAATGATAACACAAATGTGAATATGTGCTTAAAGAATAGATGTTCGGTTAGAAGTAAAAGTGAAACTAAAGTAAAGATAAAGATGTTTCAAAGGTAATGAAAAAAAAGAAAGATAACATGACCACTGTGCGTAACAAAATTGCTGAATACCGAATGCCGAAGACCACCTAAGCTCTTAGACTTGTAACATAACCACCACTCCTTCCGCACCAAAGAAGAGAAGGAGCCACTGAGGCATACCGAAGAAGAAGCCACTGAGTCACTGAGGCA
This sequence comes from Cyperus esculentus, assembly GCA_030179965.1. Lineage (NCBI taxonomy): Eukaryota > Viridiplantae > Streptophyta > Magnoliopsida > Poales > Cyperaceae > Cyperus > Cyperus esculentus. Next base: position 1,809,593 of record JASGLE010000010.1, on the reverse strand, counting down.
TACCGAAGAAGACAAGAAAAGGAGCCACTGAAGCGTACCGAAGAAGAGAAGGGAAGGTGCCACTGAAGCGTACCGAAGAAGAGAAGGGAAGGTGCCACTGAAGCGTACCGAAGAAGAGGAGAGCAGGAGCCACTGAGGCATATCGAAATGTGTTACCCTAGCTTTATGGGGTGTTGTTACCAATTGGGGTTATTGAGACATGCTGATGTCTACTGTCTTGCCAATGAAAAAATTAAATGCGCTGAGAAGAGCAAAAATTAAACATGCCGAGCAAAATTGAATATAAAGTAAATATGTTGAGAGTTATTGAAGAAAAAAAGAAATTATAAAGTGAGCAATAAAAGAGTAAAGGTGAAACAAATAGTTGAAGCAAAATAATTGTAAGTAAATGAGAAGATTAAAAATTGACAAGAGAAATAAGACTTTATTCATACTGCTGGAGAAGAGTCTTCACGAATGATACTTTATAAGTAAAGTAAAAAGGAAGAAAACGTACCTCGGCTTTACGCTCTAGCTCGGGTGTCTTAATTAAAAGAAAAAGAAAAGATACATCCCGACTCTATAGCCGAGTTTGGGCATTGAAAAAGAAAAGGAGAGCCAAATGGTTTGAACAAAAGGTGGAAGTAGGTTAAGACACCTTCATGTGAATTATGCAGATATAGCATATAACTATATGTATGACTACTTTTCAAAGTTTTTAAAATGAAGTAGTGTTATAACAGTGGTTGACTGAAGTAGGTAAAAGACTATAAAGAATGTAAGTAACAAAAATAGATTGTTTCTTACGAAAAGAGATATTATTAAATCGTTTTAATATAATTTAGAGATAAAAATATTAGTGAATAGTAATTTGTTGAAATAAAACAGATTGAATAATTATTTCATAATTATTAAAATATAAAGTAGTTATAAAATATATAGAAGAGTTAGTGTAATGCGAAAAATTTGTGATGATGAAATATTAAGTCATGTAACATGTAACAGTAGAGTTATTTCATTCTGAGAAAATTGAAAATAGAAAGTCGTATTCATTTTTGTAAATTAAAGAGTGAAGTAGAAATATCGATTCAACTTACGTAATAAATTTAAAGTTAAACGATTTGTAAAATAAATTATATTTAATTTACTTGCTATAAATTAAAAATGCTATAATTAATTTGATCTATAATGTTAATTTAATATTAACGTCACTATTTAACTAAACTTAAGTTTAACTTTGATATATGGGAAGATATACAAGATATATATTATGCTATCAATAGATGTAAAATAAATGAAATGAAATAATATGATTTCATTTGGATTCGAAATAGATCGACAATCTATTATTAATATGTCGGCATGCTGATGTCACGGCATCGAATTTTAATGACAGTTGAAATGGTTACCAAAAACACAATGTTATGTATTAAGTTTGTTACCAAAAGTGCAACTCCTTGCATGACAACTGACAAAATGATACTGTAATGAAAGTTACCATAAATGTATATTTTGAATGGAAGTATACAAATATAGATTACAAAAACGCAGCATTATGTACTCAAGTTTGTTACCAAGAATGCGTCCCATTGTATGGCAAATTGAATATGCTTTAAAATTTATCATAAATGCATATTTTTAATGATTGGTTATGAATAATTACAAAAATTGTATATTATAAAATCAGAAGACTACATTCTTTGCCAAATAATGCATATTAGAAAAGATAGATGAAATATAGAGATTAGATGATCTTGTTTATATAAATAAATCCCTATAATAAAATACATTCAAAACCGTGTGGTGCCTTTTGTGCGATAGTTTAATTTTCTCTATGAAATGTAAATAAAAAAAAAAATTAAGAGCGAGGAAGTTATCAGAATAATTATCATGATAAATAATTCAGGGATGGAGATTCAGACCTTAATAGATGTATAATGCAGAGAAATTACGCCAAAAGCTTATCTGGCTTAACCAAATCCGACAATGATGTTGTTGATGGGGATGAAGATCAACTTGACGGAGAACCTGACGAATCCCGTGACGACGAATCCGATCGCCGCGCGCACAGCCACCTTAGAGAACTCCTTGCGATCCGGCTTGTGGCAGCGCCTGACGAGGCGGACGCTGTCCTTGGCGAATTCTCGCAAGAGATCGACGACCGAATCGATGGCATCCATTGCTTGCTACAAAGAAACCTCAGCAGATCGGAGAACCTCCTTGATCAAGGGGTACTTTTGAGAGAGAGTTCGACAGGGAGACCGTTCGGGTCGGCCATTGATAACTCAAGAAACCGTGGCACGGCGTACTTGGCAGGTACTGTGGTATGGGACTGGAGCTCAACGAAAGCACCAAATGATGGGCTTCGGGATTCGGGTGCCGAACACCGAAGACCACCGATATTACAAGTCTGAAAGATCCACAGACTAGAGAGTATGTGTCTATCCTATAAGCTTAAGTTCCTCCCCTCTCTAAGCATACAAGTCTCTTTTATAGGACAAAGTCCAAAGCTCCTCATATGGCAAGAGATCCATGATTGGAGGCAATCACTGAGCTCTTTCCTTTCGGGACGTCGGCGTGTCGTCCGGGCCGGCCTGTCCAAGGCCCAGAAAGCATGTGCAAACCTTGGGCCCATGGACCGGACTATTGGGCCCTATCATGAACCAAATGCAATAGTTCAGAGACCAATTTAAACAAAAAATAGTTTATGGACCAATTTGAACCAAATGCAATAGTTCAGAGACCAAAATCAGACTTTTGTCTCTGTTTTTTTTAAATATATATAAGAGTCAAGTCATTCAATTTGAATGTCTATAAGAGACCTTCCATCCAGATTTTAAACCCACGATCTTATATATGGAGAACGTTACTTTTAGTCATGCACCAAAGGCTAGTTCTTAAATTTCATTTTTAAAGACGGGTTCTTATATTTTTTTTGAAAGACGGGTTCTTATATAAGTTTCATTTTTTGTATACAAGTCAAACAACTAAATAAAGTATTATAATCATGGAAAATGATATCATTATTTGTATATTTTATATCATTATATGAGAGCAAAATAACGAATACATGTCTATATTAAAGACTCAGCTATGCTGTATTGACAGACTGGAGATATCATTTCTTTTATTATTTAAACTCAAAATAAAATAGTAAATAGTTTAAAACAATTCAAAAATGTCTTTTTCTTAATTATTTTTTCTCGAAACCAAACAATAAAAGCATTTACGCAGAACATGCAATAGTATGTATCGTGACAGCATGCAGCTTCTAAAGCATTCAAGTCAAACCATATGTTGGGAAGCAGGAAGTTTCCGGTAAGACCAGACAACCAGATACTGGTATATATATTTGTATCGGAAAAAATGATAAAAACCAAGAAATTTTAAAAATCTAATTCATTGTAGAGCGAATACTGTTGTAGGCTTGTACTACAAATAATAATTAAATAAATTTATATCTTTTAGAGCTTGTCCATAATTAAATGAACTTTACCGATTTGAATTTATTTTTTTATTTACTTGTTTGAATCTACTTGTTTCTCCAATGTTATGATTACCCTTTTATCTATATTATTTAATTGGAACAATTATTATATAATTTCATTTTTCTACTAATTTATTTGACTTTTCCTAAAAATTCATTTATTCATGGACGGAGGTTGTATTTGTTAAGAACTCATATGTCGCAATCACTTTTTCAAATTTTCTGTTTCTCCAATGTTATGATTACCCTTTTATCTATATTATTTAATTGGAACAATTATTATGTAATTTCATTTTTCCACTAATTCATTTAATTTGAATTAGACTTTTCCTAAAAATTTATTTATTCGTGGATGGAGGTAGTAGCACGGAAAGATTAAATCACAATTTACAAATAATAATTTTTGAAAAAAAAAACAAGCAAACAAATTAAACTTCTTCCTCAAGCATTGACCATAGCGTAAGCATTACCAACGTACTTCCAATTTTATATGACTAGGGAAGGACTAGGCACGCAGTAGTGCAGTACTACCTTAACTAAAAGTCATAGGAATCACCACCATCGGCATCATCTTCGTCATCGGCATAACCTCCACCATAATTGGCATAACCTGCGTGATTGACGCCACTGGCATAATTACCGGCATAACCATCATAGCCGCCATAACCGACCTGACCGGCATAATTGGCGTAATTACCTGCATGACCAGCATAATCGACGCCACCTGCATCACCGGCGCCGTTACCAACATAACTGACGTTGCCAACGTGATCACTGGCATGACCATCATAACCTGGATAACCACCATAACTGGCTTCACTTGGATGACCGGCGTCACTACTTACTTGACCGGCGGCATAATTAACGTCACCTGTGTGACTGACATCACTTACATGACCAGCGTCACCGGCATCACCGGCGTGACCTGCGTCACCGGCACGACCTGTGTCACCGACGTGACTGCTAACAGCTGCAAATTATTAGGTTAATTAGGAGTTACAGATGATTAGATGTGTACCGTATGAATTTAGCTCTTTAATTTACTTAAGTAGTGGTGGTGGAAGAATAACTGAATAAGGACATTCAAATTTAGCTCTTTAACTGAATAAGGACAACCCGGTTATACAGAATGTCTCCCATTTGTTAGTGATTGGTAAAATTGAAATATATTGGTGGGATTTATTGGTATATTTGAAGCTTTAAGTACCAATATATTAGGAAATTAATAAATACTTTAATGATTAAATGGGTACTTCTGAAATTTTGAGGGCCAATTTGATAATGATGAAGTGGTGATACTTGAGAATTACCAACTGCATGTTCTCCAATTTTTTTAATTAATTAAATAATAAATCTGAATTAAATATTTAGAATAAAAATAAATGAAATTACGGATTTAATATGGTTTCCTTTTGAATCCGCAGCCAAAGACCAAGATTCCCGCATGACTATTTTGTTTAATCATTTATAATAGTCACGTTTCCAATCCACAATTCACATTCTATGGGATGTGTTTCCAATATGCAACCCAAACTCTAGATTTAAAAGGAGTCCCTTATTAAAATATGTAGATTTAAATGTTGGTTATGGATCTAAAACGCGTCCCATGTTAAAATATATATTTTTTGAATATCTGATATTGTTTCACCTTTTTTTGACACTTTATCATCGGATACCGTGATATAGGACGTGGATTTGAAAGGAAACCATACTAAATCCGTGATTTCATTTGTTTTCTTTTTCTAAATATTTAATTTAGATTTATTATTTAATTATAATTAAAAAAATGGGAACCGTTCCACCCTAAATTTATAATTTTCTCTTTTTAATAATTTATACTTACAGTCAATCAATCCTCCAGCTGCAGTGCTCCCCATTTTGGATCCAAATCCGCCCACAAAACTATCAGCCAATGTAGTTCCCAATCCCTGTCCGTGTCCATGGCCTACATGACCTCCTTCAGCACCACCAACACCAGGCCAAGGGATGCCTGCACTCTGGCCTGGCCTGACGAAGTTGTTCACACCACCATTAATATTATTATTGTACCCTCGCCCAGGATTATAATTGTTGCTTATCCTTCCATAAGCACTTCCCTGTGAGCTACTGTTACTGGGAATACCAAGTCCAGGGTCTCCAGGCACAATGGTGGCCCTGGAGGACCTGTTTGATCCAGTACCAGCATCTAATGCCAAACCACCAAGGCTTCGTTCTAGTTCGTTGGTAGATGGCTGAGATCTCAACCGCAGAAACACGGCGCAGTCAAGGTGCAAGTCAAAGTCACACCCGCGGCAACTGTAGACAAAACCTGAGTTATATATGAAGAATGAAAGTTGTCAGTCTTCAATATAAATTTCTTTTTTTTTGATGAAGCAGGCTTCGCCTGCTTATATTTTTTATTTAAAAAAGAGAAGTGTTAAACATAGTTCAGAATTTACACTGTACAAGGACTAACCGAAATATGAGTCCCTATATTAAGTAAAGTTGGCTGATGTTAGCAGATCAGCCCAGTATTAAACACCCCCCCCCCCCCCCCCCCCCCCCCCCCCCCCCCCCCCCCAACACACACACAAAATGGGTTCCCCATTCCCCCTTATGCACCCTATCCTCCAAAGACGTACTTCCAGTTGTACGATGTATAGCAACCCTTGCAGTGAGGATTGTTTTGACTGGAATATCCGACGGTTTCGTTCTTTCCAAATATTCCAGAGTGCAGCCATGCAAAGCTTATCCCATGCCTCGTTGTGCGCCCTATTGTTGTCTCGTCTTCAATATAAAATTATTTATACGTTTATGTTTAACTACTCACTACCGTATATATATGTCTTTCTATTATAATCTTATTCAATATAAAATTACAAGCAAGGAAGGCTTGCTTCTTCAAAAATATGAATTCATATTGTCTGACCCGGGTCACGTGATCCGTTGGATCTCCTCGGGGTTCGGGTTTGTCCGAATACCGAAGAGATCCAACGGATCACGTGACCCGGGTCATCGTACCCTGGGTCAGAGGACAAGCACTCCAAAAATATACCTGATCCATGCATGTACATATATAGTCATTTCCTTAGAAACTAATATATATAGCAACAATCAATTAGTATAAATTCTTTCTATCAATATAAAATTACAAGCAAAGCCAGCTCCCTCAACATATATAACTATATATGCATACATATAATGTGCATTGTCACTTTCTTAAAATTATACCAACAACGTAAATTCATTTTATATTTCAATTAATCGTTAACAGTCAGGTGAACGTGTACAAAAGGAAACAGGCAAGAATAGCTGGTAAAATAATGAACTACAATATCTAATTAAAATACTTAATGAAAAAGAAAATGATCCAATGGTTAAATTATTAATTAGTGGACCATGGAGTTCTGTAAACCTCCGAAAGTATCCTTAGTTCCTTACTAATGCCATTTTATTACGAGTAGAATTATTATGCAAACGTTAGCATTTTGGAGAGAAAAGTTCATTAAACCTATTGAAATGAGTAGAACTATTATGCAAACCTGTTGCTTCTTGTTTACAATGGTCGCAGTAATAGCGCTTGTTCCGATCGAGTTGAAGGCAGATAAGCGAGTGCTCTTGGTGCAAGGAGGTGTCCATGGAGAGTGGATAATTAGCTATGCAATGTTCATGTAGGTCGAAGTCACAATTGGGTGATGAGCACCTGTACCTATTGCCGGTGCCGGTTTTCTGGCACAGATCACATCTGTATGTTGAATTCATGGACACCATGGTCACGGGGTGCGGGTGGGAAAAGTGGGAAACTGAATTCGCCATTTCGAACGCCGGTATACAAATTTTCTAAGCTTCTAGCTAGCTATATATGCAGGTGATGTAATGGTCAGCTTGTTTTCTTTGTTTTGGGGATGGCAAAAGAGAGTACCTTTGAATTTATAGAACCTTGCTAATGTTAAAGCTTGACTTGGGGTCAACTTAATTATCCCGTCCACGCCCTATTATGACTGGAGTGTGTGTATCCTTGAGATACCGCGAATTTGCCGTAACGGATCTACGATCTCAAGTTCTCAACCATAGAAAGATATTAATGGTCAAATGCAAACACAACGGTTAATCTTAGATTCAGGGTGTTGTTTTAATGTACTGTATGCGGGCAACCATGGTTAGCAAACTCGGCAGGCTCCGAGTTGACTCGGACCAAGGCTAGTGCCGAGTTTTCATCGATTCTTGAGAGCAGACGATTTTTGGACAAAAAAATAGGTGGAGTCGGCCGAGTCATCCGAGTTAAGGCAGAGTCGTGAGTCGTGACCGAGTCGGCCGAGTCACGACTGGGTCAACTGAGTCCAGGCGGTGTCTTGTGATAAGTTTATTAATTAATTATTATTTAATTTTAAACTTCAATTTTACATTTTGAAGTGAGTAATGAGCATTGAAATGGTTATGAAATGGTTATATAAACTGATTTCTTACTTCAAAAAACATGTAAATTTTGAAAGGAAGGTAACAATGAAAATATGATTTCTAAAATATTTGGAACAGTTCATACTGATTGTGCACAAGCTATCTGGTTAGTTCGAATATTTGTATAAAATTAATTTAGTAGATTTTTTTTATTGTAATATGTTTCTGTTACATTGCTTTAAGACTAAATAATTTTTTTACAGTTTTTTCCTGATTTGTTTAATGGAAAAATATATATTTTTTTTGATAGAAAGATAGGAGTCTAGTTTTTTTTGAAACTCCGAGTTTCCGATTCCGAGTCCACAACCTACTTGCCGATTCCGAGTCCACAACCTACTAGCCAAGTCCGAGTCCGATTTCGAGTTTGCGAGTTGTAAAATTTATGTTAACTCAGAGGATCTGAATACATTATGACTGATGACAATTGTTACTTCAGCTCATTTTGGAGAATATAATTTTTGTCAAGCTTTATCACCTGCGAATACTACGGCTAGATATGTACTCTAAAATGGTTTCTCTTATAATCTTGAAAGAACTCAATAGAGTTTATTTCGATCGAGATAATTTTTTTTAAGGTGATAGATAAAATGACCTACCAATTTTTTATTAAACAAAATAATAAAATTCAAGAAATTTACTGATTGAGAAAAGAAAAAATAAGGAAAAGAAATAAAAAGAAAATTTAAGAAGAAGCAGTAAGATGCTGCAGTCAAACCAGAAAACATACTAATAACGAACGGTATTGGAAGAAGAACAATGGAGGGCGGTGGCGAGGTGAGCAGAATGGGCAGGTGGCGGAGACAGTGGGGCACGGAGACAAGGGGGGCACAAAGCTAGCATAACACAAAGACAACATGGCGTGAGGCTCAGTGAGTAGGTAGCAAGGCAAGACGAAGAAAGCACTATGCTCTAGCCTCAGAGGCTATGGGTGTTGGGCGATATCGATGGCAGAAACGGTTGCGATGGCTGACATTACTGTTGCTAGGATAGGAATGTACATGATGAAGAGAGGAGAAGGATATACAAACTAGGCTTGAGGCAACGGGGTGGCCGGTGGCAGTGCGACCTCCCCATCTAAGATTTCACCTTTGTTTTATTATCTTTACTTTGGAGTCTATATTTTCTGCTTGTGAGTTGAAGTTTGTGATTGGAATGAACAATGTATAAACAAAAACTCAATTTTAACATATCTTTAAAAATCTTTGAAAAAAAAAATTTAATAGCCACTGACCCAATATAGAATAGCAAATAAAATAGTCACTAAGACCAAAAAATTAAGTTGTTATTCTTCATCCATCCAAATAGAGAAATATCATGTGTCCATCCATGGACGGTCCATCACACTCACAAAGAGTCGCGTGGTGGAGCCCACCACATCACACTTTGTGAGTGTGATGGACGGTAGGTCACACTCATCCAAATATTACCTTGTATGAATAAATTGTATCAAATACCATCAATTTTTTCACAACTTTTGAGCACAATTTGGCCCTCTACAAATCGTGTGAGTGAAATAAAGTTCCATCATATCATTATTCGGAATCTATTTCTATATCTATCTCATTTCCAATCCAGGTGTTGAAATTAGCCAGGGACGAAGTGAAGGGGGGTTTTGGGGGGGCACTTGCCACCCCATGATCCATGAAAAATACCCTCATACATGGTACAAATTATATGTGAAGTATGAAAATGATAAAAAGATATATACTATTTAATAGAATTATAGAAGTAATGTTGAAAAATGAGAAATCATTATTTAAAAAAATATTATTTGTTAAAATATTTAAAACGTAATCATTTATTATATAAATAATGATTGAGATTGTGTTTTTATTTATCTTTTTTAGAGGTTAATCACAAAAACTTATGTAACTTGTCATTTTATCTTTAAAACTTTGATATTTTTATTAAATTCAATTAAATAATAAAATATATTAGTAGAATCTAAGTAAAAAAAAATAAATTGTGCCCCCCCCCCCCCCCTTCATAGATGGTCTGCCTTCGTCACTGAAATCAGCTACGATCCATTTTAAAGGTAAATTGAATATTTCATCACGACCTAAATATGAGAAGAAAAGTAAGAACAAAAGATAATATAGGAACTACTTTGACGCGGTCATCTAAATTGAATTTGTTCGCTAGATCGTGACTTGATTATTTTCCGCATATTAACTTTTATTCATGTACCTATTATAGCTACTTTGACTCGGTCATCTCCTACGTACCAACACCGCTCGTAGCTAGGTAGCAGGGGGCCATTATAGTTCAATGGTCTGCATGGACAGTAGATATCACCTGTTAAATTATCCCTAATAATTGAAAAAAAAAAACGAACAAATTAATATGCTTATAATTAAAAATTTAAAATTGAGAGTATATATTGTTGCATTACAATTTTTGTTTGGCAAAATTATCAGAACTCCTTGAGCTGTATGTTCTATCGATCAAAAGGAATGAAAACAAGCTAGAGCAAATTGAATCAAACACTTTTTCTTACCAAAAATGATATTCTATTTTGATCAGAGACTCCCACTAGTACATATAAAGAAAATTTGGAGTAAATATACTATGAGCTTTATATAACTTATTATATTATTTATATCAAAATAGTGTGGGATTTTATAAAAGAAAATTTGCGAGTAAATATACAGTGAGCTTTCCGTGATTTAAACTCAAAATCATATCAAATCACTTTCAAATTTGAGTTTATATAGCTTATTATATTCTTTGTATCAAAATTTGTAGAATACTAAAATTTTTTATTTTTGAAAATTTTAAAGTATTTATTTTAGATTTTGTAAAAGTGATACATAAACATTGAATATTTTATTAATTAATATTGTATAGTTACTTTTAAAAGAAAATAAAACAAATGCTTAGAAATTTTCAAAAATAAAAATTTTTTGCATCCCACACTATTTTGATATAAAGAATATAATAAGTTATATAAACTCAAATTTGAAAGTGATTTGATATGATTTTAAGTTTAAAATCACTAAAAGCTCACCGTATATTTACTCCAAAATTTCTTATATAAAATCCCGCACTATTTTGATATAAAGAATATAATGAGTTATATAAAGCTCAGAGTATATTTACTCCAAATTTTCTTTTATATATATAAAACCACATGGAACTGCACCAGTTCTCTCTTTTTTTCTGTAAAACTAAAGGACAGTAGTCGGCAAACAACCATGTTTGATACGGACTTACGAAGGAGGAAAGAAATGAGAGATCCAAGTCTGCGTTGACTGCAGTATCAGTAAGAAGACTCGAGTCATATGCTCCTTCCCTGGTTAGTACATCCATTAATTCGTATGTGCTTGGATTTACTGTTCGGCTTGATTTATTGAAGCCTTGCAGGTAAGTCGGCCATCACATCTTGTTGTCTTGTTGATGCAAAATTAGATAGAAGTCAAGTTCCTTCTCCAAAAAAAAAAAAAAAAACCTGCGAGTTTTTTCTTAAAAAAAAAAAAAAAGGATAGATGTCAGGTCAACAGGGCCTGTTATCCCTTTTGATTTGGATTGCTAAGGATTATTTTTCTGGCTGGCAGAGTTCTAGCTGAAGTTTGGGAGTGAAAATCCAGACTCCAAGCACCAGTCCAAAGCTTGGCGGCTTACTATTTTGGAAAAACTGGTTATAAACCCATTCAAACGTCCTCACTTGTGCATTTACCATGAATTCTTTTTAAAATTGTGTATATACCCATCAAAACTTTAATTAACTTGTTATTAATTCATCTAACTCATGAATTATCTTAAGTAATCCAATAATAAATTTTCATAAAAAAGTTAGAGCAATGGTACTATGGTTTAAGCTCACCAAGTACTTTGGTGAGCTTGACTAAAAAAACATACTTAGTATCTCCAAATTGTGATTTATGTCTTTCATAACATTCTTTATATCAAAATCTCCTGGGATACAATTTTTTTTTTCATTTTTAGAATTTTTTAAGTACTTGTTCAATATTTTTTAAGATAATATGTTTTCACATCATTATTTTATTAATATTTTGTAGTCTATTTAAAAAAATATACGAAACAAATACTTATAAAATTCTAAAAATAAAATTTTTTTTATCCCAAAAAGTTTTGATATAAAAAAATTTTATGAAAGACATAAATCAATCTTTTGGAAAGGGATTATGAATGTTTTGCCTTTTGTTCAATTAGGTCTTAGAAAGTTGGTTAATTCTTGTGATAAAACCTAGTTTGGACTGATTTGTGGTTTGGGGATGTATCATTTAAACTTAGATTTCCTTTAACATATGCTAAGGTTAACATCCAGATCAGTTTTTAGTTAATAGAGTATGGAATAATGGAAATGTGAATTTATTTTTAACAAGGGATGTTTCTGCAAATATGAGAAGAGAAAAAAGATGAAATTTTACAGAGCAATTATAACTTTGTTAATACTCAAGATGATTCAGTAGTTTGGGAACTAGATTCTAAGAAAATCTATACTGTTCATTATATGTATACCCCCGTTTGGTAGGTGAAGTAAAGTTAAAGCGGAGTAAAAATTAAATCACTTAAGAGAATTTTAAAGCAATGGTGTTTGGTAGCAAAAGTGAAGTAAGGTGTAGTAATTTGATGAAATAGTATTGAATATAATATTAGAATTATAGTTGAATGACCAAAATATCCTTAAGTAAATTATTAATAAACAATCATTATTTTGTTGCTACATGTATATAATTTTATGAGATAACGGTTAAAGTGTCATCTAAATTCTAATTGTAAATTTTTAATAAACAATCAACATCTAAATAATACTGTCTAAAATAATAAAATTAAGTAACTAATACATAAACCTTTCTTGAGAAGAACGAACGTTGTTAAGAAGGATAAGCTTGACTGAAATTACGTCTTATTGGAGCCTCTTTTGCTTGTCTTCAACTAATGGAGATCATCTTTTTCTTGCTCAGATTTGGCAAAAGAAGAAGGGGAAGTAGGAGAAGGCGAAGTGAAAAGAAAATAAAACACAATAAAGAACGTGGGAGAAGGGTAGGTGGGTAAAGTTGCCAACTGCCTTAACTTAAGTTAATGCACCTATCTTGGTGCATTTATTTACTACACTGAAGTGCAGTTATTTACTTCAATTCATAGCACTCACTACACTCTACTACAACGCCGTTTGGTAAGAGTAAAGTGATTTAAAGGGTTAAAACACTTTATCAGTTACCAAACAGGGGATAACTTTTTAAATATCAGAGGAGTTAGCTTACAATTTAATAAAACTATTTGGAATATCAAACTTCCTTTGAAGGTCAAAGTGTTTATACGGCTACTCCTTAAAAATAGAATTTTGGCTAGATTAAATCTTTGGAATAGAGGAATTAGGGTTCAAATTAATTGTCCAATCTGTAAGAATTGCATTGAAACAATTGATCATTTATTTCTTCATTGTAAACAAGGACATTATTTTGAATAGAACTTGAAACGTATTAGTCCTGTGTTTCCAATAATTGGAGTAGAAAAAACGGAAGAAAATATGCTGCCTTTTTTACAACAGAGATATAAATCTGATTTCTTTCTATATCTGTTTTCTTGTTAATCAAATGGTATTAAAGCACTTTGGACAGCAAAATTGGTCCAAATGGCTTGGGACTAAATCCGGACGTATTTTATTATACTATAAGAATTTAGCTCAAATATCTATTATTTTCATAATGTTAACTTACGTTTTCCATTCAATATATCTGAATTATGTGCTAATAATAACCTTACCAATTATAATTATGAGGGCTTCAACTTTCGAGCTTGGCCTGGTAAGTGGTAACAGTTAGCTTGGGTGTTTGCTCAGGTCTGCAACCATGTTATCTCACTTGCGGCCTTGTGAAAGAAAATTACTTAAAAGTTAAAACACACACACACACACAAATTTTCTTTGCTAAATTTTCCTGTGTAGGCCAATATCATTAAAAGTTGGGAGGTTGGGGATTAAGGGTATTAATTTGGTTCCCTTCCTATTCCAACTTCATCGTCCTGCTACAATTGCATGCTATATAAGAAAAACCAGTGTGGCAAATGCTGGTCAGGCCAGGGAGGCTTCAGTTGCTGATAGAAATAAGTGCAGCACTGCACATATTTTTTTTTGAGTAAAAGATGGGGGTCAAGCTACCAAATTTCATTAAACATTAAACACCAGAGGTGTATATTCTGTACAATCCTAATTGCCTGACATTCCTAGTCCCCTATCCTCAATTGCATTCTAAAACCATAATCTGTATTCATCCAATATTTCTCTTTGTAATTGCAATACACTTTTACACTGGAATCGGAAGATTCTTGCGCACCTCTCTCTCCAAATGACGAAGTTCATGGTGATTTGCAATCTTTTTTGCGACACATCTCCTTCTTGGATTACGACTTGAATGTCATTCCCCTGAGCTAACTCTGGTGATACTCTGATAGTATTGTTCAGTGATGTTAATACCCCTCGTCGTACTTCTGTTGTATACTGGCACATTGAGAAGAGATGTTGTGCGCTTTCCGCATCCCTTTTGCATAAGTAACACATATTTGGTATCTGCGATCCCCTTCGATCTCATCAGATTATCGATCGTCAACAGTTTGTTTTTGTGCAGAATCCACTGGAACACAGCCACTCTTGTTGGCAGTTTTAATTTCCATATTTCTTGAATCGGATCAATAACATGTGGGTCCCTGTATGTAATTGTCATAGAAAGACTTGACAGTATATTTTCCGCATACTGCCCATTTCCAGCAAGCTCTGTCTCGTTCATTCTGAGTAATGGTTTGATCTTGCAAGTGCTCTGTCAGATTGCGCGCTTGTTGTTCCAATTGCTGCGAAACGGTGTGAACTATCTACAGGTCCCAGTCGCCATCAGTATTATGTTGTGCCACCGACCTGCTGTGATGCAATGCATAGGTGTGGAGATGCGGCCAACGCGCTGTCAGTATACAGCCCGACCAGTTGTCTTGCCAGAATCTTGCTGCACTGCCATTACCAGTCTGATATATTATTGAATTGACCATGAAACCTTCTAACTCTCTCATGCTGCTCCAAAAAGGCGAAGCATTAGGCTGCAACCAAGGCCTGGCGTGTAGTGGCAGGTTAAGTAATGTATAGAACAATGAATCTTCTCCCTGATCAATGTATCTGCAACACTGCACATATTTTCTTCTAGGTACGCACTAAAAGGGAAATGGCCGAGATTCAAGAGGTCGAAATATAGCTGGATGACAACTCGGAGACCTACACGGAAACAAACCAAGGTAATTTCAATCCTTCCCAAATTTAAGACCAGTTTAATTTGTTTTTTTTCTGTTTTAGCTGGCAAAGTAACAGCATCATGAAATAAAAAAAAAAAAAAAAAACTAGCTCGGTATTCATCAAAAAACTTGGTTTCTGAGTCTTCATTTTCCTAAAATGCATGGAACAATCCGTAGTGAAATATGAAGGCAGGGTCTTGGTTTCTGTTCAAATACAAACAGAGAAGTTTACAGACCTTGATCAATATGAGTATAATTATTAATTACCAACAGCTGCTTGTTTAAAGAGAAAATTCTTGCGCCCATTGAAAAAACCGTCCACACATCTAGGGGCGGAATCAAGAGCAGTACCAGGCCGTGCCCAGGCACTACCTTGTTCCCAAAAAAATTTCCGACCCCCATATGATTCATACCATGGATTGGCGGAAAAATTTTCCAAAAGCGTGCGGAGTTACATATTTTGATATTTTCGGATCCCTCTTAATCTATTAATTGATTATGTATATTTTGGAAATTTGGATATCATGACAATTATAGAAATTTTCTTTATCATTTGATCTTTATACATAAATTGATTTGATATTCTAGAAAAGAGAGCTGATATAGAGATACCGTTGTAACTTCCGTCGTTGATACGGATGATTTGACCAGTCAAACTTGTTCTGCATTATTGATTTATGCATGCAAATCTATTTATTATGGAGTAAAAGTTATTTTTTATGCATGTAGAACTAATTTCTTGAGCTTAAAAACATTAAATAACTTGCATACTAAGCATTTTTACCTGCATAAAAAAATATATTTAATAACATGCATTTTATAACCAATATATTGCATACTAAATAAATTTGAGTGCATAATAAATGAATTTATTTACATATAGTATTTGCAGTGTAAAACAAATACACTGCATACTAAATGAATCTATATGTATAATAAATAAATTTACATGCATAATTAGCTATATAGTGTGCATAAAAAAAGTGTGGTAGTGAAATAAAGAGGAAAAGAGGGAGATGATAAAGTAAACTGGACGAAGGGGTCATGAACCGGATATTGAACAGCAATTTGATTATTGAAAAATAAGTTTGGTGAGTTGAGTTTACATGCATAATTATCAGATTTCGCTGCATAATAAAGCAAAAAAAAAAAAATTGGTTGTGCACGTATCAATGACAGGAGTTCCGTCTGTATTACCATAGCATTTCCCTCTTAAAAAATTATAGCACACATCTATCGACGGGTATGGAATGTAACATATACATTTCGAAATGTACAGATACATTCTGAAATATAAAATATACATCCCAAAATATAACCTATAAATGCTATGGACATTAGATGAGAAACACATAAAATATACATCCCAAAATATAATCAAATTGTACGAAACACAGAGATAGCACATGTAGCAATCCAAATCGATGGCCAGTTAAGACTTCCACGATTTGGCAAAAAAAAAAAAAAAAAAAAATTCCACGAAGACAAACGACCAAGGTACCTAGTCTAATTATGGTCGATGTTCAAATGCAAATAGAGAAAATTTACTTTAAACCTCGGCCAATACGTGCATACATAGTCCACTTGTTCAAAATCTTTTTTTTTTTTTTTTCAATTACTTATAGATACATGCGTTCACATTCCGTAAATAGGATAGAGAGATTCAAATCGAATCCTTCTTAGAAATTGAAGGAACTTGATGGTACGGTTCATAAAGTGATAACTTTTTACTAAAGAAAAGTTGGTGTATTGTATCAACACTCTTTATATTTATGTTGTACAAAAACAATATCTATATGGTTACAACCAAAGGCTAATTCTGTTATAGATCAAATGAAATATAAGCTGTTTATTTTTTATAATCGGATGGCCGCGATATATCTTTTAGATATAATTAAAGGAGATGTTTGATAAAAACTGCTCGAATTAGAATAAAAGCAGTGGCGGAGCTTCCTTGCATCAAATCGGGCAGTGGCCCCCCTCTTACATCTGAAAACTTATCAAGAATTAGCACAAATTTCACTGTATCAACCTAATAATTTTTAGGCTGCCCCCCCCCCCCCTCTTAACATATTCTCTCCCAATCTCACATAAAGTAAATCATAAAAAAATAGACTCTATACCATTATTTTATGATTTTTAAGGCTCCAAAGCAATATTCCTCTTTTATTTTAGTATGGTATTTTATGTGCAAAATTTTTTCAACTCTTGAACTTGGCTCATTACCAGCCGGGCCCCCCCATAATGGAGCTCAAGCTCCGCTACTGAATAAAAGATTACTTTAGTTGATCCATAGAAAAACAACTCATAACAAAAAGATAGATATGGTTCCCATAATTATATATGAGTATTTGATTTGGGTTTGATCACTGATATCTCACACTGTAGGGGTAATAAAATTAGCTGGAGAAGATGTTGCAATATATGTGGACGAACTACAGATAGCCAGATACTTATGAAGAAGAGGCTAGGTGAATTGCCAGGTGAACTCTTTGAAGATCGTTCTGTGACAATCCATCGCCTCCCTGGTTGGAACAGTGAAATTATGGTTGCAATATATCGGCCCTTACCATTATGGAAAAGAGAGCCTTCAGATGAAGAGCACAAGTACTGGTATGTGCTTCGCAACTTCCTTGCATGCAACAAGAACGTCGACTTTGAAGTCTACTTCCAAGTGATGAGATCCATTGAAGTAGAGGCACGCAATTGCTACAGTGAATCTGTGGACCGTACAAGTGATGAATTTGTGATCATATTACTACTCGATGGTTGCTTCATGCTCGATTATTTGTTAAATAGCGCATTTTATTGTGAGGGTGCAATTTTTGGGACGGGTTGGGGCAACAATTTACTTTTTGATATGTTCTTGTTAGAAAATCAGCTGCCTTTTCCTGTCATCCACAAACTATTTGCATTGGCCAACCAACACAAAGGCTTGGCTTGTCATGAAAATTACAAAAGTGATCAATGCTTATTCCACTCATAGCCATCATTTAAATTTGAGTGGCTTGACCATCATCTTTATCAAAAAAAAAAGGTGTGTATTATATTGTTGGCTGTATTCTTAGCAGAAAAAATTTGCAACCCAAATGTGAAAGAAATTTTCTCGTCTAACCCAATAAACTATAATAATAATTACATTATCACATAGCTAAACCTGATTTTATACTTCTATAAAATTAATTGTCTATTCTTCAAACGCTAACACTCACAACTGTTTGTACATTTAGGGTACGTTTGGATCGTGCAAGGATTAGTGTAAGAATAGAGGAATTGGGATTAGTAAGTGAGAATAGTGATTTTGAGATTAGTATGAGATTAGTAAAAATGTGGTACTATTCCAAATGATGAAAATGTTGTTTGGATTACATATTTGGAATAGTGATAGAGAGAAATAAATATAGTAATAATATTAAGATGTGTTCTTTTATCATATAACCCTAATTAATTGTTTGTTTTCAATGAACTCATCAGAAATGTTAAAACATATATTTTCAATTTGCAAAATTTTGTATTATTTAGCTCTTCCAAATATTTCCGCAAAAAAAAAAAAAGAAAGAAAAAAAATTTTGCTCATACCCCAAAGCAGAATATTAAAACATATATCTTCAACGTTTTATAAAATTATCTAACAAATGAAAAAATGTCATGATTCTAAAATAAGCAATTATTAATTTCATGCGTTACTTCATTTTTTTCCAAATAACACAAATTTTTTTAAAAAAAATATCATCTGTCTTGATAAATGAAAAGCTCCAATACCAAAACGCAACAAACTTGCGGATAAGATTTCATTGGATCTAATTATATACAAATTCGAAATCAATCATGTTTATGTTTACCAAAATAGAAGAAGACATTATCAAGGGCATTTTTTTTTCCCCTATCTTTTGTGTATCAAGTCTTCTTCTTTCTTTATTGTGTGATGGGTAGAGCTCCATGGCTGTCATGACACCTCCCATGGTGAGAACCCAAAATAGAAGACAAACTACCGGCAAATGGGGTGTCTATGGACTCCTTACAACGATAAGAGCTCAATGGTAACATTAATTTCGTCTGTTTCGCAATCTATTGAATTCTAGGTGAGAAAGAAATGTTCTACATTAGTTGGTGAAAAATATTTTTTTTATTGGGAGATGAGACTAGTTGGAGGGGAGAGAGAAAAAAGGCAATGTGTTTGGGAGAGACAAACCCACTGTCTCACTGTTTCATCATTTTGTAGGAACAGCAGAATAGACAATTCTGAAACTATTCGGGTTAGCAAATTTGTGTTTGGATTGCATCTGGGTTGGGAATAGCAAGCTATTCTCGAAACAGTGCTGTTCCAACCCCATCCAAACATAGCCTTATTGTATAACTCTTCAAAACGCTAAATTTTCTTGGGTGGGCTAACTTTATATAAAGGTTTAGAATTAGGATATTGGTTTTCCAGATTCATTCTTTTTCCAAATTTTGGGCTCCCACGACTCACCCCACCTCAAAATTTGACGATCTAGTTATTACCAAATCAACCCCAAATCGGCCCAAATTCCTCTCATGCATGTTCTCAGTCAGATCAGCCTTGATCGTTTCTTGGATACCTTTCATCCTCACAACTGGAGAATTAAAAAAATTCAATATGTTAATATTGATGTCACCAAAACATGTATATATTTTACCTAGTTTTAGACCTCCAAAATGATTAAAATCATGTGCATGCATTGCATTTTAAGTGGGTCTTTTCTCGTTTTCTCTTTACTTTGTGTTTTGTTTGTGTTTTAGGTGCTTTGGAGCAAAAGGAAGTATTTGTAGCTCAAAGTGGAGCATATTAGACCCCAAGACACCTACAATTGGATCGGGCTCCAAGAGAAGAACAAAACGAGCCCAAGAACGCCGAAAAACTCCACCCAAATTGCACAGAAAGTTGGATTTACTGATTACTGTGCAGCTATACTCGGACCGAGTGCAGTGCACTCGGTCCGAATGACCTCTACTCGGTTCTAATGACCTTGAACACCTTTCTAAACCCACAGAACGTTCCCTGGACCACTTATACGATCCGTGTACATCACACTCGGTCCATACACGCTGGAATTGGAAGTTTTACACAGAATTGGCAAGTGACAACCTAGCTAGACGCTCCCGATTGCTGTGACTTTATAAGGAGGCTAAACCCTAGCTGTCAGGACAATCGGAGGCAGACCGAGGACCTGTTCTCCCTCTGGGAGAGAAGCGGAGGTTGGAAGGGTCTAGGGTTGAAGGAGGCCGCTGGGTTCTGGTGCGCTTCAAGGGAGACGTCCTAAGGCGGAGACGGAGGCAGTGACGATGGATCCATCAACAACTTTATCTTTATCTTTTTTTGTTTTATTAAATTGTTGATGTGTTTAACCGTTGCTATTATGTCTTTGATACTCGCTTGCGTCCTAGCCATGCCCGGCTAGGCTTCTTAAGTTCTTAGGGATGATGATATTTTGAAACTTGGTAGTAGTGCTATGTGATTTTTATTTGTTATTTTGGTTTCGGTGTGTTGTGTAGTATATCTTACACTTGACTTGACTTGCTTTGTACTATTGGCACAAGTTGATGACATGCTTAGATTTAACTCGAGTCCTGTATATTAAGAAGTAGGATGTTAGCTTTGCTCGAAAGGGACTGTTAAACCCAAGTTGCTCTAAAGAGAGCTTTGTACTGCTCGAGAGGGAGTAGCATACCTTTAGAAAACCAGCACCAAAACTTAGGGAGTTAGGACGTAACGCGAGATCAGACCCCTGATAACCCATGAATAGTACAATACTTTGTTGGGTTGGTTAGTGACAGAAACCTCCCTTTTAGTAGAGACTTGCCATTACCAAACGGTTAAACCATAATTTTATTATTTTGAGGCCATTTAAAATTTTTTAAAACAAATACTTAAAAACTCAAAAAATGGAAAAATGGAAAAAATTTGTATTCTAGAAGATTTTGATATAAAAAATTTAATGAGAATAATAAATCAAAATTTCGTGATAGTTTATTATAATTTTTAAGTTAGGAGTACGGATGTCTCTGTACTCCTAGCGTGCTAGATTTACTCATACATACATACCTCGGGAATGAAATAAAATGATATAAATCCAACTAATGGCAGTATAAATCCTTGAATACAAAATATTGTAGACATTTCGCCTGTATCAATTTTTCTTTTATAAAATCACATGGAACTGTCCCCCTTTCTTTCTTTTTTCTGTAGAACTTGGGCAGTTCTCGGCAAACCATCAGTCAATCATGTTTGGTACGAATACGATACGAAGGAAGAAAGAAATGATCAAGAAAGTCAGGTCTAAATATCTTAAAAAAAGACAAGAAAAGAAAAGAGGTCAAGTCTCCGTTGACTGCAGAGAGAAGACTCCAGTCAACCATGCATCTTCCGTGTCAGTACATCTGCTTTTGTGGGGATTGGTAAAGTGGGTAAATAATTTTTTTTTGAAATAAAAAGTGGGTAAATAAATAAACTTGCCATAACCCTTTCCCATTCCAACTTCACCTGCTACAATTGCTATATAAACTTGCCATAAACCTTTGTCGCGATATATGCTGGTCAAGGGAGCCTTCAGCTGTTGGTAGAAAAGAAGTGCAACACTGCCCATATTTTCTTCGTACGAACTAAAAGGGTGATGGCCGAGATTCAACAGGTAGAAATCCAGATAGATGACAAAGCGGAGGCCTCCACAGAAACAAACCAAGGTACGTAATTTCAATCCTTCCCAAATTTTAGGACCAGTTTGTTGCCTACTTGGGGTTCATCAAAAAACTTGGTTTTGGAGTCTTGATTGCCCTAATAAAATGCATCGAACAATTTGAAGTCTTGAAATATTAAGACAGTTTTTTGGTTTCTGATCAAATACATATAGAGTAATTTACTTCCAGATCTTGGTCAATATGAGTATCTCGGTATATATAATTAGTTATTTACCAACAGCTGCTTGTTTGAAGCATAGAGATAGCAGAGGTAGTAATTCAGGTAGATGAAACAATTGGAGACCTCTACAGAGACATGCATGGTTGATGTTCAACTGCAAATACAGAAACTTTACTTTAGAACTCGGTCAATATATATGCGCATAATTAATCTACTTGCATGTCTTAAAATCAGATAGATGTTTACTCAAATATGACAGTAAATATATTTTTTTTTATGTTCATTACTTATGAATACATGCATGCAAATTTCGTAAATAGAAAAAAGAAATTCAAAGCAAATCCTTCTATTTTGAGATAGCGAAGCAATTTGATCAAACGGTTAGAAAATCCTAAATTTTTCATTTCACTGAACAAAAGTTAATGTAGTGTACAAAACTCGTATATATTCATATAACTAAAACTCACCCTTATTTTGTACAAAAACAAAATCTAAATGCTTATAACGGAAGGTTAGATAATGGTACTAATGATTTTTTAATGTTTGATTTGTGCCCGATCACTTTTTCTCACACTGCAGGAATGACAAAATTAGCTGGAGAATATGTTGCAGTTTCTGTAGACGAACTGCAGATATATATGAAGAAGAGGCTAGGTGAATTGCCAGGTGAACCCCTCAAAGATCGTTCTGTTACAATCTTCCGCCTTCCAGGTTGGATCTGTGAAAACAACAAGGAAATTTGTGAGCCAAAGATGCTTGCGATCGGCCCTTATTATCATGGTAAAGAGAGCCTTCAAACAATGGAAGAGCACAAGTGGTATATGCTTCGCCACTTCCTTGCACGCAACAAGAACGTTGACTTTGAAATCTACCTTCTAGCGATGAGATCCATCGAAACAGAGGCACGCAATTGCTACAGTGAAATTGTGGACCTTACTAGTGATGAATTTGTCATGATGTTACTACTTGATGGCTGCTTCATACTGGAGCTTTTCTTAAACTACATATCTAATGATTCAAATCATGCAGATGCAATTTGTGGGGCAGGTTGGGCCCAAACAAATAAATTTTCTGATATCTTATTGTTAGAGAATCAGTTGCCTTTTTTCGTCATCCACAAACTATTTGCATTGGCCAACCAACACAAAGGCTTCGTTTGTCGTGAAAATTGCAAAAGGGATCAATGCTTACTTCACTCATTGGTTAGAGCGTTTAAAGGGAATGACCTCATTATCGGGCCATTCAGGCCACCTAAAATATCTTGCAATGATATCTATCATTTGCTACACCTATACTATATATGCACGGTCCCAGATTTTCAATCTGAAATTAGAAAGAGGCAAAGAAAATTGATTCCCCGCAAGTCACAACATTTACGTGGACTTGGCAATTTCTCTTGGTCGAAGTTATTGTTAAGAAAAAGCATGGGAACCTTAGACGGTGAGTTTATTCCAGTGGGCATCGACCAGGTGACTATACAATGTGTCGCCGAGCTTCATGATGCAGGCATAAAGTTCAAGAAAAAGGAAAATCCTCGAAACTTGTTGGATATATCTTTTGAGAATGGAATAATTGTGATGCCCCTTCTTCACACTGAACCAGCTATTGTTGGGTTATTGTGGAACATGGCTGCTTTTGAACAAAGCCTATTTTCATCAGATCATCCACAAACAATTTCGAGCTATCTAGCATTTATGGATTCATTAATTAATACAGAAAAGGATTTTGCTATGCTCCAGCGATTTGGTATAGTCAACAATCTTTTTCAAAATTCTGAAGAAGCATCAACTTTTTTCAACAAGTTCCACATATTTTTTGTCCTCAACTATAGGGACCATTATTTTTGTGATTTGTTCAAGGATATAAAAGAGTACAGTGAGTCAACTTGGCACAAGCATAGAGCACGGCTGATGCAAGATTACTTCAGCAATCCTTGGACCATTATCTCTATTGTGGTGGCGGGGAGTTTGCTAATTCTTACCATTCTTCAGACTTATTATTCAGCTGCCAAATGAGTCTTAGTTGATGTTTGTTTTATTGTTTTCATTCAGACCATGATAGGAGTTAATATTTTCTGTGTCATCAAATTGAAATTAGTTAGTAATGTGGTTGTGCTTGTGCTTGTGCTTGTTTCATTGTCTGTAATTGTAAGCTCCTCTGAAATAATAATAAAACTATTTCTTAATATGTAATCAATTTTACTTTAAACAAAGACAGCTCAAATTTATGCTGGTATTTTGATATGTTGTCAATTTTTACTTACTCTAAAATTGCTAGGATGTACGCACTCTAATTTAATGATAACAAAGACCCAAACAACAAAATATATAGCTAGGGAAAAAAAAAACTCAAAAATGTACTAACGCCATGAGTAGTATGAAACTGAACTTGCTATCAGGAGAGCAACGAGGGAAAGGGAGAGGCAGTTGAGTTGAGAAGTGGAAGAGAGATCTGAGTCGCGCGCCGGAGGGGTGCCGCACGCTTGAGTAGTGCCTACCGGATGCTCAGTCATGCGCTCCGTTACACGGCATGAAGGTACCATGCTGTGGGGGATCTAGCTGAGGTTTTGGGAAGGAGAATTGAGTTGGGGGATTGAGCTGCGTGATTCACGAGAGATAGGAGGGAGAGGGAAATAACTCGAATAAGTTTTTGATATTTGGGTTACCTCATAAATAAAGGGATCAGATTAATTTTAGAACGATCTAACGGTGCAGAATTGCCCAGCGGGCTGCCTGCAGGTCACAGATCAAGTCTTGCGCCTGACCTAACCCGTTGCAGCATCAGGCTTCACCGGATAAGGCCTTGGTCCGGGTGGGTATAAGCAGGCCAACAGGCCTCCTGGTATATCATTGCATCCTAGTTGCCAAGAAGGTTATCTCTGCTCCCAAGTCCCAACTTGGAAGCCCCGATGTTAATTTGTAATTGGTGTTAAGTGTTAACAACGAGTACAAGGCTAATATTGACATTATAACCAATGCTTGCTGCGCCATCGACTATATAACCAATGCTTGCATCATTGTCAAAATGTGCATCTTTCTAATAGTTGGAATTTGATTGCATTTATCTGGGTATATATATGAATTAATTGTTTGTTTCTGGATTCAGCATTTGCATGTCATTAATGACAAGTTTGGCATTTTGAGGGTTTGATGATCACCGTGCACTCTATCAGTGGTACTTATTGATGATCTTGATGTTTTTTTGTTGGTGGCCCCTGGAAGAGCATTGTTCTTGATACATTGCTTTGTTTATTTAGTGGGGGTTTGCATTTTGTTTATTGTTCAGCTGCCCAGAAAAATTGTTGATGTATCTTCTGTCAAGGACTATATATAGAAGTGGAAGTGCTGCTAGCTAGCTTCGACACCATTCTCCGCAGCGGTGGCATTGCCAAGATATATGCTTATGTTAGGAAAATGCTAGGGGATACCGCAAAAGATACCGTCGGGATACTACCGTACAAAGTTAATTTAACGTTAATTTGCAACATGTGGCGATCAAAATGAAACATCTATAAAGTTAATCTGAAACTTAATGAGATTAAAATGAAACACAAATGATATAGTTTTCTAGCTCTTTTGTTGCTCTTTCACTTCATCTTGCTCCCATGCGTTCTCTCAACAACTTTAAAGTAATATTTATGTGATTTAGTAGTAATTCAAGTAGATGATTTAATTTATGATTTGTGTTATTCAACTTAATACTATAATATTTCAAGTTAATACGTTAATTGTTTCAATATAATTTGTTAATGTTTCAATTTGGATATATTTTACATTATAAGTGATATCTTTTTTGGTATCTGTATATTTGGACCGATAAATATTCTTTGCATCATGGACAAGAGGGGAATTTTATTGAGTAGTGTTCTTATTTTTTCTCCTCAGTGTGCTTTAGTTGACTATTCTCATTTTATTATTCTTTGCATTATAGACAAGAAGGGTATTTAATTGAGTGTTCTCTTTTTTTTATGCTTGAGTACTTGTGAGAAAATAATAATGGTTTACCTTTTGCTTACTGTAAGCTGTTGGAAAGGTGCTTCCTTTGAATGTCAAGCTGACTGACGTGGCATTCCTTGTGCCAAATTGGCACTGCTCTTATGCAATTGCACTCCAATCCTTTAATATATAATAAGATGTTGAATTTAATTATTGTGCCTGATAGCAATGTTTTTGCCCACTCTCTTTCCTGTCTCATTTCTCTTTTGACTTTTAAATATTTCAAGAAGAACCACAATTCTGCCTACATGGTACTGAGTAGAGTAAGATTTTATGCTGAAGATTGTCAGCTTGACAAGGAAACCATGTCATGGGGTCATGACGAGTACATGTATATATCTGTTACACACTTCTCACCGTTTCGCAAAGTGCAATAAATTAAAACGGAGTAAATCATTAAATGAGCTTAAAGTAGTAGTGTTCGGTGATAGTGAAATAAATAGATGTAGTAAAGTTGATGGAATATATAAGAAATATGAAATGTTGGTGATTTAGTTTAAAACATCTATATAGGTGTGTTAATCTACTATACCTTAAATCACTTTCGTTTGGTGTCTTAAATATTCGTCTTAAATCACTTTCTACACTACTATTACATTTTTAGTTATTACACTTACCAAATGCAAGGTTGATTCCTCAATGACAATACTTCTTATGGATTGTAATTAAATTAAAATTTATTTATACAATTATTATTATTATTATTATTATTATTATTATTATTATTATTTACTGCATTCAACTCCATCTGTGCTATATCTGCAGCTATGATGATTATGCTCAACTGGAAAATCTTTGATTCAATAATTCATAATTGTTTAAGAGAAATTATTCTTTATCCCCTTAACTGCACCCCTTATTTGCACTCCATTCTTATTCTTTCATTCTTCTTCCTCCATTGATTTATTTCCCATCACCATATCACCTCTGCCCATCTCCACCCTCTCCGCCGGACCTCCACCACCCCTCAGCCGCACCTCTGCCCCCCTCCGGCCGCACTTCCGCCACCATCTCCGGTCACACCTCCATTGCTGCGACTCTTTAATACACATTTAGTTATTTGTATAAACTATATTAGTGGTTAGTATAAACACTTTTGCGTGTTAGTATAAGCACTTTTTTCTGTTATCATATGGGAAATGTAAAATTATATTGGGGTACGGTTAAGGAGAATTTTTAAGGGGTGTAGTTATCAAGCCCGATTGTTTAATCTATAGGAAAAAAAAAAAGCAAAATCAGATACGGACCCGGATGTTGATGAGAAATTTGACCATATCTTGTAATCTAACCACTAATATATAATAGTAGGAGTGCAGGACCATGCGCATAATCTTTAGGGATATATGATAACCGATAAGGGATAGTATAACCACAATTTGTAGGTTCTTTTATTCAGGATTGTATTCTCAATTCTATCAAATTCTACTAAAATTTGAAGCATCGGAGCATACTACAAATTAGTTCCAAATTTTTTTGCTTACTATTTTGTGAACGAACATGCACATATATATACGAAATATTGCACTTTTAGGTAGAGTTTTTTATTGGACTATTATATAATTTTATTAATCGGACAGTTTTATAGTTAATAATATTAATTAAAGAATTGTGGTTCCTCTTCTATTCTTTACAATATTTGGTAGGTAAAAAAACTTGAATAATTAAATATATATATGTTAAGACTAATTTTTATATATGCTTAGTTACGTGTCCTTTGAAAATAATGAAATATGAAATTATGAAGAAAGTTAGCACCTTGTAATATATAAGTGGATGTTACATTACGCAGGTTATTTAAACATATTTTACTGTGAGGATGCATCAATGTCCATAATCAATTTCTTAATTATGTAGATGCACATTGCGCTATATATCAAAGGAAAATTAAAAAGAAAGATGGATGAGGTGTGTCATTAAAGACGGATAACGATTAATATCAAATTAATCAAATGGATTAATTCTATTGGCTTTGCTGAATTTCCCTGGATGGGCCAACTTCACTAAAAAATTAAAGTAAATTGGGAGGTTGGGAATCAATTAAGGTATTTGGTTCCCTTGCTGAAGAAACTTCATCCTGCTACAATTTCTATATAAGAACAACCTCTGTGGCAATGCTGGTCCAGGGAGCCTTCAGCTGTTGATAGAAACAAGTACAACACTGCGCATATCTTCATCTGTACGCAATAAAAGGGAGATGGCCGAGACCGAGATTCAAGAGGTAGAAATCCAGATAGATGACGAATCGGAGAACTGCACGGAAACAAACCAAGGTAATAAATCCTTCCAAAATTTTAAGTACCAATATGTTTTTTTTTTTTTTTATTTATTTTGGCTACATATTTATACTCCATAAAAAGTGATAGTTTTCAAACGTCTCAACTATTCAGTATCATCAATATTCTCTCTTATTATTTATGATTGATATTATTTTAATCTTTTTGTCTTCTTTGATGTAATGGTTTACATACTTCTTATTAAATAAGATAGTATGATATGTCTAAGATAAAATTTAACTCTAAAAATTGTTCAACAATATTTATGATTATTATTTATCAAATTATTATATTATTATTTATTTGAAAATATTTGAAAATTATATTTTAAATTTTTCCATTATAAATATATTTAAATTTTATATAACTTTATTTATTTATTTAATATTATTTTTCGGTGCGAAACTCTGCTCTGGTTGTTACAAAAATAAATAACCGTACATAGCAAGCAGATTTCTTGTAAATAGAGAAAACCAGCGGCACAAAGAAACTCGGAATTCAACCAAAAAAAAAACATGGTTTTGGAGTCGTGACTTCCCTAATATGCATCAAACAATCTGAAGTCCTGAAACATCAAGTCAGGGTCTTGGATTTTATCCAAACACAAATAGAGAAATTTACTTCCAGACTTTGGTCAATATGTATATATGAGTACAATTACCAACAGCTGCTTGTTTTAAACACAGAGATAGCAGAGTTAGCAATCCAAAACGATGACCAATTGGAGACCTCCATGGAGACAAACCAAGGTAATTTTAAACACAACTTTATTGGTTGATGTCCAACTGCAAAAATAGAAAAAATTTACTCTATTACCTCGATCAGTATGCACAGTCTTTTTTTTTTTTTTATATTCATCAAGGCCCGTAGGCAGTTTCAATTTTATTCCAAACACCAGCGTATCACTTACTATTACAAAAACAAACTAACTATACTTCGGAGCAAATATTAAAGGCAAAGACCCAAACCCAGTCTTATTTGAACCCCAAACCCAGCTCAACCCTAATTTCACTCCCACTTGCACTCCCACTCGAAATCACATCCCCTAGGGTACCCCACCATGCAAGGGTCAAAAATCCTACCTCAAAGTTATATACACGAATCTCAAAGCTGCCCATTACTATACTTTCTAATTGAAAACTGACCATTTCTACTACTCCACCACGCTGACCATTCCAGTGGATATGGACTCCTCCCACTCCCACTTCAAAATCAGGTAGAAATTTACTCGAACAGTTTTTTTTTTTTTTTTTGGTTGCATGTTTATTACTTACAGATACATGAATGCAAATTTCGTAAATAGAACTAGAGAAATTCAAATCAAATCCTTCTAAATTGAGAAATAGAAACAATTTGATTGTTCGGATCTGAAATATCCTAAATTTTTCACCAAACAATGTTATTTTATTATTATTATTATTATTATTATTATTATTATTATTATTATTATTTTTTTTTTTTTTTTTTTTTTTTTAAGAAGAAGAAGAGGAAGAGAGCGATCGCTCTCTTTCATTTTCATTGAACAAAAGATATTCACCAAACAAAAATTAATTAATGTACTATAGCAAAACTCACATATATTCGTATAACTAAAGAGGAGGGATCCATTGACAATGCTTAATTTGACAATCTTGACAATGAGAATTTTAAAAAATTTGTAAACATTCACAAAAATTCTTAAAAATGAAAAATAGTTTATGGATGTATTATTTAACTTATAGATGGATAGTGTTTCAAATTTCAATCAATTTGAACATTGTTTGATGCCTTATCAAAATTTTGTGTATTTTTTTAACGGTTGTAATTTAATGGATCATTAAAGAGCTATCAAATATCGCTCAAATTAAATGTAATCGGAAACATAATCAATCTATAAGTTAAATAATACTTCTGTAGGCTTTTTTCTATTTTTAAGATTTTTTATGAATTTTTATAAATTTTGAAAGATAAGATTGTCAATATTGTCAAAAAAATCATTGTCAATGGATCCTTCCTCATAACTAAAGGGGGTGCAGGGGCGTCCCCAAGGGGGTGCCTGCCATGGCCCTGGCTCTCCCTTCGCCTAGTAAAAGTTATTGACCTCTAGTTTTTTTTTGTTCAATCCAAATACATATTTGGTGTTGTCTTTTATCAATTCGATGTTAAAATTCTTTTCTTGGCATCAAAACATAGACCATGTTAAAATTAACTCTTGATTGAATATTTATTTCATTGAAAATTTGGTTTTGAAATTTGTATATATCGTGACGATTCTTTTATCTTTTGATCTCGATGTATAAGAAACTAAACTTAATATTTATATGAAAAATGTTATAGAAATACCAAAGGTGATACTAAAAAATGATATCAAAATTTGTGTCGACTGTGTTAGTATGGCAATCCAAATTATTGTAGTCGGGTTGCATAAATTTCAATCCATAACTAGCTAACAAATAATAAAACCGTTCAATTCGGGTTTCAACTTTGGCGGTCAGGTTCTACGGATTTCGCGGGTTTCAATTTAAGATATTAATTGTCAAAAAAATATAAGTGAAATTGGTTCCTTCCTCTCTTGGGCACGAGTGAACCCTAGCCGGCACAGAGGAAAAAAGTGAAGCCAAGATCTGGTGGGGGTCGCCGCCTCGCCAATTGAGCGACCCCCCGCCATCATCGTTGCGCAGCAATTATCGCCACCATCGTCGCCGCGCCTCACCTCACCGAGTCCGTCTCCCACCGCCTCACCGAGTCCGCCTCGCACCGTCGCAACGGGTCCGCCTCACATCATCGGGTCCATCTCCCCACTCTCGCTTGACTGCTGGGTCCGCCTCGCACCGCTTCACCGGGTCCGTCTTGCACCGCCGCATCGCCGCCCCGGTTCTGCCTCGTATTGTCGGGTCCATCTCCTCACTCTCGCTTGACTGATGGGTCTGCCTCGCACCGCCGCACCGGTTCCGCCTCGCATCATCTGGTCCATCTCCCCACTCTCGCCTGACTGCCGGGTCCGCCTCGCACCTCCTCACCGGGTTCGCCTCACATCGTCAGGTCCATCCCCACTCTCGCTTGACTGCTACAGCCCTTTTTTTGGGTTTCCATATGTAAATATCCATTGTATTTAATTTTCTTTTTTTAATGAAAAAATTAGTAGGATTTTCGTACCACCTCAAAAGAAAAAAAATATAAGTGAAATTAAGTTACGATGAAAAAATATAACAAAAAAAAAATCAATATACACTATTTAAAAGTAAAATAAAATAAGTTTTAATTAAAAATTTTAACATTTATATAACTAATACTGTGACTTTATTAAGAATAATATAAATTATTTTAATAAATCTAAACAAGTTGATCGGTCGGGTTTTACCCAATATATTTTACGAAATCCGTAACCAAACTTTAATTATCGGGTTACTCAAAATTTAATCCGTACCTAACCAACTATAATCAAAATCCGTAAACTTTCGGATCGGGTTGGTCGGGTTGAACGGGTTGAACGGATTCAACTTAAACCCCTATGTGTTAGTATTCATATCAATTGAGATACTCTATTTCAAACTAAATGCTTTACTATGCCACTCATTTTTATACACTTTAGACGAATATCTTAAGTATTAAATGAATTAATATGAATATTAATCCATATAACTTGAAAACCAACAAAATTGATATCAATTTGTTATCAATTTTGGTATCTATGTATCAGTTCCCTTTATAATATTATATAGGGGTAATGACCCCAGACCCCCCTGAACTTTCGGGTTTTGACAACTTGGCCCCTGAACTTTTAATTTGGACAAATGCCCCCCCGAACTACCGATTTGTGACAAATCGCCCCCCGGATGTTAATTAGCCATCTAATACTCCATTTACAAGTACGAAAAGACCAAAATACCCTTATGTATATCTTCATGATATTTTAAATATAAATAAGTTCAAAAAAATATTTAATTAAAAATCACTAGATATTAAAAATATATAAGAAATTATTACATATTTTTTAAATACAAAAATCTATACAAAATATTTATCGTTTACTTTTTGTTCTTTTATTTCATCAACGTAATATTTACATATATGTAACTAATTTTAATGAAAAAATCAATTACCATTTTAAATGATTTAAAATTTTCAATCAAATTTGAAGTTAACAATTTTTTTTATCATCATTAATGTATTAGTTCGTAATTTCTCATATTAAAAGAATTATTATGTATCATAAATATCTATCTTTGAAAAAAACAATATACAAATTCAAGCAAAATAAAATAAAATAAAAATAGTAAGGCGTAAAAATTTAGTTATATACAATAAAATAAAAAAATAATATACAAATATTTAGTTATATACCAGTACTATTAATAATTAATTCAGATTTAATATTCATGAGGCATAAAAATTTTTAAAACTGAATTTAATCTATTTATATTTAAAATATCATGAATATATACATAAGGGTATTTTGGTCTTTTCATACTTTTTAATGGAGTATTAGATGGCTAATTAATAGCCGGGGGGCGATTTGTCACAAATCGGTAGTTCGGGGGGGCATTTGTCCAAATTAAAAGTTCGGGGGCCAAGTTGTCAAAACCCGAAAGTTCGGGGGGTCTGGCGTCATTACCCCTATTATATATGAATTGGCCTCCTTGTTCGGCACACTTCCTATCGATCTATCCTGGATCCGCCACTGTTTATATGCTTATAACGAAAGGATAGATAATGTTTCTCATGATTATTAGTGTTTGATTTGCTCCTGATCACCAACTTCTCACACTGCAGGAATAACAAAATTAGCTAGAGAAGATGTTGCAGTATTTGTAGACAAACTGCAGATATTTATGAAGAAGAAGCTAGGAGAGTTGCCAGGTGAACCCCTCAAAGATCGTTCTGTGACAATCTATCGCCTCCCCAATTGGATCCGTGAAAACAACAAGGAGCTCTGTGAGCCAAAGATGCTGGCAATCGGTCCTTATCATCATGGCAAAGAGAGATTTCAAACAACAGAAAAGCACAAATGGTATGCGCTTCGCAACTTCCATGCACGCTACGAGAACGTTGACTTTGAAGTCTACCTCCAAGCAATGAGATCCATCGAAGCAGAGGCACGCAATTGCTACAGTGCTGTGGACCTTTCAAGTGATGAATTTGTGATGATGTTACTACTCGATGGCTGCTTCATACTAGAGTTTTTGTTAAAAAACAACTTTTATGACGTGGATGCAATTTGTGGGACAGGTTGGGCCAATGCAGATTTATTTTTTGATATCTTCTTGTTGGAAAATCAGTTGCCTTTTTTTGTCATCCACAAATTATTTGCATTGGCCAACCAACAAGAAGGCTTGGCTTGTCATGAAAATTGCAAAAGTGATCAGTGCTTATTCCACTTACTGGTTACATCGTTTGAAAGGTTTAACACCATTATCGGTCCATTCAAGCCACCTGAACTATCATGTGGTGATATCTATCATTTGCTTCACCTTTACTGCATATGCATTGTCCCTGATTCTCAATCTGAAATTATAGAGAGTCAAAGAGAATCGGTTCCCCGCAAGACACACCATTTGTGTGGATTTAGCAATTTCTCTTGGTCTAAATTATTTTCAAAAAAAAGTGTGGGAGCCTTAGGCAATGAATATATTCCACCCGGCTTGGATCAGGTGAATATACAATGTGTTGCTGAACTTCATGATGCAGGCATAAAGTTCAAGAGAAAGGAAAAGCCTCAAAGCTTGTTGGATATATCCTTTAAGAATGGAATAATTGAGATGCCATATCTACAAACCGATATACTTATGTTAGGTTTATTGTGGAACATAGCCACTTTTGAACAAAGCCAATATTCATCGGGTTTTCCACAACCTATTCCGAGCTATCTAGCACTCATGGATTCACTAATTAACACAGAGAAATATTTTGCTATGCTTGAGCGATTTGGTATAGTCAACAATTTTTTTCGGAATTCTGAAGAAGCATCAACTTTCTTTAACAAGTTCGTCATATTTTTTGTCCTAGACTATAGTGATCATTAATTTTATGATTTGTTCAAGGATATAAAAGAGTACAGCAAGTCGACTTGGCACAAGTACAGAGCACGACTGATGCAAGATTACTTCAGCAATCCTTGGACCATTATCTCTGTTGTGGCGGCAGGGATTTTGCTCGTTCTTACCGTTGTTCAAACTTATTATTCGGTTGCCAAATGAGTCTTAATTGATGTTTTCTTTTCTTTTCGACCATGATGGGAGTTCATTGTTTTCTGTGTTGTCAAATTAAAATTAGTTAACTAGTTTCTTTGTTGCTGTGCTTGTTTGTTTGCTTTGTTATCTGTAATTGTATTCTCATCTGAAATTATAATAAAACTTTTTCTTAATATGTAATAAATTTCTCATGTATTGTTTCCAATAGAAAAATAATAAGGAATTTGTTAATTAAATTAATTTCACAGGAATGAAGATAGGGCTGGCAAAAAGTTTGTAGCTCGTAATTCGCTTGAGTTCGATTCGGTCTGAGCTCGATTCGATTTTTTGTCAGCTCGAGTTCGATTTAGCTCGGCTCAAATTTTTCTTGATTCGATTCGGATTTGATTCATAATAGCTCAATATATAGTAATTTACACATTTTTTGAACTTTTTTGTCAAAATTGTCTGTGATAATACACATATTTTATTATTTAATTAACAAAATATACTTATTTAATAGTTAAATTAATAAAAAATAGGGAAATTTGTATATTTGCCACTCCAAAACCCTCCATTTATAACTTTTGTCACTCCAAACTTGAAAATTGCAAATTTGCCACTATAAACTTAATAAAATTGCATTATTGCCATTAAAATTTTTATATAACCAAATTGCCCTCAATCTCCCCCATGGTAGCCCCCCTGGCAGCCCCCTCGCGCCCAAGGGCTGCCGGGGGGGTCTATGGGGGAGATTGAGGGCAATTTGGTCATATAAAAATTTTAATGGCAACAATGCAATTTTATTAAGTTTGTAGTGGTAAATTTGCAATTTCCAAGTTTGGAGTTACAAATGAAGGTTTTTGGAGTTACAAATATACAAATTTCCCAAAAATATGATTTTTTTTAATCATAATTTATTTTAAAATTAGTAAAAATAGAGATAATTTGTTTATATTATCAAGGAAGGAAAAAATAATATACTTATTTTAGCTCTAATAATTTATGAAAATATGAAAAATAAAAATAAAGTTATAATAATTGAGCTCATATAGACTCGGAGCTAGATTCGAGTTCAAGCTAGTTCGATTCGGTTTAGCTCGAGTTCGGCTTAGCTCCAGCTCGATTCGGCTCAAGTTCGATTCGGTTGATTCGATTCGTTTACAGCCCTAAATGAAGATGAAGATAGTACCCAAGCAAGCTAAACTGAAGTGAATATGATATGGAAACTGCGAACAATTTGGTTGTCTTATTGTTGAGATTAAACGTGTAATTGTATTGTTGCTTCATTTATATTTTGTTTGAATATCTGACAAAATAATTCTTCTTATACACAGTTCGATAGTTTGATAGACACTCAGACACCTAAATTAATGCACTTCATAAAAAAGATGTGTGTATTCTCCTGACTTTATTCTTCCCAGAAAATATTCACAACCCAAATATGAAAGAATTTTTCCCGTATAACCTAATAAACTATAATAATCACATAGCATAATCCCAGATTTTATACTTGTATAAAATTAGCAATGCCTGGTACTACTTAAACGGTAACATTCACAACTGGTGCACATTTATTGTACTAGTATAGTGCCCACGCGTTGCAGTGGGGTATCAATATTTGTTATTTGTATTTATTTAAAATATTGAATAAAAAAAGTTAAAATAACATCTAATCTCCAAATATATCACAATGACATAATCAAGAAAACTTAAATATTATTTCTTCAAGATATACAGAACAATAATAAAAAGCATCTCATGCTTCAAGCCTTCAAGATATAGAGAACAACAACAGTAGTAATAGTAATAATAAGAGTCCAGCAACAATGCTTTCGTAAGCAATTTTGGACCGAAATGCTTACAGTCCGAAATAAAAAATCCGTCGTCTGAAATTTTAAACCAAATAGCTTATAATAATTTTGACATAACTAACTTCTAGAATCCCAAAATTTTTCATTTTTAAAAAATTTTAGCTATTTTTAATGATTTTTTAAAGATTGGCATACAAAATTAATTTATTTTTAATTATTTTAAGAGCAATATCTCAAAAAATCATTAAAAATAGTACTAAAATTTTTAAAATAGTAAAAATTGGAATCCTCCAACTTTATGATGTCAAGATTATTATAAGCTCTTTGCAATAAAATTTCGGGCGATGGATTTTTAGATTTGGACCGTAAACATTTCGATCTGAAATGCTTACGAAAGTATCGAAGCCGGACTCATAATAATAATAATAATAATAAAAATAATAAAAAAGCAAATATAACTACACAAGTCACACTTTTTTTTTGAGAAAACACAAGTCACACTCACATTTAATCATTCCGTGCACAGAAATTAACATTCATATCTCCTATTGTACTGCATAGCGCAATTCTCAATGTCAGCCATTGGATTGTCTTGAAATTCGAGCCAGAGCTGATCTTGAGACAATCCAACAGCTGACGCTGTGAATTGCACAATGCAGTACAACAGGGGATATGAATTAATTGTCTGCTTTTGCGTGAGAACAACAACATATTTTGATCCGACAAACACCCCCAATCATTGATAAAATAACAAAATTGCCATCCTGGCACATGGGCACACGCAACATCTAGTGGCAATCTATGTAATATCTCTAAACTTGAAGGGTTTTTGGAGAGAGAGGAGAGCAGTCATCCAAAGCAATCCAAAGAGAGGATTCCTCTGGTAATTACGTACAGACGATCTAGATGTAGCGATTTGCTCAAATCTGACGGTCGAAAATAGCTTTGGACAAAGACTCCTTTTGAGTCTAAAAAAACTCCTTTTATTATTAGTAGGGATGTATAACTCTTCAAATTGTTAAAAATTTTCTTGGGAATTAGGATATTTTGGGTTTCAAGTTTCATCCCTTCTCAAAATTTTGGGCTTCCACGACCCCACCTCAGGCTTTGACAATCTAGCTATTGCCAAATTAACCCCAAATCGGCCCAAATTCCTCCCAATTCTTCTCAGTCAAATCAGCCTAGATCCTTTCTTGAATATCTTTCATCCTCACTGTCACAGCTGAAGAATTAAAAATTCAATATCATATTCGTATAGCGACTTCTTACATGTATAACTTGTTGTTATCATCAGTCGTTGGTTCTTGGAATTTAATTACCAGAAATATAAAATCTCCGCGAATTGAGTTATGATACATGCATATAGTTTTTTATGGAATCGAGAGAATTGTGCGATTCACTAGTCTATAATTCACAACAATAAATCATCCACCACGAAACTAGAAGACAAGTTAAATTGGATGCCGCATGATCATCTCAAAGAAACCGAAGACGACAGAGGAAAACTTCTCTGTTAAATTCGCTAAAGTTACAAATATACAAGGGAAATATAACAATGGTCAATATATATATGTATATCCGGCCGGGCCCCATTAATATGATTGGAAATTTGAAATTGTAAGTGTGAAGTGTGAAAGTGACCTAGCACACCTGTTAAATGGTCCTACTGTGTATCAGTGTGTGTGGTGCCAACCTAATACACAGCCTATAATGGAAAACCTAATATGGTTTCGTTCATCAGAAACCAGAGGCCACTTGCTTTTGCCTCTCCCCTTGTATCAAACGGAAAAGCTGAAGCCTGAGAGGAGCTGTTTGATCAACTTGAACGGGCACAAAAGCATCGAGTATTGGATGAAGGATTAATTCTGGTATTATAGTGAGTTGCGAAGTTGCAACTGCGGAATCAAACTGTGATCAAACAAGTCTGTAATTTTTTTTTTTTTAGGAAAAAACAAGTCTGTAATTTGGTTGTCAGGAAATCCCCTTAACTCGCAATATCTGTATTAATTAGATTAGATGCAGTCCATTGAGGATCTTATTACATGAAACATTGAAACATGTACCTTTTTTCTCACTCAAATCCTGCTTTTGTGTATTTTAGCAAAGTCTGTAATATTATTTCACGGAGGCTGCTTCATTCTTCTCTGTTTCCCAATTTATTTTTTCTTTCTTTATCAATTATCCTCATGCACCACAACTCTAATAATTCCTTTATAGTACAAAATACTTTAGCCATTATTTCTCCTGCTATATCAAATTTTCTTTCATAAAATCACGTGGTACAGCACCACGCGCGCCTTTTCTTTGTTCTTCTGTAGAACTTAGACAACACTCGGCAAACAATCATGTTTGATACGAGGAAAGAAATGGGACAAATCAAGTCTCCGTTGACTTCAGAGAGGAGACTTCAGTAAATTGCACCTTCCGTTTTTGACTTAAGATATTGAACACAGTCAAGAGGGCTTACATTTATATCTCTATCTCTACTCCTCATTAAGCATCTTGGATGTCCAGATCTGCTGACGGCTGAGATTTACTGGTCAATTTTCGGAGATAATAACAACCGTTAGATACACCAGATTGACTCTGACTGTATGGCCACTGTGTTGAAGCGCATTTTTAGTTTATTTAACGCTTGCTACACGGATTATGGGATTGTTGAAGCCACACTGCATCCCGTTCAACATCATGTGCCTCCTCTCAAGTCTCAACTCTGAAGCCGCTGAGCCGCACCGCGCCATCATCTCAAACCATTCCGACCTAGCGCCGTCGCTTCGCCTAAAAATTCACTGACCTAGCGCCGTCAGTCCGCCTCAAACACCTCCGGCCCAGTACCGATGACTACGAATGCACATTCGTTTCGTCCGCCTCAAATAGATCAGTCCGCCCCCGAAGATCGTCCAAAAACCATGTTAAGATGAGCAACGCTGAGCCCATAAGCCCAACCCAAAAAGGTCCAAGGCCCATATACAAGAATTATCTAGAATTATGGAGATAATAGATATTTATTAGGAATATTCTAGAGACAAGAAAAATATCTCAAGTCTAGAATATACTTGAGAAATATCTTGAGAAAAATATCTTGTATCTAGAATTATCCACCACCCTCCATAGAACTAGTATAAATAGGGGTGTGGAGTTGGATGAAGAAAACCAAGCAAGAGATCAAGCAAGAGATAGTAGTGAATTGGAGGTTAGGTTGTAGTAAGAAGCTAGGGGTATATGGAGGTTTAGTATTTAAGTAGTAGTTGTAACAATATTTTGAGATATAATAAAAAATATTGTTATAGCTAGTGCCTCCATACTCAACAATCTGGTATCAGAGCCGGAGTTGTCGGAGCTTGTTCAGAGTCGGTGGTAGGGGTCAAGCATAGAGCCGGAATTCTGCCGGTGTTCCGCCAGTCAATATAGTGGTATCGACAAGTTGTCGAAGGAGCCGCAGCTTGACGACAGTCCGGGACTGCGAAGTGCGGTGGAGGAGAAATCTTCAAGAAGGCTTACTAGACGTCGGCCGTCCTAGTTGAAGCCATGGATTTCTCAGGTACGATTGGTGGAATGAAGAAATTGAATTCTAGTAATTATATATATTGGAAGGCATGCATAGAGTCCTACCTCCAAGGGCAGGACCTATGGGAGGTAGTAGGCGGGTCTGAGACGACCCCGCTGAAAGTTGATACCGTAGAAGAGACGGTATCGGAACAGGTTGCTGACCCCAAAACGAAAAAGAAGAAGGCTTCAGAGAAGCCAGCCGAAACTCTGTCCGTGGAGAAGCAAGCCGAAACTCTGCGGAAATGGCGAATCAAGGCTGGGAAGGCAATGTTTGTACTCAGGACAGCCGTTGAAGACGAGCTACTGGAGTACATCAGAGAAGCGCC
Organism: Cyperus esculentus; assembly: GCA_030179965.1. Lineage (NCBI taxonomy): Eukaryota > Viridiplantae > Streptophyta > Magnoliopsida > Poales > Cyperaceae > Cyperus > Cyperus esculentus. Next base: position 1,769,468 of record JASGLE010000010.1, on the reverse strand, counting down.
CACGCCGAAGGTAGCCTGGGATACCCTAGCAACACTCTTCTCAAAGAAGAACGACGCGCGCCTCCAACTACTTGAGAAGGAGCTCATGACAATCTCACAAGGTAAGATGATGATTAACCATTACTTTACAAAAGTAAAATCTCTTTGTAGTGAGATTGCTCAAATAGACCCTGAAGAAAAGATCAGCGAGCAAAGGATGAGAAGGATTCTCATCAATGGGCTAAGACCCGAGTACAGCGGGTTCATAGCAGCCGTCCAAGGTTGGCCAACGCAGCCAACACTATTGGAGCTGGAGAATATGCTCGCAAACCAGGAGGCTCTAGCGAAGCAAATGGCCGGAGTCTCGTTGAAGCAAGAAGAAGAGGCCTTGTTCAGCAACCGAAAGACGGGTCGACCTGACCGAAAGTCAAGAGGTAGACCCGAAGGAAGGTCTAGCCAGCAACGAAGGCCTAAAGAGAAGACTAATTCTTCAGGGGGAGCTCGAGACTCATCCGATGACAATGAAGACGATGACGATCGATGTTATAATTGTGGCAAAAGAGGGCATTATGCACGAGATTGCTGGCGGAAGAAGAAGAAAGGCCATGGTAATGTGGCGACCTCAAGAAGCCAAGACATTGTCCATGAGAGCAGTAGTTGTGAAGAAGAGTGGGATGCAGAAGTAGCACTCGCTGCTGCAATCGTGGATGATGAAGAAAGCCTCGCGGCGACCAAAGTGGAGATGGTGCCGGAGGAGGTCCCATATGAAGAAGATTGGGACACAGTGGCGACTGTTGGAATACAGTCGGTAGTTGGCATAGAGGTTGCCGACAGTGATGAATCAGAGGAAGAGGAGTTTGACATGGAGTCGTGGCCGATCAAAGATGAAGAAAATGCCATAGAAGATGAAGAAGAGATCGATATCGAGGCTTGGCCCATCAACAATATACGAGACATTGTAGAAGTTGATGAGCTTGAGGAAGAAGACATCGATTCGCGGTCCTTCATCAATGGCATAGATGTCGAGGAGGCCAGTGATCTCGAGGTGGAAGAGATCAATTTCGAGTCATCGTTCTTCATGGAAGATACCGAAGATGTCAAAGAAGTAAGTAAGCTTGACTTTGAGTCATTACCTTTTAAAGAACCAATTAAAGAATTGCTCGATGAGGAGACCAAAGTCATAAAGGAGGTCGGAACTATGAGTTGCGTCGTGGCGGATGAAGAGAAGCCTCAAGAGAACGATGGGGTGGAAACCATCACTGAGGAAGGTGATGCTGATGAGATGACACATAGGAGTGTCGGTGATAGACAGATAATCTTGCAAGGAGATGCAACACGTCAAGTGATCCGCAGAGGAGTATCCATTCGACGAGAACCAGTGCCAAGGCTGGTACTGAATCAGAGTCCCGAAGTAAAGAATCGAGAAGTTCAGCTACAAGCAATTGAGCCGTGCCGATCAAGAAGTAAAGAATCAAAAAGTTCGACCGCAAATAAGCATAACGATCCGGATGGACGCGGAGTGCCAAAGTTCAGAGCAACACCGAGTCAGCGTTGAGGGGGAGTGTTAAGATGAGCAACGCTGAGCCCATAAGCCCAACCCAAAAAGGTCCAAGGCCCATATACAAGAATTATCTAGAATTATGGAGATAATAGATATTTATTAGGAATATTCTAGAGACAAGAAAAATATCTCAAGTCTAGAATATACTTGAGAAATATCTTGAGAAAAATATCTTGTATCTAGAATTATCCACCACCCTCCATAGAACTAGTATAAATAGGGGTGTGGAGTTGGATGAAGAAAACCAAGCAAGAGATCAAGCAAGAGATAGTAGTGAATTGGAGGTTAGGTTGTAGTAAGAAGCTAGGGGTATATGGAGGTTTAGTATTTAAGTAGTAGTTGTAACAATATTTTGAGATATAATAGAAAATATTGTTATAGCTAGTGCCTCCATACTCAACAAACCAGGATCGTGCCGGCTACTTCAATCGGAGTGTCATGCTCGGATACCTTTGTGGGTACTTGAGATTTTCTTCTCTTTCTCCAAAATACACCTTAGTGGTTGCTTAAGACCTTTGTGGGTACTTGATTCTTAATGGATGAGTGTTGTATGTAATTTGTAGAACAAAGATCGGTCCATAAATTAAATCTAACATTGAGGATCGGATTTGCTGGTAAACTTTTAATTTCATCTATGCTGTCCACTGTGCTTATTTGATGGTTAGCAGGTTGGTATTAATCGTTTTATTCAAAGTTGCAATTTAAGTCTCATGTATAAACTGAGATGACAATCATTTTATCAAGGATTTTGATCTTTCTAAATCTCTACCCATTTCATATTTTGCAATTTATTTGTCTAAGTTCTAATTTCAGTTATATGTACCTTTCAATTTTAGCTAGGTGATGAGTTTTTCTCAATTTCAAATAGAGTACAGAGAAAAGCTTGTTCTTTACAAAATTGTTGCCGCAATACTTTGTCATATTCCAATTACTTTGTGCTTAATATTCAAAAATTCAGGTTATCAAAAATGGTAATATGGAACTAATTTGATTTGAAGGTACGGGCATCTATTGTTTAATCCCCTATATATGCAATACTTTTGATGTTCTTTTTAGTTTATTTTTGGTGTAAGATGAATCAGAGGAAATAGGCCAGAACTTGTCTATTTGTTACTAAATCACTGCCAAGTGCCAATTACTTTGTCATATTCCAAAATTAATTCGTGTTCGTCCAAAAATTCAGGTTTTCAATGATACTAATATGGAACTTATTTGATTTGATTTGATGAGCATTTATTATTTGATCCCATGTATATGCAATATATTTGACTGTTTTTTTGTTCCTTTTGAGTTTTTTTGGTATAACATGAATCACAGGGAATTTGTATAGGCCAGATATTGTCTTTATAGATTTGTATGAATTTCATATTGTGTTAGCATATCTGTTAAATTACAAATAAGGAATGTAATAAAGATGAAATTTTATTTAGAGATGCATTGATAATTAGAGAGAAAGTACACACCATGCTGTAATCTACGTAGCATCTTCCAAATATGTTCTTGAATAAAAGATGGTTGTTTTATTATTTTCATTCAATTATTTTATCGCCATCATGGTTGAACCTGTTTAATTCCGCTCCAAGTGTTCAAATTGGAAATATATTTTTCTTCAGGTGTAACTTGCTTTTTTTTGTTGGATTCTCTTGATAGTTTTTTTTTTTTTTCTATGTTTATTTCAGGTTGATGATCAGTATGCTTGAGGGATTGTTTTGATTTCAGATGGGATTCATATACACATAGAGACCTTCATGTGGTTGTGCACTTAGCCTAGAGACCAATGATATTGTTGCATCTTGTATAGATTGTAAAATACTTCTGTTCTTATTAATAAAGATTGTCAATAATAGGCTTTCATTTTTGTAAATTAACCTTTACCAGCATGTTGAACACAATACAAAGAAAAACAATGTTTTGTATGAATCTGCGATTTCACTTTACATGATATCATTTTAATTTTAACATAATGTCATAACCCGTTGCACCGCACGGGCATGGTACTAGTATCCTTTACGTGTATAACTATTATGGTGCTATTTATTTGTACCCTCTGATATATCTATAAACTAGAAAGAGGGCTAACTCTCCAAGCACCTCAACTATGTCACATCATCAATATTATTAACCATTGATTTTGTTTAAATCTTTTCATCTACTTTGATCCAATGATTTATATTTATTCTCTCTCCCCATTTAATAAGATGATATGATATGTCTAAGACAAAATTTAATCCTTAAAGTGGTCCAACATATATGTGCTATTATTGATAAATTATACATCATCATCATCATCATTATTCACATAAAAAAATTTAAAATTATGTTTAATTTTTATTAAAAATAAATATTTTTATTTTATAAGCTTTATTATTTTTTTGTTATCATATTTCGGGGCGAAGCCCAAGTTACAGCTCTAGTTCATATAAATTCCATTGTTGAAACTACATTTTGAATTTGCTAACATATAATAAATATAATGGAATATAATAAAGAAAGTCACCTTTTGATAAAGTGACAAGAAAAACGCCTTTTGCATTAAAATTCCATAAAAAAAATTATATAAATATTTAAATTTAATTATAACTTGATTTATTTTTTTAAAAAACTTGTAAAAGAAAAAGGTTTGGACCTGATTTAATCCATTTTAACTTGTAAGGATCCAAAAAGTCCAGTAATTCAATAACTACATTTCATTAATATAAGAGTTTAGCACAAATATTTATTTCCGTTATACGTTCTTCTCAAAATTTGATCTCAATCTCCCCATTCAATATATCAGAATTATATATGTGCTAATTGTTAGTAGACATTAGTAACATGATCATTAGTACTTTTATCATCTCTAAGTGTGCAGTTTTGAGACGCACCATGAAAGCCTATAAGATCTTCAAACACCGTAAAAATCACATCAAGTTCTGTGAATACAAATCATAAAGTTACCTTACCCGCTAGAATCCATGCCGAAGGCTGTGATCGGATCACCAGAAATCCTACGTGACAATCCTCCCGGAGATTTCTCTCTCTTTCTCCTTTCCTTCACCAATGGGTGCGACCACTTTCAGGAATAGATTATGATCTATTGGAGTTTGTTGGAGGAGAGAGAATCTGCCTGGGGTCTTATGTCTCATATGCACCTTTTCAGTGACTGGACAATTTCTTTAATATGTCTCTAATCAATCCGCCCATTAAGGATTAATTAAATTAGAAGAATTAATTAATTATTGAATTTTCTTACACTAATATAACCTCGCTAATTGTAATTGTATTTGTTTCAAGCTTGGCCTCGTAAAAGTAAGCTTGGGTGTTTACTCAGGTCTATCATGTCATCTCACTTGCGGTCTTGTTTTCTCGGCTGAATTTTCCTGGGTGGGCCAACTTCATCTTGCTACAATTGCTATATAAGAAAAGAGGAGGGATCCCTTGACAATCCCTATTTTGACAATCTTGACAATCTAATATTTAAAAAATTTATAAAAATTCATAAAAAATCTTAAAAATGGAAAAAGATTTGTGGATGCATTACTTAACATGTAGATTGATAGTGTTTCAAATTTCAATCAATTTGAATATCGTTTGATAACTTATCAAAATTTTGTGTACTTTTTAACGGTTGTAATTTAACGGATCTTTGAAAAGCTATCAAATATCGCTTAAATTGAATATAATCGAAAACATAATCAATCTCTAAGTTAAGAAATATTTCCGTAAGCTTTTTTCTATTTTTGAGAATTTATATGAATTTTTATAATTTTTTTAAATATTAGATTGTCAAGGGATCCCTCCTCATAAGAAAAACCTCTGTGGCGATGCTGATCAACGGAGCCTTCAGCTGCTGATAGAAATAACACTGCGCAAATTTTCATCTGTACGCAATAAAAGGGAGAGATGGCCGAGATTCAAGAGGTAGGATTCCAGATAGAAGACGAATTGGAGACTTATACGGAAACAAACCCAGGTAATTTCAGTCTTTCAAAAATTTTAGGACCAGTTTGTTTTCTTGGTTTTGGCTATCATTTTAATTTACAAATCAATAACGGTAGCAAGAGTTGTTGTAAATTGAGAAAACCAGCGGCATCATAAAACTCGGAATTGATAAAAAAACTGGGTTTTGGAGTCTGGACTTCCTAAAATGCATCGAACAATCAGAACTCAGAAGTCTTGAAATATTAAGTCTTCGTTTTTATTCAATAGTGAAATTTACTTCCAGACTCTGGTCAATATGTATATACAGGGGTATAAATGAGCCGAGCCGAGTTAGACTAAGGTCGAACTCAGCTCATTAAGTTAACGAGCCAAAAACATAAACTCAAGATTGACTCGTTTAATTAACGAGCTGACCGAGTTAGTTTATTAAGCTCATTTATTTTTTTAATAATAAAATTTTGAGTGATACTACAGTGTACCACATTTTTTAAGAGAAAAAACTTATTTTTGTTTGAACCGTTGGATTACAAGAGGTCAATTTGGTAACTATAATATATCGGTTGTGTTAAAAATGGAAACGATCCTGTGATTGCGTAAAAGCCTTTAATTGTTTCCTCATTTTAATTTTCTCTTTGTTTCTCCATTTCCTAATAATTGTTTTCTCCATTTCCTAATAATTTTTTTCTCCATTTTTTGTGTTTGTTCATAACCAAACCAGAAAGTAATCCTATGTATTCACTAGCGGAGCTTGACAAACTTTTAGGGGGGGCCAAACCAATTAAGGGGGGCCAGTTACTGCTAATTGTTGCAATTAATATGTATTTTATCCTTACTATATATAAAATCATACCCCAAATAAGAAACCTGAGCCATTGATCATTTTCCTGGATAGATAAGAACCGTTGATTTACGTTAATGCCCATTGATGTTAATGTCTCAGCCCATTAATATTTAAGGCTCATATCAATTTCCTCAATATAAGGCCCATTGCATATTATCTTAAAAATTTATTATAAAAAATAATAATTTCAGCCCAGAGCAACGCGTGAGCTTTTTACTATTAGTAATATAAGGGATATTGGATTTTTTTTTTTTTTTTATGGCGGAGGGAGCCCATTTTTCTAACACTAAGCTCTGCCACTACATGTATATGGCATTTGTAATTTATGTACATATTCCCTCCGTTTGGCAATGGAGTAAAAGCATAGTAAAATTGATTTAAGGTGATTTAAGTCACCAAACGAAAGTGATTTAAGGTGTAGTAAGTTAACGCAGCTATATACGTGTAGTAAACTAAATCACCAACTTTTCACATCTTTTATACATTCTACTCACTTTACTTCATCTATTTACTTCACTATTACCAAACATCACTGCTTTAAGGTGATTTAATGTTTTACTCCGCTTTAACTTACTACGCTTACCAAACGGAGGGATAATATGACATGTATTATTAAGACATCTAGGTTATATTAACAAACTAAGATAGATCAATAAATTAATGAGCAATGTAACTAACAGTTAACTTTTTATGGTCTTAATGATCCTTAAGAAAAATTTATTTCGCATTTTTTATTCAACTTGATTAATTAAGTTGAAATTAAGTTTATATTTGATGCAACACAAAATAATGACTTATTATTAATAATCATAAAATAATAAAAAAATCAGTTAATTATTATGAACCATCTACATAAGTCATATTTTTAAATAACCAACAAAATCCAAAAAGTACAATATATTTTAGATTTATATTTGTATGAAGATGATATTGAGTAGTTCTGTAGTTGCCATAGATTATTTAGATATTTTACGTATCAATTACAATAGTAAATATACGGTGAGATTAAGCTTAAAGAGACCTTCCATGAGCTTAAACTCAAAATCATATCAAAACACTTTCAAATTTGAATTAATATGGATCATTATATTCTTTATATAAAAAATTATCTCGTGGATACAAAAGTTTCTTTTTTTAAAAAAAAAAATGTTTATATAAACTCAAATTCGAAAGTGATTTATATGATTATGAGTTTAAGTTCACGACATGTCTCCGTGAGCTTAAACTCACTGTATATTTATTGCTGATATAATATATTAGCCTCACTCCAAATATATTAGTCCTATTGGAATAATTTCAAAAAAATATTGCACCATATGTTCGATACTGGTTTATGATTAAAGTTCTAATTATAAGATGCGTTGATCATGAACTATTATAATGTATCTAGCCAGCATTACAAGCTGATCATCATGACAATCAAAGATTAAATATTTTATTATGGATATTTTTTTTTTCTCATCAATATTTCAAATTTTATTTAGTTGTAATATACAAGACGATATGTTGATACTTCTTATGACCTAATTATCTATATATTTTGACTAGCTTTGTTGCCAATTAAAAACTTAATTTAAAACGGATTATAGCAATGTAGTATAGTTGTGAGAAATAAAAATTATAATGTATTGTGTAATGCATCAAAAAGTTTTAATTTTTCTACATAAATGTTTAAAAAATGACAACAATATTTTTCCTTGAGATGGCCGCGGTTGAGCAAAGCTGCAAAGGCAGACCAAAAAAGAAAGAAAATGGTGAATAGTTCCTTTTTTGTCACCTCTCCAGTTGGTTTGAGTAATATATACCAAATCAGTTGGAAAACTAGATAGGCCTCTTTAAGTTTTATTTTCTCTAAATTCTTTCCTTTTTCTCAACAAATCACATTTAATAGGTTGCTCAAATTTCGGTACAGTAACAGATAAATTACATTAATGTTCCTCATTCTTTTTGAACGCTTGTACCTCCATTTGAATGCGAGTCATTTGATCAAGAAAATTTTGACCGTCCAATTTTTTTTTGGTGTATTGCAGCAATTTTCAAAATTTTAAGCATGTTATATCAAAATTTATATTAAAGCCAACAAAAGGACTAACAAAAATATATTCGTATACATTTTACATAACAATTTCATATATATTAGACCATATGTTGTATAACATATTAAATTGCAATTAGTAATTAACTAATAATTTACATAACATATTCGTACACATTTTACATAACAATTCATATATATTAGACCATATGTTGTATCTCTATCTCTACTCATTAAGCGTCTTGAGTGTCCAGATCCGCCGACGGTTGAGATTTAATCTCAAAATTTCGGAGCAAATACTGGCCATCCGATGAGCTGTTAGATTTTCTGCGGCAGCAAAACGTGTAGAAGTCTGGATTTAATTTATTCTCTGATTGTTACACGGAGGTAAACAAATAGATTGGATATTTTTCTCCTTTCCCCTATCAGGCTATCAGCCTATCACCCTGTCACCCTGCTTCCTTCCTTTTATGCCTCCAAATCCAATTTCCCTCTCTATTCCTCCATTCCAACCAGTACTGAAGTATTGAAGGAGATTTTTCTCCCTCTCTCGCCTGAACCCTTCGGCGCTGCCGTGCCTGAAGACTCTCAAGATCTCCTCTTTTTCCCTCCGCCCTTTGCACCAGATCTGATCCGCTCTCGAGTTCCCTCCGCATCCAAACCCTTTCTTTGGCTGCTCTACCACGACAATGAGAAATGCCAATCCAGGCGAAGTGCTCATTCCAGGATGTTTCTTTCATCACTTGAAGTTGGGAGCAATCTTCTCTTAAGGTACGTACTGGTACATATAAGTTATAACCCACAATCTTTCTTATATGGATTCATTGTCTTTATTCTATTTTACGAATTATGCTTTCATTAATGTGCAGATTGAGGTGGCATCTCTTGCATTAGGTAAAGATGTTTGGGAATTGGGATTGTACAGTAAAATGAGCAAGTCTGGAATTTTCCTGTGATCACCAATTCAGTCTGGTTTGCTCAATCTATTTATATGCATGAATGTACAGTGTAGTAGTGTACTTCGATTTTGCATTAATCTTTGGATAGATAGAAATAGAAGTAATCTCTGGGGAATTGCATGAATGCGCCTTGGTTATCAAACTTTCTTTTGTTGGTCCTTTTTTTTTTTTTTTTTTTTGATCTTCCTTTCGTTGGTCCTTACCTATAACAATCTATTGATCGTATTACTGTTATTTGTACTTGCTGTTATTTTTTTATTTAATTTATTTTTGATATTATAATTTTTCATTTCTTTTCTTTGGGATTTTATCTCTTTACAGAATTACAGGCAATAAACTGGTTGTCAAATACAGAATCTGAACTGATATATCCCATAGATAAGCTCTAGAGCTTATTCTTCATTCTTCTGTTAATTATTTTTTTTTCATGTAAAATATTAAATAAAATGAATCTAAAATATTAATAAAATATGCTTGTTTGTATATAGATTTTTTTAAAAAAATCCGAAATAAATACTTAAAAAACTCCAAAAATAGAAAATTTTTGTATCTCCTATTATTTTACATATGATAAATTTAATGGAAACCATAAACCAAAATTTCGGATGTGACAAAGTATAATTTGGACCGTTAGTATTTCGGAGCGAAATGCAAGTCTTTTCATAGTTTCACTCCATGTACTCTTCATTTCTATCTGGTCTTGTATAAATTAGTAAGTTACTACGATGCTGGATTCGCATCTGCTGCCATACTTGTGATGGCAGCAAGCTGCCATAGCTCAGATCTAGGGCGTACAAATCAATTGATGGCCCGGATTAATTCCCTCAAAAATGTGGTCTATTGAACTACCCAACCCATCAGATCCATTGCTAACTGCCCAAATAATATTTTTGGGTTTGGTTTTTTTATCTCAAAATTTTTTTTGTTAAAGTATATAAATGCATTATGATATAAAATAAAAATAAATTTAAAATTTTTATTTTCTCTTTTGTTGAAGCGTGTCTTTGTTGTCATTAAATTAGGTTTTTATTATGAGTTTAGCTATGATACTATTAATAGTACAAATTGCGCCATACTATTGACTTATATCTCCAATTTCAAAATATTAATAGTCGATCCAAACGGATCTTTATAATCTTTATATAAAATTTTACATGTAAACTAAATTTTATATTTTTTACTTTTTTTTAAGATACTTTGAAATGTCACTTATTTGGATGACTCGTAATGTTTTAAGCAAGCGATATTTAAAAGTATCTTAAAAAATAGTAAAAAAGTTCTAAAAAATATAAATTTGGTTTACAAGTAAAATTGTATATGAAGATTATAGTGTGCGGTTTGGATCGACTATTAATATTTTGAAATTGGAGATATGAGCTAATAGTACGGCGTAATTTGTACTATTAATTAATACTACCATAGCTCAACTCTTAATTTGATTAATAAAAAAGAACAACAAATTTAACCTCACAAAATCACATTTAATAAGTACAATACAAAATCACATTTAATAAGTACTTGGACACTTGGGCAGTTGGACAAACAAGTCCCATAACCAAATTTATGAAAAAAAAAATCTGGTCCATTAATTGATATTGACGATTAAGATTTGAGCTATGACAGCTTGCTGCCATCACAAGTATGGTAGCAGATGTAAATCCCTACGATGCTAGCAAGAATTGATTTGACTTTACCAATTGACTTTTTATAGTTAAACTTTGTGCTCTTTTTTTTTTTTTTTTCAGTTTAAGGCCGTCTCTTCTTCTCTTTTTATTCTTTAAGAACTATACCAAATTAAAATTCAGATTCGTGTTATAAAATTCAACCTGTTGCAGCGCACGGGCAAATTACTAGTAACATATTACTAATCTACGATAAGAGCAGTATGAATTGCAATTAGTAATTAACTAATAATTATTGAGCCAAACGAGTTTAATGAGCCGAGCCACGCTAAGCTCAAGCTCGGCTCATTAGCTTAACAAACTTAATAAGCGAACCTAATTCGATTCGATCACGAGTGAGCTATGAGCGGTCCACGAGCTCCGAGTTTTTTTGCCAGCCCTATGTATATATGAGTACAATCACCAACAGCTGCTTGTTTGACACACAGAGATAGCAGGAGTAGCAATCCAAAACGATGACACCTAAATTAATGCACTCTATAAAAAAAAAGGTGTGTACGTATATTTTGTTAGCTGTATTCTTCACAGAAAAAAATCACAACCCAAATGTGAAAGAATTTTTCCCGTCTAACCTATAAACTATAATATAATAATTAGATTGCTATATCCCTGATTTTATACTTGTATAAAATTAACAATGCCTATTCTTCAAACACTAGCATTCACAACTGTTGTAAGGTTTAGAATTAGGATATTGGGTTAATTTCCAGTTTCATTCCTTTTCCAAATTTTGGGCTCACTCACCCCACCTCAGGCTTTGGGTCCGTATCTGCTGAGATCCAAAACCGATCTCAGGACCTTGAGATCGGTGATCCAACGGTGTGAGGACGATCTGGGTCCCGAGTCCGAATCTCGGGGTCAGTAAGAACCGTCGGATCCCGATCTCAGGGTCCTGAGATCGGGTTTGGATCGCAGCGGAATCGAGCGCCTCAGGCTTTGACGATCTAGTTTTACCAAATTAACCCCAAAGCGGCCCAAAATCCTCTCATGCATGTTCTCACATCAGCCTTGATCCTTTTTTTTTTATATCTTTCATCCTTACAGGCTACAGCAGAAGAATTAAAAATTCAATATCATGTTAATTAATATCATCAAAAAACCCCTTCTTACGTAATTGTTGTCATAATCAGTCTATTGTTTTTGAAATTTATTACCCGATCTAAACCTGCCAAGTTATGACATTTTGTTTTCTGAATTGAGTGGGTTAGCGATTCACTAGTCTATATATAATTCACAACAATTAATCATCCACAACGAAACTAGAAGAGAAATTAAAATGGATGCCGCATGATCATCTCAAAGAAACCAAAGACGACAGAGAAAGCCTCCACTGTTAAATTGGCTAAGGGTACAAATATACAATATAACAATAGTCAATATATGTAGAGTAATACCTAATGTCCACAGAAAAACTATTCATGGTGTCGATTGATTACATTTTGATATGTATATGTTACATTATTTGTACGTCTATGGACGTGTGGACAGCTTTTCAATGAACACAAGATGTTTCTCATATATGTATCGAACCGGGTCCCATAAATCATGATTGGAAATTAGAAATTGCAAGTGTGAAGTGTGAAAGTGAACTAGCACACCTGTAAAATGGTCCTACTGTGTATGTGGTGCCAACCTAATACACAGCCTATAATGGAAAACCTAATATGGTTTCGTTCATCATAAACTAGAGGTCGTTTTGGCTTTGCTTGTCCCCTTGTATTAAACGGGAAATGTTGAAGCCTGACGTACGGAGCCGTTTGATCAAACTTGAACGGGCACAAAAAATAGCAAGTATTGGATGAAGGAGTCAGCTGGAGATGCCAAAACCCGACCCAATCCGGAAAATCTGCCCGTGACCCTACTAGACATTTTACTAATAAAATCAAATTAAGATGACTCCATTTAGAACTCAATTTGACCCGAGATCAAACAATATGCAATCCAACTCAAATCAACCTACGGTAAAGAACAAAAAAAATCTGACCCTTATGTCCAAATTGCCACCTCTAGATTCAGCTATTACATTTGCAAACTTGCAACTGCGGATTCAATTGTGATCAAACGTCAGGTTAATTCTCTCAGTCGTATACATCTGAACATGTCAAATTGAAAAGGCATAGTTTCATAAATCCAGATTGATAATTTACAATGAACAATGAACATTACAAATCAATCCGATATATCAGTACGTAAAAAAACCTTTTTTTTTTTGTTCAACTATATATTAATCTTACTATTCGATTTAGAACATTACAATATTGAAAAAACCTTTTTTATTTGCAGGTGCATGGATGGGTAAAGTGGAAAACTGAACTTGTCATGTCTCTGGTATATGAATTTCTAAGCTTCTGCTCATCTTGTGGCTTCTTAATTTTATGTATGGAGTCACTGTGGAGGATGGCAAATACAGGCGTCCATATCTGCTGTTATCTTCACCGTTCAATTAAAATCAATGGCATAGATCGTTTAATGCTCTTATCGCACTTGTCTTGTCTGCCCCAGAGCTTGGTCAGCTAAAACTAGACTCACGTGCTTGTCACGTGATGTTCTTTTCCCTGACGGGGACCAATAAAACAAGGAGCTTATTTACCTATGCCATGAAATGGTGCTCCTCCATATCTCTTTGCAAAACGGACACTATTACCAGTTTACTGCTTGATGAAGAGTTCAACACAATATATTCCCAATCGATTCATGATTTAGAGATATCGTTGAAGATGTATGAATTAACCCTAACACCTCCCTCAATTTTTAATTTTAAAGACATCTAGCTATCTAAGGCAGGCAAGGAAAATATGACAAAGACAGAGCTTCAACCAGTTGATTTGTTTGCAACAATATTTATTAGAATAGATTTGAGTGTTCTCATATGTGTGCTAGAATTGAAGTTGGAAATTGTAAGTAAGATGGAAATTGAAAGTAAGATTGAAGGATGTACCGGATCGTTTTGAAAATTCAGAGTTCTACAAAGAATTTACATGCTTTCTTATATGGAAAAGGGAAAAAAAAATTAAAAGACGCACCAGCTCCCAACTCCCAAATTAACTTGAAGAAGAAGATGGAATGAACTACTATTATACCTCCATTTTAAAACAAAGGTTATCTCCAGTTACTTCAAAGGTAAAATGAAATGGACAAAATTAATATATTGGCATTGGAGAGATGCATGAGTTAGGGACACGGGCTAAAAGAGGCACCGGTGAAAAAAATAATGGGATAATGACCCATAGGCCCCCAAACTTTCACCTTGTGACAAGTTGGCCCCCGAACTTTTATTTTAGACAAATGCACCCCCAAACTATGAATTTGTGACAATTTGTCCCCTCAACCATTTATTAGCCATATAATAATTCATTTGAAATATGAAATGACCAAAGTATCTTTGTATATTTATTGGATGCATCATTTTTATTATTACAACATATATTTACATAAATAATTAAATTAATAATTTACATAGTTACGTAAAGGCAACAATGTATTATGTAATATAAAATTTTAATTTAGGTACTTATATGATTAAATAGTTCTTATCTCTTTATAAATTATGAATTAATGAATCATGAGCATTTTAAATATTATCTTACAAATGTATGAGGGTATTATGCTCATTTCATATTTCAAATGAATTATTATATGGCTAATTAATGGTTGAGAGAGCAAATTGTCACAAAATCATAGTTTGGGAGGCTATTTGTCTAAAATAAAAGTTCGGGGGCCAACTTGTAACAAGGTGAAAGTTCGGGAGCCTCGGGGGTCATATTCCCAAAAATAATTGAATAAGAAGCTATCATCTAAACCATTCATCCTAGATAGACGGTCAAGATACGGAAAAACAGGACCCCGCTTTTCCCGTAGAATAACAGCAGATATGGACGTGCAAGTACAGTACCTTGTAATTATAGAACCTAAATGGGTCGAAAGACGAGTCTGAATCTGCTGTTATTCTTTGAGAATAAGTGAATAACAGGATCCTATTTATCAAATATGGACCATTAGATCAAAATGGACAGACCCGATCGGCACAATAAAGATTATTAAGGTTTTTTAACAATTTATCTCATCCGTTAATTTTGATCCAACGGCCCAAATATGGATAACAGGGTCATGTTATCCAGTAGATTTGAACTCGTCGAAAGACCTTTATTGAAAACTAGATGCTTCGTTGTTGCTGCTTCGCAGCAACCATATTTGGAAATAATTAAATAATGGTTTCGTAAACATATTTGGTGTGAAATATTGCATAGTTGAACAATATATTCAGACACGTAACTCATCTGTTCAATTTGAAGAAAATATCTTTTTAGAGTTCCTACTTTCTACAAATGAGTTATAATCCTCTTAAAGCGTACACAGCCACATAATATTTATTTTGCATGCGCTCTCTGTGTGGAAGGTCGTGAGTTCGAAACCCGGATGGGTCTTTTATAGTCATTTAAATTTGAGTGACTTGACTCTCATCTTTTATCTAAAAAAAAAATACAACCTCCGTGTACAATTAAATGAATTTATACTCTTCACAGTTTGTCTCCAATTAAATGAACTTTACCGATTCGATATTATTTTTCTATTCGTCTCTTAGTTGTCCCCATTTACAACCTTCCCTCTCCCCAATTAAATTTCCTTTTATCTATATTATTTAGTTGGAATAATTATTATGTAATGATTACAAATTGAGGGCATAAAAGTAATTTCACTTTTCCACTAATTCCTTTAACTTTTCTTAAAAATTCATTTATTCATGGACAGAGAGGTTGTATTTACTTTGCATGGGTGCTTAGTTGTGATTACTGGCACCTAACTGGTATCAGATGAATTTCTGACAGGTTTATGAAAAGAAGTCTGCAATATTTTTTTGCTATCTTCAATGTATATACTAACTGGGAAGTCCTTTGTGATTGATTAAAGCTGGTACAAACTGGGAAGGGAAAGGTAAAGAGAGTAAAAAAAAAATTTGCCCACGCCAGCATAGATCAGCAAGCCCAATGAGAGGCATCAGATTATAATCAGACGGCCCAAGTGAAGCATATACTGTTCATCCGGGGAAAAAAAGACATCCCCGCTTCACTATCTTTAATTGCAATCATCGACGAGTACCTTTTGTGTTGGGTGGTCACAAGAGAAGCTAATAATAGACTTCAATTATTTCAAAAAAAAAAGGGTAAATTTTCTGGATGGTCACTGAACTTTACTCTCAATCCATAATTGGTCACTGAACTTTCGTTTATCTATTTTCGGTCACTAAAGTTGGATGTTTATTCAAATTTGGTTACTCCGTTAGTTTTTCCATCCAACTTAACGGAATAATTAAAGTGAATTCAATTTTAGGACTTAGACATATATATTTTTCCATATAGGACATATAGGATGAAATAAACAAATTAAAATTTTGTTTATTTTATTTCAAAAAAAAATTTTCAAAATCATTTTTAATTAATATTCTCATGTAAATTCAATTTTTAACACGTCTAAAAATATGAAATAATTTATTGCAATATAAAAAATAAATAAAAAATAATGTGTATCTTTATATTATCACATTTTTAAGTTTTACATTGAAAAAAATATATGTCTAAACTCTAAAAATGATGTCATGTTAACTTTTCCGTTAAGTTGGATGGAAAAACTAACGGAGTGACCAAATTTGGATAAACATCAAAGTTGAATGACAAAAAATGAATAAATAGAAGTTCAGTGACCAATTATGGATTTAGAGCAAAGTTTAGTGACCTCCCAGAAAATTTACCCAAAAAAGAATAATAGACTTCAACAATGCATGTGCTAGTACGTACTCAGTACTCACCGTACTACGATATTAATTTGAGGAGGGATCCATTGACAATGTTTATCTTGACAATCTTGACAATGGAGATTTTGAAAAATTTGTAAAAATAGTTAAAAATTCTAAAAAATAGAAAAAAGTTTATAGAGATATTATTTAACTTATAGATTGATTATGTTTCAAATTATATTCAATTTAAGTGACGTTTGATAGCTTTTTAAGGCTCGCTAAATTTCAACCATTAAAAAATATACAAAATTTTGATAAACAATCAAACAATATTCAAATTGATTGAAATTTCAAACACTATTAATCTATAAGTTAAAGAATACATCCATAAAAGTTTTTTCATTTTTAAAATTTTTTATGAATTATTATAAATTTTTCAAAATCCCCATTATCAAAATTGTCATTATAAGCATTGTCAATGGATCCCTCCTCTATTAATTTTAGCGTCCTTCTTTAATTTCTTCAAAATTCTTTTCAGGCAAAAGCTTGACTCGGGGTCAACTTCTTTTCAGGCCAATTCTTTTCAGAGCAGTACCGGTAGGTTTGTCTCGGTATTCATGTCAGATTTTGTGCCTACAGCGAATACCGCCTAAAGCCTTAGGAGATTAAATTTTTTGACATAAAAGTTTTATCTTCTCAAAGAATAAACCTCAGCCGTTGATTGTTTACTTAGATTGATCATTATCGTTGACGTACATTAATTTCTCAGCACATCAAAATTTAAGATCCATATCAATTTCCTCATAAAGGATGAGCTTTCGGCCCGTTAATGCGTCAGTAGCTAAACATTTGCCATTTTAGTCCTGATATACTTTTTTGACTAATAATCTACTATACTATTTTTGAATAAGGTTGACTTCTTTATTCTTGTTACATATCGTTAAAACTTATTATAAGAAATAATAATTTTAGTTCAAAGTAAGGTGTGAGCTATTTTTTAGTCTATATATATACATTGAGGGCGTGTTCGGATGACCGTTTTTTGGTGGGAAAGAGAGGGAATTTGGACCCGTTGTGAAATATTTTCCTTGACCCGTTCGGTTGGCAATTTGTGGGAAATTGAATGAGCTATAATTCCCACATTTTTTTCCCATTCAAGTGTAAAATGGTTGGTACAAAATAATTAAGTCTAACTTAATTTTTTTTTCCCAACTACAGCTCTCTCTTCATAGCTCACAATATTTTATTAATATGTAATAGTTGTGGTTTGTATTTTAGATCCCTTTCATATGTATGCATTTATGAAAATATTCAATTTAATTTCTTGTTGTGTAAAAATTCATGGGATATATAGCATAAAAATAGAAAATTTTATAATAATAATAATAATAATAGGCTGTTTCCTGATTTAAATTCGATAAAAATTTTATAATAATAATAATAATAATAATAATAATAATAATAATAATAATAATAGTAATAATAGTAATAATAATAAAAATATTCTCACACATGTTTCTTGATTTGAATTCCACAAAAACACATATATACATATGAACTACTTTTTTTTTAAAAAAAATAATCATAAGGATTTCCCATTAAGTTTCCCATGATACAACCGAACGGCGACATTTGTATACCCGAAATTACATCTATGAGTATGGGTTCCCACAAATGTCAAAGTGGGTTCCCGTACCTATCAAATCTCATCCCACACGATCACATGACAACCGAAGACGCCCTCAGGTGAATGTAAATCTCAACACAACCTAATATACATTTGTCCCAAATTACAACTGTTGCTTACCGTGCCGTAAGCATGTCCAGTGAGCTTAATGTTTTTTTTTTTTGAGAGTGAGCTTAATGTTACTAGGAAACCATGTTCAGGAGCATGTGTGGTCCTGAAGTAGCTGTCTCCATTACTACGAATATCAAGTAGCCGTCTCCATCACTTACATCGATCCTGCTTTTGTGTGTTTTAACCGGCAAAGTCCGTAATATTACTTCATAGAGGCTGCCTTATTCTTCTCTCTGCTTCTTAATTTTATTTTCTTCCTTTATCATCATGTATAGTATTGTAACTCTATTTTCGTTTATTAATTTAATATAAAATATACTGTAGGCATTTTGCCAGCTGCTATTTCAAATAAAATTACATGGAGCTGCACCATTGTTTCTTTCTTTTTCTGAGCACTTGGACAGTACTCGGCAAACAATCATGTTTGATACGAAGGAAGAAATAAATGAGAGATCCAAGTCTCCGTTGACTGCAGAGAAAAGACTCGAGTCAATTGCTCCTTCCTTGTGACTTGTCACTTCAGTGCATGTGCATCCATTAATTCACATGCCCTTGGATTTACGTGTAAGAATAATTTACATGAACATAAGCACTTTAATCATCTTTAATTATGTATTAGAAAATACATCATAAGAGCAGAAGACCGATAATGGTCACAAGAACTTGAAACAACATAAGATCACATTAAATACTATAATTAAATAAATATAAATGTACCTTTAGCATTCATCATGAACAGCAAGTAGAAACTCCAACGCTAATTGCAAAATCTTAAATCCTACGATATTGCACCAAGTTGATTTCTCTCTCTTCCTCTGTTTCACTTTGCCGATGGAGAGCAACTTCGTAATGTGTGTATAAGCAGAGAGAGGATCAACCATGGACTCTTATTTATACCTCCCACTGAGCCTAGCCATCAAGGTCAAAGAGGGTAGTCTAATTAAGAATTCTATTTCTGAATTCTATAATTACAAGTGGATAGTCTAATTAAGAATTCTTTTTCTGAATTCTATAATTAAATTTACTTTAATAGAATGACTCTCTCTAATTATAATTCTATTTCTGAATTATATCTCTAATTATAATTCTATTTCAGAATTATGTAATTAGATTTATTTTATTAGAATACTGAATATTCTAACATTCTCCCACTTATTCAGTAATTCGTAATGAATATAACTTTAATAACATATATGAACTTTAAGACTAGTGATATATATATATGTCGTATATTCTATAAGTTCGGTATAACATAATGTTTATCCTTAACTGAAACCAATACGAGTCATGGCGGTTGTGAGTCATTATATCGACTCATTCCCTTCCATTACCACAATATTAATCCCAATTAATATAAACCATAAGGGCTATAACTTTAATGATCCCTTTAATTGTTCTTGAAAAGAACTGATTATTATTTAAATACAACAATAAGGTATACCTACATAAGTAAATAATAATCATACAGAAACAAACAAACAATGAACACTTTAATAATATTAATTCAAAGTTTACAAATTACAACAAAATCATGCACACTCAACCAAACCCATATTAACAACATGTTCCATAAATGTCTTGGGCGCAAATCCTTTGGTTAATGGATTAGCTATCATTCGGTCGGTGCTTATATGCTGAATCGTAATTGTTCATTTCTGTACTTCTTCTTTCACAACCAGATACTTAACTTTAATGTGTTTGGCACCTTTAGAGTATCTGTCGTTCTTACTAAAGAAGAATGCTACAGAACACAATAAATTTTCAGCGGCTTGACAATAATGTTAACATACTCAAGTCCTGAAATAAAATTCCGTAGCCATAATCCTTGTATCGTAGCCTCAAAGCATGCCACGAACTCGGCTTTCATAGTGGATGCAACAATGATAATCTGCTTCGCACTCTTTTATGATATTGCTTCGCCTTGCTAATAGATACACAAAACCACATGTGGACTTACGCGTATCGTGCATCCGGCGTAATCTGAATCTGAGTACCTGACTATTACTAAGCAATCGGTCTTCCTATAGGTTATCATAAGATCCTTCGTTCCTTAACTATAATGGAGAATTTTCATCACCGCTTTCTATTTTTCTAACCCCAGATTATTTTGATATTTGCTAAACATGCCTAAGACAAAACTTATGTCTGGTCTCATACATGTCTAGGCATACATTAGGCTACCAACTACGGACCGTAAAGGATGTTTTTTCATTTCTGGTTTCTCCAATTCGTTCTTAGGACATTAAAACAATCCAAACTTGTCCCCTTTCTGAATTGGCACTGACCCACTTGAGCATTTATCCATATTGTATCTCTTAAGAATTTTATTTATATATGCTTTATAAGACAAATCTAACAATCATTGTGATCTATTAGGGAATATTTCAATTCCTATCACATAATTTGCCTAACCCATATCTTTCATTTCAAAAATTCTTTGAGAGAAACTTCTTGGTTAGACGTAACATACCAAGATCGTTAGTGGTTAACAAAATATCGTCAACATGTAAGACTAGAAACATTATCGTACTCCCACTGACTCTGGTATAGATACAATGGTCAACAATTTCTGTAAAACCAAAAGATGTAATAACATCATTGAACTTAAGATACCATTGTCGTGAGACTTGTTTCAGCCTATATATCGACATTTTCAATTTGCAAACCATGTGTTCCTTCCCCCCAATTGAAAAGCCCTCGAGCTGATCCAAAGAAGATATTTCTTTCTCTAACTAACCATTTAGAAAAGCTGTCTTTACATCCATTTGATATAGCTCTAAGTCATAATGAGCTACCAAAGCTAAAACTATCATAAGAGAACCTTTTTCGAAATGAGCGAAAAAGTTTCATTATAGTCAATGCCGTCTTTCTAAGTAAAGCCTTTGGCAACAAGTCTAGCTTTTATTCGTTCGATATTGCCTTTAGAATCACGTTTGATCTTAAAGATCCATTTACATCCAACTTTCTTGGAACCGTGAGGCAAATCAACGAGATCCCAAACTTGATTTTGATCCATTGATTTTAACTCTTCTTTCATAGCACTGACCCAATATTCTGAGTCTTCACTTTGTATGGCTTCAGTGTAGGAAATCGGATCGTCAATACTTGAATCAATTTCTGATTCATTGAAGTACACATAATCATTAGATTGAGTTGGTCTACGCTCACGTGCAGAGCGTCTCAATTCAATCGGTTGGGGTTGTACTATCTCTTCGTTGACGATATCATTATTGGGAATTTCATCATTCTCAGATTGTTGTTCCAAATTGATATTAAGTTGCGGAGCAACTCTTTTCGAAATCAAGGGCACTTGTACAGTGTTAGGTACAATGTCTTGCCGTGTGACCTCTTGAATGTCAATACTTGATTGACTGGAACTCCCACTAATTTCATCATTTTCAATGAATTTAGCATTTTCCGATTCTACAATCCTCGTACTATGGTTAGGACAATAAAAACGATACCCCTTTGATTTTTTTTTTGGATAACCAATAAAGTAACCACTAATGGTTCTAAAATCCAGTTTCTTTTCATGTGGATTGTAAATTCTTACTTCCGCTGGACAGCCCCATACGTGTAAATGTTTCAAACTTGGTTTCCTTCCCGTCCACAACTCAAAAGGAGTAGTTTGAACGGATTTACTAGGAACCCTGTTCAACAAATACATGGCTGTCTTTAGAGCGAACATCCACAAATAATTGGGTACGTTGGCATGACTTAACATGCTCCTAACCATTTCAATTAAGGTATGATTCCTACGTTCAGCGACACCATTTTGTTGTGGTGTGCCTGGCATTGTGTATTGCGCAACAATGCCTCGCTTCTCTAAAAATTTGGCGAATGGACCAGGGTTTTGTCCCGATTCATCATACTTTCCAAAATACTCACCACCCCGATCAGATCTAATGATTTTCACTTTACGTTCGAGTTGCCTTTCAACCTCAGTGACGAAAATTTCGAGAGCGTCAACTGATTGAGACTTATCATGCAAAAGGTAAACGAACCCATAACATGAATAATCATCGATGAATGTGATGAAGTACTTATCTTTACTAAAGGAGGGGACGTCAAAAGGACCACATATATCAGTATGGATAATTTCTAATAATTGTGAACTTCTTGTAGCGCCTTTCTTTGATTGTTTTGTTTGTTTTCCTTTAATACAATCAATGCATGTTCCAAAATCTGTAAAATCTAAGTTCGGAAGAACTCCATTAGTTACAAGACGTTGGATGCGGTCTTTGGATATATGACCAAGTATTTTATGCCACAAGTAAGCTGAATTATCATTAGCACGTTTTATTCCTACATTAGAATGCACGGTACAAAGAGATTGGATAAAACTATCATCAAGACAAAGCTTGTAAAATCCATTAATTTCAACTCCTTTAGCAATCACACAATTGTTTTTACTTACATAACAACAATTTGAACCAAAATTAAATTCATAACCCAATTTAGCAAGTTTTGATACAGAGATTAAATTCCTATTAAAGTTAGGTACATAAAGTGTACGAAGTAAATCAAAAGTACAGCCGGTATCAGTAATGAGTCTATACGTTCCGACTCCCTCGACTAGTAATTTTTCATTACTTCCGGTCATCACTGATATCTCATGTAGACTTGTGGTCCGGATTGAAAGGAATCCCTGCGCATTATTAGAAATATGAGTGTTTGTGCCAGAATCAAACCACCAGGTGCTTTTAGGAACATTAATAAAATTAGATTTAAAACATACTAAGGCAATATTCATACCTTTCTTTTCGAACCAATTACGACGCTTCATGCAATCTTTCTGAAAATGTCCAACTTTCCTACAAAAGTTGCACTTTTCCTTGCTCGTCTTTTTGAATGTCCCTTTAGAAGCTTTAAGGGTTGGACCCTTCTTCCCTTTTCTACCACCTGATTTCTTTACGCCGCTTTTACTAGCGCCATTATGGTTCACAAGGTGTACCTCAGGAGGTTTGCTATCTTTTATCCTTTGCTCCTCTTGAATCAACATTCCAGACAATTCATGAACTGTCCATTTATCTTTAAGGGTGTTGTAGTTCATTTGGAATGGACCATACTGATCAAAAGGCAAAGAGTTGATTATAAACTGAACCAAAAATGGTTCCTCCACGGTCATCCCGACACCCTTGAGCTTAGAGGCTAAGGATGTCATCTCAAGTATGTGCTGGTGCATAGTAAGACTGCCATCATATTTCATGGTGGTCAGTTTTGACATTAGCGTACTTGCAACACTTTTATCAGCACTTTGAGATTGTGCTTTAACACTTTCTATGAAGTCCTTTGCACTAGTAGTTGTCGAAAGCGAAATCTTGACGTTAGGTGCCACAGTCATCTTGAGAAACATTAATGCCAGTCTATTCTGTTTCTCCCAACCGCTCATTCTAGCCTTTTCTTCATCGCTACTTTGTGCATGCAAAGCAGCGGGCTTTGCGGTTAGGATGGCATCCTCAAGATCCATGGCACCAAGTGCAAACTGCACTTGTTCATCCCATTCTGTAAAGTTGAGACCATTAAAGGTCACAACGGACTGAACCATTGATGCAAGTCCGACACCGGCAGGAGTGAAACCTTCATTTAGGAAAAATTTGAAGAATAATTAGATTTCATGTGATAATTTTCAAAAGTTTCGTAAAATAGATATTTTCATCTTATTATATAAACTAATACTAGTTACTCTAATTCTTAAGGAAAGAGAACACTTTAAGATCCTTAAGACCAAACTTGACTATATGATAAGGAACTAAAGAGAATCCTAACGATAAACTTTTAATATACTTTTATTTATTCTTCACAACCCGTTGGGCCAGTTGCTCTAAGTCTAGAAATAACAACCAGGAAAGACATGGAGCACATGGCTCTGCTACGAATTCCGTCTTTCCTAGACATTGCTTCTTTCTTAAGTTAGTACAACAGTTCTTACTAAGGTTCTTGTTGACTAATGTGAGACAGAACTAAGAAGATCCCTAAAAGAGAAATATGAGATAAGAAGGAGAGATTGACTTTAATGGATTTTATATCTTTAATTAGTTTCTTGTCAAGTTTGTTCATTAAGAAAATCCACTTATTTTTCATTAGTTAAACTTTAAGTAATTATTCTCATTAAGAATTTATGAGGCAGATAAGAAGGAAAGAACACTTTAAGAGGAGAAGGCTTTAATGTAAGTATAATTAGGAAGGAAGATTAGAAGATACTCTTTAATGCTTTGATTCTTCTAATATAACTTTAATTCAGATATTGATTCAGATCTAGGAGGCGATGACGTAAAATAAATCCTAATCACCCTTTGGGGCTAATTAAGATTCATATCCTAATACATATAATATATCTAATATATATTATACAACACTTTAATAAGTAATTTTATTGGTGTCCCATCATGTCACCTTTGGGCATACATGATTGACAATAATGTAAATTACTAGCAACTTTAATATGTAATTCATAAGAACGGCGTATCTTCTTTGGAAGTATACTTAATGTCTCATGATTTAACATGATAGCAATAAAAAAAACAAATTAATACATAAAACTACATTATTTGAGCACTTTAATTAAGCAATTTCGTTGGTGTTTCATTGTGCTACCTTTGGGTATACACAACTTACAAAATAACGAAATTTACTTGCACTTTAATGTGTTTGATCATAGGGACGGCGAACCTACCTTTGGGAGTATCCTTAATGCCTTATGAATTAACACGCAGTTCAATTCAAATGATTATATTGCATAGCAAACATAATCATGCATGGCAGTTATTTTAGCCGAAAATAGGCCCAGTTCAAATTCGGTTTTAATTATAACCGAACATCATAAAAATTCTGAATTTACCATATCATTAATAGCTACACAAGTCAAAGATTGGGGAAGTTAAATGAAGATCCGAAAATCATACATCTAATTTCGGCATAAATCCAAATATTCATCAGATCATGTACGAGTTATTTTAAGATAACTAAAATCATGAAACATATATGCAGCCAGTAAGAATTATTATCACGCAATTATCAGTTCAAGTCATATCCTAATTAACTTCCCCCAAACAAGCAATTCAATTTGGATTATCAATTCTACAAGCTTTAATATTATAGATATTTAATGGAAATTATGAAGTTTCCAAGCAAGGCTCTGATACCACATGTAAGAATAATTTACATGAACATAAGCACTTTAATCATCTTTAATTATGTATTAGAAAATACATCATAAGAGCAGAAGACCGATAATGGTCACAAGAACTTGAAACAACATAAGATCACATTAAATACTATAATTAAATAAATATAAATGTACCTTTAGCATTCATCATGAACAGCAAGTAGAAACTCCAACGCTAATTGCAAAATCTTAAATCCTACGATATTGCACCAAGTTGATTTCTCTCTCTTCCTCTGTTTCACTTTGCCGATGGAGAGCAACTTCGTAATGTGTGTATAAGCAGAGAGAGGATCAACCATGGACTCTTATTTATACCTCCCACTGAGCCTAGCCATCAAGGTCAAAGAGGGTAGTCTAATTAAGAATTCTATTTCTGAATTCTATAATTACAAGTGGATAGTCTAATTAAGAATTCTTTTTCTGAATTCTATAATTAAATTTACTTTAATAGAATGACTCTCTCTAATTATAATTCTATTTCTGAATTATATCTCTAATTATAATTCTATTTCAGAATTATGTAATTAGATTTATTTTATTAGAATACTGAATATTCTAACATTACGTACGTGTTCGGCTTGATTGATTGCAGGTTGCTCGGCCATCACATCTTGTTGATGCAAAATTACATAGAATCAAGTCTCCTCTTTTTTTTTTGAGGAAAATCAAGTCTCTTCTCAATTTCACTCAAAAAAAAAAGTCTCTTCTCAATAAAAAGATAGAAGTCAAGTCAACAGGGCACGTTCTCCTTTTTGGTTTCGGATTGCTAAAGGCTTATTTTTGTGGCTGGCAGAAATTCTAACTATATCTCATTATAACTAGTAAAGGTCAGCGTTCTGTTTTGGACTGAAATTATTATATCTTATAATAAAGGGCTGAAAGTTTATTCCTTATAAGGAATCTGATATGAGCCTTTAATTTTAATATGGGACATTAATGTAAGTGTGGTGATCAATCTAAGTAAACAATCAATGACTAAGGTTTCTTCTTTGGAGAAAGAACTTTCATGTCAAAAAATCTAATTTCTTTTTATCTATATCTATCAAGGTTCTAAATAGCGCGTTATAGCACCGCTATAGCGTTTTCGGATCTTAGACGTTACGCTATAGACCAACGCTGCGCTAGTTGTGCAATTGTCACTATAGACACAATAGCGGACCGCTATTGCATATAGCGCGAAGCGACATAATAACACGCTATGGTACATAATACATTTGTTGGGTTATACTATTATTTTTGCGGAGCTTACTGACTTGAGAATGTAGTTAATTAAATTAAGATTTGACTTTATAAATAATTTAATTATTATATGGTATTAATAATACGAGCTTGATAACTGCACCCCTTAAAAAACCCCCTTAACCGCACCCCAATATAATTTTACATTTCCCAGATAATAACAGAAAAAACGGTTATACTAACACGCAAAAGTGTTTATACTAATCACTAATAGTGTTTATACAAATAACTAAATGGGTATCAAAGAGGTGGAGCAATAGAGGTGTGACCGGAGATGGGGGTGGAGGTGCGGCCAGAGGGTGCAGGGGTGTGGCCGGGTGGAGATGGACAGAGGTGGTATGGTGGTGGGAAAGAAATCAATGGAGGAAGGATGAAGAAAAGAAGGAGAAAGAAAGAATAGTAATGGGGGTGCAAATAAGGGGCGTAGTTAAGGAGGATAACAATAATTTCTGTTAATAATACTGTTACGCTCAACATGATTTTTTTTAATGAAAAAATGGTTTCCAATTTATGAGATTTTTGATAGGAAATAACATAGTTTGTAATTGCTTAGATCATTTTGAATAAAAGAAGATACTACATCAAGTACCTTTTGAATAACAATTTGAACTTTGTACTAGTTTAATGCTCATATTATAGTTTCGCAATTAATTTTGTATTGCTTATTGCTTTATAGAATTTTTAATAACGTTAAAATTAAATATAGATATAGAGTATAAAATTGCTAAGTACGATAGCTTACGTTATATCACGCTATAGTTGCGATAGTTTTTCCTAGAGCCATGCCGCGATCCCGCTATAATCGCGATTTAGAACCTTGATATCTATACTACATTATAAAGCACGTAAGAATTGGACGTCTCCATTTTTTTTCTTCTTCTTCAAAATTTTTTAATCTCCATTCTACCCCTTAATCAATGTTGATTAGAATTTACATTTAATGAGGGATTAACTATTTAGTATTCTAACATTCAATGAGTTGATTTAGCGTAAATATGAGATTTAAATGGTAAATAATTAGCCTAAAACCGAAAGCATATTATATATATTACACGGCATGAGATCACTAATTAAAAGGCCTGCACAACGGGCGGGTTTTTTGTTAGGAGTAAGGATTTGCGGCTTTGCCCAAGCTTAATATTGTTCGATGCGGCTTTGCCCTCATCACTGTATTGATTTTCAGTAACTACATTTTATTAGGGAGCGGACGGATCGGAATTTGAGGGTCCTCGGATCTAATTTGAATCATAGCCGATACGGACTCAGCGGAACATGGCCGACGCCCTTTCCACAATATTTGCTCCAAAGGGTACTTTTATTGTAATTACAATTGCTCTTAAAGCAAAAGAACTATGTTCTGCATTTTATTTTTTCATTCGCTCCAAGAAACGGACATTTAAGTATGAATATGTTTTAATCTTATACTTTTTTTTTCCCTTTCTACTTCTTGTTTAGGCTAAACTAAACTTCAATAAATATTAACAACATCTAGTCTTCAATATGTTTAGGGAAACAAATGAGATTAAAAAAACGGTTCAATAGAAAATAAAATTATACATAATATAGGAAATATCAAGAGCACACAAATTTTTAATATTGAAAATATATATTTTAAGAGTATTGCTGGTGTACAACTAAAAAATTGTGCACAACTTTTAATGTGAGCCCTTCATATGTTAAAAGGATAGTGTAGTCATTTATATTTATAAACTACAATTAGTAAGTATTTATTATCTCCTCTATAACTGCTTATTAACATAGATGGATCTTTGGCTTCAGTTCTTGTAATCGTTTAATAAATTATATTTTTTTGTATATATGTGTTGATTGAGACCATGTTTTCTAATATAATATTAAGAAAAGTGAAATAAAAATAATTATTTCATCTATTTCATGATTGCTTCATCTTCATGTAAAACCTATGGAAGTCATAATTGCAAAATTTAATCGCTTCTCAAACTAAATCAAATAAATTTAACATAAGTGGCCCATATTTTGACTTTTTATGCGATATCTATTGAATAATTATTGATTTAATGAACTGATCAAATGATATTACGTGGATTAATTCTTCATTTTATCCAACTATTGATTGAAAGACAAGTACTATCCATTAGGTATAGAGAAGAAAGAAGAAGAAGACAAATATGACTTGTGGGACCTATCTGGATAATTAATGAACCATACAGCCACTTATTACAATAATCCTCTGATTTGGCTTTAATTATTAATCACTATATTGTTTCATGCCAAAAATTTAGCTGATTTCCATTTGAATTTCTCTGACACGCCAAAAAAATCTGCTCATTTTCATTCCATGTTCCTAATGAGTAGTGATTATCCTGCCGGTAATTGCTTCCTAATTGATTGTAATTGTAAAACTTGCGAGAAAGAAAGAAGAGGCGGGGCCCTTGCGTTTTAATGAGATCGGCATTAAATAGTTACCATTTCTATATTTTTAATCTGCCGGTTATACCCATTTGCTTAGATAGAAAAGGAATTTAATAACATCTAATGTGATGTTATCACATTCATTAGTTGTATCATAACTTTAGTTGGACAATAATTTTTAATTGTATACCAGCAAAATTCATATTTTAAACAAGGACATTATTTTGAATAGAACCTAAAACGTATTAGTCCTGTTTTCCACTCACTGGAGTAGAAAAAACGGAAGAACAAGATGCTGCCTTTTTTACAACAGAGATACAAATGTGATTTCTTTCTATATCTATTTTCTTGTTAATCAAATATTCAAATGGTATTAAAGCACTTTGGACAGCAAAATTGGTCCAAATGGCTTCGGACTAAATCCGGACCTATTTTATTACTATAAGAATTTAGCTCAAATATTTATTATTTTAAACGTTCTTTTCAAAATGTTAACTTACTTTTTCCATTCAATATATCAGAATTATGTGCTAATAATATATAGAGGAGCGATCCCTTGACAATCCCTATTTTGACAATCTTGATAATCTAATATTTCAAAAATTTGTAAAAATTTATAAAAAATCTTAAAAATGGAAAAAGATTTGTGGATGCATTAGTTAACATGTAGATTGATAGTGTTTCAAATTTCAATCAATTTGAATATCGTTTAATGACTTATCAAAATTTTGTATACTTTTAACGGTTGTAATTTAACGGATCTTTGAAAAGCTATCAAATATCACTTAAATTGAATATAATCGAAAACATAATCAATTTCTAAGTTAAGAAATACTTCCGTAAACTTTTTTCTATTCTTGAGAATTTATATAAATTTTTACAAATTTTTGAAATATTAGATTGTCAAAATTGTCAAAATAGGGATTGTCAAGGGATCCCTCCTCTGATATATAACCTTACCAATTATAATTACGTTTGTTTCAACTTTCAAGCTTGGCCTGGTAAGTGGTAACAGTTAGCTTGGGTGTTTGCTCAGGTCTGCAACCATGTTATCTGATTATCTCACTTGCGTCCTTGTGAAAATTACTTAAAACACACACACACACACACACACAGTCACACTGACACATATTTTCTTTGCTGAATTTTCCTGGGTAGGCCAATATGGCAATATCATTAAAGGTTGGGAGGTTGGGAATTTAGGGTATTAACTAATTTGGTTCCCTCCCTATTCCAACTTCATTCTGCTACAATTGCTATATAAGAAAAACAGGGTAGCAAATGCTGGTCAGTATATCCTTCAGTGGCTGATAGAAATAAAGTGCAACACTGCACAAATTTTCTTCTGTACATAAAAGGGAAATGGCCAAGATTGAAGAGGTAGGAATCCAGAAGGATGACAAATCGCAGACCTACATGGAAACAAACCAAGGTATTTTCAATCCTCCCAAAATTTTAGGACCAGTTTGTTTTCTTTGTTTTGGCTGACTTTTTAATTTTCAAAAATAAATTAAGAACCGTAGCAAGCAGAGTTCTCTAAATAGAGAAAACCTGCAGCATCATAAAACTCGGAATTAGGAAAAAAAAAATGATTTTGTAATCTCGACTTCCCTAAAATGCATCGAAGAATCTGAAATCTTGAAACATTAAGACAGGTCATGGTTTTTAACTTTTTATTCAAACACAAATAGAGAAATTTACTTCCAGACCTTGATCAAAATATGAATATAATTACCAACTTCTTGTTTGAGACACAGAGATAGCAGAGGTAGCAATCCAAGTCGATGATCAATCGGAGACCTCCTCAGAGACCTCCTTGGAGACAAACCAAGGTAATTCATTCTCATATGATTTGATTGGTTGATGTTCAATTACTGCAAATATAGAATCTTACTTTAGACCTCGCGGTCTATACGCGCATTGTCTACTGTTTCAGAATCATTTTTTTTTTTTTTCATGTTGGTCGCATATATATAGATACATGCATGATGCATGATGCATGCACATCTCGTCAATGGAAAAGAGTGATTCAAATCGAATCCTTGCAATTTGAGATATCCAAATAATTTGATTCGTATCATGTTAACTATTTTATTATTTATACCTGAATTGATAAATCTAGATCGTTAGATGTATTTTAAATCATCCCAATAACATATGCAAAAAAAAAATGATAAAGTTTTTAACATCATCTCAATAAGCATCAAGAGGGGAGAAAAAATCATAAATTTGAATCGTTCATTTTTGTTGATGCTTAAGAGCACTTCCGTGAGCGTAACTAAAAAAAATATATCAAATTACTTTTAAATTTTTTATTTATATGGCTCAATATATTATTTATATAAAAATATTATGGAATACAAAATTTTTTATTTTGGAAAATTGTAAGTATTATTATTGAGATGTTTAAGCTCACGCCTCACAGTATATTTACTATGCTGTAAAATATATACCATGGAAGGATATATAATGGTTCTAATGATTATTAGTGTCTAATTTGTGCCTGATCATTGAGATTTCACACGGCAGGAGCGACAAAATTAGATGGAGAAGATGTTGCAGTATCTGTAGATGAGCTGAAGATATTTATGAAGAAGCTAGGTGAGTTGCCAGGTGAAGCGCTCAAAAAACGTTTTGTGACAATCTTCCGCCTCCCCGGTTGGATCCACGAAAACAACAAGCTCCTCTGTGAGCCAAAGATAGTTGCAATCGGCCCTTATCACCATGGCAAAAAGAGCCTCCAAACAATGGAAGAGCACAAGTGGTATGTGCTCCGCAACTTTCTTGCACGCAACAATAAAGTTGACTTTGAAGGCTACCTCCAAGCGATGAGATCCATCGAAGCAGATGCACGCAATTGTTACAGTGAAACTGTGGACCTTACAAGTGATGAATTTGTGATCATGTTACTACTTGATAGCTGCTTCTTGTTGGAGCTTTTATCAGACAACGTATCTGGTGAGGATGCAATTTATGGGACAGGTTGGGCCATATATATATATGCTGATATCTTGTTGTTAGAAAATCAATTGCCTTTTTTTGTCATCCACAAAATATTTGAATTGGCCAACCAACATGAAGGCTTGGCTTGTCATGAAAACTGCAAAAGTGATGACTGCTCACTTCACTCACTGATTAGAGACTTTAATGGGTTTTTCCCCATTGTTGGTCCATTCAAACCACTTGAAATAGCATGCAGCGATATCTATCATTTGCTTCACTTTTACCACATATGCACGGTCCCTGATTCTCCACCTAAAATTAAAAGGAGGCAAAGAAAATTGGTTCCCCGCAAGTTACACCATCTGTGTGGACTTAGTTTCTCTTGGTCTAAATTATTTTTGAAAAAAAGCACACTATTCGTAGACGATGAATTTGTTCCAATAGGCATAAATAGCGTGAGTATACAATGTATCACCGAGCTTCATGATGCAGGCATAAAGTTCAAGAGAAAGGAAAAGCCTCGTAACTTGTTGGATATATCTTTTAAGAATGGCATAATTGAGATGCCCTTTTTTCAAACTAACCCATTGACTGTAGGGTTGTTGTGGAACATGTCCACTTTAGAACAAAGTCTATTACCATCAAGTTATCCACAAACAATTTCGAGCTATCTAGCACTCATGGATTCATTAATTAACACAGAGAAGGATTTTGCTATGCTCGATCGATTTGGCATAGTTGACAATCAATTTCAGAATGCTGAAGAAGCATCAACTTTCTTCAACAAGTTCGACATATTTTTTGGCCTTGACTATGATGACCATTATTTTTGTGATTTGCTCAAGGAAATAAAAGAGTACAGCGAGTCAATTTGGCACAGGCACAGAGCACGGCTGATGCAAGATTACTTCAGTAATCCTTGGACCATTATCTCTGTTGTGGCGGCAGGGATTTTGCTCGTTCTTAGTGTTGTTCAAACTTATTATTCAGCTGCCAAATGAGTCTTAATTGATATTTGTTTAATTTTTTACATTTCGATCATGATGGGAGTTGATATTATGTGTCATCAAATTAAAATTAGTTCAGTAGTGTGGTACTTGTTTGCTTGTTTCATTCTGTAATTGTATTCTGCAATAATAAGAAAACTTTGTCTTAATCTGTAGTTAATTTTTCTTGTCTTGTTTTCCGATAGAAAAATAATAAGGAATTTGTTAATTAAATTAATTTGACAGGAAAGAAGATATAGTACCCATGCAAGCTAAACTGGCTGAAGTGAATATGATATGGAAACTGCGAACAATTTGGTTGTCTTATTGTTGAGATTAAACGTGTATTAATGTTGCTTAATTGATATTTTGCTTGAAGATCTGACAATATTCTATATATACAGTTAGATAGTTTGACAGACACTTAAGACACCTAATTTAATGCACTTATAAAAAAAGATGTGTATTCTGCTGGCTATATTCTTCGCAGAAAAAATTCACAACCCAAATATGAAAGAATTTTTCCCTTCTAACCCAATAAACTGTAATAATCACATAGCTATATCCCTGATTTTATACTAGTATAAAATTAACAATGCCTATTCTTCAAACACTAACATTCACAACTGTTGTAAGGTTTACAATTAGGATATTGGGTTTCCAGTTTCATTCCTTTTCAAAATTTTGGGCTCACTCACCCCACCTCAGGCTTTGACGATCTAGCTATTACCAAATTAATTCCAAATCAGCGCAAATTCCTCTCATGCATTTTCTCAAATCAGCCTTGATCCTTTTTTTGGATATCTTTCATCCTCACAGCTGAAGAATTGCAAATTCAATATCGTGTTAATATCCTAAAAAAAAAAACACTTCTTACGTAATTGTTGTCATAATCAGTCTATGGTTTTTGAAGTTAATTACCTGAACTACAAAACATGCCAAGTTATGACATTTTGTTTTCTGAATTGGGTGGGTTAGCGATTCACTAGTCTATAATTCACAACAATAAATCATCCACCACAAAACTAGAAGATAAGTTAAATTGGATGCCACATTATCATCTCAAAGAAACCAAAGACGACAGAAAAAGCCTCCTCTGTTAAATTGGCTAAAGGTACAAATTAATATACAATATAACAATGGTCAATATATGTAGAGTAATACCTAATATCCACAGAAAATTAAACTGTCCATAGCGTGTATTGGTTACATTTTGATATGTATATGTTACATTTCAGAATATATCTGTTACGTTATTTGTACGTCTATAGACGTATGGGCAATGGACGTATGGGCAGTTTCTCAATGGACGCAAGATGTTTCTCATATATGTATATCCGGCCGGGTCCCATAAATCATGATTGGAAATATGAAATTTGAAATTGCAAGTGTGAAGTGTGAAAGTGACCTAGCACACCTGTTAAATGGTCCTACTGTGTATGTGGTGCCAACCTAATACACAGCCTATAATGGAAAACTTAATATGGTTCCGTTCATCAGAAACTAGAGGCTTCTTGCCTTTGTCTCTCCCCTTGTATTTAACGGAAAAGCTGGAGCCTGACGTACAGGAGCCGTTTGATCAAACTTGAACGGGCACAAAGCATCAAGTATTGGATAAAGGATTAATTCTGGTATTATAGCATGTTGCAAACTTGCAACAGCTATACATTTGAATTTATCAGATTGAAAAGTATAATTTCATGTATAAATTCAGATTGTTAAATTAAAATGAATAATGAGTACTATAAATAGGATATACCCGTAAAAACAGCTTTTTTTTTTTTTTTTTTTTGGGGGTTCAATTATTAATCTAACTATCGGATTAGATTATTATAATTCTATCCCTTTTAGATGGAAAAGCAGAGAATACTTACATAATTCCTCCTTTATTTGTGATTTTATAGTTTTGTTAGTTAGCTGGGACGATCTCATTTAATCAATGAGTATGATCACCAAATGCATCATTAGATAGATAGTACAACTGTTAGCACCAAATCTTCTGTCAGATGTATTCCCTGGCCCCAACTAATGATTAAAGCTAGCTAAAATATTCCTCAAAAACATAAGCAGGAATGAATAATCCTTTACCAACTCTGGACATTACCACAAGGACAACATAATGTATCCAAAGTCCAAACAAACACTTGTATTTATATTTTTGTGCTTGTTCTCCTGGTTGAATATCTCTTTCCCTCCTAGCAAGTATGATCTTGTAAGTGATAACAAATAATAATCGATATTCAATAATACATAAACATTTTTTAAATGGCGAACTGAAGGGAAAATTTTGCTCTGATTTCGTTTATAACTTAATTGGGAAAATTTGTACAAGATCGTTAGAGTTGTACAATTATTTAGAAAGAGTGAGGCTATGGTACTATTAATAGTACAAATTAGCCGGTACTACGGCTTCATATTATCACTTTCAAAGTTCGTATGAAAGATCCAAACCGCTTAATGTGATCTCCATATAAATGTTATTGTAGACCAAATTTTATAATTTTTGGTATTTTTTTACTATTTTTTTACTTTTGTTTAGATAATTAGAAAATGACTTGATTTAAACATTATGGACCATTTAAAAATGTGGTTTTTTTTATTTATCTAAAAAATAGTTGAAAAATTCTAAAATAATATAAAATTTGATCAAGAACAAAATTAAGATATGGAGATCACATTGAGCATTTTGAATTGTCCAAATTAAATTTAAAACTGACGATATGAAGCCGTAGTACCGACTCATTAATTTGTACTATTAATAGTACCATAGACTCACTCATTTAGAAATTATACAAAATTTCACAGACATCACAAAAGCACAGTTGATGGACAAAATCCTAACAATGCATGTTAATTTGGTTGTAAAATAGCATCAAGTCGATTGACTATGAATGCGTGTTGTATCAAGTTAATTAATTACTTGCCTTCATAATTAAGTACCAGGAAAATAATTGCTCAAAATTAAATTATATATAATCAGAAGGATAAAATCTGCTCGACTGTTAAGCACTGTCTTGTATGTCCTTTTTCTTCGAGTGCATTAAATCTGACAACAAGATGTCTTATTAATTTTGTCAACAATATGACATGTTATTTTGTGCGTATACTATATATTCTTTAATTTGTAGATATAATAGGTAATCTTTCCATTTGGCAACTTTGTCCAGCAGAATCGTCATGATTTCAGCCAGACTGGCATAGGCGTCCCCATGAAGATATGTGTTATGTTCCTTTCAGAATTTAAATACTCTTTGACTGGGTGACAAGGTAGTCCTTTTCACAAATCAGATTAATTAGGTCATAATGTTTATGCTTTATTATTGGATGCTAATAAAATTCATATTGTAGCTTATTTATTATGTTTAGAAAATTGGATAAGTAAGATCCTTTCGTTGGTTTATTGAATTATGAGGTAACAAATAAAGGGGGAAAAAGTCATTAGATGTGATCCTAGAATATGTATATACTAGGTTAATTAGTTGTGTTTTTGGCACAATCCTCACTTCTATGCAACAGAATTAGTTTTTCATTTATTTAAATATTATTAGTGTACAATTAAATGGCTAAATAAAATGAATTTATTATAACTATACAATCTCAATTTTCATTGCATTACGCAAGTCAAGTATCTTATATTATTCTTTCAAACGAAATTACTAATGAACTTGACAAAATTAAAAAATAAAATAAATTGGGGAAGAAAATAAAAAAAAAAAAAACTCGAGCTGCTCAAATAACGTGTTGAACTCAATTGTATGAAAGTGTATTGTCTAGTCATTTTAAATGTAAAATATAAATGAGTAGCCGCATTTATATTTAACAACTATGTAATTCCACTTTAAAGTAAACCCGTTAAATGATCATCTCACTGTTAAGAGTCACGACACATTTCTTAAAAACTTGCATTGGACACAAATGAAGAATAATAATTTATCTATAATTCATAACTACTAAATATTTTAACTAATTGCATAAAATACTCTCTTCACCTTTTTTGTTTATTTATATTTATTTTGCCATTAAAAAATATTTTGGTAAATTGGAATTTTATGCTTGCAACAATATTTTTTACCTTGGCCTCATAGCAGCCAACAATTTATGTCTACTAATGCAATAGCAATACTAACTCAAACTTAGATGATATCTCCTATTTTATGTATATATATTTTTCTTGTCTATTATTGCAAGTTTGTTTCAATATCAATGTCTAGACATAACATAGTGTCATTTAAAAAGCTATATGTTTTTTATTTGATTTTTTGTTTGATTCAATTTTTTAATGTAATTCAATTTGTTATTAAATCAACAACACAGACGAAAGAAGATGATCAATTAATAGAGACTGGTGCGTGCAAAGTGCGGTTACAAAAGTAAAAAAAAAATAGGTTGGGTGCAAAGTGGGGGCTCAAAGCATATAAGTAACATGATGTCACCGGCTTATGTCAGCGTAAATGATAA
Organism: Cyperus esculentus; assembly: GCA_030179965.1. Classification (NCBI taxonomy): domain Eukaryota; kingdom Viridiplantae; phylum Streptophyta; class Magnoliopsida; order Poales; family Cyperaceae; genus Cyperus; species Cyperus esculentus. Next base: position 1,731,776 of record JASGLE010000010.1, on the reverse strand, counting down.
GAATCGTTAGATATCAATCGGACGGCCTAGATTCAACAGAGGTCACTATTCTTCAACACTATTCATTCTCTTGGTGGGTCCAACATCCCCAATTGAGAAATTAAAATATGAGCATAAAAATATTATCCTGTATATAGTGATAGATAATGATAAATCTATGTATATTGATTTATAAGATATTTGATATGTTTACTTAATTCGAAATTGATAATTTGGAAATAATGAAACCCATAATTACATTTTGTGATTTATGTAAAGTCATTAATTTTTTTTTTATATTAATTCTTCAGTCCTGAGGCATAAGAAGCAGATCGAGAGCTGCACGTTGCAAGAAAATTTTTATTTCCAATTATTAATGAAGGGTCGACTCCATATATATATTAATTGAAGGTCTCATCTTTAATTATGTCCCCTACATATACATGCATATGCTTATTTGAAATTTAAACATGCCGGCCAGTTCATAGTCAATAGTGAATAGAAAATTTTGCATTAGGAAGTCAATCTGAATAATCTATGAAAATTTTTACCAACGTCATTTACAAGGATCTGTTTGTAATTATTAATGAATTATGACATATATATAGATGGTATATATCATGAAAGTTCGTATATTTTGATTAATCAGGGATGATTATACGATTATTTTCTATGAACTGGAAATTTGAGGACAAAATGGTAAAATTTGATACTTTAAAGGATCAATTTTAAAAAAATAATCATAAACAAATACTATACATAATTTAAAGAAAAAAAATTAATAATATTTAGGAATCATTAATTACACTAAAAGTTTTTTATATTTTATAATAAAAATACTAAACATTTTTCACATTTTTATAATTATCAAACTATTATAAATAAATTAAACGACCAAAGTAAAAGTATGATTAATTTTCTTCAGGCAAACCAACATTAATTGGGCGCATGCACATGATTATGCTCCATGAAATGCTCTGTATGCAAGCGCGACAAATTAGTAGACAACATACGTCCAACAATTAATCCCAAACATCGCATATTCGCATTCCTTCCTTAATTAATTTCATCATATTAAAACCGCCACAGATGACTAAATTTCCCTATTTTTTTGTCAAAGATATTCATACATACATACATACAAAGCTAGCTAGCTTAGCCAGGAATGAAATGATACATATCCAAGTATATCCAACTAATGGCAGCAAGCAGTACATCTGTATAAGCAAAGTTGTCGTGATACATGAAATGAAATTAGCTGTTGTTTAGTGGATAACAGCCAATGCTGTCATTCTGCACGGCATCAGAAAGAAAGGAATTCATATCCCCTGCTGTACTGCATTACGCAGTTCACAGTGCCATCCGTTGGATTGTCTAGAGATTCGTTGCAGCGCGGATCTCGAGGCGATCCAACGGCTGACGCTCTGAACTGCACGATGCAGTAAGTCAGGGGATGAACACTCCGGAATTAAGTTGGCGCCGGATTTATTTACCACTCCCTTTCTCTACCCACACTCCCCTGAGTCCATTCGTGTAGCGAGTTATGCGCCATCTATCCACGACTCGTTACAGCTCCTAGTGGGTTGAATGATCTCCCGCTGGTTCTGTACCGAAGCGGCCAGGCTGGCTTTGTGGCGCCTCTCCACGCTCCACGTATAAGAAGAGGAAAAACAGGGAGGGAGAGAGATCGACAGAATGAATTGGGATTAAGTGATTAACAACGGATTAGTGCTATATTTAATCTCTTGATTTCTTTATTCCACTGCTAGCTTTATCCTCTTCTTCTTCTTCTTCTCTTCTCCTCTCTCTTCTCTCTCGCGCGGTTGGCGGGAGCTCGTTCTTCCCTCTTCCGGCCGGTAATCCTCGCTCCGTGCTTGAATTGGACAATTCGGAATTGAGAGAGATGAGCCTCTTCGGCCTTGGAAACCGGTAATTGTTCGGATTTTGTTCCTTCTTCATGATTGAATTTGAAATATATGTGTGTTTGTTTGTTGCCATGAGAGTTTATAAAAGGACTGTGTTTATGTTAATTTAATTTGAATGCAGAGTTTCTATCTCTCGGTTTTTTTTTTTTTCTCATTCGGAAATTTGAATTCTTATTTGTAATAAGGTTTATTGTGAAACTAATAGAAATTATTTTCATATCTAACATTTGTATGATTCTTTTTTTTTTTATTGACCAGAAATCAGAAGACTTTCCGGCCCAAGAAAAATGCACCATCAGGAAATAAGGTTGCTTTCAATTTCTCATGTCTGATTTTGATTGTAATTTCTGCATTTACTACCCCTATTACAAGCTCATTGCTTTCATGATAATTAGGCTATTGTGAATTGCATAACTTTTGCTTGCACGCCTCATGTGAAATATATATATGTGCTTCCTCACAAAGTCCTTGCTGGGAAAAGAAAGTTCTTATTTGTGAAGCAATATGTTCTAATTGTGGCTTCTGTCAAAAGGGCACTTATATTTTGTTACATATTTGTTAACACCAATATATAGTTCTATATATCACGTATAGACAATAATTGGGACGTATTGCAAAAAATGATGGATGCAACCATGTGTAGATATCATTGGGGATGTAGTTGGTAATACTTGACAAAATTTCATCATGACGAAATTTGGATTTAATTTAACTAAAAATGAATTGGAGACATCATACATGCTTGTTTCTTTGAATAACTAGGGAAAAAAAATGAAACCTACATAACAATTTTCACCACACCAGTTCTTTTATTCTGATAAAATTAAAAGTTTTGTACTGGTTTTAAATTTGAGTGGCTTGACCCTCATCTTTATCTCAAAAAAAAAAAAAATTGTACTGGTTCACACTTTAAAAGAGCAATAAACTTTACTAAATTTTATCCATATCAAAAAACATTTAACCAAATTAATTTGATTTTAATCCAAACAGGGAGCACAATTAAAGAGGCACATAGATGCAACCTTGGGCAGTGGAAATTTGAGAGAAGCAGTGCGTCTACCAATTGGAGAGGATCTCAACGAATGGCTGGCCGTCAACAGTAATCCCCTTAAATCTTAATACCTCCATCCATTATAAACTTATTATATAGAAACTTTGTGCGTACATTGATGGACGGTCCATAAAAGTTACACTGTGAGTGTAACTATTACATCTGGGCTCATATGAGGTCCATTTGTCATACTTTTTGTTACTTCTATAGACTGTCCTTCAATGAACGGTAGGTCTTACTGTTATAATTATTACTTGTATATATGTTTTGCCATCGAATTTAGTAAATGTTGTTGATCCATTATTCTCAAATGGAAAAAGGTTGTTAAAACAGAGCATACAGGCAATCATTAATTCTAGTGATGGTCACCACGTATGATTAGAAAATAGTTGTACATAATTTATGAGTTTGATTCCAAAGAAAATACTGCAGTCTGCTTTTGTTAATATATACTGATTTTATGTATAATATTTTTTTTAATTTTCAGCGGTTGACTTCTTTAATCAAGTGAATATATTGTTTGGGACATTGATGGAGTTTTGCACACCAACTACTTGCCCCACCATGTCTGCTGGTCCAAAGTACATTCTTATTTTCCTTTTATATAACGGTGTTCCATTTTTAATTTAAACTAGAAAGGTGTTGCGCTCCGCGCAACTGAGATGTTATGGTAAAGAAAAATACTTGTACAACACGATTAAAATATATTTACTGTAATTTAAAGGGTCCTCCATATAATATATAGTACAAATTTACAACTGTCATCAATCACAACTCAACGCTATACAGTGCATCACCGTAACTGTAACCGCAAAAAAAAAAAAAAAAAAAACACTGTTCTTTTTCCTTGTAGAAAACTACAGTACAGCCAAATGTTCCGCCTTTAATCTTTAGAATTAATACATTCGTTATATACGTACTAAGTTGTTTTGTCACTCTTTATCCAAAAAAAAAAAAAAACACAGAGAAAATAAAAAAATCCAGTGCAGCTGTCTAATATTAGGAGAAAAATAGTTGTCTACATTGCTGACTATAACTAGAAATAATGATATAAATATTTTGGTTTATTTTAAAATCATTTCTGATAACTCCTAATAATTCAATATAATTATAATTAACTAAAAGAGCTGTTAATATTGCCAAGAGTTGGCGCCAGTCTAAATAAGGGGAAAGACATACTGGAACAACAGTACAATGAATCATACAGTAAATCATTGTCAATGATTGTGATGTACATTTGTTTCAAATAAATGCTCCTGACCAGAAAACATTTGTCATTTGTTAAATAATAATAATTGACTAAAAAGGAAAAAAAAAATTTCTTGGACAGTTAATACAATATTCTGGCAATAAAATGTTTTCCTTAAGAGGTGTTGATATGATATAATAAGAATAAAAATACCACTTTTATCAGAAATTTGTAGAGGCAATTTTTTGATTAATATAGGTTTAAATGGGGAAAAAAATATGCAGGTTTGAATATAGATGGGCTGATGGGGTTCAAATAAAGAAGCCTATAGAAGTATCTGCTCCCAAATATGTTGAGTATTTGATGGACTGGATTGAGGCCCAACTTGATGATGAATCAATTTTCCCTCAAAAATTAGGTAATGCTAATTTACAATTTATTTTTCCGTAATCTTGTATCATTTGTAGTTTTGTACAATAACATAGTTTTGTTTTTTTTTTTCATATTATTTTTGGGTAAGCTCTGAATCCGTTTTTAGACTTACTTTATACTTAAAAATGTACACCACCAATTTTGGGTAAGCTCTGTTTAGATTTTGTTAGGGATGCTTTTGCATATGTCTGTTTAATTTTCTGATTCATCATATAATTTAAAAACCTGTTTGGTGGCTATATAATAGACAAGGTGACAATTATTGTTAACCAAAGATTAAGCATTAGTATTGCCCGAAAAAAAAATTTTATTATAATAGAAGACCATAAAAAGTGTATCTTTTATTTTTCAAAAGACCCTAACGCAAAAATTTAATTCGAGAAAATTACTTGAAAGATATTTGCAGACCTTTTAATACATGCATTGGCCGTAGTTGATGCAACTTTCAATGCAGATAAAATTTGAAAACCACAAATCCACTTAATTATAGATCTTTTGTTATCAACTGTAGGAGCCCCCTTTCCTCCAAATTTCAACGATGTGGTGAAGACGATATTCAAAAGATTATTCAGGGTATATGCGCACATCTACCATTCCCATTTCCAAAAGATTGTAAATCTCAAGGAAGAAGCTCATCTCAACACCTGCTTCAAGCATTTCACTCTTTTTACTTGGGTAATTCCTTTTTTTTTTCCCTTCTATTATTTTTGTGCCATAACTCGTATGCATTTGAGTACCTTCTGATACCAAAAACATATTTATGTCTATGGGGGTACCAACTGGTCAGTGATACTTAGTATCAGGATACCACTGTGTTGGTTGAAATTGGATGAGTAAGACCTAGCGTCCATAGAAAAACTGTTCATAGCTTCATTTCGGGATGTATTTGTTATATTTTGAGATGTATCTATTACATAGGATGTATGAACAATTTTTCAATGGACGCAAGATGTTTCTCAGAATAATACCAACATAGTCATGTCATGGGATTAACCAATAAGGTTATCATGCTTAAAAATGTTCTGAACAAATCAACGCAAGGTATGTACCAGCAAGCACCAACACTGGCATTTCACAGTCTGCTATTTTGGCAAATTGGCATAGATGTGTGAAGGGTCAGAAGTTCATGGCAGTCCTTTCTTATCATTTTTTTTTCTCTACTGCAGGAATTTCGGTTGATAGATAAGGCTGAGCTGGCACCACTGAATGAACTTGTGGAATCTATAATCCTTGCATACTGATGATACATAATTAGAAACAACAAAAAAAAAATTTGAAATAAAAGAAATATGCCTTTTGGGGATTACACAGAGACTGGTTTCTCTCTCTTTTTATTCTGTCATTGGTTTCACTCTAGGTGGTGCAGAGTTGTTTCATTAATTTTCAGAGAGATTTTTCAACACTGGTGCTGTTTGTGTGTTCTTCCCTGTACTAATTTCATCTTATTCAACTATGTCATTTTGCAAAGAGGTAGAATGAGCTTGTATCATAAAGTTTCAGAAGTTTCTCTTTAACATAGAACATTTTTTTTTATCCCTATTTTCCTTGGAACCTTATTTTGATAGAAAAAGAAAAACACACCTTTACACATATACAAACACTAGCGAAAGACCCGCTTGTTGTGCAGAGCAATACTTAGGTGTTTTTTAATATAGTATAGATAGATATTTGAAATGTCAAGAATATACAACCAGAAAGGAAGATAATTAAATTGTTATACTTGGAAACAATTCTCTTAGATTTGCTCGTTCTAATTCCAAATAGAGAGATTGCACATCAACTACACTCTTGAAACAAATGGATAGGAAATAAGATTATAGTAACCAATCGTAGTCATTCAATAAGATGGAATTAATTTGCACCGTCCGATCAACACTGGAAACACTGAAAAAAACTGGAGGTGTCCAATTCATAGATGCTTTTTAATATAGTATAGATATAGATAGATAGATATAGATATCAGAATCAGAATTACTTCTTTCTTTGTATCAGCAATTCAATGCCAAACTAACCTCAACTAAATGAAAATTGCTCAAGATAAAAAAAATTTTAACCAGGAACCCACAAACTTGAATCATGAATAAGTAGAATAGTAAACATTGATTCATTAAAACCAAGACAAAAAATATTATGAACGTGAGAGAAAATATTTAAAAACAGAAGGGTATTGGGGGAGGGGGAGATCAAATAAATCATGATTTGGCAGTTTGTAATTTCCTTTCAATGCCAACCAAACTAGATGCAGGTAGCTTCTTTAACTCTCTCTGTCTCATATCTGTTCTTAGTGCCTCCGCATCTTGCCAACGACCAGCATCTCCGTATATATTTGTCAGAACCGTGTAATAGTTTACATCATGATTCCCTGTCTCGAAAAGATCTCTTGCCACAAACTCGGCTATGTCGAGCCTACCATACATCCTGCACGCACCCAGTAACGCACCCCATATACCTCTATCGGGATTCACATGCATCTTTTTAATAAAATCATATGCTTCCAAAACCCTGCCAGCACGGCCTAGCATATCAACCACACATGCATAATGCTCTAAGGTTGGAACAATATTATAATCTTTTCTCATACTGTTGAAATGGCTTAAACCCTCATCTACTAAACCCGAGTGACTGCAAGCTACTAATACAGCGACAAAAGTGTAAGAATTGGGTCTTATTCCTTCACTTGTCATACAACAGAATAGATTGAGTGCCTCTTTTGGTTGCCCGTGGTTAGCATATGCATTGATTATGGCAGTCCAAGAGATGACACATCTTTTTGGCATATCATCAAATGTCTTTCGTGCAAGCTCAATTCTCCCACATTTAAAGTACATGTCAATTAACACATTCCCTATTCTTATGTCCAAATCAAGCCCCTTGTTTCTGGCCAGATCATGAACCCATTTTCCAATTTCCAGTGAGCCCAAACTAGAACATGCTGACAAAACACTAACCATTGTTGAGCAGTCGAAAGATACATTTTCTGTCAACATACGTCTAAATAGCTTTAGAGCTTTATTTGCCTTACCACTCTGTTCATACATTGCAATCATGGTATTCCATGAAACTAAACTCCTAACAGGCATTTTGTAAAACAGATATTCTGCATCCTTTAACTTGCCACACCTGGCATACATTGCCACAAGAGCATTTGCCATTGTCTGGTAAGACACCATGCCAAACTTAATTGCAAAAGCATGTAGACCTTTGCCTAAATCTAAATACTTGGGCCCGTTCAAACAAGGGAAAACACTGACAAGCGAAACTTCATTCGGCAAAACACCAGAATTGACCATGTCACAAAAAGTAGCTAAAGCCCTTTCATGCAAGCAATTCTGTGAATACGCAGAAATCATGGCTGTCCAAGAAACTACATTTTTCTCACTCATCTCCGAAAAGGCCAACTCAGAATCCGCAACCTCTCCATTCTGCGAATACATGGTGACCAAAGAAGTCTGGACAAACGGGTCCAAATAAAAACCAAACTTCATAATATTGCAGTGGGTCATCTTTCCTTCTCTAAGAGCAGACATAACCGCACAAGACCGAACAACAAAGGTGAAAGTGTAGTTATCCGGTGGAGTACCGGAACAACGCATCTGTTTATAAAGAAAGGGGACCACACGGCAGGGACCCATGTCGGCGTAACCGCGAATAAGAGTGTTCCATGTGTAAGAATCTCTCTGAGGCATTTTATCGAACAGCTTGTGGGCATAGTCCATGGAGGAGGAAAGGGCAACATACAGGGAGAGCAGCCTGGTGGCCAGAGAGCGGTTAGCTGAGAGGCCATGAGTGATGATGCTGGCATGGATGCGGTTGAGAGAGGGAAGGGAGGAGACGAGATTTGGGTTTGAAAGTTGAGAACAGAAGAGAGAGAGGTATTTATTGGTTTTAGAAGAAAGAAACTCCGCCCCAAATGAAGGCTGGGTCATAACAGACTCATTAATCAGGGTCTGAACTCTAACATTGTGCTCCAGAAAATTGAATGGAAGGGGAGGGAATGGAATGGAAAGGTATGGAAAGGTATGAGAATGAAGGGGAGGAGAAAATTTTTCTTGGCTCACTTGCTCCACAAGTGAAGGGGAGAGGATGGAAGGGAATATGATTATGAGAGTGTACCCTCCTCTACACCCCAAATTGGGGGTGACAATTTTGGGCTCTCCAATGGAACAAAGTCACTCTCTCTACCATACCCTTCCATCCATGTTTTTTTAGTGGAGCAAGTGAAAGGGTTCATTTTTCCATATCCTCCCCTCCCCTTCCATCCAATACCCACATGTGGAGCACAGTGTAAAGTGAAACGTTTTTTTTTTTTTTTGACAAAAAAGAAGTGAAACGTTTTACTGGGAAAAGAATTTAGAAGTGGCTATAAGTTGTGTTTTACAAGATCTTTTTGCGAGCTTCTTGAGAGCTGGAATTAACAAAACAAACATGGCAGCTGAGTTCGGTATTGATGATATTGATAGGATACCACTCCTATTCCCATGTCATTTGTTCCCAAGCCCACCAGAACCGAGGTTCATTAGGATCTGGCGGCCCAGTCCATCTGAGACCCACTAGAACCTGGCGGCCCAGTCCATCTGAGGCCCACTAGAACCTTGGCCCAGTCCACCGAAGGCCCATTAGAGACCTGGTGGCCCAGTCCATCGAAGGCCCATTAGAGACCTGGTGGCCCAGTCCATCGAAGGCCCATTAGGGACCTGGTGGCCCAGTCCATCTAGGCCCATTTTTATCTCGGCCCAAAACCTTACAGAACGAAGCGGCAAACAGAAACAGCAGCGAGACTCCGCAACTGACGCCGTCTTGCCGGCCATCGGCATCGTACCAGTACCGACCGACTGGCAAAGTAAATTCAAACCCTCAAACCCTCCAAACCCTCCAAACACTAAACCCTTCTTCTCTCTGCTGCGCGCCGTACCCCCGATCTTCCCCTCCGCTTCCTCGTCTGACGGTAGGCGTCTCTCTCTCTGCCGTTATTTATTTCGCTCGGTTTACAAGTGCTTTTGAATTGGATATGTATTGATCGATCTATGGTTTCTCTTCAGTTAATCCGATGGCGGGCAGAGGCAAATGGGGTGGCCGGAACTTTGCCGGCTTCGATCGGACCCCGAACTACACTCCCTATGAGAATTTCCCGGTCTGTAACCGGTTCTTACTCCCAATCTATACTGATTTGTGTAACTTCTGTAAATTAATCTGCATACATTCCTTCAGCAATGTAAAAAGTTGTGTATAAGATATCAAATATATCGGTAAATTGCAGTCTTGCAAATGGTTTATGGGGTTATCAGAATCAAATGGATTTTGTAATTGTGTTGTCACAACTTGCATTCTTAAATTTGGTACTGAGTGGGTATTGGTTTTACATAATTTCTTGAATAAATTGGGGCTCCCACACTTATCACATAGCCAGTGGCTTATTCCAATGTTAATTATCTGTGTTGTTGCAAAGGATTGCAGAATAAACTTCCAGTAATGTCATTTTTTGGTTTGAATTCATGTAGGAGGTGGAGAGATTGCCCGACCTAACAACATTGATAAATTCAATTAAAGTCAACAAATTGCTTGCTTATAGACAGTCTCAGCTTGAGGAATTCTGGCAAGGCTCTTGTTACAACTTGCAAGAGGATTCCATGAGGACAAGTTGGTCATTTTCACTTTTAAACCTCAAATCCTTACCTCTTTGTATTATTTTATCATAAACTATACTTGTTAATGGCTTAGCCGGAGTTACCTGGTAGCTTTGTTGATGCTTAAGGAACAAACGATTTCAGATCCCCCAACATATGGCACGGTGCCATGCAGCACATAGACCGTTGGATCTCCTCAAGATTTGTGCAGGTCCAAATATCGAGGCAATCCAAATGGTCCATGTGCTGCATGGCACCGTGTCATATGTTAGGAGATAAGCACTCGGAACAAACACTGGAGGACAAAATTGCAATAGCATACTTAAATTATGATGTAATCTTCTTTGAGCCACACTGATTTCCACTAGCACTTTACTCATAATTTTCATTTATTTTTCTGGATATTCTAAAGAAGGATCAGAGACTAAGAGAATCTCAGGTAAGAAACCAAAAATACAGGAGAGGCGGGAGGCTCTTGCATCTTATCTGAAGCTTACCACTTCAAATTTTCCTGTAGAGCTTATTCAAGGTATTATTTTGTAAACTAGGAAATTTCCCTCACACGGAACTAAATTAGATAATATTCTTTTTCGCAAAGTTAAACTAGCTGCAATGGAGATCTCATGATCTATTATATGAAAAGATAGACAATGGAAAACGATTGGATGTATAACTTGATCTGCAATCAATTAGATCTTACAGTCTTAAGTTATCGAACATAGTTCTGGTATGGTTCTGCACTGAATCTGACTGGCATGTTTTCGAATCCATATCTGTAATTTTCTGGATATTTCCAATTCAGGTTCAAGACGAGTTCAACAAAGCAATAAGAAGCTCAAATGGGATCGGCATGCAGGTCTATAACTTCTGGAACCTCAGCTTTGTTGAGGAGTTAATTTTTTACATTTTAATTAGTTATTAAAGCATCTGGTAGCAAGTAGCATATATTTGATGCTGATGCATCTGTTTCCATTTGACAGATCAGCTGTCATTAGATACATTTGAGAAGCTTGAAGAGAAACACAAGGCAAGTTAATTTCATTACATGTTTACTTTTGTTATTTTTCCTTTAACAAGGAAATTTTTTTATGGAGCACATAATTGAGATACTGCCCGTTTATGAGTGAAACCAAAATTTGCATAGAAGGAGAAAAGACCATGAAGCAATATTAATTCAGTTTCGTCGGTACCTAGATCCACTAAACTCATTCTAAGCCGCATGTTATTTCCAGGACAAAGATAATAAAGGAGATAAGAAACAAGATGAGGATGAAGAAGAAGAGCTACAAGAGGAGGCTGAAGAAGAATCCTCGGATGATGATTACAACCAGGTAATTTTACTTCACTTTTGTGCTGCGCCCCAGAGAAATACGATGCAGTTCCTAAAAGTTATGTTATGTCATATGCAGAATATCGATTTTGATGATGATGAAGATGACATGAATATGGAGGAAGAAAAGGATGGTAAGATTCCTTTCGTAGTTTGTAAAGAAGCAAAAAGGGGAATTTTTTTTTTGGTTTTAAAATTGATGCTGGCTTTGATGGGAAAGATAAAAAGATGTTCCATTTAAAAAATAAGAAAATAAGTTTCCAATGAATGAACATATGATTTTTTGTATGTTGACGGAATTTTTGTATCATGCTGAATTATATATTCTATGTTTCAGATGAAGCAGTCTATGACTAAACTAGAATAGCAGGAAAAGCCTAGAGAACAGGTAATATAATTTTCTTTTTCTTTTTTCTTTTTTTTTTTAGTAAATCCCTTTATCTAGATATATACTATATTATTAGAACCTCGAACAATGAAATGTTAAATGTAGAGAAAAGAAAAGACTAAGAATGAAATGGCAAGAGAGAAGATATGAGAAGTGGATAACTAGGAATTAGGCCGGTAAAACTTCAAAGGGTAATATTAAAATAAATTGAGACATCATATTATTTTGTAAAACATATGCATCCAATGAGGTGTTTTATTTCCTAAACTTATGTCAAGGAGGTTTACAAACTAACCATCAGATGGACTTTAAAGGATGAATTGACACTCAAAAGTGCAAAGGTTCATCTACCTGGATAGTACATAACATTCGCAAATGTTGCAAGTTTTTAAGTTTCTTGTAAATGATTCAGTGCTGAAGAAGGTTAAGCAGTTCATTTTGCTCTTCATAATCTCTTGATAATAAAAAAAATTGAACTTAGAATTTTACAAATTTGAATGTGCATAGTCTACACATGAACTAGGTCCTGATTTATGGATCCTTTTGTTATCTGTAGATGATATGAAGTTTAAGGATTTATTTTACAGTTTTATTTTGAGGTAAGGATACAACTTATTGCAATTAGCAATGACAAAAGGTGTAAAAGTCACATGAGTAACTTGGCCACAAGAACAGTAACTAAAAGCACCGTTGGTTTACGCCAAAAAGTTTAAACAAGACATCATGAAACCTAGAATGCTGGTAATTAGATTAATTATTCGATCCATGCATTGCTGCTTCTTGTGGTTTTCATTTTGTATTATTATTTATTTGATTAGACATTGTTTCTAATGACATTTTTAAATTGACTGTGATTATGTATTGATTTTTGAATAATAAGTTTTGGAAAATTGCACTTCCCAATTTCACGTATTCATTGATAAGATGTGTATCTGTAGGAATTTGAAAAAGGCAAGTCATTGTGTGCAAGTATCTCAACTAGAGAGGAAAAAAAGAAACCACTGAAGTGAATAGATTTATCGTAATGTAATCTCCATGCATCTCATGCATCTGAAAAGCTATTTGTAATACCTCTTTTGTTTTCTGGCGACAGGTCTACTTCCTGTTGAGTTCACATCTTGATGTTCTACAGTGAGAGATCAGGTTATTAGTGGCATTTGAAATCAAAATATTGTATTATATAGACTGTTGGAATATTAGTGCAAAAAAACCTCTTGCAATTGTTTTTTTTTTTTCTTTTCTTCTCTTTTTATTTGAAGGGCCACTTTCTTATACAGTCATACATACCTGTTTATAAAACTGGCAACATGTTCATCCTTTCTATTCATAACTTGCAACTTTGGTTTATTAACTCAAATATTTCACTGAAGTCAAGGTTGTTTGAGCATGATTACTAGACAATAACCCCATTATATGCCAAATTGTGCTGGTGTCCTAGTTTTTTAATTTGTCGGTGTATTCTAAAATTCGTAGTATTTTAATATTTTCGTAGTGCAACGTATATTATTACATAATTTACGTGGGGTTGGTGAAGGTGACCTATGGAAGAGGGGTGTGGCCAACTAATCTATAACCATTGTAGGGTCAAGTTGATTGTAAAATTGGAAGATACGCCTAGGAGTGACATAATAAGGGTGTTTAGTAATGCTGATGTATTCGATGTTATGAATATGCTGCGATGATATGAGGAGCTTCGACCTTCGAGGAATCTGTGTGGATAGTTTTTTTTTTTTTTTTTATAATTTTGATATATGAAAATAGTTTGAAAATACTAGAGAGCCACCACAAGTTCAATGTGATGTTCAGAGGTTGGAGATTATTTTGGATCGAACCCTATAAAAGAAATAAAATTTATAAATAATTGACAAATATTAGTAACAAATTGATATATTTTTCACATTATTAAACTCGAGAACTCGCAAACATTGAATGCATTACACTGTGTTAACGACGGTCCAAGTTAGTCCGGATCGATCCAAATCCGGGACTAGGTCAGGTAATAAAGGAGATCAGGTCAAACCCTAGGTAAGGGTGGGTGAAAAGGATTTAACCGAAAGAGGGGGATCGGGTCATGTTACCCCTAGTTACACCGGGTTTTTACCCCAGATATGGTCGGGTCCTAGGTTTGCTCAGTTCAGGTTTGCTCAAGTATTTTTATGTGGGTTGAGTTGAATTGAATTCATTTCCTTGCAGGACCGTCCCTCTTTACCTTTCTAAGTTACCTTGGTCAAACCCTCAAACAAAATCAAGTTGGTCGGTTTATTTTCTTTGGATTTCTCTAGTCGGATTCGAATCTCCAAGTTCTTTTAAAACACTAATTACACATAGGGGTTGTTTGTTTTTCAGTATTAACAGCTACGCTGTAGTTGTAAGTGTGAGAAGTCAGAGATGCAATATTGATTTTGCAAAACTGTTCTTTGTATGTTTGTAGTAAGAGTTTCAACTTAAATCACTATTTCCATTAATTCGTTGACCAATTTGGAAGAAAATTAAATGAATTAAATTAATTGAGATAAAAAGAGGAATGTGTCTTGAAGAAAATTAATCTCATTAAATTATAGTTAAGAGCAGGACACCCACAAAATTGGTTGTAGCACCTATTACTGCACCTGAGAAAATATTTGCAATTGAAGATACAGCACACTTACCAAATATTATGAACCAAACATAAGTGCAGATTTTATTTACGGCTCGAGCTGTAATGTTGCAATAGTTACAGGGAAATAAAGATGCCCATAGTCACTGTCACATAGACACATCCAGCTTGATTGGGCACGTAAAATCAGGGAAAATTTTCACAAATGCCTAAAGAAACAAAATTATCTCTACCAATACCTAAACCACTAATTTAATTTCACGAATGCCTTAAATATAGGGCATGACTAAAACCTGTGCCCTATAATCATTTTCCTAAATAAAAGTATAGCAGAGCCCGCATGTCATTCAAAGAATGATTTGTAAGGCGTGAGTTGAACTCGCGCCTTACAAATCCGCCCCTTCATTAAATCCTTCTCCCTTCCTTAACTCTCTAACTCCTTTATTTTTCTTCTTTCTATAGAGCATAAGTACAAGTCACGCCCTATATTTTGGGCATTCATAAAATTAAATTAATGCTTTAAGTGGTAGAGATGAGTTTGTTTTTTTTGGCATCCGTAATTTTTTTCCTAAAATCAGCACACTTAACAAATATTACTCCTCCATGCTGCCCGTAACACTATCTCTCAGCAAAACCTACCGACGGGCGACGGTAAGCCTCGGTCTCTTTCGGCCTAATAATATATGCTGTAAATTATCAATTCATGGCTTCTCTCCCAACAGTTGATGTGGTGAGCTTAAACCTTGTGGTATCCACTGTCATATTTCCCTCCTTGGAAGAATTTTACGGCCAATGGTGCTTCAATCATCATTGACATGACATCCCCATCACTACATATTTGGGAGTAAATGAAACTGCCCATTAACCTGTTGGGACAAGCTTGTAAGGGAAACGTTTTGCTCATGTGATATACTACTCTATATTCCCTTTCCTATAATTGAAAACATAATCCACTTATAAGTTAAACAAAACATTATTAACTATTTTCGTTTTTAAGAATTTCTTACAATTTTTTTCAAACTAATAAGAAATTGTGAAAGAACCAGCTTTTGGTCTAGTAGCTAAGGACAACGCTCACAGATCGCAGGTTCGAAACCAGAATGAAGGGGTCTTTATAGACATTTAAATTTATGTGACTCGACTCTCATCTTTATCTCAAAAAAAAAAAATAATAAGAAACCGTCAAGATAAACATTGTCAATTGATCTCTTCCTAAATAATAATGATTTATCAAAGTAGTTAGAATTTTAGGGGGGAAAATACCAACTTGTATGTAAGTTGTAAGGGGTCAACTGGAGAAATTAACCTGACTCTTTTATATGATAAGATTTTCACTGTTGCTGCTGGTACCTTTCATGATGTAACGGCTGACATTGTGCAGTTCACAACACCAGCCATTGGATTGTCTCGAGATCCGCGCTGACACGAATATTGAGACAATCCAATGGCTGACGTTGTGAACTGCACATTGCAGTACAGCAGGGGATATGGATTCGATTGTTACAGTGCAAAGATTAAACTGGAATAAGTGGCACTGCAAGACATGCTGATAATCCTCGGACAATGATCATTACTAGGTAAATAACACTTTACTGCTGCCACCATCAGTCCATCACCATCACAAAAGGAAAAAGAAAAAATTAACTTGTCAATTAGTTGACCTCACATTGTAGTTTATTATAGATGCTGACAACAGCGATGTCGATATGTGTACAGAGGAAGATGTGGGTACGTTTCTTTGCGCTTGACATGCAGGTTAACTCCCCTTTTACTGTAGAGGAGGATCCCTCGACAATGCTAACTTTGACAATTTTAACAATTGAACATTTTAAAAATTTATAAAAATTCATAAAAAATCTTAAAATTGAAAAAAAAAATTATGGATACATTTGTTAACTTGTAGATCGATAGTGTTTCAAATTTCAATCAATTTGAACATCATTTGATGGCTTATCAAAATTTTGTGTATTTTTTAACGGTTGATTTAACAGATCTTTGAAGGGCTATCAAATATAACTTAAATTGAATATAATCGGAAACATAATTAATCTATAAGTCAAGAAATAATTCCATAAACTTTTTTCTATTTTTGAGAATTTATATGATTTTTTACAATTTATTGAAATATCAAATTGTCAAGATTGTCAAGTTAAGAATTGTCAATGGATCCCTCCTCTTTACTGTAATGTTTTCCTAGTGAGTAAGTGAGTGAGTGTGTTTATGGCTTTATGCTGGTTTATCAGTGAGTTGTGATAATTGCTGACATTCACATGCTGGTAATCTTTGTGTCTGAGAGTTGTGAAATCAAATTAAAGAAAACCCATCTTATGGACCACAAAAACAGAAATCACAAAATGAAGGTACCATATAATTAACCCCCCACACCACACCAAATAGGCACATATACACATATACCAAAAAGAGATCTTGCAATGCACATTGCCATGGACACATGCACGAGTATGTGATTTTCTGGCAGCTACTCTTGGAGTTCATGTTGGACCAAATTTATTTTGTTTATGGTGAGAGGTTAGGATGAGAAAATGACATTTGAGATTGAAAGTTACATTGAATTTAAGTATTGAATTATAGAAAAAGTTGTTGAATTTTTCTATGGAAAGATGCTTTGTGAAAAGGACATTGTAGCTTTGTACAGTCATAGCTAATTTAAGAAACTAACAACTGATGCACCTTTTTCTCCATGATGACTATTGGTGAGTCATTCAACTTATATTAAATTTAAAACAATGCATACCTACGGGTTTTTCTTTTTTTAAAAAAAAAAGGTCATTCAACTTATATTTTGACCCAATCAAGTCTATCTTTGGGTCTCAACTTGCAAACTAATGTATTGCCTAATAAAAAAGTTCTTCAATAAATAAAGAGTTGTGCTTTATTATCCTGGCTGGAAAGTACAATGTAATATTATTGTTTTGGCTGAAAAACTTTAAATTTCAAATAAAAATGCAATAACTGGAATTTTTGCTTTGTTTTTGTCTTGGGTGAAAACTATTCAGGGGCGGATTTATGCATAGACAAGCCCCAGCAAGTAGCCGGGTTTGATTTTTTTTGAAGCTATAGCATGTAGTATGTTTTTTACCATGTTGTGCCTTAGCTTGATGAACAACTAGGTATGTATTTCCCTCTTAAGATCTAAGTGTGCCCCGACTTGCTCAATAACATGGCTCCGCCCCTGAAACTATTGATCACCTCTCCGAAACCAAATACATTTTTTAATTTATGGTGTTTATCAGTGGCAAAATGCAGTACAGCTCTTTCTGGTAGGGAACTATAAATAAGAAAAATTGTTTGAGAGGTTGTGAAGTGTAAAGTACAAAACAAAGGCATATTCTAACAATGTACCTTCAAATGGCTAGTTGCTTGCTCCCAATGATCAATATAAAATTTCATTGTTAGTAACTTAATATATACTTGCATGCCGTTCGTTCTGTGCATTATAGATTAAAAAAAATTGTAATAAAAAACTTGGCTAACCCCAGTGATCTTACCAGTTTTTGTTTTATTAGGCTAACAAAATAGAGGATTCAGTTGTATCAAGTGGACCCTGCCCTGTAAAGATTCCTGCAAAAATGTCATCATATATGGATAATATATAGGACAAGTAATATATTTTGCATCCAAGTGGTGTGGAGTTGCCTGTAGTTTATACTGAAAGAAAAACCAAACAATGTGGTAGTTGTCATGTGGAGACTTTTGAAGGCTTAATTTATGCAGAGGAATGAATATTTTTTCATGACACTTGTCAAGATTTCGTAAGCCGCAGTTGGTTTTGACAGTGGATTTCTGAAGCACAACTAATGACAAAAGTACTGGTACGGTGGTACCAGTATTCCATCTGCTGTAACTTATAATATTGTTCAAAGTTCAGGATAGACCGTTGTTAACTTGCATTCAAATTGGTATAGTATGGAGCCTTTGATTTTGGATCTGCTAACCCAGAAAATTCAAGATTGGGTGTTGTTCTCTGCACTAATGCTAGTTCTTTAGTAGTAGTAGTCATAATCTATTGTTTGTCAGATTGTAACACTGAGTGAGCATCTGCGCTCTTCATTTTATAATGACAGACTGGTTTTCACGAGGGGGGATCGAATACCAGTATCACCATATCCTCATTTGCTGTAAGACGATCTATTTTCTTTACCTTTCAGTGACTTTACATAATTTATTATTTATTTTTTCCATTAAAGCAATTGGTTGTTCAACCCGTATAATCGGGATTTTAGTTTTTCTGCTGATGGGTTTACTGGATGGCCGTCCCGTTACAATTTGATACACCTAGGTATATATAACTCTGGATTGTTTGAATACTTCAAAGGAAAGGGAAGAACTCAGAGGATTACTGTACCAGGCATTTAAAAAATAAGCAGTAACAAGTTTCGAACACTCTCCTTTTCTTTCTAATGGATTGAAGTAAATTTTGATTTGTCTGACAGATATGAGCAGCAAATATCGCCATAAGGCGATTAGTAGTTGCCAAAGAACTGTTTCAGGAGCCGTGCTGTTGCTGCCTGGCATCTTGGAGAGACTAAAACTTTTTAAAAGCATGGCAGGTGGATATGAAGCGCTTGATCGCTGCAATGAAATCAACTTTTTTTATTACCAAATTGCATGCTTATCATTGAATGATAATAACATAAAGAATTCAATACTTGTTTTTTAAGTGCAACATGTCAAATATTAATAATTGATACTATTTTAAGTACAACATGTCAAGTATTAATTAACAATTGATACGCAGCTCCGACCACTGTCCACAAAGAAACAAAGAACGCGATTTCAGAAACACAAACTAAGGAAACTGTTATATACCCGTGATCAAAGTATTCTTGTTCTATCTGTTATCTCTATTCTTTTTTTTTTTTTTCTTTTTTTAGGATTATATATCTTAACTTTGTTTTGTAGTTGAAGAAAATTTTCAGATATATACTAATCTCATAGTAGATTTTGACAAATCGGACTCTGTTCATGAGTAACTTAGGTTTAGATCAGAATTCCTCCAAAGCACAATATGAGAAAGCAACAATGAAATGAAATGTATGCTGGTATATACCTACCAGTAGTGTTTTAAGAAAAACCCGAGAGGTCCGAACCCGACCCGAGAAATTCGGGGAAAATGGACCGACTGACCCGACCCGAGCGTCTGACCGGGGCAACCTGAGAGGACCGGGAGGGACGGTCCTCGCAAGGGTAGGTATCTATGTTCCCAGAAAAATTCCCGTGGAAACCCGACCCGAGCAAACCCGGGACCCGACCCTACCCGACCAGGGGTACCGGGGCAACCCGAGACCCGACCCGGGGTACCGGGGCAACCCGAGACCCGACCCTACCCGTCCTAGGGTACCGGGGCAACCCGGGACCTGACCCTACCCGACCTGAGGCAACCCGGGATCCGACCCGGGGTAATAACCCAAGGTAACCCAACTTGGTTCCAACTTTTCCCGCCTATGTTAACAACTAATAAAATATTATTTAAATTTTATTTTCACGAAGAATTTTTGTTTTACAACAAATATAATTATTAAATTTTTTTCTGATTTTCTATGTTATTTTTTCGGTATAAATAATATTATTTTCATTTTTTTTCATTTTTAATATAAAAATACTATTTTCCTAACTTTTAATTGTATAATATATATATATATATATATATATATATATATATATATATAGAGTGAGGCTATTGCGCTTCATAAAGCGCGGTGAGGCAGTGCGCTTCGGCCCCGTATCGCAAAACCGTAGCTCAAATGGCCAATCTAAGTTGCTCAACACAATCTACATATTGAAATCTTGTAGATTACCAAAATTTTTCATTTTTAGAGTTTTCTAACTATTTTTTTGGATTTTTGAAAATTGTATAGAAAATGTACAAAATTTTGTACATAAAATGGGTCATTTTTCAAAAATTCATAAAAATAGTTAGAAAACTCTAAAAATAGAAAATTTTGGTATGCAACTAGGTTTCAATATCAAGATCATGGTGAGCAACTTGGATTGGTCATTCAAACTACGGTTGATGAGATATGAGGCCGAAGCGCACTAGCCACTGCGCTTTATGAAGCACAATAGCCTCACTCTATATATATATATATATATATGATTAAAACAAATAATTTAATTTTTAATTATTTTTTATTTTTGTAAGTAAATTTTTCAATTTTTGTAGTATAAAATAGGTGTATTATATTTTTTTGTTTTGTTCTCTTATTTTTTTGACATACTACTCCGGGACCGGCCAACCCGAGCAACCCGGACCGGGAAACCCAGGCAACCCGGGAGGGACGGTCCTAAGCTAGGTCCAATCTCCTTTCCCCCAAAATTTTTCCGAGGTTTCCCGAACCGGGAAAACCCGTGGACCGGGGAAACCCGTGGACCGGGGCGGGTTTGGACCGACCCGGACCTACCGGACCGTTTTTAAATCACAGTATGTTTGGAACGATGCATTCACAAAGATGGGTTACAAGCATTACTTGCTTACTACATATGCCATGAAATCAAGTCCTCAAGAACAATGGAACTATAATATTAGAGTAATAGCTAGCGATCACCCCTTTTATCTATCCACCGATCCAGCATATTTGTAATGAACAGATGTCATTTTTCAGTGAACATTTACAACTTTCCGATCAACATATATCATTTTGTAGTAAACAGATATATTATAATTTCTAGTGAACATTTATGCAAGTGTGACAAGCACATGAGTGCATGTGGGTGTGTCAGATTGTAAGAAAGAGTGGATGGATGGCCTAGTTTATAGGGTGGACTTTACCTGTTTTCCATAATATCTATAGGAGATCATATGTGGCTTCCTCTTTTGTCACTTTATGTATAGAGTCACTATAGCCGATTTGAATACAAAAAAAGATGATCTGGGGGCAACAATGGGTGCATTGTAATCTAAAACCAAGAGCAAAAAAAATATCCATCAAAGTTCCAACCATCCACAACCTGCCAATCCACCAATCACATTGCTGAGCACTGCATACAAATAAGCCCTGCAGCCTACTCAGAAACTCCTTTCTCCCATCCTCTCATCCTCTCTTCTCTCTTTCTTTGTATGTTTCTCTCTTTTGATGAATGAATTGAGTCACAGAGGTGTCTAAGTTCCATCATCTCCCTATCAGTTCTTTTCTGTCTCTTTATAACAATTCCAAGCATAACTCAAGGAAAAAAACATGGACTTTGAGGAACTTGATCAGTATAACTATTCCACTACAATAAACCTCTCGCAGAATTATTTCTCGGAATGGCTAGAACAAGAATCGATCTTTATCGAGCAAGACTCGATCCCGATTCTCCCTTCCTTTGTCGATGAAATAGCAAGCTACAATTGGTGGGATCACGATGAATCCTTTGACCAATCGCCAGTTGCCGTAATACCGGCTACACTGCCATTGACTTCCATTGAAACCGCTGAACTTTCTCCTTCATATCCTCATCAAGCTCATCCCCGATTTTCCAGAAAAAGAAAGCAGAACGCGAGCTCTACCGATACGTCCCGAAAAACAAGCGCAAGCAAAAAGACTTCGAGCAAGTCTGCTGCAGAAAATCCTGCAATGGATGCTAGATGGGCCGAGCAGCTCCTGAATCCATGTGCCATGGCAATTGAAGCGGGCAACGGGTCGCGAGCAGAGAATCTCATCTATGTTCTCCAAGAACTCGCATCGGTATCAGGCGACATCAATCACAGGCTCGCATATCACGGCCTAAGAGCACTGACTCGTCACCTGTATTTGAACAATGCCGCAACCATGATGCAGTTACCAGTACCGCCATGTGAGTCCCCTATTCAATCTTATGCTACCACAGATACCAAACTATTCCGCTCGACCATTATAAAGTTTCATGAGATAAGCCCATGGTTCGCACTCCCGAACTCCCTTGCCAACTCCACAATCATAAAGAGCCTTGCCAGTGAAAATTCTTCGTCTAGGATACTACACATAGTCGACCTCGGTGTCTCGCATGGTGTTCAGTGGCCAACACTCCTGGAAGCACTAACTCATCTCCCTAAGGGAGCGCCGCCGCTTGTACGACTCACCATTGTTAGCAATGCATTGTCTCCGGTACCATTCTCCGTACCACCACCGGGTTACAATTTCCCTTCTCATCTATTACGTTATGCCAAGTCGATTAACCTGAATCTCCATATCAGCCAAGTCGATAACCTAACGGTACAAGACCTGACCATAACCCCCGGCGAGAAACTGGTGATTTGCGCACAGTTCCGCATCGGTAAATACAAGGATATGCTTTGTTCTATGCGAGAGCTAAATCCCGATTTGGTCATACTAAGTGAGCTAGACGGATCCAAGAACAGCACCGGCGCCACAGGCAGTTTCCACGAGAGATTTTCTATGAATCTGGAAATGCTTTCAAGGTTCTTGGACTCGACATGTGCGGCGTTCAAAGGCAGGGAGTGCGCCGAGAGAAAAATGATCGAGGGAGAAGCAGCAAAAGTCTTGGATGGACCGGAGATCGAGGGAAGGGAGAGATGGAGTGAAATGATGGCTGCATTAGGGTTTAGAGAAGAGGTTTTTGGTGATGAGTCTATGGATACAGCCAGGGCATTGCTGAGGAAGTACGACGGGAATTGGGACATGAAGTCGGAGCAGGCGGTACCGGCGGTCCGGCTGAAGTGGAAGGGGCAGCCGGTTTCATTCTGCTCTCTTTGGAAACCTGTCAGGAGATAATAATGGCTTGAAAATATGGAGTGCTCATCCTCTGTAGCGCTGCATTGTGTAGCGCGGAAGGTGAACCGTTAGATCATCTCGAGATTCAAGCCAGAACAGATCCCGAAATGATCTAACGGTTCACATTCCGTGCTACACAATGCAGCGCCACAGAGGATATGGAATCCTGTGGTTCAGTTAGAAAGTACTTCAGATGCTACTCACTCTTGTTACTGAGAAAAGAAATCTGTGTAGCTGTTAATAGATACATATTTATCCATTTAGTTTTTATAAGTTAATTAATAGTAGCTGATATATCTCTGTAAGAGCATATATATATAGTGTCAATCATATTATTATTGTTAACTAAAGAATGGTACTTCCATTAAGCACTTGATTCGTTTCATATTGCAGTGAGTAGCAGAACACTATTTGGGGGGGAAAAAAAAAAACACACAATTTGTAAACTGTGCCTTTATAATTACTAGTAAAAAGCCCACTCCTTGCTTTGGGCTGAAATTATTATTTTTTATAATAAACTTTTAAGATAATATGTAATGAACCTTCATTTGAGATAATTTATATGGGCCTTAATTTTAATGGGCTGAGAACGTCAACAGGCATTAACGTACATCAACGGTTCTGATCTATCGAAGAAAATGATCAACGGTTCAGATTTGAGGATAGCCCTTTCATATCATTTTCTCCAATATGCTTTTATTATTAAGTAAGGATATACCCTCTAATTCTTTAGAGCCGCTAAAAAATTTAGCAATCAGCCCAATACAAGGCCCAGAACAGATAAGACGCTTTGATAGTTTGATTGAATTCAAGGATAAAATTTTAAAAATTAGCTACGACGAAGTAGGGTTGGCAAAAAAAAAGTCGGACCTCGTGATCGCTGGTGGCTCGCTCGGATCGGATCAAATTAGGCTCGCTTGTTAAGCTCGTTAAACTAATGAGTCGAGCTTGAGCTCATTAAACTCGTTTGGCTCGATAAATTATTATTAATTGCAATTCGTATTGCTCTTATCGTAAATTATATCTTATACAACATATAATCTAATATATATAAATTTGTTATGTAAAATGTGTACAAACATATATTTGTTAATCATTTTATTGATTTTTATATAAATTTTGATATAACATACTTAAAATTTTATTATTAAAAACAAATTTTAGTTTAATGAGCCAGCTCGGTCAGCTCGTTAATTAAACGAGCTGGTCTTGAGCTTATGTTTTTGGCTCGTTAATTTAATGAGCCGACTTTTAGCTTAACCTAGGTCGGCTCGGCTCATTACACCCTACGAGGAAGATTCACAACACCTCATTGAAAAGTGAAAACAAAAATAGAATTAAGGAGAGAAATAAATGCTGATTCTAATATTGAAAACTAATCAAACAGAACTCGTATTATGGACATTTGATAATTCCAGTCTTGCATATATATTAGCTAAGCCAGAAGGAAGTTTAAGAGCACTTTATTGAAACTGGTTGGGTCCTCGCCTTGTGGTAGATGAGAAGTGTTTTTCAACACCTCCAATTTAGCCTTCTCTCCCAAGCACCTGCATTTTTTTTCTCTTTTAATGTTAAATTTTGTACTCATCAAATATGAGCAAATGTAATCTTTTGCATATGGATATGGGGGAAAGAGGGCTTACTTCTGTATCTGATGTGCTTTCTCCAGAGGAAAAATTTGGTCATGCTCTCCCCAAATTATCAAAACCTCCTATGGGGAATGAAAAATTAACATTCAGTTTAATATACAGAATTAGAGAAATAGCTTATTTTTTTTCTGGACACTTTAAAATAATTCTTTTTTTCTTTATCAAAAGAATAATTATTTTGAATGTAGACAGTTACATTAGCAATTTTCTAGAGCGAATTTGTTTTTTCCCACTCGCACAGTGGCGGATGGGAAGGAAACGAATAGGCCCTTACTTTGCAATTTTGCATGCAT
Source organism: Cyperus esculentus (assembly GCA_030179965.1). NCBI lineage: Eukaryota > Viridiplantae > Streptophyta > Magnoliopsida > Poales > Cyperaceae > Cyperus > Cyperus esculentus. The sequence continues at coordinate 1,706,606 of JASGLE010000010.1, read as the reverse complement.
GGCTATACCTGTTCAAGTGGAGTTAGCTGGAACTCATCTTTATTGCCAAGAGTAACTCCTTTTATAAGCTCCATTTTTTGTTCAACATTATCACTATACACATTCTTAAAAAAAGAAAAAAAAAAAAAAAAAAGGAAAATACATCAAATAACACTGAATATAAGAAAAAAAAAAATATTATTCACTTCAAAAAAAAAATATATATATATTATCAAACAATTACTTGAAGTGACAAAAAAATATCATCCACATAATCACATTAATTAATATTTAAACTAACAGCTAGAAGCCGTTAGTGGTTTGTGTCAGTGGTTTTATTTTCTTAAAACCATCTTGGACTGTGAGGTAATATCATCAAGTAATGAAATGAACCTTGAGGGTAAACTGTACAAAACAAAAGACACCCCTGATGTCCCAGCTACATCCCAATTCATGTGGTGTGGTACTCAAAGTGGGTCAGACCGCATTGGCCTATATTAGAGGTGATCTGCAAAATTATGTCTGTAGTAGTTTGTAATTACTTACCCACCACCACCCCCACACCCAACCCCACAAAATCCTCACATATGCAATTTCTTATGAAGAAATCATGCATACTATATATGAGCTGGTAGAGGGGACCTATGGTTCAGATAAGAAATATATATAATAGGCAATTAACTTATGCCTGGTGAATTATTTGTATTGTAATCCCAACGTTTTGGTGAAAGGTTTTGTAAGTTCTTGAATGTACTAAAAAATGGCCACCTTTCATGTGGAAAATATATATCCTATATGTCTTGTTAAATTTAGATAAAATATATGTTAAAGGCTTGCTTTTAAAGCATACTCACAGAAGGAGATGTCTGACTAGTATGTCATAAGTCATAACAAATAATTATCACAGTAATAAGACTATCATTGTTGAAAGAAAACACTGTTGATACTTGATAGTACCGCAAAGGCCCAAAGATATTTTACAATGAGTTGTGCTCGCAAATAGGAATTCCAGGCATCGGTACACGCTGAGATTCAAAACCGATCTCAAGATCCTGAGATCCCTATCCGACGGTTTTCAGGAACCTCGAGATCCGGACTCAGCAGATACGGATCCTGAGAACTGTCGAATCGGGATCTCAGGGCCGTGAGATCGGTTTTGGATCTCAGATACCGATCCGGAATTCCAATGTGATTTTGGGCCAGGCACACCAAGATTCGTGCATGAGGAAACATAATTAACTTAGATCCGCTCACGTGTAAGTAACCATAGATAATTTATTATCTTAAACATTAATTATTGTTTTATTTTTATGAAATGTTTTGGTAATTTGGTGTGCTTCAGTTAATCACAATTCTTAGTTTAAATTTTAAAATCTCTTAATCTGGCAAATTTCTAACACAATCAAGATATCAGTAGCGGCCAGTCAGAGAGAATGCCACATTTATCACTTTAAAATGTCATGTTCTGTCAACTCTCCTTTCTCTATTCATGTTTTTGTGCGGTTAAAAAAGGTAATACCTAGCGTCCATAAAAAAAACTAAAAAAAACTATTCATAGCGTCCATAAGTTGATTTTAATATATATCTGTTATATTTTGAAATATATCTGTTACATTATTAATACATTTATGGACGTATGGACAGTTTTTCAATAGACACGAGATTTTTCTCTTTAAAAAACGTCCCATTTTCCTTGGTAAATCCGTAAGCATTTCTACCCACAGAAAACCAAACATTTCTTACAATCCGGTACTGTAAGATTTCAAAGCCAACCAAAACAGGCCTAACAAACATTTTCGCCCCGTTTGGCAAGTAAAGTAAGTTAAAGCAGAGTAAAATATTAAATCACCTTAAATCAGTAATGTTTGGTGGTAGTGAAGTAAAAAGATGAAGTAAAGTTGATGTTATATGTAAAAAATGTGAAATATTGGTGATTTAGTTTACTACACCTATATAGCTGCATTAACTTACTACACCGTAAATCACTTCCGTTTGGTGATTTAAAATTGATTTAAGAGCTTAAATCAATTTTACTACGCCTACCAAACGCAGGGTTTACTTTTTACCTCAATGACGTCCCGGAGCACAAAATCGGGGAGAAAACGGGGCGGCTGGTAAAAAACCAGCTCCATAAGTACCCTCACGTTATCGGGTTCCTTCGGTATGAGTAGATCAGAGACGTGCTTCACCTTGGCCCGCTCCAATAACGCCTTATCATCCGGCTCCGCTTTGAGCAGATCCGAACTCGCTATCACTACTCTCCTCACTCGACCCGGTCCAAGCAGCCTCGCCATGTGGTAGCCCACGAAGCCCCCGTAGCTGGTCCCGACCACGTAGATGTCGTCCCGGTCTCCTGCTCCGAGTGCGGCCAGGAGTTTTATTAGAGATTCGGCCTGGAAGAGCTCGGATCGAGCGGGGGATTTGGTGGTGGATCCGCCGAAGAATACGAGGTCGGGCACGACGAGGTCGAAGTGGCGGGAGAGTGGGCCGACCTGGCGGCTCCATTGGAAGGTCGGCCGAGGACCGAAGCCGTGGATGAGGAGGAGAAGGGGTTTTGGTTTGGAGGGGGTTTGGGAGAGGGAGGAGGAAATCCAGCAGTTGATGATGGTGAGGGAGTCGATGTCGATGGCTCGGGAACACAGGCCGGCGCGGCTGAAGCAGAGCCGGAGGTAGAAGTCGAACAACGGGAAGAGACCGAATTTCATAATGCAGGATGATGTTTGTGTGTATTTGAGAGGTTGAGTAGCAATGGAGGGCTTTGGGGAGGTGAGGGAGAGGTGAAGAAGATGGGATAGAGTTTGAGGAGGAAATGAGAAGGGAAAAAAAGGAGGCAAACGACATTCCAGATTTAAACCATATTTATAACCGAGTGCTCATCCTCTGTAGCGCTGCATAGTGTAGCGCGGAATGTAAACCGTTAGATCATCTTGAGATTCGATCCAGCACAGATCTCAAGATGATCTAACGGTTCACATTCCGCGCTACACTATGCAGTGCTACAGAGGATATGGAATATTTATTACCAGCGTCTATCACATCCGAAATTAGGAGGGAAAAAAAAAAAGAACGCGGCAATCTATCTGCAGTACTGCAAGTTGCAGTTAATCACGTGGATAGTTGGATTGTCTCGAGATTCGAGCCCGCACGGATCTTGATAAAATTTAACGGTCCGTGTGATTAACTGCAACTTGCAGTACTGCAGGGATAAGCACTTTGTAATATGGGGCTGTTATAATATAACTTTTTTCCATTTATTTTACCCGTGTCGTATTTGACAGACAGATTGAGTAAAGGTAGAGTTAATTTAAGCTAAAAAAATGCATCGAATTATTACTATAAATTTATTTTGTATAGCTCAATAAATTAAAGTTTTAAAAGCAAAAGTATAAATTTACAAAATAAATCTGTCTATCAAAAAAAAAAAAAACAAATCCAAAACAACAATTATGACCTATCTGCATATCTAAATCATGGACCAGATCCATCAATGGTAAACCTATGATTGAATGACACTATTTCGGACGGGAAATTATGCAATCAACTGTACGTATGGGACTATGGCCACATTAAATTGAGTGTACTTAATACTTATTGAGCAAAAAAAAGTAGATTGCATTAGGACCAACGAATATTCCAGCATTATACAAAGAGCAAAATATATATATAAATAAAGAGGAGGGTTTCAATGCCTCCATTTTTTGTGCCTCAATCATGCTTCCACTTTTCAAATTTCAAATAACTCAAAATTTAAAACTCATTTTTCAAAACAAAACCGTTAGATTTAATCTATATCATATCATTTATGTATATGTAAAAAAATCATCAAATTTGAATATTATTTTGTTTGACATCAACGACCTTAAAAAAATTGTACTAATTTGAGCAATTTCTAGACGTTGATTTTTATAACTCATTGATTTATGTAAAATAAAACAAAAAAGTGAAAAAAATTTGTTATGTGCACATAGAGAATATCATATTGATCAAATCTAATGATTTTATTTTGAAAAATATTTTTAAATTTTGAGTTATTTGAAATTTAAAAAGTGAAAGCATGATGAAGACACAAAAATTGAAGGCATTTGAACCCTCCTCATAAATAAAAGCCACATTATCGTTGATGTGTTTAATACCGTTCAATTCAAAATTTAAAAAGCCACATGGTCGTATACTCGTATTCAGATGAGATGTGACACAACTTATCTTCTAAAATAAATTTTATATCGCTTATTTTTACGGTAAATTGGTAAAAAAAAATATATATATATATAAACATCGTTTTTTTTATATAAAGGAAGATGTGAAGTCTAGTTCCTCAAATTTTATTTAGTGTTCATAGAAGTTCTGACCACGACTTCTTAAAAGTCACTCCAATTAGATACCACTTGACCTACTAAGTCACTTATATATAACTAGGGGATGATCGCGCTCTGCGCAATGTTGAGTTTCTTTTAGTCTGTCACACATGATGTCATAAAAATTAGTTTATCCCAATATGACTCTTTGATTATTTTTCTTACATCATTAAATAATTATAAAATGAGACCATAATGAAATAACCAAACTCTTGATTTCATCAGTTAATCCACCTCTAAAAGTGTAAGTAAAAAATGTACAATGATTAGTGCGACATCTATTTTCATGCATAATTGCATACTATAACCAAATACATCTTGCCAATCAATATATGCAGGCCCCCACAAAGAGTCAAATGATATCACTTATAATTCCATAAAAAAATTTATATATAACTTACAAGTTCAACCGCTCCAGTTATCAATCAGTATATTAATTTAAATATAAATAGATTCTTACATGATCTAACAATGAAGTGAAAAACTCCCAAGCAGGGCCCAGTTCCAATCAATTGTTCTTGGCAACTTTGCCCATATGTGTTCATTTAAACTAAGATTATACAAGCATCATGAGTTTATATCTTGAGCACTGCAAGTTCTGATGGAATAGACCAAACTTCAAGCAACATTTTGTGAGCTTGCTGCGACATCTACAGGCAGTCAGGCAGGTCCTTTGTTTCTATAAGGTGTATCGGCTCTTGACAATCAAAATGGAAAGCACACGATGCTACCCTGAGATCCATTGATTCACGATCTTGAAACAAAACAAAAACCAAATTTTCTTGATTTGGTTGTCTAAAAGAACTATCTACCCAACATTCTATATACTGTATGCTACCCTTCGCTCCTGCAAATATTGCCTAAATTATAAAAAGAGTGAAGGTGCTGCTTGCATAGCATTATATCTTATTGCACACCTAACTTTAAAACATCCTTACAAGTTAAAGAGTTGTACCTTCAGACACCCGGATGCAGCGCCATATATGCTAAGATATCAGCATGAAAAGACACATAAGTTGCTCAGATTGCTGATCGCCATAAATGATCAGATCTTATTTTCCAAATTCAAGGCTAACCTAACTCCCCTAGCAAAGTGGCAGTACAACAGCATGTTAAAGTTCAATATTGCCACCTCAATTATGCATACCAAATGAACTATTAGAAAAATAAAGGTTCAACAGTGGCTGCAATAGTAAACATACAAAAGCCCAAAGTAAATTCCCCATAAATTGCACAATTATGTATTAAGTTTTTTTTTTTTTAAACCAAAAATGCATCCGATTTGATCATGACATATTAATATGACATTAAAATTTACCATAACTAAGATTGACAATTGAATTTGTCGAATTGTATTTGTAGTATTTACTGAAAGCTTTCATCTGAACGAAAGAAAGAAGAAGAAGAAATTAAGATCTTAAGGTAAGGAGGGAACCCTGACAAAGGAAGAAATGGAATCGACGGTCCAATCTCTCAACACCGCCTACCAGGACTTCATCTACGCCGCCACTAACGTCCTCGACTCCCGCCACCTCTCCCCCGCCCACCACACTCCCGCCACCACCGCCGCCCTCGAGGCCTTCAAGCAAAAGTGGGAGCTCTTCCGCGTTGCCTGCGACCAGGCCGAGGAGTTCCTCGAGTCCGTGCGCCAGCAGATCGGCTCCGAGTGCTTTGTCGACGAAGCCACTGGCGCCGCCGTCACCGCCTCCACTGGCCCTGCTGGTGCGCAGGGGCAGGGCCTTCAAGCACCGATGAACGCACGACGGTGGCGGTGGACGAAGAAGAGAGACGGAGAGAGCAGCCTTTTTTTTTTTTGGAAGAAGAAGATGAATTGACGGAGAAGATGAGACACGGAGGAAAGCAAGGCAGGACGAGATGCTTCTGGAGAAGAAATAGCGGACGGCTCAGATCAGACTGATCCAACGGTTGTAATAAGATTACTGTTCGGAACTGTTGATACAACAGTAATCAAAAGCCATGGACGCTGCAGATCTGAACACAATCTAAGATGGACGGTCCACATTGTTTTTCGAAGGTGCTTCAGCTACTGTAGAAGATTTGGAATCCCCTTTATATATATAATATAATATAATAACTAGGGATGATCGCGCTCCGCGCGATAGTTGTTTGTTAAATGTCATTTTTTCAAGAGTTACACTGTAACATTAGTTGACCGTTATAAGATAATTACGTTATGCAACATTTTGTACTGTTAATTAACAAATAATGATAAAAGTTGTAAATAAACCATTTACAAATAATAAAAGTTATGTTTTTATACAATGAAAAAGAGCAGTTAGGATTGACATGCTTGTTTATGGAACCTGCTGGTCATCCATATATTACAAGTTTACAACAAAATGATTGTGACAACAGATTTTCAGTGAAGGAGAATTGCAGGTTCATTCTAATAGATGCAGAAGTAGTTGACATGCTCCTTTCTATTTAATTAGAAGGAGATGCAAAACATGCATACTGGCAGGTTGCATTGTAAATTATAGCTACGCAATTACAAGCTAGATGTATTATTGATATCACAAATATGATGGTGTGAGTTGATGTTTGTTGTCGAAGCTCTTCTAGTTAAATCTGTCAAGGATTTCTTGAGACCTACATACATAATCAAAACTCTGTTGAAGACCATACATTTATGATGAAATAGCAACAGTTCTATTATATTTTCTACTTATTAGTTCAACTAATACATGAACTGTTACTATTGCAGTTCATACAAAGGCCTTTGTAAATGCAAATGACCACTTTGCAGCTTAAAATTAACACCATATACATAATGTATCGATGGTCTGTAGACTGCAAGGATCAACTTGGAAATTGGAATGAAGGACAATGCACTTTTTGCAGCTTAAAAAAATTGAAGGACAATGCACTTACCAACTATTGTAGTAACAATTGTTACTTAATTTATTTTGGTTTTCCTTCGTCACAAAAAAAAAAATAGATCATACATACATGATGATCATACTAAATTTATTTAGTAACAATTAAAAAAAATGAAAAAATGAAGGACAATGCAGAAAGTGCATATGGTGTTAATTTTAAGCTGATTCTTACAGTTGATTTTTTACAATTTCTTAAGTAACCAAGTTTATCTATTTGGTACATACCAATGGAATGGAGCTCCAAAGCCTAGCTTCAATTGGTTTTTGCAGAGTGTAGACTGAACCCACCGAGATTGAAATTGAGAATTTGCTCCAAAATATGAACTATTTTACCTTAAAATATCAACAATTACAACATTCATTACCTCTTTCACCAAACATAATTCATCAGCAAATAATTGAATTTGGTACTCACCAATTGAATGGAGCTGGAAACCCTAGCTCCAATTCGTTCCTGTAGAGCGGATACTGAGTTGAAGAATTACTGACGAAACCTGTGGTTACTTGAGAATGGGAGTGACTCACGGTGACACTGGAAGAGGCGCGCTGTGACACTGGGAGTGCCGCGCGGTGACACTGGGAGAGGCTCGGTGACAGCTCAGGGAAAGACGAGGCGACACTGGGAGAGTCGTGCTCACAGTCGAATCAGTGACAGTAGGGTCATGAAGTTAGAAGTGAAATGGAAGAATGAAAGTTCTGGAATGGACTCAACATTGGGAGAGAAGCCACTGTTTCCTCCCATCTCCCATCTCATCTATTTCTCTGATCCAACGGTTATAATTTGTTTATTGTTTGTTACTGTTGCGAGAACAGTACTAGCAAAATAATGGACGCTCTAGATCTCAATAAATATCAAATGGACGGTTCACATTGATTTCAGAAGTTTCCCAAGCACTGTAGAAGATCTGCAATCCCCTTTATAATTATAAGAATAATAAACATTGTTAGCAAAATAAAGATATATTATTATATGACACATTTCGTACATAGCCTGAAATAATAATTCAGGAAATAAAATTTGCTTCTATATGAATACTCTGAACACAGTAATCCGCATTGCCAATTTCTATTTCACTTTCTAATTGCTATTTGAAAGGATTTCAACGATGTAAACATTTCAGCCCCTTTCAACTCCAACTTTCTAAATCTAAAATCTTTCTTATTTAGAAAGACTTTCAAAACCAAACAGAGCGATCGCTCGGACCAGAAAAATTTCCTCACATGCACCCACTGGGGTAACCGTTTGATATAGAGGAGGGATCTATTGACAATGTTTATCTTGACAATCTTTACAATGGGGGTTTTAAAAATTTTGTAGAAATAGTTAAAAATTCTAAAAAATAGAAAAAACATTTATAGAGATATTGTCTAACTTATAGATTAATTATGTTTCAAATTATATTCAATTTAAGTGACGTTTGATAGCTTTTTAAAGCTCATGAAATTTCAACCTTTAAAAAATGTATAAAATTTTGATAAACCATTAAACGATATTCAAATTGATTGAAATTTGAAACACTATTAATCTATAAGTTAAAAATGCATCTATCGAAGTTTTTTCATTTTTAAGATTTTTTATAAATTATTATAAATTTTTCAAAATCATCATTGTCAACATCGTCATTATTAGCATTGTCAATGGATCCCTTCTCTTTGATATAACCGTTTGACTATAAAACGGGAGGACAACAAAAAAACATTTAACGTCGCCTGAGAGATTCGAACTCTCGCGGGGAAACCCCATGTACTTAGCAGGCACACGCCTTAACCACTCGGCCAAAGCGACTTTTTGATATAAACAGTGACTTTTTATATATTATCACATCTTAAGTTTATCCTGATCCGTCCGATTAAAACCAAGGAAGTAACACGTTCCGGATTTGTTTCTGCTACCTTTAAAAACTAAAGTAGGAAGGGTACCACCATCGTCTATGACAGTGGGTCCCACAATTAAAAAACACGCCTCTCTCTAAAATCCCAGCCGTTCAAAAACGATCCAACGGACCGTATAAGATATTAGTAGCTTCCTACCACAATCTTTAAGATTCCATATCCTCTGTAGCGCTCATTGTGTAGCGCGGAATATGAACCGTTAGATCATCTCGAGATCTTTGCTAGACTGAATCTCGAGATGATCTAACGGTTCACATTCCGCGCTACAGAGGATGAGCACTCAATTCTTAATGGCAGCGGATACATACAAGTCCCGACTCCGATCGCCCTTCAAGCACCGATCAAGCAAACCACGCGCGGAGAAGAAAATTCACGGAATCGCGGCTCTACAAATTCCTTTTTGAATAAACCCCGAATTGGTGGCGGGAGAGAGACGGAGGGATGGAGGGAGAAGGGGCAGGGAACGCGGGGATGGGCGGGTCGGCGTCGGCCCCGGACGAGCCGCGAGACGCGCGCGTGCTGCGGGAGCTCCTCCGCTCCATGGGCCTCGGCGAAGGCGAGTACGAACCCCGCGTCGTCCACCAGCTACTCGAACTTTCCTACAGGTTATTTATTGCCCTGCTTCTCTTCTCCGAGATCTTTTTCTCTGAGGAAATTACTGAATTAGATTCAGTTGATAGGTTAATTAAACCTCTGCGTCTATTATCACAGGGTTTTAGATTTAGACGGAGATATTGTTGGGTGAAATTTGCTTGCCCTTTAATTTGGGAAAGTTTGGTTCTTCCACTAGGTCTGTGCGCTTTGCATCTTTTTTGTTTGTTTGTTTACTCTCCCAATTGGCATTTCTTTTGGGGGGGATAAAAGAAGATGCTTTGCACTTGTTCTATGCGATTCGCACGGTGTAGATTCCTGTTCCAACTGGATCACCTTCTCTTTTGGTTGTGGGGTTGGAAGGGGAATACCGGGTACAACTCCAAGTATGTCTCAATAGCTGTTTATTGTGTTTCTGATCTGGGACGTCTCGCATCCAGTAGGATCAATACCACTTTAATCTGAATTTCGGATATTGCTGGTAACAACGTGGTTGGTTCTTGTGAGTTTAGAAGGCTATGTTTGGATGAAGAGTGAGAGTATATTTTGGAATTGCGGGGATTGGTATATTCCGTGGGGAGTGTTGGTAGATCTCTACTTAGTTTTACCCGATATGGATTCGGGCAGGTATTGCTTAATTTTGTCTACGATTGAGGAAGAAAGGAAACGGCTTTCCGGTAGATTGATGCCTTAAATGAGAGTTTCTGTATCAGCATTGCGTATTCATATTAGGTTATCTGTTTATTTGAACCTTTAACTTATAGTGATTAAAGGACTGTTTGTTAAATTATGAGGCAGGTATGTAGTGGAAATTCTATCAGATGCCCAAATCTACGCGGAGCATGCCGGCAAACCAGCCAATGCAATAGACACTGAGGATGTCAGACTTGCAACCCAGTCAAAAGTCAACTCTTCTTTCTCTCAGCCTCCTCCTCGAGAGGTATGTTAAGACCTGACTCATACTGGTACAGTATGCCACCAGAATCTGGTCTCACTTTGTTGTAGGGTGTTTAATCCTCGGTTGTCTTTTGTCAGCCTCAGCAAAAGAACAAATGAATTAAATTGGTCTTGTACGTCGCTGGTACTGCTGTGTTGGTCCAGTTTTTATGGTTTTTCTTGTTGCCATAAGCCCACTATGTCATCAATCTTGGTACCAGCATCTTCGCACTTGGCACAGGGACATATAAAGGGATCCTTTATTGTCAGAAATTTATTTCTGCTGGAAAATGTTTACCACCTGTGGGACAAGTAACTAATTTTATCTTATTTCTTTAAACACTTACTTTAGATTCTATTAGAGCTGGCACGGAATAGAAACAAAATCCCTTTGCCAAAATCAATTGCGCCACCGGGTTCTATACCTCTTCCACCGGAGGAAGACACCTTAATTAGCCCAAATTACCAGTTGCTGGTACCGACGAGGCAAATGACTCAGAATGAAGAGACTGATGGAGGAAATGAAACCACCGCTGCAAACCCTAATGCTAACCCCAATCCTGGTTCGTTGACAGAGCCGAGTGGTGTTACTGAACAGCAGTCTCCGCAAGTTATGCAGCGAGTCTCTTTCCAGCTAGCCCCAGGCCAGCGCCGCTAAACATTATGATACCATTTGGTTGAGGATTCGATAGCAATTTAGTTGGGTAAATGGATGGATAACGTATGTGGTATATCTTTCTAATCCCGTGTTAGTCTGTACTTTTTGTTCTTAGACTGTTGGCTGAGGAATTAGTTGTGCGATATTTGCTCTAGCTTTCTTTCTTTCTTTCTTTTATCTTTTTCCTGCTTTCACTTGTTAGATTTAGTGATAGAAGGCCCTTCTCTTGATCTAATTGTATTGATAAGCAATACTTATGTAGTATTTATAGTGTGATTTAATTGTCAATTTGTCATTCAATAGTCCCTGGACTGGACTTTCGAACTTTTTAGTTGCCAGCAGGGGCCTCAGCATTCAACATGATTACCTTTATTCCTTTATGCGTTGTTTTAAATTTTTTTGGTACCGCTACAACATTTTCCAATATTTGACACTAGCATAAGCCCGGTCTAGAGCTGAAAGCCTGAAATAGTTAGTACACTTGAAGTGTCATATGTGCCGTGGAAATACTCCAAAACTTCACTACGCTTTTTCCCTTCCATGAGACGAGAGTCCCAACATCGTATATGATTAATTCAAGCCAAATTGAAATTTCAAAAGTTTGCTTCAAAATTTGCATCAATTTCCCCGGGGCAAATGCCATGATTAAACATTTAATCGAGATATGAGAGATCCAGTTTTCTCTTTTTTGGATAAAATAACGTAGTCCACATTCTGACATATTTACAAAGCAGTTCCTGTACAATATGCAAAGACCATGAAAAACCAACTAGAAATATACATCCCCCCAGCCCAATTTACAACAACAGCAGACCTACCAATATATACAATGAACTGAGCAAATATTGCTCATCAAAGCAGGCATAAAACATCAGTTTTTGTGTTAATGTTTGATTAAGAAACCTAAATTTACACTATCTATATAGAGCCCTGTTCATGTTTGTATCTCCAATGCGCAGCTAGACCGCACTCAGCTTGAAAGTGCATTTCCTTTGTTCGTACCTGTAGCTCCAATTCAATATTCTCCACTGTCATAACAACAGTGTGCAGGGACTGGTACCTGTAGGAGATGCATCATCAGTTAGGACGAAAGGGCTACAATGAGACCAAACTAAAGTTTTTCAATTGTGTACATATCATGGACTATTAATAATTTTCCAGAATATTGTATTTTAAACAACCAGATTAACCCTAAAATGGTAAAATGAAACTTCCTCAAACATGGTCATCCAGTATGAGACAAGCTACTACGACTGGTACACCACTAACCAAATCATCATTCTAGCATAAGCTTCAAAATCTGATGCAGTGATTATACTAAACAAAATTTTATGCTTTTGTGCGTTATCATAAGTTTCTCTCAAAGCTTTGATAGTGCACATAAAAACATAATGTTGGCAAGTCCTAATCTGATCTGTCCTATTCCAAAAATATTAGAATTCTCAGGCCCCCATGACTGCAGTTCTCATTGAGTGTTACTACCAAAATTATTAAATATTCATAACTAAAAGATCCAGTGTTTCAGTACCCGTTAGGTTTTGGATTAACGATGTAGTCTTTGAACTTGACAACCCTCGGCCATAGTTCATTAATTATATCAAGTGCCAAGTAGCAATCTCCCTTTGTCTCTAAAATTAGGCGTAAACCGTGTAGGTCGTGTATCTGATCCAATGAAAGATTTTTCCTACAAAAATGAACCCAGTGGAGTTAAATTGTTGCATAGTGTTTCTCTTGTTTTTACATTCGTTACCTTGCTGAAAACCCCAAAATTGCATATGTTACCATGACCACCAAATATGTTAAATATTAAATATAAACATTGGTTCCTGTTAAAATTTGTTATTTATATTTACCATATGTTGATTTTCTTCATCTTCAAATCTAGCATGTATTGTAAGCAGAATAGTACCTCAACATTTTTTTGTAGATGCTATACAAGCTCTTTTCACGCCCATAAATTGAGTGAAATGCTATCATTCTCTCCTGAAGGGCTCTTTCAAGCTTCTTCATTGCATCTGTTATTACTTCTTTGTTGTACAACTCCACTAATCTCAGAGATAGCCTCTCATATTCCTCTGGATATATATATTTAAAGCTGAAGTTTTCTAATTGCTCCTCAAATATTTCAAAAGAAGCCACTTCGAATTCCTGACGCTGCTCAAGATTTGAGATCTGGCTAAACAAGAAATCAAAAACAAAGAATGAACATTAAAAACTTGTGCTGGTGTGTATGGCAGCAAAATGTCTTGTCTGATGAACGCAGGCACAGCATCAAATGTCCAGCAAAATGAAACATAAATTCCAATAAAGCAGCAAGATCACAAGAATTTAATGGGGAAAAAAAAAGTTTCTCAAAACAGGTACAAAGTTCTCAGTTCAACAATAACTGATAGCTATATTATTTGTATATTATTTTATCTTATTGACACGCATAGTTCAAAATTCCTAAACTTTGAAGTGGCTAACTATTTTGTCAATGGCTGGTCCTAAAATCAATGCTCTTTTTTAAGTTGGATAATGGCTAATTAATTTGGAGCCTGATATTTGTCCAAAAAACATATCTCCAAGTCAAATCCCCATGATTTGACCAACACCCTCACCTTCTAGATTGAAAGTAATAATGGTTACTACATATTGAGGAGTAAAAACCTTAGTACAATGAACAAAGTATTAATACGAACTCCCAGAATTCAAGAAATTGCAGCATTGAAGTGTTAGTACCTATGACAGAAGGATACGTAGCACACCCTCACATTCATAATTTCAAATAATGTACAAAACCTTCAACTCTTGGTCAAATCCCCAGCTTTGACCAATGTGCATGGACAATACAATGTACTCGATACATCGACATAAGTAGAAGTACTTAACACTTGATATCAAAATACTGACACGCAACATAAAAATACTAAACCCAACATCAAAATATGGATATACAAATTAAAAATGCGTAACACTCGATATCAAAATACTGATATCCAAAAGTAAAAATATTTTACTTTCCGAATTGGAGGATTAAATGGGCAATCAAAGAAGGGAGGCACAATTCTGACTGGAGAAACCACATGAATGTGACCGGACAAGGGAGGCACAACCTCCACTAGAGGAAGAGGCACAGACTCGATTGGAGAAAGAGGCGCAATGGAGGAGGTGGGGAGCTGATCGGGGGAGGAGGAGGCGCACTAAACCCAGCGGAGAAGGAAGGTAATGGGGATGCGGACAAAGGGAAGAGATCGGGTGGTCCGAGAAATAGATCGGAAAAGATAAAACTTACCAAAAGTCTTCCGGAGACATCCGATAAAATTGGAATGAATGAATGATATTGAGGAAACTTACTAAAAATAAATATAAAACTGATTTGAAAGTTAGCGGAATAGGGGGCTTCGATTGGCTAAGTATAGAACCCAGCGATTTTAGGATCAGGGATGTTAGTCTTGCTGGATTAAATTTAACTGCTTAGCAACAGTAATAGTAACAAGTAGCCGTATTACTTCATTGAACATATAAAATTATAACTATAGAAGATTGGGACATCCTGGATTTCATTCTTTCTATACTTTTGTTCAACAAAATACGCAACAAAACAAAACATTACTTCCAATGAACAGCATAATCACCAAAATTTATTGGGGAAAAGATTAGTTCATCAAAACAGGTAGAAAGTTTTCAGTACAACAACAACCAATAGCTGTTTCTTCAATCATTGATTTGTGCAGACTGCCGAGTTCAAAATTCCCAAATTTAAGCTAACTAATTTGTCAATTAGAGGTCCTAATATCAATGATCTTTTCTAAATTGGCTAATTTATGTTAACTGCTCAGCAGCAACAATAGTCAAAAGTAGCTCCATTATCATGGATTTTGTACATCTTGTGATACTGTATCTATTTATTCTTTCTGTACTTTTTTTTTTTATTAAAGGATATTTTCCTCTCGATCAAATTTAATGCAGACCCAATGTAAGATCTTTCTTCAGCCATAAAATCCAATTGAGGTAGGAATGTAGGATGACCTCAGAAATCAAGTAAAATATCTCTGAATCAACCTCCTAAGCAAATTAATGGCAGTGAAGAAAAACCGAGTTGCCATTTAATTAATTCTAAAAAAAATGATGCTTACAAAATAACAAAGCAAATTTCCCTTTTTACACATCAAATTCAAAGTGATCCCAACACTAACCTTACACGACCGTTCGGCCTTCGAGAACAGCCTACCGGCGAACCCAGCCTCCGGCAGCACCTTCTTGGCATGCGCCGGCTTGCACCAGGCCCCGCCGGACCGCAGCGAATCGAACCTGAGCCGAGAGAGAACCCGATCATGGCCGGGCCGTGATGAGTCCAGCTTCCCAGTGCAGGAAACGGACCGCACCTCCCGCGCCTCCCTGCACCGGATCATCGGGTGCAGGGTCCGGTGCGGCAGATCGAACTCGGTCGAGTTGCTCGCGGGATACAGCGCCACTGCCATCGAATTGAAATATCGAAATATCGAATGCTGTGGTGTGGTGATCAAAGGGAATTGTGTTTGAGAGTAGAGAGAAAGGAAAGGTAACAACTAACAAAGAATGTGAAGAGTTTATTAATTAGAGTTTTTAAGAGTTTCTGTTCATTGATTGATTGGAGTTGGGAGAACAGGAGTGCTTATCCTCTGCTAAGCAGTATTGTACTGCGCAGAGAATCAACGATTTGGATTTTAGGGGGTTTCTCGCGATTGAGTTGCACGAATCTTGAAAGCGAATCCAATGGTCAGATTACTAAGAAGTAATTTACTGCGCAGTAGAGGATATGAATTCGGAGAACAGAACGCGTGCTGATTAAGTGACTGAAGGGTGATCTTCTGTTGCATTTTTCTCGGGACTGAGTGTGTGACGGGTTGCTGACAGGAGGTGAGATACTCGGATGGATGCACGAAGAGGGTCAGAGACCCAGTTGTTCCATGAGCGGGCAACTGTAAAAATTACGGTAACTGAGAGGATCCGAATTCGTTGTTCCATGGCATTTAGACTGAGTATGGATATGTCATGTACTGTTGCTGTTGCTTGTAAGTTGTAACTGTTGAACTACGTGGTTCTTAATCACGACATCGACGGGACGAGAGCGGTCGTGTCAACTGCGTCTAGTTCGGTTAAGTTTGCCGTATTGGGGAATTGGTTGCTTGCTTGTTGCCTTCCTTGTTCGGTTCGCGATATGCTCGTTCCGTTTCCTCGACGGGTTAGCTGTCTCCACTCTCCAGTAACACGGCGACTGGATGTATGTAATGAACAGTGAACTAAATGATTGCGGTCCGTGTCGTTTGTGTGCGGCGAAATTGAAGCGTGTCGGTTCTCTCAAAAAAAAAAAAAAAAGCGTGTCGGTAACCGGAGACGGGAAACCGTCAAACCGGTTTTGATTTGCTGGCTTTTGCAGCGCTTGCTTGCCGAATTCCTTCTAGATAAGTGAATGTTTTGGAGTTTCCTTTTGACCTGTTAAAATATTCGAATAGTTGCATGAGGTTGCATCACAACTTTTGAAAATTAATGATATGTATGTGGTAGATCATAGATGGAGATAAGTTATTTTAATAATGTACGGATTTATGATTAAGATAAGGTTGGAACTTGTACAAACCCATAAAATAATAAAATGAAAAATTAAGGATACCAACCTTAAGTGCCTGCCCACTTTTCTGGCCTCTCCAACTTCTCTTTTCTATGAAACATGGATAAGAAAGGAAGTCCGGCAATATTTTGTTTGCCTTTGTTACCGGTCGGATTTACCAATCAAAAGTTTGGGGCAAGTGAGATACAAAGCTGACGTCGAAGTAATTTTTCTTTTTTTTTTTTTGAGTGAAACGTCGAAGTAACTTGCCCCATAATTAACTTTTTGTCGAGGAGGAATCTTATCTTGACACTGTTGAAACACTTTTTTTTATAAAAAAATTCATACTTAATCCTAATAATGAAAATGTTTATAGGTGTATTTAAGAGTGAAGCTATTGTGCTTTGTAAAGCGCAGTGAGGTAGTGCATTTCGGCATGTTATCTCAAAATCGTAACTCAATGGTCAATTCAAGTTGCTCAACAAAATATACATATTGAAACCTTATAGATTACCAAAATTTTTCATTTTTAGAGTTTTCTATCTATTTTTTTGGATTTTTGAAAATTATATAGAAAATGCACAAAAATTTGTACATAAAATGGGTCATTTTTCAAAAATTCAAAAAAAAAAATAGTTAGAAAACTAAAAAAATAAAAATTTGGTATGCAACTAGGTTTTAATATTAAGATTGTGGTGAGCAACTTGAATTAGTCATTTGAGCTACGATTTAGTAAATATGAGTCTGAAGCGCACTAGCCACTGCGCTTTGCAAAGCGCAATAACCTCACTTGTGTATTTAATATATAAATTGATAATATTTCAAATTCCAATCAATTTGAATATCATTTGATGACTTATCAAAATTTTATACACTTTTTAATTATTGTAATTTGATGGTTCTTCGAAAATCTATCAAATATCAATTAAATTGAATATAATTGAAAACATAATTACTCTATAAGTTAAACAATACTTCTATAAACTTTTTCCTATTTTTGCAAATTTTTAATAACTTTTTAAAAAGTTTTCAAAGTTACCATTATGAAGATGATCAAAATCAGTATTATTAATAGATCTCTCCTCCTTTTGTGTGTCTTGATATGTTTTATTGTTTGTCTCAAATGGTGAGATGATGTTCTTAAATGTAGTTTATGCTGAGATAGTGACATTTTGGTACAGTTGATGTTGAGATAATGTGGTAGATGGATAGTGATGGCCGGAAATTAATTTATTTAATAAAATTATATTGGGGATGCAATAATTGTCTTCTTTAGAAATTTACTTTATCCATCTCCCAATATAATTTATTTTAGTTGAAAATTTTTTTCAACATGTAACGAACACTTTTCCGATCGCAATGCACATCTTTTAATGTGTAAAAGATTCATGCATGTATGATGGAAGGAGAAAAAAAAAGAAAAGAAAAATTCACTTAAATTTTGAGATAGTACAAGAGAAAAAAAAGAAAACATTAACAAATTTAACTAAAAGCATAGATAAAAGAGAGGAATATAAGAAGGACAAACATCATTTCTCTCAAAAGAAGTATAGTATTTTATAACTACAATAAGTTGGGCGTTTATTTAATTTTGTTGGACCTTCACATTTCAATTTTTGTGAATCCGTCACCTTACACATGCAACATTTCATTTTTTGGTTTTTGTTTAGACTATTGTGATACTAGTTAGTCACTGCTTATGATCCCTTATTTTTAAAAAAAAAATTTGAGGTCAAGATTCACGTCCTTTTCTTTTAAAAAAACAAAGAAAAAGAAAAAGAGGCTCACAAGTTACAGGCTTATATTGGCAAGCCGGCAATGGATACCCATACCCTTCGGCCTTCACACTGCTTGAATATTTTTCCACAGTGCCAACATTTGAATTGAAATTGAAATTTGGGCTTTTGAAAATTCATAGAAGTAGTTTACCGAATATCTGGGCCCTTTTTGCAAGGAGCTGGTCAGTGGGCTTCACTTTTGCTATATGGCCGAGTACTACAAACAGAAATAAGGAGGGCTTTGCCTTTGCTATATAGAAATTCACATTTTTTGACCCAAAAATTATTTGAACCCCGGTGAAACCAAACTATATTATATCAATCTTTTCGTTTTAATGGCTTTAAGAAAGCACAATTAAAGACCAAATTGGGAAATATTGAGATGACCAGACATGCATGTATGATTTAATTTTTCATGGCGATAAATTATTTAACAAAGAAGTTAAACTATATATAGACATGTATAATTTAATTCATCATCGTTTAATTATATTTGGTAAAAATGGAGTTGTACATGCTATATTAAATTAGAGGCTATAATATAGATAAACCATACAATCTATTCTAAATGAGGAAGTATATATAGGCTTGTACGATTTTTATTGAAATAATGTAGTCAAAATACCCCCAAATCTAACTCACCTTGAGACTTCAACATGTTTATATATTAGTAAAGGAGTTAGACTATTATACTAACGTTAGCATTTCGAACCGAAATACTAACGCCTCAAATTTTATGTTATCGTGTCCGAAATCACGATTTATGGTGTGCAATAAATTCTTTATATTAAATTATTAGGGAATACAAAAATTTTTCATTTTTAGAGTTTTCTAAGTATTTGTTTTGCATTTTTTAAAATAGCATGTACAAACATCAATATTTTATTAATATTTATGAGCTCTTTTCTAAAATTCAAAACAAATACTTAGAAAACTCTAAAAATAAAAAAATTTTGTATTCCCCAATATTTTCATATAAAGAATTTATTGAGCACCATAAATCGTGATTTCGGACACGATAACATAAAATTTGAGGCGTTAGCATTTCGGTCCGAAATGCTAACGTTAGTATAATAGTCTAACTCTTAGTAAAGATTTACATATTTTAGCCCAACTAGTACGCTGTCACGAATCTGTGTCGATCTAAATCTAAATATATATAAATAAATCTAAGATATTTATCATTTATATAAATCAAACCACATGACAATACGACATCATTAGCATCTCTATTTTTTTCCTCTCACCTCTTCACTTCAAATAGATTCTCTCTTTCCTTACTCCTCCCAAATTAACTCGAACAAAATAACTACCCTCTCCCCCCCCTCCCAACCCGGCGCCGCCTCTTCATTCCTCCCCCTCCCCCTCTCACAAGCATAAATAACCAACTAAAAAATTTACTCAAAAAAAAAAAAAAAAAAAAACCGGTTCTCCGAGGACGAAAACTGTTTTATAACTTAAAAGGTGTTGTTTAGTAATTATAATAGGTAAAGCGGGGATGAGGATTTTCCAATGGATGAACAGTAACGCCCCTCTTTTGAACCGTTGGATTGAAATCCAGCAGTTCTGAGCGTTTCTGCTGATGTGTGCTGATGTCATCAGTTTAATTTACTCTCCTTTCCTTTCCCCTTCTGGTCCTTTCCCCGCCATCCTACAGACCTACACTAAACCATTAAAGAAAAGTACATATTATTGTACATTAAACCATTCCCACGAAACATGATAAACGCCTCCAAAAAAAGTATTAGCACGGAGTTTGCCCTATGTATGAACTGAATAAAAAAAAATAAAAACATAAAATACTTCAAAAAATTAGATGCTACATTAAAATAAAATAATAAAAAAATATTTTCCCAAATAAAATAAAGGAAAACATGTAGATTCCACATATAAAGTAAGTTACCTATCCACCTCTCTCACATTCTGACACACCCACATACACTTATATACTTGTCATAGATGCATAAATGTTTACTGGAAATATTAGTGTATCCGTTCACTGAAAAATGATATATGTTGATCGGAAAGATATAAATGTTCACCGAAAAATGATATTTATTTATTGAAAATACGGTAGACCGATAAATAAAAAAAGAGTGGGCGCTACCTACCACTCTAAAATAAATCCTCCGGCCCCATCTAGGAAACGGACATTTCATACGTATATTAGTTGCTGCGGAGCAGCAACAACGAGCTACCTAGTTAGTATACACATAAGACTAGTTCCTTCAATTCCTTCCTTGCCTCCTCCGGTTCGGTCCGGTCCGGCCTGGTTCACCTTCGCCGCATCACTGTCAAACCAGATTCCTCCTCTCCTCCCCTCCCTTCCCTTATTTAAACCCTTCCGCCACTACTCCGCTCTCCTTGTTGCGCTCTCTTCATCATCCCGTCCACTGCGTAAGGCCGCGCGCGAGCGATGGACGAACTCGAGCAGGCGATAGTGCTTGCGCACGATCCCTCCTCCGACGCCTCCCTCCGATCCCGGGCGCTCGCGTTCTGCGCCGGCGTGCGCAGTTCCGGCGACCCCTCCGCCGTCGTCAGCCGCTGCCTCGATCTCCTCCTCCGCTCCCCGCACCCTCCCGTGCTCTTCTGGTCGCTGCAGTCCCTCCACGACTGCATCGCCGCCAGTTACCGCTCCTTCCCCGTCTCCACTCTCCCGTCCCTACGCTCCTCTCTCCACTCGCTGTTCTCCGGCCCCCTCTCGTCCCCCTCCACCCCGCCGTTTCTTAAAAACAAACTCGCGCAATGTATAACCGCCTTGATCCGGATCGAGTACCTGGGCGTCTGGCCATCGGCGCTGCTCGATCTGGTCCCGAACTTGCAGTCCCCGGCCGGGCCTGCGCTCGCCGACATGTTCGCGAGGGTGCTCGTGGTGTTGGATGATGATCTGCTCAGTCAGGACTATCCGAGATCGCCAGCCGAACTGGCCGATGCCATGAGGGTCAAGGACGCGATACGGACTCAGTGCGTGTCGCAGATTGTGCGCCACTGGTTCGATGCCGTGAATGCGTATAGGGTTTCAGAGCCGTCTGTGGCTGCCATTGTGCTTGATGCCGCCAAGAGGTGGAATTTATGTCTGTTTTTATGTTATTGGAATTTTGTTATCCTATAATTTTAGATGATTGTCAATGTTGTTATTGATTAGGTTATTTAGGATTTCATTAAATGAAGAAAATGCTGCTATGTGATTTGCATTTCATTCTTTTTACTTATATTGGGGTGTTCTTTGTGTTTGTCTTGGGTTTAACAACTAAACCCCTATGATCTAGGTCACTTGTTTGCTGAATCTACTCTGCTTGCTATAACTATCACTTCTACATACCAGAATGTGCGGAAATGTTAAAAAAAAAAAAAACAATTTCATTTTTTGTCAGAGTGTTAAGCCTATTATATAAGGAATTAAGGACACTGCACAGTCCTTTTTTCTTTCTGATCATGCTTTTTTTGTTGGGACTTATATATACTTTCCAATCTTCAACAGATACATTACATGGATAGATATCAGTTTGGTGGCAAACGATGCATTCCTGCCGCTCCTATTTGATCTTGCTATATCTCATGTCACAGCCAGCGGGCTACGTTTGGCGGCCGCTGGATGCCTCCAGTCAATCATTTTGAAACGAATGGACCCAAGGCCAAAAGTCTCTCTTCTCAGGAACCTTAACCTAAACCGAGTGTTTTCTCTTGAGCCAGAGATGTTAGTAAAGCTTGCATCTTTAGTGACCACCTATGCTTCGGAAACTCTGGAATGCTACAGAAAGCTCGGTCCATCGGACCCAGATGGTGCTTCATCCCTGGAGTTGCTGGAAGCTTCACTGCCTTCTGTGTTTTATGTAACAGAAAACTGTCAGGAGGATGAGGTTGACCCTACATTTGTGTTTGATTTTTTGTCTAATTATGTATCTACTATGAAAAACCCTTCAGAGAAACAGACGCTATACCTAGGCCAGATCCTTCAGGTTATAAAGTCTCAGATGTCTTATGATCAGACCTATCGTTCTAGCCTCGATTTGCTTGATAATATTGGAAAAGAGGAGGAGGACCAGATGGCAGAGCACAGGAAGGATCTGTTTGCAATCTTTCGTGGCATTTGCCGTGTTGCTCCTGATGCAACCCAAATGTTTATAAGGGATATGCTTATATCATCGCTCTCGTCTCCTGGAGAATTTGATGTGGAGGATGCTGAGGTGGCACTGACTATGTTTTACCGTTATGGTGAGACAGTGGGCGAAGAGAAGATAAAAAACGGGTTTGGGCTATTGGGTGAACTGGTGCCAATGCTCCTTATGG
Source organism: Cyperus esculentus (assembly GCA_030179965.1). Classification (NCBI taxonomy): domain Eukaryota; kingdom Viridiplantae; phylum Streptophyta; class Magnoliopsida; order Poales; family Cyperaceae; genus Cyperus; species Cyperus esculentus. Next base: position 1,683,654 of record JASGLE010000010.1, on the reverse strand, counting down.
CTAGGTTTTCGTGCCATAAGCACAGATTGGTGGCATTGGTTTATTTGGAGACAGTAACAAAGTATATGAAATTTGTGCAAGAGAATACTCAATATATACCACATTTATTGGGGGCATTTTTAGATGATAGGGGAATCCACCATTCCAATGTATACGTTAGTAGAAGGGCTAGTTATCTATTTATGAGGGCTGTGAAGTTGCTGAAGATGAAGCTTGTTCCTTATTTGGACACAATTTTGCAAGTAATGTTCTTTTGCTTTCATTTTACTTACAACATTCTTTTGTTGCAAGAGGTTAATATTCTTCCTCCTTTTGTTCTTTTGGTTGGGGCAGAGTTTGCAAGATACTGTGGCAGTGTTTACCTGCTTGGATTGGGCGAATAAAGATGTCAGGTTGTCGGGCACGGAAGACGGGAGCCAGATTTTTGAGGTAAGTTAGGTTTTAGTTTGTTGAAGATAATGTAAATAAAAGATAATGGATGTTTACTCAAATAGGTTTGATTTTTACTTTGTCGTTTCTTGCTTCTTAGGCCATTGGGTTATTGATTGGTATGGAAGATGTGCCGGGGGAGAAGCAATCTAATTACTTGGCAGCCTTATTAAACCCTCTTTGTCAGCAGGTGAACTTATTCATGATTAGTTGTGTTCTCTTTTTTATTTACTTTTATTATGTTTTGAATTTTTTTTATTATGATGTGTGCACAGATGGAGCTGATTCTTTCAGATTCCAAAGTAGAACGAATTGATGAGTTGTCATTAAAGGCTATGACTCTTCAACAGATAATTATGGCTCTCAATGCTCTTAGCAAGGTCTGTGGTAACTTCAATGTTGTTGTGTGGATGTTTTCTAGGTTTTAGAAGTTCACTAATGAGTTTATAAAACAGGGATTCAATGAGCATCTGGTCATGTCAAGTAGGCCAGCTATTGGGGTTATGTTCAAGCAAGTAAGTGCTTACCTTTCCTTGCTTGTTTATGCACTTGTCTACTAGAGAATTACATTAAAATTAGTTGATATTAGGCTTTTGCTTTGGTGTGGGAGATGCGTGTTTAGTTTGGTAGTTCTCAATTGTACGTGGAATTATAGTTGCCCCTTGGTTTCTTGTGTTATGGTATCCAATATCCACATATTTCAACAGCAGATTTCTTTTTCCAATTAACACTAGATTATTATGCTAACATTGTTATTTCTCATTGTTTCTGGATTTCTTAGACTTTGGATCTAGTTTTGCAAGTTCTAGCCATCTTTCCAAATGTTAAGCCTCTTAAGTCCAAGGTAAGCTGGATGTTTTTTTTGTATGTCTTCCTTTTCTTGTTGATATGTTTAGATTGTTGTGATTTCTATATGCTGATACTTCAAGACCTAATTGCAGATAACATCCTTTCTACATAGAATGATTGATATATTGGGGCATTCTATTTTTCCCAGTTTGGCAATTGCTTTGAAGCAACTGCTTGTAGATAATGAGGTATACTCTCTATTCTTACCGGCTTTCGTATGTTAAAAAGATCAAACAATCATTGTTTATATTTGCAAATTTTGGAACCAGGATAGCATGCACAATACTACAGAAAATTTGCAATTTAATCTTACAAATTACAAGAGTGATATGTTCTGTGCTCAACTATACATCAAAAGATATTTAAATTGAGCTTCTTTATTTTATATTGTCGAGTTTACTAATATCAGGTTGGACCATCCTAAGGGATTTGGTGTGCATACTTTTTTCTTTGTGTTTTGGGTGGCATGCGGAATAATATCTGTTTTCAGTGGCCAATGTCATGATTTCATTTTAAAAGTTCAATTCTTTCGGCTTATTGAGGAACCGTGATTTCTGTTTTTTTGTAGGTGAAAGACATGGTCGATTTCCTTTTATTGGTAAACCAAATGATAAGCAAGTTCAAAGTTTCAGTAGGCAGTATAATAGAGGAGGTATACCCAGATATTGCAAGCAGAGCCAATTTAGTTCTTTCTCAGGATGCTTTTCAGGCAGGTCTGGGGGGAATTACCGAGGTAATGCTAAAAATAACCTTTGTACATAATACATTGATAAAAATGATTCTTATTAATGACAACCTTGTATCAGAGGTTGCCAGCTAAATACTAGTTGGCATAGATCTAATCATTGTTTTGTTTATTGACCGTTTTGCATTGATTTTTTACTGCAGGAGTTGCGGGAGTTGCAAGAGCTGCAAAAATTGATATACACATTTCTACATGTTATGGCTTCTAATGATCTGTCACATGTTTTCCTTGCTGGTAATTGTAGACCGCACTTGGAGAATGTAATGCAATGTTTACTCAAAACCTCTTGTAGTCACAAAGACATGCAACTTAGAAAGGTATATATTTATTATGCACGTACCCGTTTGAAGACCATATGCAGGTCCTTAATGCATATTTTTTATTCCAGGCATGTGTTCAGATATTTGTCAAACTTGTAAGAGACTGGTGTGGTGATCCCAACAGTGAAGACAAGGTACCTTAGTAAATTATTTTTTCTTAATTGGAAAGTTGAAAATATGTTGGCTGAACTGCCACATCAAAAGAACCAGATTATGTCCCTTAATTGTTATTTTGAATAAATCAGCCTGTGAAATTTTAGTAAAATGCTATTTTCCTCTGTTTGTTTTGATCCTGGACAAAATATGTTTGGATCTAAACATTGATTGATTAAGCCAGAAGAAATAAAATTAAATAATTATCTCCACTTTGCAGTTCAAACTCCGTTTGTCTTTTTCTGTCCGTCTGTTCGTCTTTCTATTTTACCTTGAAGCCGTCCTGGTAATGGAATCGGATAGTTTGGCACATTTTAGTGTAACTATTCTAAAAATATCTATATCTCCTATAGTTACCAATTTCAGCTCAGTTGGTCTGTTTCTTGATTATGGGTTGTAACTTGTAAGTCAAGGAATTTGAATTATTGGCTGGATATGTAGCCAGTTCAATGGCAAGTTTAGGGGGCTTGATCAATTGCAGATGAAAGGAAAGATTATTTTGATTGACAGTAGTGATGATATTGGTAAACCTCTGAAGAAAGTAGTGATGTCCTGAGGTCTGTACTGTAGATAGACAGTATAGTTGGATTAATAGCAATGGAGCGGTGAGGTATGCACAAGGGACCAGGAAATGCTTATAAATGCAAATTGTTAGATGTTTAACGGACTAATTTCGGAGATCAGTTTGTTTGGTTCCTTTAATGGACTCTATTTACTGTTTATTTTATGTCTTTGACCTTACATCTTATTGTTTAGATTTGCGGATTCTAACTAATGCCACTTTGCTCTATCAGGTTCTTGGTTTTCGGAATTTTGTGATCGAAAAGTTCGCACCGGGTTGCTGCTTATACAGCGTTCTTGACAGGTCATTCGATTTCCGTGATGCAAACACGGTAATTAGTTTTTTTGGCATGTTATTGTAAAATAAATTTTCACAAATTGCAGCCAAATGCTGTTGTAAATTTGCAGCATTTATTCCAATTAAGGAAAATATTGGATGTTTGGGTGTTTGGTGCAAAAGCCTAAGAGCATAGGGTATTGAATTTTTTGGTTATTGCAATTATAATCAATTTATCGTACGAAAGTCAATGATTTTATTAGATGTTTTGCCTAGATGATATCCTTATATTAGCAATCTAGTACTACCTTGTTTCTTCTCTATCTTTGATCTGTCAATAACAAATACTATTGGCTCCTCAACTATGCATTCTTTGTGTAGCTTCTTCTGTTTGGAGAAATAATGACGGCTCAGAAGGTCATGTACGAGACATTCAGGGAAGAATTTGTAATTAATTTTGTGTCCAAGAATCTTTCAGCAGTTCACTGCCCGCAAGATTTGGCCGAACAGTACTATCAGAAGTTACAAGTATTGACACTTCTTCTGTTTCTCCTTTTTCTTTAAAAATAATTAGTTAAGAACTGAAAACAAAATATATGCAATCCTCTGTGTAAATTGCATAGTCCAATATGATAGTAATTATATTGGATTACTCTGTGTTATATTTTCTGTGCTTGTGATATAATTTGATTATTCTTCTTTTTATCAGGGTAATGATTTGAAGGAGCTAAGATCCTGTTACCAGACTCTAATTGAGACTTTGAGACAGAAGCAAAATGGGAGCCTTGTATTCAGATAACATGGAGCAGCTGTTTTTTGTGGGCTCTTTGAGTAATATGCCTACTAAAGGACAATTGTTAAATTTATTAGTTTTTTCTACACCAGATAGAATGGTTTTTGCTCTTCGCAGTTGGGACTTTAAATCCAACTCAGGTATTGGAACATTCTTACAATTATTCATATCCCCTCTAACATAAAATATTTTTTTTTTTGTAATTGGTTGTTTTTAATTTTTCATCCTTTTATGCAGGTTCAAGTTAAATTTTGTAAATACAGTATGGTTCTGCAAGATGATAAAGGTACCAAGCTTATAGATTTTAACAAATTATCATGTGTTATGTTTGACAATTTTGAGTTATTAGAATTGGATTTCTTGACAGTAATGACATCTTCCATCAAATCTGGTAGAATTTGAAAATAATACGGTCATTTGTGCAAGTGAGAGAAATTTTCAGTGTTTAAGCATAAGGATACCAAGGTTCAATTTTGGATCTCATCTCTCTATATAGAGATGCAGTTTCAATTTGCACAGGAGCCCTTATTTTAAAATAAAAGTATAGCCACTTATGATTGTACATCTTGGATGTTGGATAGACTATGCAAAAGGTTGGGGTGCAAATCTGCTTTTTAAATTGTTAACGATGTGGGCACAAATCTGCTATTTATTTGTGAATGATATTATCCTTGTGGACTGCCTTTATTGTTGATATCCTTCTGGCATATTTAGATGTGAATAGTTAAATTATTTTCATTGTTTTCTTTGCCCAACTTTGTTTCTCACTGCAACGACTCCTCTGCAGGTGTATATTGCGGCAATTTTTATTTGAGATGCATGCAACATTCGTTCCGTGAGTCTGATTAATGGTTGAGTTGTATCTCTAATCAGTGTCCGTTTCCTCTTTCAAAAGCTTTTTGGTGGATACAAATTTTTGCAGGTTGTATAATAATTTGTGTGAGTTATCATATTAGATCAGAGGATAATGTGGAAGCAATGGAATTTTGTTTCTCCATGTCATATGAAGGTGCATGAGATATCAATATTGCTTCCAGTTTTGCTATACAATTGTTGTTCTTCTTGTGTTAATAAACTTCATTAACTGTGTTGGGTACACGCTCTTCCAATTGCATGATGTTACCATGAGCTTTCATCAGAGATTGTAAAGAATTTTGCCACTAGAATGTGTGCAAATTTTCTATATAGGGAATAAAGGGTAATGTCTTGTGCATAAGCTTTTGTGAGCACTACATATTTTCAACAATTTTCTTTCCATAATACCTTTTCAGGTGGATAAAAATTGACAATCTCACTTCTTTAGATCGCTGACTGAGATCTTAATGTTCTTACCTCCTTTTGAATTTTAAAAACGACGCTTGAAAGTTGAAAATCTCTGTAAGGTAATGCTTCCCTATCGAATAAAACCTAGGATGGAACTTGAATTTTGAGTGTCAGCTGCCCTTTAAGCTTTTCAAGATGTCAAAGATCCCTGGTAAACCTGGCTGGCACTTGGTTTTCTCTTTTCGGATCATACATGTGAGAAAGCTTAAAGATTGATGGCCACGTCCCTTTTTTTGAAGCATTTTTGAAAGATTAGGAATCCAATTTCTTTTTTTGTAATGGTCCCCTGTTGACCAATTCATAGCAAAAAAAAGCATCTGATATATTGGTAAGAGTATTTGTTTCTGTTCATTTCCTAGAGTTTACATGCGCCTATGGATCATACTGCAGTAGCCTTCCATCCGAGATTTGGACGGACTGGATCACAGTATTTTATTTAGTATGCACGACTCAGATTGCTCTGGACTGTTAGATTCATTACGAGTAGATGGGATCATATTCACATATCATCAGACATCAGATAATGCATATCATGTTAGTATAAAGTATAAACTGATCTGAATTCTGTAAGCACTCCGTTTACTAATAGTTGTCGCAGGGAGGATCAAAACTCACTGTTGGATTTCATATCCTTGGGCTCTTATAAGTTATAATTCAGTGGGATTTTTGGCCATTTGTTCCTTCAAACGGACATGACATAGACTCTCAATCGAGACCTTTCAATTGATTTTTTTTTTTATTATAATTCTGTCTGACATGAAGTGCCGATGAGTACCAACTATCAAGTAGACAGACAATAACATTTGGATTTCGTAAAAAAAAAAAAAATGGCAATTTAAACATCCTTGAGGACCTTGACAAAGTTTTATCTTGTTTTTAAGGAAGTCAAACATCCCTAATATTATCACGTTTTATAATCTCTCTTTTTCTTATGTCTTTTTAATAATGATTTACTTATTAATATATAAAAATAATTTTATTTTATTTAACGTAAGATGCTCGTTTAATTAACATGATTTTTTTTTCAAACTTATATCATTATGCTCTCATATTTCATATTTCAACTAGTCCAAATTCTCAAAATTCAAATGGATCCCTAGGCTAACTAACAACGACACTCTGCGACCAGGCAGGGTGCACACACACACGCCGAATGTTTCAATTTTTCCAAAAAACATCTGCTGCAGGTGTGTATAAGATAAGTGTATTCGTATCTCCTTCTTTCTAATTCTAATATATATATATATATATATATCCTTTTCATTTCTTTCTTTTGGGGGACACAGGGGATGGATCATGGATGCACTGACCATATTTTCTCAACGCCTCTCTCAATTCAATTGAAAAATAAAAAAAAAGGGCCTATTTGTATTTCAATTCAGCCCCCCTTTAATTCACTTTTGGACTTTTTTGTTGTCCTCTGCATCGATTTATTTATTTTTTCAGGGGAGTTGTTGGACCCATAAAATCCACTTGCAAAAATTAGAAAGGTACAGAAAGTCATGGTTCCGCCTCTTTAGAAACCAATTTATTTATTGTGGTTTCAAAATCAGGAGTAGCAAGCAACTGTAGCACTCAATGTGTGCTAAAATTAAAAACAATCTCTAAATTAGTAGATTATAAGTAAAGAATATAAACAATTGTTTCAGTGAACACAAGATGTCTCTAACTTTTGAGGATTATATAAAGAGATTAATTTGGATGAAACATGAATACTGATTGCATGTTGCTTGTTGGGACCATGCTGAAGCTTTTTAAGCATTTTTGACAAGGTGGGTATTTTAATTAATTATTATGTCGTTTTGTTTAATTAGTCAATTACTAATGCTTTCTAATTAATCGAGTTACGTTTCAGTTATATTTATAAAATTCTTTCCTTTATGTAATTTTAATTTTTATTAACCTGAAAAAAGAATTTAGATTTTTAATTTGATTAAACAGAATAATTAATTTAATAATTGCCACCTATGAACTAGTCACGTTTGAAACTGTTTCTGTTTAAAACTTTAAATCCTTGTTAATTACTGTCGCATATCTTTGACCAAGTCAAAACATGCTTTGATGGTTATTATTGTAGAATGAAACATTTGGTTTACCGTGTAATACATAATACCATTTTAGACTTTTTTTTAATGTGAACAAATTATTCGAAATGATTGCATAACACACACATAAGCATTATGCAACCTATATATTTAAGTCGTAATTAAGTACATGCATTTGAAGACCAATTTAAGAATTTAATACTAAAATTTTGAACATCTTTATCCTTGCAACAACGTGTAGGAACTTTGTTTGTCACTTCATCCCAAATTTTAATTTTAGCATATCAAATTCAGCATACTTCCTTTACCAAATCAATAATTTCTTAGACATAATCTGTAGTTGACAAAAGCTGAAACTAACAAAAATCTTATATCAGAAGAATCACGCTTTAGTCTAGTGGTTACGGGCAACACCCTCCGTAGAAGATCTTTTATACATATTAGTAAAGAGCCCACGCGTTGCTTTGGGCTGAAATTAATATTTCTTATAATAAATTTTTAAGATAATATGTAATGGGCCTTATATTAAAAAAATTGATATGGGCCTTAAATTTTAATGTGCTAAGACATTAACGTCAACAGACATTAACGTAAATCAACGGTTCTGATCTATCCAAAAAAATAATCAACGGCTCAGGTTTCTTATTTGGGGTAGATAGCCCTTTTATGTCATTTTTTTTCAATATACTTTTATATATAGTAAGGATTTAAATTTAAGTACAATGACCCTCATCTTTATTTATTAAAATAAAAATTCTTGTGTGGCAAAGTGCTTAATTTACTTCTACTTTTAAACACTCGGCTATCAGCAAAAGTATCATGTTTGAGTGTTTCTACAACCTGGAAACTTTATCCTGTCTGCAATATTTAAGGTAAGAAATGAGACCAATGAAGATTGAAATATGATCCTTTGCACCAAAACAAGTCAAGCATGTGAACAAGTTCAAAAAATCCTTGATAAATCCTCTTCACATTCTCATCTATATATATTACCCTATCAATAGAAAAAGGCGAGTCTGAATTGGGTGTTCTGTTTCTCTGCTTTTAATTTGCTCTTTCTTTCTGGTAAACTCAATCTGGCGTTGCAGATTGTTCATGATCACGCAGGCACAAATCTCTCTGTCTGTCTGAATTTCTTATATGTTTTTCAGCTAAGTCAAGGGTTGACAAATGACTATGAATAAAACTTTTATTCTGTGACCCTTTTTTTAACATTGACCAAAGCAAACGCGTGGCCTGCGCTATGCTGCTAGGAAGACTGCAAAATTGGCTGTATATAGCAAACATTTCTTTTTTTTAAATAAAGATGAAGGTCAAGTCACTCAAATTTAAATATCTATAGAAGACCTTCCATCTGATTTCGAACCCGCGACCTCCCACACGGAGAGTGTTGCCCTTAGCCACTAGACCCGAAGCTAGTTCTTTATAGCGAACATCTTGAGTTTCAACGATCTTGGTATATTTGTTTTTTGTCTTTGTACAGAGGTCAGAGGCATAAATCAGCTACTAGTAAATTAATCAAGATTATGGTTGTAAATTATCTTTAGAGAATTTATCTCAAAAAAAGAAAAATTTGTTTAGAGGATAAGAGAATTTTTCTTTGGTTTATTTCTACAAAAAAAAAAAAAAAAACTTTACGGATGAAAATAATGATTTTTAAGTTTTAAATCTTTTCGACAGAATTTGTAGCAACGGGATTCTTTATATATTAAATAGAAGGGAGGGATATTTCAAAAATTTATAAAAATTCATAAAAAATCTTAAAATAGAAAGAAAAAAATGTTTTTTATCAAATATTTTCCGGTGATAGATTCACAAATTTTATAGATTGGAATTGGATTTCCTTTAAAATAAAAAATATATATATTTGCTATCTGCCACACTCATTTTCTTGTGAGAATGTGAGAGAGGACTTTCGAAATTAAATTAATGTTAATTACGTAATCTCCAACAAGTCAAATACCAAACAAAACAAGAAAAGAAAAGAAAAAAAACAACAAAAAAGTAACCGAATGTCACATTTATAGCAAGAAAAAAACGTTCTTTCTTAGGAAAAAATTAACCAAAAAAGTTTTTACTTGGATTTGCGGTGTGAACATTTAGGATCAAAAATAATTTCTGTGGGCTAGCTGAGTAAAGGTTTCTTAATTAATTCTACTTGCACGAGGTCCCAAATTAATCAACATCAAAATATAAACATTTTACATTTACAAGTAGAAGTTTCAACTTTCAACTACACCGAGTTGTCAAATAGTAGGAAAATGAATTGAAGGAAGGAATTAATTACCGTAGTAGAATTGATTTGATGCAGGGTTTTTAAGTTTCTACTACTTATTTATATTCACATTATATTCACATTGTTGTTTATCGTACTTGGAATTTAATTATGTGTACTATATCGTACTTGGAATTTAATTATGTGTACTATAACCACATGATATATATATCCAGCAACCAGTACTATCGACCATATATAGTACTACCTCTGTCCCAAAATAAATGGATTTTTTGTAGTTCATTTGAACTACAAAAAATCCATTTATTTTGGGACAGAGGTAGTACTACCAATGTAATAATAATAAATTAAGAATTGCTCTCTGAAAGTAACAATACAAAAAAAAAAAATCATATAATTAAATACACATCATTAATTACCAAATTCATCCCTTTCAGCCCAATTATACATCTAGAGGACTTCTAGAAGCTCCAAGTATATATTTTTTTGTTCAAAGAAAGTGTGACAACTGCCATTGCAAATTGCAATATCATTTTCATTGATATGATCCGCCCATTATATATAAATTATATATAGTTTATAAAGATGGATTATATAAACACTATATGATATATATCTGAAAAGGTCGTGTGTCACTTTCGTCTCCTCTCATCGATCGATCGATCGGGTGAACTGATCTGATCTCTGTAGACTGTAGACATATATATATTGACGTGTCATCTCCTGTGCTACATCAGCAACCTACTACAATTAAGCACTGGGTAAAAGTGCTCTCTCCGTTTCTTCCACTTCAGACAAATAATCAATGAATACCCAATCTTATATATATATATATATACTATGGGTTAGAAAATAATCAATATGTATATTAAATGAATCAATTTACATAATACTCACATATTGAGTTATGAAATAACATGTCAATTTGCATATATAAACAATATTTCTCAATTTGCATAATAAAATACAAGTTACACAATAAAATCAATTAGTTGCATAACAAAACTTAATTATGGCATGCAATTATACAACTAACGAAGTCAACACTAAGGAAATTTTATATACTTAATTAGTATACTAAAAACAATATATTATATGTATATATAATAAGTAATAACTTAACAACCAATTTAACATGAAAAAAAGACCCATTTATCAACATTTTCTATCTTTCTAATCTACGGTGAAGTACATCAATGACTAGTAAAAATTGAACGGTTTCGTCCTCTTGAAGTGGCAGCATATATTTCACTATTTCAGAATGAGTAATACCTAGCTTCTATGGAATATTTGTCCATAACGTCCATAGGTTACAAAATCAGATCTATTTATTACAAAATCAGATGTATTTGTTATATTCTGAATGTGTCTATAGACGTATGGATGCATTCATAGTGGACGCAAGATGTTTCTCTTTCAGAATGAAGTCTTGGTGTTGGATTTAGCAAAATGGAGAGAATAGAAACCCAAGGAAGGTTCTAAAAACTGGTGGGCCGTCTTACTCAAATAAAAAGCTTAATGGAGGAAGGCGTGGCATACTGGGAAATTACATATGCATGCCTTATTTTAATAGGAAATCTCTATACTTTTATAGTTTATACAAATCATATGGCATTGCATTTAAGATATATAAACAATTGGGTATATATTATTTTGTTTTTTGAGCATATGGATGGACTTACATATGTGATACTGAAAAAATCATTAATAAGTCAAGAGGTCGTTTTCAGGATAGTATAAAAAATCCTTTTTTTTTTTTTTTTTTTTGGCAATTTGTGCATGAAAATAAAAATAAAATTTTCTTAAATTTTTTATTATTCAACAATTCAATTTCAAAGTATATAGTAAATAAAACGAAAGAGTTTCGGTTTCGACTTCCGACAGTTCAAATTCGGTGGTAGGGGCTTGTCGGGCACCACTAAATTTTAATACAATTTTTTTTTTATTAATATGACGATATTCAAAATTTATGCACAAAGAAATATAAATTCTCATTGTGAATAATATTTTCTCTTTGAATGCCTCAATTGTTGGTTTTTGCAAATTTATATTGACATATGAACCAAGCATTTAATAGGATTCACCCAGATAATAAATGGGAGAAAATTATTGGACATATATTTCATACTTGAATACAATTTACAAATCGCACAAATTTTTAAATTGTCCAGTAAATTTGTGATATTTTTTTTTTTCTGTGATTGAATGAGTCACCTAATATATCTGGATTGAAGCCTTTCAATCACTGGTAAGTATTATATTGTAATGCTAAGCAATTGACTTTCACATTAATTTATACAAGAAGCTTAGTGATCTGACCTCAAATCTTTGTCGCCTGATGTAGTAGCTGTCTTAATCTTCACTCTCACAAGGTGCACATGACTAGATTTTTTTTTCACAAAAAAAAAAAATACTTTTTTTTTTTACACCTTTAATTTTTTTGGCAAGTATTTTTTTTTTTTTTTGGAATATAGTTTAATTACTTCAATTTTGCATCTTAAATTTTCTTTTCACACATATTCATTATTCAGGATCAATTTAGTGAAATTCTCTTATTAACCCTCTATCAAATTATAAAGAAATGTGCAAAATGAACAAAATTTTGTAGCTCACAGTTATTCGAACTTATCTTACAAATTTAAATATAATTATAAAAAATAAAGATTATTGAGTTTTCAAATCTCTCAAGGATGACACATCATATATATATATCTCCTTGACTATGATTTTAGTAATTATTAATTTATAATATTGATCCTGGATCATGTCTGATTTATTTTTTTTCATTAGCAACAAAATATAAAGTACAGAATGAACCATAACAAACTTGCAGACCCTTTTTAACTTTCCAAACTTTATGTCAAATTCAATTATAAAATCTTTTTGGAGACATGATCCCTGCATCTCCACTATAGACCACTATATATATTATACAAATCAAAATCATTAGGCAGAAGCTGGTACCAAGTACCAACTTCGGTTATCCGTTCATACTCCCCATATCCTTTGTTAAAGAATTAAAAAGGTACACACCCATTTTCCCACCATGCCCAACTCTTGAGCAGTTTGGATAGATACTAGAAAGGTGTTGCACTCCGCACAACTGAGATATTATGGTAAAGAAAAATACTTGTACAACACAATTAAAATATATTTACTGTAATTTAAAGGGTCCTCCATATAATATACAGTGCAAATTTATAACTGTCATCGATCGACAACTCAACGCTATAGACACGTAACCGTAACCGGAAAAAAAAAAAAAAAAAAAAAAAAAAAAAAAAAAAACACTGTTCTTTTTCCCTGTAGAAAACTACAGTACAGCCGAATGTTCCGCTTTTAATCTTTAGAATGTAACCATTTTGGGGCTTTTTATGGAGCATCCGCATCCCTGAAATTTTATGGGGCTTTCTTAAGGATAATCTTGTAACTATAATTGAGATCTGAAAATTTCTTTAGATATTTATTCAACACATCTTTGAAATCTACTTATTTCTAATCAAAAAATACTCTTGAAAAGGCTTTCTTAATTAGAAAGATTTTCTATTTATTTCTAATTTAGAAATTCTATAGAAAGTCTCTACATCCTTGAAAGGCTTTCAAAAGATGCCACATAGGATTTAGAAATACAGTTAATTGATCTGAATCCGCTAATTATATATAAAGAGGGATCCATTGACAAATCCTTGATTTGACAATCTTGACAATGAAAATTTTAAAAAATTTGTAAGAATTCACAAAAACTCTTAAAAATGAAAAATATTTTATGGATGTATTATTTAACTTATAGATTGATAGTGTTTCAAGTTTCAATCAATTTGAACATCGTTTAGTGGCTTATCAAAATTTTGTGCACTTTTCAACGGTTGTAAATTAACGGATCTTTGAAGAGCTATCAAATGTCTCTTAAATTGAATATAATTGGAAATATAATCAATCTATGAGTTAAATAATACATCCATAAACTATTTTTCATTTTTAAGAGTTTTTGTGAATTTTACAATTTTTTTAAAATTTCTATTGTTAAGATTGTCAAATTGAGCATTGTCAATGGATCCCTCCTCATTGTATATATACCCCAGTTACCCAGTATGAATCTTAATATAATGAGTTTGAAATTATTTTAATTTGTGATCAAAATTTAAAATGTTTATCAAATTTTGTTATAGTTTTTGAATATTTTTTTTTTATTTTTTGAAGAATTCACTGTTAAGATTGTCAACATAAGGATTCTTCCTCTATATTTAATTAGTTCAAGATTTGATTCTAATTTAAAATGAGGAGGGGATTTGTCTTGAAAATGATTTTTTTAAACAAGTCAAAACAAAAGATTATAAGTGTGCTATAAGACAAATAAATAGGCTAACTATTACATATTATAAAATTTAAATATTGTTTGACGATGCATCATGGATCATTATCATTTTACCATTTAAAATTTTAGTAAATTAAGTATGGTTAATATTATTTTTCAAAAAAAAAAAAGTATGGTTAATATATACAAACTATTACTATTCTTCATATGCACGTATGTTCTTCACATAGATCATTTTTTATAATGTGAAATTAACTAAAGATCTAATGAGCAAGATCATTGTCATTAAAAGAGCATTTCTCAAGTAAATAATCCTTCTTCATTAAATTAAATTTATTACCCAATAGTATATTTAGAAATTATATATTTATTGAGCCTTAAATTACTTAAATAATTTTTCATCATAATAATTTTTTTTTCGTTCAAGGTATACACATCTCACATTGCATTCTCAATCCTTTCAAGTCATAATCATCTAGAAAATATACAATAAATAAATATATATATGTTGATCCAATCAATTGACGTTGGATGCATGAACAGTTGAACATTGAAACCCCAATACCAATTTTTTCAATTATATATGGAACCACTTCAACACACATTAGCATCACATCTATCATCTATGCGAGAAATAGTCTGCGGCCAATACAAATATACAATACTGGGCTCAGTCATCAGTCAACTAAAGACCGTTCTTCCATATTAATACAATTAATATCAAGGGAGTTGATAACTACACTCCTTAAAACACCTCCTTAACCGCACCTCAATACATTTTTAGTTAAAAATTATTCTTCAAATACAACAAATCACTTTTACCGGTTGCAATTCACATCATCAATCGAACAAAATACTTATATATATACAATAGAAATATTAAGAATAAAAAAAAATTTACTCAAAATTTATAAGAGTATGAGAAAGAAAGAGAAAAATATTACCAATTTAGTTTGGGGACGGACAAGGGAACAAAGATAATTTCTCTAATATTAATACGCACACTGCGCGCACACACTCGCCACAAATAAAGTGTCCGTGTATTCGGTACGAATGAGTAGTAGTTGGATAGCTCACATTTCATGAACAAGTTCAAATAATTCCTTCAAGACCCATCTTTCTTTCTCTCTCTCAATTCTCGACCCTTTATAAGCAGACACACACACCATGCCATTGCTCTCTCCCAACAACACCTAATCTCACCAAAGTACCAAACAACATACACACAATCCACTTCACTGCAGAAAAAAAAAAAAAAAGGAGAAAATTAAGGGGTTTTACCATGTCTAGGAGGAGGAGGAGCAGTAGCAAGAGCAAGAGCAACTCTTCCTCATGGCTCGCGCTCTTTACGTCGTGCATCGGGAGCCATGCGAAGGTGCAGCCGAAGCAAGGCACGGGGCGTGAAGTAGCGAAAGACAAATCGCTGCAGCGGCTGTCCTTCTCGGACTTGAGCTCGGGGATGCTGTCGCCAGAGGACCTGTCGATATCGCTAGTCGGATCGAATTTGTACGTGTTCACCCTCGCGGAGCTGAGTGCGGTCACGCGGGGCTTCTCGGGCAGCAATTTCCTGGGCGAGGGCGGGTTCGGGCCCGTGTACAAGGGGTTTGTGGATGAGAAGGTGAAGCCCGGCTTGAAGGCGCAGGCCGTCGCGGTTAAGCTGCTCGACTTGGAAGGCGGCCAAGGCCACAAGGAGTGGCTGGTCAGTATATACAGATTAATTTGCTCTTAATATCCTAAATTCCTAACAGTAAGACCTACCGTCTATTAATGGACGGTCCATAGAAATAACAAATAGTATGATAAATGGACTTTGTATGGGCCCAGATATAACAGTTACACTCACAGTGTAACTTCTATGGACCGTCCATCAATAAACGAGTTTCTGAATTCCTGATATATAGATATACATTAGTGCATATTTAAATATGTAGATGTTGACTATAATTTGTTATTTTGCTCTGTCTTTTTTTTTTTCACTGTTCCACATTGCTATGTATGATCATATATATTTGCCTAGATATTTAGATGGGTATATACATGATGACAAATTAGTAATTAATTTGTGGTTATTAATTTTATATTTTCATGTGGGGAAAATTGATAGGGATATGAAGGCAATATATGTCTTATATATTTTGTGCTTAATTTATCAGTTTCAAATGTTGCAGGCTGAGGTGATATTTCTGGGGCAATTGAGGCACCCAAACCTTGTGAAACTGATCGGATATTGCTACGAAGAGGAGCACAGGCTTTTGGTGTATGAGTACATGACTTCCGGAAGCTTGGAAAGCCACTTATTTAAAAGTATGATCTTTAAATTTAATTTCTTTTAATTGATCTCTCTTAAATACAATTAAACAATATTTTATCTTGCAAAATGAATTTTCATACAAAGTAAAAGTATATCCAGATTAAGGCCTCTTGCATTAATTTATTGCTCTATCACTTTTATTGTATTAATTATGAGTTTATGACCTTGAATTAAATTTTGGGATACATTAAATAAAGTATATATCAAACCAAAACCTTTTAATCAATATTGTATTGAAAGATACCCTCTTTATGTCTTTATGTTCAGAGAATTAATACAAACATTGGCCCAAAAAATTAAGCACAAGAAAACACAAGTCAACGACGTCACCACATCGGTGTCTTTAATAAATATTTTGCTTGAAAACAAAGAAAAAGAAGTATATATGAACATCTCTTACTCTCTTAGACTTACAAAAATAATTACTATATAAATATTATGTTGGTATAGATTTATTTTGAAAAAAATAAATTTATGTTGAAATAGCTTGGTACTGAGCTTCCAGTATATATGTTAGTTTAAAAAGACCAATTATTCTCTTAATTTCATCACATGCATTTCCATAAATATTTGTTTTATCAGTATATATATGTAACACTTTTTCAAAAATTAATATATATATATATATGTAACGCACGGCAGGTACGCAACAGACTTTGTTAAAATATTAATTTTAGAGGTAAGTACATCACAAGTTGTTTGACAATTTGACAAGGTAAGTTTACCTTTGTTGAATTTTCAAATCAATAAATCTGTAGGTTAGATGTCAACTGTTCAGTTGGGAACACACAATATAATTCCCATTTGTACATATATATTATTATTATGCACAATGAAAAATTCACAAAGTCACAATTTATTTCGAGTTTTCTTTTGTTTTGTACACTGAATTAACACAACGAGAAATTTTGTAACAATATATAATTGAATACGTATGAAATAAAGAATAATATGTGCAAGAAACTTATGGTTGCATCAGCATAATATACCAATTAACTAATAAGTTAGAAATCATAAATTAGGTGTAACTAGCGCCCTAGCTACTAATTGTAACATAATTGTTATGTAACTATGAAGTTTCTTTTATAAAGGCAGTCATTTGGCCTTATATTAAAATATTTAAAAAGAATTTGGTGCAAATTTTTAGTCGCTTTTTATGATGTTAGACAATTTAATTTTAATTTGGCACAATTTAGATCCATTTTGTTTTTAGGAAACTTATATTAATACATGTTATATCTTTTTTAATAATTAAACATAAGTCTACAATCTTTCATAATTTAAAAGATTTTGAAAGATATGAAATTAATATATCATAAGATTTTATAAGTGTAACATTCACTCAAATAATATTTTTATGACATTACACTAATTAAAAGTTATTTAGTGCTTTGATTCCTAATTAATTGATTAATAATTTAATATAGACTCATGACAGTAATGAAGTCAGACCCATTCCCTGAATTCAGGAGACAAGAAAAGACAATACATTAATAGAAGTAAGAGAGAAAAAGGAGCAAACAAACGGTTTGGTGCAACGTTCCATTGCTGTGCTCAATAAAAGTATAAAACATATCCCTAAAATAAAAATTCTAACACCAGTTTAAAATTTAAAATTTAAAATTGCCTCTCTTGGTTTAAACCTTGAATAAACCGAAATCTTTGTAGTTAGGAAATAGGGGAGGTTCTTAACCAATAAAAGAAACCTATGGCTTTCAAGTAAACTACAACTTTCTCAATCTAAATTCCTAACATTTTGTGTTAATTAATTTGTGATGTATTTGGAAAGTTTCTCTCTTTGTGTGTGTGTTTCGTTACCTATGGAATTTGGGGAAATGACAACGATAGGTCCTATGCTAAATATATACATCAAGTTATAAATGTGGAAATGGCAACTTTTCATATAACTGTATGTCTTGATGAAAAAAAAAATGTAAATGATTGCTCTTCAAATTAAGAAGAAAAATGCATTGATTTGATGTAGTAGTTTGTTGACCTAAAACTTGAACCAAATAGTTGAACCAAAATGCTCGAGCTCTTTAATTAATGAAATTTATATTCTTAATTACTGATCAATATATAGGCTCTTTGTAGGCCTCTCTTTTATTCAATCTTAACACGTAGGTTTTCTTTTTCAAAGGTAAAAAAAAAAGGAGAGGAAAATACTAAAAATATTTCCATTTTTTTAGAATTTTCCATATATAATGAGGGAGATTTAATTAGATGCTGAAATTATCTACATTCCAATTTCACTCCAGAGAAGGTGCATTTGCTTTCCAATTTATATTTTAGTGGGCCGGGCAGAAAATCGGCCATAAATTGCAAGCACCGTATATTTAATATTTTGGTTGGCTCTGATCACAATTTCACAACATACAATATAGCAAGAACCAGAACTTGATTTATTAGAATTTAGGAATGTTATACAATTTAAATTTGATTTGCATAACTTACCAGTATTTGTGTTTCTGTTATAGGAGCTTCGAAAGTGATGCCGTGGCAAACTCGACTGAACATAGCGGTCGGAGCAGCCAAAGGGTTGGCATTCCTTCACGACGCCGAGAAGCCCGTCATTTACCGGGACTTCAAAGCCTCGAACATCTTACTAGACTCTGTAAGATTTTCTTGGTTCTGTCAGTTTAACTTCATTGTGCTACTAAATTCACCAGCTCCACTACATTGTTTGAATTTTGAAACAGTTCGCAACGGCTACTTTATGTCGATGTTCGATATCGAAATTTGGAATAATTGGGTATTTTGTTGATCTTAACAGGACTATAATGCTAAATTATCAGACTTCGGACTCGCAAAAGATGGACCAGAGGGCGACGACTCGCATGTCTCGACACGAGTAATGGGTACGCACGGCTACGCTGCACCAGAGTACATCATGACAGGTACCAAAATCAAACATAATTCACTTCATACAACTAAGAAAAGTTTATACCAAGCACAACAGGCAAATTGACTCTGAAATCGGTTTCCTCAACAGGTCACTTAACAGCAAAAAGCGATGTATACAGCTTCGGTGTGGTTCTACTCGAGCTCCTGACGGGTAGAATGTGCGTCGATAAAAGCAGGCCACCAAGAGAGCAAAACCTAGTTGATTGGTCGCGACATTACCTGAACGATTCAAAGAGGCTTGCCAGAATCATGGATCAAAGACTGGACGGTCAGTACTCGACCAAAGCTGCTCAGAAAGCGGCTGCACTAGCGTACCAGTGCGTGAGCCAGAGCCCGAAAAACAGACCGCATATGTCGGCTGTAGTAGATGCTTTGGAGCCACTTCTTGCCTTTGATGATATCCCCCTTGGCCATTTCGTGTTCACTGTCACGCCCGACAAGGGCTTTGAAGATGACTTGTTAGATAAAAATGAGGCCAAAGACAAAGAAAGCCGACGACGACGAAAAGAAGGCTACCGCCATCGACTGAAGTCGCCTGATGTCAGAAGATTGTGAATTCAGTATATGATATACTTACTAGTCATTTATGTGGTCGGCATATATGTAGTTCTGACAGAGATCATGATGATTTACCATCATGTACTTTTAGTTTTTTTTTTTTTTTTTTTTTTTCTACTTTGGATTTGAGGTCCTAGTTGCTTAGAATAATTATCAGATTTTTTACTTTCATAATTAGATAAGAAAATGAAAATGGAAAAAAAAAAAGACTTCTTGTTCCTCTATAAACTTGTGGGCAAATTATCATTTGAAGTTGATATGAGAAAATATTACAGGTGACAAAATCTCACCCAACCCGAGTTTCAGGGAAAATCAAACTGACCCGAACCCGTTTTTCAGGAAAACTCAAGCTGAAAGTCAAGCTGACCCGAACCCAACAAGAAAAGTCAAGCTGACCCGAACCCGACCCGACCCGTGTTTCAAGGAAAGTCAAGCTGACCCGAACCCCAACCCGACCGAACAACTCGAAACCCGATACCCAACTCGACCCGACCCGAAACCGACATAACCCGACAATCTGTCACCACTAGAAAATATATGAACTCATCAAAAACGGAATATAGAAAGGAGGCCCAACTGCAAGTCTGCAAGGCAGGGATTTGGTACGTTTTCTGCAGAAACAACAAGAAACCTAGTTTTAGTTTTAGGCCTACAATTAAACCCCAATTTACTGGCATGGTTTTCTGAATGATGATTTAGTACATTTTTTTTTTTAAAACCAATAAGTGGCCTATTTTTGTCTCAAAAGAAACAAATGGGTTAACTTGTTGCCAATGAAGACCAGGATTTTGGTTTTGGTTTTTTCATTTTTTCTTTTCAAACTAGCCTTCAGGACCGAAATTTTTTTTATTTTTTTTAGAGTGAGGCTACGGTACTATTAATAATACGGATCGGCCGCTACTACAGCTCCACATTATTGTTTTTAAAGTTCAAATAGCCGATCCGAACCGTTCAATGTGATATCTATGTGTTAATATTGTTCTAGACCAAATTTTATATTTTTTATAATTTTTTAACTAATTTTCTAGATGGATAAAATAACCATATTTTTTAATGGTCCATAACATTTTGATTGACTCATTTTCTAATTATCTAAATAAATAGTAAAAAAGTACCAAAAATTATAAAATTTGATCTACAATAACACTTGTATACAAAGATCATGTTAAGCGGTTCAGATCGGCCAAAATGAACTTTAAAAACTACAATATGAAGCCGTAGTACCGGCTAATATGTACTATTAATAGTACTATAGGCTCACTCTTTTTTTATTTGAGTGGTTTCAAATATCTCAAATATTTCAAAACAATTCACTATTTTTGAAAAACATATTGAGCGATTGACAAAAAGGAAAGATGAATATTTCATCATTTACAAATTACAACCAATGACAATGTAAATCTTATTATACCAAAGTGCATTTTACTTCAATATTTCAAAAATCTAAAAAATGATGGTGCATCGTACATGAATGCATGAAGCTTAATTATAGTATGAAAGAACTAGAAATCTTAAAAGACTAAAATCTATAAATTATATAAATAATATTGCAAACCTAAAATCTAAGTACTTAAACTTAAAGTAAAACTGTAAATCATGCATTTTTTTTTCATATTAATCATATACTTAAACTAAAATTTATAGAAAAAATTAGGAAAGAACTAGAAATCTTAGAAGACTAAAATCTACAAATTAGATAACATTACATTGCAAACCTAAAATAAAAATCATATACTTAAACCGAAATGTATACATAAAAATTGCGTGCTTATCCTCCGCCTTAAGCCACGCTGCCATAGAGCACATACCCATTGGCTCGTCTCGAGATTCGAACCGGATCGTCTCAAGATTTGTGTAGACTCGAATATCAAAACGATCCAACGGTCCATATGCTTTAGGGCACCCTGCCTTAAGGCAGAGGATGTGAAATCATACAAATTAGCATGTGTCAGAGTTATCCTACCACTACAAAAAAAAAAAAAAAACGGTTTAGAAACAAAAGGTAAAGGAAGTCACACACACTTGTCCGGCACGTGCCATGTCAAGTACACCGGGCCCCTCATTCATTTCTTTCTGCCCTGCTCTGCTCTGCTCTGCTCTCTCTTTATCATGATTGTCAAGACTGTACCGGTAACTGGTATGATGAGTGAGTGGCTGCATGATATGAGGTCCAGAGAAACGACAAGCAAATGGAGCAGGAAAATGACATTACTGCTCTGGATGATGGATCACCAGTGTAACAGTGTTCCTATTGTTTTGTTCAGCAGCTCATGGGGCACTGGTGTTGTTGTATTGTGCTGTGCTGCCTTGCCTTACCCCATGGCCCATATACAGGCCCATTTTGGGAAAAACTGTCCTGCCCTCTCTTCACATTTTCTCCATTTGAGTAGGTGTTTGAGAAGAAAACATGTTCCTCCAATTTAGGAGGGAATCAAGCAAGCAACTTGCTTCACAATGGAACTTTTAAATGTGTATAAATGTATTGTTTGATTTATTAATTGATTACATTTTCAGTTACATTCAGTTTACAATTTTTCTGATGGTTCATCTAAGATTCAATAATTTTATTTATACAAACATTCAAAAAAATTCTGACGATCTATCAAACAATATCCCAATTTGTCGAGTTGCAACAAAATTAATCCATAACTCAAAGAACACTAGTATACATTTCCTTATAACTTTTACTATTTTTAAAACATTTTCTTGAAACTTCCCATAAAAAAACTGTCCAAGTGATCCCTCCTGTAACAGTTCATACTGGAGTTGATCTTCCCATCTCCCCCCTCATGAATCCCCGGCCCCATCATCATGGCTGCCAAAAACGGCAAACAATTCATCCCAACTGATCAGAGACCTCTGCCAAAAACATCACACATTCATTCATTCATTCATAATCATACATACATACTCCCTCGCTCCCTGCTCCACTCCTCCTCCTCTTCTCTCTCTCTCAGAGTCAAGAGTCATAACTGATGGCAGTGAGTGAAATTAAGCTGTGTCCAGAGAAGAGAGGCAGGCAGGCAGGCAGAGAAGAGCTAGCGTCCCTACCACTCCCTTCCCTACTACTTGACTCCTCCATGCATTTCCCATGTGCGTTTCTAGATGAGAAACATCTTGATCCATACGTCCATATATAAATGTATATATATATAAAGAATGTAACTGATACATCCTGACTGAAATGTAACATATGGACGCTGTGGATAGCTTTTATATGGACGCTAGGTATTACTCTCTCTGAAGATTCACTAGATTGACTACTATCACAATTGATCCTTTCTTGTCCCTCCCTCCCTCCCTCCCTTTTATTTTGACAATCAATCAACCTACACACTACTTCTCCATATCAGAAATTAATCTTTTTTCACTACTTTTAGAGAGCAAAGGAATATTAGTTTTGGATTAGTAGTTGCTGGTTCTGTGCTTTCATGGGGGATAATGGGTTGTGTACACCGCCACACCCGAAATCGCCGCCCGAGTACCCGGATGCTTGTGGCAAGCACCGGCTTAAGGTGGCGGTTGAGGCTCTGAATCAGGAGATTGACTATTTGCAGGTACTATATATTATGTTTGCTTCTCTAGGCTGTACGAGTTTTTGTAAGATTTCTGTGGAGTTGTTGTCTTTATTTGTAAATGTATCAATGTATCATCTGCAAATTGTTTGAGAAGGTGAAGTTTAATTAAGTTCCTTTTAATTAGGAGTTCAAAGAGTTATGATTACTTGAGTACTTGACTAGGTTTATTTGTGAATATAGACTAACAAAACATCTGTTAGAAAAAGGGCAGATATATTCCTTAATTAAATGAACATATTTCGTAAATATTTTTTTAATTATAAATAAGCTGGAAGCGCCTCATCATTTTGCAAAAATCAGCACACAGCTATATGTGTGATTTATAAATCAAATTTGCATTTGAACCTAGCTAGTGTCATTGCAATATATAATCGATCAGAACTATACCTGTTCATACTTTATTTCAAACATTTTGCATATATAGTTATGAAATTTTTCTGGAATAAAAATGTTCGTAGGGACTTGCAGTGATCTCCTCATAATTTTTTTTTTTTTTTGGCATTTGCATTAATACATGCATGTAGTTGAAAGTAAAAGTCAACATTGCATTTGAACATAGAAAAACGTTTTTAACTGAATAATTAGCACTTAGAGATAGCCAAGCATATTATCGAGGGCAATTATTGTCAAATCTCTAGTGATTATAAATAATTAAGCCTATACAATACTTAACAAGGTTAACTAATTAAGAGGATAAGTTTGGTTCGTAAATTCATTGTCATTTTTAAATATTTTTCTAGTGCATTCTTCAATAACTCAAGATACAACTAATTCATGTGTAGCGCGAGCTGAATTTGAATGAAGGAACGGTGCCTGCTTCCAGATGTTGCAAAGAGTATGTGCAAAACTTTCAATTGATGTTCTTTATATCAATTTAGTAGTTGCTCTTTGTAATCAGTTTATGTGGATTACCTGATGATTTCAAAAGTATGCTGTATGCATCAATTATCTGGCCTCTAATGAGAAGTGAAATACGATCCTCTAATGAGAAGTGAAATACGATTATCACTTCTGAACATTGTTACCTTAATTCAAAACAAATCGCATATACGTACAGACATCATTTAGTAATAAATATCCTGATATACTGATTGAAAAGGTACTAATTATTCAATTGATATATATATATTTTTTTTGTGTTTGTGTTTGTGCAGGCTGCATGATTATGTCAGCAAGAATCCTGATCCACTCATAAAGGTGTAGGGTATTTGAAAAAACCTCCTTATTTCACCTTCACATTACATGTAACATGTGAACACTTTGATTTCACTGATTGTTTTTGTTTGTTGATTAAGCAGATATGAGAAGAGAAAAAAGTCATGTTGCATCTGGAATATATTCAGGTATGTGCTTTAGAAACCAATTGCATAATAATTTTCATTTACACAAACGTACGTCGTCTAATAAGCTGACCTGGTACGGCAGTTATATCAATGGGTGAGTATACCAGATCTGCACTGTGAGGCTGTGGTCATAATCTGATCATCACCATTTGCTGATCAATGGGTCAGTATTTCAGTTTACCAGACCTGTACTGTGAATCTGTGATCATCTGATCATCACCATTTCCTGATCAAGGAGTTTTTGGTTGACATGCCATGGTTATTGACTGTTATATCAGATTGCGATTAAGGGGTGAGAATGAAAATTCTGCTTCATTTGACTGAATTTTGTAGTGAATTGAATCATGCATCACATCTGGATGATCATTTTGTCATGTCGGTTTGGATATAACATGCTGATCAGTATGCAGTTCGGATCATTAGGTTTATATAATTCGAGTTAATGTATCTTTCCTCGTTTGATAGATTTGATTCTATCGTTGTGACATATTCCAGCCTCAAATTAAAATAATTATACCCAAATCTTTAATTGGACATTTATAAAAAATTCTGATTACTTAAAAGAAATATTACAACTAACATGAGATGCTGGTATGTTTCAATAGAGCCATACTGTGTTGCAACTGGGGTTGCATTTGCTGCACCGGAGGCTGCCTATCCTGCCCGAAGAGACCGAAACGGTGCTGTTTCGTGCAACTCGAGAACATCCTTTGCTGCAAGAGGTCTTACATAGATTGTACCGGGTGCAATTGCTGCAAGAACAGCTGCTGCAGTTTGGATCCTTTGAGCCCCTGCATAGAGTGCTCTTGCGGGTGCGTCTGTTCCTGCTCGAGATGTTCCGAAATTTGTGTTTATCCCAGGTGTACAGGCTGTTGCAAAACTCTCTGCATATGTTGATTTTCTGCTGGTATGCTAAGATTTGTTGGATGCTTTGCTCTGTTGTTTTGAAGTGACATTTTTTTTTATGTTCAAGTTTAATTTGTTGCTTGAGGAGGTTCTGCATTTCATGTTAATTTTATTTTGATACAGTGAATTTTGTTACGGCAATATATATACCATTGAATGCCTCATATATGGCCTGATTCACAGGAAATTTGTTGATCTGGAGCTGTTATATTAAATTTTTATTGAACATTAAAGATAATATTTGATTAAATCTGTTTCTTAGTTTATGACATTGTCAAGCATTAATTATGTTCAGGTGTTATATATAATCATAATACAACCGTAACCATACTGGCAAACCGACGACCCTTTTATACATAAAAGTGTATTTTCATATTTAGTTTTTTCAAGTATTATATTCACATATCATATTAGAATAATAAATTTGTAACAAACAGTGGGAGCTTAATTTGAAGTTCTTGTTATAATTAATATTCAAACAGATTACAAAACAAATGGTTCCAACGTCAATTCCCGGTTCTTACCGTGTTACTATATTAGCCGGCCAGTAAAAAGTTTTACATGCATGTTCTTACCGTGTTACTAAATGTTCTTAGATTTTCACATCATGAAAGGGTAGAGGAGGGGAGGGGTGACCGATTTTGTTGTTGCCCTGCCAAGGAAAAAATTTTATGAGTTCTTGAAACTTACTTGCTCTTTGTCGATACCACATTTATAGGAAAAAATCACTAAAAATCCGTAAGAGTAAGCAAGATGAATGGCAATCTCAATCTGGCTAGCAAACAGCAGGAAGAAACTGTTCTTGGTTTGGGGCCATGAGACAGATCTATGCTGTAACGCACAGGAAAATATTCTGCTGTAACGCAATAGTGGGCCTATATATATAGTGGTCCATTTAAAGCAGTGTGTGAGAATTGAGATAAAGATCTGACACACATCTTGATGAAAATCCGTCCACAGTGTCCATAAAGAGGAGGGTTCCAATGCCTCTATCATGCCTCCACTTTTTAAATTTCAAATAACTCAAAATTTAAAACTCATTTTTCAAAACAAAACCGTTAGATTTAATTTATATCATTTCATTTATGTATATATAAAAAATCATTAAATTTGAATATTATTTTGTAAGACATCAAGGGCCTCAAAAAAAGTGTACTAATTTGAGCAATTTCTAGACGTTGATTTTTATAACTCATTCATTTATATAAAATAAAACAAAAAATTGAAAAAATTTGTTATGTGCACGTAGAGAATATCATATTGATCAAATCTAACGGTTTTGTTTTGAAAATGAGTTTTAAATTTTGAGTTATTTGAAATTTAAAAATTGGAGGCATGATGGAGGTACAAAAAATAGAGGTATTGGAATCCTCCTCGTCCATAAATTACATTTTGTTACATTGTTTGTATTTCTATGAACGTTTGGATGGCTATTTAATGGAAGCAAGATGTTTTAAAAAATTGAACTGCTTGATTTTTTTTTCATTTTTCTCTCAAACCCAAAAAAGAAATGATTGGAAGGGAGGTAAGTATGAAGCATGCATGATGTGATTTAGTACTGGAGCTTTCTTTCACCATTTCAGCTGCTTAAATGTGCTAACTGCAAGTGTATATATAATTATGATAATAGCTTTGCATTATAATTTTGCAAGGATTTATTAAATTAAGCCTTTGGTTTCATATAATTTTGCAAGGAAACATATATGAAATTACCATAAATGTAGCCTGGTAAATTACACCAGTCATTCTTCTGATATTTTTATTCTTCAAAATGCATCATTCTGCTGAGAATCAGCAAACAGCTTATTCATTATATTTGTATTTTGTAGCTAAATACGCTCTGAAAAATCCATGAAAATTGGGAATATTTTTTTTACTGGCATGGAGAAAGAGGCGGGCCGCAGAGGCACTTGTTGTGGCCGAAACGTTTCGCGCCGAAATGGTGCGTGTACCGGCCCTGTGGAATGGGGCCGCACAGCTGGTTGTAGCTGACGTCGAACTGCAGCCACGTCCGGTTCGCGACCTCTGCCGGCAAGCCGCCATAGATCTCGTTGTGGTCGATTTTCAGTATGTCCAGACCCGGCGGGATCTCCACGTTCGTCAGGTCGAACTTGAACTTGTTGCTTGACAGATCCAGTGCATTGAGGTTCTTATTCCTGAATTGAAATATATGCAAATGGTATAGTTAACCATATATCTCTATTTGTTAATGTTTTTATATATGTGTATAGTAATTATATAGTCTTTGATTTTACGGTGGTGCATATATACGGATCCAAAATAGATATCAAGTTATAAGTTATCTAAATTGAAACATTAACAAGTTATTTTGAAACAATTAATGTATGAACTCGAAACGTTTTAGTATTAAGTTGAATAACACAAATTGTAAATTAAAAATCTACTTGAATTACTATTAAATCCTTAGAGTTGCTAAGAGAATCCTTAGAGTTCCTAAAAGAACATGTATGTGGAAGCAAATTGAAGTGAAAAAGCAACAAAAAAAACATTTTAATCTCATTAAGTTTCAGATTAATTTATAGATGTTTAATTTTAATTTTAATTGCAGCATGTTTCAGATTAACGTTAGATTAACTTTATATGGTATCTATTTGGTATCGATTGTGGTATCTCCTGAACAATTTTATGACCCCTGATTGAAACAAACCTGCCAAAGAGAAATGATGCATCTCCTGTCAGTTGATTGTCGTTTAAATCAATGTCGGCGAAATTCGCCTTTGCGAAGGTGGAAGGGAGAGGACCGGTGAGGCGGTTGCCTACGATCGACAGGTCCATGACGGTCAGTGTCGAAGGAATGGTACCGGTGAGCAAGTTACCGTCAAGACGTAGAAATGTCAGCTCCGGTAGACCAACGGACGGCGGTATTGGACCGTACAGCTGGTTATAGGCAAGGTTCAGCGACTGCAATGCGGTTAGCTTGGCGATGGCAGTAGGGATCGGGGCGGAGATGTTCTGCGCGAAGATGGTGAGGTCAGTGACACGCCCGGTGGTGGCGTTGCACCCGACTCCGTCCCACGTGCAACATGACGTGTTCGACGTCCACGATGACAGCCCCGGCGGGTTGTTCAGGGCCGACTTGATGGCGAGGAGTGCGGATTTGTCGGCCCTGTCGCAGAGCGCCGCCGAGACCAGTATTGGAGTGCTGAGGAGTACAAAGAGCAGTGAGCTCATGAGATGTTTGGTTGAAGCCATCAGTTGAAGTTTTGTTGGTCTATTTTCTCTTCTTATTACATGTATATCATGGCTTATATATATAGGTGTGGAATAAACAAGCAGGGTCTGTTTTTCTGATCGGATAGTCGGGATCGGTTGTCACACCGATCTCAAAGTACTTCGGTATTTACTGCACCAATGTATTTTAGTGTTTCTCAACCGTCAGATCAAGAAAAGCAGGTGATCCCGATCCATAGATGTGATGATGGTATTGGAGTCTTTACTATGAGCATCTCCAAGTGACTCCCTAAAACACTCCTAAAACCAAAAATTGGGAATTAAGGAGAGAAAACCGTCTCCAAAAGATACCCAAAAAGCTATCCCTATTTTTAGCACTCCCAAAACTAGAGCCAAATCTCCCTATTTTGGTGGCCTTTTTGGGCACTCCCAATCCAACTTCCCAAAACCAGAGCCAAATCCAGACCGTTCAAATGTATTGGGATCCATATTTTGGCCTAGTTTAAATGTATTGGGATCCATATTTTGGGAATCTATTGGAGATTGAGGTGAAATTTGCTCCCAAAAAATTTAGGATGACACCCAATATAGATATATTGGGATCCATTTTTAGAGAGTCTCTCGGAGATGCTCTGTTTTGAAATTGGTTCACATAATATTCTTCTTGTATCCTTCTGCTCTCCAGATTACATGTTGGTTCTTAATTTGCATATATCCTACCTGCCCTACTTGAAGAAATTGTTGTAAAACAAAATAATCAAATTAACTAATGCATTGAATGTAAATTAATTATGAAAATAATCTCATTTTGAATTAATTTTATGTTAAATTTCTATCTGGGCATTGGTCAATTGTGTAACTTTTTTCATAATATTGTGGAAGACCAACTGAACTTGCCTTTGGTTGAATTCAACAGGTCAAAACTGGTGTTCCAGCAGGATATGGATAAGCAGAAAAACAATGCCAATCAATCAGAAGACAAAATCCAGAACATATCGCATGTTGACCCCATTGAATCAGTACGTGTATGGATTGACGTTCATACACACTTTAGAAAATGAAAAAAAAAAAAAAATGTGGTCCGTTCCTATATGGTAATATATGCATAATTGATAATTCATTAATTTGGATTCATAATTGAGATGGCTACACTACACTACACTACACTACTAATTAATAGTTGTCCAGTTACAAACACCAATGGTAGAGTCTCCTAACACAAACCCAACACCCACCGTCCGATTCCAGTGATAGCAAACACGGACGGATGTGATCGTAGCAGTATATATATGGTCTTGAACTCCTACGCAAATTTAAAATTAAACAGAGCACAAATATTCCAAATGTTTTGACGCCGCAACGTTGCGTGTACGTTTCAATTTGGACTCTATTGCCAGTTTGCCACTCGTAGGGGTGGCAAAAGATTCTCAAAAAAAAAAACGGGGGGGTGGCAAAAAAGCTCGCACCTCGTGGGCGTGGCTCGCTCGGGATCAAATAGAAGTAGGTTCGCTCGTTAAGCTAATGAGCGAGCTTGAGCTTAGCATGGCTCGGCTCGTTAAACTCGTTCGGCTCGATAAACTATTACTAATTGCAATTTGCACTGCTTTTATCGTAAATTATTAATATATTATACAACATATGGTCTAATATATATGAAATTGTTATGTAAAATGTGCACGAACATACATTTGTTAGTACTTTTGTTAATTTTTATATAAATTTTGGTATAACATACTTCAAAATTTTATTATTAAAAAATAAATGAGCTAATGAGCCAGCTCGGTTAGCTCATTAATTTAATGAGCCGATCTTGAGCTTGTATTTTTGACTCGTTAATTTAATGAGCCGAGTTTGAGCTTAGTCTAGCTCACCTCAGCTCGGCTCATTTACACCCCTAAATTTGCCAGCCTGATTGCCATCGACACAGTCAAGTCTGTTTACACTTGTTAACTATATTACTATATATGCAAGTGCATGTGCTGGAGCTCTCAATAAATCACGATTCATTATAAGAAGAGTTGAGCTACCCTAATATTAGTAGTACAAATTGCGTCGTACTATTAGCTCATATCTTCAATTTTAAAATATTAATAGTCGATTCAAATTGCTCATTATGATCTTCCTATACAATTTTATTTGTAAACCAAATTTTATATTTTTTTAGAATTTTTTTACTATTTTTTAAGATATTTTAAAATGCCACTTATTTGGATGGTTCATAATGTTTTAACTTTTAAGCAAGTGACATTGGATTCATTATAAAAAAACTATTCCAACATTGTCACAGTCGCAGTCACAACTGCTTATGTCTCACCGGTCTTCTTTATACGGAAACATCATGCGTCCATTGGAATACCCGACTATAGGTTCATAAAGCATAAAGAGGTGTAACAGTTATATCTTAGATGTAACAGTTACACATAATGTGTAACATTTAATATCTATAGAAAATCTAAAGTTATATCTTAGTTGTAACAGTTACACATAATGTGTAATATTTAATATCTATAGAAAATCTATGATGGACGCTAGGTATCGCAGCACCCTTCTTTATAAATGCATAAACTTTTTATTGTTTCGTAAAATTTGATAAACTCGAACTATCTATTATAAATGGTTTTTGGGCTCGTGGCATCCATCCAAAATGGTCCAGCAGCTACTGAAAAAGAATTCTAAACTGAACCGATGTGTTGCATAGCCCAGAATAAGTTTTGGGCTACAACCTGACCGCAACGCTGGTTTAAGTAATTTCGCTCAAATAATTAATGGCTAATTTAGCTATGGATTGGATGAAATAAGGGCTGATCAGTTTTCATAATCAGATGACTATGATATGTCTTTCATATTCAATTAAAAAGACATGTTTAATAAACCTGATTGCTCGGATACAAATGTGAGTAGCCTACATAATTCCAATCCTTCTTTTTTCATGGCAATAGAGTTAAAAAGAGTGTGAATAAGCAGATGGGGAGTAATACCTAGTGTCCATAGAAAAACTGTCTATATTGTTCATATGTTACATTTCGGAATGTATCTATCTGTTACATTCCGGTGTGTATTTGTTATATTCCATACACGTTTATAGATGTATGGACGGTTTTTCAATATACGCAGAGATGTTTCTCAATGGGTTACTGTGGACTTGTGACCGAGAAAATATCTCTTGGAATTTTTGACGGGCTCCCACTTCTGTACAGAAAATGGATTTCCCCACCTGGCGAAATTTTCAAATACTGCCGTGAAAAACGATGGATTGGAATTTGGAAATTTGGAACGATGTTACAGATTATGTAGGCTTCCAAATTCGAGGAGAACGACGGATTGGGGATTTACAAGAATTATGTTACGAAATTTGTAGGCTTTATCGTTGATTTATACCGGTTGACTCGTGAAAGCACTATGTTTGTTTGGTATTTGAACATGTGAATTTCGAACAAGAACAGTCAATTGTTGATATTTATGTTCAGCCAAAGCCAATGATAATGTACTACATCAAGAACAAAAATCTTTTTTTTTTTTTTTTGAAATAATAAGTACAATTATACAAAGATTTATCTGACATCAATCATTTTCAAATGTGAAAATTAGGTTTCCCATAATACCACGAAACAATTAAGACTTTCCTCAGTACCAAAGTGGCTCTGCTATGGCTCGGCTAAACAACATTTCATTTTGAATCGAGCGGTTCTTATCAAACATGTCTCTTTAATTGTATTTAAAAAATATATCGCGGCCATCCAATTATAAAAAATGAACGTGCCATAACAAATAAAGGCCTTCCAACATTTAATATTTTACAATAGAATTTCATACTTGCTACCACCTGTGTTTTCATTTCCCTTTTTTGTCTGTTTGTCTTTTGGAAAATGCTCACATTTCATTTTACCAGATAACAAATTGTGTATACTGATTAACAGATAACAAAATTATGCACTCATTGGCAGAGATTTCAGATCAAAGGAGTAAAAAATTTACTAACATAAATTCCAAACAATTTCCTCTTTCCCCAAATAAATCACCAAATAGAGATTAGAGACTAAAACTAGCTGTTCATGTAATCATGTCGAAACAATCCTAACATCATATCATTCGGTTGGCAGCCGGCTGTTCATGAGCATGAGGGCTAAAAAACAGCTCGTAACTGAGTGCGGCAACTACTGCGCCAGCAAGGGGGCCAGCCCAGTACACCCAATGGTTCTTCCAGGACCATGTCAGAAGTGCGGGCCCAAACGATGCTGCTGGGTTCATCGACGCACCATCAAACGCTGCTGCAGCCAGAATGTTTGCCCCGACGATAGAACCGATTGCTATTGGTGATATCGTGCCAAGGCTACCTGTCAGTTGTTCAATTGGTCGATCGACCAGCATTTAGTTTCAGAATAATTCTGTACTAATGCACACAAATTGGTAGTTCATTTACCAGTATTTAGTGCACAATACTCAACACCATGGATCAAATATCAGCAAATTTTTCTGCTTTTTTAGCATCTAAGAACACTCTTGTACTGTCTGGTCAGATACATGTTTTGGCCTTTTGGGCAACCACCAAGACTGGAAAATTAAATTTACATGTTTGATACCACATGGCTGGTACTGACCTGCCTTTAATTTAAATCTATGTACAATAAGAATACCAGTACTAATTAAGCCTTACAGTACCTGTACATCTGGTGCCTCAGGTTAAGAATTAGACCCACAAAATATTTTCTCAAAAAAAGAAAAAAATAACAAAAAAAAAAAAAAGGAACAAAATGTTAGCACAGTAAAATCAGTTTAAACCGATAAACTTACCCCTTTTCGGATCGACTGCAGTTGCAAAGACAGTGAAGACCAAACCGAAAGTCATGACACCCTCAAGCACAAGTCCCTGAGTGGTATCGATGCCAGAAAGCCCGAATGTGCCGATGGCAATGCCGCCGGTACAGAACTGAAGAACAACACATGCAAAGATGGAGCCGAGCAATTGGGCAATGCAGTAGATTATACCGCGAATGAACGAAATTTTGCCACCGATGAAGACACCTAAAGTCACGGCAGGATTGACATGACCGCCAGAGATGTTGGCGCCCACTGAAACAGCCACGGCGAGTGCGAAAGTGTGTGCCAGTGCTGAGGCTACCAGACCGGCAATGGTGGCTTGTTCACCTCCACTCAACTTGCCTACAAGAGGATAACCATTAATTAGCCAATTCATTCAAACACAAAATCTGAGCAATTTCTTAGATAAGACTTGATTGGTGATTTTAAACTAAAAAATTTAGGATTTTTTTTCAAATGGATGGATTCTTTATATTCTCTTTTCAATTTTTTATTTTGGATTACATTCAGTAAATTCGACTTTCAAAATCAATCATTTCCTTATAACAGTGATGAACATGACGACCAAAAAAAGAAACAAAATAATTAACAATAGTAAATCAAATCAAATCAAAATTAAACTGAAATTACATAAAAAGTTGTGTTCCTGTAATCCTGTGTAACCAAAGGTACCAAATTAAAGTTACCAAATTGTCACATGTAACAACATTTAATCAAAAACCAAACAATTAATTTTGAACATACCAAAAGCTGCGCTGGAGCCACGGCCGGCGAACACAAAGATGAAGGTGGAGATGAGCTCTGCGAGCGCCGCCTTGACAGCATCCGGGTGCGTCACGTCCTCCTTGCCCCCCATTGCTATCCTTGATATAGCCATTAATTGTCTATATGTCTCTCCCCCCTCCTCACGCCTTCCTTGATTGAACAAGAACAAAACTTTCTTTGTTGCTTATCTGATCTTTGTCAATTCCTTCTCATCAGAAGAGTTGTGGGTATCTAGAGGCGCCAAGTGCTTGCCTTCAACTGGTGTATGGTGAAGTGTTGTGAGTGTCCGGAACAAACACTGTCAGTCAAGTGAGCGTTATGACGTTATCCTTTCCCAAAGTGTTCATTGGTTCAGTTATACTGGGATCTGTGTTCTTCTTCATTTGTCTATCTCTATTGGTTACATTAATTTATTAGGTACTTGTTGTTTTTTTTTTTTTTTTCTATAAATATAGAATAGAACAGAATAGAATAAAACAGATGTTTTTTTTTTTGACAATGATACTATGCCACAACTTTGCCCCCACAACCCTGTAATAAGATAGCATATGGGTGGGGAGGGTTATTTTTGTAAAATTTTGTGGGGCGGAAGTATATTTTTGTAAGATTGTGAGGGTTATTTTTGTAAAAATTTTTTATGGTAAGGTAATTTTCTAAATTTTCTTAGAAATAAAGGATATTTCTATAAAATTTTCTAAAAAGAGGGATATTTTTGTAATTTTTTTAGGGGTATTGTTTGTGGCAAGTTGTATTTATCCTTTTCATAATAAAGATGTGTCAATAGAATAAAGCAGATGTGTTTATTATGTAACAAATTTAAAACAATTGAATTTTTTGTAATGTTTTATCGAATAGTATTACAAATATTGTGCAATGTTAATTGCTTGATGAATTATCACAAGATTTTTGAATTGGTTGAAATTATTTTGAGATAAAAATGAAGATCAAGTCACTCAAATTTAAATGTCTCAAAGAAAAAATATCTATCCAGTTTTTAAACTTGCGATCTTCCGCACAAAGATAGGGGTGTAAACGATGCGAGCTGGCTCGATCCGGCTAATGTGCGAGATCGTTTGTTAAATAAATGAGCCGAGCCAGCTCGTTTAATCAAAGTGGTTCCGAGCTATTATCCCCAGCTCGAGATCGCTCGTTAATCGAACGAGTCAGCTTAGCAGGTCAAAAATTAAAAAAGAACTTTTAACATTAATCAAACAAAATCTAGGTTTATTGGAAACGTCACAACCTAGGCTACCTAGCACCTAATAAAATCGAAAGATAGACCGTGTATCAAATTAATTTTGTAGCTAACGAACAAGTAATGCATACGGTTAAAACTCTTTCGTCCCTTTTGTCCCTTTCGTCTCTCTTTTCGCTCTTTCCTTCCTTTCCCGTCTTTTCATACTTCCAACTCCAAAAACACTTTCTACATGCATAATAGTGCTGTCTGATCTTGCAAAGACCCACTACTCTAATGGAGAGCGGAGAGTTCCCATTCCCGCAGCGTTTTGAATCACTTCGATACTGCTTCATCACACCCACTGATCCGCGCACTTTCATCCTAGCACACCTCAATAGATGCGTCTACTTTCAACCCATTAACCCAATCCATGAACAGCACCCTTTCCAACTAATGGACAGGATACAGAGCGAGCTTCCCCAGTTTTATGGAGGCCTTCCACATGAGTATGACCTGATTATGCTAGAGCATGGTTCGGTGCTAGTGAGGTTACCCAACTGGCTTGAGGCGAGGTCGGTCATTGAGGATGCGGGGTTCTGGGAATTACAGTTTCAGGTGAGGCCGCGGGGGTGGTATCATTATCAGCATGCACGCAGGTTAACGAGGATGGTGGAATGTCAGATAAGGATCACAAATGTCCCCATTGACCTCTGGCACCCGGTGTTCTTTAACACATTGGTCTCATCCTTTGGTGTAGTCCTGAATGTTGACCATGGGAATATGATGGGTTATGATAGGTCGGAACTCAAACTGACTATAGCTACGACCCACATTCGCAACATACCGGAGATATTAGTGGTGGTCTTCCTTAACCATTGGTTGCTGTGTGAGGTTTATCTGGATAACTGGTTCACATTCTACCCTTTTGGAGACCCACCAGAGGATCTGGATGAACCACCCGGCCCGCCAGCTTCCCCAGCACAAGGAAATCCAGAAGACCCCATACCTCCGCCTCTTGGAGGAGACCAGCAGGAGGAAGAGGGCAACCCCGGAGGGCCGGCAGGAACAGGGGGAGCGCTAGTCACTCAGGAGCAGGGTGAAAGTTCGACACAGGGAGCAGACAGAATGATGGTTGCTGGAGAACAGGGATTGGGTCTGGATCCAGTGCCGGGGAATGCAAGAACAGAGGGGACGGACGGGGCGGCGGCCGTGCCGGAAAATAGGAGAGAAAAGGCGGTTGCCGCTGCACCGCCCACTCTAACGGGCATGGGTGGACCGGGAGCTGGTACACCGAGACAACGACAAATGAAATTGGAGGAACTCTGGATGGTTCAAGGTGGAACGGTTCCACCAAGGGTGGGGGAAAAAGTGAGTACTCAGGGAACAGAAGTGCTGCAGCCAGAGGTGTGCCTGACTATGGGCCGTAAGGAGGCAAGGAGTCAGGTGACAGGGGTACAGAGCAGCAGGTCTGCGAATACAGAATGGCAGACAGAAGGGAGGGGAGCAGGGCAAGAAGAAGTGGGTAACAAGCTACTAGGGATGCAAGGCGAAGGGAACCTGAATATATATGTTAAAGGAGGGGTAGATAAGACAATGATGTGGGCTGCTGATGCACGAGAAGAAGAATGGAAGAGGAATATGGGACCCACTGAAGGGTTAAAAGACAAATCGGCTGGAGGAGGGATAGAAGACTCGGGGCCCACCACGGGTATCGCAGCTGGCGTCTCTAGTACAGGAGCTGGAAAACTGAAGCAAAAAGACAAGGCCCATCAGGAAGGCCCAATATTAACTCAGGATAAATCTGGGCTGGAACAGTTCAGGGGTGCGGTAGAGAACTTGGAAGATATAATACAAAAGTTCTTACAGAAAAGTGAGGTTGCATTTGAAGAGAGAGCTGAAACAGGAGCAATGGAGAGGAGGGTTCAAACTCAGAGGAAATAGTGCAAAAGTTCACGGAGCTGGTGATTACTAATGCAGGCAAAGTACAGGTGGCGGTGGATAGCTCCGTCTTCAGTGCTATGCCATGGGAGAAATGCATGCTGTTTAAAGTGGTAACTACAAAAAATGTTAACTACCAATTTTTGGTGGAAGGCTTGATGAAAGGGTGGCGGTCTTTGGGCCTGCAGAAGATATCTAGATGGGAGGAGGGTCACTACATAGTTGAGTTCGAAACAGAGGAAAGCCGGGATAAGGCATACTCTGGATCTCCTTGGCATCACCGGAAGGATGTGTTGGCCCTGAAATGCCTAACCAGCCCACCTAAGGAAGAAGATATGAAGCAATGCAGGATCCCGATCTGGGTCCAGCTGCATGGGCTGAATTTCTAATCTATGCAAGTGGAGGCGATTACCACACTAGCTGAGACCATAGGAGTACCACAAGAGATACTGGAGGGAGCGAACAAACGTTGGGAAAGGTTTGCGCGTATTAGAATGGAGGTCGATCCTCAGGAGGCAGTAAAAGATGAAATACTTGTGCAGATAGGAGAGCTAGGCAGTGCGAGAGTATTGGTGGTGTATGAGAGACTGCCACATATTTGTAGATACTGTGGCTTGATTGGTCATGAGGCAGAGGAATGTGAGCAAAGAATTAAACTAATGTCGCTTATCAGACCGTTGCCAGGAGAAGTGCAGGCACGGCTTAAGGAGCAGTTAAAACCATCTCTTGGAGAGTGGGTGAATCAGGATTACAAGCTCCCAGCCAGGCAGTTGGTCAGCTTAGGAGGCAACCATGAAAGTAATACACCAGAGGAGGAGGAACCGAATGAAGTAGATGGGAAGGATGAGATGCAGCCAGGTGAGCCGCCAATCCAGAAGGTGCTAGGTACAAAAAGGAGAGTGCATGAGCAGATCCATAAGGAGGTTAGCACTGAACAGGCCGGCAACACCACAGAGAGAGGGCATTTTTTATTGAATGGGGGGTCGTCAGACCGGGTAATTCCTACTCAGGCTGGTGGCTCCAACTTGCAATAAAAAATGATGATAGAGAACGGCAAATTGAGCGACTCAAAGAGGCACAAGGCGGAGGGCAACGAGAGCCTTCCGCTGGGATTATGAGTATACTAAGTTGGAATTGTAGGGGCGTCGGAGGGCCCCACAAGATGCAGTTCCTTAAAAATATACTCCGAAGTACAAGAACACGGATAGCTTTCATAACTGAGACAAAATCCAATCTAGCTAGGTCCTTAGAGAACATACAACACACTCAGATGCCGATTTGGGAAGTAGTAGAGGCAAGAGGGTTATCAGGGGGTTTGTGGTTGCTGTGGGATAACACTGTGCAGGTGGAAATACTGGAAACTAGTAGATTTTACATCTTTGCAAAGGTTAAGGAAAGAAGAGGGGTAGAATGGATATTTGGAGGTATCTATGGTGATCCAGGGCATACATGTAATAGACAGATATGGCAAAAGATCCAAGCATATGCAGAGGGAGGTGTCCCACTATGCTGTGCAGGGGATTTCAATGCTATCTCAAGCTTAACTGAGAAATATGGTGGAGTGGAGGATCTCAATGCAAAAAGTAAGGCTTTTCAGAAGCTGCTGCAATCTGGAAATCTAATAGATATGGGATTTAAGGGCCCAGCATTTACATGGACCAACACCCAACATGCCTCAAGAATGATATTTCAAAGGCTGGATAGGGTCATTGTGAGCACTGAATGGTCCAATCTATATCCCAAAGCCCATGTCAACCACCTACCAATGATACACAGTGACCATTGTGCAATAATCTTAAGGTTAGAAGGCAACAGTTCAACAGAAAAGAGATTCAGGATTGAGCACTGATGGCTGAATGAAACAGATTTCAAAACAGTGTGTGATCAAGCACGGCAGGGATCTGAGGGGAAGGGCTGGGCAAAGAGGCATGCTGGCTTAGCAAAGAGCATAAACAGATAGAGGAAGAGAGTCAAAAAACCCCCAGACAGATTAAAAGAATTGGAAGGTGAGATCCTCCAAATTCAGATGCAGCATCCAGCTGTTAGAGATCACAATTTAGAGAGAGAGAAGAGGAAGGAATATGAAGCAGCAGAGGACCAATTGGAGCTCTTTTGGAGGCAAAGATCAAGAATCAGATGGTTGGCTTATGGGGACAGAAACACTAGATTCTTTCATACTGCCTCCACTATTAGGCAGAGAATGAATAGTATCGACACATTGCAAAGAGATGATGGCACATGGACTGCAGGGGAAGCACAGACAAGGGGGTTACTGGTCAGTTATTTCAAAAACTTGTACAGGGCTGATAGGTCACCGCAGCAACTCTCTGATCTAGCACTCCCTACTCACCTACCACAAATACCATCAGAAGTTCACCATCATCTGACTAAGATGCCCACAAATCAGGAAATCTGGAACACTTTAATGCAGATGGACCCTGAGAGGGCACCAGGACCTGATGGGATAACAGCCAGGTTTCTCATTGAGCAGTGGGCTGTGATGGGTGAGTCAGTAGGTGAGATGATCAAAGAAGCCTTCAGGCAGCAGCAAGGACCCCAAGAATGGATGGGCAGTAGGATGGTACTAATACCCAAGGTAGCAGAACCAGCAAGGCCCAGCCAGTTCAGACCTTTGAGTGTATGCTCTATCTACTACATATTGATGATGAAATTGCTGGCAGAAAGGATCAAACCTCACCTGCAGAAGCTTATCTCCCCAACCCAAGGAGCTTTTCTAAAAGGTAGGTGCATCCAGGATAGCATACTACTACTAGCAGAAACGTTGCACTCCTTCCACACTGCTGAGGGAATGGGGAAAGCTTTTGCATTAAAGGCTGATTTATTTAAAGCATTTGATACTCTCAGTTGGGATTTTTTAGAAGAAGTGTTGAGGAGAATGAATGTGCCAGAATTATTTAGAAACCTGGTCATGAGCTGTGTAAGAAATGCTAAGTCCACTATACAGCTGAATGGGAAATTGGGGAGTGGATTTATTCAGCATGGCAGAGGACTGAGGCAGGGATGTCCTCTATCCCCTTATCTGTTCATAATGGCTATGGAAGTGCTGTCAAGCATGATCCAGGAAGAGCAGGAAAAGGGCAACCTGAAAGGGGTGCAGTTAGCTCCAGGAGCTCCAAGAATGACTCACAGCTTGTATGCAGATGATGTTGTGATTATGGGAGAAGGCACTGAATAGGAAGCAGAGAACTTTAGGAAGACTTTGGACAGGTTTGGAGAAATGTCAGGGCTTAGAGTCAATGGAGAAAAGTCAATCCTTTGGCATACAAAAAGGATGACAGCAGCACAGAGGGGCAAAATCATCAGGCATTTAAATGCAAAACTGGCAGATGATACAACAACATACTTAGGGTACCCCATGCCTAACAGTAAACCTAATGCTAGACACTTCAGGGGTATCATAGAGAAGATGAAAGCCAAGCTCTCTGGATGGAAAATTCACACTCTCTCACATGCTGGCAGAATGATTTTAATAAAGCATGTCCTGC
The DNA here is from genome assembly GCA_030179965.1 of Cyperus esculentus. Lineage (NCBI taxonomy): Eukaryota > Viridiplantae > Streptophyta > Magnoliopsida > Poales > Cyperaceae > Cyperus > Cyperus esculentus. The sequence goes on along the minus strand of JASGLE010000010.1, from coordinate 1,642,612 downwards.
AAAGTATTCCGCTCTATTACATGGCAGCACAAATCCTTCCTAAAACAATATCCAAGCAGATGGTGGCTACTGTGAGGAGATTCTGGTGGGGAAAAATGAACCAAGAAAGATACATGGCTCTCATCTCATGGGAAAAGATATGCAGACCTAAAGAGGAAGGAGGCCTAGCCATCCCTGATATGGAAAAGGTAAATCAAGCCATGGTGGCTAAGGGATTATGGCAGGTCGCTCAGGAGCCAGCCACCAAACAGTGGGTGCACATTGTAAAAGCCAAATATATGCCTACTGGTACCATTTGGACAACACAAAGAAACAGTAGTTCCAGTCCTTTCTGGCAAGCAATAATACAGATCAGAGAGAAAATATCAGAGAAGATTACATGGGAGTTAAGCTCAGGGCTTAATATTGATGCTACACAGGAACTTTGGTTCCCTGATGCTAACTTACAAGAGTTGAATCATGAGGATGCTGGTAGGGGCATCAAAGTGGCTGAGCTCTGGGACCCCCAGAGGGCATGCTGGAGGCAAGACAAGCTGGAAGAGTTGTTCCCTGCAAGTGCAATTCCCAAAATACTGAGTACTGAGCTGAAACCTGATCCCAATTGGCTTGATAGGTTGATCTGGAGAGGCACCAAGTCTGGTCGTTATACAGCGAGGTCTGGTTATGAGTTGTTGGCTCACCAAACATCAGGAGAGCTGCACCCTGTATGGGATAGGATTTGGCAGGCCAAGGTGCTACCTAAAGTCAGGACCTATGTATGGAGACTGTGTCAAGGAGCATTACCAGTATTTGCAGTGATGCACAGGAAGATTGATGCTGTACACCCACGTTGCCAGATTTGCGGGGAGGAGGATGAAACACCACAACACATGTCCTTTGCATGCCCAACAGCAAGAATGACTTGGTATTACAGTCCATTGCGCATAAGAACAGAAGATCTACCTATGGATGTGAAGAATGCCTTCCAGGCAATGATGAGCACAATGAATGAGAAGGAAATAGCATTTAGTATGAATCTGTTATGGCAAATATGGAAGGCAAGGAATGAATACATCTTCAGGGGCCAGGCACCTCAACCCCAGGAATTAATTGAAAAGGCGGTTGCAATGACTGAAGAGTATGCAGTATTGAGTAAAAGGAAGGAAAGAAAGAACAAACTGGAAAGGTGGACCATTGAGACTGGAGTGTGCAGCGCCCTGGTGGATGCATCTATGGACCAGCAAGGAAGAGCAGGAGTGGCTCTACTGCTGCTCAATGAAAGGGCACACACCCAGTTGCTGAAATTCCAACCGATTGCGGCAGACTCACCTTTCCAGGCGGAGGCAGAAGGGGCCAGATTGGTGGTGGAGACATGGAAAGCTCAGGTCACTGATGCGGTGCTAAGACTGTATACAGATTGCAAATTACTGGTGGAGGTATTGGAAGGCAAGGTGGTGGAGGTGCCATGTTGGAGAGGGGGTAGATCTATCCGCGATCTGCGAGAATTGCTAGAAGACTGTCAAGGAAGGATTTCGCTCCACTACCTGCCAAGGAGGGCCCTTCACATTGTCCATGAATTATCCAATCGAGCAAGAAGAACAGGCCAGCACTACTGTGGATTGCCAATGGAGCAGGAGCTGAGGGCGTGGGGGATCTGGGAGCACCTAAAGAGGACGGAGCAAGAAATGAGGGAAGGAAAGGAGAGGAATAGTGTAGCAATGAGGAATAGCGTAGAAGAGAGATAGGATAGAATGGTCAAACTAAGTGAGACCGGAAGGAAAATCAATGTAAGGGTAAGGGTATCTAGCAAATATGTAACCCACTGGGAATGATGTTGCCTACGGGCCTAAGTGAAACTTCAAAAAAAAAAAAAAATTAATTTTGTAGCTGAGTCAATACCTTTTTTTACTGACCCAAAGGAAAAAAAAAAAGAAAAAAGTAAAAAATCTTGGCCACAGAATTGAAGAGGGAAAGAAAGGGAAGGGAAGGTCAAGCGGTTGTGGATTGGGAATTGGGAAGGAGAAGCACGAAGTAGAGTGCTGTAGATGATCCAGCCACAAGATTAATTGATTATGCATCGAACCGAGCAGCCAGCGTGACTCGTTAATTAACCGATCCATGGAGGACCGAGCTACCCCTTGTGCGAGATTGCTCGTTTATAGAAACGAGCCTGACGAGCCAGCTTGTTAGCAGCTCGGTTCCTTGTCGAGCGAACTCACAGCGAGTCGATCCCGAGCTATTCACGAACGATCCACGAGCTAGGGGCGGAATCAAGGGGGGACAGAGGGGGCAAGACACCCCCAAGATTTCTGTAATTGGGTACTAGGAGCATTAAGATGAATGTAATTGTTAGCAAATAATTAATTGGACCCCCCCCACAGTCTGCTTGTATGTCAATACAATGGGCATTTGACGATTAAAAATGGAATTGTGAAAATGTACACGGAAACAACAGGTCATCAATAATCAATTAATTATATTTCTTTCTTAAAAAACCCACAATTGCCCATTGACAATGATGTTGTTGGTTTTTTGATTGACTGATCAAATTCACTCGTCTTCCTTCCTAACCAAGTGACGATCCATTTTCCTTATTGGCTTTGCACTCGGCACTCGGCACTCGGCACTCGGACAGTCAGGAGGACGGGCGTCACTTGGCAGTCGGACAGAGGACGGGCGGCACTCGGCAGTCAGACAGTCGGATAGAGGACTCACTATCTTGACGACAATCAAGCGGTATGCATAATTTCTCATTTATTATTGTTTTATTCCTAAATTTCCTATCGATAATTTGATTAACAATAACAAAGTTAGAGTTTCTAACTATTAAAATATGATGAATGGATCATGAAATTTTTATTTTTCAAAGGCACTGGACTGTCTAGGTGTCCAAATGCCCAAATGCCCACAAAGCATAATTTTTTGTGTGACCATGTTAGCATACGAAACCAAATTCTTAAATCCAGATCTTATAGTGACTAATTCAATTATTCAATGCTGATAATTATTTTTTTTTTTGTTGATTTCAACCTCTAATCATGAAACGAAAAAATACATTGGAGAATTTTTTTAAAAATTGAAACTAACAGAAATGTAGGATTTAAATTTTATTTTAAAAATTATAGATATTAGTTGCTACTTGCTAGGCTCATGAAATACTTTTGTTAATTGTTATATGAAGATATCAGAGATGTATAATTTTGGATCTATTATAATTTTGTATGTTATAAAAAAAAGTTGTTACTTTTAATTATTTTTTATGTATGTGGTTGTTTTTTTGTCCCTCGGCGTCTTAGCCCCCACCCAACTTCAAATCCTGGTTCCGCCCTTGCACGAGCTACGAGTTTTTTTGCCACCCCTACATAAAGAATGTTGCAGTTAACTATTAGACTAAAGGCCAGTTCTTAAATTGTACTACCTCCGTCCATGAATAAATAAAATTTTAGGAAAAGTCAAATGAATTAGTGGAAAAATGAAATAACATAATAATTGTTCCAATTAAATAATATAGATAAAAGGATAATCATAACATTGGAGAAACAAAAAATTTGAAAAAGTGAATGCGACGTATGAGTTCTTAACAAATACAACAACCTCCGTCCATGAATAAATGAATTTTTAGGAAAAGTCAAATGAATTAGTGGAAAAATGAAATTACATAATAATTGTTCCAATTAAATAATATAAATAAAAGGGTAATCATAGCATTAGAGAAACAAGTGGATTCAAACAAGTGAATAGAAAAATAAATTCAAATCGGTAAAGTTCATTTAATTATGGACAAGCTCTAAAAGGTATAAATTCATTTAACCGTGGATGGAGGTAGTATGAAATTTTAAATGCAATCAATACGTAAGTTCAGGCCTACGTTCATATTTTATCCATAATTATTTTTTGAAATTTAGTAAAGGGATCCTAATTAAAATGGTTAATAAACAATTATTAATGGATCTCCATCTTTCATATACAACCTCCGTAAAATTAATTAATTATAGATTGTGAAGGGCATTTATACTCTGCAATAATATTTTCCATACACTCATACTTAAAGTAGACCCGATTTTTAGTACAGCAACCTTTTATATTTTAATTAAGAGCAAAGTTATATGTTTTTAAGATCACCAAAGAATAAAAAAGGTTTCCTTATTCATTTTCAGTATCAATTTATATCGCTTACAATTTTGAGTTATGCTAATAGAACCCCTTAATTTGTACCCCATTCCCGTACGCCATAACTATCTTCCATTTTCAGAAAGTTAATTACTGACATATCGCGCGGTGCATCTCCAATTTCGTCTGCTTTATGATTTAGCAGTCCATAGCTTTATTAATACAGCCCAAATATGCATGGGGTCATGGATCAATTAATTTCATATTTATATTTAGATTTTGCAATCAATTATTTATATTTTATAATCAAGTGTTCATATTTTTTCCGATCAAGGATTTTGCTCTCAAGTGTTTATATTTTATAACCAAGTGTTTATATTTTGCAACCTGATCAAGGATTTTATGCTCAAGTGTTTATATTTTGCAACCAAGTGTTCATATTTTTCTGATTAAGGATTTTGTTCTCAAGTGTTTATATTTTGCAACCAAGTGTTTATATTTTTTCCGATCAAGGATTTTGTTCTCAAATGTTTATATTTTGCAACCACGTGTTTATATTTTTCCGATCAAGGATTTTGTTCTCAAGTGTTTATATTTTGCAATCAAGTGTTCATATTTTTCCGATCAAGGCTTTTGTTCTCAAGTGTTTATATTTTGCAACCAAGTGTTTATATTTTTCCGATCAAGGATTTTGTTCTCATGTGTTTATATTTTGCAACTAAGTATTGTTGCATATATTATAATAATATCAAGTGTTTCGTTAAATAAATTCATTCAATTGGGATCAGCGTCCATCTGTATCAATATGCACCTATATATGAAAAAAGAGAGAATGATCACAAATGAACTGGAGAAGATACATTATATACATGATCCATTATATCGGCAAGTTTTGAATATGGGGGACGGGAGCGGGGTACAAAGGACGGGGTACATAGAGATTTTCTCACAATTTTTATGTCGAAGTCTTGTATGATACACAAAATTTGTGCTTTTAGAGTATTAAAAGTGCTTTAATCATATTTTACAAAAAAAATCATTTTAGACTGCGAAATAATTATCATTGCAGAGTCATTTAAAAAAATCTGAAAAAAAACCAAAATTAAAAATAGAAAGTTTCAGTATCCAACACAATTATGATAAAATAAATGGAGCGATATAAATCAAAATCTCAGAGATGATAAAGTGTATTTCTTAAATTTAGTCACCAAAAATTAGCTGCATGATATTAAGAACACGACAGCTTTACTCTTTGTTGTAAATTCGCTCATCGTATGTCGTGTTTTCATGTTCAAATGATGTAATATTCAATTGTCAGCTGATTAAAATAAATAAATAAATGATGCAATGGTAGATATATCTTACCATCATTCCTCCTTTATTCACTCCTTATGCTCATGTTGTAAATAAAATGACAAATAATAATATGTGGTTTATGTTTCTATACTTACTAAAATACATCACTTGCATTTGATAATAATCAGTCTATCAAAAAAGTTTTCACTTCTAATTCTGCTTTTCTTCAGAGGAACAGAAATTGTTTTAACAGTATTTTCATTTTGTTTAATGTTGGAGAGAAGCGTTGTTGAAATCATTATATAAAAAAAATGCATTAGATTCTTGATATCACCACGAAGCAAAAACTGGGATCGGGATCACCTGCTTTTCTAAAATGAAAAGCAGGGTCTGCTTTTCTTGATCCGACGGTTGAGAAACACCGAAGTACTTTAAGATCTATGCAGAAAACATCGAAGTACTTTGTGCATGTTCGGCAACCCCTCCTTAGGCCTCCTTAGGCTTCTTTTAGCTTTCTTAGCATCTTAATCCTTCCGAACACAAGTTCCTTAGCACGGATTAAAAGTTTCTCCTTAAGCCTCCTTTTGGCCGGGGCTTAAGCCTTGCCCGGATTTTTAAGGAAGCCATACCCACAGCTTAAGGCTTAAGCTTTCTTAAGTCATTTTTGTTTTCTCCGAACGAGTGTGACTTAGCAATACTTAAATATTTAAGTCAATAGCACCGCCGAACAAGCCCTTTGAGATCGGTATGACAACCGATCCTGACCATCCAATAGAAAAAGCAGGCCTTGCTTCCCTTCTCGCAAAAACAGCAGATTTTTATCCCAAAAACTGAAATGAACAAGAACAACAGTGCGGCAGCAAAAGAGCTGAATTTTATGGGACAAGCATCCAATGAAGATTGGCCAGAAAATAGGACCACAATATCCCATTCTGCAACCAACCCGATCCACATTTTTTTTTTTTTTTGTCAATTTTTCATTACTTTTTGAATGAAAAACAACCAAGTAAACAGCCATCATTCTGTTTCTCGTCTTTTATAAAGCTGATTCGCTGCATGCTAAATCTTAAAAAAGGATCTTTACTTTTTCTTTTTCTTTTTTTGGTGGGAAGGAAATAAGAAGAGGTTCCATGTTCCAAAATCTGGACGAAACACAAAGTAGCCATTAATAAGAGGTTCTGGAGTTGGACCCCTATTTTACTATTTGGTAAGTGTCATGATCAACTCGTGAGTCATGACTACGTGGGAAATGTACTTTATAAATAAGAAATTTGAAGAATAAGTTCTTTATTTTATTTTTTTTGAAAAATGAGTTAGACTCTGCGCTACCTAGAGTCTCAATTATGTATACTGAGTTTTATTTTAAGAAATTTGAAGAATAAGTTCCTTATTTTATTTTATTTTACTAGCATGGACGCTGTACTATCACATCGTCCTTATTATGTATACTGAGTTTTGTTCAAATAATACGACTCTGAAGTAGTGCAAAATCTAGAAAAACTCAAGACACTATGGTACGTCCAGCTTATTTTTCAAAAACATAAAATATGGGACTTATTCTTCAAACTTATTAATAAAGATTTCGGATGTTATTCTAAATGTTAAAGGTGTAATATTTGGTGCACTATTGCAACGACAGTAGAAAAAAAACAGTATGAAGAGCAGTATTTTGTATGAAACTAAATCGTCGGATGATGGTTATTTCAAGGAACCCTTAAAATTTTATTTACAGGTTTTAGGCTACTTGGTCTTATCGCTTTGACTTTTGAGTCACCTTTTACTATGGAATTCCTGATATTTAGTAGGAAGGACAGGGTAGAGACGTGCAATTCATACTTTTTGTCTGCATCACAATTAATCTTGCAAGAAATTTGGCTTTTTGGTCTTTCAGATCATTCTTTCACATTTCACATTTCCCTTTTACCGGCGATGGCTGATCATTCTTGCATTTTCTTTTTGCCAGCCATGCCTCTGCGGCTTCTCCTCCACTATACTTGGTTCTCTAGGTAGCCATTGTTTGTCCGCATCACCTCGGTCGGCCTTTAGCCAAACTATGTGGGTATCTATCCTCTTAGTTACAACATGTGTGTTCATCCGGTAGATCTTGGCCTTACAACTCATAATTTATGTATGATTTTGGATAAAGTAACATTACTAGGTGTTTCGTTTTGCTCGCGAGGTAAATTTGTTTCTAGACACATAATTATTTTATTGTGTTGGTTAATAAATACATTGATTAATCTTTTTCAGATATTTGACTTCCCTGCTCCTGCTCTTGCAAGCACCTTTACCTTGACTATGGTTAATTGGCATGGTTACAGCAACACATTAAGTTTCTCTTTTATTTTTCATCTCTTCATCTGCTTTTATGAATTAATAATAATAACTGTAAGATCTAATAGTACTCATTATCATTAATATACATTTGTAGGATGCAGGCAACATGACAAACAATAGAAAGTATACTTCCTTTTTGTGATGAATGGTAAAAAAACTCGGGTACGTACGTACTTGCAGTTCCATTCATTTTATTAGGATCATACCTCTATTAATTATGCTTCTGTTTTCATTTCTAATATTTGTGTTGGCTTCTTATTGTGGCAGCATGGTAATGTTTGGAACAGATGAAAGCTTGCCATGTATTAATGTGTATATATATGGCATCTGTTTCTATGTGTACTCATGTCTTTCATCTACATTATTCACTACACCTGTCAAGAATACACATAGCTAGCCTGCATCGCATCTCCGACTTCTCTCTGCATCATTCTTTATGTGAAATCGTAGTTCAGATTGGAAGTACCTTCAATTATGTACGTACTGTTCTTCCCCTTTCTACAATCCTTCTTTTCCTCAAAATAAAAATCTGCCTATTTAAATGTTGTTGTTTTAGATTTGTTACATTTGTTGACCATTTTCCAATTTTCGAAAATTTCCAGATTCTTTTGCAGTTATTCCTATCAACAGCTAATATATTTCATTCTTGACAACAATTGGTGGCCATGTTCAGAGCCTTTCCAAGTTCTCGCATTCTTGCTTGAATTAATGGTACCGGTTTCCTAATTTTCTGATAAATAATGGTCAAAACAAAAGTTGCTATTCTGTTATGCATTTGAGGATATGGAAAACGCTTAAATTAAAAAAAGGAATTTTAGAGAGCTTATTTAACAATCGATGCAGTAATTAGATGAATTAATACGAATGCCATTTAGAAATAACAATAATAAGAACATGATCAATTTATATGCATTGTTCTGTCTCTTGGGTTCTAGAGGGCCCGATGCATGTCTAGGAATTAGGAAATTTCCTTTTTGGATATGTTTTAATAAGTTGGTTTTGATTTTGTCAATTTTTTCCTCAAGATTTTGAACTAATGGAGCTTTTAAGAAACTGAAATTGGGTCTTTTTTTTTTTATCCTTCAATGTTTGTGCTGCATTTTTTGATGTCAATAAGATGGTAGGATTTTATTTGGAAAAAAAAATACATGTTAAATTAATCTGTATTTATGTTCCTTTGCAGCCATATATGTACAAAATTGAATGTTCTTCTGAAGTCTGAGACTCCGGATTGAGATGTTTATCTGCTCCCGTCAGGTTGTATTTCTTTACTTCATCAAATTGACACAAAATATTTTTTTATTCTTCTTAATTGGTAAGGACCTTAAACAGAAAACCATGGGAACTAAAAAATAAATGAGATGGAAAGTGTTTATGTGTCACGATAAACTGTCATATGATCATCTCTCTCTGGTACTTAATTTGAATGATTAGCAGAAGATATCAAGGATTAAATCGATAATGTCATATGCGATGTTATTTTGTAATTGATGTCAAAGTACTTCAGATGATTTACTTTTATTATTAATTCTTGATTTTTTGCGTTAAACTCTTTCGTTGTCAAGTCTTATATTGTTATGTTGTTGGCATTCATATTGGGCTTATTCTTGATACGGCCCAATTAGATTGGGCCCAAATTGGCAAACAAGGCCCATAAACTCAGGATCAATTATTAGACTTGAAACATGCTTGCAACACAGAGGATCACACAGATAGCGTTACAGATAACTTTGCTAGATCATGTTTAGGACTATAAATAGGGCTGAAATCTAGGACATAGGGGTTGAATTCTGGTTTCACTTTTTCCCAACATTCTCTCTCTGTCCTGTTCCACTAAATACATTCTTGATTCTGGGCCCAGGCTCATTATTTGGTGCTTTCGCTTCTGACTCGAGACTTATGTTTTTCCTCGGAAGCTGTACCGAAGATTCCCTCAAAATTCGGTATGGCATCCGGAGAAAATGGAGTACCTCCCTCAACCGAAGTTTCTATAGAACTGTCACTGAACAACACATCTCAATCTCATCCACCGGGGTTTACACCTCCTTACCAGAACCCGCATGCGAATGTACCGACAAATGGAATGGCGACACCACCCACAATTCCTCCACAAATCCCAGTTCCACCCATCCGAGCTTCTCCTATCCCACCGCATCTACCTCCACGCGGTGTGCGATTTGTAACACCTCCTCCTCATCACTCCCCACTTCATCCGTCAGTGCAGCTGCGAGCAACATCTCTTCCCCCCCTTACACTTCCTACGCGCATCCTCCTCCCCAATATGCATCGTACCCGCCTCCTCCCTATGCTTCTCATGCACCTCCCCTCCACTTTGCCTCGGCTCCACCATACTTCGCGGCTCGGCAACCGGAGGTTTATTCCTATTACCCCGCAACAAGCATGCCTACAGCAGCCGCACCTGAACCACAATTCCAAGCAGATGCATTTACTGACGTGCGTCGAAACTTATACGCGAAAGGATATTTTAACACACCATATACCACAACTTCGGGGATTTCTCACCCACCTCGAATGTCGGGAGCAGTGGGTGGACCGTTAGCTCCGAGTTTATACCTTATCACTATCCCAAACCATGCAGAACTCCCATATATAGGTACGTTTGGGTCATCACGATCAAAGTACTCAGATCCAGGATCATTCATGCATAATTTCACCGAGAAGTTGCGTTTGTTTGGTTATGATGACGCGATGATGTGCCGGTTGTTCCCAACATGTCTGGAGAGTTCGGCGTTTGACTGGAAGCTGTGACACCAGTGGAATTGCTAGTCTCATCCCCGAGAGTGCAGTGTCATGAACTTGCTAGAAATAGGGAGGGTAAGCTTTTGGCGTTAGAAGCAATTGATGAGTTAAGAGAGGAAGCTCGGCTTCGTAATGCTGATTTTCAGAGGCAGGTGAAGAAGGCTTTTGATAAAAGAGTTGCCCCTAGGCATTTTCAGCCAGGCGACTTGGTGTTGCGTAGAATTGAGGCCACGGGCAAGAAGGTCGGCAAGCTGGACCCTATGTGGGAAGGTCCCTTTGAAGTGCTCCGTAGCTATGAAGGTCGGGCATACAAGTTGAAAACCGTGGATGGAACAGAAGTGCCCCGAAGCTGGAATGCTGAACATCTCCGAAAGTTTTATGCTTAGGTAATTCACTTCTTTCCTTCTCCTTGATTCACATTACCTTTGTACATTCCTTATTCAATATATCTTACTTTTCATTAAAATATACTGACATTTTCGTTTGTTTGCAACTTATTCTCTCCAAGCTACGGAGGTCGTTGGTCTAGGCCGAGCGCCATCATTTCACCGAAGTCATTTCTATAGTTGTGTTTCTAATAAGGCATTAGTTTTGTTTCATAGAAGCCACGAAAGGGGACGTAAGGTAGAAAGTAATGATGTAATCAAAAGGGTTAGATGAGGAAGTTGTAATGATTCATACTTTAATACAAATGTTATCATTTTATGGAAGTATTGTTTCTATTTTTTATGTACTTTATATTCGCTTTATTATTGGAAATAAATAAAAACTGATAGATGTCGGAAAACACTAGAGAACAGAAATAACGTGACTTAGTTAATAATACAAGTTTATATCATATTTAGTAACAACACAGTTTCAGAGTGGCAAAGTAACATCCACAGTTTACTTTACGTTCCAAAACAATAACACAAATTCACTCAACTCCTCCAGTTTGCTCTCTTCCTTCGGTTTGTTCTCCTCCTTCGGCTTGATCTCCTCCTGCGATGTGACTGCTCTCGGCTTCTCCTCCTCCTCCTTCGGTGTTGTCTCCCTCGAAGTTTTGCTTCAGTGTAGTACCCACAAGAAATTGATTCGTATCAAAATCATCAAAACGTTCGGGCGTTTTTTCTTCGGGCAGCATATCTTCTGGCCAATCACCGTCAGACCACGCATAACGCGGTTTCGTCTGGGCCAAGGTAGCGGGATCAGGACACACCTTCGGAGTCTGAGCTACACCGCCTTCGGGGGCAAGCAGCTCATCATCTTCTTCTCTCCATATGTAGCCTACCATGCTAGGAGGATCGGCATTCTCCGGAGGATAGATCTGAAATTCCTCAGCTTTGAAAGGGTAGTGGTTAGAAACAGCCTTAAGAACATCTATTAGGTTTTTCTGAAAAACCGGGGCTACTCTAATTAAAGCAGCTGTGTCAAAAGAAGCAGATGTTAAGAATTTTCGAATAACTAAATTCTTAGCATCTTCAATTCTTTCGGGCACACGCTCTAATTGCTCCTTGGCCTGGCCCAACTCAGATTCTAGCGTTCTTCGGGTCGTTTCATGCGCCTCTTTCTCCTCCTGCAGCTGAACTTCCAATCTACTCAACCTTTGTGAGAGTGAATCTACAGTTTTCTTCTCCTTAGCTCTCAGGAGCTCAAACTCGGCTTTCTCCTTTTCTAACACCGACCTTTTTTTATCAATCTCGGCTCGCTCTGCTTCGAGTGTCTCCTTCTCCACCGTGAGCTTGTAAGCCAGGAGATCCCTCTGGTGCTTCCAATCCTTCTTTATCTTGGCAGGAACTTCTCCTCTAAGGATGGAATCCATCCTCTCATTGCGGGTCTTCAACTCCGTAATTTGAAAAGCTGCCTCCATCAAATATGTAATTGCTCTACTAAGAATTATGTCGGATCCTTCTTCGCTCATCTGTCTCTTCATGAACTCGGGACGAGCGTGCTCAACAAAAGCATTACAATATTCGGAGAAGTCGGTAGGAGGATCCCCGATAGAACCACTTACGGCAGATTTTCCTTTTTTGCCCTTCATTTCGACGGTAAAAGGGACCTCTCGGGGCATGGCTTTCTTTTTCAAATTTAGTTCCTCGGTGTAATCATCACTACTCCGAGGATTCCATTGATGAACTGGTTTCTTTTTCGAAAGTTCGGTTGTTCTGGAAGGTTTGGAGGACTTCGATAGAGCTGGTTCTTTGCCTTCGGTTTCGGAGTTGATGGAAGTTACAGGTGGAAGAGGAGGAAGGGAGTCTATCGGATTGACAGAAAGAGGGGCAACCGTGGCTTCTGCCGAAGCTGAGGATATTGTGAGAGTAACTTCGGGATCAGCTCGGGGTGCCGAGGGTTCAGAGGTGGTAATTAAAGAAATTTTTACTTTCTTAGATAGAGGCTCTGAGACTTTTTCCCCCGTGGTCTCCCTTTCCCTTTTCTGAGAATCCGGATCAATGTGCGTGTGTTCCTCGGGAATAGGAGCCCTCCTTTCAGCGGCAGAAGCCGCGGCTTTCTTCGCCTTAACAGCCTGGCGTCTCTTCCTGTTGTCCTCCGCAAGAATTTCTGCTAAGGAGGGACCCAGCTTCGCGCTAGCTTCGGTTCCGGTGAAAGAAAGCGGAATTTTTTCTTTCTGACCCATATCTACAAATAACAAGGTTCAACAATTAATATATGATATTGTCAATAATTATATAAACTGCTAAAAAAAAAAAATGTATTTTCGTTAGAAGGTTAACAACCAGTTAGCTTAAAAATCTTAGCAGCTTTCGTCCTGTCCTCCTTGGTTAGCTCTTCTCGCCGAGGTAACTCAATTTCGGTCTTCCATTCTACTCTAATTCCTGGTTGGTAAGCTCGGTGTACCAATGTTGATCAGGAGTGAGAAAGAAAAATCCTCGGTTCCATTTATCTAATTTGGTTATCCCCTCAAATGGCCCATTCTTATGTCTCCTTCGGACAGAAATCCAACCTTTATCTGCGTAAAAGGTGAAGTAAAAAAGGAACAGATCTAGGGTGGGGGCCTTTATAGGGTCTCCTTCAAATATTTCAGAGTTTCGGAGGAAATATTCAAAGGAGTTAATTTGACACCAAGCAGTTGCGGTTAGTTGGGAGGGAGCCACATCCAAGGTAGTCAATATAGTTCTAACAAATTCGGTTAGGGGAAATTGGATACCGTAATGAGCTGACTTCCAATAAAAGGCCATACCCTTAGAATGATCGAAAGGATAATCGTTAAGCTCGGGTATCGTAAAAATAGGAGGTTTCGAAGGACAGATAAGATGACCAAATCGCTCATAATGTTTTTGGATAAGGCAGTTCTTGTCCATCTTTACCGCCTTAACAAGATCCAGGTTAATAGAAACCATCTTGGTTTGTCTATCGGCTACTGAGAGATCAAACAAGCCTTGTTGTTCCATAAGGTGTATTGGTTTTGGCTCTGATTTCCCCCGACCCCGTTTTGGTTTATTCGTCTCCTCAGCCGAAGGAGAAACTTCGTCGTCAGAACTTGAATCCTCGGAATCAGAACTCGAGTCTGATGTATCCGAATGATCTTCTTGTATCGGTTTTTTCCCTTGCCGCTTATCGAGATCGGGTTGAGGATTGGTGCTAGTTCCGGCCTCGGGTTCTCGAGAATGAGAAGGAGAAACATCCCCTTCGGTCTCTGATTCGCTGTCTTTTGACTTGGTTTGAGACATGTTATCTACATTAGCCGGGGAAGAGTAAATTACATCATGCCAATCAATGTTTAAGCTAATAGTGGGGGAGGGAGTAGAAGTAGATGATGTCTCTGATCCCGAAGAATTTTTGGATGAAGTTTTAGGTGTATCTGACCCCGAAGAGTCAGGAGGACCTGTAATACTTGGTTCACTCTCGGGATCATATAAACTATCTTCGGGCTCAGAGGCTGGACTACTGGATTGGTATGAGGATCCTGCATTACTACTTCCTGACCTCTCCATATTAGGCAAACTATCAAAATAAAGAACTATCTGTTGTCAAATTCGGGTAAAGAGGGAAACCGAGGTAGCTCATTTTTGAAAAAACTAAATTTGACGGGTAAGGTGTGTGCTCAGTAAGCAATACCAGACTTTAGTGCTTAAACTCGCTTTGTATAACTTTGACTAAAACCAAATCTTTTCGCATATCGATTTAAGTATCACATTAAGAGTGATAATAAGAAATAAAGAAAGCAGACAATTTGTAAAATACCAAGGCGATGATTAGATGCTGCGATCGGAGAAAAGGGAGTTCAGTCTTGAGAAGCTCTGCACCCTTAACAATGGTGGTACTGCACAAATAACTGTTCAAACAAAAATTTACACAAATTAACAAAAAAGTACTTTACTAGGCCAGCAATGGCAGATTAACTCAAACAATTTCGAATTGTTACTAACCGTTTGTGAAAGAGACAGGAGAAGTTCAAACACCGTTATGATCACCGGAATAGGAGGTGCGTACGTGCTGCTGCAGCCACGACAAGGGCAATGACAATGGCGAAAAAGCACCAGAGGGAGGAAAAGACGCGGAAGAGAAAATAGGTTAAAAGAAGAGATTGAGTGTGAAAGTGAAAGAAGAAGAAGAAAGGGAAGAGAATAGAGGTATATATACTGTTTGGAAGGCAAAACGCGAAAAGACAGAAAGGCAAAAGGCGGGAAATTCGAAGTGTCGTGAGTCGATGTACACGTGTTAAGTCGAAAGGTTGGGACCGAGGATCAAAACCAAGAGTTGAGACTGAGGGTTACAACCACAGAGTTAAGACTGAGGGCTGCGACCGAGAGTTGAGAATGAGGGCTACAACCGAGAGTTGAAACCAAGGGCTGCAACCGAGAGTTGAGATCGAGGGCTGAAACCGAGAGTTGAGAATGAGGGCTACAACCGAGAGTTGAAACCGAGGGCTGCACCCGAGAGTTGAGATCGATGGTTGAAACCGAGAGTTGAGATCGGGAGCTAAAATCGAAGGCTAAAACCGAGGGCTTGGTGAGTAAGGACTTCTGTAGCCATGATAACTACAGAAGTCCGAGGGCTAATGATACGGCCCAATTAGATTGGGCCCAAATTGGCAAACAAGGCCCATAAACTCAGGATCAATTATTAGACTTGAAACTTGCTTGCAACACAGAGGATCACACAGATAGCGTTACAGATAACTTTGCTAGATCATGTATAGGACTATAAATAGGGCTGAAATCTAGGACATAGGGGTTGAATCCTGGTTTCACTTTTTCCCAACATTCTCTCTCTGTCCTGTTCCACTAAATACATTCTTGATTCTGGGCCCAGGCTCATTAATTCTTTTCAATGAAGCTATGGACGCCGACTGCTACAACATATTTGATTTATTTTTCTTTATTTTTTTGGAGATATTGTCATGTAATTTTCTTTTTTTTTTTTTATGTCTGTAAGATGTTTGGTTGGTTTAATATTGTTAGAATTTATTTTTATGTTATTTTTTGCACATGAAAACTTCATGTGGTTGCTTTAATGTTGTTAGAAACTTAGAATTAATTTAGGAATTATGTTAAATTATCCTACGTAGTTAAGCTACTTTGGAGTATTGGCTTCTGCCACTTCATATATTTTAAATGATGTATTCAAATTTCTATATGGTCGCTGGAATTGTCATATATCTGAGTTTAAGTAAAGACTTTGCCAGACAGAATCGTATATTAGTATTTTTGCAAAGGATGGCAATTATATATGTAAGGCCCGACTGTACAATTTTAGGAGGTGGTTTTGGGATGTGTGCACACGAATCTCCCAGCAGATCCGATGGTCTCCCTTCTACACCACTCTGCAGTAGAGTGTATAAAATTCTTATGAACAAGAGCTTTTAACAATTGCGCGAAGCGCAATCACCTCGCTAGTTCATTCCAGTCCAATAACCAGAAGCATCTAGCGCGATTTTGTTTTTTAGAGACCAAGATTATTAGATATCCCTAATATGTAGAACCCAGAGTACCTGAAAGCAACCACGTTGTTTCAACTTTTTTTTAAGAAAAAGATGGAGGTCTTGCCTCCAAATTTCATTAATTGGACACTTTATGTGTCCTGAAATGTACATACAATCACTAGAGTGTGATCAACAAAATGAAAAGAAAAATGAAAGTAAGAAACATAAAAACAAAACAAATAAAAAATAGGTACATGAGTTCTAGCCTGAAAACCAACTTTTGTGTTCACTTATGATTTCTCTTACAATTTCGAGTCGGTTCTTAGCTTTATCACGAAATATTCCCGTGCATCGCTCTTTCCATACTACAAAACATGTAGTAACCTCCAAGCTTCTCCAATAAATTGGTTCTTTGACATCCAACATAAGATAAAACTCTCCAACTTTATAAGGGATGCAAGGACTTCTTCGTGATGCAACTTCATCATGAATGTATTCTCTTATCCACTTGATTTCTTTGCGTTCACTAAACAAGTGATGCATCGACTCTGCCTGTTCTTTGCAAATGTGACAGATATTTGGGATTTGCCATCCTCTTTTGATCGAATTGTCAGTGGTGAGTATCGAGTTTCTGAGCATTAGCCAAGCAAAGATCAATTGCACTCGTGGTGGCACTTTTATCTTCCAAATGTTCTTCATATCAGTTTTAATATATGGTGCATCCTTGACAAAGTTGTACAGTGAGCTTGTTGTGAATCCTGTTGTACTTCTAATCCATTTTGGTGTGTCATCATTCAAATTTGGTTGCACTAGTTGTAATTGCCTAAGGAGTTCATCTTTCTCTTCTAGCTTTTGCTGCGTTGTTGTCATGGGAATTGGTAATGCCCATTCATGACCATTCCATTTCTGTGCAACTATGCAATTTGGATCTGTTTCCAATGCATATATGGCAGGAAAAGCAGTGAGTAACCTGCCTTGAGTCCAATCATCACTCCAAAACAGTATGCTATTTCCATTTCCAAGTTCATGTTGTATAACACATCACAGCCCCTTTATCCTCCCACGGGCCCCTATATCAAGCCAGAAGTTTATTACATGTTTATCCTCCCACGGTCTATATGTTGGTCCGTTTGATGGTGTGGCTTCCTTCCACCATCCTTCTGTTGTTATCCATGACCAAATCCACTTAGCCAATAGAGACTGATTTGCCACTTTTAAATCTCGGATTCCTAATGCTCCATGCTCTTTTTTCATTGTCACTACTTTCCAATTTACTAGCCAGATTGGATGTTTCGATTGATCATTTTCAACTTTTAAGGACGGACACATTTTACTCTTTAATATTTCGATAATATATTTACATGGTCGTAAAGCAACATAAGAACAGTATCCAGATTACATAAAGTTTTTGAAAACGTAACAAATTTATTTCTTAAAAAAAAGGGATAATGTATCGTACCCCGACTTAAAAAACCCCGCTATCGTACCCCAGATCCGACGGGTCACACGTACCGCCCTTTTTGTCCGCACGGGATCAGTGGAATTGACTGACATGAGCTTCTGACCGTCGCAATATCCCGCCATCGCGCCATCCATCTCTCGTTCACGATAAAAAATTTCTCAAAAAAACTGTCGTGATTTCAAACCCTCCCTTTTGCGGCGATGACGCACCATCCATCTCTTGATCCAAATTCAAATTCTCTCTTCTCTCTTCCCTTCATCACTTTTGCCTTCATCTCTTTCGCCTGAAGCATTCATCTGCGATGTCGCACTATGGCCATGCCCGATTGAGTCGTTGCCATCACCAATCTCCATCTCCATCTTCATCTCAATCGTTGTGATATCCAATTCGCCAATAATAGTATGTAATCCTCTCTGACCTTTTACTTGATATGTATTTCTATTCAATTGAGTTGAATTCTTCAAATTGACCATCTCGATATCCATCTTCCACCTTCATCTCTGTCGTTGTGTGCTTAATTGTTTAATTTTGGTTCAGTTCTGACCATTTGAGTTCAAATTGTCCGAACAGTTGAATGTATTATTACCTTAGTAATTTAGTATTATTACTTCCATTTCGAACTATTAATATTATATCTGTGCTGTAAGTAATAATACTGATTATTTGAGTTCATTTTTTTTATTTTTAAACATAATTTCTGGTATGTTTATTTAGTTTTGCTATTTGGATGTTGAACTATCTATCCTAAATTTGAATATATTGTTACTTTGTTAATTCAGTATTATTACTTGCATTTCAAACTATTAATCTAGGTTGTAACCAATAATACTGATAATTCGATTTCATTCTTTCTTAGATTTAATTGTTCAAATTTGAGTTTAATTGAATAATTGAGTCTAGTTCTGCTTATTTGAGTTCAAATTGTCCGAATAGTTGAATGTATTGTTACTTTGTTAATTCAGTATTATTACTTGCATTTCAAACTATTAATCTAGGTTGTAACCAATAATACTGATAATTCAATTTCATTCTGTAGTTGTTCTATTTGCTTGTATTATTAGTTTGTTATTCTTACAATTACTAGTTAACAATTGTTTGTATTATTATTTAATTGTTGTATTGTTGTTCTTTTGTAGGTACAAAGTAGCAAGGAGAGACTTATTGTTGCCTATAAGATACTGATGGACGTAAGAAACACAAATGATAGGGTTAGAACTGTTTGATTAGGGCAAAGAAAGTTCAGAGTTTCTTTTAGCTTAAGATCAGAAAACTTGTAGTAGGAAAACAGATGGAGGAAAACAAATAGAGTGAATAATGGGCGAATGCTTTTAGTTTTATTTTGTGAATGATGCTTTAGTTTACAAAACATATGTATAGTTTTTGTGCAGTTTTATTATGTGATATGATTGGTTGTTATCATTTTTAACTGCACATATAGGCTTTGCTTTGTTTCAGAGTAAAGTTTGTATTATGACTTCACTTCAACTATATTATTAACTACAGCATGAAGTATTATTATATGTTATTTGTGAAAAAATTGTGTATTATAGTTCTTTTTAGTTGGTATTATTAATGTGTTAATGTGGTATTGTGACATTGAAAATAAAATAAAATTTTATCATATTTTGTATTTTATTTGGTATCATTAGTTTCAAAAAACAGTTACCTACAAAGTTCTGAATTTTCACGATTACATAAGAACATTTGTATATAAAACCAAATGGTATTACTACTTCTGTATACTAGGTATTTAGACCATTTATAATATGTATTATTAGTTGTAGAAGTTTAGTTTTTCCATATTAGTCAAACAGGGATCTAACCGGGGTATTTGACTTTTTTTCATAGTCATGTGTTTTTTTTTTTATGTGCGGAACGTATGTGTTGTAGGTATTATTACTTGTTATAGGTAGTGTTTAGGATTTGTTCTATAGATATTTAGACTTAGAGGACGAAATGTTTTAGCGCGCTTATAACACATTGTTAGTATTATTAGTTTGGCTGTAAATGCATTTGAGATTTGGTCAACGCAGGGTATTTGACCGGGGTATTGAAGGTGGGGGTACTCATATCTTCTCCCTAATGCATGGAGCCGATAATTGTCAAGTCCCATTATTATTTTTTATTATTTTAACTGCTTCAGCATGAAGCTTATTATTGCTAGTATTATTTACCTCTACAAGTTATAAGGATTATCCCTCAATTTTAACATATCTATTAACATTATAGAGCCTTCAGAGTTTAGGATCTCTAAATTGAACAAAGACAGCTGTTGTTCTCTTAGGAATGCTGAAGGTTCCAGACCCGCTCTCATATCTTGCTTCTTTCACCAAATCATCTGCAGAGTTTTGCTACAAAAATAAAAAATAAATAAATCAAATAAAAATACATATTTATTAGCATATAGAGGCATATGTTTTGTAATATCACAAGTAAGAAACTCCATACCTTAATTGGATGAGTTAGACGGGACCAAAGTAAAGATGAATGAGGGGGAAAAAAAAATTGCATACCTGAACTGGATGCAGTTGGAGGAACTTTGACTGGAGGGCTGGTATTTCAATGGAGACCTCATCTGGCCTTGCATTAAATATGACCACTATGAAGGAGTACCTGTCAAAAAAATAAAAATAATAGTAAAAAAATGTAGTGTAGGATAAAACTGGGGCAGTTAAACTAATTAATTGGTAATCACTACATCTGGGGCAGTTAAACTAGAACATTAAATACTGTATGGTAAAGCCGTGCAAGACAAATTCATAAGACCAAGGGCAGTCCGATACCCACCAGCAGTAGGCAGTATTCACTGTCAGATCTTCATGTCTAATGTTTTTTGGAAGTATCTAAGGTTTCTGATTGAAACTTAAGTGCAAATCCTGAAGTTATTGAATACTAAATCTATCAGACTCAATTTTGGTGCAACGGGCATATAACGACATTTAACCAAGCAGACAGAAAGTTAAAAATTAATATAAGTTCTTTATATTACAAAAATATAGACATAGCATAAGGCTTACATGGGGTCTAACTGAGAAATGCCTGGTTTACCACTGTGTTCATCCTCAATACTCATAACAATCACACCCGGGATCCAAGATGGTCCTGTGTTGTGAAAGCGTACCCTTTCCTATATAGCACAGAAAAGATTGTAAGAACAGGAGTTCAATTTCAATAAGATTGTCTATTAACCAAAATTCATAATTACTTGAATAGAGCTTGCACTGCCTAGACGAAAAAGTGGCGAGGAGTATCTTATCTTCAAAAGATCAGTCAAGTTATGCAGTGCAGCAAGAATATAAGGTTTATTAGGCTTGAATGCTGGATTAGCCAATCGTGGTTTAATCCTGAAACATAACATATTTAATTGGAAATAAAAGATCGTAAGACATTTAACAAAGACACAACACAGGATATGGACTTGTGGAGGGTAATTTTAAGATCTCAAGCTGTTTGGATTTCACATTGATTGTGTTTCAGCTGTCCACTAAAAAACAAGTATAAGTTAGATTGACATTGATATGTTTTGACTTTTTTGTAAGGTGAGGTTAGTATTTGGAGGTCACAAACGTAATTCAAGATGGCAAAAGGCAAATGCTGCCATCCTAGGTCATTTGCTCAATGCTCATAGGTTTTCTGGCACTTTGTTCATATTATTCACCGGACATGTCTTTCAGGATGGCAAGACCCAATTGTACCTGGTTTCTTAATATCCATCTTAC
This sequence comes from Cyperus esculentus, assembly GCA_030179965.1. NCBI lineage: Eukaryota > Viridiplantae > Streptophyta > Magnoliopsida > Poales > Cyperaceae > Cyperus > Cyperus esculentus. The sequence continues at coordinate 1,621,086 of JASGLE010000010.1, read as the reverse complement.
CATCCACACAAATGTTGTTCTGTACTACAGATTGATGTCAATAAGAGTTTATAAAATTACTTCAAATTGTTCAACAATTTGCACTATTTATGTGTCTAGCATATCAGAAACAGTAAGAGGAAGTTTTAATTTATATCAACACTTCTTTACAAATTTTTAGCTTTTAGGTATTGGTTACTTAGATAATACATTGTCAAGATTATCTAGGGACACCATTGCCAAAGTTATCCTATTAAAAGTTTCTAAATTTATGTCATAGCAGTGATGAAACAAGCATCGACTGACCATACCATGATATATACCTGGACTTGGGTAAAACTGTAAAGACATCAGACATCAAATTTGTGTGTGTGAGAGAGAGAGAGGAGTTACAGAGGCCAGTTGTGCTCGTTCTTTTCCTTTGGAGGAAGGCCAACACCCCAGTTATTTGTTTCATATGTAAAATCAATCCTTTTGAAAGATTAAAAAAAATATAGGGAACAACATCAGTATAGAAGAATAAAAGTCTTACTAAGAAGTCTATAAAATGAGCAGTTTATTGGACATACCTATTAAACCAGTCACCAGAGTTGTAAGAGTCACGATCAAGGGATTTTGACCTTAATAGCTCATCGCCAGCATGGAAGAAGGGGATGCCCTAAGAAATTAATAGACCAACTCAATGCCTCAGTACATAGGTTTCACCCACATTGAAGCGAAGTTGGGATTTTTATTTGGACATTTGGGAGGTCATGTGGCAGCATAGAAGCAAATTATATATGCAGTTCATGAGACAATTTGCTTACATTTTAGTCTTGAATGCAATCAAGTTAACTAATATTTTGGCAAAACAACACAGTTCCAAATGGTAATGTTGATCAGAGAGAGATCAACAATCAAATTTCATGTTTTGGGCTGGAACAACAGAGCATTATCGAAATGATAAAATACTCGGCCAGGAGCAACTTGTCACCAAGATTTATGTATGGGACTTGGTTATAGTAGCAGAAAAGATTCTGCGAGTAACATACCAGCTACAAATATGAAAGAAAAAATAGCTGGCTAGCAAATAAGATACCAGAATGTTTTTGATATCTTAAGTGGATAATAAAGAGTACAAACCTGGGACAGAGCAACAATGCTTGAAGCTAGATGATTCATTCTACCTCTATCTTCAATTGAAAGTTCAAATGGAGTCTGTAATCATAATATATGACTATAATTTTAATTATAAATACTAAAAAGTATGATTTTAGTTACAACAACATTTTTTTACAACTGCAGATATATAGGAAATGACACCACCATAAAACTGGGTTTCAAACTTTCAATGTTTAGATGAACTAGGAATTCCAAACAGAATGCTCCATATTTCTATGAACAAGTGCATAATAAGATTGCCAGGTTATATGTTACCTTCATACTGATAATATCAAACAGAGTTTCATTATCATGTGCTGAGACATAGTTTATCTGCGATTGAAAAAAAAAAAAAAAGAAAAAAAAGATCAACTCAATTTTGATAAAAAGAAAAACTAAAAGAAAAGATGTGTTCAAATAAAAAATAAAGTTAAAGTTATACTGTCTCTATGGGTTCAAGAGCATATCCAACAGGGTCACCACCATAAGTCTTTATATCTGATCCTTTCATCTGTCAAATGCAACTTATTAATATTTAATATAATATAGAATAACTATTATTTAATAAACATATTCATCATTATGTCTAGAAAAACTTGTTTTTGGAACAAAAATCAAAAGGTCAATACAAAAAATAATTGACCAACCTGTTCACCTCTATGAGTAGTCAGGACAAAGTCCCTCAAATTACCTGCTAGACCAACCTTAAAATAGAGAGAAAAAAAAAAAAAAAAAGAAAGTTTAAACATGATGCGGTTCGAGTTTAGTACAAAGACAACATATGCAAACTTAAAAAATAAACCTGTATATGGTCAGCAGATCCAGAGAGCATTATATCTGTATTAGATTTATCCCCTTGATCATATCCGTTTGGCTACTAACAAAGTTGGAGCGAAGTTAGCTTTCAAAATATTGCTGTAACTAATATATATATTAGATACACTTGCAGTGTAGAGGAAATAATTAATATACACCAACATGAGAATGAGAAGGGCACACCTCTAGAGAGAGACCAGTGGCGAATCCTTGCTGAAGCGGATTGCCAAATGGTGAACCTCCTAGAACGGCATCTCTTATTCGATCATTAAAACTGTGAAAAGACAAAGGAAAAGTTAAATTTGACAACTTAATTTGCTTTGTGCCTTATGGATCTTCCTAGGCAGAAATCAGGTTGCTTCACAGTTATTGAATCAAGCTTATTGTGTTGGTTCATATGACATTGAGGAACTTATAGGATAAAGAAATGTATAAGATAATACCTGCCAATACCGGTACCGCTGATATTTAATTGAGATGCATTTATGCCACGCTGATTTTTTGCCACCTCACCAAAATCCCAACCTTCTCCATATCTACATTACAATATTTAACTTTAAGGTATATTTTTTCAAAAAGAAAATGTAAGGTACAAAGTAATTCTTACTATAATGCTGTTGAAATTGAAAAAAGTTCATACAGATATATTTTTGATCCATCTATCCCGTCTTTATCCTTGGTCAGACTTTGAAGCATATCTTTCGCTTTCACCTGGACCATAATTTTTTTTTTTTTTGAAATTTGAATATCTTGACATCTTAGAGAGCAGGAAGGTAGAAAAATACAGTGTACAGTACAATAAATAAGATACATACCATGGTGTGCTTCATGATATGCCCCATTAAGTCAAATCTGAACCCATCAACCTAAGAGCAGCAGCAGCAGCTATAATTTACATATTGAAGTTGGGAGAATAGCTATTTTACAAACAAACCATTTAATAATTTTTTTTTAATTCATTAGTTCACATAGAAAACTTAAATAAGCACAAGTTAGACATAAAAACAATAATAGAAAAAACAAACCTTGTAATCAGTCGCCCAGCACAGAAGATCATCAAGGATTAACTGCTCAACCATGAAGTGCTCACTTGCAGTATCATTTATGCATGTGCTATTCTCTATATCACCATTTTTGTTCCTTCTAAGATAATAACCAGGTACTACCTGCAAACATAAAGTGCTTACAGCTCCTCACAAATGAAATTTCTTAAACAACAAGTATTAATATGAAAATATTCAAAGGCCATATCTAGAACAAATTCATGCTAATACCACTGTTTGATACATTTATTCTGTTTCAACCCTATTTATATCGTCTGGAGTTTTGAGTTGCATTTAATTGCATAAAAATGATGAAACATCATCGTCTAGAAGATGATAGAATTACAACCTTGTCCAAAACAGAGCCGTCATGAGATGGGCCACTTGCATATAGATGATTATACACCACATCAAGCACAACACGAAGGCCAACGCGGTTGAGAGCCTAAAATAAAAGATCAAGTTACGCTAATATTCAGCATTGTTTATATACTTCTATCTTAGATAGAGGTGGCAATCGGGTCGGGTTGGGCGGGTTCGGGTCGGGTCGGGTCGGGTTCGGGTTAGTTTGACCAGGTAAAATTCGGGTTACGGGTCGGGTCGGGTCAGCGCGGGTCAGGTTTCGGGTCAGCAGTAGTCGCCATTTATTGGGTCACGGGTCGAGTCGGGTCAGTGCGGGTCGGGTTTCGGGTCAGCAGTAGCCACCATATATCGGGTCACGGGTCGAGTCGGGTTAGGGCGGGTCGGGTTTTCGGGTCAACAAGACCATCTTTTGATCGGGTCACGGGTCGGTTCGGGTCCGGTCGAGTCGGGTCTCGGGTCGACAAGTGTCGCCTTTTGCCGGCTCAAGAGTTAAGTCGGGTCGGGTCAAGTCAGGTTTTGATTTGGGTTAACTTTCGGGTCATCTGATCTAGTCTCGACCTCTCGAGTCATCTCTGGTTCTAACTACTGTTGTTTATCCAAGTACACTAGTCACTAGGGGGATGGCCGCATTTTGGGTATTAACTGCTACGCTCTTTTCACTATATAAAATATGATTGATTAGTTTTACTAATTAATTTATTTATTTACAATTAATTGTGAAATAAAATTTAGCTTGTTGTAAGTAATAATTAAAATCAAAGATAAAAATAAGAGAATCATTGGAGTCGCATTGATAATATGAATTGATATGAGTTGATACATGTCATTTTCAATTCTATCTCAATCAAATTTGAATGCTCTTAATATCAGATCGGGTCGAGTTAGGTCGCATCGGGGCAGACTATTTGGATTGTGTTATATGGGGCTGACCCTACTATTTTAGGTCGAGTTGGGTTTCGCCGTTTCGGGTCATCCAATTTTGAGTTGTCTAGGGCTCGAGTAATTTGGGTTTTGGTCGGGTCCGGATCGGGTTTCGGGTCTGTAATCTAGAATAATATCGGGTCTTCGGGTTGTCTCGGGTCGGGTCGGGTCGGGTCGGGTTTCGGGTTGCCTAACTGTCGTTCAAGTCGGGTCTCGGGTGGTCTCGGGTCGGGTCGGGTCAGGTTTCGGGTTGCCTAACTGCCGTTCAAGTCGGGTATCGGGTCAAGCCGGGTCGGGTCGGGTCGGGTTCGGGTAAGTTTGACTATCTGAAAAATCGGGTCGGGTTCGGGTTCGGTCGGGTCGGGTTCGGGCGGGTTTGTCGGGTCGGGTCGGGTTTTGCCACCTCTAATCTTAGATTCTTAAATGAGAAAATTGAGGGAAAAAAAAGAGTATACAGCACCTGGACCATTTGACGGAATTCTAAAATACGGTTGGGACCATCTGGACAACTGGCATAACTCCCCTTAGGAACCCCCCACAGCATAGGATTATATCTGTAATTGTATATAATAAAAAGAATGTAAATATTAGTTTATGTGTGTTAACCCACACGATTTTGAAATTTGTGCATCCAGGAATACAGAATGTGGAAAATTATACCCCCAATTATAGGCATCTTCATCTTGAATAGCTGTGATATGTGCTTGCTGTTCATCAGAATCAGGAGGCAATTCTGCCAGCAGTGTATAGTCTGCCATGTAGAACATAAAGAGACATTATTATGAGTGTGACATGCCGATACAGCTCTTTAAGCAGGACATGGAGTTGTGCTTCTATGTTGGCCACTTGTAGCTAGATTTACCAGAATAACATTAAGAGGGAGAAAAAATAAAGGGGCAACAGATGGCAACCAAGCAAGTATGAGATGCTTCTGAATATTTATACAGCAGATTTTTTTATTTCTCCATATCAACATTGAAGGTAAATAGTCTCATAATAAAGCATGTATTTCTTTATTTTTTTCAAATGTGATCTCATATATAGTTTTCCATACAATTTTAACAATAATGTCTGGAAAAAGGATGAGAACATATACCAGATACATAATATCATAATATACATGAAAAAAATTTCTATAAAAACCTAAGCACCAACACAAAGGGTTTCAATGATTTTTCATATATGGATATGTGTCTCTAAAGATATTCAGAAAATATAAAAAATAATAACGGTTTTGTTACCTGGGTGTTTCCAATTATTAGAATTGTCATCTACACCACAAAATTGAAAACTAGGAAGAAGATGCACATGAGTTAAGCCAGCTTCACTTAGCTTTCTTAAATGTCTAATTCCTGCTGAATCCTAAATTATACAATTGACAACAGTTGGTAAAAGTTTTGATCTTACTAGGAAGTTCAAGAAAACTATAAGAAACAAAGAATATCAGGAGGATACCTTACAGGTAAAGGCACTGTATCGACCTCGATAATCAGGATCCACGGAGCTATCATTAACGCTGAAACGAAATAACAATGATGTTTATTAGACCGTTCCAATACATATTGGTTAATGTATTAATGTTTTTGATATGAAGGATATAGTAACCTGAAATCACGAATATGCAACTCATAAATACTGATATCAGCAAATGAACCAAGGTAAGGTTTTTCATTAGCCAACTCATCCCAGCCGTGGGGTTTTAACTGTTCACTTTTAATATCAACCAGCCATGTCCTCTCTCCACTGGAAGAAAGCCTAGAAGAAGTAATATATAAATGAAAAGAATTCCATATAAACAAATACAGCAGAAATAGAGGAATTAAGCCAGCATAAGATATTGAGGATTAATGGGAAACTAAAACAATTTACTTTCATGATTATTTGTTTATTTATTGATTTATTTATTTTTTTTTTAAGAATGAGAATACCAGCTCACCTTATGTCATGCATTGGGTTTCAAACATGTGACCTCGCATACAAAGGATCCTTCCTCTAAATAACAAACTGGGTGAAACAGTATTTATGTCTAAACTTCTATGTACAGGAAAAATTGTATGGTTTGACAGAACTATTTATGTTCACCAGGTACCAATCACCCGTATTTATCAGGTTTAAATTTGTAACCTACCCGATAAAATCTCAGTTTAGATTTGAAACAAAAAGTACAGTAATCATAATGATGAAGGTAATTGAAGTTTAAATACCCTCTCGCATAAGGATCATTTGCTTGAGATTTTTCTACTTTTGAAGTGCTAGGATGAAACACAGTTATTTCGTATGTGTAGTACCGACCTTCCCTGTCTCTAGGCACCACAGTACTCCATACTCCATTTGTCTCATTCATTTTCACAAGCTCCACAGGGTCCCCAGTGGGGCCCTCATAAAAGCAGACATTTACCTCCTACATTTACATATATCTATTTGGTAAGATGGTCATTGCATATCAGTCACAGATATATAATACTTGCCAGTACTGATTGCATTTTGGATGGTATAGCTCACACAGTTAAAATCTTTTGATAATGGTACCTGAGCTGTAGGAGCCCAGAGATTAAGGCCAATTGTATCCTTGGTAAAAGTTGCACCAAGAGGTCCAGAATACGCAAACATGTCATCTAACACTCCGGGCAATTGCAAGCCAGTAAAGAATTTTAATGTACCATCAACTATTAAAATAATGAAAAAAAGTGAGTTTGACAAACTACAATGATGCCTACCAATTTGGAAAAAAAAATTGTAATGATGGTGAAATTAGAAGACGAAATTTAGACAGTTTGCTATAATAACCATTGAATGAAGCAACTGCCAGCTGAGATTTGAGAAGCTCTTCAACATTGGTACAACTTGGGACTCGAAATGCTTGATAAGAGCTGATGTGAGGGAATTTTTTAGTAACCTGACATTAGTAAGTAAAAAAAAAAACATGTTATGTACTTCATATATAGCTTATAAAAATCTGTATGATATTCTGAAGTTGCTATATAAGAAGAATTTACGGTTTCCGGAAGGCCCGACGGGTCATGTTCCAGTGCAACTTTAAAATCATAACCTGACATAGACAGTTCCATTGTTATTTTTCGCAAGCAGAGAAAGGCATAGCTAATTCACCGATATTATATTCCTGTTGTACCTTCAATGCCTTGATCAGAGAGGAATAAATTAGCATTCCTGCTAGAGTACAGGTAAAGAGAAGATTGATCAATATCTATATCCCAAGCTATGAGATATTTCTGAACCCAATATGCTCTTGCATGATACACCCAATCCTAAACAAAAAAAAAAGACAATCAAACTAGTTAGTAGAAGATAAAAAGAGAGGAACAATCAGTCATAAACAGGAATATTTTTGTGCATGCTCATCCCTATTTCATTTAATAATTTAAGAAGCTTAACTACAGAAAGCATCCCAAATAAAAACTATATATAATAGAGGAATTTCGGAATATAAATTTTGATGAAAATCTCTCAACATACATAAATTCATATAATATGACTTGTTAACATATACAGTAACATAATAAGTTAATAACATAATAAGAGAGAGCAGCAGCAGTTTGGCTATCATCTGGTAAACACCTGTTGACCTTACTAATCATCATCATCATAATATAATTATACACGGCTAATTCTGTTATGAATCAGATGAAATGTGGGCCGTTCATTTTTATAATCGGACGGTTACAATATATCTATTAGATACAATAAATGAGAATAAATGTTTGATAAGAACCTTTCGATTCAAAACGAAAGATTGCTAACCGATCCATAGCATCCCAAATAAAAAAAGGGCTAATTCTGTTATGGATCAGATGAAACGTGGGCCGTTCATTTTTATAATCGGATGGTCACGATATGTCTTTTAGATTCAAAATGAAAGATTATTAATCGAATCACTGATCCATAGCAGAACCACTCTTATATAATAATAATAATAATAAATAGAGCTACAATGAGAAAAAGAGCATGGGATTGGGATGGGATTCTTTAAGAAACCTATATATGTTGCAATCAACAATGTAACCTGATGTATCCCGCAATCAGAACCAACGCAGTGCGCCTCCTCCTCCTTCTCCGCTTCCACCATAGCGTCCGGGTGGGGCGAGCAGAACGAGACGGCCGGCGTGCCCCGGATCCGAACGGGGACAACAAGCGCAACGGAGGAGGAGCTGGAACCGAAACAACAAGAGGATTTCGGCTGAGGTGGGGTGGTGGAGCGGGGGTTCAGGCGAGGGTTTGGGAGTGAGAAAGCGGACGATGGGGGAGCGGAGATAGACATTGCGGAGGAAGTAAAGAAGGGAGGGAATGAATGAATGAATGGGAGATTGTTTATATATAGTGAGTGGATGAATATCTGCGCGCTGAAATCAGCTGAGATCCGAATCCGATCCGACGGTTCTCAAGGACCCCGAGATCCGGACTCAGCAGATACGAGTCCTGAGCACCGTCGGATCGGGATCTCAGGGTCCTGAGATCCGATTTGGATCTCAGCAGATACGGACGCGAATATCTGCTGCTTTTCCGAGTAGAAAAGCAGGGTATGCTTTTCGAATGGATGGTCGGGATCATCTATCTCAATGTATTTTGATTTTTATTGCACCGATCTCTATGTATTTCAGTGTTTCTTAACCGTCAGATAAAAAAAAACCGACCCTGCTTTTCTTTTTTCTAAAGGAAAGCAGCTGATACCGATCCCCTTTGGTTACTGGTACCGGTCCTTGTACAGTTGTACCGTACTTGTACCGGTACGGGAGCTGCATTGGACACCCTTAAATTAGTTGAAAATTCTCTGAATGACGATTGTACTCTTGGATTGGATAGTTGTTAAAACTTGAAATTATTTGATGTTTTTTAGTTAGAGTAAAATAGTGTGAGCTTAATATTGTATAGTCAGTTTAAAAAATCTCAAATAAATACTTAAAAAATTTTAAAAATGAAAAACTTTTATATCTCATATAATTTTGATGTAAATAATTAATTGAGTCATATAAATTGAAATTTGCAGATGGTTTTATATGTTTTTGGAGGTGCACTCACGGAATGACTGTGTGAACTTAAACTCACGCTATCTTTACACTTTTAGTTGATATGTTTTGTAGAAACAATATTTATAACTTTGATTTTGAAAAATATTGCCAAAGAAGTTCATAAAAATGCAAACGTATAATTAAATATGAGCAAATTTGTCCAAATGAGACCAGAAAAGGGTGTCCAAGTAATTTTGGTGGTGTCCAAACAACCTCCCTACTGGTATTGGTACTGGTACTGGTAATGAGTGTTGAGACAGGTGTCCGGTGAGTGTCACGAGTTCTTCTTGGCTTATTGTTGTTTGATTTGATTTGGTTGATGGGTTGCTTGTCTTTCTGAAGAAGATTGATCTCTTCTTATCTGCTGAAACTGAAAGTGTCACTGGACATGTGAGCGCGCTCCGCGCAATGAGTATAAAAACATCGATATTAATTTGTGTTATAATTGCAAAAGTAAGATTATCATAAACTCAAACTCATATAGTTCTTATGCGAACGTAACTTTAAAAATATATAAAATCACCTTTAAATTTTTATTTATATGGCTTAATAAGTTTTTTATATCAAAAGTTCAAAACTTATAGGATATACAAAATTTCTATTTTTGAGAAATTTTCAGTATTTGTTTGAGATTTTCTTAGAAGCGATTATATAATATAATAACATACTCATTATTTTATGTATAACTCTTACAAAACACACAAAAATACTAAAAATTAAAAAATAGAAAAACTTCGGTAAATTTTTTATATAAAAAAATTATTGAGCCTGACTTATGATAGCTTTACGTCATTTCCTAAATACATAGAGTAACACCACCTATGAGCTTAGCTGTAAATATATTAAAATCTAAAACAAAATACTTAAAGCACTATAAAATAGAAAGATTGCAACTATCGCATTTTTTTAAGAATCGAAAACTTAACAAAAAAATATTAATACTAACATTGAAATTTTATTGTAATTAGTGAAAACCCAAAAAAAAAGAAAAAGAACAAACTAAACCAAAAATAATAATAATAATAATAATAATAATAATAATAATAATAATAATAATAATAATAATAATAATAATAATAATAATAATAATAATAATAATAATAATAAAACCCAACCCCCAAAAAAAAAAAAGAATAAACCAATTGATGGAATATTTGGTACCCCATCGGTAACCACAAAACTAAATCTCAAATAAATACATTTTTAATGGTTAAATAACAAAACCAAATGATGGAATATTTTGTATATATCGTATTTTATGTGTAATAAAAAATTATATCATTTTGATTTTATTTACATGTGAATTAAGCATTAAAAAAAATCAACGGTTCAAATTTTATGATTTTTTCTTCTCTTTTAATGGCTATCGAAACAATGTTAATCTTTCATCATTTTTTATATACATGTTATTGAGATGATTTAGAATACATCTAACGGTTTAGATTTATTAATTTATGTATAAATAATAATGTGGTTATTAAGGACACCAAAATTTGTGTTTATTGGATCCCTTCTCATAAACCAAACCTCAAACCCCAAACCCAAAAAAAAAAACACTGTTCTTTTTGGCACTGTAGATGAACAGTGCACCACATGTTGAGCTTTTAATATCTCTAATGAATTATGATGATCATATAATTTATGGCTAGAGAGTTCTAAAAATAGATGTGGCGTGACCAGTTTCGGCACGATACGACACAGGTACCGATGGAAACGGCACGGGTCATTAACCGTGCGGTGTCTTAACCGCGTGTTTGAGTTTTGACAATTTTAGAAAGGCACGGAACGGCACGCATAGTGTTCTAGAAACGGCACGGAACGACACAAAAAAAGGCACGTCACTGAACGGTTGCCAGACACGACACGGTAACGGCATGTGACATGACAGACATGGCATAAATAATATAGGTGGCACGGATAGGATACGGGTAGGCACAGATAAGTTGCAGGGAAGACACAGGTAATAACTTCGCATATGTTTCAAACATAGCTTGTCCCAAAGCCTGAAAAAAGGAGGAAGGGTATCATTTTGTAATTATTAATTAAGACAATGTTCATAATATATGATACTTTTTAATATTTTTTATGTTTTTTAAATTTTTTATTCTGAATTTTGAAAAAAAAAATTTAATGATTTTTTTGGGTTAAATTTTAATTTATTTAAACTTTTTATGTTTTTTGGAATTTTTTAATTGTTTATGTTAAGAACGAGTAGACACGTTTAGTACGGTTAAGACACGTGGATACGACACGGTAGGTCATGTATCCGATTGGACACGACACGAATAAGTCACGGCACGATAGACACATTTCATCTTATCCGTGCCGTAACTCATTCTTCCAATTTTTTGGCACAGCACGAAGGCACGGCGTGTCTGGACATAGTACGCCCCGGAATGGCACGTTTTTAGAACTCTATTTATGACAGCCTGAGTCTGTTGGATTGAAACTTGATGGATAGGATTGGATGTTTAGAGTTGGATGGTCGGACTGATTATGCAAATTAAAATCTTATCTTCTCATAAGATAAAAGGATGGATGATAGATCGTGTATTCGTGCAAGAAATGAAATGAATGATAGATTATAGATAGTATGAATCAAGAAGCGGAAAAAAAAAAAAAAAAGTAAGAGGCCTTTTATTTGTGGACCAGGCCTGGAGAATTAGTTTTGGTTGTACAAGGTCATATCTGGGCTGCAAATGGATTAACCTTTTTTCACAACATATTAATTAAGTTCCAAGTTTTATTTCTTGTAGTTGTGGATCTAGTGCAAAATAATTAAGTCCCAACTTCCAAAATTATTGCAAGTCTCTAGAATATCGATGAAGAATTATTGAATTGGTAAACTAACCCAAATTGAAATTATTATTATGCCTAAAAACTCTGCACACAATTGTTTTTCAATTATGTTCCAATTGTTCACTTTGCACTTGTTACTTTCTTGGCAGACTTAATTATTTTCAAGTGTTAACCTTGTTTAATGGACTTGTTTAATGTATGGTTTTTTGACTTCTAACCTTTTTTTTTTTTTTGTTTTCTTATTCACTTTGTGTGTGTCTGTGGAGGAAGGAAGGACTAATGCTTGATTCATGATGACCCAAATAATTACCAAGTTTTGTATTAAGTTGCTTGCAATACTGGGGTTCTCTTTCATTTATTTATTTATTTTTTTGTTTTTTTAAAGTGTAATTAAAAGGTCGCCATCTGAATTTTCTTTCGAGTAAATATAGCTTCAATTCAAGGGGTTTTCTTTTATTTACGGATCATATTTCTGCTTGTTTTGAAAGTTTATAATTGACATGACATAGCTGGATGATCAAAACAGATATATATCTTAAGTCAACCCACTCCTTTCTTTTCACAATTAAAGAAAGAAAGAAAGAAAGAAAAACAACAAGTTTCAAAGTTATTATATAAAGCAAATTAATAGTGCAAATGTTTTACTGACATAATTGAATATTATGCAATGCGGAATCGAAAGATGGCATAAAAAATTAAATATGCTAATTAGAAAACAATAAATTTTAACATTTTTCATAAAGACAACAAGATGACAGACTGTACTGTACTATAGTCATATATATCTGGTGATCATATAACATAACTTTATTTTTTATATTATTTAATCCTGAAATAAAAAAAAATGTTTATGTGGAGCAGGACTCTAGGCATTTGTGGATAAAGGGAGAGATATTATAAGCACAGATAAACTAAAGAAAAATTTATAAATTAAATAAATATTAATTAATTAGGCTTAAAACATGCATAACTTATTATTTATTATACAAAACTTTATTTGAAACAAAAGAATGCCGAATTGAGGAGCTTATATAATGAGACCCACATTTATGATTATTTTTCAAATATATCGAATTAATTTCCATTTCATTTATTTTCAAGTACAGCTATGTAATAGATGGACTTTGATGGATGCATCTTTCAGTTATTTTTAAACCAAAAAAATGTATCAATTTTTTATTAGATGTCCGCATGACAAAATTGAATTTTTCTTCACACTTTTGATAAAAAGTATGGAGAAAATTTTCAATAGAACTAGTTTAGTTTGTAAATAAATAATAATCAATTAGACCAATTCTTAATTTTAGAAAACTTTATAATTATACCGTCCAAACGGAAACTAATAGAAAAACAAAAATCCTAATGATGATGATAAGAGAATATTATATATGGTGCATTTATCAATAGTCTATTTATCAAGATAGTATATGTCAATTTTTTTGTAAAACCAGATCTAGTTACAACTAATTACGTGTCGACCATTGGATTGCTGAAGGAGATATAATAAAACCATCGAATTTGATTGTAACAAATTAATTAATTTCTTAATGGAATAATTAATAAAACCCCAATAATCACAGAACAGGATGATAACCTGAGCCGGAGTGGGAATCCCATCTTTCAAGTTCAGAAACCAGAATTAAAAATGTCGTATTAATTAATTAAGGACCACCAAACTAAGTCTTCAACTCTTCATCCGTGCCTAATTAGAGTTATATATATATATATATATATATATAGCTAGAGCTAGCTCACAAAGGTCGTCGTGCAAGCATGCATGCCACAGTCAAATTGATGCAGTGAATAGTAGTGATAGTGTGATACTGTTTGAATTAACACCATTCAAAAAAGAAACAAATTAATTATAAGCGGTTATGTATTATTTTTATATGGGTGAAAATCTGTCTATACGTTTGTAGACGTAAAAAAAAAAAAAAATGTAATAGTTATATAGAGCTAGACTATTGTGCTAACGCTAGCATTTCGATCTGATATGCTAACACCTCAAAAATTGTGTTATCGTATTCGAAATCGTGATTTATGGTGTTCAATAAATCATTTATATAAAAATACTGAGGAATACAAAATTTTTCCATTTTTGGAGTTTTTAAACTATTTGTTTTGAATTTTTGAAAAGAGCTCATAAATAATAATAAAACTTAAAAAAATTTTGTTTACAAAATAAATACTAAGAAAACTTTAAAAATAGAAAATTTTTGTTTACCCTTATATTGTTATGTGAAGAATTTATCAAGCACCATAAATCATGATTTCGGATACGATAACATGATTTTTGAGGCGTTAGCATTTCAGATTGAAATGTTAACGTTAGCACAATAGTCTACCTCTAGTTATATCCCGAAATAAAACTTATATATAGATGTATGGACATTTATTCTATAGATGCTAAGTATATATTACTCCATTTACATTTTTCAACGAGATGTAAGTCACAATTTTATTATTTCCATTACTTTTGTAGACTGTAGGTATATGGACAATTAAAATTGAGAACAACCAACAATTTTCCTTTTCATATATACTAACCGAATAAGTACGATACAGTTAATTAAGACTTCTGTACGTAATGTGATAACTATTTGTGTTGTACACGTATTACACAGAGAAAGGGAGAGTACTGATGAGTCACACTTTTAGGACAAACATGCTGTAATATTATTAGTTAATTTTGTTGACAGATTGAAATTTAATTTTCTTGTATTATTTTTTTTCAAAAAAAAAAAAAATTCTGAGCCAAACTCCATTTCTTTGATAAAATGAAGAAACATTAAAAAATTAAACAAATTAATAAAACAAATGAAATAAATTAAAGTGATTTTATAATCATACCTCTATAATTAAAGTGATCTTCATACGCAAGTTAGGTTATATGGTCCAAGGGATGGTAACTAACATTAACATATATGTAAATGATAAATTGATAATGCAACATATATTGCAACGTTCAATTGCCCGCTAGCTATAGCTATTCACACAATCACACTACACTAACCTCTAGCTACAATGCCAAACAATTACGTCATGACTAAATCCAATTTATACTTGTATATTTTCACTAATTAAAAAAAAATGCTTCCACTTATATATCTCCAGTATCAAAGCAATGGAGGCATCCAGTACTATGTGACCACTACATCCGCACTTCCTCAGGCTGTGACATGCTTCAATCAATCAATTCATTCATTCATTAATCATTCAATATATATATTTTACGTGGGTATATAGTGTGTATATATTGATTGTTAATTATAAGGGATCAAGAATGGGACACATATTTTATCAAAAAAAGAATGGGACACATATATATATATGATGAACTTTAATTCCATTTCTTATTTTTCCAAGATCACATCACCACCTACTATTAGTTCTTGAGTTGTTAACTTGTTATTTCAGTTTAATAATATGCTTTCCACACAATATGCATTTTTAATAGTGACTTAATTAGTTAAGCATTTATTGTGCGTAATTTCTAATTAAGAGATTCATCTCTTGCAATAGTTTTTATACTTTTTTTACTTTGAGATGTTTCTTCACTCTCAATATTCATTTGACATCACTTTAATTATTTAATATGATTTAATTTGGGAAAAACAAGTAAAAAACAGCCTAATTGAAACTTCTATTAATGATAAAAGGTTTCAACCCTTATTATGACTAAATCACATTTATAGAATAAAATTAGCAATATATTAGTATTTTACACAATTCTTATGAAGCCATTGATCGCATTGGTTAGATCAATGACAAGGCTAATGATTTTGCTTACAGTTGAATGCAAGTCATATATAGACTGCAATTGTATGAAAAATAATTGGAAACACAGTTATAGTCACAATAAAATTTTACTTGAAATTAAGTATTTATGGGCTAAATACAAATTTATAATTAAGAAACATACCTACTATATGAAAATAAAATAAAATATGTACCTCAACAGCAAGACAGCAAGTGCTTCTAATGTAGCCACCATAGGCGGACCTATGTGAAAGCCACCCGGGGCAGTTGCCCCCTTAATATTTGAAATTTTGTAAAAAACACCTATAAATCAATGAAAATTATCCAATATTTAGAGTTTACCTCCCCCCCACAAATTAATTAAATACCTCCCAATCAATGAAATATGTTGATTAATGTATCTTATAAACCAAATTAAATTTGATTGGCCCCTTCTTATTTTTGGCTCAAGGTCCGCCACTGGTAGCCACTATGGGAAGTGAAAGGAGATGTATACTAATTTATTTATTTTTCACAAGTATATAAAACTACAACTGTAAATTATTAACATCTCCGTTGACCCTTTTCGGCATATGATCGATGCCGTATACTTTTACTTACAAGATAAATATCTTTTATTTTTAAATTAATTAACAGAGTTTGGTGGCAATATATTTGCTCATTCTCATGAGCCGTTTACGAGTTCAAGAGCTTGTGCAATAGTATGTAATACTATCCTAAAAATATTGAAATATAGATTTTTAGTATTGAAATGATAGTATATCATATCAATTTCACTTTTGCATCATTTTTTTTTCTTCTTATTAAAAAACTTTGGATTTCAGATTTTATGCGTGAATATTCGGAGATATATATACAATTAATAACGGTAAATAAATTTGTTCATTATTAATTTATTTATTTTAAAGGATCAAGGAGAGACTTGTATATTAAATAGTCATATTTTTTATTTTTGTGATTTGCAAAGTAGCCATGTAAGTATTCTTATTAATTTATTTATCATCCCTTTCCCTCATGCCCAGAAAAAATAAAAGTAATTAAATACAAAGGAAAGTTAACAAAAAAAAAATAAAAAAAATACCAATTAAAACTCAAAAATAAATAAAAAAATTAAAAATGGTCTCTCCGTTAATGTACAATTAATGGAGAAGAAAATAAAAACCCCAAAAAAACCGAAATTAAAAGGGAGTGTGACCAAACGCAAAAAGGGGCAAAAAAGGGGCAAAAAAGGGGAAGCAGGCAGTTAAGAAGTGAAAGGACCCACATACACATTGGTAGACCAATCCCAAGTAGTAGTAGTAGGAGTACTAGTAGCCACCAAATTAGAACTCCTCAACGACTTGCAACTACTGAAATAGGAATAGGAGTAGCCACCATGCACTTTGACAACAGTACAAGTGATCCAAGCTCACTTTGCTGGAAGTGTGAAGCACTCCATTAGTTGAAAGTTGAAAGTTGAAACCCACCACTATATGTATATTCTCTCCTTAGTCCATCCCCCTAATATTATTTATTTTAACATAATAATAATAATAATTATTATCTGCATATTGGTCTCTTCTTAATTATTTTATTTTAAAATGATGTATGTATTGTATTGTATTGTATTGTATTTGTAGGCTTGTAGCTGCCAGAAGAACAACAGAATGCTAGCTTTAATTTTGTCAATGATAGGAGTGGGGCGAGTGTAAGAATCATCATATATAGAGGCAGTTCAGTTCGATCTCTCGCCGTACGTATCTGGCATATACTTTTTTTGGTTGGACGACTTGTGTGCACTTAGTTCACAACATAATGCAAGATCCAGTTAATTAATTAATTAAGCTGGACTGATTAACTTTTTAATCATGACATATCATAAATTAAAGGGTATTAATTGGTTTAGATTCTGATCTATTATCAGCATTCAGTTGTATCACTTCATCTATCCGGAGACGCAATATATAATAAGATTATATGATTACCAAATTAATATCAATTTAATTGCAAACAATTTTGTGGTACTAATTAATTTAACCTTTGTAACTCAAACTTAATAATGTGCTGATCTTTATACAAATCAATTTCAGCTCACAAAAAAATAACATTAAATAATTAACTCCCTTTTTATCACAAATTGTTTTTATAAAAAATTTTAATTTGTTAAATAAAACTACTTCTCAAGGTAAACAAAGCTAACCAAAGGCCGTCTCAATTAATTAATTTCAGTAATTATGCATTGAGCCATATATCAACCTAGCTATGAGCTGAAAATTGTGTCATATTTTATTTTGTAATTTTATTGATAATCACCTCCCTTTTCACTAAAACAAAAGTGTAAATTAATTATAATTAGAGCAAGATATATAATTAAGAGGAGGGATCCATTGACAATGCCTATTTTGACAATCATGACAATACCAACTTTAAAAAATTTGAATAAAATCATATAAATTTTTAAAAATGAAAAAAAGTTGATGGATGTATTACTTATCTAATAGATTGATAGTTTTTCTAATTTCAATCAATTTAGACATTGTTTGATGACTTATCAAAATTTCATACAATTTTTAACAGTTGTAATTTAACGGATCTTTAAAAAGCTATCAAACGTTACTTAAATTAAATATAATCAGAAACATAATCAATCTATAACTTAAATAATAGTTCCGTAAACATTTTTCTATTTTTGAGAATTTCTAACTATTTTTTTTTTATTTTTGAAAATTGGGATTGTCAAGATTGTCAAAATAGATATTGTCAATGGATCCCTCCTCTATAATTAATTGGTGGTCCGTGTGCAAGCAATGGCTCCTCATCCAACCGCAACCATGTGGGATTGTCAAACAGCCCTCAATCTCACTCCCAAGACGTGCACTTAACACTCACATTTGATTATTATACTCCTTAATCCAAGTTGTTAATTAATTTCCTCTATTTAATCAAATGATCGATCGGCAGAGTATATATAATTTGATTACACATATATAGTATAATTAACTCGACTGACTGCATGTCTTAATTTTATATATATTGTTAATCCTAATTAAGGCCTTAATTACTCCCATGTTGGTATTAGTGAAATTCTTAATCTTAATTAGTACGGTTAATCCTCCATTAAATTAAATTAATTTACTGCTGATCGATGTCACATTACAATATCTTTATGTAAACAATATCTTTATATATATAACTTAATTATTGTTTGGTACTATAAATAGTAATTTCTTTTTTACACAGTTAATTAGTGCTAGTAGTGATATCCAAACTGTCAAGTTGTACATTTGGAAATATATTACCCGTGACATTTAACTATAAGATGAAATATATTAACCGAGTAATTAATTAGTGCTCATTAACTTTATGCTATAATTAGTCTCTAGATGCGGTTAAGTGGTGGTGGCATGCATATATTGCTTCATGAAAGGGACAGATCAAGATATATATATACATACATATATATGCGGCTTAATTCATTCATTCACATCCATAGAATTGGATGAGCTGTTTGTTGCTTTGTGTAAGCAAAGGAGCTGGTTAGCTAGAGAATATATATATATATATATAGACAGACTGTGTCTTTGCATTAGTAAACGCTAGGTTTGGAATGGAATACTGGTGCACCAAGTAATCAATTAATCAGTTTTGAATGGAAAGTGATGCAACATACATATATGATCACTTATTCACTTCTTCTGACATCTACTAGCTAGAGTTGGTTAGTCTCTAGAAGCTATAATTAATCATGTGTGCCTCTCTTACTTGATCATTAATTATCACACCTACACATGATATTTCCATATTTTGTAAAAAAAAATAGTAACTCATGTAATTAAGCATATTAACAGCAAGAACATAGCACAAGTGTTATAATAAACTCGAATAATGGAAAATTCAGCAACAAGGATATCCAACTCATTCCGTTGGTAGCTACTATCAACTTTTTGAAAAAAAAAAAGGATATCCAACTCATTAATTGCACAGTAAGAAGCTCATGACATTAATTCATCTAGCAATTAATTAAGCCACAAAAATTAAACATACATACATATCTAATTACTAACCCAATCTATATACTACTGAATATGCATGCTGATCAGTTTCTAAGTTAGTACACTGATGTGAAGCCACAAAAGCCACAAACAATAAGAAGAGAATTAATGTACCTAGAGCAAGAATACTACGAGCTGAAATTAAGAAATATATGTATGAACGACTTGTCATCCAATAAGGAAAGAGAGCTTAGAAAATCTAGCACATCATTGGTCATGTCGTCGATCTGCAATTGCCCCTTTAAACCTGTGGAAATTAATTAATTCCCCAATTAATTAACTACGGTTTAATTAGAAACTGAGTTTTGAATCGGCAACAGTGATATAAATGTATTCTATTGTATGTTGTGCGCCGCATGGTTTTGCAGAAGCAGCTAGCAAGTAATTAGCTTGTTAGTTAGACTTGGAATAATTCAAATTAACTCCCCTCCATTGAAAACACAAAATGGAGAAAATAACATGTACAATACAATACATACGGTCATATATATAGAATTAGGTTACGGTGATATGCATATCACACTTTTATCGTACTATGCAGTCCGTGTCTCTGTTTTCGACATCCAAATAGTCGATCCGAACCGCTCAATGTGATATTTATATCAAAATATGCTAGCAAACCAAATTTTATAATTTTTAAAAATTTTTTTGCTATTTTTAATGATGAGAGAAAATCACTATTTTGTATAAACCAAATCCCTTATATATATATATATACACACTCATTACTTATTAGACCAAGGTTTGGTAGTTTGTAAACTTTTGATTCTCCGAAAAGAAATGGAGAATGGTAAATGAAAATTCGCTTTTTCAAAAAAAAAAAAAAAAATTTATTAGACCAAAATTAGGCCAAAACTGATAGAGCAATATATATACATAAGTGTCTAATATATATCAGCTGACAATAATTTGTTAGTTAAAGTGACATGCACCCACTTGTAGTTGTATGTGACTAGTACTGCAGGGGCGGCTGCAGCAGCAGCAGCTGGATATATGGATGATCAATTATCAGCATCATACATACATACATATATTGCAGCAGAATGGAGATGTCCATTTGGTTAATTAATTAGTAGAACTAATTAATCAATGAAGAGAGTTAAGTTAACTAACTAAGTATGTATGTGTGTGTATGGCTTTATGCATTGATTGGGGAAGAGGTAAGGTAAGTGCAGGTGCAGGTGCAGGCAGCTAGTTGGAGTTGGCTTGCAACTGAAACAAACTCATGGGAGGGAAGCTAGCTGAAGTACCTAATCCATACCATACCACACACTTTAATTCCCTTGGCTTAGAGCTAGAGTTAGAGCTGCCAGACAACAACCTCAAGCCAACTCTAAAGAGCTGAACTCAAACACACACACACACACACACACACATGAAAAAGAAAAGAAAAGGAGGAGCAAGCAAGCAGCAAGCTCACTCCCTTTACGTGAACGCAATGCATATGCCACTCTTTTTCTCTTTCTTAATTAATTTCTCTCTAAATTATTAACTAGCTAGCACCAATTAATTATGCCTCAGGGAAGTTAAAAGTTAAAAGCTTTAGTATTTAGTACTGAACTACTGATTGATTGATTGATCAAAGAAAGAAAGAAATAATCAAGAATGCAAAGAATTATGCAAAGAATCAATCTTTTTTTTTTTTTTTTTTTCCATTCACCAATCAATGTTAATAAGTGATTAACCAAATAATTAACTTAATTAACACACCAATTATGTCATTAATTCATTCACAGCAATTAATTAATTGCCCCCCACATATATATTATTGAATACTGACTAAATATAATATACCCTTTTTTGCCAATTTCAAATATTTTCACCCCCCAAAAATTAAAAATTGTATAAAAAAAAAAAATTATAACAAACTGATGATGAATGTTTAATTACATCAGTAATGACAATCTACTAAAGAAGACCTGAAAAGAAGCGGTTGCGTGACGACCGGCACTGTCGGCTTCTCCGGCGCCTCGAAAATAAACTGCTGCTGCGCATGCTGCCCGCGGGCTACTACTTCCTCCGCCACGTCTTCCGCCGGCAGATTGAGGTCGAACTCTAACAAACTCCTCTCCTTCTTCACAACTTCTTGAGACGATGTTTCTGCAGAGTTAGCGACGACAACCGTCGGCCGGTGTCGCCTCATATGGCCACCTAATGCCTGCCCCGAATTGAACTCGGCCCCGCAAATCGAACACTCGTGAATCTTGTTCGCCTTGATGGCACCTGCGCCACCAACGCTGCTGATGCTGTTCCTACCGATCATGCTCATGCCGACTGCAGCCATGGCGGTCGGCATGGAATTCACCGAGCTGATCATCTGTAGAGTAGTGTCGGCAACGCCGACGGCGACGGCGACTTCCTCGGGCTTCTTGTCATCACGCGCCGGCGACAGCTTTGGCTTCTTGTGACTTGCGCGGTGCCCGCCGAGGGCTTGGAAGGACGGAAAGGTCTTGTTGCACGTCTTGCACTCGTAGCTCTGCGGCGCAGTTGGGTCGGCGGCGAATTTACTGACAGACGCCTCCTCGGGACTCGACGGGTCCGGCGACGGTTCTTGGTCCCGGTCGCGGTCACCCTGCGACAACAAAATCAAACAATTCGCGATGTCCTCGTCCTCCTCAGTGACGCTTCCCGAGAATGACGCAGACGCAGACGCCGATAGCGTATCCTCAGAGTCAACCGGCTCCGGATGATGATGGCGCGGCAGCATGCCGACATGATGACCCGCCCTTTGCCGCTTGGTGCGCCTGCCCTTCTTGACCACGCCGGAGAGGAGGAAGTCTTCTTGGGCATCCATGGTTGGCGCTCCTCAAGAGGTTAGAACTTGGAAACAGCGGAGAAAACAAGAGGGAGAGTGTGTGAGGGATGGATAGAAAGAAAGGTGTGGGGTAAGTAGTAGTAGTGGAGAAGGAATTGGGGGAGAAATTTATAATTATATAGCAATTAAACCCAATATATGATAACAACAAGAATAATAATAATAATAATAATAAGAAATAATTGGAATTTGGAAATTGGGAAATGAATAAATAAAGAAAGAAAGAAAGAAATGGGGTGAGGGAGGGAGGGAGGAGTCAACCAACCAACCAACAAGGGAAGGGAAAAAAGAACTGAACTTGCAACAACAACACAGTCAGTTACACAGAGAGCAAGGAATAGAATTGAATGGAATTGGGGGTGAATTAGAGAGGAAGGAAGGAAGTAGTAAATACTAATAACAGCTTAATTAACTTAATTTAGTCGTTGGTTAATTACTTGGTTTTGCAAGCAGAGTGAAAAGAAAAGAATGAATGAATGTGGAGTCAAGAAGTCATCAGAGTATGTTAACAGAGTTTGGAAACAGCGGATCCCCTCCTAACTTACTGCACTGTGCAGTTCACACTGTCAGCCGTTGGATTGTCTCAAGATCCGCGCTGGAATGGATCTCGAGACGATCCAACGGCCAAGTTGTGAACTGCACAGAGAGACGGACAGAGTGGCACCACAACAACTGAATAACGTCCAGGCATGTCGGATTGATTGTGGACGTACTTACTGTTGTTGGTTGTGTACCGGGTGGTTTATGACATACAAGTATGTGTGTAAAATATGTTATATGTAATCTACACTTGATGGCCGAGCACGAAGAATCCGCTCGCAAATCGCAATCATGGTAACAATGCTTGCTGGGTACGTACCGGTGTACCGGCTTTTTTTTTTTTGTTTCACTGGCTTAAACTAATTAACTGCGTAACTGAGTTTATATGTACTAAGTAAAAATGATCATAAAGCAGTTGGATAGCCGGTAAAAATGTGAGGACCAAAAAACCAGGTAAATGTGTTAAAAAAAAGAAGAAGAAAAAAAAAAAGACAGGTGGAAACGGTATAACCGCAAACTTCCTTTTTAAGGTGAGCACATAGATATACTGATCAAAGATTCAAAGGTAGTGGATCCGCACTTGATGCACTGAGACTCTGATCTGAGGCAATGGAAACTAATAGGGGTATAATATAGAGTAATAGCTAGCTAGCTAGCGTCCATAGAAAAACTGTCCATAGCTGTTTATATGTTACATTTTGTGATGTATTTGTTATATTTTTGGATGTATCTGTTACATTTTTTGTACGTTTATGGATGCATGGACAGTTTTTCGATAGACGCAAGATGTTTCTTTTATATATATGTGTACAGTTCCTATTGGCATAAATTAACAGAAAAGGTCAGATATAGAAGTGGAGAAACGTGGTCTGATTATATCACAATTCACAACCCTCAAGTAGAAGAAAATTCAGTATGACATGCACACAAACAAAAAAGAAAGAAGAAAAGAATTAGCAATCTTGCTTCTGTAGGAGGATTTTTTGAAAGGGAAAAAAAAAAAAATTAAGAGTGTTATCCTTGAATTGAAGGGTTCTTTAGGTATTGTGTATTCTTATAGTTTCTTTATAAGATTTTTAATGTAGTTCATCAAAAGTTTTATAATACAAGATTACAAGTTCATGAAATGTGATTTTATACATATTGAACAATTGTTGATCTTATTAGTTAGGAAAAAAAATTATACTTTATTTTTTTTAGTGAGGCTATTATATACTATTAATTGTGCTGACAAATTGTTTTGTACTATTATATGTATCTTCATTTTCAAATATAGTCGATCTATTTGTAATATTTTTATTTTTAATATAAAGAAAATAGAGGCTTTGACTTCCATTTATTTTTTTTAAAAAAAAAAAAATTACTAGTCGATCCAAACAGTTCATTACGACTATTCATATATGCAATACAAATGGTAAAAGTACAACAAATAAAGAAAGAAAACCATCAAAATTTCCTTGCAATTGCATGCCTTACTCACCTAATAATAATCTTTGAACATGCAAGCTTAATTAAGATAAATTAATTTCTGAATATCACAGAATTTAGAAAGTGGTGAGGGACTGGTAGACTGGTGGCATCCAACTAAACAAACAACAGGCTCTCCTCACCTTTCTTGAGCTCTACTGGGGACTGGACAGCTTAATTAGTTTAATTACTTTTTAGTGCTCAGCTTGTAAGTGTAAGCAAGTGCACCTGTTCATTTCATTTCATACCTGAGTCCTCCTGATTCTCTGTGATTAATTATCATGTACTTCCTCACAATTAATGCTATCACACTATTAATCTATTGAGAGTGTAAGTTAATTAAACAATGTTTTTGTATATTTTTTTTGTATATTTTTAAGAATTTTTATGATTTATGCAAATTTTTTAAACTTGTCATTGTCAAGATAAGCATTGTCAATGGATCCTCGAGTTCTGTCAGAGGTATTCATTAATTCAGCTTAACAAATAGTTAACTTTTAATTAGTCTTTATTGATGATATATATTTATAGAGGAGGGATCTATTGACAATATCTATTTTGACAATTTTGACAATCCCAATTTTCAAAAATTTGAGAAAAATAGTTAGAAATTCTCAAAAAAAGAAAAAAGTTTACGGAACTATTGTTTAAGTTATAAATTGACTATGTTTCTGATTATATTTATTTTAAGTGGCATTTGATAGCTTTTCAAAGATTCGTTAAATTACAACCGTTAAAAAATATATGAAATTTTGATAAGCCATCAAACAAATAGTTAAGATTGTCAAGATAGGCACTGTCAATATCCCTCCTCATATTTATACTGGTACTGCTAAGCAGTTTGTTTGTTTTGTTTGGATAAAGTTGCTACACCAAAAAGTTCATAGAAAAGAAGGCATGGGCTGTATGGATATAGAGTGATAATGACATTTTACTGATGACAGGTTTAACT
Organism: Cyperus esculentus; assembly: GCA_030179965.1. Classification (NCBI taxonomy): domain Eukaryota; kingdom Viridiplantae; phylum Streptophyta; class Magnoliopsida; order Poales; family Cyperaceae; genus Cyperus; species Cyperus esculentus. The sequence goes on along the minus strand of JASGLE010000010.1, from coordinate 1,595,437 downwards.
TTTTACCAATGGAAACATCATTTTTTTTTTTCCTTTTAACTAATTTTGAGAACTATCTCCTGATGGCTGATATGGACACTTTATTTAAACTTAAGTATAAAAGAAGAAGCAAAGGGTAAATTTTATTAGTTTTAGTTAGAGGCTTAGAGTGAATTGTGTTGTTCCAAAAAAAAATAAAAATAATAATAATAATAATAATTGTACAAATTTAATTAGACACAAACACAACGAGACAATTTATAGAATTAGTTAAAATCTCAAAAATGCTCAATAAAATTGGGGCAGTTAAGCAACATTATCTTGACCACAAAGTTGGGACTACTTATATACATGCACATCCTTCACCTTCACTATTAATTACCATACATGCACCAAATGACCAATTATGATTTGGGTCAGCTGGTCTAGGTCAATTAAGTTATCCCTTTAAACGCCTTTTATTTCTATTTTAGCTTGTGGAAGAAAAGGTTTTTAAGAAAGTAAACGGCCCTTGAGCTTTCAAGCAATGTTTTTGTTTACAGGTTCGGTATGTAACGCTTTCCGTCTAATTTAAGTATTTAACCAATGAAATTCAGGATAATTAACGGGATAAAAATAAAATGTGTAACCTATGTAGTGGCTAAGGGCAATCCTCTCTGCGTGGGAGGTCGCAGGTTTGAAACCCGGATAGGGAGTCTTTTATATATAGATATTTAAATTTGAGTGACTTGACCCTCACTTTATCTCAAAAAAAAAAAAAAAAAAAAATGTGTAACCTATGAAATGGCAGTTTTCATTGTCATTGGCTGTTTTTTCCAAAGTTACACACTCAATAGATACACTTGCTTAGCTTTTTTTTTTTTTTTTCTTTTTGTTAAAAAAATATATATAGTTTGTAAGATTTAGTATATACCACTTGAGTGATATTAACTTCACTGACCGCACAAAAAAAATTTAATTACACCAAAGTTTCACCCAAAAAAAAAAATAATCATATTTTTGCTATTTTTTCTGATTCTATCAGAGCATAATAACATATATTAAACTTTGCAATCAATTAATTCGTAGAGACATAAGAATATTTATTTCTGTAATTATAAAATTAAAATACACTCTCTACTAATTCTGAATATTAATTCATTTTGCTATGCGATAAAAAATGTAATTATTGCAAAATTGTAACGCGAAAGTTTACAAAATGGATGACGTTTATATACATAAATCTGTTTTTAACTTTTAACAATTTAAAAAATGATTATATTCTAATGGTCTACCAAAGTATAAGCATGGTCAGGTAAAGCTCAATTATATATATATCTGGAACCGGCTGGTTTATCAGATTTGACTTAATCAATACAAACAAATTAATACAAACATACTTACTGTATGATTAGTAGTTAAAAAAGGAAAATTAGTAGGTGGTTGTGCTTACTAAATAATGCATTGCACTACTGCATTAGTTAGCATAATGTAGAAGATGCTATCCAAACCTTTTTTTTATTTGTTTCTCAGCATATACCAAACCTAGCTAGTTCCCACTCCCCCACACATACAATCATTCAAAAGTAGCAGAATTTCCGTATAATAACGCAACTTCAGATTAATTTTTCAATTAAGTTTACAATTTAAACGTCTACGTATATATTATATTTGCTCACACTAGTAAAGAGCCCACACGTTGCTTTGGGCTGAAATTGTTATTTCTTATAATATATTTTTAAGATAATATGTAATGGGTCTTATATTGAGGAAATTGATATGTGCCTTAAATTTTAATGGGCTAAGACATTAACGTTAACGGGCATTAATGTAAATCAACGGTTTTGATCTATCCAAAAAAATAATCAACGGCTCAGGTTTCTTATTTAGGGAAGATAGACATTTCATGTCATTTTTTCAATATGCTTTATTATATATATTAAGGATATGATCCAATCTGAATTCACTTTGTGAGCTATAAAAAAGTCAACATAACATATATTGGTCAACCTGAACCCCAACCTGACCAGGCTCGAACTTGAACCACAAGTCGACACGTATACGACCCGATTCGACCCGCATGATATAACATCTGTAAGTATAACCCTTCACAATTGATCTGGTTAATTGGTGTTATCTTATGTTTTCATTAAAGTAGAGATATTAACGGACATCATCCATTGGACGGCTCAAGCTGTGTGAAAAATATAATATAATATACTATCTCTTATGTGATCTCAAGTGAGATTCTGGCCAGTGGCAGTTGAGTATGGCCTAAGAGAGGAGGAACAGAAACTTCAAAGGTATAATTTTGCCAATTATAAAATACCCTGTAGCAATCGACTCTCAGATCGACATGTGGGTCCAATTAAGCAAGTATATATAAAGTACGGTTCTTTTTTAAGATCCATTAATAGCCGGTGGAATACCACACAGACAGTGCAACTGCATGCATCAGGGGATCCTAGTTAACAATGAATTAAGTGAGATTAATTAGAATTCATATCCTCTACTGCGCAGTAAATTACTGCGCAATACTCGGGCTGTTGGATTTGCTTTAAGATTCATGCAACTCAATCTCAAAAAACCCCCTATAATTAATCCACATCGTTGATTCGTTGCACAATACAATACTGTGCAGCAGAGGATAAGCACTCGATTAATTGTGGAGGCAGACAGATTCTTTGGCTCGAGATTTGATCAACTTGATTTCATATTTCCGGATGATCAAACTCGTTGTGTCAAGCACGAATTGTGTATAACCGGATCGATCACTGCTAAGAAAATTTTGTGGTGGTTCAAACGACCTGCAAGTTTGATTGCTTGCATTCATTCATATATAATTAGTTGTATATGATTAATTATGAACTGTGCAATGTATATTCATCACCCATTCATGTCATGTCATGTAAGTGTACATGCAGATATAGGTCAACGTCTAATTAAACCTAGCTTCTTAATTTTTCTCCTCTCTTCTAGCGTCCTTTGGCTTTGTTAATGGGTAATCTCTCATATATATATATATATATATATATATATATATATATTCATATAGAGTTTTGCTAAGATGAGTCATGACTCACAGGCTGCTCCGTGAGTCATGATCCAAAGACATACCAAATCACCTCCAAATTTCGATTTATATGGCTCAATAAATTCTTCATATCAAAATCTTATAGCACGCAAAAATTTTTCATTTTTGGAGCTTTTTAAGTATTTGTTTGAGATTTTTTAAAAGTAACTATACAATATTAATAAAATAATCAATATTTTATGTATCATTTTAAAAAATCTCAAACAAATACTTAAAAAGCTCCAAAAATAAAAAATTTTTGCGTGCTATAAGATTTTAATATGAAGAATTTATTGAGCCATATAAATCAAAATTTGGAGGTGATTTGATATGTTTTTGGATCGTGACTCAAGGAGCAGCCCGTGAGTCATGACTCATTTTAGCAAAATTCTATATATATATATATATATATATATATATATATATAGTCTAGCTATGGTGAGTTGCAACTCACGGGCTGCTCCGTGAGTCAAGGTCCAAAAACATATCAAATCACCTCCAAATTTTGATTTATATGGCTCAATAACTTCTTCATATCAAAATCTTATAGCACGCAAAAATTTTTCATTTTTGGATATTTTTAAGTATTTGTTTGAGATTTTTAAAAGTGACTATACAATATTAATAAAAGAATCAATGTTTTATGTATCATTTTAAAAAATCTAGAATAAATACTTAAAAATCTCCAAAAATAGAAAAATTTTGCGTGCTATAAGATTTTGATATGAAGAATTTACTGAGCCATATAAATCGAAATTTGGAGGTGATTTGATATGTTTTTGGACCCTGACTCACGGAGCAGCCCATGAGTTGCAACTCACCGTAGCTAGACTATATATATATATATATATATATTACAATTTCAACATTTTAATTATCATTATTTTGTGCTACCCAAGCGTTTTTTTTATTGTATTTTTTTTTCAAAATAAGGGTTTAATTTCCATTAATACCGACATGCATACTAGTTCTTTCTGTTTTTCATATAGTTTTTTCACAAGGCTTGAACTTAATTGCTCCATAAAGATGAGATTAATGTTTATATGTATTAAATATAATATTCCTTAACCCATAATTTGTTTATTATTATAAGTGGAGTTATTATATTATTATATGATATTATATATAATAAAAATTGTTCCAATAAACGTATTGTAATTTGTATTAATGAGATCCCTCCTTTAGCCCATTATCATCCGAGCAAAAATTAATTTCCTGTGTTTTTACACGCCAAACAGTGTTCTGAAATAATTAAACTTTTAAACATTTGGGGAAAAAAATAAATGAATAAATTAATTATAAAGAACTGTTCAATTTCTCATATTAGCAGCTAATGTACTCTTAATTAATTAGTTTCCTGAGAATATACTACGCACACTTGTGTAATTGTAATACATATCCTAAGGGGAAAAACAAACTTGGCTTCTTTATTAGACCACCTCATCAAATTTTTTGTAGCCGTTGGATCTTTCATCTAGATTTTTTTTTTTTTGTCCTTTCGATTTCCCCTTTCTCGTCCTATGTACATTTATTTACCAGCTTAATTATCTTTGTACTTTTCATGCATCTTTATTTATTTCACTTTTCCTTTTTTTTTAAAAAAAAAAAGAAGATTAATTACTCATTCACTTTTTATAATATGTTGTGATGATTGTTCTGCATATATAGCCTTGTGTGGTAGTGAAGCACAGCATGAGCTACAAGTGAGTGTGAGAGTGAGAGTGAGAGTGACAAAAATAAATAGCAAGTAGCTGAACACTGAGAACACTGGCACCATATCTTTGCAATGCCAGTGGACCACTGTGCAGATGTGAAATGATACAATTGTTGGCATACAAGATTGCCCCAGTTTTTTTGGATTTAATGATACATCACATCACCAGCAATCAAGAGTTAAATGAGTCAGTCAGCTATATATAGACTTCCAACCAATGGGCAGTAGCTATTGAAGAAATCCACTTGGCAAATATGAAATATGTGTGTTTATGGAAGAAATTGAATTAATCTTTGTATATATCTAGTAGAGGAGTAATACCTAGCGTCCATAGAATATCTGTCCATAGCATCCATAGCATAGGTTACAAATCAGATTTATCTGTTATTTGTTACATTCTGAATGTGTCTATGAACGTATGGAAGCATTTTCAATTGACACAATATGTTTCTCTATCTAGAAAGAACATGAGAGGACAAGCTTCCTCTTTTGTGTGGCAAAAACTGTTCCCAATTTGTATTGTTCTTATGGATATTAATCTAGGTGTATATCTAGAGAGCACTTGCAGTTGCAGACTTGCAGGTGTGAGGTTCTAGTCAATCTAATAATACAAAAGAGCATCATATATGTATGGAAAGATATGTGTTGTGTGTGATATATTTCCTACACTCTCATCATTATTATTGTTTCAAGTATGAGCAAGGTAATTATTAAAACACACAATTAGGTGTAGATAGTGATTTAAAAACGGTCCAGGTAGGTCCGGGTTGGTCCAAACCCGTCCCGGTCCACGGGTTTTTCCGGTTCGGGAAATCTAGGAAAAATTTTGGGGGGAAGGAGATTGGACCTAGCTTAGGACCGTCCCTCCCGGGTTGCCCGGATTGCCCGGTCCCGGAGTTATATGCCAAAAAAATAAGAAAACAAAACAAAAAAATATATAAAAAAAATAATACACCTATTTTACACTATAAAAATCGAAAAATATACTTAAAAGAATGAAAAATAATTAAAAATTAAATTATTTGTTTTAATCATATATATATATATATATATATATATATATATATATATTATATTATACAATTGAAAGTTAGGAAAATAGTATTTTTATATTAAAAATAAAAAAATTAAAATAATATTATTTATACCGAAAAAATAACATAGAAAATCAAAAAAAAAATTTTAATAATTATACTTGTTGTAAAACAAAAATTCATCTTGAAAATAAAATTTAAATAATATTATATTAGTTGTTAACATAGGCGGAAAAATTTGGAACCAAGTCGGGTTACCTCGGGTTTATTACCCCAGTACCCCGGATTGGGTAGGGACAGATCCCAGGTAGCCCCGGGTCGGGTCCCGGGTTGCCCCGGTACCCCGAGACGGGTAGGGTCGGGTCTCGGGTTGCCCCGGTACCCCGGGTCGGGTCCCGGGTTTGCTCGAGTCGGGTTTCCACGGGAATTTTTCTGAGAACATGGATACCTACCCTTGCAAGGACCGTCCCTCCCGGTCCTCTCGGGTTGCCCCGGTCAGACGCCCGGGTCGGGTCAATCGGTCCATTTTCCCCGGGCTTCTCGGTCGGGTTCGGACCTCTCGGGTTTTTTTAAAACACTAGGTGTATATAATGAATCATTATGGATTAGCTAGCTAACTGGGATTTGATATTTGATATTTGACACCTCATATATTGCCTCTATATATAGGCACTTGCAGTACCATATGTAATTATAATTATAATTAACTAACTAATACATGTACTTAAAAAAGATGGCTTTTTTAGTCAAATAAGTCATGCACAACAAATAAAAAAGGTTGCCTTTAATTTGGTAGTCAATAAACTCATGCCCATTAATGAAAGATACCATGTTAATGTTTTGATGGCACTATTTAACCAATTGCAGAAGCAAGCAAAGCAAGCATGTAGGAGAAGCTAGCTAACACAGGCTTAGTTTGTGTGGTACTGAGTCAGGTGAGTGTGTGAAGTGTGAGCAAGCTACTAGTATGTATGATAGTATATATCATCATATGTGCCAGTGGCAGTGAGTGAGTGAGTGAGTGAGTGAGAGAGTGGCAAAAAATAAGGTGGCAAGTAGGAGCATGTGGTTGTAGTTAAGCTAAAGCTAAAGCATGTACCAGTACCACTTGGGAGGTAAGTTGGAACAACAACAACTACAACCAATGCAATGCTACTAGACGTTTATGTTTGGAAAAATTTCACACATGCCCAAAATATTAATCTTATCTCTGTCACTGCCTAAACAGTCAAGTTATTTTCACCAATGCCCAGATTTAAGGGCGTGAAATCCGGCTTGCGCCCTTTAACCTCTTCTTGTACTGCTTAAACAGCCAAGTTACACAGGCAACGCGAGCAAATATGAGTCTAAAGCTTAGGCAATGGTGCAGTTAATTAAGATAGAATGTTTGGGTATCTGTGAAATTTTTGGTTTATGTTAGCTAGGAAAGGTGAGGCTGAGAGAGGCAAAAGGGGAAAGAGACATAATAGATGGATGAGGCTGTGACCTGATACCTACCCCAATATAATTATCCCCTTAAATTCTGCTAGCTCTACTATATACATACTGGTACTGGTACTGCTACTGCTCACTTACCTCACACTGGTTCCACTCTCTCTTTATCTCATGCTGGCCTCAGGTTACACTCTCTTTAAATCCACTCTTTCTTTCTGTGTGATCCTCTGCCCCTGTTACTTTCAACCTTTTTCAAGCAAGACTGGAGATTGTATCCTGCAATTAATTGCTTGGCGGTTAAAGTCAGGGTCACATTTTGTGTCCTCATCTCTACTCCAGTATGATTTTATAGTAAAGATTCTGAATTTATTATATTTATTTATAGCTTAATAAGCCTAAACATAAAAATTGTCCTTTAATTGATTAATGAATTAAATAACAAATGTATAAAAGGTATTCAACATGTATATATGCATCTTTTTATTGGACTGTTAAAGTTTAAAACTTTAAATTAAACATGCTCCTAGCATTTCCTTATGTTTTATTTAACATGGATTCAGCCCCTTATTTTAAGTTGTAGAGAAGTTTGGAAATAAAAAAATACTCCAGGAAAATTAAAATTTTGTAAGGCTCATATGCTTCCATGACACTCAAATTTTCATTCTGATCCAAGCATCAGTTCTCTGGGCCTTAATTTACCAAGCCTAATCAGTTCAAGGCCCATATGTATATTTTCTCAAATTTGAAGAATTCTCTCTGGATATCAGGCAGAGCACAAAAACAATATGCCCAAAATAAACCATAATTTTCAGCCCAAAAAGCAACCACCACAGCTATCAAATTAGCTCGTGCTGTCCCTTTTCTCAGTTACACAATGGAAAGAGGATTTTTTTTTTTTTTTTTTGAGAAGGAATAAGGGTCATGCCCTTAATCAATATTGATAAAATAATTTTTTACAAGATGGGTTTATAAGATGAAAACCCAGTAAATAAACACAAAGCGGCCTTTTAAGTTAAAGGCCGAAGAAAGTCAAAACATTTGAAAATAGAAAATAATTGTAAAAAGTAAAAGTTCTATGAAGCTTCATGCTGTAGTTTTCATCTCAGTTAAATGATGTTATTCTTCGCATATGCAGCCAATGGAAAGAGGATTTAATTTCCTGAACAATTTAGTTAACTCAGTACAGTAACATAAAAAGAGGCTTTGATATGGATATATCTATGTTGAGTGATGCCTCTATTATACTTATATTATATATATATGTGGATGTTGTCGATGAGTCGATGATCAACTCTCAATTGGTTCTCTACTCATCTGGACAGCACATACAATCCCCACTAAGCACCTTGATTGATGCTTGTTGCAAGCAAATTCAATTCAAGCAAACCTTAGACGCTAGCTCCGGCGACCACCGTGCTCCTATGCGGTTGTTGGATAATATAAACAGAAAAATTGCAACTCATAACCAGAACCGAATTATTCAGTATTGACGTAAACATCACTGTGAGAGATATTACATCATAAATTGTAATTTGATTGACTCCAGTTTTTTTGCTCGGACTAATTCTGTTGTAGATGAGAATTAGCTAGCTGTTGTCAATGATCTTAACAAAATTTACAGTAAATATTCTATTCCATCCTGCAGAATCCTGATAATTATATTCTGATACTATCTTCTGTGATCACTTTCAGTTTTTCATATCATGAAACAAGCACTTCTTGTTGGACCATAAGTTGAGTTAATTACAGGCCGAAATGAATGAAGAACTCAAAATTCTACAAGTTCTCAGGAAAGCCCAATTCTTTATCATCAGCTTTTAACTTGCATCATATATAGCATTAGAATGGTGGCTTAAGCTTATCTTTTGAGCAGTTTTGGCCATATATATGTGCATTTCAAATTTTCAATTCACCAATTGCTATATATATACCTTCAATATCATATTACATAATTTTGCAAATAACAGACGGCACTGAGAATTTTGTGGGTATATACTATATAGGCCATATTATATAGCTTACAATATTTTTTATTTTATATATGATGAACTCCTCCAAAGGGCAACCAGAGGAGAGAATTTTCAAACCAGCCTACTACCTACTCTTTTTATTCTTTGCAGATAGATAGATAGGATATCTTAAAATGAACTGACTATAAAGTATGTATGTTTGGTCAAGAAACGCTACTTTATTTATGTCAGGTGCAACTAATTATTTATAAGCCTGGTACGTACAATTTTTTACAACTGATCGGATTATTGAATTATATATATAATAGAGCTTATTGGACAAAAATATATATGGGTTGAATTTTTTTTTTTTTTTTTGGGTTCGTACAGTACTAAAACCACAATGAGTTTGTTCAAATTATTTTTAGCATGACAAGGTAATACTCACAAATTAAATAATTGTTGCATGCAAATGGAGGGTTAAGAGAGCTTAATAAATTAAATAATCAGCAGTTATATTAACTGCTGTCATATATATACTTACAACAGTTTTATATCAGTTATATATTCTTCCCACTTAATGCTGCTTGCCTGCCATTGACTTAATTAATTCCTGTACTGTAAGACCACCAACCAAAGACTCAGCAGCATTAGAAACAAAAGAATGTGCCATACCTATATATATATATAAGCATATAAAATATATGTTAACTTAATATCCCCCATCAGAATCACAATTGACAAGCATTGAGTATTGTATTGTTCTGAATATCCACATTCCATCAGCAATGGAGTCTAAAGCATTGTTCCTTCTGCTTCTAACTGGATATGTGATGATTGGAGGTTAGTGTATTTAAATAAAATCTGCAGCCTCATGTTAAACTAGGAATTGAAAAACTGCTTTGATCATCTATCATTTCTTAGTTTAAATATTTAATTTGTTTATACTTTCAAATTTATTGTACCAGAAAGATATTACTTTTGTGCCTGCAAATTGTACAATGTCACAGTACAGAGTTTACTGCATTCTAAATCGCTTGCACAAATAATATTGATCAAAACATGTTTATCTCCTAAGCATAACTGAAAAAACAATACTTCAGTCTAGATTACATAAATTTGAATTTAGAGTTTCAAATTTTCAATTGTGCAACTCCAATATAAACTAATAGCCCTTTAAATTTAGTCCCAACTCTCATTTCATTCAATGCCTTGCCATATGAATCCACAGGTACAAATGGTGCCACTTCGACTTTCGAATTCGTCAACAATTGCCAGTACCCAGTATGGGTCGGTACACTCTCTGGCGCCGGCACGCCTGCCCTTAATGAGACAGGGTTCCACCTCCCAGAAGGCAAATCTGTCGATCTTTCAACTTCACATGCGTGGTCTGGTCGGTTCTGGGGCCGTACGGGCTGTGATGCTGACCCGGATACTGGCAATTTCGTTTGTAAAACTGCTGATTGCGGCACTGATACCGTGTCGTGTGACGGACATGGGCCTAAACCACCCGCCACCCTCGTCGAGGTAATATAAATTTGAATATTTGTTAATGATTGTATATCCATGAACTGTGCACAAAATCACCCATAATTAACTAATTAAGATGACAAAATATTCTCAAATTAACTTTAAGCTTTAATTTTAGGCAATATATATATACTTTCTTCACTATATTATGTTCTTTTATTCTTGTGTAGCCTCCTTTTATATATAAAATACACCAAATATATGTCAGAATAACAAGAAATTATGGTTTTTCCAATAAATTTTAGCTGTATTAAATATTGACCTTAATTAGAATAATCCTGACCAGAATTTATTACTTCCGACCAGATAACACTTGGCGGTGGTACCGACAACGACTACTACGACATAAGCCTCGTAGACGGGTTCAACATTCCCGTATCAATCGAGCCAGTGGACGGCACGGGGGACTGCAAACTCACCGCCTGCGCAGAAGACGTGAACAAGAAGTGCCCAACTGACCTCAAAGTCATGTCATCCGACGACGAAACGGTTGTCGGATGTAAGAGCGCCTGCGACGCATTCGAAGAGCCGCGGTTCTGCTGCACAGGCGACTACGGCAGTCCCAGCACGTGCGGTCCCAGTAACTACTCCAAGGTGTTCAAGGAGGCTTGCCCTTCAGCCTATAGCTATGCATATGATGATGCAAGTAGTGTGTTCACTTGTGTTGGTGCTAGCTATGTTGTTACCTTTTGCCCTTAATTAATTAAGGCTTAAGTAAAATTAATTGCTTTAGTTTAATTTCTGAGTTCTAAATTCTGATACATAGTTGGTTTAATTAGTTGGGGTTTGGTGCATGATGGGGTTGAATTAATTAGTTTGGAATTCAATTAGATGCATGCAATTATTTCTAGAGAAATTAACACCTTGCGTCTATTGAAAAACCGTCCATAATTTATACATCTATAGACGGATGTGTACAGAATGTAACAGATACACTCTAAAATGTAACATATATGTCTCGAAATATAACTTATGGACACTATGAATAGTTCTTCTATAGACGTTAGGTATTAGTTACTCTTATTTCTATAATAAGTAATTACACTCACCAACCTGAACTAATTATACTGAAACTAGTAAAGAGCCGACGTCTTACTTTGGACCAAAATTATTATTTCTTATAATAAAGGGCCGAGAGCTCATCCCTTGTGAGGAAACTGGCATGGGCCTTATATCTTAATGGGCCGAGACATTAAAGTACGTCAACGGTGATGATCAATATAAATAAATAATCAATGGCTGAGGTTATTTTTGTGACGAAAATAGAACTTTCATGTCAAAAAATCCAATCACTTTTTGTTAGTAGTAAGGATCTAAGTTGGGTTAAATGGGAGATTGAACATTTGAACCCACAGCCCAAACTTGTTTTATATCATTTTGGCCCATAAATTATGGTCTTAACAGTGAATATATGTCTAGCTGGGCCTTAATTAACTGTTATTAACTTATTATAATGTGAATTCGAACATACGTGATTGTGATTAAGAAGCCTATGCCACTTGTCGTAATTTCTCTCATAAAGCAAATGTTCCAATACTTAAAATCTTAAATTTTAAGTTTTTTCTTCCTTTCAAATTTTAATGTATCTTAATTAGTTAAGGTTTCATAAGAAAAACACTCAAGATATAATTATTTCTAAAATTTAAACTACATCATATGAACAGTAAAACTATGTTTTGTAACCCTTATAGTTATAATTTTTAAGGTTAGAATATTTTTTTTTTTTTTTTTACAAATGAACATTGATGAAGCCTGATTTCTTAATATTTATATTAAATTTCAATTTTTGTGGGATTGACACATGGTTTTAGAGATAAAATCTGCTCATATATTGATCAATGAATTTTATTATTTTTAATTTTATGGAAAGACTTTGTGGATGAAGCAATTGAAGAAAACCATGACAAGTATTATTTGTTAACTTACAATTAACGAAGTGGTACGAAATTTTCAGACAATTATTTCTTACTTGGTGCATCTGGAACCACATTTTGAAGTAATTAAATTTGGAATAATTATACGGCACCGGCTAAATATAATTAGTTCCTTTTCCATCACTTTAATCTTTTGCTTGATTTTCCATTCACGTAGAAGAACTGTGTCCATATCGAATTAACCTGTCAAATTTTTACTTCATCTCAACTGTAATTCACACTGCATATATATATATATATATATATATATATATATATATATATATATATATATTCCGTAGATAAGAAGAGAGGGGAGCCTTTAGAATTTTGAAGCAATATTAGTCTGTCCAACCATAGAACAGACTGAAGAATTAATTTAGTAATCTATATGGAGTCATGCTACGGTGCTTTCATAAGCATTTCAGATTGAAACGCTTACAGTCCAATTTTGAAAATCCGTCGTCCGAAATTTTGCTCTAAATAGCTCATAATAATCTTGATATAATTAACTTGTAGAATCCCAAAATTTTCCATTATATGAAAATTTTAGCTATTTTAATGATTTTTTAAAGATTGGCATACAAAATTAATTTATTTTTAATTATTTTAAGAGCCATATTTCAAAAAATCATTAATAATACTAATAAAGTTCCTAAAATAGTAAAAGTTGGCATCATTCAGCTTAATTATGTCAAGATTACTATGAGCTATTTGAATTAAAATTTCGGACTACGGATTTTCGAATTTGGACCGCAGCCAGACTCATCTATATGCATATATTTTATTATGTTAAGGTACTTGTATAAACCAGATCTTTTATATTTAATTACAACAGTGTCATATATTGAAGTTCCCAACACAGTTTTTTTATCGCAAATATATATATATATATTTCATTGCTTATAAATAAATAAACTATGTATGCACTGGAAGCTTGTTCTGAGTCTTTGACACAAAGGGGCAGATTCACATAGGGGAGTGTTATATATAATAACTAACAAGGACATTTTGTTAATTGTTGACTAGAGAGCCTATTTTGACAAACAGAACTATATATATTGGAACTGAAGCAAGGGTATACTTTCTTTCTGAACAGTTGACTGCATAAGAGGAGAATGTTGCTTGAAGAAGATTTGTTAATATATATTTTTGTTCTAAAAAAAGTTATCATATAAATTAAATTAAATGCCCAAAACTAAATTTACCATAATATAATTAATTGCGTCATGGCTAGGTTTCTGCCACATGCACTCCAACTTAATTCTACCAGCAAAATCAGGAAGAAATAGCAATCAATTTCCATTCAGTCTGATTAAAGGTTCATGCCTCATGAACTCTGGAATTATTGCAACTTGCTGCACTTCATGCAATTTTATTTACTAATCCAATTAAACCATCTAATCCATGTGCTAATCACGAGCACCACTCATGATTACTTGTTTTATGATTTTTGCTCTCATGATGGAGCCAATTGCCCACTAAAAAATATATATTTTTTGATACTACTAATTGAAATATATAGGCACATATATATATTGTCTATATAATTATGTGCAATTCTTTCCAGCATTTCTATTATATATCTAGGTTACTTTAGAATGTTTTATATTGAAAAGAAAATGCTTATCAAAATCCGGACGAAGGTCTTTTATAGACATTTAAATTTGAGTAGCTTCACCCTCGTCTTTATCTTAAAAAAAAATAAAATAAACTAAAATGATTAAGAAATATGTAAATTATCAGGAAAATTTTTGAAACAAAATTTAAGTTATCTGAGGATGATTTCAATTTTCAAACATAGCAAAATTTTAATACATATTGCTAAATTGAGTACCATTAATTAATTGTAGAGGTTAGAATTGCATGAAACTGCATGAGGAGACTAATAAGTAATAAGATTCAATTCCATATATATTTCCATTCCTTGGTATCTACTTTGCTGTTATACTTTTTCCTCTCTAAACAATTCAATTAGTTATTACTTACGCGCCTTCAATTTAATTCATTCATTCCCTCGTTGACTTCTTACTTCCCTTTGCCTCCAATATAAGCCTCTGCAAGTTGCATTTTCTCAGCCATTTTCTCTCCCTCTTGATCACAAGATCATTAACCAAAGCTAACACCACACCACCATTTCTCCACCCGCCACCGCCCCCGCCACCGTTGGCATCAACATCACTACCACTGTCACCATCATCGCCTAGTTAGCGATCATGAGGGATACTGTATTTCTTATCTTATCGCTCGTCTTGTTGGTTGTGAAAATAGCCAGCACGGTACCGGATGTGGATGTATTTGTGCCGACCGATTCGCCTGATCACAAAGCAATTGACACACCGATCGATAGACGCTCGCTCGCCACGCTCGACCCGAGGTTTTTGATGTGCAACCTTTACCCGCCGTCGGTTTGTCAGTTACAGGGAAGCCCTGGACCGAGCTGCTGCTCTGGCGCGTGCGTCAACACGACCATCAACAACAACAACTGCGGGAGGTGCGGGCGTGTTTGCAAAACCCCGACTGTGTGCTGTACCGGCCAGTGCACAGATATGACTACCGACATAGGCAACTGCGGGCAGTGTGGCAAGTCGTGTACCTCCAGCCAATCCTGCTGCGGAAGCAAATGTATCGACTCTTTGTTTGATAGCAACAATTGTGGGAAATGCAGTAAGGTTTGCGGTTCGAACCAGAATTGTTGTAACGGCAACTGCATTGGGGTTCTTTCTGACATCAACAACTGCGGCACATGCGGGAACAAGTGTGCTCCCGACCAGTTTTGTTGCGGAGGTAACTGTATCAGCTATTTATCCGATGCCAACAATTGCGGGAAATGCGGTAAGGTTTGCGGTTCGAACCAAAATTGTTGTAATGGCAACTGCATCGGGGTTCTTTCTGACATCAACAACTGCGGCACATGCGGAAACAAGTGTGCTCCCGACCAGTTTTGTTGCGGAGGCAACTGTATCAGCTATTTATCCGATGCCAACAACTGCGGGAAATGTGGAAAGGTTTGCGGTTTGAACCAAAATTGTTGCAACGGCGGGTGCACAAAGACGCTTTCCGATGCCAACAACTGCGGGCAGTGTGGCAACGTCTGCGGGCCCAACCAAACATGTTGCAACGGCAAATGCTCCGATCTGATCTCCGACAACAACAACTGCGGGAGGTGCGGCAAGGTTTGCGGGCCCGGCCGGAGCTGCTGCAACGGAAGGTGCATCAAGGTGCTTACCGACATCAACAACTGCGGGATGTGTGGGAACGTTTGTAAGTCCGGGCAGGGTTGCTGTAACGGGACCTGCACCAATTTCGCCACAAGCAGCAACAACTGCGGAAGGTGCGGCAGGGCCTGCAGTCGGGAGCAAAAGTGCTGCAGCGGTCGATGCAGGAGCGTGACGACCGACCGGACCAACTGCGGGGGGTGCGGCATCCAGTGCGGCTTCCAGAACCTGTGCTGCGGCGGCCACTGCGCGAACACGATGTCCGACAGCAACAACTGTGGAAGCTGCTTCAACAAGTGTTCTACACAGTGCCAGTATGGATTGTGCAACTATGCTTGAGTTGAGTAAGCAGTAATCAATCAATGCCTAAAAAAACGAGAGGATTCGTTTGAAGCAATAATATAAGGGCCTCATGTGAGTGCTTCATCCACAATTTATTCAGCTCATATGAATTAGTGATACTATTGTTTATTCTTAAGAAGAAAAAAAAAAGAAAAAAAGAAAAGAAACAAGTCCATTGATATATATATATATTATACCGTGTCCAAGTGAAAGATTAATTATGCTTGTGTTAAGTAATAATAAATAAAATAAAAAAAGTGTTGTAATAACTTGTAACGAATACTTTTTTGGTCAATAGCTTGTTTGTAGAGATACATTTTTTATTAAGTTAATTCATTAACTAATTATACACATCTTTATTGCTCTGGTCTCAATTTCATATATCTATGCTTTCAAGTACAGAAACATTTCTTCTTCTAATTATACGAGTCTTTAAATTGCTTGTTGTTTAGTTTATCATTTCTCTAGCCAGCTTTATTCATTCATACGTTTCTCCTTAAATTGTGATGCAACTGCATATATTATATTAGCAGTTTGTGCATTTTTTTTCTTTTATTTTTTTTAACTGGTATTACTTTTTCTGTCCCACAGAGTGTTCCTCCTTTTTTTGATGGAGAAAACCCTCCAAGTATTTATTTTTTTTTTGCAGTTGAAGAAACATAGATATGTACAAATTAAAAATTATACGTCCCCATTACTAGAGAAAGTGTAAAATAAATATTTTAGAGAGTTACAATAGTAAAAAGTACAAAATAAATATTTTGGAGAGTTTGCAACTATGCCCCCGTTTGGCAAGTGTAGTAAGTTAAAGCGGAGTAAAACGTTAAATCATCTTAAATCAGTGGTGTTTGGTGGTAGTGAAGTAAAGTTGATGTTATGGGTAAAATATGTGAAATGTTGGTGATTTAGTTTACTACACTTATATAGCTGCGTTAATTTACTACACCTTAAATTACTTCCGTTTGGTGACTTAAAATTGATTTAAGAGCTTAAATCACTTTTACTACAGCTACCAAACACTGGGATGATTCGCTAACTCGGCCAAGTCAAATCGGAATCACTCCTTGGCGACTCGAGTTTTCCCGAGTTTTGAGATAGGCCGTATTTTTTAGGAAAAATCGGTTGAATCGGCCGAGTCATCTGAGTTTTAGACCGATTCAACTGAGTTTCAGACCGAATCGATCGAGTCAGGAATTTATTATTTTTTTTAGTTTGTACCTTTTTAATTATGACATGTTTATTATCCAAAATATATCAGTCATGGATTGATTATTTTTGGCTAATATTTTCAACAAAATTATATTTATTATTTTTCAAAATTTTAACACAATATTAGTCATTAGTCACTTTAATAAAAGTTTGATTTTTCGATTAGGCTATCTAGTTAGGTTAAATGTGTGTATTATATTAAATTAGTAAATTATTTAAGTGTAATACCTTGGTTGAGGGTCATTTTTCAATTAAATAAATTTTTAAATTTTTTATTTTATTTTATTGAAATTAAGTTTTTCTAAAAAAATCCGCGTTTTCGATCCGAGTCGGCCGATTTCAGTCAACCGATTCTGATCCCACAACCAACTTGCCGATTCAGATTCCGATTCTGATTTTGCGAACCTGGGTCACAACGTCGATCATTCCATTGGATGACAATTTTTATTTTCTGTGGACATACAAACTATAAAAAAAAAAACAAAAAAGAAAAAAAAAAGGAGCATAAAACAGAGTTCCCTATGAGATTAAATGTGCCTTACCACCAGCTAATGTTGTGAAAGTTGGCTTGAAATGTAAAATTTAATCTGAAAAAACACAGTAAAAATTTGAAAATAATTAGAACGAAATTATCCGGAGTTTCGTTACAAATTGTGCTAAAACCTAATTAAGAGCACCAAGTCAAAATGTACTTTCCCTGTAAATATTTTTGGTTTTTAATATAAGTTCAAACAGGTATAGCCTGTTTCATCGAAAAAAAAAAGTCAAAATGTCTTAAATCTCAAATTGTGAATACTGTTGTTTAAAAACTTGATTCTTTTGACACTGCACAAGATACAGTTATCATAGGATGAACTTAATTTGGAGTACCCAATGAGGGGATCTGTGAATTTTACTATCTACTTTCCTTTTGGCATACTCATGAGGAATTGATCGTGTGTACGTAAGATTACGTATCGGTTTGTAATTAATCGTCCGAATTGATCGTATGATTCGATGACGGTAATCCGTAATAGTGTTGATATGATGAATAATTGTGCTGTTGTATTGTGCTATAAATTTGTTAGCAAATTTGCTGCTCTGGCATTGTAATGTCCTTCAGAATTTATCATATAGTTCATTTTGTAAAGTTACATCTCATGAAGCACAAGAATGTTCACCGGTACCAATATATGTACCGTTTCTCCTGTAAGTGTATATGTTTCTTAATCCCCTTGTGGAAATCTGTTCATAATAACCTAAATACTGCTAATATTTACAAAAAGATTGATAGTTGTCATTGATTTGTACCAGCTCCAGTCGGTACAGGAAAAATTTATAATTTCACAATGTTTCAATCGGTGCATACCTTTTTATTCTGTTATTTGTAGTACCACTGGTACCATAAATATATAGCCATAATATATTAGCCTGTAGACTTGATATTCTGTTTAGACCTGCGGCTGGAAAGTAGCAGGCCTAATTCGAATCCATTATAAAGATTGATGAAAAGGTTGATAATGAACAGAAATATATGCAATCTGCCAGTATGTGAAGGGGGAACAATTGGTACCAGAATTGGCTAACGAAAGTATCTACTACTGTTGTTTACTCAAAGATTAAGACGTCGACGATACCTGCTTATGACCTCGGCAATGGCGACAATATTTCAAGTGGAAATGTGGAATAACCACAACATGTATTGTATGCTATAATTTTCAAGGCAAATAGCAAACTGGTATGAACAATTATCAGAGAAATTTGTTGAACGCATGAAATTTATCATATAAGTAGTTAAGTACCACCCAAACAAACTTATGTTCAAGATAGTGGTACCAATTTGGCATAACAAGTTATCATATAAGGAAGAAATGAATTACACTTC
This sequence comes from Cyperus esculentus, assembly GCA_030179965.1. Taxonomy (NCBI): domain Eukaryota; kingdom Viridiplantae; phylum Streptophyta; class Magnoliopsida; order Poales; family Cyperaceae; genus Cyperus; species Cyperus esculentus. The sequence goes on along the minus strand of JASGLE010000010.1, from coordinate 1,576,199 downwards.
AGATTAGAGGTTTTGAAATATAATTATGCGAATACATCTTGGTAAAAATGTAAAATCCCAAAATCAAACTAAATAAGCAATCCAATTTGCAGCCAATTGATACCCTTTTTTTGAAATCAACGGTACGTCGGTACCTCTTGAAAATATAGTTAGCTTGAGGCCGGACAGAAAGTGATTACATAATCAGCTCCGATGCTGGTAAAGGTGCTACTGGCATCGTCATAGGCGTAACTGTACGCCTGAGGACATGCTTGCTTGAAGAACTGAGAATAGGCGCTTGGTCTGCAGGAACCAGAAATCCCGTAAGACGCACGGCAGCAGAAGGCGTCTGTGTTGAAGGCAAGGCAGGCGCTCTTGCAACCAACGACAGAACCGTCCGGCGCCTGTGCCAGTATTCTGGCGGGCACTTGGAGTTTATGTTGAAGGCGCACGAGACGAAACTGCAGCCTGTGACACGTTGCGGGACAATTGAAACAGGGAGGTTGAACCCGTCGACATTGCTTATGTCGTAGAAATCTTGATTGCCAGCACCGTTGAGCGTGAATTCTACCAGCGTTGCTGGCGGGGTAGCGCCCATGTTGTTGCATTGCAGCTGCATAACATGTACAGATTGTCAGTAGAGCAAAATTTTGGTACCATAAATGAAACATTAGAGAATTTTCAAATTACTTCGCCAGAGGCACAATCGGCAGATTGACAGATGAAGCTTCCTGTGGCATTGGAACATCCCCGCCGAGCCCAGAAACGGCCAGACCAATGTGTCGGGACATTGATTGCATGGCTGGCTCCAGAACCAAGCTCAAATCCGGTGAGGGAAAGAGGCGGTACACCGGAACCAGTCAGTATACCGGGCCATACGGTGAACGAACATGCATTCTTTATAGTGAATGTGGTAGAGTAAGCATCTGAATTGTACAAGAAGAAATTCAGAAAATGAAATTGGTGAAATTGGTGAAATAATAACTTGTTGGATCAAAGATTCCATTGTTGCTCCAGTCAAAAATTCAGTGAACTTTTCTTAATAAAAGTAAGTGCATCACCAGAGTAAAATATTGGTTGAGGAGCAACTAATTTTATAATATCTGTTTCTTTAGCAGAATATATATATATTGACAACCAAAAAAAAAAATTTCTAGTTATTAATTAGGATTTAGGAACCTTGAACAAGAAGTGAAATGACAAGCAAAAAGATGCAGAGAATCATCATCCAACTTGCCATAATTTTCTTCTAGCTTGAGAGTACAGAAAAGAGAATTGCAAGTTAATTAATTGTTAGTGACAGAGAAAAGAGTGGTTTACAGGTAAGTAAGTGTCATGGAGCAGAGATCCTACTTGATATATGTATTTATAAGTTTATTTGAGTTTGATATATAGATTAGGGAAACTTTTTTATGGAATTAATTGTGAGATGAGATCCAACGGTTACTTGCAGTCTATACATTAGGCTGCCACCTTGTTGTAATTAATAATTTATTTAGCTTGTGCAAAGTTGGATACTGATTGGGACTGTACATTTGTTACTCCTAATTAATTTGTCACAATTTTCATTTTATAATTTGGAAAAGTTCATGCCAAACAGTCTTGATTTTGCACGATAAAACACATAAACTTACTGAATTTGGTATATACCATTTTTTTTATTAATATAACATTTTGAAGAAAGAGAAAACAAAAGGAAACTTATGTTGAGTTGGAATTACAAAATAATCTCTATAATTGAGAAGAAAGTGGTACGGGTAATAAATAAGTTGATAAGAATGTCCTATCAGAACTTTCTGATAATGGTCTGTTCGTAATAAAACAGCTGCACAAAGTCAAATTGCAACGTTGCAAATTGGTTATGCTTCGGTTATCAACTGCACGTAGGGAGTTGGGGACTATATTATGAATTTATGAGAGCGAAAGTTTACTTGAAATTGTAGGCAAAATTTATTGAATGGCCTGGCCTAGTTTTTATTTAACGCTTGCAACATAGGAGCGTAAGAAGAAAATTAACTTTATTTTACTACTTATACATTGTATAATTGACACAGAATTATCAGAGTTTCATATATAAAAAAAATAAATAAATAAAAGGTGAACTCTATTTGGATCGAGAGAAATATGGACCGTTCATTTACCTGATGACCACTATACATTCTTTAGAGAGAAGTAAAAAAGATGTTTGATATTAAAAAAATAAAATTGGAACCACTCAACTAAAAATTAAAAATGAACTTTAAATCTTGCGGATTCATAGGAGAACACCTCTAAAAAAAAAAAAAAAAAAAAACAAAAACAAAAAATAAGAGTGGTTTTGTTATGGATTGACTAAGTAACTTTTTATTTTGAAAAAATCGAGCGGTTCGAATCGCACATGCCTCTTTAATTATATCTAAAAATATATATTGTGACCATCCGATTATAAAAAATAAACGGTCCATATATTATCTGATCATAGCCGAATTAGCCAAAAAACAAAAACAAAAAGAATCTGAATTACTTTTCCAACAAAAGAACAAAAAAAGAATCCGAATTTCTACGTTTCTGGTAATTGATTCAAGTTCAACACAAATAGGCCCAAATATGTGTTAGGGGCTCAAAAGAAAAGGCCTGACCCATTCAATTCAACTCACTCAACCAATTCAAGCCCCTTTCTTCTTCTCCAACTCCTCCACGGCCTCCCTTCCCTTCCCTGCCGGAAACTCCCCTCTCAAAAATCCAGTTGAGATTGTTTCTCCTAAAGCTGCATCGTAGCCGGATTCATCAAGAGGTTTAACTGTAAGAGACTTTTTTTGTGAATTTGGATTTTTCAAGTGTTTGGCAGGAAACCCATGTCTGATTGGCATTGTTGGTACCTGAAATTATAGTCAATTTTGTTAATTTTGTGTGTTTTATCTCAGATAATCTTAATTCAATCAACCATTTATCGGTGCCTAATTTTGCCAAAATTGATATCATGATTTTCATCACTGTTAATTGGGGGCAATGATCAAATGATCAGATACTGTTATGTTCTTTAATATCTTTTGTGAATGCAGATAACAGTTGATTGCAAGCAAGCGCGATGTCTAGGCTACGGAACGCTGCACTTGCTGTCGGCTTGTGCGCATTCGCGGGTGCGGGCTTGGCATTTCCCTTTTATTTTGTGTAAGTTCAATATATTTTGTTGTACTTCTCGGCAATATCAGTCGATGGGGATTTGTTGTTGAATGCATGTGTAGACCTGTATTATATCGAGGGTATGACCATAAGTACCAATGTTGTTATCATACGAGTCTAGTACTGTAGAATTTCGCATTTGTTCGATTCCGTAGGTTACCAATACCAGTTACGACATTTCGGTATTGCTGCCTCCGAGGCTCCAGCATCGGACCTCTGTGATGTATCTGTTAGGTACCACTTACCCAGTACCCCGTATACCAATAATTGTGTTATGAGAGCAACCCCCTTCTGTACTACTACCCAAATTTGGTACCTATCCGATACCAGCATTACCCCATCAGTTCTTTTGTTATTTACATCACTTATTTACTTTTCTAAATGATATGTTGGCCATTTATTATTGAATTAATTATCGTGATGGATTAGGGCAGAAGTCAATTTAGCTATCGCGAAATTCAGTTAGTTGACCCTACGAAATTGTCCCAATTATCCATGTAGTACCGTACCAGTCATATGCGATTCAATATTTCCATCTGAGATGCACACTTTCTCTCATGATACAAGTAAATAACGGGGAATGTCAAAGATTTATTTATTTCATACAAGTTATATGTCTGATAGCCAGATTATTGTACTCCTTACTCCTCAGTGTCGGGATTCTGCACTAGCAGTCAATGCAGAATTGCAATTTGATTCCATACAAGTGTTATACCTGTCTTAAATCAAGCGTAGGAATTTTAATGTCGATATCACACTAGTCTGGTGCTGTAGAATTTGCATTTGTTAGATTCCACAGGTTGCCCCCACCAATTACTACATTTTCTCATTGCTGCCTCCAACGCTCCAACATCTAAACTCCGTGATGTATTTGTTATGTACCAATACGGTGGTGCCCCATCTTACCTACATATACCAGTACAATAATTATTAGGCCACTACCTTCTGCGCTACCAAATTTTGTTTTGCATCTAATACCAACATTGCCCCTAAGTTATACATCACTTGCTTATTTAGACAATTTTTTTACTCTTTATTGTTGAATTAATTATCATGCTGGATGAGTGCAGTACAATGGGTTCCAACTGAGTCGCAATTTTTGTCTCTCCTGAAAAAAAAAAGGGGGGGGGGGAGTTAAAGAAAGAATCATGAATACCATACAAAAAGTAACAATTTTTCTTATTATGTCGGCATGGTGGTAAAGCATTCTAACTTCTAAGAAAATAAAAATTCTGTCTTTTTAACACATTATATTGATACATTTTGTTCCTGTTTTCAGGAAATCAAAAAACAAGCCTATAATTGACTCGACGAAGCCGCTGCCACCACAAGCCACTTTCCGCGGGCCGTACATAAATACTGGCTCTCGTGATGTTGGACCGGATTCAACCACCTACCCTAAAACCTAGCGCTTGTGTTTCTATAGTAAATCATAGCATATTGGTTAACAATCATGTTTCTATTGTAATAATGCAATGCTAGTTTTTGTTGTTCTTGAAAAAGCAATATAATCTTTCATTCCTATATTCTCTGGTTGATCTAGAAATCGGTTAAAATTGTTTGTCATTCACAAACAAATATAATGTTTCTATAATAAAACTAAAATGTTCTATTAGGTTACACGTGCCAATGTATGACCCAATCTGTAATAGTTAATTATCTGTTAATACTAGAGGTGGCAGAACCTGACCCGGGGAAACCCGCCCGACCCGATCCGATCCAAACCCGGTCCGGCCTATATTTTTTAGAAAATCAAACTGACCCGACCCGAATCCGACCCGACCTGATCCAATCCGACCTGAACATGACACAACCTGAGATCAAACATCAAGCAATTAAACTGAAATCAATATATAATCCAAAAAAGGTCGATATCAAAATTGACCCGACCCGGCCCACCTATCACCCGAGTCGCCCGACCCGAGATCTTCTAAAAGGTCAAACCAATCCGACCCGCCCGACCCGCCCGACCTGCCTGCCTGATTTGCCACCTCTAGTTAATAGTTTGCTTAGGATATTACCAACAAAGATCGTTCTTTATTTATTTGCAAAAAGATGCAGTAGCAAAGGGGACTACTCATACTAATTGGCTGATTGCTTACAGATGTTGAACCAATATCAATTCCTGATTATTTTTTTCTCGAAGCCCAAGTAAAAGATGATGACATGAGACGGGACACAATTTTTCTTGGTTGCATATATATATATATTGGTACTTTAACTGGTACGGGTCCTACGGGACAAATTGCATTCCTTCCGGTACAGCAAATGTGAATTCAATTCCGCTGTTATCCTTCACTCGGATAACAGGCCCTGCTGTTCCGATCGGCACCGTCGGATTAAAATGGACGGATGAGATCTGTTCGGCAAAACTCTTTTTTACTTAAAAACCAATTTTTGCACCGAATCTGAACCGTTCGGTATTAATCCGACGGTCACCGTCGGGATAACAGGGATCCTGTTATCACCGAAGAATAACAGCAGAATCGGACGCCAGCAAATGTTGGTCGACTGAAAAGCACCAAAGGAAAGCTATTGAGCATCTAACAAGCATCATTTTTTGGATATCCCAAGATTCCCATTGCTAGTGCATTGCATCATGTGCATTGTTGACACAAAGCGAGGAAAAGGTTTTCACAGGTCACAGCAGAGTTTGTTAAGTCTGTGTTGTATGTGGTCATCACTTTGTAAGTGCGTGTCATAACAAGTAGGGTGTCAAACGCTCCAAACAGCAACGGAAATGGGTTGTTCCGTTTCCGTTTCCGTTCCGTTATAACGGACGGAAGCAAAATCCGTTCCGTTATAACGGACGGAACCAAAATTTGTTCCGTTGAACGTTCCGTTATAACAGAACGGAACAAAACAACGGAAAACGTTCTTCCATTGACACCCCTAATAACAAGCAAGTTTCTCTTTGTTACTTGCTGCTGGGATTTTGATTTTTTATCAGTGTTTGGTATTTGTAGTTCAATTTATGTCTCGATTTTTTTGTTTGTTGATATGAAACGAGAAATTATAAATGTATTTGAATTTTACTGGTAAACAATCACGTCTTGCTTTGGGCTAAAATTATTATTTTTAATAATAAATTTTTAAGATAATACGTAATGGTGATTAAATTGAGAAAATTGATATAGGTCTTAAGTTTTAATGGGTTAAGACATTAAAGTACGTCAATGGTGGTGATTGATCTAATTAAACAATCAACGGCTAAGATTTATTTTTTGGAGAAGATAGAACTTTCATGTCAAAAAATCTAATATGTTTTTATTAGGAGTAAGGATAACCAGTCAATTATGATATAGGCCCTCCTTAAAAATATCCTCGAATAGATTTTCTTATGTTTTACCATGTGTACCACCCGTACGCCGCCTCTCAAGTGCCGACCTCAAGCACCCCGATGCCTCATGCCTTCCAAAAAGTGATTAAACTAAATATTATTTGTAAGCATAAAAGATGTAAAAGTATTTATACCAAATTTTTATAGTGCTTAATTACATCAAAATACCTTCATTTATTGAAAACTGATCACACAATACATGGAAACGATATATTAGGATATATATCATAAATAATAAAAATTTTAGAATAAGAGAATAATATTCTTGGGATCATTAAGTGGGATTATCAAGGGTGACCAGAATAATTTCTCTTTTGGAATTGCATAAATGTTAGTTTAGGCTTTAGAAATGCAAATGCACACTCAATGTATAATTCGCTATAGAAGTACCCACATGAAAGAAAATGTTGACAAACTAGAAACCATCGTTTATGCACGCCGCATATGCTTAGAAGATGCTGTGTTCTCTTCTCTCCCTCTTTCCCTTTGTTGTTCTTTTCTCAAGCTACAATTAAAGATGACACAATTCCTTCATTCATTCATAAAGTTCATTCACAATGACATTTGGGGAGCACCAACAAAATTATAAAGCCCTCCCCCATTCCACTCTTTGCACCCCTCCCTATCTCTCTCCATCCCTTCCTGTTCCAATGGAATGGGATAATGAGATCATGAGATAATCAATCTTCTACTACTTCTGCTGGTGCATGCATGTCTGGTTGGAGTAGGGCAACTTGTATCCTTTGGCATTGATTAATTTGGAGCTCCTTTTCTCTTCTGGCATCATATATGGGAATGAAGAAGGTTCTTCTATATATTAAGTACTAATTATGTAGTTTAATTAATTATGTCATTATATGTAGTTATTTATGTATTTGGTTTTGTTATGTTGTATGTTTAATTTCCCTTGCTAAACAATTTACATTATATAGTAGCATGTCTTGTTTAGTTGTATCTTTGAGGTTAATGATAGCTATTTATCAGAGAATTGGGTTTAATTTTATGAGTATATATAAGTGAGTTTTGGCTCTTCTTCTAATTTCTAAATACCAAATATCAATTGATTTTGGTTCTGCAATTCGACAAGTCAGTTCAACTAGAAAATCTGTTACACTGTGAGGTTAAATTCTGAAGAAGATTAATTAGGTTTGCTGACATGTTAGTGTTAGAATCACTTTTATAATTATAATGATAGTTCTTTACCAAATAGTGGGAGTATATTTAATTTGTTTTCACTTTCCAGCAAGTAGTGAGCTTAATTGGATAAGGTGTACCAGGCATATACTGTACTTGAAGAACAATAGCAAGGCATCCACCATATATATGAGAATTGAGACTCTTTTTAGAGAGGAAAAATTTAAAACAAATAGCCAGAGATTTATATTATTTTAGTGCATAAATAAAACAATATATTAACTTATTAGATTCATTGGCACAGCGTTGAAATCTGTTCTTATGTCTGATCAAAAAAAAAAAAAAATAGTGTTTATTTGTACATGAATTTTAAAAAATCCGGAATAAATACTTAAAAAACTCTAAAAATGGAAAATTTTTATATCCCTAGTATTTTCATATGATCAATTTAACAGAAACCATAAATCGAAATTTCGAACGTGACAAAACATAATTTGAACCGTTAGCATTTCGGAGCGAAATGTAAACATTTTTATAATAGTTCTACTCCAGCATCCCTACTATAATATGAGCAACAAAGAATTCCATAGAAAATTTTATTCCATAAGGTGACTGTATAACTTTGGGAAGTTTTGATTCGGTTTTTAATTTGAATATTTAAAACTTATATTGCTGTATCATGCACTTCTGTTGCCGTCTCATAAAAAGAAGCATATATACTGTGTTATTATTCGGCTGTGATATTTTCCTGTAACAGAGAAATATTTTGACTTTGCAAAGGGTGTCAACGCAATGAAACGATTTAGTATTTTGTTTGCACGAAACAGAACGGAAGAACAAAAATTGTTTCGTAGCGGTATTATTATATGAAAATGAAAAACAAAATTGTTGCGTTAATCACTTTGTTTCGTTTAACAAAACCGTAAATCATTTCGTTTGGACGAAACGAAACGAAACAAAATAACGCAAGATTTCGTTGCATTGACAGCCCTATTTGTAATGCAAGAAATGTTGGAAATACTTTACTGTATTTTGCTCAATGTTTGCATTACCACTTACCAGTGGGCAATGCAGCCTAATTTTGCATAAGTTTGAGCAGATTATATTTCCATCTCAAACAAATTATTCAAACGAACTATAAATTTGTTGCAATGAATATGTATTTGCACAGTTGCACTCAGCTTATTTTTTCTAAATGGTTCATACTTCGTTCCAAATTAACCTATTTGTAAATCTTTAATTCATTGCCAGAACAATTTCATTGTAAAATTTAAAAGTTTTGTTATGTGTAACCAAGTGCAAATTAAGTCAGCTTTTAACATGTTAAAGAAATATAATATTATGTGCTATTTTACTTTAGTCAAAGAAAATAGACAAACGTAATTCATTTTTAAGAACATATTAACGACTGCAAATTAAGCAACTGAAAACAATGTCAAGTATTTGTTACTTTTATATTTCATACAAAAGAAAATTAGAAATCATGACAATTGACAAGTACCGGTACCATGATTTATGGGGACACTATGATGAAATAAGTACTGAGCCTGATATGTAATTATGTATTATTACATCAAAAATATTATCAGGTTTGTCTCAAAAATTTTTTTTTTTTTTCACATTATTTCTTTCTGTCTTTTTTTTTATTTTTTTCCCTTTTTTTATCCAAATCAATTAACTTATGAACCACTGTTGAGTTCCATGACCACCAATCATTGACAAAAGATGTTTCGGGCAGCATCAGCAACCTCGACAACTGATCTATCGATCCTGGCACTAGAATTGTCCCCTGCGCATATTTACAGAATTTACAGGCAATTAGAGTCTTGTGTCGAAGCCAATTCATAATTCTTGTAATAAACCTAGATACTGATACAGACTGCTCGATCCAATATGATGCGCCTTTTTTGGCTTAACGGGTACCTAAATTTCTCATCAAAGACTATCATGGCTACAAGAACTACAATTAGTCAGATCAATGGCTCAATGCCTTGCATGTCGGTACCAATTGAATACTATGGTACGCCAATTATTCCTAATCCATGGTAAGGTGCATGTGCGAAGAAACTGTCAAAACCAGATGAATTTTTTTTTTACAAAATTGGGTGGTACGGTAACAGATGATGGTACGACAAGGATAAACAGATTGAACCCTCCACATTCCACAAGTAGAATGTGGTATAATAATGAAACAGTTACAGTTACTAGAAACAAATAAACCCGACAAGAGAGAGACCAAACCTTGCCATGGAGTACCAGAAAGCTACTTGAGCTGGTACTGATGCTGGGACTTCTCTCGCTGCCATCTTTGTCCTAAAATGACAAGACCAACCAGGGCAGCAGCCACCATCACCGACCAGACGGTATTGGCCTCCTTGACATGCCGGTAAAGCCACATGCCCCTTTTCTTTACCCATTCCAAGCCGTCTTCGCCCTCCTTCCCTTTCTTGTCCTCCGCTCCCGAATTCAATCCATCGTCATGCTTTTCAACATCCGAACTGGTCTCTCGAGGCACTGTTACCACCTCTTCATCCATTTTGCCTTCCTCCCTTTGTTCTTCTTCACCTACATATTCATCTGGTACGTTTTCTTGATCTTTTATATTTCTACTAATTTCAGTTAACGCATCAACAGGGAGATTTTCGTGCTCGCTCGGAGGAAACACATATGATGATTCTTGGTTCGCATCTACTTTCGTACCATCAGTTATATTTTCGCCTTTGTTGGGTGCCGCGGCGTAGGCCGATGAGGTCAGTGATACCACTTCCCAATCCGTACCGCTCCGCATGGATTCTGTTAGTTTCTCATCATCTGCCATTTTGATTTATCTCTACAGGAACATATTTCAATATTTCATCGATTAGTTTGAGCTGGGGTTCTTGTGTTCTATACATTACAAGCATCAAAACTTAAACAGGAGGTGAAAACCAATGATTTTTATTAAGGGATTACAAATACAAACAATTCATGAAAACCACACATGGTTTATAATTAGGGGAAAAAATCAACATATGAGATAAGATGATTCATGTTTTGAAAAATTCAAATTATGGGTTTTGGTAACTGATACCCAATTAATCAAACAAGAAATCTGATTGCTAATCTTAAACAATTTTTCAAGAACATTTCGCCCAATTTCTTAACTTTCTTTCCTATAAACAAAATTGCATGCTTTGCTTCTCCAATACGCAGAATTGATCATCCAATTCGATTATCAGATACCCAAAACCCAGAAAACTCTCCACAATTCAATCAAAACAGATTAAAAGAAAGCATTGGTACCTGTGGAGAGAGATCTGCACGCAAAGAAGAAGAAGAAGAGACTATTCCTCAAATTAGAGAATTATCCTTTATACTAATAAAAAAAAAGAAATCCCTTTTAAGCCCCTCAAAAAAGCTTAATTTATATACACCAAATTTGCACAAAAATCTTGGGAGTTGGGGCAACGTGTCGGTCGGTAATTTGGTAATTGCCCACAAGAAAAAGGTCTGAAATTGAAAGGGAAATTAATAATAGGGGGGTAAATGGGAAAATTATAAAGGAGTAAAAATAGGAGGAGAGACGTAGAAGGAATGGATAAGGTGCGTTTTGAGAATAATTGAGATGGGATCATCTCCAGTGCTCAAACTGAAAGAGACGAGACATGACAGTTGCTAGCTGGTTGTGTTTGTGTTTGTGTTTTGCACGCCTCATCCTTGACAAAACTGAGGCAGAGTATTTTTGACGGACGCCTTATCATAAGGTTGTGGGAACCCAATTTGAGGTATAGTATCACTGTCCTTTTTTTGTTAGGAAAATATATATATATTTCTCCTGCCGTTGCCCTCCACACTATGTGATGCGCTGGCAAAACTTTGAGGTATAGTATCATTATCATTTTTGTTATGGATTAGATTGGGGGAATTGGTTGTTTTAATGGTGATAAGAGAAAAGAGGTTAATGTAATTTAGATCAATCGTGACTTTGATGAAATGTATATAAGTTAAGTTTGAATGGATTTGTACTTAGACCAGCGGCAGGTTTAAATGGAGAGAAGGGGGGACAATGTTCCCCATATTTTTCTCCAAATAAACATTTTTATATAGTAATTTTAATGGTACATAAGTATATTCTTAAGAAAATGTATATTTGAACCCTATAAAATATAATAATTATAATACTATTGACCCCCATAATTATAATTTTTAAGCTTTATATAATTACTATACCAAAAATGATATTTGATATGACAACTTGAATCCCATTTGAAAATTTTTTAGCTCCGCCACTAACTTAGACAACATGTTTTGATTTTATCTATACATCTGTAAAACATATATAACTAATTGTGAATAATACCTTGTCTCTCTCCAAATAAAATTAATAAGAAAACCATCTACATAATTGTAAATACTTTTTTCAAACTATGATCTACGTCATCTTTAAAGATCTTTTCTGCAAAATAATGTCTCAATTGACATTATTTACATTCATACAATAGAAGCATATGAACAACTTTTAATTCGGGAATCGTTCGGCGGGGTCAAAATTTCGTGATTCGGGTATAATTTGAGAATAATTTATTTGTATAATATAGTTATAAAAAATATGAAAAGTACTTAAATATTTTTAAAAAAAATTCACACAAAATTATACCACATGATGGAAAAGTTTGGCCACATAGAATCTGCTCACTAAATTTCATATTTAGAGGTTTATGTGGGGTCATCTGTGCTTTGTAGTCTAGTTCATGTAAAATAAAGTAACGCATCAAAGATAAAAAAGTAATTGGTTCAATTTTTTATATCAGAGCCTTCACGTGCCGGGTCTAGTACCCAATCAGAATTGTCATTCGTTGGCTGAACTAAAGCGAATAAAACGAAAGATTCATCAAATTCACTAAATTCGCGAATAATTTGCGTATTCAGCGTACTATTCGGGATTTAGCCATTTATACGGCGTTTTATTCGTTGGAGGCTCAAATACAAATTATTCACGAATCTTGTTACTACGCATACAAAAACAAGGCAGCATATCACTGTCACTAGTAAAAAATGGAGGCTCCTTTTTTGTTACAGGACAGCAGAGGACGGCGTCTATTCGAAAGCCTACCAGTCTTGGGAAGTCGCGTGAAGGAAGAAAGAATTAAGAATGGAATGTCGTTGGCTCGCTCTCGCTGCAATGCATCTGCGTGCACAGCACGAACTACCACCACTGCACCACGCTTCGGTTGTTCCTTCGTAGAATTGTCATTCTGGGCCGACTTTGGTTTCTTTGGTTGGAGTAAATATTGGGTCGTATTGGGCCTGTAATTGGAAAATCTGTTGAGGTAGGAACTCTCAGGCCTGAATGTTGGGCCCAGATTTTAGAATTTCCTTGACGGATAAACAATGCTGTAATGATCAAAAAAAAAAAAAAAAAAAAAAAAAGATAAAGAATTTTGTTTGGATCGGAATTCTATAAACACTAACTAGCTAGGTAGCACCCAATTTCGCAACTCCTTTATGACTTGTTAGCTATGACTTATTATTATGAGGTATCATTCCCTGACAGCATCTGTTAGTTTTTTTTTTTTTTTTTCCTTATTTCACTATTTGAGGTGTATCATTTCTGGACCTAGTTCAGACCCAAAAGAGGAAAGAAAAACTTCCCAACTGATGTTACGCTACTACCAAACAGTCATCATAGCCGACATACCAATTTCGAGCGTTCATCCCAGACTTACTGCATTGCTTAGTTGACAACGTCATCCGTTGGATCATCTCAAGATCTGTGCTGGCGCGAATCTCAAGACAATCTAACGAAACACACTTCATGCATTCACGCTCGCAGCCCGCTGCATCCTTTTTTTTTCTCGCGCTTCCCTTCTTCCCTCCGTGCGTCTTCTTCACTTCTTCTCCTCCCCATCTCGTCGCTCCAGTCCGGATACAGCGCCGACGAGCAGGTAATTCCGCCCTTTTAACTGTTTACTGTGTTCTCCTCTTCTTTCATCTCTCAATTCCATCGTTTCCGCTCTGATTTCACCAACCCTAGCTACTAACCAGTGAGTCTGTAACTTGTTACCTGTTAATTGTTATTGTCAATCTGTGATGATGTGCATGCAGTTGGTGGCAGAGAGTTGGAGATGGCGGGGTCTGGTGTTGTGAAGCAGATTGTTAAGAGCAGTGCGGTCGGGTTCATGATGGGGCTGGCCATTTCGGATCGGTACGGCTCGGTCGTGCCGATCACTGGGAACTCTATGCATCCCACTTTCGCCGAATCGTCGTTAGGTAAATTCAATTTGTTTCTTTTAGAGTAACTTTGATTTTCCTTTTAGTATTATATAGGCTGATGTTTGTTATTTTATGGATCGGCTAAGCAACCTTTAATTTAGAATCGAACGGTTCTTATCAAACTTTCTCTTCAATTCTATCTAAAAGATATGTCGTGACCATTTGATTATGAAAAGTGAACGGTCCATATTTTATCTGATCCATAGCAGAATTAGCCTAAAGGTAACGTGGAAGTTTTAGTCTGTGCATTGCAATTGTTCAGACAGTACCAGTTAGGAAAGTACTGATCTCTACCGGCTAAATTTAATCGAAAGCAGAGCATATCTTTAAAAGAAAATGTTTGCTCACTGATTTATGTAAGTAGGTAATCTTGCATTGCTTGAGAGGGTTTGCCGCAGGAGATTTGAGTTTTCTCATGGAGATGTGGTTTTATTCAGGTATTGCTGATTTTAGTACCTCTTCTTTAGGCTGTTATGTTTCCACTTTGTTATGTGTGTTTTATCAGTTTGAAGGGCTTGTCAGAAAACTAGGAAGTCTAAATATGATCTAAATGAACCCCCTCAATATCATATTTTGAAATCTTTTCTGTGACATAAAGATTAGGTACTTGTGTACTTGGAAACCTGCTCTTATTTAAGAATGTTCACCGGGGTACTTTTTAATCTGGTACGATCTATCTGAAAATAATCAATTGACTGGATTCCTCTTAATTAATTCAGTTCTCCAAGTGATCATACGCGAACAATGGTGAAAAGAATTATCGGTTTACCCGGTGACTGGATCCAAGTACCTGATAAGGAAGAGATACTGAAAGTACCAGAAGGACATTGTTGGGTTGAAGGTGATAATGCAAACTTCAGCTTGGATTCACGATACTTTGGCGCGGTACTTCTCTTCCTCTTAAGACCATTGAGACATGAAATATTACTTTTTGATATAATTGATCTGCTTCAGAAGTCCACATTTTCTGGTATTGACCTTGAATGTTATATTTCATTCGTTTGGTACCACTAAGTACAAATGACAACATCCTTAAAAGTGAAAGCTTGGTACCACTACACAGGTACAAGACTGGAAATTTTTTTTTTTTTGGGAAATCCAGAATTTGTTCGAAATCAAAATGGCACTGATTTTATGCTTAAACAAAATCTCACCAAAGGCAATTGGTCCATGCAACACCTTCAAATGCCTCAATCAAATCAATTGATTGCACTGATGATAGTAATGCATAAGGAAAGACCAGAAAAAATCTTTGCACAACAAGAGCAATAATGGTAAAAGACTGAATGATCCTACATATATCTAGTACATTATGACACTGATTATATTGCATTCATAAACCAAAGAAATGTAAATCTGAAATTACGGCAGATTCCTTTGGCTCTGATACAAGGAAGGATAACTCATGCAATTTGGCCACCCAGCAGAATTGGACAAATCAAGAGAAAGGTACCAGAAGGGCGAGTCTCTCCTGTTGGCTGATTTTTTTTACCTGCCAGTTTTGCTACATGTTACTCATTTTTTATTTATTCATTTTTTTTCACTTGGGAAGTCCACAAGCTTCTTTCAGTTTTGCCAAACTATGAATCCTAAAAGTTAGATTCCATTAATTTTTGTAACGAGAAATTACTTCTGTTTGTTGAAACTTATTTTTGCTAGAAGTTATCAGCAAATGTTGTTCCAACCTCTTTGATCTTTTTTTTACTATACTATCATGTTTTGATACTTCTAGATGCTGGATA
Organism: Cyperus esculentus; assembly: GCA_030179965.1. NCBI lineage: Eukaryota > Viridiplantae > Streptophyta > Magnoliopsida > Poales > Cyperaceae > Cyperus > Cyperus esculentus. The sequence goes on along the minus strand of JASGLE010000010.1, from coordinate 1,560,590 downwards.
TTAAAAGTTGTACTGATGTTTATTGTTTAAAGAATATTAGCGTAGCAGCCATTTAGTAGAGATTTTGTTTTAGAGTTCAGAAGTTTTTGTTTAGCAAGTTAAAATTAAATAAGGCAATAAAATACTATACTTCTTTATCTTCCTAGTGGTTAGGTTTTAGGAGAATGGATGCACGGTTTTAATTTTAGTTTGTTTCCTTTGTAAACATAACAGAATGTTAATCCAAAAAGAAAAAGTGCCATTCATGTGGAATGGCTTGTTTGGAGAAAAATACCGTCCTCATAACTAGGACAATTTTACTGAACTCATGTAGGACATTGTTACTGAACATGAGTTTGCTGTGTACTTCTCAATGAAAATTATTATAAAAGCTTAAAAATTGAAAGAAAAATATGTGAAACCAGTTATTATTTATTAAACAAAGGAATCTAGAGTGGCAATAAGAATATATGATTGCATGATTGTTATCAAGATGAATATTACTATATAAGTCTTGACAATGACTGAGGAAGCAGGTCACTGATAATTGACCCTGGCTAAATTATTTATTAGTGATAACTTGTATGCTCAAATTTTTAATCGACAGGCACTGGCTGCATTTGCTCAGCCTCTTGTCGCAGTTCGTCGAACAGAGCAGATGAAAGATACCGTTCTCCCAGGCTTGGCATAACAGTCTAAATAAACCAAAAGAATCAATTTAGGAAGTTCAAAAAATTAAAAAAAAGTATATTAAAATGTAGTAAAATGATTGTAAATTTCTGATATAAACAACCAACAATCATACCACAATGAGCTTTCCTTTGTTTTCTGGTTTCTTTGCTAGATTGAGTGCTGCAACTGTATTGGCTCCTGAAGATATCCCAACCTGGGCATTTTGCAAATGCTTGTCAGTAACTGTTCTATTCTAGAAATTTGCAGTCTGAGGAATCCAAATAAAATGGACTGATTTGAGTAGAGAAGTATGTTGTTACCAGAAGCCCTTCTTTGGTAGCTAATTCTCTGGCCATCTTCACTGCATCCTCGCTTTTAACCTATAAATTAAATTAATTTAAGCTGGTTAAAATCCTCATGGTAACAAAATGTCTACTCATTACTCTTAATATCTATAAGATTTATTTTTTGATGAATTAAAATCACCTCAAGAACTTTTTCCATAATATCCATGTCGAGAATTCCGGGTTTGAAACCAACTCCATTGCCAGTGATTAGATGAGGACCTGCATCAGTACATTACACATTAAGAATCAACAAGAGAACCAAGAAAATTACTTTACATGTTTGAGAAAGTTATTAGACTATAAACCATGCATTGTATCAAATACCTGGTTGGCCACCATTTAAAATATTGGACTCCGCTGGCTCAACTCCGTATATCTACATAATTGTGCAGTTGTCAGAAGATGTTATGCAACCAATTTATTTTCAAAAAGGTTGTATGATATGCCACTTATTTCGTGCCAGATGAGCCAGAATCAGTACAAGATGTAGTTACAGGACTGAAAGTGTTTTTGCTGGTACGAAAATTCTGTACCGCATCTGTTACCTTAACATTAGGATTCATGGACTTGAGATACTTCCCTACACCAGTAACAGTTCCTCCACTTCCTATTCCCATGACAAATATGTCAACCTGACCCAATGTGTCGTTCCATATTTCGGGGCCGGTGGTCTCAAAGTGCGCCTGTTAATTGCAAGAAACAAGAATGAAGAAGCATTAATCAATATTACAATATATATTTAACTTGCGTGTATTTGGATAGATAGAAGAATAGTACCAATTTGCGTTTGAAACTATTCGTATCTATTATATCATACTTGGTTTTCTAGTTGGCTTTCAAAACCATTTCTGCTGGTACAATATATCAAAATTTCTAAAATGTTTAAAATGGGAAAAGACAACTGTTAGACCTTGACATTAGCAGGATTTTCGAACTGCTGAAGCATGAAGACCTCCTCACGGCTCGAGTCCATGAGCTCGTAAGCTTTCTTCACGGTACCGCCCATGCCTTTGGTCGGGTCAGTGAGTACCAGATTGGCCCCATAAGCTCTCATGACAATGCGCCGCTCAAGACTTGTGTATGATGGCATTGTGAGTATCAGCTTGTAGCCCTTCATAGCTGCCATGAAGGACAGACCTATCCCCATGTTGCCGGATGTTGGCTCGATAAGTGTTGTCTAAAAAAAATTTTAAAAAAAATAAAAGAAAAGTTTATATGACTGCAAAATTAGTTGTTCCTCCACGGAATCATATCACCTGTTATCCAAAATATGGATAACAGGGCCCTATTATCCCAATCGTGATCGTCAGATCAGAACGGACGGATCAGATTTGTTCACAAAAATTATTATTCCCTTCAAAAACTGTACTTTGGTATCAATTTGAACCGTTCATTTTGATCCAACAGTCCAAATTGGGATAACAGGATCCTGTTATCCTTAAGAATAACAGCAGATACGGACTTGTTCTTGCACAACAAGCTTAAGTAAAAAAAGAAATAGTAAAGGTTAATATGCTTCAGCATTGAATGACCTTGCCAGGAGTTATCAGTCCTTTCTGTTCAGCATCTTCAAGCATGGAAATTGCTGGTCTGTGGAAAACAAATCATAACAATTACTTCATTAAATTTGGCTACAGTGACCCATATACCTTCTACTGTACCAGTACCCTAAAGTTTGGATTAACAAGCTCAAACCAGCTTAAGTTTTAAGTCATTTTCACTCTCTGGGTCCACATTGTTCCAGTTAAAGTTCCTAGTTTAATTGAATTGTGAATATTTGGTGAAAATATCTGACTATATAAATATACCTTATTGGTGAATTGTCTGTTGTCTATAGCTTTATGAACAACCAAGACAAGTCAAAAACTGCCACTTTCAGAACAATTACCAGATATATATATCACATTCTACTTTTGTGCTTTTAGAACTTTAAAAAATACATCTTACAACCCAATTGAACCCCACCATTCACCAAAAGACACAAAAACTGGTTAGATTACTCTGAATGGCTGCTAGTGCCAGTGGATTGTGTGGCCCTCCACAACATGAGAGGTCTTAAAATCTTTCTGGAAATAGTTCCATCTTTTTGAACAAACTTACTTTTGGAGCAGACGTATTTGAATTTGACAAAACAAAAAAAAAAAAAAACCAATCAGACCCAAAATTGATTTAGGCCATCAAAACAGGATAGCAGTGGGTCAGAATCATCAGAGAGGTTAAATGCACCTAAATCCATCATGCTGACCCAAAATCAGGGTACCTTTTATGATCTTTACATAGAAGAAAAAAGGGGTTTTTGTTGAATCTAGAAGATGAATGCACCTGTCCTTGACACTAAAAGATGGCTGCAGGAACTCAAGCTTGGCTGCCACCCGGGCCCCACAATCCTCAGTCACCTTGTTCAGATAGACCAGTGGTGTTCTCCCAATTAACTGCAGATTTAATTGTTATTTGTTGATAATTTGGACTTGATATTGCAAAATTAACAACAGTTTACACTGTTTTTTTTTTTCAAAATTAATGATATCATTGGCATATTATCTGATGGCTAGTGGTCGTTAAATTGTATGAATTCCAAGAAAGAAACCTTTTTAATGTCCAGAAGAAAAGAAAGCTTGTAAAACTTCTAGTTTTGTTTTTAAAATCTTTTCATATTAATTTCAGAAAGATCAACCAAAATTATCAATTGTTTAATGCCATTTCCGGGAACGAATCACAAAGCCCAATTATCTTAAGGTATACAAAATCGCACAAATTTATGAGTTAGATAATTGTTTGACTACTTAAAAGCTCTTTAAAATCTGAGCTGAAAATAGCAGAATTCCAAGAAATTCTTTCTAGGTAGAAAAATAATACTTTTCAGTTGTCGTCTTATCGATATGGCTCCCTCCAAGAATTGAGAAAAATAGTAACAATTGTGCTTGGAGGTTGCAAAAAACAGGAGCACTTCAAATATCACTAAAATTTTATATCAAACTTTTTAAATAGTGCACAAACTTTCATCAAATGAGTTAGCAGATATATGAAAATCATAATCACGATTAATGTTGGTGGAGATGAGCATGGGATCAAACAACAAAATCCTTTTTTATTATTGACCCTTGTAAGACCACAGGACTCAGAAAAATAAATAGATTATTACTAATGGAAAGGAATCATGTGCTATCTTGAAATTTTGACATGGGTTTTTTAAAACATTGAAAAAAGATCTGCAAGAAATTGTAAAAATAAAAAAAAAACTATAAACATATTATTCAAATTATGGATAGACTATGTTTCAAATTTGGTACAATTTAGATGATACTAAACACTAGCAATCTATTAGCTCATGATCAAATTTGTAAACTTTTTCATTTTAATTTATAGTTTATTTGAAATCATACTTATCAAGCTTATCAAAACAAATTTGTCAAGTAGTCAAACAAACCACAAAATATTATAATTTGTCAAGTGATCCTCCCCTAAAACAAACCACAAAATATTATAATTTGTACAATACAAATAGCCAACAAAAGAATTAAAAAAAAAGTGCTTGCCTGAGAGGCCTCCTCCTTGATATTGAGAGCAGAGAAGTCTCTAATGGCAGGTGATGCATGGCCAGCATCAATGGCAGCCTTCTGGCCTAATTGGGTAGAGAAGAAAGACCCATTTTGCAGCCCAGAGAGGGTCTTTCCTCCCTTTCTCACCAATCTCATCAGCTTCTCCATTATAATCTCTCAACCTCCTTCTCAGTCCTTTCTTTTTTATTCTTTGTATGTATCTATCATTCTATCTATATATGTGGAGATGATAGGAGTGTTATAGAGATAGCAGCCACTGGTCCAATACTACTATATCTAATATCTCCTTTTTATTTGTTTCTTTCTGAGGAAAAGATAGTAGCACTTACTGCAAAGAAATTTTCTAAGCGTTCTCATTTTAACTAATCCACATGTTCACACATGTATAAGATTTATAACTTTTTATCTCAAATTGTGTAATATTTAACTCATATTTTGTAACAACGTGGATACTAATTTTGAGGACACTAGATATGACCCGCTACGTGGACCAGTGACACCTACTGCTATGTGCTATCTTACTAACTTAAAAGAGGCACTTTTGTAAGTATGTCCCTCTAATTAAATTATTCCCGTTCTAATAAATGTAAAATTTTGCCGAATTTTTTAAATGATATTTATCTTTTGTTTCTTTGTTTTTTTTTTCCTCAGTTTCCTCTGTATTATTGAATTTTATGTTGAGAGAAAGGACAAAAATTGCTAAATCAATCCAAATGTGTTTATAAAAGTTAAGAAAAGTATGTGAACAAATTTGGAGTAGATAGTATATAAACCAGTAATCCTTTCCTTTATATTTAGGGATTTACATCAGCTGCCATACTTGTGATGGCAGCAAGCTGCCATAGCTCAAATCTCAATCGTCAATATCAATTAATGGCCCAGATTTTTTTTCATAAATTTGGTTATGGGACTTGTTTGCCGGACTGCCCAAGTGTCCAAGTACTTATTAAATGTGATTTTGTGAGGTTAAATTTGTTGTTCTTTTTTATTAATCAAATTAAGAGTTGAGCTATGGTAGTATTAATTAATAGTACAAATTACGCCGTACTATTAGCTCATATCTCCAATTTCAAAATATTAATAGTCAATCCAAACCGCACATTATGATCTTCATATAAAATTCTACTTGTAAACCAAATTTATATTTTTTAGAACTTTTTTACTATTTTTTAAGATACTTTTAAATATCGCTTGCTTAAAATATTACGAGTCATCCAAATAAGTGACATTTCAAAGTATCTTAAAAAAAAGTAAAAAAATTCTAAAAAATATAAATTTTAGTTTACATGTAAAATTTTATATAAAGATTATAAAGAGTGATTTGGATCGACTATTAATATTTTGAAATATAAGTCAATAGTATGACACAATTTGTACTATTAATAGTATCATATCCAAACTCATAATAAAACCTAATTTAATGACAACAAAGACACGCTTCAACAAAAGAGATGATAAAAATTTTAAATTTATTTTTATTTTATATCATAATGCATTTATATACTTTAACAAAAAAAATTGAGATAAAAAAACCAAACCGAAAAATATTATTTGGGCAGTTAGCAGTGGATCTGATGGGTTGGGCAGTTCAATAGACCACATTTTTGAGGGAATTAATCCGGGCCATCAATTGATTTGTACACCCCAGATCTGAGCTATGGCAGCTTGCTGCCATCATAAGTATGGCAGCAGATGCAAATCCTTATATTTATATGTTGCATCTTGTATTTTTACAAGTGTTGTGTTGAAATATACAAGTACAGGGCAGATAGGACATGCCATGTTAAGATGTCTAGTATGCCCACGACAAGTGTTTAGATCGATGTGTTTTCTTCTAGCTAGTATGCTCATGTTATATCGGGATCGTCCGACGCGCTGCTGAATTGGCAGTGACGTCTGGACCGTCGGATTTCGTCGGGATCCGTGAAAAAGTAATGAGTTCGGATCCTGACGTAACCTGCACCGTCGGATCTGCGCTGCCAATTCTGCAGCGCGTCGGATGATCCAGACTCCTCATGACAAGGGATGATTTACTTCTGAGTAGAAAAGCAGGGTCTGCTTTTCCGATCGGATGGTCAAGATCGGTTGTCACACCAATCTCAAAGTACTTTGTTATTTGCTGCACTTATCTCAATGTATTTCGGTGTCTCTTAACCGTCGGATCAAGAAAAGCAAGGAAGTGCATGCCTGTCGAGACGTGTAAATAAAATATGTTTAGATATGGTTTTTCTAATATTTTAGCATAAAATAATTATTTTTCAAATTTTAAAATTTGTGTTATCAAAAGTATTTTTGTAGTATTTTATAAAATTTTCCTAATGTCCTCTTTTTTTTAAAAAAAAAAAAACTAATATCGTTAAAAATTAAAATTTGCAATTTTTTTTTGAAACAAATACAACACACAAACATATACATAACCCTGCGTTTGGTAGCTGTAGTAAAATTGATTTAAGCTCTTAAATCAATTTTAAGTCACCAAACAAAAGTGATTTAAGGTCTAGTAAGTTAACGCAGCTATATAGGTGTATTAATCTAAATCACCAACAACAACATTTCACATCTTTTGCACATAACATCAACTTTACTTCATCTATTTACTTTACTGATTTAAGATGATTTAATATTTTACCCCGCTTTAACTTACTACACTTGTCAAACGGGGAACACATGTAAATAAAACACACATCAAATATATATAATCTTAATCATGCTCCTAAAAATTGAATGACACAACATACATGGCACATATTTGTCTTTATATAAACTCCACATGGCTCAGCACATCTGACTGACAAATGGTCCAATCCATGATGCTTCACATGCATGAACAACAGCACAAAATTTTTATAGAGCACTGTCAGGCTATTAATTAATTAGCAGCCCTAATTAATTAGCGATATCATTAATTATCTGGCATTTTAATTTATAGAACACGAACCGGGATAAGAAAAAGGGAAATGTATAGAGATTAAATGATATCAAAACTGATGCCATATATATATATATATATATTTATCTTCGTATTATATGAGATATATACTATTCAATAGCTTTTAGTATAGTAATTTTATTTTATATAAACAACTTGAATACTAAATGAGTTAATATGAATATTAACCTATATAACATGAAAGACTTACTATATCGATTTTGGTATCTCTTTTTCTTTTTCGCTGTAAACGTATCCGTTCCCATTAAAATAATCCAAAATACTCCTGTCGTATCTATTTTATTTTATTGAATTGTAAAATAGGCAATGCACGCTTCAAACACACATCAAAACTTTCCTTAAAATTCATAACAACTGTGTAATTTATCAGATTCAATTTCCCTCAGACCGAACGGATCCAGTTGAAGTGAAAAAAAAAAAAAAGGTTGAGCTTTGGTCCTTTGGATAACAATATGGGCTGGAACAAGCTGAGTCCATCTTCATCTAATTGTACTGTTCAACTACATGCAAATTATAAAGAGCCCAATAGGCCTATACAAATGTATGACATGATTTCTCATGTTTTGTCACAAAATGAAGTAAAAGAAAAAGTTAGCAGAAGCCCAGTATGTATCATTCTCATGGTGTGTACCAGACAGAGAGTCCAGAGGTAATGCAACTATGCAATAATGCAAGTGATAGCCTGATAGGTAACCTTTTTTTCTAAGTTATTTATGTATTTTTTAACTTTTGCCAAGTGAATAATAGGAAAGTTAGATATGGACATATGACATGATGACATGATGACATGATAGACTAACACTTGGGGAGTGAGGACAAGCTTCATGTCATATCATGCAAGCAAGAACATATACATACTGGTAAAAATAATAAATAATGATGATGATGTATTACATATCAATCGAAGGGATAAATGTGTAAAGTAATAATGTACTTCCTCTCTCTACAAAAAAAAATAAAAATAAATAAATTTGTAGCAAATAAAAGAAATAGTGGAAGAGAAAATTACTTTTATGTCCTTAATTAGTAGAAAATTGAACATTCTTATAAAGAGACGAGGAGCATTTTGGAAATTTCGTAATATATATATATATATATATATATATATATATAATTACATTGCTTTGCAAAGTTGGGCAATGTTTTGTTTTGCGTTCAAATCTCATTCTCCAAAGCTCAAATAACCAATCTAATTTACTAAACACGATCTACATATTGAAAACATACAAAATACCAAATTTTATAATTTTTCGAACTTTTTAGCTATTTTTTTTGATTTTTGAAAGATTAATATTTTTTGGCATCATTATTTTATTATTATTTCTGGTTCATCTTTCTAAAAATTATAAAAAATAGTTAAAAAATTCTAAAAATAGTAAATTTTGGTATCCCATCATATTTCAATAGTTAGAATGTTTTGGTTCAATTAGATTTGTTGTTTGAGTTTTCGTTTGTGAGATTTTGAAAACGCAAAGCAAAAAAAGCTTCAACTTTGTAAAGTATTGTAACATGTCCCTATATATATATATATTTTGAGAAAGAAAATGGATTCAAACAAATGATATAAATTTATTTAATTGTAGATAAGTTGTAAAGGGTATAAATTTATCTAAACTGTGGACGGAGGAAGTACCAGAGTTCTCTGGTTTCTGATTACTGATTAGACATCAGTCACACCAGAAAGGTGGAATGAATGAATGGGCCGGTCCAAACTCCAAACCCAGCACTGTAGCCTGGGGAACTGGCAAGTAAACTGGTACAGACTGAGGATCACTGGTACATGATCAGACTGGGCTTTTTGTTATTTGTTCTGACTGACATGCCCACCTGAACACACATGGCCTGCCAATGGCTTCTTGGTCCATTTCATCTTAACAACATGTCAATTTTAAATAAAAAAAAAAAAAACAACAACAACATGTCAATTGTCATAGTTGGAGAGTTGGATGGAAAAATTGAAAGAATGTTTCCTTGATTTTGGGTGTCTGGCTTTTGAGAGCAAATGCATGCTTTTTGCTGTCATTGTCATATGCATATTTGTTATTTGAATATTTGAATTTTAAAACTTAAACTGTTCTTCAGATATATCAAATTAATTACTATGGTTGATTTAAATGAAGTGTGATGTTTAATTCTAAACAATGAGTTCAAATTATGATGCCACGACTTAATTTGTGCTTTTAGTTAATGCTAAATGATCAAATAAGTCATATTTATTGCACTTTTTTTTTCAAAACTATAAATATTAAATGAATCCACCAAATAAATGAGAAATTTAGAATATAAATAACAAAATGGAAACAAAAAAAATTAAAAAAAAAAAAAGAATTAACAATCTGAACCCTTATTTATTTATTTTTTTCCCTATCATATTAATGTGTGAAGTGTGAACAAAGCTACGCGTACAAAAAGGAACTCTGAAAAAGAAAAAAATGCTGTTGGATCACCGACGACAGAATAAAAAGATAGGGAGTCAGTCAAGAGGAAGGAAACACAACATTCAATGCAGATATACATTGGTGTCTTGCTCCCCAGTTTTCCGTGTTTTCTTCGCTGTATTGCGACGCATTTCATGCCAGAATTAAACAGAGAAACATCCATCCAAAAACTTTCCATACATGTAACAGATGAATCCTAAAATATAATCTATAGATATTACGGACATTAATTAGGTATTACTCAATTAAACACACAAATTCTTATGCAGTTATATATGCTTGCTTATATATATGGTTCTGGTTCTATCATTTCATTTTATTTCTATATATATATTGGATCTCAAAAAATGAAACAGGATTTGATTTATTATAGGACACATGCGGGCGGACAGATTTGTTTTCTTCTTTTTTTTTTTTTTTTTTGGGTGCTTGTAATTGGATTGGTATATGTAGAGCATTAAAATATTAGATTGTGTGGCCGAGTATGAATTGAGTATTTTGATTTGTACACATCACTTTTGGCCCTTTTTTAATAATGAAAATTATAACAAGCAGGTTTTTCATTGCTACTAAAATTTAAAAAAAAAAAAACTGCTTATTAAATTTAAAAATATATATATTATTGACATTGTTGTAAATTAAATTGATAAATATTTGCGACTCCAGTATCAATTGTCTACTTCTATATAACATCAGAAAACACAAATAGTAAAATTATACTGGCTTATTATTTATCAAAAATGGGTTGCTATTTAAGACGTTATCATACATTTGATTTTATTATCATTTTGTTAATTATTCATAATCATATATATATATATATATATATATATATATATATGGGTCCAATCTATCTCCAACCCTAATAAATTTATTCATAATCATATATATATATTGGTCCAATCTATCTCCAACCCTAATTAATTAAAGTTGCCCTCTCATATGAGATTGTGTTGTCATAATCAGATGATGACAAATCCAGCTATACCACAATTAAGAAGTAATAATTGAATGAAAAAAAAAAACCCAAAACGCATAAATAAATAAATAAACCGAAAGAACCGGACCCTATGCTAATAACCTGATTAATTAATTAATTAATTAAAAAACCCTGTTAATCTAATGCTTCGTTAATGCCACCTAATGACAATTATTATTAGTTTCCTATAAGCAGATTAATTAAGCCACAGCCAGCTAAGCCGCACGGCTTTACATTGTGAAAGCCATGCATTGTATTTGTAATAATAATTTTGTATAAGAGTTTTGTAAACCTGTGGCCATGTGCTGTTCTGTCACACAGTTGACTGTTTTTTCCAACATGCACAACACCATGTATACTTAATCATTAATTTCAAATTTATGTTTATGTAATTATGTTATTAATAAGTTCTTCGTATTAAAATTTTTATGGGATGCAAAAAACTTTTTAATATTAGAATTGTTAAGTACTTGTTTTGAATTTTTTTTTAAAATAAAGTCAAGTTATATATCATTATTTTTATAATTATTTTGTAGTCTATTTCATAAATTATGAAGCAAATACTTAAAAAAAAACTTGTTGAGCCAAGCCGATAAATCAAATTTGAATATAATTTGATATATTTTTAGATGCACACTCACAGAACAACCGCATGAGCTTAAACTCACAATAGTTTTACTCACATAAAGAATACAATTATCAATTAAACCACGAACATAAATCATAAATCATCATAAGCAATAAGTTTGTAACATTTTTTTTTTATAAATGTGAATAAGCTTAAAAATATATATTTTTTCTGATAATTATCTAGGTGGTGGGCAACAATTTTATAAAATCAATTAACTAAATACAATCTTACAATACAATTAAAAAAGGTTGGTCCATGATTGCGTTGAGCGCTTCAAACGCTGATATGCCATGAGGAATTAATCCCAAATTAATTTTTTGTGGAGTGCACGGCCAATGCCGAGAGGAGCTTATCTTTCTTTGCACACTATTTAACAAGACAAGATACTTTTTTTTTTTTTCCTTTTTCAAAAACACGGTTGTAAGTTTTAATTTGTAGCCGTACGCGGACAGTGTGAAATTTTTTTTTTTAGGGAATTGATAGTAGAAAAAAAATGATACCAAAATTGATATTGATTGTGTTAGTATTAATATTCACAATGTGATGATATTCAAGTAATCTTATTAAAATATTCAACTTATTTGTATAATGTATTTCATTTGCAATGTCTAAAAGTAAGTTCCATAATAAAACTAACAATTTGAATGCATATTTATTTAAGAGGAGGGATCCATTGACAATCCTTATTTTGATAATCTTGACAATGGTTCTTTTCAAAAATTTATAAGAATTCATAAAAAATCTAAAAAATGAAAAAAAAAAAATCTATAGATACATTACTTAACTTATAGATTGATAGTGTTTCAAATTTCAATCAATTTGAACATCGTTTGATGCTTTATCAAAATTTTGTACATTTTTGAACGGTTGTAATTTAACGGGTATTTGAAAAGCTACCAAACATCACTTAAATTAAATATAATCGGAAACATAATCACTCCATAAGTTAACTAATATTTCCGTAAACTTTTTTCTATTTTTAAGATTTTTATGAATTTTTATAATTTTTTGAAAAATACCATTATCAAGATGTATAGATAACCATTGTCAATGGATCCATCCTCTTTATTTAATATGAATACTAATACAATCAGCATCTATTCTATAATCACTTACTTTGAGTATCTATATAACATTTTTCATTTTTTAGTAAAAAAAAAACCCACATGTGGGTGGAGTACTCGAGTATGTGTAGGATGATGATCATGTTGAGGTGGATCTACAAAAAAATTAATCAAATTAATATCCCACGTGGCTCTCTGTGATTGAGTTAGGGAGAAACATATCAAAGCGAGATTCGTATTGTCCTCTTTTTCGGTTTAGATGAATGTACTTAATTAATTATCAAGAGGATTAATTAGAGGATTATGTCTTGTAAAAGCTAATTAATTACTTGTGCATATCATATCATTGGTCTTTTGTACAAACTACGCACCACTTTATTAACTTTTTTTTTTTTTTAAATACAGAAGTTTAATTTTTGGTCAAACTTTATCTACTTTTCTACAGATTATTGGTCATTGATCATTGGTTAAACTTTTTTTTTAAGATAAAATAAAGTTCTTTATGAATTGTTTAAAACGAGAAATTATACTTGGCGTACAGCTAAATATTTTTAACATACTTATTTGCACGACTAATTAAATAGGATGATACAAGCTGACATATAATCTTGAGGATTAATGAAATTAACATTTTAATTAATTATTTATTGCAATATGTTAATTAATTAACGCCTCAATTAGGAAATATCAAATATATAATTAGAAGCTTTCAAGGTCGACATGTGCTGTATACAAGTGGATAAGCATTACAGAAGTATTGTTAATTAATCCAAAATGATTATTTTTTTAAGAATTAGTTAATGACAGCACTAACCAGACTACTCATATTTGTGGAATGCCATTAATAATTATGATTGGAAAATTATCTAACCTTATTAATTACCTCATATGTTCACTGCATTTTTCTCCAGATTGGCATACATGAATTTATTCATTAATAAAACTAGAGCTGTAACTCGGGCTTGGCCCCGAAATATGATAAAAAAAAATAATAAAACTTATAAAATATAAGAGGAAAGATAACTGCACACGGCAGTCTGCACACCAAAACTGCACCCCGATCCAAACCGGCTCAACGCGTTTCGGCCTGTCGTGCACTTCGCGCTCGCCCGCAGCCCGCAGGAGGAAGTTTCGGATCCGCTACAGAGGACTGGGCACGGGAGGGAAGTTCTGGTCCGTTTGATGGTGATCCAAAGGTTGTTATTCGTCCTTTCCTTCAACACTGATATTTTTGCTTCGCAAGGGACGACGTGGCAGAATCTTTGACGTCCGCGGGGGACTCCGATCGTCCGCTGGCCGATCGACAATCCGAGGACACCGCCGGCGTCGCCTGGGCGTGGGGAATGCGGCGGTGGGGTCGGATGGGGCCGTTGACGGCTGGGTTGCTCCGCGAACCAACTCCATCTATATGAACTAAAAAAAGTGTTTACACAAAATAAGAAAAATGTTTTATATGAAAAAAAATGTGTTTACACAAAATAAGAAAAATATTTATATGAACTAAAAAAAAGTGTTTACACAAAATAAGAAAAATATTTTATATGAACTAAAAAAAGTGTTTACACAAAATAAGAAAAATATTTAATATAAACAAAAAAAAGTGTTTACACAAAATAAAAAAAATGTTTAATATGAAAAAAAAAAGTGTTTACACAAAATAAGAAAAATGTTTAATATGAAAAAAAAAAAGTGTTGGGCTGCAGGGAGGTGGGATCCTCCTTTCGTTTTTGGGGTGCAGGAGGAAGTTTCGGATCCGCTACAGAGGTCTGCGCATGGGAGGGAAGTTCTGGTCCGTTTGATGATGATCTAAGGGTCGTCATTCGTCGATTCCTTCACCAGTTGTGCCCCCTGCTTCGCTAGGGATGACATGGTGTCCATCCAAGACGTCAGAGACGTCTCTCCGATGATCTGACACCCGATCGGAGATCGGCTGCCACTGCTGGCATCGTCCCGGCGCGGGGAGCACGGCGGTGGTGGTTGATCTGGCGGGGGAGGCTCCGGTGGACGGGCGGCACCACCACCACTTGGCGGCTCTGACTAATAGCGGGGACGCGGAGAATCTCGCAGAATCTGCTTTGTGTTTTACCTTCTCGGGCGTTGATGCGTTGGGCGTTGATGCGGTGCGCGGAGCGCGGAGCGCGTTGGGCATCGCTTTGGATAGGATTCGGATCCGCACACGCTTGGATCACGGTGTGCAGCGACCGTGTGCAGAATGAAGGGTGCGGTAAGATTTACTCAAAATATAAATACTTATTTAAAAAAAACGTTAAACATAATTTTAAAATTTTTGATGTGAATGGTGAGGATGATGTATAATTATAAATAATAGCACATAAATGTTGGACCATTTTAAAGATTAAATTTTGTCTTTGACATATCATACCATCTTATTAAATGGGAAGATAATAAATATAAACCATTGGATCAAAATAGATGAAGAGATTTAAACAAAATCAATGGTTAATAATATTGATGATGTGGCATAGTTGAGGTGCTTAGAGAGTTACCCCTCTTTCTAGTTTATAGACGATAATTATGTCATGGTTGCCTTTGATTCATTCCATACACCGTATATATTTCAATATTTGGAATCCCTAAAATTTACATTTCCAAGTAACTAATTTAAAAAATATATCCATGACAATTCATATTTTTGCCTTTCAATTTTGCAAAGGGACAGAAAATTAATAAAATCATTAATTTTTGACTGAGACAAATTAATGACAATAAAATTGAATTTGTTTTTTTAATTACCTATTGTGGATCAAACACCTCACCAGGAAAGTGGAAGTATTATTGTTGTCTACTTGAAGTTTCATTATTTTAACTTAATGGATACACTCGCCGGCACAAAAAGATTGTCAAAACAGAAATTCATGGTTTTGTTTCACCTTTTGTTTGGCCACTACTGAAGTGCTTATATGGCAAGGGGCAAGATAATTAAGTCTTGATTCTGTCAAATTAAAAATTAATGTGAACCCCTCTTCACGGAGACCATTTTTTTTATTTTTTTTTTAAACATTCAAGGCCCGTAGGCAACTAATTCCATTCATTCCAAAGGTTACATCCATGAGAGAATAAAACAAAATTGTTTCTCAATCTAAATCCAAAAGATACAAGATACTAACCAAAACCTTCTACAACATAATTTTTGTCCTGATAAACTAACATAGAGAGACAAATTTTAAAGAAGCGCATAATTCATTTTGAAGTTACCGTCTTGGTTGTGATGAATTCATCATCTTTGGAAGGATTGAAAAACTTGTTGAACCCACAAATCTTCAAATCTTGAAGCACCGTTTCCGTTTGTTGAAGCATGAGCAAATTTCATTCTTGAGTGATTTATGACATAACCTCTTAAATGAAAAACAACGAAAGACCCTTCTTAGAACAAAAAAAAGGGCGACGAAGAAATGGATGAAAAGTTGATGAACAAACAAAAACTTGAAAGTAACCAACAAAGAAAAAGTAAAAGTGTAAAAGGGGTGGCGGGGGAGAGGCGGTGTGCCCCTCCCCACCGGAGGATTTACTAGCAGAGCCGACTAGGTTTCAAGAAAGAAGACGGCTAGGGTGAAAACCATTTTTCTCACATTGCATATCCTTCCTTACTCCTAATAAAAGGAGATTAGATTTTTTTAACATGAAAGTTCTATCTTCCTAAAGAAGAAACCTCAGCCGTTGATTGTTTACTTAGATTGATCACCACCATCGACGTACATTAATGTCCCGGCCCATTAAAATTTAAAGCACATATTAGTTTCCTCACAAGGATGAGCTTCCCACCCTTTATTATAAGATATAATAATTTCAGCCCAAAGTAAGATGTGAGCTCTTTACTAGTACATAACAACTATTATGTTATCCAATTTCAAATAACAATTGTAGAGTTATTTTTAAGTTTAGATTTTTTGTTTCTTTTTTTTTTTTGGAGAATGATTTTTTGTTTCTTATGAATAACAGAATAAGTATTTACTTTACTTCTTACGAGAATATCCATAACTTGAATATCAAAAATATATTTTTGGTAACACAATTTAAGCAATTGGCCACTAAAACTCCTTCCAAGTTCAAAACTTTGAGATGCGAATTTTGGATCAATTATTCAATTAGAGGGGAGAGAATCTTCTTGCTCATAAATCATAATACGAACCACACCAGAACCAACATACATCGATCTGTGATAGCTTAAGTACCTTTTGTTTATAATTAATCTTGTAATTAATTATATATAGACATGTGTTAGTTATGATTAAATGTCCATTCCACCATAATATAAAGACATTCTGTGATTCTGTGGAGCCAATATATTGTACCTAAGAGTATCTCTAATAGACTTCCTAAAACACTCCTAAAACCAAAATTTGGGAATTAAGGAGAGAAAACCGTCTCTAAGAGATACCCAAAAAGTTATCCCTATTTTTTGTACTCCCAAAACCAGAGCGAAATCAAGCTATTTTGGTGGCGTTTTTTGGCACTCTCAATCCAACTTCCCAAAACCAGAGCCAAATCCAGACCGTTCAAATGTATTGGGATCCATATTTTGGCCTAGTTTAAATGTAGTTATTTTAAATATATTGGGATTCATTTTTAGGAGTCTCTGGGAGATGCTCTTAGCCACTCCTGGGTCCATTTTATTTTCTATCAATTTAAGAATTAAGATGGCATTTAATTAGGAATTAGGAGTGTATATATTGAGTTAGGAATTAGGAGTGTATATATTGAGTTCTCAAAATACTCAACTGTATATATATTATCCTGATCCTCTCATTTAAAGGGATCAATTTTTTTAATTAATACGCTTATACTGATTAACCCGATCGAATGCAAAATTACTCGAGGATAAATGAATCGGTTGCTTGACATTTTGTCTAATTAAGTTGTTTGGTTCAGATCAGGTTAATTAACTCGCATGATTGTATTATTTTTTGTTTATTTGAAATGAAAGCTAAGTAATGCTCATTTAATAATTTATATACATTAAGATAAATTATATATCAGTGATATGTAGTTATTTTTAAAACAATAAAATGGATTGAATAATACTTCCAATTTTCTTAGTAAGATTCGTGTTAGCTTGGGGGAGATACCATGGAAATTTAATTTGAATTTCATGCTAATATAATCTATATTTTTAGATAATTTATTAGATAATTGAAAACAGATGATTTCGATCACTCTTCATAATTCACAACTATATTACATGAAGCAGCTATTGAAAAACTAAAAAAAAAAAAAAAAAACTCTAATTTGTTACCTAACAGTAGAACCAGAAGCGAATTTAAGGCAATTTACTTATTCCAGGTAACGTAAAATTTGGAAATATTTTGCAATATTATACATCTATAAAAATTACTTCAAAAATTTCAAGTTTTTGTAAAAATAATTTCCTAAAAAATATATATATATATATATATATTTTCAAAACAATCATTGCAATTGAATTATAATGTAATTGTACTCGATCTTCACATATTATTATGTACTCTTCACATCTGTAAATAGCTAACCAACAATGTCCAGAGAATTACCTGATGTGAGTGTGACACAGTGACAGTCTAGTTAATTGAGTGAAAAGTGAATGGTACCGGTACGTACGCACAGCAAATTAACCAACCAACCAACTGAACTCATATATATATATAAACATAGATAGATACCTGTCGTTCCCTAATTCGAAACCGGATCCATCTGATAGCATGTGGAGGATTGCGTACAAGTCAACTGGAATGGTCCATATATCCGGACATGAGTTCATACTTGATGCTTGATGTATATTTGATACTGACTTTGGGGGGGGGGGGGGGGGGGGGGGGGGGGGGGGGTTTGTCACACTGTCTGTCACTGGCATGCCAGCAGATACGCACTGCACCATGGCTATATATATATATAGAGAGAGAGAGAGAGTAAAACTGGCGTGTTCTTAAGTTCACGGGAGCCTCTCATGAGCTTAACTCCAAAAATGTATCAAACCATATCCAAATTTTGATTTATATGACTCAATAAATTCTTTATATCAAAATCATGTTGCATACAAAAATTTTCCATTTTTAAAGATTTTTAAGTATTTATTTCGGATTTTTTAAAAGTTACATATAAAACATTGATTATTTTATTGATATTGTATAGTTGCTATTAAAAAATCCGAAATAAATACTTAAAAATCTCTAAAAATAGAAAATTTTTGCATGCCGCATATATGATTTTGATATAAAGAATTTATTGAGCCATATAAATCAAAATTTGGATATGATTTGACATGTTTTTTGTATTAAGCTCACGGGAGGCTCCCGTGAGCTTAAGAGCACCGTAGTTTTACTAAATATATATATATATATATATATAAAGTGCCTAGCTTACCTATATGATTTATTTGGTCCCCGATCTTATTTTATATAAGTAGCTTTTATTTCTCAGCCACTAGTAGAGTTATTATAAACGATCATTGAAACAATTTATTTTTTGTTCGATTTTCTGTATAAAAAATGAAACGTAGAAATAGATATCAATAATTATTGATATTTTGATTCTATTATTCAAGCTAAAACGATCAAATATTTAGCGGTGACATTGCTTATCTTGACAATCTTGACAATGGGACTTTTGAAAATTTTGAAAACAACTATTAAAGATTCTAAAAAATAGAAAAAAAATATTTATAGAACTATTGCTTAACTTTAGATTGATTGATTATATTTTCAATTGCTAAATCCAAGTGATTGATATTTGGTAGCCCTTCGAAGACTCGTTAAGTTACAACAGTTAAATAATACATCCAAAAACATTTTTTCATTTTTAAGATGTATACTGATTTTTTTTCAATTTTTTTTAAGTCTCATTGTCAAGATTGTCAATGATCCCTCCTCATATATAAATTAAATAATAAACCAATAAATTTGGACAACCTAATCATTAATTAGTACACCATAATAATTGGTAGAAACTAGAGACTAGAGACTATATATAGACAAAGATCCCAACAACAATAAATTCCTACAAATCAATCAATTAAGTTCCATCAAAAAATAATTCCACAATCACAATCACAAGCAAAAGGAATTAAAAGGACCAACAAACCAAACCAAGTAACCATCACTCACACTCATCACTGCCTTGATTGATTTCCATTAATAAGCTCATGTACCATGTGTACTTTGCACATATCATCATATATTCATATGTAGATAGTGGCCTATGCTACATGTACATACAGACATACATAGATAGATAGATGGCCCATATCGCCACCGCATATTATTATGTATAGTCGTTTTTATTTCTTTCTTTCCATCTTCGCCCACTAAACCAGTCAGAACACAGTAGTATTTAATCCTCCCTTTCTGGTTTTTGCCATGGATTCAATGTGCTCTCCATTAACTATTTCCAGCTAGCCTTTTCCTCAAAATAAACAAGTAACTAGGCTTGGCTATAGCGGGTACATGATACGATGTTATGATATGAATATATGAGTCCGGCTACGGTGTTTTCGTAAGCATTGTGGACACCGAAATGTTATATGATCCAAATTCGAAAATTTGATATCCAAAATTTTAATCAAAATAGCTCATAATAATCTTGACATAATTGATGGTTCCGATTTTTACCATTTTAGGAATTTTATTACTATTTTTAATATTTTTTTGAAGACGGCTCTTAAAATAAATCAATTTTGTATGCCAATCTTAAAAAAAATAATTAAAAATAGCTAACATTTTATAACAATGGAATATTTTGGGATTCTATAAGTTAATTATATTAAGATTATTACAAGTTATTTAGATTAATATTTCAAAAGAAAAATTTTTAAATTTGGAGCGTAAGCGTTTTAGTCTGAAATGCTTACTGAAGCACCGCAGCCGGACTCATAAATATAATTTATGAGCTTGGTCACATAAATACATAACCACATTCCCACTCACTCACTCACTCACTCATGACATCTAGCTGCACAACACAAGGGATGTTCGTTCATGTCATGTATTTAACTAGTTACGGCCGAAAAGCAAGGCAAAGCAAAGCAAAGTAAAATAAAATTTGTCTTGTCTCTGACTGACAACCCGGCCGATTTCTGATCCGACCCGTACCACGCTCACGGATCCACATTTATCGGGTCGGGTCGGGTCCGCCCTCCCATGTTTACACACGAGTGGTCATCCCCTGACTTACTGCGTTGTGCAGTTCACAACGTCAACCGTTGGATCTTCTTGAGATCCGCGCCTGCACGGATCGCAAGACAATCCAACGGTTGACGTTGTGAACTGCACATTGCGATACTGCAGGGGATATATGAATTCCATTCACCATTCCCAAAATCACCTCCATTTCCGTCCCCAAACCAGAGCCCTGCAGCTCCAATCTCGTCCGTTCGTTTCCGTCCCAACGGTCGGAGATGGAGAAGTAGATAGGAGCTGTTCGAACTGAATAGTAGCGGATGGAGAGGGAGAGACTGGACCAGTACTTACTGGCATCTGAATTTTGTATGATTTTTTTATTTTTTATTTTTCTTCTGCTTTCTTTCTTTCTTTTCTTTTATTCTTTAATTTCTTCCCCCCATTTCTCTCTCTCTCTCTCTCTTTCATAACATAACATATAAATAAACAAACAATAAATAAATAAATAAATAACAAAGGAGGAGAAGAGAAAGAAAGAAAGAAGAAGAGGAAGAGAAATTCATTATTCATTCTTCATTCTTCATTACTCGTTACTCATTACCCATTCATTCTGAAGGAAGATTGCCGCTTTCCTGGATTGGGCGCCTGTGAGTGAGTAACAAGGAGGAGAATCTGAGAAGATTGAACTGAGAAACAGACAGAGTGAGTTTTGTTTTGATTGTTCTTTATTTATTTATTTGTTTCAAACTCCGGGGGAGTTTTGTTTCTTTGGGTTTTAAAGTGTGAAATCGCGGATAGATCTGCGATTTGTTGTAATTGTAAATTCGTAACCAGTGAAAAATGTCGGCAGGGAAGGAAATACTTACTCAAAAGCCCGAATCTTTTGAGTGTTCGAGATCCAGGTATTAGATCTAGAAATGGGGACGAAATAATGAAATATCCGGTTATTGTTCATTCACCACAGATTAGTGTTATTGGAATAAAATTGCTAATATAAAATATCTCCTGTGTTATTGAAAATTTGAAACTGGTACTGTTTTAATTTCTCTAGTTGTTGTTGGCGCCAATGCATTTGACATCTGATTTGTGAGGACTGTTAATAATACTGTGTTACTGTTTTATTCAAATAGGAGATGATGGAAGAATTAAAAGTTAAAACTTGTCATCAAATTAGTTGTTTTGTAAGGTTTGATTAGTAGTTAGAAGGAAACAAATCGCTGCTGCTTGCCCTTTTCTTTAACTCTAATTTTTGCAATCTTACATTACTGTAATTAGTTTTAAATTTTAATCATCTTATTATGGTGCTGCATTGTCAATTATACAAAATATTGGTTGGAAAAAATGTTGAATTCGATCTATTTTGTTTGGTTTTTGTTGTTCAGGAAGTACGGCGTGATACGAAAATGATGAAGTGAGCTTAGAACCGGTGGTACCTCCGCGCGAGGATGGATATATGGAGCTTCACAATGAAAGCTCCCATCCAGGGGCATTCTTGTCAAGTGCCTCCCGCAACCCGTCGTCTTCATCCTCAGCCTTTGTCTCTGCCAATCAGTCTCCCTTCTTCTCCCCAAGATCCCCGGCGGCTCCATCCCTAATCATCCCCCCTCCTCAAATCACCATTCTACCATCCCAAATCACTGTCTTGCCTTCTGATGATGCTTCCCCTTGCCATGCCAGCTCTTCTGGCACAAGCTTGGCTCGCCGGAGGACCAAAAAGATCAAGAAGAAGAACAGCCCAGTATCCGTTCGTACCAGGTCAGCAGTTACGGTTTCCTCCTCAAGCAATCGGCCGAGGAACTACGATGTATACTTGGCATACCATGGTAAAAAGGTTTCTCTATTGAGATTTGTGAATTGGTTCCGAGCCGAGCTGGAGGCACAAGGGATTAGCTGTTTTGCATGCGATAGGGCCCGATGTAGATCTTCCCGTAGCCACAGCCATGTCGAAAAAATCATGAACTTTGCCACTTTTGGTGTTGTTATAATTACCAAAAAATCCTTTGGAAACCCGTATACCATTGAGGAACTGAGAAACTTCTACAGTCGGAGGAATTTGGTGCCCATTTACTTTGATTTGGGGCCAAGTGATTGCCTTGCTAGAGATATTGTGGAGAGAAGAGGTGATATGTGGGAGAAGCACGGTGGAGAGCTATGGATGCTCTATGGAGGTTTAGAGAGGGAGTGGAGAGAGGCAGTGGAGGCACTTTCACGGGCTTTTGATTTACAGTTGGAGGCAAGTTCTGGCAACTGGCGAGACTGTATACTTGAGGCAGTGTCTGTGCTCGCAAAGAAATTGGGTAGGCGGAGTGTTGTTGATAGAATAAATAGGTGGCGACAGAAAGTAGAGAAAGAGGAGTTCCCTTTCCCGAGAAATGATAATTTTGTGGGCAGGAAAAAAGAGATATCCGAGCTCGAGCTGATATTGTTTGGAGATGTAAGTGGAGATGCCGAAAAAGAGTACTTTGAGCTAAAAACACGGCATAGGCGAACTTCTGCATCTACCAGCACAAATAAATGTGAACGTTCGTCTGAAAATAGTGAGAAAGGAAAGGAGCAAGTAGTTTGGCGGGAGTCGGAAAAGGAAATTGAAATGCAAAGACCAGTACGAGGAAAGGCTGCTAGTCGAAAGGCACGCAGAAAAAGGCCGAAGGCTAAGATCTTGTACGGGAAAGGAGTTGCTTGTGTTTCTGGTGAATCAGGAATTGGTAAAACTGAGCTTGTTTTGGAGTATGCTTACAGATTCGCTCACCGGTACAAACTGGTTTTGTGGGTCGGAGGTCAAAGCCGGTACATTCGTCAAAATTTTTTAAATTTGCGAAGTCTTCTGGAAATCGATCTTGGCTGTGAGACGTACAGTCACGAAAAGGGCAATTTCAAATGCTTCGAGGAACAGGAAGAGGAAGCTATTGCCAGAGTTAGAAAGGAACTTGCAAGTGATATACCATATTTGGTAATAATTGACGATCTAGAGAGTGAGACTGATTGGTGGGACCGGCGTGCCATTATGGACCTCATTCCACAACTAGGAGGAGAAACACACTTCATCATAACAACTCGGCTATCTAGAGTGTTGGGCTTGGAACCAATGAAGCTTTCGTACTTATCTGGTGTAGAGGCCATGGCTTTAATGCGAGGCGAAACCCTGGCTAAGGACTACCCCTTAGTGGAGACCGACGCCTTAAGAGCCATTGAAGAGAAATTGGGTAGACTTACACTTGGTCTGGGTATAATTGGTTCTATCCTTTCAGAGCTTCCAATCACGCCAAGCCGTCTGCTCGACACCATAAATAGAATGCCGTTGCGGGATCTACCATGGACTGACAAAGAAGAAATGCTTACTTTCAAAAGACATTCAACTCTTATCCAGCTCTTTGATGTGTGCCTCTCTATTTTTGACCATGCCGATGGGCCCCGCAGTCTTGCAGCCCGAATGGTCCATGTCAGTGGCTGGTTCGGCATATCAGCTGTACCTGTCCACCTGCTAGCCCTGGCTGCATACAAGTTCCCTAAAAAGAAACATGGATCCAACTTCTTTAAGAAATGGTCAAGC
This sequence comes from Cyperus esculentus, assembly GCA_030179965.1. NCBI lineage: Eukaryota > Viridiplantae > Streptophyta > Magnoliopsida > Poales > Cyperaceae > Cyperus > Cyperus esculentus. Next base: position 1,536,312 of record JASGLE010000010.1, on the reverse strand, counting down.
TTGTTGAGGCGGTCTCGTATTAAGAGATCGGAATCTGAGGCAGCCTCCATGTTGGTGCGTTTCGGGGTTGCGAGGGTTTCTTCACGACCCAACTGCATCCAATTTCATGAGCTGGTCAAAATATATGCGCGCCGGCGTGGGTCCCATAGGGTTGCTCAAACCGTGGTGCAGTCGATCTGTGTACGAGCTTCTGTTTCGCACTCTCTTGACCATTTATGGGCGGCATGCTTCTTGGTTTTCGGAGCAGGATCAGATCATGTTACAGTGGAACTCAACCCAACTGAATTGACCCGTTTCGTGAGACAGGTAGCATTGCCTCTTGCGATTCACACCTTTTTAACCTTCTCTCGATGCAATGCGGCTCTTGAGTTGCTGCGGCTCAGCACTGATGCTCTGGAATCAGCGGGCGAGGCACTGGTTAGTTCTCGGGGGGAGAAGTGGCGCCTTAAAAGAAAGTTGCGATGTTTCTTTCGGGCTGACTGTTCCCGGTCTGATGAGGGCTTCAGGTTGATATGGCAAGAAATAGCGCTTCTAAAAGCGACAGTGCTCGAAACTCGAGCTAAGCTGATGCTTAGAGGAGGTCGTTACGACATAGGGGATGATCTAATAAGAAAAGCCATTTTCATAAGGAGTTCGATCTGTGGGGATCGCCACCCTGATACGATATCAGCCCGTGAAACCCTGAGTAGACTCACCCGGCTTCTCACAAATGTTCAGATTAGTTAGCTCTGACTCGCGATTTTTTTTTTCTTTTTTTACCTTTTTGATGATTTTACTTTTTTGTTGTCAAAGAAGAGGTACAATATATATAAATATATTCTTTGATGTGGTTTTACAAATCAAATAACAAAGGAAAGTTCTGTCATTCAACATAAATCTCTCTCTCTTCTTCTGTTTGTGTATTTGGCTGGCATGACCTGTTTTTTACACTGTACCGAGTTCTAGTTTAACACAGGATTTATCAACATCATGTACCAGTATTTTGCCAGTATGGCATTCTATGCCAAATTAAAGCAGTTATATTGTGAAGGTATTATATGAATCCTTTAAAGCAGAGAAACTATGCATTCTGAAGCTATATGCAGATACTTTCTGGTGCTAATTGATAATAAGTTAATAACAACACCACCAGAATTCTTTTGCACTTTGCTCCATTCTGTGGTGTTGTTTCCATGGGGACGTTGTTTGAACTCGCATAACGTGTCAGGGTTACGACTAGTATGTACAGAAAGACCCTCTCTCTTTTTTTTATTGAATTAAACGAAAGCGATTTATAACAGATTGTACTAGTTAGCAATTAAAACGGGACACAGAAATTGGAAAAGTAAAATTCACATATGCTCTAACAGAGGGGTTACAACTTACAACTCAAGGCTTCATTGATTAGCTTTTCTGTTTCACTCTTATTAGTGGTTTATATCTCCTTACTGATCATGTAGCTTCTTAATTTTTTTTTCACTTCCACATTGTACCTCAACTCTTTGTATATTTGATTTAACAAAAAAAATAGTAGGTCATTGGCCTGCTACCTCAAAAAAATAAAAAAATTCACACATGCTCCAATTCATTCTGTACCCAAATTACTAAGTTAATGGGCTAGCAGATTTCTATCTGTATCAACATTGGCAACCTGAAATCCAGTAGCATCCTGCTTGAGCCTTTATTTTGTGACCAATTGCCGCAGTTTGCTGGATCTTAAACTGGTTAGCAAGCGAATTCAATTTTTGAGGCTAAATTCTTTTCTTGGTACATACAATATTATGTTCATGCTTCAGAAGATAGATAAGATAATGATTCTTTTTCCTGATAAAGCCTGACTAATACTTACCGTCCATAGAAAAGTTGTCCATAGCGTTCATAGATTATATTTTATGATATATCTGTTACATTTCAAAATGTATCTGTAAAATTGTTTGCATGTTTATGAATATATAGACGACTTTTCAATGGACGCAAGATATTTCTCAAATACTTTAGTTCTGATACACAATGGATTTATACCAGAAACTGCAAACCAGAATGAAGAGAAGAGAAGAGAAGAATAATAATAACAGGCTCTTGGTCTTGAGACAGAACTTGTGTTTTCTTCTACTTTCGTTGTGTCGAAAAGAGAACATTCGATCAATCGAAGGCACCCAGTTAGTTGAGAATGAAAATTGTGATAACAGATAACTACTGGATGCTTTCAGAATCTCAATCAAAACAATCTCCTAAAACCGTCGACATCGGTTTCCAATTTTCCATACTAAACCAAATGGAGCTTCTTATTTGAGCAAATTAGAACAAGTTCAAAATTGTGCGAAAACTACTGATGCTTTCAGCAGAATATCATTCAAAACAATCTCCTAAAACCATCGACATCGGTTTTTATACTAACCAATTGGAGCTTCTTATTTGAGCAAAAAATCTAAACAAGCAAGAAAACTTCTTTACTAAATAAAACTGATCTCAAGAAAAAGAAAAAAAAAATTATGATTGTCTTATCATGCCACAAAAAAACCCTGAAAAACAAAGGGAAGAACAAACATCCTACTTGAGCAGTACTTAGAAGAAGAGAATTAAACTTTTCAAACCATACGAGGCTTCTTCTCCTTGTCAGATCAGAAGAGCAATTACTTCATCTTCGCTTCAGTGAAGAGAACGTGGCGGTTGACGCGCGGATCATATTTCCTGAACTCGAGCTTCTCCGTTATTTTCCTGGGGTTCTTCCTCTTCACATAAAAGAACCCCGTCCCTGCGGCCGATACCAGCCTGATGAAAATGGAACCGCCTTTCGCCTTTCCCATTGATTTCTTCTTATACACTGATCAAACCCTAGCATATTACCAGAAACACACTTTATTATAGTAAAGCACGGCATTTGGCATTTCAGTATAAGAAAACAATACCTTTGTATGCAACAATGCTAGGTTGTGATATGAAATCACAAATTAGAAAATGAGATCGTAAATTACATGGAATTAAGGCTAATTCTGCCATGGATCAGATGAAATATGGGCCATTCATTTTTCATGATGGGACGGTCATGATGTCTTTCAGATACAATTAAAGAAACATATTTGATAAGAGCCGCTCGAGATTCAAAATGAAAGGTTGCTTAACCGATCCATAGCAGAACCATTCTGGAATTATACATCTAAATCTAACAACAAAAATAATAACCACGGCAGTTCCATCATACCGAAGCAATATACAAAGTGGTATTGAAAGAGTGATCAAAAAACTCCTCACATCAGTGTGTAAGAAGGAAATACCGAATTCAGACTTTCAGGATGAAATTGCTGATAGTATAACAAAGGTATCACAGAGAGCTCAACTATGAGTAATCACACAATGAACATAGGATCCATTCCACCTAAATTGACCCTAAACACAAGTTGTTAATTAAGTAGGTATTGACACCAGAATTGCAAGTGCAAACAAATTCACTTCTGCTTCCAAGTTCCAACAGCACGGAAGGGAAGGGAGGGGAAGGGAAAAACGGAACCAAACCTTGAATTAGCGGCTAACAAGAGGAGGAGAAGAAGAAGCAGCGGCGGCAGCAGTCGTCCGTCCGTCCGTCGGTCCCGGCCGAAAAACCAAACCCTAGCGAGCGGCGAGCGGCGAGCGGCAGGCGAAACTCTCTTCTTTTAGGGCCTCTTCGGCGATTCCGTCTTGTGAAATGGATTTGGGAGTGCTCATCCTCTGTAGCGCTGCAGTGTAGCGCAGGAAGTGGGCCGTTAGATCATCTGGAGATTCGTGCTAGAACAGATCTTAAGATGATCTAATGGTCCACGTTCTGAGCTACACTGTGCAGCGTTACAGAGGATATGGAACCTGAGGACAGACCCTCATCAACGAGAACGACTACCGTTAGATCATCATAATAACATATTGGACGGTCCAGATTAATCGTAACACTTTTTGAGTTTTAATAGCCACTGTTGAGTTAGCAAAGCAAGTGACAGGTTCTAGTTCCAAAATAATGTTGTCGATCAAAATTTTGGCACAGCTAGATCTACATGTTTTCATGTTTACATCAACACAAACTAAATTATAATAATAAAAAATCATAAATCAGTATAATGTTTTAATGTTTCACATGAAATCTACAGTTACTGTAGCGAGGTTATTTCTGTAAAGCAGATAGGAAATGTCCAAATTAAATTGTTCACAGTAGAATTTGATATCTTTCTTTTTAATGTGGGACACAAAATGCGTTACTATGTAAATTTTGAAATTTTCTTTTTTTACTAATTAAGATCGACTCTTTTGCATACAGAGCGTTAAAAATAATGCTATGTACCACCACATATGTACACAAAAAAAACCATTATTGATATTTCGTAAAATAAAAGTTGCATTTTTTAGTGAGAAAACTTTTACAATTACAGTGGAAACAGAAATAAATAAACATATAGCACATTTAAGCAATATAGTATAGTTGCTCTTATCATGCATTGTGAAACACAGCCATCTCATTTTTGCCTTTCCTCCTGTATTGAACTGCTGATGAACAACATGTTCAGTAATATATACAGATAAATAGTTTTTTTGAGCAAAATATATACAGAATAGATAAGAAACTTTTTACTTGTAGTGATTTTTTCCCCCCATATATAGTTAGATTTAATCATTTAAACGGTGATAGACGACTTATACACAGCGAGATGGAATGAAAATCTACAAAAAGAAGAGCACAACGTTTAATTAAACTGAACTATTTTAAAAGATTACCATGTAGATCAAATCAATCAAAAAGATAATTCATTAAAATTTAAAAATCGCTTAAAATAGCAAATAGTGATCTATCAAGTAAAACAAGCCCTCACATTTACACTTAATTAAATTCATGATATAATTAGTCTAACAAATTCATGAATCTTTTCTAGCTTCCTTTTTATTATTAAAAAAATACATTTATAATTGCTTAAACATATTTGCAATATTTCATTTTGAATGTTTTCTGCTTTCATATGTTGATTTTAATAAATAATAATTAGCAATAAATTCTCTTCGGCCTCTCGAAAAAGTCGCTTACTGATCTCTGACTATGCGCCGGGCACGTGCGATGCACGCGCGGTGTAACCTAGCGCTAGGGCGAACAAAACACCACAACAGCCTCCACATATGCCTCCTCTTTCGTCATCACTCCTCGATCCGCTCGTCTACTATTCCCTCTCCATCTGTCTCACCGTCGTCGTTCTACCTGATCAGTGGCTATATATCGATTGTGCAGAGCACAGCTTGTATCTCTTCCTTTATGAGAATCCGAAAGACTCTCGCCAAAGCCCTAGGGCAGCTGAACCCCACCGTACCTCCCCCGTCTAACCCTTGGTCGATGCCATCCTCCTCTCCGGAAAATCACACTGACAGATTATCCGACATGTCTTGCCCACTGAATCAGTCACCGTGGGACGTCTATCCGAATCACCGGTATGTTAGGTCATCCTTCAAGGTGAGATTCTTTACTAATTACTATTATAGTTACTGTGTAATATTGCATGCAATCACAATTTTTTTCAGATATTAAATTGTGTCTTTTTATGACCATATACATTACTGGTCTCAATTTCATGTTATGGGTTTTGCTATTAATTTATTTTACAATTTTAGTAATATTTACATATAATTTAGGTGAGACTCTTCAATCAATGAAAAAAAAAAAAAAAAAACTCACACACAAATCCCTAATAATTTTTCTACTTTTATATCTCTACAAATGAATTTATATATTTTCTACAATTCAAATAATTATTGTGGAATTCCATGACTCCAGTGTGGCATTGAATATATTCAATCACTACCAAATCTGGCAGAAGAACACAAAGACATTTCTACTGAAATTCCAAAATCTGATGAGGATGTCTTAGGCAAGAAACCTAATATGGAAGCAATAGAAGAGAACTCACATCTCAGCAACAGGTACGCTCACATACTATATAGAGAAACATCTTGCGTCCATTGAAAAACCATCCATACGTCCATAAACGTACAAAAAATGTAACATACATTATGAAATGTAACAGATACATCCCGAAATGTAACCTATGGACGCTATATATGGACAGTTTTTCTATGGACACTAGGTATTACTCTAGTAGGTATTACTCTTTCCCTCTGTGCCTCACTCTAATCATTCTTCTGTGTATCATTAGTACTACTCAGAGAGAAAATAAGAGAAAGGAAGCAACAGAAAAAATGGAGAACAATAAGATGGTAATGTGCAAGAAGACTGACGGGAGGAATTGGTTCTGCAAGCAGCCTGCTAAGCTGCCTTATAGCTACTGTGAGCATCACCTAATTAGGTCGTCGCGCACTTACAAAGATGCCTCAGGATCAGGATCAGGAGTTGGGGTTAGATCTAAGATTCAGAGTGAGATCAAAACCATTGATTCAGATTACAGTTACTATGGTACAGTGGTGCCTTTCGGAGGAAAGAGGCGCCGTGGCGTAAATGCAGATGATGGTAGTGATGTTGCGGATGTGGAAGGGGCGAAGATGGACATAATAAATGTGTCAGATGAAGAAGAAGAAGATAAAGATAAAAATGAAGAAGAAGAAGAAGACGACGACGGTGAAGAGGAAGAGTGACAGTAGTGATTAGCATTTGGTATGTATGTATGTGTTCTTAATTTTATGTTCCTTCTGTTGGAACCAGTAGTTGATCTTCAGTTGGATTGAACTTGCATTGTTAAGATTTGTGCTAGCTTCTTTTCTTAATTTTTGTTAATTAATTTAGATTTAATTGTGAATTTCTGATTTGTAATTACTTGAAATGCTTTTTTTTTTTCTTGGTTATCTACCATGAGAGTATTACAGAAGAGAAACCCTACCTGCTGCTAGCTACATGATTGATTTGTAATTTTGAAATAGCAAATTCATATTTGAATGCTGCTATATATTTATGCTCAGATTTTCAGGCTGGGCCTCGTGGCCCATTTTGTGTAGAGAATTTTGTATGTTGAAATTCATTAAGAAGTTTCTGAATGAAAATTTATTTTGTAAGAAAATTTCATTCAAAATAAAAAAAAAAAAAAAATGGAAAGCAAAAGCAGAGATGATATTCTGCACAAAATTTTATTTAAATAAAAAATGTTGGTTTGTGGCATTTAGTGGCACACAATGTTTGTGGCATTGGAACTCTACTTTTGGTTTTGGGTCTGCTTGTTAGACATAATTAATATTGAAAAAAAAAATTACAAAGTAGGTCCCACATGTCATAGGGTGATTAAACTTCGGTACAGAATAAAAACCTTGCTATAAGGTTCTATTTTTTGGGCTTACTTCAGCTTAAATAAATGGGTTCTCACTAAATACTGGTAGCAGGCTTTGATTCATGTAAATTGGCCCAAAACAACTAAACCATGTATCATGTTGTGCAATCTTGTACTCTCCTTCTGCACTAAAAATTTGCTCTCTTAACACAGAAATTTCTAGTTTTCATTCAATGCTCAAATTTAAACCAAACCACCATTTCACTTTCCATTCCAGCTGCATTTCATATCTCCATTCAATTTTGTTGTTCCCTCCTATGCAGTACACCACAGCATCTTATAGTTTGTCCTTAAATGAAAGTAACTGTGCATCACATTACACACCAAGAAGCTTGTTGAACCTCCTCCGATCTTGTCTCGGCTTTGGTGAACCGGTTGCGGTGAAGCAGGTTCATGGCATGATTCTCAAAACTGGGTTCTTGTCACATTCTTTTATATGTACGGCTTTGATCGATAGCTATTCAAAATTTGGGTTTGTCAAGGATGCACGCATGATGTTCGATGAAATGCCTCAGAGAGACTTGGTATTGTGGAATGTGATGGTTGCATGCTATTCTAAGAATGGTTTTGGGGAAGAAGCTTTTGAGCTGTTCAGGACTATGAGACAGGATGGGTTTATTGGGGATGGGTTCACGGTTAGCATTTTGGTTCACACATGCGTCCTGTTGGGCTCTGCAGTAGGATATGCAATACATGGAACAGTATTTCGTTTAGGATTCCATACAGATATAGTTGTTTGTACTTCTCTTGTTGACATGTATGCGAAATTCCGTCGGATTCAAGATGCCCATCAAGTGTTTGATGAAATGGCTGTGAGAAATGTTATTTCATGGAATGCTATTATTGTTGGTTATGCACAAGAAGGTAATACCAGAGAGGCAATGCAACTTCTTTCTCAAATGCTTAGAGAAGGAATTAGACCAGATGATCTAACAATGTCAAGCATCCTTAGCTCTTGTGCTCATTCAGCAGCAGTTAATGAACTGCTTCAAGTTCATGGTTATCTGCTCAAAGGTGGTCTCCATATCTTCATTTCAGTATGCAATGCCTTAATATTGGCATATGCAAAGAATGGTTTCATAAAAAATGCATTTACTGTATTTAACATGATACCTAAGCGCGATCTGGTGACATGGTCTAGCATGGTTTCTTCTTGTGCATATCATGGTCTTCACAGGGAAGCAATTGGAGCCTTTGATGAATTGCTTCAGCAAGGAATTCAGCCTGACGGGGTTGCTTTTCTTGGGGTTCTCTCTGTATGTGCACATGCTGGGCTAGTCGAATTAGGCTTGAAGTACTTCGTTACCATGAAGCAGCAGTACTATATCCAACCCAACTGGGCGCACTATGCATGTGTGATTGATCTTCTTGGAAGAGCTGGCCGACTCAATGATGCCTATCGCCTGCTTGAAAGAATGCCTATCGGAACCAACGGGGATGTTCTTGGGGCGTTCATTGGCGCGTGCAGAGAACATGGAGATATTAGTATGGCGAAACAGGTTGTATGTGAGCTTTTCAATTTGGAACCGAACAAGCCAGTCAACTATGCGCTACTCTCCAACTTGTTCTCATTGGTAGGCAGCTGGGCTGAGGTCGCAAGCATAAGGGAAGTCATGATGGAGAATTGTGAGAAAAAGGTGCCTGGTAATAGTAGAATAGACACGGTGAGGTGAGCTGAAAAAGATCCTTTTTACAAGCGAAACAAGATTATAGTTAAGTTGGGACTTTCCTAGCTCCCTGAGTATCGTCCGTCTCCTGACAGACAGGCGACCTGATCGTGCAAGAGATTGCTCATATAAAAATCAAGACAGAAAACCTATCCAAGTTTAAAAGTTAAAACTCATTACTGATTCGAGGAGGCCGAGGTCTGTGTAAATGAAAGAACAGAAACCATTAATTTACAAAAACTTGGAAGTGTGTACTGATTACTGATACCTCTGGATCTTAGAGCAACAAAAAGAGAGGATGCCTCATGGAACTCGATGCCGCGTGCAACATGTACCGCTTCGATCATCAAATTGTAGTGAGGTGTGCCAGTGCCACTACTAGCATTAGCCATTGTTTTTTTTTTTTTTAAAGAGCTGTAGATGGCAATGATTTGCAAGCAGAAAGAAAGTCAATAGTGAAAGTACTGTTTAATCTGTTATGGCATATCATTACGTGTGACAAAGGGTTTATATATAGTGCGTACGTACATAAACCACATTAAGGTAGCACACGCACAACATATATATGAGTAACAAAATTATAAAAGTATGGTTTGGAATATAAATTAACATTATGTTGTATTTCTTATTTTTTGCTCCAACTGAATTCTTTGAGCAATTCTGTTTAATTAGTTCTTAATTCATTTTATAAAAATGATCATCTGAAAATGTCTCTGAATATACATATGAAATTATGAATACATATATAGGTTTGTAGAATTGTAATGCACATTATTAATGAATCAAGCATGGCTAGCCCTTCTTCTTCTTCAAAAAAAAAAAAAAAAAAAAAAAAAAAGAATTGTAGTACATAATGGGGAGGATTTCAATTAATGACAATATTTAACTAAAACGACAATCTTCTTATCTTTGTTTTATTATATATATTATAAAGAAAAACGCTTCGTAATTAATATAATACAAGAGCACGAATAAATTTCGGAGGCCTCCCATGTTTCTAACTCAAAAATAAATTAACTCAAAAATCATACTTAATCAAACTATATTTTATTTTATAGAAGTACGGCTTGGAATATAAATTAACATTATATTAATGTATTTCTTATTTTGCTCCAACCGAATTCTTAAAGCAATTCTAACTAGTTCTTAATTTTTTTTTCCGAAATGATCATCTGAAAATGTATCTTATACAGTACTTATATAGAGTAAAATTACGGTGCTCCTAGGAGCACGGAGGCCTCCCGTGCTCCTAACTCAAAAATCATACTTAACCATCACGAAATTTTGATTTGTGGTTCTCATTAAATTCTTTATATAAAAATCTCCTAGGATACAAAAATTTTCCATTTTTTTAGTTTCTTAAATATATATTTTGAAACTTTTTAGAATGACCTCAAAATAATAATAAAATAATGTATAAAACAATGTCATCTTAATTAAAAAATCCAAAACAAATACTTAAAAAACTCAAAAAATAGAAAATTTTTTATCCTAAGAGGTTTTGATATAAAGAATTTAATGAGAACCATAAATAAAAATTTCGTTATGGTTTTATATAATTTTTGAGTTAGGAGCACAGTAGGCCTCCGTGCTTGCTAGATTTACTCTACTTATATATACATAGGTTTGTAAATTGAGGAGGGATCCAATAATCATGGGCATTAGTGCCCATGGTGACCATTTTTTTATTTATACATAATTTGAAAAATCTAAACCGTTAGATGTATTTTATATTATCTCAATAATATATACATAAAAATGGTAAAGTTTTAACATTGTTTCGATAGTCATCAAGAGATGAGAAAAAAATCATAAAACTTGAACCGTTGATTTTTGTTAATGCTTAATGCACATGCAAATAAAATCAAAATGATATAATTTTTTGTATACGCATAAAATATGATATATACAACATATTCTATCAATTAGTTTGTTTTTAAGAATTTAAAATGTAGTTATTTAAGATTTAATTTCATGGTCACCGATTGTCACCAAAAACATGGTTATTTGATTTCTCCTCTTGTAAATTATATAGTACACATAATTGGGAGGATTTCAATGGCAATATAATATATGACTAATTAAAGTGACAATCTTTTTTTTTTTTTTGAACACTAAATGCCCGTAGGCAACTAATTCATTCACTTAAAAAGATTACATCCACAAGAAAAATAAAATTACTTCTCAATCTAAATCCAAATAACGCAAAATATCAACCAAACCTTCTATAACAATAATCTAACTAATTTTGTCCCGATAAACTAACATAGACAAATTTTGAAGAAGCACAAATTTGTTTTTGAAATTATTGTCTTGGTTGTGATGAATTCATCGTCTTTGGAATGATTGAAAAACTTTGTAAACACTCCACAAATTTTCATTTCTTCAAGCAACATGTCAATTTGTTGAAGCGGGAGCAAAATCCATTCTCAAGTGATGATATAACCCTCTTAACTGAAAAACAACGAAAAGACCCTTCTTAGAGTAAAAAGGGCGACGAAAAGACGGACGAAGAAATGGACGAAGAGTTGACAAACAAACAAAACTTAAATGCAATCAGCAAAGAAGAACTAGAATAGAAGATGGGTGGCGGGGGAGAGGCGGGGTGTCTCTCCCCACCGAAAAGTTTGCTTGTAGAGACAGCTAGGGTTCCAAGCGACAATCTTCTGAATATTATAATATATTTCAAAGAAAAATGCTTCTTAATTAATATATCCGCTGACATATAGAGCATTATTGGCTGGTGGGAACCCCCCTCATTAAAAAAAAAGTAAAAATTTGCTAAATCTCGAATGTCTAGATAATTACTACTAAATCAGACATTTAGGTTAACTATATATACTAGAGCTGTAATTTGGGCTTCGCCCCGAAAAATAGTATCAAATAAATAATAAGAATTTTATAAAATTTGAATAAATATTAAACAAAACTTTAAAAAATTTTGTAAAATTTTTATGAAAGTAAATAATAATAATAATAATAATAATAATAATAATAATAATAATAATAATAATAATAATAATAATAATAATAATAATAATAATAATAATAATAATAATAATACAATAATTTATAAATAAGAACATATGTAAATGTTGTACCATTTTAAGGGTTAAATTTTGTTTTAGACATACTACATTCATCTTATTTAATGATGAGAGAAAATAAAAAATACAAGCCATTGGATCAAAGTAGATGAAGAGTTTAAAATTAAATCAATGGTTAATAATAGTGTGATGTGGCATAGTTGAGGTGCTTAGAAATCTACCCCTCTTTATGGAGTATAGATTGCAGCATGCTGCAACAAATCTTAATGGCTCTTGAATTCATACCCGAAAATTATTAATTCAGATCTATATTTGCCATCCAAAAAAAAAAAAATACAGCACGGAGGCCATTAATAAGGACAATAAATATATAACGTGTCCACCTAGTGCATGCATGCAAAATGTTTCATTAGGAGCTGTTAATTAGCTCCCACAATATTACCATTTTTTCATCGAAAAAAATAAATTACATACGAGTCTCACTCTCAGTCTCTCACATATCAAATCAGACGCACAAATTAAAGAAATGATCTGTATTAGACTATTAGTATTATATGCAGTTAAAAACTTAAAATGACATCTCTGTCTGCCCCTGAATTCAAATGGTGCGATCACTACCGTCCATCATCATCAATCACGAGCACCACCACACCAGACAATAGAGTTCTAAAAATAGGCACGGCGTGGCCAATTCCGGCACGGCACGACACGGGTACGGATGGAAACGGCACGGGTAAGGCACGGGAACGGATACGGCACGGGTCATTAACCGTGCCGTGTCTGAGTTTTGACAATTTTGGAACGGCACGGAACGGCACGAAAAAACGGCACGGCACGGAACGGTTGTCAGACACGACACGGTAACGGCACGGAAAACGATAGACACGGCAAAAATAATATAGGTGGCACGGATAGGAACGGATAGGACACGGGTAGGCACGGATAGGTTGCAGGTAAAAAACATGTATAACTACGTCTATGTTTCGAACATAGCAGGTCCCAAAACCAGAAAAAGGAGGAGAGATAATTTATAAAACATTATGTAATTATTAATTAAGACAATATTCATTTAATATGGTACTTTTTAATACTTTTATATGTTTTCTAAATTTTTTATTATGAATTTGGAAAAAAAATAATTTAATAATTTTTTGGGTTAAATTTTAATTTATTAAAACTTTTTATTTTTTTGGATTTTTTTCAATTTTTTATGTTAAGAACGAGTGGGCACGTTTAGCACGGTTAAAATACGTGGATACGACACGGTAGGTCACGTATCCGATTGGACACGGCACGAATAGAGCACGGCACGAATAAGTCACGGCACGATAGACACGGTGTATCTTATCCGTGCCGTGCCTCCTCCTTGTAATTTTTGGCACGGCACGGCACGGCACGGTAAAAATATTAATAAAAAAAAGGCACGGCACGACACGGCACGAAAGCACGGCGTGTCTAAACACGATACGGCACGGAACGGCACGATTTTAGAACTCTACCAGACAACAACAAAAGTGGCAAAGGGTAATAAAATGATATATCCCAACCAAATAAAAGAACGAAAAGCCCAAGCATTCAAGCAGCAGCGCTGAATAATCATATCCCCAGCTGTACTGCATTGTGCAGTTCACAGCGCGGCCATTGGATTGTCTTGAGATTCGTGCTAGCGACGATCTCAAGACAATCCAACGGCTGATATTGTGAACTGCACAAATGCAGTAAGTCAGGGGATGAGTACTCCGTCAGCAACATCCCAACGCAAATAAATAATCTCTCGAGCATAAAAACCCTTCTCTTCTTATTACCTCTTCCCCCGCCTCCCTTTCTTTCTTTCTTTCCTTCGCCTCTCAAGATCCAACACTTCGATCCCGCCCTCCACGGCCCTGCAGACAGACAATCACTCTTCGTCTGCTGCTAGAACCTTCTCATTATACCTACCAGACACCTGAAAGAGAATCAATCAGTCAATCCGATGAGGATCAGGAAGACCGTGTCCAAGCTGCTAGGTTCGGCAATGGCGTGCGCGTCCCAGTACCACCGCGCGTCACCCCCGCGCGACCTCTGGTCGCCGGTCGCCGCGGGCGCGTCGGGGATGGGGATGGATGTCTGTGAGCTCAACCAGTCGCCATGGGACGTTTATCCCAATCTCCACCTCTTCAGCACCGAGTACCAGGTCATATTCCCATCCCACTCCCTCCCATCCCCCTCCCTCTTGATTCCCCGTAGGGTTCCCCGATTCGGCTCCTGATCTGCCGTTTCCTATCCTTTGCTACCTTTATTTCTGCTTCTTTGCATGGGGATTATCCGTCGGTTGTCGCTTCTAGGGTTTCCTGAAATATCCCCTAATCGAGTAGATTTTGAGATGGTTAGCTGCATATCTTGGTAGCATTTGCCAGAAATGGCATTTTAGTGTACAACCTCACTGGTAACTCTGGTTTCCCAGTGTCTGCCTGTCGATTCTAATTTGTAATTTGGAAAGAAACAAACCCTAGCTGGCTAAATAATCTTTTGTTCATCATTAGTATTGAAACTAATTAATCGACCACTACTAGATGTATCAAGATCGAAATATCAATTCTTTTTTTAAAGTTAACCATGATTCTTTCAAACTTTAGGATTTAGAGCAATCTATAATTTCGAAGAAAGAAGAAGCAGAAGAGGTGGAAATCAAAGAAGAGAAGCAGATGGTCATTTGGGAAAGTACAGGGGGTATTTCGGAAAACGCAGGGGGCATTTTGGAAAGTTCAGACGGCCCCATTCGAGTCTGCCAAAAGTAAGCCGCACAATGCACACCATCTTATACTGTTTATGTATCTCTCTTCCTAACTCTTCCTTAACCAAACGATGACGAAATACTGTTCCAAGTAATGACCTTTCTTAATTATATATAGACCAACCACCAGCAGATCTTCAAAGAAGAAGAAAGAAAAGACGAAGAAGAAGGAGGACGTTATACTATGCAAGAAGAACGACGGCAAGAAGTGGTTTTGTAAGCGGCCCGCCCAGCTCCCGAATCTGTTGTGCGAGTATCATCTGTCGCAATCGCGGTCGTACTACAATACCAACAAGGAAAAGGAAGTGTCGTCGCAATATCAGGTCGAATACAAGCCTACCAAACGGAAGCAGAAACCGAGAGGACCTAGTGGCTGCGGCGTGAGCCCGTATTTCTACTATAATGGGTTCGGACCGTCTACCCGAAGGAGAAGAAATGGCGCAAACGATGATGCAGGCGGACATCAAGACGATACCGATCATTCGATGCATGTAGTTGATAGAGAGCGGTTGGATGTTTCATACTCGGACATGGATATAGATGAAGTGTCGGATGAAGAGATAGCTGGTGAACTTGTCTCCGATCCAAATGATGAAGAGGGGAAACGGGTTCGTAGGAAGCGAGGAAGGAAGCCGGTGAAGTGCCGGTCTCTGAAATCCTTGTTGTGATGTTTTAGTTTAGGATTTTAATTAGTTCATGCACGTTTTTTGTTCTAATCTAGCTAGCTTATATCTCTGCTTCAATGCATGTATGGGTTCAATGTTGTGCAGTATAATAAGTGGCTCTTCTTTTGTTATCTTTGATGTCGATTATTAATATTGTTGTATATATACCTGGCTAGAAGTAGATTAATGAGACCCTATTATTATATATATATATAGATATGAAACCCTATTATTATAATCCATATAAAAACAAGTATAATATATACACAAAATGTATGCGCCCTCAGAAATGCAAAAAGTTTTGCCAAAACAATAGCAATTTACGGATTATTTAATATTTCTGTGTACTTACTAAAAATATTGTGTTTAAGTCAATTATATTGTCTCTATTAAAATGTAAAAAAAATGAAACGATGTGGGGCCACTATCCAATTCGCTTAATTTCTCAGAATCTAGTTCGGAGCACCAAATTGGGCCTTTAGGCCCAATAAGTATAAACCCGGAAGAGACCTCTAGCTTGCACAAAGATTTTAGCAAAAAGACACTATGTCAATATGGTCGATTTCTCTTGATATTTAATATTTAATATTTGATTAAATATAAGTGAGATCGGAGCCCTTTTGATTTACTCTTAATATTTTTGATATTGTAATGCTACACTACATGCCCTTCATTTGATATCAAATTAAATAGCAAAAAGTCACAATGTCAAATTAAATGTTCAATATTAAATATAGTGGATTTCCCCTATGGATCTAAACAAATATTGACCGCTCATTTTGTCAAAATCTGATAGTCAAGATTTATATATTAGAATTTTTTTTTTTTTTGATAGAATGGACAAAACCATGTCCATCACTTCCTATTTATTTATTTTTTTTGATAAAATGGACCACATCATTTATATTTTAGAAATGATTAGAAACATATGATTCATCTACAAACCGCTCGACTAACGGTTGTCTCTGACTGATACATAACAAAACACTTCTAAAAATAATTTTTTTTATTGTATCAATATTCAAACCAAATTAACAGGATCTCTAAGTTTCAGTTTGGATCTTGGTCAACTACTAGGAGAATTCTATCTCGTATTCGCATCGGTACTGGCTAATCGGCAATTGTAGCAAACATATATGATGATATATCAAAGAGGAATTGCAAATTAAAAAAGGAAACGCTAGGGTGATATGGAAGGAACTTCCTGTCGTTGATACGCGTACAACAATTTTTTTTTTGCTTTATTATGCAACGGAATCTAATAATTATGCAACGAAATCTGATAATTATGCATGTAAACTCAACTCGCTGAATCAAACTTATTTTTTCAATAATCAAGTCGTGGTTCAATATTCGGTTCAGCTAAAATTAACCAGCTCATGACCCCTTCATTTGGTTTAGTGTACCACATCTGCCTATTTTTTTTCCTTTATTTCACAGACACACTTTTTTATGTACATTATGTAGCTAATTATGCATATAAACTTATTTATTATGCATACAGGTTCATTTAGTATGCAATGTATTGGTTGTAGACTACATGTTACACCTTACCAATACTATATGTAAATAAAAATCATCTATTATGCACTCAAATTTATTTAGTATGAACAGTATTGGTTGTAAAATACATATATTATTAAATATTTTTTATGCATGCAAAAATGTTTAGTATGCAAGTTGCTTAATGTTTTTTGAGCTTAACAACTTAATTTTACATGCATAAAAAATAACTTTCGTTGCATAATAAACAGATTTACATGCATAAATCAGGAATGCATAATGAATTTGACTGGTCAAATCATCCGTATATAAACGACATATCTATATCTATGTATTAGCTCCCAATTAAAAAGTAGCTCGAGTGATTACAATGATTGTTTATTGAAACTTGTAAGAAGGCTATATATGAATCTATAACACAGCTCATCCAAACTATAAACCTTAAATTATGTAAGGACACTTTTCACATATTTTAAACTCAACCCCACTAAAAGCCTAAAACATCCGTATTAAGAACTCAGTGAGCAGATTTAAATACCTAAGCTCGGATCCGTTGTACGAAATTACCAAGTAAAATATGAGATCAAATTAATTAACTACCGTACGAAATTAAATAGCTCACAAAACAAAGCTGAATGATCCATCATCAGTCATCACCCATGCCATTGCCATGCGGTTCAAATTACAAATCTGCCCATAAAATTTGAATGCACTGATCACTACCGTCCATCCATCCTCACTCAGTCCAGACTCCACAGACAGCACTACCAGACAAGAACACCCTTCTCTGCAGAGCGCTCATCCCCCTGACTAGTAGCATTGTGCAGTTCACACCATCAGCCGTTGGGTCATCTCGAGATATGCGCTGGAACGAACTTTAAGAGAATCCTACGGCCCATGTTGTGAACTGCACAATGCATTACAGCAGGGGATATGAATTCCATCCTTCTCTGCACTGCAGCCTGAAACGCTTATTAAATCCCAAATAAATAAAAAAAAAGTTACCTAAAACCAAAGGATTCATTGAAGGCTTCAAAAAGCAGCCAGCCATAAAAACCCTCCTCCTCTCTCGCCCGCCTCCTTTACTTAAAAGCTCCTATAAATCAATAACACCGATCGAAGCCTACGGGCATTTTACCCTCAAAAAAAAAATAACACCGATCGCAATCTTCTTCCTTCGACTTCTAGAACCTTCTAGAATCGCCCATAGCAGTAGGACGGGAACTAAAAAGAATGAGGATCAGGAAGATCGTCTCCAGGCTCCTGGGCGCGGCAATGGCGACGTCGTCGACGTACCCGACGTCGTTGTCCGATCACCATCCGTCACCTAACTACCAAAACCTCGCCGCGCCGGCTGGCACGGAGGTTTCGCTATCCGGCGTGGTGGTCTGCGAGCTCAACCAGTCACCGTGGGATGTTTACCCCAATCTCCACCTCTTCAACACCGACTTCCAGTTGATCCAGGTCGATTCCCACTCCCCCGATCCCGTCCCTCTCGATTACTTTTCCGGATTCGGTTCCCGATCTGTTGCATCCTAATCGAAGCTACCTTTGTTTTTACTTCTTTGCGTGAGAATTGTTCGTCACTTGTGTTGCTTCTAGCTAGCTAGCTAGGGTTTCCTGAAATGTGCCCCAATCGAGTCGATTTGGAGGGAGTTAGCTGCGTTTTCTTGCTAGCATTTACTCGGCATTGCGTTCTCAGTAGCTCCCCTGTAAACCATCACTGGTATCATCCAGTGCCCGTCAATTTCAGATTTCAAATTTCAAACCAAACCCTAGCTAGCTAGAAAAAAATATCCTTTAATTTGTTCCTATTTAAATAACGTTACTATTTGAAATTTTGAATTGAGTAAGTATCTGGATGAACTTAATGTAGATTTTATTGAAAAAAACTTCAGGATTTGGAGCCATCTGTAATTTCGAAGAAAAAAGAAACGAAGGTGGAGACCAAAGAAGAGACAAAAAAGAAGGTCATTTTGGAAAACACAGGGTGCGTTTTGGAAAATGCAGGGGCCATTTTGGAAAATTCAGAGCACCCTATTAATCCAGTCTGCCAAAATCAAAAGTAAGCCCGCATAGACTATATATCCATATTGATACTCATTCCATAAAGGAAACATCCTGCGTCCATTGGAAAACCGTCCATAGACGTACAAATAATGTAACAATAATGTAACAGATGCATCTCGAAATATAACGTATACATCTCGAAATGTAACCTGTGGACACTATGGATAGTTTTTCTATGGACACTGGGTTTTACTCTTCCATAAACAAAGTAACTTACTCTTTTCTTCTCTTATTACATGACCAAATATCACTGGTGTGAGTATATATATATATATTAACCTTTCTTTGTAGACCCACAAGGAGAACTTTGAAGAACAAGAAGGAGAAGATGAGGAAGAAGGAGGCCATTGTAGTAGTACCATGCAAGAAAAACGACGGCAAGAAATGGTTCTGCAAGAGGCCTGCCAAGCCCCCAAATTCAATGTGTGAGTACCATCTATCTCAGTCGCGTTCTTACTACAGTACCAACAAATTAGAAAAGGAGGCGGCGTCTCAGTATCATGCCGGGTGCGAATCTGCCAAGCGGAAACATAAATCGAGAGGTAATGGTGCTAGTGGTGGTGCAAGCCCTTACTACTACTACAATGGGTATGGACCTTCTACCCGAAAGAGAAGAAGGGTCAACAGGATCGATAATGGAGGCGTTCGTGATGATATAATGCATTTAGCTGATGATGATGGGATATTGGATCTCCGTGATGCATTGGACTTAGATTTGGATGATGAAGAGTGCGATGTAGAGATAGCTGGCGAACTCGCCTCTGATCGAAATGAAGAGCAGAGGCGGGTTCTTAGGAAGCGAGGAAGGAAGCCGGTAAAGTGCAGGTCTCTGAAATCCTTGCTGTGATGTTTTCACTTTTGCGGACTTGATATATATCAGTGCTTCCATCTGTTTGGTACTTAGTTGTGTCATGCTTTTCTTGTTCAGTGCAAGGCTTAATTTTGTGCAGTATGACGAGCTGCTTTTTTATTTATATATCTTTATTCGTTTAATTAATTAACTACTTTTTCAAGCTGCTTAATGCTAGTTTTGGAGCACATATATGAAACCCTATAATTATCCATATCAAAATTAAACATGCTTAAAATCAAGTAGTTCGTTAAAGTCAATGTTATCCCTATTAAAAATGAGAAATTATTCTTATCCCCTTAACTACACCCCTTATTTGCATCCCATTCTTATTCTTTCATTCTTCTTCTTCCATTGATTTCTTTCCCACCACCATATCACCTCCCCCCATCTCCACCCTCTCTGCCGGACCTCTACCACCCCTCGGCCGCACCTCCGCCCCCCTCCGGCCGCACCTCCGCCACCATCTCTGGTCACACCTTCATTACTCCGATTCTTTGATACACATTTAGTTATTTGTATAAACTATATTAGTGATTAGTATAAACACTTTTGCATGTTAGTATAATCACTTTTTTCTGTTATCATATTAGAAATATAAAATTATATTGAGATGCGGTTAAAGGGGATTTTTAAGGGGTACATTTATCAGGCCCGATTAAAAATATGAAGATATTGTTCTCACTACCTAGTTCGCTAAATTTTCCAATTGGAAACACTATACGTACGTCCATACCCAATGAAATAGTACTCTAATTAATAATAATTTGACATAATTTTTTTTTATATTTTACAATTAATATTCAAAAGAGATGAAGTTGTAGATATATTTTAAGCTCATATATATATCGATGGTACTTTCAAGTTTCATGGAAGCGTTATTCGATGGTCCGTCAATAACCACAATAATTTTTATACAACTTATGGTCCCATTTAATGGTATTTCGATAGACTATCAAAATACAATAAAATTATGTCAAAATTGACAGAAAAAATTTCTTACCAAGCAGGATAATTATCACATCACACCAGCAAAAGGGATAATTATGCGACGTGCAATTCATTACGTGAGTCGTTGGATTGTCTCGAGATTTGTGCAGACTTAGATCTTGAGACAATCCAATGGGCAATGATGCCTCACATGATGAACTGCACATTGCAGTATCACAGTTCACAGAAGATATGAAATCTTCCAGGAGTCTCATACTCTCATATGAATCCGAATTTTTATTTATGCAGTGAATATTTACAATTTATAGATCTAAAGAAAAACAGAATTTGAATTTGGAAATAGAAAATGACATAGTTAGGTAAAACTGTAAAAGCATGTTGAACATCAAAAGAGATAAAATTAGAAATTGGTATCCGGTACGTAAAAGTTAGCTTTGTTCTTGGTAATTAGTTCTGCTTTTTCTCTCTTAAAATAAAATTTTAGAAAAAAAAAACATCTCTCCTATATTGAGGAAACACTCCCAATTTTCTTTACAAAATTTTAAAAAAGTTTCGGCATACAAAATGATATTCACTACGTGTTACATATAAATATATAGAAAATAAAAGTGAACTTTCCAGAATTTACAATTTATTGTCTTTTCTTGATGACTCTTGAAATGAAGTTAAACTTTTCAAATCTTTATGTACAATTGTACATACAATTAATATTATTTAGAAATACACCTCTATTCAAAATTTCAAATAAATTTCAAATTTTCATTTAGTTCTCACGCATGTTGACATGTGACAGTTATAATAATGGACTTGTGAGAGCTTGGTGCCAACAATAGTGCATGCTTATAATTAACACTTACACTTAATTTGTATATTGAACTTAGCATTCTTCCACCCATAAATAAAGAAAAAAAAAAGAACAGAGAGAGAGGGAGGACGTTCAAGTTCAACATACAAGATAGCGGCTAATTCATATAGCAAAATTCAACTATTTGATTTTTTTTTTCCTATTTATAATCTGATCGATAATTCAAGATAGTGCTTCTGTGCTTCAGTGCTTCAGTGCTTCAGTGCTTCGTGATTTTCACTCTGTAATACGTGTTCTTTTTACAAAACGTTGTTGTCAATGGCAATGAGTAAACAAAAAAAAAAAAAAAAAAGGTTTTAACTCCAATTATTCTGTTTACATTTGTAAGGTCAGAGAAAATAGTACGTGCCAAATTAATGCCATCTCAGCTTATACCAAAAAGAAACGTTATTTTCTCTTTTTATCAGTGATGTAAATATTATACCAAAAAGAAACGTTATTTTCTCTTTTTATCAGTGATGTAAATATTATAGCCTGTTTATTAAAGAAATATGGTGAGGTTCAGAGAGCTAACAAGACCCATTCATAAGACATTCCTATATTCATTTCTCCATTATCTCTTTTTAAAACCATCACTCAACCTACCAATTGGAAAAAGTTGATGGGTTGCCCTAAACTAGGTATAATTTTTTTTTTATGAAACTAAACTAGGTATAATTAATCCCAAAAAACGCATGTCAAGAAATTGGAAAAGAAGAAGAAAAATTAAAGCTGACCCCAATTACATCACACAACAAGGGCAAGCTAGAAAGGCAGATAGAGGAGCCAGTATAGTCGATGAATCCCTAATTGCTACCATCATCCATCAAGAGGCCTTTACATTCATTCTTGCACGGCATCAGAACTGCATAATCGGAACCCTATCATTGCCATCTACAGCATCGTAAAAAAACAATGGCGACCGGCGATGCTAGTAGTTGCACACCTCACTACAATTTGATGATATGCGGTACATGTTGCAGCACTGAGTTCCAAGAGACTCCCTAATTTTTTTTTTTTTTTTTTTCTCTCTGAGATCCAGAATCCAGAGTCAGTAATGGTTTTTAACATCCGATAGGATTTTTATCTTGAGTTTTACATCAGAAATTTCTTGCACCATCAGGTTGCCTGTCTGTCAGGAGATGGACGATACTCATGGAGGGAGGACAGATTGACCGACAATTCAAGAGCAAGGAAAGCCCCAACTTATTTATAATCTTGTTTGATTTGTAAAAAGGATCTTCAGATCATCTAATCATGTCTATTCTACTATTACCAGGCACCTTTTTCTCACAATTCTCCATCATAACTTCCCTTATGCTCGCAACCCCAGCCCAGCTACCTACCAATGAGAACAAGTTGGAGAGTAGTGCATAATTCACTGGCGTGTTTGGTTCCAGATTGAAAAGCTCACATACCTGTTTTGCCATACTAATATTTCCATGTTCTCTTCATGCGCCGATGAAATCCCCAAGAACATCTCCATTGGTTCCAATAGGCATTCTTTCAAGCAGGTGATAGGCATCATTGAGTCGGCCAGCTCTCCCAAGAAGATCAATCACACATGCATAGTGCGCCCAGTTGGGTTGTATACAGTATTGCAGTATTGCTCCTTCATGGTAATGAAGTACTTCAAGCCTAATTCGACTAGCCCAGCATGTGCACATACAGAGAGAACCCCAAGAAAAGCAACCTCATCAGGCTGAATTCCTTGCTGAAGTAATTCATCAAAGGCTCTAATTGCTTCCCTGTGAAGACCATGATATGCACAAGAAGAAACCATGCTAGACCATGTCACCAAATTGGGCTTAGGTATCATATTAAATACAATAAATGCATTTTTAATAAAACCATTCTTTGCATATGCCAATATTAAGGCGTTGCATACTGAAACGAAGATATGGAGACCACCTTTGAGCAGATAACCATGAACTTGAAGCAGTTCATTAACTGCTGCTGAATGAGCACAAGAGCTAAGGATGCTTGACGTTGTTAGATCATCCGGTCTAAAACCTTCTCTAAGCATTTGAGAAAGAAGTTTCATTGCCTCTCTGGTATTACCTTCTTGTCCATAACCAACAATAATGGCATTCCATGAAACAACATTTCTCACAGACATTTCATCAAACACTTGATGGGCATCTTTAATCTGATGGAACTTCACATATATATCAAGAAGAGAAGTACAAACAACTATATCTGTATGGAAGCCTGAACAAAATACTGTTCCATGTATCGCATATCGTACTGCAAAGCCCAACAGAATGCATGTGTGAATCAAAATGCTAACTGTGAACCCATCCCCAATAAACCCACCATGTCTCATAGTCCTGAAAAGCTCAAAAGCTTCTTCCCCAAAACCATTTTTAGAATAGCACGCAACCATCACATTCCACAATACCAAATCTCTCTGAGGAATTTCATCGAACATCATGCGTGCATCCTTGACACACCCAAATTTCGAATAGTTATCGATCAAAGCCGTACATACAAAAGAATGTGACAAGAACCCAGTTTTGAGAATCATGCCATGAACCTGCTTCACCGCAGCCGGTTCACCAAAGCCGAGGCAAGATCGGAGGAGGTTCAACAAGCTTCTTGGTGTGTAATGTGATGCACAGTTACTTTCATTTGAGAATAAACTACAAGATGATGTGGTGTACCGAATAGGAGGGAACAACAAAATTGAATGGAGATAGGAAATGCAGCTGGAATTGGTAAGTAAAATGGTGGTTTGATTTAAGTTTGAACATGGAATTAATTAAAACTAGAAATTTTTGTGTTAAGAAAGCAAATTTTTAGTGCAGAAGGGGAGCATTACAAAATTGCACAACATGATACATGGTCTAGTTGTTTGGAGCCAATTTACATGAACCAAAGCCAGCTATCAGTATTTAGTGAGAACCCACTTATTTAAGCAGAAGTAAGCCCAAAAAAATTATTTCACATCGTCTGCCTTAAGGTAAAGTGCGGCATAGCACGTGGACCGTTGGATTGCCTCGAGATTTGAGTCTACACGAATTTTGAAGTGATCCAATGGTCTGCGTGTCATGCCGCACTTTATCTTAAGGCAGAGAATGAGCACTAAAAAAAATAGAACCTTTTATAGTAAGGTTTTTTATTTGAGTGGTTCTGCTATGGATCGGCTAAGCAACCTTTCAATTTGAATTGAGCAGTTCTTATCAAACATGTTTCTTTAATTATATCTAAAGGACATGTCACGACCATCTGATTATGAAAAATAAACAATCCATATTTAATATGATCCATAGCAGAATTAGCCTTTTTATTTTGTTCCTCATTTCAATCACCCTATGACATGTGGGACCTACTTTGTAAGTTTTCAAAATTGATTGTATCTAAGAAGCGGACGCAAGGAGCTATATTGTTAGGGCATTGAAGTGAAGAAATTATCCTTCTTAGAAACACAAAAAATATTAATTTTCTTATCTTTTGATGAAACAATGAGAAAGAAATGACAAAAAAAATTATGATATAATGATATTAATTTTTTTTTTGAGAAACATAATGATATTAATCAAAATAACTCTGAATACATTGAATGCCGAAATGACTGCATAAAGTAAGGCGAGGTACGTAATTTCTGATGCTAATTTACAGAATTAGATGTTGTTTCATTTTTTTTTTAGTTTGCATGTTTCCATAAGAGTGCAACATTCCGTCCATCCGTGAAAATCCTACCATAGACACAAAGTGTCACATAGTGGATCCCACCTGTTACACTTTTGTGTCTGTAGTAGAATTTCTATGGATGGACTCAACATGTTTCTGTTTCCATAATTGCAACCAATCATTTCTTAGTTTCCACTGGACTGATTACAAATCTGCCCATAAATTTGAATACACTAATCAGTACACTGATACTGATACTGATCAGTGTATTCAAATTTATATATGGGCAGATATGTAATTTGAGCCGCATGGATATTGGATCATTCTGTTTTGTTTTGTGCGTCGCATTCCGGTATAAGAAATTTAATATATATCAACGGTGATTACTTTAATTTAATCTGCTCATTAAGGTCCTCCAATACTAATACGGATATTTTTGTTGGGTTGATTTTAAAATATATGAAAGTGTGTCCTGACATGATGAAATGTTTGTGGCATGGAGGAGCTACTTAATTATAGATTGATAGGCTTCTTACAAGTTTCAATAAGCAATCATTGCAATCACTCTGGCAACCTTTTAATTTGCAATTCCTTGTTGATATATGTTTGCTACAATTACCAAGATTTAACCTAAAACGGAATTTGGTTAGGATATGGTCCCAAAAAAAAAATATATGCCTGATTAATTTTTGGATTACAATTCAAAAAAAAAAAAAAAAATTGAGAGATGTTCTGTTGTAGATCGATCAAACATTCACTTTTTTTCGAGCATTTGCATTAATAATTTGTTTTCAATTATTTGTAGAAGATACATCTGACTATTTGATTTTGACAAATTAACAATCTAGATTTGCTTTGATCCATATAGTAGAATCCACCATATTTTAATATTTAATATTTATTTTGACAGTGTCTTTTTGCTATTTAATTGATATCAAATATGAGGGGCCTGTAGCACTATGTCTAACCCTAATTGTCGTATTAAAATTTCAAAATATTAAGTGTAAATCTACTATGAGTAAACCTCTAAAAACATATCAATCACCTTCAAATTTTGATTTATATGGCTCACTTAAATTTTTCATTTTTCAAAATTCTGAGTATATTTTGAATTTTTTAAAATTGACACATAAAACACAACTTTTTTATAAATATTGGATATATTCTTTTGAAAATAAAGAATCTCAAACAAGTACTTACAAACTTTCAAAAATGGAAAAAAAATTTTCATCCCATACAATTTTGATATAACGAATTTGTTTAGCCATATAAATCGACACTTGGAGATTATTCGATATTTGATATGCGCTCGCAAAAAGCCGTGAGCTCAAGCTCACAGTAGATTTATTCAAATATTAAATTTTGGTGTATTGTTCTATAGATCGGAAGATATATGAACTATTCATTTTTCTGAATCAGATAATTACAATATATTTTTGGGACACAAATAAACATATATGCTTGATCTGTAAAAAATTTGAAGTGCTCAATTGAAAATGAGCAACTATCCATAGGAGAGCACCTCTTGAATTTTAAATATTATAAAAAATCCACCATATTAACATAGTGATTTTTCGCTATTTAATTAATTTGATATTTGATATTCTGCTCATTTGCGCAAGCTAGAGGTCTCTACCGGGTTTATAATTATTGGGCCTACAGGCCCAACTTGGTGTTCCCAAGTCCCAGCTATTGTCGGAGAATCAAGCGAATTGGATAATATATGGCCCCACAATGTTTCATATTTTTTATATTCAATAAAATTGACCTAAACACAATATTTAGTACATAGTCTGCAAAATGATCCGTATATATATGACTTATCTTTTTGGCAAAATATTTTGCATTTATGAGGGGTGCATATATACGTCGTGTATAAACTTTTAATAGGGTTTTGAACTTTTGATATGGATTATTATTAATTTATAATAGGGTTTCATATATATTCTCAAAACTAGTTCTAACCAGGTATATACAACAATATTAATAATCGACATCAAAGATACCAAGAAGAACCACTTATTATACTGCACAACATTGAAACCATACATGCATTGAAGCAGAGATATAAGCTAGCTAGATTAGAACAAAAAACGTGCATGAACTAATTAAAATCCTAAACTAAAACATCACAACAAGGATTTCAAAGACCGGCACTTCACCGGCTTCCTTCCTCGCTTCCTACGAACCCGTTTCTCCTCTTCATTTGGATCAGTGACAAGCTCACCAGCTATCTCTTCATCTGACACTTCATCTATATCCATGTCCGAGTATGAAATATCCAATCTCTCTTTATCAACTACATGCATCATATGATCGGTATCATCTTGACGTCCGCCTGCATCATCGCTTGCGCCACTTCTTCTCCTTCGGGTAGACGGTCCGAACCCATTATAGTAGTAATACGGGCTCACACCGCAGCCCCTAGGTCCCCTCGGTTTCTGCTTCCGTTTGGTCGACTCGTAATCAACATGATGATATTGCGACGACACTACTTCCTTTTCCTTGTTGGTATTGTAGTACGACCGCGACTGCGACAGATGATACTCGCACAACAGATTCGGGAGCTGGGCGGGCCGCTTACAAAACCACTTCTTGCCGTCGTTCTTCTTGCATAGTATAACGTCCTCCTCCTTCTTCGTCTTTTCTTTCTTCTTCTTTGAAGATCTGCTGGTGGTTGGTCTATATATAATTAAGAAAGGTCATTACTTGGAACAGTATTTCGTCATGGTTTGGTTAAGGAAGAGTTAGGAAGAGAGATACATAAACAGTATAAGATAGTGTGCTTTGTGCGGCTTACTTTTGGCAGACTCGAATGGGGCCGTATGAACTTTCCGAAATGCCCCCTGCGTTTTCCAAAATACCCCCTGTATTTTCCCAAATGACCATCCGCTTCTCTTCTTTGGTTTCCACCTCTTCTGCTTCTTCTTTCTTCGAAATTATAGATTGCTCTAAATCCTAAAGTTTGAAAGAATCATGGTTAACTTTAAAAAAAGAATTGATATTTCGATCTTGATACATCTAGTAGTGGTGGATTAATTAGTTTCAATACTAATGATGAACAAAAGATTATCTAGCTATCTAGCTAGGGTTTGTTTCTTTCCAAATTACGAATTAGAATCGGCAGACAGACACTGGGAAACCGGAGTTACCAGTGAGGTTGCACACTGGAATGCCATTTCTGGTAAATGCTACCAAGACATGCAGCTAACCACCTCAAAATCGACTCGATTAGGGGATATTTCAGGAAACCCTAGAAGCGACAACCGACGGATAATCCCCATGCAAAGAAGCAGAAATAAAGGTAGCAAAGGTTAGGAGACGGCAGATCAGGTGCCGAATCGGGGAACCCTACGGGGAATCAAGAGGGAGGGGGGATGGGAGGGAGTGGGATGGGAATATGACCTGGTACTCGGTGCTGAAGAGGTGGAGATTGGGATAAACGTCCCATGGCGACTGGTTGAGCTCACAGACATCCATCCCCATCCCCGACGCGTCCGCGGCGACCGGCGCCCAGAGGTCGCGCGGGGGTGACGCGTGGTGGTACTGGGACGCGCACGCCATTGCCGAACCTAGCAGCCTGGACACGGTCTTCCTGATCCTCATCGGATTGATTGATTGATATCCAGCTAGCTCTCTGCTAGAATTAATAAGAAGGTTCTAGAAGCAGAAGAAGATTAGAGGTCTGCAAGGCTGCGGAGAGATTGGAGTGTTGGATCTTGAGAGGCGAAAGGAAGAAAGGGAGGCGGGGGAAGAACTAAGAAGAGAAGGGTTTTTAACTTTTTATGCTCTAAATATTTTATTTGCGTTGGGATTATTTATTATTTTATTGCCATTTTATTTACCACTTTTGTTGTTGTCTGGGACTGTGGGGTGCTCGTGATTGATGATGATGATGGACGGTAGTGATCGCACCATTTGAATTCAGGGGCAGAGATGTCATTTTATCCGCATGTAATACAGTCGTACAGATCATTTCTTTTGTGCGTCCAATTTATTTTTTTCAATGAAAAGATGATAGTATTGTAGAGCTAACAGCTCTATTGAAACATTTTGCATGCACTAGGTGGACATGTTATAAATATTTATTGTCCTTATATTAATGGCCTCCGTGCTGTATTATTTTTTTTTTTTTTGAATGGCAAATATAGATCTGACTTAATAATTTTAGGGTATATATGAATTCAGGAGCCAATAAGATTTGTTGCAGCATGCTGCAATATAGTTAACCTAATTATGTCTGATTTAGTGATTAATTTGTCTAGACTAGCTAGACATCCGAGATTTAGCAAATTTTTACTTATATTTTTAATGAGGGGGTCCCACCAGCCAATAATGCTCTTATGTATGTCAGCGGACATATTAATTAAGAAGCATTTTTTTTTTCTGAAATACATTATAATTTTCAGAATATTGTCGTTTTAGTCAAGTATATTATGTACTACAATATCTACAAACCTATGTATATATTCAGACATCTTCAGATGATCATTCTGAATATTGTTCATTAATTTATGGTCTTACTTTTTTGTATTGGTTCTCATTCAAAAAACTTCAGCTGGATATTGTATAATTTGTGTATATATATAACCCAATAAATTTATCACAATGCAATATAATTGATTAGATTTGTGCAAAATATATGGAGAGAGTCCGTTGCCAGGTTTTTTTTCCTCTCTTTTGAGAAATTTTTTACTTTTAGATTTCCGCTGCATTGTGTAGCGCAGAATGTGAAACGTTTGATCATCTCAAGATTCGAGTCAGCACATATTTCAAGATAATCTAATGGTTCACATTTTGTGCTATGGAATACAAAGGATGGATCGGGATCACCTGCTTTTCTAAAAAGAAAAGTAGGGCATGTTTTTCTTGATGCAACAGTTGAGAAACACTGAAGTACTTTGAGATCGGTGCGGAAAACACTCAAGTACTTTGAAATCGGTACGACAACCGATCCCAACCATCCGATCGAAAGCTTTCCTCTCACAAGTCACAAAGGATATATGAAATCTAGATGCCCCCCAAAACATGTGCGTTGCACGTGTGATAAACCTAATTAAACATGCCGTCGTAACATGCTCGCACTCGCTGCTGCTCCGCAAAATTAAACCCTGCCATGTATTTTTGTTTCCATTTTAAGAATCTATCTCTACTTCTTCTTCGACACCACACCACTTCCCTCTACCTTTTCTTTTTTTATCTCTGTTTCTTTTTTTCTTTTCTTAATTCATAATTTTTGTGGATTTTAATCACTGGATGCGTTTGTATAAAACCCTAGCTAGCTCAGATTAAACGGCAGTCATTTTCAAAATTGAAGCATTCTGCTAGCTCATTTATTTGCTCATAATGAATTAACGTTAACGGTACGAGATGTCAATTGATCATCAAAATTAAATTCTGAATCAATTTTAATTAACCCCTTAATTTCCATTCTATTCTAAGGACTTCACATTAGATATCTATCATAATCTTTCTTTTTATGAAGATATTTTTTTATGATCAAAGCGAACTCATGTTGGCATGAGTGGTATGTACAAATTACAATACTGTTTTGGAAATTTGATTGCTCGTTAGCTGCCAACAGTAATTATATGCATGCTTGCAGTTTACAGTACTTAATTTGTATATACTGAACTTGGGCACTCAAGATAAAAAATGTTCAGCTCAGAAAGTGTCTTAAAATGCCTTTCCAGATTATCCTCAGAAAAAATGTTACTCTTTCTTCTCATATAAATCAGAGTGTAAATATATGCATGGCTCTGTTTAGTAAAGAGATACAGTGCTGATAAATAGCTAAGGACACTTCATTTTTAATAAGAGTTTTGTTCATCTATTCCACTAATTTTCTCTTTAAGAAATATGCAGACTGGCTTCAACAGACAACCATGCATATTTATGTGCTGATGGTTCCCTCGGCGCCAATCCAATCTACATTCCCTGTATCCAGTACTGCTCTGCACAACACGTGGACTGTTGGATCGCCTCAATATCTGAGTCTGCAAGGATCTCCAGCCGAACAAACGATACATGTATGTGCTTCGGTTGCCACTCTGCACCCTGTCCATAATTATTTAAAAAAAATGTCAAGCTGTGATGGCTAGTAGTTGCACACTATCCATAAT
Organism: Cyperus esculentus; assembly: GCA_030179965.1. Taxonomy (NCBI): domain Eukaryota; kingdom Viridiplantae; phylum Streptophyta; class Magnoliopsida; order Poales; family Cyperaceae; genus Cyperus; species Cyperus esculentus. The sequence continues at coordinate 1,504,931 of JASGLE010000010.1, read as the reverse complement.
TTGATGATCAGAAGTATGTTTACAGCATTGAATTCCGACAGATTCTGTTTTTGCTCCCTCAGAATTCAGGACAAGAGGTATCACTTGCAAGTTTGGTAATCAATCGGTTTCTGTTCTTTCGTTAACACAGACCTCTTTCTCCTCGAATCAGTGATAAGGCACAACCACAGCCAGCTACGTACCCGCCAATTACGACAAGTTGGAGGCAAGTGCACAATTGACAGGCTTATTGATTTGATTCCAAATTAAAAAAGGTTTCAAATGATCTGTTAATGTTTTGCCATTCTAATGTTCCCATGTTCTCTACATGCACCGGTACTGAAAGCTCCAAGAACATCCTCATTGGTTGCAAAAGGCATTCTGTCGAACAGGTTATGGGCATCATGAAGAAGATCGATCAGAGAAGCATGGTGCAGTCAGTTAGATTATATAATGGAAATGAAGTGCTTCAAGCCTAATTCGACAGGCCCTGCATGTACAAAGTACAAACATATAACGAACTCCAAGAGAAGCAACACCGGGCGTCAAGCTGAGTTCCTTGCTGAAGTAATTCATCAAAGATTCCAATCACTTCCCAGCAAAGGCCATTTTTTTTATGAACTAGTTTTTGCACAGGTTAAAATTAAGGCAATGCGTAGTGAAACTTATATAGGCATGGAGCTATGAACTCACAAATGTTAGGTAATCCGGTTTGATTCCTTCTCTAATATATATTAACCGTTTGAGAAGTAAGTTGCATTGTGTATGATCTGGTGTTAAATTTATTTTTTGTGCAAATTGTACAATAACATTTCTTACAATCGTTCCGTCAAATATCCGATCGATAGGCGTTTTTCATCCGATGGAAACTGATCAATGCACGGCTGAATCGGAATGCTAAATCCAAACCAATCCCCAACAAACCCATAATGTCACATATATATATATACACCTGAACAGCTAAAATGTTTATTTCCCAGAACCATTTTTCAGGTAGCAGAAACTATCACATTCCACAATACCAAATCTCGTTGAGGAATTTCATCGAACACCAAGCAGGCATCTTTGACACACCCAAATCTTAAACATGTACCTATTTAAACTCTACAGATATGAGAACCATACCATGAACCTGCTTTCCTGGAACTATATATGCCTAAGGTGGTTAAATAAGCTTCTTGGTATGTAATGTGATGTGCAATTATTTTGATTCAAGCATAAACAGGTAAGATGCTCTGGTGAATAAAATGGGACAAACAACAAACAGAGCAATGAAATGCAGCTGTGTAACAGGAAGTGAAATTGTATTTTGAACTTTTGATTCAAGTTTAAGCATGAGTTTATGAATGAACTAGAAAATTTTGGTGTCCCGAATTGAGAATTCTGCTGCTGCAGAAAAGCACTACAAAATTGCAAAACTTGTGAAACTAGAGTTGTTTTGGGCCAGGTTTTATACATAAATAAGGCCTGCTATACTAATTTGGTAAGAACTCGTTTATTTGACCAGAAGCAGGCCCAGATTAAAACTCTCTAGCATGAAATTATGAGTGATTTTTTCTTAGGAATTTTAAGATATGAAAAGTAATAATTAGTTATTTAAATGAAATAAAATGTAGAGTACCTTTTGTTTTTTTTTTTTTTCCTTTTCAGTGATTGGTTAGCCGAATATATTTAATTAAACACAGTTAATATTAACAGTAGAAGTACAAAAATTGATAAAAAGAACACAAAAGAAAAGATTCAGGTGACAACAAGAAGTTAAATTCTAATGTTCATTATGAAAAAGTTTTCAAAGACGGTAACTGAATAAGTATGAGCACAAGTATTACCGTTACATTTGTTCCTACATGATGATTGCCAAGTGCCCAATTAGATAATAAAAAATTGTTGAACTTTTAATGAAATTAACACCAATATCTATAGTGTTAGCTCTAAATTTGGTATATGCAACCTGCTAGTTCTTTTTTATTTTGGTGATTTAAAAAGGTCAAAAAGAAATTTGTAGCTTGCTCTCCTTTTTCTTTTTTTTTTTTTTGTCACAATAAAAGTTCAAATAAAACCTGATCTAACTTTTGGAAACTTCGTTGACAACTGTTGTCAACTTCTCAAAAAAAAAAAAAAAAAAAAAACCTTTTGGAAACTTCTAAATAAAAGACAGGTTCGGAAATATTATTGTTACCATTCCTCTTCTCCTGATCAAATTTTGCATGAAAATATATAGAAAATGCAATATAACTTTTGAGCTAGACTATTATACTAATGTTAGCATTTCAGACCGAAATGCTAACGTCTCAAATTTTATATTATCGGGTCCGAAATTATGATTTATGGTGCTCAATAAAATTCTTTATATTAAAATATTGGGGAATACAAAAAAATTTTATTTTTAGAGTTTTCTAAGTATTTGTTTTGCATTTTTAAAAATAGCATATACAAACATCAATATTTTATTAATATTTTTGACCTTTTTTCTAAAATTAAAAACAAATACTTAGAAAACTCTAAAAATAGAAAAATTTTGTAATCCCCAATATTTTCATATAAAGAATTTATTGAGCACCATAAATCGTGATTTCGGACACGATAACATAAAATTTGAGGCGTTAGCATTTCGGTCCGAAATGCTAACGTTAGTATAATAGTCTAACTCATAACTTTTTGCAATTGCTCAATAAGCTGAAAGAAAGACATCAATAAATTGAATAGTTTTCTGCTTCAAAAAAAAAAAATTTTGAATAGTTTTGTAGTATGTTCGATGGTATTTTCTGTGGTACGTGTTTATCAGGTATCAGCTCCATAAGAAAATATGTAGTGGTACGCTGTTTCTTATCCAAAAATCATTTCATTTCATTTCATATTTTCATCAGATACAAATTCCCTTTATAACAGGGACAATAATAAAAGTGGCAGCTGCTGCATGTACCACACAACACCATCATCATGAGTTGATGACAGAAGGAAGGAAATGGCATACCTCCTTGGTCCCATAAATTCCCCTGCACACTGCTCAAGGCCACTGCTAGTCTGCTAGTCTGCTAGACTGCCCAGATTAATAATACTAATGGTACAATTTCATGCTTATTATATGATCAAGCTCAGAAATATTAATGGTCAATAAATTTATAATTTTGCTACCTAGGTGGCAGATTGTCGGATTCGGGTCGTGTCGGGTCGGATCAGTTTGACCGAATGGAAAATGTTAGGTCGGTCGGGTATCGGGTTGACGACTGTTGGTATTTTTTCGAGTCGGGTCAGATATCGGGTTGATGTTTGGCAATTTTCGGGTCGGGTTTGATCAGATTTTGCATCTCTTTTCTTGAGTCAGCTTGACTTTTCCTGAAACATGGTTCAGGTCAGGTCAGGTTATGGTCAATCTGATTTTCCCTAAAACATGGGTCAGATCTGGTTCGGGTCAGGTCAATTTGACTTTTCTTAAAACTCGTGTCGGGTCGCGTGAGATTTTGCCATAAACAAGTTTTGTTTAATAAAAAATTTAAAGTATTTTGAGCTTGTGCATGCACGGTAGCATGAAATGCCATAAAGTGATTTAAAATTTTTTATCAATTCTTTTATCAAACTTGTGCTACCGTGCAGAAGCTTGTGCACGGTACCATGAAAAAAAGAACATTAAGCATCTTTGACAAATGTAGAAATGCCATAAAGTGGTTCAAAGTTCAAACTCTTTAATGCATCCAATGTAAGTTACACAAGGCCTTGTAAAGGTAAAGAACATTACATTGTTTCAAAGTTTCTCATCAATAATTGATCCACTTTATTTCATCTATTTCATTCTTATTACTCAGCTTCTGCTTTTATCTTTACTATGCTTAATGAGAGACACAATCATCATATATCATTTTAAGTTGGATTATACAATATTAATGGTAGACAAATATGAAATTATAACATGACATTGAAAACCATGTTTTAGGTTTCCCAATGATAACTAAAGACCTGTCTACATAAAAAACTTATAATAAAAAATATAATACAATCATCCATCTAAATAATACTAATACTAACAAATCTATACACAGCTTAATTTAATTAATAAAAGATTGCATACAGCCACAACACCAATAAATTGTTCACTGTTTCATACATTATCAGAATTGTCAGGGACTTCTCACAAGGCATTGATTAGCTAAGAACAGTTGGGGTTAATTCATATCTTACAAGGGCAATTAATCATGGAGGCAATATATCGATGTTAGGCACGAGGTTAATTACCGGTCGTGACTTTCGTAACCGCTCGCATCTTATTGCTAACACGAGTAGGCCGGCTTCAACCTCTTGGCTTTGTGGATGAAGTTCACAATTACTTGTACATCATCCAATTGTTTCTGCAAATAAGAAAGTTTAAAGAGTCAAAGAAATGACACTTTGATCACACAGTTTGAAAGAATCGAGCACATTGTGAGTATACGGTTTGAAAGGATCGAAATCTTTACCTGAGAACGAAAATGGTGTTGGACACCATGAAAGAGCTCATCCTTGGTTGGATTCGGGTTCATGGTGACCTACATTATATCACCACCATATATAAACAGATAAATATTAGAATATAGAATTATGATATTATAATGTTTAACATGTAGAGAAGTTAAAGAAAATGAACAGAAACAGGTACGTACAAGGTTAAAATGATGCCAGTATCTCCACAAGGCAGCGGTACTAAGTTTGGCCAGATTTACTCTCTGCAACATATTTCCAGACAGCGGTTATTCACTTAAGTTTATGTTTATGTTTTCTAAGAAAGACAATCATCGAGTGAAATCATTTTTGTATTATACCTGTTTTGGTTTAAGCTCTCTAGAACGAAATTCTGCGCGAACTTCTCGGTGACAGCTTTTGTTAATTGATTTAGCAGAGGAAATCCACGGTCTCGTCCGCTTAACTCTAGGTTTTGTGGGTCTTTGGTACTCGATGCTAGCTGTTACAGAAATTAAAATTAATCACACCAACAAACACTCATCAACGATGTGCTAATAGCTTTGTTACTGATATTTTTGCCAGTACAGTAAATATGCAAATAAGAAAAGGCATAAAGTGCAAAAGGAAAAAAGTAAATTCTGTTTCATAGAAAATAAGCGACTTACAATAGTCGACAATGTCTTTATCAACCACATCAGAGCTGCTGCACAGAGAGTTATCGTGATCCATGTCGTGATCAATTTCTTTGCCGCTTGGTGCCTCCAAAACACATAAAGCATTCCTCTGTAATTTAACCTCTACACCGTTCTTCAGAACCTGTATCCAGTTTCCGATTTCAGAATATCATTTGCAAATCATTAATGGCATATTTCGGTTTCACTTATGGTATGCAGAGTATGTTTATCATTTATCAATTAGAACTACAAGATATAGGCCCCAATCTTAAACTATCACATATATAAATTCAATCCTATAATTAGCACTAAGAGTGATATGCTATGTTCAAAAACCATCTAAATTTATTATTTCACTATCACTCCAACAAATTACTTTAGGTAATTAAACAATCTTAAATTGAAACTTTGAGAAATGATACCAGCCAATGCCAGCCACCTAGGCCAACAGCCTTCTTCACAACCCCTTGAAGGCCAACCAGAACTGATTTCGTTCGATTGTTTCCCTTCACAATCACCTTCGTATCCCTCGGCAGGACCGACAGCTCTTCGTCCCCGCTATCGATGTCCTTCGAATAAGAAGGTACCATCTGGGGTTCACAGAATTCAGCTTCCATACTCAACTCCAATTCAATATTGGGCACCTGTTTGGATAGAACATTCAAGTTGTGACCAAAGCTCAGCATTTCAAACTTAATGATTTATGTTATGATAATACTGAATATTATATCTGAATAATTAACATCTGAGTATTACCAACAAAAAAAAAAATTATAAAATTGGTGAAAAAAGGTGAAGTATTCTTTGGAATGGAACCCACATTCATAATTAAAGCACTGAAAATGCACAATTTAATGCAAATTAATGGACCCAACTTTATATGTGTTATCTCTATATATAGTGGGGTCCCAACACCCAATTAGTAGCTAGATAACTAAGAATTGAATATTGAATAAATCAGATTAAAGGCAATGGATTGGTGATACAATAGATCTCTGAGATTGCAACAGGCAGATAGTTCTAGTACCAACATGCAGCCAATCTGAATTGACATTTTTTTTTTATTCTTTATTTCAAAAAATGCAATTAGAGTACTTTATTAGAACCCTATTTTTGGCTAGGAATTAAAATTAAGTAGTGGAGCTTCACCAAACTGCCTGATGGTAACGTATGCCACACACTTTCAGTTTTATTATATTCACACTTGTCTTAATCAGAAAAAAGCTTTCGGAAATTCTGAGATAATGGTTTTGTCTTCTTGTTGCATAATCTATCATGTCCTGAGAATTTGGTACTGATGCAAATCTTCAGGATAGTGAAAGAAAGTTTGACACTTTTGAATGCAATTTTGAAGTGTGAAAATAACAAGCAATCAGTTTTGAAAATGATAAGCAATTGCAACCCTAAAATGAGAGAAGGACAAATAAAACAAATCTTTTTGTCATATTAAATCGTATTAATGCAGAAACCTAAATTTTAATAATAGTTTAACCAAAAAAAACAAAACACAAAAAGGTTAACAATCTACCTACACAATATTGCACAAACTTGACAAATTCGAATTATGGGTGTGTCAAAGAAGTTCACTAATACCAACAAACCCAACGAAAATTCGACAAATTAAATCCAAAAGAAAGGAACTTTTTAGTGCTCAACAACACCCTCAAAAAAAACCCAAAACAATCCAAATGTGCACCAAAAAAAAAAACAGTTTAAGCAACAAACCATACCTAAAAAATACTCCACAAAAACAAACCAATTTTCAGCTGATTCCAACTCGAATTGGGCGTATCCGTATCACCACCCCTCCATGGACAGACCCAACATCTCCATGGGGCACCAATGGAGCGCGGGAAACAACGGGATGGAAGGGAAGGGAAGGGAATTGGGACAACTGTAGACAGTAGTGTGAAAGGCAGAGAGAGAAGGGCAGCAGGTAGTAAATGCTGTCCAACTGCCCAAGTGAAGTGTGTGAACTTGGAGTGCTCATCTTCTGCCGCGCAGCATTGTAATGCGCAGCGAATCAACGATGTGGATTCTAGGAGGATTTTCTGAGATTGAGATGCACGAATCTTAAATCCAATCCAACGGCCAGAGTACTGCGCAGTAGAGGATATGAACTGGTGAACTTGTGAAGTGAACGTAGCAATGAGCTTTAATGTACGGATATTTTTGTCTCGGTTCTCGTGAAAAGCACGAACCCGGCTTCAACAAAGCGGCTTTGTGTAATATACTGTGCTCTGTTCTGCTCCGGCTCGGCTTGGCTCTCTGGCTGGCTTGCTCAGGAGTCAGGACTCAGGCGTTTATTTACACTCTGATCGGAATGAAAACAAACATAGAGTTGAATTGAATTGAATGGAATAGAAATGAGAAGAAATGATTTGGAATTGAATTCTCTTGGTCGGAATGGTTAAGGGTAGAAGAAGAATTCATTTATGGCATAATTAGAAAAGGGTATTATTTTCATCAAATTTACCTTACATGCCATCGAAACCTAGTTTCTAGGGTTCTGGTTTTGAGAGAAGAAACAGTCAAATCACCAAAAAGAAAAATACAAAAGTGCATACATTGGCAATGAGAACTGATATTTCATCTCGTCGGGTTCCAGTATATGAAAAATGTCTCACATCCGCTTGAGTTGATTGCTCTGATTGGAAGGAAGAAGAAAGGCAAAGACGACCTTTAACCCTGCTGAATTGAACTCTCGCCAAATCCATCCACCAATTCATATTTTAACAATCTCGACAATATAACATTTCAAAAATTTGTAAAAATTCATATAAATTCTCAAAAACAAAATAAAAAAAAGTTTACGGAAGTATTTCTTAAGTTAGAGATTGATTATATTTCAGATTATATTCAATTTAAGTAAAATTTGATAGCTTTTCAAATATCTGTTAAATTACAACCGTTAAAATGTACACAAAATTTTGATAAATCGTCAAACGATATTCAAATTGATTCAAATTTGAAGCAATATCAATCTACAAGTTAAGTAATACATCCATAAATCTTTTTTCATTTGTAAGATTTTTTATGAATTGGTACAAATTTTTAAAATGTTATATTGTCAAGATTGTTAAAATAACTGACAAGGATCCCTCTTGTTTATTATTGTCGTTTCTTCCGCTGCTATCCAAATACCGTTGTTATCCAATTTGGATAACAGGACCCAGAGGCGGACCTCTTCAGAGGCCAAACGGGGCACCGGCCCCCCCTTAATTTTCAAAAATTTAAGACGAGTCTAACAAATTTCAAAGTTACATTAGTTGAGATCACCAACCGGCCCCCCTGCTCTCAATCTATTATCTTTGGTTGTGTTTGGCAACCCCAATCCAAACTAGAATAGCCGAATAGTAATGCTATTCGAATTGTTGGTGGTGCCAAACGCAAAATAGGGACAAAGATTAGCTATGCGGATAGCTAATCCCCTATTCGACCCCATCAACCGAATAGCGGAAGAGCATTCATTTAGCTCGAAGGAATAGCAAAAGTAACCCATTTTACCCTCATTTCCGGATTATTTTATTGTTCTTTCTCTCTTGACTCTCTTGGCAGATAAAAGAATTCTTAGAACCTGTCTCCTTTTGCTTCCACGGTATATATCTTCATAAGAAGGGCAAGCTAGCTTCCAATTTGTTAATTTGTTGGTTATGATCTCATTCATTTTTTTTTTTCGAATTTGAAAGTATATGAAAATTGGCACAAATTTATTCACAATTTCAAACAGTCTTATTGGACTTTACGTAAATGATAATACAAAAGTTATCGTACATTGTTGATTTTAAAATAATTCAGTACACATTAGTATCCCCTTTACTTAATGGCCTATGAATTTAAATAGAAATGAAAATATAAATATTACATAGTGCATACAGGTATCATAAATGAAAAATAGTTCTCTTTAAAATGAACTTTTCAAAAGGGCAATTTTGTCCATATACATAATTAAGTTTTTTATACAACTCATAACAATACTATTCCAATTGATATCTTGCCAAACAACATAATCACTCTTCCGAATAGTTCCAAATATCACTATTCTTTTTACTCTTCCAAATATCACTCTTCCATTTTTACTAATCCGATAGCACTATTTTAACTATATTCCTTGATTTGCCAAACGGACCCTTTCTGGCTTGAAAGTCTGGGCGATCCGATTAATAATCCAGTGAAGAGGAAAGGATTTTCGTGTGACCCGACAGTTAAATTCATTGAATTGTATATAATTTCTTTTGGGCCATTTCTTTCAAGGCCTTTTCACCTTTATCTTTCCGATTTTTTTAATATTAATTAAAATAAAAATCATAATTGAATAAATAGGTTTTGGAGAAATGGATTTCTGGAAATAGATCGGACGGTGTACCAAAAACCGTCTCAAAAGAGTGGGACCCACCAAAATCACGGGTTTAAAAAAAAATCTCTGAGGGTGGGACCGCACTGTTAATGCCGACCCAGAGAAGTGAATCGGTCTTCACTTCACCGTACCAGCAAAATGCTGGTACAACATTCATAACGCCGGCCCAAATGGGTCAATTTATGTGGTTTATCGAGTATGAGACTGGTGAGCACATGCACATGGGCAATCGCGCAATTCTCAACTAGTTTATTCATTCATCCATCTATTAATAACTTGATAAAATAAAATAAAACCTTTGATAAAACACCAAGCAACAAAGAAAGAAGCAAGTAAGCAACCCTCCACATTCCACAACAACAAAGACATAAATTGACCCATTCACTTCACTTCTCTGGGGCCGCGCCGGCGTTATGAACGCCGTACCAGCATTTTGCTGGTACGGTGAATTGAAGATCGACCCACTCCTCTGGGTCGGCATTAACAGCGTCGTCCCACCCTCAGAGATTTTTTTTTTTTATAAACCCGTGATTTTGGTGGGCCCCACTCTTCTGGGACGGTTTTTGGTACACCGTCCGACCTATTTCCAGAAATCAATTTCCCCAGATCCTATTTATTTAATTATGATTTTTATTCTAATTAATATTAAAAAAATCGGTTTATCTTTTATAGATTTATTTTGGTTGATTCTTTTAGTGACTTATTGGGTACTTGTGTGAAACACAACTCATAAGTACTGGTAAACAATGGATCTTACCGCCCCCTTTGATTCCCATTGAAGCCCTGCCACTGACATGACCTATTATCTAAATCTAGGCCATCGGATCAAAATCAACAGATATGATTAATTATGAAAAGGTTTATATGATCCTAATTGGGATCAGAATCTGCTGCTTTTCTGGGAAAAAAAAAAAGCAGAGTGTGCTTTTTCTGATCGAACGGTTGGAATCGGTTAAAATGCCGCACGGGTCTCAAAGTACTTTGGTGTTTCTCAACCGTCGGATCAAGAAAAGTAGAGCATGCTTTTCTTTTTAGAAAAACAGGTGATCCCGTTCCTCTTAATTGAGCTGATCGAGTCTGTCCGTTTTGATCTAAGAGTCTAAATTGAACAAACAGGGTCTGTTATTCTTGAAGAATAACAGCAGATACGGACTCGGGTAGGTAAATATTGCAACAAAGGAAAAAAGGAGAAGGATGCTTTACTAGTTTACTTTTGGGGTACATAAGAGCATGCGCCTAGGAACGACTGGAGGCGTGTAGAGGTGGATAAAGTTTGTCAAATACTGGTATTGTATTGATCATTTTATATGATCGTGTTATTATGACTTATGACTTGTCCCTCTGTTTGACGAGCATAGTAAATTAAAGCGGAGTAAAACACTAAATCACTTTAAAGCAGTGGTATTTGGTAGTAGTGAAGTAAATAAATGAAGTAAAGTTGGTAGAATGTGTAAAAGATATGAAAAATAGATGATTTAGTTTACTACACCTATATAGTTGCGTTAACTTACTACACCTTAAATAACTTCCGTTTGGTGACTTAAAGCATCTTAAATCATCTTACTACACTACCAAACAGGGTGTGTAGTAATTTTTTTTTTATTTTTAGCGGAAAAAAGAAAAGCGATTGTGCGGATTGCAAATTTTTTTTTGACAAGTTAGTCAGTGATCGATTGTGCTAATATTATGCGATTTGTATCACCTAAAGTACAGCTTAAATTAACGATTACGATCCCGATGCACAAAGCATTATCAGTTGAGACTTGTGACTTGGGACACATACTTGAATTTCTACTCCAACTTAAAACCCAACAATAAAATAAAAACAAAAGTCCTCACAAAAGAAAAAATAGAAACAAAAGTTTTTTTTTTTTTGAGGAAAGAAACAAAAGTTAATGATTACTAATGTTTCGTAAATCATGAAGCAACACCAAAGCATCTTTAACATCCTCGCATTTAGCACCTACGTACCCAAACAATCATATTTAAGACGAGGAGAGATCAAATAACCATATTTTCTGTGACTGATCAGTGACTGTGAAATTAAATCTTAATTAACTACATTTTAAATTTTTAAATAACGAAACTAACTGATAGAATATGTTGTATAAATCATATTTTATGTGTATAAAAAAATTATATCATTTTGATTTTATTTACATGTGCATCAAGTACTAACAAAAATCAACGGTTCAAGTTTTATGATTTTTTCTCATCTCTTGATGATTATCGAAACAATTTTAAAACTTTATCATTTTTTATGTATATATTACTGAGATAATATAGAATACATCTAACAGTTTAGATTTTTCAATTTATGCATAAAAAAAAAAAAACGGTCACTAGAGACATTAGACATCAATGCTTATAGTTATTGGATCCCTCCTCATTTAAGACAAAATAAACATTATCACTTGTATTAGTAGTACTAGTACAGTAGTACTCAATACCCATCAAGAGTTGATTACTTCTATTTATGCTTGCTTAGCCTTATCATAGTCTTCTATTGGACTATTAGTAGTACGTCCTTGCTCCTGCTAATGAGACACTCACCACGTGAGCCTAGCCAGTAAGCCAGCTACCCAAGCCGAGCCGAGCCGAACGAACACAGAACAGCAACGAAGCCGATGGGAGCCGGGGGGAAGTGGGGACCAGGACAGCGACGCGTGTACCCATCCAGCTGTCGATATCCATCAATTTCATTTATGTTATCTATTTATGATTTATCCAATTATTTTATTATATATGAAATTATTCATGAACGAATGAATGAATTCCTCTCTCTCTCTCTCTCTGTTTTTTTTTTTTTTATCTTTATGAATGAAATGAATTGGCTGTTACCAATTCCAAGGAATCACCAAACAAACACTTGCCCTCCCGTTATATCACGCTGCCTCACTCTTTCCCATTCATCCCATTCTCACATCCCCTACATTCAACAGTACTCCTACAACCCCTCAGACAAAATCCAGACCGTCTATTGCTAATCAGACAGCTGATACTTGGGATATAGTGAGGCATGTTATGGCCTTATGGGTACGGCAGGCAGCAGGGGTTCGGATTGGGCGTGTTGCGAAAATCGGTATCCGCCTTCCTCCCTTCCTCCCGAGTCCCGACTCCCGAGTCCGTATCGGCTACGATCCGAATTGGATCCGAGGACCTCCAATCGTGATCCGACGGATGTGATTTTAAGAGGGGTTTTTTGAAATAGTTCTGGCCGTCCGATAGGGATTGGAGGGGAGCTGATTTTAGCGCCCTTCGTCCCCTGCTGCATGGACAAGACAACAAGAGCAGCAACACAACAACTCTTCCCTCCCTGCCTCTCTCCAGTCTCTAGTCTCTGCTGAGGGCTGCGTGACAGCGTGAGCCTTTTTTAATTTATATACTGGGGTTTTAAGTCCGACGTGCGCGGTTTCGAGTCCGCAGGGACCGAGGGAGGGACAGCCGTTTGGTGTTTCATTCAACGCGGTGCACCGGGACTAAATGAAGTCGGCTAATGTAATCCTTTCGTAATTATGTTGTACTCGTATAAACTGGAGTAGCTAAAATAAGCAAGTATATTCAAGATGCAATAAAATTGTCAATGTGATAATTTCAAATTTTTTTAAAAAACGCAATTAGAAAATATTTTTTGCGGAAAGTAGAAAGATGCCGAGATTTTTTCGATGTAATAGATAGACCCGATTTAATAAATCGGGTGGTATTTTTTTTTTCACCGAAATTGATTTCGGCCATAAAAAGATCCTACCCGAATTAATAATTCGGGTAGGATTTTTTTTTTTAAATAGAGGGCCGGCCTCCAAGAAGGGGAAAGGAAGAAGGGGTGGGTGGGTGGGTGGGGCCCCCAAAAAACCCAACCCGATTTATTAAATCGGGTAGGGTGTTTTGTGGTCATTTTCGTGTGTAGCGTGCCAAAAAGTATCTACCTGATTTAATTGTTCGGGTCCTTCAATAAGACTCGGTCGGGTAGGATTTTTTTTTTTTTAAAATAGAGTGCCGGCCTCCAAGAAAGGGAAAGGAAGAAGGAAATGAAGGAAGAAGGGGCGGGTGGGTGGGGCCCCCAAAAAACCCAATCCGATTTATTAAATCGGTCCTTCCAAAGGACCCGAATTATTAAATTGGGTAGTGTGTTTTGTGGCCATTTTCGTGTGCTGCGGTGCGGCGTGCCCAAATGTACCTACCTGATTTAATTTTTTAAAAATTAAATCGGGTCTATCTAGTGCACCGAAAAAACGTTGTCATCTTTCTATTTTCCACAGAAAAATGTTTCCAATTTCGTTTTTTAAAAAAATTTGGTGATAATTGGTAGCAAATATTCTCTTTACAACTAGTCAAGTATAATTGATAATAAAATTTTTCAATGTGATAATTCGTAATTTTGACTTACTCGTCCACTATATATATTTCATAAATGATAATAACTATGATACTTTTTATCGACATTATATGATTATCCAGTGGAACAGAACATTACGTGATAATTTAGTGTTAAATATTTGATTATCTTTCAACAAATTGATTATTATTTTTTATTTTTTAGAGAAACCCGTAGGTACAAATTGATTACTCATTACTTGTGATGCCTCAATTTGCTATCTTTTAAATGATCCACTTTGTGCTGTTTAAAAATCATATTAAGTTCTTTATAAATATTAAAAAGTTGAATAACTTAATACTTCCAATGGTATCACAAAAAAAAAAAAATAAATAAATCACATTGAGTCCATCTTATTACATGTTACCGCAATCATTTAGTATATACCGCAATCATTTAGTATAATTATGATCATAATTCGAATAGTCCGACTTACTAATTATTTTTTAGTAAGTGATACTTCATATACTAAAAGAAACATAGATCGGGATCGCCAGCTTTTTTTTTTAAAAAAATAGGTCCTACTTTTTTTTTATCTGACGGTTGAGAAACACCAGAGTACATTAGAATTGTTGCGACCAGCGATCCTGACTATCCAATCAGAAAAACACACCATGCTTTTCTAAGAGAAGATTCATATCCAAGAAACACCGGCCTTGTACTTGGAAAAAGCAACCTCCCGCTTCTACATTTGAAATTTGGCATTCAAAAAAAGAAATTAAGGACGAGCTACAAATTACAAAAATGAAGTTTCTAGCCAAGTCACCAGAGGAGCACATGGGCAGCAATAACTTCACTTCACTTTAGTTTCACCGTACGTACAAGTTTCTGTTGTTCTGCATAATAAAAAAGGTGCAAGGATCCAAAAAGTGGTAAAGCATGGCCTATAGTTGAATGCGCAATGCAATTATTAGTTTATTACATACTTTTTCTGTCCACAAAACAATGAATTTGTAGCAAAAGTCAAAAAAAATAGTGGAAAAGTGAAATTACTTTTATGCCCTCAATTGATAGAAAAGTGAACATTCTTGGAAGAGACGAGGGGCATTTTGAGAATTTCGTAATATATATTTTTTTTTGAGGAAGAAAGTAGATTCAAACAAAAGGTATAAGTTTATTTAATTGTAGGATATAAATTCATTTAATTGTGAACGGAGTAAGTACCTTCGATGCTGCGTGCTGTGAGCCTGTAACTTAGCCCCGATATTTTTACTGCCGGATCAGTATCTGCTGCTATTGTGAAAGAAAAGTAGGATTCTGCTGTTCTAATTTACACCGTTGGATTGGGATGGACGGATCAGATTGATTTACTGCGCATATTGAGAGGCTTTCCTTAGAGAAATCTGGTCCGTCTATTCCGATTTAATGGCTTAGATTTAATTCTAGGGTCCATCGAAAAGGAAGCTAATTTGTATCCCCGCAACGTTTTGGTTACTCCACGGAAATCGGAAAGTGACAAAACATTGTCAAACTAATTCTCTCTTCATCCGAGTGTAATCTTTCTTTTACTCAAAAAAAAAAAAAAGTGTAATCTTTCTTGTTGAAACTAAATTAGAATGCATTATCTACGAGGGATGGCATGACAACGCGTATGTTAACAATCTTGATAAGCAGTTTTTAATTGATTTAAAATAGAATGTTTAAAAATCTTTAAAATAGGGAAAAATCAATATTTTTTTTACTAATAGATCGGTGGTATTTCTAATTTCTAATTAGAAATGGATATCCAGGAAAAAAATGCACCATTTTAATGCTAATTAACATATAATCATATATATGCTAATAGAATACTATAATACACTAATTGAACTGGAACTTGCACGTTCACACTTTATAAAAGCAGTGCCTAATAGGGGCGGAGCCAGACTATTGAGTAAGCCAGGACACACTTAAATCTTAAGAAAAATATAGACCTAATTGTTAATCAAGCTAAGGAACGATACGGAATTTACTTAGTATTTTCAATAAACATCTCATAAAAACATACTATACATGCTATAAAGCTTCAAAAAATCAAGGCCGGGCACTCGCCGGCTTGCTATGTATAAATCCGCCTGCCTATCAGAATAGAGAAAAATCATAAATGACACTTTCTGTGCATTGGATCCGAGGAAATATCGGACTCATCATGCATTGAAAGCTCACGTCCAGTGCGCACTTTGCGCTGTACAGCAGAGGAATGATCCGTCCATGAAGGTATGAAAATGAAAGAGTGTGACGTATCGTCCATACAAAGTGTGGTGTGGTGAGCTCTACCACGTGACTCTTTGTGAGTGTGATGGAAGTCTATAGATGGACACAAGGTATTTCTCAAAATGAAATTATGGAATTTCCAATTGTTCACATTTTAAGTGTACTCATGTTCACAAATATATAAATTTTGTAATATGTATATCAAATTTTGTAACACGTATATCAAATTTTGTAACACTTATCTTAAATTTGTGTCAATGAGAACATGTAGACACATTTGTCGTGGACACTAGGTATGACTCATTATCAAGGGAATTATGAACCATAAATGATAAAAGAGTGATGCTACTGTACTATTGATAGTGCGGATTGTTCTGTATTATAAACTCGTATCTCTAATTTTAAAAAATTAATAATCGATCCAAATCGTTCATTATAATCTTTATATACAATTTTATGTGTAAAACAAATTTTATATTTTTCAGAATATGTTTAGTATCTTCTTAGACATTGTAGAATGTTATGTATTTAAATGGCTCATTTATTTTAATCAGGTGGCTTTTTATAATATCTTAAAAATAGTAAGAAGCTTCTAAAAATTCTGGAAATTTAGTTTACAAGTTAAATTGGATATAAAGATCATAATTAATGAACTGTTTGGACCACCTATATATATTTTAAAATGGAGATACGATCAATAGTATGAAGCAATTCGTATTATTAATATTACAATGGTCTCACTCATACTAAAAAAGTTTGGAGTGAATCTGCTATGGATCGGGTAAGCAACCTTTCATTTTGAATCAAGTAGGTCTTATTAAACATGTCTCCCTATTTATATCTAAAAAAACATATCACGACTATCTGATTATAAAAAATAACGGCCCATATTTCATCCAATCCATAGCATAATTAGCCAAAAGTTATTAAATTTGATTAGCACAAAATACTCTGTATTTGATCGGACGGCTGAGACTCCAGGCGCTCCACGACAAAGAAATCGGATTCATCGAGTATGGCTCTGAAATCTTTAGTTACATGATCAAATTAGGCCTTTGGGAAATAGAAACCCATGTTATGGTATCAGGCCCAGAAATTTGTAGGTTGGATATAGGTGCATGTTTTTTTTATTACGGATCCAGCCCATGCTGACATACTCTAGCCCAGGACGGATCTAAGAAAATTTTAAGCCGGACATTGTCTAATATATGAAACAAGAAGCTCTGTTACATTGTATTTTGCTTGGCAAACCATTAAGCCTAGGCACAATAACTACAAATGTAATAAGTATTGTTTAATATAAAAGAAAAATCAGCACTAATCAATACATTTCAAAAGTCAAGTCCGGGCAAGGCATGGGCCTAGGCTTGTCCATGCCTAGGTTTGCCCCTGCTCTAGCATGTAACTGTATATTTTATTATTGCAAATATAAAGCTGACAGTTTTTTTAAATTTTTATTTAGTTTTGAACAATTTAGTTTTTTTTTTCTTTTTTGAAGGAAACTAAAAATTTAGTAATTTATGAGCTTTCTTGTGGGCACAACTAGTGAAATTGAGGATGAGGAGTGGACAAGTCTTGGTGATATAATTCTCTATTTTCCTTTGTATATGAGATTCACTTTTAAAATCTTAGCAAACACATACATGAAAAATATACTTACTTTACCATACGATCCAGTTTGTAAATTTCCTAATGGTAAGAAAGAAAAATATGCAGATTGGTACAGTAAATTGAAGTTTTCTTGGGTCTACAGACTAATTTAAAAGTAACGCAATTACACAGGATATTAAAAGTAAAATATGAATCTCATGTAAATAAAATATCTTCACTTTCGTTTGAAATCTTTGTCAACTCTTGTCAGTCATGAAAAGAAATTTTTAAGGGTATGCTCTAGAAGGGAGAGGAGGGGAGGGGAGGACTGACCAAGTTTGAAGTTACCTGCTTAAGGTTATGTTACTTACATCACAACTACAATTACTAGAGAGGAGAGAAGAGTAACAAGACACAAATTGTAGTTGTGGAGCAAGTAACATGACCTTAGACAGATAACTCTAAACTTGATCAGTCCTCCCCTCTCCTCCTCTCCCCCTTCTGGAGCATACCTTGAAGGATAAAAAAAAAGAAAGTTCATCTAGCAATTTGAATGTCCTACTGAGAAATATGTTTGTCGTAGTGTTTAGTGGTGTGGGCTTGTGGAGTTGTGGTCCATTGGATCTTCACCTTTAAACACTTTCTATTTCTTACCTATCACCAACGCTCTTTACGGCTTTACCTGACCGGTATTTCCTAACCAATCCTTCTTAACCATGGTAATGACTAATGGGTAATGACAATATAATTTTTTATTTATATTTAATGGTAATTGACTAATAGCATCAAGTCGAACATCAGATATATCATAATAAATTAATTAAAAATATAAAAACTGGACGTAAACTAACGTTAGCGAGAGAAAAAAGAACCAAAATTTCATATTCCAGAAATGACCTCAGAGACCCACGGCCACTATCCTACACGATCGCCATTTTTATTTTGTTTGGTGGCTGCCCATATATACGTTCGTTCATATTTTCGCGTGCGTGCATTTATTGCCAGATGATGAACAGCGATCCTCACAGTTATAACGGCTATATTTGACTTTTTCAATCTTTCTCTCCCCCTTTTGGAACCTCAACAAAATCATTCATGTGGCATTCTTCTTCTTCCTCTCTTCAATTCATTCCAAAAAGTAATTCCTTTGCCTCCCTTTCATTCGATTTCTCCAATTTCCAATCTGAATACCCTTCCATTTAATTAATTGGGAATTTTGCCAGTAATTATTACCTCTTTATTGGCCACTAATCATGCAACAAAGTTTCAATCTTTTTGGGTTTCTTTGATGACACATGGCGCTGAATGGAGGCCTTGTGAGGTGTGTGAAGCACCCGTCGCATCTCTCGCTTGGATTCTGCTCTCTCTGCTTGGTCGAAAGGCTTTCCATTGTTGGGTTAACCAAAGACAGCCTCGAAGAACCGATCCACAGTACTTCGGGGGGGTGCGAGATACTTGAGGTGTCCGTTGCCGCTCCCCAATTGGAAGAGAGAAAGGAAAAAAAGCCCAAAACCACGCTTCTTGCGCTGTTTGAGCTCGATGATATTAGAAATAGCACGACGACGAGAACATCGGGGGTCGAATCGACGGATGTGGGTAGCGAAAGCGGTCTGAAATCTGCAAGTGTTGAGGTGAAATACCGGATGAGGTTGTTGAAATGGAGGAGGAGTTCTGCTTCGGTGGATCGGAAGGAACCGCAACCACACACCATGGAAAGCCCGAGCGAAGGACAGCTGAGGAGAAGCTCGAGTTTGCGGTGCGCCTGCAAATGGATCGCGTGCTGTAACAACTGTGATTCCACTACAAGTGCATCGAGCTGGAGCAAGTTCTGGGACGGCGGTACGATATTCCCGCTTGTTCTAAAGAGGTCATTGTCGGAGTCCGGTAATGACAGGAGATCATTCGGCGACCACCAGATTGCGCAGAAAATTGGGCAGATTGATTCGAGAAGCGAAAGGGTTGATCCGAATAAGAGAAAATGGATGCTCGGCCGGAGTTTTAGTCTGAGGTCGGCTTCTACTTGTTCTAGTGATAATAAAAGCAATAATGGCTTTGTTAAGTTTTATCTGCCTTCTTTGAAGAGCAGCAGGAAGAGAGCCATTGATGAAAACTCAATGAAAAAAAAGAGGAGGTCATTGGGGGACTAATTGGGATATTTGTATTTGGGATATTTGTATTTCATACAAAAAGGAATTGAGTAGAAAATTGGGTTAGGATTATTTATTTTTTTCCAACTGTTTTTGGAAATAAATAGCTCAAAAATTGAGTTCTGGTATTATTCTTTTTAATTTGTTTCATAGTAGTCAGTTATGATAGCATGCAAGAGAATTTGTTTGTAACTTGTGAAATGATAATTAACAATGTTACGGAAAATGTTTGATCCTAGTATTTTTTTTTTTTTTACTGCATAGTTTTTTTTTTGAGTGGCAGGCGATTGCCTGCCAAATTTTCATTTAATAAAAAAAGTAAGTTGTATTTACATCGATATTTTTTACTGCATAGTTAATTGTTATGGTTTTTCTCAAAGTTCCAAGTAAATCCACAAATCGACTTTTTACCCTGAGCATATCCACAAATGCATGATATGCCGAAAAATTAATAGTTCCATTCTCACAGTTGCCGGAAAAGAAAGTTAATTTCTAAGTTCCAGTATTATATGTCTTTTCTTTCTTAACGAGTAAAGAGCTCACGCCTTGCTTTGAGCTGAAATTTCTTATAATAAATTTTTAATATAATATGTAATGGGCCTCATATTGAGGAAATTGATATGGGCCTTAAATTTTAATGGGCTGAGACATTAAGGTCAACGGGTATTAATGTAAATCAACGGTTCTGATCTATCCAAAAAAATGATCAATGACTCATGTTTCTTATTTGGAGAAGATAACCCCTTCATATCATTTTTTCCAATATGCTTTTATATATAGTAAGGATATACCGAAAGTAGGCAGATTTCATATATACAAATTCTATCAATAAACACTAAAAAAGCAGGAAGCATATATACAAGTACTATCAATAAACACTAAGAAAAAACTGGAAAGTGGAAGGCGAGATATTGGTACAACACATCTTTTAGAGAGCATACCAGTATAAACAGGTCTGCGATAAAAAAAAAATAGGACAGCAATTACAGAATTTTCAATCTTCACACAAACCCAAAGTTCAAGCAGCTAAATCATATATTCCACATGATCACCTCAGCGCGTTTCGATTTCTAGCACTGCATTCGATATATAAGAACTGTTTGTATCCCTGATCAAGCTGTCGGTTTCTTCTCCATCGTGCTGCTGGTTTGCCAATCTGTCGTAGAACCTTGCAAGTTTCTGTAATTCCTCAGCAACACACCGCATAGTCGGCCTGTCCTCGCCTTTTGGACTCAGGCATTGCGCGATGAGCTCACAGATTTCATCAAGAACCTCCAGTACAGCATTCTTATCATTAGTTAGTATTTCCTCGTCCAACATCTCGCGCTGCTCGTTTTTCATTGCTTTTGAAAGAAAGCACGTTGCCAGGGGCTGGTTTTGTCTCTTCTCGTCTACATAAATCGGTTCCTTCCTAGTAACAAGCTCCAACATTACTACCCCAAAGCTATATACATCACTACTTTTTGTTAGTATTCCTGTGTATAGACGCTCGAGATCCACATATCCAGGTGTATAATGATTAAGTTCGACAATCTGGTCTACTGGCAGAACACTTGAAGCCCCGAAATCAGAGACCTTTGCAGTGTAGTCAACATCTAACAGTATATTAGCCGACTTAACATCACCATGAATGATAGAGTTGTTAACATACGAATGCAGATAATCTAGAGCGATCGCCGACTCGAGAGCGATTTTCAGACGAGTGCCCAATGGAATCGGCCTTATTCTACTGCTCCTGTGATTGTGGAGCAAATCATAAAGTGAATTATTGGGGACATATTCATATACCAGCATGGGGATTTTAACCTCCAGGCAGCAACCCAGTAATCTAACTATGTTCTTGTGGTTTATTTCTGAAAGAAGAACGATTTCATTCACAAATTCGCCTCTTTTATTCTCTTCAACTTCTTTGGCTTTCTTTATGGCCACAACCAGGTTGTTTTCCAAGTAGCCCTTGTACACCTTACCTTGGCCTCCCTTGCCTAACACTTGAGCTTCATTGTAACAATTCGTTGCGATCTCGATTTGCTTTCTACTGAACACGCGGAGTTGGTTTCCCATCATCTCATAGTATGTTTGGTACTCTCGTTTTTCTCTCATGTACCTTCTATGTTGACAGTATGTAGCTACCAGGAAGAATAAGCCCACTAAAATAGCAACGGAGGCGATGCACTCTGCATACAAAAAGCAGGGTTATAGTTGAGAGTCGAGACTATGTAGCAGGAAATATAATCTTTTCTAGGTTTCCAAACAAAAAAAAAAGGAAATATAAGCGTTTTCGATATTATCATTAACAACCATCAACAATTTTAATTTAGGAAACATACTAATTTAAATAAGAGGAGGATCAAATAAAAATGTTTTTGGTGACCGATCGGTGACTATAAAACTAAATCTCAAATAACTCTATTTTAAATTCTTAAATAAAACAAACTAATTTATTGATAGAATATATTGTATATATCGCATTTTAGAGTTAGACTATTATACTAACGTTAGCATTTCGGACTGAAATGCTAACATCTCAAAATTTATGTTACCGTGTTAAAAACACGATTTATGGTGCTCAATAAATTCTTTGTATGAAAATGTTGGAGAATGAAATTTTTTTTATTTTTAGAGTTTTCTAAGTATTTGTTTTGAATTTTAGAAAAGAGCTCATAATTTTAATAAAATATTGATGTTTGTGCGTGCTATTTTAAAAAAATGCAAAACAAATACTTAGAAAACTTTAAAAATAAAAAATTTTTGTATCAAAATTTGTGTGTGTGTGTGTGTTTTTTTTTTTTTTTTTTTTTGGGTGGTAGAATATATATCTGCTTACTCATCTATATTTATATTTATCAATTTTGGTCCCTTCATAAAAGTCATTATGGCTGAAGGTCAATTCTGGGCCGGGCCCGGGTAAAGAAACATTATGTCCAGTTAATATAAAGTTAGCTAGACTTTGTTCATGAAACAATCAATTCATTTTCTGTAAGAAAGCAATAATTTGAGACCCAATCTTTGTAGGATTATACATAGTTATTTTTTTAGATAAAGATGTAACAGAAATTAATAAGAAGAATGATAACAACCATAAATTGGATAATAATAAAATAAAATAAGGTGAACAATACAATAATTAAACAATTTCATGGTATCCTGGATGTGTATATATCATAGAGCATCTCCAAGAGATCCATAATAATTTTTCCCAATATGATCATATTTAGGGATGGCCATTTGGCCTGCGGCCCGGAAGACCCGCCCGGACCCGCCTGGCCCGGAGGGTGGACGGGCCGGGCTACCCTACAGGCCAGGACAGGACCGGGTTTGGGGTTTGGCCCACCTACCCGGCCCGGGGTATTAATGTATACATATATTTTGCATTAAATATATATGTTATATTAAATAGTATAATGCATGTAGTATTATTAAATTAAGTCATTATGTGTATTTTAAATATTTAATATAATGAGACAATAGTTAATATAATGATACTAAAAAAAATTAAACAGTATTTGATGCATCGCATTCATATCTGCATTTTACCAGACTTGCACCTTGTTTCTGACCTAAATTTCTCAAGTTCATATGCATTTTAGTGTTAGAATGCCTAGATTCCAGTTACTTGTTTACTTTTGTCCTAATTTTAGGTATATTGGGCTTTTGAGCCATTTGGACGCGATTCGGAGCAAATCAGCGCTGGAACTGGATCCTGCGACCCGCAGGACCTTTCTGTGGGGTCGCAGAGCGGTGCGGAGCAGTTTCTGCTTTAGCCGCCCTAGGCTATTTAAATTCGGTTTTGAGTCAGATTTGGCATCTTACTTCATTTTCTTACCATCTCTCTCTGACCTAGCCGCCTCGGAGAGGAAGAGGAGTTCGACCTTGCTTTTGTTCATCAATTTCTTCGACGGATTCGCGAGACTTCCTTGGAGAAACCGAAGATTGAAGCATTCCTCGCTCTTCTCCTTCTCTTTAGTATCATGCACTCTTTCTTTTATTTGTTTTGTTGTTTTCCTCTCGCCATGAGCGAGTAGACTCATAGTTCTTAGGGTTGATGTTGATGTTTGTGCTATGGATTGATTGTACTTTGTTATGATTCACGTTATTTTCATAGTTACTTGCGCTTTATCATTTATGTGTTCTTGACTTGACTTGTTTGTTTGGTAAGCCCGCGGATTAGGCCAAATCCGGTGCGGCTATTCGAATATCTAATGACCAAGAATTGTTATTTACACTATTTGGGTTGATTGCTTGCTTTCCAAGAAAAACCGAAAGGTTGATTGCGGTTCCGACGACAGTCGAACCGAACCTGCGAACAAAAAGTAACTTGAACGTAGGTTTAGACATAAATCTGTGAATTTCTATCGGGCTAGAATTATTACAAAGACCAAAATACGACGGTTGAGGAACTTGTAGCGAATCTGATTTGCATAGGAATTGGTAGCGTGAGTTAGAACACAAACCAGAACCAGATCTGCTCTTTGTCTGTCGTCTGCGGACCCGCAGACAACCGCAGAGAGTGCAAGACAGAGTTTTCGACATTGTTTGTGAACACAGGAGACATTCTGTGGTCATCGGGCAGTGTCGGCATCTCTACATACCTCCTGCAACCCCGCAGAGACATCTTGCGGGGCCGCAGACAGTCAATCCAGAGGCCAAACTGAAGCTGAAAACCCTAGGAACGCCCTTTTTATTATCTGTTTCCAAGTTTTACTTACTGCCTTTACTGTTTTACACCTGTTACCATTTAAAACCAAAACTTGACAACCCCCCCTCCCCCCCCATTTTATTATAAAAGACCAAAAAATATTAACTTAGGATTAGAATTGCAATTGAAGTCCAGTTCGGAATTGGTACCGTCCTTGTGGTTCAACCCCGACTGTACTACACGAGGTCGTACGCTTGCGACCGAGTGTTTACTTAGGGTTATAATTAAAAGCCTATACGTTTTCGGACATCAGTAGTTATATAAGCGGATAATAATCGGGAATTACATACAATCATTTAACATGTAATATAATTAAGAAAAACAATATAAAATTACAAGTGTTGTCTTGGGTTCAATTTCCATTAGTGGCAAATTTAATTTTGCAATACTTGTCAATATTGAACGGGCTGGCCCGTGGGCGGGGCGGGCTGACCTTTAATAATATTTGAGTTAGATTTCAGAGAAAACTCAGATGAATGTGTTAAACTAAATAGATATTGAACCTTTAATAATATTGACTGCTGAGATTAAGCAGAAAAGGAACATGCAAAAAATAAGGAGCTACTTACGAGGGGCGCAAGACGGGCCGGGTCAGGACACAGGATTGGCGTTTGGCCCGCCTATCCGGCCTATGGCCATCCCTAATCATATTGGGAATTGCTCCAAATTTTTGGAATCTAAATTATACCTTAAACCCAAGAGTTTCCCTAAAGATTGATCCCAATAAATTTAAAATGGGTCATGTCACTGGGCCTGGCCAATCAAACTGCGGAGAGGGAAGGGGAGGATTATTGGGAGTGCAGAGGGAGTGCCTAAAAATAGCTAATATTTGCTTCGATTTGGGGATGACGCAAAAATTGGGAAGGGTTTGGGGCTTCTGTTGGAGTCCGATTTTTGTCTTTAATTCCCAATAATTAGTTTTAGGAATATTTTAAGGATGCTCTCGGAGATGCTACGTGCATCCAGGTCTCTAGTTTTAAAATGATATGAAGAAATTAACCTTAAAAATAAAGAACAAACTAACCAATTGCCACCTGTGCAGGCCTTGGGATTATCTCAGTGCAATTTCCTGCTTTGCCATCGCCGCGGAAGCCTTTTTGGCATGGACATTCATAGCCTCCATCAGTGTTTTTGCATTTTCCAAATTTGCAGGGATATATTGCCGGATGGGCGCATTCGTCGATATCTGTTCAGAATCGATCACAGTAAAATTACGTCAGGATTAATTTTTTTTTTTTTGAGATAAAAATGAGGTCAAGCCACTCAGATTTAAATATCTATAAAAGACTCCATCCAGTTTTCGAACCCACTGGAGCAAAGTATTAAGGTCGGTAACCAATTTTTATGCATTTTATTTTACTTTTTCTTTCTTTTGTGGTCAGAAATATTTAGTGACGACAAAGCCAAGATGAACTATATGCAGGGATCAAAATAGATGAAATAAATTTAACAAAATTCGATATATGCTATCGAACGTAAATTAAACTTGATTTTGTATTATAATGAAAGTTAAAATAATATTTTAGTCAAAATTGACTTGTGATCATGATATTAACTTTTTTTAAACAGTTTTATAATATAAAAATGTATTTTTTTTTTGTTAAATTATAGATTTTCAATAAATAAACTATATTATATATCACACTTCTGCTATTTCTGAACTCTACTAATTTACACGATTGCTCTGGTTCAGAATCAGATTGTCGCGAATCAGCTTCAGGTGACTCCAAGTTCTTCTTGTAGTTTGTTATCACCAGGTTGCTCTGCTGAATCACTACTTGAGTTTCTGCAAGGCGTTGACTGTGAATTCGTAGCATCGTGCTTTTACTATTTTCCGAACAACTTTTGATGCTATTTTTGAACAATTTCTGCTGCTATTTCTGAACTCTACTAATTTGCACAATTGCTTCTAATTTTAGCATTCCTCTTTTAACAACTTCTTTACAAATTTAAATTAATGTATAAAGAATAAACCAGCCAATTGAGTGTGTACTTCAACGTATTACGTACCATGGCATCCATCCGGAATGTAGGGATTGCCTTCGTACCCAGGCAAGCAATGGCAGAGGTACCCGGCGCCATTGCTTGTGTTGTAGCAGTTGCTTTTTTCGCTAAGACACGCGGGGTAAGTGCTGCTCTCGATGCCGGAACTCAGGCACGTGCCATTTGCTCTGATTGCCCAGTCTAGAATAATCGAAACCCTTCCATTATCGTTCTTGGTCAGAAACTTATCTCCGGTCAGGTCCTCAACCTTGAACCTGTACCAGTCTTCCTCCACCAGCACAGCGTAGTTGCAGGGATTGAACTTCCATGCGGGGTTTTCATCGTAATTCCACTGCACGTCGTAGCGGTTGAGCCCTGCAGGTATGGCGGTTTGGCAACAGCCCAACCTGTTGCATACACCACCGTCACCAGTTGTGCCGTTCAGGCTGTGACAGAAGGATGCGCAGCCTGATGTGTATGAATCGCTCTCGCCTTGCACACCGAGGATATAAGCAAATGTGTAGCAGCCTAGTACCAAAAACTTGTTGCGTCTGTGCGAGAAGAGATACGGATCACGCAGTTGCATTATGTATGCCCCATCGTTGTCCATACTTGTTCGGTTTAACCCCTTGAAGCAATGGTATGTAATGTATTTGTAAACAACTGATTCTCCACTCGTAATGTTGATATATTGCAGCTGGATGTTGGATGTAGTCAAGTTGGCTCTCGGAGGACTGGTGGAGTAGTCGCAAGTGATGTTAAATCCTTCGTCCCGGTAACAGCCGTCGCCGATTCCAAATGGATATTCGATAGCGATGTCCCCGCAACTGCCTGGGCAATCAGGCCGTCGCGTATAGGTTGAGCGATGTCCCCGCAACTGCCTGGGCAATCAGGCCGTCGCGTATAGGTCGAGGCAGCCGAAGTTGTTGATGCGATAATTACGGTCATCATCAGGGCCGTGTAGGCGGTGTAGTGCAGGCGCTCACCGACTCTGCTCGACCTCCAAGCCATGAATGATAAACTGATCTCACTCTTTAAAAATCGATCGACCGGTTGTTAATTAGTTAAGCAAAAATGGGTACTTTGATATACTTATAGAAAGGGTTGGAAGTAGGGGTGCAAACGAATCGAATCGAATCGAGCTAAACCTGTGAGATATTCGATTCGGTTCGTATTCGAATCGAGCCAACTCGAATGAGAAAGCTAGTTTCGAACTGTATGTACGAGTTCGTGTTCGATTCGATTTATTTCGAGCCAATTCGGTTCGATTCGTCAGAGCTCGAAATTCAAAGAAGAGAATGAGAAACTTGGTCGTCGTGGTCGAGTGAAGAGAGAGAGAGGGGCAACGTGACCATAGTACGTGGATGGTGGCGTCCGCATCAGCTGAGATCGCGAGCGATCTCAGGAACCTGCAATACCTCGATCCACTCCGTCCAATACAAACAACGCTCAGGATTATCTCAGTCAAAATTTCACTGCCCAGCACTTCATTTCACGAGAAATAATCTACCAGACTGTTGCGCTGCTTTGCCCGACTTTTGCATCATTCTTGTAATGAAAAAAAAAAGTGAAAGAGATCGTCAGATAATTAATAAGTAGAGGTGCCAGATTGTTGGGTCGGGTATCGGGTTCACAGCTATCGGCATTTTTTTAGGTCGGGTTCGGGTTGGGGGCGGGGTCGGGTATTGGGTTGACGTCTGCCGGTATTTTTTCGGGTCGGGTCGGATTGGGTCAGGCGGGTTTTTCGAGTCTGGTCAGATTTTGCACCTCTATTCCCTGGGCGGGTTGGGTTCGGGTTCGGGTCAGTCTAACTTTCCCTGGAACACAGGTCGTGTTCGGGTCAATCTCACTTTCCCTAGACACATGGGTCGGGTTGGGTTCGGGTCAGTCTCACTTTCCCTGGAACACGGGTTGGGTCAAGTTCGGGTCAGTCTCATTTTCTCTGGAACACGGGTCGGGTCGGGTCAGGTTCGGATCAATTTGACTTTTCTTAAAACTCGGGTCGGATAGATTTTTCGAGTCCAATCATATTTTGTCACCTCTATTCATAAGACAGATTTGGGCAGTTTTGTTCTTGTCTTCTTGATATTGTTTAGAAGACATAAGGAAAGCGGTCAATTGGAACACCGCTCCCAAATATATGGGCAGTTGGGCACTGGGCAGAGAGGGAGGCGGCGAAATTAATCAAAAAGCACATTAAGTGAACTTAATCTGGAGCGTTGTTTGTATTTGGACGGAGCAGATTTAGGGATCGCAGGCCCCTGAGATCGCTCGCGATCTCAGCAGATGCGGACGCGTGGATGGTGAGTGGGACCGGAGGACTGGGCTGTTGGTGTGTCGTGTCTGCACTAGGGAGATACACGGTAAAAATGCTCGCCGAGCAGCAAATGGAGCTGGACTGCTGGAGTAGGTTATTTAACTTGTTTGTTTGTTTGACCAGATGGCTTACAGGGAGAAGGGGAAAAGACAAAAGAAGAGTAAAACCGATATTGCATATATTGGGTTGGGTTTTGTTTGTAGGAAATTAGGAATGGAATTGGGAATTGGGAATGGAATTGGATATGTAGAGGGATAAAGTGGCAAAACATATAATAAGCATATTATATTATTATTAATTAATTAATCTTTGATTGAGCTTCTTTAATTTTTTCAGTTCACTCTATTGCCTCGTGCTCAAGTTCATCATCTCATCATCAGATTAGAGCATTTTAGCCGTTCAAACACTTTCTTTTTTTTTGGCGTAATATAGCAATTCTTCGTATAATTAATATATAAACCGTTATGTTGTTTCCATCTATAACATAATATAGCACAGTTCTAGGTCCTTTTTGTTTTTTTTTTTTTTTGAGGTCACAGTTCTAGGTAGAGGTCGCAAAACCCGATCCAACTCGACAAACCCGCCTGAACCCGACCCGATTTTTCAGATAGTCAAACTTACCCGAATCCGACCCGACCCGACCCGGCTTGACCCAATACCCGACTTGAACAGCATTTAGGCAACCCGAAACCCGACCCGACTCGACCCGAGACCCGACTTGAACGACAGTTAGGCAACCCGAAACCCGACCCGACCTGACCCGAGACGACCCGAGACCCGATATTATTATAGATTACAGACCCGAAACCCGATCTGGACTCGACCTAAACCCGAATTACCCGAGCACTAGACAACTCAAAATTGGATGACCCGAAACCCGACCCGACCTGAAATAGTAGGTTCAACCCCATATAACATAACCCGAACAATCCGACCCGATGCGATCCGACTCGACCCTATCTGATCTTAAGAGCATTCAAATTTGATTAAGCTAGAATTGAAAATGGCATGTATTAACTCATTTCAAACGGTTTTGAATTGTAAAATTTGTATGCTCTAGGTGTTGGACAAACAACAGTAGTTAGAACCAGAGATGACTCAAGAGGTCAAGTCTAGATCAGATGACCCGAAAGCTAACCCGAATCGAAATCCGACTTGACCCGACCCGACTTAACCTTTGACGCGACAAAAGGCGACACTTGTCGACCCGAGACCCGACCCGGCAGAACCTGAATCGACCCGTGATGCGATCAAAAGATGGTCTTGCTGACCCGAAAACCCGACCCGCCCTGACCCGACTCGACCCGTGACCCGATCAAAACATGGTCTTGCTGACCCGAAAACCCGACCCGACCCGTGACCCGATAAATGGCGGCTACTGCTGACCCGAAACCCGACTTGTGCTAACCCGACCCGACCCGTAACCCGAATTTTGCCTGGTCAAACTAACCCGAACCCGCCCGACCCGACCCGATTGCCACCTCTAGTTCTAGGTCTTCGATCTACTGTTTCAAACAATAATTTTTCATATGTCGACACATAATTAAATTATGAATATATATATGGAAATCTTGTAGAGGTTTAAAGTTGGATGATTAACTTCGTCAAATTTTTATTTCAAAAATAATATTGATCACGGGACATATCTTTTCTTGAGATTGGCAATGCCCACCAAAATTTGCTGATATATATAGAGATAATAGACCATATATACAATGGTTATCTATATTACATAGTTAATTAACCTAACTACAACGGAAATAAATAACATTTCAGTTAGCTAGAATAGACGGTTCCAATCATAAAATTGATGACTTATGTGAAAATTTCAAAGTCAATTAAAAAAATTACTTAATTGCCATGACAAGAGGAGGAATAACTTGATAATGTTTATCTTGACAATTTTGATAATATAATTCATAATACATTTGAAAATATTTTTTAAAACATCTTAAAAATGGAAAATTTTTTTTATAAATGTATACTCTTTAATTCTTAAATTGACAGTGTTTAAAATTTTAAAATATTTTAAATTTTTTTGAGATAAAGATGAAGGGTCAAGCCACTTAAATTTAAATGTCTATAAAAGATCTTCCATCCGGGTTTCAAATTTGCAACCTTCTACTTTTCAAAAAAAAATTTGCAACCTTCTACATAGAGAATGTTGCGCTTAGCACTAGACCAAATGCCAATTCTTACTTTATAACTATTGTAATTTAATGAATTTTTTATACTATTAAGCAACACTTGATTCATTACTTGTTCCAAAGTCTCCCATATATCCCCACCTGTAGACCAGGAATACCGATTTCATATCCTCTGTAGCGCTGCATTGTGTAGCACAGGATGTGAACCGTTAGATCATCTTGAGATCCGTGCCAGCTTGAATCTCGAGATGATCCAACGGTTTACAGTCTGCGCTACACAATGTAGCGCTACAGAGGATAAGCAATCAGGAGTACCAGGCCTAACCCTAACCCTGAAAAAGATATTATTATGAGATTGAATGCATAAAATTGAGACTTTCTAGAAAATTAAATTCTGAAATACGACCATCCTCATATATTATATGTGCAAATGCAGCGTTTGCAAGAAAATCTAACTGATCTGTCCCCAATTGTTTTCAATCGAGAACTATATATATCTCTCTAGAAATGACAAATAATGAAAACTTAAATATAATTGAAAACATGATCAAACTAGATGTCTAACAATAGATCATTTTGATTTATTAAGATTTAAATAAATTCAAATAATCTTCTAAGAATTACATAATCAAATTATCAAGATAAGAATTGTCAAATGTTGATCCCTGCACATGTTTACGAAAAACTACTTACATTTATAATTTTTATTATAAATGTTAAGTGGAACGATCAGAGGAATTAGTCATGGAGAATAAATCAACCAGGCCATCCAGGATTGATGAGCTGGGGCGGATCTAGGATCAATATGAACGGAGGAACGAAGAGACGAGTCATTGTTCCAACGTTCTAAGGTTTAATCCAAAAAGAGGTTTAGAGAGGCCAGTTCATAAAACGATAAAAAAATAACTATTATAATATACGACTGTTATATATACTAGGCATGTGATCGCGCTCCGCGCGATTAATCCAATTCTTTACTTTAATTTTATCGAAAAGGGATGCAAACATAATTGTTAATCACATATAATACTGTCAACAAATTAAATATTGACTGGCCTAAAAACCTATCCCACGACACTCCCTATGGACAGTCTTCAAACGGGCCAAGATGCAGTCTAGAAAATACTCCGCACTATATACTTTCACTTGGGCAATAAAAAAAATTTCCCAAAAAAAAAAAATTTCCCAAAAAAAAAAACAGAAATCCCAAAAAAAAAAATTCCCAAAAAAAAAGGTACTGTCCAAAACCACGACACTCCTTATAGACAGTCTTTAAATGGACCAAGATGCAGTCTAAGAAATACTCCGCACCATATACTTTCACTTGGGCAATAAAAAAAAAATCCCCCCCCCCAAAAAAAAACCCCAACAAACAGAAATCCAAAAAAAAAAAAATCCCAAAAAAAAGGGAAAAAAAACGGCATTGTTTTAGTTGTGCCTAGAGGGTATACCGAAACTATCCAATTGAAAAAAATGAACGGATTATATTTCTTCTAATCCACAACGAAATTTACATGCCTCCATATAAACTATAACCATATTAGATGATGTTACACAAACCAAAAAAAAAAAAAAACATAGAAACGCGAGATAGTAATTAATAAGGAATTTAAGACCTCTATTTTTAGTCTAACTCAGTTATATTTCTCATAATATTACCCCCACAGAAAAATCTGGAAAACCACGACACTCCTTATGGACAATCTTCAAATGGGCGAAGATGCAGTCTAGGAAATACTCCGCACTATATACTTCCACTCGGGCAATAGAAAAAAAATCCAAAAAAAAAACAGAAATCCCAAAAAAAAAAATCCCAAAAAAAAGGAAGCACTGCTCAAAACCACGACACTCCTTATGAAGAGTCTTCAAACGGTCCAAGGCGCAGTCTAAGAAATACTCCGCACCATATACTTTCACTTGGGCAATAAAAAAAAATAAAACCCCCCAAAAAAAAATCTCAAAAAAAGAAAATCTCAAAAAACAGAAAAAAAATGGCACTGTTCATTCGCACTGTGGAATCCACAGTATAAAGGTTATTGAAACCTTATCTATGTTCTACAACGAACTTCACATGCCTCTATATAAAGTATAACCATATTAGATGATATTACACAAAAAAAAGGCAGAAATGCGAGATAGTAATTAATAAGGAATTTAACTCCTCTATTTTTAGTCTAACTCAGTTGTATTTTTCGTAATTATTACCCCCCACAGAAAAATCTGGAAAACCACGACACTCCTTATGGACAGTCTTCAAACAGGCCAAGATGCAGTCTAAGAAATACTCCGCACTATATACTTTCACTTGGGCAATAAAAAAAAATCCCAAAAAAAACAGAAATCCCAAAAAAAAAAAAAGAAGCATTGTTGAAAACCACGACACTCCTTATGGACAGTCTTCAAACGGGCCAAGGTGCAGTTTAAGAAATACTCCGCACCATATACTTTCATTTGGGCAATAAAAAAAAATCCAAAAAAAAAATCCCAAAAAACAGACCACAACGAAATTCAAATGCCTCCATATAAACTATAACCATATTAGATTATGTTACACAAACACAAAAAAAGGCAGAAATGCGAGATAGTAATTAATAAGGAATTTAACTCATTTATTTTTAGTCTAACTCAGTTATATTTCTCATAATCATTACCGTCACAGAAAAATCTGGAAAACCACGACACTCCTTATGGACAATCTTCAAACGGGCCAAGATGCAGTCTAGGAAATACTCCACACTATATACTTTCACTTAGACAATAATAAAAAAAAATCCCAAAAAAAAAACAGAAACCCAAAAAAAAAAAAAAGAAATCCCCAAAAAAAAAAAAAAGAAGCACTATTCAAAACCACAACCCTCTTTATAGACAGTCTTCAAATGGGCTAAGGTGCAGTCTAAGAAATACTCCGCACCATATATTTTCACCTGGGCAATGAAAAAAAAAGAATCCCAAAAAAAAAAAAATAAAGAACCCCAAAAAAAAAAATCCCAACAAAAGAAAATCCCAAAAAACAGACCACAACGAAATTACATGCCTCCATATAAACTATAACCATATTAGATGATGTTACACAAACAAAAAAAAAAGGCAAAAATGCGAGATAGTAATTAATAAGGAATTTAACTCCTCTATTTTTAATCTAACTCAGTTATATTTCTCGTAATTATTACCCCCACAGAAAAATCTGGAAAACCACGACACTTCTTATGGGCAGTCTTCAAACGGGCCAAGATGCAGTCTAGGAAATACTCCGCACCATATACTTTCACTTGGGCAATAAAAAAAATCCCAAAAAAAAAAACAGAAATCCAAAAAAAATCCAAAAAAAAAAAGAAGCACTGTTCAAAACCACGACGCTCCTTATGGACAGTCTCCAAACGGGCCAAGCTGAAGTCTAAGAAACACTTCGCACCATATACTTTCACTTGGGCAATAAAAGAAAAAAAGGAAATCCAAAAAAAATAAAAAACCCCAAAAAAAAAATCCCAAAAAAAGGAAATCTCAAAAAAAAAAAAAATACTGTTCATTCGTACTGTTGAAGCCACAGTAAAAAGTTTGTTCAAACCTTATCTATGTAGTATTCAACAAAATAATTATGATTAAGAGTAAATTGTCTATGTTTGATATATAAAAAAAAAATGAATTTTGGCATCAAATTAACAAAAATTTACACTAGATATAAACTTGAGTTAAACCAAAAAAACTGGAGTTCAATAACTTCTACCGGGCGAAGGGGGGCTAGGGCGCCCCCTGGCACCCCCCTTAGATCCGCCCCTGTTGATGAGGATTCAATAACCACAAATTTTGGTGTCTTTGGTAACTACAAAATTACTTATACGTAAATTGACAAGTTTAAACAGTTGGATTTACTGTAAATCATCTCAATAACATATATATAAAAAAAATGATGAAAACTTAACTTCATTTAGATAGCCATCAAGAGAGGAGAAAAAATCATAAAATTTTACCCGTTAATTTTTGTCAATGCATGATCCACGTGTAAACAAAATCAAAATGCTATAATTTTTTTTGTCTGTAAATAAAAGATGATATATACATTTATGACGTTCCTTATTCATTGTATGACACATTTTTTTTTTTAATTAATTAATTGGTTTTCCTCATTCCATTGTAGTTTCTCCATCGTTTTCAGGTTTTCATAAATATCATTTTTTGTACCAAAGTTGTAATGCACATTGCACATGCTGGACGTAAATGCGCGCTTATTACAATATACAAAATTATTTTCTTATTTGTTATTACACTTTTGTATCGTAGGAAATGCCAAGTACGAATATTTATATTTGTTAGAAGTGTCAGCAGAATTAATTAATCAAGGAGAATGGACCGAATTAAGGCTCTTAATCCTTAATGTCTTACATAGATATATAATATTCTCAAGTGGATATTGGATATTCCAACATGTATAATCAAAAGAAATGTTTTAATCAATTAATCAAGAGCCTAGTGTATTGCACATGTCAAACCACATTTTTATTTTTTGGATATTGTTAGCGTGATATAGTCAATCAGCTACGCAATTTGATTAATTAAAAAGGTGCGTATGTACACAGCATAAAGATTCAAGTAGTCCACCGGCATTTTATAAATACTAATAAAGAGCTTACACCTTGCTTTGAGTTAAAATTTTTATTTTAGTATTTCTTATAATAGAATTTTAAGATAATATATATGTAATGGACTTTAAATTGAGAAAATTAATACGGGGCTTAAGTTTTAATGGGTTGAGATTAAAGTATGTCAATAGTAGTGATCAATCTAAGTAAATAATCAACGGCTGAGATTTATTCCTCGGAAAAGATAGAACTTTCATATCAAAAAATCCAATGTCTTTTTATTACGAGTAAGGATAGCAGCAAGGTCAAAATATTTTTACAATATTATCCTGAATGTTTGTCACGCAAAAATAATTGCTTGGTGGCTTCTTTTTCTCAAACAGCGGAATCACTTACTCAAGGTCTTAATATCTAAATTAATGACTAGGTTATGTTATTATTTCAAGAGAATTAATCAATTTCGTCTTAAGTTTAAGATGTAAACTATGGAATAAAATGATGAAAATTACCTTGCATACGACATTAGAAGTACTAATATGTAATAGTCAAGTTCCTTTTGTCGAGCAATTTGTAGACTTTCACTGAAGAAAGATTTGTCTATTCACAAATCGGCCAGAGGAAGAACCAATTTTTGGTTTAGTGGCTAAGGGCAACGCTCTCTGTGTGGGAGGTCGTGGGTTCGAAATCCGGACGGGAGATCTTTTATAGACATTTAAATTTGAGTGGCTTGACCCTCATCTTTATTAAAAAAAAAAAAAAAAAAAAAAGATCAGCCAGAGGAGGGGGGTGGTGGAGAGAGGTGGGGTGGCCGTTGGCCATGGTTGTGCGATGGAGTGGCTGGTCATGTCACAGATCAACGAGAGAGGTGGCTGGCTGCGGTGTGCGATGAAGGGGCTGGCCGCGTCAAAGACCGACGAGCGGTGGTTGGCAGCACTAGAGATCGCTGAGAGCGGATCTGACCGACCGTAGATTTTAAAAGAACAAATCCTGATGTATGATAAGTATTTTACCGGACTTTTACCGTCCATCTCGTCCATCGGACGGTTCCCAACTCCAAATCTCTGAGGAGCCAACATTTTACTCCCCCATTAGGGAGGGTGGATTTTGTGCACCTACAAGAAAAAAATTCTCCTATATTTTCACCAAAGCAAAGCGAAGCATTACAATTTATCTACATATAATGTGTACACACAAGTTTTTAAATTTTTAAATTTCTATTTACAATCTGAATAAATTTATATATAATACGAAATGAATTGAAGAGTTGATTAAGATCAATTCGAATCCAGCAATTAGAGCTCATTATTTTTGGAACTTAAATGCACCTGTAAGACGAAAAGCTTGTAGCAGGTCCTTCCTTTTTTTTTTTTTTTTGCTAAACTACCATCCTAGAACTAGCTCCATCATAGGACCATGACTATATAATTTCAAAGGAAACTGAAAGGACAGAAAAATTAAGAACAAATAACCAACAGATAATATAGCCTTCAATCGAAAGAAAACAAAGAAAAAAACATTTTTTGTTAATCACCACATCTAAGAGCTGTACATTCATAAAAAATGTGCATCATTAGTCATGTAATGACAGGAAAAACCTAGGATATAATTTTCTGCTCTATACCAATCTATCAACCCTCAACGAAAAAAAAAAAAAAAAATCGACAGCAAATAAATGAACCCACCCAAAAGAAAAACCTTTTACAGATAAACCTTAAACCTTAAACTGAATAAAATGCTAGGGAACTACTTTCTTATCAACAAAACTTTAGAGACCAGAGCATGTTACGTCCGCAACCAGGATCTTCTCAAAGAATGGCTAACTTTACTCTCTATCCAATTTGCAAGGTATTGACTGAAATTTGTGCCAATCAAAATAAAAAACCTACCCTATAATCTACAATGTTTGTGGGCTGCCTGGTAAGTCAGTAACATGCAGCGCAGCAGCTGATCTTGATATGGACAAGTCCTGATATTACCCAGTAAAATCAGTATGTTACCAAAGTTCAGGGATCCAAATCCACACACTGCCTATTCTCAGTACAAACTGTATTTAAATACAAATCACCATTCAAAAATCTCAGCTCAATATCATCATCATCGCTATCTATCTCATCTGGTACTGCCCTATTCTGGTAACGCCGCCGTCTCAGCAGAAAAACATTATAATAATAACTCACCAGCCCCTTCCAACCCTTCCTTCTCAATTTTGCAGAAAGCGGAGGCCAAAATTTTTTATCGTCAGAAGGTAGATTTGCACAGATTATAGATTTGAATTTATTTTCTTCTTCTTCTGTCCACGAAAGTGCCACCTCCTCTCCCATTTTGTGAAACCCCATGCCATAGAAAGCAGAGCCCAGCTCACGTTTTAGTTTGAGTTTGTTTTCAGCCACATGAAATCTAATGCATTCTGGTGAGCCTGGTATAGAGCATTGGCATGTTTTGCTACAACCTATTTCTTCTATTGGAGTATAGTTAGCTTGAAATGCAGTTTTATGCTTGGGAGACCACAATGATGTGCCTAAATATTTGAGAGAATTGGAGTCTGATATGTTGACATAATTGGTAAATTCCGGTATGTCAGCCTGGTGATCGGGACCCACAGGAATATCAGACTCCTCATCCAGGGAGAGCCAGCCGATTAAAGGTGGCACAGATTTGTTACACAATTTGATGTGACTGGTACTGGGTGTAACTGCAGGTGCTGAGGTTGAGTTGAGTCTTGCGCTAGCTCTGGTCTTTTTTCCCTTATTTTGTGACTGTGGACTACATTGCAGAGTTTTCTGGAATCAATGAAAAGAGGGTCAGATATTACTATAGTCTCCACGTGTAAAATCTTGATAAATAACTAGAGTCTAACTGTCTAACAACAAATATCCACTTTATAAGAGTTTCATATTGTTTTATGCGGACATGAACCATCGAGAGTATTATGCACATATCCTATACCCATAGGTTTGAAATGTCAGATAAACAACTGCAGAAGAAAAGCTTGTTTTCCAAGAGGCATCACTCTTTGCAATAAGTTCCTGGGTTCTAATCCCGCCCCAATTAGTATGTCAGCTATACATTGCAATTGATTAAAAGAAGTTCAAAAACACTGCTAATAACCTGCATGCCAGAATCATATATGCGATATCAAACTTGGTGATGAAACAAAGCAGTCAACTTAACAACATATATTATTTTTTTATAAATAATAATTAACCTGCTTAGGAGCCTCCACAGAGCAATCTTTCCTGATTTTCTTGACAAACATTTCCTTCCTCATTATCAATCCCAGTCTAAAGTTATCAGCTGTTGAATTTGTCTTCCCACATTTGGCATCTTTCAGACAGGAGTTTATTTTGTAGGAAAGGTCACATGGCTTCTTAGCAACGGCCCTCAACCAATTCAGCATACCAACAATTTCACCTCGTTTTCTCTTCAGTACAGGAAGCACTTCTGTTAAGTATAGCCAACAGTGATAAGTCACAAAGTACTGCCAGATTGCCCTCATAAAATCCAATCGATGATCAAATATACAGTGGTAGAAATGTAGAATGGTACAGTAGTTGGTACATTTGCACAAAGCTAAAAAGTAGGAAAATAAAAAAAATCTAATCAACAATATTTTAAGCCTCCACATACATTGAAAGGAAGTGAAGAGCATAAGAATGGTACAGTAGTTGGTACATTTGCACAAAGCTAAAAAGTAGGAAAATAAAAAAAATCTAATCAACAATATTTTAAGCCTCCACATACATTGAAAGGAAGTGAAGAGCATAATATGTAATCTATGTATTATACTATTATGCATACACCACATTCCAGTCACTGGTTTTAAGTCCATTGCCAAAAGAATTTTCATTTGACATCAATTACCTCCATTTTTAGCTGAATGGCCATTTTGCACCCGGCCTTCACTTCCCACTTCTCCAGGGCTTAGATTTAAACTTTTCCCGGGAATGCTCTGTGCCCATCTTTCAAGCAATCTAAGGTACTTCGCATATATGAGTTTCACCTATTGACAAAACATCTATTCATTAAATTGATGATGCTAAGATACAAACAAAATGATGCTCTAAACTGATTATGGCCATTTGATAAACCGAGAACAATATTGGAAAGTAGATATAATTAGCTCCACGCTTTTGGGAACAAACTTTATAAATAGAATAGGGAAGAGAATATTTCTTATTTAGCCAACCTTGATTCTGACCGTCATGCAATCAAGAGCATTGTACATCTTAAGTATCCTTAAGCTCACCACAACTCTTTGACGAGCTTATGTAAAATATACTATTTTTACATCGTTGCATTCCTATTTATGCCAATTGAATTCTTTATATCAAAATCTTGTGGCATAAAACTTTTCCTATTTTTAGTTATTATTGTGTTCGCTCCAATTCTCGAATATGACTTATTTTCAAATAGAGACATTCAATATTTTATTATAAATGCAGGACCATCTTAAAAAACTGAAAAAAAAAAACTGAAAAATATAAAATAGAAAATTTTGATATAAAGAATTTATTGATCAACATAGATGAAAGTTTTGAAGATGCTAAATGTAAATCTATAGTTAAGCTCATCAAGGACCTTGGTGAGCTTAATTATATGCAAGCCTTGCTATACTCACAATAATACCCATATGGGAAACATCTTGCGTCCATTGAAAAACCATCCATACGTCCATAAACGTACAAAAAATGTAACAAATACACTCTGAAATGTAGCAGATACATCCCGAAATGTAACCTATGGACGTTGTGGACAGCTTTTCTATGGACGCTAGGTATTACTCTACCCATATCAAAGACCTTTTTCATCAACTTACAACTATCCGGTCGAATGCACAATGACCGCAGGCGGCGGCCCATGAACATCGGTGTTCAAAACCTCACCCAATTAATCATTGTAATGCCGTACCGAGCTTAGCTACCATGTTACAACTTCAATTGACACTTCTACAATTTATGCGAGAATTCGATCGCATTCGCAAAATGTTGTTTAACAAATTCCAGATCTAACGATGTTTTCTCCTAATTCAACACATGCAACCTCACATAATGCATCAAAACATATGTTTTCAACAAAATTTACCGCGGGGCCGAGACTGGGGCCGAGACCAGCCGACCGTGCCACGGCAGGCCACGACCTGGCAACCGTGACGGCCTTGAACCCTCCTCTGGCCTTGACAAGCGCAAACAGCGCCAGGAGGTCAACAGGGCGGCCCTCTCCGACGACGGCCGGGAGGGGGAGGGTTTCGGAGCTCACTCCCCCGTGTCTCCACAAGTCTTTGTAGAAAGACGACAAAACCTGATCGAAGGTCAGATCAGATGGACCGGTAGATGCGTCGAGATTCGTGCAGAGACCGACGGACTGATCGGTGGACGCGTCGAGATTCGTGCAGAGACCGACGGCCTGGAGACTGCGCAGAATGTCGCGTGCGCTGGGACTTGGAGCTGCCAGAGCTGCTCCTCCCATCAACAAGCAGTGAGAAAAAGGGGAGGGCCGGATTGGGGGGAAATGGCCAAATGGGGTTTTTGTTTTTAATTGAGGGGCGTTTTCATGGAATGGGGAGGGATGCAATTACGCAATTGAGGTTTTTTTTTTGGTGTTGAATTGATTTGAATTTTTTTTTTGGTTTTTTGGTTGTGTGAAAATTTGATAAAAATTTGGGGTATTTGAGATTGGAAGTGGTTTTTGGATGGGGGAAAGTGATTGAGTGAAGAATATTTTTTGGGTCTTTTTTCTTCTTGTTAAATTTTTGGTTTTCGATTAGATCAAGAAAATTGGGAAGGGGGCTTAGGGCTAGGGTTTGGGTTGGGGTTGGGGTTGGGGTTGCAATTGAATTTTTTTCAGCTATAAAGTTTTTATTGGAGGATGAGAGGTTAGGGTTGAGTGCACATCCACTAGAATGGTCAGATTATTCTAAATGATGGAGTGGTCAAAAATTGTATTAAAAATAATATGTACTACTGTAACGGGCAGCTTCGAAAACCGCACACCGTAGCTTTTCGGGGGGGGGGAAGGGGTTGACCATTCCTCGGTGGAAAACACCAGAGGATTTCAATTCGTTAGGGTTGGGGTTGGGTTTACAATTGGATTTTTCAGCTATACATTTTGATTGGAGGAATAAGAGAAGTAGTTTAGGGTTAATTTATTTTGGGATGGTAGATGGAGAAGATTTGAGTTTGTATTTGTTATGTTTTTTGAAAATTCTGTTTAGAACACAAATATATAGAATAAACCCATATTTGTGTTTGGATGTGTCATGTCTTCTAAGTTCTAAATCAAACCATAACTACATTTGTAAACCCACGTCTCATTTACATATCTAAATCAAGCCATAATAACATTTGAGGACATGTCAGCTCATGACGAGGTTTATAAAAAAGATGCTTTTCCAACTCATGCAATCACTCAGGCAAAGCCAAACCATTATAAGGAGTCATTTTGGCGAGTTCATGTTGAGTCGGGCGGGTTCAGGTCGAGTGGGGCGAGTTCAAGTCGAGTCGTGTCGGATTTCCGGTCAAGTCGACCGTTATTTTATCAGGTCGTGGTTAAATCAAGTCGGGTCAGGTCAAGTTTTGGGTTAACAAGTGTGGCATTTTATCGGCTTGCGGGTTGGGTTGGGTTAGGTTTTGGGTCATCTAGTCTCGAGTCACCTTAGATGTGACCTTAGGTTTTGTTATTTGATCATCTCAAGTTATAAATTGTTCCAATTTTGGATCGAATCATACCAAATTTCAAGATATTTAATTTTTGGTTGTCTTGGGAATCAGGTTGGGTCTGGTTTCGGATTTCTAATATAGGGTTGTCTCGGGTTCCGGGTTGGGTTCAAGCTGGGTCAGGTCAGGTTTTGGGTTGCTTAATTGCTGTCAATGTTTGGTTTCGAGTTGTTTCTTGTCGGGCTGGGCTTCGGATTGCCTAATTGTTGTTCATAAAGACATACTACTACTGACCCTGTATGAGTGGAAGAATTCCCAGCAAAGATCATAGGAGTAAAGAGTATTAACTTAGACTATCTATTTACTTTACATTTCGATCCATCTTTCAAATATTAGATTTCACATATGATCTAAAAGAGATTCGATCTATACATCTCTACATCCACAAACAAAACCAGACGAAATACCAGGTCTTGGGTCGTCTTAGGTCGGATCGGATTGGGTTTAGGTAATTTTAACTTTCCTAAAATTGAGTCGGGTTCAGACAAATTTGTCAGGTCAAATCAGGTTTTGTCACCTCTGCCAGAGAGGATTAGCTAACCCAAAAAAATTATATTAAAAATATACCCTTGTAATATGTTTCTCCAGAAGAAATTACATAAATATGCTTAAGTTCTGATAAAATGATGAAAATATGTCATATCCTGAAAATTTTTACAAAAAATAGCTAGGCATCATTTATTTATATATTTGCTAATAAAATTTACAGATATATACAATTTAAATAACTGTAAAATTATGTTTCATCCAAAATTTTTGACCCCATTCCTCCTACTCTCGCGTGGCAAAATCTGACCCGACCCGAAAAAATGTCGGCAACCGTCAACCCGACCCGACAATCTGCCGCCTTTTACGGTGCTTGCTTGAGTGTGTGTGTGTTTTAACAAAGTTGGATACTATCGGGTTGTGATTTTTGCTAAATGCTAACCCATTGTATCGGGTTGCGTTTGAATTTGCTCCTATAAACTAATCTACTACATGGTTGTCCATGTAAATGGTAAGCTGCAATGCTGCACGATTCGTCCAAGTCATCACTGCATTTTTTTGGCTGAAGTTTGAGATCTTATGGGGTTGGGATTGTGATTTTGACTAATCCGTTATAGTTGTGTTTTTAAAAACCCATTAAACCCGAACCCAGCTACAAATATCTCTTCTCCGTATATTTTTGAAAATTTGTACATGTAATTTACGGTGTTCAATAGATTTTTTATATCAAGATTTTATAGAATACAAAAGGTTTCTATTTCTTAGGTTTTTTTTTATTTGTTTGAGATTTTTGAAGATGGCTTTAAAAATAAGTTATCATTCAACTTATTTTGTATATGAAGTATGTTC
Organism: Cyperus esculentus; assembly: GCA_030179965.1. NCBI lineage: Eukaryota > Viridiplantae > Streptophyta > Magnoliopsida > Poales > Cyperaceae > Cyperus > Cyperus esculentus. The sequence continues at coordinate 1,461,414 of JASGLE010000010.1, read as the reverse complement.
AGCTAAGCATTATAATATTATACGAAATAAGTTGAATAATAAATTGACATGATTTCTAAGTAAAAATCCGACAGCATCTTTAATGACCTAATTAGTGGTTTTACAATTGCATTATAATACTGTTTTTTTCTACTTATTTTGGATGCCCAACAAATCATACTCAATTAAAGGGTAATTTAACAATTTACCTACCTTTGAAAATTTGTTAAACAAATTGCTCTTCCCTCAAAAATTTCAACAAAATACCCTTGTATTACCCTTCATTCCCCTCCTTCCCCTTGACAAATGTTAATCTCTTTTATCTTCTCTCAACAATGTCAATAAAAATATATTTAATTAATATATTTATTTATTTATTTTCATATACACTCTCAAATTTTTATATAAGAAAATTTTGTATAATATAAATCATATGTATTATATTCTTAGAAAATAAAAACTCAAAATATTCTTCTTCAAATTTATAACGATATGTCATACAAAAATATTTTTTAATACAATTCATTTAACTAATGATAATAAGATTAAGGATATAAGATTTATATTATTGTGAACATACTCATATAGTAAAGAAAAGATAGTATCTTTTAAAATATTATATTCACTATATTTACAAGATTATCAATATTATTGTTTTCATTAGTAGCGAATAAAAATTTTATAATAAGAGGAGGATTTTATTTATTATTATTTTTTTAACAAAACCAACCGAATATTAGCTGAAAATGAGAATTGGAAAATTCAGAATTTTAATAAAAATTTTATGTCATATGTCATGAAAACTTTAATATGTAAATGAAAAGATTAAAATAAAATAATAAATAAAAATATATATTGCTATTTTTAAAGGAAGGTAAAAGAAAGTTGATATAAGGGAAGGAGAATGGAGGGGAATGAAGGGTGATACAAGAGTATTTTGTTAAATTTTTGAGAGAAGGACAATTTGTTTAACAAATTTTGAAAGGAGGGCAAATTGTTAAATTGCCCCTCAATTAAATATAATTTCATTAGTAATTGTGTACTGTGGTCTCATCGTTAATCACTTTCAAAATCAAGTACTTAAAGCCATACGTCCTCTGGAATATTTGGACGATGACATTTTAATGTAACATTAATTTCCTATCACCAACGTTTGATTTTTTTTTTTAAATTATATTTATTCCTTGCAATGCTATTCAAATTTTAACGAAAGTTAAAAAAAAAAAAAAGAAAATAGGAAATAAGAGGCCCAAACTTCTGGTCTTGAAATGAAGAATGTAAAAGAAGAGGGGGTCAGTGATATGGCCCAGAGTGAATTTAGCCTATAGATTAAGATCTTGGCACATATTTTAGAGAATTAAGGGGGCCACATAGGCCCAATTAAAGTATACAAAGTAGATTACACTACAGGTAGTAAAACCTGATCCCACCCAAAAAAACCCGCCCATCTAATCATAGATCAAATAGCATGCAATCTAATTCAAATTAACCTATGATTCAAAAAATTCAATATTAAAAATTGACCCAACCCGACCCATCTGTGATCCGACTTGATATCTTCTGAAAAGTCAAATTGACCTTAGTCTAAATCCGTCCTGCCCGTCCGATTTGCTGAAGGTAATATGGGGCAAAAGAAGAAAACTTGAACATGCTTGAAAATTGACCGTACACACATTACAAAAACTTCAGAAATAAACCCAGAGCTTAAACAACTTCCACTTACCAATTAAAGGTGTATTTTATATATTCTTACTTTTCAATAGACAATTTTTTTTAAAAAATAATTCAATGATAAAGAACCCATAAGTAACACAAGGAGATGGCTAAGGTAGCTCTGTAACTACCAAGATTAAACATAAGGGACTGATTCATTGCAGTAAGAAAATTAATTTTACAGGACTCAATAAACAAATTCTAATTTGTTACAAATAAAACTAATTTGTTACAAGCAGCAAATTTTGAGCACTTGACGAATAACACAAGCTGGCACCCCAACTGCTCATGCTAAAAAGCGAAAAATAGGAAAAAAAAAATTAAATAAAAAGCCTATCTAAAGATGCTCCTGTCAATTTCAAAGAAAAGCCTCTTTTTTTTTTCTTTTTGTTTTTTTGTGAGTTCGAAATCTCCAACGTTCTATGTACAATTATCCTGATCAAATACAAATACACTGTAATTTTCTATTTTAAATCTTTAACAATCTAGCATTCTAGGTCTCTTCAGCATTTAAGGAGGCATGAGGGGTTTATTCCCTAATTAATTTTCACACAGTTTCGGATATATAACTAGATGTGAGATCTCTCTCAGAGAATATCTATGGGTAAAGGGTGTGGTGGTGGTTGATCAATCAATGGTGATACACACCCAAACAGGATCAAAGCCAAGGCGACATCCGACCCGAGCAAGAAGAAACGCACAAGGTTGAGTTTTATTTTATTTTATTTTTCTTAAGAATAGCTTTAAGCCTTTAACTGCAAAAGATTAAGGTAAAAAGAAGAATAGAAGGATATCACAAACTTGCAAATGCACCTTAATTTTCGACTCCATCCAGTTCTCACATCCAAGATCTTCAAGAGATGATCAGTCAGATCGTAGCGAGTTAAGATCGAGCGCACGCAGCAACTCATCAGAAAAAACTACCTTCAATGTCTCCTGCTTACAAGTCATGACCTCTTCAGATTTACAACAATTACGCTTATGTTGTCTCCGCTTCCCCTGCCGAGTGCCAACCTGGTAAGAATAGCTGATGCCATGCGGCATCTAGGTTCCATCTGCTCCTCACCTTCTTCGTATTGCCCCGGTTGTTGTTGTTGCTCTTCTGGCAAGGCAGCAGTAGATGGTTCACTCGGCCCAACATCAGCTGTGGTTGGGCCAGTAGGAGCAATTAGACCAGTGGGGTTTGCCGGATCAATTTCGTCTAAGCTCTGGCGCACCACATTACATGCCATCTCGTTAGAAAGTACGTCCCACAACCCATCACTGGCAAATATCAAGAACTCATCTTGATTAGTTCTTGTGATCGTCTTGATATCGGGTTCTGATATCACCTCCGGTTTTAGGAACCTGTCACCTGATAATGTTGACAAAAGATCGGTTAATTATATATTACTATCTGGCTGAACTCATAAATATATGCCTAACAGAAATGATTAAAAAGTGGTACAAAGCTGTTCTTGGAAGGAACCTAAATGTAACAGTAAATTGTTGTCCGGTCAAAGCGAAATGCTGTTAACGTGCCAACAAAGAATTGATAGATGTATCTTTCAAATTTACAGAATATGCTACACCAATGCACACCTAGCTAAAAAGCCTCGGTAAGAAATAATCAGACATTGAACACTGGCGACACGTATAATATCCAACTTTCCATATGCTTATTCTTAGAGCAAAATATCCAAAAATTACAGACTTCCTACAACTCAGCAACAAAAGGGAACAATATAAAGTTCCTAACCAATCCCTCTTTTTCTAAAGGAACTGAAATAAATTCTTCCTTTGCAAAAGAAGTTTAATAAGTGGTCCTAACTTCCAAACACCAATAACCCGTAAAGATCGTTCGATAAATATTTCAGAATGGAGAAAACTGATCACATGCAAAATTCAATTTTTACTTGTATAGTTTTGTACTTTTTAATTACTATGCAAAACATGACAAAGTATACCATGTCTGCCTGCCACTTAAAAAAAGAAAAAAAAATCAATTTTCATCAAACACAAGCAATGCACAAATATCGCAGAGATCGTACGATTTTCAAAAACAACTAATTTACTCAAAATATAAGACGAGACAACATAATTTTAGAAGACAATGACATACACAAAGATCAAGTCTCACATGTATATAGGATTATGGGAGCTAGACTATTATACTAACGTTAACATTTCGGACCGAAATGCTAGCTAACCTCAAATTTCATGTTATCGTGTCCGAAATCACGATTTATGGTTCTTAATAAATTCTTTATATGAAAATATTGGGGAATACAAAAAATTTTCGTTTTTAGAGTTTTCTAAGTATTTATTTTATATTTTTGAAAATAACATGTACAACCATCAATATTATATTAATATTTATAAGCTCTTTTCTAAAATTCAAAACAAATAGTTAGAAATTAAACTCTAAAAATAAAAAAAAAATTGTATTTCCCAATATTTTCATATAAAGAATTTATTTAGCACCATAAATCGTGATTTTGGACATGATAACATAAAATTTGAGACGTTAGCATTTCGGTCCAAAATGCTAATGTTAGTATAATAGTCTAACTCGAATTATAGATCTGTATGCTATTAAATTAATTGAAGTTAATTGAAGTCAGATAAGAGATGTGCTTGATTCATTAAATAAACTGAATGACATGCACGTTTAACTAAAGTCAGACACAACTTGATATAATAAATTCAGCCTTTTCCAAAGTCTACCAAACAAAAGATATGATTAACAAGCAAGTTTCATCTTTAAATTTTAAATTGGCTTTTTTTAAGGGATGTGAGTCTAATTTCATGCTCAAAAACAAGAAAACACGGATGACTAGAACTCTGCACAATGTACCTAGTGCGCGCGACATAGCAAGGATCCCACTAACACGAGCTCCATTGTTATATATAACCCTTCCTCCAGCAGCTTCAATCCTTGCTAACTCATCCGGTCTATCAGGCTACATATATAGTAGCAAAGTACTTAGTATGTTAATAAATAGGCTAATAGCTACCAAGAAACAAACTTTTGCGACTTTATTCATAAACATAATGAATAACACTGCAGCGATTAAAGCATCGCATTGACAAAGAAACAGATTTGAGGAATAATTAAATTACCTACCTTATGATCGCGAGAAAGAGCATAAGCATGCCCGCCACGACCTAAAACGGCTCGTGAATCGCCACAGTTGGCTACAAGCACCTTATCATCCGTAACCAACCCCACAACAGCGGTGGAACCGACAATGGGAGACAACCGTCCAGCAAGCTCGCAGGTGCAGATTGGCAAGCCCACGCGACCACACGTGCACGTTGTCATTGCAATGGCGTCCATCCTTGCAAAGGAGTTGGTCAATGCTTTCCTTAATTTTGTGTCCTGATCTTGATCAGGTGATAATGTAATAGCTTGAGATGAAGAAGAAGTCGAAGCATGATCACCTGGCATCACGGCGGCTAACTCCTCAGCCAGGATCAAATGCAGGTTCGACTTGCACAGCTCGGAAATCTTGCAAGATCAACGAGAGTTCGTCAAGTCGGGGCATTCATATAAATAATAGACCAAACTTCATCAACCTGGGCATCTATCAAAGTGGTCACCATATGATCACTTTTAAAAGTCAAAATATTTCATCCCTCACTATATATATAATAAATTAATAAACCTCCACTCATACGCAAATTAATACTTCCTCCGTCCACAATAAACTGAATTTATACCCTTTACAACTTGTCCACAATTAAATGAATTTATACCCTTTGTTTGAATCCACATTCTTCCTCAAAAAAAAAAATATATATATATATATATATATTACGAAATTTTCAAAATGCCCCTCGTCTCCTTCCAAGAATTTTCACTTTTCTACTAATTGAGGGCATAAAAATAATTTTACTCTTCCACTACTTTCTTTGACTTTTGCTACAAATCCATTCTTTTGTGGACGGAGGAAGTACAACATAAGGCCCTGTTCGGTTCCTTCCCACCCGCCACTGTGCGAGTGGGAAGGAACCGAACAGGCCCTAAGTGTGCTACTAAGCTTGTATATACATCCCAGCTAAGATGTGCATAAAGATTTCAAATATATAGTATAAATAATTTGCTACTAATTAAACCATGTCCTAAAACGTTAATATAATAAGATTATTATAGACGAAATGTTGATCATGACCCTTATTACAAGAATAATAATATATATTAGATGACACTTATAAAACTAGAATATTTCACGAGTAGACGGTAGCAATGTAATTATAATTTTGAACTTCAATAAAACAAGTACAAATATACATTTTTATGCATAGGATATTCGACAATTTCCGTATTTGTACGTACTTTTTTTTTATTCCCTGTAGAAGTAAAAATAAATAATCGGCTGACCCCCCACACATAAATATTAATAAATAATTAATGCACGATAAAAAAAGGGAAATTTCTGGACATCGTAATTTATAAAATTTCAAGCGACATTTGAGTGCTTGTATTTTATTTTTTTATTTTTTTCTTTTTGAGGGTAAATATTTGTACTGGAACTTTCAATTGCGTCTGAAATGGAGAAAACAGGGGTCTTCTTTTAATGCAGCCTATGACTCGATGCAGAGGACAGGTGGCTTTTTTTTATTTATTTTTTTTAGAGGAGAGGACAGGTGGCTTATTTCTAGAATCATCCATGTCCGTCGGATACTCGGATCGACTACCTTACACTCATGTACGGATGAACGCGTGGTCTTTATTGTACCGTAGCTTGCTTTAGTTTTTTTTGTTCAGTGAGCAATGTTAATTTAAAAAAATGTATATAATAATAATAAAAATAGGACACCAGGAGGAAAAAAAAAAAAAACACAGTTCAACTCAGAATAAATGTGTTCTGCTAATTTAAAAGTTAAAACTATCATTCCTTATAAGAAAATTAAAAATATATTTTTGAAATTTTATAAATGGTTTTAAGAAATCTTTACTCGATCTAAGGCAAAATTTTGTAAAAAGTTGTTAGCAAATATAAACTCTTATAATTAGCTTAAAGCACAGAAAGTTAATAATGAATCAAACATATATAAAAGCTAGCAAAAAAATGATGAAAATAAAGAAGTTGTTTGAGATGGTTATATATATATACATACATGAGAGCCGCCATGGCCGTCGTAGACGGCGAAGAAGTGCACATACGATCCATTCGGGAGCCGAAAGAGCTGCGGTCTGACGCAAACACAATCTTCCATCTCGCGCAGGCGGCCGGCCACCGAGACGTATCCGAACGCCGCCGGGCGTGAACCACCGGTACTACTCGGCACCGACGGTACACTCCGAGAATTAGCTTCCCTCGCCAGCTCGGATATGATCTCCTCGTCGTCCCTCGCGCGCTTCCTTTGCCCGGGGGGACGGTCATCGGTCACGGTCTCAGCACCAGCATTAGCACCGCTAGCACCGGCAACCCCTAAAGGGGCGGCGGTGAGACGCCGCGACGGGATCTCACGGCATTTGTCCACAGAGTGATCTTTCTCCTTGTCAGAGGACATCCTGACGCCGATGCCGGCCATCAAAGGGCCCCCAGGGTTTCAGAGCATGGGGCTCGATCGCAGCTAATTAATTTGTATATCTAGTTGATCGTTACAATAGGGGAAGAAAGGAGATAGATGATCGAAATTCGAAAAAGGTGAGAGAAGAGGGGTAATTGATTAAGAGGTGTTTTCCGCCTGCTGCTGCAGCAGCAGGCACCCGCCGAGACGTGGCGGAGAGAGGACACGTGTTAGTAGAGATGGGTTAACTTAAACGTACGTCCTGCTTGACTGCTGCTGTGCTGCTGCTGCTGCTTGCCTCCAATCCATCTCGTCAATTTCCCTTGCGTGAACTTCCCCTCCTCTTCTCTTGACTCTTGGTCTTGCTGTTGGGCTGGAATTCTGGAATCTGGATGGATGGATGGATGTTCTTTTTCCTATACGGCCCCTTGTACATGTTATTTTATGACAAGGCCTTTTGTTCTGATAATTCCTCTCCATACGGCCCCCATGAAGTAGGTCACCCATTCACCCTCTCACAATCTGACGTACCCACATGTATATGTATATATCCATGTGTGTTTGTCGCAGTTGTATAAATGTTTACTAAAACCGTAATGTATATGTTTATTAGGAAATGATGTATGTTGATCGGAAAGATATAAATGTTCATTGAAAAATGATATTTGTTTATTAAAAATATGGTAGACTGATGGATAGATAAAAAGGTGGTCAGTGGTTGTTACTCTTCGTTCAGTTTTGTTTTGACTATATGATGTTGCTTCTTGTTTATTTTATTATTTTGGTTTTGAAAAGAGGATGAAAGAAGCAGTAAATGTAATGAGTAATGACACATGTAAAAGCACTTTTAACTTTTATAAGTCTGTTATATTAATGTTAATATGACTGTAGAGTCAAATGCACATTGTTTGAGTTCCATACATTGATGACGAATAGAAACAGATGTAGTGGGGGTAAATATCAAACATTATGTATATATATGAAACAGATGGTTTTGGTTTTATCTAAGGCGTAATTGTTTGGATTGGTAAATATAAGATATTATGCATGAATAAGACGTTCTTATTGATTGATTTTGGTTATAAAATATCCTGTCAATTTATATGATCATGAATTTCTTTTTTTCTTTTATTAATTTTGGTTTCAAAGTTGGGAGTTGATACTTTTAGGAGGTGTTGTTGTAAATTTAAAAACCATTTATTTGTATAAGTCAATTATATTTTTACTTAATTATATAACAAATAGACTAGTTCAAGAAAAATAATATCAAGAGAATATCAAATACGTGTTCCAAAGATAAAAGGGTAAATTATCTAGTAGGTCACTCAAGTTTACCTCAAATTCATAACTGGTCATTGAACTTCTATTTATTCATTTTTTATTATTGAACTTTGATGTTTATCCAAATTTGGTCACTCCGTTAGTTTTTCCATCCAACTTAACGGAATATTTAATATGACATCGATTTATAGTTTAGACATATATTTTTTTCATGTAAAACTAAAAAAAAATAAGAATAAAAAAATAACATATTATTTTTTTATTTTTCTTCTATGACAATAAAATACTTTCATATTCTTAGACATGTTAAAAAATTATGTACTTTATATGAAAATAAAAATAATAATAATAATTGTAGAAAAAAATTATAAATAAAAATAAATGAAAAGTTTTAAATTTGTCTTAGATTCTCACATATTGTATATTTTATATCAAAAATAAATAATTTTCAAAGTTTAAAATTGATACCATGTTAATTATTCCGTTAAGTTGGATAGAAAAACTAACGGAGTGACCAAATTTGGATAAACATCAAAGTTTAGTGAAAAAAATGGATAAATAGAAGTTCAGTGACCAAATATGGATTTGAGGTAAACTTCAGTAACTTGTCGGAAAATTTACCCAAGATAAAATGTTATTGAGAAAATATTCCCAAACAAATTTGACTATAGTCCTTATCTAACACTTGATACTAAAGATTGTTTGTTCTAAAACTGTTTGTATCTAACATAACGGTGCAGTTAAGGAGCGCAAGTAGGAGGTTCAATTATCACATTATTATGTTATTTTAGGTGATAATTTATAATATAATAAAAATGTTTAATATTGTAGTGACAGGTTTGTCTTTTTTTATTTTTTTATTTTTATGGAAATGGGAGTGCAAACCTTCAAACTTATATTCAGAAGAGAAAATATTACGAAGATGTCAAATTTGACACATACTTTATTATTCATATTAAACCAAGTGATTATTTTCGTTAATAACTTTTTTCTACAACTCAATACCTACTTCATCCGCTCCAAAATAGAATAATGATTTTGAGTTGAATAATAAGAGTTGCCATAGTGAAGTTATTTAACACGAGCTTTTGTTATTGGTACTGATGAAAATTCTCTCACCCAATTATTTTTAGTAAGTAAAATAGAGGTGGATTTATTTCACTTTGCTCTCACCAAATAGAGTTAGAAAGAGGGGGTAAGAATCTGCTGCTCTTAAAGAGCAAGAGCAGGGTCCTGCTCTTATACTTTTTACCGCCTGATGAGATGAGGGAAATGAGATGGGTTTGATCCAAAAGTGAGAAGTGTAAGAGCAGGTTCCTACTCTTGCTCTTCAAGAGCAGCGGAGTTCATCCCAGAAAGAGGGTATCAATAATAAAAGGTTAAATAATGCTTAAAATAATAGAAGACTATCTTTTGACTATGATTTTACATTTGATATCATTATTAATACTTTTTATTTAAGGTTGCAATATCGCTCTCTATATACTATTGAATATTAAATCAATACTATTGAGTTAATTGAATTATTTTACACCTTTGTTTCAACTCAAGTTTTTATTAGTCAAGCAAGTGGTCTAGTAATTCATGTGGTAGTTAATTAGAATGATCTTCAGGAGATTATAAGTTCAAACATTTATCAACACAAAAAATGAAATTTGTGAAGCTAGATATCCATCTTTCTATAAAAAAATGGAAGTTTTTAATGACCAAATGCAGTAAAATAAATGCTATCTTTAACTAAACATGATAAAAGTATGCAAATGAAAATCTCTAACTAAAATTTTAGAATGGTAAATTTGTTTCATCTCCAAGATATCCCAATATGATCATATTGGGAGCTGCTCCAAATTTTTAGAATCCAAATTATACCTTAAACTCCAAGAGTTTCCCTAAAGATGGATCCCAATAAATTTAAAATGGGCCACGTCACTGGGCCTGACCAATCAAACAGCGAAGAGGGAAGGGGACGATTATTGGGAGTGCGGAGGGAGTGCCTAAAAGTAGCTAATATTGGCTTCGATTTGGGGATAGCGCAAAAATTGGGAAGGGTTTGGGGCTTCTGTTGGAGCCCGAATTTTGTCCTTAATTCCCAATAACTGATTTTAGGAATTGTTTAAGAATGCTGTTAGAGATGCTCTAAGTACTTTTAGGGTGTTTTGGATTATTCAAGAATTAGTACATTTTTGTCAATGGATGGTTGAAAAAATATTAGTTAATCTATATTTTATATAGAATAGTATAATAACAACTAATCTAATTACTCCGGATTAGTGATTGTCTGTTTAAATCACTAGCTTACCAAATCGAATAAGTATTATTCTTTGGCAATCCAAAAACACCTTAATAAGATAAATTTGTTTATCACTTTTCTTGCGAGATATTAGTCCGTTTTCTTATTGCTGAAAATAAAACAAATCAAATATTATTATGAGTTTTAAATATTAAGAATAAGTAAATACAGAACTGTTTACGAATGAAATAATAATGTTATCAGCATATTTAATGTACACTATATATATTCCTCCGGTATGTCCGCAAGACACGTGATTTTTTAATACTCTGCGAGCATACAATTCGAAGTTTCCATCTTCCATTCCAAACCAGAAAATATTTGAAAATCACAGGGGTGGAGAAGGAATCTGCACTCTGCGGACTTTCTTTCTTTTCTTAATTTAAACCCCAGACACGAGGAGTCAAAAAGCGGAAAGAAACCGGCGGCTCTTTTGCGCATTCATTCGTTCATTCATTCATTCCCACTCCAATTTCTCGTCAAGCACCACCCTCATATCGCGATATTATCGTATAAATACCGTATCGCGTATAATTCCTCGTCCGAAGCTTGGACCGCTCCAAATGACACGTGTGGAAACAGAGAGGCCTCCTGCGTGTCGCACCAATGAGAAACTCCCACGAAACTGACACGAGCCTGGAACGTGGGCCCCACCAGGGCTCACTTTATGCGGCCTTTTGGAGAGAGCAGGGGGACACGTGGCTCATATAACCTTTTGTTTCTCCAAAAAAAAAAGAGCAGGGGGGACACGTGGCTCTCCGCCACCCACATTGCGTATCCGGTCAATGCAGCCATGTCCTCTTCGTCCGACACGTGTGGAAAGTCGACACCCCCCGTCCATCCCGTACCGCTGCCGAACACCGGACAGGGTGCAGCCCACTACGTGTCATGTATCTGCTGGCTAAGCTTGCGAGTTGCAAAGCAAGGGCCTTTCTTTTCTTTACTTAGGACCGAGGCCCTGCGATGCTTCGATAACATTTTCTTTGTTACAATGTATATTCAACAGTTACCATGTTTATGATTAGAAAAATATTGATATATAAAATAGATAAAAATTATTAAGAAGATTTAAAATATAGGTAAGTAATAGTTATTTATATGAAAGACAATTTTTTGTTATACCATATAATTTAAAGATATAATATTTTTATCTAATTTAGTATTATTATGTATTGAACATGTCAAAAGTACATTAAATAGTTAAACTAAGAATTTTACAGACAAATTAATCATCATTTTTACATGTTATAACTTCATATTTATAATTCAAAATCATAAAACTAAAAATATATATATATATATAATTTTTAAAGTATTACACATATAATGCTTAATTGGGTAAATTTAAAGATATCTACTTCTCAAATACTCATACTTACTATTGATTATGACAATATTGCATTCATTTAAATAAGAACCTAACTAATTAGCAGTTCACCATGACTGAAAAATTAAGTATTCATTGCAAAGAATATAAATTTGAACATTTCTACTATATACAATACTCACATCTAATTATAAAGTTATATAATATAAATAAAATAAAATTTTAAATATCAAAATTATGAATTAAAATAAAATATTAAAAAAATTTAAACATCAAAATTTCTTATACAGATAGCTTTTAATTAAACTATAAAATTTAATTTTTGTTATATATGTTAGTGTGTTAGGTTGTTAAGATTTTTGTATAAGATAAAAGTGGTAGCTTTACAATAACTAGTTACTTAAGAAGGTTAGCTTTCACGATCTTGACTGTTAAATGATAATTATTTTTTTCAATTTTGAGAACTATGTAAATATACCATAAACAATACTCATAACTAATAATTTTTCATTTATAAAGAATATTAAAAAAATTAGAGAAATATAAAGCAGCCGTCAACTAATTGAGATCGTAGTAACTGTTGAATTATGTAATCAATCCGTCACTAGATTTTATTTTAAAAGATTTTATTAAACCGTGTATACAACTCGATAAAATGATGTTTTTTAACAAATTTAGTTTAAATTTTGATTTTGAGTTCTGTTTATTTGATTTCAGCTTATAATTTAATTTGAACTTTAAATTTATTTATCATTTTTTAGATATTTTTTATTTCTAGAAATAAAAATTTATCAAGTTTATTGATATCTATTTCATTTAAAAAGATTTTTAACTTTCTTAAAACAAAAAAAAAAGTGGCGCGGCTGAATTAATTCAGCACGGCCAGGCGCTGTATAAAACAAAAAAATTTTGGATGCGCATTTTTTTAATCCAAAGATGCTTTGACAAACAGAAAACGACGAAATCCACAGTATGATTTTTCCGTACTACCATCCGTATAACAAACATAAAATTAACTAATTTTGGACTTTCTCACATAAAACACTCACAGAAAATCCACAAAAATAGTTTTCGAATCTCATCTCATGCACGAAACATCGAACCGGGTTACAAAGATAAACAATCTATACCCGACCCGTAATTTTAAAGCAAGGCATGCGATACAGAAGATTAGATAAAACAAAAAAAATCGAGAGTTAATATTCGTACAAATTCAGAAAAATTGAAAACCTGGCTCTAGAATAAAGTTCAGGAGGAATTATATATTATTATGATATTATCTTTGATATTATCTTTGTGCAACATATATAAATACTAGATTATTCATTCATCCATTCATCGGCAGCTGTGAGCTATTCGAAAGTGACATTGGATCGAAAGTGAGAAGAAAACATGTTGAGCCTATCTTGTAAAGTAGGTCATCATCCACTTTTTTTAAGATTTGATACACCCATATATATATGTTTATATGTGTTTGTTACAATTGTATAAAACTAAAAAATGTAATGTATCTGTTTACTAGAAAATGATATTTGTTGATCGAAAAGATATAAATTTAATAAAAAATGATATTTGTTAATTAAAAATACGATGGACCGATGTATAGATAAAAGAATAGTTACCTGCTGTTACTCAAAATGAAATGTGGAGCTTTCTTTCATTAGAATTTAACAATAAAAAAAGAGCAAATAAAAAAAAGTGAAAAGACATTAAAGCTTTAGAATAATTTTAAGGCACGTGTCCGTTAAGTGAGGGATTTGCATGCAGCACTTTCTCCAGAGCTCTTTGTGGCCACGACCAGAGACACGTGGGAAGAAAGTGCCCCACGGTGGATGACGTGGAGGAATACATAGTGCCACGTAGAAGCCTGGAGTACGTGACGCGGACGTCCCGGATGCCACGTACTGTGTTGTCAAAAGGAAAGAGAGGAACCCTTCGGCCAGTGAAAAGCCAAGCGAGAGATCGATGCATATATATTATGCGTCCATTAAAAAACCGTCCATACCAGTGGCAGACCTTAAGGAGGGGCCAATCAAATTTAGTTGGATTTACAAGATACATTAATCAACAAATTTCATTGATTTACAGGTAATAATTAATTTAAAGGGGCAAAACTTTGAATAGGGTAATAATTCATTGATTTACATGTGTTTTTTACAAAATTTCAAATATTAAGGAGAGTCACTGCCTCGGGTGGCCTCTACACAGGTCCGCCCCTAGTCCATACATCTATATATATATATATATATATGAGAAGGGATCCCTTGACAATCCCTATTTTGACAATCTTGACAATCTAATATTTCAAAAATTTGTAAAAATTCATATAAATTCTCAAAAATAGAAAAAAATTTACGGAAGTAACTTAGAGATTGATTATGTTTTCGATTATATTCAATTTAAGTGATATTTGATAGCTTTTCAAAGATCCGTTAAATTACAACCGTTAAAAAGTACACAAAAATTTGATAAGTCATCAAACGATATTCAAATTGATTGAAATTTGAAAAACTATCAATCTACATGTTAAGTAATGCATCCACAAATCTTTTTCCATTTTTAAGATTTTTTATGAATTTTTACAAATTTTTGAAATATTAGATTGTCAAGATTGTCAAAATAGGGATTGTCAAGTGATCCCTCCTCTATATATATATACTCATTTAAAAAGAAGCTAAGGATTAGACCCTCCATTAATGGTCATAGTCTAACTTGTGTGTTAATATCTCTCCATCAAATAATGAAAAGTTCACATCGCATCTATTTCCTATTACACTCCTCTCTGTTGTTGTCTCAACACAAAACCGAAGTAGCAAAGTGTCTTACTAACAACTACTCTCCATTTATGTCTAAACACAAAAATGAAGTGGGGAGGTGTCTGACTAATGTTTTCATTCTCCTAATGTTACAATTATCCATTTCTTCTATTCAATTATTTCATCCCAATTAGCTTGAATAAAAATTAAAGTTATCCGTAGTAGTGTGGGGATACACTTCTAGTCTATAAAAAAATAATATATACACTCAAAAATATAGCATATACGTTTCGAAATGCCACCATAGATAATAACTTTTCAATGGACAGTGATTTACTCGTGCACGTATTAATTGTGCAGTGCTGCTCAATCAATCAGGTTTTGATTTGTTCTATGTGGTCGTTTGGATCAGGATCTACTCGGAATTTATATACAGGTGTCCCTTATATGAATTGTTGATCAACAGTGGAAATTAATGAGACATAATTGACACACGCTATGTTACATAAAAGTTTTCGAGCAAATCCTTAATACTGCTAATCCGCGGGGACAATTTACTGTTGCGCTACATAATTGTCCCATCGGTGCTACAGTGTATTTATTATTATTTTTTAATATTTAAAAAATTTTAATTTAAAAAAAAATTAAAAAAATTAAAAATTTTCTATTTTTCTATTTATTTATTTTTTGCTAATTTATTTTAAATTTTTTTGTTTTTAATTTTTTATTATTTTTTAAAATTTTTTATTTTTCCTAATTTCTTTTCAATTTTTTTTAATGTTTTTTTGTTATTTTCTTACTATTTTTTTAAAAACTTTTTTCTTATTTTTTCCAAAATTTTTTTAGATTTTTTAAATGGTTTTTTTATTTGCCCTAAAAAAATTTTATATTGTTCTTTCATATACTTTTTTTGAGTTATTATTTTTTATACACTGTTGTGCTACAGTATTTGTCCCATCGATTTACAATTTTTTTCAAAATTTTTTATTTTTTTTTACAAAAATTTGTTATGAAGTATTTTTTATATTTTTTTATAAATTTTTTTATTATTTTCATTTTTTTCCTTAATTTTCTTTGATTTTCTTAATTTTTTCATTATTTTCTTTTCCAAATTTTTTTAATTATTCTTTAATTTTTCTTTAGATCATTTTTTTTTATACAGATATTGTCAATTTTTTAAATTTTTTCATTATTTTATTCTATAATTTTTAAAAAATTTTAATTATTTTTTAAAATTTTTCCATTTTTCCTTTCTTTATTATTTATTATTATTTTATTTTCCAAAATTTTTTTATTTTTTAGTTTTTCTTTAATTTATATTTTTTGGTATTTTTTTATACAGCTATTGTCAAATAAGCTACAGTAAATTTTCCCTTTTTATTTTCTTTTTTTTTTAAAAATGGTTATTGTCTAGATTCGGTGGTTAAAAAAAAAATCTTCTTGGTTTTGTCTAATTTTGTGTCCTGCTCATTTAAATTGGGTAGTCTTTATGTCATGAACTAATACATTGGGTGGTCTTGATGTTGTAAACATAAGGATATTCACTACAAATCTAGCTTTTTGAGATTATATATGCGAATCAACATTTTTATAATGAGTTGATGTTAATAGATCAGCGGTGACAAAAAATATTCAATTAGGCGGGGCGGAGCGCGCACTTTTGCTAGTATTTCATTCGATTTCTATAGTTTTCTGTAGGGTTTATTTTTATAATAATATATGATTGCCTTATTGTACGTTGGTTGATTTATATATTTTTAAGTTTTATATATAATGTCACAAATGTCTTTGATGACAAAATTCTAAATAAATAATTTAATTCTCAAAACTCATAATTATTCCTCTTATATATTATTTTACATATTACTTTTTTTTATTGGTGCAGGATGGTGTTTTGTTCTTACACATCAGTAATTAAGGATCTTATTTGTTTGGTTGTCATGATGTGTTACTGGTAATTACTATGTAATCGTTCATTATTTTTTTTAATGAAATTTCAGTGTACATATTTTTTATAACCATTGCTTACAAGACATATTTATTTAACATTTCGATAATAGCAATTTGATAACTTCTCCGTAAAAAGCATCTTTCTGCAGTGATAACAGTTTATAACAATTCCATTTAATATAATTTTTCAGTTGAAAATTCTTTTACATTATTATGCTAAAAAAAATTCGCGCATCATTCAGCAAGTAATATTAAATCAAGTAATGAGCTAAAATAAACTTCAATAAATTGAGAAAATTAATATTCTAGTAAATTTAATACATAACGAAAAATGATTTGAAAATACACAAAATATGATGAACTAAAATTTATCACCAGAATTCATGATACATGGATCTCCAATTGATGTTGCACATTCAGATTTTTATTTGGATGCATCAAATTTTCTCCTACTTCAGCAATATCTAAATTAATAAATGCTTATTCTTGCTAGCAATGATGGTTTAATTAATTTTACTAGAGCTGTAAGAAAAAAAAATGCTTACTATGATAACCAAAAAAAATAAATAAAAAAGCTTATAAAATATAAATATTTATTTTAAAAAAAATAAACATAATTTTAAAATTTTTGATGTGAATAATGATGATGATGTATAATTTATAAATAATAGCACATCAATATTGAACCACCTTAAAGATTAAATTTTGTCTTAGACTTATTATATCATCTTATCAAATGGGGAGAAAGAATAAATATAAACCATTGGATTAAAGTAGATGAAGAGATTTATACAAAATCAATGGTTAATAATATTGATGATATGGCATAGTTGAGGTGCTTGGAGAGTTACCCCTCTTTCTAGTGTAGTTTATAATTTGGACAAATTTGAGGCCTTGATTCATAATAGAAATCAATTTTACCACCCATTTCAAATCAACTGTGAAACTGTTTAAAATTCACATTTTGGGCTTCAATGGTTTTCTTTGCAGGGTATATTGTATTTGGGCCGGTGGATGGTGATTTTGTTCAAACTACAAAACTGATCCAGTCTAACTAAATATCTTTCTGAAGTCACTGATGAAAACTTTGGCAGTGTGCGATATTGTGAGAGCCATGGCAAATTTTATGAGTGGTTCTGCTATGGATTGGCAAAGCAACTTTTTATTTTGAATCGAGCGGTTTTTTTCAAATATATCTCTTTAATTGTATCTAGAAGACATATCTTAACCATCTGATTATGAAAAATGAACGGCCTATATTTCATCTGATCCACAGTGGATTTAGCCAGATTTTTAAGAAAGAAGCCACATTCTTACATTAATTTATTAATAATTTTTGGTATGGGATTGTGGGGCTTTAATTTTGAGAATCAATATATTATATGAAGGAGAGTAAATTTTTTATATTAACAAAGAGATTGATGCATGGTTGCACTGTTCTAGTTTGCACAAGATATCTCATAATGAATTAAATTTAACAAACTAGAGTATATATAACTTTTTTTTATCTTTTTTTTTGTGAACAAATTGCACATGAGAAACAGTGTCTCAATGTCATGATGAGTTTATATATATATCTAGCAATATATCTGCTTACGTAATTTTTCCATGGGAATTAAATTCCCTTTTGCATATATTGGCATCCATCCATCCATCCATATATTGCCTTCCTTCATATACACACTGACACTGTGCCACAGCTCTTCCCTGGTAGCTCCCTTTTGGAAACGGCCATCATCATACCCTGACTTCATGAAAATAAGGCAGACATATGCTTGAAGCCTCATTCAAAGCTTGAAGACAAAATGGCACTCCCTTGGAAATTGCAACTTGATTGAGAGAGCCAAAGTGCTCTATAGCACTGCATTGTGTAGCGCAGGATGTGAATTGTTAGATTATTTTAAGATTCGAGCGGGCATAGATCCCGAGATGATCTAACAGTTCATATCCTGGGCTACACAATGCAGCGCTACAGAGGATATGAATTCGATTGAGAGAGCCAAAGTGTTCTGCTCTGAGTGCTCGTCCTCTGTAGCGCTGCATTGTGTAGCGCAAGATATGAATTGTTAGATTATCTCGAGACTCAAGCCAGCACAGATCCTGAGATGATGTAACGGTTCACATCTTGTGCTACACAATGCAGCGCTTAGAGGATATGAATTCGATTGAGAGAGCCAAAGTGTTCTGCTCTGAGTGCTCGTCCTCTGTAGCGCTGCATTGTGGAGCGCAAGATATGAACTGTTAGATTATCTCGAGACTCAAGCCAGCACAGATCCTGAGATGATGTAACGGTTCACATCTTGTGCTACACAATGCAGCGCTATAGAGGATATGAATTCGATTGAGAGAGCCAAAGTGTTCTGCTCTGAGTGCTCGTCCTCTGTAGCGCTGCATTGTGTAGCACAGGATATGAACCGTTAGATCATCTAGAGATTCGAGGCGGCACAGATACTAAGATGATATAACGGTTCACATCCTGCGCTACACAGTGCAGCGCTACAGAGGATATGAAATCGAGTGGCTCTAGCTGGCCTCTTGAAAGTTTTTTTCATTTTTAAGTAGAAGAAAGATTTTGTTATTGCATGTAAAATTTGGAAGCTGTTCTTCTAAGTGTCATAAGTCATAACTAGTGAGAAACGATTGAATGTTGAGATGCCAGTTTTGTTCATAAAAAGATTGTACAACTTTTGCTTGTCTGTTTTCATGAAAACCAAGAACAAACTCAAACATATATAAAAGTAGTTGAGAAGTACAGCAGTAAGGATGATTTCATTCAATTTTTTACAAGTAGAAATTTTTAAATTTGGCGCATGGAATTAAAATTGTTCAAATTTTCAAACATCTTGTTTGTCCCCTGTCAGTCTATATTATCACTAATGATTGATACAGTGCTATAACGTAAAGGGTGTTTATTTATTTATTTGCCTGCATGCGTACATTATTAACTATAGTCCTTTTTTTTTTTTTTCTCTTTATAGCATATTTTTTATAGTTATACCAATTAACTTATTAATTAACAAGACATGGATACAGAGTGATATATCACAATTAGGTGGTTAATTTCCTTCTTATATTTTGACTATAAAAAAAGACAGTTAATTAAATGGACGTTACTTCCATACTCACATCTAGATAATTTTATCGATTACAGGTGAATCTTATAATGGGTAATATTTATTTATAATCGTTAGATCGAAAAGAAATTTTTTTTTTGGGTGTGAGTATTGCAATAAAATTCTAATTAAATAATTCGGCTCTTGTCATTAGGCCAAAAACAAATAAGCATGTAAAACAAAACAAGAAAAAGAACAAGAACAAGATCAACAAACATCTTTATTTATTTATTTATTGGTTGCCTGTCTTAAATAAATTTCCTCTGGAACATGCATGCAGCACTTGAATTTTGCAGCCAATTGATCAGTACGTACACTATATACACAGGCCGCATGTTGTGCTGATCCCCCCATGAATTAATAAAATGATGAAAGGGAGGCAGCAGATCGATGCACAACACAGCCGATGAGTAAATGTGTCACAGAAAAATGAAAAGAATTGGAACATATATATTCTTTTTTTTTTTTTTTTGTCTCACTCTCTCTCTCTCACAAATCATAACAACTGTTCGTTAATATTAGAGTAATAGCCAGCGTCACCGCTCTTTTTACTTATCCAATGGTCCACCGTATAATCAATGAACAAATATCATTTTTCAGTAGACATTTATATCTTTTCGATTAATTGATACCATTTTTCAGCGAACAGTCTATTGAGCATTTATGCAACTGTATGAAACATAAGAATGCACGTAGGTGTGTCAGACTTTGAGAGAGGGTTTAATAGTTGACCTAGTTACAGAGTTGGACTGTACATGTTTTCCTTAATAATAACCATTCTTTCTTTAAGAGCCTCCTTATGCATCTACAAAGAAATATGGATAAATATAACTTGCCACACACAATTGCCC
Organism: Cyperus esculentus; assembly: GCA_030179965.1. Taxonomy (NCBI): domain Eukaryota; kingdom Viridiplantae; phylum Streptophyta; class Magnoliopsida; order Poales; family Cyperaceae; genus Cyperus; species Cyperus esculentus. Next base: position 1,440,655 of record JASGLE010000010.1, on the reverse strand, counting down.
CTAGAAAACCCCAATGCACTTAAGAAAAATTTACAAAAATATCTCTCTTTTCAGAAAATTTTACAGAAATATCATTTATTTCTAAGGAAATTTACAGAATTACCCTACCACGAATTTTTTTTCAAAAATGACCCTCACAATTTTACAAAATATACCTCCGCCCCACAAAATTTTACAAAAATGACTTTCCCCACCCATATGCCACCTCATCATAGGGTTGTGGGGGCAAAGTTATGGCATGGTATTATCGTCCAAGAAATATATCTACAGTGCCCATGCCATTTCTCACGTGGAGACCCAAGAATTGTGAAGAGAAAAGGAAGGAGAGAGAGAGGCTGATGATGAGGGAATATGCATGAAAGACTGTAAGAAACCATGTAATGTAATTCCATTCTTGATCTCAAATGGCAAGGAACACAAGGCAGAAAGTACCATGCGTGAAATGGGATTTTCAGATTTCTGGTTAACAATTAATGGCTTCTCCGTTTCCTCATTACTCTTATGTACTTCTTGCAAATCTCGTCTCATTTTTCTCATGAGATTTTACTTTAACTAGAGCTGTGAATCAGGGCGAAATAATATTGCATAAATTAATAGATATTAAAAATAAATATACATTTTTCAAAAATATATCTTATTAAATATAGATTGAACTTCATATATTTTCTATACAATATATTTTTAGCTACATATCAATTCATATAAAAGAATACAAAGAGTTGCAAATATGTTGAGTCTTAAATTGTTCTTTAGATAAATTATACAATCTCTTTAATGAAAAAAGAAAAAAAATAATTTGAGCCATTTGATTGAGATAAAGAAGAGAGAAAAAAATTAATGGTTGAGATTAATGATGATGCGGCATAGCTAAAAAACTTGCAAACTTACCCCTCTTTCTAGAGTATGAATTTGTGTGTAGTAGTAATATATATATATATATATATATATATATATATAGAGCATGACTATTGTGAAAACATTTGCATTTCGCTCTGAAATGCAAACGGTCCAAATTATACTTTGCCACGTCCGAAATTTCGATTTATGGCTCCCATTAAATTCATCATATGAAAATACTAGGGGATACAAAAATTTTTCATTTTTGGAGCTTTTTAAGTATTTATTTTGGATTTTTGAAAATCCATGTACAAACAAGTACTATATTATTACTATTTTTGGGTCATATTAAAAAATCCGAAGTAAATACTTAAAAAGCTCCAAAAATGAAAATTTTTTGTATCCTCTAGTATTTTCATATGATGAATTTAATGGGAGCCATAAATCGAAATTTCGGACGTGGCAAAGTATAATTTGGGCCGTTTGCATTTCAGAGCGAAATGCAAACGTTTTCACAATAGTCATGCTCTATATATATATATATATATATATATATATATATATAGAATATGATCCTAATTAATTAATATTGAAAATGAAATTTTATCTTATCGGAATAAATTGTTGGGTAATTTGATAATTTCTGTCTGCCTTGCATATGTTTTCACGGGCCTTTATGTTGTTCTTTTAGTGAGGAATGGGCCGAAAATGTTTGCCATCCCGAGTATATATATATATGTGAGCAAATTACTTGATCGTATGCTGTATCTTTATTTATATCGGTACAAAACAAGGGGGGTCTATATATTTATCCAACTTTAAAAAAAAAATGCACAATTCATATAGCAAAAACTGACTCATTACAAAAATCTCTAATGCTATTTTAAATAAACTAAAATTCAAAATTATTTTTTTATGATATATTTAAAATTGAATGATTACTTGATGCTTATTTTTTATCACGAATCTAGCTCGTTTAAATTGAAGACACGGTGCATGGTATATAGCTAAGATATATAGATAACTATATATTATGAACATATGCATATATAGAATGGAGATTTCTATCAAAAAAAAAAAAAAAAATGAATAGAATGGAGATCTGTATCATAATTCGCAGTTTTTCAATTCCAGCTTAATTATTGGTTATTAATTAATGGATTTGAATTTGGTCCAAAGGTATTTTGACCATTCTCGTCTAAATTAATCGATTTACTTCAATTTCAACCATCCGATTAATTGACTGATTGAAATTGTATATCAATCAAGTTTAAAGACGATAATTAATCACGTTGTTCCCTTAACTAAAATAAAATTAATTAATTAATTAATTAATTACGTATGCGAGATTAATTATCAAATAAACACATTTTTGTTTATGCAAGTCAATCGATTGCCGTCTGATTAACTCTTATAATCATGCATATCGTACAGTGATATATGCCCTTTGAAGAGAGATAGTTCAAACTCAAAGGACTTTGAATTAATTCCGATTCCTTAATTAATAAAAACGGATTATATGTCACATATATATATATACACACACACCTATAGGAGTATAGGGCTACAGGAATTAATTAATGAATTATTAATTGAATCATGTTACTTCATGACACACGATTCTAAGACTATAAATTCCCTGATGCGTGGGTATCGGCTGACATCCAAATCGGATCTCAGGGTCCTGAGATCCCAATCTGACGGTTCTCAGGAACTTCGAGATTCGGACTCAGTAGATACAGACCCTGAAAACCGTCGGATTGGGATCTCAGACCCTGAGATCCGATTTGGATCTCAGACCCTGAGATCCGATTTGGATCTCAGCCGATTTCAGTGCATTCCCTGATAAATTAAATGCAAACGGTTTAGCAGTATAAATATATATTACAGCGACATTTACATATGGGAATAATTGAGAGAAACATGTTGTCTTGTGTCTACTGGAAAGTTGTCCGTACGTTCATAGATATATAAAACATGTAACATATATATACAATCCAAAATATAACAGAGACGTCATCCTGAGATGTAAACTATGGACATTATATATAGACGGTTTTTCGATGAACGCTTGGTAGATATTACTCGATAATTGGGATGCATATATATATATATATGTGCAGTATCATAAATTGAGAGATATTTGGTCAACAGTCTTTTATTATATGCATGTCAAAATGTCAGCTGCCCGTTGTAAATTCCCAGGCAGCTCAGCCTTGCCTTGCCTCAGACATCAGATCATCTGAAATTTTGTTTGTGCAGTGTGGGTGTGGGTGTGTGTGTGTGTGACAGAGAACGAATAATGATTACACTGCACAGGTGAGTTAGTACCAAAGTACTTTAATTCCCTTTGAGAATCATCTTTGCGTCCACTGAAATACCCTCCGTATATACATTCACAGACATGTACAGAATGTAACGGATATATACATCTTGAAACGTATATATGTAATCTATAGACGCTACGAACAGTTTTTTGTAGACGCTAACTAGATATTACTCCTTGACTCTCCATTCAGACTTGTCTATAACTCCATGCACCATCCATCCCCTTCCTCATCAAGATCAATTCTTCAATCCAGAAACTAAGTACCCAACAACAAACTTCCTTCTCTCTACTCTTTGTTCTCACTTTGATCACTTCTATATCTTCTTAGCTAGCTAGGTTAAGTTTATTAATTCTGTTTCTACATGGAGAGGTATGGCAATATACTTGCCAACAAAGAGGATCATCAAGATCAGCCATGGAAGTACAACCCTAGGAGATCAGGACTTGGTCTCTACTCCAGTAGTACCGGCGTAATAGGAGGGTTCTCGTGGCCGCCGAGGTCCTACGGTTGTAGCTTCTGCAAGAGGGAGTTCCGGTCCGCTCAAGCACTCGGCGGCCACATGAACGTGCACCGGAGAGAGCGCGCCAGACTCAGGCAGTACTCCCCTCCATGGGACACACCTTCTCCAAACCCTAATCTTGATAATAACCCTAACATGATCAACAACCGCAACAAAACTTCCGTGCCGAACCTCAATGTCGCACCGGTACCGGCATCTCCCATTTTACGTCCCCCATGCTCTCCTCCTTCACCTTCCTCGACTCTCTCTTCCGCACCGGTGACTAAAAATTTGACCCAAGATCAAGTCAAGTTCTCTATCTTTGGCCATAGTTATACCCTACTGAAAGCTCCTGTTTCATGCTATGGCGGAGATGCCACGATTAGGGATCTTGCTGTCGACGAACGAAGCACAATGAAGATCGAACTGGCAACGGGTCGTCGCTGCCAAGATCACCGCTTGGAGGATGGCTTGGACTTGGAGCTTAGGTTGGGGTCTCTTAATTAACTAGCTAATATAATTAATTTCCTTCTCTATTATCTGGATTTCCTATGCTTAATTTGGTTATATATGCTAATCGAGCTTTCGTTTTGTCGATGAAATCGATCCCTTTGAAAGGCTCGAGTTCGCATTAGCAATTAATATTGTGTCTTAATTATCAGCTTGTATTTACGTTTAAAATGCTGCTTTTTACTTGAGTGTTATTAGGGCTTCAATTGTTTTAATTCTCCCCTTATATATGTATAATGCTTGCATATGTAGCATATTATTATTATGTGTTGGTCCCATGGTTTCTACTTTCTACCATGGTAGAACATAAACTGGAGCAATTTAAATTGCAAGTGTTTAGTTTATCTTAATTTTATCTGTTTAATTCTTTCAGTGCATTTTAACTTTTTTCTTTCTTTGTTTATATGTTTTTTGTTCTTTAATTTTTTTGGTAATTCTTGATTAAATTATTTGATATTTAATTTACAAAAAAAGTTGGAAACTGGAGACTATCTGACCTTATATATATATATATATGCATCATGGTTGCTTGAGCTAGGCAAATAGTTTTTCATCTAGGCTTGTCTAATTAGCAGTATCTTCTCTAGGTTTCTTGAAAGGTTGATCAGCTGGATTGTACCCAATTATGATTTCTCAGTTGGTCTTAATTTCATGTAGATCTTGCTAGTCATGGAGCTCTTAGTTAATTAATTGTTCTTTTGCACTTGACATCACTTTGCAATGATTTTTATGGAAATATCTGTTCATGATATATATTCTCCTTGCATGGAATGTGAATGCCATCATTTTGCTTTAAAAAGAGAATGTAAAAGGATTGTCACGGACTAGATAAATTATGTGACCAGTTTTTGTTTCCTCTTCAATATATACCAACATCCTAATTAAGTTAAAGCTATTTTTACACTAAATTAGTTATCACTTTGAAAGAAGAGTAATGAACATGAGGCTTTCTAATTTTTACTAACCACTAATTAGTTTATAAAATCATGTTTTGGGTTTTTCACTTATTAAGACGTTTATATAATTTTTCAATCTAAAAATAATGTTACCATGAAAATTATAAGTTCATTTACCGTGTATCGATCGATCGTCATGTAATTGTTAAAACCATATAATCATCACTCCTATATATATATATATAACATTGGATTGGTTGGAATTATAAATCAAAGATTTGCTTTGTTAAAATTAAATTTAAAGAGTTTATGTATTATGATCAGATATCACAATTAAGGATTTAATTAAAGAGTTCATGTTTAGATTTTTAAATCAAAATGAAGTGGAAGTTTTAAATAATGAGATTGCAGATATGCACTTCAAATGAAACAATGCATGTATTGTTGAATTAATCAAAATAGTCATTACTTAATAATATAATATTATCATAGGTTTCAATTGTTACATTATATTTTATGTCGTGGCGTCTATTTAATGTGATGGAATGTTTATCCTTAAACTTTCAGAATGCTAATTTCGAGCACAAGATATATATACAGAAAGAATGTATATAATTATTTTCCATACGTGAAATAAATTAAACTAAAATCCTTGATGTAGGATATATCATAAAGACAGTCAATATCTTATGCATAAAATAATTAAACACTTAGCTAGTATGTAATTTTAAATAGTCAAAATTATCAATAATACATCTGTGAACACGATAAAAAGTTTGAACCATATTTACCTTTTTTTTTTTCCTTGGGTTCTTAGATGTAGATGTCAAGCGATTTAATTTTGAATGTAAGCTTTCAAACATGTGACCTTGTAATTAATACAAATACAGAGAGCAGCTCTCATAAATTATACACTATATATTACAAAATTGTTCTTAATATTGTATGCTACTTATTATGAAATTAAATATTCTCAGTAAATATATAACACTCACATATATATATATAGTCCGATTATAATACGGTAAAGAAATATATATTTCTATGTCTTATTACCAAAGCAACAATACGGTCCAATTAAGTCAGTTTAATTGCTCTTAGATATTGTAGACTTTGTAGTATTAATTGTACTTCATGTGAAGAAGAAAATGGAATGACGCTTGAGATCGAACTGAAAGGACATGAGACTATGAGAGGGGATCAATTATTTATAAGAGATGGGAATGAGACAAATTTGAATTAATATAAGATCAGGATGTGCTAGTTAGATGGATGTACATGTGTTAAAAAAAAACGTAGGTTGGTTGGTGCAAATGGAAGTAAAACTTAACTAGCTAAGAGCTAGTGATTTCATGAAGAATGGTTTTGAGAATTATATAAGAAAAACCCAAGGAGGAATATTAAATATATATTGTGATAGAAAAGCAAGGTTTATAATTAGTTTATTTTTTAGTTTCACTCCACAGGTTGCTATGCGAAGTTTGCCCTGGAAATAAAAAAAAAAAATGAACGGTGAAATTTGTTTTAGTTTTCACGATTTAATTACAATGAAATAAGAGAAGTAACATGAGGATCCATTGAAGAGAGGCGATTTTTTAGGCGATTTCCGTTTTCGATCCAAAAATTCTCCAAAAAATACAAAAAAAAATCTGAAAAAATAGAAAATCCACAGAAACATAGGTAATTGTTTATAGATCGAATCGGTGAAATGGAAACGGCACTGGTTGCTGGTTTCCGATCTCTGGAGAGTTCGATGAAGGACATGGCGACATTGCTTCGATCGGCAATGGAGCAAGCGTCGATAGCGGAGAGGCGATTGGATACAGCAAATAATCGAAGGGATGATCCAATTCAGAATCAATTGATGCATTCATATGCCGAAGTGCTGAATAAGGAAGCAGATCTGAAGAATTCAGTGATGGAGAACGATCCGAGGGCGTTGATTGAAAGAGCCAGATCGAAGGTAAAACGGATCTTCTCAGACGTTTCTAGTAGGAAACTGGTTTGCTTTAGATGTGGTGAAGGGGGCCACAGAGCGTATGAGTGTCGAAATGCAGTGGTTTGTTTTGCTTGCAACACGATCGGCCACAGATCCAGGGATTGTACAAGAACCAGATCTGAATTGTATAATAAGGAAAAGAAACGAGTGAATGAAAATCAATCCAGTAGTCAACGTGAACACTTTCAGAAAGAAGAAAAAGGGGAAATGGAGAGAGCAGCTAGGGTTAGGTCGTTTGTGAGTTCTCCCGATTCCGATGATCTTGATGGACATTTTGAGCAGAGCTTTGTGCTGTTTGATTCAGAGGGATGGGGAGATGTAAGAATTGAGGCGGCGCTACGCCGGTTGGTGCCGGATTATCCATGGAGAGTCAGGAACCTTGGGAACAACTCCTTCCTAATTGAAGCTCCGCATCCGTGGCGGGAAAGGGTGATTGCAGATCGATTTATCGATCTGGAAGGGTTTGAATTTAGGGTAGAGCGCTGGGATCCGGCACGAGACGACGGCTTTCGGCTTTGCAGCGTGTGGGTCAAGGTGGAGGGGTTTCCGATGAAGCTTTGGCATCAGCACGAGTTTGAGAGGTTGGTAGAGGATTACGCGGTAGTGCTTGAACTTGATCAGGCTACTGCCAGATTGTCAGACTTCACGGCAGCCAAGTTGAGGCTTGGGGTTTGTGATCCTAGGCAGATACCTCAGACTCAGTGGATCAGGTTTAAGACGAGACGTAATGAATGGAGGAGTTATCAGGTACGATTCTCTGTTATACCTCCAAAGAGGCCTTTTGGTGCTAGAGATGGGGGGGATGGTTATGGCCCTGGGAATGGAGGTAATGGTGGTAATGGTCAAGGGGGACCAAAGGTGAGAAAGATTTGGAAGGCAAAGGAAAAGAATACCGGGAGTTCTTCTCAAGGCAGGATAGATGATGAGGATTTACTAGATGAGGATGATACAGAGGATAGGAGGAAGATTGGTAGTAGAAAGCAAAAAAGGGGTAATGATGATGAATCTTTGATAGTCTTGACTAAGAATACTGCTCACCAGAGCTCTATTCAATCCAACAACAAAGGCAAGGGGGTAGAACTTCAAATTGAGAAACATAATAAGATTGTGCCTAAAGTTGTACAGATTAATGAGGCTATAAAGAAACAGGAGGAGGGGTGTAAGCCTCAGAGTTTGGTTCAAAAAACTAGGGAGATTAAAGAGTATTACCAGAGAGAGGTAATTGGAGATAAGTCTAAAGAAGAGAACCATGCATTAGAGATTGTGAGAATGAAGAATAAGGCAGGGGAAAACATCCTAGCTGAAATCTTTAATGTTGAACGAGGCGAGTCAGAAGCTGATGTAGTGGTGACAACTATTGCAAACTTAGAAGACAAGATTGTTGGAATGGATGTAAGCGGATTGCAAAGTCCAAACAGATTTGAGATGCTAAATAATCTGGACCTGCAAGAGGAGGAAGAGATGATGACGGTTCAGACAAAGGGACAACCAGCCCAATCAGCAACATCCTTCCCAGTTGTACACTCATCAGGTGATGAAAACAAGGAGACAGGTGGTTGCCCTAAATCTAGGAGGAGGCTTGCAGAGACAAGGAGGAGCTTCAGGATATTAATTAAAGGGCTCTCTAGCCAGCCTAGCAAAGGTCATGCTAAGACAGGTAATTGTCCTTTACTTGACAACTATCCTTTTTCTAGGTTAACAATTGAAGAGATATATGAGCTATTCAAGTTGTATAAGATTCAATTGGGGGAGTCTGAGGAACAAAGGGATAAAATAATTGATTATTTTAGAAATAGTGAGAGAACTCAGTTTGAACAAGATATCACCAATATAATGGTTCAAGGTAATGTCTATGATAAAAACAATGTGATAATTCTACCTGAAATGATTAGGAATAGTGAACTGGTGTTAGTATGAAGATATTAACATGGAATGCAAGAGGGTTGGGATCCTCCAAAAAAAGGGTAAAATTACATGATATGATTAAAGATAACCAAATAGATATTGTGTCAATTCAGGAAACTAAAAAACAAAAGTTCACAGTAAGAATGTTAAAAGCTATTTGTCCATCTTTTGATTCATGGTTTGAGCTACCTGCTATAGGGTTGTCAGGAGGCATACTGGTTGGTTGTGATGGTTCCAAATTTATAATTGACAAATACCAGATAGACAGGTTTAGCATAACCATATTTTTTAAAAATAGATTTGATTCCAAGCAATGGTGCTTCACATCAGTTTATGCCCCAATCAGAACTGATCTTAAAAGACTTTTTTGGGATGAATTAAAACAGATTGGGTGTTCATCTTCTGATAATTGGGTAGTCTGTGGGGATTTCAATGCATTAAGATTCAGATATGAAAAAACTGGAGTGAATTTTCATATTAGGACAAGTAAAAAATTCAATTCATTTATAGATGATTTTAGTTTGTTTGAATATAAGCTCAATAATAGAAAGTATACTTGGTCTAATGGGACTGACTTTGCTCTTTTAGATCGATTTTTTGGTAACATCAACTGGGATCAGATGTATCCACAGTGTAGGGTGCAAGATTTAGGGAAAAATGGATCCGATCATTGTCCAATTATATTACATACTTCAGACACAGTGATACAAGCATATCCTTTGTTCAGATTTGATAAGGAGTGGTCTCGTAATACAGATTTTAATCTACTTGTTCAGAAATGGTGGGATGAAATTCAGTTAAATGATGATTTAGGTAGTGCTTGGCATAGTAAACTGAAGATGATTAGGAAGAAAATTAGAGGATGGTGTAAAAATTATTTAGGAGCTAAGGGTAGAAAAAGAAAAGATGCTCTTAAACATATATATGAGTTAGAACTGATTATGGAACAAAGAGAATTAACAGATCCTGAGTTAGAGAGATTGATGCATTATAAGCAGATTTTAGATGAGATGTATCTAGAAGATGAGATATATTGGAAAACTAGATCTAGAAATAAATGGTTGAAGGAAGGTGATTTAAATACTTCCTTTTTTCATAAGGTAGCTTCTAATAGGAAAAAGAAAAACATGATCTTTAGTATGAATATTAATGGAAAATTGTGTGACTCCCTCCCCCAAATACAAGATCATATCCTAGAGTTCTATAAGTCTTTATTTGGTATTGAATGTCCACAATTCTCATATATGAAGCAGGACTTTTGGGATCCAAGATTTAGAATATCAGATGAACAAAAAGAGATATTGGAAAAACCTTTCACAATTCAGGAACTTAGAGAGGCTATTCATGGATCAGAGGCAGATGGGGCACCTGGCCCTGATGGTTTTAATTTTGCATTTTATCAAATTTATTTTGGATTAGTGCAAGAGGAGTTAATGTTGATATTAAACTCATTTCATCGGCATTCCCTCAATGTAACAAAATTAAATCATGCTATGGTTTGTCTCATACCAAAGGAGATAGGAGCTGAACTGATACATAAATTCAGACCAATTAGTTTAGTTGACTGTTGTTACAAAATAATATCAAAAATTCTAACTAATAGACTTGCTCCATTTATGAATGAGTTGGTGGATATTAAGCAATCTGCATTCATCCAAGGCAGATTCATCTTGGATAATGTGCTAGCCACTAATGAGGTTATACATTTTGCCAAACAGAATAAACAGAAAGGGATAATTCTAAAAATTGATTTTGAAAAAGCTTATGATAAGGTTAATTGGGATTTTATATGTCAAATGCTTAAGAATAGGAATTTTGGAAGTAAATGGACAAGTTGGATATTGAGTTTATTACAAGGGTCAAAAACATGCATCAATATCAATGGATCTCTTACTGAATATTCTATTGTCATAGGGGTTTAAGACAAGGGGATCCCTTGTCTCCCTTACTTTTTGACTTAGTAACAGATGCCTTGTGCCAGATTATTCAAAGAGGTGTTCAATCAGGGGTAATAGAAGGTTTAGGGCCTGTTCTTAATGATGGATTTAAATCTTCACATTTCTTATATGCTGATGATACTATTTTTCTCTTGAAAGCAGATCCAAAAAATGTTGAGGCTGTAGTATGGGCTTTGATTGCATTTGAAGGATTAACAGGCATCAAAATTAATAGGGCTAAATCTGAAATAGTGCCAATTAATATCAGTCAGGAAGAATCAGAGGAGTTGGCTACTTTGCTAGGTTGTAAGATTTCTACATTCCCTTTAACGTATCTTGGCCTTCCCTTATCTGATAAAAAACTGAGGAAATGTGATTGGGATGTTGCACTAGATAAAATTAGAAAGAAGTTATCTAATTGGACAGGATCCATATTATCTGAGGGGGGAAGATACACTTTACTTAATTCTGTTATCTCAGCAGGCCCACTTTATATGCTTTCATTGTACAAGTTACCTGTGGAGATTCAAAAAGAAATAGATAAGATAAGGAGTAGATTCTTTTGGAATAATACTCAAGCTAATAGGAAAAAATATATTTTAATTGCTTGGAAAAGATTATGTCTGCCAAAGGAAATGGGAGGTTTAGGTATTCTGGATTTACATTTAATGAACATCTCATTACTACTCAAGTGGTGGTGGAAGTTAAAAGATCCAACATATAACGGTTTATGGAAATCTATAATTTTAGCAAAATATAATGAGAATACTCCACTAAGTCAGATGTCTTCACTATGGAAAGAAATACATAAAATTAGCTCAATATGTGAAGTTTGTTGCAATAGGAAGGTTGGTAATGGAATGGATACAAAATTTTGGATTGATATTTGGATTCAAGAATGTGCACTGTCAATATCTTTTTCCCATTTGTATGAAATATGCAGTAACAAAAATGTGTCAGTCTTTGATGTTATCTTGTCTAAAGGTCAATGTTTACAATTTAATAGACACCTTACAGGGAAGATGTTAATTGATTTGAATAATTTGTGCTGCATTATTGAAAAATGCAAACTCAATCTAGAGAAAGACAGCCTCATATGGAGATGGAGCAATAATGGGATGTTCTCTACCCATTCTGCCTATGAGTGGTTATCTTTTAGAGGGGTAGCTGAACAAAGATATCATATTTGGTGGGGATTACATGTGCCTTTGAAAATTAAGATATTTATGTGGAAGGTTCACAATAATAAAATTGTTACTAAAGATCAAATGATAAAAAGGGGTTGGCCTGGTACTAATAACTGTGTATTTTGTAACCAAGAAGAATCAGTTGAACATTTATTTTTGAAATGCCCACTTAGTCAAATGATTTGGTTTTGGATGGGAAATTGTCAACATGCTTATATGCATTGGTCCAATATAAATGATATAATGACATTTGCTAGTCATTTACCTGTGAAAGAAAAAGAGGCATTCTTAATCACTTTTAGTGCTGTTAGTTGGACAGTGTGGAAAGCTAGGAATGATGTAATTTTTAGAGATGCACAAGTGCCAACTGGTAGAACTTTGATAATGCTAACTTGCTCTTTGTTGAATTATTGGACAGGGTTACTACCAACAGATGTCAAGAGATTCATGAGCAGATGGATGCCACAGGCGATGGAAGAGATTCCTTTGCAGGTTCTGCCACCCATTCCAAGGATTGCCGGATGAAGAAAGCAGATGGAAGAGAGCAGTTTTTTTTGAAATGCGATGTAATTTGAGATTATTAGATTCTGTAGTGGTGTAGGGAAGTTTTATTAGACAGTGAAGTTACACTGGTTGAGTAATAAGGGTTGAGTGAGGTTGTTATGGAGGGATCTGCTTCCATAATGGTTTTGGGGGGGTTCTTGCCTTCCTGGGTTAGGGTCTATAGTGAACATGGAAGGCTGAGGTCGTTTTGAGTCTTGATGTTTCGTTTTGGTTTGTTAATTTAATAAATGGGTTTTCGCCTTGTTTTCAAAAAAAAATTACAATGAAATAAATTATTGTTATAGCTACATAAAAATATTTAGGAAAATTATAATCTTGAATCTTGATTAATGCTCATGCAGAATATATATAATTATGTGACTTTGATTTGTACTCCATTTGTAGTTTTTGCTAATAAAAATTCAAAAGTTAATAAAAGTTGGACTAATATATAAATGAATGATATTACAATATTAAATGGTACCATATGTAGAATATAGATGATCAATGTTGATTGTTTATATATAATAGTTGAAAAATATTAAACTCTCTTTCTTATTTTGAATAATTAATTACATGATAATTAATTCAGGTAAACTATGAGTCACAATTAATCACTATATGATCAACCCATCCTTGTATAGTTGTATCATTATACACATAATTAAGTGCAGTGTTTCTCAAATAATGCTATATATCAGCATTTTTTTTTTTTTTTTTTTTTTGAGCTTGGAAAATAGGATATTAGTTATATATCCAGTGAAAAAATTAATATATATTTTTCCTATAATATTTATACATGTTTGGATGCATATGTAGCTAGCGTGGACAATCAACAATTATTTTCAGAGAGCCACAAGCTTGTACGTACAGTAACAGTGTAACATATCAAATGTAATTCCAACATTAGCAAGAAGCTAGAGGCACAAAGGATGCAGCAATCCAAATTTGCTATTTCAGCTCCTATCTAATAAAAAAATATGGTTAAAATAGACAAAAGGATCCACACCAATCACTGCCCTTAGATTTTTTAGAGTCTGATATATCATGATCGATCATGATCAGTTCTTCTTAACAGAAGCCATTTTAAATAGGGGTTCCCGGGCAATCCATCAGGTTCTTACCCAAAACTGAATTGCATTATCTGTTGGTTTTGCTTTGCCCCCACTCAAGACCCAGCTGACTTCTCAATGTTTTGACCCAATTTGATACCCCTCGGACTGAACTGAAGAAAAGGTGTGATTAAGCTTACTATCTATATCATCATCAGTCATGCATGAGATGTATGAAAGGAGGTGCATGGCTTGACATGACATGAAAACATGACTAGGTTGAGATTTGGGTCCTGTCAATGTATGTGTATGTCTATGGCTGTGAGGTTGAGAGGTTGATCTAGGGTTTGATTGGGTGAAGGGAATCTGTAGCAGAGGCAAGAGGCAGAGGGCAGAGGACTCATGATTGGTCAAGGCGTCATGATCCTACCATGAAGAGTGAACACATTCCATCAGTCTTATCCTGCACTGCTCTAAATTAAAACACAAAGAAAGGATATATATATATATATATATATATATACATCCTGGATGTATATATCATATATATGGGCTCCATATATATGTATCTAATATTATAATTTTTATACAACAAAAGACATATATAATATGATGTTGTTAAATAATTAAAAAAAACATATATAATATGTGATGTTTTTGAAATCTTAATAGTTAATTACTTAATTGCAATTAATCAATTTGCAGAAACACCAGCTAGAGAAGTTATTTTTTGAGATAAAGATGAGGCCGGGTCAGGTCACTCAAATTTAAATGTCTATAAAAGACACCCCATCCGGGTTTCGAACCCGCGACTTCCTACACGGAGAGCGTTGCCACCAACCAGAGAGAAGTTAATTGTTCATGTCACAGTATATAACTCACTCACCATATTAAAGCATGTGTGTGTGTGTAGTGTGTATATGGTTCATACTGACCTCTGTGAAGTGTATAGGCTTTTAATACCCTAAATAATGCCCTCGATCACAAGCGTACGATCTAATGCAGTATAGTCGGGGTCGAATCCACAGGAACAGAAATTATCTCTAAACCAGACTTTAAACTCTATCATAATCCTAAAGAGAATATTTTTGGGTATTTTTGGTATAAAAGTGGGGGGGTTTTGTTTGAAGATTGGTTTCCTAATTAGCAGAAGGTAAAAAGTAAATAACAGTAAATTAAAGACTTAAAACTTATGCTAAACTAGCGTTCCTAGGGTTTTCGGAATCAGTTTGCTGTTTGGATCAATTGCTTGCGGCCCGCAATGGTTAGTTGTGGTCCGCAAGAGGTACATATTACACCTCTCTTTCGGTTACTTGCTTATGGTCCAGTAAGTGTCTCTTCCTGGCCGCAAGTTACTGTCCGAGAGAAGGATACCTCTGTCAATTACCTGCTTGATGGGTCGCACCTGTCACTTGCGATCCGCAAGTAACTGACAGAGAATATGTTTGGTTATGTTTTGGTGTTTTAACTAAAGTTATCAATTCCTAATCAAACCAAAGCAATTACAAGTCTCTCAACTCTCGCATGTTGGTTCTTCTAACAATTTTAGTTTAATAGAAATTTATCGGATTATCTCTAAACCTATATTCAATTCACTTTTATTCTAGGGTCCGGTATAACGAGATTAACTCTCGTTATAACCGCAATTTCTCCTCTCGGGTACTTTTGGACAACAAGTATCTACCCAATTGGTACAAGTATCAATTCTTGGTATTTGATTTAATTAATCAACTAGATTTTGCGCTTAACCTACAGGCTTACCAAACAATCAAGAAACAATACAAGTATTAGTGCGAATAACAGTTCTTGGTCAGTTGATTTAATTTACCAACTAGATTTGCACATAATCCACAGGTATACCAAGCAAGCAAGAAACAATTATAAGCACAATTTGAAATAAGCGCAAGTAAATTGAAAATAACTAGAGTAAAACAAGCATTCAATCAATACATACAAACAAATATCATCCTAGGCCCTAAGAACAAAGACAACTACTCAAACATGACTAAAGTAAACATAAACAAGTAAGAGAAAAAGAAAACACCGAGTAAGATTAGGAAGGCGGGCATAACCGTCTTCTTGACTCGAGCAGCGTTCCACCTCCTCTTGACACAATACGACTCTCAACTTGACCCTCTAACAACTATGAACTCTATGATCTATCCTAACATGATGCCTAGAACCCCTCAAATTTAATGCTTATATAGGCAAGGACGTGCCCAAAAATAAACAACTGACTTCTGGTCTCTAGGTGCGAAATTAGGGAGAGATCCCAAAATAAATTGCCTAAAAGAAGTAAGTCGCCAGAAAATAGATTTTCAGATTAGTTTTGACCTTTTTGCGGTCCTCAAATAGGTTCTTGCGGCCCGAAAATAGAAGTCCCAAAAGAGATCGCTCTTGAAATAGCATGTCGGTTGCTTGAAGTAGCACTTTACGCGTTTCCTTGAAATAGCATTTGTGGTTGCGCGTCGGCAAGAAATAGAAATAGAAGTTCTATTCTTGATTGCGTCCCGCAAATAGGGAATTACGGTCCGCAAATAGATGCTCCTTTGTGCTCCTTCACCTATTTTTGTTCCTTGCTCCAAATTTGGTCCGAATAGCTCTAAAAGCTCCGTTTTCCTAAAAATAGGACCAAATAAAAGCAATAATTGGATTCTAGATAATTAACTACCTAAATGCGTATGAACTTAGGAATTGTCGGTCAAAATATAGATACAAATCTGATAAAAGTGCAGATATAAATACGGTGCATCACATACTTCATATCTAGTTTGAACTCTGGAATCAATTGATATGGTACATAAAATCACGCGTATGGTATATCTAAGTTGTCATATCTATCCTGGCACGGTTTTGTTGCCTAGTGAACTTCGGATGCAAAAGAGAACTGACACAAACACAACTCTATCAATAAGAAACAAATCAATGAAGCAAATGCACCCATAAGTTCAGTTATGAATTTATATAATAACAAGGCCCACTCGGCCCATATAATCTAGCTATTGGAAGTTGTTTCCTGTTAGAATTATTGGGCCTAAGATTGCTCCCATTTGAGAGTTGAAACACAGCAAAATGGGAACAGAATAGTGAAATTGCAACAATCAAAGCTCGGCCTGTTACTTCAGAGGCATTATAATTAATTGTTGGTCGGAGCCCAAAAATAAATATACCCTCGGCCCTGTTTGGCTATATATGTTCAAGTATTTGAGCTCTACTTATAAGAACTTGAAAGAATTTGGACCCAAAAAAAAAAATAAAGAGAAAATAGGGCATACGCCTAGTAGAATTATTAATGTATCCATTTAAGATTTAAGAGAAATTATCTTTGCACCCTTAACTACACCTCTTATCCATCCCAAACTAAATTGGTAATATTTTTTTCTTTTTTTCTCATACTCTCATAATTTTTGAATGAAATTTTTTTATTCTTGATATTTCTATTATATATATATAAGTGTTTTATTCGATCGAGGATATGAATTGCAACCGGTAAAAATAAAATGTATTGAGGTGCGGTTAAAGAGGAGTTTTTTAAGGAGTGCACTTATCAACTCCCAAATTTAAACAGCCCAAAATATATAATTTTAGTCTGCAGATCAGTGTGCTGAATGAATGTATGCGGTTTGAAATGTAGAGGGTGGCTATATCAAAAAAAAAAAAAAAAAGAGGGTTTTAGTCGGTTTTTATTGTTGGTGTGTCGTGACGCTCCATGCATTCTGGGAATAGAATAAAATGGTCCCGAGTTGTATCTGAAAGCAAAAGGCGGCAAGAGTCGACTATGTGCATCACTGTTGTCTGTTAGATATATCTAACTTCTAACACATATATTTTGTGAATTATTTTGGCCGAAGTTTGTATAGTGTTTTTTAATTAAAATTATTAGGCATATTTTAGCACATTCACAACAATACTTGTTTCGAAATAATAATAATAATGATGAAAATGAAATATTTTAGTAATAGCTAATAAATCAAAGTGTAGAAGTTACACCCTACATAAGAATAAGACAACATATTAAATTAAGCACAAAATGAAAAATATGAATTTCAGGAGTGTTTTTTTTTTTTTTAAGTAGCAGGCGATAGCCTACTATGTATATTTTATTAATGAAAAAATAAAAAGAGTTTACAATGTATAGTTTATTAATGAAAAAAATAAAAAGAGTTTACAAGATATGAGGAAGAATAGTCTTTAATTAAAGTCTATAAAGAGTTTACAAGCTATGAAAAATAAAAAATTTCAGGAGTTTTATAATAAAATTTTCTAAAAAAAATGAATTTGAACTGTCTCCATGCCCTAAGCCTAAAGTGAATATATATATATGCATGATTGTTACTTTATAATGGCAGTGAAAGGCCTTAAAAGGATGATTTAGTGAATATTTAGTTATCATGGAGACATTTTTTGTTGGCTTAAAATGATTGGAGGCATCTTAATTTGCAGGCTGATTTTTATGGGGTCCTTATCATGAGGAACTGTCAAAAGATGAATTCATATCTCCTGCTATTCTAAATAGGATAACAGGACTTGTTATTCTCTTCTAGGCCGTCGAATTAAAATCAATGGATCAGATTTATTTAAAAAAGGCCCCTATTATCTAAAATGGGCCGATCTGGTCCGTCCGTTTGATCTAACGGTTGAGGATGGAATAACAGGGTCCTGTTATTCTCTTAGAATAACAGCAGATTCGGACTCGTCAAAAGATCTCCCCGGATATCGACGGTCCAAATTGGAAAAAACATAAATTGAAAAAAAAAAAATTTAGGAACGCGTATATATCTAATAATTAATATTTTTGTATCATTATATTTCATTGACTAATTATCAGAGATCATATTGTTATACATATTTATTAAATTTGTTTTGAATGATAAATTTTCAACGTCTTCTATTAAAGCGATAAACTTCTCAAATTTATAGATTGTCTGTGCTTCAAATTTCATATAATTTAATTGTCATTTGATATTTTATTAAATCTCCTCAAAATTGTATAACAATTGCAACAATCTAAATTTGACAGTCTTTGATGTGGAATTAATTACAAATGATATATAAAATCTGTGGAATTTGAAACACACCCATACAGTCAATCTATAAATATAATAATTTGTATGCCAAAAAAAAAAATGATGAAAAATTTTATAGTAATTTAAATTTGAGCTGCTTAATCATTATATTTTTATCTAAAAAAAAATAATTGTGTTAGTTACTTATCATCACACTAATGAATGGATCGTCTCGTCTCACTACGGTTCCTTGTTCTTGGTGGCAACAATTTCAGCTAAAAACGTAAATAATAAATGCAAGATTAAAAGTGTAAATTAATTAAGATGCATATACTCTTTGTCTAATAATCGGAAATGCCATTGGGAAATAAATACCTCGAGCGAACAAATGATCAAATTATGAAAAGAATTCATTCACCTCTTATTCATACTCTAGAAAGAGGAAGCTTTCTAGCTATACCACATCATCATTAATCTCAACCATTAATTTTGTTTTTCTCTCTTCATTTATCTTAATCAAATGGCTCAAAATTTTTTTCATTAAAGATATAATATGATGTATCTAAAGAATAATTTAAGACTCAAAATATTTGCAACTCTTTATATTTTTTGTATAAATTGAGATGTAACTAAAAATATATTATATATAAAATATATTAAGTCCAATATTTATCTAAAAAAATATATTTATGAAAAAATTATATTTATTTTCAATATCTATTAATTTATGTAATATTATATTTTTCGGGCCAATAATACTAGCTCTAGTTATAATTAATGGATCGAAATAATTAAGAACCATCAAATCAATATTGGATTCCTAGCAAGTAGCAAGTAGCAATTAAGCAAGCTGTCTCAACTCTCAACTCACAAGTCGTACCAATAATACTAGCTGCAAATTGCAACATATATACATGCACATACTAATGGCAAGTTGGCAAATTGGCAATGTCGACCGAGTACTAGTAGTAGTGTCCGTCAGTCAAGTTGGTACGAATTGTCCACCCAGAGAAATATATATATATTTGGGTCCCAAAAACACACCTCGGTGCATCTCACTTAGACAGACTATATATATATTGGAACCCTAACGTATATAACATTTGAGTAGTGATTTAGAAACGGTCCGGGTAGGTCCGGATCGGTCCAAACCCGCTCCAATCTACGGGTTTCCCCGGTCCACGGGTTTTTCCGGTTCGGGAAACCTCGGAAAAATTTTGGGGGGAAGGAGATTGGACCTAGCTTAGGACCGTCCCTCCCGGGTTGCCCGGGTTTCCAGGTCTGGGTTGCTCGGGTTGCCC
Organism: Cyperus esculentus; assembly: GCA_030179965.1. Lineage (NCBI taxonomy): Eukaryota > Viridiplantae > Streptophyta > Magnoliopsida > Poales > Cyperaceae > Cyperus > Cyperus esculentus. The sequence continues at coordinate 1,420,653 of JASGLE010000010.1, read as the reverse complement.
GATCCGGGAGTTATATGTCAAAAAAACAAAAAAAATATAATACACCTATTTTATATTACAAAATCAAAAAAATACTTTAAAAACTAAAAATAATTAAAAATTAAATTATTTGTTTTAATCAAATATACATATATTATATTATACTATTAAAAGTTTGGAAAATAGTATTTTTTATATTAAAAATAAAAAAAAAATTAAAATAATATTATTTAAACCGAAAAAATAACATAGAAAATCAGAAAAATATTTTAATAATTATATTTGTTGTAAAACAAAAATTCTTTTTGAAAAATAAAATTTAAATAATATTATATTAGTTGTTAACATAAGCGGAAAAAATTGGAACCAAGTCGGGTTACCTCGGGTTATTACCCCGGTACCTTGGGTTGGGTAGGGTCGGGTCCCGGGTTGCCCCGGTACCCCGGGTCGGGTAGGGTCGGGTCCCGGGTTTGCTCGGGTCGGGTTTCCAAGAAAATTTTTCTGGGAACATGGATACCTACCCTTGCGAGGACCGTCCCTCCCGGTCCTCTCGGGTTGCCCCAGTCAGACGCCCGGGTCGGGTCGGTCGGTCCATTTTCCCCGGATTTCTCGGGTCGGGTTCGGACCTCTCGGGTTTTTTTAAAACACTACATTTGAGTAATACTTAGCTAGCGTCCATAAAAAAGCTATCTATAATGTTGATAGGTTACATTTGAATATATTTATTACATTTCAGAATGCATATATTATATATTCTATCTATGAACAATCTTTCAATGGACGCAAGATGTTTCTCATAAGTCATAACATTTGGCATGTACATAATTTGATGATCGAATGCATCTACATTCGTGTCTTGCCCTCGATGCCTGAAGTCTCAGCACATGCAGGTGTTGGTGTTCCTGTTGAAACTTATTTTCAAATTTGGGGGTTTTTAATTATCTGGTCTCGGAGATTGGTGCCACTCTTTTTTTCTTTTTTTGCGTTTTATCGAGATTTAGAATTAATTGTTTGATATGTACCTCCTTGGGAGTATATATAGTATACCAAACTTTTTTCAATTGAAGTTTTTTAAACTTTTTTTGTGTATATTTTGTATTTATTTTTATGCGGCAGATATACGTTTGAAAATTTAATTTTACCAAGATTAATTCTTACTTTACTTGAAAATAAAACTACGTCCGGAATCTGTCTCCCTTTCACTTCAAAAAGAAAAAAAAAAAAAAAAGAATCTGTGATATGAATTCCTCTTTACATATTCGCCATATTTTTGACAAATTCTTGCACCTTTTATCTCTCTTTGTTGGCAAATTCGTGCACCTTTCTTTTTGACAAATTTGAATTCATGCACCTTCTATATCTATGTTTTTTCATTGTTTTGATTGTTTTTGGCTTGCCCTTTTTTACTTTCCCTTTCTGATAATACTCCTTTTTTTTTTTGTCATTTGTGTCCTTTTCAACTGAATTACCTAACTACTTTAGTTGAACAATCATCCTATTTAAAAATGTTTATATTTAATTTGTAGTATCAAAGCATGTATTGTACTGATAATTCGAGAGTTATAATTTTAACTTATATTTTTTTTTTTTTTTTTTGAGATAAAGATGAGAGTCAGGCCACTCAAATTTTAATGTCTATAAAAGACTCTCCCCATCCGGGTTTCGAACCCACGACCTTCCACATGGAGAGCGTTGCCTTTAGCCGCTAGACCAAGGGCTGGTTCTTAAGTTATATTTTATTACTACCTAATTGGGTACCTGTTTAAAGAACTAGGCGTTTTGAATTTATTTTACTGTGAACTTCATGTAGATAGAAAGAAGAAGTTTTCTTTTTTTTTTTTCCTTTTTTCAAATTAATTGTTATTTTCCATGCATATAAGTACCATATCTTCATAAAATGAATAATAATAAGCTTAAACTCATTCTAACTTAATTTACTGGATTAGTTTGGTAGTCTGCTATCATTATCATCATAAATAATAATCTTACGTAATGTTAGAGGTGGCAAAACCCGACCCAACCTGAGAAACCAGCCCGACGTGACCCCACCCAAATCCTACTCGACCCGGCATTTTATGGAAGTCAAACTGACCCGACCCAACCTGATCCGACCTGACATTTTATGAAAGTCAAACTGACCTGACACAACCTGACCCGACCTGAACCCGACTTGACTCAAGATCAAACAACATACATGCAATCCGACTCAAATCAACATACGATCCAAAAAAATCGATATTAAAATTGACCCGACCCTACCCAATCCGACCCAAGATCTTCTAGAAGGTTAAACTGACCGGACCCGACCCGCCCGATTTGCCACCTCACCTCTACATAATGTTATACAATCAACCAAACTAACACGTTAAACTCATTTGGTCGATCCCTGCCCATATATATCTAAATAAGAATAACTATTAGAAGAACCAAATCAGGAATAAGATCAGATCAGTTCATTAAAATATACACAATGCCAACCCTCGCGCGGTACGTACACGTTGAATAAAAAAAACTTAATTATAGAACAAATTAAACAATGAAACTCTCTCGGAATTGGTGAATATAATATTAATTTTGGTCAAAAACTTAGCAATTAAGAAATGCAAAATATAAGGCAACGCCAATGAGGGGCAATATATTGCACGCTCAGGGTTTTTAAATTAATTAAAAGTTTGAATTTGAGAATTTCATCAAAACAATTTCAATAGGATGAGTTAATTTTAGTTCTTTTTATTATGCTTGAATATTGGTTTAATTTAGAGAGCTTTTTATTAATGTAGAACCAAGGGTAGGGATAGCTAATTATGATGCCGAAAATATCAGAGCTTGCATTTTTTTTTTATCCTTTTTCCAAAAAAAAAATAAAAAATAAAAACAAAGAATGAAAGAAAAAAATGATAATATCGTTGAAAATATTTCATGGTTGTCTTTCGTACTCTCAAAATTTTAAAACCCCAAAGAATATAATTTTTATATAATTAAAGTATGCAGATGGGCAGGAATGAGTAGTGCTTGTTCATGCATATTAGTTATTGATGATTAAGTGATAGTTTATAAGAAGAAAATAATTAATAATCTTTCTTCTTGCATTTCTTAATTATTGCACTTTTTTTTTTTTAAGTCAATCTGGAGTCGTTATGAACGAATTATATATGTCAGGATAAGAGAATAATTTATTGCAAAGCTCGAATAATTATGTTATCATGTTCCTTTTTTTTAATTATTGTTAAACTTCTTTGGTGGAAATTAAGATTAATTGTATGGCCGTTTATTAATTTTCTACGTTGTTAATTTTTGATTCCCATATATGCAATAATAATAAAAAAAAAGCTTTTATGAACTTATTCTTTAACATATATATAGATTGATTGTGTTTGAAATATCAAAAAAATTGGATAATATTTGTGTTTCATCAAGGCAAGATAAATTTGAATTGTTACAACTTACAAATGTCATGCAATTTAATGGTCTTTTGATGGATAAGTAGATAACCAATGACATCCAAATTAAACCAAATTGCATGAAAGCAATTATTTTGTGCTCAATTTTTTTTCTCTATGATTCATGAAAATTTGAGCATGACAATGTTTCTAACATCTAAAAGTATTATATATTGTTCAATTATTTTGCATGAAAAATTAGGTCACCTAATTGTTTATTCAATTCCAAAACTCAAAGAGCAGAAAAGGAAAGTTGTTGTCACTTTCTATCTAACCTTAAGCTGATTGGCTAATAGTGATTAGTGCTAAACATTTATTGTTTCTTAATTTCAAATCAAAATAAACAATTTGTTAAAATCAGAAATATATAAAATATGTGGTTTAATTGTTAACTGAATAAACAGCATTATTAATTGAACACAATAATAACAGTAATACTATTGACCCATATATATTTAATGGCCTTAATTACAACCTTTTAGACCAGAAATGCAGCAATATGCTGCTGTTCCAAAATAAATATTTTTGTTCAGCTCGTTCTCTATTCTTATATATACAGAAAAGGACCCATCGAAAAATATCTTGAGGCACAAAACAATCCCTGCTTTTATGGCATGCATGCATATATGTTTGATTTCTTTATCTATACGTAAATCGACTTAATTATTATTATCATCGTAATAATATATTATATTTGAACCAATTCACGTCTTGCTTTGGACTAAAATTATTATATCTTATAATAAAGGGTCGAAAGCTCATCCATTGTGAGAAAACTGATATGGCATTAAATTTTAATGGGCCGGGACATTAATGTATGTCAACGGTGGTGATCAATCTAAACAAACAATCAACGACTGAGGTTTTATGGCATGCACAAGGCATGCATGTTTGTTTTCTTTATCTATACGTAAATCGACTTAATTATTATCATCGTAATAATACATTATATTTGAACCAGTAAAGAGTCAACGCCTTGCTTTGGGCTGAAATTATTATATCTTATAATAAAGGGATGAAAACTCATCCCTTGTGAGAAAACTAATATGGGTTTTAAATTTTAGTGGGCCGGAACATTAATGTACGTCAATGGTGATTATCAGTCTAAGCAAACAATCAACGGCTGGGGTTTCTTCTTTGGGGAAGATTGAACTTCTATGTCAAAAAATCCAATCTCCTTTTATTAGGAGTAAGGATTAGAAAAATATCCATCATTAATATCAGCTAACATAAATGAAAATGAAAATTATCATCATCATCATCAAATTGATGGATTTGTTTCAGAATATCCGCGATTTGTATCGTAATTAATTTAGCTCCTATCTTATTTTTATTTTTGGGGCAATGAGGTGAGATCTCCCCAAATTTTGGATCGTGACAAGTTGGTCCTTTTTTTTTTTTTATCATTCTAAAAAAAAAAGACAAGTTGGTCCTTTTTTCCTTTTTTCCTTCTTAATTTGGTTAACCTCTATTTCCGGAATTGTGCAACTCGTGATAAATGAGATAATGGATTATTATTCCATACTATTAAATAAAATATTAATTTTCAAAATCTTAATAATGTCAGAAGTATTAACTTGATCTTAATATAATAAATTTACTTGTAAACAGTTTTTTTAAGGGGTTTTTAGATGTTAAAAAAGATAAAATTATTCATGATATTTAAATGAAGTAATATGTTTAAATATCTAGAAAAAAAGAAGAAAAATTGTAAAATTTATTAGTAATTTGCATATTAAGAAATTTTTTTTTTTTTGAGTAATTCATATTAAGATCATGTTACAAATCGAAAATATTTGTAAAATAAAGATACGGGCCAATGCATGTTAGCTTGTATGGAATATGATAACCGTACATATAAACACTAGTGAATATGCATAATTGTTTAGGTAAATTCTTAAAGGGTGCAAGAATAATTTTTATATATGTTTTTTTTTTTTTTAAATCTACTTCTTATATAAGTTAAATGCGATAGTGTTTATGTTTTTATCACGGGCTAATGAAGTTGTTAGCTTATATAGAAATTGTAAGTAATTAATTAATATATAATACAATACAAATAAAATTTTTTAGCACGTTACTTAATTTACATACTTTACTTTGTACTTGTAATAAAAAAATAGTTTTTAATTTCTTAAGTTTGATGTTATTTGTGAACTAGATAATTAGTTTGGAACAATTTTCAGATGTCTTTCTTGTCTTCATCGCTCATGGGCGGAGCCACCACTTCGGTGATTTTTCCGGCCAAATCCAATCCCCCGTTAACATCTCAGCCTTTGTTATCGGATAATCTCTCGTTCAGGCCTAATTCGAAGCAGACGGTGGGCTCTCTCTTTTCGAGTATCTCCCTCAGCAAGAGTACTCAGGCCCAAACACTGAGTTCGGATCAAGTTGACCCGCCACCACCGAACATTCAGTTCGTACCGCCTAGCTATGTGGAAGCGCTATCCCGTCCCCCACCTGTCAGTCACTCATCGGCTGGTGTTGTTACAGCTTCAACTGGAGAGCAGTTTACAAAAAAGAACCCATCAAGATTCGGTTCCTTTGCTGATCCGTTGAAACGTGGACGGTGGATGAAGAGACGGTGCTTCAGGTGTGGGGAGATTGGTCATCTTGCTCAAGGGTGTCGCAACGCGAGGGTTTGTTTTGTATGTGGCGCGATCGGTCATAGCTCCATCCGATGTGCTTTTCGAAAGAAATCCTCCCCAAATCCATTCAGAAAACCACCTCATAACTCCTCGATTTCACAGACTGTGCGAGTTTTGCCGATCAAGAATCCTTCTTCTTTCTCCTCCTTACCTGACTTGAGTCGCAGAAACCCTAGACCGATGTCGGCTGGAAATTCGGCGCCTCCTCCGGCGCCTCCTCCGGTGTTCTTGAAGAATCTTGGAGTAAACATTCCAATCAGTTCTCCGTTTGTACAGAAGGTTAGTCTCATAGATTCCATCTCAAAGGGAATTGCGGAAGAGCTCGCCTCCTTCTTTCTGATAGAAATTCCTGCGGATTGTCAAGATTTGGGATCACAGGAGTTACTCAGTTACCTCCAAGCAACTCTCCCGGCTCAATTAAGAGAGAAGTGGAGAGTTCAAAAATGGCGAACTAAGCAATTTCTCATTAGAGGGCCGGATCAATGGCAAAAGGCAGCCTTATCAAGGGGATGCATATTCCTTGGGTCTAGGCAAGTCCCAATCTCTACTGATTTTTCTTCTCTCTTTACTCAATCTGAGTCAGTAGAGGTTTGGGTTAGGATATTTGACCTGGATTATGATATGACGGGTTATCCTGCCTTAGCCCAGATTGTGAGTTCTTTTGGTTCAATCAAGGAGCTTGATACTGCTACTCTCTGTAGAACTGATCTTTCTTATGCTAAGGTTCTGGTTAGAGTGGCAAATAGAGATATGGTACCTTCTAATTTGTGGTGTGAAGTGAATAGAGCTGGTAATCAAACTGCTTTGGTTAAAATCAGATTGATGATAGATAATGACTGCTTAAGGCCTAGTGCAGTTGACAATCCAGGTTCTGTTAAGCCTATTGCACCAATTCCTGTTCATAGAGAATCTGAGACTGCTCAGTTAGTCCCCTCTGTCACTCCCCCTACCATATCATGTCCTCAACCTATCCCTAAGTCATTCCCTGTTCAGAGGAAACCAGCATCAATTGCTATCATTCCTCAGCTGAAACCTATTCCTCCAAAGAAACTTGATGCTCCTTCTCATATTCCTAATCTGAAAGTTCAAGCTTCCAAAACTAGTCAGAGTGATCCACAACTGAAACCTAGTCCAATTACTGCACCTGAGCAGCTCCAACCAGAAAATTTTCCTTCTAGTTCTTCTCAACCTCTTCCTCTAGCATTAAATTCTGCTCCAGTGACTGCTGCCAGTGGTTCTAATTCTACTAAGGTACCAACAGTAACTGAACCTGTACAAAAAAAGGGAAAGAGTTCAAACAAATGGTTTAATCCTCATTACAAGATCAACAAGAATAAAAAGAGGCAGCAAGTTGTGGCTGCTTTGAAGGCTGAAAATGAAGCCCTCAAGGCTCAACTTCAGTCTTGGGGTTCTGTAGAGGCTGGGAAATGTCTGGAGATTCTTGTTCCAGAAAAAGGGAAGGCTGTTGCTGATTCAGTTGCTCAGGAGGTTCTTGCTACCTCTCTAACCACTGATACAACCCCTCTTTTAATCACATATCAACCTGGGGAGGGTAGTAAGAAAGCAGTGGAGATTGAGGAAAATGCAGAGAGTAAGGGGATAACCATGACACCAGGGGTGGATGTGGGTTCACCTAGTAAGAATCTGGTGGGCTGCAAGGTTGAGGGTGGAGGTAGTACACCAACTAGGCGTAGCATCAGACTGGCAGAAAAGGCCCAACCTAAGAAGGAAGAGGCACGTCTGCTTAGTGCTGCTGCTGCTGCTGAAGGTTCAATCTCTTCACCTTCTTCACATACTTTTTCATGTACTTGTCTTCCTGTGAATGATATTAATGAGTTAATAAATGACTGGAATATTAATTTTAAATCTGATGCATGCCTTGAGGATTTTGTTTCCTCTAATAGATCTGTTGATCTTGTTAGGTATGATGAGTTTTTGTTTTCATATACAAAAAATGTTTCTGAATCCCCTGAAAGGGTCAATGAGGGTATAATACCAGTTGATTTATGAGGATTGTGAATTGGAACATTCGTGGTTTAGGAATTGTAGAAAAAAGAGGAGTTTTAAAAGAATTAATTAATATTGAAAAAATTGATATTATTTGTATTCAAGAAACTAAAAAAGAAGATTTCAGTTCCAGATTTCTGAAATCTTTATCGGCTTCAATTGATTACTGGAATTTTCTTCCCTCAGTTGGAAGGTCTGGGGGTATTTTGATTGGTTTGAATAGCAATTATTTCTTAGTACAGGATTGCTTTATTGGTAAATTTTCCATTACTTTGTCAATTAAAAATAAAGATGACTCAAAACAATGGACTTGCACTACGGTGTATGGTCCTGTGTTGTCCAATCTCAAGGATGAGTTTTGGGAAGAGTTATCACATGTGCATTCTCTTTATTCTGGACCTTGGGTATTAGGTGGAGACTTTAATATAATTAGGAATAGGTCTGAAAAAAAAGGTGTACATTTTGATTATCCAAGGATGCAACAGTTTAATGATTTTATTGACTCTTTTGCATTAATTGATTTTAAGTGTAATGATAGAAAATTTACATGGCAAAGGAGTTGCTGTAGTGATCAAATGGCTTGTCTTGATAGGTTCTTAGTTAATTCAGATTGGGTTGCATGCTATCCTTTAGCCAATTCTTTTAGTTTCTCAAAATCAATTTCTGATCATTGTCCTATATGTCTTGAATTTGGGGCTGAACACAAACCTAAAGCTTATGTCTTTAGATTTGAAAAGTTCTGGCTTAATCAGGAAGGATTTAGGACTATGATTAATAAATGGATTTCTGATATGCAGTTGGATGAAGATAGGGCCCATAGTTGGAAGAAGAGAATGTGCTGTCTTAGAGTTAAACTTAAGGGTTGGAATTTAAATATTAAGGCTGTCATTAAACAACAGAAATCTTCTCTACTACTTCAAATGAATAATTATGATCTTGTTTTAGAAAATAGGGGTTTGTCAGAAGAAGAAGTTAATGAATATCATGATTTGAAAAATAAATTTTTGAAAATCCATAAAGATGAAGCAACTTATTAGCAACAAAGGGCTAAAACATTATGGTTACAAGAGGGTGATGCCAATACTAAATTTTTTCACACCATTGCTTCTGCCAATCATAGGAAAAATCACATTGCTTCCTTACTTATTGAGGAAAGTACATGTAGTGATTCTTTGTTGTTAGAAAAACATGTGTTTCATTACTATAAGTCTCTATTAGGATCTAAAAAGAAACTCTCTGCTGTTTTAAATGCTGAAGTTTGGGGTGAACATGAAAAGGTATCCTCATCAGAAAATTCATTATTAACTAGTCCTTTTTCTTTAGAGGAGATTCATACTGCAATTTTTCAAATGAACCCAAACAAGGCTCCTGGACCAGATGGTTTTCCTATATTATTTTATCAACAATTTTGGGACTTATTAAAAAATGATTTACTTATTATGTTTCAGGATTTCTATAATAATAAATTTGATATTTCTTGTTTAAATAGAGCTTTAATCTGTCTTATTCCAAAAGTGTCTGAAGCTTCTTCTATTAAGAATTTTAGACCTATTAGTCTTTTAAATTGTAGTTTTAAAATTTTTTCTAAAGTTCTTGCAAATAGATTGTTTCCTGTTCTGGATAGGCTAATTGGTAGAAATCAGTTAGCATTTTTGAAAGGAAGGAACATTATGGAGGCTTGTATTACAGCTCATGAAATTCTAAATTATGTCAAAGTCCACAAAGAAAAAGGTTTTCTTTTGAAATTAGACTTTGAAAAAGCTTTTGACAATGTGGATTGGACATATTTAATTTCCATTTTTAAAGATAGGGGTTTTGATAATAGATGGGTACACTGGATGGAGAAAATACTATGGGGGGGTCATAGTGCTGTACTTTTAAATGGTAATCCTGGGGCTTATTTTGAATGTAAAAAAGGGGTAAGGCAAGGAGACCCCCTTTCCCCTTACTTGTTTCTTTTGGCAGCTAAAGGACTGAATAAAATTCTATCTATAGGTATTCAAAAGAATCATTTTGAGGGATTGGGACCCTTTCTTCCTTCATCACATGATAAAATAATGAACATTCAGTATGCTGATGACACTTTGTTGTTTATTAAGGCTGACCCTATTATGTTGGAAAAAGTTAAATGGGCACTTAGATCATTTGAAGCTATTTCTGGCTTATCAATTAATTATGATAAATCTGAACTTATTCCTTTGAATGTGGATACCCATTTACATTCTTATTTTGCTCAAATTCTTAATTGCAATTTAGGAAAGTTGCCTATAAAATACTTGGGTCTTCCTCTTCATTGGAGGAAACCTTCAAGACATGAATGGCAACTTTTAATTGATAAAATACAAAAGAAATTACCTGTTTGGAAAGGTAAGCATTTATCTCTTGGTGGCAGATTGATTCCACTTAATTCTGTCCTTTCTTCAATTCCTTTGTACTATATTTCTATGTTCAAAATTCCTAAATGGGTCTTGTTTAAGATAGATCAAATAAGGAAAAAGTTTTTATGGGCAGGAGTTACTAATTCTCCTGTCAGGAAATACTATTGGGTTAAATGGGAAAAAATATGCAGGGCCAAGGAATTTGGGGGTTGGGGTATTTTAAATATTGAACAAATGAATATTGCATTTCTTTGCAAATGGGGTTGGCAATATCTGTCTGGGGAACATAAAGAGCTTTGGAAAGGTTTTATCCAAAATAATGTGTCACTACAGTCCCCATTCTGGAAGGCTGTTACTTCTGTGCAACATTTTATCCAAATCAATTCATTAAGAATTGTGGGTAATGGCCATTCCATTAACTTTTGGCTTGATAAGTGGTTGTCAGAATTGCCTCTAGCTATACAATTCCCCTTAGTTTTTGAAAAAGTTCATTCGGATAAGGTTACTTTGTCCTCTGTTTTAAACAATGGTAACATTAGGTTAGGTCTGTCTAGGGGTGTGAGTGAGGCAATGAGAGTGGAGAAAACTCAATTACTTTCCTTAATTGAGAATGTGCAACTCTCTTCTTGTGCTGATTCTATCACCTGGTTACTAGAAAAACATGGTAAATATTCTATTAAGTCTTTGTATAACTTTTTGAACTGTGGAGGGGTCTTATGTTCTTTAAGGAAGTCTGTTTGGACTTTAAAAATTCCTTTGAAGAATAAACTATATTTATGGTTAGTTATTCATGATAAGATCCTATCCAAAGCTAATCTCTTAAAGAGAGGGTGGCCAGGTTCCACTAGTTGTATATTTTGTAATGAATTTGAATCCACTGACCATCTTTTTTTACACTGTACATTTATTAAAAATTTCTGGTCTAGGTTAAAATTGTTGCACCCTCAGGGCCAATTAATTGCTACTGATTCTACTGAATCATACTGGAATTCCTGTATTCAATTGTCCTTTAATGATATGTGCTTTTGGAGTACTGTTCTTGCTGCTGTCATATGGATAGTTTGGAAGGAAAGAAACAGTAGAATATTTGAGAATTCCAATACTTGTAGCAATTTGAATGGTCTTTACTTTGCTTTATTTCAGTTGATATTATATTGGACAGATGGCAATTTTGCAGGGAAGGATTTAATTCATAGAGTTGTTATAGATTTGACAAGTATGGATGGTGCCACTAGTTCTAGCATTTCTACTGCTGTTCTTGCTCAACAAGAGGACCCTCTCACAAGTGATGAGGATCTGATGACTCCAGATGCTAAACATTAGATTTGAATAGCAAGATTAGGCTAAGAATTAGTTGCTAGTAGCCCTAGTCTAAATGTGACTGTTTGATTTTGTTGCTGTTATGTTGCTATTCTGACTATGTGGTTATCTTTTGTTTTTTGTAGTATGGTTATTTGGGATGTAATATGGTACTATAGTATGCATATCTTATGCATGCTAACCTCTGTATTAGCTTTCGTAAAGGAATGAAGGCTGGCACTGATAGGTGCTTTTCTTTTTCAAAAAAAAAAAATTTCTTAAGTTTGATAAATTTTTGTTTATTTATATACCCAAACACAAATAAGAATCATTATTTTTTATTTAAACCTGATGTTAAAATGGGAAAGTATTGCAACACTCAATATAAGTTTCAACGGTAATTATCCATGTAACTTCATTTTTTTTTGTAAAAATGAAAATAATATTAAACGAAAATAATACAGCAAACATATTATGTACTTTGAATGTTTATTTAAGCACTATATATATATATATTTTTCAAAATGGTTGATAATTCTCCGCAAACTAAATAACAAGAACATAAGCTCTTACAACACAGCAAATCACCACACTAATTTTGTGACTCTTAAACTATCTCATATAATTTTTTTTATTAAAGTAACTATCTCATATAATAAGCAAATAAATATGTTCATGCCAGAATTCAAAATAATCTGTTTATTATGATATGGACTCCTCAGCTGGCAATAACATTACGGGTGCACTCTACTTGAGACGCAAACCATTTCCAGAGGGCAAAATATCCAAAGGATCTTTTCGGTAGGTGTTTCCAGTCCGTATCTGCTGTAACACTCTTACGGATAACAGGACCCTACTATCCCAATATAAACCGTTAGATCAAAACGAACGCTTCAGATTAATATCAAAGTACAGTTCTTAAAGGGAGGAAGGACTTTCCTTCACGAATCCAGTCCGTCCGTTTCGATCCGACGGTTGCAATCGGAACAACAGGGCCCTGTTATTTAAATCAGGATAACAGGTGATGATACGTTTCCGTGTTCTTTTCGTGTACAAGCAGCAGCATCGCAGAGCGAGTCCGAATCTGCTGTTATTGAAAGAGAACAACAGGACTCTGTTATCCATCCTCAACCGTTAGATCAGAACGGACGGCCCGGATCGGTCCAGTTTAGATAACAGATGGCCTTCTTCAGATAAATCTGATCCGTTGTTTTCAATCTGACGGCCCAGCAGAGAATAACAGAGTCCTGTTATCCTAAAGGGGATAACAGGGGATGGATATGATTTCGCAGAGAGTGCAGCGGTTCTCTCGAGTCCGAATCTGCTGTTATTCCAACAGAACAACAGGACCCAGTTATTTTCATCCCAGCCGTTAGCTCAAAAAGAACGGATAGGATCGACCAACTTTAGATCATAGGGGGATCTTACTTAAAAAATCTCATCCATATATTTTGATCCAACGGCCCGCAGTAGAGAAGTAGGGTCCTGTTATTCGAAATAGAATAACAGCAGATTTGAATTCCGGTTGGGTTCTCTTAATTCTTTCTTCCTTTCTTTCTTTCTTTGTTCGTTCGTTCATCCCCCCTGCCTCTGTCCGTACAGGGAAGGAAGAAAGGAGAGAAGGAAGCAAGGGACACTCCCATTTTCTCCCTTTTTGAGCTACCCACAAACACGCACAGCGCAATTGAGCGTGCCAATGTCAAAAACAGCGCGTGTAAATAGGAGCTACCCAGAAGTAGAACCCTCTTTCTTCTTCTTGTTCTCCTTCTAGCTGCGTCTGGGTTCCTTGGCAGGCAGAGAGAGTGTGGATTGGATTGTGCGAGTGCATGCGCTCTTGCCGCGCCGCCCCGGTTAGGCAAAGAGGCGTGGAGACTTCGAGCGCAAGGATGTCTGCTCGGGAAAGGTGAGATCTTTTTGGGTTTTTTTTTTTAATTCTTTAAGGAACTTTGGATCTGCGGCCGGGGGGGTTCTCCCCTGATTGATCTTCCTTCCAGAAGAATTTGGTTGCTGGGTTTATAAGCTCCGGGATGGGATTGTTCTTGGTTGTCTCCCGATTTTGGTATTGGGTAGTGGCAAAGAGGGGAGGAAGGAAGAGAGGTCTGATTGATTTGCTTCTTAGAATCTTATTAGGGGGTTAGGAGTGATAAATAGAGTGATTGTGGGTTTTGTAATTTGTGGTCTGAATTTGGGTTTGTGTTGGTTTGAATTTGGTTTTCATGGTTGTTCATTCTCCGATCAAAATAGAATTGCTAGTTTTGGAATATAGCAAAAGGGGTATCTTATTCCATCAAAAATTTGAGTACTAATTTTTCAAGTACTAAAATTATGATGACCCAATTTTTATTTTTGATTCTTTAATTGTTTTTCGTTTTATGTCGAACAGAATTTTAAGCAGTATATGCAAAGATATCGATGAAATCTTGTAAGCATGGACTGAAGGGGATCCAACCGGTGGACTGAGAGATGATTGTAAGAGCATTGGCCCATGGTTTACTGCTTTCCTCCTTCTTCTTCTCCGTATCCGCTATAGATATCGGGTTCGGGCTCGGCAGGTGCAACTGCGACGGGTGGGACCTGATTCCGTGGAGCATAGAGAGCATTCTCCAATGTCAGAAAGTTAGCGACTTTCTGATAGCTGCGGCGTACTTCTCTATACCCCTTGAGCTTCTCTATTTTGCGACATGCGCCAATCTGTTCCCTTTCAAATGGATCGTATTGCAATTCGGCGCGTTCATAGTTTTGTGTGGCCTGACCCATTTGCTCACGGTTTTTACGTACGAGCCCCACTCATTTTTGCTGGTTCTTTCGTTGACTGTCGCCAAGTTCATGACAGCTCTAGTGTCCTTTGCTACAACAATTACCCTTTTGACCCTGATCCCTCAGCTGTTAAGGATCAAGGTGAGAGAGAATTTTCTCAGGATTAAGGCAAAGGAATTGGATCGAGAAGTGGTGCTAATGAAGAGGCAAGAGGAGGCTAGCTGGCATGTTCGCATGCTGACCCATGAGATTAGGAAATCTCTGGATAGGCACACCATTTTGTACACTACCATGGTTGAGCTTTCAAAAACTCTCCATTTGCAGAACTGTGCTGTCTGGATGCCGGATGAGGGTAGGAAAGAGATGATTTTGACGCATCAGCTTGTGGAGAGAAGCTCGCCAGAGCCATACTCGCAGTCAATACCGATTGATGACCCTGATGTGATGGAAATAAAAGAATCTAACCGGGCAAAGATTCTCAAGCCTGATTCAGTTCTTGGGTCAGCAAGTAGTGGGTCAGATGTACTGGAACCTGGACCAGCTGCTGCAATCCGCATGCCGATGCTTAGAGTCTCAAATTTCAAAGGTGGTACCCCTGACATTATTCAGGCAAAATATGCAATACTTGTACTGGTAATGCCTAGAGAAAATTCTCACAACTGGAGTGACCAGGAATTGGAAATTGTGGAGGTGGTTGCTGATCAAGTTGCAGTAGCTCTCTCTCATGCCTCCGTTCTAGAGGAATCACAGAACATGAGAGAGAAATTAGAGGAGCAACATAGGGATTTGCTCCTGGCACAACAGGAGGCAGTGCGGGCTAGTGCAGCCCGAAGTTCGTTTCAGATTACAATGAGTGAAGGGATGCGACGTCCAATGCACTCCATTGTGGGTCTCCTGTCAATGCTTCAAATGGAGAAGTTGAAACCTGAGCAGAGGCTTGTGGTTGATGCCATTGCTAAGACCAGTGTGGTTGTGTCAACGCTAGTCAGTGATGTAATGGACATGTCAGGTCTGCAACAGGAGAATTTTTCTCTTGTCATGCGGCCATTTGATCTGACCTCAATGGTGAAGGAGGCAGTTTGTGTAACTAGGAGTCTCTGTGATAGTAGGGATATTGGGTTCCGTTTTCAGGTTGACGAGTCTTTGCCTGATAAGGTTATTGGTGATGAAAAAAGAGTGTTCCATGTAATTTTGCATATGGTTGGGACATTGGTTAATAGTTGCAGCGGTGGAGGGTATGTTAGTTTTTATGTTTCAGGTTTCGATGGGAGTGAGGATTTGGGAGACCAGGATTGGATACCATGGAAATTGACAATTTCTGATGGATATGTTTGTGTTAAGTTTGAGGTCGGAGTTAAAAAATCAGGTAGTATCGGAAGTGGTTCATATTCCTCATCTGGTCGAGTTATGGGGAGACCCACTACGGTAGCATCAGAGATGGGTCTTAGCTTTGACATGTGCAAAAAACTAGTTCAGGTAAACATGTGCTGAATTTTTGCATTTTATATAAAGTAGTCTGGTAATTGATAAAGGTTGTAATTGGCCTCGCAAACTCTCGGTTAAAATATTAGAAATTTAGAACCCAAATGATCGAGTCGACTTGTTAATCGAGGTCAATGGTTTAAGTTTGCCGTTTGACTCTGATCCAAGTAGCCAAGTAATATCGAGATTGAGCTCATGCATTCGTTAATGAGCTCTACCTCTTTTTAGTTTTACATGTAGTCTTGCTGCGACTAAATTCTTTTATGACATTTGTTTATCTTTTCTTTAACCCTTTGTATCTTTCTGCAGATGATGAATGGCAACATCTGGTCAGCTTCGAGCTCGGATGGTTCTTTGCTAACCCTAACCCTGGTCCTCCAATTCCAACTCCAATTGATTCCTCCGGTCTCCCTTGCTCCAACCGGGTCCGGATCCGTGGAGCTTGGTCGTGCCTCTTCCAATACTCCTAGTTTCAAAGGCCTTAGGGTTCTCTTAGTCGATGAGGATGCCAGCAACCGGGTTGTTACCCGTAAACTATTAGAAAAATTGGGTTGTCGAGTCTGCTCAGTTGCATCTGGTACGCAGTGTTTAACCTCAATCAGCGCAGGCGCAACCCCATTCCAGCTTCTGATTCTCGATCTGAATATGAAAAAGATCGATGGATTTGAGGTTTCGAACCGAATTCGCAAATTTAGAAGCGGGTGCTGGCCTTTAATCGTGGCTTTAACCGCGGGTGCAGAGGAGAATGTGTGGGAGAAGTGTGTGCAATCTGGCATTAACGGGTTGATTCGAAAACCCGTGACGTTGATGGCCTTAGCAGATGAGTTGTATAGAGTGCTTCAGAACACTTGAGAGGGGTCAAGTGATTATATATTCCATATATGGGAGGGCATTTTTAGGAAAAATATATGGTGGTTCTAATTTGTAGCTTAGTTCTTCATTTTTCTTCCCCCCCATTAATTTTTTTTCTTTATCTATTTGTTTTGACTAGATGATTTTGATCATATTAAATTGTTATACAAAACTTTGCTCCAAAGAAGGATACATTACAGCATCCTGTGTTTCCAAAATTCACTGGTAAGTAAACTCCATACTTACCAGTAACTGGCTCTATCAAAAATCTCCAAAAAAAAAATCTCATTTGCAAGTAATAAAAATATAATTTGCAAGTAAACTCCATACTTACCGGTAACTGGTTCTTGATGAAGTATCAAATGACACTCAAATTGAATGAAATTTGGGACATAATCAATCTGTAAGTAAATGATATTAGCTGTAAAAGATTTTCTATTTTTAAGATTTTTTGAATTTATAAGGTTTGTGGTAACAGTAGTGTCACCAAATTTTGTGGTTATCTGATCTCTACTCATCTAAAAATACCTAGCCTAGGCTATCTTCTGTTAGAGAAATAAAAATGATTGGCTTTAACATGATTTAAGAAACATATCTCTGCACTAAAAGTATAGCCTTGAGAGGGTGATTAGATAAATTCAAAAGAAAGATTGATAAATAGCACATGTGGAGCACATGCAAGGCACTAGTCAAACTCAAACACCTCTTTAGACTTCAAAGTCTCAATGACAAGCAATTGCAAGTTGCAATTGTAATTGAGCAGCAGGTAGCGTCCAACATTTATATTTATCCAATCGTTCAACGTATTTTAATTAACAAATACCATTTTTCAGTGAAGACTTATATATTTTCGATTAATATATACTATTTTTCAATGAACGGATACACTACGGTTTCCATTAAACATTTATGCAACTGTGTGAAGCACATGGATACACGTGGGTGTGTCTAACTGTGAGAGGGAACTGGATAGTTAACCTACTTATAGGTTGGACTATACATGTTTCCGTTGCAATTCACTTAGCTTTCCCCTGAGAGATCTTATAGATAAAATAAGAGTTGTTTAGTTATTAATAGAAAGCTAATCTTCATGATTACGCTAATCAGAAGTGCCTCATTTTTTATTGCATGTGGGAATGTATATGCACTTGAAGTCCGTATCTGCTGTTATACCCTGTTATCCCAATTTGGACTGCCGGATCAAAATGAACGGTTCAGATTGATACCAAAGTACAGTTTCGGAAGGGAACAAGAGTTTCTGTGAACAAATCTTATCCGTCCCTTCTGATCCAACGGTCACAGTTAGGATAATAGGGCCTGTTATCCATATTTTGGATAACAGGTGATATGAATATGATTCCTGCAGATTAATATATAGATGCACGTGAAGATGTGGTTGGAAATGGTTGGAATTAGCCCAGTATTCTCAGCACCTGGACCTCCTCAGTGGTGTTCTTGGTTGGCTGTGTTTTTTGGTACCAGAAGAAAACGATCTCTCTTTATCAAGTTGCAATTCTTTTTGTTGTTTTTTGGCTTATTAAAAAGCTGTTCATTTTATAATGTTTAATTTTGAATTTTTTGGGAAATATCCTTTTTTTTTTTTTTGTTCAGAATGAAGAGCATTTCGTAAGTCTGCTATTTATTTGGATGAGAATATTTTCATATTTCAAAAGAAATTTTGACAAAAATGGTGTATGTACTTGTAATTGTACCAAAATTTGACCATTTTACCAATCAAGATTAATCGAGAAAAAAAGTATAGAGATCGATCGTAGATAAATTATGAAATTAAAAGTTCATTAGTATGAATACCAGCTAGAGATAAAAAGAAAATTTTATTGCAAAATTCATGCATGATGTGTTACAAAAGAAAAGAAAATAAAAAGAAGAAACTGCTAGTGGATCCTTTCTCATCAAATGGCACATTATTTTTATGACGCATTATTTTCCAAATAATAATGGTGTAAAATCTGAAATCAATCATGTTAGGATTAGGCCAGGAGAAAAATTGGTACAAAAAGTGGGCAGTGACCTAACAAGTGCAATTCTAATACTGTCACAAGACAAGTTGCCCGTATAAATTATACATCAACTTGGAGCTTTCTACTATTGAAAATATTTGAGTAAATTTAAAAAAGTAAGTTTTATTTATCATTTATAGATGATTATAATGGAGCATTGTTGCATTTAAAGGCCATGACAACTTTGAAAAGTTAGCAATCCGCTGATATAACTTAACATTCAATGTATAAATATTTGTATAAGCCCATATTGCTTGACAAAATATCAAGGCAAAATTTTTGAGTTTTGGAAATGGGCTTTCATTTTTGAATTGGATCAAGCATATGATATTGAATAAAACATTGAGGCCCAAAATGAGAGTTGATATTCAAGGAATACAGATCTTATATAGTTGGTGCAGGCTTATTTTAGATATGGACCGTAGAGAGTTAGATCTGGAAATTATGGGCTTAATGAAAGCCATTAACCAAATAATTACAGCTTATAAACTTTTCTTTACAATATGTTTTTACATATCATTCGTACATGTAAAGTACATTAGAATGTAATTTTAGTATGTAACTAGTAAAGAGCCCACGCGTATCTTTGGGCTGAAATTGTTATTTCTTATAATAAAATTTTAAGATAATATGTGATGGGCCTTAAATTGAGAAAATTGATATGGGCCTTAAGTTTTAATGGGTTGAGACATTAAAGTACGTCAACAGTGGTGATCAATCTAAATAAACAATCACCGGCTGGAACTTATTCTTTGGAAAAGATAGAACTTTCATGTCAAAAAATCTAATCTCCTTTTATTAGGTGTAAGGATATATCTACATGCTGCAGAAAAGTATCATTGTACAAAATAAACATACTTTACAATTATTAAGAAATTACAGAGTTACTTAAAATTACAGCTTACAGAATTGCATTAACCAAAGAATATAGAAAAGAAGTTCATGAAAACCAAGCCAACCGCTGATGTTTTTCAAAGCATAAAATCCGGGTCTTTTTAAGTTTCTGAAATTGGAATGGTTCGCAAGTCTCTGTCAAAATCTAAAAAAATTAAAAAACTTGTAGAGGTTTTAGAAAGAGAGATGCACGTACACTGCAAATTAAATTAAGTGACGCATATATATGTGTCTATATATGTCACCGTGTGATAAAAGTTCCTGTACCATTATTGACGAGTCTAATTAATTAATAACCTCTTAGCTTTGACGAGAATAATCTGTGTGATAACAACCAATTAATGGAAGATCTTTTATTAGTTTTCGTGTAACTCAATAAAATAGTGTATGATATAATTGTTGACAATTAATCCATGGTGATAGCGTGTGACCCATCACTTTAAATATAGGAATCGGATATTGTCCAATGCCATCTGGACGGTCTAAAGGATTCTGAGAGCTGTACGATCTAATTGTTAGTAATTGATCAACTGTGATTTAATTATGTAGGTGTTAAAAATAGTATGCCGGTTATATTTAGAATGATGGGTCACACGCTATCACCGTTGGTAAACATATAACTTGAATCGAACGGTTTAGTCATGGCTTTGGACGGAGACCGTCCAAATGGCTTTGAACAAAATTCTAGTCCTTAAATATAACCAGCATACAATGTATCAGTAGGTTGTCCTACTTTTAATAACAACTACAAAACCAAATTATTATTGATCAATTGTCAACAATTATATCGTACGACCTGAAGACGATCCAAATAGCTTATTGCTTTTGTTTTGTGCTGTCAACCCGTCGGTCCGACTTATATAAAAGGGAAACATCTTGTGTCCATTGAAAATACTAATGGAATTACCATCATAGACACAAATATTACATGGTGGGTCCCACCTGTCACACTCTATGATGAAAATTTCATTGGTATTTCAATGGACGGTAGGTTGCTCCCCGTTGATTCTCAACACTCCCTATATAAAAAGTCGGTCCGTCAACTGAACAAAATACCAAGAACAAGAACGTGGCAGTTGGCACAACTGTTGTCATCTTGGGGTCAAGGAATCAAACCCACCATGGATACAGACACCAAGATCTGTGGTCTCTGCTGAAAGCGAGGTGAGATCGAAAGCTGAGGATTTGAGTATTTTCGCGAGGGAAAGGGAAAGGGAAAGGGAAAGGGGGAAGCTTTTCTTTTGGGTGCGCAAAGGCAGCAAAGGTATCCGTGCTATAGCTAGCCGACAGCATGCGTACAAATCATCGGATGGTTATCGTCTGACTTACTGCACACCGAACCGGTAGTGAGAGAAAGAGAGAGAAAGGGGTGTGCCCTCGGTTTGGTGGGTCCCACCTCGGGTCATTATCTCTTTTTCTCTCTGCCGGTTCGGTGTGCAGCCAGTCAGAGGATATGAAATCCAAATCATCATTCTCTTCTGACGGAGGTAGTATTGGCTTGTTGCACAATAACTTTACTTACTTACAAATTGCCTACTAATTCATTCACGTTTGATTGGTTATTTAATATGAGGAGGGATCCCTTGACAATGGATATTTTGATAATCTTGACAATGGAACATTTTAAAAATTTATAGAAATTCATAAAAAATCTTTAAAATGGAAAAAGATTTGTGGATGCACTATTTAACTTGTAGATTGATAGTGTTTCAAATTTCAATCAATTTGAATATCGTTTGATGACTTATCAAAATTTTGTATATTTTTTAACGGTTGTAATTTAACGGATATTTGAAAGGCTATCAAATATAATTTAAATTGAATATAATCAGAAACATAATCAATCTATAAGTTAAGAAATACTTCCGTAAACTTTTTCTATTTTTAAGAATTTATATAGATTTTTACAAAAGTTTGAAATACTCCATTGTCAAAATTGTCAATTTAAGAATTGTCAATGGATCCCTCCTCATTTAATATATCCCGAAAAGAATTACCAAATTGGCAAATTCGTTGAGTTTCAATAATGATCGAGTGACATGAGATGTGATGATCATTAATTGAATATTTATTTTAAGAACCGGTCTTTGATCGGGAAGCTAAGAACAACGCTCTCGCAGACCTAGATGGAAGGTTATTTATTGACATTTAAATTTAAATAGCTTGTCCTCGACTTATCTCTTGTGTGTTATATTTTTGTGTGGGCAAGAGAAGCAATTGTAATGGGTTGAGTCGGTTTGGATTCGAATCAGATTGTCATTATATTGTTTTATTATTTTTCTTGATCTTTCTTGTTCTAACTACAACTAAGATTAGGGCTGCAAATGAGCTGAGTTAGCTCAAGCTGGGTTAGCTGAAACTTGGGTTGAACATTATACGAGTTGGGTCAAGCTAGCTTTGCAAGTTAGTTGCGAGTCAAAACCTCAACTCGAGTTATAACTTACTTTTTATAAAATAAAATTAGTCAAACTATTTTTTTGCTCCAAAATGTTTAACTCCTGACAACATAATATATATTATATTATGAGATATTATATGGTGCACCGCGGTACAAACCGCGTTTTTGCATCACCGTTTTCAAAATCTCACAAACCGAACTTTAAATGTCAAACCAAATCTAATTGAACCAACACATTCTACTTATTATAATATGGTAGAATACCAAATTTTACAATTTTTAAAATTTTTTAACTACTTTTTTGGATTTTTAAAAGATGAAATAATAATAAAATAATGTCATTTGGAATATCAAAAAGTGCCCATCTTTGAAAAATCTGAAAAATAGTTAAAATGTTTCAAAAATTGTAAAATTTGGTACCTTACATAATCTTAATATTTAGATTGTTTTGGGCAAATCGGTTTGGTCATTTGAGTTTTGAAAATAGTGATTTGATGGCGGTGCAAATAAGCGGTTTGCACCGCGGTGCACCATATAATATCTCATTATATTATAGTAATAAACATAATTAACATATTTATAGGCCAAATAAACAAGAAACAAAATTATTAGGTACTATGAAGTAGACTCGAACAAACCTTGATTGAGATCTTATTCTTATTATTACGGACGCGTTATTCACGAAGCGTGGCATCTCAATTAGCCGTAGACTCGAGTTCGAGTCGTTTCAACAAGTTCACAAATGAATAATACAAAAAGACCAAGAATTGTTTTATGAATTTGGGTTTGACTTGTGACATTGGCCTTCACTAGCAAATAATCCAAAGATGTATATATATAGATACGTGGCATAGGGGTTTCATAAATTAAAAGATCTAAAATCCTACTTTAAATTGTTGTGAACTTGCTTGCAAACCTAATAGTAATATCTATAGTTATGCTAAGGATCAGCTAAGCAACCTTTCATTTTGAATCGAGCGGTTCTTATAAAACATGCCTCTTTAATTGTACTCAAAAAAACATATCACGACTATCCGATTATTAAAAATGAATGGCCCATATTTTATCTGAATTAGCCTAATATCTATACTATATATATCGAGGAGGGATCGGATGACACGGTTTTTTTTGACACAACTCTTACACTAAATCATATAAATTTATAAAAAATGTTAAAAATAGAAAATCTTTTATAAACATATTCATTTATTTATAGATCGATTGTGTTTCAAATTTCCTTCAATTTGAGTGTGATTTGATACTCCATCAACAGCCATCAAGTTTATATAGTAATTATAACAGTCTAAATTTAATCATTCTTGATGGAATATCAAATGACACTCAAATTGAATAAAATTTGAAACACATTCGATCTATAAGTAAATAAATATGTTTATAAAAGATTTTTCATTTTTAAGATTTTTTATAAATTTATATTGTTTAGTGTAAGAGTTGTGTTAAAACAAAACCGTGTCATCCGATCCCTCCTCATATATATCTAGCCAGGTCATGTGGCAAAGACTTCAAGTAATATGAGATTACATCGTTTTAATTATGGTAATTTAATTTTGTCATATAACTCATAAATAACTTGTGAACCTGGTTTCGTTACCCTGCCAACAAAGCAACGTACTCGAACACACTTCTCTTATCTTGTCAAAACAAAAAAAAAAAAAACTCTTAATTTTGTATTACCGATAGTACTGAAAACAAAACAATTACGAAATAAACAAAACACTTATTATAATTCAATCAAGACCACCTACGTTGCACGTCAGCACGTGTAAAAGCCATTCAATCAAACCCGGCACAACAACAACAACTCTCTGATCTGATCCACAAACTTGCGCACGAATCTCATCGCATGATCAAACCATGGATGGATGGTTGGATTCTCACTTCTTGGTCCACTAAAATGTCAACCATAGTGATACCTTTCTCTCCTTTCTTTCATCTAATTTGTGGAGAAAGTCAAAAAGGCATGCAGCCGTCACACTCTCCTCTGCAGTGGCTTTGCTTGGTTTGGTTGGTAATTGGTTGGTTTTTTTTCTTTCCTGTCTGTTCGCTCGCTTGCTCCACAAACATTTTGAACCGGTAGGAAATGGGAATTTTACACGAGATATTTATATTGAGGAGAAAGATTGTCGGGTCGGGTTCGGTTCGGGTCAGGTTAGTTTGACCGAATAGAAATGTCTGTCGGTATTTTTTTGGGTCAGACATGTTTTTCGAGTCTTGTCAGAGTTTGCATCTTTATTTTTTGGTCATCTTGGGTTTCGGGTTGTTCGGATTTGGGATTGGTTCGGATTCGGATCGAGTGAGTTTTTCAAGTCGGGTCAGATTTTGTCACCTCTAATTTATAGCAGAGATTTCATATATTAATCCTTGTGATTTTATTTATTACGTTATTATTGTAGGCTTTGTTATTGGATTTTATAATTATGTTTGCAAAGTTTTGGCTTTTGGGCAACCTACATAATTTTGCATAGGTAGGTAGTTCTCTTTAAATAAGGATATGCACTTTCATATGTTTATAAAATTAAATCAATCTAACTTTTTGAGATAATTATATATTTTTTTTGAGATAAAAATAAATCTAACTTAACGTTACGATATTTTCAATTGCCTATGTTAATGTAATAAATTATTAAATATATTAATATATGAGGAGAGATCAAATGGCACAACATTTTTTTGACATATATGTTACACTAAATCATATAAATTTATAAAAAATCTTAAAAATAGAAAATCTTTTATAAACATATTCATTTACTTATAGATCGATTGCAGTTCAAATTTTATTCAATTTTAGTGTCATTTGATACTCTATCAAGAATCATTAAATTTAGATCGTTCAAATTACTATATAAACTTGATGGTCGTTGATAGAGTATCAAATGACACTAAAATTGAATGAAATTTGAAATACAATCGATCTATAAGTAAATTAACATGTTTGTAAAAGATTTTCTATTTTTAAGATTTTTTATAAATTTATATGATTTAGTGTAACATTTGTGTCAAAATTTTGGGTGTCATTGGATCCCTCCTCTTAATATATTACCAATCATCACGAAACCTAGAGAAAAGATACTTAACATTCTTAATTGTGGTGTCAGCAGTGAGGGTGAGGTCTCGTTGACCGTACTATAGATTGAGTTGAGTGCCTTATAGCTCATATCATTAAGAATATTAATAATGCTAATCATAACAAACACAGAACAATAATAACTGATAATTACTACATTTAGTGGCAATTAAGATCTTATTGACCATGTGAACACATGTAATTTGATTATTTGAGTGCCTTGGCGAATCGGGCATGCGGGTCACCTCAGGTCAGTTTGATTAGGGAAGAGTGTCGGGCCACAGACCAGGTTAGTTGACTTTTCTCAGTCAGTTTTATCAGGTTCATGCTGGGTTGGGTTTTCTTCAAGACACAGTTCAATTCGACTTTGATCAGGTTAGTTAACTTTTCTCCAGAATCGGGTCAGGTTTAGGTCTAGATGAGTTGTGCACGTTTCAGCCATATTTTACCGTTTAGAAGCATAATTAAACAGTTCAAGCTGGGTTGGATCATATTGACTTATATCTCCAATTTCAAAATATTATTGTCAATCCGAACTTCCGAACTGTAATGTATGATCTTTATATATAATTTTATTTCAACACCAAATTTTATATTACTGTTTTTAAGATATTTTAAAATCTCACTTCATTAAAACATTATGATTTATTAGTAAATTTTTCAAAAAAAGTACATTTTAAAATATCTAAAAAAATAATAATAAAAAATATAAAATATGGTTGATAAGTAAATTTTCATATGAAGATGGTAATGAACCATTCAGATTAACTATTAATATTTCGAAATTGGAGATATGGGTCAATACTCAATAGTATGAGACAATTTGTATTATTAATAGTATCTTAGCCTCACTATTCATTTATTAATTATTTTGTCAAAATATCAATTTTTATTTTTTTAAATTATTAATCATATTCGTATTACATCCCAACCCCCTATCAAAAACTTAAACCCATCAAAAGCTAAATTCCAAATCATTAAGCACAGCCACACGCTCATGATCTGTTAAATATGAAAACCCTACTTCTTCCTCCTACGGCCTCCTCCCTTTTCAAAAGCTGCTTAATCTTTTTCCCCCAACATAATTAACCCCCAATTACAAGTCACCTCAATCTAACATACATTGACTTAAAACGAAGGACATGTATGCAAAACCATCACGAAAGATGGAGATATAATTATATAAAATAAACACGATATTGTAGAATACTACAAGAAAAAAAAAAGTAGATGTAGATTCAGAAGAAAATCTGTTCCCCTTTTGAAACGGCGAACTTCTTTTCTTTTCTTTCCAAACCCATACACATACATACATACGACATCATCATAATTAATACACAATACAATACAACGATTAACTATACGAGTAAACTACTTTGGACACCATCAAAATTACTTGAACACCCCTCAAATAACAATTTTACTCTTCATTAATTCTCTAAAATTTACAATTATTTAGTAACAGCTTTAATTGAAATGTTTTGCAGAAATAATATTCGTACTTTGATTTTCAAAATTACCATAGAACATTTCATAAAAAATGCAAATATATAATTTACATATGGATAAATCCCTCCCAAAAAGATTTCAAAAGAGGATTCGTATACAAACACATTAGCCAGTCCTGCGATCAACATCCGCTCTTATCCAATTCTGGATAACAGACCCAGTTATCCAAATCTGGTCCGCTAGATCCAAATCAATGGATGAGATTAATTACTGAAAGCCCCCTACAATCTTAATCGGATCAATTGATTCCGTTCGTTTTGATCTAACGGCTCATATTAGACAAATAGGAGGATTCTGTTATTCTCAGAGAATAACAGCGGATTCGGACTCTCAGCTAGCCCTGTACTGCTGAGAACCCGACCCGACCCGAAAATTTTTAGATAGTCAAACTGATCCGACCCGAGATCAAATAGCATCTAATCCAATTCAAATCAACATACAATCCAAAAAAAGTAAATATTAAAATTGATCCGTCCATCACCCGACCCGAGATATTCTAGAAGGTCAAACTGACCCGACCCGCATCCGCCCGTCCCGTTTGCCACCTCTAGCTGTACTGTACAGAGAGAATTTAAAGCTCTGGTATTAAACGCCTCCAACAAAGGAACCAACTAATCTCTCCCCACTCCACTCTTTATCTCTCTCTCTCTCTTTCTCCTCTCCTCTCCACTCCTCCGCCCACCCCCAACTCCATTAAATCCTCCTCCCCCCCAATTTATTGCTCTTTTAATGCTGACAGCAACCAGCTGCATCCCTCCCTCTTTTCAACTGAGAATCTGAGATCCATCCATCTACCCATCCATCCAGTTCAATTCAATTCAATTCAACCCCACTCGTCCATCTTCCGCAATTTTGTTGGTTCGTTTTCTCCTTCTGCCTCGCTTTCACTCTTCCTCTTTTTTTTTTTTCCCCTGATTAATTGATTGGAGATTGGAGATAACCCACAACCTGAATTGCTCACAAAGTTCTGGATTTTGTTGGGTTTCTTTCCTTTGTTTTAACCGTGTCGATTTGAGACCCAATTTGTTGAATCTTCTCCTGACTGATTCCAGCTAGCTACAAGTCCAAGTCTTTTTGATGAAATTCAAACCTTTCCATGCTTAAATCTTCGCGTTTGACGGTTTGAAAAATTGAAAATTGAAAGAGAGCCCATGTTTCAATTTAAATCCAGTTTGATCCCCCCCTTAATTTACCAACATTCTAATCACAACCATTGTTGAGTGGATTATCAATTATCTTCCTCCTTCCTATTGTTGTTGCAACCGAAGATGCGCACGATTCTATCTCTGGACACCGCCGCGGCCTCGAAGAAGAAGAAGAAGAAGAATCATGGCACCAATGGGGAGTCCTTGCCCACGGTCGGTATATTATCCTTCGAGCTGGCCAATGCAATGGCCCGTGTCGCTAGCTTGTACCGGTCGTTGTCGGAATGTGAGCTCGGAACGCTCCGTACCGGGGCACTGTCGGCACATGCGGTGCGGCTCCTTGTGTCGCCGCATGAGCCGTATTTACTGGCTCTGATTCTAGCTGAGAAATTAGACGAGTTGAACCGGGCTGCTGCCTTGACTTCCCGACTCGGTCGACATCGGTGCACTGTGCCGTGTTTGCTCGGGTTTGAACACATTTACTCGGATCTTTTATCCTCGCACCCAATTTCCACTTCGTCACAGTTACTGAAGACTGACCCGGTCTCGCTATTTCGAAAGATTGACCGGCTCACAAGCTCAACGGTCTCCCTCTACTCCGAGCTTGAGTCCTTGACGGAACTCGAGCAGACGGCCAAGAAATTGAATCAACCGGCCAATGAGGAGGCACGGCGGGTACTGGATAGCAAAATTCGGTGGCGGAAGAACGACATACGTCGCCTCAGAGATGCGTCCTTGTGGAACCGTACATACGATGAGGCGGTCTTGTTGCTTGCACGTGCAGTTTGCGCGGTTCACTCGCGTCTGTGCCAAGTGTTCGGTGAGATACCGGTTGTGTTGGAGTGTTTATTTCCCGAACCGAAGAGGGAGAAGCGAAGAATATCTGATTCTGGCCAGATCATGAAGTCGGGTCTCCTTCCGATGGATTCGGGACCGATCAGGTTTGAACCAACTACGCCGATTGATTTCAAAAAGGACGGATTACGGTTGAACTGTGCAGCCAGCCCGGGGCGTCTTTTTCTGGAATGCTTGAGTTTGAGTACCTCGGCTTCATGGAAAAATACTTACGAAGAGAATTTCGAAGATGATACCTGGTATAGTCAAACCAAGACCGGTCCGCTCGTACCATACAGTACTGGCATGCCATTTAGTTGTGACCAAGTTCAAACCAAGAGCGGTCGGTTAACGAGTCGGGTTCGTTTCGGACCCAAAACGCAGCTGACCATGTTAGCTCCGCCTTCGACAATTGGCGGGTCGGGTCTCGCTTTGCATTACGCGAACATAATAATCATAATAGAGAAGCTTCTCAAGTATCCCCATTTAGTAGGCGAGGAGGCCAGGGACGATCTTTACCAGATGCTCCCTTCGAGTCTCAGAATTGGACTGCGGAAAAGCCTCAAGTCTTACACGAAAGACATGGCCATCTACGATGCGTTCCTTGCGCATGATTGGAAGGAGACGGTCGAAAAAACACTTGCGTGGTTGGCGCCCATGGCGCACAACATGATAAGGTGGCAAACCGAGAGGAGCATTGAGCAGCAGCAGATTGTAACTAGGGGCAATGTTTTACTGGTAGAAAGTTTGTACTTTGCCGATCGGGAGAAGGCTGAATCAGTGATTTGTGAGGTACTGGTAGGATTAAACTACATATGCCGGTATGAACAGCAGCAGAATGCATTGTTGGATTGTTCAAGTAGCTTGGATTTTGAGGATTGTATGGATTGGCAGTTGCAATTGTGAGGTAGCTAGCTAGAATGTATATTCAGAAAAGGAAAAGGGGGTTGAATTTTGATTTTGGTTTTGGGTTTTGGGTTTGATTCTTTTTTTTTTTTTTTTTATAAATTTGTGTTGTTTATTGAGGTATGAAAAGGATTAAGAAACCACTGGTTTTGACCTTTTGACTGTACAGAATTCAATCTTAAGATATCATTCTGGCTTCTACATTAATTTAATATAATTATGTTTCATGGAAATTATTCATTTGACTAACTTGTTAAATAGATTTTCTCTGGACATAAAAATATGCCAATTATGAAAATGTATTTGTTTATGATACCCTTTAATCACAATGAATTGCGGCTGTGTGTGGGCTTGCACATGACAGTCATAATTACCAGTGGCATCAATAATTGCAGTAGTTATGCTTAGTCCTGTTCCTTTGTATTATCTTATGATCTTATCTGATTATAATAAGAACTGGATCTTAATTCTTCCACCTATAAAATAAAATAAAATTTGTGTTCAAGATAGATAACCTGGGCTGGACTGGTTCCAGTTTCAGGCAGTGATTGATTGTCAGAAAACTTCAGATCAGAACCAAGTCAAAGCAGCTGTATATTTATTCACTGGTAAATAGGTAACTTTTACAAATTACATATTGAGGAGGGATGCATTGACAATCCTTATTATGACAATCTTGACAATGGTTGTTTTAAAAAATTTGTAAAAATCCATAAAAAATTTTAAAATAAAAAATATTTTATGGATGCATTACTTAACTTATAGATTGGTAGTGTTTCAAATTTCAACCAATTTGAACATCGTTTGATGCCTTCTCAAAATTTTGTACATTTTTTTAACGGTTATAATTTAACGGGTCTTTGAAAAGCTATCAAATATTACTTAAATTAAATATAATTGGAAACACAATCAATTTATAACTTAAACAATAGTTCCGTAAACTTTTTTCTTTTTTGAGAATTTATAACTATTTTTTTCAAAATTTTGAAAATAGGGATTGTCAAAATAGATATTGTCAATAGATCCCTCCTCTTACATATTTGCATGTCTGTTTGGATCTGAATTTCAGAAAAGCAGGCTTCCAATCGGATGTTCGGAATTGGCTGCTGCACCGATCTCAAAATACTCCGACGTTTGCCGCACGGATCTCAAAGTACTTACTTTGATGTTTATCAGCTGTCGGATCAAGAAAACCAGGGCCTGTTCACAACTACAGCTGAGACATAATTAAAGAGCTCTTCTATTCCTTTCTTACTTTTATTATCTTTCTTTAGTTTAATTTAACATGCTTTAATTAATTAGTGGTTTGTAAAATTAATGGGCCATATATGGTTTGTGAATTTGTTACCACACAACACAACCCCCATGGAATCAGGGCCTACCAGAATTTTCTAAAACTTGTTTCCTTGCATGCGCTCTCTTCCCCAAATATCCTGGCACCTCAATCAATACCAGTGTCACAGCTTGTTCATTTTTCTATTTGCTATTTTGTTAATAATAATCAGTTCAGATCAACCCCATCATAGCAGTCATATGTTTATAACAACCCAATAACATTTTAATCTTGGTTAGGCATGAGAACAGCAAGGATATTGTTTGGGACAACAAAATTTTTTCATTTATAATATGATTTTCTCAGATTTCTTTTCATATAATTTAAAGATTTTGCTGTCTTAAGTAATATGGCTGCTGTCCTTAGAACCGACCTTTAATCTTTTTTTTTTTTTTTTTTGATATTGGTACTAGTGAATTAATTTAACTGAAAACAATCAATTAATAGCATCTTAAATATACTGCCTGCATAGTGCATACATACATAAACATAATTAATATGGATCATAAGTTCATAACTCAGTTGATGTCTAGATCTGCTCCTGACAGCAGTTAAAATTAAGAAGTCTAAAACAGTAGAGATGTTTCTTGACAAGGATAAGAAATTAATCCATCTGTAGCTTCTTCTGTTCAAGTAGGTCATCATTAAATTGAGTACTCAGTACACATACAATATTGACATTCAGTTTGAATAGGTTCTTAAATCCAAAAAAAAAAAAAGTTTGAATAGGTTCTCACTTCTCAGTTCTCAGTTATTGTCTGATCAGTGTGCATTAATTTCTGTTGCATTTGTTGGTGGTGTATTATATGTATATCCCTAGTTTAGTATGTGGTATCTTGTGTGGGGTAAGATGTCATTATTTGACAACATGTTTAATGGACATATACATGTCTTTTTCTTTAACTTGAGCATAGCTTTTATTGGTTTAAATATACTGGTATATTATATATTACACTGCCAGCTACATAAAATTAAAATTTAATACAATCAGGATTCAGGAATTAATTTAAAAAAAAAAAGTGTATTGATTGATTTAGTTGAGGTGGTGGGGCAGATTAATTTATTTAATTACCTTTTGCTAATAAATCCATATCTCCCTCAACTTTTCATACTGTCTTTTTATTATTTTTTTGAAAAGATGGTCTTTTGTTGCTTAGTTAAGCTGCAAGGACTATTTTAGCATAATCTCTTTTTCTGAGTCCAAATCTGCTGTTATTCTTTGATAATAACATGACCCTATTTGTCTAACGTGGACCGTTAGATCAAAATGGACAGACCCGATCGGCCCAAAGAAAATTACAGGATTTTTTTAATAATTAATCTTATATGTTAATTTTGATCCAACGGCCTAAATTTAAATAACAGGATCCTGGTATCCAAAGTTGAATAACACCATATTTGAATTCTCTTTTTTCTTCTCTCTTCCAACTTTTGTTATTTTTTGTTTGCCCTGCTATGCTTTATTAGGTGCAATAACTCTCAATGCTGCTGCCTCAAGAGACCCCACAGTGCCTTTTGAAAATCTAACCAAATTCTGATTGTGCAATTTATTATATCATGCAAGGTAAGGTGAGGTAAGGTAAGGCAAGGTGGCTGCTTCCGGTAAGATATTTCAAACTTTCTCATGTTGAATTTTGAAAAACATGTAGTCCATCAGGCCATCCATCCGTCCCTCTCACAATCTGACACACCCATATATATTCATGTACTTGTCGCAGTTACATAAATGTTCACTGGAAACTCTAATGTATATGTTTACTAGAAAATAATATATGTTGATCGGAAAGTTATAAATGTTTACTAAAAATGATATTTATTCATTATAAATACGGTAGACTGGTGGATATATACAGTAGACTGGTGGATATATAAAATGGGTGGTCACTAGCTGATACTCTAATTTTGCCCCCGGCATTTGCATTTACAATAAATACCTATGTATGGGCTACACTGCTGAAGTAACAAAATTGAAAACAATAAATATGAGTTGGTTTGTTTCCGATGCCAGTTTGACAAAACAACATCAATCATTTATTATTTTCTAGTACTACTTTGACATCAGATTGAATTGTCTTCACATCAAATCTCTGCAATGAAATGTTCCTTTTTAAATTCATGGTTGTACTTTAGTTAATACTTAATAGTAAATTCTTTTTCTTCCTTTAAATTCTTTAATAAATTTTCATGGCAAGGAACTGTCATGACTCATGACACAATTCCTAATACTTTTCATATAAATAATTCCAACTTATATTTTTAGACAGACACAGTTTGTAACATGTACATATTATTATTTATTTAAAAAAAAAAAACTTGATGGACGGCCAATTTTTTCCATTCAATTTCAACCAAACAAAAAGAAACTAATACACATAGAAAAAAAAGATAAATTATCTTTGCCCATTAACTTTCCCCCTTATCCATCTCCAAACTAAATTGGTAATATTTTCTCTTTTTTTCTCATACTCTCATAAATTTTGAGTGATTTTTTTTTTTTATTCTTGATCTTTCTATTGTATATATATAAGTGTTTTGTAAAATTGAGGATGTGAATTGCAACCGGTAAAGGTGATTTGTTGTATTTGAAAAAAAAAATTAACTAAAAATATATTGAGGTCCGGTTAAGGAGATTTTTTTAAAGGGTGTAATTATCAACTCCCTAAAAAAAAAATAAGCAACACAAGTTTTTGCATATAAACCCCATTTCTGGCAGCAGATTACCCTACCATACATTATATCCTTGCTCCAATTTGCTGCTGAGGCAGAGGCTCCTTTTGCATTCTTCAGGGCATTATATCTCTTTTTTCATAGTTGTCTGCTGGATGAATATATTGCATCAAGAAGTTGGTCGAATCATTGTCCCCTTGCAATTGGGAAAAGTTATCTAGAAAGGCAATAATGAAAATTTGTATTTATATATGTATGTTCATCATCATCATCATGATATGTCCCTCTGTGCATGATGATCCGCATGCCTTATTTTACTTGGGATAGTTGAAAAAGAAAGCATGCAAATGCCAAAGTAATCCAACTTTTGGAAAAAAAAAAAAAAAAAAACCTTGTCAAAACAGTTGAGAACTTCACTTACCATGGTCCCCTTTTATCAGCGTGCTGCGAATCAACGATGCGGATTAGATGGTTTATTTTGAGATTGAGTTGCACGAATCTCAAAGCATATCCAGTGGTTGGAGCTCTGTGCAGTAATTTCCTGCCAACAGAGGATAGGAATTGCTTTTATCAAGTGTTGAGTCCAAAATATATGTATTAAGCCCATATATGATGAACTAATGTTGAAAATAAAGGTCATTTTATTGGGTCTTTATGTATAATGGACTTTGGTAGGCTGTTATTCTTAATTATTTATGAGTTTGGCCCATGTAATTTATAAAAGGCCTTGCAAGCTTTGATCTGACCATGAAAGGTTCTGAAGTTGTGAATTTTTGGAATTCATGCATGAAATTGAGCTATTGGGCCTCAAGTATATGTGATTGCTAATATGTTTCGCGAGTTAAACTATTATACTAACGTTAGCATTTCTGACTGAAATGCTAATGCCTCAAACTATTATACTAATATGTGGTGCTCAATAAATTATTTATATGAAAATATTAAGGAATACAAATTTTTTTTTATTTTTAGAGTTTTTTAAGTATTTGTTTTGAATTTTAGAAAAGAGCTCATAAATATTAATAAAATATTGATATTTGTACATCTTATTTTAAAAAATGCAAAACAAATACTTAGAAAACTCTAAAAATGAAAATTTTTTGTACTCCCCAATATCATCATATAAAGAATTTATTGAGCACCATAAATCGTAATTTCGGACACGACAACATAAAATTTGAGGCGTTAACATTTCGGTCTAAAATGCTAATGTTAGTATAATAGTCTAGCTCATGTTTCGCTCCCATTCACTTTCTAAATTTGAAATTGTACCACTTATATATAATATATCTCAGAGGAAATTCCACCCAAGTATTTCATATAGGCTTTTGTGAAAAAAAAAAAAAAAATCAAAGGCAGGCACGTATGTCTTATTTTGGTTAATTTGTGAAAAATTAAAAAAAATCAAAGGAAGGGATGTATGTCTTATTTTATTTTGTAAGTTCTTTTGATTTTTTTTTTTATTTGGTAGTATTAGTAAATCATAATAATAGCATTATTAAAGCATATATGTAGGGAGAAAATTAAGTGACGTCAATATATAGGGACAGGACCTGCATCTTTGATTCTTTCGCTTATAGATTCAGTTTAAACAATTGAAAGGAACATATTTGTTTATCTTCTACTTATCAATTTTGTATAATTAACCACATATATTCAGTTAAACACTACTTTGAATCAGCACACAAATTTCCAGCATGTACAATCAAGTTATAACTTACAAGTCAACATATAAATTTAGTTTGTGTTAGTTTCAGCTCAGATCGATGAATATATAATTGAAGTACTATATAAAACAAGCTATTCTTTTTTTTTTTGGGGTTATAATTAATTAAGTACTCTATATAATATATATACTATTTAGGGAGACATATATATTAATTTCGTAAATGCACATAAAAATGCTAAAATTCTTTCCAAATTAATTAATGTAGCAATGTTAATTTCACATTGACCCAACAGAAAAATATAATATCATAATTTCATAAATCTCACTAAACAATTACAATCTGTTCATATATGCATAAGCCAGTGACTGAAGATCCTCTGAGTCATTGTACCCTGCAGCAGTGCCCCAATTAGCACTTCCTTCCATGTCGATAGAACCCGAGGAATTGTCCTCCTCGACTACGCCCGAAGCGTTCGAGTCGGGGCTGGTCTGGTCGTACCCGCCAGTCCTGAAGCTCACGCAGTCGTTCATGTTGAGATATAGCTGTGGAAACGATGATAATGGTGCAATGATCTCGTCGCAATGGTTGTTGTATAACGACTTGGTGTTTTGT
This sequence comes from Cyperus esculentus, assembly GCA_030179965.1. NCBI lineage: Eukaryota > Viridiplantae > Streptophyta > Magnoliopsida > Poales > Cyperaceae > Cyperus > Cyperus esculentus. Next base: position 1,384,734 of record JASGLE010000010.1, on the reverse strand, counting down.
TGGGTGCCGGTATCCTGTTGCTGGCAGCTGGTGCTGCTGTAGTAGTGATTTCCTTGTCTTTGTGTAGCTTGCGCTTTCAGGGATGCTAACTGTGCTTGAAGGCTGATAACCTATATACATCATTAAGTACACAAAAAAATTAGACAAATTGCAAGAAAAAACTAATTCTGATTAAAGTTATACATTTAAAAGGTTTACTGTCATATTCTTAGTATAAATCTTGCTACCTAATCACAATTATTGTTCAAATCTATATATATATATAGTGCACATAGTTGTTCATAATTTTGAATAAAATCATCAGAGAAATTAAGTTCATCGATCGATCGTTCATGCCCATGTATGTCGATGAAGTTCAATTTCGACACTATATATGTATACACTAATTCATGCTAATGCATATTAATTTAGCTAACAAACTAATTAGGGGAATTAAGCAAAAAGATTACTTGTTGTTGAAGCACAAAAATATGGGCAACACAGCCATACACAGGATCCTGAATCCTGGCCTGAGCTTCGTACCCGATACTGGCAGCGGCGTCCGCCCGATCAGTTACAGGAAGCTGCATCAACAGTTTTGACGCGTTACTCGCACCGAAAACCCTGTGTATGGCTGCGAAGTGCGTAGCGCCTTGTTCGTGGCAGAAGTACGGCGCGAACACGCAGCCCCGCACGCATTTCCTCCTTAGGAACTTGCACGCGCCGCACGGTGCTCCGAAGCCGGTCATTTTGAAGGGAATTAAGGAAGCTTTAAGTGTGTTACTTGCTAGTGTAAGTTATGCTACTGATACAGATATGAGAGAACTGGCTTTGCTTATATATAAACGCTAGAGATATAATTATATATATAGTTATATATATAAAGATAGGTAATACTTTCAGTGAATAACAAATTTGAGAATGTCTCCTTATTGGCATGCATTTGTGATTGATTAAACACCATATAGGACCTATATATATATATATGATATATATATATAAAGATAGGTAATCCTTCAGTACCTCATCTTATATTTTAATGCAAAACCCTTTGTTTGCTTTTGCACTCAAAACAGTGTAATATTTTATGATAGTTTTTGCCTAACAATATATGCGAGAGTAGTATTGCAATGGTGTTTAATTTTGACCTTGTTTTATGATAAGACCAGGTACTGTTTATTGGCTGGAATTAGTGTAATTGGCAGGAGGGAGCAATTTTTAAGTTTTTACTTAATTTTCATTTTGATCTATGGAAAGAAATGATGACATCTCTAATAATTTCTTTTATTTAATTTAGAAGGAGAAAAAAAACATTGGCAAGTTATAAAATAAATGATAAATTGTTGATTGTTAATTGTTGATTGTCATATATATAATTCATAAATTTAATATGATAGCACTAGATTATATAATAAGGGTAGCGATTGGTTGACAAATATTTAATTGTTTGACAACTTTGAAAAAATATATATATTTTGAATCAATAAATTCATTGGAAAATATTAAAAATGAACATAATCTTAATTTAACTTATATATTTATTATTTCTCCGAAAAGAAATGGAGAATGGTGAATGAAAAATTCATTTTTTTTTTTAAAAGCTTATATATTTATTATAGATTTTTGTATTTTAAATTCCATATAATTTAATAGGCAATTTATATTCCATAAAAACTCGTTAAATTGAGAGCATTACATATTAATTAACATATAATTTTGATGTTCTTTAACAGAATATTAAATGCCAATAAAATTGGATTGAACTTAAAAAACAATCAATTTCTATATGAAAAATTACGTGATAATTTATTTTTATTCTTTGTCTAAAATTTTTTTGTAATTAAAATTAGGGGGGAGGCATTAAGTTGGGCGTACTGAATAATTTCTTCTTCAAAGCTAACCTAACCTCATAATTTAATTTAATTAATCTATAACGTACTGACTTTCTAACATGCAATAATATAATATTATCACATATATACTTAATTATCATATGATTATTGCGATGATGAAAAGCCTAAACTTCATGCAAAATGGAGCACTTTTGGGTAATGGGAGTTCAGTTCAGCTAGCTATATATATATATATATATATATATCCTAATTAATTTATTTCGATTTGATTTGCTTTCTAATGTAAAGCTTGAGTACTACTGGAAGTGCTGGAAGTGCATTAATTTATATATTAATTAATCAAACATTGCTAGCTGAGCTGTAACATTAATTAAGCACACGTCCGCTGACTTTTTGAGTTACTTAAATTAATCAAAGCAATTATAAGGCTCGGATTGATTTCTTAATTTTAGTTAATTATATACTGATTGCACATGCACACACTGCCTTAAAATTGTTATGCACGAAATTAACGTAGTAACTTCTTTTTTTTTTTGTTACAGTCTATATATTTACTATGTTACATTAGCTAGTGACTGATGTAGTATTGCAATGCTAATTACCTATATATGTTCCTATTTGTGCCCTAAATGGCGGAACAGATGATATATATGCCCCTTTATTGGAACTTGAAAGTATACCAACACTATATATATACCTTTATGACACAAGCTGCACACAGATAATTTGAAGTATATATAGGAACATTTAGAAGATAAATATTAGAATTAAATTTGGTAATTTATAGGATATATAGACATTTTTAGTCTTGGCCTTCTTGTCTGAATAACTTGTGACATGCATGTTTACATACATATCTTTTATTATTTATTTATTCAATTTTGCTTGCTGATACGCGTGGAGTGTATAGGCTTTTACCCTAAATAATACAATCAATTGCAAGCGTACGATATTATGCAATATAGTCGGGATCGAATCCACAGGGACGGTACTAATTCTATAACAATTCTTTTGACAAGAATAACTTGTGACATGCATGTTTACATACATATCTTTATTATTTATTTATTCAATTTTGCTTGCTGATACGCGTGGAGTGTATAGGCTTTTACCCTAAATAATACAATCAATCGCAAGCGTACGATATTATGCAATATAGTCGGGATCGAATCCACATGGACGGTACTAATTCTATAACAATTCTTTAAATCCTAAACTAATCCTAATGTGAACGTAACCGATTTGAGGGGGTTTGTTTTAAGTTGATTCCTAAACAATTATAAAGTGCAACAAAGTAAATAACAGTAAATTAAGACTCTAAACAGATGCTAAACAAGCGTTCCCAGGGTTTTCGGAATCAGTTTGCTGTCTGGATCAATTCCCTGCGGTCCGTACCTTTACAGTTACGGTCCGCAGGGTGTACAAATTCACCTCTCTTTTGGTTATCTGCTTAAGGTTAAGTTTAGGGTTAGCTGCCAACCGCAAGTAACTGTCCGAGAGATAGATTCTCTGCTATTTCTTGCCACTACGGGCCGCAATTGTCACTATTGCGGTCCGCAAGGAATAGACAGAAAGCAGTTATTATTCAATTCAATTGTTAATCAAAGCTATCAATTACTAACTAACCAAATCAGTTGCAAAGATTATACAAAACCTAAGTATCGATTCCCTCTAAGTTTAGTTCTTCTAATCTATACAATTCTTTTAGTCAATTAGCAATTCAAAGAATTATCAATAAGTCCTCTAATTCTAAGCTCAATTTACTCTCAATCTAGGGTTGGTTTAACTCTCGTTAAAACCACAATTTCTCCTCTCGGGTACAATTGGACAACAAGTTGATTACCCAAATAGTGCAAGTATCAATTCTTGATCAAATGACGTTTTACTTACCAACTAGATTTATGCCTAATCCATAGGTTTATCAAACTAACAAGAAATAGTACACACGCACTCTCATGAAAATAACAATTCTTGATAAGATGATATTGTTGACCAACTAGATACGTACACAATCTACAGGTTCTTACCATCAAACAAGAAACAATTCAAACACAGTTATGAATAAGCTCCAAGCAAATTGAGAATAACTTTAATGCATAAACGTTAAAATCAAGTATTCAATTAATCCATACATACAAACATCATCCTAGACCCCAAGAACAAATACGACTACTCACTACGAGACATTACTACAACAAATAAACAAAAGTAAAAGAAAAGAAAGCACCGAGTAAGCTTAGGAAGAGGTGGGTAACCGTCTCCTTCGATTCCAACGGCGTTGAGCTCCTCTCTTGACACGACTCTCAACTAATTTAATAACTAACTAACTAACTCAACACATGAGACCTAACACAAGATGGTAAAAATGAAGATGATATGAGAGCACCCCAAGGGGTCTCTTTTATAGGAGAAGATGTCTCAGATTTAGGTGTCTAACTTCTGGTTTCTTGGGGCGCAATTAAGGGAAAAATCGCAAAGGAGATCACCAAAAATAGCACGCGCCAGAAAATAGGTGTTCTGTTCTGTTTTGAACTGACTGCGATCCGCAGGAATAGGAGTGCGGTCCGCAATTAGCATTCCAAAGAGAGCTTGGCCTTGAAATAGCCTGTCTGTCGCTTAAATTGGCTCTCTGCGCGTTTCCTTGATTTAGATATGGCGGTTGTGAGCTGGCATGACATGGAAATAGAAGTTCTATTCTTGATTACGGTCCGCAAATAGGGAGTTGCGATCCGTAAATAGATGCTCATTTGTGCTCCTTCGCCTATTTTTGCTCCTTGCTCCAAATTTAGTCCGTAATAACTCTAAAAGCTCCATTTACTTAAAAATAGGACCAAATCACAGAAGTAACTAGATTCTAGACAATCTTCTACCTAAATGCAAATGAACTTAGGATTTTATGTACAAATATAAATGCAAGTCTGGTTAATATGCATATATGAAATGGGTGCATCACTTGCATACATCTATTTTTTTTTTCTTACGTTTAATTATTTATCTCTAGAATGGTTTGAAGTAATTCCCTTCTTATGTTTTCTATACAATCTTACATATATAGTGCAGTCTACCACTAAGTAAAACGTAGCTAGATACTTTTGAAACCTGATAGGGCCCAATACACCGGTCTATGAGCCCAAAGTCGAATTCGTGTCTTCTGGGCCGCAGGCAGATTGGTCCAAATAGCATGCTGACGCCCCAAAAGGAAGGAGCTCTATGATTGCCTCCAATCATAGATCTCTTGCCTTATTTCGGCTCCCCCCTCTTGCCATATGAAGGCCCTTGACTCTAGCCTATAAAAGGAGCACTTGGACACTTAGTAGAGGTGGGAACTCAAACTTATAGGATAGACACTTAATATTCTGCTTAATTCTCATACTTGTAATACAGTTGGTCGTCGGTATTCGGCACCCGAACACCGAAGCCCATCTAAACCAACAATATTATACGAGTAATTAATACCTAGCGTCCATAGAAAAACCGTCAATATATAGCGTCTATATGTTACATTTCAGGTTGTATCTGTTACATTCCATACGTGTCTATGGATGTATGGACAGTTTTCCAATGAACGCAAGATGTTTCTCATATTATTTATATATGATTATATATGCTTAGCGATTAAGGTTTTGAGTTGTATATAATGAGGAACTTGCTCTCTGCTAGCTTGTTCTCTAATTTGCTTTCGATTTGTAATATATAATGTTATCAACTAAAAGGTTCGGAAAATATTATAATTGCCAAATTTTTTATTATTGTCTTGAAGAATGGAGAGGGGACTATACTCTCTAATGGATGAGGATCACCTACTTTTCTTGATCCGACGGTTGAGAAATACCGAAGTACGTTGAGATCGGTGCAACAAACACCGAAATACTTTAAGATCAGTATGGCAAATGATCCCAACCATCCAATTTTTATTATTGTCTTGAAGAATGGAGAGGGGACTATACTCTCTAATGGATGAGGATCACCTGCTTTTCTTTATCCGACGGTTGAGAAATACCGAAGTACGTTGAGATCGGTACAACAAACACCGAAATACTCTAAGATCAGCATGGCAAATGATCTCAACCATTCAATCAGAAAAGCTGACTCTGATTTTCTTTACTTGAAACTTTTAGTGTATGTCGCGACCTCTACTTTTTCTCAAAATAATGGAAAATGTTAAATGTCACATGTACCTTGTTTGCCACTTCGCAGTCAGCAAGTGATATTTTTTGGTTTAAACAAAGATGCTTTTAGAGGTCCAGTAGGGTATATAGCACCATCATTTGCTCAATTATGTTCCTGTACAACAACTATTCGCAAGCAAATCCAGGAACCTGTAAAAGCAAGAACAAGAATTAAAAAGAAAAAAGAAAAAAAAAGGGACAAGAATTATTAATTTATAGTGTCAAATTAACTGGTCAACATATATACTTTTTATCAAATTTAGATTTATATAGCTCATTATATACTTTTTATCAAAATTTTATGAAATACAAATATTTTCCATTTTTAACAAACTTTTAAGTATTTATTTTGGATTTTGTAAAAACTGAAAATGATACATAAAACATCAAATACTTTGTTAATATTGTATAATTACTTCGAAAAGATTCAAAACAAATTTTGTGTACTCCGTAAGATTTTGATATCAGCAACATGATGGAAAATGTAATTCCAAATTTTAAAGTGTTTTGATATGGTTTTGTTTTTTTTTATTTGGAAACTGCAAATATATATTTAGGTGTTCAAACTTTTTTCACATCAGTCATATCGAGAGGAGCTGATATATATATCTACGTACTATTCACTTAAAATTTAGGCTTAATTTTGCTATACCCATCAAAACTTGCTAAATAGCCAATATCCCTCATCAAACACTCTTAATAGCCAATATACCCATCAAAATTCATTTTTCTTACTTTCATCCCCTTTCATTTATTAAACCACCTATTACTATGTTATAAAATACTAAAATTACATTTTTACGCTTCATTTGAAGTGGAGATGTCCATTTAAGTGTTTTAGATGATAAAGTGTGCTTCTCTTTCTGACCTCCTGTAATGGTTATTAAGCACCTAGATTTTCTTAATGTTGGAAAATATAGAGGAAAACAGATTGAAAGAAAACCAATTTTAGCATTAAACATTACAAACTCTTAGTCCCAGTATAAATACGATTTTGTGTACCGATATATGTATAAAGCATAGTACAGAGATAATGAGAAAAATGAAAGAATTCTAAGAGAATAAATTTTGAAGAAAAAAAAAGAACATCCAGCGTAAGAAATAAACTCAAGGCATGGATGTTAAAAATCACTGTTGTTTCTTTTCTTATCTCATCCAGTCAAGAATTCTAAGGAAACTTACCATTTAATAAAAATGGTATAATAGTCCATTCAAATTTGATATTAGTTAAATGATATGTTAAATAAATAAAAAAGAGATAGAAATATAAAAAAATGAAATTTGATGGGGATATTAGCTATTTAATTAGCAAGTTTTAAAAGGGGATAGAAGTAATAAAAATGAAGTTTGATGGGTATATTGGCTATTAGGAGTATTTGATAGATATATTGGCTATTTAGCAAGTTTTGATGGGCATAGCAAAAATTAAGCCTAAAATGTAAATTGACATGAATGTCATACTTCGTTTTTATTTTCTAATGATTGGGCCAGTACTAGGGCCACTAATGCAACTAAACTTTTAACTTTATGGGAGAGTGGTGTCCTAATTTGTCCCTTCTTTGGAACTCACACTTCTTCCTTGATCTTAAATTCTCGACACGATATATCTTTACTATATATAAAAGCATATCGGAAAAAATATATGACATGAAGAGCTATCTTCTCCAAATAAGAAACCTGAGTTGTTGATTATTTTCTTGAATAGAACAGTACCGTTGATGTACGTTAATGCCTGTTGACATTCTCAGCCCATTAAAATTAAAGGCTCATATCAATTTCCTCAATATAAGAGTCATTACATATTATCTTAAAAGTTTATTATAGGAAATAACAATTTCAGCTCAAAACAAGGCGTGAGCTTTTTACTAGTTATTAGTGTAAAGTAGATTAGGCTTAATTATATTAACTTGATCCAGTGTCAAGCATAAGATTCTAGAATGACCAAGAAAAAAAAAAACAATTTATTAATTATCACAGAAGAATATATCAATACATTCACTTGGATATATACTTGCCATAGTTGATTACTTGATTGATAATTGAAAATAAATATTCTAGCTATAATTAACTTATCATGGCATGCAGGCCATGACAAATAGGTATGTCCCTCTTAACTACCTTCCAAGTGACCTAGATTAATGAATATATAATATTTCATCACCAATTGCGGTACATATATATACGTCCAATGTTTCTATTATGGTGGAATGCTCGAGCAATATTTTTATCAAATCAGGAACATTGGCCCTTTGCGGATGGATATATCTGCGCTTTAATTTATATATCTCAAGAAAAATTTTACAGTGATACAAAAAAAAAAAATGATACCAAATTTGATAATGATTGTGTTAGCTAGTATTCAAATTGCATGAGATATTATTCAAATTAACTCATATAGAATTCAAGTTATTCGTATATTATATACAGTACGTTAAGTCATTCATATAAAATATGTAGCATAATAAAGATATAAATTTGAATATATTGTATTTCATTTAATTATTTGAATATTAATAGTCCATATCGAATTTGGTATCCTTTTTGGATATCAGTTCTTCCCATGTCTCAATATTTCATGATACTCCTCACATTAAGCAAGATTTGGATTATTTTGTCGAAAACAAAAATGTTATAAAGATGTATCAAAAGTTTAAAAGAATATCAAAATTGGTAGTATTTATATTAAATATTAAATGAGTTAGTATCTATATATCAGTTCTCAGAAAGAAAATTTAAGAACGACTAATTACTCGTCAATTAATGGGTCAATGGCCTTAGATAATAGAATATGTTAAATGCCATGAGTTTGTTTTACATCACAATCCTACGGTAGACACATGGTTACAAAACATAGGGACCGAACTACGTTTAAAAATATCCCAACTACGTAAGGACAAAAAATCTAATTAAAGGCGTGTACATAACTCGCTCCATGAAGAAACCAATATATATTCATCTATATATATATATAACATCGTACGGCATACATACTTATAATCATCTCACAATTAAAAATCCTCTGTTCAAAGTGTGATTGATGACGCACCATGAAGGAAAAAACGGAGACAATGAGAGCCGGAGAACGGGGACTTGATGCCTCAAAATTGCCGGACACAGACGCCATCGTTTCCCTTTCACATTTTCAATCCCTTGTACGAAATTTTTTTTTTGCCTACACACATATATATAGTTTTATACTATGGTTGCTTCTTTGCCATACACACTCTCATAAACTTATTTCATTTGGGTAGTTTTATATACAGAAACTTCATGCGTCCATTGATATACGGTCTATAGAAATTACACTGTGGGTGTAACTATTTCATCTTGGCTCATATGGGGTCCATTTGTCATAATGTCTGTTACTTCTATGAACCGTCCATTAATAAACGGTAGGTCTTACTGTTTTATATATATTGGGTTGTGCTTTTCTTGGCGACCTGTTAAGTGTTAACTACAGACTAATTTATTTATTTATTATTGTCTATGTTACGATGTGTTAATAATTACTTAAGTGATCAACTGCCATCAAACCCTCATCAAAATGAAACCTCAAGTGCTCAGATGATAACAAGTTCTCCAATGGTTTTCACATGGGCATGCAATTTGTTTAACCAGCTGATCAATCCATTCATCACTCACTCATCTCATATTTTATGATCTTAACAGTTTCGAGCTGCTCCCATTGGACATGCAATAGCCTCTTTTTGTTCCTAATTCAGCCATGGTTGTTTTTCACTATTGGCAACTTCAAGTACCTTCAATAGCAAGAAAGAACACCTTTTGAATTCATAAATGAAAGAGTAGTATGTAGCGTCCACATTTTTACTTATCCACCGGTCCACCGTATATTCAGTAAACAAGTATCATTTTTCAACAAATATTTATATCTTTTCGGTAAACAGATATACTACAATTTCTAGTGAACAGATATCATTTTCCAGTAAACAGATATACTACAATTTCCAGTGAACATTTATATAACTGTGGTAGGCACATAGGTGTACGTGGTGTGTCAAAACTGTGAGAGGGGTGGACTTTACGTGTTTCTCTAAATGAAATGTAGACCTTAATAGAGGCCTGTTACATAACTGCAAATCAAAATAGTTGCTTAATGGGCCGAGTTGATTGGGCCGAAATCTAACTGTGCAGAGCAAGGCCCATTACATCTCGGCCCAACACCTTGGTCGCCACTTTGACTGCCTCATCACTCACCAGTCACCACTCATCAACACTGTCACGATGTCACTTTCTCTTTAACAACTTGCCACCAGTTTTTCCAAATTGCTCCACCGAAGATGACACAACGGCCACACACATGCACCACGTGATACACTGACCACGGATCAGAATCCCAGAATCTGCTTTCCAATCGGACGGTCACGATCGGTCACCACACGGATGTCAAAACACTTTTGTGTTTGCTGCACCGATCTTAGAGTACTTCGGTGTTTTACAACCGTTGGGTCTAGAAAAGCAGGTCATGCTTTTTCTTTTAGAAAAACAGGTAATTCCGATTGACTGAGCACAGCAGCGGTTTGGAATTTTCAAGGACATATCAAGTTCTCAAGGATCTCAACCACATGTTGGTATTATTTCCTTCTTTTGACAATTCATGATCATGATAGTGGGGACTTTAAAAAAACAAAAATTAAAAAAAAAAAAATTCATGATGGTATGGTACCGTTATTTATTTATTTTTTTTTTTTGAGCAATCTGTTAACTAAACTCTCACTTGTTTCAGTTTTTTTTTTTTTTTTTTTTTTTGCCCACAGAGATTATTATTCTTGTTGAATCAATTGGGAATTAAAACGTTTTTATCGCCAATTAATTCACTAAAAAATTGTTTAATTTAACCAAATTAAGTAACATTATTCAAAAATTCATAAACTACATAATAATGGTCAATATACAAAAAAAAGAAAAGAAAAAAAACATCATACAAAAGAGAAAAAAAAAATTGTGAAGAACAAAACAAACTAAGTCATGTACAGTTCGAGAACGCGAACCCCGGTGCGCGTCGACCCGGCAACGGTTCGTAGTAGAACGGCTCGGCGGGGTGCCGCCACATTGAGCCAGAAGAAGAAGAAGCGACAGCCGTACTCGTACCAACCGCAGCATCCGTCTCACCGACCGGACCGCTACAATCATTTTCCGACACGCCAATAGTATTATCCACGGGCGACACGTCGAGTGGCGAGAGGAGCGGTATCGGGACTTGCCAGTTGGAGATGGAAGCGGGCTCAACCGGGCCGACCGTGATGGAAGCCGGCGCGTGCATCTGCAGCCGGCTTCGCTGCCGCTGTAGCTTGCGGGTGCCGGAGCCGTTTCTAGGGTTTGATCTCAAGGCAGGAGAAGTGGAAGGAGTGGAAGAAGAGTGTTGTTGTTGAGTGCTTCTGCTTTCCATTGAGCTCAGTATGTACAAACTGAGTGAGAAATGTCTGAATGAGGACCAGTGAGTGAATGAGGAAGCCACAAACCGGGGGCGTTTTAATGAGAAAATGGAATCCCTTCCATACTTTCATGGAAATAAAAAAAAAAAAGTAACAAATACGTCTGATTTTGTAACTAGAGGAGGAATCAAATAACCATATTTTTTTAACCGATCGGTGACTATAAAATTAAATCTTAAATAACTACATTTTAAAATCTTAAATAACAAAACTAACTGATAGAATATGTTGTATATATCATATTTTATGTGTATACAAAAATTTATATCATTTTGATTTTATTTACATGTGCATCAAGAGTTAACAAAAATCAACGGTTCAAGTTTTATGATTTTTTCTCATCTCTTGATGGCTATCGAAACAATGTTCAAAATTTATCATTTTTTATGTATATGTTATTGAGATAATATAGAATACATCTAACGGTTTAGATTTTCCAATTTATGCAAAAATAAAAAATAGTTACCATGGGCACCAAAGCCTATGGTTATTGGATCCCTCCTCTTGTAACTAATACATTTTGTAGCATGTAGACACTATGGATATGAATGCTAGAAATCCCGTCCATATGTCCATAGACATATAAAAAATATAACAGATACATCAGATTTTGTAACTTATAGACACTAGATGGATATTAAAAATGTAACAGATACATCCGATTTTGTAACATATGGACGTTATAGACGGATAATGTGTATTGTATGCACGCTAGGTATTACTCTGTTTTAATTTTAATTGTCTTGAAGTTGAATCTCAACCGACATGTCTGGAAAATTGATCTGTCAAGTGTCCTTCTAAGGGATTAATTAACCTGACAAATAGTGGAGTAAAATGTTTCAAGGGGAATATTCATTTCTCCAATTGCAAGGGATGCTCTTCTGCAATTTTTACCTTGTTAGATTAAGTTTGAGAAGTTTATTCAATATTTTAAGATAATTTAACATGTTTAATTTATTTTCGTAATTGGCAATTGCAAATTTAAGCAAAATAGCTGTTCTTCAAATATTGTAATTGTTATTTTTTAAAATTTATGGAATGATTTATCTAAAATAATTTAGTTTGAAGAATTTTATTTATTTTTAAAAAATAGTTAAGTCAATAGTCAAAGAAGCTTTCTTGTACCGAATCAATTTTCATTTAAATATGCTTTTTGGGGCAAACACAAAAATGAAACAAATTACATGAAGATGCGTAAAGTAATTATACCATGTTAGTTAAACTTGAACTACAAATATTCTTTAAGAAGATGATTATAATATAACAACGAAGTATTGTAATTAATTTATAATATATTTCTATGTTATCTTTAATGATACACTGGCTATAGAACAGTATACTGTAAGTTGTGTCACAACAGGAAATATATGGCCGATTTAATTAAGAGGAACATGTTTTACTAAGTTCATGAAATAAGAGCAATTTATATAAAACAAAAAAAAAATGAACATGAACAAGAACAAAAGAGAAAATCGAATTGATAGTTAGGAATAAGGTGAACTGTTAAAATTCTATTGTAAATAATTTCAAGAATTGCAGCTTGACCTCCAAAGAGAGCATGTGGCTGTCACGTGTCAGTTATTCTACCGTTTGTCATTTCCAATTAAATTCCAACAAATGATATCATTTATGTGGGGGAGGTAGATCTACAACTTTAGTGTCCGTATAAATATTTTTCTATAAATTTCAAGTTATCTTTGAATGGTCTTTGGTTGATGGTGAGTAAACTATCACAAACTCTGTGTTCTTTTTATCTGTTGAAGTCTTGAAGAACAATGAGAAGCTTATAACAGAAGTCATAAATAGGATAACAGGACTTGTTATCTGTTGGTTAGATTAAAATCAATGAATCAGATTTATTTAAAAAAGACCTTCCATTATCTGAATTGGGCCAATCTGGTCCATCCGTTTTAATCTAACGGTTGAAGTTAGAGTAATAGGGTTATTCTCTAGCATAGAGAATATGTTTATTTTTCATGCCCTTGCTCTCTAGTTAACACGAAATTATAACGCTAAGTCTTATTCTACAAAGTTATATGTGTATTAGTGAGAATTAAAATGATTCAAGGGTCAATAAGCAGAAGATAGATACTCAATTATTCACAAAAGTTTTGCTGACGTTTATTTACAGATAAGTATTATTTATTATGTGATTAAACTCCGGCTGGTTTTGAAGTTTTGACCGTATAATAATATAACCTAGAGTGTAGACTATTCCGCGCCTTTGTTTTCCTTTATACCCGTATAATATAATAATGCACAATGTATTCCCCATTTTTTTATGTCGATTTTATTGATAAGGAGGGCTCCTCACAATTCTATTTTGACATTTAGCAATTCAAATTCAAATAGATTAAAATATATAAAAAATATTAAAAAATATATAAATGTATTTTTGAACTTAAAGTTATGAAGTGTTTCAAATTTGAACCAATTTATATACCGCTTGTGTCCTCATCCAAAATTTGCGTAACTTTTAACAGTTCTAATTTTATTTCTCTGATGGAGTGTGAAACATTGAAACATACTTAAATGCTTCAAATTTAAAAGCATAATTAATCCATAAGGTCGATAACAATTTTATAGAAGTTTTCAATTTTACCAAATTTTCTGATTTTTTTTTTCTAATTTTTAGAGAACCAATCATCAAGATAAGGATTGTCAAGTGATCCCTCCTCTTTATTGATTTTGTTTATGCAAAGAGTCAAAGACTATATTTCACTGTAAAAGAAAGAAAAATAAAAAGATAACATAGAAAGATATGTATGCGACTATTTAATTCTCTGATCTATCCAGTCAACAGAACATGATTCGTTATTGGACTTCAAACGAAAAGTGAGCCAACATTACATCGCATTGCCATAATTTGACCGTGGTGCAAAACTGCAAAGTGCAAATCAAATCAAACAACCAAAATTTCTTTTTAAAATTTGTTCTCTTAACGGTTCATTTGACCAGCTGTTTTTTGTGTACTTTGTTTTAGACTTTTAGCTGCAGAATGCTACAGCCTTTTTAGACTAATTATGTACTTCCACATTATCACTTCTTTTTATAATTGATGTTTAGGCCTACAAATAATTTAGAAAATGTAATTAGTGGCTCATTTGGGGTCTAAAAAAGTAGAAACAAATTTAACTCAATACAAATAATTTGTACTTTGAGATGACAAGGGAAAAGTATTATGGTAAAACAGCAAAACTTGAACGAAACCATTTCGTTGATACTATGATACTATTAGAGGAGTTTGTTTTCTAACATATGGGCATATAGTTAGCGAACTTTACATCAAAATTAGTGCTAGTGAGGAATTCAATTCACTATCAACAAAATTGGATGGCTAACATTTCAGCTTCATCCATTCAGCACCACTAGCTTGATATATAAATACTATAAAGATAGTTATATAATCTAACTAACAAGTTAACAAGCTTTTTTGCTTATCTAAATAACATCTTGAGCTCCTCGATCCTTGCCGTGCGAACTTCGTCATCGGTGAGTGCACCTGAGATCATTCTCTGCTTCTTAGCTTGCACCTGCTGCATCCTATCCTCCACAGTATCCTAAACAATCAACAAGTACGGGACTATAAGATTTTGGCTCACAGGCAGCTTCTTTCAGCATTCAAGGTACTTTCGGTACGAATTAGAATCTTGGAATGAAAGGCATGGTTTTTACCTTGACAATGAAGCGCCTGACTTGGACCTGCTGCTTCTGCCCGATACGATGGATACGCATGATAGCTTGCTCCTCAACGGCAGGATTCCACCACGGATCCTACATTGCAAGCAGATGCCATTTTATTAATTATGCATCTGAGAGGTCTTAAAAGCTCTTAAGAAAATGCTCTCTGAAGAGATAAGTAGGAAAAGTTAATGCAGACAAATAAAAAAAGAGAAGAAATTATATGGAGTCTGTTTTGGACATGTCAGGATGGTCGGTACAGCTCATTACTAGGGAGATTTTTATCGTTTGTTGCATATGGGTTAAACCTATCCTGCTTGATGCAGATGGTGGGCAACCATTTGTATACAAGTATAAAACTAATTTGACTATAGCTATGGAACAAAGCTAAGCAAATGGTGAGATGGATTGGGATGTTTGCATTTATTTTACTTCGTTACAGAATCGAGAGAATGCATTACCATCAAGAAGACATTTGAAGCAGCAGTCAGATTCAGTCCAACTCCACCGGCCCTCAAAGACATCAATAGCACCTATTTTTAATGAAAATATACCTAATTATTTCACACACATCCCTTGAAAAATTCACATCATATATTATTAAAAATTCAAGCTAAAAATATATAAACCAATAATTACCAGCTTATCTTTGGATTCGTTGAACTCCTTCAACACCCGCTCCCGCTGCTTCTGTTGGAGCTTTCCATCAAAACGCAGGAAGCTGATGTTCATTCTTTTTAGCGGTATCTCCAAAAGATCCATGAACCCAGTCCACTGACTAAACACTATGCTCTTCTCTCCCTTCCTTTGTACCTCCTCCAGGCATCTAAGTAGCTTGGTCACCTTGCACGACTCCTTCCATTGATTTTCTACATCTACCTGGAACCGGCTCTCACGTGGGCAGGTGATCAAATCAGATTTATTCAACATCTTTCGACAAATGGGGCAGGGTCCACCTGACGAATTTGGCCAGCTGGTAAGAAGGCATTCACGGCAGAATTGGTGTGCACATGGTGTGAGCACCGGGTCATCAGAGGCCGACTCAAGGCAGATGGGGCACTCAGTGACAGCACCTTGACAAAGGTTTTCAACCACCTCTTCAACATATGCTGGTGTGGGGCCAGCACTTGCATTAGATTGTGAAGGATCAAGGAAACGTCGTGCCAGCTTATCAAGGTCAGTGTACCCCTTGGTGCTCGCTTGACTGTGAGTTTTTCAAAATAAATTTGCAAAATCAACTTGCTGTTTTGATATCAAGTTACACACAAAAAACCTTATTGCTAGCAATTTAACTGTTAACCTTCAGTAAAAAAAAGTTACACGAGTGGCCAGTATCACCCTCTCCCCGTTTGAGTATGAAATAACAAAATAATTGTGTTCTTAAGACCTCCATATAATTTACTCTAATATATGTTTGCATCTTTTGAAAGACATCAATACATATACAACCATTCTAAGAAAATCTTGATATAAAAAAATGAGTAAGACAAAAAAAAAAAAACCATCATAAATGTTATATAGCTATCAGTTGCCACAAATATTGACTGCAAAGTTTGAGAAGGTAAGATACCTCATAACAAGAAAAGGGTGATTGCAGCACTGCCTTAGCCTGAGAAGGAGCTCCAGAATTGATGCATAATTTTTAAGAACATTGCCTTGAGCCACAAATTGATCAAATTTCACCTGTTTGTTATCATGAGTCAAAATAGTAAGTTATTTCATCCTATGAATTTAATAGAGCATCTTACAATAAAAAACCTTTTCACAAATGACCACAAAAATTTTACTTCTCAAAAGCTTCTGACATTTGTTTGAATCGTTGATTAAACAAACCTGTGATCTCCTAAAGAGAGCTTCATAGAAATCCCTTTCAGCCTCAGATGGTTCACACTCCACAATTTGTGCATTAACAGGAGGAAGCACGAGAATTGGTCTGAAAACAAATAAATAAGAAAAATAAACAAATAAACAAACAAACAAATAAATAACCATATAAGGCTGTACGAGAAAGGTTCTGTGAAATTGAAGGTTGCCACTTGAATATTAAAGATGCATATTCATAGAGTATACCTTCCCATATTATCTTTTGTTTCTTTGGTTCTTCTAAGCATCAAAGGCCTTAAAATTGCCTTGACCAAATTCAACCCTCTTTCATCACCATTTTCATAAGGTCTTTGGATCAATTTAGTCCACCTAGATGAAAAGAGAATAAAATTGTATGAAATTTTATCAATCAGAATTAAAATAGGCAATAGGCACATAACAAGGAATTACTTATTCATACCAGTCCCAGTTGCACCATGGCTCAACATGCAAGAAGCGAAGAAGACTATAAAGGTCCTCCAAATTGTTCTGCACAAGGAACACAAACCTAGTTAATGAAGTTTCTGTAAAGTCCAAGAAGGTAGTTCAGAACAAGAGAAGGCAGATTTTGCAAATGAAATATTATATCTCGTATCTATAAATGAGAATGACAGAAGGTCATCATAATGTATTTGACATAATTGGAAAACTTCTCTTTCATGATACCAAAGAAGAATTATTCTCAGGTAATGCAATTCTCTTTGAAAATTAAAAGAAAAAAATCACCTGAAGAGGAGTCCCAGTCAAGCACCACCTACAATGTGACCTCAATGCAAAAGCCGCTTGTGCAACTTTGGTTTTGGATGATTTTATGGTATGCGCCTCATCTAAAACCACTCTATACCAACTAACCTTGTGAAATATGCTATTCTCTTCTGCACCCTACAAACATTAAAATGCAGTCATTAATACAGGTCAGGTCATAGTATTGCATTTAATTTCTGTCAACTTTTATTTTTTGGTCTCCCAATTTATGGACAATTTTTGGACAAACCAACAAAGAACAATACCTTATGCAACTTTTCCACAAGTTTGATTCAAACAAAAACCAAGCAACACTGTCCAATGTATGTTGTAAGTTGAACTAAATTAATTATGAATCAACTTGAGAAATTGATACAAAAACAAGGCCATGTTCTCAACTCTTAAGTAGACTTGCCTTGGATGAATGATGTCAGAGTTATTCTAAAGCTGAGAGAGCACTGTAGATAGTATTCTTAATAATCTTAAAAGAGAAACTGGAAAAGATTTTCTTACAGATCTGTTAGCTGATGTCAGGATACCATAAGTGGTCAATACAACATGGTGGCGAGTAAGAATTCTTGGGTCAGTAGTTCTATCACCACCGTAGTGTATAAATACAGAAAGAGATCCTGGCTTTGCATGTGCTTCAAGTTCATCCTGCAGTAATTTTAGTCAGAGAAGCTTGGCAATTGCAACTGAAATGTTAACTCAAAAATAGTTGCATCAATTCACCTTCCACTGCCCTAACAGTGCCATGGGACAAACAATAAGAGTGCCTCCTCTGACATGGGTTTCAGGAATTTCTGAATCGCTGTCATAGCTTTTAGAAGTCTTTCCTCTTGGGTTTGAAAGCACGAGTGCTATGGTCATGACAGTTTTCCCAAGACCCATTGCATCCGCTAAAATCTACATCAACAAGAAAAAAAAAAAACAAAACATATGACTAAATAATGAAATGTTGCCCTCAGAAAATTTGTCAACAATCAAGATATTATTTACATGACGCACTGAATTACTCTCCCTATCACCCCATATCATCCAGTCAGAAACAGTGTGTTTGGGTTATTTTCTCCAGAACCATGATGAAGGCAGATGAACAAAAGACATGCTTCATGGGAATTTGTATAGCATGTGTGCTGTCCTTTTGAGGCATAAGGGATTTTCAAAGTATTACAAACTACAAATGAAACTTCACTTTATTGTTTACAGTTAGCTGACCATTACCAGCCATCAATATATTAATTAATCAAATAAAGCTTGCATATATAGAAGTACAAATCTACCCCCTTCTCTTATCGTCTGTGATGAACATTGAAACCAAATAGTTACAATAAGACTACAAAATGCAAATATAATGATAATTACCCCGCCTCTTGTCATTTGAGTGGCACTTGGAAACTGTGTTGTAGCCTCACCAGAGAAAACATTAACATATATAGTGGGGGCTCTCCTGGTACCAAAAGAACTACATCAGAAAAAGAACTTAACAAACCAGACTAATCAGTAGTAAAGCTATTGCGTACCGGTCAATGAAGTTGTAAGAACTCCAGCAAGGGTGGAGGGTTTTCGATGCTTTCTCAACTGTGATCCCTTTCTCCAACACAGACATCCAATATAGAGCCTGCTTCTGGTATGGCTTTAGTTCACAAACGAGGGATCTCGGCGGATTTGCTTCCTGAATTAAAAAAAAAAAATAAGAACTAGAGTCACTATAAAAAATTTAAAAGAAAGATAATGAATGATTGTTACAAGAAGTTGAGGTTACCGGTAAGTCATAGTGATCAGCAGCACCGACAAGTTTATTCAATGAAGCCTCAGAGATAGCTTGTTCATCCTTATCCAGATCAGTGTAAGACTCACCTTCACCGCCTTTACGTTTTTTCGAGGGCACCACCTTCTGACTTGGCTCCTCTAGGTCATACATATCATCCTGAATGTATCAAGTATCAAATAGGTCTCACAATATGCCCAAAATTTATAATATACACACAATGTTCATTATCACATTTTTACATGTAATCTAATTAAGAAAACAAGAATGTAGGTCAGAAAGGTCTAGCTTACTCTTAGCTGAAGGGATCGCTTTCTTGAATTAAGTTCTTTCGGAGTGAACTCAGCCTTTAACAAAATAGTAAAATCACATTTATAAGCAAAGATATTGGACATCAATTAAGACAAAAAAAAAACTGAGAAAATTGATAGTTTTACTGACCCCTCTGGTGGGTTTAATCTTCAGCATATGAAACAGTGTTGGCAGAGGATGCACTGTGGAATCGATGTCCGCCGGGGCAATTAGGTTCCAGACTGTTTTGTCACTCTCAGTGAATATTGAGCTATGAATGTAGAAGCTGCAATTTTAATTCCAGGCAAAAATTATTCAGCAACCATGACTCAAACAATCAACAGAACTTTTACAATTCAGGGAGTACACTTTTAAAGAAAGTATGGACATATTTGGACAATCATTAGAAAAGGTACCAAATATTCCATATTAACATTGCTATATAAAAGGAACTTATATTGTGATAAATTCAAATGGTACTTTGGAAGTAATTGACATGCTAGAAACTAAGCATGCACCTCTATTACAGCAAATAGTCTTTTTGATGTAGTAGGCGATTGTCTACTATATGAATTTTATTAATCAAAAATAAAAAGAGTATACAAGAGATCGAATATACATAATCTGAGACATACATCCTATAATACAATCATACAAGGCCGAAACCCCTAAACAGAACAATTAAGTGTAAATCATTAAAATCGTTTTATAAGAGAAATGCATAGTCAATATAACAGCAAGTATTGTCATTTTGTCAAACCTGGTATTAAGAAGATTTTATGTTAAACAATAAAGAAAAAAAAGGAGAAAAATTGTACCTAACATAAAGTAGAACCTCTTGCATGAGGTTCAAGTTCACAGTGGGGAACACACATCTGCCTCTGACCTTCACCTTCGACGAGTTGACGAGCCGCACGAGGAATCTTGTCCATTCCGGCGGCAACTTCCCGATCTACATCATTGCACACAAAAAACATCTTACAACTATTTTAAACTTACAATTTACAATCATGATAAATAATTAGTTTATCAGTTCATTAATGCGTAATTTTGACCGACCTCCCCAGATCGTCTGGTCGAGAACCGCACGATTGTTGAGATGGCAGCAGCAGTCTTGGGCCTGACACGGATCCCACCGAAGTCCCGATCAAGAGAGGGAAACGCAAAGTGAACGACCTCGCCGGCATCCAACAGTCTCTTCCCACGGCACGTCGACAGCCCCGGGACATAACTCTTCCCCACCAGAAACCAGTCAGGCTCTTCCGGGAAATCTCCCAGCTCAGCCTCGTTCGGGTCCGGCACTACCTGCAGCCTCCTGTCTGACACCGCCGCGCAGTCCGGCGGCCGGATGGCCCGGATTGGCCGTGGGTTCAGGTACGGCAACGGGTTCGACGTTGTGAGGTCTTGAATAGAGTCATCGGATCCCTCTCTTGTTTTTCTTTCTATGTATTCTTCATATGTTTCTTCAGGCAGCGGATCAAAGCCGACTTTTCTACTCGACACAGAAGAAATAGTTTCTTCCTTTTTTGCTATAAGATCGGGTTGTTCTTTCTTTACATTGATCAGATTAGGGTTTGGTTGTTTCTCCTCTTTAACTTTAACCTCAGTCTTGGAAAGTTCTCTATTCGAATCAAATTTGGGTTCTTGCTTCTTGATCGAGGCCTTTTTATCAAAAGAACTCAGAACGTCATTTGATCGAACAGCTTGCGTGCACGGCGAATCAAGAAGGGCATTGACGGCGCGGTTCGGGTTGTTACCGCACGCATTGAGGGCTCGGATGATGTCGGCGTCGGTGTACTCCGATCCGAGCACTGATCGGACGGTCGAGATCTCTTCCGCCAGAAGAACCTGGGGTTCTGTCATTGTTTCGAGCCGTGGAATCTCCATTGGTGGAAAGGATAAATTACCAAAGGGGTAAACGAGAGAA
Source organism: Cyperus esculentus (assembly GCA_030179965.1). NCBI lineage: Eukaryota > Viridiplantae > Streptophyta > Magnoliopsida > Poales > Cyperaceae > Cyperus > Cyperus esculentus. Next base: position 1,363,003 of record JASGLE010000010.1, on the reverse strand, counting down.
GAAGAAGAAGAGTGAAAACGGTGAAATGTTTAAAGGATAAAAAATGAAAAGTCCCTTTGGAGGTTTTAACAGCTGGAGAATTTGGCGGGAATCGGGAAGTCGGAATTCTGGATATTATCGGTCTACGGTGGGACGAAGTTGCAGTCAGGGGTAAGATCTTGAAGTGGGGTCCAGTTGTCTGTGAAAGAGTGATATAAGACCTGTTTTAGACGAAAGGTTTTTTACTCGAATGAATTCCAGTAAAAATTGCATTTCGCGGGAAAATTGAGGGAGGGTTTTAGGAGGAGAAACTTTTGGATACTCGGAGAGTCAGAGGCATGTTGTCAGTGATATGGTCCCGGAGACCAGGTCTATGTAGGAAAAATGATGAGTATTAAAATTGGGTTTTTTTAGGAACATGCGCATTTTCTGGCGCGAAAAGGTGATTTTTTCTGCGAGGCAATTTCTTATTTCGACACTGCTTTTCGCGGTATTATTTTGATATTTTCCTTTGAGAAAATGTCATCACCCCGCAGTCCTGTCCTGCTAAAATCCTTCAAGGTTCCAACTAGTTTCAAGTCAATTCATTTGTTGAACATCTTTCTCCCCTCTTTTACTTTTTTCATTTTGCTCCTCCTTTCTCTCATTCAAGGCAATCCCTCTGTCGCCTGCGACGGTCGCGATCCCTCCCTCGCCTCCGACGATCGTGATCCCTCCGTCGCCTCCGACGAGCAATATCACTTATACTCGTCTAAACATTTTTTTGAGAAAACTAGACACTTTTCAAAACTATATAAACACTTTTCAATCGTATATGAACATTTTTTAGATTTATGTAAACACTTTTGAAAAGCAATATAAACACCTTTCAGGTTTATATAAGCACTTTTCAATCGTACATAAACACTTTTTAATCATACATAAACACCTTTTAATCATACATAAACACCTTTTAGGTTTATGTAAGTACTTTTCAAAGTTATATAAACATTTTTCAGGTTTATGTAAGCATTTTTCAATCGTACATAAACACTTTTTAGTTTTATGTAAACAGTTTTCAAAGCTATATAAACACTTTTCAAATTTATGTAAGCACTTTTCAATCGTACATAAACATTTTTTAATCATACATAAACACCTTTTAGTTTTATGTAAACACTTTTCAAAGCTATATAAACACTTTTCGGGGAAAAATGGTGAGCGATTCTATGGCCCTGTCAACGCACCGCTGAGAACTAGCAAAAGGTCGCGCGATTTGGGCCAAATTGGCCTGTCAATATATGAACGTTAAATTCTATATAAACACTTTACAAATGTATATAAACACTTTTTAGATGTATGTAAGCACTTTTCAAATCCAGATAAACACTTTCGGGGAAAATGGTGAGTGTTTATTTGGGCCTGCAAGTGGGTCGCGCGCGTTGGGACAGGCTGGCAACACGTTTTTCCATTTTTGTTAAGTTTGGGATGCGCGTTTTTGCCAAAAATAGAAAGTTAGTGTGGAAGATTTCTTGAGAGATTTAGTTTGGGGTACCATTAGTCTCTTCATTTTCCTTTTTTCTATTCTATATAAAAGTAAAACACAATACTCAACTCAATTGCTTTGGGCTTCTATATCATCATGCTTTCAAGCCCAATAATAATATGGGCTGTTAAAAATTAGAGGTGACAAAATCTGACCTGACCTAAAAAACCCCTCCGACCCGATCTGTGTTTCGGGGAAAGTCAAACTGACTCGAACCCGACCCGATCCGAAAACTGAGATGACAATAGAGGTGCAAAATTCTGATTAGACCTGAAAAACCCACCCGACCCGACATTTCTACATGATCAAAATCGACCTCGACTCGACCCGACCCGACCCAACAATCTGCCCCCTCTATTAAAAAAAAAATTTGTTTCCACTGTTCATTTGTTCATGACTGTTTTGTAAGCTCTAGTACCCTTACCTTTTCAACTGAGCCGAGTATTGGGAGTTTTTTACTGTGAAAGTAACGGCAGTTTTTACAACTTGTCATGCGAAATATCATGCAGTCAAGACACTGCATAACAGTTACATTTTAGAGATGAGGAAAGCATGTATATACAATTAATACACATTGACCATGTGACCATGATTAATGGATTATTATTCTCTTGAATGTTTTAAACATTTAAAGCTTTCCTAATGGGTATTTCTTGGATGATCATGAAATTCAACATGTACTGTATGTATTAGTGTATTACTTATAAGGCAAAATTGGTTATATATCCACCCAAACTTGTTCAATTGTGTATTTCCCTATCAATTTTTTTAATTTGGGTATATGCCCATCAAAAACTCAATTACCTTGTTATTTGGCCAAATCATGATTCATCTTAGATAAATCAACAAAAATATTTTGTAAAAAAATTGTATGACCAAATTACCCTCCCTTCTAATTTTCTTCTCCTTCCTTTTTTCCCGTCTGCTTATTTTCCCTTCTTCAAAAAAAGGGAAAAAAAAAAAAAAACACCCAGAGGTTTGACAATTTATTAGTCAAGTCGGGTCGGGTCAGGTCGGGTTCGGGTCAGTCCGACTTTTCCTGAAACACGGTTCGGGTCAGTCTGACTTTTCTTGAAACGCAGGTCGGGTTTGGGTCGGTATGACTTTCCCTGAGAAAGAGGGAAGAAACATTAACTATGTTTAGAAAAGGTAAATATGCTAGTGTAAAAAAAGGAAGAAGAAGAGAATTAGAGGGAGGGTCATTTGGTCATACAATTTTTTTATAAAATATTTTTTCTAATTTATCTAAGATGAACCATGATTTGACAAATAACAAGGTAACTAAGTTTTTGACGGGCATATACCCAAATTAAAAGAATTGATGGGAAAATACACAATTGAGCAAGTTTGGATGGGTATATAACCAATTTTGCCTACTTATAACTCCACATTTGTAAAGTTCTGTTTGAGTCAACTATGGATAGTCATTGCCAATCTCTGTTTTTCATTGTATTTATTTTCTCACTGGTACAAGTTACTTTGTGCTTGGTCGACGTCGAGGAGAAGCAAGTATATCTAGTTCTAGTTGCTGGTGAGCCGGTGGCATTTCGACAAGTAAATGCGACGCTGCACGATCACAAGTTGCATCCGTCGGATAGGTACAGTTTATGAAAGACACAGATCAGTTCCGATAACTAGTACAAAATGTGCGATTTGAGCACTCGGATATGTGTACCGGTATACTGGTATCATTAGTTTGCCCTTTCGATCGATGAAAGTTTATCTGATCACACATAAGTCATAACTGTTGTCAGTTTTTCAGATATTTATTTGAAGTGCATAAAAGGAGAATACTGAAATCTCACGATCAGCTTCTTGAAAGCACGTTGGAAGCAGGCGCTTACCGCAAGCTTTGCAGCTTCCACCACATTGTAAACGGGTTTGCGATTCACACCGCACCTTCTCAGGTTACGAGATCTCCGGTAAAACTAAATTCAATAAGTTATGTATTTTGGCTGGTACAAACAAATTATTGGAACTAATTAAATTATGCAGATCGAGAAACTTAAATTGGCTCCAGAGGTGTTGACGATAGAACGAGACCGAAAAACAAGCCTGATGACGACTTATACACCGCATATGCTAGGCTTGCCAAAGAATGTATGGCCTCAAAGAGGTCGGGGACCGACTGATGGAGAAGGGATGGTAATAGGAGTCATCGACACTGGCATTAATCCAATACATCCAAGTTTCGCCTATAATCCGAAAAATTGTCACAGATCAAAGTCATCAAACAAAGAAATTCCTTTACTTGTTGGTTCATGTGACGTCGGTACAAACTTCCCTGTCGGTTCGTGCAACGGCAAGATAATTACAGCCCGATACTACGCAGATGGAGCTGCTGCCGTCATTCCTCTCAATGCTTCGGACTTGTCTCCATTTGATGTTTCAGGTCATGGCAGGTTCTCTCGAATCCTGATCCTTTTCTCTCTTTCTCAGTACAAAATCGAACTTGTAAAATGATGTCATGATCTAATAGTATATGATTGATTGCCGATTCTAGTCATGTGGCTTCGATAGCAGCCGGCAATTGGGGAGTTCCTGTAGTGGTTAATGGCTTCATGTATGGATTTGCAAGTGGAATGGCACCTAGTGCAAGGTAACTAATATAAAATAATTCATTGTTTTAACGTTGTAAACGATCACGAAAATGAGCTGTTCCGTTTTCATTTCGTTTCATTTCGTTTGGGACGAAACGAAACAAAAGAACAAAAAAAATCGTTTAATAGTAGTATTTTTCTATCAAAATTGAAAACGAAATGGAAAGAGTCGTTTCGTTTCGTTTAACGAAACTAAAAATCGTTTCGTTTCGTTTAACGAAACTAAAAATCGTTTCGTTTGGGACGAAACGAAACGAAATAACAGAAAACGATCTTCCGTTTACACCCCTAATCTTTTTTAATTTAATAAGCATAATGTTATTGGAAACATCAAGTCATGTGATTTAGGAATATTTTTTCCAATCAGCTCAAGCATATAATTACTAGATGTTTCCAATTTCACAGTTGTATGTTTTGTTGAACAGGTTAGCAGTGTACAAGGCCATGTATCCAGAGGGAGGCACCACGACGGATCTAATTTCAGCGATCGACCAAGTTAACAAAACAAACCAAATTTTAGAATAATATCTACGTCGAAAACGCTCTACGACTGTAGAAATTCTGATTAATTCTTGATTCAACTTTATCTAGGCAGCTCAAGACAGAGTGGACGTACTGGTGCTTTCTGTCGGTCCCGACGAACCACCAGCAGACACAATAACCTTCCTGAGTGTGTTTGAAATTGCACTACTGTTCGCGAGACGTGCGGGGGTATTTGTAGCTCAGGCAGCTGGTAACCGGGGACCGGACGCCGCTTCTGTTTCCTCCTTCAGTCCGTGGGCAATGGGCGTTGCTTCGAGCACCACCAGTAGAGCGTATACCCCCATTTTGGTGCTCGGCAACATGAACAGAATTACAGGAATTGGGTTATCAGGTAACTAACTAAACTTGATCTATTTCTAGGTCTGTAATAGCAGTATTCTGTAAATGAAATAAGTTGCAGATCATATATAACGGAAATCATCAATTATAATAACATCAGCATGATATATATAATCAGAGTGAGGCTATTGAAAGCGCAGTGAGGTAGTGCGCTTCGGTCCGCTATTGTAAAACCGTAGTTCAAATGGTCAATCCAAGTTGTTTAACACAGTCTATATATTGAAATCTTGTGGATGACAAAATTTTTACATTTTTTGAATTTTCTAACTTTTTTTTGGATTTTTGAAAGTTCTATGGAAAATGCACCAAAATTTGTACTTAAAAGGAGTCATTTTTTTTTAAATCCAAAAAAATAGTTAGAACATTTTAAAAATAGAAAAAAATCGGTAATATACAAGATTTCAATATGTAGATTATGTTGAGCGACATCGACCATTTAAGCTGCGGGTTTGCGATAACGAGCCGAAGCGCACTACCCTACTGCGCTTTGCACAGCGCAATAGCCTCACTCTATGTAATCAATCATATCATATAGTATAAAAGAGAATTCTGCTTTCTCATGCTGACGTGAGTTATAAGTTAACATGACAAACTAATCAAGCTCCTAAACAAAGTTAATCCTGTTACAGCACCGACGCCCGGAGATGGGCTCTTCCGGTTTACGCTAGTTGCGGCCAGGGACGCTGCATCGGCTCCTACAACAAACGCAGAAGAATGTCAGGATCCGAGGGCACTGAAGCCGGCCATAGTAGCCGGCAGAATAGTTCTATGCTTGTTCTCACAAGGATTCTTTAATGGAACATCAACGGTAACTGCAGTTATTGACACCGCAACGTCGCTTGGATTTCTTGGTTTCATCCTCCTGGCTAATCCTCTGTATGGCGATTTCGTCGCCGAGCCACTCCCTTTCCCCATCCCTGGGATCATGGTTTCTTCCGTAGAGGATGCTCAGGTTAGATTCAGTTATTTCTGTCATCTATTATTTTACGGGAGTTAATAACTGCACCCCTTAACCGTACCGCCAATACATTTTTAGTTAAAAATTATTTACCGGTTGCAATTCACATCCTCAATCGAACAAAACACTTATATTTATGCAATAGAAATATCAAGAATAAAAAAAAAAATTCACTGTAAATTTATGAGAGTATGATAATGAAAGAGAAAATATTACCAATTTAGTTTGGAAATAGATAAGGGGGAAAGTTAGGGGGCAAAGATAATTTCTCTTTTTATATAATTTATTCTTCATTTTCCAGTGTCAGCTGATATCTGAATGACAAATAATTAAGGCACCAATTTATTTATTATATTAGTATTTGGCACTTTATAAAATCAATCTAACAATATAGGTATACTCTAATTCATACTTCCAAACAGATTATTTGGGGCTACTACAACAACAATACAATTAGAGACACCAATGGGACTGTAACCACTTACGGCGCAAATGCAGCAATCAAAGAAGGCAGAATTGCGAGATTCGACAAAACTGCTCCAGTTGTGGCTCGAACATCATCACGGGGGCCAGACGTCACCGACGACCAGCTGAATCCAGCTGACATCCTAAAACCCGACATCCTCGCGCCAGGGAACCAACTATGGGGCGCCTGGAGCCCGGTTAGTTCAGGCAACCCCATTCTTTCGGGCCAACACTTCGCGCTTCTTTCAGGGACAAGCATGGCAGCCCCGCACGTAGCAGGAATTGCGGCGCTCGTTAAACAGTGTCACCCGTCGTGGACTCCGGCTATGATTGCATCTGCATTGAGCACAACTGCAAGAAGTTATGATGATTCGGGACAACAGATAATGTCGCAGGGTCCAGAGCTGTACCGGCTGTATCGATCAACCCCTTTCGACTATGGATCCGGGTTCATCGATCCTTCTGGGGCATTGGATCCCGGTCTCGTCTTTCCATCAGGTAATTAATTTGTATTTGTAAATATTTATAAATTCGTATTTTGAGTCAAAAATAAAATTTTCGAATTAACATTTCATATTGTTGCATGACTTGAAAACCTTATTTGTCTGCAGAATTCGCTGATTACATACAGTTCTTGTGCTCCCTACCAAACACCACCTCGCGGGACATCTTTCGAGCCACCGGAGTTAGTTGCGAGGCATCTACCACTACTCCCGCCGATCTCAATCTCCCTTCCATCACCATATCTACATTGAGAGGTTGGCAGCTGATCAGGCGGCATGTGAAAAATGTAGAAAGAAGAGCAGAGACCTACGTCTCAGCCGTACACTCTCCTGACGGCGTGTCAGTCCGTGTAGAACCGTCCTGGTTTAACATTGGCCCTGATAAGATCCAACACTTGGAGATTACAGTTAATGCGACCGAAGCGTCGGAATCGTTCGTCTTTGGAGAATTGGTACTAGTTGGTAGTCTGGATCATATAGTTAGGTTGCCAATAGCAGTGAAGCCAATGCTGTGAGTTCAAAAGTTTCATTTCAGAAAGAATCAAAGAAGAATTAATGGCTGGATTTTTTTTTTTTTTTTTTTTTTTTTTTTTTTTTTTTTGTTATGGAGGAAGTAAGAAAGAAAAAATGCTAGAGTTTAAAATGAAGATAACAAAATAGGGGTGAGAAATCTGACAATTTATGATGTATACCATACTTAAACGAAAATTTATATTTCTTGAAGCTAGCTAGAAGATATCTTCCATTTTAATTTTCCAAAACATTTGTACTCTTTAATATATATATTTGAATTAGGCTACAATAATATGCATATCACGGTTTTACCATGCTATGCGGCCCATACCTCCATTTCTGATGTCCAAATAGTCAATCCGAACCGTTCAATGTGATCTCTATATCAAAATATACTATGAAACCAAATTTTATAATTTTTAAAATTTTTTTGCTATTTTTAATGACGGGGAGAAAATCATTGTTTTGTATGAATCAGAATCCTTGGATCTAGCCATTTTCTCCCCATCATTAAAAATAGTAAAAAAAATTCAAAAAATCGTAAAATTCGGTTTCCTAGCATATTTTGATGTAAAGAATATGTTGAGCGGTTCGGATCGACTATTTGAACACCGAAAACAGAGATACGGACTGTATAGCACAGTAAAACTGTGATATGCATATTATTGTAGCCGGAGTCTATATATTTCATCATTTTATTTTTTTTTTCATCTCGTTCAGACATTCATGAACTGCGAAAATGCTAATAATAAGTATCGCACGGTGCAATATTTACGGCATTGTAAAAATTGAAAATGTTCACACATTATGGCCAATAAAACATATAAAATAAATCAAGAGCGGCGTAACTAAATATCTTTTGTGATGAAATTGCAAACTTCTGGGACAAAATATTAATTCTCTTTCTTTTTTAAATACTACCGAAAACAGTAAATTACTGTGCAAAATGCAAATGTGACCAACAAAATTTATTTCCAGAACAAACGAATCATCAAACCCAAAACTCTTACGGACGTTGCTTCATGCTCACACCCGGATAACTTTATTAGTTACAGATGAATCTCATAATGGGTAATATTCATTTATAATAGTTAGATTGAAAATAATTTTTTTTTGGTGAGAGTATTGGATTAAAATTCAAATATTTAATCTCAGATATCAAACTGATATTAATTATCTTTCTTTTTTAAGTCCCATCCAAAAACAATAATCCTCTGCAAAAGCGCTAGTGCGACCAAAAACAGTTATTTTCAAAAGGCAAAACAAACCACCAGGCCCAAAATTCTCACAATCCTTCCTGCGGCCCAAAAGGACCAAAATTCAAAACGGTCCAGAAAGGCCCAAAAAAAGGCCCAAAAGGTCCCAATTTAGCAGCTCGCAATTCCCTCTTCATCGTGATTCCATATCCTCTGTAGCGCTGCATTGTGCAGCACAGAATGTGAACCGTTAGATCATCTCGAGATCTGTGCTGGATCGAATCGAGACGATCTAATGGTTCACATTCCGCGCTGCACAATGCAGCGCTACACTCATCATCATCGGGTGCGGTAGAGAGAGGCAGCTAAATTCCCTCGCCTCCCCGCCGGAGAGTCGGAGACTGTACCCTCTGCTCTGCGCAACGGAAGTATCAAGTATGGCTACTTATTACTCGCAGGACTACCTCAGGGCCGTCGTCCCTTCTCAGCTCATCTCCGAGCGCGGCTCCAATTTAGTCATCATAAACCCAGGTCAGTCAAAGCTCTTGATCTTTTTTTCTCTAATTTCATCACAATCAACCTTGTATCTGTATAAATGTTCGTATATTGAATTCACTAGAGCAATCGGATTAAAAGATGGACTCAATTTGGTACTGTTGTCTCTTACCAGTACACACCATCACCGGATACTATGTTACCCTTGTCTGACAGAATTAACCTAACTGAGTTGTTCTTCTATGGATCGGCTAAGCAACCGTTCATTTAGAATCGAGCGGTTATCTAAAAGACATGTCATGACCATCTGATTATGAAAAATGAATGGCCTATATTTCATCTGATCCGATCCATGGCAGAATTAGCTTAACTCTATACCTTTCGATAATTATTAGGTTCGGCGAATGTTCGCATAGGGTTTGCGCATCAGCAGGTCCCGTTCAGTGTGCGGCATTGCATTGCACGGTATTTTGAGCCTCTGGGTGATGGATCGAAGCAAAGCTTTCTACAGGATGAGGCATTATACTTATCTTAAACCTCCAGGGTTTATTGTTTTAGTGATATGTATAGAACAGTCTAATACCGATGTGCTTGTACCATGCCAGTCTTCTATAGATACCAATAAAGGTGTTATGAGAAATTGGCAATCCTTTATTTTATGATGATTTTGTGTCGGTTTCAGGTTCTGAACTGCGAGGCATCTGCAGCCCAAAACTTGGAGCGTGAGAGGGCATATGACATTGTAGGAAATAAACAAACATTATACCTATTTGGCTCTTTGACTTCATTGTTTCCTGTTTTATGTTTTGCTGCTGACTAATTGCTTTGGTTTAATTAGATTGCATCCTTGTTGAAGATTCCTTTTCTAGACGAGGAAGGCCCTAGTTCTTCCCTTCCTCCGAAGGTAAGCTTTACTATATATATTCACATTTGTTTCTATCTATATTAATTTATTGGTTATGTAATAATTTGATTTGATTTTGATTTATTTAGATGGGTCGTGTTGATAGTTTTGCTCCCCAACAAGGCAAAAATGAGAGCGCATTCACGTGGACTAATGTTAAGGAGAAAGTGTCCAGGCCTACTCAATCAGATGGTATCTTATTCCTTCGCGTTAAATGTATTTTTTTTTCCTTCTCTTTTTGTGCGATAAAGTTGGGGATCTAAGCCATCCAGTTCAATATTTATTAAGACCCCCTATTCGAGTTTCAAACCTGTAGCCTCTCCAATTATGTTTTTCTTCCAGGATTTGGTCTAGACTGGGAGTTATTCTTCTTTTGGTGTGGAAAGTAAAACTATACCAAACCAGTTATACATAATGAACTAGTAGTTGCCTACTTGCTATTGATCTTTGTGGCTTGTCAAATTTGTTTTCTTCACACTTATTCTTTCGTAAAATATGTTTAGTAGCTTCTATTTTTGTCAGAAAGCACAAGTAGTGATGTGCCTAGCTCAGAAGAGTACAAGTATAGGGAAGTTATATATGGTGAAGATGCCTTAAAAATTTCTCCTTCTGAACCATACCGCTTAAGGTGTCCAATTAGGAGAGGTCACTTTAACATTTCTCAGAATTACCCGTTTCAACAGGTACAGTTTTGAAAAGTAAGATACTTTTATGAGTGCTACTCTTTGATTGGAACCAACTCTAAGGCACCTTCTTTGTAGGTTTATGAAGACATTACATCAATTTGGAACTGGATACTGACAGAAAAGCTGAATATTCCTTTAAAAGATAGAAGCATGTACTCTGCAATGCTTGTGCTACCAGAATCTTTTGATAACCGCGGTACTTTGTTCATTGGAATATCTGACTAGATCTTTACTACTCTCAATACATCCTTTCTTACATATGGTTGGATAAATTGCTTATTCGACAGAAATTAAAGAGATGCTTTCTATTGTGCTACGTGATCTGAGGTTCAGTACAGCTGTTGTGCATCAGGTCTGTATCAACTTATTGTTTTCTCTCTCTCTCTCCCTACTGTAGGCCATACATACTAAAGTGGGAATGATGCTTAACTTTTTATATGACATTCTAAATTGCTGCCATCATGTTTACTATCTCTATGAAGTGTGCCTGCTTCTTGAATTGAATTTCGATCCTTCATTGTGGAGTGACTTTTTTGACAATTTAGTATGTGATGTTGGTTTTCCCAGGAAGGTCTTGCTGCAGCCTTTGGGAATGGATTGTCAACTGCATGTGTTGTGAACATTGGTGCTCAAGTCACATCAGTTACCTGTATTGAGGTTATTATGACTTTCTTTTTGCTAGACTTTTAAGTTGAGTTTCTTACAAGTGCTTAATCACATCTACTACTTTCAGGATGGAGTAGCTATGCCTGCCACAACTTTGACGCTGCCATTTGGTGGAGAGGTAGTGTCATATCCTGCAAACTATAGAATATTAATATTATGAATGTCAAGTCATACAGAAAGATATATGCAAACGATGTTAGTCATTGTGAGTTAGGATAATTTTGTATGTATATGCCTCTTGTATCTTGTATATTTCTTTTCTTTATAGGAGGGAAATAGAAAATTTAAACATAGGAAATTTGGTTTGGATTTTATTTTCTGTTAGTTGTGCTAATAATTAGACTAATCTAATAGCTAATGTACTTATTGCAGGATATATCGAGATGCTTACTGTGGGCCCAAAGGCGTCGTCAGTCATGGTCCAATATCACAACAGATCCATTGCGCAAGCCCATTGATCTATTAATGCTTAACAAGTTAAAAGAAATGTATTGCCAGATCAGAGTGAGTTCCTGTCTCAATCAAGGTTAATTTCATTAGTGCTTTGGGATTTTGCAACAGATTATATCTGCCTGAAACTACAGAAAATAACACCTAATTTAAACTTTCAGACATGTAAGTACCAGTGTAAAGAGTTCAAATTTTAAGTACAAGTTTTGATAATACAATATATTATTACATGCTACATGGAAAATTATAGTTTCCGTTGCATTATTTTTTCTAGGAAGGAGCTTTTGATTGCCCAGCAGTGGTCCATTCATACGAGCAAGACAGACCTGTATCTGCACATAAGACAAAGCTCTCAGGTTTAAATGTATGATTTTGTTTATGTAAGAAATATATTTGTTCAGTTCATTTACAAAAGTTTGTTCTTTTTGTCAATTAGATTGTTTCCTTTAAGCCGCACCTTATATAAGTCACATTAGTTACTTAAATCCTACTTCTGGGTTCATTAAGCAAATGGCATACTGCCATCACTGTCCAAATAACATTATGAGTCTTTATGACAAAACTAATCTGCATAGTTTTTTTCGTTTTCATTCTTTTTTTTTTAAGAAAAGGCTGTGAAGGTACCTATGACAATTAGGAGCGCAGATTTCTTAACTTCTGCCGTTCCAATAAAACGCCAGCATTCTTGCTAGCCTCAGCTATGCATATACCTGAATCTTAATTAATTAGTAAACATATACAAGTCCATATACCAACTGAATGTTCTCAGATTGAAGGGCATGGTAGTAAGGCTTTAGCTAAATTTTGCATCTGCATAGTGTTAACATTGTCATTCATAAACCTATGTAATTTGCAAAAGAGTCAAACTTGTTGAGCCCCATGTTATGTTTACCATAATTTTATCATTTAGGTGCCTCCAATGGGTCTTTTCTACCCAAAAATATTTGCGCATGAAGAGTACCCGCCACCTCCACGATCTTGGTGAGTTTATTTTTAAACATAAAAACGTCATTTCAATTTGAACTCATTGTTTCAGAAAAAAGAACTTAAATTTTGAGCTTTATACTTGTCGTTAGGTTTAATGATTGTGAGGATATGCTAGAAGACCCATGGCATATGGAGTATGCTGGTGGAGGTGCAGGGAGTGGAATGTGGGATAATTACTACCCTGTTTATCCTACAAAAATAAAGAAGTATGATAATGTTGGCCTTGCTGAAGCCATAGTCAGCAGTATCCTTTCAACAGGTTTGTGCAAGTACATATTTTCTTCCGCAATTTACATTATTAGACTTAGTTTTTCCCATCTTCTGTGGGATAAAAATGGGAGTTCACATGTACTTAAATTTATTAGGAATATCCACTGTATCCATTTCATTTTTTGTTATTTCTATCAATAATTTCTTTTTAGTTACATACCACTAATACATACGTATAGTTCCAGGACGTATTGATCTTCAGAGAAAGCTGTTTTGCAGTATTCAGCTGGTGAGTATCAACACCTTATGTAGCTGTTAAACCCATAATTTTGTAAGATTATAGCTGTTGTTGCTCATTATATGAAATTTCATGGCATTTATTTTACTTCCTTTCTATCAGATTGGTGGGGTAGCTTCCACTATTGGTCTTGTTGCAGCTGTGGAAGACAGGTACAGTAGCATTCTTTACTGCATCCAAATCATTAATGTCAAGTGCAAAAAATCAATCATTTTTCCATTGTTAAGGCTTATAATTAAACAGTAAGGTAGAGTGAGAAAAATTAAATGAAGAAGAGAAATTAGGCTGATTGCAGCCAAAGCAGTAAGGAGCCGGTTGGTATTGGCTGGTATCAGACACCAGCATTAATGCATTATTTTCACTCAATTAAATCATGTCATGTTTTTAACTGATACTCCAATATCACTTGGCACATGTGGCATGTGACAGAATGCTTCCTTATTTTGCATGAGAATCGGATCAAAATTGATTAGAGCCACATTTTACTTGACAAGAGAAAACTTTATATAGTGATCACTCAATGTCGTAGAAAATCACCTTCGTGCTTTCAGGGTTCTGCATGCTATCCCTTCAAATGAAGCAATAGATACGGTGGAGGTAGTTTTCTTCTCTATAACAAGGCGGTTTCAACTCCTTTTTGTTATTGTATCTCATTTATTGTTTCTTGTGTGCCTATATAGCATTTCATTTGTTTATAATGAAACTTATATGACATCAAACAGGTCTTACAATCTAGAAGTGAACCATCATATGTAGCATGGAAAGGCGGAGCTGTAAGTGAATTAATTTTCTCTTTTGGACTCGTAGTATTAAGACTTTTGCTTTTCTAATCGAGTTTGACTCTCTAAATTTGGGGACGTGAATCAATTAATAATAGTTGTTGCCATGTGTTTAAATTGGCTGGTCATTTTTATTTGCTGAACTGTTTGTTGGTTTGATTTCGTTACAGATAATCGGTATACTAGACGTTGGTCGTGAAGCCTGGATCCACAGAGAAGACTGGATAAAGAATGGCATCCATGTCGGTAGTGGCAGGAAGTATAGAGATTCGTTTTTTCTTCAGTCACAGGCCATGTGTTACTACAATGCATAAGTAATAAGTTAGCATGTAGGTATCTAATTATTTAGCCGTAGTTATATCTTTGATCTGCACTGTTGTTCAAGTTATGTATATCATCATTTCTGGTTCCTATCCCAGCGTTTGGTAGCTGAAGTAGAATATAGTAGCTACTTTAAATCACTTACTCCTGCCAAACAGTGCTGCCTTAAAAATGTAGTAAGTTGATTTAACTAGAAGTTTTGGTTACTACACCTCATATGCTGCTGTAAGTTACTACATCTAAAAGCTCTTTTGGAATGACCACATTGTCCCTACATACGACACTCATTCACTCTTTTTTCATATAACATGTAGGGGTGCTTTGGTCATTTTGAAAATAGTTCTAATATCTAATATTTTTTTAATCAACACTACTTCACCAAAATACTACATTAAGCTTCATTACACTACCAAGCACCAATGCTTTAAAATTGAGTTAAGTGATTTAATTTTTACTCCGCTTTAACTTTACATCACTTACCAAATGGAGGGTATGGTTGCTATGTATAGCTGGATTTCACATCTCCTAACATATGGCATGTACCATTTTTTACATGGACTATTGGATCTCCCTCGAGATTCACACTGGCCCAAATCCCGAGGTGATCCAACGGCCCACGTGAAAAATGGCATATACCATATGTTATGTTAGAGGATAAGCACATGTAGCTGGTGTTGTCCCTTCCCACAATCATGACTAGTAACTATTTTTTTTGCCTGTATACTGACAAAACATTTTAGCATGCTCTACTGGGAAATTAATGCTTGGGCTCTGTTTGAAATCGTTGAGCGTCCCATAGCATTTAATGGAATTCTCAAATCGGCTGTTCATTCCATTCTAATTTGGATCGTTTGATCAAAATCAACGGATCAGATCTATTTGAAAAAGACCCCCTAAAATCTGAAGTGGACCAATCGGATCCGTCCATTTTGATCTAACGGCCCAAAATAGAATAATAGGTCCTGTTTTTCATTGAGAATAACGGCAGATACGGACTCGCATTTAACGGTGTTAGGCGATTTGGGTCCGTTGCATACCGAGAAATAATAAGTATGTGAAATGAAGTGATGAACAGTGTTGTTACAACATGTCAACAAGGGGTGTTAGTATGTGAAATTTGAAGTGAACACATCACATGTCTGTTTCGTCATGGGTCCTCTTCATGGAACTATATAAATGTTGGTTGCTCACACTTTTCTTCTTTAAATTAAGTTCATATGTCTTTACAAATGCGTAATAATTCAAGTGGTAGTTACCTAGAAGAACTAGATTATGGAATTTAAATCAATATAAATACCTTTCTACAAAAAGAAAAAAAAAACCGTCATTCCGGGGGCTAATAAACAATATTGGGGCAAAACAGGGACATATATTATGGCCATTATATTATTTTCATTCTACTAAACAAAAACAGACGAAATGAGTGGAGTTTGTCACGTGTCAAATGTCAATTGACTTGTTAGCAAAACAGGGACATTATTTATGGTAGCGCCGTCGATTTTGACTCTCGAGTATTCGAGTTGATGGTTCCTCTTTGACCGCGAATAAAATGACACCACTACAACTCTATATATTAATATATGGGATGAACCAAAAAATGTACCAAATTACAATTAGTGATCACTACCATCTTGATTTTTATAAAGGGTGTACCATTCTGGTTTTTACCAAGAGAGTTAATATACCTAAATGGATAGAATTTTCATTATTCGTGTCATGTTGTTATTGTATTATTAATTTAAAATGGTAATGATTTTGTTGTGCAGTTCATTTTAAAAACTTTTTTTTTTTTGGGAGAAAAATAAGGGTCTGCCCATATTTTAATTAACTGAACAATTGTTCAATCTTACATTAAAAAAAAATTAAAAGAACAATTATTCATTTTTAATAAGTATTGTTGTTATTAAACCTAAATGTGCTATTATTCGTACTAACAGTAGCTAAGTTGAAAAGTATTTTGATAATTCCATAACATTTACATATTAAATTAAATAGTATAACAGTATGACAGTGCCGACTTTGTAAAGCCAAAGTTAACATATAATTTAGAATCATACAAAAATATAACAGAAGATACTATAAAAAAATAAAGGGGTAATGACGCCAGACCCCCCCGAACTTTCGGGTTTTGACAACTTGGCCCCCGAACTTTTAATTTGGACAAATGCCCCCCCGAACTACCGATTTGTGACAAATCGCCCCCCGGCTATTAATTAGCCATCTAATACTCCATTAAAAAGTATGAAAAGACCAAAATACCCTTATGTATATA
This sequence comes from Cyperus esculentus, assembly GCA_030179965.1. Lineage (NCBI taxonomy): Eukaryota > Viridiplantae > Streptophyta > Magnoliopsida > Poales > Cyperaceae > Cyperus > Cyperus esculentus. Next base: position 1,346,314 of record JASGLE010000010.1, on the reverse strand, counting down.
TTCATGATATTTTAAATATAAATAGATTAAATTCAGTTTTAAAAATTTTTATGCCTCATGAATATTAAATCTGAATTAATTATTAATAGTACTGGTATATAACTAAATATTTGTATATTATTTTTTTATTTTATTGTATATAACTAAATTTTTACGCCTTACTATTTTTATTTTATTTTATTTTGCTTGAATTTGTATATTGTTTTTTTCAAAGATAGATATTTATGATACATAATAATTCTTTTAATATGAGAAATTACGAACTAATACATTAATGATGATAAAAAAAATTGTTAACTTCAAATTTGATTGAAAATTTTAAATCATTTAAAATGGTAATTGATTTTTTCATTAAAATTAGTTAAATATATGTAAATATTACGTTGATGAAATAAAAGAACAAAAAGTAAACGATAAATATTTTGTATAGATTTTTGTATTTAAAAAATATGTAATAATTTCTTATATATTTTTAATATCTAGTGATTTTTAATTAAATATTTTTTTGAACTTATTTATATTTAAAATATCATGAAGATATACATAAGGGTATTTTGGTCTTTTCGTACTTGTAAATGGAGTATTAGATGGCTAATTAACATCCGGGGGGCGATTTGTCACAAATCGGTAGTTCGGGGGGGCATTTGTCCAAATTAAAAGTTCGGGGGCCAAGTTGTCAAAACCCGAAAGTTCAGGGGGGTCTGGGGTCATTACCCCAAAAATAAAATATATAACTTCGACGAGCACGCAACTGAACTATGCATGGATCGTGACATATTATAAAGTTGCTGAAAATGTAGCTTCTTTCAATAAATTAAAAATATATATATATATATTTTTTGAGTTTTTTTTTTAATGGAAAATCTTTCATTTTTAATCAAGCGGTTAAGATTTCACAGAGTATCTCTCTTTACTTATACCCTAAAAATAAAATATTTCTTAACCATCCGATTCAGATAATTAAACAGTCTATATGTACTATGGCTGAAGAAACTATGACAGCAGATACGGACCCTACATCAGAGAAAATTTTTTTTGTCTATCCCTAAAAAAAATAACAAATCTTAAAACTATCTTTCTTTTGAAACAAATCTTAAAACTATCCCTATTTTACTGCGGTCACGGCCACAGTTCATTCTGGCCGCAGCGGTCAGTTACTTATCAAATTTGTAAAAAATTCGCGTCTGAACGCAGAGTCTGACCGCTGCCAGTTACTTATCAAATTTGTAAAAAATTCGCGTCTGAACGCAGAGTCTGACCGCTGGCCGCAGCAGTCAGATATTTTAAGATTTTTATTAATGGCAACATGTAGGTCTCGTCGTTAGTTTTCCATCGATAGGTCATATGCCCAAGTCGGAGTTTCCTATCAATTTTCTATCAAGAGAGTTGCGTCTGACACAATGTCAGAATGCACATTCAAATACTCATAACTTTTGATAGGAAACTCCGATTTGGGCATATGACCTATCGATGGAAAGCTAACGAGGAGACCTACATGATGCCATTAATAAAAATCTTAAAATATTTGACCGCTGCGGCCAAATGCTTTGTCTGACCGCTACGGTTAGACTCTGCGGTCAGATCTGCGTTCAGACGCAAATTTTTTACAAATTTGATAAGTTTGTACTCTTCTAACCGTTGCGGCCAGAATGAACTGTCGCCGTGACCGCAGTAAAATAGGGATAGTTTTAAAATTTGTTATTTTTTTATGGATAGACAAAAAATTTAATCTACTTCCTCTGTCCACAATTAAATGAATTTATACCATTTACAACTTGTCTACAATTAAATAAATTTATACCCTTTGTTTGAATCCACTTTCTTCCTCAAAAAAAAATATATACTACGAAATTCTTAAAATGTCTCTCATCTCCTTCCAAGAATGTTCACTTTTCTACTAATTGAGGGCATAAAAGTAATTGCACTATTGCACTATTTCCTTTGACTTTTGCTACAAATTCATTCTTTTGTGGATAGAGCATCAGAGCATCTAACAAGCTCACATCTATACTCCATAAAGAGGGGTAGATTTCCAAGCACCTCAAATATGTCACATCATCACTATTATTAACCATTGATTTTGTTTCAAACTCTTCATTTATTTTGATCCAATGGCTTATATTTTTTTTTTCTCTCCTCATTAAATAAGATGAATGTGACATATCTAAAAAAAATTTTAACCTTTAAAATGGTCCAATATTTATATATGTTTTTATTTATAAATTATTGTGTTATTATTATTTATTATTGTTATTTATTTACATAAAGAATTCAAATTTTTTTAAGTTTTGCCTAGCTAATATAAATATTTAAAATTTTATAAAATTTGTAGTTGTTTATTTGATAATACTTTTCGGGCGAAGCCCCGAGTTACAGCTCTAGTTGAAGTAATTCTTACTGCACTCGCCGAGTCCGGTTACTCCGGTATGGCTACCTACGACCGCCTCGAGGAGCTACGCGCACTGGACGCTACGAAAGCCGGCGTGCAAGGCCTAGTCGCAGAAGGTTGCACCAAGCTCCCTCGCATATTCGTCCTCCCTCCGGAAAACCGGATTCTTCCTCCTACCGGACCCTCTGTATGTAACAGCGTCCCAGTCATAGACATCGGCTCCCCCGATCGAGAACAAGTGGTCGAGGCGGTGCGTAAAGCCGGCAAAGAATGGGGCTTTTTTCAAGTTGTGGGCCATGGGGTTCCTCAGGCAGTGATGGACTCCGTGCTGGATGCGGCGAGAGCTTTTCATGAAGGCGAGGAGAAGGCGCCGCTTTATTCGAGGGAACCGCATAAGGCCGTCAAGTATCACTGCAATTTTGACCTGTACGAGTCTCGTGTCGCCAATTGGAGAGACACCTTGTACTGTCGCATGGCTCCTGATCCGGCGACACCCGATGAGTTACCTGATTCTTGCAGGTACAACTTGAAATTGGTTCTTCTGTATTATTATTCTGCTTTTATATAAAATTTACTAGTAAAGAGCCCACACGTTGTTTTGGGCTGAAATTGTTATTTCTTATAATAAATTTTTAAGATAATATATAATGGGTCTTATATTAAGGAAATTGATAGCCTTAAATTTTAATGGGCCGAGACATTGACGTCAACGGGCATTGACGTAAATCAACGGTTCTGATCTATCCAAGAAAATGACCAACGGCTCAGGTTTCTTATCTGGGGAAGATAGTCCTTTTATGTCATTTTTTCCAATATATTTTATATATTTATATATAGTAAAGATATAACAAATTGTGAAACAATTAAGGGTCTGATACTTGTTCTGTCAGGTACTTCTGACCTGGTATTTGTGCAGCAGTAAACAGACCCAATATCAACTCATCTAAATCTTTTACCCAAGATATTGTTCAAAAATCCGGCACAAAAATGATAAAAATACAAATTGCTCGTTTTTAAGTTGTTCAAAAGGACCCAAGATCAATTCAGCTAAATCTTGTATCCAATATATTGTTCAAAAATCCGGAAAAAATGATAAACATACAAATTGCTTGTTTTGAAGTTGTTCAAAAAAGATGCATTTGGTTCTGACTTCTGCGATGCACACAAATTTTCAGGGGCGCGCTGTTCGAATACTCCGAGCAAGTCATGGAATTGGGGAACGCCTTGTTCGGGCTGCTGTCGGAGGCTCTCGGTCTGAGCAGTCCAACATATCTCACTGACATCGAGTGTAATCAAGGCCAGATTCTGGTATGCCACTACTACCCGCCATGTCCCGAGCCCGAACTTGCAATCGGTACAAGCCAGCATTCGGATTCGGGGTTCCTCACGGTACTGCTGCAGGATGGCATTGGTGGGCTCCAGATTCTCCATGATGGGGCGTGGGTCGATGTGCCGCCTGTCCCCGGTGCGTTCATTGTGAATATCGGCGATCTCTTGCAGGTATGCAGCTGCCAATGGTAATTAATTCTATAATTATGGTTAGGATTTTTCAGCCGGGTAATTTTTTGGGTTAGGTATGGTAAAGATTCCGTTTCCCTAGATCTATAAGAAGAGTTGAGCTATGGTACTACTAACAGCACAAATTGCGCCGTATTATTGGCTCATATCTCCAATTTTAAAATATTAATAGTCGATCCAAACCGCTTATTATGATCTTCATATACAATTTTACTTGTAAACCAGATTTTATATTCTTAGAATTGTTTTACCATTTTTTTAAGATATTTTGAAATGTCACCTGCTTAACCAGATTATGCTATGTCTGCCAGTAGCTTTAACCTTAACAGGAGATTGGGCATATAGTTAATTACTTAATTAGGATCATGATCAAAATACAAAACACTGCAAGTTCTAATGATACCTTCTTTTTGCAGCTCATATCAAATGACAGGTTCAAGAGTGCAGAGCACCGAGTTCTGGCGAACACCGCAGGGCCCCGTGTGTCAGTGGCCTGTTTCTTCAGCACGCATTTTCATCCGGCTTCGACGAGATTGTACGGACCAATAAAAGAGTTATTATCCGAGGAAGATCCCCCGTTGTACAGACGAACGCTCGTGCGCGATTTTGTGGCGCATTACTACTCCATAGGCCTTGATGGAAAATCTGCAATTGCACATTTCCATCTGTGATGCTGTTCTTCACAGACTACACAGTTAGGTTATTATGAAACCATAGAGCAGTAATCTTCTGTGCTTTTGTTAATGATACTGTATATGTATATGAAGAACACAACAAAAGCTGAGAATAACAAGGTTGTTGGATAATAGGAAATGAAAAATGGAGTGTGCAATCTTGTTAAATGTATTATGGATCTCAATTTATACTCTCAGTGGGGAGCATGGACAGCTTGAATAAAAGTGATTTACTGCTCTGAATTAATATTTGTGCAAATGGCTTCCACAATTTAATTATTAGAAAAACACTTGTTATTTTCTTATGGAATGGTAATTGAGGAGCTCAATTGGATAATTTGGTTTATGTTCCATGGACTATACAATTAGGTTATGTAACCATTGAGCAGTAATTTTATGTATTTTTATTAATGATGCTGTATCTAAGTATCTACTGAACATAAATAAAAGCTGGAGTGCTTAGTGGTTTTGTAGTCCTTGTGGATAATGAGGTTGCTGAATTATAGGCAGTAGCAAATTATTAAGATCTGGAGTTTTCGTTTTATTAATGTATTTTATAACCTCAATTAAAAAAAGTATAATAGTGATATATTGTTATACTTGACTGTATGTTTTATTCTATGTAGCAGACATGGGCAGCTCAAATCAAATGATTTACTGCTCTCAATGTATGTTTCTGCAAACAGCTATGATCACTTTGCATTAAAGCCGAATTTACCCGGGTAAAAGTTTTTGCCCACCAAACCATATCAAATCCGAATACTCTTTGCAACATATAAACCATCCAATTTTACCGAGATCCGTGCAAATTAAATCTAAAGAGGAAAAAAAAAAACTGCTGTGCTTCAAACAGAATAGCAGGTTATAATAGATGCAAGTCTCAAGTCACAGTTAAATGAAACATTTCACTTGTATGCTACATAAAAGCCATTATAATATGAGGAGGGATCCCTTGACAATCCCTATTTTGACAATCTTGACAATCTAATATTTCATAAATTTGTAAAAATTCATATAAATTCTCAAAAATAGAAAAAAGTTTACGGAAGTATTTCTTAACTTAGAGATTGATTATGTTTTCGATTATATTCAATTTAAGTGATATTTGATAGCTTTTCAAAGATCCGTTAAATTACAACCGTTAAAAAATACACAAAATTTTGATAAGTCATTAAACGATATTTAAATTGATTGAAATTTGAAACACTATCAATCTACATGTTAAGTAATGCATCCACAAATCTTTTTCCATTTTTAAGATTTTTTATGAATTTTTACAAATTTTTGAAATATTAGATTGTCAAGATTGTCAAAATAGGGATTGTCAAGGGATCCCTCCTCTTATAATATAGACCACACATACATGCAGTTTGAATATTTTATATGTGGACCACCACCGGCAAAGCACTTGCATTTAAGTATTTAGCTATCTCAAACCAGTGTGTGATCTGTTGACTTTTTAATGGGATGATGTGATATTTTTCATATTAAAACTAACAAGTATGACTTCATCCACCTGCTATATACTTATCCCTGAATCCATGCTTCTCCATTGTCAACTACAATTGAAATTCTCTTGATCAAGAAGCACTTTAGCAATCATCCATAATCCGAAATGGCAGCGCCTTCTGTCGATGTCAGAGCCCCGGAGAGCTACGATCTGGCAAAAGAACTGGAGCAGTTTCAGAGCACCAAAGCTGGTGTCAAAGGCCTTCTCGATTCAGGCATAACCAAGATCCCCAAAATGTTTATCCACCCCAAGGAAGATGTTCCGGAGCCATCGGAGTTGGGACCTGCAACAGCATTAGAAATTCCTGTCATTGATCTTGCCTCTATTGATGATAAACAAACACATTCTGAGATTGTGGAGAAGGTACAGAAATAAATTTCTCTCATCATGTCAAATTGACATGCTAAACTTTGATATTAAAATGATAATATTACCAGGTTGAGAAGGCTGCCTCATCTTATGGTTTCTTTCAACTGGTAAACCACGGGATACCAGAAAGTATACTGGACTCTATGCTCGAAGGTTCCAGAGCCTTCCATGATGGGGATGTGACAGTTAAGTCTAGCCTTTACACTACTGATAGATCGAGGAAGGTTAGGTACTTTTCCAATTCAAGGCTTTACAAATCGGCCTTTGCCAACTGGCATGATACGCTGGTATGCGACTTTGATGGATCACTGGATGTTAATGACATCCCTGATGTCTGTCGGTGCGATCTTTTTATCAATCTTTATATATATATTTTTTTTATTTTCTATGTTTCTATCTGAGTTGCAATTCTTCTGCTTTTAATCTTGTCAGGTTACCTTGTAGGAGAATTTTCCCTTATTACCCTTTCAGATCTGATTAGTGGGTAGCAAAATCTTAAACAATCTACAGTTATATATCTGACTATTGAAATAGGTAAAATTTAGGACGTATTTGGGAAAAAAAATGGATCATGGTCAAAACATTCCAAATTCCAAACGAGCAAACACCTTCAGTAAAAAAACACTTGAATCTTTACTCCACAATGCGCTACTGTCGCTACATGGCCTTTAAGTATAATCATTTAATAGTGTCAAGCAATGTTATTGAAACCTTGTATTGTCCACTTTATGATAAAAATCCTAACATAAGTTTTACCTCATATCCACAGAAGCCCAATGGTCGACTATCAGCAGCGTTTAGTCGGTGTTGCTAAAACAGTGTGCGAGTTGCTATCAGAAGCTCTTGGGCTTCCAAAAGACCGTCTTGAAAGCATCAACGCAGCACAGAAGCAATTCCTTGTCTGTCACTACTACCCACCATGCCCCGAGCCGGATCTCACTATGGGTACCACAAAGCACACTGATCCCAGCTTTCTAACCATTCTTCTGCAAGATTCAGTTGGAGGGCTCCAAGTGTATAACCAAGGCCATTGGGTAGACGTGCCTCCTGTTCGTGGAGCACTTGTTGTTAACATTGGTGACCTCCTTCAGGTACTTCGAAGATCTGCAGTACTATATGTCACTCTTATATGAGCACTTGCATCCTACTGTAAAGTACTTCTGCAAGTGATGTGATTCCTTTCTTTTGTAATTGCTTTGATAACAAGTTAAGCACCCCTCAGAGGTCCCTGTTACCACTCAGATAAACAAAAGTACTCCCCCCCCCCCCCCCCCCCCCCCAAAAAAAAAAAAGTATACAAGGCTGGAATTTCCCTGTTCAGTTGGATATGTTATATATATAATGAACTTTGTCAGCTTAAAAGTTTTATCTCTCCTTAACATTTCTGTTTTTTTATGCAGCTGGTGAGCAATGATAAATTCAAGAGTATCAGACACCAGGTCCTAGCTAACAAAACAAAATCACCCAGACTCTCTGTTGCATCTTTTTTCAATCCATTACGCAGTGAAGAGAAGCCATATGGCCCCATCAAGGACTTGCTCTCTGATGTAAACCCCCCAATCTACAGGGATGTCCTTTTTAGGGACTACATGATGCACTTCGCTTCTGAGGGCATAACTACAAGAGCACTAGACCATTTCAAACTATGAAGTCAATTCATTTTCATTTCAGAAGCCAACCATGCTTGTATTGTTATTGGTAACTGGGACAACAAATTAAGATGTATGTGTATACTGTACCATACTTGGTACCAAATGAGAACACGTAGCAAGGATCTAAGAACTGCTCAGTTATGTTCCTGTACTTTGACCTATTGTGTGAATGGATTCTGTATACAATAATAATCAACTATATGGTTTGATTCTTTTTCTAGTTGAATTTGCTCCGTATCAACAACCAAAGTACCAGACCTACGCATTTTATATTAGTAGCCTACATGTTATAGTTTATAGCCCTTCAATGCAGCTTGCTTGTTTCTAGTCATAATAGTTCAGAAAGTACCTCACAGATTAGCAATTACCGGTGTTTGTGTCCTCATGCCCCTTCACAAGAATGTCCAATGGAAAGTTATATAACAATCGAGATGCTAATTCTATTTTCTGATATCAATATAATTGCAACTATTGTCTACCTATAGAAATTTCTGGTGACAAATTGAAAACTGAAATTAGCTTAAGGCTGAGGAACTGGGTCCTACCCAAAGGGTGGGCATTTATTTAATCAGCCACAAAAAAATCCTTCTACAGTAGAGGATTGAAGCGATATGTTTATTCGGTACAGGATCTTATTGTTTATCCATCCATCCATTTTCCTATCCAACCTTTATGAACAGACTACTAACATTATCAACTTCAGCATCAGAAATGAAAATCAATCATCTCAATTTCCCACAAGTAGAAGTAACTGATGAAACCATCTATAAAACACGGGCTTCATTTTTCAACCTGTCTATCAATTCATCAACTGAAGACAAAATCACACCAGCTTTCCTCTTTGGAGGCTCGGTTACTTGAACAATCTCTATGTCTGGTCTCAATTCAACATTCAGGTCTTCTGGAGTTACCTTCTTTATAACTTTTGATTTGGCTTTCATTATGTTTGGCAATGTTGCATATCTTGGTTGGTTCAATCTCAAATCAGTCCTGCAATAATTAAATGGATATATCAATACAAACAAATGGAGCTAAAAATTCTGTACCACCCAGTTTGTACAACGAAAACCATCAAATTGAACAGGAAAGAGGGCTCATTTTTGGCTTTTAGCATTGCAGTTCCACTTAAAAGTGCAACATGCTAATAAAAGGATTAGTATATTATTAACCGCTTTCCTGTAACATGTACCGGCTAATATCTATACTGATTTCTTGGTCATGATCAAACAAAAACAGGTGCTATTTGCAACAAATAATTGGGAAGAGAAGCTCGGGAGAACGAAAATTACGTGATCACTGCAGGTAGATCTAGACATATAGTTTCAATCCCTTCGTCGACCTCCCTTTCAACTGTTGCCTTTTGTTTTTCCTTGTCTAAAACTACCTAACAATTTGAAAAAGCAAATTCATCATTTCTTCAAATTAGTTATCCAACTGCCATTGGATATAATCAGAAAATTAGTAACAAACCACAATTAGAGTATTGACTCAAAAAAAAAAAAAAGAGAGAGAGCTGAATTAACATCCACAATTTCACAACTTAACAAAAACGATGAAATATCCTCAGTAAAATACAAAACCCAAAAAGGATGAAATATCCTTTGAGCATTACCTTGGAAGCAAATGTTCCTTGTGGCCATTTAAGCAAGCCAGCCACCATCTGACCCGTTTGGTTGCAGTCATCATCAATAGCCTAAATAATAGACATATTATTAACACATAGGGAAAATATAATGCACTCGAGCAGCTTGTACCAGTGACAGTATAATTAATCAATACAATCATGAATTTTGATCGGAGTTCTTACTAGTTTTTTTTTTTTTTTTTTTTTTTATTAGAAAAAAAAAAAAAAAAAAAAGTGGGTACCCCCCACCAGTTTCATTGAAGAAACTAAATATTGGTACCACAAGTCCTCGGTACCATGAGGAATTTAATATCTATCATTAAGCTCTAAAACTTACCATTTATCTACTCTAAAAGTTCAACCACCTAAAGATATATCATAAGTCAACAACTTTCACCAATCACAACATATTAAACAACAAGATAAAATGTATCAAAAAACAACTAGCCATTAACTACTACAAACAAATCCTCCAACAATTTTACTAACAAACCATCATTGAATGAGCAAGTATAGCATGCAAACTACACTGCATTCTCTTTAGCACACGCTGAAGCACTCCCTATTATGACTCTGTATAATTGACGAAGTCAATTAACAGTCTAAAACAGCTTGTCTTATAACTAATAACAATACTATTATATTATACCAACTTTGCTTCATATAAGCAACATGTTATGCAATTAAGATCATATTTAATGTGATCTTACCATCATTTGACACATTGCCCCTTCCCAATTCACAATTTCTTTTTGAGTGGTTTTGCTATGGATCGACTAACCAACCTTCCACTATGAATTGAAAAGTTCTTATCAAACATGTCTCTTTAATTGCATCTAAAAGACATATCTCAACCATCCGATTATGAAAATGAACGGCCCATATTTCATATGATCCATACCAGAATTAGCCTTTTTTTTTTTGTAATGATATAACAAAAGTAACGAAACAAAAAAAACCTGTTTTCCAAGTATCAACAGGCCGGGCTGCTCACTCTGCACAAGCGCTCTCAGGATCTTCGCCACGGAGAGCGGCGGCACCTGGGCGGCCCCGGCATCCACATGCACAGCCCGGTCAGCTCCCATGGCAAGCGCCGTTCGAAGTGTGTCAGCACACTGCGCCGGCCCAACCGACACCGCAACCACCTCCTTCGCCATCCCCGACTCCCGGATCCTCAGCGCCTCCTCCAGCGCGATCTCGCAGAAGGGGTTCATCGACATCTTCACATTCGCCGTCTCCACTCCAGTCTGAGAAATGATACCGTTACTTAAAACTTAATTATGTAAAATTGAGCTGTGTAATTCCTAATCCGACAACACAATCCACGCGTCGGCGCAATCAAAGTGCGTAAATTGTTCTCCGATTGCGGTTGTAAAAGGGGGATGGATAACAAAACCTTATCGGGCTTGACGCGGATCTTGACGGCGTAATCGACGACCCGCTTGACCGCGACCATTATCTTCATTGTGCTCCGGTGGATGTTTCACAATTCGAGCTGCAAAAGTATGAAATCAGTGCAAAACTCCTCCGAAGTAAATTAGAGGAAAGAAAAGAAGAGATGAAGACGGCGAAGAAGAAGAGAAGAGGGAGTGCTTATCCTCTGCTGCGCAGTATTGTACTGTGCAGCGAATCAACGATGTGGATTATAGGAGGTACTTTGAGATTGAGTTGCACGAATCTTAAAGCGAATCCAATGGCCAGAGTGATGAGAAGTTGTTTACTGCGTGGTAGAGGATAGGAATTCAGAGGCGCTGAAATCTGCTACGATCCAAATTGGATCGGAGGACCCTCCAATTCCACTTTGAACGGTTGAGATTATTTCAAAAAATTCCCCCTAAAATCCACAATCGTCGGATCAGGATTGTTGGTTCCTCCAATCCGATTTGGATCGTACAGAACGGGGGTTGGTGAAGGAATCCTGTCCGTTGAAGTGAGATTGATGACCGATGCACGGTCCAGATTAGATGGAAGCAAATCGCACACTCTGCAGTCGTGATGACTCACGAGTGACTGTTGATCTGATAAGGACGAGGATGACGATAGCAAGTCGTTACAAGCTATCGTAAATTCGTAATCCTATAGACAGTTGGTATATTTATTAATTTAATTAATGAGAAATGAGAGGTTTAGTTATCGAATGTAATTCTATTTTATACGAGTCATTGTTCTCTAACTATAATGTGTCCATTTTACATTAAATATTATTATTCTGATTTTACTACAGAATTGTAAATGCAACTAGTCTGATTGTTAAAATCAATGGCGAACTTGGTAAATCTTTTGGGCAGTTGAAGTTTATCTTAAGCAACATATCTTGGTCACGTTATATATTGACTTGTAGTATGAATTTTTAACAGGAATTTAAAATTCAAAAACAATCTTTTAAAGGATTATAAGAAAACAAGGAGCAACACGCTATAGAGCATTCGTTTTCTAGAAGAAACATGTTATAGAGCATTAGCTATCTAAGATATCTTGGGAGAATGGTTATTATCAGAGTGCTTATGCACAGTACATCTTACATTCTTGACGAATGGAGGATGACTAAATATAAATGTATAATTATGATTCCAATAAAAAATGATTTTAAATCATTACTAGAGTTATCAGACTTTCAACTTTACATGATTTCATTAAACAAAATAGCATACACACTGACTGCCTAAATTAATTACAGATCATACATAGAAGAATAATAGGGTCAACCAGAAAATCCCAACCCCAGAAACAATGAATTCTCTAGTTCTCTAGTTAATCCTGTGAATAAACTATAAACAGACCATTACCAAGTTTTGCTTTCACTCAGCTCTGGCAAGTCTTTGCCTAATATCTTCTGAACTGCACCCCATATTCACTCTACAAACAGATAACAAAGAAACAATTTAGAGTGCATTAAGGGTTACCCATTAATAAAATGAAGTTAATTAGTTCAAAAGGCACACCTAATGAGAATATCTTGACTAAGCGACGTCTTCTCAGATATCCAATCCGGAACAATCTCTTGCAACAGTCTCAACTGGTCTTCAACTTCCTCTGTATTAATAATCACAAACATTCAGTTCAGATTACTTGCTTTTTTTAGTTATCATCATTTTATGAACTTGCTGTTAACTTTTGCAGTTAGAAGAATAAATTAGGCCAAATCAAAGTTTGTATTGGTTATATAATAATATAGAACGTGTAAATGTTCCACTTTATCACAGTTTTTGGTGCTATATCCACAATAATACCAAACAGGAGGCATAATATAAATTTTGCGTTACCTCTGTCAACTATTCTTGCATTGTTTGCAATTATTTTGTGGATGAGATCCTGCTTGGTAATGACTGATCTCTTCATTGATCGGTAGATAAGTAGAATTGTATTGAATGTACTAGGCAAACATTTTAAAGTCCTTTGTCGCTTGACTGCATCAGCGACACCCGTCTCCTTCTCAACCAAAATTTGTCTTTCCTTCTCCTTTACCTACAGAACCAAAAAATCACAAGTGTCACTCGATGCTCATAGTTTTGTTATTAACTAATTTAACGTGGATTATTTTTCATTTTAAAAAAAAATAAGTTTAAAACATTGATTTGAACTTTTGTTCAGCTCATCCGGCTACTTTACTAGCCTAGCCTATAACAAAGAAACATGGATCCAACCTGATTCATACAATCCATAAGTGCATTGTTGGCTTTGATTATTAGTCTTTGTTTTGTTTTGTTGAGTTTGGAAAGATGCACAGTTAACAAATCCAAAGAAAACTCTTAATTTAGGGGACTGTATGTAAATTAATATAAATCACAATCATCATGTCATAAAATGCGAAAACGCTCAATGCTGATCAAGTTAAGATAAACTGATTACTGTAATCTGAAAAGATATCAAAAGAGATTCTTACAGATTGCAAGAGAGACTTAGGAAGGAAATCCAGCACACTATCTTCCTCGCTAGCCGACTCTTTCTGTTCCCCTTTTTCCTTGATGCTCTTATTGGGACTCATAAATGATAGTGATCGGGCCGATCTCTTAGTCTCCAACCTCCTATTAGGGGGCGAATCAATACAGCTATCTGACAACAACCTCTTAGGCGCCTCTATCTCTGGTGTTGATGCCATTAGCCTTGTAGGAGTTGAAACAAACTTGGCAGGAGTAGCCTCTGAAGCATTTGGAAGCTTTTTGGCAGGAGATGCCTCTGAAGCATTTGCAAGATTTTTGGCAGTAGCTTCTGAAACAACAGCATGCTTTTTGACAGAAGCATCCTCTAAAGAACCCGTACGTCTTTCAGAAGGAGTGGCCTCCAATGCACCGGTTTGTTTGTTTGGGTAGTCAGATGAAAATGAAGTATTAAGCAAAGGCCTCTTTTGTGTGCAAAATTGGGTTTTTTGAAAAAATCGTCTCTGGAATGATGGAGCCATGTGGGAAAGGATAACAGATTGAGGTTCATCCATTGATGTCTTTTCACAGGCAGTTTTTGGTGAGGATGGTACATTTGACTTGCTAAACGGAAGTGGCAACTCCTCTTCTGGTATATCATCATCCTTCAGAAAACAAAAAATATATAAAGCTTGTGTCAATTTCTTTTAGCTTATTACCATCCCACATTTATATATGCTCCCGGATGCACACACTAGAACATACAGATAAGCTGCTTCAGTATGATTTCACATTGCTCAAATTTCAGGTGTAAAATTATCAAAATCACGTGTTCATGACAGTATGAGAAAAATCTCAATTGAACTTTAAATCATGTTAAGCATCATATTTGCACTGCCCATCATAATTTACATCAACCATGCCAAGGCCCAACCTTGTGTTTCGACTTGCAAACAAATTGCAGCAAAAGAAAAAGAAAGTATAAGAATCTTTTGGATCAATGGAATGAAAAAAGAAAACAGTAAAAAACCAATATCCATATTTAGTAGGGATATTAGTGTGTTCATTCATAGGGGCATAAATGTACTATTTTGCTGTGGTATACCCATAAATTAAAAAAAAAAAAAAAGTTGATTTCTGTACCTCTGGATGGGTCCTTACAAAATCTACAAGCCTCTGCCTAAAAACCTTTCTTAAGTGCAAATAAGCATTTTGACCCTCTTCTTTCATGTTAATTCCAATGTTCTCTGCACTCATGCTGATTTGCAGGTCCGGCTTCATACAACAGGTAATCTCATCACGTAAAAGCACCTTCTTGATTATTATGGCCTCAGGTAAGATGTGCTTCATCTGTGCTAATTGCTTATAGGTGAAGTTCCTACAGAAAAAAAAAACAAAACAATATTAATTACAAAGTAGATGCAAGCTATGCAAGGGATAATTAGTATGTAGTTTATGCATATTACTGGTTAGCCAACTCCTGGATCCTCGCATAGAGACTTGAGAACGTCGGCATGGATCCTTTTAGTCTGAGGAGCCGAATTGAGCACTCCATGCTATTGAAGATTTCACACAGAATCTGATACCTGAAATTTGAGAAAATGTAAAAAGGTTGATTAATGAAACATCATAGAGCAAATACGAGTAATATATGCAAATACGTTACACCTCCGAGTGTATGCATCAACCCTAAACTTAGATTAAGTTTCCTTGAGCATTTAATGAAGTCATAAAAGATCATTTTTTATTCCTTGATATAAATCTTTGGGGTTTTCTTATAAGCTTTGAATTTCTCAGGTACCAAATTGAGTCTATCTTTGCTGATAAAAAAAGGACTGAAAGGTTGTTTATGCTGGGAACTCAATAAACACATAAACGGTTTTATTATATAATCATTTCATTGAACACGTGGTGTGCACCATTCAGTCCTCTTCCCATTAAATCTGTCAGGGCAAAAACTAAAGCTGCAGAAAAAGGAGTATACTTTTCCGGGAGCTTGATCTGATTCCTCGACTTGGAGGGGCTCGCTTTAACAACCCGATCTGCGCGCAGTTGCTCTTCCAGCAACGCAAGCTCCCGATCCGATCTGTCACTCCCCCGGTCTCTCTTCCGGTGCCGCCCAAGAGCAGCCTGTCTCACCTCCTTGACCGAGAAGGCGACGCTCCTGGTACGGCCCGGCCTTGACAGCCGCGTCGGTTTCTCCGGCGTCGGCGCCCAGAACTGCTCCTCTGCTACCACCGCACTCTTCCCCTTGATCGGGGTGGTTATGGAAGCTGGGATGTTCTTCTTTGGCGTGGCAGTCGGGAGCTCGGAGGGAGCTCTGATTGGATCCATGGGGAAATGGATGGATTGATTGAGGGTCAGGTGGGAAGAAATTGAGATCGGAGCGTGGGTATTGGAAAGAGAAAGGGGAGAGAGGGATTGGGAGAAGAGGGGGAGGGGGATATGTTATATAGGTGGAAATTTGGCGGGTAAATAAATGGCGGGAAGAACTGGCGCTGATGCCACGATGCGTGGAATTCCCGCCACCATATGGTCATGTGGAGTGTTCATCCCCTGAGTTACTGCATTGTGCAGTTCACATCCTCATCCGTTGGATGGTCTAGAGATCCGCGCTAGCACGAATCTCAAGACAATCCAACGGATGACGTTGTAAAATGCACAATGCAGTACAGGAGGAGATGATATCGGTTGCATATGGTCATGTGCGCAGTGCGCGGCTGAGGCTCACACTGCAGTTTTTGTGCGGCCGCGCTAGGTCTAGGACTCGAGTGCTTATCAGTAACTTGCAGTTAATTACACGAGCCATTAGATTTTATCAAGATTTGTGCGGGCTCGTATCTCAAAACAATCCAACGACACATATCCATGTGATTAACTGCAGTCTGCAGTATCGCTGAGGATGTGAAAGCCTAGGACTCTGGGTAAGGGTAACCACTTCAAATGCTTGATCCTCTCGAGTATCGAATCTGTTTTTCTTTAAGATACGTGCAAATGTATCGATCCAGGGACCGATTTCTTTCTCTCTTCGACTTTAAGTTCCAAACAATTCTGACCAAGGTACGTACGGCCGGCGAAGAGGATGGCAACTCTTGTAATTAAAGTAGTTATGAGGTTATGTTTATTAGTTGTATTATCTTTTTATGAGTTATATTATCTTCTACAAGTTAAAGCAAATTATACTTTATTCTACATGTTAAAGCTTTGGTACGTGAGAATCAACGTTATTAAGATGCCATACAAACGAATATAAACTGAAGTGCATTCAAAAGACATTTAAGTCATTGGATTCATGTTTTTGAATCGATTTGTCTCCGTTGCTGTACATTATATGACCTACTCATTAAAGTATTTCTCGATGCTATATATATGGGGGGTAAGATATCAATTACACACAATATTAATCTTAGATGCATTAAAATTGTGTTCAATTTTTTTTTTTTGTGTGTTTTTGATCAATCTTTGTTTCATTCTTACACATTATGTGATCAAAACTATTTTAAGATAATCCAAATAACATCTCCTACATGTTAAAATATTCTTCACACAAGTAATATATAATGTTGTGATATCGAACTTCAAACACACAGAATTTTGGTAGGAAACCCCACAATATGTATATACAGACAGTCAAATTTGAGTGGGTTCATAACCGAGATGAAATTTTTTTATAAATATTTAAATTTAAGTAGCTTGACATTCATTTTATCTTAAAAAATACATACAACTGTCTAGTCAAGTTATTAGAAACAAAAATTACAATTTATAGGGCACAACAACATAAAATTGGATTTCCCATTGTCTGTCTTAAGGTACCGTGTCATGAGGTACATAGGCGGTCAGATCGCCTCGAGATTCGAGCCCCTGCATGAATCTTGAGATGATCAACACCCCACGTGCCTTAAGGCAGAGAATAAGCAGTGCTTTTTTATAGGACATCTGTGAAATTTTTTCACAAGGTGCATGTGTAGTTAAACGTACATACAAATTTGTCCGAGTTCTCGGACATTCCTGAAAATTTCCTTACCAAAATTAGAGGTGACAAATCGTCAGGTTGGATTGGGTTCAGGTCGTGTCGGATCAGTTTGACCAAATAAAAATGTCGGGTTAGGTTGGGTCGGGTATCGGGTTGACGACTTCCAGTTTTTTTTGGGTCAGGTCGGGTATAAGGTTGACGTCTACTGGCATCTTTTCGAATCTATTTGACTTTTTCTGAAACTCGGGTTAGGTTTGAGTCGGTACGGATTTTTCGGGTGGGATCAGATTTTGCCACCTCCAACCAAAATCGAGTCCAGGGTCCAGGGACCAACCCTGAGTCCATCCCTGACCGATTTCACATCCTCTGCCTTAAGGCACGGTGCCATAAAGCACGTGGACCGTTGGATCGCCTTGAGATCCGAGCATGCACGAATCTTGAGGCGATCCAACGGTTCACGTGCTTCATAACACCGATGCCTTTATAGGATAAACACTCGACCCAGTCTGCAGCCGAATGATACCAATAAGCAAGGCCAACCCGATTTCACATCCTCTAACATATGGCACATGTCATTCGGCACGTGGGCCGTTGGATCTCCTCGAGATTCACGCTGGTCCGAATGTCGAGGTGATCCAACGGCAATGGCACCGTGCCATATGTTAGAGGATAAGCACTCGGCCAACCCCGTAAGTTGGACCGCTCCAGCGGACCGGACCGGACTCCTTTCTTTTCTTCAATTCATTTCAGACCTCCCCATCAAGTCCGAACGCCAACAACAGCGGCCGC
This sequence comes from Cyperus esculentus, assembly GCA_030179965.1. Classification (NCBI taxonomy): domain Eukaryota; kingdom Viridiplantae; phylum Streptophyta; class Magnoliopsida; order Poales; family Cyperaceae; genus Cyperus; species Cyperus esculentus. Next base: position 1,327,956 of record JASGLE010000010.1, on the reverse strand, counting down.
ACGGTGGCCGCGAAGACAGACTCAGACTCAAAACCTCCTCCCAATTTATTCATTCTCCCACCGCAATCGACCGTTTCTCTAACCCTAACCCTAACCCTAGCTAGGGTTTGGAGGGAATCAACAATGAAGGCGCGGTGCTCGTCCTACCGGCCCGAGCTCGCCCCGGCGACGGTCGCGGAGGACTGGGGCGACGGCTCGTGGACGGTCGACTGCTCGTGCGGCGTCAACTTCGACGACGGCGACGAGATGGTCAGCTGCGACGAGTGCGGCGTCTGGGTGCACACTCGCTGCGCGCGGTTCGTCAAGGGGGAACCTTCCTTTGCTTGCCACAACTGCAAGGCGGCCGCGGCGACGTCCGGCGGCGACCGATCTGGGCCGGCTGGGTTCCCGTCTGATAACGAGGAGACTGAGGTTGCTCAACTGCTGGCGGAGTTGCCCACGAAGACGGGCCCGACTTCGCTCCCGCCCTTTCGTAAGTGGGCGGAGGTTCCGTTGCCGGAGAGGGTTCATGTGCAAGGTGTCCCTGGTGGAGATCCGACTCTTTTTAAGGTACAGATTACTGTTCACTTTATTGATGAATTAGGGTAGAAGAGATGAATTTACCGGTAATTGTTGAACCATGACACCTTGCTTGTCTAAAAGAGTATTTATGTGGTAGAACTGTAGAAGGAATTAGGGTTAGAAGAGAAAAATTCACCAGGAACTCTCGGACCATGATGCCATGCCTTTCTTGTTGCCTTGTTGGTTTGATTTACAGGAATTAGGGCTGCAGAGAAGAATTCACAAGACTTGAACCATGATCGTACCTTGGATGGTCTATGGACTTGTTTTTGCTGGTTTGGTTTAGTGGGATTTATTGGGCTGGTAATACTCTTTAGTCCGAAAATAGTCCGAAAATAATCAAACAACGCCTCTTGTGTTTAAAACCCACAGTCATTGAGGCACAAATTCAGTTTATTAGCTATGTATTTCGTTATTATGCAAGATTAGAGAGAAAAGAAGATAGGCCTGTTATTAAATAGGAGGCATTGTCAAGTAATGATTTTAATTGGACAAACTGTTGAAAAATTGAAATTGGAGCTTAAGCAAGCAACTATCTTTGAAGGACAATACTAAAATCCACTGTTGCATTATGCAGGGTGGCATATCCTCAGTCTTTAGTGCCAACCTGTGGCGCTGCACAGGCTATGTGCCAAAGAAGTTTGGCTTTCAGTACAAGGAGTTCCCATGTTGGGAAGATTTCAAGGATGGGGATAGCCAGCCTAATGTGAGCCAGGGTGCTGATGCACTGTTTGCACTCTCCAAGAAAGCTGAGGCAGCTGTTGCACTTCCCCAAGGCACTGTCAGAAAAGTATTTAAGCTGGGAAATGCGGCTGTTAGTGCAGATAAAAAGAGCATTCACAGAATTCGACCTGCCGGGGATCATTCCAGTAAGAAAAGGAAGGATGGATGCAGAGAGATGAAGGACCATAGCGTGAAGAAGAAATCTTCTTGGGAGGGCAAGAGGAGAGGTGCTTGTGTATATTCTTTCTTATTCAAACTTATTAGGTTAGTAAGTTCTGGTTCAGAATTATGCGGAATCAAAGTAATGTCCCATAGGAAATTTTGAAGGATGTCTCTGTTCTTGTTTAGCAAAATTTACTTTTACCATTGAAACTGAGCATGGTGTTGTTGCGTATCAGATCTGTTGTTGCATTAGCCAACCAATGTATCTATGGCCCCTTTTGGTTCATGTTTGTACATGTTTAATCAGGTTTTGTAAATTATTGGCTCGGTGTTTTTAATAGCTGACCTCATAATAAAAGGACTGAGCAAATTACTAGATGCGGGCTAAAATAATGGCTGACATACGCTAATAAGCCACTTGGTACTGAGATGTCTTGTCTGATTTGTTAAATTCTAATTCAGTTACCATCTTTTGCTAAGAGCTGGCTTTGTTGGTATATATAGTTAGGTTAAACATAGACTATCTCATGATTCCAATTCTGTAAAAGTCTGTTATTGGTCCTAATTAACTTTGCTCAACTTTAGTTTTGGAGAACGCCAATATCTTAACTACCCTGTTGCAAAATTATAAAACTGACATTAAAGGAGGCTGAAACCTTTTCTACGATGTTTATGTGTAATTTTTTATTCTGCATTGATGCAACAGATTCTCATCCTTTAGTTGGTGCCACCATATCTGTCATCCATGAGGACAGGGATCTGCATGTGGGGAAGTCTCCTGTTACTGAGGGGAAGGGTGAAACAAAAGTAAGGACTTCTGTAAAATCAACCTCGAATGATCAGGTTGGTGAAGGATTTGGAGATACTAAAGAAGAGGTGGATATTGACAAGAGCTCAACAGAGAAATTGCTAGAACCAATCATAGAACGCAAAACAATGGAAAAATCTGAAACTCTGAAAGCAGTACAGATTGAAGTCTCCTCAAAGGTTCGAGGGGCTGATCAATCAGTTGAAGCTGAGGTCCTTCTCCTTCCCAAACTATGATAATCTGTATCATTGCAATTTTTTTTTGTATATAATTGTCTTGCTCCCGTTGTGCTTCTTGCACTTAGATTTATTTTAATATGATAATATGATTTATTTTTTTTTGTATATAATTGTCTTGCTCCCGTTGTGCTTCTTGCACTTAGATTTATTTTAATATGATTTATAATAATCTCTCCAGGATTTTGAGGAGGCATTGCGTGCTATGGAACTGCTGAAGGGTGAGTCCAGGCCAAAGGAAAATGACATTGATGGTGATGTACCTAGAGCAACATCTGCCAGTTCCGTCAGATCAGATTTAGGTAAAGTAACTGTGAAATCAGAGAATGATGTTCCGCACTGTACAAGGGAAACAAAAGATGAGCCTTGTCATGAAAATTTGAGTCTTAATGCAAAAGTCCCACGAGATAATGGCAAGGTTGATAATATAAAAAATGAAAATGGAGCCATTACAGCTGAAGAGGGTTTTGCATTTAGAAGTGCAGGGAACATTAAACACACAGCTGGCAGTGACGAATCTAGGGAAAATAAACCAAAACCTTGTTCTGCTTCATCTGATTTCTTTAACCATAAATCACGCTCTTCTGGTTTACCAAAGCCAACTAGATCAGGATCCTTGGATACATTCAAGGATCCACAAGTTAAGGTAAAGATTGCCACTGCAGATTCCAAGAGTCAATCTGAAGACCATTCCTCAAAGCACCCCATAATATACCATGCAAAAGGCTCATCTTCATCTATGCAGAAATGTTCTCAGCCAATTAAAGTTCCTCCATCAAAGCACAAAGCAGCTGACATGAAGGAACATGTAACCAGACCTGCTGCTAATGGGGATGAATCTACTTCATCAAGCTCTCAAATTAAAACTGGGCCTATAAACACATGCCAAAAGGGCGAGAGGAGCCATAAACAAGCTTCAGATGCATGCAACAGCTCCACACCTGGGACTCTTCAGATGTCTGATGCTACTGCTAACCTGAGCGATGAACAGGTGTGCACTTTGAACTTGTGTTTGTTTGCAAATAGTTAACCAGTGAGAAATCAAAAGATTACAGTACCTTTTCCTGTGAATTATTTATTTCTCTTATTTTTTCTTTTCTTTTTTTTTTTAATTTGGGTTATGGTATAACTTTCTTGTAATCCTAAGCCTGGAAAATAGAATAGCAAGAGCCTACAACATTTACCGAACCTACAACATTTGCTGAGCTAACAATTGGTCCAATTGGGCTAATTACTGAGATGTTTCTGGCAGCTTTCTGCAGGACTTTTCTATATGTTTTAGATGTTCTTGCTTTTAACCTTTGCCTCCGTTAACAGCTTGCTTTACTACTACACCAACAACTGAATAGTTCTCCCAGAGTTCCAAGGGTCCCACGCTTGCGTCAGACCCCAGGCATGCAGACGACCCTTCCGGCTACAACGTCTATGCTTTCAAAACGTTCTTCAGTCTCTGGAGCTGGAGGAAGGGATAATGTTACAGTAAGCCTGTTGCCTAAAATGTTTAATTATTATGTTTTACTAAATTTCTAGACTTAAATGTGACAAAAATTATTGCAACAATGTTCGTATATACCTATCTTCATATCCAATTTGATCCTGAATGGACATGACACAGGATGCAAATCCTAATATTTATTAGATGCTAAAATGATACCATAGTACCACTTGCTTACTTTAGTTGGTGGAAATATATCTGTACATGGGTAGTCTATATGGGAGGGTAGAGTTTTCATAGTAGCATGTATAACCTGCAAAATCTCTAAATATCATTTACCCTTGTGTAGTTCGAATACTGGAAATGTGCCTGCTAAGCCACCCATATATTATGGATGATTTCTCTATCAGTATTCAATCACTGAAATGTTGATAATCGAAAGGATAGGATTTATTTTTTTCCCCGTAAATTGCTCTAGTTAATCAACTGAGGTAAAAGTATAAACGATATGGAATAGAATAGGGGAGTCTGATGGTAAAGTAATGGTATAATTAGTGATGGTGCTTGCATATTTTATGCCTTCATGGAGAGATTTATGATGGATACATCTTCATGGTTCTGTACTTATTCTATTTTTTTTGGATGTTTCTGTACTGATTCTATATTTTTACTGGGCATGCGTGTTTCTGTTTTGAGATGAAGGAGAGAACAAATTCTACTTTTAGCTTATGCAATATGTATTTTCTTAAGAAAAGAATCGTAAGCATAGCTGTGCTTGTCTGAAAACCTGCAATCGGACTATTATTGATCATGTAGGCACCTAAAAAGAAGCATAGGGAGGAGACCACGAAAGAGCGTTCTCGAGATTCTTATGGGATGAATGAATGGAAAGGAAGCAAGTCTGGAACCAGCCAATCAACTTCTGCTAGCAAAGATTCTGACAAGAAATTGGCAGAGATGCCAGCACACCAGAGTCCCACAGCTTCCTCGACTGAAGGTGCAACAAGTAGTAAACCACCTGCAGAAGCTAGTTGTGGCCGAAGTGATGGAACCAACAGAAAATGTCATACACTACCAGGTAAAATTGTTGAGATTGATCATGGTATTGTGAAAGTACGTATGAAATAATAGAATATCATATATGTATATTCCAAAGAAAAACAATGAAGAATAGTCTTCTGCTCGTACTATTTCATTCTATTGTTGTCAAGCACACTTGTCCTCACTGTTTATTTCTACTCAAATGTGGCAATAAAAGGAGCAACTTGGTTTTTTTTTTTTTTTTTTTTTTTTTTTTAGCATTGGTAGAGCAGGGGAAAACCTGAAAGTTCTCTGCATAAAGAATTGATAAGTAGTTGTGTTTGCTTGCTATATTAACATGGGCATGTCTGCGTCTTCATTATAAGCTATTAATTGACCAATAAAATATAAATGAAACCCAGCTTATGTGATAGCAACTGGTTCCAACCTGACTGCTATCTTTGATTTCAGGGTTAATTGATGAGATCTTTACTGCCAACCCCCACATTACTTATGATGATCTGTGCCATGCTGTTTCTCTGGTATGACTAATATATGTTTTTATAAGGTTGTTTGTTGCGCTTATTAGTGAATATATTTCTTTCTTTCTTTTTTTTGGTGATCCAATTGTGAGGGCTGCTTCTGTACTGAGAGGATCAGAGGAGGAAGTTTAATGGTACTAGCAGAATGATATTTAGTTCTTGTCACAACAGAATAAATGTTGCTATCAAATAGTATCACTGTTCTTTATTTTTTATTGCATTTTTGACTAACATTATTCATGGCTTCTTAGTCTATCACTAGCTGCAGAGAAATCAAAACCAATAATGACAGAGAATTAACAGTTGCCATTAAATATTAATGTAAAAATTAGGTTCCTGGGTAATAATCTGGTGGGATAGTAGTAAAAATGCTATAGGTCTGATTCTGGGTACATTGGGGTCAAAATGACTGAAAGGTGCTAAACATGAAGCATAAATGGAACATATTTTGTAGCACTATTGTACACATTATATTCATTGGATCAAATCACCACCTGAATATGGTTTCGGATTGGAGTTGTATTGAATTTTTATTTGTTATCAGTTACTATGTCTGTACTGTGTTTTCCCTTAACTTTTTTCGCGGTTCTTTTTCAGCACTGGAATAATTTGAGAAAACCAAATGGAGAGAAGTATGCATATACTACCCCCGTTCATGCTGTTCACGATATTTTGAGGAATAGGAGGGAATGGGCTCATCTCCTTGATCAAGCCTCAAAGGTAGAATACTGTAACCTGATTATGCCACTGAGCTCCTTTTTGTTACCTTTATACAGCCATTATTTCTGGATTCTGTTTAAGGTAAACTAGGCCAATATGGTTTCAGAAGAAAGTATATTTTATCTATTTCATGTATAAAGCCTGATAAGCATATAGACCAAGGCATTTTACTGGATGGAGGAAACAATGATGTAATAGAGTGCCTCAGGGACACTTGAATATAATAAAGAAAAGAAAAATGCATTTCCTTCATGTGAGGATATAATAGAATAGCATGGAATGTACCCAAAGAGTTGTACCCGAAGAGTTGGCCTCGAATAGAAGTGCTGGAAATTAGCAATTCACATGCTAGAATCATGACCTAGAAATTGGGTTTCTTTTAATTATTGTTGTCACCTGTTACTACTATAATAATTATAAGTACTATATTGCAATTTTATAATAAGATATATTTTGTTTGTGTGACTCAGTTGGGTCTCATCTCTACCCTACCCAACTATTTTGGGACCAAAGGCTTTGTTGTTGTTGTTGTTGTTGTTGTTGTTGTTGTTGTGTTGTTGTTCTTGAAGATATAAATAGGAAATAGTCATTACAGCATCAAGTTTTAATGTGTTTGTATGGTAATGCTGCTGTAGACAAATTCAAGCAAGAAGAGGAAGAGTTTGATTCCCGAAGGAGGAAAGGAGATTACTGGATCTGGAAATGAAAAATCCAAGAATAATATAGTATCAGAAGATGAGAGGACTGATGAATCGGAATCAAATAGTGAGGAGTTTGCACTGGAAAAGAGGGCAACTAAGAAGCGGAGACGGCTGGAGCTACGAGGAAGGAGTGTAAAAGATGCCCGAAAGAAGAAAATGAAACACAGAAGTTTTGGCTCTGACGACCCTTCCGACTCTTCAGATTCAAGTTCTGACCATGAGGGTAAGAGCGATGACAGCTCGAGTGACGATGCCTCCAGAGCTTTTACCGCTGAGTCAAGCTCTTCAGATTAGGTTTACTGATGCAATGTGACTGTAGTATTGACATAGGTGCTTTACGCAGTTTCCTTTTTTCTTTTTTTTTTTTTTTTGTATTGGCAGTAACGATAGGATTAGTGTGCTATGTACAGGTACGGTAGGTCATATCTGATCATTTTTTTTGTCCTTGGGTCCTGGTTTGAGGCTTAGTTATTCGGTCTGTATTTTAATGTAACCTTTGTGTAATATCTTGTGTAGTAGTATGTCAATTTCATCTCTTATTGAGTTTTATGTTCTTCCCCTTGCATCACATTACTCTTGTAGGCAATTGTTTGCGCCTTTATCCTGTTAACTATTTTTAAATTTTTTTTCCTGCAATGTTAACCAGTTGTTGCCGCGGTGTTTCAACTTTTCACACTAATTAAGTAAAAGTTAGGTTAGTGTATACTGAGGAGGAAAAAAAAAAAGATCTTTTTTCATCTAAAAAAAAAGAGGATTAGAAGAAATAACAATTATCAATCATGCCAACTTGATGAGCATGCAAGTTATTATGAGCCAATGATATTCCTTTTATCAACAAATGATATTTAATAGCTCACCTCCTGCATAGATAGAGCATATTATAAATGGTTATTATGCACATCATTTTAGCTGACTTCACATATAAAAGAAAATGCACACGACCAATGCTGAACAAGACAGTTTCTAATAGAGAGAGTTTAACATTAAAAGAAAACTGCAAAGTTTAACAAATGTTACGATTCTAGACAGTTTCTAATAGAGAGTTTAACATTAGGTACTGAGATTGTATACCCTATAAAAGAGGTGGTGTGTGGTGTAGGGCCCATAAAAATAAAAAAAAAAAAAAAAAGTAAATTATGTTAACCTACAAGCATGAGCTCCAGCCAAGATATAAAGAACAATTTGGTCCAGTTACATGATCTTTAACATGCCTAACCTTAACCAAAATAGGGAAAAGTAACCTTTATCATAGAAACAATCATAAATAAAAGCATACTAGCAAATATGCAATTAATTATTAATCAATCCTCTAAATTCAAGTCAGCTATTGAATACATACGAGAATAAAGTAACATCCAGCCATTTAAAATCAGGTACAAAATGAAAGACCAAACTGCCCTTCCAACACCTCAGCTCTATAAGCCTACTTGTTCTTAGAAGCCTTCTTCTTAGAACTTGAGATAGTGCTGTTGCTGATTTGCGGCTTAGGGTACTTTTCAGCCTCACTGGGGTCAAGCCACTTGAGGGGATGGCGGTTGAAGAAGGGCCAATTCGGCACAGTTATGAGAGCAGTAAGAACGACTCCGCCGGCATAAATCAGCATCATGAGGCGAAAATCACGCATCATATAGCCAATGGCAAATGCGGCTATAGCTGAGGCCACCAAAAATATTTGCATCAGCATTTCTGCGCGCTTCTGCCCCTGCCAATCCATCTGCAAACAAAAGAAAAGAGATTGGAATAAGTTGACATATTTATGATATATTATAACTCAAAATATCTTTCAGAAAATGAAATTTCTAATCAGTCCCTTAAAGTCCATAATATTACAATATTAAGACGGATGATGAGCAATGTCGGTGCTACAACTATAGGAACACCAAACACAGGATGCTTCAAAAGATAAATAATAAATTTCAATCCTGAGATTTTAAACCAACAGCAGTTTCAGTTATAGAATCTTCAAACCTCTCCCAAAGTTTACCGAAAAATTATGGCCAGACAAAAATACAATGCAGGAAAACTGATCCTATTCACTAAATAAATCTGAAGTCATCCAAAAAAGCATTTTAATTGTAACAGCATCTTAAAGAGAACATGATACAACAAACCAAATTCAACATGTTTCTGACATAGAACAACAGTTCAAAAGCAATATGCAGGTCTTAGTTCCAGTTGAAACAGACAGCTATATCCAAAGGGGTGCAAGTACCAAACAAAAACAAAATGCATACTCCATCCGAAGGATGTTTACGGGCGAGGGAACTCTTAAGATGAATGACAACCTATTTTCCAAGAAAAAGGACTATAGTTTTAAGTATATTTATCTCTCTTAGGTGACGATTAACTCCTAGCTTTTTCTGGTACGTAAGCAGGATGAGGAGCAATGTCTAGCCTCCAATTCCAATCCCATAGACTAATTGTAATGGCCTTAAATGAATCATGAGCTTAACTGGGCTTCACAGTATGATAGGATGCTTCTGTTACTTTTTTTGTTCTTTCTTTACAAAGATTTGGCAAGAGAAATTTATATCTGTATGTAAAGTTGAGAAGAGCTGCTATGATAGACTGACTCTTAATTTATCACTTCCTTACAGTTTCGATACAAACTACAAAACTAATTGTGAGGTACCAACAACTTTTGCATCCTAATAACAAAAGTAACAAGTATAAATAACTCACAACAATTATTCAAAATCTCAGCACCGTGTCACTAGTTTGACTGATATACTTATGCTTTCATATTTCTATATAAATAAACCGACCAAATTACCAAATTACCTTATGGGCTTTCCTACTGTCATCTCAGATTTAACTTCGAGAGAACCAACGGCCAACTAATCAGAGGCAAATTCTCAATTTCTAATTTCTAATTTCTACACAATACCTAATTCTGATAATCGTAAAAACCTAGCCAGAGCAAAACAATAGGAAATCTAATGAGTAACACAATCACACAAATCCCACATTGTGCTCGACCAGCTGCCCAATTAACACACCAGAAGCGGTTCAAGCATCTAAGTCGATCCGGGAAGCAGGCCAACAGAGAAAAAGCAGCAAAGAAAGGTCCGTCTACCAAACGCAAAACTGGAAATCAATGAATGAATACCTTCTTCGCGCTGAGAGCGTCGATCCGAGATGCGAGACAGCACCGATTACAGAAAGAAGACCTGGGTCAATTGTAGATTTCTCAGTAGAGTTGTTTGTAATTTTGTATCCAAGATCGGGTCGATGGCGGAGACTGGAGAGTAGAGACCGATCTTCTCACAGGAACGGATCAGCGGAGGAGGAGAAATCAGTACTAGCAGGCCTTAATGGGCCGAATGTTCTTTGGGCCTTTATGGGCCTAATTTGATTTGTATAGTTTTTAGTTTACGTTTCGCTTAAATGTTTTTGGGCCTTGAGCCACGAGTTATGGGCCTTATGGGAGTATGGGACAAGACGGAGAGATCAGAGAATCGACACATCCTTGCTTATAAAAATGACCAAAATACCCCTACCGTTATTATATTACCAGTGTACGATTCAACAAGGAAATTTTGGTCATTTTGTAACAAAAATCTTTTTATAAAGTAATTTCAAGCCGATAGTCACTGATCCTACAGAAAAATTATTCTATTATGACAGGAGTCCATATTGTATTTTGTAAAATCCTACAAAAAGCTCATCATTGATAGGAAAAAATAATCCACTCAAACCTAATTAGGGCCTGTTCGGTAGTCACTGATCATACAGAAAAATTTTTTTATTAGGACATGATTCCATATTGTACTTGGTGAAATCCTATAAATAGCTCATCAGTGATAGGAAAAAAATAATCCACTCAAACCTAATTAATATTTTCCTCTAAAACAAACATTTTAGGGCCTGTTCGGCAGACTCAGATTCTGTAGATTTTCATAGGAATTGAAAGTATATAGGAAATAAATTCTATTCACTGTTCGGCAGACAATACTATCAATTCCTAATAGGAATTTATTCCTCTAAAACGCTTGTTTTTAGAGGAAAATATTAATTAGGTTGGACTGAATTATTTTTTTCCTATCAATGATAGACTCTTCGTAGGTTTTCACCAAATACAACATGGAATCCTGCTCTAGTAGAAAAAATTTTCTGTATGATCAGTGACTACCGAACAGGCCCTTAGAGGAATAAATTCTTATTAGGAACTGATAGTATTGTTTGCCGAACAGTTAATAGAAATTATTTCCTATAGACTCTCAATTCCTATAGAAACCTATAGGATTTGTGTCCGCCGTACATACCCTTAATATTTTTTTTCTAAAAATAAGCATTTTAGAGGAATAAATTCCTATTAGGAATTGATAGTATGGTCTACCGAACAGTAAATAAAAACTATTTTCTATAGACTCTCAATTCCTATAGAAACCTATGTCTGCTGAACAGACCCTTAGTGCTTATCCTCTGGCTTAAAGGCAATATGCAGTAAAGTAGACCAACCGTTGGATTACTTCAACATTCGTGCAGACTCGGATTCAAGGCAATCCAACGGCCCACGTGCTTTACTCAACATTGCATTACGATCTGAAATCCTTTCTACCCGCTCCCTCTAATTTCCTTCCCGCCATTACGAACCCGACAGGCGAAGAACTGAAGAACCGAACAAGAGATGTCCAAAATGGACACTACCACCGGCGGCGGCGGCGGCGGCGCGAACTGGAGGGCCGACGCGGGGGACCGACTGCGGCGGCTGCACTCCCTGCTGTTCGGCGCGGAGCTCGCGCTCGAGCGCGGAGATGCCGCCACCGCCCGCACACTGTCTCTCCGTCTTCTCGGATTCGTCGACTCCCAGTCGCCCGATGGATCTCCGGATCAGACGGACGTTGCTTTACTGAAGCCGATTCGGACTGAGGCCGGTTCTAGGCTTGCCGTGGCGAGCCGCTTGCTGGCTCCGGATTCCGATAGGTGCTCTCGTTGAAACCCCTTTGGTTTTGCTGAATTCATGTTTATGAGTTCGGAATGTTTGACTGTTTGTTTGATTTTATCAGCCAGGCATTTCGTCAAGCAGGTAAAGAAGTCGGGGGCGTGTTTATGAGGAAAGGAGATGTTGATTTGGAGAGAATAAAGAAGTCCAAGCACTTTCAGGCTCTTCTTTCTGATTCAAAGGGAAACGGCGGTATCCATCCGGTACTCTTTCCTTCCGTTAATCATTCCCCTTTGCCGAATTAATAGTTACAATTCTGTACTAATTCTTTGCCAGAATATCTGTATTTGACGTACAATTTTATAAATTATTGTTACATTTCCCTAAACATGCAATCAAACATGAGTAACACCTAGCGTCCATAGAAAAACTGTCCATAGCGTCCATAGGTTACATTTCAGGATGTATTTGTTACATTTTGAGGTGTATATGTTACATTCTGTACATATCTATGGATGTATGGACGGTTTGCCGATGGACGCAAGATGTTTCTAATAAAACATCAGAATTAGGTATGAAAAGAAGTAAAATAAAGGGAAGATTGAACAACATGGAATTTAATTGAGCTAATTCATCCCTATTGCATACTAGCTATCTAGCTTCTACTTGGAATACTGAAATGCCTAATACCTTGTAGTGACAACAGTTACCTCTCTTCTCAGGATAAAGATGCATCTGGAAATGGCAAGCTGCAGATGCCTCAGGCTTTTATGTCTCACGTCTGTGAAAAATCAAATGCAATCCGAGTAGGTCCAATTGGGAGAAAAAAAGAGAAACTGTGCTCTGAGGCTTCAATGCCAATGACCCAAGCCAAAATAACCTCTATTTATAACAAGGCCTTAAACCCAAACACCACCTCTCACAAGGACTCAATTCCCAATGTCAACTTTTCTGAGAGCATGGATGTAGACAATGAAATGAGAACTTATCATAATGGTACGAGTACAGAACACTATCTGTTCAGTTGCAACTTTTATACAACCCAAGCCTGCTTAAGGAGACCTGAGTGTAGGCTACCATCTTAGTTTGTTGTTAGAGAAAAAAAAAAAAAACAAAGTGTTCAGTTTACTTGGAAATAAAATCTCTCATTGGCACAAACACCAGAGGTATCCTGGTTTGATAATGTACAAACTTTAGTTCTTTTATCAGTTGTTGTATTAAATAGCTCTTACCTGGTATAATAGTTGAAAGAGGCAACCAAAGGAAAACGGAGAATGAAAGGCAACAAGGGTTCTCGGGTTACAAGCAGAAGAGGAGGCAGAAGGAGTTTACAAGCCCAATTTCAGAACAAGGAAATTCACCATCTAGCAATGATGAGGCTGAGGGGTCCACCGGTGGATTTGTCACAGCTAAGGCAAAATTGGTAACTCAGTGACCTTTTGTGAATGTTGTACTTCATTACTGTTCTATTTATTTGGTTGGTTGTGCTTTTGTTGGCATAGTGAAGTCCTTTAGTTTTGTTGACTTGCTTTTAGAATAAGTCAAAGATTGAACTCTCAACTTATTACACTGTTATTGGCTGTTAGGAATTGGATAACCGGAATAAGTTTGGTATGCGGGCTGCACCTGCCACATCTCCTAGCAGTGAATGTAATAACACAAGAAACTATGGAATTAGGCCTGGGGGATTTAATCGCAGGGGACCTCGTGGTAATTTTGTACCTCCTATAAGAAACAATAATGGTAACACGAGCACCATGCCTGGGTCGCGTATGTCAGGAAAAGGTGACGATGGACTTGAAGATTCAACACGTAAATGGTAAATTGTCATTTCTACACTAGTTTGGTCATCTGCTCTGGCTGCTTGCTGCTGTAATGGCTGGTTTTATAGTATAATCATTATTTGTTATGGTTCATGTAATAATAAAGGTTTTTTAAAAGGATTGAAAATAAGTAACGAAAAATATATACAAAATGTGTACAAAAAAGGTCAAAATGATAACCTGAAAGCGAATTTCAGTTTGCTCAATCATCTTTAAACAAGGGCACTGTATTGTTTAAATAGTTGATTTTCCCAGATAAACTCTAATAACAGGCTTCTCTCTCTGTTTTTTTTTAAGCATGGAAATGCTATGTGGTCCAGATGGAGAAATTCCTGACAAATTGAAAAATATTGAACCTCGCCTTATCGAGCACATTAGCAATGAAATCATGGAGAAAGACCCTAATGTTCGTTGGAGTGATATAGGTATATATCTGCTCTTTAAAGAACCAGACCAACAATCAACACCGGGTTTAAACTCAATCTGGTCCCATTCTTATGATTATTGGCTTCTACCAAGTTATGTCCAGGAGTTGAAATCAAATATACATTTTTTGATATTGAACCTGCTTTATTTGGCATTAACATGTAGCATCTGGTCGAAGCAACATGTTCTTTTGATACCATGTTTTTCTGCAGCTAATTCCAATCATCCATATTGTGTGAACTCTTATCCGCAACTTGTTTTTTAAAACATGAATAACTTGTAAAAAACTTACATGCCTTGCTTGTTCTTTTAGTACTTAAGTTTTGTGTGCATGTGTTTTCCATGTTCATGCTTATCAAGTTATCATACACAATCGCAATTTCGTATTATTGATGCTTGTTACAAAAAAAAACCCAAAAAGCTTATCATTCTTTCTCTTATTGAGTAGCTGGATTGGAGCATGCAAAGAAATGTGTGATGGAGATGGTGATTTACCCTCTCCTTCGACCTGACATATTTCGGGGTTGCCGCTCTCCAGGAAGAGGACTTCTTTTATTTGGTCCACCTGTAAGAAACCTTGAACTTCAGTTTATATTTTATTACATGTTTTTATTAGATTAGCAGCATTTTTGGTTGCATTGGTCAAAACCACCGCCGAAAGAGCAAACTGTTTAACACTTTAACTAGATTTATAGTGATAAATATAAACTGCTTTCAATTATATAGGGCACAGGAAAAACAATGATAGGAAAAGCGATTGCAGGAGAAGCTAAGGCAACCTTCTTCTACATATCTGCTAGTTCTTTGACCAGCAAGTGGGTAGGTCTTGTCATCGCAACATTTTTAGTTTAATAAGTATGCAGCAACAATTTGCAATATGCAATCTAAATTTTATATATTCGAATGTGTTCTATAATAGATAGGTGAAGGAGAGAAGCTAGTTAGAGCATTGTTTGGAGTTGCTAGCTGTCGGCAGCCTGCTGTTATATTCATCGACGAGATAGATTCTCTGCTCTCTCAGGCTTGAGTTCCTTTGCCACTCTCTCTCTCTCCCCCCACCCCCTATTTGTCATATTTTTCAAATTTATATGTTCCAATATGCTTTCAGAAAATTCTTATAAATGACACGAGAATTATTTTGGCAGCGAAAATCAGAAGGAGAGCATGAGTCTAGCAGGAGACTTAAGACTCAATTTCTAATAGAGATGGAGGGCTTTGATAGTGGCAATGACCAAGTACTACTTATTGGTAATTTCTCTGCTTAGCATGTCTGTACCATCGCAGAATTGGGAAATTACTTATGACTTACTAAAAACTTAGGTGCAACAAATAGACCTCAAGAGCTAGATGAAGCGGCCCGTAGGAGGTTGGCTAGGCGTTTATACATTCCACTTCCTTCATCAGGTTCCATCTTTTCCTTGTTTTACTAATAAATTTCCAAGCTGATGATTGGTCGGTTGATTTATTAACCAATTTTAAAATTGAACCTCATCTGAACTAACTGCTTAGTTGGTGAATATATTCCTTCCAGTCCTGAGTGCTATATATAACCAATATTAATTTGGGTTTTCATTTTAAGTTAAGAAGTCCGAATTTCCATTTTGATAGGTCTCTGTCCTTAGCAGTGCATTTGGTTATATTGAATTGCGGTATTGCATCAACATCAATACATAAAATGTCAAATCAGTAATTTCTAATGTGCTGCGAGTTTGTTTTTGTGAAGAGGCAAGGGCTAGTATAATTCACACTCTACTGGAGAAAGATGGTCTTCTCAAGCTTTCACCAGATGATATTGCAACCATTTGCAGACTGACTGAAGGTATATACTGACTTTCTGCATATCCACTGTCAGTATGTTGGAAAATGTAACTTTTTATAAAGTTATTTCTGATTTGGTTTTCTTTGGGTTGTGGATCATGGAAAGGGAAAAAATCCTAGTTTAGTGCTGTTGAGTATTAAAATTGCATAGGTAGAAGGTTCACAATCAGGTGGATGTGAAAAGTGTCAGAAGCCAAATTCAACGTTCTTTTCTTATAATACAAGCCGTAGCTACACTTAGAAGAATGCCAGTTGCCATATTTTATTAGCATGGTTGTAATTTTAAAATTCTGACTTCTATTATCAATATTAGAGCTCAAACTTTAATGTGTTTGATTAATTAATCACACCTACATTTCCTATGTAAAAGCCGTATGGTTTGTGGACTTCTTTGTCTGAGGCTAACATAACTAAAATACGTGTTTAACTGAAATAGTTCCAATTCCAATCGTTTACTTTCAGGTTATTCAGGATCAGACATGAAAAACCTAGTGAAGGATGCATCAATGGGCCCTCTAAGAGAGGCGCTTATGCAAGGAACTGAAATCACAAAGCTCAAGAAAGAGGATCTTAGACCGGTAAACCTGAAGGTAAGCAAAGCATTCATTTTTTTTCAATCTAGCATATGATCATTTAGCCAATCATATTTTAGGAGCATTTCTGTTATACAAAGCTTTGAAATATATATTCAGAATTTGTGCAGAAATGGAACATCCAGAAACCTCTCCTTTGTTAATATATTGAAAAAATGTCAACTAATATTCTTTCTCAACAAGAAACAGTACAGAATGATTTAAGCAGGGGCATTATCTTTTGTTTCTTAGGTGATGTTTGAAATATTTCTCAATTTTGTTGTGTGCATGATAATCTCGTTATGTTTTGCACTTTCCCTTAAATGTTGTAAAGACTTGTACTTTACTTTTCATCTGACTAAACATTTGTTTGATGTTTAATAGGATTTTGAAGATTCTTTACAGGAAATCAGGCCTTCTGTTGCCTCTAGTGAATTAGGTATCTATGAAGAATGGAATAAGCAGTATGGTAGCTCTAAGAGCTAGCTAGGTTTGACAAGATAAACAGAAACTGTGTGATTGCATTTGATGCGACATTATATGGAATTGAAAACTAGATAGTTGCGCTGACATGACTCAACCTGCATCACATTCGCAATATACAAAGTATGAACTCAAATGTTACATAGAAGGAACTAATTATTCGAGTCATTTGACTGTGTGGGCATCATCTCCATATGTAAAGCATGCGCATAATCCCTATTTTCTGATTCAAAAATAAACATGAGCCGTTGTCTTCAGGAATTCATGCCTATAACCTAGATAAGGAGATTCGTTGCAGCTTATTTTGAAAAAGGTGGTCATTTTCTATACGGTTTGTACTCTATAAACCAAAATTATCGGGGCACAAGTCAGTCTCATCTCAGAAATTCAGTGGGGACTTAACTCATTAATTTAAAACACTGTTTTATCATTTATGCGTTATATATTGCCGGGGTCTATTTTCTACGAACTAATAATTGAAAAGGTATATGTAGGATTTTCTTTTACTTAAATATATCATGATATTTTAAACGAAAACATCTTAATAGATTTTTTTTTTAAGCAAGTGGAGCTCCCAACTCCCAGCTATGTTGTTCTTTTTGTGAGCTTTGAATCATCAAACAATCTGGTTCGTATGCGTGTGGAGTTTGTGAACTGGACCTAATATGGGATTATGGGATGGGCTTCTTCTCGACCTTTTTGCAACTGCGGCGAGTTATACGCTTCACAAGCTCACATCCTTAAATCAAATGAAAAGCGCCACCTTTTTATGCTAGGATAATAGGATTTGATCTCCACACTATGGTAATCAGACTATGCTATTATCAACACTATGAGGTTGTGCCCTTTGTAGCTCTTAATATCCCATAATAAGAATTCTAAATTGGCTTTTGAGTTGACGACAAAACTCCGTTTAGAAGTTCTTTCATTTTTTTGAGATTTAAGCTTGAGTTACTCCACTTCTTTTTTTATCTAGAAATGTCCCTTTAATCAGATCAATATATATTTTCTCTTTTTAATAATGTTATTTGTTTGTTATTTAAGCTTGTGTTTATATAGGTTTTGTTATTTTGTTTGTTATTGTATGTAACAAACGAGAATAATCTCTCTTGCCAAAAAAAAAAAAAAGAATTACATAAGCTCCATATATGCATATATGAAGCACCTAAGCCCGCGTTATGTTAATAATGAAAAAAAAAACTTATAAACACATTATTCAGCTCATAAATTGGTTACATTAAATTAAATTTTATTCTTAGAATTGTCAAAATAGTTTATACAACCCATATCATTTCCGGTGGCAGTCAAATCATCAATCTTTTTCTTTTTCTTTTTCTGTCCAGTCCTCTTCTTTCAGTAGCTTTTACTGCTTTACCAGTCACCATTAAAAAAAAAAAAAAAAAAAGGCCATCATCGGACGGTGAAACCGTGAAATCGCCTCTGGCATCTCTTTATTCATTAGCTTAATTTTCTATATACCCTTCAACTCTTACATAATTTCTTATTTGTCCTACAACTTTTTAATATATTTTATTTATGCTTGAGTACTAACTAACAAAAAATAAAAGGGAGTTGATAACTGCACCCCTTAACCGCACCCAATACATTTTTAGTTAAAAATTCTTTTTCAAATACAACAAATCACTATTACCGGTTGCAATTCACATCCTCAATCGAACAAAACACTTATATATATACAATAGAAATATCAATAATAAAAAAAATTCACTCAAAATTTATGAGAGTATGAGAAAGAAAGAGAAAATATTACCAATTTAGTTTGGGGGATAGATAAAGAGTGTAGTTAAGGGGGGCAAAAATAATTTCTCAGAATAAAAATATTTCGAGAGAGGAATAAGAAATATTAAAGACTAGAAAGAGAAATAAGAAATTGAGCAAGTGTCTGTGTTGAGGGGTATATTAAAAATTAAGCCTTATTCATTGAGTGTGATCTACCGTCCATCCATAGACGGTCCATCACACTCACAAAGTATGATGTGGTAGGCCCCGCCACGTGACTCTTTGTGAGTGTGATGGAAGTCCATTGGATGGACACAAGTCATTTCTCTTATTCATTCAATCCATAATCCATAATCAATCAATCTCCCTTGCGTACTAAGAGCATCTCCAAGAGATGCCTAAAACCATTCATAAAACCAATTATCGGGAATTAGACACAAAATTCAGACTCCAATAGAAGCCCAAACATTTCCCAATTTTTGGGCTATCCCCAAATCTTCTCCAATATTAGTTATATTTGGGGAATTCGTCCGCACTCCCAATCCAACCCCAACCGCGCCATCCAGCGATCTTCCCTTGTTGTCTCTTCTCAAATCACCTCGTATATCAAATCAGAGAGAGAAGTTTGTGTGTGTGCGTGTGTGCGCGAGGGAATGACAGAGGCAGACAAAATCATGAAGATGATGCATGCTTACTGCTTAATGACATGAGTCTCTCCGTATTTTTTTTTTTTTTGGGGGGGGTAATTAGTATAGACTGTAGACAAACTGTTGCAAAAATTGACTCGACCGATTTTTTTTTAGAAGAACTGTTATCTGTCTGTATGCTTAAATGACATGACACAAACTAGTACTTAAACTTTGCTTAAACTCAAGAGGATTGGTTTACTCTCTTCTATAGCCCCGGGCCCCCGGCCCCCTACTGGTGATACCAGTATAACCAATTAATTCATAATAGGCATTTTATTTTCTTAGCAATACCATACAATTGGGATCCATGTTTAGGGAAATTGTTAGAGTTTGAAGTATAATTAGGATTCCTAAAATTTTGAGGAGCTCCAAATATGATCATATTGGAATAAATTATTGGGCTTATGATCTAACTAACAACTCCGGAAGATTTTCTTAAAGGGCCTAATAATCAAACTTATCTTCTCTAAGAGCCCTAGGTTCAACTTATTTTCACAGAGGGCCTTAACCGAGTCGCAACCCGGGGTCACGTCTCAAAAAGTACATTTTTGTTGCCCGCTCGGTGCCCGATTTTGCTGGATCTTGCTTTTGGGGCGCAACCCGTACTTGCGCCTCAAAAAAATATTTTTTTTTTTCATATTTGTAATTGTGAGTGATTTGTAGATTTTTTCATGAGCTTTCCGGATTGAAGTTGTACGTTTCATGAGGAGTTTCCTATTAAAAGTTATATCCGTTTATAACTCGACGCATCTCTATATTTTTATTTAATATTAAGTGGAAAATCAATTTTACAAAAATCATTTAGTTTCGTTTAAAATATAATTATTTGTGATTTAATTTTTATTACAAAAAATAGTCATATGATCCTTCCTCATAATTTTAGTACGTGATAATAAGACTAAATATACTTGGCAGTCGCTATCAAGGTTTCAAAAAAATATAATAAGCGACTAAATATTTTTCAAGTCATATGGTTTAAAGCTCTAGACCAAAGGAGGAAAACTAAATAATATTGATAAAATGAAAAGAAAATAGAATATCTCAAGTAATACAATAATATAACTTTTGATAAGAAACTCCTCATAAAACGTACAACCCCAATCCGGAATGCTTATAGAAAAATCTATAAACCAATCACATTACAAATATGAAAAAAAAATATATTTTTTTTGAGGCGGGCGGAAGGGCGGACTGACTTAAACAAATTAAGATAAATTGAACCTCGAGCTCTCAGAGAAGATAAGTTTAATTATTAGGCTGTTAAGAAAATCTTCCACAACTCCCGACCCCGAAGGCGGGCGGAAGGGCGGACTGACTTAAACAAATTAACAGCCACCGACGGAGTCCGTCTTTAAAGTTTTAACAACAACAGCCCTTTTCTTTGGATCCAGCGGCGCGCGAGGCGAGGCGAGGCGAGGCGAGCGTAATAATAAGATGCGCAAGGAATAGGAATGACAGCAGCAATCCCACCGCTTCTTCTTCGCCACTCCAGCAGCCGCAGCCGCAGCCGCAGCTCCCCTCCTCTCCTCGCCGCGCTGCTGCTCTTCCAGCTCCTTTACCCCTCCTCCGCCCTCATCCACTTCTACTCCAAGCCCTTCTCGTACACCTTCCTCGACGCCCCCGCCCGCTTCGGTACCCCCCCCCCTCCTTTCCTTCCTTTGATCTTTGATTTGATTGTGGTTTGTAGGCTCACAAATTACAGTATGTGGAAATTAATGCAATTCTATCCCTTTACTGATTCACATACCGATTTCTCACCACCAAAGAAGTTAAAGAAGTACAAGTTCTGTAGGAAGTTATTGTATTGGATCCAAAATTTACACCTCATAAATCAGAAGAGATTGTCACTGAAATCTTCAGATAATTATACTGTTTTTCTTCAATTAATAAGATCTTTTTTATTTCTTCAGCTGTTCCGATATCTTCTGCGATCTGTGGGTCCTTGCACATAGCCGACCCTATCCTAGCATGCTCTACACTTCAGAGACCTCATAACGGAACTGATCGTCATTCGTCCGCAGGGGCGAGGTTTGTGCTGATCTCTAGGGGCGTGTGCAGTTTCGAGGAGAAAGTTAGATTTGCTCAGGATGGAGGGTTCCAGACTGCCATTATTTATGATGACCAGGATAAGGGTAATCTGTACTCGAGTAAGTGGTTTAGATTCTCTTACATATAATTGATTTTGTATGTACACCAGATGTTCGGTATGTTATAGCTTTTAACTTAATCTTGTTATTACTTGATGTGGCTGCGAACTTGTGATAAGATGGTACTCATTTTTTTTTTAATTTCTTTATCTGGTGTAGTTTTAGCAGCATCATGTATTATTATGTTTAATGGCATACTTTTATGGTCTTGTCTTAGAATGTCCTGTTTGATGGCTTCAACTAATTGAAACCCAACCATTTGTTTTTCACATTTCTCTAACTTGCATTGCAAATGCCACATGACTCTAGTTCCATTCCCTCTTTTCCATAAATATATCAATGAATTTGCGAATATCTATACTAAAGCATGTCTTTATTTTTATTTAGTGGTTGGCAGTTCATATGGCATAAATATACACGCGGTGTTTGTCTCGAAAACATCTGGGCAGTCCCTGAAGAAACTTGCCAGAGGTATAGATGGGGAGTGTTGTATTAACTCAGCCTACGAAGAAACTGCTGGCACAGTGTTGGTCATATCATTTGTATCCGTGGTGGTCATTATGTCAGTTGTGGCGACCTTTTTTTTTGCACGCAATTGCCATCTACTGAGGCGTGGGGCCCGTAGACGACCAACCAGTGTGAAAAAGGAGGCAGTGGAGTTGCTTCCTTCTTTTGTGTACTCATCTTCTGGCTCAAATGGGAAGCACACAGGAGAAACCTGTGCTATATGCCTTGAAGAGTATAAAGAGGGAGAGATGTTAAGGATTCTTCCCTGTAAGCATGGTAAGCTTTATTAGCTAATAAAAAGCCAAGCACTTGTATTTTCCATGAACTGTAGTTAAATATTGTTCTTCCAGGATTTGTGGTAACTTGAACCAGACCTGCAGCTAAAGTCATTTAATGTTCTAAGCCAAAGATGGCTATATCAGTTGGCTTCGACTTGTTCACACTGTAACTTAGGCGGCACAACAGTTCCTTTCGGATGTTGTTCAGTGTAGGATGGGATAAAGATAAGATTGATGAGGCTATGGATAATTGTCTATAGTTAATGGAATACTTTCTCTGTGCACCTAATGGGGATTGGATGGTTCTATTTGCAATAACAACAGAAGCGTCTCCATTAAAAAACCATGATTTTGGTTTAGTTTTGCAGATGTTGGCTCTTATTTGCAAAATATAAAAGAAAATGAAAAAGTAAGAAAATAAGATGTGCCTTTTCTCTCTGGTTACAGAATTTCACTTGGAGTGTGTGGACTCTTGGCTGACTAAATGGGGCACATTCTGCCCCGTGTGCAAGCACGAAGTTGGCTCACCATAGCAAAGAAGGTCTAACATCCAAGTGTTAATGTGTTGTGAATAAAAGAGCTGCATTTACATCTGGATATGGTAACCTCCAATTCTTGTATATCTCAAACGAATATTCAAGTTGGAAGCAAATTGGTAACCTTGCATGTGTATGTAGTCTCAGTTAGCTCCATTACTTGGCATGTTGATGCTATGTAAAAGAAATTTCTGTCTTTTTATTTGTTAGAAGGAGAGAGAATACATGGCTAGGCGGTGTTGTGAATATTTAGTAGCTTCTGCTTGATTTGTTAGGACTGCTCTGACAATGTGATCAATTCATATCAGCAATTCATGTTTAAATTTTCTCAGAGTTTCAGTTCTCTTCACAATTGTTTAACCTTCTTTTTGGTTTAAAGGACTACAACGCAAATTCGATTATGCATAAATTATGAAATGGTTTGTCAATTAATTGATCCGTTAGCAGATGAGTCATAATGATCAATTTAAAGTACTACACATATTCTTAAATTTTTTGTGGAATATCTCGTGCAAATCTTTGAATGGAGGTAACGACATTAATTGAACATGCCAATGTACGAATTACCACAGGAAAACAGTTGTACTCTTTTTAACAGAGTCCGTTTTGATAATTGTAAAGGAAAATTGGGTATGATTTAATTTTGAAATATATACAAGGGTGTATATAGGGAGGTTAAGATCGATTTCTATTGCTTGTTCACGAATAATAAACTCGAAATATGGTTGTGGTTTTCTCACAGAGTTGTTATCGACTATTTCTGTAAGCAATCATGGCATGTAAATGAAATTAACATAAATATAGAAATAAAATGATAAAAATCTGAAAGTCACTTATTCCTGAAGGTGTGATATAATATATGTCCGGGTCTCCACCTCGAACCCAATCCTCAAACCCTAACTGCCGTTTTATTTTAATAAACCCTAACCACTATTTCTAACTACCTAAACCATTGTCTTCCTTCCGTTTCCAACCGCATTTTTACCATTAGAAGAGCGAGAAGTGAAACCGCATTTGGTTTTTTCTTGTAGCCACTTCTCTCTTCACATTGACCGATGATGTGACGGAACAAACTCATTCTCCTATATTTTATTTTGTTATTATTTTTATATTTCTCATGGCTTGCTTGTACTTCATCCATGTAAATTTTTCTTTATTTTAATGAATATTATTGGTTGGCAATTTACCAACCACTTCCAAGAAATGTATGTCCATAAGACAGGAATTGCTCCCTGAGGGATGTATATTTTTATATCAAGATTAAGCTTAACACAAATGACGAACAAGAACTAGTAATTAACATGAAACTCTGTAAGAACAAATTAATATATTCATGAATCACTCTAAGCCAAATTATTTTGCTTCAACTATACTTGAATGAATCATTAACTTATATAAAGTTTTCTAACCAAAGTTACACTATAAGCTATGCAGATTATTATCCTATCCACAAAGGTATACTGAACTAAAGCTATATTTTACACGAGGCTCGACCCATGATTCCTACTTTTTGGTAGCTGTACATAAACATGATGGATGTAGTCCTTGCTCACATCCCCTCGGTCCCTATCTATCGCATAGCATATATAAACTGCATCTATGACATTATCTAAGACATGAACAAAATAGCACAATACCACCATGAGAAGAACCCATCCCAGGGCTGCTATCAGATACAGCTCACTGCCAAGAGAACTCGTGGCCCTCAAGATTACATACACCTGTATGAAGAAAAGATATAAAAAATGGATATCAAGCCAAAGGACACTACACTACAAGGAGCTGGAAAATGCAGAATCTCACCTAACAATCACATGGTTCTTTGGTATAATTTATTAAAAACACAGCACAGCTCCATATTTTAGTGAAATAGGCTGAACTTTTTTGAAGTGGTTACAATTTTGTCAAAATCCAAGACCCTTGAGATATTCGCAACTAGCACCAGACCTAATTTATATGATGATAACAATTTTCTGTTAATTTGCCGATTTTCCTTCAAAGAGGATCAAATTAACCTCGTAATCTTTTATAGAGTAAAGTCTGCCTGTTTTCCATTTTCTGCTAAACGGAAGTACAATGCTTACCAGTATGGCATACAGGGAAGAGATGACGAATATGGTTCCAGCTAACAATCGTGTAGATACCGTCTCAACAAAAACTGCTGAAAGCAGATTCCTTTTGAGCAGCTCATACGTCATCTTGGCGGAAGAGCAGTACCCTTCACCTGTTATTGCTGCAAAGTTTATGGTGAACTTGTTCACAAAGTCAAAGGCAGACAACAGAAAGTCGGCGCAGCACTTCAGTACGGGATTGACACATCCGCCGAGCTCGCGTTCTTGTTTCGCAGCGTCAAGAATGGCACGCACCACTCGAACAGCTCCCATTACCATACCAGAAAAAGAAACTGTTCCAAAGGAAGGACCGAAAGCATTTCTGACAAAACAGAAATAAATAATCATGAGAGGCTGGTAATATACTAATATTTGAACAATATACTACCACATCATAATATAAAATTGGTACGAATTTGTATGTCAGTCATCTGCCTTAGTCGAACACCAACAAACTGATATAATGTAACTACTTAATTTCATAGTCTTTGAGATAAAAATCTCAAAATGTTCTTGCAGTATGGCCGGATTATGTAATTACTTGATTGATTCCGAGGTCTAATACCACAGAATTAAGCATTGCTAAAGGAAAGTATTGGCATTACACAAAACTAGTGATATAATTCAATCAGATAGGGAATTAAATTACCGCACCTGAAGGAATTCCTTAAGCTCCTTTTCGGCCTGGACGAATCTTTCGTGAAGTACCACTGCGCAACAGTGGCACTAATCACGTACACCTGAGCCTCGACCATGGTAGCGGCAGACCAGATCAACGTTACCACGGCCATTGCCATGTACCACCGAACCCAGCTATCCTCCCTCCACACACACTCATAGAAACCCTCGTGTTTGCGCGGCACCACTCTGCCGTTCCACGTGGCAAACACCAGGAACACCACGATCGGTGCGAGGTACACCAAAGCGTACAGGAACAGCAACCCTGGCAAAACCGGCAGCAGCGCAATGTTCTCCGCCAGGGCCACTGCCGACACCTGGACAATCTGGACCGTGATCTCGATCCTGTGCCAGTTCAATACTATGATCCAAACAATCACGCCTATGAACAGGAACACGAATACCAGCACTGCGATGCGGTACGTGAGGGGGAATGCCTCGCGGCATCCGGCGCCGACGGTGCACGCCACGAACCAGTACACGTTGAGAAAGGACGGAGTGAGGATGAAGAAGGGGATTGCGGTGTAGATCAGGTGCTTCGCGTACCGCCGCAGCAGGAACAGCAGCAGGGAGGTGATCACCGGGCACAGCAGGAGCGTAACGATAACCGTCGGGATTAGATACTCCAGGAGGAGGGAAGAGGTGAGGAATGGAGCAAAGAGAGAAGAGGAGGAGGGGGAAGAGGGGGAAGAAGAGAGGACGCAGGAGGAGAGGGAAGGGTTGTAAGAGAAGTGAGAAACGAGGGTTTTGTCGGGGTTGCGGCGGGCGAGGGAGAAGAAGCCGAAGGAGAGAGTGGAGAGAGTGAGGAGGAGGAAGAGGAGGAGGAAGGGGACGTCGCGGAGGGGCCGCGGGGAATGGGTGTAGGAGATGGGCGCCGGGTACTCGTCGGAGGTGGAGGTTGTCGCGGGGGTGGCGGTGGCGGCGGTCAGGAGCGGCTCCGTTAAGGAAGTGGACGGCTCTGCGTCGTCGGAGCTGCCCATCGGACGGTGGTAAATACTTTTAGAGGTCGGAAGAAGTGAAGAGGAATGGAGGGTGGGAAAGGGGAGAGACGAGTCAGAAGTTAATTAAGTGGATTTATTTAGAGAAACCTTGTGTGTCCGGACATTCATAGATAACACATTTATGTATGACAAATGGGACCAGCAATTAGAGGGGGAAATCGGGCGGGCGGGCGGGTCAGGTTCAGGTTCGGGTCAGACGGGTCGGGTCAGTTTGACTTTCTAGAATATCTCGGGTCGGGTCGGGTCAGGTCAGTTTTAATATCTACTCTGTTTAGATCGTATGTTGATTTGAGTTGGATTGGATGCTATTTGATCTCGGGTCGAGTCAGGTTCGGATCTTGTCAAGTCGGGTCGGGTTGGGCGGGTTTCTCAGGTCGAGTCGGGTTCGAGTCAGGTCAGGTCGGGCGGGTTTCTCGGGTCGGGTTCGAGTCAGGTCGGGTCGGGCGGGTTTCTTGGGTCAGGTCAGGTTCTACCACCTCTACCCGCAATGTAATAATTACACTCATATGTGTTTTTTATGGATGTTCATAGTGTAGACACTAGGTCCATATGACCCATTTATTTATGAGAAACATCTTGCGGTCAAACCGTCCATACGTCTATAGACGTATAAATAATGTAACAGATACATTCTGAAATGTAGCCTATGGTCTATGGATGACCAGTATATGATGCTAAGTATTACTCCTTATTTATTTATTACTGTTAGGTGATAATGATAATTGGGTTGATGAATAAGTAAATGATAGCTTGATACTGGTTTTATTTAAGAATAGAGATATAGAATAAAGAAATGTGGAGACGTGGAGTGGAGTTAATAGTTAATTAACTTGATTGATGATGTTTTCTTTAGCTTCGGATGTTTGCGAAGAACGTTATCTAACTAGTCATGTGGGGGCAAAGAACAGAGAAGGTCAAGTACTTCTGTACTTGATTGAATCAGAACGGAATACAGTCGTTCTGGTAGTACAGTACAGAGATTATTATTGTATAAAATAATGGTCATCGTATTTGCAAAGAAGAAAGAACGTTATCTTCACAATGGTACTCCTTTTATTTATTTATCCGATTATATCGTATCCAATAAAACATGTATGAAAATTGAAAAGAGATTTTTCTTTGTTAGGCCATTAGAAGAAAAAAAATGTTATCTTCCCACTTTCCTCTTTCAGCAATTTTGTTTATACCACATAAATAACTGATAATGTACTTATGAACAAAATCGATTTCATTAAAATTTTAATGATTTTGAAAGATGATCATATACAATTAATTTATTTTTTGTTATTTTATAATATTTTTTTAAATTACAAAAAGTAATAATTTCCTAAAGAGGAGGGATCCATTGACAATGGTTATCTTGACAACTTTGATAATGTTATTTATCAAAAACTTATAAAAATTCATTTAAAAATCTTAAAAATAGATAAAGTTTACGGAAGTATTGTTTAACTTATAGATTGATCATGTTTCTGATTATAATCAATTTAAGCGATATTTGATAGCTCTTTAAATATCTGTGAAATTACAACCGTTAAAAAATATACAAAATTTTGATAAGACATCAAACGATGTTCAAATTGGTTGAAATTTGAAATACTATCATCTATAAGTTAAGCAATGCATCCATACAATTCTTTTCACATTTAAGATTTTTAATGAATTCTTACAAATTTTTAAAAACAACTACTGTCAAGATTGTCATAATAAGGATTGTTAATGGATATCTTGACAATCTTGACAATATCAATTTTTAAAAATTTATAAAAAAAATAGAAAAAATAGAAGAAAATTTACGGAAGTATTTCTCAACTTATAGATTGATTATGTTTCCGTGTATATTCAATTTAAGCGATATTTGTTAGCTCTTTAAAGATCCGGTAAACAATAACCGTTGAAAAGTGTACAAAATTTGATAAGTCATTAAACGATATTCAAATTGATTGAAATTTGAAATATTATCAATCTATAAGTTAAGTAATACATCTATAAATCATTTTTCATTTTTAAGATTTTTTTATAAATTTTTACAAATTTTTAAAAAGTCCTATTGTCAAAATCTATATCTATACTACTATATAAAGAGTGTAACGACTGGACATATCAATTTTGTTCCCAGTCTACCATCGTACTGGAGGCGAAATTTCACTCTCTTTTCCATTTTCTCCGCGTTCTCCTAATGAAGTGGTACACATGTTTCTGGTGTGTGATCTAGATTCTAGATGTTTTGGCAATTTGCTAACGGATATTGGGCCATGAGATAATGATTCTGATATAGAAGATTATGAGATCCTAGAAAATTGTTTAGCTTGTAGTTACTTATTTTCTATAAAACGAATAAATTATAGCTCTGTTCAAATCCAACTGGAAAGTACGACTTATCCTTACTCATCAAATTTCAGAACTGCACATCAAAGGTTTGTCTTCTCCGACTACTTCGTATCTGGAAGGTGACGAATTTATCTACAGAGTGAACGGGTATGGTATTCTCCTGCCATTGGATAAGAGGATGTGCATGTTACCTAAGAACTTGCCATAATTCATAGGTACATATTGGGGCGTTGTTAATACATTTTTATGTGTAGCCATGTTGGTATCATTGCCAATGCCAATCTCTTTTCTTTTATTTTTGTGCCTTTTGTTTCTTTTCTTTTTTATTTGATCAGATTTGGTCTCTTGGTATTGTTCTTGAAATCCTGTCAATCTTTGTTTTTTTACGTCTACTAGAAATTGCCATGACTTTAATAGTTAGGAATTCGAATTGCGATATGGATTCATTGGGTGGTCTTTGGATGCAACACTTTGATAAATTTAATAGCCAGCAGCGAAATGCTTAAAAGATTTAATTTATTTTGAATTTAATATACAACATTTTTGAGCAAGCTCTGTGTATATGCTTTAGTCTTTTGTTATTTCTTCCCTCTTTTTTTTTTTTAAAAAAAAAGAATAATAAAATAAGAGGTTTATTTTTTATTCATGACATAAATATCATATCATTCTATAAGTACGTGAATGTTTAGGACACCGAAGTTCATATACATGTTTCTATTGAATTATTTTAGTGTCTACTAGAGATGTGTTTTTTTTACAATAAACTTTCAGGTAAAATACAATATGACTTCATTTTCTGAAATATTTCATCTCATCTTATAATTAAAAATTGAGTGTGGATCAGATAACCACAAAATTTGGTTACACTACTATTACCATCAAGCTTATATATTCATAAAAAATTTTAGAAATAGGAATTTTTTTTACAAATATATTCATTTACTTATATAAAGAGATTATTTTATTATTATTATTATGAGCACGATTTTTGAAAGATGACCACAAAATAATAATAAAATAATCCATAATCCATGTGGAATTCAAATCCCGCTTCATTTTTAAAAAATCTTTAGAAATAGTTAGAAATATCCAAAAGTAGAAAAATTTTGTATCCATTGAGTTTTCGATATGTAGAATTCACCAGTCGAATCTTATCGGTCATCGGAGTTACGGTTGTTGAGATACGAGCGCATAACACTGACGTCATTTGGTTATGCATAACACGGTATCCTAATTCTCTCTCTCTCTATATATATTATACACACTAGAGCTGTGTACTCGGGCTTTGATACGCGTGGAGTGTATAGGCTTTTACCCTAAATAATACAATCAATCGCAAGCGTACGATATTATGCAATATAGTCGGGATCGAATCCACAGGGACGGTTATATCTCTAAACAGTTCTTTAAATCCTAAACTAATCCTAATGTGAACGTAACCGATTTGGTGGGGGGTTTGTTTGAAGTTGGTTTTCTAATAATTAACAGATAACAGTAAATAAAAGACTCTAAAACAATTATTAAACAAACGTTCCTAGGGTTTTTAGAATCAGTTTGATGTTTGGACTAACTGCCTGCGTTCCGCACCCGAGAGGGTGCGAACCGCAAGATGTACAAATTTGTGGTTCTCTGTCTGTTCCTTGCTTGGTACGGATCGCACCTGTCACCAATGCTATCCGCAGGGAACAGAACAGAGGCAGTTCAAGTTCAGATACAATTGTTGATCAAAGTTACCGATCCCCAACTAACCCAAAGCAATTACAAATCCCTCAACTCTCGTTTGTTGGCACTTTTAAATACTTTTAGATCAATTCGAAATCTTTAGATTATCTCTAACCTAAACCCGATTTGCTTTCGATCACAGGTACGGTTTAACTCACGTTATAACCACAACTTCTCCTCTCGGATACAATTGGACAACAAGTTATCTACCCAAATAGTGCAAGTATTGAATCTCTATCAATTGACGTTAAGTTTTCCAACTAGACTATGCCCAATCCACAGGTCTATCAAAATAGGGTGAACTACTACAAGTGCACTCTCATGCAATTAGCAATTCTGGCCTAAGAAGATATAAATCTACCAACTAGATACGAACATACATCCACAGGATCATATCAAAGAACAAGAAAACAATTCAAGCACAATTATGAATAAGCTCAAAGCAAATATGAAAATAACTTTAATGCATAAACGTTAAAAGCAAGTATTCAATTAATCCATACATACAAACATCATCCTAAACCCCAAGAACAAACACGACTACTCACGCCTTGACATGACTAAATAACAAAATAAAATAAAAGTAAGAGAAAAGAAAGCACCGAGTAAGCTTAGGAAGAGGTGGGTAACCGTCTCCTTCGATTCCAACGGCGTTGAGCTCCTCTCTTGACACGACTCTTGACTAAACTATGAACTAGACTAATCTCAACGCATGAGACCTAACAACTAACTCTATGACTTGACAAGATCAAGATCAAGATACTATGAGATGATGGATGATGGATGATACTAGATGAGAGCACCCCAAGGGGTCTCTTTTATAGTAGAAGATGTCTCAAATTTAGGCGTCTGACTTCTGGTTTCTTGGGGCGCAATTAAGGGAAAAATCCCAAAGGAGATTGCCAGAAATAGCACGCGCCAGAAAATAGGTGTTTTGTTATGTTTTGAACTGTCTGCGTTCCGCAAATAGGAAAGTACGGTCCGCAAATAGAAGTCCAAAGAGAGCTCGGCCTTGAAATAGCATTTCTGTTGCTTAAATTGGCTCTCTGCACGTTTCCTTGAAATAGCATAGGCGGTTGTGAGCTGGCATGACATGGAAATAGAAGTTCTATTCTTGATTACGGTCCGCAAATAGGGGGTTGCGGTCCGTAAATAGATGTTCATTTGTGCTCCTTCGCCTATTTTTGCTCCTTGCTCCAATTTTAGTCCGTAATAGCTCTAAAAGCTCCATTTACCTGAAAAAAGGACCAAATCACAGAAGTAACTTGATTCTAGACAATCTTCTACCTAAATGCAAATGAACTTAGGATTTTAGGTACAAATATAGGTGCAAGTCTGGTTAATATGCATATATGAAATAGGTGCATCAGGCTTCGCCCCAAAAAATAATATTACATAAATTAATAGATATTGAAAAAAATATATATACATTTTTCATAAATATATTTTATTAGATAAATATTGGACTTAATAAAATTTTTAGCTACGTCTCAATTTATATAAAAGAATATAAAGAGTTGCAAATATTTTGAGTCTTTAATTGTTCTTTAGGTACATCATATTATCTATTTAATAAAAAAAATTAATTTGAGCCATTTGATTAAGATAAATGAAGAGAGAGAAACAAATCAATAGTTGAGATTAATGATGATGTGGCATAGCTAAAAAGCTTAGAAGCTTACCCCTCGATCCTGCATGTTGTGCGGGTTTTTTTCTAGTTGTCAAAACAAGAATGAATCCCTCCTCATCAAGTAAATAGTAATATAGGAAGCTCGAAGGACTTCACATAAAATCCAGATACAAGAAATACGTCGGTGCATATTCGATATTGGAAAATGCTACATAGATACTGCAAAAGATACCGTTGGAATACCATTATACAAAGTTAATTTAACGTTAATCTGCAACATGTTGCGATCAAAATGAAACATCTATAAAGTTAATTTGAAATTTAATAAGATTAAAATGAAACACAAATGATATAATTTTCTCTTTTGTTGCTCTTTTACTTCATCTTGCTCCTCCTATACGTTCTCTCAACAACTTTAATATAATATTTATGTGATTTAGTAGTGATTCAACTAGATGATTTAATTTTATGATTTGTGTTATTCAACTTAATACTACAATGTTTCAAGTTAATACGTTAATTGTTTCAAGATAATTTGTTAATGTTTCAATTTGGATATATTTTACATTATAACTGGTATCTGTTTTGGTATCTGTATATCTGGACTGTTCGATATTTATTATTTCCTCTATATATAAACAAGGTGTGCTGGAATTGGAACCGCTGTATGTATCAATTTGAACGTGCCACTTTTAGCCTCTTTAAACAGGTCTCTTCTCGCTTTGTTAAAAGCTAAAACCGCCTCTCTTTCTCTTCCGAGATACTTCACCGTTTCTCGCCGGAACAACCAAAACCTCCTCCTCCGATAATTTCAATTCCTATACATCGGCGGAGACATCACGATCGAGGTATGTCTTGTTTGTTTCTGTCTTTTGATTTTGTAGTGTGCAGTTTGCAACTTGAGGAACTATTATCAAATCTTTCGAATATTACGCAAGTTAGTACGTACGCATTCATTGTTTAAATAGAATTTACTTATCATATATATGTATCAGACTCCAGAGATCAAAAGATTAAAAAATGAATGCTTAAATAGAATTTACTTATAATATATATGTATCAGACATCAAAAGATTAAAAAAGACTGGCTAGCTAATTTGCAGTGTTCATACTAATAGTCTATACAAATAATTAGTTAAACAGACCACCTTGTGGGACAAATTATTATTATTATTATTATTATTATTATTATTATTATTATTATTATTATTATTATTATTATTATTTTGCTGGATTTAAAATCAGGATCATTTAATGAGCTGATTATTTGGAAAAATATCTACAGAAGTAAGAAATCAATTTCAGTATTTAACTTTTGCTTTGAAGACCAATTTATTGTGAGTTTATATCAAAGTATTGATAATGGTAATATCCAGAGGAAAGTTTTCATCTTTGACTCAAAAATAATAAAAGTTATGATGATGGTAATGGCTCTACACCCTCTAATCTCTTCATTTATGATTGTTAAGTTAGCTCCCAATCTTTTAATTTTGACAAACTTTTATTATATTAATATTCTTATCATGAGTTAGACAATTATACTAACGTTAGCATTTTGGATCGAAAAAATATTTATTTTGAATTTTAGAAAAAGAGTACATAAATATTAATAAAATATTGATGTTTTTACATGTTATTTTCAAAAATGCAAAACAAATACTTAGAAAACACTGAAAATAAAAATTTTTATATTTTTCAATATTTTCATATAAAGAATTTATTAGCGCCATAAATTGTGATTTTGAGCATGATAGGCATTAGCATAATAGATTAATAGTCTAACGTTAGTATAATAGATTAATAGTCTAACTCTTATTATCATTATAATCATTATCTTGATGGTTGGTTTCATTTCTAGCCAATATATTTCAACTCGTCTGGTTTTTGCTGGTGGTGGTAAGTCTTAAGTGACATGATAAAAGTTAATTGGACAAATAAAATATATAATTCACGTCAATTTGAAAATATAATTAAAAGTACTAGCTTGTTATTTATTTGGAAAGTTGAGGGACTTAATTAGTCTTTTATTAATGTTTGTGTTTCGAATTGGTCCAAATTAAAAAAAGTAGGTATCGCACTTAGTTCTATTACAAAATTTTGAAGATCAATTATAATTCTCCCTAGAGGTGCCAAAATCTGACTCGACTCGAAAAACCCGTTCGACTCCACCTGAGTTTTAGGAAAAGTCAAACTGACCGGAACCCGACCCAAGCCCGACTCGACCGGTGTTTCATGGAAAGTCAGACTAACTCGAACTCGACACGACCCGACCCGTGTTTTAGGGAAATTCAGACTGAACTGAACCCGACCCGAAACCCGAGATAACCTGGAAATAGAGGTGCGAAATCTGACCAGACCCGAAAACCTGTTTAACTTGAAAAAAATGCCGGCAGACGTCCGATCCGACCCGAAAAATTGTCAGCAGCCGTCAATCCGATACCCAAACCCGACCCGATATTTTCATTTGGCCAAACTAACCCAATCTGACCCTGACCTGACCCGACCCGACCCGACCCGATAATCTGCCACCTCTAATTCTCCCATCAAATGTTGTTTTCTTATCAATGGAGCTGAAAGAATATATCTTCAATGTCATCCCAAAATATCTATAATGAATTATCTTTCCTTAAATTCTCTACTAATTAATTATTCTTTATATATATTTTTGTACCAAATCATATCAAAAAACTTGAAATCATTTGGGAAACAAAATCCTTTTTCCATATTAGTCTAGATATTTTATGAAAATAAATGTATTCTTCGTTTAATTAAGGTGTCCATCAGCAAAACACGAATGGGAAATTTGTTTTCTTCCCAAGATCAGAGGGAGGTCATCTTCCAATCGTCTCATCTTGTTCCGCAAGTGTCTGCTTTTTCCCCTTCATCGACAAGATCAAGTTTGCTAAAGAATGGCTTTCTTGAGATTGATTGCTCCCGATCGATACCATCTAATAGGTTCCGTTCTTCCAGCAAGAAACTAATGTGTCTTAGAGGTACTTATTATTTATTTTTTTTATACCACCTAAAAATAAACTTCCTTTCATATGACATATTTATATATTTTTAAGAGTAAATTACATCAATGGTCATTAAAACATCAATGTATACCTTTTATCAAATTGGTCTTTAAAGTTTCGAAAGTATTAAATTAGTCCTTAAAGTACTTCCAATGTACCATTAAAATTTCACTAACATATCATTTTGCGTCCTCAAAGCTTTAAATATTTATCAAGTTGATCCTTATATTAGATATTTTATTCAAAATTATTATCTTCATTTATCTTAAGTTAGCTTTTAGCATTACAAATAATGATAATATATGGTTAAAGATATAAAAATTGTACAAACAAATATATTTGTTCATGCTATTAAATACTTATTAAGTAATAAATATATTATAGCATCAAAAGATAACGATATGACTAATTTGGTACAACTAAAATATTTTAAGGACGAAAATAGTATAATCAAAACTTAAGGAACCAAAATAACATATCAAACCACCTTCAAATTGTGATTTATATGACTCAATAAATTCTTTATATCAAAATCATATGGGAAACAAAAATTTTCCATTTTTGAAAACTTATAAGTATTTGTTTGAGATGTTTTAAAATGTTACATAAAACATTGATTATTTTATTAATATTATACAGTCACTTTTAAAAAATCTCAAACAAATACTTAAAAGTTTTCAAAAATGAAAAATTTTTGTATCCCATATGATTTTGATATAAATAATTTATCGAGTCATATAAATTAAAAGTTGGAGGTGATTGGATATGTTTTTGGATCAAGAAATAACAACAGGCACTACATATATATTCCAAGCTCTTTTGAGGATGGGTCCACGATGGTTCTAAAAAATTTGGTTACTGCAGAAAATATAGATCCATGTATTGATAAAGTTATATATAGAGCAATCATTTATTCATTTTCTAACTATTGAACAGAAGATGAAATAGAGGCGTTGAAAGGAATCCATCAATCAGTTCTATATTTAGATGGAAGAATTGATGAACTATTTGAGAGACTTGCGATCAATGGAGACAACTGGACGGTATATTCTAATCACAATTCATCTGAGTTCTTTATTCTCATGAAATTGCTAGAATCATACGTGTGTGACAACACTATATTTTTGACAATCTTGTCAGTAAATTCATTGAAAATATTAAAAATTAAAAAAATATTATAGACATAATTTTAGTTTGTAGATTGTTTGCCTTAAATTTCATTCAATTTGAGTATCATTTGATTCTCATCAAAGACCATAAAGTTGTTTGATAATTGAAATAGTCTAAATTTAAGAAAATTTAAAAAAACATGATATTTTGTGACTTTTTATTGAATTATTCTAAATTATATTCTAAATTTGACAAAAACATGATAATATATATTGGGCAAAAGATAATTTAACAAACATATATGCGTAAGTACGTTATATATGAATACGAAGAAGCCAACTTTTTTCCGGCCCTTCTTCTGTTGAGTAAATTAAATATGTTGAGTTTTGATTCTTAATTATTTCTCAGACATAAATAATATCAAAATATGCATATATAATATCATGCGATATGTCAGCTCAACTGTATCATTGTTCTTGCTTATATCCGTGTAGATTGTCGACGAGGTAATGGAGCATCGTACTCAAATCATCCAGCTCGGTCATGCACTTGTAAATCTTGATAGGCGAGTGACGTGGTCTATGGAGTAATTAAATTGGAGGATATGCTTCTTTGCAATATATATTCTTCTATAAAATTAATGTTGCACCCTCGAGAAGTAATGTGCTTTAATTATCAAGCTTGTGGTATAGGTAGTAATTAAGAGGGAAAAATACTATCAAACTTCTATAAGACATCTTGTGTACAGGGAATTAGAAGTAGAGGGATTGCTAGTTTGAGGGTTAAAAATGCTACTTTGATGAATGCTCTCTAAACTATAAATGCTATATTATTTATGCATGGTATTTTAACTCTAGCAAAATAGCAAAAACAAGGCAATTAACGTTCAAACTTTAGGCGGGTGACAGTAAATGGATTGCTTCATAATCTTCATATTCAATTTGAATGTGTGTTATCATTAAATCAATCCACAAGCCCAGAAAAAAAAAATGTACTATAATTATATCGTTTATCCTCTCTCAAGTCGTAATAAAATGTGTGACTTCCCAAATGACTAAACTGCAAGTAACTGACTTATCCAATTTGAACGGCTTTGCTCGGCACGTGTACGGATTGTTGATGGATTTGCTCGGCACGTGTGCGGATCAGTTTGAACGGTGCGGGTTTAATAAAAAAAAGAGGGCTCTATCTGACATCAGTCAAATAATAAAGAAGAATAACGGCCAGCTCATGTGCCATTTTGTTGGCACGTGTTCTGACTGACTATCCCAGCACCAGCAGCCCTATATATAATCGCCCACGCGTCAGTCTCTCTCAGGAACTAAAATTAGAGTTCAGGTGGTTTGGGAAGAGTACTATGAGGTATGAAATAATTGAAGGTCTAGAAACAATTAACTCTTGTGCTCCCCAATAAAATGCAATTGCAAGTCTATTTCTCCTATTCGTACTCTGTTTCTTCCTCTTGATTTTTGTTGCTTTATAACATTGATATAAAATCAACGGTCTTTTGTCACCTTTTATTATATCTTTTCCTTGTCGTTCTTCTGCATTAGTAAGATTTTTTGTTTCTTTTGTGGGTTGAAAAAAAAGAAGAAGTGATAATTACCTAGTTCACTCAAATTTTGGTATAAAAAATTAGCCAAATTCCCTTAAATCTTTTTTTTTTTTTTTTGAAGCCCTGACACATTAGCTGACACCCCCAACCATGGAAATGGAATAGAGATTTCCTTGCAATCATTTACTTGAAAGACTGAGGAAAGGAAGTAATCTGATTTTGCCAAATTAGCCAAATTCCATGGAACCCATTTTGCCCCCAAACCCATACATCTTTGCGTAATCATTGTAAAATCGCGGATAAGTCAGTTGGTAAATCAAGTTAATTACCTGACACAACCTTTGGGCCAGGGCTCGGTCTTTGCCTCATCCATTGGAGGTTTTAGGCTTGGATTAAAGAAGGCGCATGGCCAGGTTAAGATCACACTAGAACATCAGACGGTTGTTTTTTTTCTATAGAGAGCGAGAATAAGTGGATCATTTGGAATAATGATCAAAAATAGCTAAGTGGAACTAAAAGTTTGTAATAAATTTGAAATTAGAACTTTTAACTATGCATTTAATTCCAAGACTACCAGGTTACTCCTTACAAACAGATTACTTGCGCAAGTTCTTCTGACAGTATCATATCATCACTGCCGCAAACACTTATTTGATGCTCTAAAAAGTTAATATTTTTAAACCGAACTACATCACTGCTATACTATTTCCAGCTAGCTTCAGTACACACAGTCAATATTCAATTACCTGTGTTTATATTCACAAGAGGAAAAAAAAAAATTATGTGCTTAGGTTTTGTTCTTGGGGAAAAAACGGAAGACAGTCTTTTGAATATTCATCTGCAATGATACACGTTTCACATGTTAATTTAATATCATTTCAAATTCATATAATCATTTCATAGATATATGCAATTTAGATGACCTTCAGAAGAGAGTCTTCAGAGTCTTCTTCTGGGGATTGACTTCCAGCAAGGCATGACACGTTAATCTGCAAGCAAAGTTATGAATTACCTATGTGACAATTAAAGGGTTATATATGTGACAATTAAGATAAATGAGTAATGAAAAGAAACAACAACTAAATTTAGATTGAAAAAGTAAAG
Source organism: Cyperus esculentus (assembly GCA_030179965.1). Taxonomy (NCBI): domain Eukaryota; kingdom Viridiplantae; phylum Streptophyta; class Magnoliopsida; order Poales; family Cyperaceae; genus Cyperus; species Cyperus esculentus. Next base: position 1,288,885 of record JASGLE010000010.1, on the reverse strand, counting down.
CAAATGAATTACCTGAAAACTAAAACGGCTAGTGTATATTAAAATTCGAGTGGAACCCTTTTTCACCCTCCAGATTTTATTGATGGCAACTTCTAGTTGACGTTTCTTTTTCTACAAAAAGGAAACTTGTTTAGTACATCATTTTATAATATTGTAATGTTAAAGGCTACAAGATATGCTTACATCAAACTTGTCATGATCATATTTCACAGGAATGAAAAATGTCATTTCCAATGAGTGAGATCTCCTATTGTGAATCAGAAGCCTACTCTCCATAAGTGTCTTGGTAGGAATGATGAATTCCTCTCCATCTGTTGTAACAACTGTTGTGGAATATAACCCAACAAACTACATTGAAAATTAATTAGTTAATGCATACAATTATTGTTGTTAATTTGACATAATTAAGCAATGGAAATAAAAAATAAACTACATTTACCTGTACCATTCCGGTTAAAGCCTTGTCCGGTGAATCCCCTATTGTAATGGTATCTCCAACTTTTATGGGAGATAATACTTTTTGAAGGATTTGAGCAACTACCTGTGTCAAATGAAAAAAACAATAACTGCATTAGAATCAAGCAGACAGTGCGATATTCATCTCCTTTTGAAAAATTAAGTGCATAGAGTAGTTGTTTGTATACTTTAGTAATTACGGTCTTCATGCACCATATTATTGCAAGGAAATAAGCAGCCGGAATACTTTTTCCATTTGTCATCTCACTACATAAATAGGAATGCAAAATCAATCACAATCTCCAATATTATTTTTTTTATTATTATGTTAACATTGAAAAAAATTAAAATATCTTATTAATTTGGACGGAAATTCTGCCTTCAGAGAAGCTTTCACTGGTGAGATGCTTGACTTTGACCTAGAAATAAGTGCACTTTTCAAAGACTTGGGAGGAGCCTATTTAAAGAAAAGAAATGAAGAAGGTCAGATTTAATGTAAAGGTCAGATTTAATGTATGTAGTTCATAACTTGTTTGGTCTGGTTGTGATAGAGTACATGCAGTCATCTTGCTTCTAGAGACAATATATAATTTAGGTGATATTCAACCATGATGTTTTCCTGTGACACATATCTGACATTGTAGAAATGTCACAGTTATTAATCTGGTAATTAATTTGGTTACAGTAATTAACTTGGTTCATGATTTGGTCAGGCAAAAGCCTCAAGACAGTCAAATGTTTTCCTGTGACACACACTTAATAGCTTTATCCATATAATAACATGAAAGGGGAGAAAGGAGGGTGTCATTTGGATTTTCTGTGTCCAAAACGAAGTAAATAAACTCTTTGACAGATAGTGCAAATAGATTACAAATTTTAATCAATACATGCATGATTCACCAATTTATTGTGATGTTGAGACTAAGATCACAAAATTTGATCAATAAACTATAATTTCTGAGATTACTTGTAATGTCATATGCCTGATTGAGATCGCAGGATGATTCCAAATGCGTGGAATCTGACAGAATCGTGATCCACCGATAATTCGCTCCATAGCAAATTGAGCTAGAAAGAACAATCGCAAGATATATCAGCTGATTAATATAAGTTCAAATCAAATTTTCGGATTAGATAATATCGTATATTTATTAACTGATTGATAGAAATCACCAATTCCGATCGAATAATCAAAATAATCAGATCTGATAAGCACGTATTACAATCATATCTCTTCTAAATTACTACACAATTCATCATCAGATTCCGATCGAATAATCAAAATAATCAGATCTGATAAGCTCGTATTACAATCATATCTCTTCTACATTGCTACACAAATCATCATCAAACTCCGATCGAATAATTAAAATAATCAGATCTAATAAAACGTATTACAATCATCTCTTCTACATTACTACACAATTCATCATCAGAAACGGATCGAATAATTAAAATAATCAGATCTAATAAAACGTATTACAATCATCTCTTCTACATTACTACACAATTCATCATCCGAATCGGATCGCGAGATCATAATGCACACTACACGCATCATGATGCACAAATCATCAACAAAGAAGGTATGTATCATAATGCACATCACACGCATCATGATCTAAATTGCAATAGTCGCATGCATCACAGCATCAGTTAAGCGAGAGAAGGTAGAGGAGAATGAAGAAAGAGTACCTGAATTGGGAGAGAGGGAGAGTGGAGAGCGATAGTGAGAAAGAGCGAGGGAATGAGAAAAGGGCGGAAAGGGTTTGCGAAATGCGAAGTCTGGCTGGGGGAAAAGAAAGGAGCGAGGGACTGAGGAAGTGGGAAAACGAGGAGAGTAGCGAGGGAAATTAAAGTGCGAGTTTGAAAAGAGAACCGTGCCGTTGATGGGGACCCACTGGCAGTGGCAGGAGGCTGAGACGATAGGGAGCATTCCAGTATCTGCGCGGTGGACCACGCCCATACACCGTTATGCTTCTAATGGCAAGTTCAACTTCTTAATTTGGGTATAATGCCAACGTTTTCGATTCTTGCCACAGAGTTCAGTTCTGAAAGAAGTCATCTATCTATTTCTATATAAAACTATGTATACAAATTTTGGAGCCCACTAGCCGTCACCCGGCCGTGCATGTGGATGCCGGGGCAGCACGGATGCCACCGCTCTCTGTGGCAAATTTTCTGGGAGCACTCGTGCAAACTGAGCAGCCGGACCCCTGTTGATGCTTGGAAAACAGGTTATAATTTACTTGGTTACTTCTGTTATATTATTGAAAAGAAATTTGTGGACTGGGAAGGGTTAATATGTCAAATGGTGGTAAGAAGTAAGAACACCAAACACGATCTTAACTGCATAACATGTTGCATATCTGAAGTAGAGTTAGTATTGTTAATTATATGAGTCGCTGGTTTAGACTGATTCTTGACTTGATCAATTAAACTGAGTCATGGTAGTTTGTAAAGCAACTTTAGGCATTCTCAGCCTCTCCATGGAATTTTTCCATGTATGCCTCTCACATTCATTGGATAAAAAGATCTTTCGGACTGCTGCGATGTGTAAATTAGGATTTTTTTTTCTAGTGATATCAACAAAAAGTTCATCAACAAAAAATGTTATATTGATTAATAAGTTCATGTTTGCTCTTGAGACTGATGTTGTGAAGCGAATGGTCCATTTGCTAATTAAGCACTTGCAATTCATGCGTGAGTTTTCCAAAAAATGACTATATCTAGACTAATAATGAGCATGCTTAGCATAGTACGTATATCCATACTTGTGATTTCCAAATGGCTCAGATGACGAGCCTCATTATGTACCTTACAGTGTTTGATGGCTTTATATATAAGAGGACTCTGGAATGATGATATATCATTTCATTTAGTCTAATATTTGAATGCTTGTAATGCGTCTGATAAAATGCTCAAGTCAAATTTGATATTATTTTGTGAATGCCATAACATAATCAACAATTTTGTATGTGCCGTTTCCTAATTAAATCGGAATTTATCAGTAATATTATTAGTAGCAGATGAAAATTTATTTACAAGTTTTAGAAAATATGAACGAATACACAGGCAACTCACCATATGATTCTTGAAAATTGATTCCATATCCTCTGTAGCGCTGCATTGTGTAGTGCAGAATGTGAACCGTTAGATCATCTCGAGATCTGCGCTGGCTTGAATCTCGAGATGATCTAACGGTTCACATTCCGTGCTACACAATGCAGCGCTACAGAGAGGATGAGCACTCTTGAAAATTGATCCCGAGTGTGGCTTTGTACAAACGCATTTATGCACATCCTTAATATCTCTAATTTCAAAGAATTTTACTATGCCTCTACCGTTATTGTCACATCATCAAACAGTTGTGCTCATGCCGCTGTCGTCCGATCTCTTCGCTTTTTCCATTTTCCTTCCTGTTTTTTCCCTTTCCGTTCCTTTTGGGCGATTCTTTTGGCAATCGATCTTGCCAGATCGTGGTTCATACCGCTCTCCCTATGATTCCCTTTCATGTTCGCTGCAACTGGGTGCGGCTCCCTCGCCCTTCCCTTCCAGCTTGTGCATGCTGGGTCCAGTCGGGAGGCCACTGATGACAAAAGTATTTGCCAGATCGATGATGGTAGACGGCAAAAGTATTTGAGGAGTTTTGTACTTCTACATTGTTCAGCCGGACGAGACATAGGAGATCGCCTTCGTTCGCTTCGCTTCGGCCACCTCTCTTTGCACGGGTTAGTCTTCCTTTTAAGGTAGCTTCTGCTTTTGTCCATGGTCTGCTATTGGGTGCTGTTAAGAGAGATTGCGGCAGGATAGTCAAATATCTGACCCAAGTTTGCCATAATTAATTTTTAGAACATTTCCCTTTCAGTTTCGGTGTTACTCCAATTTCTAACAAAGCTTTCTTAGCTTTGTTTAAAAGAAACGTACCAATGAAATTTGATGCACTTTCGAATTCAATTAAATCAATCATTATTGTTGAGTTACTTTGTAGAGGCTTATATTTGTTTTACCAAATTATCAGAGTGTGTTTATGTACAGTCGTGTGTAGATTAACATGTTGATATTACCAACAATTCAGTGTTGGCCTATTTTGCTTTAATCCTTTTTTGTTAACATGCTAGGATTGAAACGGATAAAGGCTACTTTATGTTCACTAGACCTGTAACTCGGCCCCGAAATATGATAACAAAAAAAATAATAAAAATAATAAAGTTTATAAAATAAAAATATTTATTTTAAAAAAAAATTAAACATAATTTTAAAATTTTTTTATGTGAATAATGATGATGATGTATAATTTATAAATAATAGCACATGAATGTTAGATAACTTTAAGGATTAAATTTTGTTTTAGACATATCATATCATCTTATTAAATGGGGGGAGAATAAATATAAATCATTGGATCAAAGTAGATGAAGAGATTTAAACAAAATCAATGATTAATAATATTGATGATGTGGCATAGTTAAGATGCTTGGACAGTTACCCTCTTTCACAGTCGTTCCGGCAGTACAGTGATTGTACAGACGAGTTCAACTGTTCAAGGTCCATCCATGTATGATCTTCGTTGTATAAAATAATGGTCATCAATGGGGCGGAGGGAAGGGGGTGCCAGCCCTGCCCTGGCCCCCCTTGGCCCAGAAAAATTCGCCCACGCCCTTCTAGTATGCAGGCCCAGTATGCAAGAGCCCAAGTTATTGGAAAAATATGAAGAGCTGCACTCAAGCCAAGCGGTCCAGTCCAGCCTGATTTATCTTCAATACAAGGCAAGGCAAGGGCCGGCCCCATGCGACAATCTGAGAATTGAAGAGACGATACGACAATTGAAGAAGGGATCGCGCCATCGCGGTTCGATTTCATATCCTCTGTAGCGCTGCATTCTGTGCTCGCTCGAATCTCGAGATGATCTAACGGTTCACATTCCGCGCTACACAATGCAGCGCTACAGAGGATGAGCACTCTCGCGGTTCTGCCAAAACCCTTCCGACTTTCGAGTTTCTAGACGAGTTTCTAGGCTTCCGTCCGCCCCTGGCAGCAACCAGCAAGACCTCCCGCTGCGCTAGCCTTTCGATCGGTAAGGTATTTGGAACTTGTGATTTCGATATTTTGTGAAATTCTGAATAGGTTTCGATAGTCTAAATTTTGAAAGAAAAATGAATCAGATTATATATAAGAACCTGAACCTTTGATAGGTTTTTTTTTTTTTTTTTAATTTCTACGATTGATGAGCAACTTGGCAATCAATGCCTAATGCCTTGATAGTTAGTACAGTACATATGAGTATAGCAGATTGAATTCTCCAATTGTCATTTGACTTGGTACATTGCGCGTATATCATATTCATGAAATGCACTAGTGTTTTTGGCTTGAAGACATTAGCATCAATTAAGTATTTTGTATCGGGCCCACCAGAGCTTGGCTCAATTGGTAGTGGTATTGGCTCTATATCGGCCTACGGGCTATAATAAAAAAAAAAAAAAAAAAAAAAAGAAAAAAAAAAAGCATTTTGTATCGGAGTTCCTGGAGGGTGGTGCTGCAAAGAGGCGTCCGAATCTGCTGTTTTTCCTTGATCCAGACCGTATAATCTATATCAATGGCTCCGATCTTATATATTCATTTATTGTATTTTAATCACACTGCCCAAGCGTCCCCAACAAAGTAAAACAACTCAGTTCGTTGCTTCTTCTCCATTTCAATCATCTCAATTTTGTCCATTGTTGTTGTACCAATATTAATGCCTAATGCATACTCTGTTTTGGGTGACACCCATTTCTTAGTCAACATTAAGTGAAACACATTGTAAGTGCTGCTAATATTGAAAAAGTTATCGTGGCTTGTTGCTTGCGGAGGGAAGATGTTAAAAATAAATTAACGTTGTTTCTTATGCTTAGATTATAAGAGCTAGACTATTATATTAACGTTAACATTTCGGACCGAAATACTAACGTCTCAAATTTTATGTTATCGTATCCGAAATCACGATTTATGATGCTCAATAAATTCTTTATATGAAAATAATAGGGAATACAAAACAATTTTATTTTTAGAGTTTTCTAAGTATTTGTTTTGCATTTTTGAAAATAGCATGTACAAACATCAATTTTTTATTAACATTTATGAGTTTTTTTTTTCTAAAATTCAAAACAAATACTTAGAAAACTCTAAAAATAAAAAAAAATTGTATTTCCCACTATTTTCATATAAAGAATTTTTTGAGCACCATAAATCGTGATTTCGAACACAATAACATAAAATTTGAAGCGTTAACGTTAGTATAATAGTCTAACTCTATATTATAATATTCATATGGTGTTTGATAAAACGCTTGAACAACATATTATGCTTCTACATAGTATATTTAGTAATTTTTTGGCATTATACGTGATATTAACTTGATGAGAAGGTTGGCATGATCATAAAGAAATATCTCATGCATGTTGTTAGCCAGTTTTTTGGTTTGATCGATAACATTAAATTATGGCACGTGCAATCCATGGCTTGCAAATATGAGTTTAAAATTTAAACCTTAAACTAGTGCTGCTGAAAAACAATGAGCTAAAAGATTAAGTGCGACAATTAAAAACAAAACGAAAACATTTTGCTTAGCTTCAATTACAAGACTCAAAACTTAACTCCTATAAATTTAAGAAGTGAGAAGTTAAATAAACAATAAAAGTGAAAGATGTGGGAGGAGGAGACCATATCTGTACTATATGGAAATGACCAAATGGATTATATTTCACGGGCGGGGTCTTTCTGAATATAATCTAGTTTAGTTATCTTGAAAGGTTATTTTTGTTTACTTGAAACTTAGCAAACTATCAACTCTGCTGGTCCATATAAGTTAAATATTACATTAAGCAAGATTCAGAAAGATGATTTAGTTATATTATTATAATATAATATATTCGAGTACTTGTTTGTAAGATTCAAAACTTAAGATTTTTCACAATTTCGTCTCTATAGTTCGGGCTAACCCACCCATTGTGAGAAACTCACGGTATTTGGGACGCTGGATGAGTGATTTGTTCGGCAATGATATCTGTTTGCCTCTATTGTTTGGGCAATGACAATAGTCATCTTTACTCTCAGAATTTGACAAAAATAAGTTGTTATGTGCAAAAATTTGAAATCAATTGGGAAACAAAATCATATGAGTCCAGATATTTATGAAAATAAATGTAATATTTATTTCCAAAAATGCATTTTCTGATTTTGAATTCTGAAATGTCTTGTACTAACTAAACAAGTTTTTGTGTGTTTAGTTAAGGTGTCAGCAGCAAGCAAACGAATGGGGAACTTGTCGTCTTCACAAAATCAGAGATATGACATTTTCAAATCTTCTCAAGATGTTCCAAGAGTGCATGCCATTTCCCCTTCCACAAGACCAAGGTTGCTAATGAAAGGCTTTCTTGTGATGGATTCCTTCGGATCTATACCATCTAACAAGTTCAGGTCTCCCAGTAAGAAACTCATGTTTCTTAGAGGTATTTACCTTTTTTTATCCCTTAATTAATAATCTTCCCAAGAGTTAATAGTGCACATGCGGTAACATAACTTCCAAATTGATTTACCTGGTAAAACCAACAATTGTTCAAAGTTCAAACGGGGAATTATAAACTAAAAATTGAGTTCCGTAACAAAAAAAATATGGACCCATGTAACAATAATAATTTTCTAACTATTTAACAGAAGATGAGATGGAGGCGTTCAGAGGAATCCATGAATCCGTGCTATATATAGATGGAAGAATTGATGAACTATTTGCGAAACTTATGGATCTCGATACGGAGAACTTGACGGTATGTATATATATATATTCTAATCACAGTTCATCTTCTAGCTTCTTTATTGTCATGAAATTGCTAAATTCATACTTATGCAACGTTAAAAGAGAGGGGACCGATTGACAGCAGGTTACTTGACAGCTTCGACGACCAATTTTAAATAAATTTATTGAATACCTCAAAACTTTAAAAAAATTAAAAACATATTCTTAATTTGTAGATTTTTTGTTTCAATTTTTTTTACTAGACCATTGAATTGTATCATAATTCAATATTCTATAATTAATGGTTCTTGATGTAATATGGAATGACATTCAAATTAAACAAAATTTGAAAATCTAAGTTTGAGAATATCTTTGTAATTTTTTTTTCATTCTTATGATTCTTGTAAATTTATTTGAGATTGATTGTCACGGTTATCGAGATAATATTTTCATTTCTAAAATCTCAATTTATGGTGCGCAATAAGTTCTTCATAGAAAACATGAGGCAATGCAAATATTCTTTTACTTTTAGAGTTTTCGAAATATTTGTTTTCAATTTTTGTACATAGCTCATAATTTACTAATAATAAAATATTGATGTTTGCATATGAAAAGAATGCTACATTCAAAATACAAAACAAATATTTAGAAAGCTCCAAAAAATAAAAAAATTGGGGTTCCCTAATATTTTTTATAAAAAACTTTTTTGAGCACCATAACTCATGATTTTGGCCATATTAACATATATTTGAGATTTTAGCGTTTCAGATTAAAAAGCTAATGTTTCAACAATAACCCGATTCTATTTTTTAAGAACAATTTAATTATTGGGCAAAAGATAAATTAGAAAAATATGCCTAAGTACGCGAGGTATATATGAATGTGAAGAAACCTATTTTTTTCCTTCTTCCATTTAATAACTATGTACAGATTTTGATACTTCTTTGTTTAGACATCAATAATATGTAAATATCACGCAAAAATGTCATCAGCTTGACTGTATCATTGTTCTTGGCTTTCGTTTATATATGTATAGATCATGAACGAGGTACTGAAGCACCGCAAACAAATAAAAAAGCTGCGGCGTGAAGTAGGAGGTCTTCAGACCCGAAATTGGTTTAAGTAGAGTCAACGATATGCTTCTTCGTCAGATGGTACTTCTATAAAATATTGCACGAGAATTAATGTGCTTTATATAAAGGAAAATGCTATGGGGATACCGCAAAAGATACCGTCAGGATACCATTAAACATTGATTGCCAATAAAAAATGTGATAAGTTGAATATTTAGGAGATTAAGGTGAATATTTAGGAGGATAAGCTGAATAGTTAGGAAATGTAATGCTGCAAGAATTAAGAGTAGTTTTTATTGGCTGTAAAGCAAAATGTGTTAAGTGTAATACTGCAATTAGGTTTTTATTATGTAGAGTTTTTATTGGTCATCAAGCAAAATGTGTTAAGTTGAATATTTAGGAGGTTAAGGTGAATATTTAGGTTTACTTGAATTGATCAAAGATCATGGTATCCCCGACGGTATCCTTAGTGGTATCCGAATATCTGGACTGTTATATAAAAAGATATCTTATGTTGGGAAATTATAGGTCTAAAACGAGAGTTAAAACTTCTTAACTATGCATATTATAAATTTATAATTACTCTCAACTATTGATTTTATTTCTCTTTCTTCATTTATTTTAATCAAATGGGCTCAATTTTATTTTTTATCTTCTTATTTTTATAAAGGAAATATGATGTGCCTAACAAACAATTTAAGACTCAAAATATTACAACTCTTTCCATTCTTTTGTATGAATAAAGACATAGCTAAACACTTATTGTATGAAAAATATATTTGTGTTTAAAATTTGCTTGATGAGATATATTTTACAAAAAATGTTTTTTTTTTTTATTTCAAATATCCATTTATGTAATGTTATTTTTTTGGGTTGAAGCCTCGATTTATAGCTCTAGTAAAAGTAGTACTCGAAGCAACAGAGGTCATATGCATGCATGCATGTATGCCAGTTCTGAGTATCGCATATTCACATGTTGAATTGTTATTCAGTCTTATTCTATTTTTTAATTGGTTCTTACTTTGTTTTTACATTCAAAAGTTGTGCGGCAAAAAATACATGTGTGTATCACTTAAAAAAAAAATTACATGCGTGTATATGAGCTTATTTAACACAAATTAGTTATTTCAATATTTTCAATAATTGTTCTTATTTAACTCACGTGTATTAGTTATTTAAATATTTTAAAGTCAAATTAAAGCTTATCTACACACTAGTTAAGATTAATTATATATTAAGTGGAGTAAATATACTGTCAGCTTAAACTCAAAATCATATTACATTACTTCCAGATTTAAGTTTATATGGCTATTATATTCTTCACATCAAAATCATATAAGATGCAAACATATTTCATTTTTGAAAGTTTCTAAGTATTTGTTTTGAAACTTTTAAAAGTAACTATGCAATATTAATAAAATTTCTATGTTTTATGTATCTTTTTTACAAAATCTAAAACAAATACTTGAGAAGTTTTTAAAAATGAGAATTTTTTATATTACACAAGATTTTGATATCCTTACTATATATAAAAGCATATTGGAAAAAATGACATGAAAATGCTATCTTTCCTAAATAAGAAACCTGAGCCGTTGATCATTTTCTTGCATAGATCAGAACTGTTAATTTACGTTAATGCCCATTGACGTTAATGTCTCAGCCTATTAAAATTTATTATAAGAAATAACAATTTCAGCCCAAAGCAACGCGTGGTTCCCTACTAGTAAAAAATATAATGAACTAATGAACTATATGAATTTGTAACTGCGGGCTGCTAGTCTGCTACAGAGTACATACTTTAATTTTAGGCCTCCTTTAGCATAAGAAATATGTTTCTTCTTCAGCCCATGATTATGATGGCATTCTAGGCTTATAGAAGTTATTGAGAACAAAGGCTCTATCTTAGTCCATTCAGAGATTAATAAGGCTTGTTCTCACCTCACCCCAATAGATACACATTATTTCCCAGGCCGAGATTTGCAACTTTGCATGTTCAGATAAAAAAACCTATCACACCGTATTTCATTCACAAAATATGACCATACTAATCTGTTAGATTTAAGCATATATATCACCACTTTGAAGCTCCTCTTGCTTGGAATTGGTCACAACATGCAGGACCAAAACCATACAATTGAGAGTAGCTATTACAAAATTAGAAAACAAACTATTTATTGACATTTTCTATAGACTGTAACACTTTTCTTTTTCCAAATAAAAGGCTATAACACTTCATGTAGTATGGGTTAGACTATTGTGCTAACGTTAGCATTTTAATCCGAAATACTGATGGCTTAAAAATTATGTTATCGTATCCGAAATCGTGATTTATGGTGCTCAATAAATTCTTCATATAAAAATATGTTTGTGGGGGGGGGGGGGGGGGGGGGGGGTAAACAAAAATTTTCTATTTTTAGAGTTTTCTTGGTATTTATTTTGTATTTTTGAAAGAAGCATGAACAAACATCAATATTTTATTATTATTTATGAGCTATTTTCAAAAATTCAAAACAAATAGTTAAAAAACTCCAAAAATGGAAATTTTTTTTATTTCTTAGTATTTTTATACGAATAATTTATTGAACACCGTAAATCACGATTTCGAATACGATAATACAATTTTTGAGGCGTTAGTATTTCGGATCGAAATGTTAACGTTAGCACAATAGTTTAGCTCCATGTAGTATATACCTATATATGTATAGTAACATCAGACAAGAAGAAATATCCCTAGATACTGATATCCATATGCATGATCCTGCTCCACAGTATCAACTTGATAATTAACACATGGAATTAGGAGATTAATTAAAAAAATAGAGCTTAAAGACTTGAACAAATTAATTAAAGAGGAGGGTTCCATTGACAGTGGCTATATTAACAATCACGACAATGAGGTTTTTCAAAAAAATTATAAAAATTCATAAAAAATCTTATAAATGAAAAAAGTTTTATGGATGCATTACTAAACTTATAGATTGATGATGTTCCAAGTTTCAACCAATTTGAATATTGTTTGATGCCTTATCAAACTTTATACACTTTTTAACGGTTATAATCGGAAACATAATCAATCTATAAAGTTAAGTAATGCATCCATAAAACTTTTTTCATTTATAAGATTTATTATGAATTCTTATATTTTTTTCAAAAATATCATTGTCAAGATTGTCAAAATAACCATTGTCAATGGATCTCTCCTCTTAATTAAAATGCAAACCCATTATAAAGCTCTACTTTGATCTAACTTACTCTAACTGTTTTATTATATATTAACAACAGATTAAGTTGAACAATGACTAATCCATGTGTATCAGATATAGATACAGTTGGAACTGAAATTGTAATATTATTATCTTATTGTTGTGTGTCTTCGATTGTAGTACCACTAAGGAAAATTCAAATTTACAATAGCGAAACCAGATCTACTATCATCTAACAAAGATGCAGATGCTACTGAGATCAATCGGAGTATATTTTCACAATGCAAATTAAGATCTTGTACCTTTACCGACATTCAACAGTCAAACCCCAATGTTATTGTCAAAATCCAGAGTGTACTACATTACAACTTGAGTAAACAGATCGTCATACCATGTCATGCATGCAGGATGAATCCTCAATGCAAGTGCTCGTCAAATGAATGAACTGTGAATGTGAACCAAAAGTGAGTTGAGAAGAAAATAGACTACGATTGCCAGAAGATGGCTTAGCTCCAGATCTCCAGAGACAGATGGCGGTATGATCTCGCGAAAAACGCTGAGAAACGGATGATAGATTTGGTCACACAACTCCCTGATGGTCGCCAGAGCTCCTTAGCATCTGGTGACGTGAGAAATGCATTAGAGCAAAAGCTTAATCAGCAACAGCGCCAAGTGGAAGTCAAGCCAAAAGAGGATGACACGGATGAGGGTGGGAAGCAGCCTGGTGCACAAATATCGTGTTGCTTGCGCGAAGAGGAGGTGAGGAGCCGCAGAGGTGGCGTTGTTAATGGAGCATCTGAGAGAGCGAGAGAAGGAGGAGGCAGAGGAGAGAAGGGAGGTGATGGTGCGAGTGGAGGTGGCAGTGACGGGGGATGGAGGAGGAGAGCGGAGGGTGGCAGTGATGGGGAGAGAGGGACGAAGGATCGGAAGTCTAGGGGTGGGGATAGGGGTCCAGCGGAAAAGGAGATGGAGGTGAGAGGACGGAGCGAAGGAGAGGAGAGCCAATGTACAAATAACCCTATAAACTTAATTTCGAGGAGAGATATATATTGAATGTTGTCTTGCTTTTAAATCTTAAATAATATATGTAGTTTTGTTATTTACATCAAACGTTTTGATAGTTTGTTGGATTCTTAGCATATATGTTCTCCTGTACGAGTGGGATAACTAATCGCCATAGAAGATTCACCAAACAAATCACTTAGTTTTATTACAAAATTTTGAGGATCAAATGATAGTTTTCCCATGAAATGTTGTCTTCTTATCAGTGGAGCTAAAAGAAAATCTCTTTAAAATATCATCCCGAAATCGATAATGATTTATCTTTCCTTAAATCCTCTACTAATTAAATTATTAGTTATATTTATTTTTGTACCAAATCATATATATTTTTGTAACAAATCATATATGCTGGATATCACAATTGACAATTGGATGTAGATAGGTTGAACGAGCTCTCTCATTCTAAAAACTTGAAATCATTTGGGAAACAAAACCACATTAGTCTAGATATTTATGAAAATAAATTTAAATTATAATTATATTAGTCTAGATACTTGGGAAACAAAATTATATTATGCTCTGATGAGACAGAAAGAAACAATTAGTGCTTGTACCAAGAATAAAGGAGGCTTCCTAAATGTCACCTTCTCCAAATATTAGGGGTAGTAAAATAGAACGAACACCACCAACATAATCAGAGTAATTGGTACATTTGATTTTTATCGCCACAGACACAATAAATTTTGAATTAGCATTTCAATAAAAATAAATTAATAGTTAAATTACCACCAAATGGAGACGGTCTTTTATGGTTCCGACATCTACCAAACAAGTAACATTTATCTGCATAGTGCATAGAACTTAAGAATTTAAGTTATATATATGAAATTGAGGTGGGAAGAACAAATTAAAGAAATGTTTGAGATTTAACAAGAATTTTGAGCTTAATTGGATCATATTTGATAAAAGACACAATGATAAATACCATCTTGACCATGTCAGAATTTGAGCTGAGTTGGACCGCATAGCACAACCAAAGTGTGATATACATAGCACTGTAGCCTAATTCAAATTTAAATATCATTAGTTATTATTAGATCAAATTTTAATTGTTGGTATAAAGATTATATAATTTTATTCTAATAATCTTACCATACAATTTTTTTTTTTTTTCAATCTAGCGGCTATAAATAAATACAATAGTAAAATTACTTGGGTGTGATGTGATCCCATCCAAAACAAAAGGCCCAATACCTGATGAACCTCAAGGCCCAATACCACACCCCATCGAACCCATATCCCCTGCTGTACTGCATGGTGCTGTTCAGAGCGTCAGCCGTTAGATTGTCTTAATATTCGTGCCAGCGCTGATCTTAAGACGATCCAACGGCTGACGCTGTGAACTGCACAATGTAGTAAGTTAGGGGATGAGCACTCCCATCAACCATTTCCCGAATTCATATCCCCCGCTGTACTGCATTGTGCAGTTCAAGCGTCAACCGTTGGATTGTCTTAATATTCGTGCCAGCGCGGATCTTAAGACGATCCAACGGCTGACGCTGTGAACTGCACAATGCAGTAAGTCGGGGGATAAACACTCAACCATCTCAATATTCTTTCCTCTTCACCGAATTCAGCAGCGCTAAAACCTTCAAACCCTTAAAACCCTAACCAAAACCCTCGTCCTTCGCTTCCCTTCTCTCCGCCGGAGCAGAGCACTGGGACGGCGATTCCTTGACCGCCGAGAGGGAGATGGATCCGAATTTCCGGTTCGACCCGGACAGCTCCTCGGACGAGGAGGAGGCGGCGGCTGTGGGGAGGCCGACTGCGCAGTCACCCTGGGAGTTCTCCGCGTACCTGGGGGCGGCTGTGGATGAGCCCGCGGGGGATGCCATCACCTCCGTTGATTCTAAGATCTCACGAGCTCTCATGGATCGGGCCCCTGTTGCGCACCCTGAGGACGAGGAAGGTAGTGAGGATGAAGATGAGGATGATGATGACAGTAGCAGTGAGGACGAGGAGGAAGAGGAGGAGGAGGAGGAGGAGAAGGAAGAAGAAGAAGGAGAAGATGAGGTGGAGGAAGGGGAAGAAGAAGAGGAAGTGGAGAGTGGAGAAGAGGAGGGAGAGGAAGATGAGGATGGAGATGTTACCTCGTCGGAGGAGAATGAATCTGATAAGAAGGTATTATTCTCAGGGCAATCTAGAAATGTGCATTGAAATGTTTTTTATATTGCTTGAACCTGTGAAGGAATTCTTCAGGGTATTGTAGGACTAACTAGGGTGTGCAACAAATAATGTCAGTCACTCTGGTACATTTAGATCATGACACCCGGCAACCAATAATATATGCTTAGGAAAATAAATGCTTAGGCCCTGTTCGGACACCCACACCCTGGGTTGGCTACTGTTTGCGTGGGTGAAAAAAATTCAGTCTCACAGAATTTTTTCTTACCCACGCAAACAGTGGCCATCCCATGGGAAATGCCCATGTCCGAACACGCCCTTATGGAGTACTCTAGACTATACTATCATATTATAATTGACATGGATTAGAATTAGATAGAGAGACCATCACAAAAGCACACTATGGTTGTATCCTTGAGTGAAGATCAGTCTGGTATGAGTTTCCCGTTTCCTCTTCACGAAACAGTTATGGCTATCTGTTAAGCTTGTTATTCGATATGAAAAACACCACATTTTGTAAACTAAATCTATTTTTCAAGCACTCTTTTAGATAGCCTCTTCATAAACAGTTATCACATCTGTAAAACTTTGTGAATGAAATGCAGCCTGGTTGAAACTAATTTTATTTTTCAAGCACTCTGTTAGATAGTTTTCCAGCACTCCGTTTATTTCTTCATTAACTAGTATGTTTACTACTTTTTAATGTTGCATATCATCAGACTTGTCTTTTTTTTTTTTTGTTTTGCAGGGATCTCAGAAAGCTGAAAAACTGAACCCATCAACTTTCTTTGCATCTTCGGAAGGAGCATCCTTCCATGCAAATTCTTTTCTTGATCTGAACTTGTCTCGTCCCTTGCTCCGAGCTTGTGAAGCACTTGGATACCAGAAGCCTACTCCAATTCAGGTTTTTTCTTTTCTTTTCTTTTCTTTTTTTGTCTATGTTGTTAGGACTGGTTAATGGTTATGGGTATCATTATTGGTATCAGTTAAGAGTTTCAGGATACAACCTCAAATTTAACTATTGGCTAATCTTTTATTTTTTGCGTGAAGTGATATGGAGATATGGATATCATAGTTTTCCTTTTATTTTTTTAAAACTCTTAGTAATAACAAACAAGCCTGATTTTAATAAATCTTAATGAGGGATAAATTATAATATAATTCGTACTTATCTGTATTGTTTTTCGATCAATGAATGAAGGCTGCTTGCATACCTTTAGCACTATCTGGTCGAGATATTTGCGGCAGTGCTATAACTGGCTCAGGAAAGGTGAACTCACACAAAAACTCTCATCCTCTCTATTTTTGCCTTGATTACATTTTTGTTATGTGAACCTGACTGGATTTTGTTGATATCAACGGTTGTGTTTATGTCTGTTCTTCTATGTATGTGCTCTTTCATAACATGCATACATTTTACAAATTTCAAAGAACAAAAGCAAAATCCCACTGGCTTTGGTTTCTCATTAGGCTTTGAAGTTTCTTTTGTTAATTTTTCATGTGGGCCAATTTGGATTTAATTTGGGAAATAACTGTAATGAAGCAATTTTTTGCATGGCTTAAAATTTATCAAGGCAACATGCTAACGTCCTGGTCTGGTTGATCCACTTGGTCTTGTAAATAGCTGACATCCGTACTGATGCCAGCTTGACTATGCTGTGAGTCCTCACCTGCAGAAGCCCAAAATACCTTTTTATGAAATAAGAACTCTTTCCAAGCTATTGTAAGGATCACTGACTTTGTAACATGCTTGTTTCAGACAGCAGCTTTCAGCCTTCCAGCATTGGAGCGACTTCTTTATCGTCCCAAGCGTGTTCCTGCCATAAGAGTTCTTATCCTTACTCCAGCAAGGGAGCTAGCTGTACAGTGCGTTTTGTCCTTAACAATCTCTGTCTGTTGTATTGTTCTTCATTGTTGGTGACCCCCATTTTTTGAACCACCATTATGTAGGATCCATAGCATGATTGAGAAACTTGCGCAGTTTACTGATATCAGATGTTGCCTTGTTGTCGGTGGACTTTCAACAAAGGTATTCAGTTGATGGCTTTTTGTTCTTGGTCCAAGCGAGTTTTAAGTATCTTACAGATTCAATTTATTGTTAGAATCACCACTGCCAGTTTTTTCTTGGTGGTAGACTTTCTCAGTAACATGGAGCATGTGATAAAAGTTCAAGGGCCTTGTTTGTGATCTCATGTTGAAATATGGAGCAGTTGTAAACTTGTTATATATAATGCTAAAAATGAGCTTACCTAGAATCTAAAAGTAGAAACCTACCCATCATTTATTTTTACTTTGCTTTGTCCTTTTCCAGGTACAAGAGGCTGCCTTGAGATCTATGCCTGATATTGTGGTGGCTACTCCAGGTAGAATTATTGATCATCTGCGGAATTCGTTGTCTGTTGGCCTTGAAGATCTTGCCATTTTGATTCTTGACGAGGCAGATCGGCTTCTAGAGTTGGGTTTCAGTGCTGAAATTCAAGAACTAGTATGGTTTTATATCTGTTTTTTTGTTATGTTATCTAGTTGTATACTGGTTGGCCTAAAACATCTATCGACCTTGTCATTTATTGGCTTGGGTGATTCTGATATTGTATTGATTTTTTCAATATGTAGATTAGGTTTTGTCCAAAAAGAAGACAAACTATGCTTTTCTCTGCTACCATGACTGAAGAAGTGGATTCACTTGTTCAGCTTTCTTTGAATAAACCGGTGCGGCTTGAGGCTGATCCCTCACTGAGGCGTCCAAAAACTTTGACTGAAGAGTAAGTTCAGCATGATTTTATTTTGTATCATTTATGAATTATGATACTTGGTTCATGAGCACATGGGTTTGTAATCTGTGCAGTGCAACTTAGATTGGCTTTGATTTCATTTTCTGGAGTTCATCATTACCAGAAAATATATAGAATAATCACTGTTTGAAACAATGTCAGGCATGAATCAGAATAAATTTCTTATTTCATTTTTTTTCATTATATTCTGAACAGAGTTGTTAGAATAAGAAGGGCACGTGAAGTAAATCGCGAGGCTGTTCTATTAGCGCTATGTTCCAAGACCTTCAAACAAAAAGTGATTATCTTCAGGTTGCAAATCCCCTTATATTAATAAATAATTAATTAAACTGCACATTCTATACTCTCTATTTTGTGCTTTTTTTTGAGGTAGCTCATTTCTGCTTACAGTAAGGGATTACCATTGTGTTATTCAACACCTGTTCTGTTTATTTAATATTTGTCCAATATTTGTACAGCGGAACGAAGAAAGCTGCACATAGGTTAAAAATAATATTTGGGTTAGCGGGTATGAAGGCTGCTGAACTCCATGGCAATCTGACACAGGCACAGCGTCTTGAAGTAAGTATTATTTGGCTGTGTTTTCACCTATGTTTGCTTGTTCCTAATTCATGTGTGGCTCTGTATTAAATTGAATGTCCAACTTGGCTTTTTTGTATAAGAACTTTAGAATGTGATCTAGGACTTCTATAATTTTTTTTTTTTTTGGCATTTTTGGTGTAGGCTTTGGAGCTTTTTAGAAGGCAAGAAGTGGATTTCCTAGTTGCTACTGATGTTGCAGCCCGTGTGAGTAGTATTTTTTCCTGTCTTCTCCATTTCTGAGAGGAGTTTTGACCTTCTGCCATAGATTTTTATATTAGTTCTCTTGGTTTGATGAAATGTAAGTTCAATTTATTTTCTAGCCTTCAAAATGACACTACAGTTTATTTTTGGTGGTTATAGGGCCTTGATATAGTTGGCGTTCAAACAGTCATCAATTTCTCTTGTCCACGGGAAGTCAAAACGTCAGTATCCTATAACTTTCCTACTTTATATTAGAGATTCTGTATGCTTGCTAGTAGTTCTTATAAATTGCTATGTATAAACTTTTCTAATAGCCTGTGTATATTCAATCTGAACAAAAGAAAAAGAAAAAAAAAATGATTTGCTGACCATGTTATGTGGTATGGTATGGTATGGTATGAGACTATGAGTCCACAGGCATAGTTTTTGTTGTCATATACTTCTGTTGATTTATGCAGGTATCTTCATCGTGTCGGAAGGACTGCTCGAGCTGGGAGGGATGGATATGCTGTGACATTTGTTACAGATGATGATCGATCTCTCTTGAAGGCCATTGTAAGTTCTTGACCTGGATAAAATTGATTTGTCCAGACTCAATAACACTTTGTTGCATTTCTTTTCCTTTTTTGTTTCCAATATGAAAATGATAAAATTTTTAGGAATTGTGGTTAGGATATTTATTGGCTGGCAGGTCAGGTTGAGTTTATATAGCAGTCATGATATTACAATGTTCTGTGATTCTCATAATTGTTATATTGTTGAAGTGCTGGCTTATGATAATTTTGTCTCGTCTTTTTTCACTCGTCATATACAAAAAAATTAGAAATGTTTACTTGTGTATGTCATGAATCTATGATTTTGCGTAAGATCATCACCTTAGAGTTGATTGATGTGCTAGTCCAATTGCTGATTCTGGATCCTTTGTCCTGGGTTCAAGTCAGATTTGAAACTTTTTTACTCTTCTATTGTTTTTGCTAATATACAGAAACCTGTTCGGTTACAATGAGAAATATACTATTTTCATGCTACATGAGGAAACACACAACTTGTGTGTTTTAATGAAACATTATGAGATGAGAGCTTGCCTTTTACATTCTTCTATTCTGTTACAGGCAAAAAAGGCTGGATCTCAACTGAAAAATCGACTTGTTGCCGAAAAACCAGTAGCTGAATGGTGCAAGTTAATTGAGGAAATGGAGGATCAGATTTCCACTATTCTTATGGAAGAAAGGTCAATATTGTTATTTTCTCATAAGTATTAATAAACATAATATGTATTTATTGCAAAAACAAAGAAAATAAAATAAACTTCTGATTTCAGGGAAGAAATGATTTTGCGGAAAGCGGAGATGGAAGCTGCTAAGGTGATTATTTTTTGGCATATAAAATTTTTATGGACAATTTCTCAACTTTTGCTTTTCATAATTCAGGAAAGGAAAAATTTTATCTCTAGAGCTAGATACTTGCATAAATGTTACCCTTCAACTGTTTTTGTTTTAAGTATAAACATAGATTACTTTTTTATTTGTATTCCTAATTCTTGTGTGGTTGTAACCTAGATCAAATTCTGGCTGAAAGGCTTTTTGTAAGATAATTCAATTGGTATGGCAGGCAGAAAATATGATTGCTCATAGGGACGAAATATACTCGCGACCTAAGAGGACCTGGTTTGCAACTGAAAAGGAGAAGAAGGCTTTGGCAAAGGCATCAAAATCATCAAATGCAGTTCTGTTTGTTCACTCTCCTTACATTTGGTGTTTTGTTTATATTGTGCTTTCGTATTTAGAACTTAAATAAGATAGTATCTAGAACCAGATTGACTATCAAAATATTTTAATGTGAATCATGTCACTACTTCTACATCCACGTATAAGAAAATACTATATTTTTTATCTTGTTTGTCAAAGGCTGGTAAAACTTCCCTAATGACCAATTTTTAGACATTTATTTTTTTGTAAGAATTTGTTTCCCAATAGAACAAACTTGGAAGACTGTATCTTTTATGTCAGTTTTGAGGAAGTAATAGAAATCACATGTAGCGTACTTTTTTTTTTGGAACTGTTGTTGTGGATTTAAAAAGTGGAGGTCTTTCATAGAATTATTTGTACGCGTTGATTTTTTTTTATAGGTTAATGTATAATTTTACTGTGTAAAACTCTGATGTATCAAAAGAAGCTATGATTACTTTTAAGCTTTTCCTTAATGGTCATTGTTTTATTGATGAAGGTTTCATCTAATGAAAGTACTCCAAACAAGGTAATTAGTGCAGAGCAAGCTGAGGAGTTGCGACAAAAAGAGAAACGGAGAAGAGAGCGTGAAGTATGTGGTTCCCGTTTGTCAAATACTATACCTTTCTGATGATTGTTACCCTTCCTTTTTAGTGGTTAATTCATGTTGTTTGAACAATTTTCTTTTTGTGGCAGAAAAATCTTCCTCGCAAAAAACGCCGAATGTTGGAGGCACGAAGAGAAGTGTTGGAGGATGAGAGAGATGATGATGATGATCAGGTTTCTTCTAATAATGAGTTTTATATTCTTTTATTGTTTGTATGATATTAGACTTGCTTGTTATCTTTCTTCATTTTGCATGTGAATATGCATTTTGGTTAAAATAATCAAAATAAATAGTTACATATCCTATTAATGAAAGGCTAATAAGGTAGTTCCATAACGAATTCAAATCGGCTGTTATTCCAAAAAGAAAAACAGGACCCTGTTATTCCATTGTGGACCGTTGGATCAAAATCAACGGATCAGATCTAGTTGAAAAAGACCCCCTAAAATCTAAAGTGGGCCGATCGGATCCGTCCATTTTGATCTAACGGCCCACAATGGAATAACAGGGTCCTGTTTTTCTTTGAGAATAACAGCAGATACGGACTCGTTCCATAACACCATTAATTTGGCTGATGACGACATAGTTTAGGTTACCTGGCAAGCAACAATGGATCGGTACCCTGATTTTTTGTTTTTTTGGTTGTTTAACTCTTCTAAATTATGACACCACTTGTTCATGAAAGGCTAAGATCTTAATGAGAATTTTTCATATTGTTAAAAGTTATCAAGGATATATCTAAAAGAACAGATTCTTAACTGAAATATAATAATGTTCACTTAATTTCATTTCTCACTTTTGGAAGATGGCATTATAGTCTGGCCATTACTGTCGCCATAATGTGTCTCAATACTTGGTAGTAGATGGTCCAAAAATATTCTCTGGTTTGCTGTATGCCTCAGAAATGTTGAGTCTTTCATGTAGAACAAAAGTGCAATGCTGCCTACAGGCACTGAAGTGTTTGCTCATGTTTTATAGTATACTCAGTTGAAACAAAATTAAAGTTAATCATCTTAATACCTCCTTATTATGCCTTTCTATTGAATTAGAAGAAGAAAGGAAAGAAGACTGGACAATCACTTGTGGATGTGGCTTATAGACGTGCAAAATCTGTGAAAGCTATGAAGAAGGTTGGTGGACCGGGAGATATGAAGAAGTCTATAAAGAAAACGATCAAGCAGCCTTCGCGGAGAGAGGAGATGCATGAACTTTTTGAGGGTGACATGAACGAAAGCAAACAAGCACGCGGCTTAAGGAAGGGCACCGGTAATTCTCTGAAAAAGAAGCAAAAGAGTTCTTTTAAGAGCAAGGCGAGGTATGTGATAGTCTTTGTTATTATGGAGTTGGATTTTTCGTCCTATTTACACTGGTTGGGTTCCTTGAAAAGAATTGGGTTTTAATATATTATTGTAATCTGATACCTCAAGTATTGAAATGTCATGCAATCTCCATTTGTTTTGTAAGCATTGAAGTTTTGAACCTACCATTGATCAGTAATTCAGTATGATAACATTTGGTATATAGTCTTTACAATTTTCTTTTGTTTAGAATATTGGCCTTAATCCTTGTCACAGTGATATAAATTGGCCCCATTCTTATAGATAAGATATTGGGTACCAAAGCAGATCATTTTCACAGATCCTCTCATGTTTCCCCCCCCCAAAAAAAAAAAAAAAAAAAACAGATCCTCTCATGCACTATGTTCTATATGGCAAAGCAATTCTAGCATTAAATGGATATTTTGAAGGAAAGAACTATTGGACTGCTGTAAATTTTTATGTTGCAAGAAACTGGGAATTTTCTTAAACCAAAACACTAGATGGGGTTATACTTTGAGCACTGTTGTAATTATCTCAGATGGTGAAATTTAGAGGACATGGGTAGTGAAATTTAACCTTTTGTTTCCTTGTTTCTTTTCTCAGATACAAGCGCAGGAAATAGAAGATCACCTTTGTGCTATCTAATTAATTGTATTTTTTGGGTTCGAGCTATCATGATGGCTCCTATTTCTAAATTTAAATTATGCTGTGTTGTAAAATTGATGTTTCCTGCCAATTCATTGTGTCCACAATTTTGTCAATTAATTTTTATTTCGCAGATGTCTTCATCGCTATTTAATATATTTTCTTAATGATTTCCAATTTTCCATAATTGTTTCCATAATTGAAATGGGTCTGCTAAATTGGCAGAATAGTATTTTTTGGTTTTCACAAAAGTGAAAAGGGAACTATGTTTTTGGACCTATTTCATGGGCACATCGTGTTTGTACTATTTTAGGTAATGGAATCATTGGTTCATAGAAAATTTTATAGAAGTTGCCTAATGTGACACAACTCTATATTTTAAATTTGTTGTATGCCTGTACTATGAGATTTAGACTTGTCCCAACTGGCATGAGAAAATATCATAAAATAGTGGTGGATTAGTGGGGGTGTGTGTGAGATAGAGACGGTACCAGTGCCAGTGCCCGGTGCGCTTTGTGATATGGCTACAAAGACGAGAATGCCCCTTCCTTTATACCTAGAAAAGACAAATTTTTTTATAAAATGAAATTGAAAAAAACTTTTTTTTTGAAACTAGTAAGATTGCACTCAAATTTACACCCGTAAATAGGACTGAATTGTTCATTCGGTAGGCTTTTTTTTTTTTAATTTCTGTTCTTTTTGTTTGGGATTTATAACTTTCAGAGAGGAACTGAGAAGAGGAAAGAACGAAAGAAAGAGGAGAGAGTGACTTGACTTAGTCGAGTGATCATCCTCTGTTGCGCAGTATTGGACTGCGCAGCGAATCAACGATGAGGATTATAGGGATGTTTTGTGAGATTGCGTTGCACACGAATCTTGAAGTAGATCCAACGGGTGAAATACTGCGTAGTAGTTCACTGCGCAGTAGAGGATGAATTAAACTAAGTCGTAGTCTCCTCTCAGAGAGAGTCTACAGTCTACTGGGTACAGGATTCACATCTGTTGTTACTCTATTTAGAACAACAGGACCTTATTCTCTACTTGGGGACCGTTGGATAAGAATCTACGGATGCGATTTATTCAAAAAAGACTTCCTAGAATCTTACACAAGTCGATCGTAGCCGTTCGTTTCGATCTAACAGCTGTGGTAGGAATAGTAACGTCCTGTTGTTCTATAAGAATAACAGCGGACTCACTGAGTACAGTCTACTGAGTACTGACAAGGCTTGGCTTGTGCTTTCTGTTGTTGTCTCCATGGCTTTGGAGAGGGTGAAGGTGGGGCCCGCCTGGCAGTGAGGGGGGGGGGAGGCTGTAAATTTGGGTGTGAATTCGTTAAAAAAAAAAAAAAAAAAAAATTCCCCTGCCGAATGAACAATTCGGTTCCAAAAGGAACCGAATTGTTCATTCGGTTCTATCTAATGGGTATAAATTTGGATACAATCTTACTAGTTTCAGAAAAAAGTTTTTTCCAATTTCGTTTTATAAAAAAATTTATAGAAAAGGCACCATTGCCATCTCATCAGGCATCAAGCTGGTCAATTAGCAATACACTTATTTATCATTGGTTCCAGAAGTCGTCTCTGTTTTTAATTCTAGAGTAATACCTAGCCATAGAATATCTGTCCATAGCGTCTATAGGTTACAAAATCTGATCTATTTGTTACAAAATCGGATGCATGTGTTACATTCTGAGCGGTAGCTCAAGTGGTAGCTAACTAGGATGACCTCCAAGAGGTCATGGGTTCAATCCTTTATGGGCACAAATAAAAAGTTTCAATAAAACTGGTGAAGTATTCCACTTTCTTCAAAAAAAAAACATTCTGAGTGTGTCTATGGACATATGGATACATTTTTAATAGAAACAAAATTTTTCTCTTTCTATTTACCTGTGTTGTTGTTTGCTTGACATGATAACATTGGTGAACAGCAAAGGAGGTCTCAGAGAAACAGTTAATACTCTGTAAGTTTTTTATTCTTTTGTTGTGACTTGTTAGTGATGCTGATGCAACACGTAAGTGCTGCCGATATTTATTTTAAGTTATTTTCTACATCACGGTACTTGCAACTTACATTTTTGTAATAAATGCAATGAAGGTGTTCTAAATGCACTACCGAATAATTATGATATTTGATAAAATTAAATCTCAAACAATTGTGTTTTAAATTCGTGAATAAGGATATTAATTGGCCGGATATTTTGTACATATCATATGTTCCATGTATACATGTGATTATGTGAAGTATATCGTTTCATTCTGTATATGCATCAAAGCGTCCGTATCTGCTGAGATCCGATTCGGATCTCAGGACCCGTATCTGCTGAGTTCAGATCTCGGGGTCCCTGAGAACCGTCAGATCGGGATCTGAGATCCGATTTGGATGTCAGCTGATTTCAGCGCATGCATCAAACGCTGATAGATAACAGATCAATTTGCAATCTTAACTCTTCTGTCAATGGTTACCGTATTCATAGTTCCTATACGTGTATGTAAAATTGAGATGGTTCAGAATATACTTGAAAGATTTTCATATGCGGATTTTAGTACGAATAGGGAAGTTGACGTGATGTACACATATCCGGAGCTATTCGATACCAACTAATTCAAAATAGAAAAGAAAAACGTGAAGAGTCCACCCTATATAGTAGGCCACTCATCTATCCTCTCACAGTTCTGACACACCACGTGCACCCATATGCTTACTACAGTCGTATAAATGTTTAATGGAAACTATAATGTATCTGTTCACTAAAAAACGATATCTATTGATCGGAAAGATGTAAATGTTTAATGATATTTATTCATTAAAAATACAGTGGACCGGTGGATAAGTAAAAAGGGTGGATGGCTGGACACTAGCTCTTACTCTTCAAAAAATCAAGTACATGGCAAATAAATTAATTACATCAAAGGAATCTTAACTATGCTGTGACTATTTTAACAGATAACTCTCTTACGAGCAGTAAATATAATTAATTGCAAAACGAAAATAGAGCTTTTGATGAGCAGTTAAAAGGAAACCCCATTAAAATGGCTTTATATCGTTTCACTATCGAAGCTGCTAAGGAAGCAGCAGAAAACACGCCTGCCACTATCATATTTGCTCCCACCATTATCTATCATTGATATTCAATTAGGAAAAATATATCTTACCACTTACAATGCCCCCAGCATCCTACGATAAGCTGGCAAAAATTTACAAAAATATTTCCTTTTTCAGAAAATTTTGCAAAATATCCTTTATTTCTAAGAAAATTTATAAAATTACCCTACCTTGAAAAAATATTTACAAAAATGACCCTCCAAAATTTTATAAAAATGTACCTCCGACACAATAAACTTCACAAAAATGACCCTCCCGACTCACATGCCACCTTATCACAGGGTTGTGGGGGCAAAGTTTGTAGTATAGTATCACTGTCCTATTCAATTATTCATTCCCTCCAATTCCAAATCTTTATAAAAAGGAAGATGCATCACTCTTATCTCAACACAAAGCTTTTGCATTATTTAGGAATATAAATATCTTGTGCACTTGACAACAAATTAAACTTGCTTTTGTTGGAAAGGTTTTTAGGATATCAGAAAGGGGAATCAAGGTGAAGAATCAAGAATGTTACCCAGGAGCCGAACCCTTCCACCTAGGATCCATGAAAGTGTGGTAAGTTCTGTGTTTACTTTAAAAGAACTAGTATATATGTTATAGTGTTATTTAAGAGAATTTTTGTATCCCAAAAAATGGAAAATTTTTGTATTACTAAGTATTTTCATATGATGAATTTAATGAGAATCATAAATCAATTTTGGGTATGACAAAGAGTGAAATGCTAACGTTTGCACAATAGTTCTACTCGTTATTTAAATACCATTAATTAGCATGCTGCGTAGAAAAATTGTTGGCTAGATTCTGTACTTGATTTGCTATTATCATAAAAAAATGTTGGCAAGTCACTGAATTCACTGCCTTTGCTGTTAATGGCACTTACACATACAAACACTCAGCAACTTCAAATTTACTGATGTACCGGTTCCCTACTTCTGATGTGATTTTTTTTTAAATGAATAAACATTGTTGGTATCTGTGTACTAAGTTAATTTGTGTTTACAAATATGTAGACTGACGAGAACCGGGACCTGAGGAAGTATTTGCAAGTAGAAACCCGACCGAAACTCCAAGAAGAGACCGAAGCGGGCATCCCGCCAGGATATTCCAAGTGCTTCGATGATGATGGTCGTCCTAAACGAACAGGTTATTAGATAAAAGTTAGAAACATCATATATTTAAATAATAGTTATATAGAGGTTGTTTTAGAGTATAAATAAAACTCTTCTGTCGAACAACCTTTTAACGGTGAAGCAGCTTTTCGTGTTGTGTGTGTAATACATACATACAGAATCAGGTGAGTCTGTCTATATAATCTTTATGTTTGTCGATTTTGTCAGGAACTGTATGGACTGCCAGTTCGCACATAATCACTGCCGTAATAGGCTCAGGCGTACTGTCGCTCTCATGGGCCATCGGGCAGCTCGGCTGGATTGCTGGCCCCACTGTAATGATCCTTTTCGCCTTTGTGATTTATTACACCTCGTGTCTTCTCGCTGAATGCTATCGGACTGGCGATTCGGTTGTAGGCAGGAGGAATTACACCTACATGGATGCGGTCAGATCGAATCTAGGTAGGCAACAGCTCGGTTCAGTCAATTTAACCATTTTATAGTACAAAACAGAAAAAAACAGCTATTGGTGCTAACGTAATCGGTTTTTCAAACTTCGTAATGGCAGTTTTTTCGTTACAATATCACCGAAATCTGTTCTTCTGTTTACTTTTATCGCAGGAGGTGCAAAGGTAAAAGTTTGTGGAGCAATTCAGTACATCAACCTCTTCGGGGTGGCTATTGGGTACACGATTGCGGCTTCTACCAGTATGATGTAAGTACACAAATTCATCAGAATTTTGTACAACACAGTCTGCGTGAAATCATGCGCGTGCCCTCTTGATATAGCATACGAAATTTAACCGATATAAACCTTTCTTTTGTTCAGGGCGATACAGAGATCAAATTGCTATCATGCCAATAACGACGAGGGGCCGTGTTTGGTGTCAGGAAATATTTACATGATCATGTTCGGCGTTGCGGAGATTATATTTTCTCAGATCCCTGATTTCAGTCAGGTGTCGTGGCTCTCCATTCTTGCGGCTGTGATGTCGTTCACCTACTCTAGCGTCGGCCTTGGTTTGGGTGTCGCAAAAACTGCAGGTACTTTAAAAATCAAAATAAGGGTATAGATACTGGATTTCACATCCTTAACTAGCTAACAATTTCCAGAGCAATACATATTGATATGATATGTAGGTATAGCACAAATAATACGTAAATTATAGTTCTGTTAATTCCTTCCATCAATTTGCAATGTATGCACACATATAATTTATCAGAAAATATTCACAATTTAATTGTGTTGAGTGAGTCAAAATGAAATAATTTTGGAGAGAAAGGGAAAAAAATTCATGCCATATTAGCTGCCAGTTATCATAATGGGAGGACAAAATTGGCAGTGACTAATTTTTATTACTAATATTGCTAGTTTTACTGGTACCGCAGTACGACACTACATATGACGGTTTTGATTTTTGAATCATCACCATCATCATCAAACTTAACTAATTAAAGGGTTTGCATAATTTTTGAAGAAAAAGTGAAATCTCAAAATTACAAAACAGAAAGGAGAGGAGAAAATAGTTAAACTGGCAAGAATTGTCTAACATGCTGAGTACACAACTACATACATATATGGTAGGCTAATATTTTGTACCAGTAGTGATCAGTTTGAAAACTAAAAAGTTCAAGTAATTATGGTACAATGTTGTCTATCGCAGAGAATAGGGAAATCCGCGGTAGCCTCATGGGTGTAAGCATAGGTGCAGTGACAAAATCAGGAGTTATCACTCCCACAGAAAAGATCTGGCGAAACCTTTCAGCTCTGGGCGACATCGCTTTTGCGTATTCCTACTCAGTAATCCTCATTGAAATCCAGGTACGAACATTGTTTTAGTACTGTTAATTCATGGATGAATTGTTTTATGTTTGCTGGTAATCAAAAACTGAAGTTAGGAATTTATTATAACAATGAAATTCAATGTCTCAGGATACGCTGAAATCCCCGCCAGCTGAGAACAAGACCATGAAGAAGGCGACACTACTGAGCATCATCGTGACTACGGTATTCTACCTCCTTTGCGGGTGCATGGGGTATGCCGCATTCGGTGATAATGTGCCTGCCAATCTGCTTACTGGTTTCGGATTCTACAACCCGTATTGGCTCATCGACATAGCCAATCTTGCGATAGTCGTGCATCTTGTTGGCGCTTACCAGGTAATCCGATCGATTGTTTTCTCAGTATCCTGTCTGCAATACTTGTGCATTTTCTTTTGACACCAACTATCTCATGCTGATAAATCCAAATTTTCCCTCTGAAACAAATATGAAAAATGGTCACTTATCCTTACTCCTAATAAAAGTAGATTAGATTTTTTTAACATGAAAGTTCTATCTTCCCCAAAGAATAAATCTCAGCCGTTGATTGTTTACTTAGATTGATCGCCACTGTTGACGTACTTTAATGTCTCAATCCATTAAAACTTAAGGCCCATATCAATTTTCTCAATTTAAATCCCATTACATATTATCTTAAAAATTTATTATAAGAGCCAAAGCTGCTACTAGTATAAACGTATATGCAATTAAGTTGTATTGATACGTATAGTGTGAATTCAATTCCGTTGTTATCCCAATTTGGATAACAGGACCCTGTTATCCAAATATGGGCCGTCGGATCAAAATCAACGGATGAGATTAAATATGAAAAATACCCTCTATAATCTTAATTGGGTCGATCAGGCCGTCCGTTTTGATCTAACGGTCCATATTGGACAAACAGGGCCCTATTATTCTCAAAGAATAACAGCAGATTCGGACTACGTATAGTATAAGGATATTTTATGAACTAATTTAGTTTTTCATAATAACAGGTATACTGCCAACCTTTGTTTGCCTTTGTGGAGAAATGGGCAACCGATAAATGGCCGAGCAGCGAGTTCCTGACGCACGAGTACGAGATTTGTGTCCCTCTTCTCGGCAAATTCAAGCTGAACTTCTTCCGTATGATCTGGCGCACTATGTTCGTCATCACGACCACGATCATCTCCATGCTGATGCCCTTCTTCAGCGACGTGGTGGGGATCCTCGGTGCCTTTGGGTTTTGGCCCCTGACGGTCTACTTCCCTGTCGAAATGTACATTGTGCATAAGAAGATCAAGAGGTGGTCGACCCGGTGGGTGGCGATGCAGATGCTCAGTATCATGTGCCTTGTGGTTTCCATTGCCGCCGCCTGCGGATCGGTTGCTGACATGATATTGGATCTCAAGAGTTATAAACCCTTCAAATCCACTACTTGAATGTGTAATCCTTTTTGATTAGGTTGGTACCAAGAACAGATTGCTGAATTATGGTCCTATATATTTTTATGACATTTTGTAGAAATATAGCCTTAATGCAAGTAAACTTGTAAACTGAATATATATTTATATGGATCAATCCTCTAGGATATAATTAAAAAGCTATAAAATTTGGCACAATTTGGTATCTATTGTACTCGGGTCATCGGTAGTGTCTTTCTCCTTATTTGTTAAACCCAAATATTTATCTGTCAATTACAAAAGCACACAATTATTTAGTAACAAAGTATTTTAGTACATCTTTGCACATTTTGTATTTACCTGTTTACATTGTATTTCATGGGCATGTTTGGATCGTCCAGAATAGTACTATTTTTTGGATTAGCCAGCTATTTTTGAGTGAGTGTCAATCCAAACAACAAAAACACTAATCCGAATAGTTGAGAACAGCTCTAATCTGCTAGTCTATCTAAAGTATGGAATAGCAATTTAGCATTCATTTGGGTTAGTAAAAAATATTAAAATAAGAGCCAGTGTCTTTTTTTTATTTTCTTTTCACTTTCTCCTACCTCCTTCTTTCCTGTTACCTTGGGAGATGAAAAGTGAACTCCATTTCCTCTTCCTGCAAATTTTGATGATAGAAAGGAAAATCACGGCTGCCGATACTTGGGTTGTGCTCTCCTCATCACAACGAGCAAATAGACATCTCATTTGCAGATATTTCGGTATTCTTGGCTCTCTCTTCTCATCTATCCTCATTCTTCAAATTAGTGTTGTCACCATGGCTGAGTTTTGAGTTGAAGCAGAGGAGCTCAATCCGAAGCAAGTTGATTTGAGGTGGATAAAGCTCAACTCCTGTCGATCTTTATACCTGTTTGAACTCTTTTTGCTGGTATAAATTTGAGCCGTAAAATTCCTTAGACATCAGTGAAAAGCTTGAAGCTTAGTCTGGTTTTTCATTTAATTTTATCATTTTATCATTGCCTGGTCCTCTTTTCATTTGTTGAATGAAATTGAGAATATAATAAACAAAATAAATAAAAACAGAAGGCGTAATTGATTTTATAAAAATGTTAAAATATGTCTCCTGACAATCATATACTAGGATTCATGAAATTAGAACTTGTGGCGGATCATTAAAAAAAAAAAATAGTTACAAAGAAATATAAAATATAACACTATTTTACTTATTTCCTCTATTACTATTCTAAACATACAATCCAAACAACATTTTCACTAATCCGAATAACACCACATTTCTACTATCCTCCCACTAATCCTAACATCACTATTTTTCTACTAATCTCTCTATTCCTCTATTCTTATACTAATCCTTGCACCATCCAAACGCACCCCATATATGCAACTAGGTCAAGGAAAGAATAGGAATTAATCCAAAACTAAGAATCATAATCCTTTGTGACTCATGGCCCATTGTATTATATGAATTGTTATTCTCTGGTGCATTTTTCATCAATAACACATTACAGATTCATCCAGGTCTTTGGTGGCTGACCCCATAATTTATGACATGTAATCATGTATTTATATCATTCTGATAATGAAAAAGAAAAATCAATTTAATTTATCCTAGTTCTAGTTGTAGTTTTATGTCGATCACAATTATCTGATTTTACAATCAGTTCCATTCATTATCTTCTCTATTAAAAACTTAAAATCAATTGAAGTCCATATGAAAATCCATTCCGATCACACTTGTAATCTCTAAAGCTAATTGTATGGATCGGATGAAATATGCGCCATTCATTTTTCATAATCGGATGGTCACGATATATCTTTTAGATACAATTAAACAGACACGTTTAATAAAAACCGCTCAATTAAGAACCAGCCTTTGGTCCAGTGGCTATGAGTAACGCTCTCCGTGTGGGAGGTCGCGGGTTTGAAACCCAGATTGGAGATCTTTTATAGACATTTAAATTTGAGTGGCCTGACCCTCATCTTTATCTCAAAAAAAATAATAACTGCTCAATTCAAAATAAATGGTTGCTTAATCAATCCATGGGAGAACCACTAATTTTAAACTAAACCATATTCGCAACGCATGGGCCTAAACCATATTTGCAACGCATGGGCCATAATATATATGGGCCATAGAAGGCCCAGTTTAAAATTAGCCCAATTCTTTTCAAGCAAAGTCAAAAACTCAAAACCCTCTCCCGCCTAAAAAAACCAAAATCCCAAATCGACAAAATTCCGTACCTGACACCAGATCTATCCTCTCATCACATCCTCTCCCATAGTTCTCTATAGCAGCAACCTACAATCCTTCCCCGTCTCACTACAACTGGGACCCACAAGGACAACAAATCCCCTATACTCCACACAAGTAAAATCTCGGCCGTCAAAAGGTATTGCAGAGGATACGGATCCACAATCAATTGTACCCCCCTTTTCTTCTTCCGATCGAAAATCGAATGCTTATATCCTCTGCCGCGCAGTAATTTACTGCGCAGCGAATCAACGATGTGGACTGTAGGGACGTTTCTTGAGATTGAGTTGCACGCATCTCAAAGCATATCCAGTGGATGGATGGCTGCGCAGTAATTTGCTGCGCGGCAGAGGATATGAATTCGAATTTCAGTTTCTACACACAATCAAACACTGAGAAGACTGACTCTCTGAGTGACTGAATCACACTGAAACTATACTTCGACAATGGAGGAGAGCTCGCCGCCGCCGCCTCCGACCACCGTGCGCCGAAACCCTCACCGGCGGGCGCGGAACACGCCCTTCGTGCCCGAGTCATTATCCCGTTTCGACGCGGAGGCCGTGGCCACTACGCTCCCCCCTTTCTCCCTCGAGGAACCTGCTCCGGAATTAGCTGCGCCCCTTCCTCCGCTTCCCTCCGCCTCTCCTTCTCCTGCCAAGCCGCCGCGGCGGCCTGATACCGCCGGTTGTTCTAATCTGAAGGTGTTCCTCCGGATCCGGCCTGTTGAGATCAAGCCCCAGCCAGGTCCCCGTCTCAGAGCTAGAAACCCTAACCCTAGGGGTAGAGCCAAGGCATCACCGCAGAAGCCGGCGAGGAAGAGGTTGACTGAGGTTTGCCTGGCCGTGAACGGTCCCGAGTCGGTCACTCTCACGATCCCCAAATCCAAACTGGTGGATTCGAAGAGAGGCAGCAAGAGCGAAATCTACGACGGGTTCTCGTTCGTGTTCCCTCCAGAGTCTCCGCAGGTCGTTCCGTTTCCAATTTCCATACGCTAATCTGATTGTAGTTTACTGATAACGTTGACTGATTCCTTTTTACTTGTAGATTGATGTGTATGATAAGGTAATGGATCCGTTAGTAAAGGATTTCATGGGAGGGAAAAGTGCTCTGCTGGTAGCAATGGGGCCGACTGGATCAGGCAAAACACACACAATGTTCGGGAGCAATAGAGACCCGGGATTGATTCCTCTTGCACTGAAAAAGATCTTCTCCACTGGAGAGAAGAACTCTAGCCAGCCTAGGTATAATACCGGTTCCCAATCTCTTACATCACACTGTACTAGTTTTTTCTTTTAGTAAATCTTATTATGGTTTAAATTGCCATTTGGGTACTTGCAGATCATTTTACTTGGCAATGCTTGAGATTTACTCTGTCAGTGGGAAGGGAGAAAAAATGATTGATCTCTTGTCTGATGGGACAGAACTGACCTTGGTTCAGTCGACTATCAAAGGGCTTGAAGAGGTATCTTCGTGCACTTGTCTGGAATATACTCTTTTGCAAGTTAATGGGCCGAACTGACTAATATATGACTGTCTTATTACTATCAATAGCTAACTTGTATTAATTGGTCTTTTAGGTGCCAATTTCAGACCTAGAAGGGGCAGAACGTCTAGTTGCACGTGGTATGTCAAAACGCAGCACTGCTGCTACTGATGCCAACAGCCAATCAAGGCATGTCTCTTACAACTGGCAATAAGCTATAATATCTTCCAAGTGCTGCATTGTGTGGTACTTGGCTCTTGTGTATTAGGTGCTTAGAAATTTGATCTAATATGGTTTCCTGTTTACTCCAATCTGAGTTCAACTATACTAAAAATTTTGAAAACCACAATTAAGCCAACTGGAAACTGACTTGAAGGACCTCAGCTAGCTACTACTCATAATCTGATGCTGATGTGAATATTTGAAAAGGTGAAGTCCCAAAATTCTAATGAAAGCTGCTTAAAATTGGGATAACCTCGGTGTGGTATGACCTAGATTAATAAATCAGGCTCGGTCCCGATCAGTGTAGCCATTTTTGACACCCATTGTTGATTCTAAATTTGTGATTTTAAAAATATTAGTTCATTTGTTTTAAAATATTGTTGTCACAGTCGCTCCCAGTGTATAATAACAATCAGGAGAGCCAATGATGTTTTTGACACTAGAAATGATATGTTATTTGGTAATGGAAGCCTTGTGATAGCTGATCTTGCTGGAGCCGAGAGGGATAAAAAGACTGGCAACATGGTGAATTTCTCTCTAATTTGTCTTTTACAGATGCATTATTTCCTTTTTCATTTTTATCCAGTTTTAGTTCTTTCAATTTGCTTAAATTAATTTTCTGAGTAACTTTCTAGTTAAATTATTCTCCTATTGCAGGGTTCAAGACTAGGGGAAAGCCATTTCATAAACAATACTTCCATGGTTTTTGGGCTTTGTTTGAGAGTAAGGAATTTTTGCTTTGTTTGGAACTTTTATTCATTATTATAATCATATGTTTAGTGTTTTATTTGGTGAACTTTTCTATATTATGTTTCAGTCCTTACTTGAGCATCAGAAGAACCCTAAAAGACCTTTAGAAATGCATTACAAGAGTTCCCTGGTAATTTTTATCATTGTATATTAGAGTGCTATTATTCTTCAATACATTTTACTGTCATTTGTTTCACTTTGCTTATTTTATATTCTCTCTCAGTTGACAAGATACTTGAAGGAATATCTCGAAGGCAAGAAGCAAATGACTCTGGTAATATAATTTACACCTGTATCTACTATAGTTAAGATTGACTCATAACCCTAAAGGAATCTAATTTTTGTGCATTTTTGGCAGATTCTAACTGTAAAACCAGGAGAAGATGACTACGTTGACACATCATTTGTCCTGAGACAAGCAGCTCCGTACATGAAAATTAAGTATGATATATATTTGATATCTTCTAACTACTTCTGGGCTTCCCTTTTTTATCTTTCTGCCAGCTGATTTTTTATGGAATCTTTGCATTTCTTCAACAGATATACTGCTACTGAGGAGGTTAATGTTCCACCTGTGCAAAAAAGAAGTAACGTGGCTGTGGCCCAGCAAGGGCACAAGAAAAGAAGAAAGGTAAATTTCACCCTGTTCTTCTCGGAAACTAATCTCAATACTTTAGTGGTCAGGCAAAGCTGTTGCTCGTTATAAAAAAATGAATCAGCAAATGGACAAATAAAGAAGCAATTTAGAGTTAATTATTAGTTTTGATCATTTCTATGGACTTCAATCTTAGTGATGATGCTTATGGATAATTTTACCTTTCCTTTCTTTCCCATTCTTCAGGTTTATGAAGAAACTCCTGTTGATTCTACTGAAGCTATTGAAGTATCTGAAAAAGGTTTGCTAGTCTGAAATATATGCACTGTATATAACTTCCAAAGTTACATGATGTGCTTCTTTATCTAGTAATAAGTATGTCATATTTTTTTGAAACGAACTCAGAGAAGCTTGAAGTGGTTCAAGGAACGGTAGATTCAATTATTCCAACTAATGCTGCCTCAGTTGATACGACTACCAGAAACAATGTCCTTGATGCTGAGCTGCAAAAAGCAAAGAGAAATGAAGTTATAATGACTCAGTTTGCAAGAGCCTTTTGGAAAACTTTGAAACTTTACAAGGAGAAACTTCTGGTATATTTACTTTCCAAAAAATTTTAATGCTAAATCTTAGTGGATGATTTAGTTTAGTTCAACAATTGTAGTACATATGATATTATTATTATTATTCTTAACCTAACACCAAGTATTTTAAGCCTTTTCTCGCGCTTGTCTTGATGCATAACAGAATTCTGAAAATGAGATTCTTAGCATGAGAGAGATCATAATAGAGAGAGAAAAGCGGATATTGGAACTAGAAGAAAAGCTTGCTAAAGTAATAGCATGCCAAAGTCAATCTGAACAAGCGATCTCTTGCTTGGATGGAAATGACATGGAAAACACTGGTTCTGTTTCTGAGGTCTGTATGCCAGGGAGCATTTCAGCTTCTAGATAAATCAATAGCCTTTTCTCCTTTTGAAATTAATTCAAGCTAACATAAAGGACATACATTTCTGTGTCCTGCAGCTGACAGAAACAACAGATGATCAGAAGCACTTCAAGAGCTTGAGTTATAAGAATTTTTCAGCTGCTTCAACAAAAAGAGGTTGGAGTATATCATAATGTTATGCTTAGGTTGGTTCATATTACCCACCAACTGCATTTCTCACTCTTTTCAATAAACAGGAACTCCGTCAAGTTCCAGCAACTCCACTACTGATTCTTCATCTATTCTACTGGAAAACAGTTTTCTGCCAGATTGTGAGCAGGTTAGCATAGCCAGCCAATATTTGCTTTTCTCTTTTGTCAATATAATAGTAGAGGTAATCTAGGCCTTTTAACAAGCACTGCTTCTTTAGGCAACTGTTCTGTCAATCAAGGTAGAACATGAGGATAAACATTCTGAAAATGTAATATATGAGGCAACAGAGAAAGTTTGTCTCTCATTTCCTGCAGAGCCTGAGTGCTTTCACATTGGGAGCCCAACAGGTCAGATTTCTCCTGTTAGTTTGATGCTTTCGCCATATAGATGAACAATTTTCTATACATAATTCAGTGAACGGGGCATATGTTTAATTGAAGTTGGATTTAAACAGAAAATTATTGTGTTGATGGCAATCCCCTGGAGATGGTACATCTGGATAGTAATACTGTTGAGGGACTTGTGCTTTCTACAGATGATGAAGCACAGTCCTCTCTTCAACTTGTCAAAGTAAGTTGTCTACTTCTGTTTTTAGTTCTATTGGAGTTTGGAACTACAAAAGTTTGTTCCTATGTTATTTATCCTTTGGTCAAATTACTTGCACCTGGTAGAAACTTTGCAGTAGGACTGAAAGAAAAAGTTGAAAGACGATAACTTCTTTAGAACTAATAATCCCTCTTCTGTTAGGCAATTGTGCTGTTGGATGACCAGAAGAAATCTGAGGACCTTGTTAAGGAAGAGGAAAAAGATAACACTTCTTGCAATAATGTATCAGGTTTGTTTTCTCCTGTGGTTCATCTTTGTGGTCCAGCTATTTGCTATTTGGTTTTAAAATATGAGGAATAGTGCATGTTTTTTCTTGCTATTATGCAGCGTGACACTGAATGATAATAGTTTATTGCAATTGATGCAGTTGAATTTTGTTTCACATATACTTTTATAAATTGAAACTTTTTGCACAGAAAAAAGCATTGTGATCCTGATTTTGTGAAAGGCGATCCTGAAATATCTTCTATTATTGTCCTAAGCCATGAATGCAATGAGTTAACATCCTTTGTTTGTTGTGTTAAAGGCTTCAATGATTATACTTGACAGAATGGGTTCTTGACTGTAAACTTCTCAGTTTTCACCAAATTGAACCAAAATTATGAACTAAAAATACCTCTACCTTTGAGCTGTGCATGCTAAAATTATTTCTGGTTTTTTATGCTTTCAATCATAGTATTTTTGAGGAAATCCTATTTCATATTTACTTTTTAGCATGATCATCTCTGATTATACTATGATTGTTTGATGTGTTAGGAGCTTCTTCAACAATCTAGTAGCTAACCATTTCCGATTTTATATATTTTTGTGCAGACAAGCCATCTATTGATATCAATCCTCTGGAAATGGTATGTCCGGACAGTGATATTGATGAGGGAGAGATGCTAGATCTAGAAAATAAACCCAAAACCTGCACCGTATATGAGGTTGGTTGTTAACATTGTGCTTTTATTATGCATGCAAGCACATTTGCAAAAACTTCTTTTGATACTAGACTTTTGAGGTACCTAAATGCCCTAAATTGTACATTATTAATGAAGCAAAATTCTATTTTATTACCAGACACATGCTTCAGACATCGCAGAACACAGTCCATCCTCAGCAATTGCATCTAGGAGAAAAGGTTTTGAGGTACTGTCATCTTGTCTGCTGTCTTACTCGTCTTTGCTTATTTTATGTGATTTAATTTAATGCAAAACCATTTTTACAGTTTGTATCAGCATGTGATCCTGGGGAAGATTTTACAAAAGAATCTGGTGCAGAAGGAGACTTGTGCTTTGAGGGTTCACTAGGTATGCAATTTTTGTATTCGACTCATTTGAATAAAAATGTGATTCACTTGCTAAAAAGAGCCTTAATTGAGATCCTTATCACAGAGGACCCAAAACATCATATCCTGGAGCAAACAGCGGCCAAAGATGCACTCACAAAGAGCATAAGCTCTGTGAATTTGTGTCGGACCATACATGAAGCTGAGGTAATTGCAAAACTGGAATTAGAATGCTAAATTTTTAAAATTTGCATTACAGGTCAAAACTGCATAAAAAGAACCATCCTTAGTGTACTTTCAGCTCAGAAATATGAGATATTAAACTGTGCCTCAGAGTTACTCAGTTTCTCTGCTTGTAGGTTGCACCGCAGATGATCAATGAGATGTATAATGAGAATAAGTCATCCGACGATATACAAAAGGAAGGAAATTGCGGTAGCATTATTGACCTTGAGCACCCTGTGCTTTTACCTGATCAGATTTTAAGAGGTGAAGTTGCTCTTAAGTTTTTCTGTACATAATTTTTCATAAACTTAGTAATATGAAATTTTGCTCATCTTGTTTAAAGGCATACATAGACATGCTTATTATCTTATTAACCCAAAAAATCATACAGTAAAACTTAGTTGTTTCTATGATATTAAATACTCCTTGTGGTCTATAACTTTTTGGGATCTAATACCTTTTGTTACCAAATATTATTTCAATCAGAAAAGCCTTTTTCCAAAGATGATCTGCTTCAAATGGTATGCCCAGATAGCGATGCTGAGGAAGAGGCAATGCTCTCTACAGAAAAGACAATTGAGTTCTCTGTTCGACATATTGAGGTTATTTTGTGTTTACCTTTTTATAAAGTTGCGCATAAATGGTTCAGGCATTCTACCAATCGGTCTTTCTTTCAAGTCTGAATCAAATTTTATATTTTGGTGTATACTAATGAGCAAATAAATTCTTCTATTGTTTGTCAGGAAAAAGCTCCTTACATTGAAAGCTTTAGTCCATCAGTAACTGAAGTTAGTAGGCAAAGCAGTGAGGTAACCACCTCCTGTGATCTATTGATCTTTCCTTCTCGACAATATCTATCTTGAAAAACTAAATAGAAAATGCATATTTGCAGCTTGTTAGACAAAGAAATAGTTCTTCAGGATGCTATTTTTCTAATCGAGCTCAAGCAGAAAAAACTATAAGCTTTGAGAATTCAACAGGTATTTTAATGATGCTTCTCAATTTTCTGTATCATTTCTTGTTAGCTAGAGACAATCAGATGAACTTTCTTTTTGGCAGAGGAAGAAAGTGATAATACATTGGAGCAAAAATGTACCAGCGAAGATGCTGCTAGTAGCACCTCTTTGAAGTCACAAGAGTTCTTCCAAGAATTGCAGGTAATGTTTTGTATTATATTAACTATGTAAAATCCAGAACAATTAAGCAATGTATTTTGTACCAAGTGATTATTTACATTTTTTTTTTTTTTTTTGCTCTTTAATAGGCAGATGAAATCATTACACAATTGGATATAGCGACTGGAAGTCCTCAACAATTGAAGCAGGACAGCAGC
Organism: Cyperus esculentus; assembly: GCA_030179965.1. Taxonomy (NCBI): domain Eukaryota; kingdom Viridiplantae; phylum Streptophyta; class Magnoliopsida; order Poales; family Cyperaceae; genus Cyperus; species Cyperus esculentus. The sequence continues at coordinate 1,248,006 of JASGLE010000010.1, read as the reverse complement.
AGTAGCTCTGAAAAATTAAAGATGGAACTAGAAAATATAGAAAGTTCAAACTGTGACGAATCAAGGAAGGAAACAAAGCAAGATCCTGTCAGAGAAAATAGTGATTTTCCAGTTGAGCCTAAAAAAGGCAAGTCTTTGGCTAATACCTTTTTTCCTGAGTTATATATTTGGGGCACAACCTTGAAAAATGAAAAAGACAGAAAATACATAAAAAAATTAGATATAAAGAAACAACAGTTGAGTTTTCATAACTTTGTGTTGTTGACCTTTTATATGAGATGCTTTACATCTATATTCATTATTCAAATGGTGAAGGATCCACTATTTGGATGTTGGATACCATGTATGTCATTTCTGGTATTGGCAAGTGCCGTGCCTTCCCCAATATTGTGACAATACTACTGCCAAAACCAATCTGGGGTTAGGCGAGGATAAAATACTTCTTACAGCTATTTCTTCTTCATTAGATCCTGAGGAGCACCATTTGACTTCTTCACGCCATGATGGGAAATCAAGCATTGAGAGGCGCAAGGTTTGTTGTTGATGTGCCCGCAGTCAATTTCAGATTTCTGTACCATTTACTGGGTATCCATTTTGGTTTGACTTCTATTGATTAAGCAAATTATTCTAAAACACTTCATTCTCTTTTTAGGAGAATCAACCAATTAAAAGTTTAATTGAAGTTATTGGCAAGGAGAACCATGCTTCCCCTTCTAAGCCCTTCATTGCAAGAAAACCTAAGAGGTTAGTGCATGCGCACACTATACCGACCCACAAATATGTTGCCTTGTTGTTGCAAGCACTTTCTGCATTTTATGTAAATGTTATTTATTGAACTTTCCTAAGAATTTTAACCAGGAGACTGCGACCAGCCTCTTCTATGCTACTCAAAGAATTCACAAGCCCTGATATGGGCGCCGATATACCCAAGGTCCTTGCTCACTGTCTCTCTCTCTCTCTTCTCTTTTTGAAACCTTGATTTCATTCTTGCTACTATCTATTATAACTGTATAAGATTCCTCGAGACTTGATCTTTGCATGTCATTGTAAATGAATTATGATTATGAATACTCTCCTAGATAGCTTATAATTTTACATGTTTGTTAAAAAAAACCAGGAGGGTAGAGGAAAGACAATTGCTGATGAAACCAGATCAGAAGGAAGCATGTTCACTCATTCAACTTCTTACAATGCCCATTAGGGAGAGAAATATTTGAACTGTTAGACCTCTTGATATCTTTGAGGTCCGGTAAAGTGAACTCATATTGCACATAGCTATAGAGAGCTCAGTGCTTCTTATCATTTTTTCCTGTAAATATAATATTGTGTGCTCAGGTTGATGAATTGGGCAAGTTATAATGTAATTATTTTAGAGAAATGTTTTGGTCACTTTAGAGTTTAGATTTGTGCTCTTTGTTCAAGCCAGGCGAGTCCGTTTGTTTACTAAACTAAATCAAGCATTGATACAGCAGTTTGGATCCAGTTAGTACAACCATTCAAAACAAAGTGCAAAGTATAAACGTAACTTGAGAGCTCTATACTCATAAACCATTTAAACTTTGAAGCTATCCATGATTTTTACATAGTCCAACAATTTTTACGTAAAAAATCATCGATAGCTTTCCATTCCGTACGATTATGCTCAAGCAACTGCCATAGACAACATCAGAACAGTACAAGCATTAGGTGTGCAAGAACAGATAATATTACATTTCTGTGAAACATTAGACAAGCCAAGCAAGGCAGAATTTTTCAGGGGACTTGTAGCCGGCATGGGCTACGGTTTCTCCGAGTTTCTTGCATACTGTTCTTATGCACTGGGCTTGTAGTATGCATCTAGCTTGATTATAACCGCAATCAGTGTGGCTGAGACAATTGCTTTAGTTCCTGATATTGCAAAGGGATCAGAAGCATTGGCTCGATATTTTCTATCCTGGAAAGGAAAACTGATCAACTGGACCCAGATGAACCAGGAACGATCGATGCATGTCGAAACCATCGAAGGAGATATAGAGTTCAGGGATGTGTACTTCAGATACCCAACAACGAGTGGCAATTGCATGTGCGATCTTGAAAGACTCCACTATTCGATCTCCTCTTGCACAAGGCAACGAGCGCACTCGATCGACACAGCCTCTCTGAAGCTCTTGTGCAGCAAGATTTAAATGTGCTCATGGAAGGAATTAAGAACAACTGTCATGGTATGTGGCACATATATCGGTTGTCGACAATTCGATCGATATGATCGCTGTTATTAGTGAAGGTAGAGTGCAGGAGGCTGGGAGGCATGGCAGTGCTTATTCTTAGTTACTGCAGTTGCAACAGCAGAATGCTTAGCAAATTGCATGTTTATAACTGGAAGATTTGTTATATTAAATGTTGTGGATTTTTGGTTGAATTAATTTTTTGTAGATAGAACAATGTGTGTATCAGTACAGTTATAATAAAATAATTTTAAGGCCGACATGGATAAATATGTTGATATTTGATATTCTAGATGAATATATTAGACACTTTTTTAAGTTAAAGTTTCTGCTTTTCCCTTTTCTCTTTTTGTAGTTCTCATTTCTAGGCTCCATTTTCTGTTCTTGATGTTGATGAGAATCTTTGGGGAAATAATACAAAGAACACTCCACAGCAATTTCTTTTTTTACCTTTTTGTTTTTACTTTATTTTTCTCTAGGAAAAGGAGTATCATTCAATCTTTTAATATTGAATGAATATTTTCGAGTTCACAACTGTTGTTCCTGTTGCATTGCATCAGGGCTAGTGCTTTGGGCCTCTGGCACGCTGTTCCATTCCGATCTGTCTCATTTCTCAATAATACTATTCCTAAAAGACTAATGTTGAAGCCCGTGTTGTCATTTTTATATAGTTAAATTTCACCATAAATGGTATGTCATATTGCCAATTTTAGTACTATAAATCTGGCCCAAGTATTGTGAATTTTTTTGTGCTTAACCCTATAAAAATTAGAAATATTTATATTATTTCTCTTTTGAAACAAATCTCCAAATTATACTTTGCCCAGTTAATCTGCGTTTTCGCCATCATATAATCTAAACGCATGCACTGTTATAAATACGAGACTGCGTGCGCTATCTGAACGCAACATTCACTTATTTAAGATTCTAATTAATACTGCAATGCAACTCTTGTCGGTAGTTTTTCATTGATAGGTCACTCATACGTCATAATCGGAGATTCATATAAAAAGTTATGGTTGTTTGAAGATACATTCAGATACAGCATCCTGACACTGCGTTTTGTTATGGATTTATCGTAATTTTGATAAGTTTTTTCTTTCTGAACGCATGCGTGTAGGTTGTATAGTTGACCTAAATACAGGTTAATTGGGTATAATTTGGAGATTTTTTTAAAAGAGAGATAATTAAGATTTCATTTTTTTTGGGGTGAGACAATAAAATAAAAAATTCAAAGTATTATTATATGACAAATTGACAATGTAGCATGTTGCACTAGGCGCATTAATAGAGCAATTAAAGACTTTTGGATGGATGCACTTGAAAAGCTTCCTTGGTAAGATAGCAAGATTGAACCTTTTTCCTGTCTAGATACCTAGTCCACTACCAGTACTAGTCTACTATAATAAGGGTGCATTAAAAAATACGGGCTTGATAACTGCAATCCTTAAAAAACCCCCTTAACCGCCCCAATATTATTTTACATTTCCCAGATAATAACAAAAAAAACAGTTATACAAAAAAGTGTTTATACAAATCACTAATAGTGTTTATACAATAGCTAAATGTGTATCAAAGAGGTGGAGCGATAGAGGTGTAACCGGAAATGGGAGTGGAGGTGCGGCTGGAGGGTGAGGAGGTGTGGTCGGAGGGAGGGCGGAGGTGCGGCTGGATAGGGTGGAGATGGGCGAAGGTGGTATGGTGGTGGGAAAGAAATCAATGGAGGAAGGATGAAGGAAATAAGGAGAAAGAAATAATAGTAATGAGGGTGTAAATAAGGGGTGTAGTTAAGGGGGATAACAATAATTTTTTAAAAAATATCAGTAAGACCTGCTGTCCATTGATTGGACGGTCCATAGAAGTAACAAATAGCATGATACATAGAGTCATGGATCATATATGGGTCTAGACGTAACAGTTACACTCACAGTTTAACTTCTATGGATCGTCTATCAATGAACGCATGAAGTTTCTGCATTAAATATCATCCAATAAATCTTGGTGCTATACAACCGTATCCAACCGTATATTATAGCAATATATGTCGCTTTATCCTAAAAAAAATAGATACCGGTATCATTACATTACAGTCTACTCTGCCCCAATCCATATCTCAGATTTCCGGTGCACAAAATTTCAAAAGGGTGACAATAAGATATTGTGGACGGCACAGACAAAACAAAAGGTACATTTAATTTGCTTGCGTTAATAATACACTTATACTGTGGACATACACATACTGACATGACATCCATACGTTGTACATTTGCTTCTTTTAACCTGGAAAAAGCTCACGCCTTATTTTTGGACTGAAATTATTATTTCTTATAATAAACTTTTAACATAATATATAACGGGTCTTAATTGAGATAATTTATATGTGCTTTAAATTTTAATGGGCTGAGAACGTCAACGGGCATTAACGTACGTCAATGGCGGTGATCAATCTAAGTAAACAATCAACGGCTGGGGTTTGTTCCTTAAGAAACATAGACTTTTGATATCAGAAAAATCTAATATACTTTTATTAGTAGCAGTAAATATTATTAATTGTATCAAGTATCAACAGCAGACATGTAGCCACCCAAATCCAATATTTTTATGCCAGGAAAATATGTTAAATTGACTATAGACTATAGTAGTACTGGTAGGTGAATAGGTTTAATTAGCACAGACAAATATTACACTTAGCAGTTAGCACACGTGAAATGGAACTTTTTAATTTTTATCCTTGTAAAAAACCGAGAGTGCATTAATATAAAAAAAAAAGCAAAAAAAGGACAAAAGCAAAGTCACAAAAACTGAAAAAAAAAAAAAAGGAAAGAAAGCAAAATGCTCGGTAACTGCGAAGGTGGTAGGAATTGGAATCATGTTGAAGGGATAAAGCAATGCACAGCTCTGCATTTGTCTCCACCTCCACCACCTCGAATTCATATCCCCTACTGTACTGCATTGTGCAGTTCGCAACACTAGCCGTTGATCGTCTTGAGATTCGTGTCAGCGCGGATATTGAGACGATCCAACGGTGGACGTTTTGAACTGCACAATGCAGTAAGTCGGGGGATGAACAACACTCCACCCCCTCTTTCTCTCTTTTGCATAGTGCTACCGGAATCATGTACAATGCCAGATGCTGCCAGTCCCCGTGCACTCAGCAATTAGCTCCGTGACTAAGAGGAGGGATTCATTGAAAATGCATATTTTGATAATCTTGACAATGGTGATAAGTCGGTGTTTTATACTATTTTATAAGGAAATTATTTCAAAAACTCAACCAATTTTAGTTAGATTTTGTTTGAATTCACTTTGTTTCATATCAAGATCAAGATACTGCTGCGATTTCATTTTTATTTGCAGATTTGGAGCAATTTGAAGCGATAACGGATCAAAATGCCAAAACTGATCATAATTTGTTGGATGAAATTATCTTCTATCATATCCATGTTGTAAAGCTTGTTTCAAGCTTTCCAACGAGCTTTGAATCGTCCAATTTGGAGTTAAAACGAGAAAGTTATGGCCAAAACAGTAACATGGACGAACCAGAACTGTCAGGGGCGGTCCGCCCTGACTTCCCGGCGACCCGCCCTGCTGTGCATCTGATTTTCTGTTTCTTGGGCGGTCCGCCCCAGAAGTGCGCAGAAAGTCGGTTTTGGATGTTTTAAGTGACTTTTGGTCTGTTTTTGGCATGTTTTTATATATAGACTCTCCTTCTTTTTATCTATTTGGCTAGCACTCTTGGGGATTAAGTTAGAATAGATCTAAGGTTGAAGAGAAGAACTTGGAGCGAGAATTGAAGATTGAAGCGAGGATCCGAGCGAAAAACTCGGTGTTTGGTTTCTTTTTCCTTTTCTCTCTTTTGTTTGTGATCTTAAACATGAAACCTTATTGTTTTCTTTTGTATCCATGAGAGGCTAATCCCCTCTTTAGGGATGTAGGTTTTAGTTGAACTTGTAGTTGTTAATTTTACTCGGAGAATGTTTTTAATTGCTATGCTATGATTTTATTTCTTTGTTTAATTTCTCATGTGTTGCTTAATCGTTGTGCATGAAATCTTAGAAACTAGGGTTAGAATTGAACCAATTCAACTTTAGTTTTGGAATTGAAGAAATAAAATTAAGTTAGGCGAGATACTTAACCGTGAAGCATTAACTTAAGAGATCCCGGTAATTGACCATTAATTGTGCGAGGTACTTAATCGTGAAGTATGATTTAGGAATTTTACCAAATTGTATTAGGAACTTAATGAACCATAGACTTGTAGGGTGAGGAACTTAATCGTGAAACCGGAGAGTTTTGGTACGGTATTAAGCCAAGAAATTGCAGTTTAGTACCAATATTTATTGATACCCTCTCACAACAATTCAATTAAAAGTGTTAGTCGAGTAAATTGCATCTACAAGGGATATGACACCGAAGTCCCTAGATCATGTTTTATCGAGTTCTTCCAATTGTTGCTAGTGTTTATTTTGTTTTAGGTTTAATTTTCTTACGTCAACCTTGATAATCAAATTGTCTAGATTGGTAATTTAGGTAGGAATTAGTGCATTACGTGTTGTCCCTGTGGATTCGACACCTGAGTACTACATCGGTAGGTTCATGCGCTTGTGAACCGAACCAATTTAGTATTAGGGAATTATTAGCACAGATATTTCACATCAAATGATCATCTTTAATAATTTGTACAAAATCATAAAAAATCTTAAAAATGAAAATTTTTTATGGATGCATTATTTAACTTATAGATTGATAGTGTTTCAAATTTCAACTTGATGTCCTAAAATGTATAGGCTTTTAAATTTGTTACTCGAAGCAGAACACTCGATCGCAAGCGTACGATCTCGTGTAGTACAATCGAGGTCGAACCACAAGGACGGGAATCAATTCTAAACCAGACTTCAATCGCAATTCAAATCCTAAATAAAGTGGGGGTTTTTGAAAGATTGGTTTAAATAGTAACAGATGCAAACAGTAAACAACAAGTAAATACTGGAAAACAACTAATTAAAAAGGCGTCCTCAGGGTTTTCTGAATCTGTTTGGTCTCTAGATTAACTTCTTGCGGCCCGCAGGAAGGTCTCTTGCGGGTCGCAGGGATTGGTTAGAGATTCCAAAACTACCTGTTACCCACAGAATAACTCCTGTGAATCACAAACAGTTTTGTAATCTCTGTCTTACACTTTCTGCAGATTCTTGCGGCCCGCAGGATATCTCTTGCGGTCCGCAGGAAATCTGACAGAGAGCAGTTCAGTTCTGGTTCAATGTTCGACTCACGTTATCAATTCTGAATCAAACCAGCAACAGTACAAGTCCTCAACTTTCGTATTTTGGTTCTTCTAACAATACCGGTTCGACAGAAATTCGTGGATCTATTTCTAAATCTACATTCAAGTTACTTTTATATCTAGGATTCGGTTCCACTTTCGTAAGAACCGCAATTTTACCGTTCGGTTACTCTTGGACAACAAGTTATCAATCCAAACAGTGTAAATAACAATTCTTGCAAATATGATACTCTATTGACCAACTAAACCTTGTGCCTAATCTACAGGTTTACCATACAACAAGCATGATATTCTATTAACCAACTAGATTTTGCTCGCAATCTACAGGTCTATCACATCAACAAGTCAAGTTAAACACACATAAACATGAAAATCACAAGTAACATGAAAATAACGTAAGTCTCACAACAAGAAGTCAATCCATTAACACAAACTTCATCATCTACCCTAAGAACTAAAAGACTACTCGCTCATGGCGAGGGAAAACAAAGAAAACAAAACAAAGAAGAAGTTCATGATACTAAAGAACCAAAGAAGAACTCGCGTGGCTTCAATCTTCAACGTCTCCTCGAAGTCCTCTCGAAATCTCCTCGAAAGATGGTGAAGATTGACTCCCAAACACGCTCCCTTCTGGTCCCTGGCGGCTAGGGTGAAAGAGACAGAAAGTAAGTGCCAAAACCGTCTAAAAGGATGGTTTAAATAGCCAAAAAGGCGGCAGAAACAGAAACAGCGCTGCCGCGGGTCTTGCGGCCCGCAAGAAGTAGGTCTTGCGGCCCGCAGGAAGTGAGTTCCAGTGCAGACTTGCTCTCCAGGGCTTCAAATCGCGTCCAAGTGGCTCCAAAAGCCCAATTTACCTGAAACATGGACAGAATTGAACAAGTAACTGGAATCTAAGAATTCTAACACTAAAATGCAGTTAAACTCGGGATTTTAAGTCGAAAACAACGTACAAGTCTGGTAAAATGCATATATGAATGCGGTGCATCAAAGCTTGTAGGTCCATGTTGATGGTGCGCGTGGCCCAAAATGCTTTATGCTCGATCTCGACCGGCAAATGGCAAGGTTTGCCATAAACCAGCTTGAATGGGCTCATGCCGATCGGGGTCTTGAAAGCCGTGCGGTACGCCCAAAGTGCGTCGTTGAGCTTGAAAGCCCAGTCTTTTCGTGATCTCGCCACGGTTTTCTCAAGAATGATTTTTATCTCCCGGTTAGAGACTTCTACTTGCCCGTTAGTCTGAGGATGGTAGGAGGTGGAGATCTTGTGAGTCACCCCATGTTTGCTCAAAAGCTGCTCAAACTGACGGTTGATGAAGCGCTTGTCGCCGTCACTGATCACGGCACGAGGCACCCCAAAACGAGGGAAGATCACATCATTGAAGAGGCGCTTAACTAAGTTCGCATCCGCCTTTGCACAAGCGAGCGCCTCCACCCATTTAGACACATAGTCCACTGCCACGAGAATGTACTCAAATCCCTTTGAGGAAGGGAATGGCCCCATGAAGTCGATGCCCCATACGTCAAAAATCTCGACTTCCAAGATGGGCTGCTGTGGCATCTCGCTACGCCTTGAGATGTTGCCCGTCCGCTGACACTGGTCGCATGATTGCACAAGGGCATGTGCATCCTTGAAGATCGTTGGCCAAAAGAAACCTGCTTGCAAAACCTTGGCAGCAGTTTTAGATGAGGAGGCGTGGCCTCCATAAGCAGAAGAATGACAATGAGAGAGTATAGAGTGTACCTCCTCCTGCGGCACGCATCGACGATAGATACCATCAATACCTACCTTGAAGAGAAAAGGCTCCTCCCAAAGGTAAAACTTGACGTCAGCCCTGAACTTCTTCCTCTGCTGAGAGGTCATCTCAGCAGGCAAGAGGCCTGCTACGAGGAAGTTGGCGAAGTCTGCGTACCATGGAAACTGCTGAGTGCCTCCTGCGTCCCGCAAGAAACGGCCCTGCGTCCCGCAGGATTTCGGCAGATTGTTGATTTGCTCGGATATGGGCTGTGGTTGGGTTCCCAGGACGTAGAGCTGTTCCCCTGGAATTGAGTCGTCAATCGGAATGTTGCTCTGCTCCTCCCCTTTCCAATACAAGCGGGACAAGTGATCTGCGACTGAGTTTTCCGATCCTTTCTTGTCCCGAATCTCAATGTCAAATTCCTGCAGAAGAAGAATCCAACGAATAAGACGTGGTTTCGCATCCTTTTTGGAAAGAAGATACCTGAGTGCTGCATGGTCGGTGTAGACGATTATCTGAGAGCCGACCAGGTAAGAGCGAAACTTCTCCAGCGCAAACACCACGGCTAGCAGCTCTTTCTCAGTTGTGGTGTAATTAACCTGCGCGGAGTCGAGGACCTTGCTGGCGTAGCAGATGGCTACGGGTTTGTTGTCCTTGCGTTGCCCCAAAACCGCGCCTACGGCATAGTCACTGGCGTCGCACATGATCTCAAAAGATTGAGACCAGTCGGGAGGCTGCAGGATCGGGGCGGAGACGAGGGCCTCCTTTAACCTGAGAAAAGACTGAACACACTCGTCAGTAAAAACAAAATCAGAGTCCTTTACCAGCAGGTTGGTTAGGGGTTTGGTGATCTGAGCGAAGTCCTTGATGGATCGACGGTAGAATCCGTAGTGTCCGAGAAAGCTGCGCACGTCTTTGACTGTGGTGGGCGTGCACATCTGTTCGATCACTTCAATCTTTGCTTTGTCCACCTCGATGCCCTTGCTCGTGACTTTGTGACCGAGCACAATGCCCTCTTGCACCATGAAATGGCACTTCTCCCAATTGAGGACCAGATTGGTTTCCTCGCACCTCTGTAGGATCTTACACAAATTTGCCAAACAGTCATCGAAAGAAGTTCCAACAACAGAAAAATCATCCATAAAAATCTCGACTTCTTTCTCAATGTAAGGAGAGAAAATGGCCATCATCGCCCTCTGGAATGTAGCAGGCGCATTGCACAAACCGAACGGCATTCTTCGGTAGGCGAAGGTACCATAAGGACAAGTGAATGTCATCTTTTCCATATCCTGAGGGAGGATGGGTACCTGAAAGAAGCCTGAGTATCCGTCAAGGTAGCAGAAGTGGGAATGTTTGGCGAGGCGCTACAACATCTGGTCCACGAAAGGCAGCGGGAAGTGATCCTTGCGGGTCGCAGCATTCAGCTTGCGGTAATCAATGCACATCCTCCATCCAGTGGTGGGCCGCATCTGGACTTTCTCGCCTTTGTCGTTGATGACAACGGTGTGCCCTCCCTTTTTCGGGACCACGTGCACTGGGCTCACCCACTTGCTATCTGAAATAGGAAAAATGATGTTAGCATCAAGTAATTTAAGAATCTCCTTTTTCACTACCTCTTGAAGCACGCGGTTAGGCCTCCTTTGATGCTGCACGGAAGGTTTGTGGTCTTCCTCGAGATGTATCTGATGGGCACATATGGCAGGACTGAGTCCCTTGATGTCTTTAATCGAATACCCTAAGGCACCCCTGTGAATGCGCAACTTTTCCAAAAGCTTCGAAGTTTCATCAAAACTCAATTGAGCGCCAACAATAACTGAAAAAGTTTTGTCGGAGTCAAGAAACTCATACCTGAGGCTGTCGGGCAATGGTTTCAGGTCTACCTTACTTGGCGCGTCTAATGGCGGTGACTTGTCGATTTTCGCCTCTGGTCCGTCTTCCTGCGGGCCGCAAGAACTGTCACCTGCAGACTGGGAGAGCGAGAGAACTGGTTTGACCCTGGTGAGTAGCGTTTCCTCATTATCTGTGGGATCGCGGGGCATGCCCTGCAGGCCGAGTGCGATCTGATGCTCTTCCAGCTGATCCTCCTGCGCCTCCCAAACGAGCTCATCAATGATATCCAACCGGTTGCAGTCCTCCGAAAAGTCGGGATATTTCATTGCTTTTGCAACCTGGAATTGTACCTTCTCGCCGCCAATGTTCATGGTGAGGATACCCTCGTACGTATCGAAAACAGTCCTGGCTGTCCGCAGAAAAGGTCGACCAAGGATGATCGGTACATCCTTATCCTCCTCCATATCCATCACTACAAAATCACCAGGCACAAAGAACTTGCCTACCTGTACCGGCACATCCTCGACTATCCCCAGCGGTAAGCGAGTGGAGGCGTCTGCTAGCTGCAGGGTCATGCGGGTGGGTCTGAGCTCACCTACCCCGATCCTCTGAAAAACAGTGTGAGGCATGAGGCTCACACTGGCGCCCAAGTCGCATAACGCCCTTCTGATGGTTGCCTTCCCGATGGTGCAAGGGATGGTGAACTTTCCCGGATCTCCAAGCTTGGGTGGAAGATCCCGACTCACCACCGTGCTGCATTCATGATTGAGTTGCACGCTCCTACAGTCCTTTAAGCTCTGCTTGTTGGACAAGATGTCCTTCAAGAATTTTGCGTAAGACGGCATTTGTGCGAGCGCATCGGTGAAGGGGATGGAGATAGTCAGCTGCTTGAGGACCTCCATAAATTTAGAGAATTGCTCATCTAAGCGGTTCTTAACGAGCCTTTGTGGGAATGGAACCTGCGGTTGGTACGGCGGCGGGGCCGTTGTCGCTTTACCCTTGTCCTTCGTTGGCAAGACAGACTCGGCAGGCATAGAGTTCTGATTTGCTTGCCCCTCAGTGACCACCTTCTGCAATCCTTGAGAGATTGGCAGAGGGTCTGTTTGCGCCTGCTGAAGAATTGGCTGGCTACTGGGGAAATCCTGCGGGCCGCAAGAGGTGTCCTGCGGGCCGCAGGAATCGGCGACAGGATGGGTTTTCGCTGGTTCTGGCTGGGATTCGGCGGCTGCTGGTTTTGTAACAGCCTGGTCCTCCTCTTCCGGCATGGGCGGATCAGCGTACTGCGTGCCACTCCTAAGTGTGTGAATGGCCTTCACTTCGCCATTAGGGTTCACTGGCTGACTTGGCAGTGAGGCTGCGGTCCCAGGACTCGACGTTGCACCTACACCTCCTCCCGACATCCTTGCTAGTTTCTCATTAAGAGCCTGCATCTGCTCGAATATCATCTGGTTCATCTTACCCTGCGCTTGCATGAAGTTGTCGACCACAGCGGGCACAGCAGGTTCGGCAGGTTTGGGCAATTGGTGGGGAGGCACATACGGTTGACGGTAGGTGTTGTTCGGCTGAGCGTTTCTGTTCTGGTTTTGGAAGTGAGCATTGCTGTAGAAGTTTCGGTTTCCACTTCCTTGGCCTTGGCTTTGGAATTTCTGAGGAGGGTTGTAATTGTTGGTACCGAAACTGGGACGGTCTGGTTTCTCTCTCCAGCTTTGGCGGTCTGTTGGGTCATTGGAGTATGATCGCGAGAACGGAGGTCTGGGGAAAAAGGAGGGCTCGTTGTTGAGAGAGTGCACGTGCTCTTCCTCCCCCTCAGGTTGACGCAGCGGGCAGTGGTCATAATCATGAGAGTCCTCCCCGCAAAGCGTGCAAGGTTCAACCTGTACTGCCTTGGCAGACGCCTTCTGCCGGTCTGTCTGCTTGTCCATCCGAAGCTGCAGGGCTTCTAGCTTGGCTTGTATGAGGGCAAGTTGATCCACCTCGTACCGCCCTTTCGATCCTCTGCTGGACTCCCGGTTGGACCACTGCTGCTGGTGGGCCGCCTTCTCAATAAGCTCCAGGATTGCACGCGGTCGCAAATCTGCTATCGATCCACCTGCACTATAATCAACTAAAGCGCGACTCTGCGCAGTCAGTCCCTCATAAATAGCATCAACAAGCATCCAATCAGAGAAATTATGGTGAGGGCAGGACAGACATAACCGGTTAAACCTATCCCATGCCTCGCTTAGAGACTCATCATACCCTTGTTTAAATGAGGAGATTTCAGCGCGAACTTTGGCAGTTCTCCTAACAGGGTAAAATTTCTGTAAAAATTGAGCAGACATTTCGGCCCAGGTACCAATTGAGCCTTTAGGGAGAGAGTTGAACCAAAATTTCGCTTTGTCCTGAAGAGAGAAAGGGAACAAGGCTAGCTTGACGTAGTCTGGCATCGTAGCGAGGTGCTTAACGGTCCGGCAGGCTTGGTAGAAGCTGTTCAGATGGTCATGAGGATTCTCGGACTCCAGCCCGTGGAAGCAGTTCTGCTGGACGAGTGTAACTGCACCCGAACCGAAGTTGGGAGGGTCTCCTTGCAACTCCGGCAGAACGATGGGACCTTCTGAGTCGTCGACTCTGGGACTGTGGTAATCTCAGAGTGTCTACGGCTCTGCTTGTCTTCGCTGCCGCTCAGCTTCTGCCTCTCGCCGGAGTTGGTTGGACTTCCTCTTCAAGCTCTCGCCAAGCTGCTTCAGCAGCTTGCCTCTGCATTTCTGCTTCTGCGGCTTGCAGCCTGAGCTGCTCCCGCTCCAAGACGTTGTCACCCATGTCAGATGACGATGTGGTTTCTGAGTCAGATGAGTCTGGGCTGACCCTCGCTGGCAGCGGATGGAATTTCGGGCTCCTGCGTCCGCTTCTGAGAAAGTAGTCACCGAACGGGGGGTATTGTGCCAGTGCTTGTCACCTGAAACAAAAAAAAGAGAAAAAAGAAAAAGAAAAATCAGAATTCGAAAAGAAAATAAAGTAAGGTTTAGAACTAATGTCGCTGTCCCCGGCAACGGCGCCAAAAAGCTTGATGTCCTAAAACGTATAGGCTTTTAAATTTGTTACTCGAAGCAGAACACTCGATCGCAAGCGTACGATCTCATGTAGTACAATCGAGGTCGAACCACAAGGACGGGAATCAATTCTAAACCAGACTTCAATCACAATTCAAATCCTAAATAAAGTGGGGGTTTTTGAAAGATTGGTTTAAATAGTAACAGATGCAAACAGTAAACAACAAGTAAATACTGGAAAACAACTAATTAAAAAGGCGTCCTCAGGGTTTTCTGAATCTATTTGGTCTCTAGATTAACTTCTTGCGGCCCGCAGGAAGGTCTCTTGCGGGTCGCAGGGATTGGTTAGAGATTCCAAAACTACCTGTTACCCACAGAATAACTCCTGTGAATCACAAACAGTTTTGTAATCTCTGTCTTACACTTTCTGCAGATTCTTGCGGCCCGCAGGATATCTCTTGCGGTCCGCAGGAAATCTGACAGAGAGCAGTTCAGTTCTGGTTCAATGTTCGACTCACGTTATCAATTCTGAATCAAACCAGCAACAGTACAAGTCCTCAACTTTCGTATTTTGGTTCTTCTAACAATACCGGTTCGACAGAAATTCGTGGATCTATTTCTAAATCTACATTCAAGTTACTTTTATATCTAGGATTCGGTTCCACTTTCGTAAGAACCGCAATTTTACCGTTCGGTTACTCTTGGACAACAAGTTATCAATCCAAACAGTGTAAATAACAATTCTTGCAAATATGATACTCTATTGACCAACTAAACCTTGTGCCTAATCTACAGGTTTACCATACAACAAGCATGATATTCTATTAACCAACTAGATTTTGCTCGCAATCTACAGGTCTATCACATCAACAAGTCAAGTTAAACACACATAAACATGAAAATCACAAGTAACATGAAAATAACGTAAGTCTCACAACAAGAAGTCAATCCATTAACACAAACTTCATCATCTACCCTAAGAACTAAAAGACTACTCGCTCATGGCGAGGGAAAACAAAGAAAACAAAACAAAGAAGAAGTTCATGATACTAAAGAACCAAAGAAGAACTCGCGTGGCTTCAATCTTCAACGTCTCCTCGAAGTCCTCTCGAAATCTCCTCGAAAGATGGTGAAGATTGACTCCCAAACACGCTCCCTTCTGGTCCCTGGCGGCTAGGGTGAAAGAGACAGAAAGTAAGTGCCAAAACCGTCTAAAAGGATGGTTTAAATAGCCAAAAAGGCGGCAGAAACAGAAACAGCGCTACCGCGGGTCTTGCGGCCCGCAAGAAGTAGGTCTTGCGGCCCGCAGGAAGTGAGTTCCAGTGCAGACTTGCTCTCCAGGGCTTCAAATCGCGTCCAAGTGGCTCCAAAAGCCCAATTTACCTGAAACATGGACAGAATTGAACAAGTAACTGGAATCTAAGAATTCTAACACTAAAATGCAGTTAAACTCGGGATTTTAAGTCGAAAACAACGTACAAGTCTGGTAAATGCATATATGAATGCGGTGCATCACAACCAATTTGAACATCATTTGATGCCTTATCAAAATTTTGTACATTTTATAACGGTTGCAATTAAAAAATCTTTAAAGAGCTATCAAATATCGCTTAAATTGAATATAATCGGAAACATAATCAATCTATAAGTTAAGCATAACTTCTATAAACTTTTTTTCATTTTTAAGATTTTTTATGATCTTTTTACGAATTTTTAAAGATGATTATTGTCAAGATTGTCAAAATATGCATTGTCAATGGATCCCTCCTCTCATAGAAAAGTCGTTCGTAACGTTTATAAGTTATATTTTAGTTATATTTTAGGATGTATATGTATATTATATTCTGTACATATTTATAATGTATTGACGGTTTTTCAATAGACGCGAGATGTTTCTCTTCTGCTGTACACTATTTTTTAGAGTGCTTATCCTCCAACGTACTGCATTGTGCATGCAGTTCACATTGTCAGTTATTGGATCCTCTCAAGATCCGCACTAGCACGAACTCTCAAGACAATCCAACAACTGACGCCGTGAACTGCACAATGCAGTATGTTAGGATATAAATTTTATTTTTTCTTTTTTCGAAAGGTTGACAGAAGCTACCAACGTATATAATGAATTCTATTTTTTCACCCCACCAGTTTTGTTGGTGGGTTCTTGCAATTTCTATCGGTTGAATTGGTTATTGCCTTATTGGTCTGTCAGTAATCAGAATATATATAAGTTTGTATCATTGGAAGCACCACTGAATCACTGATGGACTTTCGTCATGAATAAAAGTAAGTTTGATTTATAAAAAAATATCTTGTATACTGCAATTATACTGCAAAAATATTAAATTGGTAATAATGAAAATGATAATAGGGTGGTTGACGAAATTATTAGGGGAACTTGGTAAAGCATGATTGCAATTAATTTGCAACAAGACAATTAATCAATTAAATTTGACAATGCATGTTGAGATGGAACTAATTAATCATTACTATATATAAAAGCATATTGAAAAAAATAACATGAAAAGGCTATATTTCTCAAATAAGAAACCTGAGTCGTTGATCATTTTTTTGGATAGATCAGTACCGTTGATTTATATTAATGTTCGTTGACGTTAATGTCTCAGCACATTAAAATTTAAGGCCCATATCAATTTCCTCAACATAAGGTCTATTACATATTATTTTAAAAATTTATTATAAGAAATAACAATTTCAGTCTTAAGGAAGGCGCAGGCTCTTTACTGGTTCATTCAAAAAAAATACTGTTAGATTACACTTACATGTTCCAAACTTTGCAACTGAAATGAAAATTGTGTTTGTAGAATCTAAAATCAGCAACCCACTAAAAATTCAATTCAAAAGTATTTTAAAGGAAGGACCACCATTTGTTCAATTGTTCTGCTTGGCGGTCTGAATTCTGATTTTTCGCGGTATATTGACCCCTTCGAGGAGACTTCCATTCACCTTCACCAACAGAGGGCGGAGCTTTCTTGAGCATACCAACTTTTGTCTCCATCGTTTACAAATTAATTACAATACAAATCTCTTTCTCCATTCAAGCCAGATCCCATATTTTCTTTATAGATTGCTAATAGTAATAGCCAGTGTCTATAGAATAACCGTTCATAGCGTCAGAGACGGACCTTAGTTTAGGCCAAAGGGGGGGTTGTGGCCCCCTTTCAATTGAAAAAACCTTAATTATGCATTGTATTTGCATATTAAATATTGATTAAGAATTAAATTGGCCCCCTTTAAGTAAACCATCATTAAAAATATTAATTGGCCCCCTCTTAAAATATCTTTATGATCCGCCACTGCATAGCGTCCATATGTCATATTTCATGATGTATCTGTTATATTTTTTGTATATCTATGAACGTATGGACAGTTTTTCAATGGATGCAAGATTCCTCCGTTCTTAATTAGAACTTACAACTCAGGCTCTGTAGTAGCTCTCACTATCTTCTATAATAATAATTATGTCATGACTCATGAGTCATGTTCATGTATGTATGTATAAGACCAAAACGTCCAAAATCAGTGTACTATGCTATGTATATATATGCTGTTACTGTTAGAGCCCCCAACTGTCTCTGATTAATTCAATGCTCAATATGCAATGTCCATCAACTCCTGTTACCACTTACCCAACAATAATCCAGATCACATTTCACTACTTGGGTATGCATGATTATTTATGAATTATATATTATGATCGATATACATAGGACTTTGAGAACTTTATAAATTATAATAATAATATGTTAACGTCTCATGTAACTTGTGTAATGTAGTCATGTTGTCACGTGTTGAGCTTTGAAAAAAAGAACTAGATCTGTCACAGTGCTGGCTGTCAAACCGTTTTCTGTTATTAACTTATTATAAACGAAACGAAAACAAAACGATTTTTAGTTACGTTAAACGAAACGAAACGATTAACAAAAAGATCAATTCTATTTCGTTATCTATTTTAACTGTAAAATACTACTGTTAAACAGCTATTTTCGTTTCGTCTTAAATGAAACGAAACGATTAATGAAACAACTCAATTCTACTGTGTTTTGAACGTCGGACAACCCTAGATCTGTGAAGTGAAATGTGTAGATTAATTTTGACTTTGGTTGGTGAAAGCATTCAATGCATTTTGCTCTTGAAATTGCAACTCTTTGGTCCTTTCACCGGTGTCGGGAATGTTGAGTTAATTTGATCTCATTTCCTATTCCTATTCATACTCATATATAAGAAATATTGAAGAATGATCAGTACTACTGATGTATGCTCTGATTCACTGTTGTTACAAAAGTCTTCATGGAATCACGGGCAAGTTGTCAGCTTAAATAGTTTTATTTTGAGTTTTGAGGCCACATTTTTGCTTGCACGGTTCTTCTGGGGAAGGTGTTTTACGCTTTTTTGTGAACGACTGATCATTGATTGAGATTTTATATAAATTGATAGGCTCTTTAATTGATTTATGAATAAATGTTAAAAGAAAGTATGGTTAAATCACATATAATAATGTAGAATTTTTTATGAAGTTCGAATGATCAAATCAGGCTTCAATATCAATTAAACATGGCCTTTTTTTTTTTTATATATATACGTGTTATTTAGCCCGCAAAAATAACAAAATGTTATAAAATATACAGTACGTTTCAAAATATATATACATTTCTTTAGGAAAAAAAAATGAGAATCATGTTGCGTACTGTACATACAATTCTACTTGATAAGATATAAGATAAGAGGACCATTTTCAATTTGATATTATGAATGAATAGAGTGAGGCTATGATGTACATTAATAGTACAAATTAACCGTACTACGGCTCTCATATTATAATTTTTAGATTCCAAATGGTCAATCCAAACCGCTCAACATGATCTCCATATATAAATATCATTGTAGACAAAATTTTATATTTTTTTTGTACATTTTTAGTATTTCTTTGGATAACTAGAAAATGACTTGATTTAAACATTATGAACCATTAAAAAATATAGTTTTTTAATCTATCTAAAAAAATAGTTTAAAAATTCTCAAAATTATAAAATCTGGTCTATAATAACATTAACATATAAAGATTACATTGAACGGTTCAAATCGACTAGAGGTGGCAGAATCTCGGGTCGAGTCAAGTTTGGGTCAGGGTTGGGTCGGGTCAGGTATCAGGTCGACGACTATCGGTATTTTTTCGGGTCGGGTCGGGTCGGGTTCGGGTCGGGCGGGTCGGGCGGGTCGGGCGGGTCGGGCGGGTCGGGCGGGTTTTTCGGGTTTGGTCAGATTTTGCACCTTAATTCCCGGGTTGGGTCGGGTTCGGGTCAACCTGACTTTCCCTGGAACACGGGTCGGGTCGGGTTTGGGTCAGTTTGACTTTCCCCGAAACTTGGGTCGGGTCGGGTTTCGGGTCGGGCGGGTTTTTCGGGTCGGGTCAGATTTTGCCACCTCTAACATCGACCGTTTGAACTTCAAAAATAATAATATGGAGCCGTAGTACGAGACACTCCATACTATTAATAGTACCGTAGCATCACTCTTATGAAGTAGAAAAAAATATGACTCGGCCATCAAAATCTCTGTTTTTTTTTTAGTTTGAGGAACATAATTGAAGTAGAAACATAAGGAAAATTGTATCAATAAGAATACCAAAATCCAATTATATTAACTAAAATAAAAAAAAAATTGCCACAAAGGCCACCACTGTGCTTAGTACTGTTCTGCTGTTCCTGTTTAGGCTGTTTTAAAGCAAGAAGCCAAGAACAGGGGACGAAGGAAGGGGGTCGGTATCGGCTGAGATCCAAATCGGATCTCAGGGTCCTGAGATCCCAATCCGACGGTTCTCAGGGACCCTAAGATTCGAACTTAGCAGATACAGGCCCTGAGAACCGTCAGATCGGAATCTCAGGACCCTGAGATCCGATTTGGATCTCAGCCGATTTCAGCGCCGAAGGAAGGTACCTTAATGGGCCAATAGTAAGCCTTGATCACAAGGTCACTGATTAAATAGATCACAGCCGTTAAAACAACCCCATGAACTGTACGCACGGTCGAGATGTATCCTGTGCGGCCGAGATGGCAGAGGAAAATATCTTGTCGCTGCGCGTCTGAACAGCAGATCCTCCTCTTCACCTGCACAAATGTTATCGCCTTATCGGATGGATAAGGAGCATCTTCCCCGTTAGATTTTATCTGTGATGTAAATGAACGTTGGGGATTTGTCTGAGATGGCCCGTCGGGTTCATGCTGTTGGAGAGAATCAGTGGGAGAAGTTCCTCGGAATGAGAAAAATATCGGGCGACACGTACACTGGTCAGTGGGGCCCACCCAAAGGACAGGCATCAACGCAACGTTGGTCTCATGTGGCAAACTACTCTACAACCAACCGTGCAAACGTGTTATCATGTCATGACTCATGAGTCGTCATGATACATGAAGACGCTGACGGTGACGAACTTAAAATACAAAAAATAATTGGAAAAGGCAATTTTAAAACGGGAAAGGATTTAAGTTTCGTAAGTACTGTAGTACAATCCATCTTGAAAACAGATACGTTAATCTAATGATGCATATGATAAGATAGTATGAATATAATTCAAAAATACATTTAGTTGCTTATGTATTATATTTAGCAGCAACTCGCGTACTTAATAACCTTACATACCTTTTTTTTTTTTGAGGAAGAAAATCCATTTGTATGTTTTAACATAATTAAAATCATTTCGAAAGAGGCTTAGAAAGAGCGACAAGTTACAACCAAAAAGAAAAAAGAAAAACGCCAAACTGAACCAAATAGGCAAAAGCCAAATGACAACTTGACATATAGTTGACAAATGACAAGAGAAGAGAACACACACTGACTGACCACAGGATCAGAGTGGCAGTGAATGGCCCTTTCGGATCCGGGCGTGAAGCAAGCGTCTGAAGACCGGTGTCCTGCCCTGCCCTGCCCTGCCCTGCCCGAAAGTTCATCCCTGACTCACTCCATTTGTGCACTTGACAGTGACATCCATCGGATCGCCTGGAGATCCGCGCTGGAACGAATCTCAAGACAATCCAACGGCTGAATCTGTGAACTGCATAGTGCAGTACAGCAGGGGATATGATGAATTCGCCCTGCCCGCCCCGCTCTCCGGCGCCTTTGAGGGCTGTCGTTGAAAAGCGCTCCGTAGAAAGAAAGAGAGACATGAGACATGAGACATGTCCTCATGGCTTGTAGGCCCCTCACCCTCCCTGACACCCTCCCAGTCCCCATTCATTCATTTCATTCATTTACTCCCTTGCCTCTCTGTCATCCATTCACATCTTATTATTAAACATTCACAGTTTCACATTGCCATTAACCCATTTTTAGTTTTTTACAGTTCTTTCTTTCCTTTCACTTCCCTTTTGGCGCTCTTCTATTTTCTTTTTCTCACATTCCCATACTCTCCATCTCTAGTTCTCTACTATCCCATACATGCATACGGGTCACATCTCCTGTTATCCAATTTATTCTTGTCTGGGTCATCGGATCAAAATAAACGGATGTGATTAATTATAAAAAAGACTCCCTATAATCTAAATAGGCCGATCTGAACCGTCTGTTTTGATCTAACGGTCTAGATCGGAATAACAGCGTCCTGTTTTTCCTTTAGAATAACAGCAGATACGGACTCGTATAGAATAACAGGGTCCTGTTTTTCCTTGAACACCACATTTTAATATCTTTTGAACAAGTTTATCTCTATTTATAATATTTGTTTACATTTTCATGTTATTTTTGTATTAAATTTTTAAAATATAATTACTAATATTGTTTCTACAAAACGTTTCAATTAAAACCACTGAAAAGTTTTAAATCTTAAATAATCAATTTAGCTTTAAATTATTATTATTTGAGGGTGCCCAAATTAAGTCCCCATACATACATATCTAGGGGTGTAAACGAGCCGAGCTAGGCTAAGTTCAAACTCGGCTAGTTTAATTAACGAGTCAGAAACACAAGCTTGAGCTCGGCTCATTTATTTTTTAATAATAAATTTTTAACTATGTTATATCAAGATTTATATAAAAATTAACAAAATAACTAACAAAAATATGTTCGTACATATTATATATAACAAATTTATATATATTAGACCATATGTTGTACAATATATTAATAATTTACTATAAGAGCAGTACGAATTGCAATTAATAATGATTTGTCGAGCCAAACGAGTTTCACGAGCCGAGCCATGCTAAGCTCAAACTCGGCTCATTAGCTTAATGAGCAAGCCAATAGTGAGTCGATCCGAGCCCATAGTAAATCAAAATTTTCTTGCCACGAATTTTCTGGCCACTCCTGCATACGTACCCCTTTCCCACGTAAATCAAAATTTGAATTTACACTCCAGTTTGTGGATTTAAACTTTAAATTTTACTCACTCTTTCTCACTGTTCTCCCTTTTAAAAACCCAAAAACCCTTCTTCTCCCCTTCTCCCCTCCCCCACTCCCCCACTCTCCCCTTTCCCTTTCCTTCTCTCCTTTCCCCATGGCCACCACCAATGTGCTTCTCTTCCTCTCATTCTTGGGTTTTTTTCTTCTCAATAAACCTGCTGTGGAAGCATGGCGGCCATGGCCAAGCACTGCCTTCAACGCCACTACTACTAAAGCCGGGTTCTCGCCGGCCGAACTGGGCGCGTCGAAGAAGTTCGAGGGCTCTTCGGATTTTGTCAATTTGAGGTACCACATGGGGCCGGTACTCACCTCGAACATCACCGTGCACCCGATTTGGTACGGTCGATGGTTACCCGAGCAGAAGCGGATCATCCGCACATTTCTGCGGTCGATCTCGGATTCCTCTGTCAAGGGCCCCTCGGTTGCCTCCTGGTGGCGCACGGTCCGGCTCTACACCGACCAAACGGGGTCAAATATAACGGCGAATGTGATTCTCGGCGAGGAGAAGAACGACCGGAGCTGCTCCCGGGGCAACTCCTTGACCCGGCTGTCGATGCAGTCGGTCGTCAAGGACGCGATCACCGCGTCGACCAAGCCATTGCCGGTAAACACCCGGGGGGGTTTGTACCTTGTTCTCACTGCACCCGAGGTGGCTGTCGAGAACTTCTGCGGCCAAGTTTGCGGCTTTCACTACTTCACATACCCTTCCATTGTCGGGTACACTCTGCCCTACGCGTGGGTCGGTAACTCCCACGGTCGGTGCCCCGAGGTGTGCGCGTACCCGTTCGCGGTGCCGAGCTACATCCCGAGCACAAAGGCCGAGATGCCGCCGAACAACGACGTGGGTGTCGACGGCATGGTTAGCGTAGTCGCGCACGAGCTCGCCGAGATGGCATCGAACCCGCTCGTCAACGCGTGGTATGCCGGTGGGGACCCGTCATTCCCCACGGAAATCGCCGATCTTTGCGAGGGGATTTACGGCACGGGGGGCGGCGGCGCGTACACGGGCCAATTGCTTGTCGACGGGCAGAGTGGCGCATCGTACAATCTGAACGGCGTCGGGGGGAGGAAGTTCTTGGTACAGTGGATCTGGAATCCGTACCTGAATTATTGTTCCGGACCCAATGCACTGGATCAGTAATTGATTTCTTGATTTGATTGTGTGGTTCTGGTTACGGTTACGGTTACGGTTATGGCAATCAATCACTCACCAGCTGTTCCTGCTGCTGCTGCAGCAGCTGCATCTACTTGGCCTCCTAAGTAGATCTCTCATATGTATTCTTATGATCAACATACGTGATTTTCAATGGTTGATGATGGCTTAGAGGTTAAAAAAAAAATAATAAGAAAGTCAGGAGATGGTATGTTGATTGATTTCTTGATTAATTATTAGGGGTTATATTACCATGTAATATACTACTGGTATGTTCATGTTCGATGTGGAAGTGGTACCACTGGGTGGAAGAATGGTATGGTTATTTTGGTTTGGGGATTTTGGAGTTCTGGTCTTCTGGAGCTTGTATTAAAATTCTTTTCATATTTTTATTTTTTGCACCTTTTGAATCTATGAAATATGAATTTATATCACGAGTTTGGTTTGGTTTGGTTTGTTTATTGATGTTAAGCGTTTTCGAAAGGAACAAAAAAGATGTTTTGTTTGGTTGGTATTGGTGTTGGTACCAACTGTATCTGTATGCTCGGTGGAACTGGAATCATTATTGCTATTCCTGATCATTGCTCGGTGCTCACTTCACTGCTTCTCAAACAAATCAAACTGTTAATAGGTACATACGGTAATCATGCAGAAAAGAGTGTTCATATGTTAATATCCCTTTTTAGGAGTTCACATCCCTGGGTATTCCGTGTGAGGGTCAAAATCTCCCCCTACAAATTTTCAGTACGGATCTCGAGGCTGTCCGAAAAATTAAATTTGTGTTGCTAGCTGACCACTCCTCACTACTTCATGTCCTGACCATTTCAGTAGATATGGACTCCTTTTTTAGTTATTTATTTGACTGGGGTGAATTTTTTTCACATGTAACATAACAATGACATCTCATTTCTCTTTTTTATGTTGGGTTCTGCTTTGTGAGCGTGTGCTTGCATTATATACATACAGCTGGGATGTCTACGCAACAAAACGATCACAAAAATGAGTTGTTTTGTTAACGATCACGAAAATGAGAAACAAAACGATCACAAAAATGAGTTGTTTTGTTAACGATCACGAAAATGAGTTGTTTCGTTTATCGTTTCATTTATCGTGTAACACAACTGTATATCCGTTTCATTAATAGTTTCATTTGAACAAAACGAAATGAAATATCACAAAATTTTGTTGCATTGACAACCCTACATACAACAGTTGTGATGATTCCATAAGCTATGGTGCCTATTTAAATTTGTACCATTTAAATTTATGTAAATTTCTATTGAATATTATTTCTGTTTGTACCATTCAAATTTGTGCAGTTAGATTAACGAGATATTATATAATGCGTCAAGGTTTAGCGAACGAAATGGATGTGACAATACGTACAAGTTTGAATTATTTGTGATGAACAGCGTCAAACAGATTAGACAGTCCATTTCATATTGGGCAGTTTTTAATTATTAAATGTAACATTATATTAATATGATCGATTAATTTCCGATTTGAAATGGACCATATATACATTCATCCCTGAATTATTATTGGAAATCTGATACAGAAAAAAATAAACAGTGACAGTGAATCATTAATTCGGACTGGCAAGAATAAGACCTTTCATTTTACAAAGCAACCAAAGCTGATTTTCATTTTTTACAAAGCAAGAATTTTCATGAATTCACATTTTCCGTATGAATGAAACCCATGAAATTTCTTCTTTCCTACTGAATCAAGTTCCCGTCTTTAATTCCAGTCAAAAAGTAAAAAATTTGCTGGGACTGCTCTGCTGCCAAAAGCCCAAAAGGCATTGGATGATTGTCCAGGGCCGTACTCAGAACTCGTACCAAACCTGTACCGGTTTAGTACCTTTTTCCCTTTTCTTAATTGGGAAAACGAAAGCACTTTTGTTCAAAAAATATTACTTGTCCGAGTTTTGTTTTACTTTAATTGTTGTAAACTTGTATGTTTAAGTGAGAAGTTAACAAATTCTTTTTGTTTTTCGCTTATAGTTATTGTCATATAATGGCTCAAGCAAAATCACCGTTGTGCGTTGAAGTATTTACACATGCACGCCCAAAAAAAAATAAACAAAAAAAAGTACAACTTCACATTCTGTTTACATATTATGACAAGTTTATGGTCGAAATCGAGAGTATGACAATATATAATGTTAATTTGAAGCGCAATATATGACAAATGGTGTCCACCAAGTTCAAGCACTAGATAGTGATAATCGTGTGATCAATTCAATTTACTTTGTTTTGTAAAAAAACTTTTTTTGATTAACCGCTAACTCATAAGTCTTATCTCCATAATCGTAACAAAAGATGTCGATTTTCAATTAAAATTGGTATTAAGTTTCAAGCCGAAGTAAAATATTTTTGGAAGGAAACCCGAGAATTTGCATTTGTAATTCTTTATCAAATTATGTAGTTCTGATATTTATCCATCAGTAAAAGTTCCCGTAGTATAGTCATGCTTATGAAAGTTTTTTATCAAGTTCCTCAATGTTTAGTCGAATTTATAGTGATTACTGGAAAAATAATAATCATCCACATGATTGAAAGCATAACAAGGTCTTGTCAAAGAAGTCAGTCACTATTGTTCTTTCAAGAATTTCAATTCAAGGCAAAATAATTTCGCTTTCTAACGGGTATGAAATTCACTAGAGTTTATTGCAAGTATATTCTAAGCTTCAACAAAACATTGATGAAGACATCATTCTGACCACCATTTCCACTGTTCTATCTGGTTTTGTTTCAATAACATACCAATTTCATAGGCTATGAAAAACTCATATAAATATCACAACAAAAATTAAAAAACTTTTTCTTATTTACAGACAAGTCCACAAGTTCTTGATCCCCGCTTGAACGCCTTATTAAAGACAGAAGCCACCAACTGCACAGTAATTCATGATCAATTCAACAAAACTGCTAAAGAAACACACAAATATATAAAATGGCCTGGGTCTTGTAGAACAAACCTGAATCAATGGTTGCAGAGCTACATAATGGAAGACCAAGGTCTTGTAGAAAGGCAACAGTAAAAATCACATTTCGTCCAGGCTCGGCAGAGCTAAGATAGATCAAATGACCCCTGCCCTTCATTAATTGCATAGAGCAATTTCTTGTACATCACTTCCTGCAATTGTATCAAAATCAAAGGGTTCCCATCAGCATCTATCAAATTCAACACCCCATTCCCTACCACACATGCACACAGTGAGAAAACTTCTCCACTCTATTGAGATGAGTGGATGTGGAGTGTATGTTGTCATTTATGCTTCCATTAATGAAATTATCCATGGCAGATGCTGTCAAGGTTTAGAGAGAGAGAGAGAGAGAGACCTTGCTTGAGTAGGGAGGAAGCTTGAGGTAGTTGGCACATGTCATGACACTGGGCAAGTCCTCATCTGCAGATTCGTTAGCTCCAGCTCCAGTAGGTGTACTTGTCATGTTAGAAGGATGCTGGAAATGAAGTCAGAGTGAGCACAATTAACAAAGGAAGAACAAAAGGGCCATGAACAAAAGAGCACAATTGTCATATGACTTGATAAATAAAATACCTTTCTGACTATAGTAAGCTTTGGGTTGAGAGCAGCAAGACCACCAGGTGGAAGCCGGGGTGCACCAGTGACAAATTGGCAGAATGCGTGCTGCTGCTCAGGTGAAAATTCTGCCATGATCTCAAGGAGCTGGAAACAAAGGTGAAACGTACAATAAGTCTCTAGAGGAGGATGATCTTATAATACATAATACATGTTTGTGCACTACCAGCTAAGGTGGCCAAAGCTTGTTTATTTTGATCAGATGACCTGGTTGAGCAGAAGGGTACAATCTTCAATGAATGATTCAACTACTTATCGTCATATTCAAGCTTTATTCACATTCAAATCAATATATGCTATCAGCCATTTTATAGAATATCCAACAACTGCTCAACTAAAGCAGTACTAAGTTCTTTCCGATTTTTGAGATCCACTCACAAAGTTCTTTGCAATTAGAAAATAAAAATATTCTTACATTGACAATAACAGGGCTCTTCGCAGTATAGCCATGATCAAACTTAATATGATCTACCAAAGTATCAGCCTGAAAAAAATAGCATATTTGTTGTCAGGAAAAATAATGTAACAGTTAGACAGAGAACAAAAAAAATAAAAAAAGTGTACTTCATTACCTCCCACAACTCTCTACGGCCGCAAATTAAGTAGTCCAGCTCATGAGGTGAGAATATTTGAAGCGAGGTGACATCAAAAACCTGTAGAACATAAATTAATAATTTTTCAGACAGTATTATCAGAAAAATATATTAACGATGTTTAGAGTATAGACTTTGTTGATTATATCAGGAAGTAAGATAGACGGGCAATCCATATATAGAAACAAGGTTCTCCCTTCATCTTTTAACAACCTAAACTTTTCAAGATTCATCTCATTCCATCCCATTTCTCACTACTAGGTCTAGACCTATAATCTCACTGTTTGCTCCAACATATAGAAGCAAGCAAGAGAAATCGAGACTCCGACCAAACAATCAACCACTAAGTAAAAAACTGAATGAATTCTTCAATTTATTTTGGTTCCCTGTTATGTAATTTGGCCACAAAAGGGTCCCATCATTCCACACCTTCACTTTATAGGACCAATTGGTTCAAACTGATGCAATTCTAACACCAACATATTTCACCACTCAAAACACACAAAACAAGAATAATTCCAATAAATCAAATGAAGCAAGATTACCTGGTTAAACCCAGCCCTAAATGCCTCCATCTGCCGTGCTATTCCAGTCTTAACTGTTGCATCGACCAGCAAGGAGATGTACTCCTCCAAGTTGCCAATATTAACCTAAAAACCAGAAGTTAGCAATTCAAGATGATCCAAACTTGCAATGTGGCTTCATCAATATTATATAGTGACCACATCAAGAACGATTAGTGTTCATTTTACAGAATTCATCTAAAATATAGTATAATTAATTTGCATGGGGGGTCAAAAAGTAGACTAATTAGTTTTGTAAAAGTCTTGGAATAATAATTCATTCATGGCAGATTACAAATAAGTGATGTGGCACATGTCGGCCACAATGAAAGATACCTCCTGCAAAATCATTTAACCAGAAATATTGGAGCTTTCATGTGCAATTGAATGAGAATTAAAGCAATTTGATACTTACAGTTGTGTTCTCTTCACCTTCTTTAAGCACATAATCAGGATAGCCAGGAAGTGTGAAATCAAGGCATAGATCTTCAATTGAGGACCCACGAAAGAGTAAGCTGGGGATAGCTTGGGTACTATCACCAGACAACTCCAAAAACTTCTTGCGATTCACAAGGATCTGCAGCTCTTGCAATATCTTTCCAAACTCAGTGTCAAATGAGAGAATGTCGTACAGGTCGAGTTCCTGTAAAAACAAGCCACAAAAATCCACATCATTAGTAATTATTTAACCAAAACCACCAAATTTGCCTACTGATAAAGAAAATGTGGTGCCCACTTGCAAAATTGTACAAACATATTTAATAGTAGAAGTGGTGGATGACTCATTCCAACCAAGAGACTAGAGACAACGACGATCTGAATCAAATTTTTAGTTTAAGACAAGATTACCCAGTAAAGTTACTAAAATGAGCTCTGTTTTTGTTCATATAAAGGTATTAAAATTATAAAATAAAAGTGAGCTCTGTAGCTAATCAGGCTCAACAATTAGCCTGTCAATAAAATACCAAGGTAAACCAGGAAATCATAAAACAGTTCATTCATTTCCCCACAGAATCCTCTTTATCAGATATACCCAAATGTCCGGCAAAAAGGCGACACAATATACTTAAGGTCTAACTGTTTAGAGGCAAACTAAATCGTCTTCTAAAAACGAAATAAATTCCTATCACTTCAATTTTGACTATTTAGCAAAAAGTAAACAGTACAAACAAGCAGCGCTACACTTACCTGACCCAGCACAAGTTTGTAAAATGCAGTTGACAAAGGTAAATCCAAGAGCCGACCATCCTGCAGAGCTTTTGCCGTAACCCGACCAATCAATCGGAAATGTTCCACCACCTTGTAAAACTGGCTACCCTCTGACATGTCAGTATTTACTGGCCAAGGGCGTGGGAACAACCCAAGCGGTGCACGCACCAGATCATCCCTCCTACCAGTCAAATCAACACCTTGCTTCTTCCCATCTGAACCAATATCAGTTTCCATCACAGAGCCATCTTCAAATTCTGAAGAGGATCGCCACAAACCAAGACTAGCCTTCTGCAAATCATGGCTCAAAAGGGTGTAGAACTCAAGTGTGGGGCCCAAGCCAGTACCAACTTCACCAAAGTACTCTACCTCAAGCACTGCCTTTTGACTAGAGAACATCTCCATTACCTTGGCAGCTGAATCTAATATCCTATTTCTCGACACACGCACCTTTTGTCTCTGCAGCCGGCCGACCCGGACCTCTCTCTCACTAGAAGAGTTGGTGTTATCAGCACCCTGCTGCTGCTGGAGCCGGTGCAACGCACGGGACAGACCAAAGGCCGTTGAGTAGAAATACTGACGCCTGGTTTCAAAGGGAAACAAGAAAGGGCATGACTTGGTCAATTGGTAACACCATGATGGGAGGCTTCCACTACACAATGCCAGCACATCTTGAATCTGCCTTGACAGCTTAGGTGTCAGCTTATTGTTAACAAAATCCTCGTGAGGGACCCTCCCGCCTGTCTTGTAAAGTTCGTCAAGGGAATCAATCTGCCCCTCAGCGAAGTCATCAGACACAGCACGAATTCTTAGACGTGGTGCGAGCTGGTTCAGACCCTCAAGCATACGTAACAAGGCCAGGATGTTATAAGTTGGATTGGATCTCTCCATGTCACATGGCAACTCCCCTTGCAATAAGCTGTCAAGAAGGGTAACCTGCTGGCCTTTCCCATCAGACCCAGCCCTGGAAGAACCAGATTTTGACTTCATAGCTGATGAAGCAGAGCCAGGCCCACCCTGAGCGGCACTTCCATCTGCTTTCTGATATGTTATGGTAAATATGTCACTCCAAAACCTGCTTCCATCATTTGGTAGATCAGAACCACCAAACCTCTCCTCGTCCTCTTCATCATGCACCAACTGACGTTGGATTGCCTGGTATATCGTCAAGTTCTTGCTAAGTTGTCGGCCCCCCGCGGTGAACGTGAGCCTGTTGTGATGTTCACTGCTGCTTCCACCCAGTCCAAGACCACGGCGGTCCCGGCTGCTACCACGAATGCCACGTCCACTTACAGATGCCAGGCCAGCCATTGCAGCAGCAGCAAATGACATGGCACCACGTGAGCCAAACATACTGCTCATTGCACGTAAATCTGCAGGATCAGGCCTTGACATGGTATTTCTAGCAATAGAGCCTGAGGGCAGTGGTGGTTGTGAATGACTGTTATTTGCAGAAGCAGGATTGGAATCTTCAGCTTCAGCTGGATCGCCAAGTTTCACATCATGCACTCTCTCTGGGACACAGAGAGGAAGTGAACCATCTCTCAGAACCTGAAATAGAAAATAATGAATAAACAAGCAATAACAATGATGACTAGAAAAATAACAAGACAATTAGATGACAGGACCGATTTTGTATAATGAATAAACAGGTAATAACAATAATGACCATAATCACAATAGGCGAAAGTTGTACGAAAAAATAGTCAGTATGGCTTGTGATAAATACTAATTAAAAAAAAAATGCATAGGGACCAATAACCCATAGTCACCCTACTGATGCCTGATCTCATCATTTGGCTATATAAATCAAAACGAAATCGCATAAAAAACATAACAAAAACAAAATGCCGGGGGGGGGGGGGGGGGGGGGGGGGGTTTGCAACAAAAAATGAATTACATCATCATGATCGTCATCGTCATCGTCATCGTCAGAAATATCATCCTCATCAATCATTAAAGCATCATCTATCTCAACTGGAGAAGCATCAAGCTCATCATCCTCCTAACAAAAATATTGGTTCACTTGTTAAAGAACAGATTCAGAGAGCTACCCTCATGAAATATCTTAAACACCAGAGCAAGGTTTTGTAAAGGGCTGCGATAAAAAATTCTAAGCACAAAAGCAAACCTCAGAGCTAGAATCATCATGTACAGGCTTCATTTCTGCATCCTTCTCAGCAGCAGCTTTTCTGCGTCCAACATTTCTTGTCTGGGGCCCCTTCAACTCCTCTGAAGAGGGTTTCAAAACTGCCTTCCCCTTACCCTTTGAAGAACTCGTGTTTGCACTCCCGCTTGCCTCCTGTGAATCCTTCCCTGATGTACCACCACCAATCTTCACTGACGACCTGGTGTATCTCGTGGAGGGGCGGCGGGCTACAGAACCAGAACCAGATGATGTTGTCCCTGTAGGACCTGCAGTGGCAGATCCAGACTCTGAGTTTGCTGAAGGCTTCTGCGTGGAGGATGAATCGGTGCGCTGAATTCTAGGCCAGAGAAAATCCTCCACGGCTGCTAGGCTAGCCAAAGGATCTATTAGCACAACATTAGAGGAATAATCACGCAGCGACTTCTCACCCTGGGCTCGACACAGACGTAACTTGAATGGCTGGGAAAGTGCACTCAAACCAGATGAAAGCCTAGCACCCCCACTGCTAGATGACCTGCCAGAATGGCTAAGAACCACTGGAAATCGCTCCAGAGATGACAAGGCATTCTGAAGCTTCTGAACAAGAGTGGCCATGGGCGCATTGCTTCCATCCTTGTCAGAAGGAAGAGCAATTGAGATGAAAGACTTGTACCGCCTGATCGCTTGCTGACGTAATTTGGGGAAGGTATTATCAGGAACTTTATCTTTCCCAAATGTCCCACATGATAAGTAGTTCAGAAGAGCAATGACAGCACCACTCCCAATGAACTCAAACGTGGACACACCATCACCCTTGCTGAGCTCAGTGAGCATTTCAGCAACAACTTCATTAAGCTGGTCTTCAACACCAGACGATGTGTCAAAAGAACTGGCAGATGAAACCTTTGACTTACCTTTCCCTTTAACTCTAGCACTCTCAGCACAGGTATTAAGTTTTGCACAGAGAGTTCGCAAAAGGCGGAGGTCATCAGTGACCCCAACATCACTTGAATCAGAGTCCACAGGAAAGTACTTCTCCTTGAAAGATTTTGCACACCCACTGACTACAACACGTAAGGAAGAACTTGACCCTGGAGTGTCAGTTGAGCCACTAGCAGGTGCTGGAGTTTTGACTTCATCCAAATTGGTGCTGTCCATACCAGGCCCACTAGAACGCCTGCGATACCGCCGGGAGCGGGACGATATGCCAGTAACTGAATCACTGTCTTTATCAGTGGCTGACGCTTGATTAGGAGTTGCACTGGAGGACTCCGTGCAAATGAGATTCTCAATGGCATGTACCACACCTTCTCTTACAAACATTTTTGAAAATGTCTCCGGGAGTTTTTCCATTAAAGTTTCAGCTATCTGAAGAGCAGGAATAAGCACTTGCGGGTCTTTCCAAGCCAAAATACCAGCTAAAAAGCTGTCAAAAGTTGGATTGAGCTTAGATAATGTTATAATCACACCTCAAAAAATTCTAAATGTTGGACAGATAAATGTATTTACTAAGAAAGTGCGATGCAAAAGATAGTTTCATACCTCGAAATGTTTGTTGTGCCAAGCAAAGTCTGTATCATGTCTGCAGAGCTGTAATACATAAGCTTGGCAATAACTGATAGACATTTGTGACGGATGGGACCATTTATGCTGGATCCATACACCTATAGAGCACATTAAAATATTAAACAAAGATTACCAAGTATGCAAATGCTTTAAGGCAATCAGACAACAGTTCCCACAGAACATTTGTTGTTGGCTGGTTAGAAAGAAGCCACAGAACTATTGTTATGCTGCAGAATCTCAGCAGCTTTTCATTTCATTTGGGTCATTTTACTATAACAACTTGTTGCCAAGAACTTTAATCTATTGCACCTTTATTTTGTCAACTACCCCCAAATTAATATACCTGTGTTAAAATAGGTAGAAGGTCCATGCCAAACTGATTAAGCAGCTCAGGCTGCTCCTCCAGTAGCTTTTCACGTGCAGAGGCTTCATTAGCAACATTGGACTCCTCTTGTTTGCTAGCCGATATAGCAGGAGATTTCCGAGAGGAACCCTTGACAAGAACATTATAGCTCATCGGAAGAGAGATGGTCCCCTGAGGTAGCGGGGGAAGAAGCTCATCAGCAAGGTTAACAATCTCAAATATCTGCAAGCAACACAAATTTTTACATGATTAGATATGGCTAATATCTCGGTTTTGCAATAATTAACATACACTTAGAATACCCCAAAAACGAAAGATGTAACATCTAACAATCTCTCTTGGGTGCTAAAATACAATTTGTGCACTTAAATTTAGATTAAAAACATTCAGATTAAAAACATTCTTTTTTCTAGATTTTCTCATGTGTTTTTCAATTCCAATTTATTAATGAAAAAGGGTTCCTAAATAAAAACAAAAAACTACAACTAGAAATAAAAAAACCAAATGTGTCCTACCTATAGAAAAAAATAAGAAAAGATGTAGCAAAAAAGCCAAACTTGCAAACCACAATAGAGTAGGGCAGGCAAGCATTAAAGTTTGCTCTAATATAGGAATCAATTGATATCTGGCACATCATCTGGCTACCACAAAAAGACAGATGATCCACTGTGTTCCGATTACATAACTGTTTTGCTACATAACCACTTCTTACCATGTGCAATAGACTTGCTAAAATTACATGCACTAAAATTCTCAGCATACAGTAATATGGTCATTTAAAATAAATCAACACCGGCGTCTATACCTTAATCTTTATTGTGCACTCCTAACCAGGTGAAACCAGATAATCTGATATTGGTATAAGCATCGTCTGGTATCATCAAATATGTAACAACATGTAATTCTGCTACTGCAATTGCAAAAGAAAAAAAAAATACCTGTTCTGGTGGCCTCGCTAGAGCAGGTGAGACAGTTGTACCAGAAACTAAGCCAGAACCTGAGAGAATGTCCTTTAATGTCCCACTGATTCCCAAAAGAAGAAGTGTTTTAGCTGCTAATGGAGATCCACTTGCGCAGGTTGAAAGAAGTCGAATAACACCCTGAAGAAATTGTTGAAACAATAGATCAGCAGCAATGTAATATAGCGGGGCCCATGATATGACACAGTTATCATTTCTCATAAGCATCATCATCAAATTTATCGACAACATTATTGTGCCTTTGGTTACAGTTTAATACAATTACGAATAAGAGAATTTAATATGAGCGGAATTTTTTTTTCTTCTATCCAGTACAACATTTAAAACAAACTCTGCCAAATGGATTACTTGATCCCAAAAATAAAATCATTGTAGACGACTAATTCAGAAGTTCGACTAATTTGCATAGTTATTGTATCAAAACCAAGACATTCTATTTT
Organism: Cyperus esculentus; assembly: GCA_030179965.1. Taxonomy (NCBI): domain Eukaryota; kingdom Viridiplantae; phylum Streptophyta; class Magnoliopsida; order Poales; family Cyperaceae; genus Cyperus; species Cyperus esculentus. The sequence goes on along the minus strand of JASGLE010000010.1, from coordinate 1,212,910 downwards.
TGCGATAAAAAAAAATGCTCTTACTGTGTATGTTGATGTGCTCAGAGATGACTGTCCACCAGAATTGCTAACAGAAATCAGGCTAGCAGCTTGAGCAACCAATCCATGGTTACAGAGTTCATCTAATCTTTCAGGAGATGACGCAAAGGCTTCCGCTATGCGCGTCAAGCAAACTGATGCATGCTCAAGCACCTTCACAGGTAAAATTTTCACGATCAAGGCATTACACAGATAACATACTCTAAGAAAACAGATCCATATGACATTTTTAAAACATTAAGATTCAATTTGATGGGAGCTAGGACTCCTCTGTTGAAATGTACATCCAGAATCGTTGCATTCAGTAATCTCAATCTAATTCTCAGATACAACCAACAGGAACCAAGTCAACCAGTAAAAATAAGGAGGGCCCTATTTATATATTAGTTCCACAGTCAGAGGACCAAGTAATAATATCTACCTTTGAGTCGTGATAATTTAGAAGATTAGTGAGCAATGGGACAGCTTCCATGACAAAGTCTGCTGCATCAGAAGGAAGCTTGCGGCACATGTTTGCTGCTGTAGACAATGCCACCCTCTGATAAGTAAAAGCAAACAAATGATGTTAGCTGATGTATTTTTTTATATATAAAAAAGGTGCTTCTGATGGATTGCCAAGGACACAGGTACCTGAACACCAGTGGAGAAGAAATCAAGATAAGAAAGAACAGCCATCAACGCACCAGCACGCAAACAAGCAGTTGGGTGCTCCTGTGAAATCTTCTTAAGAGCTTGCAAAGACTACAATTGAAAGAGAGAGAGAGAGAGAGAGAGAGAAGAAAAAGAAATAGAGAAGTTAGTAGATCCTCAAACCTGTGAAAAAACCTGATCCAGAAAACATACAAACAAACCCTGCTTCAACATAATACTTATTTCCAAAAATCAGGCATATAGAACACAGCATACGACAAAATAAATAAATAAATAATAAAGAAAGAAAGAAAGAAAGAACTATGTACAAACCTGTTCAGCAAGGTCCATATATTCAATAGTGAGGAGGCGGGCACAGAAGCAAGGAACAGCACCATAATGTACCACAGCAGCACAAGAGGATGGCAGTACATCACACAAGTGTGAAAGTGCCCGAGCAGCGAGTAGCATAATGTCAGGATTGCTCTCATGATTGAGCAACCCCACTAACACAGGCACAAATGAATCCACCGAGAATGAGCCCAGAGAATCCTCGGTACCTATTGACAGCATCTCACATAGCTGTGTCAGAGCTTCCACTTGTCGCCCTTCCTCACCATCAGCACGAAGGCCTGATAGTATTTTCTTCAGCCGCCCTCCCTGCAGAATAACATATTACCATCAAATTGGCATACTTCACCATAATCTATGCATATGATTCACAATAAGAAACAAGATATGGGCCAAACATATGGATTTTGAATTTAAGACCACTCGGACTGCTCAACATCATCATATGGTAGTTCACTGAAATAGTGTGATTATTAGGATCAAATTCAAGAGTCCAAATATAAAATATAAACATACGATTGCACAAAAACCTCTCACTTGAATCACAGTGAGAGTTTCTGCATCAAGATAATTTAATGACCAAGATGCCTAAATTCACAAGCTAAAAGTCTTGAATTATGGTCCAAGAACAAGACATACAACAATAACTCGGACCGAGATGGACTTGATTTTCCCATAACCTAATAGATAACCTGATTGATAACCATGCTATGATCGGTGTGTGCTACTAACATACTATCCTATCAGCAATCCTTCATAAATATAAAATATTAAAATCTTAACAGGACCTGCTGGGACGACGAAGCTGCGCCGGCTGATAGAGCCGACGAGGGGAGAAGATCATCAAGACCAGCTCCGAGCTTACGAAGCAGCCCTTGCAATGCACTGCTGGCGGTGGTGAAGTTCTGGTGCAGCAAACCGGAACCCCCTTCGCTATCATTATCCTCGTCGCCCGATCCGCCGCCGCCGCCAGCAGCGGCCTCGAAACTCAGTCCCAGCAACCTCTCAGCCTCTCTCGTCTCTCTTTCCCGTCGGGCCGCCTGACTCTCGGCCGGCTCCTGTTCTTTACCCTTGCCGGAGTTAGACCCCGACCCTGACCCGCGGCGTCTGCCAGACGACTCACCCGGCGCGTCCATGGTGCTGCTCGCAGGGGGAGGAGGAGGGAGGGGAGGGTTAGCGGCGGCGCGGCGGGAGCGGGTGAGGGGAGGGTTGTTAGGTTGGACAGCAGGTGCAGCAGCAGAAGAGGTAGTAGTAGTAGTAGTGGAAGAGGAGGTGGAGGAGGAGGTGGAGGAGGAGCGGGGGCGCTTGGTAGAGCGGGGGGTGGGTTCTTGAGAAGAGGACGCCTCCGCCCGCTTGCGGCTCCGCGTTTCCATACAAGGAACGAGGGGAGGGAGCAGGCCGCCCTCGCCCGGAGGGGGCGGTGTTGAGAGGAGAGCGGCGGCGGGAGGGTTAGACCTGACGATCGGCGCTCATCGGAGGGTTTGGGAATCGGGGCGGAAGGCGAGATCTGCCGCCGACGAATCGAATTCGGTGGCTAGGGCTTTTGAGTGATTGATTGAATTGGTTCAATTGGTTGGTCGATTGATTGATGGGGAATTTGCTTCGAATTGGAAAAGGAAGAAAAGAAGAGAAAAGAAGAGGAGGGACGGTCTCGGTCTCTCTCTCTGCCTCTGGCTTCTAATACTAATAACCGAGTGCTTATCCCCTGCTGCACTGCATTATGCAGTTCACAGCGTCAGCCATTAGATTGTATCGAGATTCGTGCGAGAACGGATCTCGAGACAATACAACGGCTGAATCTGTGAACTGCGTAATGCAGTACAGTAGGGGATATGAATTCCTAATAACCCCGCCCCGATTTCATATCCTCCGCAGTACTGCAAAGTGCAGTTAACCACGTGGGCCGTCCGGAACCGTTGGATTGTCTCGAGATCCGAGTCCGCACGAAGTTTAAGAAGATCGAATGGACCACGTGATTAAATGTAGCTTGCAGTGCTGCAGGGGATGAGCGCTCGCAGTGTGTGTCTCCGCAGGGAAAGGGAAGGAGAGGCGGTGGGAGCGCGATTGGGTCCGGATGGATGGATTTGCTAAGTTTGCTGCGGCATCTTTCCGATCAACAAGGGGGCCGGGGTTTATTTGTGGATGGATGGATGGATGTACCATGTATTGTATGGCTGGGCGAGTGAACGGAGTAGCGGGCCTGTGGTCTGTAGAGCGAGAGTTCTCGACTTCTTGTTGAAGGCTACTACTACTGGGTGTGGCCGTGTGGGTGCTGGTTTGGGCTCGGTTTGAGGGTGAAGCATTATTCTAGGCTGAAGCAAGTAAAGGGCCTGAGTTTATATATTGAGTGATCATTGATGTTTTAAATCAACTAGAGCTCTAACTCGGGCTTCGCCCCCAAAAGTGATATCAAATAAATAAAAATTTTATAAAATTTTAAATATTTATATTGAACAAAACTTGAACAAAAATTTTAAATACTTGATTTAATTAAATAATAATAATAATAATAATAATAATAATAATAATGCAATAATTTATAAATAAAAATATATATAAATGTTGGACCATCTTAAGGGTTAAAATTTGTTTTAGACCTATCACATTCATCTTATTTAATGAGAAGATAAAAAAATAATATAAGCCATTGGATCAAAATAGATGAAGTGTTTTAAACAATATGTTCTAATTAACTCAATCATTAAAATCATCATAAAATTATGTTTAAAAATTTTAGGCAGCTTGATCAATATGTTCTAACAGGTATTAAATGCGTTAAAAGCAAACATTTTGTGGATAATATTAATTACTGATTTTAATATTTTTGTAGTCATTTGATGGGAAGAAGACAAAATCCAACGGCACTAAATTGAGAGACGTGACATTGCTGAAAAGAGAGAAGAGTCACCACTCTTTCTGGAGGTATGATTTGGATTATATTAACCATCGTAATATCTTCTTGATTAACTCTTCCATGATTTTTCAAACAAAAACTCTTGCGTATTCATGTACCACTAAAAAATGTGCGCGCTCTTTTGCGACTTTAATAAAATCACATGAATTTAAAAAAATATTGTGTACAACAAAATATTAAGATAAATGATATAACAAATATTATCGAAGGCTCGAAGTCAAATAAAATTTGCAGTTAATTTTCAAATACTTGTTCCCACATTAGTTTCACATCAGAGACACTCAAAAGTCTCAAAAGTATTGTGGCTGCTTATGACCTTGCAATAGTATGGTGCATGAAAACCATTATTACTAATGTACATACACACAACTCTGTACACTTAATTTTTTTAAAAAAGATGAATATCGCACTGTCTTGCTTCAAATTTTGTAGTTATTTACTTTTTTTCATTTCAAATGTACATAGGTAGTTGCTAAAATTCTCTAGCAGCTATTGTCTCCCATACAAGTGGGTGGGACTGTGGGAGAGACCATTACAATAGGGGATTCACCAGACAAATCTTTAACTGGAATGATACTGGTAAATATAGTTTATTTTTATTTTTGTTGCTTAGTTATGTCAAAACAATAATAATAATTTTATGCATCAACTAATTAATTTTTCAATGTAGTTTGTTGGGCTATATTCCACAACAATTGTCACAACTGATAGAGATGAATTCATAATTCCTACCAAGACTCTTATTGGAGTAGGCTCCTCCTTCACAGTAGGAAATCTCGCTCCATGGGCATGATATTTTTCATTCCCATCAAATATGATTACAAGTTTGATTTAAGTGTATCCTTGTCGCCTTTAACATTATAATATTCTAAAATGATACTAAACAACTTTCTTTTTATAGAGAAAAACACGTCAACTTGAAATTGTTATCGATAAACTCAGTAACGTGAAGAAAGGTTCAACTCGGATTTTAATATACCCCATCCGTTTTAGTTTTCAGGTAAAGTCAAAGTGATTTATGTCCAGTACAAATAAAATTTATTTGCTATATTTTTTTCAATCTAAATTTAATTAATTAATTTCTTTTCATTACCCCTTTAATTGTCACATAATAGATAGCTCTGTTTGCAGGTTAGCATATCATGCCCTCTAGGAATTTAGTGCTCGGAAAAAAAATCTCTTTTTAAGGTTATCTTCAATTGTATATATGTATGAAATGCTTATATGAAGTTTGGCATGATATTAAATTAACATGTGGCATTTGACGTGTATTATTGCAGAAAGACATTGAAAATACCGTGTTTCGCTTTTAAATATTACATTTTTTTTACTAGTACTTCTAGTCTCAGTACCTTGAAATATTGGTGGAGAAAGAGAGTTAATAAGATAAAGCTCAAAAAGACTAAATCTCAACTGTAAATCTCAATTACGAATTCATATCGAATAATTCAGATGTAGTGGCATCGGACACCAGTAAAATCTAGTGCATCAGATCCCTTCTCTATATATTTATATATACTCGATATTAAGTATGATAATTTAATATGAGAAGGTATCCGATACCACTAGCTTTAGTGGCATCAGATGCCACTAAATCTCAATCATTAGCTAAATTAGATGTACACTTGCATTAACTTTCTTCCCAAAATAGAATGTTTTAAAAAAATAACACAAGTTTTATTTATTTTTCATTAAAGATTATGTTGATTTGCGTCAACTCATTTTTTATGCTTAAATATTATGAAATTTTGGCTCAATTTATCATGAGTAGTACATTTTTATTTACACAACTTTTTAACTTTTTTTTTCCCAGATTTTTCAAAGATGGATACGTTTTGATATCCAAATGACATTATTTTATTATTATTTTTAGTCCATCTTTCAAAAACTAAAAAAAATAGTTAAAAATTCTAAAAATTGTAAAATTTGGTAGGTATTCCATCATATTTCAATATGTAGAATGTGTTGGTTCAATTATATCTGGCATTTGAAGTCCGGTTTGTGAGATTTTGAAAATGGTGCTGCAAAAACCTCATTTGCACCGTGGTGCACCATAACATAACATAAAATTAGGCTACGATGATAGGCATATCAGTATATCACGATTTTACCATGCTATGCTGTCTGTATCTCCAACTCCAGTGTCCAAATAGTCAATCCGAACCGCTCAATGTGATCTCTATATCAAAATCTACTAGGAAACCAAATTTTACGATTTTTAGAATATTTTTGCTATTATTTTATGATGGGGAGAAAATGGCTAGATCCAACGATTCTGATTCATACAAACAACGATTTTCTCTCCATCACTAAAAGTAGCAAAAGTTTCTAAAAATTATAAAATTTTGTTTCCTAGTATATTTTGATATAGAGATCCACATTAAGTAGTTTGGATCGACTATTTGGACACAAAAAAACTGAGATACGAGCCGCATAGCATAGTAAAATCGTGATATGCATATAATAATAATAATAATAATAATAATAATAATAATAATAATAATAATAATATTAATAATGTGATATCTGAATTTTTGAACACAAAAATTAAGATATAGTTTACTAGTTAGCATCCAACCTTAGATGATTATGAATTATGGTATATTTTAAAGGAATATTTACAGTTATTGGATATTGACGAATTGAGTTATGTGACACTTTGTATATTTCTAAGTAATTAGGGAATTTGGCTTCATGATATTCAGAGTAACGGTAAAATTCAATTTTTCACATGATATATATTTGATAGTGGAAAGATATGCTATATGCCTATATGGACACATGTAGGGATAAAATCGTAAAAAGATTAAACTAAATATACATGCAAGGCAGGAGCTAAATTATGAGTTGTGTAGAACTTTCGGTTTTATGTTAATTAATCCCCTTCTTATTTATCTCATGATCAATAACAAAATGAAAACAAATTATATTGGGCCAGCTTGTGTTTTCTTCAGTTGGCACGTGTCTTGTGAGTTGTGAGAAGCGGTTGGCCATCTGATCGATCAAAGGCAAGTCATATATTTGACATGCGCTAGCTCTCTCTCTCTCTCTGTGGAAAGCAAGCAGGATTAATTAGAAAGAAAACCCTAGAAAGGAAATAAATGAAAAATACTAATTAGGAGGATGAAAAGAGAGGGAGCCAGGGTTGAGGTTGTTGTAATGTTAAAAGCGATGAAGAGAACAAATTAATTCAACGAGAAGTGTAGGGGAGTCGGGTCAGATCCAGAGCTCAAGTAGACCAACTCTTTATTGTTCGTCAAGCTGGCTTGGATATATGCTGGTAGGTTTATGGACCTTGGCCTTCTTTTAAGTACAGGTTTTACAAGCTGATTGGTGATGTTAATTGTTTGACCCTATTTGAGTCAACAGTATGCATCGGTACCTATATGCAGTAGTGAGTGTGTTTAATTAATTATTTCTTTAACTTTATATTTCTCTGGGAGATTGTATGTATACCTAGTTTGTAGTTCATTTGAGTATAGGATGACGAAAATAAAATCATAGATGTTGGGATTAAGGGAATGAACTAATCACATTGGATGGCTTATTATATGGCCAATTAGTGGTTTAGGGGGAAAATTATCACAAAATCGTGGTTTTTTTTTTTTTTTTTTTTTGTTGGGGGGGGGGGGGGTGCTATATGTCTAAAATAAAAGTTTGGAGACTAACTTGTCATAAGGTGAAAGTTTGGCATCCTTCGGATCATATTCGCTTGTTTTTAATGTTGACACAATGAAAGTAATTTATACAAATATTTCTTTCTTTATTTTTATGTTATCAAAGTTTGAAAAAAAAAATATGTTGCAGGATTCGATCATTGTTTCTATTATCTCGTGATACTTTGTGTGACAAATGCGAAATACATAATTCATGCATTGAAACGCATGTATTACTAATATGCCCTATAAAATTCCATTCAAAATATAGTAGTTGATATTTAATCCAAAAATGATCACTAAATCCCGACCATATATTTCTGGATAAAAAACAACCAAACGCAATAGTGAAACAAAATTCATGTCTGATACATCATACATATGATTGATAGAAGCTAATTCTGATATTTCGGTGTGATACATTCAATTAAATAAATTCATATAGCTTGTTATCATGATTGCTCCAAGAAAAATCATAATTGAAATCTAAAACTATTTAATATTTAAATTAAATAAATTTGGGACAACCATGGCCATAGTCTTGGGTAAATAATTCATTATATTGTATTTTGTATTGTTTAATAATAATATACTACTATCTGATAATTTAAGTAAGATGTGCCTTGAACGGAGTTACTGTCTTTACATCAAAACATTGCCGATTCATGCATGCCTTTTCTTCAATTCCACTAATTAAAGTCATACAAAGAGTTTTCTTAGCACTGCCAAATTGAGTTCTCTTCAAGCATATATTGTTCTTCCTGGGTTGAATGCCGATCATCACCACGGTTTTTTCAAGACATTTTTTCCAATCAAATTTAATCAAATTCAAAGCGTTCACAAGTTACTATATAGTTTTCTTATATTGCTATAACATAGGAAAGTGTAGTATCATGCATAGACCTTCCGATCTTTAACCACCGATAACCACACAATATATTTCATCGCAACAAATAATTCAGTTGGTAAGAATTTCAATGCTGAAAAAAAAGTTAATTATCCCGAATCATAATACGTTGCTAACGTACAACAAAAAGTCACATATACATGTAAAAAGACCTAAAAATTTCTCACTGAAAAATAGAATTCTATAAAGAATTTCTAAGTTTTTTTTTTTTCCTTTTTGTGAGAAAAATTATCACTGATCTATGAATGCATTGACAAATCTTGTCACAATTGTATCATGAATAAAAAGTCAAAATACAAACTTATGACAATGACAATAGTTACCACAAATTATTATAACAAATTAAACAATTAAAATTACCGTTAGATGGAAATATGTATGTATGTTGGTCGCTTTCATTATGCATGTCACCCTAACCTGTATGGTGGAAAGAAATGTAAATAATAATGATTAACCTTTCAGATAAGAGAAAAAACCAAAAAATTTTAACTTTTGATTTGTGTTAATGCTTTGATGGGTATGTAAATAAAATCAAAATGATATGATTTTGTAAGCATCAATTAGTTTTATTATTTAAGAGTTTATAGTGTAGTTTTCTGAGATTTAATTTTGTGGTTACCGATAAGTTATCAATTTTTGTGGTAATTTAATTCCAACTCTTTTATATGATTGACTTACATTATGTCTTCTTTTCTGCATTAATGACTCCGCAAGTTACAATTGTTGACCCTTTTGTTACAAATCCAAATTCGCTCATAAATTGCTTGGTCTGATTAACAAACTCCTGCATATTAAAAAGAACAAATGTTAAAGCATATATAAGTACGACAAATTTTATATTGAAAACATATTTGATAATAATACCTCAAAAGATCTCATAGCAGGGAGATCAAAGTCAAACCCCACATGATAACAGTTTCTACTCTTCCACAAACAATTTTGTACTAGGTAAGTATTTGGCATTAAATGATTGCTTACTGTATAAATTGTTTTAGCATACCCAACTTTTTTAAGATTATAAACTTCGTTATTTAGCTTAATAAGTTTTCGAAATCGATAAAAAAAATTTCCTTCTTTGTGAAGAGGAGTATTTCAAATTTAGGGCAATTTTCTTACTAAATTTTGGTTGTGTAGTCAACACAACCAATGAAGACTAAATTTTAGCATTAGTTTTTTAAAGCTCCTAATGGGCCGACCACTGCTATCATACAGGTAAATTTCCAATTTAAATAGAGAATATGTAATAATTTGCTTCTATTTTGAAATGTGAGTATATCTGCAAATGCAAGTAAACAATAACTCATGGAATTTTATTTTATTTTTATACCAGCATTAGGTATAATCACTAGCAAATTGAAAATTGGAAACGAGGAACTTCTTGTATCGAATAAACTTCTTGTTGGTGATTTTGTCTCACAAATTGATGTTTCTAAAAATCCGTGGTTAGTCTAACTATGAGGTGCCTATATCAAAGACATACGAGGTAAATTTTTTAATATTACAATTTTATTCAAGACTTTGTTATTTAAATTATTTATGAGTTTTCAATTATATTCAAGTGACATTTGATGTTAATTGATGTTACTTGTATGTTTTTTTTTTCTTTTCCCGAATTAGACCCTTATTTATGAGACAGAGAAGTTAATGGCTGAGCTTAAATTTGTCAAAAAGGATTCAACGCACATCTGGTTTCCTTACGTTGATTATGACAAAAATATGTACTATGTAAGAACCTTTTGCAAAAAAAAAAAAAAATCTTTATTTTCATTTACCTTTTACTCTAATGTTTTTTGTAAGAAATCTGTTTTATTTTAATAGGTTTGCATAAGCTGTATAGTCAATGCAACTAATGAAGAGGAGTATATCATATATAGGGTAATTTCTTACGAATTTTAATTGTCAATATTCATTCATGTCTCTCATTTGTTATTATCTAATCATTCATTTTCATTTTCTTTTTACAGAATAGGCTTCATATATTGTTTGCCAACTCTTTTGGAGAGCAGTTATCCTTGCATTTATTTTTGTATAACATGTGATAATATATAGAGAAGTTGATTGAATGTGTATAGAAGTGACTAAATGTTATTTTGTTTCATTAAATTCTTTCTTTCATTTTTTTATTTGCAATAGTTCCAAAAAGTCAGGCATCATGACAGGAGAAAATAATAATAAAGATATGCGGTTTGTAGATGGCTAAATGATGCCAAATGGGATCTTCCTTTTTTTTGTTTGAGTTAGGAGGTGATTCACATGTTAGTGTTGACCGTCGAATGTCTTTCTGTATGATAATTACAATAATTTTTGTTGGAGGAAAGTTACTATTGCTCCCTCAACTATCCCATTTGGTTCAAATGAGCCCCTAAACTATTTTTTGGTTCAATATGCTTCCTAAACTCTTTAATGTGGTTCATTTGAGTCCTTCTGTTACTCCAATGTTATATTATTTTCACGATGGAGTCTAATTTGTTTTCTTTTCCATCCAACCTCTGAAACTATTTACACATCTGGTCATCTCGTGTTCACCCGTCTCATCCCAATTTCTTCTCCGATCGATCATCCGTCTCAGGTAATGATAAAAAAATATATTTGGAGCTAATTAGAAGCCAAATACCTCAATCAAAATTCCGCTCTCAGAACCATATTGTAGCATTGTACCAAACTAATTGTAAAATAAACTAATTAACATATGCCCTTGTAAGCTTCTTATTATTTTACTCAAAAACCATTCGCATCTATTTATTGAACCCTGAGATGAAAGAAAGCCTGGCTACCGGTATTATAGATATTAGTTTGTTACAAGAAGTATCATTCTATGAAAATTGAACCGGAAAGTGGTTCATTTGTGACATCAGGCTTGCTACAAAATCTATGGGGATGCTACAAAATTGAACCTGAAGTATCATTCTATGACGATGCTACAAAATCTCAGGCTACAATAGCAAGCCTGGATACCAGTATTATAGATATTAGTTTGTAAGCAACCTTCTTGTGACTTTTTAGTGTGGTTCATTTGTGACTTGTGAGTCTGAGACGTACAAAATTTTGAGGAACCGGAAAGAAAAACTTGAAAAATAATAGAGAAATTGCTATGGGATGGACTGGATGGTGCGAATTTTCTAGTCGAAGACAGAGTGTCTGGATGAGTCTTCCATGGGTAAATAAAATGAGAGATAGGATAAAAATAAAAATGATTGTAACATTAGAGTAACGGAATGACTCAAATGAACCACATTAAAAAGTTTAGGGGGGCACATTGAATAAAAAAATAGTTTAGGGACACATTTGAACAAAATGAGATAGTTGAGGGGCAATAAGAGACTTTCCTCTTTTTGTTGAGTCATCATATTGGGTGGTACGTACTATGTGGCTTTAGGAAAAGAAAAAATATGGTGGTAATTTATAACCACAATGGGTGGTTTAAACTAAATTAAATTATATATGGTGGTACTTACAATTTTCAAGTCTGTGAAACTGCTTTGACATTCCTGAAATTAGCTGCTATATAAAATAGAGTCCGTATCGGCTACGATCCAAATCGGATTTGAGGGCCCTCCAATTCCCGATCCGACGACTGTGGTTTTTAGGGGGGTTTTCTGAAATAATCTCAGCCGTCAGATGATGATTGGAGGGTCCTCCGATTCGATTTGGATCATAGCCGATTTCGGGGCATATATAATATATGTCAAAGGCGCCTAGCGTTTCCTTCAGTGCTATTATTTTAATGGTACCAGTATAACTCAGCTCGAAGTAAAAAAAAAATGGCTCAATGTTATTGTTTGGGGTAAAATTTGATAGAGTTTCAAAATTGTAAATTATTCTTTAACAAATCATGCTTATCAATATAAACATTTCTTTGCTAAGTTCAAATAGAAATCAGAAGATATGGGTTCGCCTATTTCCTAGGTTCTTGCAAAGAGCCTACTAGGTTCTTGCAAAGAGCCTAGTTAATTACAATCATTTTCATGATATACCTCCGATTAAGTTGGTTGAGAATTAAAATTTCCATTTCTAATAATTATATGCAGCAGTTCTTGATTAAAAATCTTATTACCATGATCTTATATACTATATTCAGTCGTGCCTTATTCATAACATATGGAACATGGATGCTTAAAGGAACTTAACCAAAACAAAGCTACTTGACCTTAATTATTTATGACAAACATAATTAAAAGCAATTCCAAAGAACATAAGATTATAACAATGAGATTATATTAAACAAACTACAATGATATAAAACTCTGGCCAAAACAATGTCGGCACGCGAGTATACAAAGACATGTTTATTTAATAAAAATGCAGAAATTAAAAGAGGATTAAGACACGACACGTTTCCTTTTCTTCGCGGGGTGGGTACACCCGCGAGTGCACCATTTGATTGTGTACCCACGTTTTTAGCCGTCTGATCAAGTTTCATTTAATGCTTCTCTCTGTTGAATTTACCGAGCACTTTTACTTACTTTGACGCAGGAAAACCGAGAAAAAGCTAAAAAAACAACTATCTGTGGGTCCTCACATAAGAAGGTTCAGGGGTGTGGAGAGAAACTCACCATTTTTTAAATTATTATTTTAATAAAATGCATATATAACCCATGTTTAGTTTATTTCGTATTATACTGTAACCCTGTAATGGTATTTGAGGACAAGTATGACTATTGATTAAATAACTGATTATGTTCATAGATCTATAATTTTTTTTAAAACATTGAAAACTCCAAAATAAATATATTAAATAATTTTGTAAACCTGAAAAAAATTTACCAATTTATATGTTATTTTATTGAATGCAATTATTTCATATAAAACTAAGCAAATTTGCAAAAAGATTATTTTTATAATAAGAGTTAAGACTTAAATAGTATTATTTCGTGTTTAATTAGCAAACAAATAAACTCACAAAAAATCAGTCAGAGTTATCGAGACACTCAACATGAGTCAATTATTGTTTAAATGAAAAGAAAACTCTACTCTATTTGATTACATGATTTACTAATACATTTGAAATTTTCAATTAAGAGCATACATTGTAGAAAAGTTTGGACATTTACGGAAGGAATTGTTTACATTCAAATATTATAGATACTTTATTGGAATTGTTTACCTACAAATATTAAAAATTTAAATATTTACATCGATATAAACAAATGATCAAAACCATTTTAAATGCATTCTAGTTATAGGAATAATTCATTTTCTTTGTAAGAAAATATGTAGTTTTCTTAAGAACCTTTCTTCCTTTTTAAATCATAAATCAATTTAGCCTAGTAGTTGGGTCATTTTGAAAGTTACATCAGCAAATGTTAACTTTTAGTTATATAAATTTGATTTGTGCTAAGAAAATAGAAATATCAAAGTTTAAAAAATAGAGGGTTTGCATGCATAACATTAAAAATACTATTAAAATTGCTTGCAAATTTTTTTTTTTCCGAAATGAGGCTCAATAGATTGTTACGTGCTTGTTGTTTTTCTCTTGAACTTTGCACGGCACGGAGTTCAATATAAAGTGGATTTTGCACACTTATAAGAGAGAAAACAACATTAAATGCGAACATATCCGACGGTCTGAAACGTGGGTACACAATCAAATGGTGCACTCGCGGGTGTACCCACCCCGCTCCCGGTTACTTGAATGCAAGAACCGTGAACGGGTGCGGCTATTCGGCACCACCAAAACTCTGCCCGGCTCTTCTGACTTGCTCTGTTTTATGAGTTGATTTATGAGTTTGCTGGTTTGTGGATTTCTTGATGGATTGTTGATGATCTTGTTAATCTGTCCATGCTTGATGAAGCTTTGCACCTCTCTATTTATAGCTGAGTGCAAGTTTAAAAGGGGCTCACAACAAAAACGTTTTCAGCAGCAAAATGAATAGAACTCCTGCGCATGGTGGCTGTGTTCATACTGCATAGTCTTCACTTCTAGCAAAAATGTACAGAAAACCTATGGAAATAGGATGGCTGCAATGCATGCATGCTACCTTCATGTCATCATGTGGCTTAGGGAAAAATAATGTGAGAATTGGATTTTAATTTGTTCTTGAGCCAATGCATGTGTCAAATATGGTACTGTTGTACTACCCCAAACAAAGACAATTACACCTTGTTTTACTTGTTTCAAGCAGTATTTAAAATCGAGAAAAAGTTATAATACCCAGACTCCTATCCCCAAAAAATCTCCGAGACACATCTAACCATCTCTCATCAACTTTTCACTTTCCTTTTTTTCCTTCTCCTCTCCAAGTCTCCGAAGTCTGAACCTCTCGCGATAATATTTTTCCACTTTCTCCATGGCAATTGCGGTTCACCGATCTCTTTGCCCTCTCTTCTCCGGTGATTGCGATTTTGCGCCGATTGTTTCTCTTCTAATTCTTCCAATCCAAATCTCGCTCCCCCTCCGTCGCCTCATACGGTCGTAATCTCTCCGATGCCTCCGACGGCCGTGATCCCTCCCTCGCCTCCGATGGTCGCGATCCCTCCCTCGCCTCCGATGGTCGCGATCCCTCCCTCGCCTCCGACGCTCGCGATCCCTCCCTCACCTCCAACGGTCGCGATCCCTCCATCGCCTCCGAGGCGACGACGGTCGCAATCCCTCCGTCGCCTCCGACGAGCAATATAAACACTTATACTCGTCTAAACATTTTTCTGAGAAAACTAAACACTTTTCAAACAAAAGTAAACACTTCTGCAACTAATATAAACACCTATTGTTTTTATGTAAATACTTTTGTAAGAGACCTAAACACTTTTCGAGGCAATATAAACACTTTTCGAAGTAATATAAACACTTTTTAATGGTACATAAACACTTTTCAATCTTATCTAAGCACTTTTTTAAACCATATAAACACTTTTCGGATATAATAATATCTGTTTCTGTGGACTAAGTGGGCCTGTCAATAAATGGACTTTAGTTGTACATAAATACATTTCAATAATAGATAAACACTTTTCAATCTTATATAAGCACTTTTCAAAGATATATAAACATTTTAGGGAAAACTGGTGAGTGTTTCTGTGGACCTGTCAACGCGCCATTGAGAGCACTAGTGGACAGGCTGGCAGCGCGTTTTCCCTTTTTGGTAAGTTCGGAATGCGTGCTGAGACTGTCTTTTAGCCAAAAATGGAAAGTCAGTTTGAGAGATTTTAGCGGGAGATTTAGTTCGGGAGACTATTAGTCTCTTCCTTTAAAATCAAGATATAATTGTGGGCTTGATATAGGGTGGCTGGCTGCATCTTTTCTTTGACATTCACAATACAAACATTATATTGAAAGGGGTCCACGCACTCACAAACTTTTTATTTTGTACATGAATTTGCCTGGTTACAATTTTAGCCAACGCCTATTCAATTTTTATTTCATTTTTTTTTTATATCCAACAGTTATATATATACTATAATATTAATGTGGGTTGCATTAATTGAAACTTTATGTTAGACACATCTTTTGTGTAATTTAATGACTTTGCTGGAGAAGTTAATTAGCTACTTGCCGATTAGTATCAGCAACAAATTAAACCTTCCCTCTTAACAAAATTCGATTGAAGTTTATAACTTTTCAGTAGAAGTTGATATATTTTCAACAAGATGCAGATATAAGTATAAGAGGCCCTCCTTTAATCAAAATCAGATTATGGTCCGATGAAAAACAAAGGAATGTTGTATCTATCTTTATTTTAACATCCCTCCTTACTATACAATATAGGCCTACAATATAAACGACATGTGAGTCTCTCTTAAGAGCTTTGAGGTTGAGTTATCATCGAGGCAGTCAGGAAGACTATTTGATGAAAAATTGACGGTAATTATGTAGCAATGAATTTGAAGAGGAATAAAAATGTTTATATGGTGGCAAAAGTTGGATTAAAGATTGCACGTATCAATGCGCGGAATTTATGTTTCCGGTATGAAAACTTAAACTGAGATAACACAAACCATCTTTTCCAGCTTGGATTTGATTTACTGTTGGTGCACAGCTTTTATTACCAAAAAAACAATCCCCTTTTGTTGGTGAGAAAAAAAACTGAAAACTACTATTCTACTATCTAGTAGAAAGGTGATTTACACACAACATGCAGCAAATTTGAAATTTGTTGAGCAATGAGCATGTATTGTGAGCACAAATTTGGGCATTTACTATGGTTTGGGGCCAACCATATATTAAACTTGTATGGCCCAAAGTATTTTCACCTTTTAAAATAAACCAAACCTATATCAAACTTGGCCCAATTTTATGTCAGCATGGCCCGTTCTTATCTTATCCACATCTTCACATAAATGATACATCATACATCTCTTGATTGTCCAAAGTTTGCTTTAATTTACCATGAAATGCTATTTGACTTGTCTAGATGCCTGACTACTCTTAAATTGTAAAGTATTTGGTACTGCTATGGAATATGATCTACATTACCTAAATGACATTGTTTTATCATGTGGATCTTTCTGCTGTTTCTGTCTACAACAGAGGCTTGTTATTCGAACAAGAAGTGTGGAGTTCATGCCTCTTCCTCTCTCTATATTCCTTACTATAAGCGCAGTATGTTGACTTGTAAAAGATTATTGTTAGAAAAATTAGTTGAAAAGAAAGATATTTCATGTAAATTTTTTAGTATCGGGTTGTGTGCTATATTGAATTTTCAGTTTAATTATAATAAATTTTAATTTATTTGATATTGGTATAATGGTATGAGTTTGATATACAATGTAATTTGCATTGTATCATAATATTGATTGTACAAAATGTGCTATTGCATTTATACATGCGATTTAAAACAGCTAGGTCTGCTAACAATGTCATTGAATAGCATCAGCGGTCATTTCTGCGACGGGAATTTTAGTCGCAAGTATGTTATCTGTGACAACGTCATCATCCGTAGCAAAGACTATCTGTTACGGGCTGGGGGGCTTTCTGCGATGACACTATCTGCTGCCATATATTCACAGTCGCTGATGAGTATCTTGTGTCCGGTGCCTTACTCTCTGCGTCTATTTTCCTGGTCTGAAAATGTTTTTGCTGTGGTGATTGGCTCCCGCCCAAGCTGACTTGTCATGCATCAACTGAAGCTTGAGACGACTGTGGCCGCTTTTTTGAAACGCCATGAGCTCAGATGCTTAATTACTAGGTAGAATGAGGTCCCATGTAATTCTGAGGTATATACTTCCTTTGCTAATATATATGCCCACAAGCCAAAGAAGTGAAGGAATGAATGCGATTATGATCGAAGGGATTTGGCAAAGAGATCAAGATCGAGTAACAAGGATTGTCAATCACACTTGAATCCTCCATTAATTATGGCATGGGTCGATCACGTACAGTCGAGTCCTCCATTATGGATGGTCAAATCAGAACATAGTGGCAGATGTACACTAGACGGGTCTACATATTCGATCCTTATTTAAGAATTAAGAAGATCTTTAAGGGGAACATATATGCACGTGTTAGTGGTTCTTTTGTCCTCAACATCTTTTTTACTCTAATTGGGAGCCTCAAACACATGGAATTCACATAGAATTCTGTAAAGGTGATCGATGCAGAATGTTGGGATGCAACATCTTCACTAGTCTAAAAATACATGAATCGTTAAGACTGCAAAATCTGGATATATGCAGAATTAATTATATCCCCTGTTAATGGAGTTCGATCGATCGGGTGGATGTATGGCTGCAAAATCTGGATCAGCCTATAATTAAGTTGTTGGATATGAATCTTGATGAGATGAAGGTCAAAGTTATAATGCCTATGATAAAGCTCAACAAGTAATGTCAATGTCAATGAACTTATGAACACTGCTTCAAAAAAAATGAACTTATGAACAGAAGGCGGTGGGAGCAGTGCGCTGAAATTGGCTGAGATCCAAATTGGATCTCAGGGTCCTGAGATCCCGATCCGATGGTTCTCAGGGACTCCAAGATCTGGACTCAGCAGATACGGGCCTTGAGAACTGTCGGATCGGGATCTCAGGGTCCTGAGATCCGATTTGGATCTCAGCAGATACGGACGTTGGGAGCAGTTGCGAACAAGTGTGACGATACAGT
Source organism: Cyperus esculentus (assembly GCA_030179965.1). Taxonomy (NCBI): domain Eukaryota; kingdom Viridiplantae; phylum Streptophyta; class Magnoliopsida; order Poales; family Cyperaceae; genus Cyperus; species Cyperus esculentus. The sequence goes on along the minus strand of JASGLE010000010.1, from coordinate 1,194,378 downwards.
ACAGTGTCACCCGGCTCTGCTAGCTGTCACAGTGCAACTAGGGAAGGACGAAGAGGCCGCAACAACTTAAAGCCTTTTGTTTTGAACTAAAACTAATCATATCACCGTTGTGTTTAATTGCAGCGCTTGTAATCAGATGATCAGTCGAAAGATCGATGGATCGAGCTCCCATCCTGCAGGAAGCCGAATGCTATTAATTTGTAACGTGTCTTAGCTAGACTAGTCATGTTTCGGTTGTCTATCATAAACTGATCGTACTTCTATTGTGGGTTTCATTGATGTTATATGTTGTTGCCATTTAGTGTTGTGGCTTTGGGAGCATTTATTAATTAGCCTTGCTTTGGGGGCTGAAATGTTATTTCTTATAATTAATTTTTAAGATAATATGTAGTGGGTCTTAAATTGAGAAAATCGATATGAGTCTTAAGTTTTAATGGGTTGAGACATTAAAGTACGTCAACGGTGGTGATCAATCTAAGTAAACAATCAACGGCTGAGATTTCTTCTGCAAGATAGAACTTTCATATAAAAAATATCCAATCTCCTTTTATTAGGAGTAAGGAGAAGGATTATTGTGTGTTCTCTGTTGCATGCAGTTTTCGGAAGAGTTCATTGATGTTAAACATTCCTTGTTAGTGTTACGTTTCATGTGTGTTGCGCTGATCTTCTAATTATGACGTCACTATATTGCTATATAATAGTTTTATAATTAAGGCAAGGGATCGACTTAATTATGCAAGTCTTAATTAATGTTAATTTGATTGCACGCGATCGGATATTGTGTGTATGTGCAACATACGTACCACTTTCAACCGTTATACACATAAATTTAGAAAATATAATTGTTGTACACCTATATCAAATATGACATTTTCAATATTAGACTTACTATATTGCTATATATCTATATATATAGTACACCACCCTCATATATTTTACGCTTAAAAACGTTGATTTCATGCTTGAAATATCAATCGGAAGCTAAATTGAATCTTTAAATAAGTTCCTATAAAATATAAAGTTTCTTTTTTTTTTAAAAAAAAAATTTCCTAGCTATTTCGTTGAATCCATTACAAATGGCCAAAAATTTAAAAATTCTAAACTTATTGTATTCTACATTACTTACATATAAAACTTTACTGAACTACAAGGTTCTTGCACACTAGGCCTGTGTATATATTTTGCAAACAACCATAGCTGACAGGTTGCAAATATCAAATAAATTTATTTTGAGTTAAATATCATCCGATGCAATCAATGTTGGGGAGGGATCACTTTGACAACGAAGATTTTAACAAACTTGTAAAATTCTTTAAGAAATCTTGAAGCAGAAAAATATTATAAATGTACTATTTGAGTTGTAGTAAATCAATAGTGCTTATAAAATTCAATCAATTTGATTATTGATCATCAAAATTTTATACACTTTATTCGATAGTTGTAATTCAGTGAGTCTTTATGGACCATAGAAAATACTTAACTTTGGATGTAATTGAAAAATAATATAATGAAACTATGAGTTTAGTAAATAAATGTATAAGTTTCGTTTTCCCAATTTTAAGATTTTTTTAATGATTTATTTTAGAACTTATTAAAAGCTCTGTTCTCTCAAGATTTCAGGATACGTACAGTCAACCGATGATTGGTAATACATGATGTGCAATAGTTTCTGTTTCCCAATTTTAAGAATTTTTAGTGATTTTTTTAGTCAAAATATATAATTTTAACCATGCAAAAAATTCATACATACATGATGGAAGACGAAATAGTGAAAAAAAATTCACTCAAAAATTGAGAGAGTATAAAAGAATGAGAAAATATTAAACAATTTAACTAGGGGATGGATAATAGGACAAAAGATAATCTCTCTTTTTTTTTAAACTAGTAAAAAGCCCACGTCTTGCTTTGAACTGAAATTAATAAACTTTTAAGATAATATGTAATGGATCTTAAATTGAGATAATTTATATGGGTCTTTAATTTTAGGGAAAATTGTCAAAATGCCACTCCAAAATATTGAAGTTGTCAAATTGCCACTCCAAAATTTGAGTTTGCTATAATGCCACTCCAAAACATACAACCTTGTTGAATTGCCACTATGGCTGTATTTCTATACATATATACTAATTAAATAACATATTAAATTATTATTTGGTTTGTATTTTTATATTTCCATTGTTACCCTTCTTTCTCCCTTGTGCCATTACTCTTTCCCTTCCCACTTCTCACTTCTCACCTCTGGCCGCCAAAGAAAAACACCATCTCCGTCAAATCTCCGTCAGGCTGCCATCTCTTTGTGCCACTCTCCTCACCTCTGTCTTGATGCTTCCATCTACTTCTATTGTTTGCTCGATGCTTCTGCCTCCGACTCGATGGTTCAGAATGCATATGCTCACAGCGTATTGCAAATGGATCAGGTGTTGGCTTTCCAACCAGCAGCTCAGGCAGTCGAAGCCAGACTCGATTTGAATTCCATGTTACTGTGCTGAACTTCCTTTGTTGTAAACAGGATGGCTTTAATTAGATGGGTATACGTACCATGGCTTTTAGATGGGTACACGCACCATGGCAGGTGACTAAGGAAAAATGAGGATTTTACTTCTTGTTATAAATCTATGGTGTGCAATTTGCATGTTGATTGACAAAACTAGCTAAAACAATTAAAATGTTGGCTATTCATTTTCAATCATTTATGGTTTGCAACTCTTAACTCTATGTAATGGCACATACTATACATCTTACATTTGTATTTTGTTTGAAACATACAAGATTTTTTTTTTTTTTCTTCCCTTTTAGTAAAACAAGAGATTCTCAAGTCAATTGAAGTATCAGAGCAAATGACGAACTAATAAAAGCACAAAATAAATGAAAGAAAAGCTGAAGTTGATGAAATACTCAAAACTGATACAATGAAATTATACCACTGTTATTTACATTAAAAGAATTTGCATTGTAAGTCTCACAAAATCTAATCTCAATTCATTCATCTTGCATAATGGCATTACTCATTAACGAAATGATTACAAAATCTAATCTCCCACATTATCTCTTCTTTTTACCCCCAAATTTTCAGCTTACCCATCTTTGAGGCATCTATTTTTGCTTCCTTATCAATTTGTGCTCTAAGAAACTACTTTCTTAATTTTAGCTTTCCGAATAAAAAGCCCCTTAGAGCAGCTTAAATTTTAAGCTTATATGAGTTGTTGAAGGGGTAATTGAATAAATTTATGGTGTTCTCACGCCTAAGCTAGACCCGTGCTCGGGGCAGTCCCACCTCTAAGTGAGTGGCAAACCTAAAAATTGACACAAGGTGTGTTAAGTACTGAATTTAAAACGACAACGTAATTTATAATGATCAATATGTACTTTTTCTACAAGAAAAATTGCTTGATTGACTTTTATCTTACTCAGGAAGCAAATAAATGCCTAGATTGCATATCACGATGCAATACACAGTGGCATAATCTTGTCTCTAGATTGCCACATAGATGTATTAGAAAAACATGTGCCAGTACCAAAATCAATTGTTGGCAATATAGATATATTGGAGCGTCAAACACATTTAAAATTACAGCATGACCAAATTACAATTAGAGCATGGTACTGATGCAATACCTCCCACCATTTCCATAATTCCATTAGGCAATTAAGCGGTGCTCAGATTCACAAATTTACATTCACTGTTCCTTATTTACACAGTAGAAACAAAAGAATCAAGTAATCAAAATACTTATTCAAAAAAAATATTTATCTGAGAAGACAGTAATTAGTTTGAGAAGAAACTAAAATATATAAACCAACCTGATAAATCAATTTCAGATAGAAAATAGATACCATTTTAAAAATTTTCAGCTCATGGGACACTCTCGCGGGGTTCAATTTGCATTGCTCACAAGCAACCAATTCAGGATCCTGCCAACCAACACTGTAAAGTGATACCCTTAGTTAAGAGATAGGCAATAGCTGCAATACACAAATTGGGCGCACAATTCAGAACCCCAGAAAAGAAAGCAAAGCCGGTACCATTTTGTTGTTGTTTGAGCATGTGCAGAAGATCTTAATGGATTCTACGATTTGCTGACGAGTCTCTCCAAATCGATCCTATAATTTGTGCAGTGTACAATCGGAAGGACCCTCAGCTGGACTGGGATGGAGAAGATCGAACACGACATCTTGCGGGAGGAGCGATTGAGTGCTTCGTCTCGGAGATAGGGAGAGGCATTCAGCTGCAAATTGGTGGAGCTCGGCGTGCTTTCGAAGTGAGTCTAGTGGGAGAAAGAGGTGCTCCGATCGGGATTGGAAGTATTTCTAAGTTCATAAGAAAATAAAAAGACAGAATGAAGAACAACAGGAAGAGAGAGCAAAGGCACAAGGGAGAAAGAAGGGTATAGATGGAAATACGAAAATACAAACCAAATAATAATTCAATCTATTATTTAATTATTATATATGTATAAAAATACAGTCATAGTGGCAATTTGACAAGGTTGTATGTTTTGGAGTGGCATTATAGCAAGTTCAAATTTTGGAGTGGCAATTTGACAACTTCAATACTCTGGAGTGGCATTTTGATAATTTTCCCTTAATTTTAATGGGCTAAGAACGTCAACGCACATTAACATACATCAACGGTTTGATCTATCCAAAAAAATGATCAACGGCTCAGGTTTCTTATTTGGACTTTTCATGTTATTTTTTCCAATATGCTTTTATATATAGTAAGGATTTTTCAAACTTATTAAAATTTGATCCGGTTTCAAGAGTATCAAGAACAGAGTCCGGTACTTCAAACCGTTTGAACCATCCCGCTCTCTCTATATATACAGATACATCATACATTCAATTATAATCTCTGTATAATTTACCCATTTCTTTAATTTGCCTCTAAGTTTTTCCCCTGACTTCTCTTCACACGCCTCTTCCTCAGTTCTTCTCTGTTTTTCTGTTCGGTACAAACTTAACCATGAAGACATTGGCGAATTTTTACCAGATAAGAAACAATTCTGATCAGATCCTCTGGAGGCAGCCGGCAAAACATGGAGTCGCTTTTCTGCCGAACAACAAGATGATTAATGGTACAAACAGGGGGCGGCTCACTGTCAGCAATCAGGAGTTCCTGCAACGGCAACGAAATGGTAGGACTGTTTCGACCAGACCGCAGTGTAGCTTGAATTCGTTCAGGCAGACGGCGATTTATAGGTGATTATCATCTTCTCGCAATCTTTTTGCGGTTCGCATTTTTCCTTTGAGCTGATCACTCGTTTTTTCTGTTTTTACCAGGGAAATTCTGAAGGGAAAGAGCGAGCATTTTGCGATCCTGTTGGCCGTTTTTCAGATAGCCAAGTGGACTTTCGAAAAGGTACTTGGTACTATTCTTTTTGTTGTGATCTGATGCTGTTAGTTATCTGCCATTTTAGTTCTTGTAGAGTTCTTGTGCATCCATTTTAGGTTCTTGTAGAGTCTTTTGCGATCCTCTTGAATTCTGTTTACCAGTAATTTAATGGCAAAATCTTTGCCTTATGTTAGTTTATTCTTGTTGTTTCTTTAAAGAAAAAAACTTTTCTATATTTCCAGAGATTTTAATAAGATACTGACAGTATCTGGAATCTGTTGTTCATACTCATCAGGTTATTCAAACAATGGTTTATTGAGTGATGTCGCCCATTATCAAAGGCGATTTTGTGACAATAGCGACATCATCGGGACTAAGAACCTGCATGGTTAAGGTAAATTTCATACTTTTTTTTTATTTAATAATGAAGTCTTTGTTTTATGGATTTTGATTTGTCAGAACTGACTCACAACTTCTTCATAATGTAATTGAGTTCAAATAATTGAGTTGTCTATTGATCCTCCTATTTGTTAATTGAGTTGTCTATTGATTATATTTGTCTATTTGTTATTGAAATTATACTACCTGTTTAAAGAGTTCAAATAATGTTATATGCTGCATAATATTTTAGTAATGCAACAAGTTCTACCCACACATGTACTTTTCTATAATTCCAGCATACGGGAATCATTACCAGCACTCTAAGGACTGAAGGCCAAGAGGATCTACTAGTCCCCGATCACTTGTTAATGAATAACTGTCTCTGGCGTTCAGGACCCAAAAATCCTATAGTGGGTTTTGACTTCAGTTTTCCGTTGTCCACAAATATAGAGGTAATCACATTCCCTCAAGTAGTTTGATGATCACAAATTAAAATGGGCTTTTATCATTTTTTGTGCTTATATATGTTATTGAATGTAATAAAATATTGCATCTAATGATTTAGATTTGCCAATTAATAATGAAATGGAATAATGGTAATGCCCATGATTATTGGATCTTACTCCACAATAATAAATCTATGATCTTTTGATCCCTCTCTTAGATAAAAATTGTTCACATAGTGTGATGATTTTTTCTTCCCCAATCAGACGATGCGTTTGGAGGTAGAGGAAATAATGTCAGGCTTAACCTTCGTCGTCAGAGGATCTACAGAAATTCATGTTCATGACATGGACGGAGATAAAAAAAGTGTACAATGTGAGTAATGAAATCACTATTTACTTGCTATGAAGTTATTTCTTCATATACTGATGACATATGTACTTCAATATTTACAGGTTAGAATTAGCTTCTCAATAAAATTGATGAATGAAGAGGAGTATTTCAGATACAGAGTAAATTTTGCTTCTTTTTCTTTTTTCTTTTGTAAATATTCAATTGTACTGAAATTTATTATTTCCTTAATCTCTGGTATTAAATTAATTTTTCATTTTTTTTCTTTGCAGGGACAGATCATTATATCATTTGCTAACCTGCTAGCGAGGCATATTTAAGAAATTAATTGCCTGATTGTAATTATGAAAAAATTATTTTTGAGTATCGTATTGATGTAAAGGCTGAATACGATAGTAAGTTGATTGTAGGATTAGATTGATGTGGAGGTTGTAAATCATTATCTTGTTTGCTAACATGCTGATCACTTGCTGAGACCAGTAAGTAATGTTATCATATTTTTACAATATAATTCTGATGAAGTTCTCTATCTCATTGCTTTCCTTATTGGGGTTTCTGATTCTGAGTGAGTGATCAATAATCATGTCAACTGTTTCCAAAAATTTTATAAATATTACTACTTTTCTATGCTGTTTTCAATCACCTGTTTGCTTGCCGAACTTGTCATCATCTTCTGATAAATTTAATTTTAAACATGCTGCAACCTGCAATCAGTGGAACTTGGAATTACTTAGTCAGGATTCATTCTCTAAAAGGCTCTGTTCGGCAGCGGTGGAATTGAGGAATTGAGTGGAATAGACCTTCTATTCCCAATGAACAGAACCAAAATAGATTGGATTAGGCAGGTTGGAACTCCTCTCTGGCCCATTTACAGAGGAGAGAACGTTTCTTCTCGTCTCTTAATCCCAAGCCGATCTCTAATGATCCGCCAGGAGAATCGCAAATCCAACATGACGAAAGGGTTGCTGCCATTTTTATCTTTCAATGAGATCGGTGTTGTTCAGAACTTTCTATGCTCAAAATCTTGTGAGCTTTTCTTCTCAAATTTTTGTTTAATGAAATCTTTCTTGAAGATTAAGAGCTAACTATTTTGTTGTGTGTTTCGTTACCTATTATCTGTCCAAGCTGATGGCGAGCTCTCCATTTTTTTTTTCCCTTTCTTTTCTTGGCTAATCGATGAAGAAGAGAGAATAAAGCTGATAACTGTCTAGAGCTGTGAAGGGAAAATTGATACTTCAACCGAAGTTCAGACTGACTGGTGGACCACATTTAACTTCTTTTGTTTAATTTACTCACTTAATCAAGGTAATTTTCTTATTTCGAAAGTAGCTCTGTGTCTCGATTTTACTGAGATGTGCTGTTAAATGCATATTCATTGTTTTTGCTAAACCCCTAGAAATTTTTTAACTGGTTCATAAGAAACTACCATAAATCATTTGATGATGTGACTTTGAGGGCAATAACTAGGTAGTTATTATTAAGAAACAACTCCTTTTGGCAATGTAGTGGTTAGTTTTAATGATTTATTAATTCTTTTCATTTTCACTTTCATTTTTAAATGATACACTGATAATACTACTGTGGTCTGTGGTCCATCTCTTAAGCAGTTAAAAACCGGACTCATGTTAATTTGGTAAATTAACATTTATACTGGGGCTCATGCTTTAGGTCAATGTTCAAGTTCATTAAGTCAATCGGTACCAAAACAGTGGCAACGCCTTGGTTTAAGTCAAAGCTTCAAGTTATGCTCAAGTCTAAGTATCTATGTTAATGCCAACAGCTTAGTCCATTTGCATATCTAGTTCTAATTTTTTGAATTATACTAAATCAGTATGATAGGATCGGTTATGATGTGATTGTGTGAGATGAAATCAGTATAAATCCACAATGTCTGCTATCTTCGATCCGATCCATACCAAACTGAGGCAGATATTGACCGGTTCGGAATTGTAGGGTGACAAACCGGGCATCGGTGGGTAAACAACCGGATCCGAATTGACCAATTGAGAACTATATGGTACCGTACCGACTGGTACACTTGCAGGATAAACCGGACTCGTTTCAACATGTGGTTTGTAACTGCTAATGGAGGTGCAGAGGGTTCCGGCGAGGAATAAGAATACCCCGGCAATTACGATCCCTCTATTCGGTATCACAACTGGATCGTCCCGTTTGGCTTCCCGTCCGGCCACAGAACCTGGTACCCGACATGGTCGCTCGATCCATTATCCATCAGATCAGATACCGGCACACGCGCCGTGCCGACTAGCCATTCGCCGAGCACAGGCACCTGGGCGGTCAGATCAAACTCAAGGAAGAGATCTTTTACTTGACCATCATCGTCGGCGGGGGGCAGGTCGAAGCGCATGGGGCAGTCCCTCTCGTGGTCCTCCCCATGGGTGGCGTCGACTGGGGTCAGGATTCAGAATTGCTGGTACGGACAGTTTGTGTGATGATTTTCAAAGTTTTCTTTTACCAGTTTGTGTGATACTCTCATATTCACCATACTGGTACGGACAGATGAATTTTTGTGATAGCATCATCTTACAAGTTGTTTAATGTTATACAGGGAAAAAGAAAGGAACAAGAGTTGAACATATAAAAGAAGCAATTTGACAAGGATGCCGAGTGATGTTATCTAGCTATAACTATATAAGAATGTATTATTGTAAAATACACTCAGAATCCATAGAAAATCAAATATGCAATGCTTCCTTTTTCTTTATTTTATATTTTATTAATCGATTTGTTAAATTCAACATAGTTTGTATTTTAAGGACAATAAATTTAATTTTTTGTTTTACCAATACATTAAGATGTAATTATAATTGTTAAAGCGTCACATTAACTATTTCATTATTATGTAAATGGACATTTTGTACTCCTGGTAACAGCTAGACTGCAGTAAAACTATGAAGGTTACATTGGTCATTTTTTTTGTACTCTTGGTAATATTTTAAGGGCAATTTAACAAAATACTCTTCTTTTCGAAATTGTTAAACAAATTGCCCTCCCTCTATTTTTTTCAACAAAATACCCCTCTAATTACCTTGATTCCCTTCCCCTCTCATTCACCTCAGTTACACAACCCTCCCTTCCTCTCACCCCACAAAAAATGATATATTTTTGTACCACCCAAAATAAGTTGCAATATAATTTGTTTTTATTCATGCAATATAATACAACTTAAACTTAATTATTTATTTTAATTTATAAAATTAGTTAGTCACAAAATTCTCACACAAATATTTTATGTTGTTGCATCGAGCCAATGCCAAACAACAATGAAGCATATGCTTGATGAGAAATATGATTTTTAGTCGTACAAAGAAAAAAATTAAAAACCAAAATATTTGCTTATAATGAGTAACTACTTAATTTGTCCCGTAACGATAAAAAAAATAACGATCAAAATATTTGCTCTGAGTAACTACTTTTATCTCATATTGTATTAAAGATACGATTTTAATTGCCATATTTTTCGAATAAAAGGCTAGGATGCCCATTGCATTAATTAATAGAGTATCACAACAAAACATAAGCAAACCTCCAAAGTTACGATACTGAAAACCCCTCTAAATCTTACCCAAAACTCAATAAGAAGTATCACTGTATCAAGAGATCTGCAGTGAAAACCCTCTACTTCCTCTCATAACCCCAAATCAAAACAACAATAGGACCAATCAGGCTTTTTTTGACACAAAACATCCTACATCATTATTACAAACAGAAAGCAAACAATCATAAACTACTCTTTTTCTTTTGAAGTCATTTCTATGAGTGAACTCAGAACCCCAACAGAGGGACTGAGGGGTATCTCATCCATGTCTCTTGGTAACCATCTTCTCACAAACTTGATGTTGGTAAGTTTCCTGCCCAATATTCAATTACAGAACTGATCAGTATAATCATATTCCTGGTAGTCAACATTTTGGATTGTTGAAATGTAATGTTATTCCTTACTTTCCAAATTGACCAACAAAAAGCACAAAAAACAGTAAAGAAAGCTTCCCTTTCACTTCCAGGCAGACTAACAGCAAATTGAATAATATCATCCAATGTGTTCCAATGAGGCATTAAAACTTGACTGTATCCCATCCAAAACCAAATTGTTTTGATAAATGCACAATTCAGAAACAAGTGATCTACATTCTCTTCCATTTGATACAAACTACACTGTTATGGACCTTGCCACCCCCTTTTTCTCATTTGATCCCTAGTAAGAATGCTATTCTTATGGATTCTCCACATAAACACTTTAATCTTTAGAGGAATATGCAATTTCCACCAAATGTGAAATCTGGTCTCTACAAGGCCCCCAAATGCAAGCCATTCATAGGCAGAGTGGGAACTAAACACACCTTTGCTATCCCATCTCCAAACTAATCTGTCCTTATTAAGGGATAATTGACAACTAGCAATCAAATTACATAAAGAATTAGCACACTAGTAATTTCCCTGCTAGTTGTCTAGAAAATTGCAAACTATGTCCTTGGGATAATATCACATCAAAAACAGATTCATCTTTGTTCCTACATATTTTAATTACTACATATTTTAATTGCCATATTAAACTTAGGGGGGAATATTGAAGCACCATGGTGAGAGTAAATGGAGGGAATTGAGGTAACTAGAGGGGTATTTTGTTGAAAAAAATAGAGGGAGAGCAATTTGTTTAACAATTTCGGAAAGAATGGTATTTTGTTAAATTGTCCAATATTTTAATGGATCTTCGTCTTTGCAATTCCATTCACTTCTTTGCCGAACGGAAACGGAATAGTTTGGAAGAGTGCTCTAATCGCAAATCCTCAATTAAATTTAAGAATACTCCAAGGGATTTTGTTAACACAATTCGAAACTAAACGTAATATAGTGCATCTTGAAGAGGACTGAAATTAATTAATGTAGTCCCTTATTAATTTCTGCACCAACCAATTGAACATGAGATCCCAGGATTTTGTTGGGAATTGGGGGGTCGGTATCTGCTGAGATCCAAAAGGGATCTCAGGGTCCTGAGATCCCGATCCGACGGTTCTCAGAGCCCGTATTTGCTGAGTCCGAATCTCGGGGTCCCCGAAAACTGTTGGATCGAGATCTCAGGGTCCTTTTGGATCTCAGCCGATACCGATGTGGAAATTGGGATCTTGATTTCCAGGGTAGTTTGTCATGCTGTCATCACATTTCCATCGCTAGTGTAGTAGTGTACATATAATTGAGCAATGAAAAATAATATTTAAATAACCTTAATTGAACAATGAAAAGAGACCAGTACTCAAGAAAAATAACCTTAATTAATTGAACAACAAAAAGTTCTCTTCCTTTCGATTGCCAGTCAATTAAAAAGTCATGTGAGGTTATAGTCATAAGATAACATTAGTATATATGCTAAAATAGCAAATTACAGAACAATGAAATTAAGAAGAAGACTTTAGAAAGAACAATCAAACTGAAGAAATTGTACCAGTCAATGAACCTTGCACCTCTCACAGCAACCTCTTCATTTTTCTCTCTCACATCAGGCTTCCACATTACATCTCGTCATTCTCGATCTGTTGTAACTTGTAACATAATATATTAATATTTAGTAAAATTAAGATATTTTTTATATGTAGCCATCATTCTCATAGTTTATGCTATGTGATGGTCTAGAGTTTGCTACCATGTATTTTAAGAGCGAAGATGGGTTAACTTACAAAATGTATTATTTTACAACGCTAATTTTAAAGAGGTTAAATAAGAAAATTACCTTGATTAAGTGAGTAAATTAAACAAAAGAAGTTAAATGTGGTCCACCAGTCAGTCTGAACTTCGGTTGGAGTATCAATTTTCCCTTCACAGCTCTAGACAGTTATCAGCTTTATTCTCTCTTCTTCATCGATTAGCCAAGAAAAGAAAGGAAAAAAAAAATGGAGAGCTCGCCATCAGCTTGGACAGATAATAGGTAACGAAACACACAACAAAATAGTTAGCTCTTAATCTTCAAGAAAGATTTCATTAAACAAAAGTTTGAGAAGAAAAGCTCACAAGATTTTGAGCATAGAAAGTTCTGAACAACACCGATCTCATTGAAAGATAAAAATGGCAGCAACCCTTTCGTCATGTTGGATTTGCGATTCTCCTGGCGGATCATTAGAGATCGGCTTGGGATTAAGAGACAAGAAGAAACGTTCTCTCCTCTGTAAATGTGCCAGAGAGGAGTTCCAACCTGCCTAATCCAATCTATTTTGGTTCTGTTCATTGGGAATAGAAGGTCTATTCCACTCAATTCCTCAATTCCACTGCTGCCAAACAGAGCCTTTTAGAGAACGAATCCTGACTAAGTAATTCCAAGTTCCACTGATTGCAGGTTGCAGCATGTTTAAAATTAAATTTATCAGAAGATGATGACAAGTTCGGCAAGCAAACAGGTGATTGAAAACAGCATAGAAAAGTAGTAATATTTATAAAATTTTTGGAAACAGTTGACATGATTATTGATCACTCACTCAGAATCAGAAACCCCAATAAGGAAAGCAATGAGATAGAGAACTTCATCAGAATTATATTATAAAAATATGATAACATTACTTACTGGTCTCAGCAAGTGATCAGCATGTTAGCAAACAAGATAATGATTTCCACATCAATCTAATCCTACAATCAACTTACTATCATATTCAGCCTTTACATCAATACAATACTCAAAAATAATTTTTTCATAATTACAATCAGGCAATTAATTTCTTAAATATGCCTCGCTAGCAGGTTAGCAAATGATATAATGATCTGTCCCTGCAAAGAAAAAAAATGAAAAATTAATTTAATACCAGAGATTAAGGAAATAATAAATTTCAGTACAATTGAATATTTACAAAAGAAAAAAGAAAAAGAAGCAAAATTTACTCTGTATCTGAAATACTCCTCTTCATTCGTCAATTTTATTGAGCAGCTAATTCTAACCTGTAAATATTGAAGTACATATGTCATCAGTATATGAATAAATAACTTCATAGCAAGTAAATAGTGATTTCATTACTCACATTGTACACTTTTTTTTATCTCGGTCCATGTCATGAACATGAATTTCTGTAGATCCTCCGACGACGAAGGTTAAGCCTGACATTATTTCCTCTACCTCCACACGCATCGTCTGATTGGGGAAGAAAAAATCATCACACTATGTGAACAATTTTTATCTAAGAGAGGGATCAAAAGATCATAGATTTATTATTGTGGAGGTAAGATCCAATAATCATGGGCATTATCATTATTCCATTTTATTATTAATTGGCAAATCTAAATCATTAGATGCAATATTTTATTACATTCAATAACATATATAAGCACAAAAAATGATAAAAGCCCATTTTAATTTGTGATCATCAAACTACTTGAGGGAATGTGATTACCTCTATATTTGTGGACAACGGAAAACTGAAGTCAAAACCCACTATAGGATTTTTGGGTCCTGAACATCAGAGACAGTTATTCATTAACAAGTGATTGGGGACTAGTAGATCCTCTTGGCCTTCAGTCCTTAAGAGTGCTGGTAATGATTCCCGTATGCTGGAATTATAGAAAAGTACATATGTGGGTAGAACTTGTTGCATTACTAAAATATTATGCTGCATGCATATAACATTATTTGAACTCTTTAAACTGGTAGTATAATTTCAATAACAAATAGACAAATATAATCAACAGACAACTCAATTAACAAATAGGAGGATCAATAGACAACTCAATTATTTGAACTCAATTACATTATGAAGAAGTTGTGAGTCAGTTCTGACAAATCAAAATCCATAAAACAAAGACTTCATTATTAAATAAAAAAAAAAGTATGAAATGTACCTTAACCATGCAGGTTCTTGGTCCCGATGATGTCGCTATTGTCACAAAATTGCCTTTGATAATGGGCAACATCACTCTATAAACCACTGTTTGAAATTTGGTTATATACACATCCAACCATCTCAATTGTGTAATTATCCATGAATTCTTTGAATTTGTGTAAATACTCATTAAAACCTTAATTGATTGTTATTTACCCAACATATGACTTGTAGTTTGGATAGGTATATTAACCAATTTCCCTCATTTATATCAAGAAGCGTTCTTGTACCAGTACTCAAGGTACGAGAAGAATGCAACCATCTCAAATCATTTATATGGTAAGTTTTCGAAATCGATAAAAAAAATTCTAGTACAAGAGTTTTTCATCTTTTCTCTTATATAAGTGTTCATAAAGAAATTCTTGGAGACGAGTTTTTCATCATTTCATATTTTGTTCTCTAGACATTGTACCGATTTATTGTGTACATATGTAATAAGGTAACTTTTTTTCTAAGGAATTTATTTTCAATTTAATAAATTATCGGTTCAAAAAAATAAGACTTTGAAAAATTGTTGGCATCACAGGCTCATGAAATATTTTCAAACCATTTGATGGCCCTCTTCCAAGTAGGAGATGTGTTAACTGTTCAATTAACTACTGGACTAGCTATTAGAGTAATAAATGTTAAAATATTTAATTACTTTATATTCACTACTGTGAGAATTCATTTCCCCTCTTTAGGGGATATGTTTGAAATAATATTTTATTAAATATTTTTTTTCCTAAAAATTTCAGAAAATTGGCTTGGTAAGTACTGTTCTTAGCACCAACCGAGTGTAGGATTTATTAATACCAAATACTTATCTAGTACAGAATTGCTTATGGAAGAGTAGAAATTGTTATCATGTGGGGTTTGACTTTGTTCTCCCCGCCGTGAGATCTTTTGAGGTATTATTATCGAACATATTTCAATATAAATTTGCCATATTTATATATGTTTTAAGATTTGTACTTTTTAATATGCATGAGTTTGTTACTTAGACCAAGCAATTTATGAAACAATTTGGATTTGTAACAACAGAGTCAACAATTGCCACTTGTGGAGTCATTAATGTAGAAAAGAAGACGTATAGTAGTGTAAGCAAATTATATTTTATATAAGAGATGGAATTAAATTACCACAAAAATTTGTGAATCATCGGTAACTACAAAATTAAATCTCAAATAGCTATAATATAAACTCTTAAATAATAAAACTAATTGATGGTTACAAAATCATATAATTTTAATTTTATTTACATATCCATCAAAGCGTTAAACACAAATCAAAGGTTACATTTTATGATTTTTTTTCTCTTCTCTCAAAGGATAATCATTATTATTTACATTTCTTTCAACCATGCAGGTTAGGTGACATGCATAGTGAAAGCGACCAACGTACATACATATTTCAATCTAAGGGTAATTTTAATTATTTAATTTGTTATAATAATTTGTGATAACTATTGTCATTGTTGTAAGTTTTGTATTTTGACTTTTTTTTTTTTTTCAGGATACAATTGTGACAAGATTTGCCAATGCATTCATAGATCAGTGATAATTTTTCTCACAAAAAGGGGAAAAAAAAAAACTTAGCAAGCTATGTGAATGTAGGGATTTTTTCTTTATATTTTTTTTTTTGTGAAAAATTTTCAGGTCTTTTTTTTGTGACTTCTCTTTTTAAGTTTTCAATTATATTCAAGTGACATTTGATGCTAAATGCTATCATATTTATATGTTTTTTTTTCTTTTCCCAAATTAGACCCTCATTTATGAGACAAAGAAGTTAATCGCTGAGCTTAAATTTGTCAAAAAGGACTCGACGCACATCCGGTTTTGTTTCGTTGACTATGCCAAAAAAAAAAATCTTTATTTTCATTTACATTTTACTCTAATGTTTTTGTAAGAAATCTGTTTTGTTTTTTTTTTATTTTTATAGGTGCATGCAAGTTGTATAGTCAATGCAACTAATGAAGAGGAGTATATCATATATATAGGGTAATTTCTTACTAATTTTAATTGTCAATATTCATTCATGTCTTTTATTTGTTATTATCTAATCTTTCATTTTTATTTTCTTTTTACAGAATATGCTTCATATATTGTTTGCCAACTCTTTTGGAGAGCAGCCATCCTAGCATTTATTTTTCTATGACATGTGATAATATATAGAGATATTGATTGAATGTGTATAGAAGTGATTAAATGTTATTTCGTTTCATTAAATTCTTTGTTTCATTTTTTTATTTGTGATAGTTCCAAAAAGTCAGGCATCATGACAGGAGAAAATAATAATAAAGATATGTGGTTTGTAGATGGCTAAATGGTGCCAATGGGATCTTCCCTTTTTTCGTCTGAGTTAGGAGGTGATTTACAGGTCAAGTATCGAATGTCTTTCTGTATGATAACTACAATAATTTTTTTTTTTTTTGAGATGAAGATGAGAGTCAAGCCACTCAAATTTAAATGTCTATAAAAGACCTCCCATCCGGATTTTGAACTTGCGACCTCTCATACGGAGAGCGTTTACCCTTAGCCACTAGATCAAAAGCTGGTTCTTGATAACTACAATAATTTTTGTTGAGTCATATTGGATGGTACACACTATTTGGCTTTAGGAAAAGGAAAAATATGGTGGTAATTTATAACCACAATAAGTGGTTTAAACTAAATTAAATTATATACGGTGATACTTACAATTCTCAAGTCAGTGAACCAGCTTTGACATTCCTGAAATTAGCTGGTATATGTCAAAAGGCGCGTAGTGTTTCCTTCAATGCTATTATTTTAATGGTATCAGTGCTAACTCAGCTCGAAGTACCAAGAAAAAAAAAAATGGCTCGATGTTGTATATATACTATAATATTAAAATGTGTGTTGCATTAATTGAAACTTTATTTTAGTCACATCTTTTGTGTAATTTAATGACTTTGCTGGAGAAGTTAGCTAGCTACTTGCAGATTAATTAGTATCGGCAACGAACCATCCCTGTTAAGTGTTAACAAAATTTTATTCAAGTTTGTAACTTTTCAGTAAAAGATGATATATTCTCAACAAGAAGTATGTAGATATGAATATGATCATATGGCGTTCAAATCTGCTGCTATCCAACTTTGGAAAATAGGACCCTGTTATCCAAAGCTGAGCCGTTGGATAAAAAATTAACGGATGAGATTAATTCTAAAAGTCCTTATAATCTTTATTGGGCCGATCGGATCCGTCCATTTTGATCTAATGGTCCATATTTTATAAATAGGGTCCTGTTATTCTCAAAGAATAACAGCAGATTCGAACTCTGATGATATGATTTGGTCCGATGAAAAGCAAAAGCGCATGCCACAGTGTTATGAGAACCGGACCGGACCACCGGTTTAACCAGAAAAAACAGAAATCGGAACAGCTTCTGAGTTAATTCTTTGATTGGACCGTACATGTAAATGAACCAGTAAAAAGCGTGCTAAACCCAGTTAATTAGCCGGTTTTCAAAAAAAACCGTACGCGATTTCCGGTTTCTGAAGCTGGCACCCGTGGATGAACTCGTCGAGAGGAGAGATGTAAATCCAATAAAAAAAAAGGCCATGAGCCTTAGATTTTACAGCCTATGATCTCACAAATAGGTCTCAAGACTCCAAATCTTTTTTATTTTTTCGAATTTCAAGAAAACATAGTTATTTATAGCATACAGTCGTAATTATACACAAACACATTAATCATACATGATTCTATAATAAAAAATTATGATTATTTTTTAGTTACTGTACTTTATTTGAAGGTTCGAAATTTAAAAAAAAAAAAAAACGTTACATTTTTATTATTCATGACCATAATATTTAATAATTTCAAGAATATTACATTCATCAAAGAAAATTCATATCTTTGTTTGTAAGTTGATATTGTAATATATTTTACAAGTAGTTTTATTGATGTTTGTGGACAGATTCAATGTTATATTCACTATTTCAAAATATATGAGTAGGTTCTTACATATACTTATACAATAAAAATAATTATTTTATAACAATCTTTAAGTCTAATATCTCATAAGTATATTTGAGAAAACCAGCGGTTGAACCGGTTGACTCAGCGATCCGATCAATAACCCATCGACCCGAAACTTTATTGGGTCGATATCCGGTCCAGTTATGATAACATTGGCATGCCACATGGCGCCATCCGGAATGCCTTATCATCTTGTTGGACTTAAGGAAACACTAGGCGCCAAAACGCTTACCGACCGTTGATTCCCTCCAAAATTCCAGGCCACTTCTCTATTGCCCTTTTTCTTAGGATATGAATCGGACGACTTGCTGCACCGATCTCAAAGTACTTTGTTGTTTGTTGCACCAATCTCAAAAGTACTTCAGTACTTCTCAACCGTCAAATCAAGAAAAGCAGGTGATCCCGATCCCTTTTCTTATCCCCCACTTTCCAATCAACCCACAAAAAATTTGAGGCCTCACAAAACGCCAATCAGATAGAATTGGCTGGATTGATTATATTCATACCCAACACAGTCTCTCCTCTTCTTCCTCACTTGAAGACAATGGCGAAGCCTATATCGATCGAGGTATGGAACCCGAGCGGCAAGTATAGAGTGATCAGCACAAAGCCGATGCCGGGGACCCGCTGGATCAAGCTCCTGACCGATCATGACTGCCGTGTCGAGATATGCACCGAGAAGAAAACCATTCTCTCTGTGGAGGACATCCTCACGCTCATCGGGACCAGGTGTGACGGTGTTATTGGTCAGGTACGTGTTTCGAAGACCCCCGAACCGGTATTGTTGGATTTGCAGATTATGTTATGAATGAATGAATTGTGTGCATGCGCGCAGCTGACTGAAGATTGGGGGGAGGTCTTGTTCTCTGCTCTGAAAAGGGCCGGCGGCGTCGCGTTCAGTAACATGGCAGTTGGTTACAATAACGTCGATGTGGAAGCGGCTAACAAGTACGGTATCGCGGTTGGAAACACTCCGGTATGTAAAAAAAATCGTTTAATCTGCCCTTTTGTAACTATTCAATTTGATCTTTTCGATCATACGCTGAATTCAGAATCGGCTTATTTGGTACATACGTAGGGAGTGCTTACGGAGACAACTGCGGAGTTAGCAGCTTCGCTTACACTGTCAGCTGCGAGAAGAATAGTCGAGGCCGATCAGTTTATGCGTGCCGGGCTCTATGATGGATGGCTTCCTACTTTGTATGTACATATATATATGTTGTCTTATCGGATTTTGTTTACTGACATGGGTGTTTTATGAATTACCGGCTTTTAATCACTGAATCCACAGGTTTGTCGGAAATCTTCTCAAGGGCCAGACAGTCGGAGTCATCGGAGCTGGCCGTATTGGATCGGCATATGCTAGGATGATGGTATATATTATCTAATTTCCTTGATTCAGATTTTGGGTCAACTAATTTTGTGAATTGTTTGTTGCTAATTATGACCTGAAATTCATGTCTCCTTGTAGATTGAGGGTTTCAAAATGAACCTCATTTACTATGACCTGTATCAATCCACAAGACTTGAGAAGTTTGTCACAGGCATGATTTCCTTCTCTCTCATCCTTACTGTATTTAAAAGCATATTGTAAAAATGACATGAAAGGACTATATTCCCCAAATAAGAAACCTGAGCCGTTGATCATTTTCTTGGATAGATCAGAACCGTTGATTTACGTTAATGCCCATTGACGTTGTCTCAACCCATTAAAATAAGCTCATATCAATTTCCTTAATATAAGGCCCATTACATATTATCTTAAAAATTTATTATAAGAAATAACAATTTCAGCCGAAAGCAACGCGTGGGCCCTTTACTAGTTATTATATATATGTCTTTAGACCTAGTATTTTCAGTAATAACAGAAAATATATGTTTTTTTTTCACAGCTTATGGGGAATTTCTGAAAGCAAATGGTGAGCAGCCAGTTACATGGAAAAGAGCAGCCACCATGGAGGATGTGCTTAGAGAAGCTGATGTGGTTAGCCCTTGATATTATACTAATTACAATAACATCTTGGAATGAATTAATTATAATTTATCAAATTCTTATCTTTTTAATTTTATAGTAGTACTAATTGTGCAATCATTCTAGATTTGTTCAAGCACCTCAATTTTCCAAAATAGAGCAATTGAAGACATGCACCAAAATTTATATTTTTTCAGGGGAATATGAGGAAATTGATCAACAGAATATAATTTGTTTTGCTGAAATTTACAGATAAGTCTACACCCTGTATTGGACAAAACTACATACCATCTGATAAACAAGGAGAGGCTGGCTATCATGAAGAAGGTAATAGCATTGTAAAATTGAAAGAAAAATATACTAAATTATCCTTGCTTTAAACATTAGGAGTTTGTTCTGATTTTTATCAGGAAGCTGTACTGGTAAACTGTAGCCGAGGCCCAGTGATTAATGAAGCAGACCTAGTGGAGCATCTTCGAGCAAACCCGATGTTTCGTGTCGGCCTTGATGTTTATGAGGTAGACTTTCATTTCTTATACACACATAATGAAAAAGCACAATACGTTGGATTTTTATATGAAGGAGCCAATTTGAGTATACGCCGAAATAAGTTTCTGTATCATACCTGAACAGGATGAGCCGTATATGAAGCCAGGCCTGGCTGAGATGAAAAACGCCGTAGTCGTTCCTCACATTGCATCTGCTTCCAAGGTAAACCTTTATGTGTTCACAATTCTAATATTTTGATATAAAGGAAGAGATGCATTTAGAGATGAGAAAAATGTGGTCTAATTCTATGTACTTTCCAGTGGACGCGAGAGGGAATGGCTACACTTGCTGCTCTGAATGTACTTGTAAGTAACAATATGCGCAAAATGTCGAAGTTACCCTTTGTCAGAAATTAGACTTTAGTTACTTTTTACATCTTTGATTACAGGGTAAGATCAAGGGGTATCCTGTTTGGCCTAACCCCAATGCAGTCGAGCCATTCTTAGATGAGAACTCCGTGCCTCCACCGGCTTCTCCAAGCATCGTCAACGCCAAGCAACTCGGTACATCGATCGCCTTTTCTCTTTAGATTCTCTTCTGTCGACTTCATTTGTAATGGTTGTGTTACCAATTATGCCCCTGTCAACTAGCAACCGTAAATGAAACAGTTGTATATCACGAGATGCCACCCGCGATATTCCTTACTGAGTTCTGACACGATACCTGTACTTGCAGGGTTGCCTACTTCGAAGCTCTGAGTCCTTGGGCTATAGCATGTACTTACGAGGCTTGAAGAAATCAAGAAATCTGCATGACATATTCAGATGAAATAAACACTTGTGATGTATATTGGATGGAAGTTTGTGACAATTTTGAGGGCTTAGTTGCTGGATAAGCATATATATATATATATCAGTAAAAGCAAACAGCCAAATCTGTGTGATCATATAATTGTCTCAATCTTCAATTTTCTAATTCTGTAAATTAGTAACATTGAAAGGAAAAGAGAGACAATTTAAACTACACATCACACTACAAAGTATATACACACAATGTGTGACAGAATGCTGCAACTATTCAAATGATGTTTAAAGAGGAAAAAAAAAAATTCCGGTTAGTTTATATAATTTTTTAATTATTTTAATCGTCTATTTAAATTAATACGGAAATTCAGTTTTTTTCAAGAAATGTGTATATAGAGTTAGTTTAATTAAAAATCCAAAAATTTAATACCAAAATGGCATGATTAATAAGATTCTTAAAACATAATTCCCAAACTACAGGACAATTTAAATGGGTCTCACTCACAAACTCCAAAAGTAGTGTGTGAACAAAATTACAAGAGGCCCAAAGTTTTGACAAGCAACAGAGCAAGCCCACAGATTACAAGCCCAAGCTGTTCTTCACCCAGTTAAGATAATTAAACGGGTTTGGTAAATGACTCCGATAGTCTGATTGGGTACAGGAGCGTGCTCCCTTTACAGAAAAAAATAGCCCACTGGGTCTGGGTAGGCCGAAGCCCAATGCGGCAGCCGAAGCCCAGACAAGAGCCCGATGGGTACCGCAGCCCACAGCCCAAACCCGAAGTGTTATTTCAAAGCCCGATTCTGTTCTGATGGAGCTCCCCTTTTAACTAGGGTGTAAACGAGCCGTGCCGAGCTAGGCTCAGCTCAAACTTGGCTCGTTTAATTAATGAGCCAAAAACACAAGCTTGAGCTCAGCTCGTTTAATTAACGAGCTGACCGAGCTGGCTCGTTAAGCTCGTTTATTTTTTAATAATAAACTTTTAAGTATGTTATATCAAAATCAACAAAAGGACTAACAAAAATATGTTCGGACACATTATACATAACAATTTTATATATATTAGACCATGCGTTGTATTATATATTAATAATTTACGATAAGAGCAGTAAGAATTGCAATTAGTAATAATTTATCGAGCCAAACGAGTTTAACGAGCCGAGCCATGCTAAGCTCAAGCTCGGCTCATTAGCTTAACGAGCTTAACGAGCGAGTCGATCCCGAGCCAATAGCGAGCGAGCCACGAGCTACGAGCTACGAGTTTTTTTGCCACTCCTACCCTTCTATATATCATATATGCAATGGCTCTGAATTTCAGAATTTCTGATTGAGTAATTATTTTTTAAAGGTAGATTAATTAAATTGATGGACGGAGCTCTCAGAATAGATTAATTTATTAATTATTTTCTGGAAAGACTCAGCTGGATTGTTAGAATTGGTAGACTTGGATGGTCCCTAGATATATTTGCTATTTTATTCTGTGTTTTTCTCTTAATAACATGCTATTTTGTGTTTTGCTTTGGATATTTTAAAATATAAATATAAAGACAACATTTATAGCAGCTGACATCTTTTTTATTAATTTTTTTGTTGTTTAAATAAGGTTTTAATAAGCTAAACAAATGGGGAATTCATCATCTTCAGGAAACCAACCAAGTATTATCTTCAAATCTTCTCAGCAGATCCCGCCGGTATCCGCCTTATCGCTGAAACCACTGATCAGCACCGGTACTGCAAAGGAGGAGCTCCTTTGAGATCAACTGCTTGCCATCCTCGGTACCATCTCGCTGTACCGGGAGTCGCTTCAGGAACCATGTGAAGAAACTCATGTTGCTTGAAGGTCCCCTTTCTTTCCTCTCTATGTATGTATAACGAAAAGGCTAATTTTGATGTGGATTGGATGAAATACGGCGCGTTCATTTTTTAGAATCGGACGGTTGCCATATATCTTTTAGATACAATTAAAAAGAAACGTATAATAAAGACAACTCGATTCAAAATGAAAGGATAGTTAGCCGATCCATAGCAGAAACACTCGAAGAAAATCCTTCAAATAAGTTCTTGTAACATTATGAACATTGGCAATGTATTGTTGATTTCATATATATCCTCTAGAGTACTCTAGGTGAAGTACTAAATGGTAACCGTTGGATTGCGTTGAGATTTGTGCAAGTCCAAATCTGAATGCAATCTAATGGTCACCATTGGTAGCAATTGTAGCACTGCTTGAACTTTTAATATGACTAAAAAATAACAACAAAACAATGGTCGATTTTTGCATACAAAAATAGGTTATCTTAATATATGTCTAACAGATAACTACAGAATTCTGAAAACTGAAAATTATTTTACAGGAAGTTTTATATACTTTTTTTTTTTTTTAAAACCATACACTTATTTTTTTAATGCAATCGACAGAGGGTCACTTCCAATGACCCCACTTTCAGTGTTTCCACTTTCTAATTTTCTAATGGCTCAAAATGTAAAAAAGAATTAATTAGTAAATTAAAACCATTAAATTGCATCTATATCAATATTTATATATGTAAGAAATTACGGCATTATTAATTACCGAAATTATACTTTGTACTCAGAAATTGAAATGGAGTTGTTGCAAGGAGTCCGTCAAACCATCAGTTATTTGGATGGAAGAGATGATTTGCTTTTTGAAGAACTTGTGAAGCTCAACGCGGGGGTACATTTTTACAAACTTCAAGTTCAATAATTTTATAATTAGTCCTTTTCATATCATAAAATGTTATAATATTATTAATTACTGCTTAGCCATTCATACAAATTAAGTTAAGTAGTTTACTAGATACACCCATATATAGATGAGGAGGGATCCAATGACACACAAAATTTTGACAGAACAAATTACACTAAATCATATATATTTATAAAAAAAAAATCTTAAAAATAGAAAATCTTTTATAAACATATTCATTTACATTTACTTATATATCGATTGTGTTTCAAATTTTATTCAATTTGAATTTTTACTTTCAAATTCTTAGTCATATAATATTAGGCATATGTCATGTGCTATGCATCGCATAGAGCGGTTGGTTGCTATATACCATCCATAATTTTACTTTCAAAGTCTTAAATAGTTTATTTGAATTACTCAATATGATCTTTATAATTTTATCTTTTTGCTACATTTTAGATAGTCTAGTATAAAATCTGATCTATTTTTTTTTTTTTAAATGTAGATAATTCTGGAAGTAGCCGAGCTGAAATCTGAAATTCAGCAGATTAAGTATGATGTAGAAGATCTCTGGGGAAAAGTTCAGTTTGGATCAACAAATACACCTTCAACCTTTGTTCCCGGGAAAAATTCAGTAATATAGCTGTTGACTGTTGTTGTTAGCCTTCGTTGATAGCTGCTATTAACTTTTCGAAAAAAAAAAAAAACTATCGTTGTTAGCCAGTGGCATTATTGATCAAGTTTAGATTTCATATCCCCTAACATATGGCACAGCCTGAATCTCAAGGCAATCCAACGGTCCATGTGTTGTATGCGTTGTATAGCACCTTGTCATATGTTAGGGGATAAGCACTCCCGAGTCTATGACCGTCTCCGCTGCATTTTGTGTGTGTTTTGTTTATATTAAAAAAAAAGAAGAGTGTCAAATAAAAACTAAATAATATGTAAAATAAAAAAATAAATATTTTCTTGAGTCTATTAATTGACTGCATTTCAAATTTTAAACAATTTGAGTGTCATTTAATATTTTGTTCATTGAATATCTTTTGAATTTCAATCAATATTTTACTTAGATCAAAAGTATCTGAAATTCCTCGTACCCATAATTCGTAAAATCAGATAAAACAACAAAAGGAATACACATGAGTACCACCAGGTTTAAAATTTCATGAGTAATGAAACTGTCAGCTTTGTCTTTTTTTTTTTTTTTTTTGTAAAAAAATAAAGATAAGAAAATGCTGCTCTGAAATGAAGCCAGATCATTACTTGAATTTTGACCGTTTGATAATTCCAATTCTGATGGCTGAGATTTAATCACCGTATTAACACATTCCAAGTTAAATTCATCATATGAAAATATTAGAGAATATTTCCATTTTTTGAACTTTTTATCTGTCAGAGATTAAGGAGCTGTACTCTCTTAAAAGAAACTGTGAAAAAGCCATCTGTGCATTGATCATCAAATATCTGTTGAAGTATATAAAAAAGAAGTGTTAGGGATTAATTTATTTGAGAGAAGTCAAGAGTATGTGCAGTGGCAATTAAATACCAGCCTGACAAGGGCCACAAGGCAACTGTGCAACTCTTTTCGCCTTCAAATAAAATTATCAGTATACTATTTGGGACACTATTTGTCTTTAAATTGGCAGAATTTTCAACTGATCATGCACCAAACCATAATGTGTTCAAATTAACATCCTGTGACTGGAAAATGATCAACGGCTCAGGTTTTCTATTTGGAGAAAATAGCCTTTTCATATTATTTTTTCCAATATGCTTTTATATATATAGTAAGGACCAGAGGTTCTTGTAAAGTAATTCCAGTAATTTGACAGATTTAGTCTATATGAGTAATTTGTAAAGTTGTATCAGTTATTTGATACATCTAGTTTCTCTGGTGAACAAGGAAAACCTACCAATATGAAAAGGTAAAAAAAGCTTATTATACAAGATTTTTTCTTCCTTTTTCAAGAAAATTAAGAGGCTGTGTTATATTTCTTTTCAGGAAGCTCTGCTGTGTGTGTTTTTTTTTTTTTTTTTTTTGATGAAAGAGGAAACTCTGCTTAGAGGTGGCAAAACCCGACCCAACCCGCCTGTGACCCGACTCGACATTTTTTTCAAAAAGTCAAATTGACCCGACCCCAACTCGACATCAAACAACATCCAAATCAACTTAAATCAACATATGATCCAAAGAAAGTCGATACTAAAATTGACCTGGCCCCATCACCCGACCCGACCCGAGATTTTCCATAAGATCAAACTGACCCTACCTGCCCGACCCGCCCGCCCGATTTGCCACCTCTAGCTCTGCTGATTAACTGTAGCAGAATCATAGTTATTAATAAAGTAGACCTAGTGGAGATCAGCTGAGATCCAAATCGGATCTCAAGACCCTGAGATCCAAATCGGATCTCAAGACCCTGAGATCCCGATTCGACGGTTCTCAGGGACCCCAAGATCCGGGGTTAGCAGATACGAGCCCTGAGAACCGTCAGATCGGGATCTCAGGGTCCTGAGATCCGATTTGGATCTTAGCAGATACGGACGCCTTGGACTATAGTAATACCAATGTTTCTTGTCAGTTTTTAGTTATTGGGCTAACTGTTATTTACAAATATAAAGCACTATATATACATTGGATGCTATCATCTTCAGGTTTAGAAAAAAAAAGAGGATTTTGAATCAAATTTGACACTCTTGAATAGCCAAATTAATCTGGTTCAACGTATAACGTATTGCTTGCACAGGAGACACCTCAAAAGGGATTCGATCCGATCGTCTGCCATAGAAATCCATGGCACCTAGCTTCTCAGCCAAAGGTAAGTTTTCTGATCAACAGCATATATACTCTTTAAATCGGGAAAGCTTGGATATACAAATCTAATGGGAACCTTACAACTCATCTTGTAACGGTTACACTTGCCGCTATGAATTTGATTGGATGTTTATATAGTTCAACCTCTGTCGGATGTTTATATAGTACAACCTCTGTCTATGGATAAATGAATTTTTAGGAAATGTCCTAAGAATTAGTGGAAAAGTGAAATTACTTTTATGCCATCAATTTGTAATCATTATATAATAAATGTTCCAATTAAATAATATATATAAAAGGGTAATCGATCATAACATTGGAGAAACAAGAGACGAATAGAAAATAATATCGAATAGGTAAAGTTCATTTAATTAGAGACAAGTTGTAAATGGTATAAATTCATTTAATTGTGGACGGAGGTTGTACCTTACGAGGAGGGCTGGAGGCTGGACCATGGGTGCTTGAGAGTTGGCACTTGTCACCCCCCGGTACAAACTTTTTTCATATTATGCCTTAATTTGCTCCTACCCTTATATCAATATATAAAATTATGAATATATATATATACTGGGGGTTCAAAATAATCATAAAATCATGCCCTACCCTAAAGTTTTGCCCCACCTTACTATAGATTCTGGATCCACCCCCTACATACTACTGTCCATTTCAGTTTGGCAAAATTTTTTATTTTATTTTCAGAATATTACTGTGAAGGAAGCATTTGCACAACTCCCTGCCACATTTTTCTGCTTGAAAACAGAGGATCAGATCGGGGTTCTCGCTTTAAGTTGCCGAATGAACTTGAAACATTTTTTGGATGAGAACTGTAGTACCTTTACCAGCATCCATTGTTACTTTGTTAGTGTCATCTCCAATAGACTCCCTAAAACATTTCTAAAACCAAAAATTGAAAATTAAGCCACCGGAGCTTGGCTCAATTGGTAGTGGCGTGTGGTTCCCATTGTGGAGACCCGGGTTCGAACCCCGCATGGGGCAAAAAAAATTATGGTGGGGTGTTGTGTGTACACCTATCGGCCTACGGGCTACAATAAAAAAAAAATGGAAATTAAGGAGAGAAAACAGTCTCCAAGAGATACCCAAAAAACTATCCCTATTTTTCGCACTCCCAAAACCAGAGCCAAGTCAAGCTATTTTGGTGGCGTTTTTGGGCACTCCCAATCCAACTTCCCAAAACCAGAGCCAAATCCAGACCATTCAAATATATTGGGACCATATTTGGCCCAGTTTAAATGTATTAGGATCCATATTTTAGGAATCTGTTGAAGATTGAGGTGAAATTTGCTCCCAAAAAATTTAGGATGACACCCAATATAGGTATATTGAGATCCATTTTTAGGGAGCTCTAGCACATAATTAACTTTCTCTCTTTAGACTAACCCTTCCGTTAACTTTGTTTAAAGCATTTATTTATGGTACCAAGTATCATCCATGCCCAAATCACAAACTTTAAATCTATCGTGTGCCTATACTTTGTAACTTTGGTAAGCATATGACATATCTGTCTCCAGACTTGACGCATTATATATGGTCGAAAGCTTGTACCAACAGTACCATATATATATTCCACCGCCAACCATATTTTTCCAAACATAATATGCCTATTTAGTGCAACCGCTGCGATCAAAATCCAAACAGCTCATATTACTCCAAACCCCTTCCCCCCCCCCAAAAAAAAGCTACAGTCGTCGGATCACGATCGTAGGACCGTTTAGGATCGCAGTGATACAGACTCATTATAGTACTTAAAAGTTTTAAAGACTTAAAAAGCATGAAATCTATGGCATCACATGACATAAATGCCTGTGTTATGGTGCTTTGTGGCACTCTTAATATCTGAAGTTGCTGGAGAGTAGTTGGTGGAGCAAATTCATCTACCATAAATGCATACAATACAATAAAAAACATATATAAGCTAGTTGTTCCTTACTGTAATACTGTTAAGATTTGAAGATGGAAGTACAAAACATTAAAGAGATTTTAAATTTTGAACTGTTCTACAATATATTATATAATTCTATATAATTGAATAATTTTGGCTGATCGTTGCACCCCAAAAAGTGAAAATGGAACAAGTGATGATGAGAGGCAAAAGGGGGATAGAAAAAAATTATACTCACTCCATTTTTTTCATGAAGTGTGCATAACAATTAACAAGTGCAACATGAAGATATAAATATTGACTTTGGTAGTAATAATAAGCTATTAAACGTTGAGATAGGGGACTAGCTTTTGGAAAATGTACTCAGCCAGAATGCTGTATGCCTTCTCTGTGGGATGGTAGCTGTCCCAAAATACATGCTTGGTGACATCTTGGCACATATTAGGAGTCAAGGGGTTGCACAGAATAGACACCTCCAGTAATCCCGTGCCGCAGCAACCTTCGGTCGAAATTTCAAAATCTGCATATACATGTTTAAAACTTATATCTCTGAAAAAAAAAAAGGAAATCTTTGCTGTGTACGAAAATGCCGGTGTCCCAAAGAAAAAAAAAAAATCTGATTTTAGTGTAATAAGCTTAATTACCGTATTTTTGGGGGTTTGCGATCATGTCGTACAGGAAATCGTAGATATCAGCGTAGACCAAGGTGGTGCCTGGATGCTGCTGCCTGATTCTCTCTACCTCCTCCGCCAACTGGGAGTTATACAGGCGTGCGACTTCGTTGTGGCCCGATGCACAGCCCCGCATCACCCCTCCGGCCAGGGTTCTCTGCGAAGGGACGCACCCGATTGGCGGGACCCCGACAATGGCAATCTTCTTGGCTCCCAGTTGAATCAGTTCCTATATATTGAAGAAATTTAAAGAAATTAAATTATTAGTATGTATGGAAGTATTGTGTAGAAGGAATGGAGCATGATTATAAACAATTGATTATATGAGTCAAGAGCTTTAAGTATGTTCTGCTAATTTTCAAGTAAAATTGATATCTGTTAGTACTCCAATTTGAGTTATTTAATTTGCATCTTTTCTTTATTTTCTCTGCTTCTTCTTTTTTTTTTAAAAAAAAAAAAGCCTGTAATATTCTTATATAATATATAAATATAAAATCATTTAATTACAGTCTAGCTAGATTTCAGTACCAAATTCTTACTTTTTTTTTATAAAAAAAGCCTGTACTTTTCTTAACATTTGATTTTAACCTTGTTGGTAAATAAGGTGAAAAAACATGGAATCCTAGACTTTTTTTTTTTTTTTTTAAATCCTAGACTCTCCTCTTGCAAGTTGGAACACAACCAAATTCCACATCAGTACATTCCAAATTGAATAGCTCCTTTCCCTGTGGATGTCATGCATGGTTGTTCTATGAAATTTATTATTGTTGGGTCACTCTCAGTCTCAACCTTACAAGTCCTTCATGCCTCAAAAGCATCCAACTGGCCTACTAAATGTGTGCATCTACTTCAAGTCTTCAATACTTCAGCATTTGCTTTTAGGACATATTTTATTATTATTATTATTATATATCTGCCTATTGTATTTATTGAAAAGCATGTTATTCCAACCCCCACATCAATCCGCCATTATTGTGACTTGTAATTGGTCTGACATCCTTGTCCGTTTAAAGGTCAACTGAAAATTGGCTATCTTAGGTTACTGGCAATATAATATGGCAGCTAAGATTTGCAACTCAGTGAAACCATTAATTGTAAGCTAAAACATAATTATTCTATTCCATTTGATAATAATAACTTCACCATTTTTGAAGATAAACACCCAATTCTGCCCTATTTGTGTAATATATACAGACTCTGTTTTTTTTTTTTTTTTTTCAAATGATATCAATTAAAAGGAAGGACAAATGTATTTTTATTTTTAATTTGTGAATTAAATATGTCATGTTTTGCTATATATAATTCACTTCTTTATATAGGCTTAAAGTTATGGGCATGATATGCCTTGTTGTGATCTTGCACCTATATAATTGAGTGAAAGTTTTTCAACTTCAAGTGTCATATATATATAACTTCCTTCCCATGTTATATACTGCAATGATTAAGTACCCTCTAATTTTAGCATATTTTAAAAGAGGAGGGATCAAATAACCATGTTTTTGGTGACCGATCGGTGACCATGAAATTAATCTGAAATAACTACAATTTAAATTGTTAAATGACAAAACTAATTGATAGAGTGTGTTGTATATATCATGTTTTATGTGTACACAAAAAATTATATCATTTTTATTTTATTTACATATGCATCGAGCATTAACAAAAATCGATGGTTCAAATTTTATAGTTTTTTCTCCTCTCTTGATGACTATTGAAACAATGTTAAAACTTTATCATTTTTTGTGTATATGTTATGTAGATGATTTAGAATACATCTAACGGTTTAGATTTGTTAATTTATATATAAATAATAAAATGGTTACCACGGTCACCAACATTTATGGTTATTGAATCCCTCCTCATTTTAAAATGTTGATGTGGCAAAATTGTTGGTAGCCAATTTGCAGCAAAGGAGTACAATTTGACAGAATTAGCAAAATGGAACTATAAAAGGCCATTTTTACAAGGAAGAATGAATGTCCCTAAATAATAATGTCTAGCTCTGAAAACAAAAAGGTATATGTAAATAAGATGCAAGCCTCAATTGGATCTTCACCCTTTCTGTTATTGGTTCGATTTTTTTTCTGTTTTACTGCAATGTCCCTGGTCCAAAATTAAATGTTCTATGTTTTTATTGTGGTCCATATATATATACACATGCAAACACTTGTTTAGATTACTTGTTGAGTACCAAAAATTGCCAAAGAAATATGATAAGTATTGTTACCTGTACGAAACTGGAAGCACCCTTCAACATCAAGTTAGCATATGCCGAGTAGTCATAGTCGTATCGACGAAACGGCGTGGTGAAGTATGTATTGGCAACATCATCACTTCCAGCAATGATCCCGAATACGCTCTGCGAGAATAGTTCAGCGGCCTTTTTGTCGCCTATAATGCTTCTGACCCTCCCTTGGTACTCCTTGAACTTCTCTAGCTGCCCCGGCATCGACAATACCGACTAAAATTTGGAAAGAAAGGATTAAGTACAGACAGTAAAAATTCACTAAAACTGTACTTATGATATGTTACTTCTTTTTGCTCAGAATTAAAGACCATGAGGAGTATAATACCGAAATCAATCAATGAAAATCTTTGTAATTAATAAGAGATGCATCCATCACAAGTACTGGGGCAGAGTGTGGTACACAACTGGGTCAAACCAAGTACCAGTGGTAGGTCTTAATTTAATCTTGCATTGGATTTTTAAGCCTTTTGTTTATCATTGTGCCATGATATGCGTTGTTTATCGATCGCTATGACGACTACTCGACAGTGTTCTTTCACAAAATGTAGTTATCGGTGAAATTAATACGTACAAACTCTCACAAACTATCTGATACATAATGCGATTTCTTATATTGTTCTGAGGAAATGAAATACTGTTATCTGAGCATACCGCTACTTGAGCAGTTAGCGGGTCGTAGCCCGTCCCACCAGATGCAAAGCTCACACCGGTGAGAAGGTCTTCGTTTGTCAGATTAGTGCCGAGGTATGCCGGCAGCAGATCCTTGATTCCAAGTTTAGAAGCTGCCAATATATGGATCAAGCATTACTTTTGTTGCAATATGTACAAGGAATGCCAATGTTAGATGAACCAAAGAAACATATGTACAGTTTTCTTTTTCTGTTGTAGTACTCATTCATCATAAACAAAAAGAAAGTAAAAATCAATATTTATGCAACTTAATATGTAACAATAATATATGTTGACTTTATCTGTTCATGTCATATATTAACTTGTATATTCTAAGCAATTTCTCTTAGTGGAATTTGCAATGTGACAAATTGTTTTTTGTAATTAAAATGTTCAAATAAAATCAAGCTGTTTAATTGTTCTTGCTTGTTATGCATCTTTGAACAATGACACACACAAAAATAAAATGAAAGAATCACTCATATATTGATATATACATACCTATAAAATCAGTGGGGATCTTTCCATTGCAAAACCTCCCGGTCGGTTGATGCGTGACGAAGTCCCTACCATACGGTGGGAAGTCGCACTTGATGATTGTCGGCTGCACATTGTTGTTGCCCGGGTCGATGATCGAGTCGCCAAATGTGATCAGTGCAGGTGCCAGTCGTTTCGTCGTAGTTCTTGCGCTTTGTGCCTGCGACGCCGTGCCATGTTGGATGGCCCAGAAGAGGAAGAAGAATGCAAGAGAAGCAGAAGTGAAGAGCTTCATTGGTTCAAGCTTGCTGCTGCTTAATTGGCTATATATTTAACTTGTACAAGTTAGTGAAAACAGGTGAGGGAAAGCTACATGCCATCACTTAATATATAATGATGTGCAAAGGAAAGGGCTTGAGCATTACATATTTACCTAGCATATGAATATGAACAGGAAAAATATATATTTACCCTGCATTTGCCTCCACACCGTATGATGCGCCGGAAAATATTTACAAAAATATATTTTTTTCAAAAAAATTCACAGAAATATCTCCTTTTTCAAAGAACATTTACAAAATTGACCTTACCTAGAAAAATATTTACAAAAATAACCTTCAAAAGGTTTACAAAAATGACCCTCCGATCCTAAAAATTTTACAAAAATGATCTTTCCAACCCACATGCCACTGCGCTCATCATAGGGTTGTGAAGGCAAAAATTGAGACATAGTATCACTATCCGAATGAATATGAATAAAGATGAATCTAAGTAGACAACAGAATTAAAGAGTGAATTGATCTGGACACTGCCATCCGTACCACAGTCTTTACTGAGAGTAAATTGGGTAGGTCTGTGATAACTGATATATATATGTGTATTAATATATGTCTCTATGTTACAGACTTACAGCAGCTTAGGTTACAACTTAGAATTCTTGTATATATCATGTACGGATTTAGGACTTTAGGAGAGCTAGCATTGATTCATCCAACTTCCAGTAGAAAATGAACAAGTGTTTTTTGTTGGGTTTGTGAAAGTTTTGACTACTCCAAATCCTTTCAGACTTGCCCTTATATAGAAGGAAAACATTCAGAGTCCACCTATAAATTAAGCTACCCAATTATTTCTCTCTCACAATTTGACACACCCACATGCACCTATGTACTTGTCGCAGTTGCATAAATGTTTATTGAAAACTTTAGTGGATCTGTTTACTAGAAAATTATACATATGTTGATCGGAAAAATATAAATGTTTACTGAAAATTATATGTGTTCATTAAAAATACGGTGGACTGGTTGATAGATAAAATAGGTGATCGCTACCTACAACTCTAAATAGAACAAGTATACACATTACACTTACACAACCATGAGCCAATTGTCAAATGCCACTGGCCATTGGGGTTTGTCTCTTCTGTCGGTTCAAACGAATTCATATCGGCTGTTATTCTAAAAGGAATAACAGGACCCTGCTTTTCCATTTGGAACCGCTGGATTAAATCGGACGGTTCAGACTGACTATAAAAAGACCCATAAAATCTAAATCGGATCTATCTGAACCGTCCGATAATCCAGCGGTTCTAAATGGAAAAGCAGGGTCCTGTTATTCCTTTTTAGAATGGGACAATGACCCGAGACCCCCCCGAACTTTCGGGTTTTGACAACTTGGCCCCCGAACTTTTAATTTGGACAAATGCCCCCCCGAACTACCGATTTGTGACAAATTGCCCCCCAACTATTAATTAGTCATCTAATACACCATTTAGAAGTATGAAAAGACCAAAATGCCCTTATGAGTATATATATATGATATTTTTAAATATAAATATGTTTAAAAAATATTTAGTTAATTATTAGATACTAAAAAGTTAGAGGAAGTTATTCATATTTTGTAAACGCAAAATTTATACAAAATATTTATTCTTTACTTTTTATTTTTTATGTCATGAACATAATTTTATTATATTTATGTAAATAATCATAATGGGAAAAATTATTATCGTTTTAAATGATTTAAATTTTTAAAATAAATTTCACGTTAGTAAACTTTTTATGGTCATGTAGTCTGTCAGTTTGCAGTTAAGAAAATTATTTTGTATCATAATTAATACAAATTTAAGACAATAAAATAAAATTAAAATAGAAAAAATTGTGAATATTTAGTTAAATAAAACTAAGTCAAATATAATATCCATAAGGCATAAAAATTTTAAAAATATATATCATGTACATATAAATAAGGGTATTTTGGTCTTTTTATACTTCTAAATGAAGTATTAGATGACTAATTAATAATCGGGGGCCAATTTGACACAAATTGGAAGTTCGGGGGGGTATTTGTCCAAATTAAAAGTTCGGGGGCCAACTTGTCACAACCCGAAAGTTCGGGGGGGTTTGGGGTCATTACCCCTTTTAGAATAGGACACAGCCGATATGGGTTCGGTTCAAACATGTTACATGTTGCATATTTGCATCTGTAGTTGTAATTGAAGGAAGGATATGGAGAGCAGATTCAATTAATTCAACTGCCATCCAATCGCCATCGCAAGCTATAATTAAAAGATGACAACTATATAGCAAGCAAGGAACGTATATATATATGTAGTAAAACTACCGTACTCCCTGTGAGCTTAACATCAAAAACATATCAAACTATATCCAATTTTTAAGTTATATGGCTTAATAAATTCTTTATATCAAAATCTTCTTTATGTTTTTTGTGTTAAGCTCACGGGAGACCCCTGTGAGCTTAAGAGCACAGTAGTTTTACTCTATATATATATATTAGTAAAGAGCCAACGCGTTGCTTTGGACTGAAATTGTTATTTCTTATAATAAATTTTTAAGATAATATGTAATAGACCTTATATTGAGAAAATTGATAGCCTTAAATTTTAATGGGCCAAGGCATTGACGTCAACGAGCATTAACGTAAATCAACAGTTCTGATCTATCCAAGAAAATGATCAACGGCTCAGGTTTCTTATACGTGGAAAATATAGCCTTTCATGTCATTTTTTCCAATATCCTTTTATATATAGTAAGGACATTAAGGCATTAAATTTGAACCCCAATCATTATTGTCCAGTAATTAACTAGCTAGCCTTGCTCATGAAAAACATATATAATTCAATCAGCATTTGGGTCAATTATGAACCCAGTAAATAAGTACTGTGGAGTACTTGAGTTGCCAGTTTATACAGCATGGGGTGTGTGTATGCAGTATGATTAAATATTGCCTGAATGAATGAATTATGTGCAGCTGACTGAAGGAAGATTGGCCGGAGGGGAGGTTTTAATTTGTTCTTGCTTTGAAATGGGGCTGGTGTGGTGGGGCTGCCGTATATTAATGTCGACATTGTAGACGCGGTTATAGCAAGTATAGTGTTGCGGTTGGGGAAATAGGGAATGACATCCGCTGCCATAGTTTTCTATGGCACAACGGTGCCATACTTTTTTTGTGTCTATGAAAGTGGGACCCACAGTAAAAGAACACCCCCTATTTCTAAACATTTGGGCCGTTCAAAATGATCCGACGGACCATATAAACTATGGCAAGATCGTGCCATAGTTTTTTACGGCAGCAGATGCGGACCCGGGAAATAGTATTCCGGTGTGCGAAATCATGTGATTAGTCTGGTTTTGATCTCTGAACTATTGGATTTGATCTCTTGGATTAATTGCCAATTTAAGAATTAATTCAAGTTAAAAATGGGGAGTGATTACAGAGACAACCGCCGAGCGAGCAGCTGCAAGAGGAATAGTTTAGTTTGAGTGCTCATCCTCTGTAGCGCTACATTGTGAACCGTTAGATTATCTCGAGATTCGAGTCAGCACAGATCACGAGATGATCTAACGGTTCACATTCTGCGCAACACAATGTAGAGCTACAGATAGGAATCAATTGGTTTATGCATAAGATCAAGGGGTATCCAATTTGGATTAACCCAAATCAAGCTGAACCATTCTCAGATAAGAACTCGGTGTACCACCGCCGGCTTCTCAAAGCATTGTTAATGCAAAGAAATTCAGTACATTGGAGAATTTTTCTTTTTAGTGAACATTCTTAAAGTTAAATTGTACACTAATTAATCATAATTGCTGAAGGCTAGTTATTTCTGTGAGCTGGGAAGATCTAAAGATGGAATTAAAAAAAAAAAAAAAGTTTTAGAGTAGCTTTGTTACACAAATTGAACTCTCCTACAATATTGTATACATTATTATATAGAGTAAAACTATGGTGCTCCTAGGAGCACGGATGCCTCCCGTGCTCCTAACTCAAAAATCATACTAAACCATCTCGAAATTTCGATTTATGGGTCTCATTAAATTCTTTATATCAAAATATCATAGGATACAAAAATTTTCCATTTTTTGAGATTTTTAAGTATTTGTTTTGTATTTTTTAAAGATGACATAGTTTTGTACATTATTTTATTAATATTTTGAGGTCATTCTAAAAAAATTTCAAAACATATACTTAAGAAACTCAAAAAAGGGAAAATTTTTGTATCCTAAGAGATTTTCATATAAAAAATTTAATGAGAATGATAAATCAAAATTTCATAATGGTTTAGTATAATTTTTGAGTTAGGAGCACGGGAGGCATCTGTACTCCTAGGAGCACGCTAGATTTACTCTTATTATATATATAATTAGGCTAATCTTTTCACCAAAACTTGAAAATAAAACAAGTAAATAAAGTCAAAAAAAAATTCTTCTTTTTTTCTCATGAGCTATGCATAATAAACTCTGCTAGCTATATATCTAAGAGACTAAGAGGACACAGCTATTAATAGTTGTCAAGATAAGGGATTATCTTTTGATAAATGTACTCAGCTAGAATGCTGTATGCCTTTTCTGTGGGATGGAAACTGTCCCAAAACACATGCTTATTGACATCCGAGCACATCGCGATCGCTTGAGTCAAGGGGTTGCACAGAAAACCCGCCTCGAGCAATCCTGTGCCGCAGCAGCCATGCGTCGAAATTTCAAAGCCTACATGAATGTTTGAAACGTATCAAAACCGAGAAAAAAAAAGGAATTTGTTTTTTTTTTTTTTTTTTTTTTTTACTTTTAGTGTAATAAGCTTAATTAATTACCGTGTTTTTTGGGGTTCACAATTATATCGAACAAGAACCCGTAGATATCGGCGTAGATCAAGGTAACATTTTTACTTTTATGCGCCTGCGTCATTCTCTCGACATCTTTTTCCAACTTGGAGTTGTACATGAGTGCAAGTGCATTGTGTTTATGTGCGCATCCCCTCAATATGCCGCCGTCCAGAGTTCTCTGCGCAGGTACGCACCCGATTGGTGGAACCCCGATAACGGCTATCTTTCTGGCTCCAAGTTCAATGAGTTGCTATTGAAGAAATATAAATTAAGAGACCAAAGAGTCAGCTTTTGTTGTGATCCATACA
The DNA here is from genome assembly GCA_030179965.1 of Cyperus esculentus. Lineage (NCBI taxonomy): Eukaryota > Viridiplantae > Streptophyta > Magnoliopsida > Poales > Cyperaceae > Cyperus > Cyperus esculentus. The sequence continues at coordinate 1,155,831 of JASGLE010000010.1, read as the reverse complement.
CATGCAAGAACATGCCGAATAATTGTTGAGTCCGAATAATTGGCAAAGAAAATTGGTACCTCTATGAAGCTGGAAGCGCCCTTCAGCATCAAGTTAGCGTATGCGGAGTAGTTATGGGTGGATCTCCGGAGCGGCGTGGTGAAGTATGTATTGGCCACATCGTCACTTCCGGCAATCACCCCGTATATGCTCTGTGAGAACAGTTCAGCAGCCTTTTTGTCTCCTATAATGCTTCTGACCCTCCCTTGGTATTCCTTGAACAACAGTAGCTGCGCCGGCATCGACAACACCGACTAAAATTTGGAAAAAAAAAGGATTTAGTACTGTTTATCAGAAATTCAGAATATAATTTAGGTGCAATATATACAACTCTTACAAACAATCTGATACTTTAATTTCTTGTATGAATTGTTATGAGGAAATAATATCATGTTTTGAGTAATTTTTCTAAAATTAATTTTTCATACCACTATTGCAGGAGTGAGGGGATCATAGCCGGACCCAGCAGATGCGAAGCTCACGCCAGTGAGAAGTTCTTCGTCGGTGAGATTGGTCCCGAGGTAAGGCGGCAACAGATCCTTGATTCCAAGCTTAGAAGCTGCAAGAGCATCATGTATGTTGCAATATATTCTAAGAATGCCAGTATTGGTTGAACCAAACGTACCATGGACCAAAAAACTATATGTTCAGTTTTTTTTTTCCTTGTTATAAATCAATATTTATGCAGCTTGATTTCAATTTCAGCGCTATTGGTACGAAAGTCTGTTTTAGTCTCTGTTGTCCATCAGCTGGTGCAGTCATATCTTAACTTGTATATATATTCTGAACAATCTCTTTGGATGAAATGTGCAATGTGCAAAATTTTAACTCAGAAGAAAGATTCAGTTTGCGATCATAAACATACATACCCACAAAATCTGTGGGAATCTTTCCGTTGCAAAACCTCCCAGTTGGTTTCTTCAAGGCGAAATCCTTGCCATATGGAGGGAAATTGCTTTTGATAGGAGTTGGCAGCACATTGTTGTTACCCGGGTCAAGGATGGAGTCGCCAAATGCGATCACAGCCGGAGCAAGTCGTTTCGTTCTGACTTTTGTGCTCCGGCCTTGGATTCGGGCTTGTGCCGTGTCAAGTTGGATGGCACAAAGAATGATGAAGAATGTTGCGAGCGGAGCGGTCGAGAGCTTCATTGCTTCAGGCTAGCTAGATTCTGCTGCTTTGAAATTTTTTGCACAAGTTAATGAAAGAGAATTAACATCTTGCGTCCATTTAAAAGCCGTCCATACGTCCATAGACATACAAAGAATGTAACAGATACATTCCAGAATATAGCAGATACATCCGAAATGTTACCTATGGACAACTTTTCTATGGACATTAGGTATTACCCTGAATTAAAGTAAGCATCTGCATTACTCGCAATATAGTGATGTCAAGGGACTTGAGCATTACATAGACATCTGAATCAAAGTAAACACCAAAACGACTGAATTAACAGTTTGAATTGATAGATCGATCGACTTATCCTTCCCCTTTCAACTATTTATTATTGAGAGAAACTTTGTTAAACAGAAATACTAAAAACCAATCAATCAGGTATAACCGAACCAAAACTTCTTCATGCATCATGCCTACATTTCGTCGAAACCGTAGACAGTTGAAATTTCATCTTTGATGGCATTAGTTTGTCGATAGACCAAATTATGCATATCAATTCGCTTACCTTCTGTGCAGAGTTTGATGGTATGTTTTCCCCTCAAGATCCTGCACTTTGTTGTATGCTTCAATAGTTGATGTCTGGAAGCTCACTAATATTTGGTTTTTGAAATTGAAGGAGGGAATGATGAGTAAGAAGTCAGAGAAGAGATTTATAAGGTTTACTCAGCTCTTTTTTTTGCTAATATTACACTTTACTTAAAAATAGAGCATCATTGTGCTCCAACGGAATGACGGTCGACAATTGATGTACGTAGGAAGGAAAAAGGAGACGAGTTGGATGCCCATTATTAGATAAGACTTTACAACTTACCAGGTATGTGACTATGTATGCATGAGGTATCTATATGACTATATCATATGTAATACTAATTCCCTCTTGAGGAGCAGAGATTGGAGTCTGGATTTCATCATAGGGGGCCAAAAAAAATAATGCCGCTACAATTTTTTTAAAAATTAAAATGTTGTCATATCATATTATTACACAGTCAAAATTATTAGGTTCCATATACAATTAACATAATAAAAGACATTATACTTAACCATCTCAATATATTTAACATAAAATAATATACTAAAATTTTTTTTTAAGGATCATAAGGGAGACATATCTCAATATATTTAACCTAAAATAGCATACTAAATTTTTTTTTCAATGATCATAGGGGGGCCATGGCCCCCCTAGCCACCCCTGTCTCCGTTCCTGTTGAGAAGTTAGGTGTGTTTCTGGTATAATAGATGTCAGTGCTTATCCTCTAATTAACTTAGCTGCATTTTGCAATTCATGAAGTGAGCCATTGGATCGTCTCGATATTCGTGCTAGTCGAGGTTCAGATTCATAAGTTTCTCTTTTGAATTTTACTCCAATATTCCCACCAAAACAATTTTCTTTTCGATCTAACGATTGTAAATGAATATTACCCGTTATCTGCGTAGTACTACTCTTGGATCATACTATTGTTTAAAGTAGTCAGCTAACCTCTGAGTAGTACTACTCTTGGATGATCCAAACACACCCTATGAGATTAATCTGTGGCCGTTAAAATTATCTGCGTGTGAGCATGGAAGTAACATCCATTTCTTTTATGTTGTGTTTTGGGGGTATAGATTGGTTTTGTTGTGCAACCATGTAAAATTTGTTGTTTGTCCAACATCTAGAGAATACTAAATTTCGCAATTCAAAGACCTTTTAGACAAACTTTGCAATTCAAATTGTTTTCGGCACACAATAAGAAACAAGATCTACTCAAACAATAATTAAGCAATTAAAAGTAAGTAGAGAAGAGAAAGAAAGACTCCTGCAATTTAACGGAGTTCGGCTAGCAAAGCCTACTCTCCGGGACTCATGACCACCACCAAGCGGGTCACGCCGATTCACTAGACACCAGGTTCTTACAATACTCTAGTCTCCTTACACACAAAGAGATGGAGACTAGGAAAGAAGAAAGAGTAAAAGAAGACCACACACGGGTCAAGAAAAACTACCACACACGGATGAAAAATCACCACAACGGGTGAGAGAGAAAAGAGATCCAATGGATCAAGAACTAGATCTAAGGGGCGAGAGCTAAATCTCTCTTGTTTGGCTTGAGAATCAATCACTTTAGAGTCAAAAGATTTGGCTTATCTTTCTCTCTAATGACGGCTCTAAGGTTTTGAAAGTATGGAGCAAGCCCTTTTGAGAGCTAAGAAGGAAACATGTTTATATCAGTCCAAAAACGGCTAGATTTCAAATTCTGCGCACTGAAGCGTTGGAACTGTTCGTGACAGATTTTTCAAAAACTTACTGCACAATGAACCATTCAACGCTTCACTGAACCGCTGCAGAACGGTATCCTCTGTCCATGTTATTGTTTTGGCCATAACTTTCTCATTTTAACTCCAAATTGGACGATTCAAGGCTCGTTGAAAGCTTGGAACGAGCTCTATAACATGGATATGATAGCACACACTTTCATCCAATATAAAATTCTTCTAATTTGCTCTTTTAAACTTGCAACTTATATTCTCTATATTAACAATCTCACAAAACGTGTTAGAATCACAATTAAGTGATTTTACAAAATAGGCAAACTAAAAAATTGTGAGAACATAGTTCCACAATATTAATGTTTCATCTAAATTTCCATGGCAAAACTTCGACTTACCAGTGTGTGCTTCAGTCGATTTATGGCCTTTGATCCTCCTCTTTCCTTTACGGGCTTTCTGTCACAAAGCCCAGCCTGCATACTACACACCTACACTATAGAGTGAGACAAAAGTATAAGATAGAGTGATACCCAGCGTACATAGAAACTATGGACAAACTGTTTGTAGTGTTCGTTCATATGTTATATTTCGAGATGTATGATGTATCTGTTATATTTCGGAATGTATTTGATACATTCTGTACACGTCTGTGGATGTATGGACGGTTTTTTTATGGACGCAAGATGTTTCTCGAAATGCAATTACTGATCACAAAGTCAAACTTGTGTTCCAAGTTCCAATCTAGCAATTGATACTTCTTGGTACCGATTGTTATGGGTAATGGTTGTTTTAAGTTATCTTTCATGTCTTAGTAACCTCCAAGGCTCCCGCCTCGGATTCACCGGTGTCCGTTACTGGTTTGTGTGGCTGCTTGGGATGATGGTGTGTTGTTTCTTATTTTAAATTGATCTTTTAATGCACATAAGTTGTTCGATGAATTGTCTAGATGGCACGTTCCCTGCAGAAACACATGGTACGATTGAGGGAGTCCGGGCTAACCAAGCATAGGTCGGTATCATCCTTGGATGTGAAATGACAGCTCTGTGCCTCAAGCAGCTGCTGCGCATTGTTGGTACCAGAGAAGTCGGTACATACTTCACCTTCTCTCTTTAGAATTCATATTTGGACTTTATCTTAGCTTATGTAGCGTTTATCACCGTAACATTTCAACCAGCATGATGTAACATTTCAACCAGCATGATTTTAATTAGAATGTCGAGAAATGTATAAACCAATAACTGTGTAGAGCACATCTGATCTCTGAAGCAGTAATACTGCAAGTTTGTATCACATTTTTACCAGTACGACGTTCTTACCCCGTACCTAATGTTGTCCCTTGGGCTTTGATCTATTTTGATAATTGTGATTACTTGTTCAACTAAGAGTGTTGCTTCAAATCACTGAATTTGTTCGCTACAACTTGAGGCAAATACATTTTATTGACATAAAAAAAAAAACCACTACAGATTTTTGTCATATATGTTTATGTATTTAATGCAATTCAGAGTATTTCCTGGCATGTTGAGACTTGAAAGTGCATAGGTAGCTTTGCTATTTTATCTAATCATCAAGTAATTTGAGCAATGAACTTTGCTTAAATAATGATGTTTTCAGATCACGCCAGAAATTGAGGAAGAGCAATTTATTATAATATATCAAAAGCCGTAAGTTCTCAATAAACAACCAAAATTTTAGGCTAAGATAATTGTTCCGATCCTTAAGGCACCCAAGAAGAGAATTCTCACAGAAATTAGCATAAACCACTTTAAACAAAATTAGCATATCCATTACACTATTACTCGGTTTGCTATGGAATATCAGTTCTGTTATTGTAAAAGCACTACTCAGCTGACAAGATAACGGATAGAATTTTCGTACAAGTAGTCGACAATCATACTGTACGCTTTTTCTGTGGGGTGGAAGCTGTCCCAAAATACATAGCTAGAGGCATCTTCACATACCGTCAAAGTCATGGGATTACACAAAGAGGATGCTTCCAGTAATCCCGTGCCGCAGCAACCTCTGTTAGAAACTTCGAACCCTACATGTTTAAAACAGAAAACATTGATCATTAACAAAAATTTTCACAAACCTCAGAACTTCAATTCAAATTTATATTTCTAAAAAAAAAATAGTGTTTGCCTTTTGGAAGTAACAATTGTAAATTTCGCCAGTCCGTAAGCTTACCATATTTTGTGGGTTCTTGAATCATATCGAGCAAAAAGTTGTACATATCAAGGTAGATCAAGGTAATGTTCTGGTGGGTTTGCTTGAATTTCTCGATCTCCTTGACTAATCTGGTGTTGTACATTTTTGCAACTTCGTTTTGATTAGTGGCGCAACCCCTCGTATACCCTCCCTGAAGAGTCCTCTGTGACGGTACACAACCTATTGGCGGTATCCCCACTATACCGATCTTTCTTGCACCTAGTTGTATTAGTTCCTGCGCATAAGAATATGAAGAACATGAGGATCAGAAGTAAAGACTTTTTAAATTCTGTAGCCCTTTTTCCTGATAAATATTTGTAATTAGGTATCTAATGTGTCAAGTTTTGAAGAAAAAAAAACAAAGAAGCAAGTAAAAAATGAATACTTGAGTAAAACTGGAAGCACCCTGCAATATGAAGTCGGCGTAGGAAGAGAAGTCGTAGCGGCTACTCCACAAGGACGACGAGAAATACAGGCTCGACAAATCGTCGCTTCCTGCAACTATTATGTATGCACTCTCAGAGAGTAACTGGGTAGCCCTTTTCTCCCCTAGAATTCCTTTCACCTTTTCCCGGTATTCCTTGAACAACTCCAGTTGCTTCATCACTGGTATTGCAGCCTATTTTATGAAATAGAAATTTGATAATAAAGAACATATATATATATATATATACTCTTATATATACTCATGTAGATAATAATAAATTAACTTTTACCAAAGCTTTCTACTACAGAATATTCAGTTGAGTTGATTCACATGTTATTCCGAAAGTACTGGTACATGATGATGATAAATAAAGTCAGCATTTTATTGCTTAATCCAGACTTTTTATACCGCTATTTGAGAAGTAATAGGGTCAAAGCCTGCACCACCAGAAGCAAAGCTCACGCCGGTAATCAGGTCTTCATTGCTCAGATTAGTGCTCAGGTATGCTGGCAAAAGCTCCTTGATTCCAAGCTTAGATGCTGCAAATGCATGGTATGCAAAAGTTAATTTTACATGCTTAATATTTATTTCATTATTTGAATTTTTTTTTTTTTTCATTTTTCAGAATCTGCTTCCTGAAAGGCATGAATCACTGCTTGTTTACAAGATAATTTTGAAAAACTATTAGGAAAATGTTAGGAATTCAATACAATTACTTGTGAAATTCATTCTTTTAACTTATTCAGCTATACTGCATTTGAATTTGCATGAAGAAAACAGATTATTGTATGATTTTTTCCAATGTAACAGTGTTTGCTTCATAGATGTAAACAATGAAACAGCACACTTATACCAGTACATACCTATCAAGTCTGTCGGGATCTTTCCGTTGCAAAATCTACCGGTCGGTTGATGGGTAACGAAGTCCATACCATACGGCAAAAAATTAGACTTCGTTACAGTTGGCAAGTCATTGTTGTTTCCGGGGTCGAAGATCGAGTCGCCAAAGGCCAGAAGCGCCGGCACCAGCGGTCTGTCCGGTGTTTTCGCATTCTGGTCTGAGCTTTGAGTTTGGACAGTGTAATGTTGCATGAAACATAGAAGGGAGAATGTTAAAGCAATCAAAAGGTTCATTGCAACGGCTAGAATATGTGCTTGTTACTTGTGTGAGTGAAGCAGCATTTGTTGTGTGGTCTGCTATTATATATATTGAAATTTGAAATAAAATTAAGAGTACTACCTCAAAAGAAATAAAATTAAGAGTAGTAGGTAGCGTCCACATAACGATTTCCAGTAAACATTTATACAATTGTGCTAAACATATAGGTGCACGTGATGTGTCAGAACTGTGAGAGGAGGTGGATGGGTGACCTACTATATACGGTGAACTTTACATATTTCCCTAAAATTAAAAACTGGAGAGTTCAGAGAGTAGCATTAAATTAAGGATTTGAATTAAACTGCATCTATATATGTCTGTCAAAACAAAAGGATCAATAAATGCTGGTAGGTCAAGCTGCAATCTGTTCTTTATTTTTGCCAGTGTGACAGAGCACTAATTGGCAGTGTAATTACTTGCAATAAAAATGAAGCAGGGTTTAGACTGAAATCAGCTAGCACATACCACATATTAGTTTAGAGGTGTTGTATCATTTAAATACAGTAGGCTTGCCTTTTTTATTTGTTTATATTTATTTATTTATTTATTTATTTATTTATTTATTTATTGGGCCTCCCTTTTTTTATTTTGAGTGCTACCTAGTTTCCATAGATGTTGGACTACCTGTAGAGTTTAAATATTACAAATTGGTATAAATATTATAATATTGGGTGTAACGGTTACAAAATTGGTATTCTATGGACGTACATATGGATGGTTATTTCAGCGGATGCATGATGTTCCGTTTATGTTTTAAACTTTTTTTGTAGGATTAATATAAGTTTTTTTTTTTTTTTTGAAGATTAATATAAGTCTCACCAGCCCTATATATGAGAGGTTCCGATTTTTTTAATAATAATTAAATAAATAATCTGAATTAAATATTTAAGTAAATAATATCTGGAATTCGGGATTTAGGAAGATTACTATTCAAATCTGCGTCCCATACCATAATTTGCGTGTGCTGGCTTTTTTTATCTTTTTTACGGATTGCGTTTTGAATCAGCGACCCATCTCTTAGGATTCATTTATGAAATGCAATCCAATCTTTGGGTCACTGATTAGAAACGCAACCGTTCTTTTGAAAGGGTTGTGTATTTGACTAGTATCCATTTTTATGGATTGCGGATTGAATTAGTGTCCCATATCACTATATAAAAGTTCCCATATCAACCGTTCGTTTGGGATTCGTATCATATCCGCGTCCATATAAAAAAAAAATAGTTTTTCCGAATCTCTGACATTTCTTGACTCGTTTTTACTTTTTGTGGTATAGGACGCGGATTTGAATATTAATCTTACTAAATCCCGAATTTCAAATATTATTTCCCTAAATATTTAATTCGGATTATTTATGTAATTATTATTAAAAAAAATGGGTGAGAGGTTGCATCTGCTGTAACAGTAGTCTATCCTGATTCCTGAGTGCTGCATTCAAGTTTATATATTATTTATGATATTCTGAGGCTGTTACTTTGTAGACCATTTGAACCTGTTATTCTATTATGCTTGTCAAGGGATTTTTCCATGGTCAAGAAAACATTTTATTTATAGGACAGAATCCATTTCTAGAAATTAATTTGGTTTCTCTAACAATATGCGAAAGATGAAGTGCCACAGAAACACATCCTTGTGAATGCTTACTGTAGTAATTAAGGCCTAATCATAGATAGTTGCCCAAAAATCATAAAACCACAGAAACACATTTTGAAGAAGAAGTACCACGGAGGCATAGAAGTGTCACGGAGGCATTCCGAAGAAGAAGTGCAACGGAGGCATTTCGAAGAAGAAGTGCAACGGAGGCATTTCGAAGAAGAAGTGCCACGGAGGCATACTGAAGAAGAAGTGCTACGAAGGCATACAAAAAAAGAAGTGCCACGAAGGCATTCCGAAGAAGAAGTGTCACGGAGGCATAGAAGTGCCACGAAGGCATACAGAAGAAAAAGTGCCACGAAGGCATACAAAAGAAGAAGTGTCACGGAGGCATAGAAGTGTCACGGAGGCATAGAAGTGCCACGAAGGCATTCTGAAGAAGAAGTGCCACGGAGGCATTCCAAAGAAGAAGTACCACGGAGGCATTCCGAAGAAGAAGTGTCACGGAGGCATTCCGAAGAAGAAGTGCCACGGAGGCATTCCGAAAAAGAAGACCGATTTTAAAAAAGAGTAAAAATGTAAAAAGAATAAGTATCCCAACAAAAGAATAAGTGCTCCGAGAAAAATAAACTAAAAGAAAAATGAAACTAAACTTGCAATAAAGATGATTAACAATACTGAAAAGTGAAAAATGACCATCATAAGTGAAAGGTGATAGAGTATTATTCTTATAGCTGGAAAAGAGCCTTCCCGAAGGATACTCCTTATATAACTTAAAAGAAAATACACCTGGCTTCATATCCTAGCTCAGGTATCCTAGTTTATCGAAGGAGTCACTGAGGCGTACCAAAGAAAAGAAGAGAAGGAGCCATGGAGGCATTCTAAAATGTGTTACCCTAGCTTTATGGGGTGTTGTTACCCATTGAGGCTATTGAGACATACCGATGTCTACTGTCTTGCCAATGGAAAAAAAAAAATTAAATGTGCCGAGAAGAGTAAAAATTAAATGTGCCTAGCAAAATTGAATATAAAGTAAATATGCTGACAGTTATTGAAGAGAAAAGGAAATTATAAAGTGAGTAATAAAAGAGTAAAGGTGAAACAAATAGTTGAAGCAAAATAATTGTAAGTTTATTGAAGAGAATGAGAAGTTTGTCAATTGATAAGTGAAATAAGACTTTATTCATACAGCTGGAGAAGAGTCTTCACAAAGTATACTATTATACATAAATAATGGGTTCACAAGAGAGTATAAAATGTCAAATAGAAATTAAAAAGTTGTTTGTTTACCGGACCAGCAGCCAGCAAGTAAGGTTAGGAAGAGAAAGTATAAAATATTTTAAATTATAAATTGCAACATTTAATGTATGTATATCACAATAATAATCTTTCACATTGATTATACTCAAATAGCATGGGTCCAAATTAATTGACGTAATTGTTATGGAAAAGTCACCATTTAAATATTCTCAATTGAGGGAAGAATCCGATCATGCATTCCAACCGCATCCAACGATCCAAATTCCTTTTTCTAAAATTTGTTCAATATCCATACGATTGGCAGATCAAGACATTTAGCTGTTTAATTGAGGAGCAAAGATTACAGTGTTTTGGGTTAAATAGTTGATGTTTCAAGTTAACTTGGCAATGTTTTAATTCGAAAAATATTTTACCTTATTATCGTTTTATCTCATCAGAATTTTAATAAGAGATCCGAAATCCAGTGCATGGCCATAATAAGGAAACTATTTCAGATTTCATGTGATTTTGTTCTTCAGATTTTATCAGAGTTTTATCTATTTATGTGGTTTTGTTCTTCAGACTTTTATGAAATAATTTAATTTAATTACGTTTGTCTGTATTTTGAATATGAGTTACTGGGGTTTAGAAACTTGATGAGGGTTGCTAACTTGGTATAATAATAGCAATCAATGTGTGTTGGAATTGAGCAAAAACTGCGAATTGACAGGTAGTAAGTTGTAATTCATATACCATTATATACTTTCTTTTTATGACAGCATATTTTGTGTTGGCATGAAGATATATTTATGGAAGAATGATTATTCGCATGGTAATTATGTATAATGATTTGATAGATATGAGATTAAAAAATTATTTCGTTCCTATATATATAGATGTGCGTAATGTATGGCATATTGTCCCATTCTTTTCCCGTTGTTTTTTTTTTTTTTTGGAAAATATTCGTTCAAGATTAATCTACAGACAAAATAACGACTGAAGTAATTATTGTTTCTTCATGCCGACTGTAGTAATTATTCGTCCAAGATTTGTGGGCAACATAATATTCTCCCACCTAAAGTTATGCATTTTCTTAAATTTATTTAATTGGCTTGCCCTTTGTGACTTAGACTCATTAGGAATCTAATATCCTGTGTGAGAGATGAGATCGGGAGAGTCGGATCACCATATTATGTTTCGTGTAACAGGTGAGAAATAAACTAGATGACAACTTCAATACACTCGGAATAATAGTTGCGGTCAAGATCCTCACCTTAACCAGATCCGGCAATGATGTTGTCGATGGGCATGAAGATCAGCTTGACGGAGAGCCTGACAAATCCCATGATGACGAATCCGATCGCCGTGCGTACAACCACCTTAGCGAACTCCTTGCGATCCGGCTTGTGGCAGCACTTGACGAGGCGGACGCTGTCCTTGGCGAACTCTTGCAAGGAATTGACGACCAGATTGATGACATCTATTGCTTGTGTTCGGGTCAGTCATTGATAACTCCAGAAACCGTGGCACAGCATACTTGACAGTTACCGTGTTACGGGACTGGAGCTCAACGAAAGCACCAAATGATGGGCCTCGGTACCAAAGTACCGAACACCGATCTTACAGCATTTCGGTTCTAGTATGTTACAAGAATCTCTTGGTTGATATATATCCTATAGGCTTCCCTCCCCCTCTCTATGCATACAAGAGCCTCTTTTGTAGGCCAAAGTCCTAAGCTCCTCGTATGGCAAGAGATCTGTGATTGGAGTCAATCACAGAGCTCTTTCCTTTCGAGACATCGGTGTCATCCGGGGCGACCTGTGTAAGGCCCAGAAAGTGTGTGCAAACCTTAGGTTCATAGACCAGACTATTGGGCCCTATTACAAGGTTTTTTTGGGTTTGAATTCTTTTTTTATGATAACAGAAGCAATTTAATTATACTTTAGAATTTGTTTTTATGAGAAATGTACTTGTGGTTTCTAAATTTACGCTTACACTTCTACTGAGGCTTCTACTAAATAGATATGTTGTATGCATGTTTATGATTACTAGCAAGAAACCCGCTCGTTGTGCGGGTGTTTTAAATTATGATCACATACTGTGTAATACATATAACGTGCTTTCGGTTTTTGACTAATTATTTACCATTTAAATTCTATCTTTACACTAAATCAACTCATTAAATGTTAGAATATAAAGCGTTAATTCATCATTAATGTAAATTGTAATAAACATTGATGTATTCCATACCAAGATTGATATCTTTTTATTTTTGTAAAAACCAAAATGGAGATGAAGTTGTTTAATTAAAGAAAATCAACGCCTTTTAAATTAAATATATTTTGATTTATACCGTTAATTAAGGGGCATAAGGGGTATTAAGAAAATTTGAAGAAGAAAAAAAAATAGAGAGTATAATAGTTACTTGCTTTATAATATAGTATAGATAAAAGAAAAGGAAAAAAAGTTCTTATGCCAAGCATGTGAAACCATGAACATTTGGGGCAAATCAAATAATGATGACAGTAGCCATACTATACTGATTCTGATTCATGATAACAGATGTAAACACTTTCCGTATATTGGTCATTTAATGGGTACAGGACTGGGTGTGACAGTAGCCATATATACTGGTAAATGATAATGGCAGATGCTGACTCTTCAGCTGTATAAAAAAAATCAAATAGTGTCAATTGGTAATGGGGCTCATCCAACCATCTAGAAAAGATGAGGGATTTATAATCTTGACAACGAGACATTTCAAAAATTTATAAAAATTTATAAAAAATTTTAAAAAATAAATAAATAGAATTTATGATGCATTACTTAACTTGTAGATGTATAGTGTTTCAAATTTCAATCAATTTGAACATCATTTGATGACTTTTCAAGATTTTGTGTACTTTTTAATGGTTGTAATTTAATGGATTTTTTAAGAACTATCAAACGTCGTTTAAATTGAATATAATCGGAAACATAATCAATCTATAAGTTAGGTAATTGTTTTATATATTTTTGGAAATTTATAATGATTTTTTTTAGAATTTTGAAAAATCATATTGTATAAGCATTGTCATGAACTCGTGATCCAAAACTTGACCCAAATACCCATGCTGGTCAAAGAAGAGCCAAAATGAATTCGCCTTCTTTCATTCACTCCCAGATTATTATTGTTTCAATTTTTTAGGTTTGAAATATTGGATTTTACTGTTCTCGGTACCCGCTGTGAATTGTGATCCTTATTTACGGAGCTTCGTAAATTGTAAATATGGATCAGCTGCTACAGTTTTTACCCTTATTTAATGTACTTGATCTTTACTTTGTGGATATTTTCCTGTTCCTATATATCTTTTTTCTTTTTGGTTATTGAATTGAATGAACAGTGAGCATCAATGATGAAACTAAAATAATGTATTTTCATTTTTTGAACAAAAAATTAAAAAAAATATATATTATGCACCAGTACCCAATTGTTTTGCACTTTTACTCTTCCAAAGAAACAAGTTTACATCAATATATCAACAAACATAGAAACATGATTCACAACTTAATAAAATCAAAGGTTCTCTTCCCAAATTGTAATGTTCTTGCATTACAATTTCTACAACTATAACCTTTCTTCATTTTATTTCCTTTTATCTTTTGAACAATTATTTTTTATTTTTAATGAAATGTAGTAGGAATAAATAGGCGCCTATTACTTGGTCAATCCGGGTATATTATCTATCTGAATAAATAGTTTAAAAATTCTAAAAAGTATAAAATTTGGTATATAACAACATTAACATAAGGAGATCATACTGAACGGTTCAGATTGAATGTTTAAACTTAAAAAACAATAATATCGTAGTACGGGACACTATATACTATCAATAGTATCGTAGCTTCACTCTATTATATATTAACTAGTAAAGAGCACATACCTTGCTTTGGGCTGGAATTATTATTTCTTGTAATATTTTTTTAAGATAATATGTAATGGACCTTATATTGAGAAAATTGATATGGGTCTTAAATTTTAATGGGCTGAGACATTAATATCAACGGGCATTAAAGTAAATTAATGGTTATGATTTATCCAAGAAAATGATCAACAACTTATGTGAGTGGATAGTCCTTACATGTCATTTTTTCCAATATGCTTTTTATAGTAAGGATAAATTGTGAAAAATAGCAGTGGAAAGAACAATGGAACAAGTGGACTAAAAACACATTGTCTGAGATTGTGTATACAAATGGAATGACAACATAAAGTCCATTTTTAGGCCCACAGACCCAAATTGTGGGCCGACATATTATACCCAATTATATTAAGCGGCCTCAAATTACGAAAATCAATTAATAACGTCGTATGAATATCGTATCCATAATTAGGCTAATCTATAAATTAGAAAGAGAGGTAACTTTCTAAACATATCAACTATGTCACATCATCAATATTATTAACCATTGATTTTGCTTAAATCTTTTCATCTACTTTAATCCAATGGTTTATATTTATTCTCTCTCCCCATTTAATAAGATGATATGATATGTTTAAAACAAAATTTAATCCTTAAAGTAGTCCAACATTTATGTACTATTATTTATAAAATACACATCATCATCATCATTTACATCAAATATTTTAAAATTATGTTTAATTTTTTTTTAAATAAATATTTTTATTTTATAAGTTTTATTATTTTTTTGTTATCATATTTCGGGACGAAGTCCGAGTTACAGCTCTAGTTCTTAGAATTTTACTGTAGGTGAACAGGTTATCACCACAGTAAAATCCTTCACCCTCTCAACGGTTGGATCTTGCCCCGTTTCAAAACTGAAAAAATAATAATAATAATAAAGAAAGAAAAGGAAAGATGATGTGTGCCATTATTCCTACGGGTATGGAGTGTCAGCACATTGTCATGATTGGGATTAACTCAGTAACTCACAACATGAATACTGCACAATTTTTGATCACGTATAATCTGCACTCTCTAATTCAACCATGCATCACCTTTTTATTCAAAAAGCACGCACCCGGTGCGCCGTGATCCGAGTGGATGGATGCTACCACTCCATTATAAAACCGGTTCACTGCACCCGATCTAACTACATCCGTAGGAGATGGGTAAAAAAGAGTCATGCGGCTAGAGTTTTAAAATCGTACCGGCATGAATTAATGGTGAAGTGAGGGGGGTGTGACTTTGTGAGTAGCAGCATCAAGCCATCAATGAATTTGGGTGGAGAACGCCGGCTCGGGGTGAGCGCTTGGGCGATCTAATGGAGAAGTAAATGCTACCTAAACCTTCACCATTATTCCGCCGCATTAACTGCCCTTGCGCACCTTAACCTGAATCTACGCACCTCTATACCTTTGACCTTCTCACATTATACCTGCTACTTTATTACCGTTACAGAAAATCTCTCTCCCTCTCAAGGAAATTCTCACTCGGACCCTCACTGGCTACCAGAGTGATCCAATGGCTGCACTGAACCACTACCCGTTCCAATCGGCCCAGATTGTCGATGCCAACCTCTTTCTCTCCGCTGACTACGTTGATGAGACTTGGGGCCCCCCCCGGGCTGTCCTTAATGTCCGAACTGAAAAGGAAACACGACAATGGATGATCAATGGAGTTGTCGAGGCTATAATGGCGGATAGTGGAGGGACTGAGAGACAATACTTGGTAACAGTATTGACAGACAAAATCTTCACTGTAACCCTGCCGCCTCATGTGGAACGGGATCGGGCACTGGTGGCGGTTCGACAATGGATGAGGGAACAGAACATCTCTGGCATCCGGGTTTACCCGGCAGACGGTGACCCTGAGAGACCAAGGCCGGCTGTGCTGGTGAGAATTCACATCAAAATCCATGACTTGCCGGGGAGACTGAGGACGGAGCGGGTGGCAAGAAGGGTCATGCGCCTATTTGGGGACCCCCAATATGTGGAGCAGGAATCGATCAATGCCACCCATCTGGGGTGGGTGAGTGGAGCTGTTACCTGCCATGACCCCAAGAGAGTTCCAAGGTACGTGACGATACATGCCCCAAATATCTGGGCAATCATCCGAATTGAGGTGACTGACTGGAGGTATGAGAACATTCCGCCTGGAGAGGTGGTACCAGACTGGAAATACCTGAGAAACCCAAATTTTAGTTTTGATAATGAAGCAAATGCTAGACAATCGTTGGAGAATGGTGTTGCCCACTGGGGTATGACACTCAATCTGGGGGGAGCTGGACAAGGCAGTAGTGGAGTAGGAGGTTTTATGAGAATGGAGGGCACGTCTGGTAAGCTACAAACACCTGGGAGCACGGGCGGTGGAGCTTCACAAGAAGGGCAACATACTGGCAAATCCAACCTCAGTACACCTGATACTAGGGGCCCCAGAAAGTAGGGCAAGCAAATAA
The DNA here is from genome assembly GCA_030179965.1 of Cyperus esculentus. Lineage (NCBI taxonomy): Eukaryota > Viridiplantae > Streptophyta > Magnoliopsida > Poales > Cyperaceae > Cyperus > Cyperus esculentus. The sequence goes on along the minus strand of JASGLE010000010.1, from coordinate 1,139,343 downwards.
GAGGATTGAAGAATTCCCTCAACAACCTGGGGAAAGCTCAGGTGCTATTGAAACTAGCAACTCCAAGGCTAGGAGGAGCCTCTTTACTCAAAAACTGGGGGACAATAATGAAGGGAGGGGAGGGGTAGACATGCAGACACTAAATAGGGGTGATCATGCCACTGATGCATTAATTGACCTTGGAGAACCTGGTCAAGTAAATGCTCTGAAAGTAGGGTCTATATGGCTGAGTACTAAATGCATAGCTAAGGAACTGTTTCAGGGATGTAAAGACAGCAGGAAGGAAGGCATTAATGAAAGTCTGAGGAAGCACCATAACCCAGAACCCCCACAGACAGCTTACGCCATCCCTGATAAGGGCCAGCTAAGAATGAGTAAGGGGAGCATTAATAGCAGAAAACCTGGCACCAGGTTTCACAGGGGGTTGTTTACAGTCAGAAAAGGAATAAAGATCAGAGTGGCCAGAAAGAAATATTTAGCAGGGCTCTTGAGGAGGCAGCTGCAAACATATCTGCTGGCACTGGCTCCAATAGCTCACCCCACCAAAGAACACACTGAGAAGCAGACCCACAAAACAGAAAACACTAAGATGGAACTCTCAAATGAAGAACTCATAGAGAGGTTTATCAATCTTCAAGCTGATGACCCTGGCACTGAGCAAGAAGTGGAACTGCCATTGCAAGTCTTCTCAACCAAAAACTGGGAACTGTGTGCAGTCGCTAGGGTGCTGACCGACAGACTAGTGGTGGATGCAAACCTTTATCAGCATGATGGCTAGGGTGTGGGGTATGGAACCCAGCAGTAGCATCACAACAGTGGCTAAAAACACCTTTCTGATAGAGTTTAGCTCAGATCAGGAGATGTTTCAGGTGCTGGAAAAAGGCATCTGGACCTTCAGGGGAGATGTAGTTGCTTTGAAGAGTGCCAAAGGGCCTGCTGATCTGAAACCAGAAGCTGTGGAGGATATGGAGATCTGGTTACAGATGCATAACATCCCACCAGAAGCACTGACACACTAGGGGGTAACGCTATTGGCTGAGCAGGTGGGAACTGTGCTCTCTGAGGTGCAGGATATCCTGATAAATGGGCAAAGATGTGTCAAGGTAAAGGTAAAGATCCCTATCACTAGAACCTTGCAAGATAGATTGACTGTCAGGCACCCAATCCTGGGGAGGATTACTGTCTTGCTGGTGTATGAAAAAGTTCAAAGAGCCTGTTTGTACTGTGGCACAGTGGGTCATGAGATAGGAAATTGTGGGGTTAGGGCAAGGGTGGCCAGAATTAAGCTGGATAAGAAGTATGAAAACCAAGCCGGTATGGATAGAATCCTGAACCCCAAACTGGGAGCCTGGATCACCAACCCTAACCTGGTACCTAAGCTTAAACATGATGAGGGGAAAACCAGTACACAAAAGAGGGGAGATAGCCACAAAACTGACCACTTTTCTGGAACTGGAGGAGGGGAAGAAGGCATGGGGGACAGCCAAAACCTCTCCAATGCACAGCGGAGCAACAGCAAGGGACCCCAGAACACTCTGGACCTAAACTCAGATCTGCCAACTGTGGTGTACCAAAACCAGAACCAAGGATACAAGAGGCCCTACCAAACTAGATACCAAGACACTCTTTTCACATCCACCCACCACCTCCACCAACACCTCACAGTTATACCCATGACTGCCGAGGACCCAACCAAAACCAAGAAAGCAAAGGCGACAGAAGAAGCCTCCAGGGGGGGCTTGTCGCCCAGACTCCAATGAACATACTTGCTTGGAACATCCGTGGTGGTGTAGGGCCACGGAAGCAAGTGTTCCTCAAGTCACTCCTACATTCTACTAGAGCAGATATCATGTTTGTTTCAGAATCAAAAGCATCTAGTAGAAAATCTGTACAGTTTTTACAATCTCTACAGCTTCATTACTTTGATTTCACACCATCCAGAGGCCTCTCGGGCGGGCTCTGGCTGGCTTGGGGTCACCACATCAAACTGACTGTTTTTCAGAAGACGCGATATTACTTCTTTGCATGGGTAGAAGAGGCTGACAAAACACCTTGGATTATGGCCTTTGTTTATGGCGATGCCTCTTACAGAAATAACCCACAGATCTGGGAGGATATCAAGATCCTGGCTAGCACTAATGCCCCTCTTTGCTGCATCGGGGATTTTAATGCAATCATGGAGGTGGAAGAAAAATTTGGGGGGGCTGATGCATTAGATAGGAACAGCCAGAGATTTAAAGAATTTCTCTTTGATGCAGCTCTTATTGATTTAGGCTTCAAAGGCCCCGCTTTTACCTGGACCAACAAGCCAAATTCCTCGGAAGGTATGCATGTCAGACTAGATAGAGTGATTGCAAATAGTAGTTGGTGTAACATGTACCAGGATGCTTATGTGAATCACCTACCAAGGAGGCATAGTGACCACTGCCCTATCATACTCAGAACTAGAGGAGGAAACAGGCAGGGGAGTCTATTTAGGGTAGAGCACTGGTGGCTGTTGAGAACTGATTTTCAGCTGGCTTGGACTGAGGAATGGAAGAAAGGGGTGGAGAGGGGATGGAAGGCTAAGTATCAAAAGATGAGGCAAAACATTACCAGTTGGAGAGCAAGAATTCAAACACCTCAGCAGAATGTAGCTCAAGCCCACAACAAACTCCTCCAATTCCAATCACTACACCCCACACTTCAGGATTCCAGAACTGAGGAAGAGCTGAGAGAGACATGTGAGCAAGCAGAAAATGAATTGTGTGAATTCTGGAAACAAAGATCTAGGGTGCAGTGGGCTGTGATGGGAGACAGAAACACACACTTCTTTCATACTGTGTCAACCCAGAGAAGGAGAGGGAACAGAATTGTCTCTATTCAGAAGGAAGATGGGGGCAGTGTTAACACGGAAAAGGAAATTACTGCAGTCTTTGTGCAGTATTTCAGAAAGTTGTATACGTCACAGTTGGTGGATGAGAGAGAGAGACATGCCAGCTTGGCTTATGTGAACTCCTTCTCCATTCCAGATGAAGCAAAAATTCCAATAGAAGCAGCAGAGAAGCTCACAGCTTGCCCAGGACCTGGCGAAATACTGGACACCTTGAAACAGCTTGGCCCTGACAAATCACCAGGACCTCATGGCCTTACTGCTAGGTTCATCCTGCAATTTTGGGGAGTTATGGGGCCAGATATTGTCAAGGAGATCCAGACTGCCTTTCAGACAGCCACAGCACCCCAGAACTGGGTCAGAGCACACATTGTGCTTATACCCAAATGCCCAGAGCCACTGAAGCCTAAGGAATATAGACCAATCAGCATAGGAAACACACTATACAGACTCTTCACAAAGATCATAACGAACAGGTTGCTCCCCTATATCAGTAAGATGGTGTCAGAAGAGCAGACTGCATTCATAAAAGGAAGACACATTGCGGATAACACTATCTTAATGAAGGAAGTAGTGCATTCTTTCCACAGTAAAGAGTATGGGGGGAAAAGCTTTGCATTGAAAGCCGATATCAATAAAGCTTTCGACACCATAGAGTGGGACTTCATTAGACAAGCTCTGCTAACCTTGGGGGTCCCTAGTAAACTGGTGGAGCTAATAATGTCTTGCCAGAAAAAAAGTAAAGTGACTATTCTGGTAAATGGGAAGGGAGATGGGCACCTACAGCCAAGCAGGGGGTTGAGACAGGGATGTCCCCTATCCCCCTACCTGTTCATAATTGCCATGGAATTCCTCTCAAAAGGCTTCCACAAGGCACTGGCAGAAGGCAAGATCAAAGGAGTACATCTGGCTGAAGGGGCACCAACACTCACACACTCCCTATATGCTGATGACCTCATTGTCTTTGGGGAAGCTACTGAGATGGAGGTGAGGGCCATACAAGCTGTTCTGAAGGACTTTGGGGAGGCTTCAGGACTCACAGTTAACCCTGAAAAATCTACTATCTGGTTCAGTAAGAAGTGTACTCAACAGACTCAAGCAGAGGTGCTAGCTGCCATGCATGCCAAAGTAGCCAGCCAAAAAGAAAAGTATCTGGGAGTCTACATGTCAACCAAAAGTAGAGGTATGGACCCTACCTATGAATTACTGGAGGAGAGATGCTGGGATAAATTTGCTGGGTGGAAGATGCACCTCATGTCTCAGGCTGGTAGATCAGTGATGGTGCACTCAGTTCTGACAACACTTCCAGTCTATTACATGAGCGTTACTTCAATACCAGTAAAATCAGTAAAGAAGCTGACATCCATTGTGAGAAAGTTTCTGTGGGGTAAGACAGGAAAAGACAGATACCTAGCCATGATCAGCTGGGAAAAAGTGTGCCAAAACAAGGAGTATGGAGGCTTGCAGGTGAGAGATATGACCACAATGAATGATGCCTTGGTGCTTAAACTGACCTGGCAGGTGGCAAGGGGAGACAACAAACCCTGGGTGGCTGTCATGAAAGCCAAGTATTGTGGAGCAGAAGGCAGTCTTTGGCAAGCTAGGATGGGGCCAGGAGTCAGTCCATTGTGGAGGAAAATATGGATGCTCAGGGAAGTACTGAAAGATGATGTCATGTGGGCACTGGGGGATGGAAGACAGGTGGAAGCAATCGAGGAGCCTTGGTTTCTAGGATGGGAACATGCTCTGGTGCTGCCAGCAGCTTCCAATCTGAAGGTTGCGAACCTGATCACAGAAGATGGGGCCTGGGACATGAGTATATTGAGAAGCTTGTATGGGGAGCAAACTGCACAACATATCCAACAAAATGCTCAGATACCTGACAGGGCATCCATTGTTCCAGATAGGCTGATCTGGAAACCAGCAAAAAGTGGGCAATATACAGTCAAGGCAGGTTATGCAGCAATGATGACCAGTAGAAGGGATCCCTTACCAGCAGAAAATCCAATATGGATGGCCATCTGGAGCTTAGCTGGTGTCACTCCAAGAGTGAAGTTCTTCCTTTGGAAGGCATGCCATGGGGGGCTACCTACAACCCAGGAGCTTCATAGAAGAATACCTAGAATCCAGCCACAGTGCAGCAGATGTCAGCAAGAGGATGAATACGTGATGCATCTCCTCTTCTTCTGCCCACACTCAAGAGCTACTTGGTTTGCCTCAGAATTGCCAGTAAGGGTAGAGGAGCTGCCACTCAATTTCCAGCATACCCTACTGGCTCTGGGGGCTTCACTCAGTGATGAGCAGCTTACTCTGGCAGCTAACATCATGTGGTGTATTTGGAAGGCAAGAAACACAGCCACCATTGAAGGCAAGATTATCCAACCAACTGGAGTGGTCAAACAGGCTAAAGCAATGAGATGTGAGGTGTCAGTACCCCCACCACTGGTAAGCATACAGACTGAGAGACAGGTGATCCCCAAAGAGTATGGGCTTGTTAAGGTGGACAGCTCCTGGGACCAGGCCAAAAAGACTGGTATGGCCTTCACGGCCTATAGCAAACATGATCAGCTAAGGCAGGTGATTTGCCAGGCAGAGGAGGGGGTCAGCGACCCATTTCATGCTGAGGCTAAAGGGGTGCAAATGGCAATACAATGGGCCTTAGAGCAGAGACCAGGGCCACATTGGACTGGTCTTTTGATTGTGACTGATTGTATGGGATTGGTATCTGCTTTGCAAGGCCCATTTCCAACTGACATTCCTTCATGGATGGCATTGGAGACAGTCATGAAAATCAAGCAGAGTATGAGGCAAAGTAGAATCCCCATACAGCTGCAACATGTGTCAAGGGTGGGGCTGACAGTGCCTCACATACTGGCAAATTGGACTAGGAGAACCCAAGGAGATTTTAGAGGAAGAAGCTTGCCCTGGAGCTGTGACGACCTAGAAGGACAGGATACTGGCATAGGAGAGGTCTTTGTTAGAGAACCAGATTAATTAGAGTAGAACTTAGGTAATGTTTTAATTTAATGTATCTCAGTTGACAAAGTAGCCTAAAGGAAGTCAACTGTCTGAGCTATCACTCATTGTAATATGCAGGATGTAACCTGGACAACTATCTTTCCTTTCAGTACTTAGTTAAACGCCTACGGGCTTCAACTCAAAAAAAAAAAAAGAGTTCTAAAATCGTGCCGTTCCGTGCCGTACCGTGTCCAGACACGCCGTGCTTTCGTACCGTGTCGTGCCGTGCCTTTTTTTTATTAATATTTTTTCCGTGCCGTGCCGTGCCGTGCCAAGAATTACAAGGAGGAGGCACGGCATGGATAAGATACACCGTGTCTATCGTGCCGTGACTTATCCGTGCTGTGCTCTATTCGTGCCGTGTCCAATCGGATACATGACCTACCGTGTCGTATCCACGTGTTTTAACCGTGCTAAACGTGTCCACTCGTTCTTAACATAAAAAATTGAAAAAAAATCCAAAAAAATAAAAGGTTTTAATAAATTAAAATTTAACCCAAAAAATTATTAAATTATTATTTTGCCCGAATTCATAATAAAAAATTTAGAAAACGTATAAAAGTATTAAAAAGTACCATAGCAAATGAATATTGTCTTAATTAATAATTACATAATGTTTTATAAATTATCTCTCCTTTTTTTGAGCTTTGGGACCTGCTATGTTTGAAACATAGACGTAGTTATACATGTTTTTTACCCGCAACCTATCCGTGCCTACCCGTGTCCTATCCGTGCCACCTATATTATTTTTGCCGTGTCTATCATTTTCCGTGCCGTTACCGTGTCGTGTCTGACAACCGTTCCGTGCCGTGCCGTTTTTTCGTGCCGTTCCAAAATTGTCAAAACTCAGACACGGCACGGTTAAGACATGGCACGGTTAATGACCCGTGCCGTATCCGTTCCCGTGCCTTACCCGTGCCGTTTCCATCCGTACTCGTGTCGTGCTGTGCCGAAATTGGCCACGCCGTGCCTATTTTTAGAACTCTACATGCGGCTCTGCGTGGCTGTACCCAAAAAAAGGCAAGGAAATAGTAAGAAGCACTCTGAAATTGTACCCCAGCTGATCTCATGCACACCTAAGAAATTAATTAATTAATTAATAGTATAAAGATTAATTTAAATAATAAATTGTGCTTCTAAAAAATCTTAAGACATTTTAATTCAATTAAAGTATACCTAATATTACGCTTCATAAAAAAATAATAAATTAATGTATAACTAAGAATCATATCCCCGTTTGGGAAGTGTAGTAAGTTAAAGCAGAGTAAAATGTTAAGTCACCTTAAATCAGTGGTGTTTGGTGGGAGTGAAGTAAAGTTGATGTAATGTGTAAAAGATATGAAATGTTGATGATTTAGTTTACTATACCTATATAGCTGCGTTAACTCACTATATACACCTTAAGTCACTTTCCGTTTGGTGACTTAAAATTGATTTAAGAGCTTAAATCAATTTTAAGTCACCAACCAAACGCAAGGATAGTCATGTATGTATGAGTAAAATTATTGTAAAAACGTTTGCATTTCGTTCCAAAATGTTAACGGTCTAAATTATATACTTTGCCGCGTTCAAAATATCGATTTGTCATTTGTGGCTCTCTTTGATTCATCATACAAAATTACTAGGGGATACAAAAATTTTCCATTTAACGGTCTAAGTATTTATTTCTGATTTTTTCAAATCCATGTACAAACAAAAATAATTTTATTGATTGCTCAAAATTAATGATGTTTAATAGAACATAAAAATAATATTTAAATTATGTGAATTTTGATAGCTAACTTTATTTAAGGCGCATGCTAAAACGGAAATAAATTGTACCACTCAAGGTTAAAATACTGAACAATGGATATTTTGTATATGGATTATGTGTCCAAAAAATTAGCATGCATGCTAAAATCATATTTTATCTATCCATTTTTTTTTTAATTTAGATATCTAATAAGCACACCAAGAAAAATAAAGAGAATATGATTTTCATTTTTGGGTATTACATTCTAAAAATGAAAAATATAGTTACTATTTATGTGCTGAACAGAGGAATGTTTTATTTTAATTCTAATTTATTGGAACTATGGATCCCAAAAAAATTAGAAATTTTTCAATCACTTAATATTATAAAATATTTAATTAGGTCAATATTAGAAAAAAATTAATTAGGCGCAGCGGAGCGTGCACAATAGCTAGTTCGTAAGTTCAGCCTTAAGGCAATAACTAGGTAGTAGGTAATATACTTCAAAAATTAGTATTTGCTCAAAGTAAGATTACAAAAAGGTAAAGAATATGAAAAAGAACCTTTTACTTTTTGAATGTTAAGAGTTGGCAATTTGGCATGTATAACAGAAGTCAAGTAGAAAAGAGAGCGTCCACATCCTCTAGAATGGTCAGTTTGTAGAGTGATTGGAGTGACCAGTTTTTGTGTATAAAATTTTTTTAAGGGCAGCTTTGAGATTCACGCTAGATACTTTTTAGGGGTGAGATTTTGACCTTTGCTGGTGGAGTATTCCAGGAGATGTGAATTCGAAAAGAGATCCTCCCCTCTATCTATTCACCTTTGTTCTGTTTCTGTTCTTCAGAAAACTAATTCTTCACAGAGAAAATTAGCATATGTGTCTCTGATGTGTGAACAAATAATTCATCTCTTAAACATCAATTAACATTTGGAAATATCTCTTAGGTATGACACCTGTTTCTAAATCAGATATAAAATGCTCCAGAAAAATAAAAAAAATACAGAAAGTGTACCACTCAATTGATTAAGGTCCAATTGAAAAACAGAGTCTGTCATCTGCTTTTTGAATTTTGGGTTGGAGGTTTGGTTATCATGTCATGTCATTATAACCAATCAACATCTTGAAAGTTCAAACCATCTGTATTATTGTATATACTTCTGCTTTGCCGCCCACCTATTGCTATTATCCATTCCATTTGGAACTGGTTTTACCCACACATTTATTTTTTATAAAAGTTACTGAATATGAGCGGGCCACCTGTTGAGGTAGTTTTTGGTTCTTGTACGGAAGTAAAAACTGGTAGGTATATATACTTATCCGGACACTAGAAAAAAAATTTGTGAGAGAGTGAGCGTTGGTTGGTTTTAGAGCTGGCTGATTGTCGGGTCGGGTCGAGTCAGTTTGACTGGATGGAAATGTTGGGTTCGGTTTGGGTCGGCTCGGGTATCAGGTTGATGGTTGCCGATGTTTTTCGGGTCGGATCGGACGGGTTTTTGGGGTTCAGTCAGATTTTACACTTCTATTTCCAGGTCATCTCAGATTTCGGGTCGGACGGATTTGTCGGTTGGGTTAGATTTTGCCACTGGTTTTGCTATTTTCTTACAAATATTTGGTTTTGCTGAAGTGATACTAATAATTAGTTTAACTGAACTGCTGTATATAAAGGCCTAGCTAGCAGCTATATATTAATTCAGCTAAATCAATATAAACCAAATAAGAATTCTAAAAGAAAGAACCAGGTTTTGGTCTAGTGGCTAAGAGCAATACTCTGTATGGGAGGTCGCGGGTTCAAAAATAACTAGTCTATGATAGACATTTAAATTTGAGCGGCCTGATCTTCATCTTTATCTCGGAAAAAAAAAAATCCAAAAGAACATAATAATGAAACGTCGTGATAACTTATTAATAGTGTATTACGTACAGAAGTCACAAGAATTAATTTATCATAGAATATTCTTTGTAGTCAATTTACTTGACTTTGTATAAAGGGTGGAAACTGGAATTAATATATATGAATTTTATTTCAATACTCCTACAAAAAAAAAAAAAAAAAAAAATTCATTTTTCGATCTGGTGATTATATATAATTGAATATTATCTATTATAAGATTCATCTGTAAAACTGTAACTAATTAAATTATCTTGGGTGTGGGTATGAAAGTAACTTCCAATATATATATAATCATCGCTGACTAATAATTGTTAAGCCATAGTGCTGCACTCATTTTTTACGTCACATGCACGTACAACAATCCGACTTAAAATTAATTAAACAGCACCCCAATGTTAAAAAAAAAAAGAAGAAGAAGGTAGAATTGCATTAAAATTATGACATAATTATATGCACGCGATTACTAGATGGCCATATTATATTTTGACACGTAAAAAAATTATGACTAATTAATAAATATTTTTATTCCGCAAATTAAATCTTAAAAACGAATAATTGATTTTTGCAGCCACAAGGTTGACTAGAGACGTCTGCAACTGCCTAAATTATTGTTAATTATTGTTGGAACTTCGAAAGATTTGACTATAGCTACTTTTTTTTTTTTTTTTTGTAAATGTAAATGCAAGATTTCAAATGAAATTTGGATGCAAACACAAATATATATGTCCCTAACTAAGTAGTTATATATATACTTCTTGTCGTATACATGCATTGCAAGTGTTCTTTCTTGGGCTTAATTCAAGAAAGGAACTTTGTAAGTATTCTCATGTCCGCGTGCATACAAAATTTGTAATTTTTGCTTTAAATTATATAACACTTAATTCAAATTTCTAATTCTGTGGACATGTAGTCACTTATATCATGTACAGTAAGATATGAGTCATATGACCCAGAAAAAATGGCATGTGACCGTGAGTACATTTTATACAGGAACCGAGGATTCATACATTTTCCTTCTCATTCAAGTTACGGGACATTATCAAGGAATGTCGGCGTTTTTCTATGTTCGCTTTGTTTGTTTTATTATTGAATTCAAATTATCCTCAAAATCTGGAAGAAATTTAGTATTACATCCGTCCACAATTAAATAAATTTATACCTTTTAGAGTTTATCCGTAATTAAATGAACTTTACCGATTTAAATTTATTTTTCTATTCACTTGTTTGAATCCACTTGTTTCTCTAATGTTATGATTACCCTTTTATCTATATTATTTAATTGGAACAACTATTATGTAATTTCATTTTTCCACTAATTCATTTGACTTTTTCTAAAAATTCATTTATTCATGCACGGAGATTGTATTTGTTAAGAACTCATACGTGGCATTCACTTTTTCAAATTTTTTGTTTCTCCAGTGTTATGATTACCCTTTTATCTAGATTATTTAATTGGAACAATTATTATGTTATTTCATTTTTCCACTAATTCATTTGACTTTTCCTAAAAATTCATTTATTCATGGACGGAGATAGTATGTTTCAAATCAGACCAAGATAAAAAAAAATTACCAGACGATATTATAAAAAAATTATAAAATGTCATTTTTGAGAATTTGTACTAACTGGAGTAACTCAGGCTTCACCCCGAAAAGTGGTGCGTTGTATCAAATAAATAACTAAGAATTTTATAGAATTTTAAATATTTGTATTAAACAAAACTTAAAAGAATTTGTAAATTTTATGTAAGTAAATAATAATAATACAATAATTTATAAATAAGAACATATATAAACGTTGGACCATTTTAAGGATTAAAATTTGTTTTAAGCATGTTACATTGCATCTTATTTAATGAGGAGAGAAAAAAAATACAAGTCATGGGATCAAAATAGATGAAGAGTTTCAAACAAAGTTAATGGTTAATAATATTGATTATGTAACATAGTTGAAGTGCTTCAAAATCTATCTTTTTTATGAGTATAGATTTACAATTATTTCTTTAATCACAACTCGCAAGTTTGCTGGATTAAACTTGTACTCGATATTACTATATAGCTCACTCCAGACAAGTAAGCACAATTAAAAACCCATGGGGGCCGTTCGGCAACCCTTCCTTAGACTTCCTTTAGCTTCCTTAGTCTCTTAATCCTTCTGAACGCAAGCTCCTCAGCACGGATTAAAAGTTTCTCCTTAAGCCTTCTTTTGACCGGGGCTTAAGCCTTGCCCGGATTCCTAAGGAAGCAATACCCATGGCTTAAGGCTTAAGCTTTTTTAAGTCATTTTTCTTTTTCCGAACGAGTGTGGCTTAGTGAGGCTTAAATATTTAAGCCAACCACCTTGCTGAACAACCCATGATACTTAAATTAAGATCCCGTTTAGCTGAGGATAAATTAGTAATGATGTGAAGATAATTTTAAGAACTTCAAAAAAAGAAAAACAAAAAGATAATTCTAAGAAACTACCAAATTGTCCTCACTTTTATCTATCCATACATTCACACAAACAACGAAAATAATAAATTATATAATTCGTACTTCATATTTTGTAACAATTAGACTGATGAATACATTTTTTTTTTTTTTTGGATATGACCCATAACTTTATTACAGTGAGAACAGTGATACTATAATCTCTCTATTTTATCGTCAATTTAACCTGATCTAAGAAGAAAAAAAATTTTAATTAGCTGTTAATTTGGATCAAATGAGAGGCGACAACACCAAATAGCAATCACAGAGGCAGTGTGGTAGTTTAGAAGACCCCACTATATATATACAATTATACATGTACATGTACAATCATAGTCTCATACTTACTTACATCATACAAACTAGAAGCGTACCCGTACGCTGCTGCGGATAATTTTAATTTTCATCCGAACTAAATTGGGTGAAAGAATCGAAAAGATGAGAATAAATGGGTTTGTGACTTTAAATGTCAGTCAGACAATTCACCACTTCGATTTTGTGCTGAGGCGGAAATGGAGAGGAATACAATATGAAACAGATGCAGTGCGAGCCTTTCATTATTTGATGGATAGAGATTAAGATAAGAGTTAGACTGTGATCATTAATGGAGGGTTTAATTTTTACCCTCCGTTTGGCAAGTGTAGTAAGTTAAAGCGGAGTAAAACGTTAAATCACCTTAAATCAGTGGTGTTTGGTGGTAGTGAAGTAAATAGATGAAGTAAAGTTGATGTTATGTGTAAAAGATGTGAAATGTTGGTGATTTAGTTTACTATACCTATATAACTGTGTTAACTTACTACACCTTAAATCACTTTCGTTTGGTAATTTAAAATTGATTTAAGATTTCAAATCAATTTTAGTACAGCTACCAAACGCAGAGTTAGCTTTTCTTTAAGTGAGTAGAGATGTTGCATCCACCATTCAACCCAGGATCAAAATTTCCTCGTCTTCAATAAATACAACACTGACACAAACGCGGAGCAACCCACCCACGAGTTGGTCGGTCGGTGGACCATATCCTTATTATTATTTTTCCGAGTGATGAATCTCATCAATCAATCGCCATTTCCTACTCGGTTAAAAAACAACCATCGGATTGCATTAGATTCGGACTTGCACAAATCTCCATGAAATCCAACGGTCAACATTAAGTATTTCACCTAGATACAGTAGATCACATGGATGGAGCCCATTTTGATCATTCTACTCTCTTCTTGGATTTGTATCTGCCGCCATAGTTTTCCAATGGCAGGATCCTGCCATTAACACTGACAGATGGGTCCTGTATTTGTGGGTCCCACCTGTCAGTATGGCAGGACCTGCCATCGTTTATAATGGCAGCAGATCCGGACCCCCCTCTTCTTCGGTTCCTCGGTTCTTCCTTTTGTTGTCCTTTTATTTCTTTTATTTATTGATTTGTGATGTTTTCTGGAGTTGGTTCTTTGAAAAATAGTACTTCCTCCGTCCACAATTAAATGAATTTATATCCTTTACAACTTGTCCACGATTAAATGAATTTATACCATTTGTTTGAATCCACTTTCTTCCTCAAAAAAAATATATATATATTACGAAATTTCCAAAATACCCCTCATCTCCTTCCAAGAATGTTTACTTTTCTGCTAATTAAGGGCATAAAAATAATTTCACTATTCCACTATTTTCTTTGACTTTTGCTACAAATTCATTCTTTTGTGGACAGAGGAAGTACAACGGAATCCAACCGAGGCTTCCGTGTTTGTTCATCGTAACTGCCGCTCCGTGTCCCCTTTTGATGTGATCTCGCCTGCCTACCTGCCTTTCACTCGCCTAGTGTTATTGTTATCCCATTTGATCACGGTCCATGGTTTAAATATCGGACAAATTATTTTAGACGCAATCCAATCAGTTTCTAAATTTATATCACATGCTATTTTAGGTGAGATATTTGACTCTCTTATTTTTTTTAATTCTAAAAAAAGTTATAGTTCATAAAAAACTAATGAAGTCAAACTTTATTTTTTTTTCTATATTAAAAGTCAAAACTCATAATATTTTGAATTGTTGGAAATGTTAAGAAACTTTGATGAATCCTGATGAAATATCAAATGGCTTTCAAATTGGTCGAAATTTGAAACTCAATCAATTTATGAGTTCGACAACCTGTTTATATAAAATTTTCTATTTTAGAGGTTTTATATATATTTATTAAAGGATCCCTTGCCACGGTTGTCACCCTATCCTCACCCCAATTTATTTAATATAGTTTGAGCATTAAACATATTATACATACATATAAAATATAAAATGATAGCATATTCGAATTATTCTAACAAAATATTATCTAAAAAGATACATGTACAAACTTATGATCTTGTCTTTCATATATCACATTTAGATCCATGATTAAGTTTTTACAACTATAAAAAGTTTTATGGATGCATTACTTCAATTATAGATTGATGATGTTTCAAGTTTCAATCAATTTGAATATCGTTTGATGGCTTATCAAAATTTTATACACCTCTTAACGGTTGTAGTTTAACGGGTCTTTAAAAAAAGCTACCAAATGTCGCTTAAATTAAATATAATCGGAAATATAATCAATTTGTATCTTTATGATCACTAGTAGATTAGCATGGTTTAGGTAATTAGGAGATAGATGGGCGGATATATCTAGTGATTAGAGGCTGCAGGGAGATAAGTGTAGCATCTAAATGCTTTCTTTTCTTATTTTGTTCTTCTAGCTGGACACTGTGTTGATGAAACAACAGATCTATGTACTATTTAATATTTAAGATCTCAATAGAAATCGGTGGGACTGTTGAGCCCGCTTTGTTAAAAAAAAAAGTGATACTTCCGTAAACTTTTTTCTAATTTTTAAGTTTTTTAAGAAATTTTACAAATTTTTGAAAAATATCATTATCAAAATTGTTAAAATAATTACTGTTAATATATCTCTCCTCCTGTCCTCCATATATACTGGCAGCAAATGGTAGACCAAGTCGAACTAGTATATACTAAATAACATCAAAATACTCCCATAATTAATTGCTCACGGAAACCCGTAACCTATCTATCCATCCGATCGATCCAATCTAGCTAGTCGGTGATCTGCAGAAAAGGACACGCCTGTCTCAGTACTCCCTCCCTCCCTCCCTCCCTCCACTTCACACCATTTTTTCAACTAAACTAATCACTCCATCACTACAATCCAAAGATGAAATCCATGATAAATATCTACCTCTTGTTGAAGTGGTTGCATCCGCTTCCTCCACGTGGAAGCATCCCACCACGTGGATCTGTCAGGGTGCATCTCCATGGATCCAATGGCACGTATCTGTCTGACAAACATGACTATTAAAAGATCAGCCACTCGTCTGCCCATTTCTCACAATCTTACACAACTACGTAATAATATATGTTTACCCTTTTCTCTATCACTATATTTTTGTGACAGTTGCATAAATATTTATTGCAACCATAATCTATCTGTTTAATAAAAAATAATATATGCTCGATCGGACAATCATAAGTTCACTGAAAAATAATATTTATTTATTATAGATATAGTGAACTAGTGACTAGTTTTGGAGGATTTTGGAATAACAAACTTATAATTGAAGGTTTTGAAGTAGCAGATATACAAATTCCCGGTAATCGCTAATCTGGTACTCTGAGTATTAGTGAGGGGTATGAATTTGACTTGGTTTGTATGTACGTGTCATATTCCTATTGATGGCAACCTGTATATGTAAGTAGGTTCTATAAGTACCTACCTGTACCATCTGCTTGCCACATCCATCTATATATATCTTCCCAAATCTAAGCCACTCTCTTCACTACTCGGCTCCTGAGAAGAAGAAGAAAAGGAAACCAAGAAAAATTAGGACAAGTAGAGACGACAAACAGCGAAAGATCAAAAGCGAAGTACAGAAATGGGTATTGTTGATTATGTTGCGGAATGCTGCTATGTGCCACAGACACACAGAATCAAGAAGCGCAAGCAATTGCAGGTAATTATATAATTAGTACTTTGTAAATTGATTAATCCCACATACTTACTGTTTAGCAACTAATTGTTTTTGGGTATTTTTATTTTGGTGTACAGACAGTGGAGATGAAGGTGAGAATAGATTGTGAAGGCTGTGAGAGGAAAATAAAGAAGGCACTTGAAGGCATGAGAGGTATTCATTACTTGAACCTCTCTGTTCTTATTTTGCAGCTTGTTTCATTAAATAAATTTCATTTTGATCTGACAGTGATAATAATATTAGCATAAATTCTGAAAATAACTTTGCCATACATGCAAATATAAATAATCCTCTTGATTGCTTTAAAAATATTTTACTTAGTACTGTTTAATTTCGACTTCACATATTTAGGCTTATTATTTGTTATTTCTTGGAACTTAGAAGTAATTTATATTGTTAATCAAGAGTTAGCTAGAGTTAGATATTATAGAAAGTTGGGTTCTTTTTTATTCTTTCTATTTCTATGTTTTAAATCGCAATAAATCGTTTTTTAACATCACTAACTATATTTTATTATTCTATCATTAAAACAGGGGTTAATACAGTAGAGGTAATACCAAAGCAAAACAAAGTGACGGTAATCGGGTATGTGGAGCCATACAAAGTGATAAGAAGAGTGTCATACAAAACCGGCAAAAAGGTCGAGCCGTGGCCGTATGTGCCGTACGACCTGGTGGCGCACCCGTATGCACCGGGTGCTTATGACAAGAAGGCACCGCCCGGATATGTGAGGAATGTCGTGGCTGACCCGAACGCTGCACCGCTTGCCCGGGCAAGTTCACTTGAACAGAAGTACACAGCTGCGTTTAGTGATGAGAACCCTAATGCTTGTGTGGTTATGTAGAACTTTTCTGCCTTTGGAGAAACTATTTTTTTTTTCTGTAAAATAGATTTTGGATTGGTAAGTATAGTTTGTGGTATTTTGGATCCATTAAGCTTGGTTTTTTTAGTAGATTAAATTGAGTGTTTTTTTTTTATTTTTTTTTTGGTAACACATGAAGATGTCAATATGTCATCCTTTGTTTTGACAAGAATTAAGTGTCAAGTCAATCATGAGGGTTTTCATAGGATTGTGATGTAAATTAATTAGAAGTATTCCAACTTTCAAGCAAGTATATTTTTTTTTCCTTTTTTTTGCTGTATAATAGAATTAGCAATCCAGATATTCGGATACCACTAGCGATACCGTCGGAGATACCATGATCTTTGAAAATATGTTCAAATTGAAACATTAATAAATTATCTAGAAAACGTATTAACCTGAAACACTGTAGTATTAAGTTGAATAACACAAAATCATAAATCATCTACTTGAATCAATACTAAATCACATAAATATTACCTTAAAATTGTTAAAACAACGTATGGGAGCAAGATGAAGTGAAAGAGCAACAAAAGAGAAAATTACATAATTTAATTTGTGTTTCATTTTAATCTCATTAAGTTTCAGATTAACTTTATAGATGTTTCATTTTGACCGCAACATCCCAACGATATTCTTTGCAGTATCCCCTTAGCATTTTCCTAGAATTAGTGCATTTGGTTGGAAAAGTCTTAATTTCTGCATTTTGTATATTCTGTATATCCTATTAGTTTGTGGGTTTTGTGCATTCTTTTTGTTAACCTTTGCAAACAAGATTTGTGCTCAATCTGAAGTTTATCTATGACTTTTATTATTTTTATTTATTAATTTTTTGAGTAACAAAATACTTCAGGCGGAATTTTATTGTGTTCTTCAAGTCAACAGTTAATAATTGTTGAATGTTGATTGATGTAATCATAATAGAAAAGGGCCTTTACAGATAGTTGTTTTTTTTTTTTTTTGTAATAACTTTATATATAGTGTTGCCACTTGCCGCGGCCACCAGCAAGAAATAAAAGTTGGCGAAGATGCCAAAGCAAAACATGCAATTTTTAGTGGGTATATATTATATATATGGACCAACCGTGACAGCAAATTCAGCAACCAGATTGGCAACACAATTAACTACACAAGTGTTAAAATTATATTATGCATACATAATACATCATTTGGATAGGTCTAATAGTAAATTAAGTAGTAAACATCAAATCGTATGCCCGGAAAATAGCAATGTGGTACTAGATTTACAAGCAATATATAAACCAGCTCTTTTGCTAGAGATATAAATATAATTGTGCAGATCATAAAGCAAAGAAATAATTGGGAGAGTGGAATTTGTAGTTAACATGTTCAATCAAACAACCCGTCTTTGGTCTAGTGGCTAAGGACAACGCTCTCCGTGTGAGAGGTCGCAGGTTCGAAACCCAGATGGGGGGTCTTTTATAGACATTTAAATTTGAGTGGCTTGACCCTCATCTTTATCTCAAAAAAAAAAAATGTTCAATTAAATTAATAACCAGCTTTTGGTCTAGTGGCTAAGGGCAACGCTCTCCGTGTTAAAGGTCGCGGGTTCGAAACCCGGATGGAGGGTTTTATAGACATTTAAATTTGAGTGACTTAAACCCTCATCTTTATCTCAAAAAAAAAAAAAATGTTCAATCAAGAGCAATAACAAGTTGTATTTGTAGTGATATAATTCGAGTGCTCATGAGTGTTGATTCTCAAAGAATATAATACGTCGGACAAAATTTCCCATTCTGGTGTACCAATAGCCATTTTTTTAACAAAAAATATTACCACCAAAATCTAATGAGCTTCTTTTTTTCTCAAATAAGTTTGGCTTTCTGCAAGAACTAGCCTTTGGTCTAATGGCTAAGAGCAACGCTCTTCATGTGGAAAGTCACATATTCGAAATCCAAATAAGAAGTCTTTTAAATTTGAGTGGATTAACCCTTATTTTATCTTAAAAAAAGGTTTGGCTTCCTGCCGATTGCACGAACAATTAGCAACATAAAACACCTTAACTACACGAAATAAAAGGATAATATATAATTGGTATTTTGGGAATCTCAAGTCCAAGTGTCCTATTATGCAAGAGTGTATGTGAGATTAAAAAAAGGAACAAGTCAACAAAAAAAAAACAAGTCAAACAAAAAAGATTAAAAAAAGGAATTCATGAATGTAGGTCCCTTAAAATAGTTCAGATGTCACATGTACAGATTCTTCTGAACTTTTCCCCAAAATTTAAAAATCCCAAGCTTTTCATTATTGTTGTGTAAAGACAAAAAGGTTACATACCAGCTGGGCTTAAGAAAATTATAAAAAAATTGGAAAGAAAATATCATATCATTTGTAATCCCTAACTATAGTATATTAATCTTGGAGGCACTTTTCTACACTAAAATATACAGTGAAAGCTACAGCAGAAAAGTAAAAAAAATATTAAAAAGAATTAAAACCCGTCAACAACTCTGTAGAAGCATCTAGACATACATAGGCAGTTCCCAACGCACCCCTTTGTATTCTCTTTGCCCAAAACCATTTGGTTCTCCATGGTAAAAGGTAGAAGTCAGATGAATTCTTCTTGCAAGACAACGAGCTTGGATAGGTAAAAATCTACTCTTAAAATTTCTGTATACTCTATGCAAATTTATTAACAATAACAACAAATTAGTTCTTTCTCATTTAACTTTTCCTTTTGAAGCAAAATCCCAATATTATCTTTTTGTTTATAATGGAATAATCTAAAAGGTATTATTATTGACATCGGAAATGTAAATAAACAACATACAAAATGGAAGCTATAATATCAATTAGAATTTGTGTAGAACTATTATGCAAATATTAGCATTTTCGAGTGAAATACTAATGGTTCAAATACTTTGTCATACCAAAAATTTCAATTTATGGTTCCTATTAAATTCATCATCTGAAAATAGTTGGGGATACAAAAATTCTCTATTTTTAGAGTTTTTTAAGTATTTATTTCGGATTTTTTAAAATTCATGTACAAACAAACATTACTTTATTAATATTTTAGAGTCATATTAAAAAAATCCAAAACAATTACTAAAAAAGCTCCAAAAATGGAAAATTTTTGTTTGCCCAAATATTTTTATATAATGAATTTAATAAGAACCATAGATCAAAATTTTGGACGTGGCAAAATATAATTTGAGCCGTTAGCATTTCACTCTGAAATGCTAACGTTTGCACAATATTATACACTTAGAAGCTTTAAACTATGAGAAGAAATTGGTTGACAATGGTGATGCTGATAATCTTGACTATAGATTTTTTAGAAAATAAGAAAAAATATATTTATAAATTTATTACATAAAAATTACTTGACTTATAAATTGATAATATCTCAAATTTCAATAAATTTAGATACTGTTTGATAGCTATCAAAATTTGTATACTTTTCAACTAAGTACGTATTAATTTATCATCAATGGACCACTAAATAACACTTAAATTAGATGCAACCAAAAATATAGTCGATCTATAAGGTTTGTAATCATCAAAATACTTATCTTATTTAATATCGTCAAAACTATAGAAATGTCAGTTTTTTATATAGTTAACATTGTCAATAACTCGAATAGATTGAGATTAGTACTAACAAAAAAAATAGCTTAATGATTATTGCCGAAGCAAAGCGAGGCACTTATCTAGTTGATTCCAATTTCCAAGTACGATTTCAATTACAACCAATCATTTTTAAGGACATATGATAATTTTTGCAAGGTTTTTCTGATTTCTTTTTTTTAATTCTTAGCAGCTGCAAAGTTTGGTGGGCAGGTATCAAACTCTCGACCTTTGGTAAACAACAACCCTAAAACTCCTCTCCTAGCCAACTGAGCTACCACCCGTTTCCCTTTTTCGCAAGTTTTTCTGCGAGAACATTTAGAATTTTAGATAACCAAGATTTAATACTCCCAATTAAACAAACTTAAAAGCCCATATAGATCTGCTGGTTTCTCTTAAACTGTAGCCTAAATTGGACCAACCTCATTTTACCAATTGAGCTTTGGGTTACCATTTTATATGAGGCCAACTTAATTACTGGGCCGTAAAAGTTTTGGGCTTGAATAGTTTCCAGAACTGACATGAAATATAATTTTCATAAGAAAGAACAAAACTTTTGGGCTTGGATCCAGTTCTAATTTTCTAAACTAAAATCTATTTTTATATTCCAGTTCGACCCACCTATTTTGCAATGGGATCGGATATTGTTCAAATCCATTTGGACGGTCCAAAGGATTCTAAGAGCCATACGATCTAATTGTTAGTAATTGATCAACCGTGATTTAATCATATAGGTGCTAAAAACAGCATGCTGGTTATATTTAGAATGATAGGGTCACATGCTATCACCGTTGATAAGCATATAAATTGAATTGAACGGTTTAGTCATGGCTTTGGACGGAGACCGTCCAAATGGCTTTGGACAAAATTTTAATCCATTTGCGATATGTTTAAAATTATCAGAAGTACGTTTAATAACTCAGATCATGTGAAGAAGTACATTTATACCAGAAAGTACTCAAACACAGCAGGAAAACATCATAAGCCTAAGAAATTAATGCTTGATGTTAAACAACTGTACAGATTTATTTATATATAAAGAGACTACACTACTAATTAATATATAGTCACCAAACTTTCATCAAAGGAAAAAGTCACCAAGCAGTTGCAAATCAACCATGTTTTCTAATTAATTTGTTTTCAAATTTCAGAGGCAATAAAGCAAACGATAATGATATCTTGCCTATTCCATTTGTCATTTTATACAATTCCCCTTCCAAAAAGTTGTTATTTTGTCTGGTGTCGTTAAGTCTGCACCAATTGTTAATTTACCTTCTAATTCATTCAATGCTGGGTTTGTTTGTTGCTTCACCAACAATTAGTGTTAAATGTTAATTAATATAAACTAAACTAAATCTTGGTGTACCTCACAAGACTGAATCTTTCGACCAACCTTCTTTACAATATAAGCAATCCAAATAGACAAACTAACACCCAAAAATAAATCTCCTCATGTGACATAATATAATGAAACACATGTATATATATATAAGGCTATAAGCACATCCTTAATCTTATGTTTAGACTAAGGATCAAATCAAATGAGTGTTTTCATTTCTCGTTTTTCCAAATTCTTAGGCATTTTTTATAGACTCAGGCAAAAGCCGATAAAACCCGCAAACAAGAATGTAGGTGCAGCGCTTGAGGAGGATGCCAAGTGTTGTGTGTGCCTGTCAAGGCTACAACATGGTGACATGATGAGAAAACTGCCTTGCCAGCACCTGTTTCACCGGGACTGCGTCGACCGGTGGCTACAAGTCTGTCAGAAAACATGTCCGTTGTGCCGGGTATCGGTTGATGAGGCCGGAAAACATGCCAAGGAGCAACTTACTGATGATCTAGTGATTTGGTTCTCTTCCATGCTGGTACCAGGCTTCTGAAACATTGATAGCTAGACAGGAGGATTATATATGTAGTAGCTTTATGGAAGAGCACACTATTGCAATATTTTTTTTGATGAAATCTCTTTTCTTTTTTCTTTTTTTTTTCTTTTTTCGGTGAAAATTAATACTATTGCGTTATTAGTTTGTTGATTATATTTTATGGGTTAATTATATCATATTTCTGGTAATATCAACCGGTGGCAAGTACTTATAAAACTTGCCTATGAATTTCTTTTTCACACCGTCATGTCCAACATTATCCCTATTTCTGCTTCCAATTTCTTAAACTAAATTTCCAATTTTAAGGGGACCAATTAGCTAATTTACTCTGCTATTAATTGTTCTGTTTTGTATATTTTCATTTCATCTCTCTTATTTTTTTTTTTTCTTTCCGTTTTCTTCCAGATTTTTTTGTTTTGTCCGTGTCTGCACTAACATTTATGAAGCAGATAATCAATTTATTGAACTCACTGTATAATATAAAGAGTAATAAATACCTAGTTTCCATAGAAAAGTTGTTCATAGCATCCATAAGTTACATTTTGTGACGTATCTGTTACATTTCAGGACGTATTTGTAACATTTTGTACACGTCTATGGATATATGGATGGTTTCTCAATAGACACAACATGTTTCTTTTTTTTTTCTTTTAAATACAACATGTTTCTCATAATACAACCTTTGTTGCCGATAATTTTAGTAATGCTAAATAAAAAATCAGATTTAAATAAAAAGGCTTTCGGGACTCGGATTTCAGGATGTAGGCTGGAAAGAAAATGGAAATCCGGCCCTAAACACGATCTCCCAGGAAGTCACGCGATTTAAAAAAATATACTACCTCTGTCCCAAAATAGATGGATTTTTTGTAATTCATTTGAACTACAAGAAATCCATCTAAAATGGGACAGAGGTAGTATATATTTTTTGGGGCCAGAATATTATAATTCGACCCGAAGTTAGGGTCGGATTTTAATTTTCCTATCCAATGTTATAGTAGTATTATTATTTTAGGCCGGACCACTAAATTAAAATCCGGCCCCAAGTTTGTATAAAAAATTATTAAAACCCGCCACGGATACTTTGAGATCGGATTTTCATTTTTCTTCCGGCCCAAATCCCAAAATCCGAATCCCGAGAACTTATTTATTTAAATCTAATTTTTTATTTAATTATTAATAAAATTATAGGCCTTTGTTGGATTGGATGCATGATGCAAATATATGTCTTTTTTTTTTTTTGAGAAGATGCAAATATATGTCTGGTGTCATAGTAGGGAGTGGTAAGCTGTGTCCGAGAGATATTATTGGTCCCAGCAGGGCACCAGGCCAACTGTTTCCTTGAATGCCTCTCCTATAATGTCATGATGGCATGTATGTACCAATCAGCTCCAAATCTAAAAAGGAAAGAAAGGGGATTGATTAGGCTTGAAAGACAGCTGCCCTGTCAAAATGCATCTTTTCCTGTCTCATTTATATATAGTGGTGCTTGCTTGATGATATGGCAAAATGTATCACTTGTAATGCCCTCTTTCCTTTTTGGGAGAGCTTCTGTATTGCTAGTCCTAAAGTTAACAATTCACTTAAGTTGATTATCACACTTGGAATTAACAGTCTTTATATATAGGAAAGATTCAAGATATTCAGAACTTGTGTAATCTCTTCAACAATTGATTGATTTGTTGTTTATATATCAAGAATTTCCCTTTTTTTTTGGAGAATTTATACACATTCTTGCACACGTACGCATGTTGGTACGATCATGCCGATAAGCAGTTTAATTATGTAAGTTAAACAAGTCATTATACATGTTTTTTTTTGATGAAAAATAAGGGTTAAGCCGGTTATTATACATGTTAATGATTATATTTCTACAGAAGTGGTATTATTTAATACAATTCATTTTTTTGTAGTGATACTATTATTCAATGTCAATACTGTTAACTTGCTGATTAAGTCATTTAACCTAAATAATAACTTATTTCAATTGATATCACTATATCAGAGATTGCAATGAAAATGTTAAGATCCAAAATAAGAGGTAACAATAAGGCCCCGTTCGGACTCACCCGCTAGCCATGGGATCGCTACTGTTCTATTGGGAAGAAATAAATTATGTGAGAGCAAATTTTTTTTTCCCCACAAGAACAGTAGCGATATTGTGGGTCGGGGTTGAATCCGAACAGGCCCTAAGCGATCAATAACAGTGCATGTTTTCCTGATCTCTGAATATCTCGTCTTGCGATTAACTTTTAGGACCTATTCAATTAATAGGAAATACCATGGGATGGCACTGTTTTGAAGGGAACAAAAGAATTCACTCTCACATAATTTTTTCTTTCCCTTGAAAACAGTAATTCTCCTATGAAATTGGCTTGAAGTCGAACACACCCTTAAGAATAACACACACTCTCCATGTGGGATATCACAAATCTAAAATTCGGATGAGAGTTTTTTATAAACATTTAAATTTGAGTAGCTGGATGTGAAAAATTTAAGAACGACAAAACCCAAGGATTTAGTCTGTTAGGTCTAGTTTCATTCATTTGTGTATAGTCAATTTAAAAGTTTGTAATGTCAAATTATAATCTTTCTTAAAACATTCTAAATATTTTTCTAAACGGTAATTCTTTGCTGACTCTTATCAGCTACTTCAAAAAAAAAAAAAATTTCTTAAAGCATGTATACAGATAATCATTTCATCGATGCATAAAATCCCGAACATTTCTTTTTGTATATTCTTGTTCTCATTTCCATACCATAATTTCTCACTTAAACAACTTTGGATTCTCATTCCCAAACATTCTAATCCCATAAAATCCTATGGCCGCTGAACACACTGTAACTCTAGCAAACAATTAAAGTGGAGGAGGAATATTAGGAAAACATTTAAAAGGCATTGCTAAAGACAAAAGGGCCTATATATTTTTTTAAAATTTTTTTTCTAGGGTATATGATAGATTGATGGTACAGTTTTCAAGAATTCCATAAAATAAATTAAGGTTTTCCTCAAAAAAAAAAAAAATTAAGGTTGATTGGTCACACTTAATTAATTTCCAACTAAAATTCCTGCAAGTGGTAATAAAGAAGGTTGACTTTAGCTATTATTAAACAAAGATACAGAAGCTGACTTTAGTTTTTATTAAATGCAGAATATGGTTTCTTTAATTTCCCCTAAAATTTAAATTGAAATTCTGTTTTTAACTAAATCCATAAAAAAAGATATGAGAGCTTTGACTATTCTTTTTCAAATAATGTATCTTGACCAAGCTCAGTTATTAATTAATCCATTTATAGAAAACCTTTTGTGATAGAATCTCTTTTCAGGATTTGGTGTACCTCATTCTCATTATCATGACTAGCTCGTCTATATATTAGCTACTTTTTAGTTAGACATCTTGCCTCCATTGAAAAACCGTCCATACGTTTATAAACGTGTACACGATGTAACAGATAAATTCCGAAATGTAACATATGGACGCTGTAGACGATTTTTCTATAGACGTTTAGGTATTACTGTTCTAGTTAATTGCTACCATGTTAATTCTCAAAAAGAAAACAAAGGTAAAGAGGAGAATAAAGCTGTGTGAGCTAGGACTGAGGAGGAATCATGCCATGACTCATGATTTTTTTTTTTTATTTTGAGAGAGACTCATGATTCATGAAGTGTTGACTATAAGGCTACTGCCAATGCAATGCTGGATACGATCGATTTGAGGGATTTGAATGTGATTGATAAATTCTCAAAAAAAAAAAAAATGTGATTGATACACTGTGGATTCTGTACCGATAGATATTGGATACACCATATATTTTTTCCTTGTTCCTATCGTCCTCTTATTTTTTTCTTCTTTCTTTGCGTGGCTGCAATTGAAAGCTTTACTGTCCAATCGGGCATCTATTGAGAGACCGAGGAAAGAAAGGGGTAGCAGGAAGGTACAAGTACAAAGCATTGATGATATAATTTTACTTGGAGTGAGGCTATTGTAGTACCAGTAATCCTACAGATTGTCTTATACTACTGGTTTATTTTTTTCCCTCAAATTTCACAAACTTAATAATCTATCCAAACTGTTCATTTTTTTTTTTTAACATTAAAAGCGCATGAGCAACAAATTTCATTCAAAAAAAGATTATTACATACACAGAAATAACAGAAATTTTTTTTAATCCAAAACTAATAATACAATAGCAAATAAATATATCATCAAACCAACATATTTTAACAATCTAATTGATTTGATCTCCAATACAAGAGGCAAGTTTGAAAGCACCGGCTTGATGAATATCATCTTTTTTCATACAGTATAGATCAGAAACTTGTTAAGCGCTTCACAAGACTCCAATCTCTAAAGCATCATATGATTTGGTGAAGTTTAAGCAAATCTGTTGTCTCAAGTTTTCGTAGCAATAGCAGAAAACCTCAAATGAAGAGAAACGAAGAGTCTCTTGTTTGAACAAGAGCAAAGAAATGATGAACGGACAGACGAAACAATGAAACAAAAGACTATTAGTAAAAACCATTCATTATGATCTCCATACACAATTTTACTTATAAAGTAAATTTTATATTTTTTTTCAAATTTGTTTACTTTTTTTAAATATTTTAAAATGTCACTTGATTAAAACATTATAAGCCATCTAAATATGTGACATTTTAAAATATAAAATAGTAAACAAATCATATTGATCAAATCTAACAGTTTTGTTTTGAAAAATGAGTTTTAAATTTTGAGTTATTTAAAATTTAAAAAGTGGAGACATGACGGAGACACAAAAAATGGAGGCATCAGAACCCTCCTCGATCAATAGTCTTTTGTCAATTAGTGCAGTTGACATATGTATATATATTGAATCATGGATCGACATGCCAACACCCAAAAAGGATATTGTTGAGGAAGACATTTCATAGAATGCATCAAGTTGGTGGCATATTAATTTGGTGCTCCAAATTTTCAACAAACACTAATTAAATATAACCTTATCAAGTAGATTAATACCTAGCGTCCATAGAAAAATCGTCTATAGCATCCACATGTTACATTTCGGAGTGTATTAGCTATATTTTGAGATGTATCTGTTACATTCCGTACACATCTATAGGTGTATAGACAGTTTTTCAGGGTTCTCCCTTTATTCGGCAACTGGGGTCAATGATCTGACCCAATCTTTCTAAACATGCTTCCCATTTGCAATACATTAACACGATAAGAGTCATAATGGTTTAATGGATTATCAACACGAGATGATAGCATTAGGATTGCATATAACATTTTTTTTTTTCTGATTGGAATGTTCCTATGTTATCTAATCAAGTCATGTCTTCACAGACCCAGCACAACTAGGATGACTTCCAAGAGGTCGTGGGTTTAATTTTTTATGGGCACAAATATCTTTTAAAAAGAAATAGGAGATGGTAAAAAATATCCACTTAATCCAAAAAAAAAAAAAGATTTGGGTTATATCTAGTATCAACATGTCTACATTGTTACAAAATTTAAATTAAGTATTACACAATTTGAGATAACAGTTACAAATTTTATTTATGCATGGACGTGTGGATAGTTAAAATCATGACACTTCTAAAATTCTTTGTAATTTCTGCAAGTTTTGTTGGGTTAATTCACAATTAATGGATTATGTTTCTATTTTGTGTGATGATGGAAAACAGGAAACCCTGTATAAATATTTCTTCCCAAGAAAAGAGAATTAAAAATAGTTATGTGACTGTAGGCATGTGTGAGCTTGTACTGATGCGTACTATGAAATGAAATTGAAAAATAAAAAAATTTAGAAACCCTCTTTATTATTTATTCAATGCCCAAATTAAAAACGGTCTATTAATTTTTTTTTATTAGATAAAGATGAGGATTAAGCTACTCAAATTTAAATGTCTATAAAGACTCTTCATTCAGATTTCGAACCCGTGACCTCTCAAACAGAGAACGTTGCTTCTAGCCACTAAACCAAATAACAGTTCTAGGTCTATTAATCTATTTCGACTTCTTTTACCTTGATTAGTAGCTTAGTATTCGTAGTCTTGTGGAGAATCATGTCATATCATAGTACATATACATTATTATTATTTTTTTAATAATTTGTTGGCATCCAATGATTCCATGATATGATGGCCTAGTTTGAATGGTATATAAGTATATAACTGTTGATTAGGAATGAATATATCTAAAGTTCAACCTAGTTTATTAATTGGAATATCTTTACTCCTAATAAAAGGAGATTAGATATTTTGACATGAAAATTTTATCTTCCCCGGAGAAGAAATCTTAGCCGTTGATTGCTTAATTAAATTGATCACCACCGTTGACTTACATTAATAACTTGGTCCATTAAAATCTAAGGTCCATATTAGTTTATTTACAAGGGATGAGCTTTCAGCTCTTTATTATAATATAAAATAATTTCAGCCCAAGTAAGACGTGAGCTCTTTATTAGTATCTTATGAACGTATTATTGCACGGATGTCGATAAATAACAAGTTCAACCTCCTGCACTTTACTTCCAGAATCTATTCAAATTTAAATATCTATGGGGTTTAGAATTTAGGGTTCACCTCCTACACAGATAGTGTTGCCTTTACCTATCAGACCAAAGACTGGTTCTTGTATCCTTTATATTCCTAAGTTGGACTTGTAGACACAATTCAAAATTGCTTCCGATCTCGGAGGCAAAGTTAATTGATGTACCAAAATTCCGAAACTCTGCAGATAACAGTTTTTCAAGTCCACACTGCAAATTTCAAATCAGTAGACATAAAAAAGTGCATAAATATATATGGGATTGACTTTATTTTTGGGGCATCCTCACAAGCACCTAAAAAATTTTCATGTGACCTATGTTATTGGATCCTCCTCTTTTGAAATGCTGATTAGAATAGACAAGACCCAACTAACTCTGATAAATGCAAGAGACTTCTTCAGATCGTGTCACCACAATTCAGTACAATTAATTAATATGTTAAATACAATTAAAGAACCAGCTTTGGTCTAGTGACTAAGGGCAATGCTCTCTGTGTGGGAAGTCGCGGGTTCGAAATCCATATGGGGGTTCTTATAAATATTTAAATTTGAGTGGCTTGATCCTCATTTTTATGAATTATTGGCCATCGGTGTTATAGTTGCTGAGATACGAGTGCATGCATAACACAAAGGTCATTTTGTTATGCATAACACGGTAACTCAACTCTATATATATGTTAAATCCAAAGTTGCATACTTGCATTGCTTGTGCAGCCTCCAATTAATATAATATAATGCAAGAGAATTAACATTTTAAAAATCACAATGCATCCAATACATGAACGGATGATGTCAAGCTAGCGATTAATTTAATTGATTAGTTAAGTGGATTTGTTGACATTTACAGTACCTATATGATCGATTAATTGTTTTTTTGTAGATGGTTTGATCTTTGAATTTTAATTCATTAAAATACAAAAAATAAAAACATTTACATATTTCACATGAAATTGATTTAACCTAAAAATGAGAAGTAAAATTGAAATTTTTTTTGAATTGACACTATCTGTAGTCGTTCTAATTAAATATTTTGATTATATTCTTTGACAATGTACACATAATTAATTAACTCCATTAAGTTTATCGAAATTTTATGTACGTAC
This sequence comes from Cyperus esculentus, assembly GCA_030179965.1. Lineage (NCBI taxonomy): Eukaryota > Viridiplantae > Streptophyta > Magnoliopsida > Poales > Cyperaceae > Cyperus > Cyperus esculentus. Next base: position 1,109,373 of record JASGLE010000010.1, on the reverse strand, counting down.
GTATGTTCGCAACTGCTATCAACTTTTCCAAACAAAAAGAATCATGTGATCCTTCCCATTAAATAAAATTTATTAAATGGAAGAAAACCAACGAATAGTCAATTCAATTCAACAGTTCAGTTGGATCAATTGAAGAACAATCTAGTTAATTTCACATATGTCAATTTCCCAAAAAAGCATCCGTTACTAGCTAGAAGAGAACTTCATGTTCTCCTCGAGTTATACGTGTATATATGTACATATAATGTACATATATATATACACAGGGAGTTAGACTATTATACTAACGTTAACATTTCGGACCGAAATGCTAACGCCTCAAAATTAATGTTCTCGTGTCCGAAATTACGATTTATGGTGCTCAATAAATTCTTCATATGAAAATATTGGGGAATACAAAATTTTTTTCATTTTTAGAGTTTTCTAAGTATTTGTTTTGTATTTTTGAAAATAGCATGTCAAACATCAATATTTTATTAATATTTATGAGCTATTTTCTAAAAATCCAAAATAAATACTTAGAAAACTCTAAAAATGAAAAATTTTGTATTCTCCAATATTTTCATATAAATAATTTATTGAGTACCATAAATCATGATTTCAAACACGATAACATAAAATTTGGGGCGTTAGTATTTCAGTCCGAAATGCTAACGTTAGTATAATAGTCTAACTCTATATACAGGATACTATATATATATACAGGGTCCTGTTTTTCTGTGAGAATAACAGCAGATACGGACTCCATATATATATACAGGATACTATAGCAAGTAGCTAGGAACACAAATACTAATACAGGCAGTAAAGTAAACAGTTAAACCCTAAACAGCGGGATACCAGGAGAGCACGTACATACATCATCATGAAAAACGCCAAAAAAAGCCTGGCTCAATTAAAGTCCTTGAACGAACACAGGCTGAACTGAATTGAATTGAATTGGATTGAGAGACCCACGATTCAGTTGAGCATGAGCTAGCATACCTCAGTACGTACAGCTCCTCAGTACTTGTGTATAAATAGAGTAAGGACAGCGATACTATACCACAAAAAATTTTACCCCACAACTCTGCAATGAGGTATTGTGCAAGGAGGGAGCCGCGTAGAGTGTTTGAATTCATTGAGAGGAGATTAATTACATAAATTAGAGTCTGTGTGGTATAGGATGCTTATTTATGTTCTGTAGGTTTAAACGGTTGACAGCCGCTGTCAATCTTTCAAAAAAAAAAAAAAACTGTGATGAGGTGGCATATAAGTCGGGAGGGTTATTTTTGTAAAATTGTGAGGGTCATTATTGTAAATATTTTTATGGTAAGGTAATTTTGTAAATTTCTTTAGAAATATAGGATATTTCTGTAAATTTTTTTGAAAAAAAGGGATGTTTTTGTAAATGTTTTCCAGCGCATCGGGGATGCTGGGGGTATTGTGTGCGGCAAGTTATATTTTTCCATATATAGAGTAATACCAAGCTAGCGTCCATAAAAAAACCGCTATAACATCTATAGATTACATTTCGAAGAGACATGCTTATCCTCTGCCTTAGGGTATTGTGCCCTGAAGCACGTGGATATCGTTAAATCACCTCAAGATTCGTGTAACTTGAATCTCGAGGTGATCCAAAACGGTCCACGTTCCTTAGGACACAATACCTAATTAAGGCTGAGGATGTGGAATCCATTTCGGATATATTTGTTACATTTCAGGATCTATGTATCTGCTACATCGATCCTGTATACATTGATGAACGTATGGAGGATTTTTCGATGAACGCAAGATGTTTGTCCCTGTATATATATTAACATTAACAACCGAGTGCAGAAGTAGTACTGTGCACCTGTTACATAGGCCTGTTAGGCCTTCATTGGCTGAGCGTATATCGGTCGACACGTCGCACTCAAGATATCGATTGATCCACGTACGGCAAAGCAGCCAGGGCAGCACCACGTCAAGGCCAGGTCAATGTCACCACACTGCTGCCACTGCACTCCACGTACACTGTGAGACGTCTCCACAGTGCACAGTACTGCATGATATTGCATCGATGATCATGATTCATGGCTAGCTCCATTCCAACAAAAACTCCACTGTTCATCATGGCTTTTCTTTGTTTAATTTACCGCTCTTGGAGTAGGGTTGTAATTTGTAAGATGGAGTCAGACTCTTGAGCAATCTATGACACACTTAGACTTAAAAAGGAAGATCGATATATGCTTAATTTGTTAATCAAGCTAATTAGGCACAACATGATATTTTACTTAGTATTTTCAATATATATTCTATGAAAGTACCTAGCTAGTATGCATAATCCGAATTCGGTACTTTTTAAGGACATTTAGAGATGATCTAGTAATTAAAATTGGTTTACGTACAGAATTAGTTTTTGGTCTACTAGCTAAGGGTAATACTCTTTATGTGAGAGATTGCCGGTTCGAAATCCGGATAAACACTAAATTTCACATTTTTTACACACTTTCTCAATTTATACTTCATTAGCATGCGATATTATTTATATTTTGCCTGCAGAAAGGGGTTACATCTAGAGGTACAATGGGGAAATTGTTTTACTAAGCGCCCAAGAAAAAAGAAAAAGGGCGATATTTGATCCGGTGGCAGAGGTTGAGGTCGCCGTGGCTTCTCCCCGCCACTCTATATATCCAAATTCATATCGGCTGTTATTCCAAAAAGAACAACAGGACCCTGTTGTTCTAATTTGGACCGTTGGATCAAAATCAACGGATCAGATCTATTTGAAAAGGATTCTTGAATCTAAAGTGGACCGATGGGATCCGTCCGTTTCGATCTAACGGCCCATACGGGAATAATAGGGTCCTGTTTTTCTTTGAGAATAACAGCAGATATGGACTCCTATATATCCTCTGCTATTTCCTGTCCTCTCTCTCCTTTTTTTGTTCTCTTCTATTCATTTTTTTCTTGAAAAAGGTACCCACATTCTGTTGAAATCCGACTAACCATGTACAGCATCTTCTCTCACAGCCACAACGAGAGTGAAAGAGAGCCATGCTGTTAGGAGAGGGAGGAGGGAACCCAGGGTTTCGGTTTTTCCATATAGCCGCCTCCAGATCCACCATAGTTTAGCTCGTTATTCAACTTCTTTGTTGCGCCGACACCTTAAAACGGCGATTTCTCAGGTCATTTGTTGATCGATCCGTTGTTGCTGTTACTACGGTTTTAGAATCAACAAATGAGCTGAGAAATCGCCGTTTTACAGTTCTAAATAAATTCTTCATACAAATATACTAGGTGATACAAAAAGTACCATTACTTAAGTTTTTTAAATATTTGTTTCAAAAAAAATCATGTAAAAAAATGCACAATTTTATAATTATTCCGAGTCATTTTGAAAAATCTAAAACAAATACTTACAAACTCCAAATATGAAAAATATTTGTATCTTAGTATATATTTTCATCTGAAAAAAAATTGTAAGAAATATAAATTAAAATATCGTACATGACAAACATCATTTTGTTGTCAATGCTTATCTTGACAATTTTGATAATGAGACTTTTCAAAATTTTATAAAATCTTTATAAGTTCATAAAATAGAAAAAAGTTTAAAAAGTATTCCTCTGTATATTTGATGTTAAATATAATCAGAAATATAATTATATCCAGGCTGTTTGTCCTATCCCGAGTCCCAACGGCTGTTGGATCATCTCGAAATTCATGTCAGCTCGGATCTTGAGACGATATAACGGCTCATGTGCTGTACTGCACAATGCAGTAAGTTAAGGGGTGAGCATTGCTCATCTCCGACTCCGAGCATATTGAATTTGTTCTCTATGGTTGGTGGAAAATTATTTGGATGCATTATTTGTTCTCTATGACGTTGAAATTCCCAAATTTGCAAACACTGTTTTTTTTTTTTTTTCTTTTTTTTGAGGAAAGCAAAGACTGTTTGCTATCTATCGACAGCCGTGCAATAATACGTTGATAAGATATATCATCCCACTAAGTTGAACTTCCGATATATTCATTCCTGAATAACAATTATATACCGTTCAAACTAGGCCATCATATCATGGAATCATTAGATGCCAACAAATGATTAAGAAAAATAACAATAATGTACTATTATGACATGATTCTCCAAAAGACTAAGAAATACGAATATTAGTCAAGGTAATAAAAACGAAAATGTTGACACAGACTATTTTTTTTTTTTTTCAGTACTCTTGTACTTCAAAGAACTTATTATAATACGATACATAGAAATTAATTAAAATGTTCTCAAATCGTCTCAGAGCTAGATGCATTTATAAAAAAAAAATTTGCTACAAAAAAAAGATAGCTTAATTCTATATAATTTTTTTTTTTTTTGGTATTAGAGTGCTTGTAAATTGTATAATTCAGTTTCCCCAATATTCCTTACAAATACATCATAATAATAAAAAAAAAAATCATCACTACAGAAAGTGATTGGCAGATAAGTAGACAACTCATCCAGATTCCGCTGATCTGTATTACATATTTTTTACCAAGTCCGTAGATCGATATTGATGGGAATCCCATTCGGAACTTTCCGGAAAGAAAATGTGGTACTATTATTCCGATTACATTCGAATACAAATGAACCCAAAATAACTTTATATTCCAATATTGAGAGACTGATTAATTATATTTCATATCGGTTTAGTATCTCCAATATATATTCTCATCTGACTGCCATTTATTTTAGATATATATATATAGGGTTGGAAAATGGAATATTATTAAATTGTTCTCATCGTATGAAAATACCACTATTTTAACGACGGTCTGGGTAGGTCCAGATCGGTATACGGGTTCATTCGATCCCGGGTTCCCCCCGTTCTCTTGGTTACTCAGGTGAAATCTCAAAAAAATTTGGGGATGGAGATTGGGCCGTCCCTCTTGGGATGCCCAGGTTTCCAAGGTCAGGTTGCCTGGGTTGTCCGGTTTATATGGTAAAAGAAAAATAACTTGAAAAACAAGAAAAAATACTGAAAATATATATTAAAAAATATTATATCTATTTTGTACTAGAAAAATCGAAATATTTACTTAATAAACAGAAAAAATAAAATTTTATATTACAAATAATTTTTGAAAAGCAAAGTTACCCTCTAATTTTCGGATTTGGGACCGGCTATGCATGTTTCTAACATATGCGGGTTTCTAACCATTGAAAAACCGTTAATACGTTCATAGACGTGTATGGAATGTAACAGATATGTTCCGAAATGTAACAATTACATCCCAAAATATAACCGATAGACGCTATGGACGGCTTTTTTATGAATGCGCGCTAGGTGTTACTCTATGAGAAACATGTTGCGTCCATTGAAAAACCGTCTACACGCCATAGACATGTATATAATGTAACAGATACGTTCCGAAATGTAATAAATACATTCCGAAATGTAATCTATAGACGCTATAGACGATTTTTCTTTGAACGCTAGTTATTACTCCACAAATATATAGCCCCCTGTACAGTGTTAGAAACCTTTTTCAGGCCCCAACACGGATCCATTTATTTTCCCCTCTCAATTTAATTTGATCAGTGCACCACAGCTGCCCACGGGCTTCAAGTCAAAAAAAAATAAAAAAGTGCACCACAGCTAGCTGTTGCCTATTGGCTAATAAGAGAGACAGAAGATAGATCACACAGTCTTTCCTTGACTTCATTTAATAGGTAGAGAAAGAAGTCAACAAGATTCCTCAAAAAAAAAAAGAAGTGAACAAGAGCTATACATACATACATACATAAATGTGGCCATATATAGTTTTCATGATTTCATCAAAGTCATACATGGTAAAAGTCTAAAAGAGAGTAAATAAGGGCAAGAAAAAAAGATCTAGTGACTTTCCCACAGGAGGAAGTCTAATTTTAGTTACTCTCTCAATCAAAAAGGAGTTATATATGTAGGTATACTATGTCTCTGCACCAGCACTTGCTACCTCACTCAATACAAACCCCCCTCCTAGTCTTTTTTTAGCAAAGAGAACGAGGTTGTGTGTTGAGAATTGAAGAGAGAACATAAATTCCAAAGGTTACAAAAAAAGTAGTCGTTTTTGGGAATTTTTTCATCCTATTTTTTCCTCTCTTGTGCTGCTCAGATCTCTATATATATTAGTGGTAATTTCTAGCTAGAGTCCCCCCCTCACCTCTGCCACAAAAAAGAAAAGAACTTCCTTAATTGGTTCTTTCTCAAAATGAACATGAGCCGCATCTTTGAAGACTGCGCCTTGTAGATTGCTGCCTTTCCATGGCATGTCTCAACTGCCAAATTTCACAAAAACATGTACATTCACAAATGAAAAATTTTTGTATTCCCCTAATATTTTGATATAATAAATTTAATGAAAACCCTAAATAAAAATTTCGGCCATGTCAAAATATAATTTATACTATTGTTATACATATATGTTCAATGTCAAAAAGTCTAATTAGTCAAACACACTAAGTTATATATATGTGTGTGTGTGCAATGTCAAAAAGTCTAATTAGTCAAACACACTAAGTTATATATATATATGTGCAATGTCAAAAAGTCTAATTAGTCAAACACACTTTGTAAAAAATAATCCCCTCAGGCAAGGTAAAATATTCATTATCCTTGACGCTTGGTTGACAGAATTAATTAGAAACCTTCACCAAAACAGTATCCACTATATCCAACACATTTGACTTGGAAATTTCCTTTTCAATGTCTCACACAAGTCACAACCCACAAGTGACAAACTTTTGAAAGAACATTCGTTCCAGATTGCTTGCATACAGATGTACCAAACCAAAAACCAAACATGAAACATTCTATTTCTACATTGTGCAACTTAGAGAAGTTCCAAAGACATAAACCCAGAATATATATATAGTTGGTTAATTAGGGGACATGTTTTGGCTCTGTCATAGGAAGCAAGCTGTGTGTGACAATGACAACATATATAATGCATATATAATTGCATACACATAATATAAACATGAAGTTGTGAAGGTGAAATATATACATGAATGAATGAAGTTAAAGTACCTCATTACACTGCTTCTGTAGCATCTCATTCTCTTGTGTCAAATTATTCACATTCTGCTCCAGTGTAGAAGTATAAGCCTATAACACAACATCCATTCATTGTTAAAAAACAAAAAAAAAGTTGCACAATTCAGGGGGAAAAATTTTGTAAATTGATTATATGGTGGATATATGCCTGTTTTCTAGCACGGGATCGAGCAGCGGATTCGCGGTTCTTGATCATGCGCTTCTGGCGCCGATCGCCGCCGACCAGAGGCCCATCGGGAACTCTTTTCTTGGAGTAGAAAGAAAGAATGTTCACCGGCGAGGCGGGATCCATGATCATGTCAGGATAAGAAGGTGAAATAAATGATGTCTCGGTTGCCCGGTGGCCACCGGCTTTTGAGTCCCCCGAGCTGGAATTCGAGCTTGGGCTGTTGCCCAGGCACCCGAAATCGAGGCCTGAGTTGAGGCTGAGGGATGTCGGGGGCAGGTTCGGGGCGATGTCGATAATCGGGGGGAGTGTGGCAGCAGCAGCACTGTGGTCGACAGGAGGCGAGACGGCGAGGGACCGGTTGCTTGGCCCGGCAAGGAAATCCTGCAAGATCATGCCTTTATAGGAGCCGTTCGCCGGGTCGGGGAGCTGGAAATGGTTCTGATGGTGGTGGTTGTACTGGTGATGATGATGATGTTGGTGGTATTGGTTCTGAAGAGGGGTCATGAGGGAGATGTCCTTCCAGACATCCTCCATGGATCTCCGGGGTGTCTGAGGGAAGATCATGGAGCCATTGGAGGAGGAGAGGGAGGACCTAGGAGAGGAGGAGGAGTTTGAGGTGCCAATGAGAGTAGTGTGGTTTCTAGGGTTTGTTGTGTTGCTGTCTTGCTCTGAAGACCACATTTCTGCCTCTCTTTTTCTTGTTCCTGTTTAACTGCTTGCAATGGTGAAGCAAGGAAGGTGGAAGAGAGAACTGAGAAGAGGGGAGGGGGAAGTGTGTGCTTTTGGGTCAAAAAAATGTGGAAAACAGCGTATGTATCATGTATGTAGTCAATTTAAAAGTTTGTACATGTCAATCTATAATCTTTCTTAAAAGAGTAATCGCTAGAGTATATTGAATGAGGAGGGTTCCAATCCCTTTATTTTTTGTGTCTCTATCATGTCTCTATTTTTTAAACTTCAAATAACTTAAAATTTAAAACTCATTTTTCAAAACAAAACCGTTAGATTTAATCTATATCCTTTCATTTATGTATATATAAAAGATCATCAAATTTGAATATTATTTTGTTTGACGTCAAGGGCTTTAAAAAAATATACTAATTTGAGCAATTTCTAGACGTTGATTTTTATAACTCATTGATTTATATAAATAAAGCAAAAAAGTGAAAAAAAATTGTTATGTACACATAAAGAATATCATATTGATCAAATCTAACGGTTTTGTTTTGAAAAATGAGTTTTAAATTTGAGTTATTTGAAATTTAAAAAGTGGAGGCATGATGGAGGCACAAAAAATGGAGGCATTGGAACCCTCCTCATATAGAATATATATATCCATAGCGTCTATAGGCTACAAAAACAGATCTATTTTTTACATTATGGGTGTGTTTATGGATATATAGATGCATTCTCATGGATGCAGGATGTTTCTCTTCTTAAAACTTATATAGCCTCACCGCGCTTTGCAAAGCCTCACTCAACGTGAGTGAGGCTATTACGCTTTGCAAAGCGCAGTGACTGGTGCGATTCGGCCTTATAACTCTTCAACTGTAGCTCGAATAGGCAATCCAAGTTGTTCACCATAATCTTAATATTGAAACCTATTTGTATACCAAAATTTTCTATTTTTAGAGTTTTCTAACTATTTTTTTGAATTTTTTAAAAATGACCCATTTTATATACAAAATTTTATGCATTTTCTATACAATTTTCAAAAATAAAAAAAAATAGTTAGAAAACTCTAAAAATAGAAAAATTCGGTAATCTACAAGATTTTGATATGTAGATTGTGTTGGACAACTTGGATTGGCCATTCGAACTACAGTTTTGAAATAAAAGGCCAAAGCGCATTACCTCACCGCACTTTGCAAAGCGCAATAGCCTCACTCAACGTATATATATAAGTAGAAGAGTGATGCTATACATTGAACTACTAACAATATAAATTACCTTGTACTACTGACTCATATCTCAAATCTCAAAATTTAAGAGTCGATCGAAACCGTTCATTATGATATTCTTATGCAAATTTACTTATAAACCAAGTTTTATATATATTTTTGAAGCCCTTGATGTCAAACAAAACAAATATTCAAATTTGATGATTTTTATATATACATAAATGAAAGGATATAGATTATATCTAATGGTTTTGTTTTGAAAAATGAGTTTTAAATTTTGAGTTATTTGAAATTTAAAAAGTGGATGCATGATGGAGACACAAAAAATAGAGGCACTGGAACCCTCCTCATATATTTTTTGTTTCTTCTTGGAACACTTTTTATTTGAAGTGGGTTCATACTCATAGGTGATTGACAATTTAATTGTAAGATTTATTTAGTTGTTAGTAGTTGATTTGCGTAATGTTTAGATGATATATGTCGCATAATCGCATTAATGCGTACGTAAAACTAAACCCAAGTTTAGGAGAACTGGTACCTGAATCTAGTTTAGAACTATATGACAATATAGAATATAAAAATGTACAAACTAATTGTAAGACATGTACAGATTAATTTAGTTAGGGCGTGTTCGGTGGTCACTAATCCTACAGAAAAAATTTTCTGTTAGGACAGGATTTCTATATTGTATTTGGTGAAATCCTACAAAGAGCTCATCATTGATAGGAAAAAGATAATATACTCCAACCTAATTAATATTTTCCTCTAAAAACAAGCATTTTAGAGGAATAAATTCCTGTTAGAAATTGATAGTATGGTTTGTCGAACAGTGAATAGAAATTATTTTCTATAGACTTTCAGTTCCTATAGAAACCTATAGAATTTGTGTCCGCCGAACATGCCTAATTAGTTTAAAATGTTTATGGAAGTTTTGAAGTTATATGGGTCTGAGGCCCAGAATATGAGTTATATTATCATGGGCTTAGGTTCAATGAATTTGTAACCCAAGTTCAAAAAGAACTGTTGTCGTTTTGATCAATTTCCTTTGACAAATAAACCACCGTGTTAATTTCAGGCCCGTTTATCAACTGCTTGAGTTGTTATCATATGGAATGAAAGGCTTGCAACAACATTAAATTCAGTTACAGATTATACGGACAACAAGCAAATTTCATTCCGTAAGAATTTTAGTTATCTAACATTAAGGGTATGCTCCAAAAGGGGAGAGGATGACTGACCAAGTTTGAAGTTACATGTCCAAGATCATATTACTTGCTCCGCAACTACAATTACTAGAGAGAAGAGCAGGGACGGATTTAGAATTTTTACAAGCATAGGCACAAATATTATGAACGGACATAAATCATTAGTAAATAAGTATTAAGATAAGGCACAACACACAATATGATGCTAAAATATACTATTTTTTTAAAAAAAATTATAACTATTAGTGTCAGTATTGAATATTAAGGGAAGACACTTGCCTATGCATGCCCTTTAATAAATCCGTCCTTGGAGAAGAGGGGGTAAAAAGACACAAATTGTAATTATGGAGCAAGTAACATAACTTTGGGCAGGTAACTCCAAACTTAATTAGCCCTCCCCTCCTCTCCCCCTTCTAGAGCAGACCCTAAGGGTGTGCTCCAGAAAGGGGGAGAGGAGGGGAGGGGAAGGGAGGGAAGGGCTGATCAGATTTGAGTTACCTGTCTAAGATCATGTTAGTTGCTCCATAATTACAATCTGTATCTTGTTACCCTCCTGCCCTCTCTAGTAATTCTGTAATTGTAGTTGTGGATCAATTAACATGACTTTGGATAGGTAATTCCAAACTTGATCAACTCTCCCCTCTGTTCCCCTCCCCCCTTATGGAGCACACCCTAATAGTCCTAAGCCGAATTAGGTCGAGGTTAAGTACAAAAAAATAGCTCAAGACCTAATATAGAATCCTAAGCTTCTGATAAATGGCTATCTTATGAGTGTGAGTCCCAACCCTAACTTTGAGGTATGGGGTTTCTTATATAGGCTAAAATTCTGATCGAAATGCATTTGTCTGTATGTTGTTCCTAACCGAAATACAGCAAGTGGTCAGGATCTTCTGTGGCCTAGATTGTGTGCTCGTGTGGGGCGTTTCATTGCACATGGGCCGGCCCAAATCAGGTTGAGTCTGGTATGGGCCTGAAGGGTTAATTAGGCCCTATCAAACATAATCTATTACAAAACTAGTCTTACATATCATTTTATGTATTCTATGATATTTTGATATAAAGAATTTAATGAGAAATTTTTGTATTCTAAATAAATACTTAAAAATCTCAAAAAATTTCTATGATATTTTGATATAAAGAATTTAATGAGACCTATAAATCGAAATTTCGAAATAATTTAGTATGATTTTTGAGTTAGGAGCACGGGAGGTCTCCGTGCTCCTAGGAGCACCATAGTTTTACTCTCATTAGTTCACTAGAACTATATATCAGCTATACAACATGTGATTTTATTATATTCTAAGAAGTTGGAGAACTAGATATTATATATCACAGGAACATCAATTGCCATACATTTTTTGTTGTTTTGTTTGTTTTTTATTCCCATGGCCGTTATTAATTTTCTTTCGTGCTTGGTTTAAATATATCGACCACTTTGCATACCTGAATTTTGCTATTTATTAATTAATTTTTTCTGTATTAATACTATTAAATATGGCTAATATAACAGGTACATTTATTCAGAAGTCTGATTTACTTGATGGCAACAGGCATTTTGTGTGACAGCAAAACAAAGCAATTTTCCTCTTTGAAATATATTCTGTTAAAATTACAAAATAAAAAAAAATAACAATGAAAGAAAGAAAGGAACAGAAGTTATAGAAAGATATTGTATTTAATTAATGTTTGACAACTTCTTTGAGGATTTTTGCAACCACCCGTTAGTTGGACGGTACATGTGATATATCATACATATACATCATAAGAATTTTAAGTGTTATTTGCCTTAATTATCCTACATTATCTTGTTGAATTGATTAATTAGTCTAATCACAATCATTAATTGTATCTCAATCGATTGGGTGGTATTCGCATTTATTTGTTCTGCGTAATTACAGATAATTTAATTAATTAGTAGGTATCTTCATTACCATGACAACGAAAGGAAATTATATATCAGGTGATTAATTAATGTCCAATAAAATTACATTAACTTGATATAATTTTAATTTCATCCGATTTAGATGGATTTTTTTTTCTTTTTCATTGACAATGAGATTATAAGACCATAGATTTGTCTGTAGAATTCAATTATATTTACAAAACAATAAAAATTTTTCATTAATTAATTGTTGGAATTGTCCAAAAAAAAAATATTTGATTATACTTGCCTTGGTAAATTGTCAGATGCAATCATACAATTGCCTCAAGATAAAAAATTAAAAATCCTTGACTCGATATTTCCATGAATTTTATGTTTGGAATTATTTTCTGCACATGAATTGATTGATTGATATGTTATGTTCATATATGTACCGAGATTTTATTCGAAGATTGAGGCATGCATCCAACGGAGTTACGGAGTACCTCTGATTTCCTTCCTGGCCTTCAATTATTGCCAAGTTGACCTGGTTTCCACATGAATCAGTATTAGCTTCTTCTCACTGTTTTTCTTTTTGTTTTTTTTTTTTCCTTTAATATATGCTTTGGTGAATTCTTCTGTCCATCGGGATAAATATGGACCGTTTATTTGTCTCAATCGGATAGTTACGATATATTTATAAAGCACAAGCAAAGAGATATATTTGATTTGTGAAAATTTGAATCGCTTGATTAAAAATAGACGGTTGTTCATAGAAGAATGACTCATTTGTTTTTTGTTATTAAGTTTTAATGAATTATTTTTTTTAAGTAACGGACACCTTTTCTTGCGAAAACGACCATCTCATTTTTTTTTTAAATAACCAAAACAGATACTCCACTTATAATGCAAAATATATCTGAAATGAAATATTAATAAGTTATCTTGAAATATTTACAGATTCAACTGAAACATTATACCATAACAAATTAAGTAAAACTAACTATAGATAAAATTAAATTATCCACTTAAATCGCTGTTAAATCATATAAACATTGTGTTAGAATTAGATTAAGGTTGAATCCACATCAACAGACAACGAAGAGAACTAAAAACAAAAGAACAAAATTGTTGGAAGAAACAACGAAGACAACTTGGAATTTGTTCACATTATCACATATATGGTTGTAAAAGTTAACAGTAACCTATAACGCTTAAAAAAAAAAATGCAGATTTAGAAGTTAGGAGATGATTTTTTTTTTTTTTTTTTTTTTTGAGAGAAGTTAGGAGATGATACACATATATTACAGACAAACTCGTCTGTTAATTTATTAATTACACGTGGTATATATATTCCCAATTAAGGGAAGGTTTATAACTTTATATAGTCCATGGTACTGACAAATATTTAATTAGGCAAGCCAACAACAGAACCTTAGCCACAGTAATAAAAAAAATAGACCAAGCAAGAGTTTATTATTTGTTTAATTAGTTACATTTAATTACTAGCTTGATGCCAAAGAGGCCTATCATGCATTGGCTAGCTAGGTTGTTAGAGCATTTGTTTGATTAGCATGAAATCAGCCAAATATATATATATTAATTCTGATTATTGTGTACACTGATACGATATATATATATATGTCACAATCATGTTCTTTTTGTATGGCATCTGTTATTATATACTAATAAAGAGCTTGTCTTGTTTTGGGTTGAAATTATTATTTTTTATAATAAAAATTTATAATCTATAAACTAGAAAGAGGGGTAGCTTTCCAAACACCTCAACTATGCCACATCATCAATATTATTAACCATTGATTTTGTGTAAATCTCTTCATCTACTTTGATCCAATGGTTTATATGTATTAATTCTTTCTCCCCGTTTAATAAGATGTTATGATATGTCTAAGATAAAATTTAATCTTAGAGTGGTCCAACATTTATGTGTTATTATTTATAAATTATTACATTATCATCGTCATCATTATTATTCACATAAAAAATTTTAAAATTATGTTCAATTTTTTTAAAATAAATATGTTTAATTTATAAGCTTTGTTATTTATTTGTTATCATATTTCGGGGCGAAGCCCGCATTACAGCTCTAGTTTAAGATAATATGTAATGGGCTTTAAATTGAGAAAATTGATATGGGTCTTGAGTTTTAATGTGTTGAGACATTAAAGTACGTCAACGGTGGTGATCAATCTAAGTAAACAATTAACGGCTGAGATTTATTTCTTGGGGAAGATAGAACTCTCATGTCAAAAAATCCAATCTCCTTTTATTAGGAGTAATGATAAGAGTAATGATAGAAATTTATGTATTGTTGGATGCTGTCAATTACTCAATTAATTATTTAATAGTTGTTTTTATATATTGCAAAGCGCTGTTTTATTGGTAAATTTATAATAAGCTAGGGTTTCCAGCATCTTCTGTGCTTGATCCAATTATTTGCATCAGAAACAATCTTATCACTTGACAGCAAAATTTTAATTAATAGTCCTTGTGAAGAGCATGATATTCCTTTCAACAGTCGCTTTTAAACACATATTTTTGAAGGTGACGGCAATGGAACGGTACTGATGATCTCTTTTAAAAGAAAATTCAGGAAGATTAAGTTTTGTTTTTTCTGACTTATCATTAAGAATTTGCAAGTATGGTGAGAAAAATTAAGAGAAAATGATTATTTTGCAAGTTCTTGATTCGTTGAATACTTGAAAAAAATATCAAAACTTGATATTATACAAGAGAAACATCTTGCGTCCATTTAAAAGTCGTCCATACATATATAGACATATAAAGAATGTAACATATATATCTGATTTTATAACAGACACATCAGTTTTGTAACCTATGGATGCTATGGACGAATATTTTATGGATGCTAGATATTACTTTTATAAATAGTAACATCTGCTAGAGTGTTAGCTGGTAACTTGGTATTTTGACTGCACATGTATCCATCATATTCCATATTTCTTTTTTTTGTTCTTCTCAGTTAAAATTAAAATTTTAGACATAACCAATTTTCCAATTTAAATTTATCATTTTGTTTCTTTTATCACTTATCTCTGATAATTAATTTATCATGAGCTTTTTGAGCTTTTTTACTTAAACGTTCTTGATTAAATTGCCCTTGAATATCTTGATGGTACGACTTATGATTTTATAAACAGATAAAACAATGTGATATTGCTGTAGAGTAACCAACAATGCTCAATTAAAGAAACAGATAATAACAATTAATAACTTATTCTTTTTTTTTTCAGTTAACCTTTCATCCCAAAAGCTTTACAAGAACGCCATTATGTTCCTTTAATCCACATATTCGATTTAATTTTATCTAAAAAAAAAACAAGAAGAAACCTCATCTTTATCTCCAAAAAAAAAAAAAAAATTAACTATAATAAAAACATTTCTAATTTAAATAGTAACCTATGGACGAAAAAAGATTTCTATGTAACTTTGGTGCGGCAAATGCAAATAACTTGACAGAAGAACTCCGGTTTTCTAATTTATGTTTTGAGTTTTTATTTTTTTATATTATTTTAGTTTAAATTATGGACATATTATTTAATGTTTAAATTTATATTATTTTAGTACAAGTTATTAAAAATGAAAGGTACCGTTTATATATCACAAAGCCAAAATGAACCGAATATAACTATAATAAAAACATCAAAATTAATCTTCACACACAATTAACTTAAAGAACAAATAAACAAATTTTTTTTGACAATTTTTAAATTTGTAAGAAAAGAAAATTGAAAAATAGCAAAAAGGGTATCTGAAAATTTTCAGCCGAACTTCCGAGGCACTTCTAAAATTTGAACTTAATTGCTTCCCATCTTGTCTTAAATAATTTTTGTTTAATCAAATCCGTATCTGTAATATAAAGAACATACAATATTATCATAAAAAATGTCAGAATTTAAAGAACAAATAATACTCATGTCTTATTGCAAAGTCCGCAAAGAAAAAAAATATCAGAATTAAAGAACAAATAATACTCATCATAAAAATTTGAACTAATAATATATGAGGAGGGATCCAATAACCATGGACATTGGTGCCTATGGTGACCATTTTTTTATTTAAGTGTAAATTGAAAGATCTAAACCGTTAGATGTATTCTATATTATCTCAATAACATATACATAAAAAATGATAAAGTTTTGACATTGTTTCGATAGTCATCAAGAGAGGAGAAAAAATTATAAAACTTGAACCATTGATCTTTGTTAATGCTTAATATACATGTAAATAAAATCAAAATGATATAATTTTTCGTATACACATAAAATATGATATATAATAAATTATATGAATTAGTTTTGTTATTTAAAAATTTAAAATATAGTTATTTAAGATTTAATTTTATAGTCACAGATCGGTCACCAATAATACGGTTATTTGATCCTTCTCATAATATATATATATATTTTTTAGAAAGAACTAATAATATATCGGTACAGTGTGACAGAGTACTGTGATTGATGGGCTGAATCGTAATGCAGAAGTGTATTTCAATATCAGAAATTTTTTTTTTTTTGAGGAAACTTCAATATCAGAATTAACACAGCACCACTAATTTCAAAAGTGACGCAGACGTTAAATATTACTGATGTGATAGTATACTGTTTGATCTCTGTTTTCCAGAAAAAAATGCTTTGGAAATTATTTTGCCGACGATTTGTTTTCCCAACGGTCAAAACTCAAAATATTGTCCATCGCTTCTTGCTTGTCAGTTGTCACATTCATGACTACACATGTAGGGTCCGTTTGAAGATTATTGCTCGTTGGAAGGTTAAAAAAAAATAGTGATATTTAGGATTAGTCGGATAATGAAAATATTGTTTGGCAAATGATAATTGAAATAGTATTGTGATAAATATTTTTAGAGCTATTCGAATAGCGAAATTTATTTGACCAAATAGGAGGAATAACGGATTAGCAATTTTTTAAAGCTATTCAAATAGCTATTTTCTGTTTGACAAATGAAATAGCTATTATTTTGCTATTCTATTCTAATTTTTGGTTACCAAACACACCTGTAGCAAACAAACATCAAACTCAAATTAATTAATCTCATATTTTCATCTTAATTATATTATACATATATTTCTCCTCAAATTCAACCGTTAATTCAGAGAACTTTTCACTCAGTCCACCGTATTTTTTAATAAACAAATATTATTTTTCAGTGACATATATTTATATCTTTCCGATTAATAAATATAATTTTTCAGTAAACAGATACACTCCGTTTCCAATGAATATTTATGCAACTGTAATAAGTACGTAGGTACATATAAGTGTGTCAAACCGTGAGAGAAGTGAATAGATGATCTAATTTATAAATGTGGACTCTAGCTGTTTTCCATTAGGGTTGTTCGGCAATGTGGTTGGCTTAAATATTTAAGCCTCACTAAGCCACACTCGTTTGGAAAAAGAAAACTGACTTAAGAAAGTTTAAGTCTTAAGCCATGGGTATTGCTTCCTTAGGAATCCAGGCAATGCTTAAGCCCCGGTCAAAAGGAGGCTTAAGGAGAAACTTTTAATCCGTGCTAAGAAACTTGCGTTCGGAAGGATTAAGAGACTAAGAAAGCTAAAAAAAGTCTAACGAAGCCTAAGGAAAGATTGCTGAATGCCCCGTTAGTTTTACCTTACTTCCAAATTCTAAGTTATATAACCCTTATTATTACTTCCAGGTTTCAGTCAAACCGGCACACTGGACACTGCACACAAGAATTAAAAAGATGCAAAGCAAGTTTCAAAAAAAAAAAAAAAAAAAGCAACAAAGCCGTTACATTACAGTTTACAGTTTACACCAACTGGTAGCCGTTAGCTCAACCACGTGGCTTCATCTCACAGCCCCACAGTCTTAGATGAATCTAGAAGTCACTAAAAATGGAAAAATTAAAAAACTTAAAAAAAAAAAAGATGAATCCGGAAATCCAAACCAGAACCTGACCAGTTTGCTGTTCTTCACAGAACAGGAAACACCATGTCACCATGTAAGCCCATTGCTGTCCTTCTATGTAGCCTGGACTCGGGCACGAGTATCCGACACGACACCGTACGACACGACATTTTCTAAAAATTGAGGACACGATATGGTGTTGGACACGGCGAATAATAATTTAATACACTATATGTAGATTATGAATATCATATGGAAGATCGTTATATATTGTTATATATGGGTTTTTATTGCGGTTGTTATTTATAGTATTTCCAATTTGCGTAACAATTTTGGATCCCAGAGGAAGGTTAGAACTTAGAAGGAAACCTTTTCTTATTATTTTTTGTTGGATTTTGTGACTTGTCTAAGCTCTTTCACTCAAAAAAAGAAAAAATATTTAGAATTCTGATGAATTTTTGTCCCAAGTTAGCTAGCCGGCAGCATTTCACGTGGCTCCAATAGGCAAATAGAGCACAAGAAAATTGTTCTGGTTTCGTTCATGGAATGAGGGCGTGTCCCAAACGTATCCAAGCCGTGTCATGCATTTGACCGTGTCCCTGTTATAAATTGACCGTATCAGTCGCGTGTCCAGGCGTGTCGTACGAGTGTCGGAGTCGGATGCGTGTCGGACACCGACACGGCTTGGTCCCTGTCGTGTCCGTGCTACATTGCTGTCCTCCCATCGTCATGACAGCTCTCTGGTAATGAAACACAGAACAGGGGCCATGCGTTACTGTTCTCACCAGCTTGTCGTCGACACGTGTCCTCTTCGGTACTGGGACACTGACTGGACTTATGTGATACATCTGCACCGTTGATTTTGATTTGGAGGGTGGTTTGGGTAATATGGAAAAAAAAAGAGCGAGCTACGATACTTTTTACAGTACATAGTGTCAGCGTCTTGTACTACGAATCCATATTATTACAAACCTATATTATTATTTTGGAAGTTCAAACGGCTGATCCGAACCGTTTAATGTGATCCTCATATGTTAATGTTGTTATACACTAGATTTTATATTTTTTGAAAATTTTAAACTAATTTTCTTAGATAGATAGAAAACTACTCCATCCGTCCGAAAATTTAAGGCTTTTTGCCGTTCAAAAATTTTCCGGAAATATAAGTCGCCTTTTCAAGCAACCAGGAGAGAGGTGCAGTTTGAATAAATTCAAAATACACCAACAGTTTGACGCTTTTTGTAACAATTCAGATATATGTGTAGAATTTTAACAATGAATTTAATAATCAATTGAGGGCAAAATTGTAATTTCATACATTCCTTAATTTTTGCTAAAAGTCTTCAAAGACCTTAAATTTTCGGACGGAGGGAGTAGATTTTTGAATGGCTCATAATGTTTAAATCAAGTCATTTTCTAATTATCCAGATAAATAGTAAAAATGTACCTAAAATATAAAATTCTGTCTAAAATGATATTTGTATAAGGAAATAATGTTGAGCGGTTTGGACTTTGGATTGATCATTTAGACTCTAAATATTGTAATATAAAAGCCGTATTACGGCTAATTTGTACTATTAACAGTACTATAGCCTCACTCAAGAAAAATAAACAAGTGACATTCTGAATATTGACACGTGCCACACATTATTCATATCATCTATCATGCTGCAACCGAGCCCGACAGAGAGAGAAAGAGAGAGTGACCAAGGTGAGACACTACCGAACCGAGCTGTTACTGGTCATCTCCAGACCACTCGAGCTGCCTCTTCTAGTCTTCTCCTATCCATGCAAGTGTGCAGCAAGTTTAGTGATGAGCATCTAATTTAGTTTTGCATTATTATACATTTTAATCATTGAAATCTTTTATGTATTTAATAACTGCAAATAGTATTAGTATTGGATTTGAGTTGCAAACTAAAATTATTGCATGCTTGGAAATTCGAATATCTGATGTGGGGTGGACCTAATTAATATATTTCCAATTGTATCACTCGACAAATTAAATTTCCAACCAAAATATTCGGCCTGATTGGGCTCGACCCTCAAACGGATAAGACCAGGCTTGTCTGACTGTCTCAATTGATATCATAATATTATTATGCATATATATATTTGTTTATTTTCTTATATTATATATGTGCCGTTTGATTTTGTACAACTAAGAATTGTCTATATTGTCTGTTGGCCAATCCTTTTTTTTTTTTTTAAGTTCTCTTCCTACTATGGCAGGTAGGCCTCTGTATTATATGATAAAATATATCAACCATATAATTATATTGACAATTTTGACCATGAAGGGTTTAAAATTTTAACAAATTGTTTAAAAAAAAATCTTAAAAATTGAAAAAGTTTATACATGTATCTTTTTTTTTTTCTTTTTTCTTTTTGGCTTTTGTTATATATATATATATGGAGTTGAACTATTGTGCAAACGTTAGCATTTCACTCCGAGTGAAATGCTAACGGCCCATATTATATTTTGTTATGTCCAAATTTTTTATTTATTGTTCCCATTAAATTCATCATATGAAAATACTTGAGAATATAAAATTTTTCCATTTTTGGAGTTTTTTAAGTATCTATTTCAGATTTTTTTAAATTGATATACAAACAAGCATTATTTTATTAATATTTTAGGGTCATTTTGAAAAATCCAAAACAATTACTTAGAAAGCTTCAAAAATAGAAAATTTTTGTAAACCCATGTATTTTTATATGATAATTTAATGAGAACCATAAATCAAAATTTTGGACATAACAAAATATAATATGAGTCGTTAGCATTTCACTCCGAAATGCTAACGTTTGCATACTAGTTTTACTCTGTATATATATGTATCTTAATTTTTAAAACTATATTGATGGGTTATGTTTGCACTATTGATCATATAACATAATAAATTAAAGTTGTGAGTTGGCAAGAATGATTTACTGATGCATTGGATATGCATTTCTGACAATTATAAACACGGCACTGTTGAAACTTGGGAAGTGGCGTTTTACCGTGGACCATGTTAAAGGGCCTGGGTCCAGTCGTCCAGACTGTCATATACAAGCCGTACGTGGTCCAGGAAGCCGCCCCCACGGACGGACGGACCAAAGAATTTCCTTCCTTCCGGCGGCAGTCGCCAAATAACAGAACGGTATCATCCAGTTGTCATTTTACCAGTAAGTAACTCTTGAGTACTGTAACACTGTTTTCTTCGGGGCTGTCAGGCGGGGCCTCCTCAAAGCTCCTCAAGTCTCCTCAACGCTTTGATCCTCCTTGATCTGTCCGAACACGTGCTCCTTAGTGCGGGTCAAGAACCCCTCCTTAAGCCTCCTCTGCTGTCCGGTTTGATCCCTTGCCCGAATTCTTAAAGAAGGGGAACTCATGACTCAAGCCTTCTCAGCATTTTTGTATGGATCATGGCATCTGAACGTGAACTCCTTAGTACGGATCAAATTTTGATCCTCATTGGATTACCGAACGAGCCCTTCAAGCTTTTCTTAATTCAGTTCTTCTGGTACCAAATTTGGATAACAGGAATCTATTATTCTAATTTGGTCCGTCAGATCAAAATCAATTGATGAGATTAATCGTAAAAAAGCGTCCTATAATCTTAATCGGGCCGAGCGGGTCCGTCCATTTGGAACTAATGGTCCATTCTGGACAAAGAGTAACAGCAGATATGAACTCGTAGTGTAGTACTAGCCGTTGAGTGAGCGAGTGAGTGGCGTTCGAGTTGTAAAGGTAGCGAATGAGAGAACGAACCCACTAGCGGCCAAGAAGCTAGCTAGCTATGTAATTCCAGCCTGACTTGACTTGTATTTCATGAGACAGACACCTCACAGATCACAATTACTCACAAATCACTACAAGCAGGTTAGTTTCATAAGAGTGAGGGTATGACAATATTATTATTGGTAGTACACATTAGTTGGTACTACGGTTTTATATTGTAGTTTTTTAAAGTTCGAATTACTGATCCGAACTGCTGCAATGTGGTATCCATATACAAGTGTCAGTGTAGACTAAATTTTATAATTTCTGATACTTTTCTACTGTTTATTTAAATAATTAGAAAATGACTTAATCAAAATATTATGAACTATTAAAAAATGTGCATGGTTTTTTTATTCATCGAAAAAATTAGTTAAAAATTTTAAAAATATAAAATTTGGTCTAGAACAATATTAACACATGCAGATCACATTGAACAGTTCCGATTAACTATTTGAACTCCAAAAACAACAATACATAGCCGTAATACCGGCCGACCAATAATATCAACAGTACCATAACCTCACTCGTTCTTTTTATAATTTGGTCCCACGCATAGCATGTACCATTCCATTGTGTTCCGTTGCATCTGCTAAAATACAAGCTTGTGATGATGAGGATTGAGGAGAGGAGTGTGCTTGTTAATTTGCAACTCACATGGCCTGGCTGTAACTTGGCCCCATTATTCCTCCACCCACCTCATCCATTGTTTTTTTTTTGTATTATCATTGTTCTTTTTCATTTTTGGAAGTGAGTTCTTTGTGTGTTTTTTTGTATTATCATTATCCTTTTTTTGTGTGTTTTTTCATTTTTGGAAGTGAAATATTCAAAAGATGTTGCGTAATCTGGTAGTTACTGTTAGTGAGTTCTGTTATTCTTTGAGAATAATAGGGTCCGGTTTGTCTAATATGAACCGTAAGATTAAAATAGACGGTCCGATCGGCCTAATTAAGATTGTAAGGAGCTTTTTCATAATTAATCTCATCCGTTGGTTTTGATCCGACGGCCCATATTTGAATAACAGAGGTCTGTTATCCAAATTGGGATACCAACGGAAGTATACGCTACTGTTAGTATATATAGGAGCCGTTTTTGGATGATCAGGTGGTACCGTGGGAGAATAGCTAGGTGCACTAGCGGAGCTTGGCCCCAAATTAAGGGGGGGCCAGAGCAATTACGATATCAAGTGAACAAAGATATAATATCAATTATCAAAGGAACATAATTAAATACAAGGAGGGATCTATTGACAATACTTATATTGACAATCTTGATAATTTTATTTTTAAAAATTTGTAAAAATTAATAAAAAATCTTAAAAATGGAAAAAATTTTATGGATACATTAGTTATCTTATAAATTGATAGTGTTTCAAATTTCAATCAGTTTTAACATCGTTTGATGTGTTATCAAAATTTTGTATATTTTTTAACGGTTGTAATTTAACGGATCTCTAAAGAGCTATGATATATCGCTCAAATTGAATATAATTGAAACATAATCAATTTATAAGTTAAGTAATACTTCCGTAAACTTTTTTCTATTTTTAAGATTCTTTATGAATTTTTATAAATTTTTGAAAGATAGCATTGTCAATATTGTCAAAATCACCATTGTCAATGGATCCCTCCTTATTAAATATATCATTAAAAAACAATTTCATTTCTTGTTTAAATTTCAAGCAATCTTTTCCTGACACCGTGACACAAAATTAGGTAATATAAAAAAAAACAACAATTGCTCTCTCATTATTCCAATCATGAAGATAAAAGACTGAGCCAATTATACATTACAAATGGCGATGGTATCCTTCATCTTCAGAAGCAAAAGAGAATGATATAGACTGAGCCAATTAGGTAATATGGATTATGGAATAATAAGGAGAATGAAAGAAGTAAAAGAAGCGTACTACCTAAGTGCTTAATAGGCATTATCCAATAGGAAATTATGTTGGGAGGAAAGGGGGGGCCAAGTTATGGTCCAACTTGAATTTACATGGTAAAAATAATAATCAGGTTACAATTTTTCAAAACTAAGGGGGGGCTATAGCCCGATTGAAAGGGCTTAAGCTCTGCCACTAGCTAGGTGGCAAAATATTTAATTTGAATGTGCAAGTGCAACGGATGTATATATTTTTTAATGTGTAAAATGTCAAATTCAGTTACCATCCTACATGTTACAAGGCCTATAACATTTCTCAATTTTCTGTATCTAAATATTGAGTAAAACTAATCGTGTGCTTAAGCTCGTGGAGCCATTATGTGAGGACGCTTCTAATAACATAATTGACACTTGAAGAAAGCTATCAAGCAATCAAGAGCACGGATTTATGGAGATTTGCATGCGAATAAATCTGTGTCCTCTCACTGACAAGGGTCCTCTATAAAAATTCAGTGCTTTTTGTTGGATTAGGTGCCTTTAACCTTAACCTTGCGTCCACATCTGCTACGATCGGAATGCGATCGTAGGAACCTCCGATCCAATAATCTGAGCCATCTATTTAATTGCACGGATGAGATGCTTTTAATCCATCTTTATTGCCCGAGAGTTGTCCCAGTGTTGCCCCAGCAGCCAGCGTTGCCCATTGAATTAAAAAAAAAAAAGGAATACGTCTACACTTCAACACGAGCAGTTTCTCCATTCGGTCAGCGGCTCAAGCACACCCGTCTTCTCCGTTCAACAAACTTTGCTGATATAATTTTTGTTATTAACTATCAAATTCTTAAACTTTAATATACTCCTTTAGTTATAATTTGCACTTGTCGAAATATAATACAGGAGGCAATTTACCAGTAGAGATTAATTAACATATGTAGTCTGCACAATAAAGTCAACAAGTTAGACTATTATACTAACATTAGCATTTCGGGATGAAATGCTAATCCCTCAAAATTTATGTTATCGTGTCCGAAACCATGATTTATGGTGCTCAATAAATTATTTATAAGAACATATTGGAGAGTACATAAATATTAATAAATTGGAGTACATAAATATTAATAAATTATTTATAAGAACATATTGGAGTTTTCTTAGTATTTGTTTTGCATTTTAGAAAAGAGCTCATAAATATTAATAAAAAATTGAAGTTTGTACATGTTATTTTAAAAAATGCAAAAGAAAAACTTAAAAAAAATTCTAAAAATGAAAAATCTTTGTTTCCCCAATATTTTCATATAAAGAATTTATTGAGCACCATAAATAGTGATTTCGAACACGATAGCACAAATTTTGAGTCGTTAGCATTTCGGTCCAAAATGTTAAAGTTAGCATAATAGTCTAACTCTATATTTTAGTTGAGGCATCCACTTACACTAAATATTTTTGACACAAAAATGAAGTTACATCAAGCCATATAATTAAATCTATTAAAAATCTTAAAAATTAAAAATCTTTCATAAACATATTCATTTACTTATAAATTAATATAATAGTCTTTCAAATTCCATTCAATTTGAGTGTCATTCGATACTCGATCAATAATTATCAAGTTTGTTTAGTAATTGCATCGGTTTAAATTTAATGCTTCTTCACTGAGTATCGAATAATACTCAAATTGAATGAAATTTGAAACATAAGTGTTATATAAAATAAGCTACATAATTAAATTATTACTATAGCATTTTTCTTAAAAATTATACTAATTTTTTTTATTTATTTTAATTAAAAAAAGTCCCTCAGAAGATTAAATATTTATAATACTTCTATTCCGTATTTCAAAAATGTCAACAAACAGACGCAAATATGGCTATATATTAATATTACGAATAGATTAAGAACTTAAGACTGAGTTTGCAATATTACATCATCAATCAGGTAAATCTTCATAATATAATAATGATTAAAATATGTTCAAACTATCAAATTTTGTTTACTCCTAAGTTCTAACACATAAAGTGCTCCAGCATGTTCAATTAATAAGGGATGCCAGAAATCATTCCAAGAGAACCAACGACGGGCAGTACGCAGAATTGAGCAATAAAGAGGGGAGGGACCTTAATAAATCGTAGTCGTTCAGCTATATAAACGGCCCAGATAATGGAATTGGAGGTTCCTACGATCCTTTACGATCGTAGCAGATGCGAACGCCTTTAACCTTTTGGTGTTGTGTACGGTTAATGATGTGTTGTTGTTTTTATTTAATCAAAGACACTGGTACAGTACCGGGCTCTTTTGTTAGAATGATAATTTTGCGTTGAAGGCAATATATACATTAATTTTTCTAGTGTTTACAACTAACAAAATTCAAATTTTCAAGGTTTTGATTGCATGTATTTTGAGAAAAAAAAATGTGAAATTTGTTTTTTTTTTTTACATTTTTTTAGAAAAAAAAATGTGAAATTTCGTTGTGTAAACTGACAAATTTGGGAAAGCCAGTGTTTAAACAGTAATATTAAAATGACAATTCTAAACTTCAAATAAAAAAGAAAATTCTAAACTGTCAAGTTTGTTTCATATATAGAAGAAAATTTTCACCACTAGGGAGAATAAATAAATCCAGTGATAAAATTGAATATATATACCTACAAAATCTTTACTGTTTCCGTTACCAGAATCTTGTAGATCCAACGGAACGGGACAAAATGGAAGCATTAAAATAAAAAAAAAAAAACTGTTTCTAATTTTCTATGGATCTCCAGTTTAGTTCTTCACCAATTAATAGGATTTTATTATTAGGATGGATGCATTGACATGTCATTATTTATTTATTTTTGAGAATGACATGTCATTATTTTGAGTATTTGCAATTTTCTTAAAAATTTTTTTTTGTGAAATTTACTTAATTTTCTGGGCAAAAAAAAAAAAACATGTTTTGGTGAAATTGTGAGTTAAATAAACTTACACAGTAAATTGATTGCCTATCGATCCACTGTGAAGAAGGGTGTGGATTCTGGATTGTTCTTAATAATTATTAATATATTATCTTTATTAATTTTTCTATCACAATCATACACTGTTTTTCTATAGAGGGTTACTGTAATTACCTCATTAATTAGGCACCTCTTTTACTTTCATCCATCACTGAAAAATATGTACCAAATTAAATAAGAGGAGAGATCCACTGACAATGTTTATAATAACAATCTTGACAATCAAGATTTTAAAAAATTTGTAATAATTCATAAAAAATCTTAAAAATGAAAAAACTTTTATAGATGCATTCTTTAACTTATAGATTAATAGTGTTGTAAATTTCAATCAATTCGAACATCGTTTGATGATTTATCAAAATTTTATACATTTTTTAACGGTTGAAATTTAACGAGCTTTAAAGAGCTATCAAACGTCACTTAAATTGAATATAATTTGAAACATAATCAATCTATAAGTTAAACAATATCTCTATAAACTTTTTTCTATTTTTAAGAATTTTTAACTATTTTTACAAATTTTTTAAAATCTTGATTGTCAAGATTGTCATTTTAAGCATTGTCAATGGATCCCTCCTCATTAAATAAACTTCACCAGAAGCCTCCACAAGAAACCTGGATTAAATCCTGACCACAAATTCCATTTCATTTTCATTTTCATTTTCATTTCATTCATCTTTTTACCATGTAATATGTTGTTTAACTTTATCTTTTTACATCTCTCTCTTTTTGTTCTGAATTATCCTGTTAACTTTTTTTTTTTAGCAAAAGGAACCCACATGTGAGTATGTGACATGTTAGTTGTCATTCATTCATTCATATCCTCATCTTTTGCAATTTTGTTACCCAAAAAACTTATCACAAAATCCATAAACAAATCAAAAAAAGCTTCAAACTTTTTTCAATTAAAGACAGCTCCACCACCAGGACCCACCTCTCTGCCACTCAATAAATCCCCCTAACCTCACTCCAAACCCTTCAAAAAAAAAAAAAAAAAAAAACCCTAACAAAGAAGAACAAACACTCCATCTGCAGCTTGTAGTTAGTTTGCACAACAACAATGTCCAAGGAGGTGAGTGAGGAGGCAGAGCACCACCATGCGCCAGCCAAGGACTACACCGACCCACCGCCGGCGCCGCTCTTCGACACGGCTGAGCTCAAGCTGTGGTCCTTCTACAGGGCCCTGATTGCCGAGTTCATTGCCACCCTGCTGTTCCTGTATGTGTCCATTGCCACTGTCATTGGGTACAAGGTGCAGTCCCAGGCTGACCAGTGCAGTGGAGTTGGCATCCTTGGCATTGCCTGGGCCTTTGGTGGCATGATCTTTATTCTTGTTTACTGCACTGCTGGAATCTCTGGTAATTTATTTTTTTAGGGTTTTTTTTTTGATCAGTAGGCAACCTATTGTTTTTTTTTATTAGATAGAAAAGTTATTTATATTAAACAGATACCAGAAAATAAAATGAAGTGATATAAATTTCATTTGATCTATAGCAGAATTAGCCATTTTAAGTTGTTCTGCTATGGATCGGTTAAGCAACCTTTCATTTTGAATCGAACGGTTGATATCAAATATTTTTTGGAATATGTGTTAAAGACATTGTGACCATCCGATTATAAAAAATGAACAATCCGTATTTCATCTTATAATTAACCATTTTTTAAAATATATTGTTTATTCTTTGTTATAGTTGTATTGTATATATATATACTGTGGTATTTTTCTGGAACTGGCTAGCTTTGAACTATTTTGTTACCAACAAAAAAAAAAAAAGGACAAGAAAAAAATGACTAAATTTGCATAGTTTTTCTTCTGCTGGTGAAAGTCCTGGTATCTTTTAATTTCTGAAAAGGATATATAGTTTTTTTATATTTAGATTTTGGGCTTGAAACTGTTTCTAGTCAAAAGAAAACTGGGACAAAAAAGACAATAAAGTTATATATGACACATGCAGAAATTTAACAGACAGTGAGAGTAGGGGTTTAAAAAGATAATATACTTGTTGATACTTGAATTTCTTTTTAATTGTGCCCTTAACTGGAGAACCAAATTAAATACATGTTAAAAGAATTATGGGACTAATTACCAACATGAAAGAATTTCAAATTAACAAACAATAAATTAAAAAAAATAACAGGAAACTCTCAGTATTATTAAAAAAAAAATTGAAAGTCATGAACACAGGAGAAATAGTAATTTTTCCTGCTGTCTTGTGACTAACTATTTAGTTTTATTTTAAGAGAGGTGGCCTCTTTGTAATTCAATCTCTTGTGACAATTAGTTGAATAACATGTTCTTCTACATGGCAGGTGGGCACATCAACCCGGCAGTTACCTTCGGTCTGTTCCTGGCTCGCAAGGTCTCGTTGGTTCGTGCAGTCCTCTACATAATTGCGCAATGCCTCGGTGCCATTTGCGGTGTCGGCATTGTCAAGGGGATCATGAAGCACCCCTACAACTCTCTCGGCGGCGGCGCCAATGAGGTCGCACACGGCTACTCAAGGGGTACCGCTCTTGGAGCCGAGATCATCGGTACCTTTGTTCTTGTCTACACCGTCTTCTCTGCCACTGACCCGAAGCGCAGTGCCCGTGACTCTCACGTCCCGGTAAGTACCTGTTCTTTCTTTGCCATGTTTCAGCAACAATATATTACTCTATTGTAAATTTATTGTACAAAAATATAAACCAACTTTTCATATGAATAGTTTGTTATAAAATATCTCACAGAAAGCAGATATAAGTTCTCTTACACAAAGATAGTTAATTAAATTTCATTGTTTGTGCACAATTTGATCTGAGAATTGTGACCACATTTGATCTTCAGCAATCAAATACAAACAGTTAAAAAATGAATAATCTGTGAAAAGATAATATTGACTAATTAATTGAGTGACTTGCCCATGAAAAATTCCCTGAATCACTAAGCATATTCTCAAAGAAAAGTTATCTTGGCACTAAGTCACTAACTTGCTTTTGTATAAAGGAAAGAGAGCTCTTTTCAAGAGGATAACACAACATCTGAGAAATGTTGTTATCCTTAGCAGCTCAGATCTAAATTTAATATCCATTCCTGATATGGAATATGTTGTTAACTTGTTATACTGGTAGATATGTTTGTTTGTTTGTTTTAAAGTCTTGCCTTTTGAAACAGAAACAAAATGTGGGCACTCAATTAAAGATAAAAAGGAGATAACCTTTAAAAGCTACTTTCTTGATCACCTAATGCTGAATTAATTAGTACAACCTAATTAACTTTAATGCTGTTGTTGGGGTGTTTTATTTTTAGGTGCTTGCTCCTCTTCCAATTGGGTTTGCTGTGTTCATGGTGCACTTGGCCACCATCCCCATTACCGGCACCGGTATCAACCCTGCCCGTAGCTTGGGTGCCGCCGTTATCTACAACCAAGACAAAGCCTGGGATGATCATGTAATTAATCTTCTACAATTTCCTAAATTGAGTGTAATTACATTTTTATTTTTGTGATATATGTACTAATTAATGTATGTGTATTTTGTTTATGCAGTGGATTTTCTGGGTCGGCCCCCTGGTCGGAGCTCTAGCTGCTGCTGTCTACCACCAATACATCCTCCGTGCGGCCGCCATCAAGGCTCTCGGTTCATTCAGAAGCAGTCAGCACAACTAATGAATGCAATGAAACAAGAAAGAAAGGTCTCTCTTTCCCTCTGTTGTGTATGGTTTGTGTAATTGATAGAAGATTTGGAGAGAAAGAAGGGATCTTTCTTTCATGGTTGGTTTGGTTTCTCAAGTTCTTCATCCTTCCTTTTTCTTTTTTTTTTTCCTCCTCTTTTGTAACTTTATGTTAGCTTCTCAATTGTCTTGTGCACTGTAAGAAGGTTTGTGTCTCTTCATTTGTTTGAATTTAATTAAATTATTATTATGGCAATATTAATGTCTGTTGAACATATTCTAGTTAGCCTTTATCTTTCTTGGTTTTTATAAGATAAGCATCTTGCATTCATTGAAAAATCGTCCATACATCCATAAGTATGTACAAAATGTAACAGAAATATTCCAAAATATAACAAATACATTCTGAAACGTAACCTATGAACACTATGAACACTATAGACAACTTTTCTGTTAACACTAGATATTAGTTTAATTGTTAGTTGTGCTTGTGCTTGCTCCACTGTTGTTGCTGACAGATAAGGTCAAATTGTTGGTTGCTTCAATTATAAAAAAATGCTGCCCCAATAATTGGGGTTGCTGAGTTCTTACTTCTTATCCAGAACATTCCTGTATATGTTGATTATATTCCACCAAACTCTGTCCCCTAAATCCCTTAAAATAACACTAATCATCTAAACTAATCTACTCATCTAATCTACTCATCTAAGCTAAGCAACCACTTTGTGGGAGTTGCTATGCTATTAGTTAATCACAAAGAACATGAAAAATACTGTTAGTAGGTGATGAATGAGAATTATTGGGTGCCAATGCCAAGGACCAAAGGACATTGCCATGTGAAGAGAATCAAAAGAGTTAAACTTTTGCATCTAAAAACCCAAAAAAAAAAAAAAAAATGCAATTCCAACTGTTATTTTGTCCTGTTCTGCTGTCAACGTGGTAGCATTGTGATCATGATTCATATGCTATGTGTGGTTGTAGTTCTCCTGGTGTTTGTCTTGATTAATACTACACCGATTGCATTTCAATGATTTCATATATATGATTTTAGTACAAGAAACTCTGAAACGCAGATTAATTGGAAATTCGGATTGATATTTTTTGTGCACAAATTGACAAAACCAAGTTACAAATAAAATTGAAATTTACAAGTTCCAGCTGTTATAGTTCAGTTTCAGAATAATTCTTGTGAAATAATCCATGTTATGCGATAATAATCACAATTATATTTCTTCTTATATTAATAAAATTATTTTATCTTTTAAATTTAAGCCAGTTCGGTCATTTTTTGAATTGCAACCTGCAAAAACAATTCTTTCTCCAATTCATTTTGTCTGTGAACAACCAATCTTTCAAAAACTTTTTTTTTTTGAGAATTGATCTTTCAAAAACTTGAACAACCCACAAAAAATTTGTCTGCATACTGAAACCTTTCCATGAAACAAATCTTATAGCAAAAAGAATTGAGATCCTCTAAGTTAATTTAAAAATTGAGTTTGCCTGTACAGTGATTTTATAAAGTGCCCCATAAATTCTAAATATGGATTGTCTTGACCGTCCTGAATTTGTTCACGAATTAACTCAAATTTCGAGTTAACTTAGAGAATACCGACTCAAGCAAAAATGAACAATATATATACGGCATTGGTAGAGATGGCAAGCAAACAACCAAACACTGAACACAGTAAATCAGTAATGCTGCCTGTCATTGCTGTGCTCTGAGCTGAGACTCATATATATATACAACATAATAATAGTAGTAGTGAGGGGTTAGGTTAGGTACCGTACCGGGCCTAGATGCTTCTTTCGTCCGGTTCTTTCACCATCACATGGCGTTTTCTTTCAACTAGTGACCACTGACAGACAGACTATGCTAAGCTAATGCGAATTTCTCGCTGGATCTGGTAAGATCAATGCTGTACATCATTTTCCATTGCTTGCTAGCCAGCCCCACTCAATGCTGCTGAATATATATATATATATATAGAGGAGGGATCCATTGATAATGGATAACTTGACAATCTTGACAATGCATCTTTTAAAAAATTTATAAAAAATCATAAAAAATCTTAAAAATGAAAAATAATTTATAAATGTATTAGTTGACTTATAGATTGATAGTGTTTCAAATTTTAATCAATTTGAACATCGTTTAATAGCTTATCAAAATTTTGTAAACTTTTCAACAGTTATAATTTAACGGATCTTTAAAGAGCTATCAAACATTGTTTAAATTGAATATAATCGGATACATAATCAATCTATAAGTTAAATAATACTCCCGTGAACTTTTTTCTATTTTTAAGATTTTTTATAAATTTTTAAAAAGTGGGATTGTCAAGATTGTCAAATTATCCATTGTCAATGAATCCCTCCTCATATATATATATATATGAGGAGGGATCCATTGACAATACTTATCTTGACAATGAAGATTTTGAAAAATTTATAAAAATAGTTAAAAATTCTAAAAAATAGAAAAAAGTTTATAGAGATATTGTTTAACTTATAGATGGATTATGTTTCAAATTATATTCAATTTAAGTGACGTTTGATAGCTCTTTAAAGCTCGTGAAATTTCAACCATTAAAAAAGTATAAAATTTTGATAAACCATCAAATGATGTTCAAATTGATTGAAATTTGAAACACTATTAATCTATAAGTTAAAGAATGCACCCATTAAAGTTTTTTCATTTTTTAAGATTTTTTATAAATTATTATAAATTTTTCAAAAATCTCATTCTCAACATTGTCATTGTAAGCATTGTCAATGGATCCCTCCTCTATATCTATATATGTGCTGATAGATAGATACTTCAACCAATTAACCTAACCATTAACCATTACCATCTTTGTCAAAAGAGAAAACATCTTGCGTCCATTGAAAAACCGTCCATGTATTCGTAGATGTGTACAGAATATAACATATAAACCCTCAAAATATAATATATAGACGCTATGGACGCTGAGAGAAAGAAAGCTATGTTTATATAACGTGCCCATGGGTTGATCGATGTTGTGTAGGAAACTAGGAACTCATTTACCTGGACTTGTTTATAAAGTTGCGATCTTTTTGGAGTGCTGGGTGATATGTTTGGATAAAGAATCAAGGGGGGAAGTAACAACGTTGTCATAGGATAAAATTGCCTTTCTTAAGACTTAAGAGAGTGCTATTTTTGTTGCTTTGTGTGTTTTTTTTTATTATAATAAAGTGGGAGGATACTTGATAGATTATACTTTGATAATTTGTTAATCTTGACAATGACATTTGATATAGATTTATTAGACGAACAAGAGATTAATTATAAGAAGTTGTACTAAAAATTTAAAAATGAATAAATTTTAAATATTACAATATGTCGATAATCAATTATTTTATATATTTTTGTTTTTTAAATAAGTTTTTTTAATTTAATTCGATTGTTAAATTAAACTAAATCAAGTATGTAGTCTCTATAATTACGTATGAATATAATTTATAAATTAAGTCTATTAACTAGATCATTTATGATGCACGAATGGTAGGAGACGACAATCGAACGAACACGGAAGCACTCGAAAGATTTGAGAATTCACACATAATTCTAGTTTTTTGATAACTTGGATACAAAATAACAACTGGTCCTGCCCAAAGGACTTGAGTCTGTTTATATAAGAAAATAGAAATAACCCTCCTAAAGAAAACAAAGAAAGAAACAAAGAAAACAGTCTAAAACGCAAGAAAATTCCAAAAGACTTGACTCGTTTGGGGGCGGACCGCCCGCCAAACAGTGAGCAACTCCATCACTGGGGCGGACCGCCCAACTTCGGGGGCGGACCGCCGAAGACCATCTGCACGATTTCAATTCCTATGCAATGCTGAGGCGGACCGCCGGGCCAACAGGGCGGACCGCCCTTTGGCAGCTGATGCACGACTGCATCAATTTAGGGCGTGTTCGGTTGTCACGGGATTATATGGGATGGGATTTTGTGGGTACGAGAACCCACTAACAAAAATCTGGGGAACCCATACTCAAGGGATTTTCCAACGGGGTGTATAGAATGACCGTTCGGTTGTACATAAAACAACAAAAGTGGGAAGTTTTATTTTATATTTCTAAAATACTAGTAACAATTATTAATCAATAATGGTTGATATAATGATTCTATTTAAGAATGATAATTAATAATTAATAACTATAGTTAGTTATTTATAAGTAATTCTTTAGTTATACAAATTAACAAATTTCATCTAGCAACGGAAAAGTATATAGCAGATTAATAATGTTATTATTAATAGCATAGTATGATACAATAGCATTAATCTGACACAATAACAAGCTTATATATTAATTATCAATTTTCTTTTAAACTTACAACATACATTTAATTTTCAGATTAATAATTAGTTATTATTGATTATTAGTTTAGTTAATCAGTAATTTGTTATTAAATAAAATTAAATAATAAAATAATTAGATGGTTGATTGTTATATGCTAATTAAAAAGTGTTAAAAATATTGATAACAAAAATAGGAGCTACATTTTCATACGATTCTTTGAAATGACACATGAAAATTAACAATAAATATTTTTCTTGTTGCATAGAATGAAGAGAGACACATAACTGCTGAGCTGCAGCCGGTAGGAAGAAAATAATTAGCTCGGACCAAATTAATTTTTTTCCCAAAATTTTGTGCAGAAGTGGGAACTTTTGGAGGGAATTTGCACCCAACCCAATTTGATAAAATTGACAGCCAAACGGGTTCATAGAAAAATTTACCATCCGATGGAAATTCCCATTAATTCCCACTCAGATTTGGACGTCCGAACTGGCCCTTACTTGGAAATAACCAAAAAGTTAGAAAAATAAAAAAGATAAAGATCTCACTAGCTAAAAAGCAAGGAAACATCATGGAGAATTACAGTGGCAACCTACTGGCATTATGTAGCCTGATTGCTCTTCTTTTTTCTCTTGCAAGGTCCACTTGTCTCTTCTCATCTCAAAGCCGCGCAAAGATTGAAGAAAAATGTAGTAACAAAAAAAAAATTTTGCCCTTCATTGTGTTATTTTTTTCCTTCTTACTTTCTTCTTAGGTCCAGTACCGTGCATGTTTGGTTTATATCTCAAACTAAATTAACTAGGGAATGGAATGGCAACTAAGATAAATTTATAAGAACCAGCATTTGGTCTAGTGGGCAGTGGCTAAAGAACATATATATATATATGCTGATAGATACACTAGATACTTCAACCAATTTCACTCAAAAAAAAAAAAAATTTAACCAATTAACCTAAAGAACATGTTGCATCCATTGAAAAACCATCCATACGTCCATAGACGTGTACACAATGTAACAGATACATCCCGAAATGCAACATATGGACGTTATGAATAGTTTTTCTATAGACGCTAGGTATTACTCTTTAACAATTAACCTAACCATTACCATCTATGTAAAAATAACTAGAAAGCTATATATATATATATGTTAACGTGCCCATGGGTTCATTTGATTTACCTAGAATTGCTTATAAAGTTGTGATCTTTTTGGAGTGCTGGGTGATATGTTTGGATAAAGAATCAAGGGGGGAAGTAACAACGTTGTCATAGGATAAAATTGCCTTTCTTAAGACTTAAGAGAGTGCTATTTTTGTTGCTTTGTGTGTTTTTTTTTATTGTAATAAAGTGGGAGGATGCTTGATAGATTATACTTTGATAATTTGTCAATCTTGACAATGACATTTGATTTAAATTTATCAGACGAACAAGAGATTATTTACAACAGATCGTATTAAAAACTAAAAACTTAATAAATTTAAATATTACAATATGTCGATAATTAAATATTTTAGTTTTTTTTAATGAGTTTTTGAATTTATTTTGATTGTTAAATTAAACTAAATCAAGTATGTAGTCTCTTTAATTACGTATGAATATAATTTATAAAGTCTATTAACTAGATCATTTACTTGGAAATAACCAAAAAGTTAGAAAAATAAAAAAAGATAAAGATCTCACTAGCTAAAAAGCAAGGAAACATCGTGGAGAATTACAGTGGCATCCTACTGGCATTATATAGCCTGATTGCTCTTCTTTTTTCTCTTGCAAGGTCCACTTGTCTCTTCTCATCTCAAAGGCGCGCAAAGATCGAAGAAAAAAATGTAATGAAGAAAAAAATTTGCCCTTCATTGTGTAATTTTTTTTCTTTTTACTTACTTCTTTAGGTCCAGTACCTTCCTTGATTTATATCTCAAACTAAATTAACTAGGGATTGGAATGGCAATTGAGGTAAATTTATAAGAACGAGTCTTTGATCTAGTGGCTAAGGGCAACGCTCTCCGTGTGGGAGGTCGCGGGTCTGAAAACCGGATGCAAGGTCTTTTATAGACATTTAAATTTGAGTTACTTGACCCTCATCTTTATCTCAGAAAAAAAAAAAAATAGGGATTGGCTTGGCAATTGAGGTGATATATTTTTTTTTTGATAGATAAGATGAGGATCCAGTCCTCAATTTTCATTGATATAAAAGTATATATTGAGGTAAAT
Source organism: Cyperus esculentus (assembly GCA_030179965.1). Lineage (NCBI taxonomy): Eukaryota > Viridiplantae > Streptophyta > Magnoliopsida > Poales > Cyperaceae > Cyperus > Cyperus esculentus. The sequence continues at coordinate 1,072,447 of JASGLE010000010.1, read as the reverse complement.
ATTTAAGTGCATGTCAGGACCGTTATAATTGATGTCATAATAAATCCATTCATTCATTCATCTCGTTAATTCTCCCTTCAAGTTGTCAAAGTTTCAATACCAATTCATTTTTTTTTATTCTTATTGAGTGAATTGAATCTAAAAGTATCATTTCAGCCCTTTACATGATGTGTTCAAGAATGCAATGATATATGATGGCATGCATGCACGGCCACCTTTGAAAATTGAAAGGCCTCACCTTTAGGCCTTCACTTGATGTGATCATGTCCTGATTTCTTACAGCTTTCATGAAAATGATATCTTTTCCATTCCTCTTTTTTTTTTTTTTGTTATCCTGGGTAAGACATTCAAGAAATGACCAAAGCAGAAGATGATTCTTCTGACCTGGGCACTCGTGCTAAACACAAATTTCAAATGAGAAATATGTAAAGTACAGCCCTATAAATTAGGTTACCCATTCATCTTTTCTCACAGTTTTGAGACATCACGTGCACCTATGTGCTTAGCATAGTTGCATAAATGTTTATTGGAAGTTTGGAACCGTTATGTATGTGTTCATTGGAAAATGATATCTATTAATCCGAAATATATAAATATTCACTGAAAAATGATATTTGTTCATTAGAAATACCGTGGACCGGTGGATAAATAAAAAAGTGAATCGGTGCTAGCTATTACTCAATTCAAATTGTCAAATTGTGCGAAATAAGCAACGGGGTCAATTGGCAGCCAATTTTTCAAACAAAGAAATATGCAACGGGGGATGTGAATAAGTAAAGAGGAGGGATCCGGTGCCGACGCTCCAACGGTGCCAACACTCAGATTTTCATATCCAAAATTTGATTTATATAGCTCAATAAATTCTTTATATCAAAATCTTATAGCATGCAAAAATTTTCCATTTTTAGAGATTTTTAAGTATTTATTTCAGATTTTCCAAAAGTTATATATGAAACATTGATTATTTTATTAATATTGTATAGTTGTTATTAGAAAATCCGAAATAAATACTTAAAAATCTCCAAAAATGAAAATTTTTTGCATGCTATAAGATTTTGATATAAAGAACTTATTGAGCCATAGAAATCAAAATTTTTATATGAAAATCTGTCTGTTGGCACCGTTGAAGTGTTGGCACCGGATCCCTATAAGTGCTATTAAATTATCTTAGCGGCGGATTCCCCTGACAATGCTTATTTTGAAAATGAGGCATTTGATAGATTTATAAATTTTTTTTATAAAACCTTAAAAATGAAAAAAGTTGCAAGATGTATCCTTTACTATATATAAAATGATAAAACTTCAAATTTCAATCGATTTGAATATTGTTTGATCGCTCATCAAAATTTTTGTATTCTATTCAATCGTTGTAATCCAAAGAGTTGTTGATGAACCGTTAAAAAACACTTAAATCGAATATTGTGAAGAACATAATCAATCTATAAATTACCATTGCATACATAAAACTTTATTTGTATTTTTAAGATTTATTAATTCATCAAAATTGTCAAGATATATACATTGTGAAGGGATCCCTCCCCATTGTCTTATAACAGTAATACTCAAAAGGAAACAGTACAACTACACAAGTAAAATTGCATATTTGTTGGGGATCATGAGGCCCAGAATAGTCAGCTCTGTTCATAAATCATAACCCATAAAATATTTTTTGAAAAATGGGCTTTTTAGGAGCCCTCTTTCACAAGTGATATACAGGCCGAGCTATATATTATTACTTGGGCTTCCAAAAAGATCACACATGCAATCTCCCTTGTTATGGGATAGTGATAGGCCGCCGCGCACATTGCCCCCATATCATGTGATGTGCTGACATTTTATTTATTTGATATATTATAAATAGAACGTTCTAAAAGACATATTACAAAACGTTCTAAATGAATCTTGAGAAGAGATGGGCAGCAAATGGGCAATTTACAAAACGTTCCAAATGGGCTCCTTTCTAAAAGACAATTTACAAAATGTTGTAAACGTTTTAAAAGACAGTTTACAAAATTGCAAAACTGTCAACTTGAGATAACAGTTTACAAAATGTTCTAAATGGACAGCAATCTACCAGCGCATCACATAGTTCGGGGGGGCAATTTCAGGGGCTGGACATATTTATCCCATGTTATATGTGTCAGTATGTAATTGTAACCGTATGCAGTCAAATTTATAGAACCAAATTACAAGGTGCCTGCTGCCTGGTAGACAAATCACTTGGCTCTGGCACAAGGTCTAAGAAGAACATGCTGGTACAATAGTAAAATACCGGCTCGGAAGTCGAAGCCTTCGCTTACACCCGACACAGAGTCTTCCTTTTGGGGACACAACTTGATCAGGTGGGGAACTGATTACTGCTTCTATAGGGCATGAAGGATCGCCATTTGTAACTAGCTGTTGCCAGAAATGAAGAGGTTTTGTAAATAGGTACCGGAGTGGTACGCGCTGGTACAAGGAGGATTCGTAAGCTCTTGTACAAGGAACCAATGTATTTTTTTCAGAAAACTGTAGAAATGAACTTGAAGTTGAACTGTAGATTCTAATTCTGGAAGCACAATTTTCTTCTGATAGCAATGTTCTTAATAGATATAAGCATATATATTGGGTCGTACGCAATATGTTAGGAGATCTGAAATCGGTAAATACTAGCAAATTAGCGCAAACGCATAAGCACTCAATCATATGAAGTGAAATTCACGCAACTCGATCAGAGCGATCGACCATCCTATCGTTTTACTTGTCAGAAAGATATTACAAAGCAACAGCACTGATACGCCAACAAAATAATCAATAAATAATCAGACACCCGAAATAACAGTAACTCGAACGTCTCACTTCGACAGCACATCCTTCTGACTGACTTACAGTTTGGACTTGGACGCGATGTCGATCACGAAACGGTACCGGACATCGTTCCTTGCCAGCCGATCCAAGGCACTGTTGATGTAGCTCGGCGGTACTATTTCGATATCAGGTGTTATGTGGTGCTTTGCGCAGATGTCCAGCATCTCTTGCGTCTCCTTCATCCCTCCCGTCATGCTTCCACTTACTGTTCTCTTGCCTGATATACACAAAAAAAAGAAATGTATATTAGGATGTCGTCTTCTTTCGTACCCGGGATTCTATCAGACTTTGAAATTTTATGAATAAGTGCTTGTTGTTCATACCGAAAATCAGAGGGAACGAGGGAAGATCGACAGGCTTATCGGGAGCACCAACAAGCACCATTTTACCATTTACTTTCAACAACTCGAGTATCGGTCCAAGCGAGTGGTGTGCAGAGACCGTGTCAAGTATATAATCCAGGCTCCTCGAAGCAGCCTGTTAATTTCCGGTGCAAAGAAAGCAACATTTATCGATAAATTGTTATATATTTGTAACTAGTTACAGTAAAAAATTGCCCTGCATGATACTGGTAAACGGTATAATTAGTTGATTACCTGCATCTGCTTTGAATCTGTGCTAACAATAAATCCGTCGGCATTGAGACGCTCCCTCGCTTCTTGTTCCTTCGTTGGCGAGGTGCTTATGACCGTGACGTGTAATCCGAACGCTTTGCCAAATTTCACAGCTACATGGCCGAGACCGCCTAAACCGACCACGCCGAGCTTTTTACCGGCTTGGAACATGTTGTGGTGCTTCATTGGACTGTACACAGTAATACCAGCACACAGCAACGGTGCCGCCGCATTGAGGGGAAGGTTGTCAGGGATATGGACAACATATCTGCAAAAAAAAAAAAGAGCCGAATTTAACAATCTCCAATTATAATTTTAGTAGAATTTTAGTTCAATACTCCCACTAAAATTTTTTTTTTCCGATCTGACGATTATAAATGAATATTACCCATTATGAGATTCATCTATAACTGATGAAATTATCTGGTTGTCTAGTTAGTAAATTGTACTGAAAACAATTAGATCAGATTAAACTTTGAGCAATTAACAGTTGGTTAAAAGTTAAAACCAGCAGATACCAAACAATCGGGAGTCGGTACGTATCATCGCGTACCTGGTATTAGCAACCAGCATCTCAGAATATCCACCATAGGTGATACTGCCATCCCAATATATGCCATTGTAAGTGAACTGCACTTTGTCGCAGTAGTTCTCCTCCGACGCTTCGCAGAACTCGCAGTTCAGGCACGATGCGTATATGCAGCCAACCCCGACACGGTCGCCGACTTTGAATTTTGTAACGCTTGAGCCGACTTTTGTCACTACGCCGGTGATCTCATGCCTGTTTTGCATAGAATAAATTGATCATGCAAATTCTATAAAGTACATGGCACTTGACATACTCAAAAATTCAAAAAAATTGTAACATTAATCTCTGAAAAAAAAAAATTCCCACTTTTAGAAATAAAATGCTGACAAATCAAGAAACATAACTGCTGTTATAACTTATAATTAGTGTATAATAAGGTCGTAATTACCCGGGAACGACGGGGTACATAGTGATGCCCCAGTCGTTTCTGAGGTGGTGCAGATCGGTGTGGCACATGCCGCAGAACAGGATCTTTATCGTGACGTCTTCCGGTCCGGTCTCCCTGAAAACAACCGAAAACCCAAAACCGGTTAACGCACAAATTAACCAAACAAACTCATGAAGTTGTATAACAACCCCGCAATACGCATATCACGGTGTATCAGTACTCAGTACTCGCCTTCTTCTGAAGACATACGGCGTGACCTTCCCCGACGGGTCCTTCCCGGCCCAACCCGACACGATCTGCGTGTGATTCGGTGTCACCTCCATGTGTTAATCCCTGTCTGTGATCTTTCTGGTAGAATTGCAAGTGACAAGCAAACTGATCAGTGTTTGTGAGACTTGTTATTGTTATAGGTGCTCTTTAGTATGGGCACTGAACCAAGCATTTATAGCTGTGGATCTCACTATAATGACAATTGACAAACTTTTTTTTTTTTTTTTTTGAGTTAAATTACAAACATTTCAAACCAACCAATTTAATTAAAAAAGCTCAAATTGACTACTGATAATAACTTACAAGTGGTTGGAGTCTTCTGTCAGTCTTTCTTTGTAGTCTTTTTAATTTTTTTTGTGTGTGTATCTACTACAACATACACACTGTGATTTGGACCGTTACCGCGTATGTAACAAATATTCTTTCATTTTTTTAAAACTTTTTTTGTTTCTATTTTAGGCGTAGAAGAACAACCAATTAGGATTTCAAAATACAGAATTTCAAGGAAGGTTAGGGGAAATTAATAGCCAGGTTTTTAGTAATTGCAAATTGGACGTACGAAGTCTGTAAATTAACAACTCTCAAGATTCTTCAATCGATGAAAAAAGAAAAGAAAAAAAAAATTAGTTGACCCAAAGTCAGGTAGAGGTAATTTCGACTCTGCTGTTGGGAAGATACATACAGAGATTATAGCTTTGAAAAATATAATTAATGTTCGACACTGGTCAAAGCTATAAATAATTTAGAGAAATATAGGAGAGGACATTTTTATTATTTTTGTTTATTTATTTTTTGAAAAATTATAAAAGTCCGTATGATACTTTTTTTTTTTAAAAAAAAAATAAGACCGTCAAAATATATATATTAAAAATACCAACATCACTACATAGATACTTCAAAAAAAAAAAAAAAGTACAAATAAAAAAGGAAGAAAATGAAGTTGATGCAGAAACGTCCATATGTTCGGAAATGTCTCTTAATCAAATTCCATTTTTATTCCTTTAAATTTTATTGAGGCTTTATACCACATGACATTATGTATGTTTTTTCACAAGATTTCCACGTGAAATTTAGGTAATTGACATGTAACTAATCATTTTCAAAACTCAATATTTATCTCTTTTCCTAAACATATTTATCAATTTGATAAATTGCTACCCTAAATTGGTAATACCTCAAATAAAAAGTATAAAAAAAAATATCTGCAACAATAACCTTCTAATTGAGATGATATTACTCCAAAAATTAGTTTGTGCGATATTTTTCAAACTTCATGTATAACAAAGAATCAAACAAAATTAACCTACTCGATCTCCAGAAACTTCCTTATCATTGGAAGATGGGGAAATTAAAATTGCCTGAAATTGAGACTGGACTTGGAATTAAAAGTTTTTAAAACTGGAAAGTTTGAACCACTTGAATTTTGATTGACCGTGACTGAACAAAACACAAGTCAATGTGAGAATACACACACACACACACTGGTCTGGTCTCAGTTAATGAAAGTTCCTCTTTGGACTTCCTTGAGAATTTGCTTTTGAGAATTTTGATTGACCGTGACTGAAAGTTCCCTTTCAGTCAATGTAGGGTTGTTGGGCAAGGTGGTTGATTTAAATATTTAAACCTCACTAAACTGTCCTCGTTCGGAAAAAAAAATGACTTAAAAAAGCTTAAGCTTTAGGTCATGGGTATTGCTTCCTTAGTAATCCGGGCAAGGCTTAAGCCCCGATCAAAAGGAGGCTTAAGGAGAAACTTTTAATCCGTGTTAAGGAGCTTGCGTTCGGAAGGATTAAGAACGTGGTGCTCATCCTATGTAGACCACAAATTGACTTCCTCAAAAAAAAAAAAAAAATTACAAATTGACAGGTGCTCATCCTATGTAGCGCTGCAAAGTGTAGCACAGAATGTGGACCGTCAGATCATCTCGGAATTCGTGCTGGAACAGATCTCGAAATGATTTAACGGTCCACGTTCTGCCGCACACAGTGCAGCGTTACAGAGGATAATGGAATCCAAATTGACGCTCAAAACACGAGTGTGCTGGGAAATTGTTCTTTATTACTTTGAATAATTTTGAATAATTACACCATCACATGATTGATGATTCGTATATATGTTTTTTTTTTTTCATGAAAATTCTGACAGCAGCAGGCAAGTAAAGTCGATATATCGTGATTCAGAAAATAATTAACGTGATTCACACATATCAGTATATGTTAGTAAAAGTATTTTTGGATTTGAATAGTAAAAGTAATAATCAAAATCCGGATATGGTGTACTTAATTTATGGATATTTTTGGATTTGAATAGTTTAGACTCTCAATCTTATCTCAAAAAAAAAAAAAAAAAAAAAAGAATCTGGATTTTAGATGGCTTATTTTTTTCGTCCTTTTTTTCGGTTTTATTTAAACGGAGGTAAAATCAATGGTAAATCCCAATTCACACCAACATATGTTATAGTTAAGATTTCTGATCTTATGACTTGAAATGGGCGAATCAGATCGATTTGATTTAATTTGGAGGGAGTTAAAAATATAAATTTATTCACTATTTCTGTCATAAAAATCATCAAAATTTACTCATAAACGACAACAACAATGCCCTGTTGGCTGTTAATGGCAACGTGCTCTGTCTATTTAAGTTGCCTTCGTCCAGTCATTTCTTATTCCGAATGTATCACTGTATCAGGTCCTAAAAGAGACGCAAACGGAAAAAAAAATTGATCAATTTTTTCCTCAAAAAAAAAAAAAAAAAAAAGTTGATCAATTCATTTCATGGAATAGGCAGCTGTTACACATGTATTAGTATCAAGCATTTAAAAAAAATGTTTCACGGCTCTTAACGGTGACGTGACCATTTAACGGTTTAACGTTAAAACGGGATTACACGGCCGTTAAATAAAAAACGGGTACTCATTTTCTATATATTTTTTATATTTAATAAAGTTAGACAATACACTCCCATACAATTATACTTAATAATTAAGTACAAATAACAATTACAAAACTAATTGAGTACATAAAAAGTTAAAAAATCTTATGTAACGAATATAGTAGCATTTAAGTAGTAAACTGAAAAAAAATTTAAGACAATAATAATAAAGAGTTTAAAATTTTTTATTGTTAATATGCGTAGGATAAATATTATTGCAAACTTCTATACCGTCAATAATGTGCTAACATATTTTAACGGCGCTTAAACGCCTCTAAAACACATATTTTAATTGTTTAACTTTGTTAAAAATGGTTTTCCACAAGTAACAGTTTTTTCACAAATACTTAACGTGAGAGGGTTCAAAAAACGATTTAACGGTTTAAACAGAGATAAAACTAATTTTTTTAAAAGCTTGATTAGTATCAAAATTGATACCATACTTCATTTCATGTTATAGTAAAATATTATGGGATACTCTACTGCAAAAATTGTATAGTTTTATTAAAAAATTAATTAAAAAAACTTTTAAGGATGTCTCAAAAATAATAATATAATAATAAATATTTGCATATAAAAGTAACTACCAAAATTTAATCATTTGTGAGCCATCATAACCATTATTATCAACTTTATTTTACTATATATTATTTCTGTTATTAATTATCAATGGACGCAAGATGTTTCTCATAAAAAAAAACAATAATATCAGCATAATGGTCTTCTAACATTAACAAATGCATTTAAACATCAAAATAAAGTTTTACTCTATTATAAAACAGTCCATACTTCATACAAATTAACACAAAAAAAAAAAAAAAACATAAATTCAACTGATCACAGGAAACATATATATAACCACCACCAAATAACTTAGCTGAACTGCTTTGAGCTGGTGTAAGTCTGTCCGAACGCCCAGTTCGCCGGAACCACGTCGTCGAACTCCAGGCTGTTGCCGTTCGTGAGGGTCACGACGAACGAGATCGACTGGCCTTCGAAACACACGTTCGAGTGCCAGTTGACGCCGTAGTTCCTCGACATGGGGATCCAGGACGCGCTCTTGGAGCCCCTGATCGCGACGGACTTGATCGAGCCCTCGCCGGCGACGTTGCTGATCAGCACCACCATGAAGTAGGCCTGACCTTTTATTGTGAACTTCACTCCTCCCTCTTTTGTGCATGGAACCCTAAAATATGAACATGAAATGTTACTTTATGTTGTACAATATTTGTTATTTATATCCACAGTTTAGTAATACAATTTCAAATAATAACTAATGCAACATTGATTAATTATGTACAATTAATATTATATTACAAACAAAGCATATGTATGTACTGAAAAAGAATATAATATTTAGATTTTTTTTTTAAACAAAACTTGAATTATGAGATTATTTGAGCCTTATTCTTTTTTCTTTTTCTTTTTTTTTTTTGTTAAAAAAATTGAACTACTTTTGATTGGTCTTGTCACTTTTCTTTTATCAAATAATCTCAAGATTTAAGGTTTCTTTTTGTTTTTTTTTATGACCGTTACTCTAGGTGATATATAAATAAAATAAGATCAGGCTGCCAATATTTTTTATCTAAAAAAACACATTTGGAACAGAGTTTTCTTTATATATTTTTTTAATCTACACAATTTTATTCCATGTACATCAACATAGAATAGGTTATAAAAATCTTTTCTTTGCTAGTTTAGAAACTATTTATGTAAAAATCATAAAAAGACATAATAATATTCCTAAAGTACAACACAGTAAAGAAAACATCAATAATCTGTTGGACCATTAATGACCGATCAGTGCCAGTTTAATATAAGAGGGTCCGATATGTACTTTTCTTAATTAACTTTGATCAACAATAATCAAGAAATGCTATTTAGGTAGTGACCACCCCTTTATCTATAATTTTGGGGAGTGCTATTTTGAGGGCAATATTTGCTATATTGAGGGCTCATAAATACTTTTCACCCTTTATACCTATTTTACCCCAAGCTTCTCTCTCTCCTAACTCTCCATTAATGAAAAAGAAAACCATTTAATAAATAAAAGGCATGGCATGGGGCATGGATCGCATCTGTTGTATATATATCTTTTAAGACAGTTATTTTTTCCATTCCACGGTCCAATATAATAGCCGGTTCATATACTCGTTGAAAACAAAAATGCAACAAAAAATCCATATAAGTGAAAACAAATTAAGTTTTAGTTAAAAATTTTAAATGTAACAAAACCTCACTGCATTTTATAATGGCACTGTTAATTTAATTAGAATAAAATAAATTATTTAAAATATATGTCGTGTCGGCTCGAGTTTTACTTAATATTTTTACATAATTCATAACTAAACTTTAATTATTGGGTTGCTCAAAATTTAATCTTTACCTGACCAAAAGATATTCAAATTGTTTGAAAATTTTAATACTATCAATCTATATGTTAAATAATACATCTGCTAATCTTTTTCTATATTTGAGAATTTTTAATGATTTTTTCATTTTTTTTAAAAGTCCAATTGTCAAGATAAATATTGTCAATGGATCCCTCCTCTTAATAATTTTTGAGGATTTGTCCTTTTTAGATATTATCAATTTTTTTATTGAATATTTGAATTGATATGTTGCTAATCATGGTTAAAGTTGAGGATGGAATAACATTATATGATGGTATGAACCTAATTAATGTCTCACAAAAGTTTTATATAGGATAATAAATCTTGTCCTCTTTCCTGTTGCAATTGGTTTATTATTCTCAGCATAGTATTCCGTGTCTTGAGAGCAACACTAATTTAGATTTAAATTAAAATAAAAGGTTACTAATTAATTGAGGGTAAATTTGGGATTATGAAGAAACATTCTCTCCCTGCCCTCAAAATAGTGAAAATAGCCCTCAAAATAGCACTCACTATAATTTTTGATGAACAAATATCATTTTTCAGTAAACATTTATACCTTTCTGATCAACGTATATAATTTTCTAGTAAACATATATACTACGGTTTTCAGTAAACATTTATGCAACTGTGACAAGCACATGGGTGTACGTGTGTGCGTCAGATTGTGAGAGAGGGGCGGATGGGTGACTTACTTTATAGGTGGACTCTACGTGTTTTCCTTATATTTATATGAAATGAAATGCATATTTCAAATATTTTGTTATATTTTGATGTAAAGTTCATAATTCATACATGGGTCAGATGTCATTCAGACTGACCAATTAAATGAGCATCGATCCATATATAGTTATATAGTAAATACGATTTGGTAAATTAGTTGGCAGTTGCATCAAATCAATATTGCCATACATATATATTGAGTTGTTCATATATAATAAAAATGGATTTCAGACATGCATAATACATAAAGCAATTAATTATATATCAAAACTTTTTGGTGAAATTTCTGGTGACATGTTTGTTTGCATATGGTTTAAATTGTTCGCATTAAATATGGCATAAATGTACTACAGCTTTGATTAATAACCACCCCATGTTTAGAGGTGGGGCATGAGATGCTGGTGAAAATCTCATAGCAAAAATATATATTTCTCCTTGTATTTGCCCCCCACCACCATATGATGCGCTGACAAATATTTACAAAAACATTCATTTTTTTTAAAAAATTTACAGAAATATCCCACTTTTCTAAAGAATATTTACAAAAATGACCCTAAAAATTTTATAAAAATGACCCTCCGCCCCTAAAAATTTTACAAAAATGACTCTCCCGACCCCATGCCACCTCATCAAGTTGTGGGGACAAAAATTGAGGCATAATATTACTGTCCAATCTCATATATATATATATATATATATATGTTCATTCATTTCTTGAGCTGGATCAGTAAATGGGGTGGTGGTCAAATTTAATTCCTCAACATCAGTACATGAGTTCACGTGAAGATGATCAAAAGAAATTGTAAGAAACTGTTATATATTCAAACTTAAAAATCAGTTTCATTTTTTTGGTAAAGTGACTTAAAAAGTATCATGTCACTATACTACAATTATCATAGTAAAATTAAGTGTTAGGAATGACAACGAGCTTTAAGTTATTAGAATAAATCAATATAATTAATATTCGTAAATGTATTAGTTTTAAAAAATATATTATTCATATTTCGTAATTTTTTTTTTCATATATATAGAAATCATGTGGGTTTGATTTCTACTTGAATTATACAATACTTACATTATGACTATCCGATATGAAAACGGATCATATTAATATTACAAATTGTTAATTGGACAGTAATGCACGGATATATATATTAACAAGAATATGCATTCTAGATATATACCTGTATTTATTCTAAGTACTCCTTTTTATGATTTTAAAAATCTGTTAGTGAATCTGTATGCATTGTTCATTGAGAAACATGTTGCGTCCATTTAAAGACCGTCTATACATCCATAGACGTGTACGGAATGTAGCAGATACATCTCAAAATGTAGCAGATACATCTCAAAATGTAGCAGATACATAATGAACTGTAACTTATAGACGCTATAGGCAGTTTTTTTATGGACGCTAAATATTATTTGTTGGTTCTTTGTTTGGCATTCATTATAATTCCAAATCCACACTGTTTGCACCTCTACAAGAAGTACCAACAAATTAAACATAACCCTGACATCTAAGCCTGTGGCCCGTGGCCCGTGGGCCTTGGCCCATCCGGGTTGATCAGACCCAGGGTTTATCATTTCCAGCTTTTCACTATCTTTTTCTGTACAATGAGGCCATACTGGTAAAATTGGTCAATATGCATAAACAGTTCACTGTTATCATTGGGCCCAATAAAATCCAAGAAGCAATCAAGAACCCATTTGAGCAGAAAAAGTGTGTAAAATTGTGAATTAAAAATAGGATTTTTCCATGATTCCTCATTTTAATTATCCACATATCTATACATAGGAGGTGGTAAATCGGGCGGTCGGGTTCGGGTTCGGGGTCAGTTTGACATTCTAGAAGATCTTGGATTAGGTCAGGTCGGGTGATGGGCGGGTCGGGTCGGATCAATTTTGATATCGACATTTTTTGGATCATATGTTGATTTGAGTTGGATTGTATGTTGTTTGATCTCGGGTTGGATTAGGTTTGGGTCAGGTTGGGTCGGATCAGTTTGACTTTTTGGAAAATGCCGGGTCGTGTCGGGTTAGAGTCGAGTCGGGTCGGGCGGGTTTCTCGGGTCAGGTCGGGTTCTGCCACCTTACCATACATACACAAAATTTGTAACTCTTATCTCAAATTTGTAACTCTTAACTCAAATTTTGTAACAGTACGTGGACATATGAACAGTAATATTGTGGACACTAGATATATAACTCTTAAAAAAATACTGACCTTTGGTACAAAACTGGTACAGCTTTGTTCTCATCAGCAGAGCTGATTTCCTTCCAAGCAGACTGACTCAGATGGAAATGCTCAGTGCCCAATTTTGAATCACAGTTGTCTCTGAACAATGCCTTCTCAGGTGGGAAGAAAGAAGTGGCCACGACCGTCACGGTCGACCCGTCACGACAATGCTTTGAGGAGCCTGACTGATCATTGCACTTGATTTTGTAACATTGCCCGCAAGATTGCCCCTCGTTGAACAGCGCTGTACTCAGAGCGGCGGCATACTTTTCGTCGGCTTTTAGGATGCTGTACCCGCATGCGCCACCTGAAAATCATGACCCGTTATTTAGATTTAATTTAGTGCTTACCAGAAGTGAAAAAATGTACCAGAAAACAAAAAATTGAAGAAAAAGTTAGTTTCTTTTTATCAGATTGTAATGTATAGTTATACCAGTAGGATTTGTGGCGCTTTTACTTGCTGTTGCGGTTGCGGCGCCCCAGCCAGAGGCATCCAAACCTTCTACATTCTGCACATGAACAAGCAATGCAAGCACAGCTAGAATTGGAAATATGGTAGCCATTTTCACAGGAGAAAGGAATGGTAAGAAGAGAAGCAATGCCTCTAATTAATTAACCCGGTAATATAAATATCCTGCTTAAATTCATCTCCATTTGTATAATTAATTAATTACATTGAAAAACTTGCACAAATTTGATGTTCTGTAACATCTTTTCTATAGAGGAATGTGTGGTATATCACTGATAGTATACACATGACATGACCCCACAAATCGTAACATAACTGGTCGCAAACCGAAACCGTAACGTAACAGCTAACAGGAGATGAAACCCGGCTTAACAAAAAAACTGGTCATATGGGGGCATTAATTGAAACCTCTGCAACATGAACATGATCCAAAATTTGCGGTTTGAAGATGATGATAATGATGATTATATATATATTTATATAGTTAAGAAGTATATATATATAGCTGAAGTCAACTGCTATGAGATTCTGTGCTGGCGTGACATCCAACATATTACATAGAGAAACATCTTACATCCATTGAAAAGCTGTCCATACGTCCACAGACGTACAAATAATGTAACAGATACATCCCGAAATATAACAAAATACATCTCGAAATGTAACCTATGGACGCTATGGATAACTTTTCTATGGACGCCAGGTATTACTCTATTACGATCATTTGATCAGGATGATATTATAGCATGTTCCTGATCTGTTAATTTTACCAGAATATATAACACCTGCCTCATATAATGTCACACAAGCTCCAACCCTACTCCAGTTACTGCTGGAATTTCATTTCGGATCATATAATTAATTATGTCATTATATGTTATAAGTCAGTATCTTGGGTGCTAATATTATATTAATTAATATTGTTAATAAAAGATGTAATTGAGGACAAATTAATTAGGTTTAATTAGGTTTCATCCTTCTGTAATTTGAAGCATGTTAATTACATGTAAATGCTTATCTTGCTGTTTTTCTTTCAACTTTCAAGTGTCAACTGGAAGCATAAATTGTTCTTACCAAGAACAACACTGTAAAAAGAGAGGCTTATATAAATCATGATTTTCTAGTGATAATTAAATTGTGACAAAACTTCTTAATTATGCAATTACATTTATACAGTTGATATACCAATTGATTGAATCAAGATGAACTCTAATTGTCAAGTTAACAAACTTAATTATTAGTGCACTGTATGTACATACGTTAATACGATAACTCGTAGTTTTTTCTTTTCTACATAAATAGAATTTAGTTTCTTTTAGAAGTAGAAACTGATATTTTCATTCATTCGTTCACTCTTATAACAAATTTAGAGGGAAAATGAAAAAAAAAAAAAAAAACACAACTGGTAACTGAAAAGGTAAGTATGATGTTACCAGCTAATCATAACTACTAATTTGAAAGCAAATTAACTTGAGTTAAAACTTAAAAACTTCCCCCAAATGTCTAATCAAACTATCAAAGCACCAACAAGCCGATTTAGGGTTAGATTCCAAATCAAACACAACTCAGGTACGCATTTACATTTTACAATCGAATTTGAAAGCTCTGAAAGGGCTAATTTGTTGCTGCTGCCTGGTGTAGTTGGTACTGATCATAGACACAGTTTCTCAGAGATGCAATCTTTTTGGCGCTTCACCAAATTCAAATGGAAAAATCTTAATTTCTGCAATGATATATTGGCTGTCAAACGTTCAGAACGCAACGAAATTGAGTTGTTTTGTTAATCGTTTCGTTTCGTTTCGTTTCGTCCAATGAGACGAAACAAAACGAGAGAACGAAAATAATCATTTAGCAATAGTATTTTACTGTCAAAATGGATAATGAAATAGAATCGATCGTTTCGTTTCGTTTCGTTTAGAATGAAAGGAAACAAAATAACGGACAACGGTCTTCTGTTGATAGGCCTAGATATATGCTAAAGATTGAGGTACTTCACGGTATGCAGACATATATACAGAGAAAAAAGTTAACTCTCTGCTTGCTTGCAACTTGCCTGCCTTGATAAAGATTCTGGAGCTCAATTTGAAAACTTGGTACTTGCTAATTAATTACTGTTTTATATATAGGTTACAATTCAAAAATCTAATTTTAAATCCAGTTCATACTCCTCCAAGACAACTTAACATTGATAGACAACAACAATGGCAAAAATTGCCCCCTAATCGAGTCTAAATCAAGTGTTCGAGGCAGCGGCGGGCAACATTGGGAAGTTTGAGCACACCTCAGCCGCCGAAACCCCGAAATCCATGACCCTTTAGACTACTTGAATTGTAACGAGCTCGTGAACGTCTGGCCAAAATGCCAATCCGACGGAACTATGTCCTCGAAAGTAAGTGTTTGATCGTCGGTTGTCGTGACGATGAACGATATCGACTGGCCGTTCAGGTGCGCATTGGATTGCCAGTTGACGCCCCAGTTCCTCGTCATCTGCATCCACCCTGTGTACGACCCTTTTATCGACATCGACTTGACCGAACCGCTGCCCCCCACATTCGTGACGAGCACGAGCTCGAAGAACTCCCGACCGTTTATTGTGAACCGCACTCCTCCTTGCTTTGTGCATGGAACCCTATATATATATATAAACATAACAATAATTATTAGTTCTATGATTATCGTGTAAATGTCGATCGATGTGCTAAAGAGAGATCGACGAGACTGATCGAGATCGATTGATAGATAGTACCTTTGGTATTCGACTGGAATAATACCGCCTTCGTACACGCCAATCTTCTGCCATGCCGGCTGGGCCATATCGAAATGCACACGGGGCGGGTTGCACCACCCGCCATTGTCGTTAGAGAGCGCGTAGTTCGGCGGGCAGAAGTTGGTAGCGGTAACAATAACAGACTGATCATGTAGGCAGTACTTGTCTCCTGAAGTAGTGTCACACCTGATCTTGTAGCATTCCCCGCAGGCTGCACCGTTGTTGAACAGCGCTGTGCTCAGTGCGGTCGTGTGCGCTCCGTACCCGTTCAAGTACATATCGCCGTAACCGCACGCACCACCTACGAAAAAAAAAATCAATCCAACGATATATATAAAACCTCTTAATCTGTCATCTGATTTATATAACTAATTAATTCTTCTTAATTTGTCAAAAAACTTTTCTTAATACTTGTTTAGATCATTAGATGCTCCACTTTCTTACATATATGTCAAAATAAATACCAACTTTTCTGATATTGTGAAAGGAAACTTGCTGAAATATGTAAGAACAATGAAATCAGTAGTACAGAAAAAAAAATATGGTAACAGTTAAATACATTACACCGGCGAGTTGGCAGCCACTGTCAACCTTTCAAAAAAAAAAATAAAAAATAAAAAAAAACAGTTAAATACATTACCCATTGTTCCTGAAGCATCATGTCCGCCGTAAAACGTCGCGTACGCTTTCATCCAATTCGAAGAATCGGAATCGTGCGCTTGTACTCGACCCGATACGAGGCATAACGCGAGTAAAACGATCTGTGCAAGTGCAAGAAGCTTCTCCATCGATCGATCTCACCCCCCTCAGTCTCAATGGATCAACTAAAAGAGAAGCAAGGGAGTGAGATTAATAAGAAGAGAGGCTCAAGAGGAAGTACATATAAAGTGTGCTTAAATATATAAGAACTGGAATCTGGAAGAGTAATACCTAGCATCCATAGAAAAACCGTCCATAGCGTTTGTAGGTTACATCTTTAGAACGTATTTGTTACATTTCAGGACGTATCTATTACATTTTGTACATATCTATGGACGTATAGACGGTTTTTCAATGGATGGCAAGATGTTTCTCAATCTGGAATTAGTAGCACATTGATTAGATGCTAATCAAAGGTGTATATGCACATGTCAAAGATGCAACTTGATGTGTGCCATCCAAGTGCTTGCATTACTTGCGGATATTAATTAAGAGTAATAGCTAATGTCCATAGAAAAACTGTCTATATATAGCGTCCATAGGTTACATTTTAGGATGTATTTGTTAGTATTTTGACATGTATCTGTTACATTCTGTACACATCTATGGACGTATGGACAGTTTTTCAATGGACACAATTAGATGTTTCTCATTAACAAGTACACGAGATGTTTCTCATCTTGCGTCCATTGAAAATGCATCTATACGTCTATAGACACACTCAAAATGTAACAAGATAGATCTGATTTTGTAACCTGCGGACGCTACGGACAGATGTTCTGTGGACACTAGGTATATATTACTCTTAATTAATTAATGAAATCTTGTTTGATTAGTTTTGAGTTAATTTTTGGATTTTGACTTTGATTTCCTTGGTATGGCTGTGGCCGACTTCTCTGCTGAAGATAGTCAACCAGTTAGCACGTTCTATGCCAGGTTCCTTGATGTAGCCAGTTAAAGTTGGAATCATTTTAAGTTTTGCAGAATTTGATGTATCATGGTTTGATCCTTTTTTGTTCTTTATTAACTATTAAGTATATTTGGATAGGAATTTCTTGTTTATATATGTAGTTACTGGTAATTAAGGAACATTTCAGGGGTAACTGTCTTTCCAAGTGCTAATTAAACATTTGGTGCCAGGGAGATCAAGGAAGAAATTAAAGCAAGATTTTATAAAAATCTTAATCCAAATGTGAATAATTGAATTTAAGCAGATTATTAAAATGTATTTTATTATTATTATTTTTTTACGATGTATAATATTTGAATTTACAAAGTAACAAAATTCATGATTTGCTGGATAACTTTCTAAAATTTTGAGTCAGAGATAAACAAAAAGAAATTCTCTAAATATCTTAACAAAACTGATAGATTTTTTTTCTTATTTTTTTTTCCTTTAATGCAATACAAACTCCAGGAAATTAATTGTCCATAATTTTTTCTTTTTATTATGCCTGCCCATTTTATAAGTAGATAAATATGGATTAATTGATAAAATGCCATGTTAGTCAATGCTGGCATGGCATCTGAAAACGTGTCATGCCAGTATATAAGACCAATTTCTTTATTAATTTTTCCTCATTAAAATGGACATGCATGATACTTAATTAATGATCATCTTTTAAAAAATCTCACACACTTGGATCACTGAGATGCAAGCAATTAAGACTCAGATGAATCTCAACTCTCAAATCTTCTAATTTACCTGGAAATATTACAATGAGATAGTATATATATAATCCATTTAAAAAGTTATAAAAGAGTATGAACCAATTACTATCATCACATGATCAGATGCCATCTTTTTTGTGAAGTTTGTGTAGTTTGCAGCTTCTAGGAAGTTCAGTGCCTAAGCTTAACCACAATATATAAATTGAACATATATATACACACCCACACATATATAGAATTTTGCTACCGTTAGTCATGACTCACGGGCTGCTCCGTGAGTCACGGTCCAAAAACATATCAAATCACCTCCAAATTTCGATTTAAATAGCTCAATAAATTCTTTATATCAAAATCTTATAGCACGCAAAAAATTTTCATTTTTGGAGATTTTTAAGTATTTGTTTGAGATTTTTTAAAAGTGACTATGCAATATTAATAAAATAATCAATATTTTATGTATCATTTTAAAAAATCTAGAAAAAATACTTAAAAATTTCTAAAAATGAAAATTTTTTGCGTGCTATAAGATTTTGATATGAAGAATTTATTGAGCCATATAAATCAAAATTTGGAGGTGATTTGATATGTTTTTGGACCGTGACTCATGGAGCAGCTCGTGAGTCATGACTAACGGTAGCATAACTCTATATAAATATATATATATATATATAGAATGATAGAGTGCAGTGTAATACTGGGGAAATACTATCAGTATAATGATATGAGATCCTATATATCAGTGAGTATTTTATTTGGTTCAGTCAAACCATTTCAAAGTACGTTCTTTTACTATTAAAACCTTTAATAATTATATATTGGTCATGTGATTCATTTGCTGGTTCATTATTTTTCCTAATTCAGCTCTTTGGATCAAATTAGCTTTCAAATAAAGTAAATTAAAGAACCAGGTAATAAATTATAATAGCAGAATATATATATAAGCTCATTAATTTTTATAAAAATGACAATGATGATGATATTCTAGCAGAAATTAATTTAGGTAAAACTCAGTTACCAATACTTCATTTAATCTTTACATATATACAACCTGCATTTACTTGGACTAATCAGCTAGGCCTCCAAATTAATCCCCAAATCGAGATTCTCTGAAATTAATGCTCATGCCACGTCTCCAATCACAGATCTCAAACAAATCATGTTACTACTTAATTAAATTATATATATATACAAATAAATAAATAGGTATTATTTGTGTATTTGAATAAGCAGAGTCAAGGTTACCTTGCTAAGATCCAGACACACGTGTCAGAGTGTTGACTTATTACAATAGAGTAATATATACCTAGCGTCTACAGAGTATCTGTCCATAGCGTCCGTAAGTTACAAAATCAGATCTATCTGTTACAAATTAAGTTGTAGTTGTTACATTCTAAGTATGTCTATGGACATATGGACGCATTTTCGATGGACGCAGGATGTTTCTCGTTACAATACCAGCTGAGACTTGTATTTGTTGTTGGGTTGTATATATACTCGCTGCGGATTGTCATGATCTCAATCAGTGACGACTGACAAGTGTGATTTATTAAAAAAGAAATTATCTTTGCCCCTTTAACTACACCCCTTATCCGGATCGGGATCACCTGCTTTTCTCAAAAGAAAAGCAGGCCCTGCTTTTCTTGAACCAACGGTTGAGAAACACTGAAGTTTATTGAGATCCGTACAGAAAAACACCGAAATTAACGAAGTACTTTGAGATCGGTGCGACAACCGATCCCGACCTTCGGATTGGAAAAGCAGGGCCTGCTTTTCTGTGACAGAAGATTATTATCCCCCTTATCCATCCCTCAAACTAAATTGGTAATATTTTCTTTTTCTTTCTCATACTCTTATAAATTTTGAGTGAATTTTTTTTATTCTTGATCTTTCTATTATATATATATAAGTGTTTTGTTCGATTGAGGATGTGAATTGCAACCGGCAAAAGTGATCTGTTGTATTTGAAAAAAAAATTTTAACTAAAAATATATTGGGGTACAGTTATCAACTCCCTTATTAAAAAAGATAATAACAACAATATCTACAAAATTCGATTGAAGTTTCTTATGAATATTATAATGGAAGGACAGTATTAATCCATAAGCTATCTCTGCCGTGAATTCACTTTCGGGTCAATATTAGGTGGATAAAAGATAAATGAAAATTACAAAGTGTCATTCTTTTAGCTATCCAGACGTTTGTTTACAAATTTTATGACTTGTATCTCAAATTTTGTAACTATGATATCAAATTTTATAACAAAATGGATACGTGGACACAAATGTTAAGGACACTAGATGTGACCTAACGTAAATCCAATTTTTGATATTGGACTCCTATGGTTAGATTGTTATCTTGGTATCACCATAACAGATCGGGATCACCTGCTTTTTTAAAAAAGAAAAGCAGGCTTTACGATTCTTGATCCGACAGTTGAGAAACACCAAAATACTTTAAGATCGGTGCATAAATATTGAAGTACTTTAAAATCAGTATGGCAACCGATCCCGACTATCCGATCAAAAAAAGCAGGCCCTGCTTTTCTTCTCAGCAGCAGCAGCAGCAGATTCAGATCCCACGATAACAGTAGGAGGTGATGATAATGATGAACACGTGAGAATCCTCAGAAACCAGTGAATAACGGGAAAGCTGGCACTAAATATATTATAGAATATATATCAAACAAACTAAAAATACTTCCAAATCAGTCAACCGTCAACATTTAACAGTATTTCTTTTCGTTAATCCCAGATAGTAATAAGTTTGACAGTATTTCTTTTCGTTTATCTAGAGAGCAATAAACCATTAAAACACTAGTAACTTACAGCCAGGATATAAAAAACATGTACGTTGTGATTAATTCGAATATTAGTCGTAAATTCAGAAAATCCACAGTTAACTCAAGAATAATAACGATGTTATTTTATATTTTCCTAATGCCCATTTAATTGTTTTAATTCCTTCAAAGAGGTGCTCAAAACAAAAGGCAAAAATGTAATTCAAAATCCTTTTTAACTTTCTAGCATTATGAGACCTCAGCCAGAAGTCTTAGTACCATTAATCACATGAATAAATAACCTACCAAAGTTTGTTCTCATTAACGAGTGCACAACCTACCATGCACAAAAAAACACTTTACTTCGAATTGCAACAAGCTTGTATACCCAACATGACAACAACATGGAGACAAACACTTTATCGGAACATAATTCACCAGAATACACTCAAAACCAAATAACCAAATAAACTCTCTATTGTCCCCTCAAAATAACTGTATGTGTATATCCTCAGTCAAACTGAGTTAGTTTGTCTCACCATTGTACGTAGATGACTGCCAAAATTTTGTTTTATTACGATTTTGATACATAACAAAAAGAAAAAAAAAATTCAATTCTGCATAAATAAGCCTAGCTAGATAAAAAGATTTCACCTTAAATTACCTTTGATTATTGGGCGCATCTGTTCTATTTGCACTAAAAATCCCAAATTTAGGCATGGGTGAATTAGAATCACTTGAGCCAGTGTTTTCACTTGATTCAGTAGACTTCTTGATTGAATTAAAAATTCCGAATTTTGGCTTGGGTGCGGTATTAGGATTATTACTAGGGTCTTTTACAGGAGGTGGGCCCTCATTTCTAAATTGCCCCAAATTGGGGGGTCTAAAATTTTGGTTACTATGCTGAAACGGCATTTCTCTGTTATGAAATCGGCCTTGGCCTTGGTTAAAGGCATCTCTGCTGCTGCTACCCCGAAAATTATTCATTGCATTGTGTTCTCGGTTAAAGGCATCTCCGTTGTTGCCACCCCGAAAATTATCCATTGCATTGTGTTCTCGGTTAAAGGCATCTCTGCTGTTGTTACCCTGAAAATTATCCATTGCAATGCGGTCTTGGTTAAAGGCACCTCTGCTGTTGTTTTCCCGATAATTATTCACTGGAACGCGGTCTTGGTTAAAGCCATCTCTGTAATTGAAATCCCTGGTATTACCTGGTGCAATGCGGCCGTTGTTGAAGGCATCTCTACCGTTGAACTCTGACAGATTACTTGGTGGGAAACATCCTTGATTAAAGGAATTTTCTCTGCCATTGTAA
The DNA here is from genome assembly GCA_030179965.1 of Cyperus esculentus. Lineage (NCBI taxonomy): Eukaryota > Viridiplantae > Streptophyta > Magnoliopsida > Poales > Cyperaceae > Cyperus > Cyperus esculentus. The sequence goes on along the minus strand of JASGLE010000010.1, from coordinate 1,049,756 downwards.
TCTCTGACATTATTCGGGGCGATCGACTGGCTAGATGAAGTTACTTTCTGGGGTTCAGTCCGTGCTGCATACCGGTTATTCATATCTTTAAGTGGTTGTTCTTTGACTGAACCAAGTGCCGATCTACGGTCAAATTCGTTCACACTTCCAAAATTGGCCACTGGTGTTTCTGGAATCTCTTCATTTTTCAAGTTAGTGAGGGTTACATCATCAGATTCAGAGTCACACTCCCATTCTTCATCAGGTTCTCCAGAAGGTTTTTCATCAGTTTTTTCGGCAGTTTTAAAAGATGGTGATGCTTTTGGGATGTCTGCTACTTTCTTTTTACCAGACTTTTTGGTTTCAAATTTGATGTGCCTGACAATTGCATAAGCTTGTTTTGGATCAAGGTGCGGTCCACTTTCTACGAAAGATACATCTTCTATCTGCTCAAACAAAGCAAAATTTTAATGGCAGTTTATCTGGGTAAGTAGGATATATAGGAACAAGGCAAAGTTATGCATACCAATGCTAAAAGGCGTGAAAGATGCCTTCCTAAATCTTCTTTTTTTTCCTCTTCAGTTTTTTTCCCGTCTTCAGTACCAGATGGTAATGCTGTGCACTAACAACAAAACAAAACAAAACAGTCAAATTCAAGCACTGCTTGACATACCTGAAAAAGAAAAAGAAAGATAACTAATGGCTATAAAGTTAGTGAAAGGTACCTTAACCCTATATCCACGCTCCATCAATCTAGTGATGCCATCAGCTTTCACTTTAAGATCTTTAAGTTCCTATAATACGGAAAAAAAAAAAATTATTCCAAAGTCTCAACTATGATGAAACCACCACTCTACATTACTTTTTTCATTACTTACAGTTTTTGCTTTAAATCGAACCTCCTTCTTTTCACCACTCTTAAGGGAAAGTGCCGACTGCAAATTACAACCACAATTTTAAGAAGATGCCCAATGCAAAATAAGTAGATAAATTATGGAAATGAATATAAGAACAAAAAAACAGATATATAGTGACTTGCTATCTCTTGTAAAATTTCCCTTTTGAAAATTTAAAGTAACCGTGATCAGTTTGATCAAAATTTAAAGCAAATAACATCAATTGGGAGATGCAATTTTAAAGTTTATCAAAGTTTATAATGTCAACTGGACAAGGTTTTCTGTAACTATTTAATTTAGCAAGTCCCTGAATGGTTCATGCACCCGCCTTTAAAGTAGACATGATTTTCTGTAGCTATCAAAACTTACTATGTCCAATAGACATGGTTTACTGTTACTAAATAATTTAGCAAGTCACTCAATGGTTTACTTGTAACTAATTAATTTAGCAAGTCACTCAGGAAACTATCGACAGCTGAGACCAATTGTACTGAACTCTTATGAGCTTTAAGCTGATCAGCTGCAATGTTGTCAAGTGCAAAAATATAACCTTAGTTTTCGCACGCTCCTTTTCCATGGTTTCTTTCTTGTACTTCTCCTTGTGAAAATCCATTATCTTACAAACAGGTGGCTTGGCAGCTCTTTGAACCTAACATTTTCATTGTGGGAACATTAATTTACAAATTAATATGGAAAAAGGAGACAGTGATACTTGCTTTACAAGAATGTTATAAACATAACAATCAAAATGATACCAAGAGGCTGTTACTAGTTCTGACCAACAAGATAAACAGTCATGCTAAAGAAACATGTATTATTATTATAACCAAAATGCACAAGTTTTTAGTGTGTACCTCAACTAAATCGAGATCAAGCTGCTTGGCACGATCAAGTGCTTCTCGCAGGGAGATAACATTATGCCCTGAAAAATTACATCCACATGAAACACGGCCTTTCTGGTTCCAGTACAAGCACAATTTACCCATGGTCTCTCATTTAGTATGCAACAATTCTACCAAGACCAACATTAAGGATTGGTAATAATATTAAACACGCCGAAAACATTAGTTTTCTCAAGCACATCATGTGAATTTGGCTTAAAACTCATATGCTTGATTGTTGGTACTTGGTACACAGCATTTGTAAATATTTAAGTGAATCTGGTATGCTGCATCAGTGATGGCAATATGCAACCAAAAAATGCCCAATATAATAAAAGTTCTCAACATTGCAATCTGGTGTAATGGTTTGGAAACACATACTAATACTATACATTGAATATATTGAATGAAAAAAAAGAATACCATCCTCAGTGACGAGCCGGACGACGGGGGCAGTGATGGCTTCATTAACCCTAGGTCCAGCCGCAGAACCACTCTCACTCGGTTTCTCCTTCGATTTCGCCTACAATCAACATCAAAATTGTCAACAAACATAATCACAACCCTCCTCAGTTCCCCCCATTCAAATCAAAAACACCAACTCTCAATGCTTTGATCGCAAACGTACCTGCACGGGCGCAGCGAAGGATCTGAGCTGAACAAAGAAAGGCAGTCTCGGAGCAGCGGCGGGGACTGGCGGGGCAGCGGGGGATGGGACGCCGCCGGAGAGACGAGTGGAGAGGAGGCGGGTAACGGGGCGGAGGCGCTGGGATCCGACCCGATACCACAGCGCCATGATCAGTGTTGTCGGATTCGGAGCTGAAAAAATGGAAAAAAAGTCGGGATTTACAGAAGAAGAAAGAAAAAGGGAGTTTTGGAAGTGTAAACATTATGAGGCTTGAAATCGTTTTTGGGCCGGATGTTGATAAGCCCACTAAAGCCCATTAAGGCCCATTAACGGGGAGAAATGTGGATGTGGATTTGGGCCGTGATGGAAAGAAGAAAGCTGCTGCGGAGGGAGCCGGATCGGAGGGTTCTCCAGTTCACATCTGACGGTTGAGCTTGTTTTGAGAAGAATCTCCTTTAAATTACAGTCGTCAGATTGTTATTGGAGAGTCTTCCAATCCAATTGGGATTGTAGATCGATACGGACCCTGGAGGGAGGGACTAAGGGAGTGTCAGTGACTCAGTGTCGACCTTGTGGGACCCACGGGTCAGCAGCTTTTCTTTTATTTTGATCTTTTTGGTCAGCAGCTTTTCTTTTATTTTGATCTTTTTGGTCAGCAGCTTTTCTTTTTTTTTTTTGAGAATATCAGCAGCTTTTCTAACATGAGGACAAGAAGCCGCCGACCAGCTGCTCCACTCAGCAAAGCAGGCTGCGTTTTCATTTTTTCAATCAATTACTCAAACTTTTTCTAGTGATTTTTTTTAAGAAAAAGAATCAATTTTGATAGATATGGGAATTTGGGAACGCCCAACAAGCACACAATATGCAGCTGATGACATGACAGGGATCTATCAAGACTAGCAATTACAATTTGTTTTATGATATTTTACAATGAAATAGGCAACGAAGTGGATGGAAAAGGGAAAAAAAATGTAAATTTTTATGACAGATTTCAGATTTTTAATTGATCCATTTTTAAGTTTTATTAGCTCCACAGCTAGCCAGTGGTATCCCTTTAATTAAATGTTAATTATACTCTTAACCGAATTATATTTGAGTTAGAATTTTTTTTTTCAAATTCCAATAAAAACTTCCCTATCATGAATTCATTAGACTCAATTTATTGGCGTCAATTAGATGACATCGTCATTAAATCACTAGCAGGTAGGAATTGATCTATATTATCTAACAAAAGAATTCTTATGCAATATTTATTATGCTCTAACCTTTTTAATTTGTCTAAAGCAGTTTTATATATGAGGAGGGATTCATTGACAATGAATAACTCGACAATCTCACTTTTTAAAAATTTATAAAAAATCATAAAAAAATCTTAAAAATAAAAAAAAGTTGGAATTATCGCTTAACTTATAGATTGATTATGCATCTGATTATATTCAATTTAAACAACGTTTGATAGCTCTTTAAAGATCTGTTAAATTATAACCGTTGAAAAGTGTACAAAATTTTGATAATATTGGGAAATAGAACTTTCTTCTAGGCTACCTCTTTCCCTTTCAAGACCAAATTCTGCTCTGTCTTTCCTGGCTTCGTTGTCTCCGGGAGTCATAGAGAGAAAGTCGTCGACCAAGGTATGAGGTGATGAAGTTCGGTAGCGAAAGCAAGCACGCTTTGGATTCACCCTTCCTACGGGAGCTCACTTACTTTCACTCCTGACCCTAGAGAAAAAGAAAAGCCCGGTAGATTTAACCTAGTCATTAAACGATGTTCAAATTGATTAAAATTTGAAACACTATCAATCTATAAGTCAAGTAATACATCTTCAAATCATTTTTTCATTTTTAAGATTTTTTATGATTTTTTATAAATTTTTTAAAAGAGTCATTATCAAGATTGTCAAGTTCTCCATCGTCAATGGATCCCTCCTCTTTATATATACGCTATGTACATTTGTAATAAACTAGTAAAAAGCCTACACCTTGCTTTGGACTGAAATTGTTATTTCTTATAATAAACTTTTAAGATTATATATAATGGGCTTTAAAGTGAGATAATTTATATGGGTCTTTAATGTTAATGAGCTGGGAACGTAAACGGATATTAATGTACATCAACGGTTCTGATCTATCCAAAAAAACGATCAATGGCTCAGGTTTCTTATTTGGGGAAGATAGCCCTTTCATATCATTTTTTTTAAATATGTTTTTATATATAGTAAAGATTATTAGCACCGCAACTAATCAGTGCAAGGAGTTATTCATACTGTTAGGCTCTGAGCCAATTATTTTATTTGATCTAGAAAATGCTTTTTTTTTTTTTTAATTCCAATTCAACTTTCCTATCTTGAATTTTTTTAGACTCAATTTATTAAAATCAATTTAGATGACATCGTCATTAAATCACTAATCTAAATCACTGCAGAGCGCAGTGATTCTTTTTACTTGACTAACAATTTGTCTAAAGGAATCAATTATCTAGAGCTAGACTACTATACTAACGTTAGCATTTCGGACCGAAATACTAACGCCTCAAATTTTAATTTATCGTGTCTGAAATCACGATTTATGGTGCTCAATAAATTCTTTATATAAAAATATTGGAGAATATAAAAATTTTTCATTTTTAGAGTTTTCTAAAATATTTGTTTGCATTTTTGAAAATAGCATGTACAAACATCAATATTTTATTAATATTTATGAGTTTTTTTCTAAAATTCAAAACAATGCTTCCTCTGTCCATAAAATAATGAATTTGTAGCAAAAGTCAAAGGAAATAGTGAAATAGTGAAATTACTTTTATGCCCTCAATTAGTAGAAAAGTGAACATTTTTGGAAGGAAATGAGGGGCATTTTGGAAATTTCGTAATATATATATATATTTTTTGAGGAAGAAAGTGGATTCAAATAAAGGGTATAAATTTATTTAATTGTGAACAAGTTATAAAGGGTATAAATTCATTTAATTGTGGACGGATGAAGTACTACCATGTTTTGCAATAAATTTAAGGCAGATTTAAATGCACTATGCACATTTGCAATAAATTTAAGGCAGATTTAAATTTTTCCAGGGATCAGTGAAATGTACTACAATGCTACCATGTTTATTGTTTAGACTTTAGACTTTAGAGCGCACCAACTTACGCGCCATAAATGAATAAGGAAAATGCTATGGAGATACCGTAAAAAATACTATCGGGATACCATTAAATATTGACTGCCAATAAAAAATGTGATAAGTTGAATATTTAGGAGGTTAAGGTGAATATTTAGGAGGATAAGCTGAATAGTTAGGAAATGTAATGCTGCAAGTTAAATTAAGAGTAGTTTTTATTGGCTGTAAAGCAAAATGTGTTAAGCAAAATGTGTTAAGTATAATGCTGCAATTAGGTTTTTATCATGTGGAGTTTTTATTGGTTGTCAAACAAAATTTGCTAAGTTGAATATTTAGGAGGTTAAGGTGAATATTTAGGTTTAGTTGAATTGGTCAAAGATCATGGTATCCTTGACGGTATCCTTTGTGGTATCCTAATATCTGGACTGAATAAATAAATAAACAAATCATCATTAACAGTAACAAAACTCCAAACTAACTTTCCCCATAACAATAAATAATAATCCCATAGCTTGAAGTGGAAACTGGAAAGCAAGTATTCCCCTTCCCTATTAAATTTTACTTTCTCAGTCCCAGTACCCAGTCCCCAGTCCCCACTTCCTCCCATACCACCAAACAGCGGCCACCACCATTCCCTTCCCTTCCCTTCCCCGCCGCATTGTCGCCGCCCAAACCCTAACCCTCACTCCCCCAATGCGGCGGCGGCGGCCGTACTAACTCCCCCATCCCATCCCAAACCATCCCATCCACCCGTCCTCCCTCCCTCCCTCAGGCCTCAGCTACACATGGCCATGCCGTTCTTCTCTCTCCTTTCCCTCCACCTCTGCGTCCTTTCCTTAATCCTGCATGCCGAAACCCTAAACCTAGGTCTTGACATCCACCACCGGTTCTCGGCGCCGGTCCGCCGCTGGTCGGAGTCGAACGGCAGGGGGCTGCCCGGAGGGTGGCCGGACAGGGGCACCGCGGAGTACTACGCGGCGCTTGCCGGGCATGATTTGGCTAATGGGGTTGGGGGTATGCTGGCTGAGAGTGAGACTGCTCCTCCCGGTCTCACTTTCTCGGAAGGCAACGCCACGCTCAAGGTCAATTCACTCGGATTGTGAGTGTTTCTCTTTTTCTTTTTCCTTTCCATTTTTGGTTTCTCAAATTGATCTGGTTTAATTTGGTTATGTCTAATTGGTAAATTGTTTGGTTGTTGGTTGTAGTCTGTACTATGCATTGGTTACGGTCGGTACGCCAAGCATGACATTTTTGGTTGCGTTGGATACCGGGAGTGATCTCTTCTGGCTGCCCTGTGACTGCGCCAGCTGCGCTTCCGCCGTTTCTGCCGGAAATGGGTTTGTAAGTTTCCTTTTGCTTAATCTGGAAATTAGTATATTCTGAGACCACATTACCAAATTAGCAAATTAGCATACCGAGATCGAGGCTGACCAATATTTAAACCCTCATTTTAGGAGTAGGGGTTTTGTGTGGGCGGCAATCCAATTGACATCCATTACAGAAATAGCGACTTAAGAAAAACATCACTAATATGTCACCAGTATAACGGTGTTAATGTATAACTGGAATCAATCAGAACCAACTGGCATATGCTGTAACTGTAACAGGTCCAATTGTTGTTGTATTACAGAATTCTTTGAAAATTAGGTTCCTCTTTTTTTTTTTTCAATAAGAAGCTATTGAGCCCATTGCATTACTTAGATTAAAATTAGATTCTTTTTTTAGTAGTTTTATTTATTTATTTAATGAATGATACTAGCCCATTGCATACACATTACAAATTCTAAGATTCTGGTGAATGTTTTATTATTTGAAGGGATCTGAGATCACATTCTATAACCCAAACATGTCTATGACGAGCCAGAGGCTTCCTTGCGAAAGCAACTTCTGTGAATTGCAAAATGGGTGCTCTGAAACAAGCCAGTGCCCCTATAAGATTATGTATGTTTCGGCTGAGACTTCTTCTTCTGGTTTTCTGGTGGAGGATATTCTGTACCTGACTACTGAGGATGCTCGACCAGAGATTGTTGAAGCTCAGATTGTATTTGGGTAATTGTTGAGGACTCTATACTATTGTTAGTTAATTAGTATCTACAATATACCATGTTGACCCATATGCATTAGAGAGGCATAGTCCAGTACAGTGCTTTCCAGATTATTTCAATGTGATGTATTTGTCCTTTGGATGTAGAACTTAACTTATAGGTGAAAAACCTCCATTATATTAAGAAATCATGGTCTTTTTGCACCAACTGTGTATCGGTGGACCCAAGCATGAGAATCCTTGCTACCAGTACAGTTTAACCAAAACTGGATATAGACAAACACAACTCTTACATAACCAGTGCCATCAATTATCTGGTACTTGATGTAACTGTAACCATATTTTCAGATGCGGTCAAATACAGACAGGCTCCTTTTTAGAGGCAGCAGCTCCGAATGGGCTCTTAGGTCTTGGCCTGGAGAAGGTGTCAATCCCAAGCATTTTGTCTAGCAAGGGTCTCACGACAGATTCCTTCTCCATGTGCTTCAGCAAAGATGGATTTGGCCGAATCACTTTCGGGGACCAAGGAACTTCTGACCAAGATGAGACCCCTCTTCATATTGACCAAGTACAGTAAGTCAAATTCGTTCCCTTTATTTTTGACCTGTAATAGCTATTAATTGCATTTTGTCAGACCTAGCAACAGCTTTAATGTTCAGGGTTGGCATTGATTGGGATCCATACACTGTTACCATCTTATACAATATTGTTATGTTGCATTTTTGTGGAGGTTGCAATAAGTTTTTGTTTGCTTATTTTCTGTTGAAAAATAATAAGATTCTGTAGTAGTTAATAATTAGTTAATTTTACATTTTTACTAGTAAGATTTTATCTATATTTTTTTTTTTGAAAAATGATGAGAAGCATGGTAGCAAAACGGTTCAAGAAGTTCAGGGCATTGGGCACTGGTAACACTGTAATTGCTACTAGAATTATTAGTCTTCTGGAATTGACATCTTTTCATCTTTTTTGGTGCAGCCCAACATATAATGTAAGCATTACTGGGGTGTTTGTTGGAAATACTTCAGAGGATGTGGAATTCAGTACTATCTTTGACACAGGCACCTCATTTACATACTTAGCCAACCCTATGTACTCCTTTCTTACTAATAATGTGAGTGATTTGGTCTGCTATCAAATTTATATTTAGAAATTCAACATTCTCAGTTCTGTAATCTTATTATTTTCTCTCCAGTTTAATGCACAAATTGATGCTATACGACATGACCCAGATCGTAGAGTTCCATTCGAGTTCTGTTATAATATGAGGTACAGTTCATCGTTAGCATTTTATTTGTTAAGTATCTTTATAGTGCATTACTGAGAATATCAGATATATGATAGTGATATTTGTATCTTATGATGTGTGCAGCTCAAATGATACATCCATGATGAGGATTCCAAATATTAGTTTGAAAACAGAAGGTGGAGGCGTGTTTTCTGTTAGTGAGGCAGGTCTTGTCGTCAACCTTCAGGTATATCATCTTTCACACTCTGCTAATTTGATAGACTTGTAACATTTTTTGATGTATCCTTTCTCCATTGATCCGTTTGCAGGATAATGATTATGTGTACTGTTTGGCCATCGTGAAGAGTAGCAAGCTGAATATAATTGGACGTAAGTCTCAGATACATACTATCCATGCATGCTGTTTACTCCCATGTATGCCCGTATAGGAGGCCTATGCTGTCCTATTTGCTCCATCTTTCCAATTTCATTGAAACGGACCAACTTTGAAGCACTATTTTGGAATATGTAAACCATGCACCACAGCTGCTCAATGAGAATTCATTCAAAACGGCCAAATTAATATCAGATGGTCTGAAAACCTTTGCTTTTACTGCTATTCAAGGATGTGGGTAAATCTATGTTCTTATCAAGGGAACAAAATGGTGACACCACTCAAACACCCATCAGTCAACCTGACCATTTTGTTTTTAAGTAGTTTGCATTAGTGATTTTAATCACTAACCAGACTTGATGAGTTTGTTATCTCATATTTTGACTCTTTGGCATTTTTTTTTTATTTTGTATAGGAAATAATAATTTATTCCCTTTTCAATCTCCATCTTAAACAGAAAATTTCATGACGGGTTTTCGAATTGTCTTTGATCGAGAGAGGAAAGTCCTCGGCTGGAAGAAATTCAATTGTGAGTTTGTTATTCACTTCGGGCCTTAGTGCAGGATGGGCATTATAATATGTGTGATCCCAGTTTAACGATGCATTGAATATTTCATGTACACAGGCTATGATGTGGAGGATTCAAATCCCCTTCCAGTAAATCCAAGAAGTTCTTCTCTTAATCCTTCTGTACGAGACAATTACAAACCAGAAGATACAAAGGAAAATAAGAATGACACGGCGAAGGTCACATCACTGACCCCTCTTAGCTATTCGACTCATTTGATACCGTTACAGCTTGTAAGGATGGCGTGCCTTCTCTTTTCTGTATTCTTGACTGACATATTTTGATCTCGAACTTTCATCTGATTTTTGTATAGCACATCTTCGCTACGACTATCTTTACTATAGAGAAGCATAGGTCTTCTAATCCTCTGTAAAGTAATCACAACCTTACCTTGTTAATAGTGAAACAGACAAGCGGCTGTTTTTTGAAGGCTCCCTAAGATTTAGGTTGATATTAACTACAAACGATTGTAGATGTTTGTTTATTCACACATCTTATTTCACCTACTGCATTGAATTTTGGCATCAGCAGTTGTCTGTGCACTTTGTTTAATTCTCTTTCTAATTGGTGTGCCAATAAATTTGCTGGTTCAAATTGAGATTGGATCACTGAGTTATTGCTTCACCTACTGTAATAATATGTGTTCTTTTCTTGTAAACCAAACTTGCACATTACTTTTGGGCGAATCACTGTGTTTCAGTCAGCAGTATCTATCTACAAGATGTCTATTTAGTTCACTTCAGCAGAAATTTATCATCTTTTATTCCTCTTCTGGCTACTGCATATAATCAGTTGAATTAAACATTCACTGCAAACTTTGAATCTTGAGCGAACCTTCAGATAAAAATACAACTACCGAAAATAAGCAAGTAAATATATTCAAGGGGCCAAAAAAAAAAAAAAATATGCATCAATGCTGTTCACTTATATGGCACATAAAATGGTGATATATTCTAAGAAACTATTTTATCCAGTTCCAGGCGTAGATGCTAATAGTAACAGGAACTACAAGAAAAATTAAAGAAAAAACTGATCATATAACATATGTGATCAGTTAACATAACGTAAAATGTGAAGCACTAAAAAGCAATCACTTGAAGAGGTTGTTCAAGCATGTTCCCCAACTAAACGGTCGGTGTTACTGTGTCCGTCTCCTCTTCATCTTCGCTGCCTTCGTTCTCTTCCATTACCGGTGAGAAGAAGTCCAAGTATTTACCTTCGATTTCCTCGAACGACGCAAACAGGTCCTGAGAGGTCAGCTGGTGGTACTCGACCAATTGGTGCAGGCTCCTATTCTCTCTCGTCAGGTTTGCATTTTCTTGCGCCAATCGGGACTTTTCTGCCAACAATGCCTCTAATTGAAGTCTCAACTAGAGTGAAAACATTGTAAATCATCAGCTTCCTTGATCAAATTCTAGCAAATTTATACCAGTAATATGAACTTATGATACATTTTTTTCTCAGTAACATTTGTAAAAATGCTTAATAGTTACCAGGTCTTCATCATCATGCGAGGCACCCCTGTCGTAGCCTTCTTCTCTGAGCTGCTTGTTTTCTTCTTCAAGGTGGTTGCATCTCTCTTGCATAGAATTCAGTTCAGACTTCAAGTTCTTCAGTTCCCTTGATAGAAAGGCAGCTTTGTTTGCCATCGAAAGTGCCAGCTGTACAATTATGGAAAGAAAGACAGAGAAGGGCTAACCATTTTAGTAAATTATGATATTCAAGTATGAGGCTGTAGATCTCATCTCAGACTTTTATTCTTCAAGGCGAGTGCATATCTTTTCGTGGAGTACAATTGTTGCTACTTTGGTTTGTTCAGTATTTTACACAATTTGCACTTGATTAAATTATACAACGATCATTTGGGCTTGCATCCTAGCAGATAACCTGTTACTGATACAAGCACAATGTACTGGTTTTGATACAAGCATAAACAAGTATAGATTCAGAAAACAAACCATGCGTGCTGTCTTGAGATTTGAACTCTTGGCAGCACCGTCTGAGATAAGATTTTCTTTACTTTGATCTGATAACTTGTCAGAGGGTGGAAGTGGGTCTTTTAAGGTGGTACTTTCTGTAAACTCGAGAGAGCTGCGGTGCCTCTTTGCTCTTGGCTCTTCATCTTGAATGGAGTTCGCCAGATCGTCAGCTCCCTGTATGGAAGTTTATTGAGATCAGATTATTAACATAAAAAGATTATAAAGGAGACATCCAGAGTTTTCCTGAAAAATGCATTCTTAATTTGTATCCCCTTATATTTTTCCCAATTGATAAATTGCCCCAGAAACTGGAACTTGTTAAGTCATCAAATGAGTAGTAAAATGAGCCATAAGTTCCTGCTGATATCCTTATACAACTATCATGCATCAAGAAGAATATTATCCCAAACTCCCTCATATCTTAATATTTTGCTACAGAAACGAAGGAATAGAGGTCAGTTTTGCATCTTTGGAAAGAAATCAGACTAACGGCGTTGTTCTTGATGAAGAGCTATCAAGTTTACTCATTTTATTGGTTTCATGTCTGTGCAATACCGAGACAATTTCCGGTCAACTACCCTATACAACCAGTGCGCATCAAGAAGAATATTATCCCCAAACTCCCTCATATCTTAAAATTTCTCTACAGAAACGACGGAAAGGAGGTCCATTTGCATTTTTAGAAGGAAATCAGACTAACGGCTTTGTTGTTGTTGATGAATTATCGAGTTTGCTCGTTTTATTGGTTTCATGTCTGTGCAATACAGCAACGGGGTAACCATATACAGTTGAATCAAAGAGTATACCTTCTGCGCGGAGTTCAGGGTATCCGATAGTTGCGAGAGAGTGGAAGAGACCGAATCCAATCCTTTTAGAAGGAGCATCGAGTCCTCCCTCAACCTCTTGCTACGCTCCGATGCCAAATCATCCTGAATTGAGAATTGTACATAAAATCAGCACATTTTTAGCAATGAGACAATGATACTATAATAAATTGTACTATAATCAGATACGTTATAATTAAACTACTCGACTACTTATTACTGTTGCAGAAGAAATTGAACCCCCTTTCCCCCAAAATTAGAACAAAATTGACTTCGCTAGACACTCTACACCCCCAAAATTGCTCCACACCAGGCACAAATCTGCCGAATTGACCCAATATTTCCCCTAAATAAGCAAGAATTCAGGTTCTTGGGAGGTACATTCTCCAGATCCGCAGATATTCCTAGCAATCAAACACTACCAGCTGAAAATGGAATTAGGAAGGGAGGAAGAGAGGAAAGCAGCACCGATTGGTTGGCGGAGACCTCGGCGCGCGGATTGGACTTGAGACCCTCCACGATCGACTCGACTCTGGTGCGCAGCCTGCTCCAGAGCTTCTCGTCGGAGGCCGGACTGATCACACACGCCTTCTCCATTGCAGACCGAAGATCGAGCAAGTACGGCAGCGGAAGCGAGGGTTCGTAACTGCGAGCGACAGAGAGAAGAGGGGAAATGTAACGGCTAGTAAGGAGTAAGTGGGGAAGGAATAGTCAATAGAGAGGAGAGTTTTGAAAGGCTTTTTTCGAGTTGAGAGCTGAGAGTGGGGAATTCATATCCCCTGCTACATTGCACTATGCAGTTCACAGCGCCAGCCGTTGGATCATCTCGAGATGCGAGTCAGCGCGGATCTCGGGACGATCCAACGGATGTAGTTGTTAACTGCATGATGCAATAAGTCAGGGGATGAACACTCAGCTCCATTTAGCAGTTCACGGTGCGATCCGTTGGATTGTTTCAAGATCCGAGTTGGAACGAAACTCGAGACAATCCAACGGCTCACACTGTGAACTGCAAAATGCAGTACGGCAAGAGTATATATGAAATCGAAATGCTGTGGAACGGTGGAATGCGGGTACAGAGTTGAGTTCTCATCCCCTGCTGCAGTGTTTTGATGCGGAGTGAATCGACGATGCAGATTGTAGAGTGATTGTTTGAGGTTGAGAAATACGGATCTTGATGCAAATCGAACGGATGGTACGATGTACAACAGTACCATACTGAGCAGCAGGTGATCGATGGAAGATTTCACCTACAACGTCTGTGTGAGATTTTCTGTTGCGTTCCAGATATGATGATCGATGTAGCATGCTGATAACTGATATCTTGGTAGTTGGTACTTGGTAGTTGGAAAGTGGTAATTTGATCTGGATAGATAGAATTACAGATGTTCATCTTTTCTTGGCTTTCCACTCGGACTTTTGGGAAAAGAAAATTAAGACGAAAGTAGAGGAGAACCAAAAAAAATCAGGTAATTTACCATCTTTTTTTGTTCGTTACTCATTTCGTTCTTCTTGTTTTAAACAAGAGACTCTTCGTATTTCTTCACGTGAGGTCTCATTGTTAGAAAAATTTGAGATGACATATTTGTTTCAACTTCAACAAATCATATGATGCTTTAGAGATTCGAGTATTGTGGATCACTGACCAAGTTTCTGATCCATGTTGTACCAAAGAAGCTGGTGCTCTCAAATTTGTCTCTTGTATTGGAGATCAAATCAATTAGATTGTTAAAATAGGTTGGTTTGATGATGGATTCATTTGCTATTGTGTTATTAGTTTTAGATTAGAAAATTTTCTGTTATTTCTATGGATGTAATGAACTAATGATCTCTTTTGAATAAAATTTGTTGCCACGTCCTTTGATGTTAAAAAAAAAAAAAAGAATTACATATGTCCGTTAATTGCCGGTTGAGTTTTGTATGAAGGCCAGGCCTAATTAAGGACAGCAGGATATAGCTAGCCCCCATTAATGATTGATACCGGGAACCTTGTAATTAATCTGATTAATTGTTTCCTATTATGCTCAGTCTACTACCTCAGCAATATTTTTTGCTTTGATATATTAATTATATATATGGTAACAGTTTCGATAATTTTAAAAGAATAAAAATAAGTTCATCAATTAGACAATTACACATATTAGCATAAAGGCATATCTATTAGAGTGAGGCCATGGTACTATTAATAGTACAGAAATGTCTGTACTACGGCTTTATATAATCATATTTAAGGTTCAAATGGTCGATCCGAGCCGCTCAACGTGATCTCTATATATACATGTCATTGTAGACCAAATTTCATAATTTTTAAAATTTTTTTACTATTTATTTAGATAATTAGAAAATGACTTGGTGTAAATATTATAGTCCATTCAAAAATGTGTTTTTTTATCAATCTAAAAAAATAGATTAAAAATTTTAAAAAACATAAAATTTGGTCTACAATAACATTTATGTATGGAGATCAGGTTGAGCTGTTCAAATCGACCATTTGAACCTTAAAATGGTTATATAAAGTCGTAGTACGGACCTTTCCGTACTATTAATAGCACCATAGTCTCACTCTTATATATTATATATTGACGTTAAATAATATATTAAATTATGTACAGATCTTAACTAAGCAATATTTTAATCATAATAATAAGCACAACAAAAATTATTTAATACAAAAATGCTCCAACACTCAACAGCATCCGAACTCGGTCTGTATAAACATTTGGCAGGAGGCCACATAATTCGGACGATATTCAAAAGATGCAAAATCATTAATTCCTGGCATGGAGATATTTGAGCAACTAGACAGCTTAATTATAAAATGAAAATGAAACATTGAAATTCATATCAAGAACTTCTAGAACATGGAGCAAATTAAAAATCATATGTTCTACTTCTACATCATCATCATCATCTTTTTTTTTGAAGAAGAAGCAAGCAAAAAGCTCACTTGATTCATTGATTAACAAAAGATATGTACAAGGTTTGTTCTACATCATTAAAAAGATAATAACGAGAACATGACAAAAATAAAATAACAAAGTATCAGTTCCATTAACTGTCTAGCATGTCATCAGGCACAAAGCCGATGTTAAGATCCGGAATATCGAGATTTTTAGCATCGACATTGGCAGCCCTTTCTGCTGCCATTTCTTCTGATTGGTCAATGAGCTCAACGTCGATGTTAAGATCTGGTATACCAAGATTTTCAGCATCGACTGCCATTGCTTCCGGTTGGTCAATGAGCTCAGCAATCTTCAATTCTCCTACATGTGGCTTCTTGTTGATGTCCACAAGGAGTGATGAACCAGCTTTACCGAGAATCGGCGACTGGTTATTTAGATTCGACCCAGATTCAAGAGCAGCTTCTGCACTAGCCATGCTTTTTAGTTGTGCCTGAATACAGAGAGTAGACATGAAATACAGATAGTAAACACTGGAAACTACCATTCACCATAATTAACTTATTGAAATCATCATAATTAACATAGTCAAATCTGTTTTTCAACAAAAAAAATAATAATAAACATTCAAGTCTAATTGCATGCCAAAGTTTTTTTATTTTTGGAATTTTTTAATTTATTTTTGGATTTTTGAAAGTTGCATGGAAAATGCACGAATTTGTTTATATAATTGGTTCATTTTTCACAAATCCAAAAAAACAGTTAGAAAATTCTAAATACAGAAAAACTTGGGAATGCAATTAGATTTCAATATATAGATTATAGCAAGCAACTCGGATCGGTCATTGGAACCATATAATATTGGCGCCACTGTGCTTTGCAAAAAGGCGCAATAGCCTCATTTCATAATTAAAATAATAATATATACCTCTGAAGAGGAAATTTCAAAAAATGAATGTACAAAGAACAAAACAAGCAAATCTCAAGTCGAGCCTCAGATAAACACACACAAGGTGCATTGTAATGTAGTTGCCTTACGCTGCATTTGGTTAAGTAGTGGATAAACAATAACAAGATGGTCAAATTATGCCCATCATAGTGAATAGTACAAACAGATGGGTACCTCGAGTGAAGCTACTTTTCGCTCAAGTTCAGCTGTCTCAGACAAGCTCTCCTCAAGAAGTTCCTAGCATAGCTCACAATTATCAAGAAGTACAATAATTAACATTTAGGTGTGGTCATATGACGCAAATGGCTTAGTAGCTCAAGTAGTAGCTAACTAGGATGACTTCCAAGAGGTCATGGGTTCAATCCCCTATGGGTACAAATAAAAAGTTTCAATGAAACTGGTGGAGTATTCCACTTTCTTCAAAAAAAAAAAAAAAAAAGGTGTGGTCATATGACCATCTTATTATGGTGTTACATGTCCGTTTCTGAATCCATAATAATGATAATCCTTTGGGTCACTTGACTATGTAACTGATTGCATAACTGATTTGGTGACAAGATTGCCATAACCTTGACTTGCCACACTATTAGCTAAAGCAGAGGTAGTGTTGAATACTGGTATTAACTAGCTCAGATGCAACATGTTCTTTGGATAATCCATCCTAGTTAAAATATTTATGCATTCAGTAAAATCCTGGTTCTAGTGTAGATTGGTTCTAGTGTACATCATAATTCAAGAAACTAAATCTGTGCATATCCATATGCACAATTGCATAATTTTAAAATACCTTATATTTAGCATAATCAGATGTCTTGAGGGCCTGATCTTTCAAATCTTTGAGTCTTTTCTCCATTTTCTATATCATAAACCATGGTCAACAAAAAAAGGAAATGAGATGAGAGTTTCCAGGGTAATATATAAATGGGATAATGTCCCGAGGCCCCCCCAATCTTTTCGGTTTTGACAAATACCCCCCCAATCTTTCAATTTTGACAAACACCCCCCCAATCTATTGGATTTGTGACAAATTGGCCCCCGACAATTAATTAACTCACTAATGCTTTTTTTAAAGTGTGAAAGACCAAAATACCCTTATACACATATATAAATATAGTTATATTTCATCATTTAAAAAAATCATTAAGATATAACACTTATTTGTTAAAATATTCAAAAGAACAAAAATATTTCTTATTTACTTTTTTTTACTCCAATTTTATATTTTTAAATAATATTTATAAAATGTATAGTTACGTAAATATTAATATTAAAATTGATCTTTATTTATTCTATAATGATTTAAAGTTTTGATATTAAATTTGAATTAATAAAACGTCATTTATGTCAAAAATACCTAAATATTTTATTAACTCATGAGTACCTGAATATTTCTTATACTATTGAAAACAAAGCATAAAATCCTTATAATTTTAATTTAAAATAAAATAAAATATCAACCATGTTATATATGCGAATATTTAATCTAGTATCTATATTGTTTAAAATTACTTAAATCAAATTAAAAATTTATAAAGCATAAATATATTCATTAATACACAAATTCATAGAAGGGTAGTTTAGTCTTTTACACTTTAAAATGAAGCATTAGTGAGTTAATTAATTGTCGGGGGGCAATTTGTCACAAATCCAATAGATCGGGAGGGTGTTTGTCAAAATTAAAAGATTGGGGGGGTGTTTGTCAAAACCGAAAAGATTGGGGGGGCCTTGGGACATTATCCCTATATAAATTGAATATTTGCCTCTTTTTCAACACAGTGAGTAATTATCAGATGCCATGTGGGCCTGATATTTCAATTCTTTGGGTCTTTTACCCACTTTCTATATCATAAACCATGGTCAACAAACAAAGGAAATGAGATGAGAGTTTCCAGGGTAAAATATAAATTGAATATTTGCCTCGTTTGCAATTGCGCACTCCATATTAGCTCTAGAATCAGCTAAACTAATTTCTTCTTCAAGGCGCTTCTGCTCAGCCACCCATTCATCTACAGGCACTTCATGCAATTCCTTAGGAAACAGGAAAAAAAAATAGTAATTGGCATTCGCATATATCAATAGCTTCTTTTATGAATTGTAGTTGGAATACACTGATAAGTATTATTTGAAGAACCCAAGTCTCAGTAAGCTCACGACCATATTTATTGGGTTGTCTTCCTGTTTAAAAAAAGAAACAAAATGGTCCAGAAAAAAAATTATATTTCCATTCCACAAAAGGGCATTTTCAGTTTGTTTCAATCGTCGAGAATGCTCCGAAACAAAAGCTCTGACAAATATCTGAAACTCTTTGGAAGAAAGCAACAGGTAAAAAGAACAGACCAAGCACATCCCAAGTAAAACCTCAAATAAATACAAACCAATATAGTAAAAGAGGAGAAACAATAATAAGATGACCATATAATGTCTGTTAAGAGTACGAAGTACAAAGTACAAAGTACAAACTAACAGGTGTGTGGTGTACCTGATCAAGCGAAGCTAGTTTGCCCTCAAGTTCAGCTATCTTGGACAGGCCCTTATAATACTCTATCTAGCATAGCTCATAATTATCAGATTGTAAGTACAAAATTAACATATAGGATTGGTCCTCCAACCAGCTTATTATGGGTGTTACATGTTTATTCCTAATTTCATAATACTCCTTTGGGGTCACTTGAATCTCTTAATAGATTGCATAACTGCTCCGGTGAATACAATATTGCCATAATCTTGTAACTTGCCATATTATTAGCTACAGTAGAGGTAGTGTTGGTACCCACCAGCTCTGATGCAACATATCCAAGAGTAGATCATAATCCTGGTTCTAGTGTAGATCATAAAAAGGAAACCAAAATCTTTGCACAACAGTAGTCACAATTGCATAATTTTAACATACATATGAAGTTCAGCAGAAGCTTCATATGCCTCAGTAGCCTCACGTATCAAGTCTTCATTTGATTTGGCTGCTGCCTATATAGTAAACTATGGTCAACAAAACAAAAACAACGAAGATGAAATGAGAGTTTCAAGGGTAAAATATAAATTGAGAACTTGCCTCTTTCATAGCATCGTGAATACGGCGCGCCGCCTCCTTGGCAGCAGGTGCGGCTGCCGGCTCCGACCATGCCGGCTCCAACCATTCGGCTTGTAGGAACAGACGGCAGTACAATTCATTTCGGCACGCTGTGCGTAAATTAATGTTGCCCCCATCTATAATTTTGGATCGTCTAGTGCCGCCCACCATAAGCTGGTAAGTTATAATCACAAGTTTCAAGTATGAAAGACATTCCACCCGTAATCCAAATGCACACAATTATAATAAAAGATAGTGAAAGATATATACCTCAATATCCAACGCTTTTATGGGAGGATGGTATTTGAATGTCGAGTTATGCTCGCTCTCGGCTATCTCTGCTCAAGATCCAAGAAAGAAAGAAAGAAATTAAGAAATTCCTCCATATGGCTTAAAATCAAGAAACTGAACATCTAAATTGCTTCTTGTTTCAATGAAATGCTTGCTGAGACAATAGACAATGTGTTCAATGAGTATACAACAGATATAACGGTTTTTAGACAGGTGGAAGACAAAAAGTGACAAGGCTGTGATTACAATGTTTATAATAATTGGTTAATTCTGCTATGGATTAGATAAAATGCGGGCCGTTCATATTTCATAATTGGATGATCACAAACTCACGATATGCCTTTTAAATACAATTAAGAGAAATGCTTAATAAGAACTGTTCAATCCAAAATGAAAGGGGTTGCTTAGCCGATCCATAGCAGAACCACTCTTATAATTTGGATGAAAAAGAGGTGCAAGAAGATACTTGGGGGATGTTGCTCAAAACCGAAATTCTGTCAAGAGCAAACACAAACACAGCTCATAAATGTCTCAGCCTGCAGTTCCATTTTACCTTTATTTTTTTATTTTCCATTGTGCTTAATCTTCAAAAAAAAAATGTAAAGAAAAAACAAATGGTCAGGCCTAAGAACAACAATGATATTGCTTAGGACAACAAATTTTTCTATTTATAATATGATTTTCTCAGATGTCCTTCCATATAATTCAGAATATAATTCAGAGATTTTGCTGTCTAAGTAATATGGTTGCTGTCATGTCCTTAGACCCGACCAAAAAAATAAACAAAGAGGGATGATGAAGAAGGCAGGAAAAGGATAGCGAGCGAGCTGGAGAAGAGAAGAGCAGTCAGTACCCATGATTTGTGGGAATGTTGCTGTGCTAGGGACCATTATCATATAATGGTGTTTCTTTCCCTCGAATGTTAGATCGGTAACGATGTGCACCTTCCTTAGCTCATCATCGGACGCCATGATTACAACGGAGAATGAATGAATCACTCTTATGATCTGCCCTGAAACTAGAAAATGCGGCGCCGTGAGTGAGTCACTACGCTTGCATTTTACTGAAACCAAGGGAATGAATGAATGAATAACTGAAAGTAATCCAAGGGAATGAGTTAAAAGTAAAAACCTTGATCAGCCTTCGGCGTTGAGACTGTGCTCCAGAAGGGGGAAAGGAGGGGAGAGCTAATCAAGTTTGGAGTTACCTGTCTAAAATTATGTTACTTGCTCGACAACTACAATTATTAGAGAGGAGAGGAGGGTAACAAGACACAAATTGTATTTCTGGAGCAACTAACATGACCTTAGATAGGTAACTCCAAACTTGATCAGCCCTCTCCTCCTTTCCCCTCCCCTCCTCTCCCCCCTTCTGGAGCACACCCTTACGCGCGGGGGTTGCTGTGTAGTGTTTGGTTAGACGCGCACGCAGCGGAGAGAAATTGGGAATACAGACGGGTAGGGTAGGG
The DNA here is from genome assembly GCA_030179965.1 of Cyperus esculentus. Taxonomy (NCBI): domain Eukaryota; kingdom Viridiplantae; phylum Streptophyta; class Magnoliopsida; order Poales; family Cyperaceae; genus Cyperus; species Cyperus esculentus. The sequence continues at coordinate 1,028,549 of JASGLE010000010.1, read as the reverse complement.
TAAGGGTATTTGGGTGGGGACGGAAAGGAAGGAGGGTAGGGTAGGGTTAAGGTTGCTGCTAATGGAAGCTCCCCACAAAACGTACAACCACATTCCGGAAAGGTCGTGAAAAGATTTACAAGATGGTGATATTTTTGAAAGAAAATAAAAATTGAAAAAAAATTAAAGGGCGCAAGTTCAAGTTGCGCCCTTTGATGATTTCACTTTTCGGGCAACAGCGGGAAGAGAAAATACAGTTTAAAGGACGCAACTTCAAGTGACGCTCTTGAGAAGGCCATTGATGAAGATATGTTCGGCCTAAGGCTATTGATGAATTTAAGTTTAGGTCCTGAGCCATTTGTGAAAATTGTCCATACTCAGAATCGAACCCAATTTGGACTGCAGCCCATACTCAGAATCGAACCCATTTATAAAATTTGAATTGGACGGCCCATGATATAATCTGCGACATAAATGGACAGCCCAGCCATTTATGTGGACAACTGGGCATAATGGATATTTCCTGCTGAGGTCAAATGGAGACGATCTGTTTGAATATATCGTTTCATTGCTTCATTAATTAAAAGAAGTTTGAAATTTTTTATTTTGGCGTTTGGGAAGTGTAGTAAAACAGATTCAAACATTTTAAAGTGCCTTTAAGCATCAAAAGCAAAGTAATTTAAGACATAACAAATTAAAACATTTAGGAAATTCTTTTAAACTAATTAAATCACCAAATTTCATACTTCTAAATAGATTTTTATCTACCTTGCATATTGTTATCACCAAATACACTGTTTCAAAGCTACTTAGCTTGTAATGTTTAATGATTTAGTAAGCTTGTTAAAGGGGAGGTATATTGGAGAATTGGAGATGTAATGCTTATCTTAGGAAAGTGACCCTGACCCAACATAGTGCTAAGTCTCATATTTTCTCTCTAATTATGCAAATTTTTTCTTTAGGACCTGTTCGGCTCCCCTCAATTCCCACTGGGAAGCCGCGAGTGGCGAAGCCAGACCAACAATGCAGTAGGGGCCAACAATTTTTTATATGTGGGGAGCCAAAAAGTTTTGAAGCCAATAAAATATGTTAAATGAAATTTGAAAGATTTAAATATTTTTTAATTTGAAAAGTACAAAATTATTTCATATTCTAAAACTTTATAGCATCTAAGAACAACAAAACACTAGAATAACTACAACAAAACACTAGAAATAACTAAAATAATGTAATTGCTTTGGAATTATACTATAGTATTTCTCCATATTAATTTAGAAAATCTAACTTCATCAAAAATAAAATTTTGAAAAACGAAATTATTCAGTATTGCTTCGCCAGTGAATCAATTATTAAACCATGCATCCTATCCTATCCTATCCTATCCTATTATAAATTTTTATTGTCAATAGAAAAGTAACAAATAGTTTTGACATTTATTGTCTATCAATTATTTTTGGAAGGCAATCATTAAAATGTATGAGCTATCAATGAGATATTTCATTGTGTGGACAACACGGTAATTAAGGGGGCCAAATTTGTTAATTACCATACTAATTACATTATAAAATTTCCAAAGGAGGGGCCATGGCCCCTCCAAAACCCCTTGTGGCTTCGCCATTGGAAGCCACTGTTCAGATGAAAAAAAAAAAAACAAAAAACAAATTCACTCTCACATAATTTTCAATTTCCCACGTGAACAGTGGCTTTCCAGTGGGAATTGAGGGGAGTCCTTAAAAAAGAAAAGAAACTTGCTATAGAGTAGCTCGAATAAGTACAAACTACAAACACATATTTCCTAAGTTCGTGCTTAGGTTATCATTATCTTTAAAAATATTTAAACATAAATCATAATCCACAGTCATTTCCATGAAAAAGCACAGTACGGACAACCCTTGTAAATTGCAGAGAAATTACTAGCAAGTTGCCACATAACTACATATATAACTACTATTCAACATATTAACTATTTAAAAATCGTAATTAAAACGCTTAAATGGCGACCATGACCTTGACCGTTGACGTGAAACAAACCGTCAAAAGAAATTAAACAGAGACCATCATATATAAATTAAGGGAGTTGATAATCGCACTCCTTAAAAAAAACTCCTTAACTGCACCCCAATATATTTTTAATTAAAAATTATTTTTCAAATACAACAAATCACTTTTACCAGTTACAATTCATATCCTCAATCGAACAAAACACTATATATACAATAGAAAGATCAAGAATAAAAAAAAAATTCACTCAAAATTTATGAGAGTATGAGAAAGAAAGAGAAAATATTACCAATTAAGTTTGGGGGATGGATGAGGGGAAAGTTAAGGGGGCAAAGATAATTTCTCATAAATTAATTGGTTTTTCAATTTTCTTTTTATTTCTCTAAATTCATGAAATTAACATATATGAACAAGTACAAAAATTTCTAGCTATTGAAGAGTTTTTTTTTTTTTTGAAGTAAACAATTATCACCTAATTCCAAAAATAATAACATAATTCAAGATGAACGAGGTTACTAACTTACTGGCAGGTCTTGTTGCCAACCGATCTTACGTCGTATTCCCTTCCCTGAAATCATGATCACATCTTTATTTTATACAACTTGGATATATAGAATGCCTGTTTCATTGCATATGATATGATGCTTTCAACTAAAAACAAAGAGGAAAATAGCAACAACAACAACTAAAAACAAAGAGGAAAATTGCAACAACAACCAGACTTGCCAGACCCGCAAATATATATCACTATCAACAAATGAGGATGCCAAGATATAAGAAACTAAGGCTAATTCTGCTGTAGATGATCAGATATAATATGGGCCGTTCATTTTTCATAATCGAATGGCCACAATATATCTTTTAGATACAATTAAAGTGAGATGTTTCATAAGAATCGCTCGATTCAAAATAAAAGGTTGTATAACCGATTCACAGAATAACAACTCAAAAAACAAAGGTCAATTTGAAGCGATCACCAACATTTATTTTTACTTATGAAACGGGTGCTGCTTAAATAATTTTTTTTAGCAATAACAAAAGCACAATATATTTATGTAATTGTCTTCTGTGCTTTTCTGTCAGCGGTTAGAGTGATATTCTATTCTGACTAAAATAAAACGTTAATTGGTTAGATTGTACAATTATTGAATTTTTTAATAGAAGCTAGCACACAGGAAACTTCTTGTGAAGAAATCATTTGTTTTAGCATTCATTTTTTTTTTTTTCTGTAATACAAAAACTCAAAAAATAAAAATGGCCATCACCTATTTTTGCTCCAAAAAAATAAAAAAAAAAACGAACGAAAAACAAATTGCCAACATATTTATAATGGAAAAAAAAATGTTTATTTATTTTCCAATCTTGTTGTTAACATAACAAAACCATTTCTTCTTCTTCTTTTTTAAAATTTATTATCTCGGGATGTAATAATCGGCATCGTCGGAATTTCCTATCTAGCTCTTCTCCTTCGCCAACAACGGATCAACGATACTTCGCCATTTTTTGAAGTCCAATGCTGTTCCAATGTCTGAAAGAGGCATGCCATTGACAAAGAAAGTTGGTGTTCCAGCTACACCTCTTGAGCACCCATACTGGCCAAAAAAAAAAAAAAATCAGGAATCGGCAATTAATTTTCCGACAAATTTACAAGATATCTCATTCGAAGCCTCATAGTTTATATATATTTTGGTATTTTTGTTTAGTTTATTTCTTATGGTTTTATTTATTTATTTTTTTTAAGATCCCAAATCTCTTGGGACTGGCTATGTAAATATTTCTTTTATTAATAAAATTTGCAAAAATAAGGGCGAGACCCTTATTTTTACTCAAAAAAAAAAAAGGAATCAATAATTAATCCATTTGTATATAACACTGTATAATAAATACTTAAGTTCAATGGTTTGTGAATTATATATGAACTACAACTACATGAATATATCTCACCTTGAAGGAAATCCTTGCTGCTTGATCAGTACTTGACTCATTGAAACCTGAAGTGAAGGCTGTGCCGAAGCCCTCGCCGACGGTGGTCAGTGCTAGCTTCGTCATGTCGGCGACTATCGATCTCTTCGACATTCCATAAGTTGGTACATTGTAATACTTCTCCTGATTAATTATCAAATAATAAAATATCATATATATATAATTTTCAATTATGTTTTACATGACAATTTAGCAAAAAATATATGTATTTTTTTCAATTATAATTTTTGGTAGAGCTCAATGTACCTGGGTTTTGAAGAACAACTCAAGAAGAGGATAAACAGAGGATGAGTTGAGCTTGTTTGCTATGTGAAGGGAACGGCAAGCTAGAAAAGAATTGCTGTGATATCTGTAAATATGTGCAAAATAAAATTAATAAAATGTGTTATAATTTTTTTTAATATGACACCTGTAGTTATATTTAATTGTAAAATACTACCTCCGTCCATGAATAAATGAATTTTTAGGAAAAATCAAATGAATTAGTGGAAAAATGAAATTATATAATAATTGTTCCAACTAAATAATATAGATAAAAGGGTAATCATAACATTGGAGAAACAAGTGGATTCAAACAAGTGAATAGAAAAGCGGTAAAGTTCATTTAATTATGAACAAACTCTAAAGGGTATAAATTCATTTAATTGTGGATGGAGGTAGTAATTAATACAAGTAGAAATCATTAATAATTATGACCATCATTGCGAGTTGAGTCCAAACAAAGCATAAGTGGGGCTGATGTATGTGTTCACATAATCACTCTCAATACAAAATTTGATTGGTTGTTTGAATTTTTTGTAATTAAGCAAGTTTAAATCATTATATGTACCATGTGAAACCTGTTGGGGTTGTGGACCAAAATACCCATGCTTGGTGGATGCAGACAAAATATTACAACGAAGCAATTGCTTTTCAAATTAATTCTATCATTTTTTAAGAACCAGCTTTAATTCTAAGGGCAACGCTCTCTGTATAGAAGATTGCGGGTTCGAAACCTATATAGAAAGTTTTTTATAGACATTTAATATTTGAGTGGTTTGATCCTCATCTTTATCTAAAAAAAAAAAAAATTCTATCCTTTTGTAATAGCTTGGATATTCCACTGCTGTATTTTCTTTTACGGATGCTAAGTTGTACAATTTATTTTATATCAATAAAATTTGAAACTTGGGGGCTTGACCCCCATCCTTCTCATCAAAACAAAATATTGTGAATTCTTGATATTTGGGATGAAACCAAAAACATTTCACTGGCCAGCTAAAACAAAAGAGCATTGGCATGGTTGTACAAATTTAAAAACAAAATTCGAAAACCTTTTATCTAAAAGTTGCTAATGAAGTCAACACTAATCCTTATCCTTACTTATATATAAAAGCATACTGAAAAAAAATGACATGAAAGGGCTATCTTCCCCCAAATAAGAAATCTGAGCCGTTGATCATTTTCTTGGATAGATCTGAACCATTGATTTACGTTAATGCCCGTTGACGTTAATATCTCAGCCCATTAAAATTTAAACCCCATATCAATTTCCTCAATATAAGGTCCATTACATATTATCTTAAAAATTTATTATAAGAAATACCAATTTCAGTTCAAAGTTACTAGTATTAAAAAAAAAAGTGTTTCCTTTTTTACCTCATAAAAAAGATAATTTGCTTTATCACTTTCAAACACAGCCAAATGAGAAATGACCATATTTATCTAACTGGAGCAACTTTTTTTTTTTTTCACTATAAATTAACTATCTAACAACATCTTGAACTCACAACAAGAACAAATTTGTTTGAACTTGAACTTGAACTTACGGCAAGGGAAAAGGATGAACGACCAACGACAGCCGGCCAGAGTAATACTGCAACGCCTGCTTCAGTGGCTTCCACGAGTCCCGGCTATCAGGGCATACCGGGTCGAGAAAGGCCTCCACGATGACCGATTCACCCCACACAGCCGGCTTTCGGTACACGAAACCGTCTATCTTAGCCGGAATCGGGAGCTGCGATTTGCATGCAAGGAAGTAGAGGCAGAGCAACACTAGGCCGAAAAAATGCTTCACTATGATCATCTTTTTGGGTGTTCTTTCTCCCTTAAAACTTTGTTTCTCTTTGTTTATATGTGGATAATGGAGTACAAGTAGAAAGGAAGGAGAATACTATTTGCTTTAGTTCAAGTGATTGCAGGGCATGTTTATATATAGTCGCCAAAAGATGATGCAAACAGTAGCTGAACATGAAGCTCTAGCTAACTGATAATTCAAAAAAATGCTTTAAAAGGACCACACAGTTTCCTTTTGGCTTTTGGTCTCCACTAAGAAATTAAATATGCTGATAATAATGATTGATAATATCAACATATCTCAGTTCCAACAATATCTTATAATAGTTAATGCTTTGGTTCCTTTACTTTTATGAGCCGCTACCTTAAACAACTATGTCATAATTTTTTTTCATTCCTTCGGTTGTACGCAGTATGCACAAAATCTTATAATAGTTTTTTTTTTTTTTTTTTTTTTTCCAGTGTGATTCAAGTATGGCAGAGATTCAAATCCGTTATTTTTATCTACCAAACAAAAACTAATTGTCTTTTGTAACCCGGGCCTTGCTCTTGTGGGTCTCTGTTTGTTGTCATTTATGGTCAAGCCTAAGAACAAAAAGGATATTGCTTGGGACAGTAAAATTTTTCCATTTATAATATGATTTTCTCAGATTTCTTTTCATACGATTCAGAGATTTTACTGTCATAAGTAATATAGTTGCTATCCTTAGACCCGACCTGCCATTTATCTAGAGGTAACAACAAACAATCAACAGAAGTGGGCTTGTCAAGTTGGGTCAGATTTTATTCTCTACTGTAGATCTATCTATCTATATCTCATCCAATTCCAGCCCATCCATTTAACCCCAAGGAAAGGAAAAATGTCCATATCTAAATAATAAGATGCCTATATTCTCAACGCCCAGATTATTGGGATTTAATTTGGGCCTAAAACGTACCCCAGTTCACATTTCCAAAATTTGAAATTTCTATCAGCTGTCACGAGTTATTCTGTTTCGACCAATATAAAAATGTAATCAGGAAATGAATTTAAATGGTTTAAGAATTAAGATGGTACCCGTTATTAACTAAATCTTTGAATAGAAGAAGAAAACAAATGACACACAGACAAACACATATATGGAAAGAGAGAAAATATTCGAGTACTAACATATTTATAATGAAAAACAAAAGGTTTGTTCCCCAATTAATTAATCTTGTTGATAATTAATTAACATCACAATTTAACCCATCTTCCATTTTTATTTATTTATTTATTTATCTATCTATTATCTAGATATGTAACAATTGGCATCATCTGCTTTTCTGCACGGCTATATATATCTAGCTTTTGTTCTTGGCCAACAATGGATCAACAATGCTCCTCCATTTGTTGAAATCCAATGCTATTCCGGTGTCTGAAAGAGGCATGCCATTGACAAAGAAAGTAGGTGTGGCAGCTACACCTCTTGAGCATCCATACTTCAAATTAAAAAAAAAAAAAATCAATGAATAATTATATATGAACAATTAATCAATTTGTATATGTTTTTTTTTTAGGGCTAGATGGCAAAAACCATGCTAGCAATTTTCATTAAGAAAGTTAAAAATTATGTACACAAGACTCAGTATATATTCAGTCACTCATACAAAGATAAGCTAACTAAGAGCATTATTCAGCAATTTGTATATGTTTTACAATGTATGAAAAACAAGATGTGAATTAAATGAGTTGTGAGTTATGAGTTATGAAAAGTCTCACCTTGAAGGAAAACCTTGCTGCTCGATCAGTGTTGGAGTCGTTGAAGCCTAACTTGAACGCCGTACCGAAGCTCTCGCCGACGGTCGTAAGTGCCAACTTCGTCATGTCGGCGACTATCGATTTCATAGACATTCCATAAGTTGGTTCATAGTAATACTTCTCCTGATTAATCATTAAGTAATATCAATATATGTTTTATATGACAATTAGCATAGAAAGTATATATATTTCCAATTATAGTTTTTAATTTATGGCAGAATTGAGCTCAACGTACCTGGGTTTTGAAGAAGAGCTCAAGAAGGGGATAAACGGAGGATGCGTTCAGCTTGTTTGCTATGTGAAGGGAACGGCAAGCTAAAAAGGCATTGCTGTGGTATCTGTAAATATGCGAAGAAAACTCATATCTATACTCCGTAAACAGGGGTTAATTTTCAAGCATCTTAACTATGCCACATCATCACTATTATTAACCATTGATTATGCTACATCATCACTATTATTAACTATTGATTTTGTTTAAAACTCCTCATCTACTTTGATCCAATGGCTTGTATTTTTTTTTCTCTCCTCATTAAATAATATGAATGTGACATGTCTAAAACAAATTTTAACCTTTAAAATGGTCCAACATTTATATATGTTTATTTATAAATTATTGTATTATTATTATTACTATTACTATTATTATTATTATTATTATTTACATAAAAAATTTACAATTATTTTTAAAGTTTTGTTTAATATAATATTTAAAATTTTATAAAATTCTTAGTTATTTATTTGATACCACTTTTCGGGGCGAAGCCCGAGTTACAGCTCTAGTGTATATATGTATATATATATATATATATATAGTAAAACTATGGTGCTCCTAGGAGGAGTACGGAGGCCTCCCGTGCTCCTAACTCAAAAATCATACTAAACCATCTCAAAATTTCAATTTATGGGTCTTATTAAATTCTTTATATCAAAATATCATAGGATATAAAAATTACTGCATGATTGAACTTACGGCATGGGCATGGGATGAACAACCACTGACAGCCGGCCGGAGTAATACACCACCGCCTGCTTCAGCGGCTTCCACGAGTCCCGGCTATCGGGGCATACCGGGTCAAGGAAGGCCTCCACGATGACCGATTCACCCCAAACAGTCGGCTTCCGGTACACGAAACCGTCGATCTTAGCCGGAATCGGGAGCTGAGATTTGCATGCAATGAAGTAGAGGCAGAGCAAAAATAGGCTAAAACAATGATTTGTTATAGTCATTTTGTTTTTCCCTCTTACAGGTTATAGTCTGGTTCTCTTAGTTTATTTATACATGGAGTACAAGTAAAAAGGATGGAGAATATATATCGAGGAAGGATGCACTGCTCATCCACTGAAAATACTTATCTTGACAACCTTGACTTCTTTAAAATTTTGAAACTTATAAAAAATCTTAGAAAGTTTACGAACATTTTATTAACTTATAGCAAATGGCCTCGTAGATCAAGTGGTAGCTAATTGGGATGACTTCCAAAAAGTTATGGGTTCAGTCCTCTATGGGCACAAATAAAAAATTTCAATGAAATTGGTGGAATATTCCACTTTCTTCAAAAAAAATAATAAATAAATAACTTATAGATTGATAGTTTTGTAAGTTTCAATCGATTTGGATATCGTTTGATGATTTATCAAAATTGTGTATATACTTTTTAATAGTTATAATTTAATGGACTTTTAAAGAGGCTATCAAACATCACTTAAATTGAATATGATCGAAGACACTTCTGTAAACTTTTTTTTTCCTAATGTCAAGAACTTTTAATATTTTTTTTGTAAATGTCCTGTATATTATCAGAATCGTTAAGATAAAGTGAACAGATCTCTCCTCATATATTTTGCTTTAGTGCAAGTAGATGGAAGGTCATGGTTATATACAGTCTTCTCCACTGAGATTTATTTAAAAATTCAATAAATGGGTTGATAATTGATAACATGTGTCAATTGACTCAATTCCAACAACATTAGCAATGTGCTTGGTAAAAAAAAAAAAGAAGGCGAAAGTTTCCTTTTGTGAAAGTGGATATGGTCATTGACTCACTAAACAAGCTAAATTGCTAATTAATGGGAACTTCATATATAACGGAAGTGGTAAAAAAAGATGCGGTGATTGTTTATGGTTAATTAGTGGCCAATGGGCCAGGTCTCAATTAGTGAATATTTAGTTTATGAGGAGGGATCTATTGACGATAGTTATTTTGACAATCTTGATAATATCACATTTTAAAAATTTATAAAGTTCATAAAAAAATCTAAAAAGTTTACGGAAGTATATCTTAACTTATAGAGATTAATTAATTATGGTTCCGATTATATTCAATTTAAGTAATATGTAATAACTCTTTAAAAATCTTTAAATTATAATTGTAAAAAAATGTACAAAATTTTGATAAGCATCAAATGATGTTCAAATTGATTGAAATTTGAAACACTATCAATCTATAAGTTAAGTAATGTATCTATGAATTTTATTTTTAAAATTTTTTATGTATTCTTACAAATTTTTAGAAACAACCATTGTCAACTCTCAGAGTATTGATATAACAATACTCCAGCATCAATTTTATTATAGAGCCTTGGCCTTCAACTCTCTATTATACTAAATAAATTTTATTTAGCTTGGAATTTAATTAAGAGAAAAATATTTTGTTTTGTTCTTCTTCACTATTTTGATTTGTTGTTTAATTTTGTTTTTAATCTGTAGCTTAATGATACCATATAATAAAATTGGTCCAGTATGCACTAGGTACGGCACCTTTTGGGTAAATTTATTGGGATTTTTAGCTTTTAATTGGTTACTTATTTATTTGATATGGATATACTTTTTGAACAATTAATTGAGTTATCACTGTAAGAGTTCCATGAAGATGAGGATATAGTCAGTGTATATTGAATTTTTTTTTAAGTAATGATTTTTTGTAAGTACAATCCGTTCAAACTGCGAAACCCGACCGATCCAACTGTGATTAGGGTTGATGATTGTTGATTTGTCTCTGTTCCAACAAAATCAGCAACATGTAATGTCGATTCTGTTTCCTTTTTCTTGGAGTAGCAGCGATGGTAAACAAATGTGCCATAGATTTTTATTAGCGTTTCATTTCTTCGGTTCTACTTCTACGCAGTATATGCACAAAATCTTTCAATAGTTTTTCTATACTGCGTCATGAATAACATGAATGATGGTTTATCTACCAAAGCTGCAAAGCAAAGCAATATCAATCGTCTTTTCCAACCCTAATCGTTGGTGGGTGGTGGCATGTAGAATAATTAATCAACAATGAATATAGGCTCATTCTGTAGTAGATAGGATGAAGTATGGACTATTCATTTTTTTTATAATCGGATGATCACGATATGTCTTTTAAATATAATTAAAAAAAGTTTTGATAAGAATCGCTCGATTCTAAATAAAAGGTTGCTCAGCCGATCCATTAAAGAACAACTCATAAAAAATTATAATTATATAATCGAGTGAAATGTATCATCGCATTATTGACATGACAAATTAAACCCATAATATCAATAACGAAGAGTTCAAAACCATCCATATCTAAACTTCACAAGTTACTACTATCCACATGGGCCTTTTTGGGCCGAAATCCACATTCCCACTCCGGCCCATAAACATAAACCCCAGAACCAGAAAAGCCCAACGAGCTTAACAACAACCATACTATCTACATGGGCCTTTTTGGGCCGAAATCCCATTTCCCTATCCGGCCCATAAAACTCCCTTCCCATAAACCCCAGGCCCAAAAAGGCCCAACAAGCTTTACTTCACAAACGCCTAAACCCCAGATCGGAGTCGCCATTGATCGATCGAGGAACGAAGGAAGGCGAGAGAGGAGGCGGAGGGATGAGCAGCGGCAGCGCATTCAACGCGTTCAAGGCTCGGGTGCCGATCGAGCAGAGCAAGAACCTGTACGTGACGCTGGTCCGGGGGCTCCCCGGGACGCGGCAGCTGCACCGCCGGACCCTCGAGGCCATGCGCCTCCGCCGCTGCAACCGGACGGTTGTTCACCGGACCACCCCTTCCCTCCTCGGGATGCTCAATCAGGTCTCCCCTTTTGTGTATATGATTCATTCGGTGAATTGTTCAGTGTAAAGATTGGTTACTGGTAATCTGAATCCTGTATTATTAAAGTTTAATTGAAATTGGGGAAAGACTGAAGGGAATTGATGAGAAAGGAAATTGTTAAATGGATCTGATCAAGTTGAAGTTTGTTGTATATAAACTTAAGACCATTCCATGATACGATACTAATGCAAACATGCCAAATGTATTAATGTGATCTGGAACCATTCCATGGTATGGTACCGGATTAGTCTAAGATCATCGCCTAATGTGGTACCTGTCACTACCATTACTATTTTTTTAGCTTCCTGTATTGTTGTTAGTTTGTGCTATATCAATACCCTACCATGATGTATCCAGTCAAGACCGACATGACAGCTAACAGAACTTGCAGGTTCATTTTCTGGAGTGCTCATCCTCTGTAGCGCTGCATTGGGTAGCGCAGAATGTGAACAGTTAGGTCATCTCGAGATTCGAGCCAGCACAGATTTCAGGATGATCTAACTGTTCACATTCTGCGCTACACAATGCAGCGCTACGGAGGATATGGAATCCATTTTCTGTTATTGCTATATAGATTATTGAATCTTTGTCTTTCCTCATTTGCTCCCCATCCCAGGCTTATAAAGTGCATGAGCGATCACTCATCTTTAGTACATATATGTTGTTTACTGAATCATACTGAATCAGGTGAAAAGATTGGTGGTCGTGGAGACGGAGGAGATGTACAATGCAAGAAAGCAACAGGAGGAGCAACACAAGGCGCTACGCCCTCCTATTGTTGTATCTCATCAGCCTCCGCCTGCTGAAACCATTAAATCTGCTTCAGAGGAAGTTTTACATTAATCTTTTTTTTTTTTTTTTTAGCTGCTTTTAATGTTGGTTGGTTTCAGAAAGAGAAACTATGTTTCTAAAAGGAAGTGAAATTTCATTGCCCCTTTGCCCCTTTTGGGTTTTTAATTTGTTTTATTAAACTTGTTCTTTTCAATAATTTGCTTGTTAGTTTTGAAAATTCTGTAGTGATTTGAGATAACTTCGGTTTACTTGAAACTTCAATTGCCATTGTAACATATCTCAGGGTGTATGATGGTGATCTTGATGTTAGCTTAGACCCCATAATGTTGCTTTGAGATTTGGCGATCATCGGCATGGCAGTGCTTATATGTGTTGAGTAATTGGACTGTCTGCTTTTATGCACGACCGGATTTTACAAGTTCATGATATGATTTACTGAGCAATTTGATTAAGCTTTCATATACTCTTGAACTGGGCATTTCCTTATTTATTTTCCGACAATTGTAGTTTCCATTTACCAGAATTTGGGCATTAAATAGTATCGTTGCTTTAAACAGAGTAGATCTTAATTGCTAACTGGTTCCTTGCGAGCCACTGGTTTATGCAAAACTGGCACAATGATTTATGACGAATTTCCACTAAATAGCAGGAATTTAGATTAGGATGTAAGCCGAACTGTTCGTATGCATCGAAACTTCAACTGATACAATTATGTAAGTAAATATCCTAAAAAAAAAAAAAATAATCTTTGTGAATTGATGTGGCAAGTTAGCTAGCCGTTGATTTTTCTGTTGACTCAGTGAACTGTTGATGTAGCAAAATATGTATGAATATACATGGTGCAAATGCAATAGAATAGACTCATTGTTTAACAAGTTTTTTATTATTAGTCACGGACTTGATACCCATTTGGGCCATTTCTAGTAAATAATAAGAGTTAAATCTTTCTTTTTTATATGTGGGCCATATAACATCATTTACACTCTTTATATTTTTCAATTTTATCTTTTGGTCTTTGCTTACATATGCCCTAGTAAATTACGTAAATAATCCTTAAAAATTAGCTCATTACTATGATGGTTATGAGTTTAAAATTATTTATCCCTATCATTTCAGCACCTAAGCTCTCATTCTAGCCCTTAAAATTCGCTAGTAACCATTTTGATGTCATATATTCGATTCACAAAAAATAGACCGTTAATTATCACCGATTATTATTATAACATAACAAATAATCAAATAATCCACTCGTAATTAAGTGTCAGCGAGAGAGAGTTTCTTTCTTTCGCAGCTTTAGGCACGACAATTAATGTAAACGATGTATTTTTTGGCATTACGTCCACACTGATTACCATGTTACATAGTTATTGCTATAAGGAAAATCATTCTTTAGATGTATTTTTTAAGTAATACCAACGTGATACAAATTAAAAACAATTTAGGGTCGCAATTATATTTTTAAAATTTTAAGATCTAGAGTGGAAACCAAACTGACTTTAGGTATGAAATTGATACTTCAAATTTTAAATACCAAACTGATGAATAAGCGGAACTTTAAGGACAAAACACAAATCTTTAATTTTTATTGATAGGGTGAATCACGTTTCCTTATTATGGGGGCCGGGTTTGCTTATGATCAAGTCATAATAATACCGTAATATATAAAAATCCGAATAGCAATTTGATTATCACTTCACGGTTTTCTGCTCTGAATGTAATACGATAGCATCTCCAACATACTCTTTAAAAATGGATCCCAATATATCTATATTGGGTGTCATCCTAAATTTTTTGAAGCAAATTTCACCTCAATCTCTAACAGATTCCCAAAATATGGATCTCAATACATTTAAACTGGGCTAAAATATGGATCCCAATACATTTGAACAGTCTGGATTTGACTCTGGTTTTGGAAAGTCATATTGGGAGTGCTAGGAAAACAAGACAATGATTATTTACTCATGAAATTTTAATGTCTTCCCTTTTTTTTTGTATATAATGGCGCGGTAGATCTTACAAGCCACTTGTTATGACAAGCTATATATACATTGCTAAATCATTCTATCATATACTAGGACTTGTTTTTTTTTTTTTTAAAAAAAAAGAAAAAATCGTATAATATTGGAGGAAACTAAAACCATATCAACACCATCCAACTTCCAATGTTTTTTGTCACAAATTATGAACAACATAATGATATAGGAAATATAATAAAAAAATGAGTAATCATCCCCCAAATCTAGTCACATAATTTGCTTATTTAACCATTTATGGATCCTATATGTTATAGCACTTTGTAGGCGTAGCCATCTGCATTTCTTCTTATATAACACCTTTTATTGGGACTCTTAACTTTTATCTTGTTGTATGACTAGATGTTAATTAAATAAGAGCTTAAGAGAGAAAAGAGTAATAAAGAGTAGCTGTTGGCTTTAAAAAATTGCAATAAAAAAATTTTAGCTAATTTAGCTGTCATCATTTATTTATATATGACCTTGCATATAAGAACTGAACATATGAAAGAGTTAACATAAAACAAACTTAGCATAGACATGTTTATTTTTTAAAAAAATTGCTAAATTATGTTGTATAATATTTTTAATTTCTTAATAAATAATCTTTTTTTTCAAATCACTAATAATAATAAAATATTATGTGTTTATGTAAATCTCGTTATATCATTTGCTGTAAAATATGTATATAACTTCCTACAATTATTTTAAGAAAAATTATCTTTGCCCCCCTTAACTACACTCATTATCCATCTTTCAAACTAAATTGGTAATATTTTCTCTTTCTTTCTCATACTCTCATAAATTTTGAGTGAAATTTTTTTATTCTTGATCTTTCTATTGTGTATATATATAAGTTTTGTTCGATTGAGGATGTGACTTGCAACCAATAAAAGTGATTTGTTGTATTTGAAAAAGAATTTAACTAAAAATGTATTGGGATGCAGTTAAAGGGGTTTTTTAAGGGGTGCAGTTATCAAATCCCTTATTTTTAATGTACATATAATTATTATAGAGGAAGGATCCCTTAAAAATGCTTTATCTTGACCATGGCACATCTCATAAATTTGAAAAAAAAACTTTAAAATGAAAAATATGTGTGTTGAATGGAGAAAAGATGAGACCACAACAATATGATGATTCATAGGTCAGAAACCAAACTCTTACCCCAGCAAGCAGTATTCATTGACTAATCAATTCAAGCAATTAACGAACTTTCAAGTTGTCAACCATGTATCTTAAAAACTATATATATATGGAGCTAAAATGTCAAACAAACAATTTTAAAGGCACGTTGAACGTACGGTCAGCCCATTTTCCACGAAATTTAAAATGATATATATATATATATATATGATAATATGAGTCCATTTGATGGTAGCTTCTCACCAAATGCTGCAGCATGACACAATCAACCAATGGACTCGAAACATAATTAACTAAGCCAATGCCTATCTTGACAATCTTCACAATGGCAATTTGAAAAAATTCGAAAAAAAAAAATGTTAAAAATCATCAAAAAAAAAAAAAAAGTTTACGGAACTGTTGCTAAAGTTACAGATTGATTATGTTTCCGATTATCAAACGCTACTTAAATTAAATATAATCGGAACTGTTGTCAAAGATCCGTTAAATTATAACTGTTAAAAAATATATAAAATTTTGATAAGCTATCAAACAATGTCCAAATTGATTGAAATTTGTAAAACTATCAATCTATAAGTTAAATAATACATCCATCAACTCTTTTTTTTTTTCATTTTTAAGAATTTATATGATTTTAATCAATTTTTTTAAAATCACTATTATCGAAATTGTCAAGATAAGCATTGTGAATGAATCCCTCCTCATTTAAACTATTTTTGTTTTCCCTGCGAGTATGTGTGTTCTCTGATGAGAGAACTAATGTGCTCAAAATTATTTTCCTCTTATTACAAAATCTATTATTTTTTTAATTAGTATACGTTAGGTTTGTTCTCTGAGAGTTTCGGTAAAATTGGGGTAAAAAAGAATTTACTAATTAAGTAATTAACTAATCAATATGTGTGTTGTTATATGAAAGAGATTAAAAAAAAAAAGGAAGAACACTTACAAGAGAGGTCGACAAAAAATTAAAGCTTTGATAACTTAATTAATTGTTAATGGCTGCTATCAACATTTCGAGGGGAACAAAAAAATTAAGGAAGAAGAAGTCAAGAAGAAGATAATTAAATCATTCAATTATTCCAAATTCACTTTGCAATAATGCACCTTTAATTTTACAAATTTATGTTTGCTTTTCACTTTTGGCACTTGTTTAATTACTATATAATAAATTAATAACTATCGGAACATAGTTAATTAATATTACCTCAATCAATATCGTTTATGTTAGTATTCATATTAGATAATTAAATTAATATTTGTTATTAACTCATTTTGTATGCAACTTATTTTATATACTATATAAAACACATGCACAAAATGAATACCACAATAAAACTATTAACGTGAATAAAAACTCATTTAATATAGATACTATATAATTAACATTAATTGTATCGATTTTGATATTATTTTTGTATCTAAGTAACATTTTTCTATTGCAGAATACGAGCATATATATATGCATCGATGGTTCTAATTTTTTGTAGCTTTACAGGAATATCACGATATATCTAAAAATATAGTTCTATTAATTATAAGGCAATAACGTTGACATTTTGTTTGGGATCATATGATATTGTGGGGGTTTTTTTATTTTCAAAGGGTACGTAAACATGCATGATATTTCTTCGAATTTTTTTTGTAAAAAAATAAACCAACCTATTATATAATAATCCATACGTACGTAGCAAATCCACCGACCATTTGAAAATTATATTGCATGACTAATAAATTAATTACACACTAACACACACACACAATTTCTTGACATTTAATTAAGTATGCTGAGTACGTGACGCCAACATATAAAATATGTAGAAATTCAGTGGTTTCTTATTTTGTTAATTTCAAGTGACGCCAATCTGACAATGTTTGGTGCAAATGTAGGGTTCATTTAGTCACTTCAATGTCATAATTAGTCAGATTTAATTTAGGCAAGCCCAATAAAATATGCACATGCACAAACTGACACATACATTGTGATTTTTGTAAATTAAGAATTTTTATTTCAATGAACAAGAGACAATTGAATTATATTCAATAAATTAAATTCCCACTCTATATATGTGATTAATCATAATTAAATGTGTCAAAATGCGTGCGATAATATCATTTTTCATGCATCACGTTAATTATGTCACAACAATTATAGCGCAATGTTTTAAACACCGATATTATTCAAAAAATCATTTTTGAAAATAAATTATTTAAAGTATCTTCGAAAAATCCCCTTCAACGTACAATAGTAGATTGACTATATAGGAGTCACGATATTGACCGATGTAACTTTTGTTTGTTTGTTTGATTTTTTTTTTTTTTTTTTGTGGGGGGGGGGGGGGGGGGGGGGGGGGCTTTTTTGTTATGATGGTCTTAAGGCATGTGTAGTAAGTTAAAGCGGAGTAAAAAGTTAAATCACCTTAAATCAGTGGTGTTTGGTGGTAGTGAAGTAAATAGATGAAGTAAAGTTTATGTTATGTGTAAAAGATGTGAAATGTTGGTGATTTAGTTTGCTACACCTATATAACTGCGTTAACTTACTACACCTTAAATCACTTCCGTTTGGTGACTTAAAATTGATTTAAGAGCTTAAATCAATTTTACTACAGCAAACAAACGCAGGGTATATGTTACTTATTTTCTTATGATAGTAATCCAAACACACCCCTAGATGTTTAGTAACAGAGGGTCTGTTCGGCGCTGTTTCCTTAGGCCTTCTTAGAGGTTCTTAAGGGTCTAAGTCAGTGGAACATATGATCCTTAGAGAAGCTTAAAGCTCTTCCTTAGCTTAAGCTATTAAGGAGGCTCCCCCCTTCCTTAGCTAAGCTACTGCTTGTGGGAGCTCCTTAGCATCTTTAAGCCTTTACTTTTAATCTTTAATCCATCGCTCATTGACCGAACAGCTGCTCCTTTGAACATCTTAAATTTTTAAGCCACAACTGGTGCCGAATAGGCCCAGAGGAAATATATATAAACATGTTGTAGGTATAATTTTGGTTATATGTTTCAATGAAACATGTAGAGTAATCCACTTTTTTCTAAAACAAAACAAAAGTAGATTGATACCACTGTTATTTAAATTGAATAAATCAGCTTACATATCAAATTCAAAAAAAAAAAAACTTTTAATCTAATGGTAAAAGATTATATATTCCATATAAAAAGTCACAAGTTCAAAATCTAGATGGAAAGTTTTTCAATCCTTTCCAAAGACGATGAATTCATCACAACCAAGACGGTAATTTCACAATGAATCATGTGCTTCTTCAAAATTTGTCTCTTTGTGTTAGTTAATCGGGACAAAATTAATTATTGTAGAAGGTTTTGGTTGATATTTTGTATCTTTTGGATTTATATTGAGAAACAATTTTATTTTATTTTCTCGTGGATGTAACATTTTAATGAATGAAATTAGTTGCCTATGGACCTTAAATGTTCAAAAAAAGGAATTTTTTAATGAAAAATGAATCAACCATCATCTTTTTCTAAAAAAGAAACAAATTGATTAAACAAAATAAATGCTACAATTAATCCTTGGTAAATGCTAATGAATTAATTAAACGTTGATAATCTACTCTAATCAAGAATGTACAAACAAAGAGTATATATATCTGTCTATATAGATATCCAACTATACATCAGTAACATCACTAAACCCGATGAGAATCTATATCTTAGTTTCAGAGATTTGAAGCTAAATTATAATCAATTAATTATGAATCTCTTTTACAGTCTAATTAATTACTAATTAGATCGACCAATCGTTTTGATGGAATATTCCCCAGACAAGACACGCTTCTTCCGGCACAGGCGCACAGCTAAGCTAATGATAAGGGTTAGCTACGTACCTAAATCAGTCAATTATATGAATATATAATTATATATATATATATATTATTTTATGCTCTAATCATAAGCTAGCACAGCTCAGTTCAATATATATATATCACCGATTTTTGGAAGTATATATTTAGCTGATGAATTCACAATCTAAATAAATATAAATAGCTACTTTTATTAATTAAAAGTCATGGATATTTAAATTGAATGATTGACAAAGTTTATGAGAGTATTTTAAAGTTTAAATATTATAATCCAAAAAAAAAAGGACGTACAGATACTATTCAATTGCGTTCAATAATAAATTTCCTAACAAAATTCTTACTATTACTTGGATAACAAGATCGACTATATTAGGAAATGTTTCCTTCTGTCATTGTTTATAATTACAACTATATTAGGAAATGTTTCCTTCTGTCATTGTTTATAATTACAACTTTTGTTACAAACAAATAAGTTGAAGCAATTGCAGTTGTTTTCGATATCATCTTTGGTTCTTCAAATAAACTAAATTAATTAAAATTATTTTCAAAAACATGGTATCGAAAATAAACGTTATATTGAATTTCTAAATTTTCATGAGCTCAAATTATTTTCTCTATTAATTTTAGGAGCAATGGTGGATCAATATACACCAGGATAATTGTACTAGGGGTGAGTTTTGCAGTTGAATTAATTTCTTCTCACAATAAGAAAAATGCCTTTTTTAGTTTTTTCCTAAAGAAAAAATTATTGCTTAAGATTATGATCTGTTAAGAATTATTTATATATAAAATTATAAATTATAAAACAATCTTTGCATGCAGACAAAACAACTTCACAAAAATATCTATAACAATTAATCCACCAATATTTAAGGGAGATAAATAGGGAATGAAGAACATCTCCATTTCTACAAGAAACTGTAGGCATCCTTTAGCCATCCAATACTATGTCTTGGCCAAGGGATACATACAGTCTCCTTTTCGAATGGAGAGAAAAGGGACAGAGAGATATATAAAAGGTGCAATGTGACATGAATTACTCTTAACATTTCTAGCTTCTGAATGCATGCTGAGAGGCTGAGCATCTGAACTGAGCTGCAGGCAGACTGGTACTGGTACCGGTACAGTGATGCAGTTATATATATTCCTTCATATATTAACTGTACCAAGAAACCAATAAGAAACCCTGACTTCATTATTTACCCTAAAATGATACTTATATGTATATATGTGGTAGTATGTACTGTCAACCTCATGATCACTTGCAAAACAATCTGAATTCTGATATGATGAAATTGAAATGATCCATGTTTACTGTCAGAACCGGTACATCTTCCTCTCAACTGGATGATCATCTGGTAAGATAACACAGCTACTACTGGTAGGAGTGCAGCTTGCACTGGTACTGATGCTAGATGTAGTGTTGCAACATAGAGTAGTGTAATTATTGCTGCAATGCAGCAGTTGCTTGATCTCTTCGTAGTTGTACTCCAATGGCGCCGCCTGATCGGTACCCCAGGTCGACATACCGGTACTCAAATTGTGGCTCTGATGATGATCTCCTGTTCCGGAATTGTTGTTATACAAGTAGCTCTCCAAAGGGGGCATGTTATTGTTATGATCGGACGTGGTGCAACTCCTCGGATCGTTCCCGAACACGATCATATTCATACGCCCATCGTCGATGCTAGGTTTCGCCTCGTAGTCGAAGTACGAAGGGGATTGTAGGAGGGAAGAATTAGAGGTGACAGGGTTGTTGAAGTGATCTAATGCTCGGCTCAGTTGCGGCAGTTGGAGGGAATTAGGGAAGTGAAGCTGCTGCTGCTGGTGCAGTTGCTGGTATTGCAGCTGGTTTCTCTTGCCATGATTCGGAGTGCTACCGAGGAGTTTCTTCTTCAGCTTCGTGTTCCAGTAGTTCTTGATGTCGTTGTCGGTTCTGCCTGGGAGTTGGGCAGCTATAATAGACCATCTGTAAGAAAAAGGGGCAAAATCTTGGACATTAGAGAGAACTTTTTTGGAGCTAATTAAAGAAAATTATATCAAAACATTCTTGTTTATTCTTTCTTTTAGATTTTAAGTGTACATGTGTGTCATGTCGGTCGTAGGGTTTCAGGATATTAAAGAGCTGATTAGCTGAGAGCACTAATTAAAATATAATAATTGATATAGATATAAAAGACATATATTGTTGACTAATTAGTTATAAGTTTACTTGTTCATGAGTTTACTTTGTGTATATTGTATAATTAGCTTGGTCCCTCAGATTATGAACAAGGTCGACGACGACTCGAGGGTCCATGAAGCATTTCAATATTTGTTTTTAGAAGGAAGATTTCAAAGGCTTTTGCTCGTTCATATATGTTTCACACACTGATATAGCTATCAAGCATGAACAAAATAATTTAAAAAATTAATTACAAAAAATTTAGTGCCACAATCTCTCACCCCTTAATTTTGAAGTTGTTTAAGCTGGTAATTTGTTGTTTTGAAGTGAAATATGGATTAAAAATCTAGAAATATATATATTCAGAATAATACATTTTCATTTTTACACTGAAGAAATAAACAAAGAAATTAAAGCTTCCGGAATATATTAAAGCATTTAATATCAGGCTTCCAATTTAACGCAATATATATAGTATACAACTATACATGATCTATTCACATTTATTTCCTTTTGCATGGGAGAGCTACCAATTCCTTTATGGCATGTTTGTCTAATTATAGGACCTTCTACAAAGAAAAATAAAAGAGACCCACAAAACCTAGATAGAATTCCTCAAAAAAAGAAAAAAAAAAATAGATAGAAATTAAATTGTTCTACTAATTAATTAATTAATTACCTGCTCCCAATTGTAGCATAGAAGCTGCATATGATTCTATCCTCCTCTTCTGTGAATTCCCCATGCTTTATGTTAGGCCTCAAATAGTTCAACCATCTCAGCCTGCAGCTCTTCCCACATCTTTTCAACCCTGTCAATAATCAAATATAGAAAAAAAATTGAACACACACATATATATAATTTCCAGCAAGCCTTGTTCATATATTATTATCTTCTTATATATAATTTCTTTGGTTTATTTTGAAAACAAAATTCAGAGTGAAGAACTAAAGATAGACTATCAACAATCAAGTTAGAAGAACTTTATAAATTAAAAACAAAAAGGATCAACTAGCTAGATTTGCAAAACACCTATAAATTAAGTGTTCCAAAACTTCCAACAATAATTTCACAAAATTGGAAATCTTATATATGTTTTCCAAAAAAGAAATAAAAAACATACTTGTTGAGAATTCAGAAAAATGAAATGAAAGACTGTATAAGACTGTATATATATATACATACCAGCTTTTTGAGGAAGGGCAATCCAATTCCCACCGGTACCAAACTTCTCAATGAAGTTCTTGAGCTTGGCATCCTCTTCAGGGGACCAAGGGCCCTTCTTGACACTGGCCTTGTCACAGCAAGGAGCCCTCCCCATGACCTCCTTCAACTCAATTCAATGAAGGTTAATTAAAGTAGCAGCAAAGAGCAACCAATCAACCAAACAAACAAACAAAGTGCTACCACATTAATATCCCTGTGCTTGTTTCTTGCCTTGTCCTTGTGTGTGGATGGTGACAAATTATGCCCAACTTCAACTTGATATATTGGTGTTATTGTGTTAATGTTAATCTCTCTCTCTTAATTTATCTATCTTCTACTATATGGCCCCCCCTTGTTTTTTTTTTTTGGGAGAGCACCTTGTTGTTTGTTTACAAATGGACACAAAGTTTTAGGAGAAACAGCACAGAAAGTAAGAGCCGGGGGGGGGGGGGGGTCAGAAAAGACGTGACGAATAATATATGTTTATTTTATTTTATTTTTTGAGGAAATAATATATGTTTATTATATATATGTATATGGTTAGTTATGGTTTATAGGATAGGTGTAATGTATAAGGCAGTGTGGTAGGGATGGCACAAAGTCAAAGCAAGGGGGTGTCTGGTCTGACCCAACTCTCAAATCACTCAGAAGTGAGGAGTGAGTGAAGAGTGAATTATAAATAACTCATAAGTTTCATCAAATAAAATAAAATAAAATAAATAAATAAGAGAAACATCTTGCGTTCATTGAAAAGCCGTCTACATATCCATAAACACACAAAAAATATAACAAATACATGCAAAAATATAACAGATATATCCTAAAATGTTACATGTGGACGTACGTACGCTACCGACGGTTTTTCTATCGGGCTAGGTATTACTCAGTAAATGACTGAGAAGTGAAATTCATTACAGAAACATCTTGCGTCTATCCATAAACATATAAAAAATATAACAAATAAATCTGATTTTGTAACCTATGAACGCTATGAACGGGTATTTATTCTATGGACGCTGGGTATTACTCAATTTTTTATATATCCTTCTTAATTTGTACCAGATCATCAGTCAGTGTGACTTGTGAGTGAGAGTGTACATACATACATACATGCTATCTAGCTATATAGGTTGTGGTAATAAGTTACGTAGCAAATTATACAATCACTAGGGAGTGCCTCCCGTTGCTTCGGCAATGTCTATTGAGATAATTTGCTTTCCTATATTTTTCAATTTTATTATCTTGTATTTATTGTTAATTAAAATTTTAAAAATATTTTCAACTTGTCTGTCCTCTTTATTATATTTAAATTTTTGTTTGTTGACGTGTCAAATAATATGTTTGTAAATTTTCATATATTTCTAATTTATTTGGAAACTTCTTTAAAACATAATGTTAAAATAATTACTATGATGAACTGTTTACTCATTTTTTTTAAAAAAAATAATGGATTTTCATTTCATAGTAACATAAATCTAATAACAAAGTTCTAAATAAAAGAAAAATGACTTCAAGTGTTATCATCTTTAAATGTTAAACTCATTATCACCTTTATCTTTTTTTTTTTTTTTCAGATACTATGCAATTATTTATATAGTTATCTAATAATTTATTTTATTATTTTTGAAGTAGCAACATAAAATTGTAATATATATTATTTGAATTACACTAATTTTACTAATATTATGATGTTGATTAATCTACCACATTTTTTTTTGAGGAAAGATTAATCTATCACTTAAATAGCATGAAAGATAGTGTACAAAATAATTGCTTCCTCAATTTTAATATTTCTAGTGATTTGTGTAACTTAGCTTAAATAGAAAGTGGATAACACAAATTAAAAAAAATGAAGCCCATTAGTCATTAGGTTCTAAATATAACACCTAATAGAATGTTTTGGACTCATGAATATGAATGTGCATATCTTATTTGGTTGCAAAGTCAGTAAAATCTCTCTACTCAAAGTAGCTGCCGAAAAAAAAAAAATCAAGGTACTGTTCAAACACTGTTCTTTTTACTGTAGAAAATCATATCCAAGATTATAATACTATTATAAGGATGAGTTGTGACTTGTGAGAGAGAGACCATCCTGACCGCTCATCACGGTGTCATTTCCCATTTCCCGCTGAATTGGGAATATGGATAAATCTTAGCTATGTGCTAGATACATAGTCTAGTTAAACATGCATTTATGCAACGACAAAATTAGCTTGTTTCAGTTCCTTGTCGTGATTGTTTCCTGATTTAGTGAGGTGGATGGCGACCAAGCCACACCGTGTGGTTTATTTATTACATGCAAATAGCAACATATACACAAAAAAAAAAAAAAAATTAAATAATGAGCTATGTTTTGTTAAAACAATTAATTATAAAGTGTGTGAGTACACTTTTTTTTTTTTTTTTTTGATGGAACACATTTTTTTTTTTATTTTCATGACTTCTAAAGTCTCTATGTTTCATACAAAATCAAGGAGGAAAAATATGCATATGTTTATTAAAATTAATCAATCATAGTTAGGTTTAATCAATTATTTTTTTTCTTTTTGACCCCTCGATATATTTTTTATTTTTTTTGAAGAAAGTGGAATACTCTACCAGTTTCATTGAAACTTTTTTTATTTTATGCCCATAGAGGATTGAACCCATGACCTCTTGGAAGCGATCTTAATTAGCTACCACTTGAGCTACTAGGCCATCTGCAGGGGCGGAGAGGCCGGGGGGGGGGGGGGGGGGGGGGGGGGGGGGGGGGGGGGGGACATGGGGTGCTAAGACCCCCCATGATTTTGCAACTTAAATGAATATATGTCATTTTTCTGTGTAATTTGGTCAGTAATTGTCGTTTGGCCCTCCTATAATAGATGGATATATAGTTTTGTACTACTAAGCACCCCTATGTCACAACTCGGACTCCGCCCCTGACCATCTGCCTGACCCCTTGATATAATGATATATATTTATATATATTTAATTAGTACGTATGAAACGGATCGATGCAATGAAGAGTAAAAGAAATTTAGACTGGGTCAAGGGTTGAAGTTCAAGGCCATGATGGATGTTACATGCATCGATGTATATTTTTCCATACTTATTATACTAGGCTAGAGCTTAATTCATGTACTACCTCTGTCCCAAAATAGATGAATTTTTTGTAGTTCATTTGAACTATAAAAAATCCATCTAAAATGGGACAAAGGTAGTATGTACGAATGAAAAGAAAAGGTAGTGATTTTGACTATATATTTTGACTTCATATATATATATATATATATGTACACGCAGACAGTACACAGTATACACTCTCTGCGATTTTCAAAGAAATAAAAAAGTACACTCTCTGCTTCCCAAATCATACGTACAACATTTTGTTTTTCTTTCTTTCTTTCAGAGAAGTGTACTATTTTGATCAGTACGAAAAATTATTACAAGTGCTATAATGGAAGTAAGTATATGTAATTATACCTCTTCTGCAACTATGACAAGTCATGGAAATTTCATATCATATCAGGAATTCAAGAGTTCAAGCTGACAGTACTTTTTGTTTTTGTTTTTTTTTTTTTTTAAGAAAGTGGAATACTCCATCGTTTTATTAAAATTTTTTATTTTGTGCTCATTAAAGATTGAATCCATAACCTCTTAAAAATCATTCTAGTTAGCTACTACTTGAGCTACTAAGCCATTTGCCAGTACTTTTTGTTGTTACAAACTTACAATTAATAAACCTCAGCGAATCCAATCAGATAACATAATTGATGGACCGAAACATATATCCTCTGCAATTACTGGGATTTCAGCAGGTTTAGTTTGGATACATTAATCTGGGTATGAAACAAATTTGTTTGGTTTGTATAGAATCAAAAAGAAAAAAAAAAGAAAAAAAACAAAGAGAAAAGAATACACATATTTAGTTTGGAGAAACTCAAATATATATTAATCGTCTAGGATAATTCATATGTAAGGGGCAAAAAAAAATATGTTGCTAGCCGCTGCCAACCATTCGAAAAAAGAGGCAAAATCCCCTACCGATAAGGCCAAAAACGCGAATCTCGATACTGCCCGAAAGAGTGTTTGCTGCAATATTGGAATTACAAACTAACCGTTTCCCATACTCTACGGGCTGACCATTTCAGAGGATACGAAAGACTCTACATGTTGGGTACAAATTAATTTACAATTTCTTAATTTTAATAAGAATGTGTGCATGTAAAATTATAGTTACATATTTTCTTTGCAGTGCTCAATTAATTAATTTTTAATAATTTAAATTATATGATATGTCCGATAATTAGCTCAAGTTTCTTAACATAATCTATCGATCAAATCTTATTAAATATAGAACAAATATATTGTGAGCTTAAGCTCACGGAGCTTTCCGTGAGCGCACCTCCATAAACATATCAAATCACCTCCAACTTTCAATTTATATGGCCCAATAGATTATTTATATCAAAATCTTATGGGATACAAAAATTTTTCATTTTTGAAAATTTTAAAGTATTTATTTAGGATTTTTGAAAAGTGATATATAAAAATTTAGTATTTGTTTTGAATTTTAGAAAAGAGCTCATAAATATTAATAAAATATTGATTTTTGTTCATGCTACTTTCAAAAATGCAAAACAAATACTTAGAAAACTCTAAAAATAAAAAAATTTTGTATTCCCCAATATTTTTATATAAAGAATTTATTGAGCACCATAAATCGTGATTTCGGACATGATAACATAAAATTTGAGGCGTTAGCATTTCGGTCCGAAATGCTAACGTTAGTATAATAGTCTAGCTCTATATATATAATATATTAGTAAATGTGGTATACAACATATGGCTTGAATCATTAAGACTTCAAAAGAAATATGCAAGTAGTTTTGTTGTTTTATATATAGTTTAATTTATCCCCTGTCATCATATATGCAAGTAGTTATCCTTTTGATGTGTATATGTATGTATCTTGATGTATAATTGCATATATAAATGCAAATACCTCTTTTTTTACACACCATCCTTTTTTTTTTTTTTGTGCCCAATTGCCCATGCCATGACAATATATTCTTGTTACGAGAGATTAATGATTGAGATGGAGACACTGGTCGACGGAGAGAGACGAGTACTATCATATGATATGACAAAACGAGAGCATTATTTGACTGGAATCTTAACATCTTTCTCTCCCAATTGTGTGATTAACTAACTAATTAATTGAGTGTACAGCTAGATTTTCAGATTAACAATTCCATGCATGTCGACCAGTGGCGGAGCTTCGGAGATAATTAAGGGGGGGCCAACTCAAAGCTCAAGGCTATGATAGTCCAAGCAGTATATAGACTAAATGCATTAGTACAAGTTACTAATAAGCAGCAGCTAAAATAGAATTAGAGCACCAGCATTTAAGCTCGTGACTTTCATAAGACTGCCACTACAAGAATTAGAAAAAAAAAAAAAAAAGAGTTTGTGGGGCCCACTAGTTGTCCGATCAGTAGTTTACACTTCATAGCAAAAACGTTATATACAATCTACAACTTTCAGATTATGTATGGTTCATTTGATGGATAAATTGGTGTGAAGTCCCATGCCAACCGCTAATCTCTTTAATATGACCCGATACACAAATAACACAATATAACTTGGACTAAAAGAAGTGAGAAACTGCACATGTACTGAAGAGAGGAAGAGAGATGTATTTATTTGTCAACACACGCTGGAAAATTAGAAATGTTGTTTTATTGTATTTTGGGCCCCAGATGTATTACCATGATACCATCCATCTTGTATCTATGGACTACGGTGTACTAAATTTAATACAACACGACGCCAGCTGAATTAAAGGGGGGGCCATTTCGTAATTGGAAGCATAATTGACTAGTAAAAGATATTCTCACTTCATAATTTCTGTATTTGAAGGGGGGCCATAGCCCCGTTAGGCCTCTTAGAAGGTCCGCCCCTGTTGTCGACTGAAAGTGTCAATGTTGTTTGTTTAGTAATAAATTAACGGAACAATAAAATAATGTTTGATCAGTTAATTAATTTATATATATACTTATATATATATGCATGTGAATTCAAAACAACTTGCACATTGTTTTAGAACATTGTCTTATTAATTTTTTCATAATTAATCAACTATATGAACATTAATCCAAGTTCGTGTAGTACAGAGTATTAGATTAGGCGAATCTTGATCCATAATAATTAGATTTTTTACAGCCCTAGCTATACAATTAAGCTGTTTTAATTGCTATACATAGTTCAAGTATCGGCCTTTGGTCTAGTGGCTAAGGGCAACACTCTCCGTATGAGAGGCCGTGGATTCGAAACCCGGATGGAGTTTTTTTTATAGACATTTAAATTTGAGTGCATGGTTTATACTCCTCATCTTTATCTCAAAAAAAAAAAAATTGCTATACATATAGCAATTAAATATATATATATATATATATTTGAATAGCAGTTTTTTTTTTTTTGAGATGAAGATGAGGATCAAACAACTCAAATTTAAATATATATATATATATATATATACTAAGTATTGTATTAATTGCTATCTTCAATTTTATGGAAACTAAATATATATACTTAACTGCAATTATATATATATATGCTAATTAATAATTAATGACTCATGGATGACTGATCATGATGAGACTTAACCGAGCGTAGGTAGAAGATTGGTTTTCTATAGGTTCGATGGAATTTGTTTTTTAGCGCGCGTGTGTAGTAGCTAGCTTCAAATTTCATTTCAGCTACTTATAGTAGAATACTAATAAGATAAGTGTTAGTGTAATTAATGAGTTTTGCTAATGTTGTTTCGAGGTCAAATAATTGGAGCATGACTATTGTGAAAAAAATTTATATATAGTTGGAGTTTCCTAATTTTTTAGTTATGACTTGTTTTGTTTTTTCTAGTATAACGGCAAGCAAGGTCTTAGCTCATTTGAAATATTACAGTAACTCCTCATGTTAATCAGATTTAATTAGTAAGATTAATTTTCGTGTGTACAAAAAAAATCATTTTTGTATTTCCAAGATGGATAAGTTAAAAATATTGCTTTCCTTGCATTAATAAAAATGTCAATTCCCTCATAGATCACAATTACTATATATGGAAGGTAAAATTTATTTATCAAAAATAAAAAAATGATTTTTTTTTTATTTTTACCTTTCGTTTTTTATCTTACTTGTTCTTCCCACATAATTCCCACTTATTTGTAAAAACCACTTAATTCCCACAAATGCAAAATTTATTTGTAAAAAATAAAAAATAATCATTTGCTACGATCATTGCCACATAAATGTCAATTCCCACATATTTTTTTTATTAATAATTACATATATATATTAGCCAAACAAACAAGTAACCTGCATAGTGTACTCTAGTAAAATCAATCACACATCAAGTCATATCCTATCTGACTATATATATGCCTATATTTTTCTGATTTTCTCTCACTTTGTAACCATCTTCAAAGCTTCC
The DNA here is from genome assembly GCA_030179965.1 of Cyperus esculentus. Taxonomy (NCBI): domain Eukaryota; kingdom Viridiplantae; phylum Streptophyta; class Magnoliopsida; order Poales; family Cyperaceae; genus Cyperus; species Cyperus esculentus. The sequence continues at coordinate 998,057 of JASGLE010000010.1, read as the reverse complement.
AAATATCAAAAGTCATACTCCTCACCTATAATAATTAATTAACTTCCCTTGATTCATACTTTAGAAAGAAGGGTAAGCTTCTAAGCTTTTCAGCTACGCCACATCATCATTCATCTCAACAATTGATTTTGTTTTTCTCTCTTCATTTATCTTAATCTAATAACTCAATTTAATTTTTTTTTATTAAAAAGATAATATCATGATGTACCTAAAAAACAATTTAAGACTCAAAATATTTGCAACTCTTTATATTCTTTTATATAAATTGAGATGTAACTAAAAATATATTAAGTCCAATATTATCTAATAAAATATATTTATGAACAATATGTATTTATTTTTAATATTTGTTAGTTTATGTAATATTATTTTTTGGGGCGAAGCCCTATTCACAGCTCAAGTTTCCATAATTTTTGTTCAGATTTTCTTCCTCTCTTTAGTATGGATTATGATTGAAATTTGGAAGAGGCGTGTAGTGCAAGTCCACCTTGATCAGAAATGATATGGAAAAAAAATAAAATAAATTAACAAAAGTACAAAGTTTTTTTTTTTTAATGCAGATTTGTGCATTAGTCTTGTGTCACCATGTGGATCATTGCTTCAATAGATTCTTTGTTGGTAAGGGATTGTGGCAATTTATATATGAGGAGGGATCCATTGACGATGCTTAATTTGACAATCTTGACAATGGGACTTTTAAAAAGTTTGTAAAAATTCACAAAAAATCTTAAAAATGAAAAATTGTTTATGGATGTATTATTTAATTTATAGATTGATAGTATTTCAAATTTCAATCAATTTGAACATCATTTGATGCCTTATCAAAATTTTGTATATTTTTTAACGGTTGTAATTTAACGGATCAATAAAGAGCTATCAAAGATCGCTCAAATTAAATATAATCGGAAACATAATCAATCTATAAGTTAAATAATACTTCCGTAGGTTTTCTATTTTTAAGATTTTTTATGAATTTTTATAAAAATTTGAAAGATATGATTGTCAATATTGTCAAAAAACCCATTGTCAATGGATCCCTCCTCTTTATATATATATGCAAGGTAGAATTAAGTTATCTTTAATTAAAAAAAAAAAGCTACTGTTGTTCCATGTGACTTCTTTAATTATGAATATAATCAATATTTTATGATTATATTTTGAAATCAGTAGATGAGTTACTAATTAGAATAAGTACGGGGAAAAAATTGACAAATTAATTAAGAACTGTATCCTGAATTTAATTAAAGAAGTCACATGGAAGATACATAAAAACAAATTAATATTGAAGCGAAAAATGAAAAGAACATTGCGATTGCAGTCTTTATTAATTTGAGAGTCGTGCAATGGAATATGGGAGCTGATATATACAAGATATACCATATTCTTATGCGAGTAAACCTAGCGTGCTCTTAAGCTCACGGGGGCCTCCCATGAGCTTAATGTCAAAAACATATCAAACCATATGTAAATTTTGATTTATATGGCTCAGTAAATTCTTTATATCAAAATCTTATAGCATGCAAAAAATTTTCATTTTTGAATATTTTTAAGTATTTATTTTGGATTTTTTAAGAGCAACTATACGATATTAATAAAATAATAAATTTTTCATATGTAACTTTTTAAAATCCAAAATAAATACTTAAAAATCTCCAAAAATGAAAATTTTTTGCATGCCACGTGATTTTGATATAAATAATTTATTGAGCCATATAAATCAAAATTTGGATATGGTTTGATATGTTTTTGGCGTTAAGCTCACGGGAAGCCCCCGTGAGCTTAAGAGCACACTAGTTTTACTCATATACTTGTTAATATATATTTATATTGAATAAAAATTGTTATTCACATTAAAAGATTTGCTGTTTTATTTATTTATATTGCATAGTATTTTGTATAGATAGATAATTAGATACTGTAAAAACAATAGCATATCAAAATCATCAATATAAATACAAATTCATTTGATTTGACAATTAACAAACATAATTATATGGTATCGGGTTTTGGCTTCAAACATGGTATCTACTATCTCTATAACATTTTTCATAAAAAATAGCATGCTCCTACCTTGGCATATGTGTATCGTTGCGCAAGTAGTGCCTTTTCACATATTAAGATGGACTCAACCCTTATTTGGCACTAATTAGTAAGTTAAAGCGGAGTAAAACTAAAACGTTAAAACACCTTACAAAAGTGATGTTTGATAGTAGTGGAGTAAAATGATGAAATAAAGTGGATGAAATGTATAAATTAAAGATGTAAAATGTTAGTAATTTAGTTTGAAAGTACCTCTATAGACGTATTAATTTATTGTACCTTAAATCACTTCAATTTAGTACTTTAAACCGTCTTAAATTATCTTAAATCATTTCTACTGCATTGCCAACCCTGAAATGCACAAGATCATGCAGTCCCAGCATACATAAAATCTGAAAGTATAAATGCATTTTAAATACAAAATTGACCAATGTCTTGACGTTGTATAATTAAATATAATTAAAGCAATAGAGAAATCAAGTGTCAGAACACTTAAATTTAAAAAGATAGACACATTTGTATATTATGCCACCCAAGTGGACCGACATTTGTCTCCTCTGCTTTCAATCATTTTTTTTTTTTTTTGACGAAATGCTTTCAATCTTTTTTTTTTTTTTTTTTAGTGACAATTTTCAATCTTTCAAAAGTAAAAAAAAAATTCCTCACATGTCCTCTCAAAAATCAAAATAGATTTTTTTTTTTTTTTGAGAAAGCAAAATAGATATTTCAGTTTGACATCTGTGAGACAATTCATCAGAACGTCTTTGAAGTTTGAAATGAACCATCTTTCAAAGCTTAAAATCCTAGCTTTTAAGTCTTTTTTTGTGCCAAAATATTTCCCGAAAGGACTGTACACCGTGCCCTGGAATATAATGTTCATCCACTTCGATTATTTTCAGTGGTAGCAAAATTATCAAACAAAATTTTTGCAAGTGCATGTGTTCGATACTTCATGCATGATTCTTGTAAAGATTAAAAGCTTAAATTATTCTGGTATGGATCGGATGAAATATGGACCGTTCATTTTTTATAATCGGATAGTTACAGTATGTCTTTTAAATACAATTAAAAAGACATATTTGATAAAAACCGCTCGATTCAAAATGAAAGGTTGCTTGATCGTAACCAACTAAAAACATTATTACTACACATGATAATCATTAATTAAAATTTGATTTAGTAAAGGCAATGCATCCGATGTATGGCCTTGTTGGCTCAATTTCTCAAACACCCAAAAAAGTTTCTTCCTCCAATTAATTGTTTATTTGTCAAATTAATACATTATTTCAAAACACATAAATTAATACATTGAGAACTAGGAAATTTTCACCCAGCGATTTGTGCAGGTTTGTATATACATTATTATTATTACACTCAAACTACAATAATGAAAGCTGCACATCTTGAATATTAAATATATATAGACATACATATAAGTCAAACTTAACAATTTTGTATTTCCATTCACATGTATCCAGACTGCATCTCTTTACAATTTCCTCTGCAATGATTGAGTTCGTTAGTTAACTTAACAAAGCAGATAAATGAAGTCAGTCCTGAACCAGAGAAAAAGGGGAGACTTTGGCAGCTCCAGAGTCAATTGTCTGAATTTATTTATACACAAATGACTCCCACATTTGTTTATCATAATGATATCATCTTGTTATACTGGGTAAGCATTTAGAAATCTCAATATATATAATATAAGTATATAACCGTCCTAAAAGGTACATATTGACTTTTGAAGTTTTAAAGATTTTATTTCGTTGGCAGATGTAGTTCCAACCTATAATATGGCGATGTTCCAACCGACCTACATTTATCTTTGAAGTAATTTACTTTACTAAGTTTTATCCTTGATTGCCACATACTTCAAAGATAGTTTAAAGAAAAGTAATTTGTTGTTTATTAGCAAAAGTTGACAGTGCAAGATTGTTTAGAAGAAAAGTGGTCAGTTTTTTGCAACCCGTTTAGCATAATCTAACAATGCTTATTTTTGATAACTCTCACAATAAAATTTAACAAAAAAATCAAACATTTTTTAATTTATAAAATGGAATTTTACCTACTCCCTCAAAAAAAAATTTATAAAATGGAAGAACTTAAATACAAATACTGCAAACAAACATATTGATGATGCTTCAAATTTATAAATCAAATATCATTTGATTAGGGGCGGAGGGGGGTGTGACCCCCCATGATTTTCGAATTTGTATACAGAAACGTTAATGTGCAGTATATTTTGTTAGGGAGTTCTCATTTCATTCCCCAATAAATTGTCTCTCGGCGTCTCGACCCCCCTAATTTCAAATTCTAGCTCCGCCCCAATTTAATAACCCATGAATAGTTCTACACTGCATACTGCAAAAACACTGAAATTCTTGAAGAAACTTACAGAAAATGCACTGCACGGTAGCACCAGTACTCCAGTGAATTTACCAATTAACTTCCATTGAATTTTCATTCGATCAGGCGGCTAAGCAACGGGCATTTATTTCAATTCAAGTATTCAACCCATGTTTTGAATGGTCTTGTCAAGTTGGGTTGAATACTTCAGCTCGGACAGGTCCACCCAGACAGCAACCACTCGAGTATAGAAATCTATAAATTATATTTCCAGTTTTAAAACTTTTTAGCAATTTTATCTCAAATCTACTTGTCAGAAAGACAGACAAAAAGTTATCCAGCCAACATCTCTACAAGCAAATGATCCCCTCAAGTCAACAGAGAAGGATTGCATGACAAAAAGAAAATTCTAGACAAGCAAATTTAAGAAAGCTTTATTTATTTAAAACACATGCAATTTATTTTATTAAAAAAAAAAAACTATTTTTCCCTCAAGATGCAGCACTTGTTACACCTCCGATTCTGTTTAGGTCGAAGATCTCAATCCAGTAGCCATCGGGGTCCTTGATGAATGCAATCCCTTTCATTTTGCCTACACACAAATTTTGAACAGTTCTCAAATAACGTTCGTTGTTCTTATTTTTTTCTGAATAATATTCATTAAAACATGCAACATGCGATGCATTTTGGCATTATAACAGAATAACACCACAACATCAACATCTTTATACGCTGTAAAGGTCTCTAGTTAACCACCCTGTTTCATACAGATCAATATTTTTCACAAATTCTAGCATCTACATTCTACAATTATAATCGTTTTAAATGAAAGATGGGAAGAAGAAGTACCATCATCTGGTTTCTTTGCAAATTCCACTCCGAGACTCTCAAAACGAGCGCATGCCTTGTAGACATCATCCACTGTTATGCCAATGTGACCTGAAATAACAAGAGTTCTGAATTATGTACAGGCAGAGGAGATTGTAGGAGTAAAAACTACAAGCACAGAAAGAACAATGTATTCAAGGGAATTACCAAAACCACGCGGATCAGAATTGCCATTGTGGTAACCCTTGAATTCAGGATCACTTTCTGTTCCCCAGTTACTGCAGGATTAAAAGGAAAAAAAAAAATACATCATTATCCATAAAACTGATAACATATGATGCAGACATAGTATTAGAAATCATTATGGTACAATATTTTTAAACATGTTATTTTATTATTATTTATATGCATGAAAATTTTTTGTTTTGAAACTTAAAAGTACCTTTTTCTTTAAAGAAAAAGGTACATGCAAATTAGAAGTTTGGAGGATTTGCAGACAGTACACGAAAATTACAAGAGGTTTTTGAGTTAATTCATGCATGGAATAAAGTATGGTAGGCCATGTACATATCACGCAAGTATCTGTATCAGATGCAAAACTATATATATTGTTGGGAATAAAATAGCTTGCAACCAACGACCATCCATAGGTAACCATGTATAAGAGCAAATCCATACCTAGCTTACTCACAATATTGAAGATGATTTACACATTTACTTGACTCTTGGAAATTAAGCAAAGTAAATTGTGAACAGTTTCCAGGTGTTTCCTAATGCCCATTTGTCAAGTCTTACAATTTTTGCTAATTGGTTCACAAATGTGCAACACAGCCTCAAACCCAATTAGCCTCATCTTTACACTTATTACCAAATGCTTAAAAATCGAGAAACATGAATATGTGATATAATTGGGTTTATCTTAACACGACAGGAAATGACTACATCAATAAAATGGAAAAACATAATCAAATAATATTTGTTCATACTGTGTTAGCTCTAAGGTGGCTTTCTGACCAAAGGTCCATACAGTCCGCTGAACTGGGTCAACTGGTGCAGAGGCAACATTCTGAAAGAAGCAAAGAGACATATATCAAAATAATCATATAAGAATAACAGTATTTATTGAAACAAAAAAGAAAATCAATCAAGAGGATTTACCTCATAGCCAAGGAAATACAGACTGAACTTCATTTCAGGGAAATCCAACCTCTTAAGCAACCTGAGTCAATTTAGTTACAACTAAATTAGAAGCAGTCCTTGTGCGCAGCATCTAATACATTCTTTGACTGATTGAGATGTGAACTTACGACATGCCCAACACACGGGAGTAGAAGTCAAGACTGACTTTCGGATCCTTTACTCGGAGCATCTACAAAACACCAAATGACAGCCAATAAAGGAAATTAACACACAAGAATATGACTACTTCAATACAAGGATAGATACTAGGAAAATGAATATTGCTTCTACAAGTCTTCAAGAATCACAATAAAAAAAGGGCACAAGACTTTAATTTTTGTTCAAATTGGGTTCTTTCGTTCCAAATTTCAATGACGGGATAATATAATTCATCAGCCTAGTAAGCAAAACACACATTATGTCATGACATTTATAACACTTTATCCATCACTATTCGGATATATGTATGGATTTCATTTGTGAAATCTTCTCACACTACCAAAATTAAATTAGGTAAAGCATGTTTTACTCAAAGCCACTATTGGAACAAGTCTTTTCAACCAAATTTCTGGTGCATGACAACATTGAGAGCTGATCTATACTTTAAAAACTAAATTCATAAAAAGACATTGAGAATTGAAAGTTAATTACCTGTCCAAGAAAAAAAATCTCTCATAAAGTACAATGTAAGTATGATGTTGTTGAGTTATGCAGCTCAACGGTTTCAACTTACCAACTGTTATTCATCACTTGAACATAATAATACATTTTAGAGTTATGCTTGAAAACCAGCTTAGTAAGCTTAGATATACATTAGTGTTATCATATCTTCCACAAAGAAGATGGAGGTGAATGAAATTTTACTTTCGTAGAAACAAAATTATTATTAGCATCACAAAAACATCATTATCAAATTCTTATTTACTGTTATCCTTCTTAAAAAGGGAAAACAGTACTGCTTATGAGTTATGATTCACATCCTCACAGTGTTACAATTGCAATGTGATCTGCTATATTCCACAGGAGGGAGTATATCCTAATAATTCTGAAATCATGCGGAGGAAAAATATTCCAAACTCAATAGTAAACTTACTGGATTAAATTATCTTAATGCATTATATAACACTTTAGGCATGATAACTTCATTGACATATCAACATTTGTATAATAAATACTCTTGTGCCCTTGATAAAACCTTCTGGCACAACACCGGCATGACACAATTGCAGTTTCCCAGTTCTTTAGGGTTTTACCAGAGCTGATAAACCTTAATGGCTTAATCCATACCATCCGATTCCCATCAGTTGATCCAGACACAACACAATACTACACATTCACACAGATGTCAAGTTTGCAAAATCGGACTGGACATAAGAACTCAGTTCACATCCTGAATCTCCGATCTCGAAATCAGAGAATTTATGCTGATAATCAGTAATCAAGTAATCAACGGATAGTACCGTTTGCTGCAGGAAGTAGCTCCTAGTGGAGTCGTCGGGCTCGGCATGGAGGCCAGGGTTGTTAGCGGGGGATTCCTTGGAAGCAGAAGCCGCCATGGCACTAGAGCAGTACCTTCGCAATCGGCCGAATCCCTGCAATCAATCAATCAATCCAACGCGCAAATAGTCAAAACTCAACCGACCGTTGATCAGAAACAATCGGAAGAATTAGTATCCGATTGTTTCGAGATTCGTGCCAGCGCGGATCTCGAGACGATCCAACGGATGAAGGTGTAAGTTAGGGGATGAGCATTCTGCGGTGAGTAGTGAGTGTACCATACCTGGATGGCTGGGATGGATCGCGGAGAGACGGGAGGGAGTCGGAGTCGGGAAGCGAGGCGGAGATAAGAATAAGAAGAAGACAGTGAGGAAACGGAAAGCGCTGCCATGAGAAGAGACGAGCTGCGCAGCGAATCAACGATGCGGATTATAGGTGGGTGGTTTTACGATTGAGTTGCACGAATCTGGACGCGAATCCAACGGCCAGAGTACTGCGCAGTAGAAGAGCTGCTGGTGCTATTCTATTGGATGTTTGTGTTGTCTCCAGTTGGTGGCCTAATGGAGGTCTTTGTTTTGACGGATTGATTGCATGTTGATATGATGTTGGGCTTTGAGTTTTGAGGTCTGGAGTGGTGGAGGGCTACTGGAGAGATGGATATGGGCCCAGATTTGGGGTGGGGTGGGGTTGGTTGGGTAAAGTTGTATGAACTTGTGATTGATCCACGTTTGTTAATTTTGTCAACAAAATTGGCTCACTAAATTCGTAAATCTTATAGACTAGACACATGCATTTGGAGCTTTGCTAGTCAGGTTGTGTACTACATCATTTTTCATCTACAGAAACACACACGTTTGCTAACTGCTCGATTTGTTGATGTGCTTTTTTTTTGGGTAATTGAGAACATGTCCTGAAAACTAAAAGTTTGAACCTAATCTGTGAATTTTCTAGATGGCTTAATACGTGAGCAAACATTTTCAAGTTGCAGAAAAGAAAATTTTACATGTGATTGAAATGCAGAATGACAGGTATAGTTATATATATATTTTTTTTTTGTTCTTGAAAGCATTATTCAGAATTGTCAAATAAGTATGTTGCCAAATGCCAATATCTAAATTTTTATTCACAAATTGTTTAATTGAACTAAAAAAATGTCTGAATGTGTCAAGAAAATATTTGAAAAGTAAAATAAAATCAAGAACAAATGCTTCATATTCAGAGACTAATTCCTTTCTTATGAGACCAATCACAAACTTTTTTGAATTGATTCTATATAAGACTGTAAGAACAAAAAAGAAATCCCGTGAGCGTAGTAGTATCACGATTTACATGCTCGTAAACCTTTCTTCAGCTCTGTGCATTAGCTAGAGCTTCGCATCATTATTGTGTGCATCAGTTACTTTTGTTAGAAACAAATTTATTGACAGCTTCTCTTTGATGGTTTCATCGAGAGTGAAAAGGAAATGCAGAGAACTTTTCCATGGCAGTCCTCTACTCCTCAAAACTTCACTTCTGAGTTCTGACTCACTTCCCTTCAGAAAACAATAAGAGGTACAAATTGTTAGAAAAGGCAACATGACCCAAAACAAAATATCCCGTGACATTATATGGGTATTCAGAAATCCAAAGAGGGAAATAAATAGCTTCAGCAAATTATCAGTAAAGTGCAGTCCATGAACTTTGTTTGCAACAGTAACACATTTAGCATATAACAGAGTGATTTGTTGATTTGATTTTGCAGATGATTTACATTCCTTCACATAATGATGCAATGAGAGCTTTTTAGATGATTGAAGTCAAAATAATAAAGAAGGTAACTCACCATTGTGTTTCCCATCCCTAAATTGAGCATTCTTAGATGACTTAAAGGTCTCCAAGAACTCATTTGCCTTTTGTAACTCCAGTTTCTGCCTTGACTTGTCCCACTTGTGCTCTGTGGTTAAGATCTGGATTATTCGTGGTAGTGCCCGTCTAGCAGCATCTGTGTCAAGGAATGCGAGCCGGGACCTCCGGGCAATGAAGTCAACTGCAGATTCACAGTACTCATTACGCGCACAGTACGCAACTTCTGCCTCAAGATATGGGTATCCATGAGCTAGCCTCTTCCCCAGACTCTCATTCTATAATAGAAGGAAATTATGTTTTATTCATTAACAGGTTAAAAATAGATATGTAAAGCTCAAACAAAAGAAACAGAAATTATGGCACGCATATGTCTCACATGGGAACACCTTAATGCCACTGACTGACAAGTTAGCAACTCTGTGTTAAGAAATCAGTCATAAACATAGAGCAGTAGATGACAACAAACTGCCAAAAATGTGTACCTGCGCAATTGCGGCAACATGTTCAGCTGCAGTACCATACTCATGAGATAAGTGCTTGGAAACAGCAGTATCCATTATGCCTGGAATAACTTTCCCCTTAGTCTGCTTCATGCGAAAATAGTTCTGAGCAAGGACAGTGAATGATGCCGGGTCCCACCCATATGCACCTATGATGCGGAGCTGGTCAGTCACACACCCATTTGCTGGTTTTAGCTTGCCTGCTCTTATAGCCACATCAACTGCATCTTCAGCCATGCTATTGCATACAGAAGTTGAATAAAAAAATAAGGAAAGCCAGATAAGATGTTGAAAATACAAAAACAGCAAAATACCAGAAATATTTCACAAGAAAGGAAAATTTTAATAACATATGATTATTTTTTTTTTCTTTTAACCTTCTATAAGTGGTCCATTTTCCCCCAGTAATTGTGATCAATCCAGGGAAATCTTCACTGACAACATGATCTCTAGAAATACTCTCAGTATTCTTTGCATTAGGATCTATAGCCAATGGGCGTATGCCGCTCCATGCAGAGAGAACATCAGAACGCCTCACCTGAGAATGTTAAACAAAAAAAAAAATTATAATTCATATGATCCCAATTTAAACTGTAAATCCTTACTAATAATAAAAGCATATTGGAAAAAATGACATGAAAGGGCTATCCTCACATCTGAGCCGTTGATCATTTTTTTCGATAGATCAGAACTGCTGATGTACGTTAATGCCCGTTGACGTTCTCAGCCCATTAAAATTAAGGCCCATATAAATTATCTCAAATTAAGGCCCATTACATATTATCTTAAAAGTTTATTATAAGAAATAATAATTTCAGCCCAAAGCAAGGAGTGGGCTTTTTTACTAGTAAATGAAAACATTCAAACAACAAACCTGGACATTGAGATAATCACAGAGGGCATCTAAAATGAACTGAATCTCATCCTCATGAGGCTCTGGAAGCATAGTAATTGTGGTACTTGAATCAGTGGTACCAGCTATGGTCCGACCCAGCCAGGGAAGCATGAAAACAACTCGACCATCTTTTGTTTTTGGTACAATCAGACCCATACCCTCTGGGGAGTAGTAGTCAGGCAGCACTACGTGGACACCACTACTTGGACATATCATGGGCTGTGCCTCTTTGTTTGCCATTTTTCTAACTGCGTCACAAAATGGGCCAGCAGCATTGACCACAACCTTTGCATATGTTTCGAACACTTTCCCTGACAAGTATGATGCAAAGTTTATGTTATCAATCTATACATATAGGAAAGAAGCAAATGCATATAAGTCATGGGGACTCTAAATTCTGAACAGCAATGTTCCTTTCTCTTTCTGGCATTATTTACTAATATTTTTCTTTAACAAAACCAAACACTATTTACACACTTTTCCATACAGAAAATGATTGTGTACACTGTACAGTATGTTCAGAGCAATATACACGTTGAAGAATTTATCATACGTATCATTCATCAATCAGTATCTTTAAGTGCTGGTTTGACGAATATATATACTGAGCTTACTGAATGTTTGCTAAACCAAACTATGTTCCTGTCCACAACCTCATGTAACCATGGACATTCGAAGAAAAACTGAAGAAATAACAAATTTGCAATCCAGTTGGTACCTAAAATGAGAGATGCAACAAAACAGGGGAGAAAAGGAAATGAGAGATGCAATAAAAGTATAAAATGGACTTCATCTAACCTGAAATCAAATCTCTTACTTTTGCACCAACCACTCTCTCATCAAACTCATCCTTTATAAGCTCAATAACCTCGGCATGATTTAGCACTGCAGCACCCACCAGAGCAGCAGTACATGCAAGACCAACATTCAACCTAGAATCATTCATCTGACCATCATAATAAACCACAGTGCCTTTTAAGCTTCTATCCTTTTTTTTTGTGGCTAGTGTGGGGAACAACTGTGCCGACTGCTCCACTGAATAGTATCGTGACAGGTGGAGCATTCTCCGGCCTGCCACCAGATCATAGAGCTTTAGTCCTGACCAATAGTACACTACTTCGAACCAGCTGAAGCACGGATTCATGCAAGGTAAGGCATGACAGAGATGCGGTGCATTCTCAATCACTTGCTTCCTCTCTTTTAGCGCGTGAAATACCAGTTTCAGCTGGCCATAGTCTACATTAAATACGGCCTTTTCCAAGTAACGAACTCCTGCATTGTTCACAATGTCTACGTTAAATACGTGAAATACCAGTTTCAAATTTGTGAATCTACCAGTTTAGTAACTGCATCTAGTTCACAATGCAGTTTACGGCATAAACATATTTGAAACAGTTTCTCAAACTCTGGTTGCATCTCAGAGATACATTGTTTCAGTTGAAATTATTACTAAATAGTCAAATTCTGCTTCAATTTCAAATGTAGGTTTGGAGAGATTAAGGTTCCAATCAGCATTACCACATGCTATGTAATAAATTTATACAATAAATAAAACAAGAATAAGAATATGGACCACAACTTATCTAAACTTGATGTTAATTAAATTAAATAAATGGTTAGGCAGTTCTTCACCGAATACAAGATCATGAATTCAAACTTCCTTCTTAACTACAGCAATCCATACACTAATATAGATAGCAAAACATTTCAATCAGTGGTGATCCAATCCAATACAGAAAGTGCATCACAAGGCAGGCACTGACCGCCATGGATGAGCTTGGTAGACCTAGAGCTAGTCCCGGACGAGAAATCATCTCGCTCCACGAGACCAACCCTGAGCCCTCTGGTAACAGCATCAAGCGCCACGCCGCACCCCGTGGCGCCGCCGCCGATCACGAGCAGATCGAGCGGGTTGATAGGGCTGGTGCCGGCGAGCGCGGCCTCCTGCACACTCCGCCGCGGCACAACCGCGGTCGGATCGGCGATCCTCCGCCGCGCGGCCTCCAGTGCTGCCCCCTCCCCGCCGTTAGACTGCGCGGACGCCGTCGCGGCGAGCGTGGCGCCGGCGAAGGTCATTATGGCGCCGATCCGCCGTAGACGGAAGGCCGCGGAAACCATCGGAAGAAGAGCTGTTGCTGCTTGCTTTGCTTTTGTTTTGTTGTTTGCTTGGTTTCTTTTTCTTTTTGTTTTTGCTCTTTTTGTTCCTTTGTTTTGATTTGTTTATGCTCCTTTTGTTTTGTTTATTGGAAAAGTGAGATTAAAAAATTCAAAAAGAACCTTCAGTCCTTCACTCAAGAGTCTCAAAAATAAAGAGTAATAACTGGCTTCAACAGAAAAACTATCTATAACATACATAGATTACGTTTTGAGATGTATATGTTACATTTTAGAGATACAGAATATCTTATATATATTACATTTTGTACATATTTATAGATATATGGATGATTTTTCAGTGGACGCAAGATGTTTCTCAAAATAAAATAAATAAAAAGGGACCCAAAACAAGCCAAAAATAAAAAAAATAGGGGAAATGACTCCACACCCCCCTAAACTATCCCCTTGTGACAAGTTGCCCCCCAAACTTTTTTTTGTGACAAACACCCCCCCCAAACAACCTAATTGTGACAAACACACCCCCAACATCCAATTAGCCCTCTAATATTCAATTATGGAGTGCGAAAAGACCAAAATACCCCTGTATGTATATGTCATAATATTTAAAATATTAGTACTTCATAAAATTATTATAAAAAAATATTGTTGCATGATATATAACCGGAATAAATTTGCTTACTTAAATATAAATAGACAAATTAATGAAATTATAAACTTTTAATTTTTTTATAACTGAAATAAAAAAAATAATATTTTTTTAATTTATATATTATCATGAAATATGTTCTATTACATAAAATAACATTTAAAATCAAATTACAAATATAGCTTAATAAATATTTTATAATAAAGATATCCAATTAATTATAAATATTTATATCTATAATTATTTTTTTAAAATTAGATTTTATGAAACACTAATACTTTAAATATCATGACATATACATACAAGGTCATTTTGGTCTTTTCACACTCCATAATTGAGTATTAGAGGGTTAATTGGATGTTGGGGGTGTGTTTGTCACAATTAGATAGTTTGGGGGGGTGTTTGTCACAAAAAAAAGTTTGGGGGGTAACTTGTCACTAGGAGAAAGTTTGGGGGGGTGTGGAGTCATTTCCCCAAAAAAATAAAAGTGCGTTTTGGTATTGTTTTGAGTGTACGGTTGATTTGACTGGACAGCTGAGTTAATTTTTTTTTTTTTTTTTTGAGAAAACAGCTGAGTTAATGAACTTGCTTACCATGAAAACGAATGCTTTTGGGAGAGAATGGGCCGATTTCTTTATTAATAAACAAAAGAAAATAAGAAATCACGAGTATATACGATTCGGTTTAGAAATCACGAAACTAAACATTTCACCTACAAAGAAGGCGGACCGATTCCGCCTAGAAAGAAGGTGGACCGATTCCGCCTATAAAGAAGGCGGACCGATTCCACCTTCTCTTTAGGCGGACCCATTCCACCTAATTTCTAGGTGGACCAGTTCATATAAATTTCAATACGCAAACTTCAAGCTACAACCATTCAGTTTGCTTCTCTCTCACACTGCCTATAGGTCAGCAATATTTTAATATTTATGAATTATTTTATATAATATCTAAATATTTAGTTTAATAATATAAATCGTTATTGTGTTTTTTTTTTATTTTTTTATAAATTATCAGAATGATACCAGTTGTCGTGTATGCTGGCGGCAATGTTATAACTGGATCTTATAGTGTCGAATATGATAATCCTTCAAAGTTTTCCTTTTTGAGAAATGAAAATACATGTTTTTAGAACTATGATATATCGAAGACTTGGACAACTGCAATGTGGTTGGGACGAGTTAAGTAGGAGAAGAGAAGAAAGGTGGCAGTGTTGAATATGAACTGGTCCACATAATTTCTAGGTGGAATGTCTAGTTTCGTGATTTCTTATTTTTTTTATTTATTAATAAAAAAATCGGCAAATCTGGGGCATTTATCAGGGTCCTTTTTTTTTTCCTTTTTTTGGTTTGGTTTCGGGCTTTTGATTTTCTTCCTTTCTTCTATTCTTTCAAATCATTTTGTTATTCGTTTGTTTTGTTAATCAGTTTTGTTTTTCTACTTTTTATTGAGGTCCTTGTAATTTTTACCCTTGTGCTTTTTGCTCATTTTATCATACACTTGTTTATTCGAAATGCCAAGGAATTTCCGATTTTTTTATTAATAAATAAAAAAAAAATAAGAAATCATGAGTATATACGATTCAATTCAGAAATCACGAAACTAGACATTCCACCTATAAAGAAGGCAGACCGATTCCGCCTTCTTTCTAGGCGGACCCATTCCACCTAGAAATTATGTGAACCAGTTCATATTCAACACTGCCACCTTTCTTCTCTTCTCCTACTTAACTCGTCCCAACCACATTGCAGTTGTCCAAGTCTTCAATATATCATAGTTCTAAAAACATGTATCTTCATTTCTCAAAAAGGAAAACTTTGAAGGATTATCATATTCGACACTATAAGATCCAGTTATAAATTGCCGACAGCATACACGACAACTGGTATCATTTTGATAATTTATAAAAAAAATTAAAAAAAAAAACAATAACGACTTCTATTATTAAACCAAATATTTAGATATTATATAAAATAATTCATAAATATTAAAATATTGCTGACCTATAGGCAGTGTGAGAGAGCAGCAAACTTAATGGTTGTAGCTTGAAGTTTGCGTATTGGAATTTATATGAACTGGTCCACCTAGAAATTAGGTGGAATGGGTCCGCCTAGAAAGAAGGTGGAATCGGTCCGCCTTCTTTCTAGGCGGAATCGGTCCGCCTTCTTTGTAGGTGGAATGTTTAGTTTCGTGATTTCTAAACCGAATCGTATATACTCGTGATTTCTTACTTTTTTTTTATTATTAATAAAAAAATCGGGAGAATGGGATTTGTGCCGTTGTTAGTTATTTGTTGGAGAATATTTTTCTTACTGTCTTGCATATGGGATATGGCAATGTTGAGGATATATGCTGCCTGTAATTTTATTCCTTTTGTTTTATTCTAGCAAGTCAAAAACGCAATAAAATGCAATTTGGGATTTATATGAGGAATCAAATAGCATTATTGGTGCCCAGTGTCATGAAATTATATTTAAATAACTACATTTTAAATAATAATTGATAAAATTTGTTGTATATATTATGTTTTATGTGTTTTATGTGTACACAAAAAATTATACCATTTTAATTTAATTTACATGTGCATTAAACATTAACAAATATCAATGATTCAAATTTTATGTTTGTTTTCTCCTCTCGATGGCTATTTGCATCTAACAGTTTATATACCAATTTTTTTATTAATAAACAAAAGAAAATAAGAAATCACGAGTATATACGATTCGGTTTAGAAATCACGAAACTAAACATTCCACCTACAAAGAAGGCGGACCAATTCCGCCTAGAAAGAAGGCGGACCAATTCCGCCTAGAAAGAAGGCGGACCAATTCCGCCTAGAAAGAAGGCGGACCAATTCCGCCTAGAAAGAAGGCGGACCGATTCCACCTAATTTCTAGGTGGACCAGCTCATATAAATTCCAATACACAAACTTCAGCTACAACCATTCAGTTTGCTGCTCTCTCACACTGCCTATAGGTCAGCAATATTTTAATATTTATGAATTATTTTATATAATATCTAAATATTTAGTTTAATAATATAAATCGTTATTGTGTTTTTTTTTTTGTTTTTTTTTATAAATTATCATAATGATACCAGTTGTCGTGTATGCTGGCGGCAATGTTATAACTGGATCTTATAGTGTCGAATATGATAATCCTTCAAAGTTTTCCTTTTTAGGAAATGAAAATACATGTGTTTTAGAACTATGATATATTGAAGACTTGGACAACTGCAATGTGGTTGGGACGAGTTAAGTGGGAGAAGAGAAGAAAGGTGACAGTGTTGAATATGAACTGGTCCACCTAATTTCTAGGTGGAATGGGTCCGCCTAGAAAGAAGGTGGAATGGGTCCGCCTAGAAAGAAGGTGGAATGGGTCCGCCTAGAAAGAAGGTGGAATCGGTCCGCCTAGAAAGAAGGTGGAATCGGTCCGCCTTCTTTCTAGGCGGAATCGGTCCGCCTTCTTTATAGGTGGAATGTTTAGTTTCGTGATTTCTGAACAGAATCGTATATACTCGTGATTTCTTATTTTTTTTTGTCTATTAATAAAAAAATCGGGTTTATATATATTAATTTATATATAAATAATTAAATGATTACCATGAGTGTCATTGAATCCCTCCTCCGATGTATCTTTTCTAAACCTTAATTTATGCTTGCTTGTAAATACTGAAATTAAAAAGAAAAATTGGAAAAGAACATTTGATGGCAAATAATCACCAACCTAGTTAAGTGGAGGTCAGATTCCCCGGTAAGTTACACGATAAACCATCTTTTGTCAAATATTTTCTATAAAATGCCAAAAAAAAAAAAGAAATATTTTTATTTTTGAAATTAAGAATTAAAATTTTCATAAAAAAGGCTCTAAATATAGAATATCATATAATTTGACTTGATCAAATAAACTAATTATTCAAATAAATTTACTAATTATTCAATTTAATATCAACTTACAAGTGGAATAATATTCAAGCTTGTGGGACCTTGTAGTTGTAGGCATAGAATTTTGGTAGTAAGTCCAAAATAATATTCAAGCTTGACGATATAAAGGAAGTAAGGGATCACTCATCGAAGCTCGGATATGATCTGCCCATTCCTCCAGATAATATTGTGTATATATAAGAAGAATGAAAAATGGAACAAGTAATTAAATGCATAGATATGGTGCTCTGCCTGCCATGCCTTCATTGGTCCATAAGACCCTCATTTTTCCCTTCTTTTATTTTGAATTATTAATTTTACGATAAGTTTTGGTGCCCATCAATAACCGCAAAATTAAATCTCTAATATCTACATTTTATACTTTTAGAAATAAAACTAATTGATAGAATGCTTTGCATATATCATGTTTTATGTGTACACAAAAAAATTATATTATTTTGATTTTATTTATACGTGCATCAAGCATTAACAAAAATCAACGTTCAAATTTTATAATTTTTTCGGCTCTCTTGATGGTTATAGAAACGAAGCTAAATTTTCATCATTTTTTACGTATATATTATTGAGGTGATTTAGAATACATCTAACGGTTTACATTTGTTAATTAATTTAATTATGAATAATAATGTGGTTATCAAGGGCACCAATTTTTGTGGTTATTGGAATCCTCCTCTTTAGTATTTTACTTCTGAAAGACAATTGATTTAGCTCGTCACAAGTGAGAATTAGTAAAACAGATTAAAAAGGGTAAAATAAAGTAAAATGAATTGTTTTTGTAACTTATAAACATGTATGTTTTGTATTTGTTGTATATGTTTGATTCAGTCCGGAACAAATAGATTTGTGCGGTATATGTTTGATTAAGTTTAAAATAATTTATAAAAATGGAAACTGATCAGACATGCGAGTCAAAAACTGATAAAAAAAATAGAAAGAAAAGATAATCATTAAAATGTGATTCAGATACATTCTAGTACAAATCTACGATATTTTTAATCCCCAAAGCTACACTAAACTTAGTCAGTACTCAGTAGTACTTATATTGAGGGCATTCTGTTACAACGATCTGATGGTCTCCTTGTTCTTTCTGCACTTCCTTGGATACTCATGGAAGCCATTCCTTTCTCCATGCCGGTGAAAGGATACAAAGTTCACCGTATATTTTTCTAAAGATTTTGGCTTATGATTAGAGGAGGAGAACTTTCACCGACTTTGTGGAAGAAAATGTGTTGGTTATCTTTGAAAAATCCCACTTTATTCTATTAGCAAGCAGTAATTTTTCTTCCGGATTAAACAATGGATTAGCTAATTTCAAAAGAAGTTGTATTGTAAAGTGCTCAGGTTATCAAGAGAGCAAATTAAGAAAAAGTATTATGTGCACGGAGGTGATTCAGTCGGGGCTCAAAAATGTGAATGTGCATCGTCAAATGAGACTACATCCACCGTGTGATCTAAACTAATAGATGAGATGATTCTACAACGTATCGAGGAAATTATGTGGCACAAACCGTCTTGCAATTAAAATACGATGAGCCGGACACCAAACCTCTCAAGCGGATTTGTACCAGTTCACAGTGCTCATATTAGTTTTCTCCAATGTCTTGGTTTCACTAATCTGTTTGATAATTACGTTCACAATAACAATACAGTCTGTGTTATTGATATTAATTGTTATATCCAAAAGAGTTGAAGTAAAAAACTTAGTATATGATGTTTTGCTTTTTTGCTACTTATATATATATCTATATATATAATTGATGTCACATATCACACCAATTTTATGGTCCATTTTTTAGTAGTTCACTCATGAGGTATCTACATTGAATTGAATTGTAGTTACTTCACATGATTTTATTGTTCTAGCTAGTATATATCATGCATATTGAAAGTTCAATTTAGATATTATATTTTGTCAAAGGATAAAGATGTTACTCCCCCCTCTGCCCCCGGAGCTCTTGATGCGCTGGCAGAGAAAGGGAGAGAGGGAGAGAGAGGGA
Organism: Cyperus esculentus; assembly: GCA_030179965.1. Taxonomy (NCBI): domain Eukaryota; kingdom Viridiplantae; phylum Streptophyta; class Magnoliopsida; order Poales; family Cyperaceae; genus Cyperus; species Cyperus esculentus. The sequence continues at coordinate 978,222 of JASGLE010000010.1, read as the reverse complement.
GAGGGCGGGAGAGAGAGGGGGAGAGAGAGAGGGAGAGAGTATTTTAGAATGTTTACAACGTTTTGTAAACTGTCTTTTTGTCATTTAGAACGTTTAAAACGTTTTGTAAACTTCCCATTTGTTCCCAAATTCATTTAGAACGTTTTGTAAACTGCCCATCTGTTCCCAAAATTCATTTAGAACGTTTTGTAAACTGTCCATCTCTTCCCATAATTCATTTAGAACGTTTTGTAATCTGTCTTTTTATTTTATTTTTTTCGGGGCATTTTGGGGGCAGCCGGTTGGGGGGGCATTGTATCAGCACCCTTTGTCAAAACAAGAGAACTCTAAATTAACAGTCATGATCATCCGTCAGATGCCATGAGCACGACATTTCCAAAAAACTAAAAATATTCTGAAAGTTTCTCTTGACACCATGCCTTTAGAATTACAATTAAGTTGTCATATGATAATTAATTTGGTTAAGCCCAATTAAGTTGTCTATATATATAAGCTCGCTCACCGTATATTTACTCTCATTCAAATATATTTACATTAATTATACTAGAACTTTATTCATTCATGACATGTGTATAAAAATGTTTGCATCATATGTGACGTCGTAACTACTCGTACCTATACTTACGTTTGAAAATTTGAAACATCTTTACACAGTATAACCTAATTAATAGCTTCTTTTTTTTACGATATTAACATTATTTCCATAATTTAATTGATTAATTAATCACAGTTTATTTTCTACTTTGCGTCTCCAAATCATTATATTGCAAATGAATAATGAGAAGAAGACCAGTACTTTTGACATGCAAACCAAAATGACGTCGCAGCCGAGCTGCATACCGGAACAAATAGATATACACGGTATATGTTTGATTAAGTTAACGGAAAAAAAAAAAAATGGAACCCAATTTTTAAAATGTTAAAATGTGATAAAAAGAAAAAACAAAATATATAGATAAAAACAAAAAACAAAAAGAAGAGAGAATCATTAAAATATTAAAATGTGATTTAGATACACTAGAGCTGCATTATTATATACAATTTTTAAATATTAATATATATTCATATTATATTATTATTTTGCGCATAACAACATTGTATAATTTTCTAATTAAACTACGTTGAAAATAATGAAACTAAAAAATTAATTAAAGTCATTATGATAATAAAGTATATGAAAGAAAAATTACCTGAGAAAAATAAAACAAAACAATCTAGCAAGAGCTATGTTCTCATGTTGAGAGAAGCAAAGACGAAAGACTATAAAAAATAAACAAAAAGTGCAACGGAAAATGTAGTTTATTGGCTGAATTATGGAATTCAACAAGCAGCTCCTCACCAGTACCTTTTCATTAATTCCTTAGGCCCTGTTTGTTTCCAAGATAAATTTGGAGATAAGAGAGATAACTCTTATCACCTGTGAGAGTGGTGATAAGAGTTATCTCTCCTATCTCCACTTTTATCCTGTAAACAAACACAACCTTAGTCTTTAGTTTTTGTAACATTAAATGTGTTTACGTTTTTTAGACAATGAATCTTAACATAATTCAATGTTTTTACGATAAAATTGAATTAATCTTGTGCACATATTTCGACACATTGAAAAGCTTTATATGTGATTTTAAACATGAACAATAGAGCCGCTAATTCAAAGACAATCATTCATAATTTATACATGTATATTCATTACATTACATTAATACAAGAGGAAAATCAGAATGTTGTAAACAATTCTGACGAGCATGGCTAAATGAGCAGGAAATCTATCCCTCTTTTAGTATGGATTTCAAATACAAATCTACAATATTCTTAATCCTCACTATCGCACGAAGAAAATGTGTTGGTTATTTTCGAAAAATCCCATTTTATTCCATTAACACACAGTTATTTTTCATCCGGAATAAACAATGTCTTAGCTAATCTTTTAAAAAATTGTACTCTACAAGAACAGGTCTGCTAAGATAGCAAATTAAGAAAAACTATCATATACATTGGTGTGCTTTAGTTGTGTATCAAAAATGTGAATGTGCACTGTAGAATATGGCTACATCTTTAGGGTTATCTAAATTAACAGATGAGATAATTCTACAACTTGTTGGAAGAATTGTGTCACTTTCAGCTCATTTCCAATAAAACATAAAGAGCTGCAAACCAAATCTCTCAAGTGGTTATGTACTGTTTCATTTTATTCATATTAGTTTTCTCCAATATCTTTATTCAACTAATGTGTTTGATAATTAAGTACTTCACAGTAGGAATACTATAGGAATTCTTTACTTGTATATAATTTTAAATCGAAAGGGTTGGAAATTAAAAAAATTGGTATCTAATGTCTTGCATTTATGTTACTCATGTATACAATATATAATTGATGAGTATACACATATCACACCAATTTGATGGTCCATTTTTTTAGTAGTTCACTCATGAAGTATCTACATTAAATTGTTGTCACTTCATAAGATTTTGTTACTCCCCTATATATCATGCATATTAAAAGTTTTTAATTATTTTTTGTCCAAAAAAAAAAAAATCTTCTTAGCAGTCATGATCATCTTATTTGGTCGGATGCCATGAGCATGACATTTCCACAAAATAAAAGTAGAATGTTATTAATAATAATAGAATCAGTTAAATATATATATTTTAAAAACATCGTAGTAGAACTGTAATTTTTATCATACATATGTGTCGTATACGTTTGAAAATCTGACACATGCTCACAACATAATATTGTTTCCTTTTTTCTAATTTCTTATGACACTAATATTATTTCCATATTCTAATTAATTAATTGATTAATTAATCTCAGTTTATATTGTAAATTTGTAATCCTCTAATCTCTAAACACATCCATTGTTATTCAATTCATATCCTCGACTGCGCATGTAGGAGTGGCAAAACAAAAACTCGTAGCTCGTGGCTTACTCATTATTGGCTCGGGATCGATTCGCTATTGGCTCGCTCGTTAAGCTAATGAGCCAAGCTTGAGCTTAGCATGGCTCGGCTCGTTAAACTCGTTTGGCTTGATAAATTATTATTAATTGCAATCTGTATAGCTCTTATCGTAAATTATAATATATTATACAATATATGGTCTAATATATATAAAATTGTTATGTATAATGTGTACGAACATATTTTTGTTAGTCTTTTTGTTGATTTTTATATAAATTTTGAGATAACATACTTAAAAGTTTATTATTAAAAAATAAACGAGCTTAACGAGCCAGCTTGGTCAACTCGTTATTTAAACGAGACGAGCTCAAGCTTATGTTTTTGGCTCGTTAATTAAACGAACCGAGTTTGAGCTTAGCCTAGCTCAGCTCGGCTCGGCTCGTTTACACCCGCAGCAGCGCATGCAGTAAGCTACTGCTCAGTAGTCAGTACACTAACCATTAGATCTGCTTTAAGATTCGTACAACTCAATCTCAAAACCTCCCCCCTATAATCCTCATCGATCGTTGTAACAAGAACATCAGTACTTCACTCCATCCATCCTCCATGCGAACCAACCAACTGACGCCGCAGCCGGGCTCTCTCCCTCACCACATCCTCTCCCTTCTCCACCACCACCGCTGCGCCACCCTCTCCCTCTCCCACCTCACCCAGCTCCACGCCCACCTCATCACCCACGGCCACGCTTCCAACCAGCTCTTGCTCTTCCCCCTCGTCCGCCTCTCCCGTTCCCTCCCCTACTCCCGCCTCATCTTCTCCAGCCTCAAATCCCCCAATGTGTTCCTCTATACGGCCATGATGACGGCCCACTCCCGGGCGCTGGATTGGCCGGCCGTGGTTGGGCTGTTTGTTGACATGCTCCGCAGGGGTCGTGGTCGTGCCCGGCCTAATGAGTTTGTGTACCCGATGGTTATGCGGGCCTCTGCGCCGGAATTGGGGATGGGTTTGTTTGAATCGGTCCATGGGCATGCTGTTAAGAGTGGGTTTGGTGGGTTTAGTGTGGTGCAGAACTCGTTGCTTGACGGGTATGCTAAATCGGGTGATGTGGGTGTTGCGCGCAAGGTGTTCGATGGAATGTCGGAGAGAGATGTGGTTTCTTGGACTGCCTTGGTTTCCGGTTATGCTAGGGCGGGGAAGGTGGGCAATGCAATTGCCATGTTTGATCAAATGCCTGAGAGAGATGTGCCTTCTTGGAATGCTATTATTTCTGGCTGTGCACATAATGGTCTTCACTATGAGGCAGTAATGTTTTTCCAGAAAATGGTGGAATCTTATGTGAAACCTAATACAACCACCATCTTTTGCATCTTATCGGCTTGTGGCCATATCGGGATGCTTCGGCTCGGGAAATTAATACATGGTTATGCCTATAGAAACCATACTTGCTTTAACTTTTTCGTTGTCAATGCATTGATTGACATGTATGGAAAATGTGGGAGCTTGAATGAGGCACGATGGATCTTTGAGAACTTGTCGGATAAGAGTTTAACTGCTTGGAATTCCTTGATTAACTGCTTTGCACTGCACGGGCATAGTGAAATCGCAATCTCCACATTTGGTAAGATGCGAGAAGCAGGGGTAGCACCTGACGAAATCACTTTTGTTGGGCTACTAAATGCATGTGCACATGGTGGTTTTGTAAACCAAGGTCTCAATTATTTTCATAGCATGACATGTGAATACAATATCAAGCCATCAATCGAGCACTATGGCTGTGTAGTGGACCTCCTTAGCCGAGCTGGGAGGTTTCTAGAAGCAATAGAAATCATTAATACTATGCAAATTAGGCCAGATGTGGTGGTGTGGGGTTCACTTCTTAATGGGTGTCGGATCCATAGGCAGAAGGATTTGGCTGAAATTGCCATTAAGGAATTGCTAAAGCTAGACCCAGACAATGCAGATTATAACATTATGTTGGCCAATTTGTATAGTGAAAATGGTCTGTGGGATGAGATGAGAAGGGTTAGAAAGGTAATGAGGGATATAGAAGGTAAAAAGCTGCCAGGCTGTAGCTGGGTCGAGGTTAATAAAAAAACTCGGCAGTTTTACTCTGGTGATGAGTCCCATCCTGAATCTGATGAAATTTATAATGCACTAGATGATTTGAGTGAGATCATGGAATCTGCATCGTCGATGTAGCTAATGAGTTCTTAAGAATATGGAGTTGCTTCAGCCAATTATGGTGGTAACTTTCTTGTTTATATATATCTTGGATACACTTTTGTCTTTCTCTCTAATTATTCAAAAAAGATTTGGGCATACGGCATGTGCTCGCTAGTTTCTTAGCTGTTATTGCAATCCATATATTGGGCTAGTTTCTTGCATTGATATAAGAAAAAATACATATTTGTAAATGTGAGAGAAATAAATTTGTGGAATTTGCCTTGTATTTACCAGTATTTGCTTATTATTATGTCATCTGGGAATCACCTATCTGTATGACATCCATTTACTTTAAAAGTAATCTCTAATAATTTGATGGTGAATCTAATAAATAGATTAATCTAGGGATTTGTGGTGAATTTGGGAATTGAAGAAATTTTGGTGGTGAATATAGGGTGACTTTTACCAGTTCATTTGATTCAGATGGACTCAGAGCATGGAGGTGGTATGGGTTGTATTATGTTCAGAGGGACTGAACTGGTACATTATGGGATTGGTACCAGAGAGGCTCCTTTATTCCCTGCAAATCAAGGCAGCTGCTACTTGAGAAGCAATGAAGACTGTGGTATGAAATGCTTGTGGGCTATCTTCCTTTTTATTCAGAAGACCATTTGTCTACATGTATGAAGGTTTGCCATAAAACCTTCTAGTCGTCTTTCAAGTTCACTAAGAGCATGTATATTATTGGTCAGATTTTTCTCGTGTTTTGTAGAACTACCATGCAGTTCTTAAAAAAAATGACTGCAATGAAATCTCTATTTACCTGTCTCAAAGATGAACAAGTCTTAAAAAAAAAGACTGGGTCTTCATTGCACTCCTCCCGCTCACACTATTATTTATCAGATTAAGCTTTACTGTGTTTTTTGTTGCTTGGTTTCCTAGTATTGGGTATACTGACTGTTAAGATAATAGTCGCGAAATTCACAAATTGGAGGGTTTGTAATCCAAGATTTTGGGTTTTCTTTTTTTTTTTTTTTTTTTTTTTTTTTTTTTTTTTTTTTTTTTTTTTTTGAGGAAGTTCTCGAGTGCTTATGTTTAGGACACTGGATATGGAAATCAGTCAATCCATTTTACATTTTCTATGAGAAATTATGGTCCAATTTCTATTGTATATCTACATCTAGGCTTGTTCTGGTGTCCGAAATCCTTTCGTTGAGGAAGGTAATGAGAAGAGGACAATGGCACAGTGCAAACTAGTAATTGATTGGCGGTACTAACTGGAAGAATTTCTGTTTAAAACATCTGGGCATGTTCATCCTTGCATTTTATTATTTTATTTAATTATCTTTTCTTACCTAATTGTTGCTACTTAATACTTACAAGTATTTATTTTTTGTACTTTAGGAGCCTGAAGCAAGGCAATGGAGTATGAATACTGCTTGAGCCATAATAGAATTTGGTAGGCCTCTTTTAAGTGTCTTGTTGAAAGGATTAAAATAAGACAACGGGCTTATTAGATGTTTGATATGTTCCATGAATCTTGTGGTAAGTTTTGTAGAATATATGCTCCTCGGGAAAACATTTTTCTGTGAAAAACATATCTTTTGTGTTTTTAACATTAGTTGAATAACCATACTTTCGTGTTTTTTATACAGTGTTTGTTGATTCTGAAGATCTCCCACTGAGTATTTCAAGAGAGATGCTTCAATAGAACAAGATCCTCAAAGTGATCACTGATCCACAATTATGTGGCCAAAAGGTGCATCGACTTGTTTACGGATAATTCAGAAAATAGAAGGAGAATGTTTGTATTTGTTTATTTAATTTAATTAAACATTTGAAGAAGAGGAAAATGGTTGGGCAATAATTTTATTCTTTTATTATTGTGTTTGTTTGAATATTTATCTTTGTATCAAAACACAAAAAAAAAATGCATGTTCCGAACTGTTAATTTAAACTTGAAACGTATATCATCATGCACTTAACGTCAATTGTTTGATTCTTCATTTCTTTGTATATATATGAATATTTGGTCGTTTACAAGTCCAAAACGGAAATCATGTTTTATCTATAGAAGCACATGAATCAACATTACATCACAAAATAAAATTTAGAAAAAACTAAACTTCTAAATTTATCCAGCGTTACGAGTACATAAATTTATGCAAGTTTCCTCAAAATGTATTTATGGAGTCAATGTGCCAGTTTCACTTAATTCATAATTTTTGTTCACTTATCGACTAAATCATAAAAAAATGTTACAAGAATTTCTTTTATTATTTGAATATGACATTCATGCTCTCAAATTTTTGTTTCAAGAATATGTAGTTATAACATGTTTTATGTTTATATCGGTGCTATTAATCAATATATATTGTATTTGTGATGTTAATATCCACAAAGGAAAAACACTAACATGCTCTCTATGACTCTATGCAGTCAATTTATTATTTGTTAAAAGAAAACCAAAAAAGAAATTATTATTTATAAATTTATCATTGGAAGGCATTTACAGTTCTGTTGTGTTAGTGATATATGTATGCAATGTGTTCGCTCACGGGTTGATTATCAAAAGGAGTGAAGATTGTCAAATAAAAGAAAAAAAAAAAAAGGAAAGTTCTTAATTATTATGGTTCAATTGAAGCTATCAAATTAATTAAGTGCTGGTATACACGTATTATAAACCTAAAAAACATTAGCACATTATAGACGACTATATGGACACTGTATATATAAGTTCCAGGACCATATATATATACTCATCAAAATAAAGAGAGAAAAAAAAAGTGTCAATACCAAAGACTTCTAAATAAAAAACAATAGGTTTATACTTTTATTATATGATCGTGATTCAATTTAATGCAGTTGGAGTCATGAGATTTGGAACATAATTAGTTTTTTTCCCGTTTTATATATCGAATGGAATCATAATTAATTAATTAACTCTGACCTATTATATATATATCGATGGACGACGGAGTATAAAGAAGCCAATTAACTAGCTAGCTAGCTATAGCTAAACATCGAAAAACCACCATCTATGAGCAATACCATGATGCACACAGCTGCATGTGCACTGCACCTAAAGGAGATTAAGCAACTTAAACAGAATTAATCGATGAATCAATCAATTCTCTTATATATATCAGTGATGGTTGCTATATCGATCATCTGTAGGTGCAGGTGCAAATGCAGCGATGTGAGAGCAACACGGCCAAAACATTATTAGCAAGAAATTAATCAAGATAGCAAAACACTACTGAAGGGAATTTATAAAGAGAAGAGACCTCTGTGATGAGTAGAGCATACAAATGTACAATGCTTATGTAATATATATATAGGAGTTAGGAGGAGATGAAAGATGATCGAGGAGGACCAGATAGTTACTGACGTATATATTGTTGTTGACCCCGGTGGGGTTTGCTTTTGAGAAACAAGTCTTGCGTCCATCGAAAAACCGTCTATACATCCATTCATCTATAAACGTGTAAAGAATATAACAGATATATTCTGAAATAGAACAGATATATCCAGCAGTATAACCTATATAGACAAGTATGGAAGGTTTTTCTGTGAACGCTGAGTATTACTGCTTTGCCTTTTGACTTTTGGACGCCTGAAATTGTCTGGAACAAGTGAAGTGAAGTGAAGTGAAGTGAGTGACGGGGCCACGAAGGTGAAGGTGACTGCAGCTAGGCACGTGAATTGCAGAGGGACTTCACATGGGGCGGACGGCCTCTGCCTTCATCGTGCGCAGCCAAACAAGCACATGGATGCCGTCCACTTTAGGTGCGATTTAATTATTGTGCTCTTTATTATGTGTTCTTTTAATAAAGTAAATAAAATTTAGACTATTATATTAATGTTAGTATTTCAGACCTAACGCCTCAAAATTTATGTGTTATCATGTCTAAAATCATGATTTATGGTGCTCAATAAATTATTTATATAAAAATATTGGAGAATACAAAAATTTTTCATTTTTATAATTTTCTAAGTATTGTTTTGCATTTTGGGAAATAACATGTACAAACATTAATATTTCATTAATATGTTCTGAGCTATGTTTTAAAATTCAAAACAAATACTCTCACCCAATATGTTCTACAGGGGCGGAACCAACAGTAATGCCAGGGGGGCCTGGGGACACCCTTGGCTAGAAAAAAACGACAACCCTTAAGCTTATATAAATTATTTTATATTGATCGGTAGAAGTGATTTGGTTGCTTGACCTTTATATATTTAAAAAATATTATAAATTAATTGATACTATATGTACTAGTATTCGTATTAAATAAGTTGTTATTCACACTAATAGTTTTATTATGCTAACTAAATATTTTGTGCAGTATATTTTATATACTATACAAAATTCATTACATATTAATTGAGTTAATGCAAGTATCAATTCATTTAATATAAATACTAACCCATGTGGTATCGATTTTGACATTCTTTTCGTATCTACGTAGCAATTTACTGAAAATTTTATTCAAAACTTTATTGCCTAACACCAATAACAAAAAGATCAAACTTCTCTAACGGTTAGAATTAAATTTATATACGGTGCCTAGCTCATACAATAGATCCGTGTAATTGTTGCAATTTTCATATTTTTCTTCTTGTGCCGAAAAATTTTTGACATGACAAAATGAAACGAACCAAGAGACACGGCAAATAAGTTATGAGACCAATTGAATAAAGTATCAAATAAACTTTTTATGTTGCAAATGAGACGAATGACACTTGCACTGAACTTTCGGTAAATGTTTTGAATTTTGATAATTTAATTAAATGACTATTTGCCATCTACATACTTGACTATATGCTATCTACATACGTGTATTAGAACTTTCAAGGCTTCCTAAATCTCGGCACCCCTTTCGAAACTATCCTGGTTCCGCCACTGATAATTCTAACATATTAACATGCTGTTTTCTAACATTGTAGCAAGTTATTTTGCATACCATTGACCTGAGATATTTGAATACAAAAAGATGTATGCACTAGTTACTTTGTTTAATGTAGTAAAAGTTCATCAAGAAATTAGAAAATGCTCAATCAAAGTATTAAATAATTTGCAAATGGCCTAGTAGTTCAAGTGGTAGCTAACTAGGATGACTTCTAATCATGGCTTGCAAACTTGTCCGAGTCCGAGTCAATCGGACTTGACCATACTGAGGCGAGTTTTTGCCAAGTTTTGAGATTGGACGATTTTTAGAGAGAAAATTGGTGGAATAGGCCGAGTCGTCCGAGTTATGACCGAGTTATACCCGAGTCGACCGAGTCATGGCCGAGTCAACCGAGTCATGGCCGAGTTATTCTTTTATTTTGCTTCACAAAATAATGTTACTTTTACGATTGAAATTTCGGAATAGTTACACTGATTGTTTACCAGGTTGTTTGGATATTTATATTAAATAAAGGGGTAGTGAATTTTTTAGTGTAATATGGTGTTTTTTAACATAATTTTGTAATTAAATAATTTTTAAACGATTTCTATGATTTATTTAAATAAAAAATAAGACCTTTTTCAAAAATCTAAGTTTCCAATACGAGTTGACCGATTCTGGACAAGTCGTCCGATTCCGAGTCCACGGTCCAATGGCCGAGTCCGATTCCGATTCCGAGTTTGCAAGCCTTGATTTAATAGGTCATGAGTCTAATCCTCCATGGACACAAAATAAAAGGTTTCAATGAAACCGGTGGAGTATTCCACTTTCTTCGAAAAAAAAATTAAATAATTGAAGTACAATGACATCTGAATATCTCTTTGATTTGAAATGCACAAGGGGTTGGCTTTTGAGCAGATGCTTCATTGCAGAGTTGTTGCCATTAGCCCGAAGTACGTGTAAGAGATGTGCAGAAGTACTTAACCGATCTATTCTCTCTCTATGCAGGTTCTAGGGTGGTGTGGTTCTATTCTAAATCACACTTACCGGTAGATGACATGCCAATCAATTTTAAATAGGCTCTTTTGCAGTGACAAGCAAAGTGGAGAAGCGATAATGGCCATTGATGTGCAACCTCCTATGGGCAATTAATGCTTGGAATTTATTTGTAATGGAGGAGAAATGCTTTGATCCGATATCAGCGGTACAAGCTGTGGTGACTCCAATCTTTTTTTTTTTTTTTTTTTTTTTTGAGAGAAGACTCCAATTCCACAACAACAATGCAACAGACAAGACCAAACGAGATATTTCAGGTGCCAATTGATACAGATGTGTTGTTTGGAAGTTTGGAACAAACACAGAAGGTGGGCATCAGTATGCTAGCTGCAGTACTCCAGCACGGGTACAATGGTACGGGTCTGGTACGCACCAGGAAGAGCAACAGATCCCACAACCGCAAAAGCAATGACCTTATGGGAGGCATCAATTAAAGGAATGGGATAGCGACGCTAGATTCACTGGTTGTAAAATACTGGTGAAATGTCAAGGACATCGGACATGGACTCTCTTCCTTGATGGAGAGCTCTGGAAATGCTCTTGAGAATAAGTGAATAACACAGTTGGTGGATGTGGCAGACGGGAATGTGACAGTGCGATATGCGAGGCACGAGCAAGTGAAGGGGGCGCATGACATGGCCAATGTGGCAGGGAGAACTGGGCAGAAGTTCAAGGGAAATACCATGCGCTGCATTCAGGGATGAACAATTGAACATGAATAAGCTATGTACCTGCCATTTTCATTACATAGACTGACGCGAACCCAATTGGGTTGGTAGGAGTAGAATAATATTGTCCCTTTTTTTACTTCATCAAAAATATATATATATATTGTCCTTTTTTAGGATTGTAATGTAGGAGTAGAGTTGAATTATTTTAGGATTGTAATGTAGCTAAGTTTTAGGATTGCAATGAAAAGCACCTACGGGTTCTTTCCTCCATAAAAACAAGAAGAAAATTGAAATGCACGAATGAAATTGTTGCGATGTCAAAACTCAAAAGCTTCATTTATTTGTCTTTTACAGTTGTCTTTGAGGTTGCATCCGTCGTTTATCATAATATTCATGGAAGATTATGGTACAAAATCTCTCAAGTTGACGCAATCTTACTTTGATTGGCCACTGAATATATTTTGTTGGAACACTTTCGGTGAATGTGAATTACCAAAGATCTTTTTTTCTTTCTATCAAAAAAAAATGACAATACAATAGGGCAATTTAACAATTTGCCCTCCTTTCAAAAATTTGTTAAACAAATTGTCCTTCTCTCAAAAAAATTAACAAAATGCCCTTGTATTACCCTTCATTCCCCTCCATTTCCCATCCCTTATATCAATTTTCTTTTACCTTCCTTTAAAAATAGCAATATATATTTTCTTTATTATTTCTCTTAATTTTTTACATTTTACATATCAAAATAGCAATATATATTTTTATTTATTATTTTCTTTTACATATTAAAGTTTTAATGATATATGACATAAAATTTTCATTAAAATTCTAAATTTTACAATGCTCATTTTCAGCTAATATTCAGTTGCTTTGTTAAAAAAATAATAATAAATAAAATTCACCTCTTATTATAAAATTTTAATTTGCTACTAATAGAAACAGTAATATTGACAATCTTATAAATATAATAAATATAATATTTTAAAAAAGACTATCTTTTCTTTACTATATTCACAATAATATTAATCTTATATCCTTAGTCTCATTATCATTAATTAAATGAATTATGTTAAAAATATTTTTGTATGACATATCATTCTAAATTTGAAGAAGAATATTTTGAGTTTTTAAGAATATGATACCTATGATTTATATTATACAAATTTTCTTATATAAAAATTTGAGAGTGTATATGAAAATAAATAAATAAATATAATAATTAAATATACATTTATTGACATTGTTGAGGGAAGTTAAAAGAGATTAACATTTGTTAAGGGAAATGAGGGGAATGAAGGGTAATACAAGGATATTTTGTTGAATTTTTTGAGGGAATGACAATTTGTTTAACAAATTTTAAAAGGAGGGCATTTTGTTAAATCGCCCAATACAATATGTCTTTCAATGCTTTTAGACTGCAAATGTAAAACAAAATGATATACTCATTAATAGAAACATAAAATACTCCCTATGTATTGTATAAAAGGTTGCGGCAAAGCCGCAATGTAGCATCTAGTTATTTGGAAAGCTATCGGTGCAGAACTATGCAAGTCTCGATAACATTTAAATAAGAGGAGGGATCCATTCACAATGGATAACTTGACAATCTTGACAATCTCACTTTTTAAAAATTTATAAAAAATCATAAAAAATCTTAAAAATAGAAAAAAGTTCACGGAAATATTGCTTAACTTATAGGTTGATTATGTATCTGATTATATTCAACTTAAACAACATTTGATAGCTCTTTAAAGATCCGTTAAATTATAACCGTTGAAAAGTGCACAAAAATTTGATAAGTCATTAAACGATGTTCAAATTGATTGAAATTTGAAACACTATCAATCTATAAGTCAAGTAATACATCTATAAATCATTTTTCATTTTTAAGATTTTTTATGATTTTTATAAATTTTTTAAAAGAGAGATTGTCAAGTTATCCATTGTCAATAGATCCCTCCCCTTTAAATAAAGGAAGACGAGCTATAACAACAATAAATTGTTACTGAAAAAAAAAAATAAAGAGCCTATTTTGCAGCACTTTTGTTAACAACAATAAATTGTTGTTAAAATAAGAGGCTCCATGCGCACAAAATAAAAGGTTTCAATAAAACTAGTGGAGTATTCCATTTCTTCAAAAAAAAAAAAAACAAAAGGAGAAACGAAAAATAAAAAAACTGATACAATGCTAATCCTACACACTTCAATATACTTTGTTCTAGTACGGAATTAGCCTCTTATAGTTTCATTTCGGAGGCACACAAGTAATTGTTGTCAAATTAGGACACAATCCTCTTTCAAATTTATCATGCAAATGCCTATGAATAATTAACTCTTGCAGGTCATTGCAGTCAGTAACATAAATTTTTTTGAGTTGGGGAATCTCGAATTCAAGATGTAATCTCTCATAACCCAAATTTAACAAGTTCAAGTGCTTTAGAGATGGAAATCCTTCAGGCATAGACATGGAATTCTCAGGTACACTGTCAATATGCAGATTCTCGAGCCATGGCAACTTACTCAATAGAGGGAGAAAGCTAAAACTGCTGCAGTTAGAGATTTGAATTGTTGCTAGGCTCGAAAAAGATGCATACCCTATCCAATCAGGGAATTCGTTACCTGGATAGTTCACAATCCATAGACAGCTAAGCCTGTTGTTTGGCTGAAGAAAGTTGATCACCTCTTTGCTTTGTTGCTTAAGTAGCTGATCATTACGAGCTGAATTGTCCCACCTCAGCATTAGCTTTTCAATAAACATCTTTCCTTCCAAATTTGCATTTCTGGCATCTCTAGCAGATTGCACCTTTTCTAAGTTCAGAATGCAAAGGTCTCCTCTAAGATTCAAATTGTTTAATTCATTAATGTTGCAATATTGACCTTTAGCAGAGGCCACATTGAACCTAGAGAGTGTTTGCAAATTTTCCAATTCACCAATTCCTGGTGGCAGGGCCACATCAGTTAAATCAGTTATCTCCTCCCAGTCAAGATGCAAGTCAAGATGCCGCAGGTTGATTAACGTGCGCAACCCTTCTGGTAACACCGCAAGCTTTAAACAGCCCCTAAGCTCAAGTGTTTGAAGATTGAAGAGGTCACAAATGTTCTCAGGTAAGGTTTTAATATTAGTATTTGAAAGACCAAGGAACCTCAGGTGAATCAACCCACAAACAGAATCTGGTACCTGTTCCAGATCACTATTGCTCAAATCTAGAACCCGTAAATCCACAAACTTATGGAAAAAATTTGCTGGAATAGAATTCAGTGGCACCATGCCATCACTGGATTCATGAAAGAATTTCAGGGTTCTCAAGTTTTGGTAAGGTTCCAAGCACTCTAGTTTTGCAGCACTTTTGTACTTTGGTTGCAGAAAAGAAGCATAACGAACCTGATCTGGTTTACCGCGTTTAGTCTCAGATAGAGGTTTACCACACTTAAGGCTGCAAAATTCATAATCTGAAAATAGAATCCCATGATGATGAATCAGGCTTGGTATTTTATACTTCTCTACCTGACCTTTGGTATCAACAGATATTTTCTCAAAAAGTGACCTCCATATCAGCTCGTCAAAGTACTGTTTACCAACCACCTCCATCGTGCGCCTCCCATTTGGTTCAATCAGCCCTTCTGCCAACCAGCATCTAATGACCTGATCCCTTTCAAATACATAACCTTCAGGAAATATAGAGCAGTAAGCAAAACATTGTTTTAGGCAATAGTGTAAATTATGGTAGCTTACTCTTAGGCTTGCGAGATCTACAGTGCTAAAATCAATAGTGAGGACCTGCATATCATGCAGAACATTATACCACTCTTCGCTGTTTCTTCCATACAATACTGCCCCTAAAACCTTGGCTGCCATGGGAGCTCCACGACACATCTCCACAATTTCCATACCAATTCTATCCAACGATCTATCATCATAATGGAAACCAGGAGGCAGTGCAAAAGACTTAAAAATCTGCCAGCAGTCTTCATTTTGGAGACCTCTTAATGGGATATGGGATATCCTTGTATGCATGATCTGACAAGTTTTCCAATTGCATGTTGTGATGAGAACCTTGCTACCATCTCCCCCACTGAGCAGAGGTGCCTCCAGGTTCTTCCAGAAATCAAAATCATCGGCCCACAGATTGTCAATCACCAGAAAGAATTTGTTGTCTTTACGGGTCATGAGATAGTGCCTACAACAAAATGTGATAATGAATAAGGAAATACCTCATTTTATTTACAAGTTCAGGACTCTACCAGAGTTTAATATCAATACAGGTTGCTACTGGTCTAATAACAGAGATAATGTAGGTATCATCTGGCCTGAATACCATAGTACCATACATGATTGGTGTTAGTCCATATTGGCACAGCACAAAGTGACATTGACTGCGGTAGTGTTGTTCGGGTTAAAATGAAGTTGGTGTAGCATTGGGGAAACGGACAAGAAGATAGAATAGATAGTCTATCTACTTTGAATTTATCTCAAAGACCAAATATTTCTTTTTAACTATTTATAACTAATATTCTGATTCTTCATAATGCAAATATGCAAATATGCAAAAAAAAAAGAAAAAAATTTGATGAATTGACAAACCAATGGATAACAATAACTGCAATATGCTATTACTATTGTACTCACTATATAGAGAATTCTGATAGATTGAGTTTCGACAATTCAATAACAGGACTAAAAATTAGATGTTCATATCATACCGGAGATTGTTTTGCAGTGTCTCTAAGTCACCTAGATAACACTTTTGACCAGTAATTGTTTGATAGATCTCCTTCATGGCAGCACGCATATCACACTTGTCAGTCAAAAATACCCAGGCCGTGAAGTCAAAATGGCTCTGAATTCTAGGATCGTCGTGCACCAATCGAGCAAGTGTGGTTTTGCCAATCCCCAAATTGCCGTGAATAGCAACAACGGGAATCAATTTTGTTCCCAAATTACCTTCAAGTTTCTGATCAGATATTAACAAGTTCACAATATGATCCTTCTCAAATTGCCTGCCAACAATGATTGTCGGTTCATGAGCCGAGCCAAGTTTAGGGGGTGGAAGCCTCAGCAGCATCCTCTTTGTCTGATCCATGCCTCTCAGCCTAAGAATCTTTCGGCTTTCTGCAAGCTCTGCTAGCCTATTATCAATCTTTTCGATCTCTAGTGCAAACCTTCTTCGCTGAAGAGGTCCCCACTCAGGGCCCATAGATGGAGAGATCTGGTGCCACTTCCTCTTGCGGCGTGATCCCTCGGAGGAGTTACGGCTGTAAACATTTAAAGCAGTCTGACACTCATCAAGGAGGTCGTCCGTGTCGAAGGAGATTGACTTGAGATCCCTCAGCCAGTCCTGGATCGACTCATCGCGAAGATAGCTACGCTCCTCGGTATCTATCAGCAGCGAGTTAATTCTTCCTGCTGTGCGCCGGAGCCGCATGAGCGTTTCTTCTATGCTACGATGGCGCGTCACCTCACTCTCCAGATAAGAGAGGCCTTTGTCAACGAGGCTCTCAGCAATGGTAGGAATTAACTTCAAATTGCTTAGCCAATTCATGGCGATCGATGCCTGAGGAGGACGAGGGGAGCGTTGACTTCAAGAGGAAGAGACGACCGGGGGGAGTGCCTTGGCGAGATGGGATTCTGGATGGATGGAGAAAAGGGACTCTAAAGGGTTGAGCGTTGGCTCTTCTCCATTGGAAAATTTATTTCTTAAAGGGCCCTAATAAACAAATTTATTTTCTTTAACGAGTGCATTTTTCTGTCCTCGCTGGATCTTGTTTCTGGGGCGCAACCTCTATTTGTGCAGTTGTGCCCCAAAAAAATTATTTTTTTTTTCATATTTGTAATTGTGACTGGTTTTAGATTTTTTTTATGAGCTTTTCGGATTGGGATTGTATGTTTCTTATGGAGCTTCCTATCAAAAAGTTATATCATTTTATTATTTGAGATGTTCTTTTTTTTTTTCATTTATCAATATACATCTCTATTTTTTTTTTTATTCATCAATATTATTTAGTGACCATGAAATTAAATCTCAAATAATTATATGTTAAACAATCAAATAATTTGTAAAATTGATTTTCCACTTAATATTAAATAAAAAATAGAGATATGTCGAGTTATAAACATGTATAACTTTTGATAGCAAATTTTTCAAGAAACGTATAACCCCAATCAGAAAAGCTCATGAAAAAAAATCTATAAACCAGCCATAATTACAAATATGAAAAAAGAAAAAAAATTTGGGGGTGCAAGTAGGGGTTTGCGCACTAGAAATAAGATCAGCAAAATCGGGCACCGGGCGAGGCAAAAAAATTGCACTCTTTGATATGTGACCCTGGTTGCGTCTCGGTCAAGGCCATCTGTAAAATAAGTTGATGCTAAGGCTCGTAGAGAAGATAAGTTTGTTTATTAGGTCCTTTAAGAAAATCTTCCTCCATTGGATTTGGAGAGCATAATATGATAGTTCGATCTATCCGAACCGTTAATAACTCGATGGACAATTGTACTTTTAGCATTAAAAAGTTAGGTTAATTTTTTTGTGGAGGACCCATTAACCATGCTTCTCTTAATAATCTTAACAATAATAATTTTGAAAAATTTTCATAAAATTATAAAAAATAAATGGATGCATTATTTAACTTATAGATTGATAGTAGTTCAGTGTCAGGTATCAAATAATGTGGAGTATGGACATTGTTTGATAACTTATCAAAATTTTATACATTTTTTAATAGTTATAATTTGATAGATTTGCTTTGAACGTACAACTAAAATCTCAAAAAAGCCTCCTATAATCGGAAAAGTTTCATGGATGCTCAAACTATTGATCTTATCTCTACCATTACCTAAACAGTCAAGTTATTTTCACTAATGCCCAACTTAAGGACATGAATTCAACTTGCGCCATATAACCTCTTCCTGTGATGTCCAAACAGTCAAGTTACACGGGTAATGAACAGAGGTGGATCAGTTAATATGACTGTGTAACTCTCAGTTACCATAAATTTTACGGTAGTTGAGCAGCGATCTCATCCGTAGATTTTGAACTGTAGTCTCGATTCAGTTAATATGATTTGGACATCTGCGAAATTAAATTTAACTGTTTGGGCAGTGGTATAGTTAAGATATAATGGTATAGTTAAGATATAAAGTTTGGACATCAATAAAATGTTTCCATATAATCCACACCGTTGATTCGCTGCGCAGGATAAGCAGGAATATCAGTAGACGATGAGCACTCGCCAGTTCCTCCTCTTCCTTCTCAGTTCTCACTTCTCAGTTTGATCCACAGTCTTTCTCCGAGTCAACCCGCCCCCTGCTCAAAGTCAACACCCCCTCCCTCTCAAAGATCCCCATAGAGAAGAGCCACCGAATCGCCCCAAGCACAACGGCGAACTACTGCCCTGAATGCCATGGACCCAATAGTCGATCGGCTGTTATCGCTCGTAAATAAAGAGTGGTCCGCCCACAAAAATGTAGAAGCCAGGATAAAATTTTTGAAAGGCAAGTCTAAACAAGTAGAAAAAAAACTGAGGAAAGCTGAAAACGATCGCAATGCAGAGGATCGCTTCAGCATCCATCAGCTGAAATCCATCTATTTGGACATTGAGAATCTCATCGATGAGTATGAGACTGCTTGCCGGCTCCGAAAGGCAAGGCAAACACGTAAGAGAAAGTGGTTAGAGATCTGGCTCCCAACTAATAACCATAACCTTACGTGGAGCGAGAGTAGGAGGATTGATGGGGAGATCCAGAAAATCAAGGAGAGGTGGGATGATATTCTGAATGAAGAAGAAGAATCGAAGCACAATGAGGATACAAACCCTTTTGAAGATGTCCCATGGATTGATCATGAAGACATCCTGGGCCGAGAAGACGAACGAGCTGAAATTGTGACATTGCTACTGTCTGATCTGGGACAGAGCAGTAAATTGAGGCGCACAATCCCGGTGATTCCTATTTATGGCGCTGCTGGAGTCGGAAAAACCACGCTTGCTCAAATGGTTTATGAGGACAGGAGAATTGATGGCTATTTTAGTATCAAGGCTTGGGTAGCCTTGACTGATCGTTGTGATGAAAGAGTGGCCTTGAAGAAAATTTACAAATGTTTGACTAAGCAAGATGGTTCTCCGGATTTGGATCAGTTGTCACGTGATTTGAAGTAAGTCTCAGTTGTATTATTTCTCGGAGTTAATTTGATTTGTGAAATAGTCCTTGTTTCTTATATAAGAAGCATAAATTTCGTTTGTATAAAAATATATATGATAAGATCTTCTAAATGAAAAAAGGAACTTTCCCAACACCAGCCTGTTAAAGAACTCGACGTATATTTATGAGAAATATCTAATTCCGGTCAGTAATCAAGACTTTACACCAGTATTGACTAATGTCTAGCATATCACCATAGATATCTATCATTCCAACTGACCAACTGTAATGCACTACTTGTACCTGATATTTCTAATGAAACATTCATTTAGAGACTAAAATAAAGCTGAACCAAAAATTGATACTTTTTCAACAGGGAGTATTTTAAGGGGCGTGCCAACAAGAGATTTTTGCTTGTAATCGACAATCTCTGGGCTAACAGCTCCAAATTTTGGGATACTCTACGGGAACCTTTACTTGCGGGAGGAGAAGGTAGCAAGGTTCTGATAACAACTCGAAACAAAAATACATGTCACATAATGCATGCATTACCTCGATCTAGCTTATCTGGTCTAAAAGATGAAGAATGCTGGCAACTGATCCAGTCTGGTTCATTCCCCCATGGTATCAATGATCATGCCAATGAGAGATTTGTCCTCATTGGTAAGGAAATCGCTAAAAGGTGTGAAGGGTCCCCTATGGCAGCCAAGATTTTTGGGTTATTATTACATGGGAAATCTGAAGAAGATTGGCGCAACAAACTGAGTGACATGCGGACACTGAATGAGGGCGATAACCGTGTTTTTGCAAGATTGATGGTTAGTTACTATCACTTGCCATATCAAGAAAAACGATGTTTTGCTTACTGTTGTATATTTCCAAATGGCTATATGTTTGAAAAAGATCAGTTGATTAGATACTGGATGGCTGAAGGACTTATCCAACCAGATAACAATGGACAATATCAGCCTGAGAAAGTTGGTGGGGATTACTTTGACGACTTGGTGTCGAGATCGTTTTTCGAGAATATCACGACTTGTCAAAGCCAGATAAGGTGGTACAGAATTCCAACGCTGATGTGTGATCTTGCAAAAGTAGTTTCAGAATTTGAGTTAAGGGACCTCAGAAGTGATTGTGATCCTCCCTTATATAACTTTGATGAGGCCAGATATGCTTGTTTGTCGCATCAGCAGGGTTCACCACATGCCACAATTGACCATATAGAATCTTATTCGAATTTGAGAACATTTAAATTGGCTGCTGAACATGGGGATCATGTGGTTCCGCTTAAGCCAATTCAGCAGCATTTTTTCTCCAAATTTACTCACATGCGAGTTCTAGATCTGAGCTGCAGTAATATAAGGGATCTACCGGAATCTGTTGGCAGTTTGAGACACCTAAGATACCTTGGGCTTTCAAACACAGAAATCGGCACTATTCCAAAGGAACTGTGCAACCTCATCAACCTTGAGACCATTGAGCTTAAGAGGTGCTCACGGCTTGAGCGGTTGCCTGACGGGATGGACAAGTTAATTTACTTGCGCCATCTTGATTTGCATCTTGATTGGGAAAAAGTAAACGAATCAACTGAGGTGGTGATTCCACATGGGATTGGCAAGCTAAAACAACTTCAGACATTATCTAGGTTCAATGTGACCAGTAGCGCAGATGGTACACAGTCCAACATTAGTGTGTTGGAAAATTTAAAACTAAGGGGTAACCTTTGCATTTCAAACTTAGAAAGGGTGCCAATGTCGAATCCCGAAGATGCCAAGAATGCCAACTTACAAGGTAAGTGCATTGAACATCTCCTACTGAGGTGGTCTGATTTTGCTCGCAAAGATTTCGGACAATGGCAATACGCCAAGAGCGTCATTACATCTCTTGAGCCCAGCAGAGAGATCAAAAGTCTTTGGCTTATCAATTATCCTAGTTGTAATTTTCCTGATTGGATGGGTGCCAAATCATTTTCGAATCTAAGTACCGTTAGAATTTCCAACTCAATCAACTTTGATTTCCTCAAGCTTTTGGCGGGTCTGCCACAGCTCAAAGATCTCCAAATTGATGGCATTCCATCGGGACAGATAGATGATTTTGAAGGTTTTAATTCTCTGGAGCATTTAACACTATCAAATTTGCCTTTTCTTCAGAGTGTGTGTCTGACAACTGACCTTCCTAAACTCAAGGATGCTCATGTCTCCAATTGCGACAGCTTGAGAAGGCTATTGATTCACCAGAAAATGCAAGGTAAATTTATAGCTGAAAATTGCCCACTACTGGAAATTTGTGTTGATTCATAGGACAGATATTGTTAAAAAAGTGAGGTTTCTCAAATTGCATTACTCAGAGTGTAATTAATCAGTGTTGGGACAAAGAAATATTTATTACTCAAAGTTGCTATGGATCTGGATTTCTTGTCATTTTCCTCAATTTTTTTTTTTTTTATTTCAAATGCAAGCCACATTTAGCAGAGCAACATCGAATTTACATTTTCATTCCAAAGACATTTTTGTCCAAAAATATACCTATACCTATCGTTGCTTTGGGTAGCACAGATTCGCTCAAGGAAGCATACTCGCGTGGTGATTTGTTCTTTATTGGTGCGTTTGGATTGGTAACGAGTACTATCCTGATATATTCTCAAATTACTAAATTAGGAAGTTATTTTGCAACTATGAGTGATTCAAATACACAATCACTAATCGAAAATAATGAGATTAACTACTATTTTGCTACTACTCTGTATGAAACATAAATTAGCTACTACTATTTTCAATTATCTATCACTATTTTAAACATACAATCAAAATAGCATTTTTACTATTATAATTAGTACCATTTTTTACTATTATCAAGCTAATTCAACAATCACTCTTTTTTACTAATCTCATTTACTATTCCCTGTTTCACTAACATAATTATGTAGTGTTCTTTGTACAATCCAAACAATATGTTTAAGCGAGGTTCAAGTTGTATGCATATGAGTCGTCTTACAGGTTCAATTTATTTAGTAGTTCATTCAGTACGTTGCGGACCATGATATATAAAATATATTGGGAATATTATATAGTTTGACGTAGTCATAGTCAAATGAACTAATTGTTGAACTTAATATATTAATTATTCAACTTAATATGAACTTATAAGTTGAATAATTGTATTAATAACTATCAACTTAACATGAACTTATCAGTTGAATAATTGTATCAATAACCATTCAAATTAATATATATTGTGCTTAAATAAAAAAAAACAATTAATTATTCAACTTAACGTCAACTTAACATGCTAATTATAAGTTAATTTACATAATTAATATGTTAAGTTGAACAAATAGTTCGTTTGACCACAAATTATATGGTATCCCAATGAAAACTATATAGTATCCCAACGAAAGTATACGCAATTGTATTACCATACCATTTTTCTTAATATATTTACCAAATGGCCAAATCCGTTCTAGATTGTTCTCCATTTCTTTTTACCTACTTTTCTTTGCCCGAGTGGGTCTTGTTCACTCGAAAGCTTACTATTTGTTAATCCCAACTAAACAACAAATCAGTAGCAAGAGCACGACTAAGTTATAGCGTAGTACAAGGTCGAATCCACATGACAGTTGACAAAATCAAACTAGACTTTGGTTATTTATAAAACTAGTGGTCAATCTTGTAAACATGGGTGTTTTGTAATTTTTACTAAGTTAATTAAAGCAATAAAATATGAATTCACTAATTAAAATAATGTTCCTAAGATGTCATATCAGTTATACACTTGGCTTCGGTCACACTAGCTGCGGTAGGGGAGCTTGACATTAATATAAGAGGGAGCCAAATTATGGGGGGTTGGGGAGGGCAATCTTTACAGATTTATTAAGCTTAATTTTGTCAATAATACAATAGATATTTGATGTAACTTTGGATGACAGGGGGGTCAGAGCCCACTTTTGTTACATTAAGCTCTACCCCTGACTAATTGTACTTGTCACGTACAACTCACATAACTAACTGAACTTGCGCTATCGCGTCTGTAAGATAGAGGTGTATCAGTCGTCGCTTTCGTGTACGGAGAGCGACGACTGGCGTGCAACACAAATAAATTGGTATGACGGATTCTTTCAGTAATAACTCGTTTAGTTCAGGTGTTAACAATATCGGGTACCAAACCGCAGCTCTCGCTTGTAAGTCTAATTCCTAACACAGTTCAAACCAGGCAAAGGTATAGACCGCAGCCATTGCTTGTAAGCCTAACCTAAGTTCCAGTATTGATACCCCAAAGTGTTCCTCTCTCTCGGGTAGTGTAAGACTCAGCTTTCGCGTTTTGTCTGATTGACCTCTCTGTTCTCTAATCCACTTTGAATACAAACTGGACCTAATCACGTGCATTACAAAGGTTTAAAACATAAAGCACTGACAAATACCTACTGATTATCTGTTCGGACACACAATTTGAGCGTAGTTACAATTTCAATCATACACAACAGACATAAAATTAAGATAAAACAAACTAAGAATCACATTATATCAAAAACGAAGTTTACATCATAATCTTAATCCTAAAAACTATGAATTCCGTCAGACATAGCCGCAACAATCACATCGACGTCCTGTACAGTACTTTACCCGTAACAAATAACATTGATCGGTTCAATCGGACGGTCGATTTATCCATATCGACCAAGAGGGGGGTCAGAGTTCCGACGCCTTATACCTTCGTTCTTTGTTCCCGTCAAAAACACCCCCACCGTCAGCACTCCTTCCATCCCTCTCCGACTCGCCCGCCCCTTGCCGTTCTCGGGAGAAAAGCCCTCCCCCAGGATCGGATCGGATTGGATCGGATCGGATCGGATCGGATGGCTCAGATCCCCAATCTCGATAACGCCCCCCTCAATCTCAACGCCATCAGGTACCAGCGATTGCTCTCTCTCTCTCCCGTCAATATGTGGATCGGTGGCTTCTGAATTGCCATTGTTCTTGATAAGTGCTGTTTGTTTGGTGGTCGGTCTGCTTATCATTGCACTGCTGCATGGGTGCATTGCATAATTTAACATACTTGTGTTACCAAAAAAGAATTGTGTATTGGATGTATATTGGGAAATTCTGATGCATGTGAGTTGTTTGTGTACGTCTATTTACTTTCTGTTTGTTCTGTGGTAGGGAGAAGTCGCAAAAGGAGCTCTTTGATATACTCCTGACTGTGAGTTTCTCTTTAATCATCCAGTGTTCATCATTACTTCAACCATGTCCAGAGTCAATTCTCCTAACTACTCAAGAAAAGCTCAGTTCTTTTTCTGTATTTCTGTATTTTTTAAGTTTTTTACTGTGGTAAATTGTTGCAGATTCGAGGGAAGAAATGCCTTGTCATTGATCCGAAGCTCGGCGGCACACTTTCTCTGTTGATTCAATTTTCTCGTCTCAAGGTACTTACTTTGTAATTAGGTTCTAATTTGTTACCATCTCTTTAGAAGACTACTTTTCATATTTCTAATCATCACATAATAATATAGGAGTAATACCTAGCGTCCATAGAAAAACTGTCCATAGCATCCATAGGTTACATTTCGTAATATATTTGTTACATTTCGGGATGTATCTGTTACATTCTGTACACGTCTATGGATGTATGGACAGTTTTTCAATGGACGCAAGATGTTTCTCATAATATAGCATCCAAGCATCTTTTTTCTAATTATCTGTGCGCGACGATCTGCAAAATTCTTATGTTCGGCAGTTTTTGGAAACAGGAGAACGATGTAGAGTTGCGGCACTTGTCAGCCGACCCTGTTCAAACAGACTCCTCAAATGTTGTGTACCTAGTTCGGCCCCAGCTCACTGTGATGAAAGCGATCGCATCTCACATTAAAAATGATGTTTCGAAGGGCATTCAGAAGAAATATTTCATATATTTCGTGCCCAGAAGGACGGTTGCTTGTGAAAAGGTACTTGCAATGAGAAATGTTTTACTCCTACACTACATTTTGTCCTCTATTTGGGGTTTTTCTGCTCCTAACTGGTTTAGGTTCTGTTTTGTTTGTATTTATTGGAATGTGAACTTGAAAAGTTAGAATGCATTTGTACCTTTCATAGGAGGTTTCTTTAAGTACCCAAATTAATCACAGTCTTTCACGTACAATTAAATAAAGATAACTTGGTGGGTGAGGTGTATAGCAGTTTTGGGTAATTGATGTATAGAAGGTATTGAGGATATTTTATTTGTATTTCATGCACGGTGCCATAAACCTCATATTCAGAGAGTTATCTATGGCTTTCTTGCTTTTCACTTAATTCTCATTATACAGAATTAGAGACTGAGTTACCTCATAGTTTTTATCTTATGTGTAGATCCTTGAGGAAGAAAACGTACATAACATGGTGAGTTTGGGTGAATACCCCTTATATATGGTACCACTTGATGAAGATGTCATCTCATTTGAACTCGAGCTCTCACTGAAGGTATGTACCATGGACACTCTATGACATGTCATTATTGTGTTTCTAATGAGTAAGCTTCTGAATAAGTACGCTTCTATACAGGAAAATCTTTTGGATGGAGATACAAGTTCGGTATGGCATGTGGCTAAAGCTATACATAAACTAGAGGTATTAGACTAAAGTATTCCTACTATTTCTCTGAGGGTCTGCAAAATAATTTAATTTGAATGCACTGTGGCACACAATGCTATCATGCAAAATGTTTGAAAAATCACCTGACACTCTTTTAAGTCTGTCTCCATCAGATTTGAATTTCCATTTTCCTCATACTTATTGGCATGTCGCAGTTACGTCGTAAGATAATTTCTCTTCAGTGTGCTTACATGTCTTTATCATGATTTCAGTCTTCTTTTGGGGTTATACCAAATGTTAGGGCCAAGGGTAAAGCGTCAACCAAAGTTGCTGAGCTTCTCAACAAATTGCAAACTGAAGATCCAGTTAACATTGATGATGTAAGACTTTATGAAGGTTCTTCTTTATATTTGTTCTAATCCAAATCAGTATGACTGTAACAAATTGTTCCCTCGATTTTGCAGGGTGCTCCAGAGATAGATACTCTCATTATACTGGACAGAGAGGTAAATTCCACATCACATTACTTTTTATTTTCCTGGAATTACCTCGTAAATGAGAAATCAGATAGTAAAATTTTTATATTTATTTAGAATTCTTCTTTCAATTCAGGTGGATATGGTGACTCCGATGTGTTTTCAGTTAACATATGAAGGCCTGCTTGATGAGGTGAGATTTGAAGTTTAAATTTCTTATTTGTTCTTATATCTTTCTACAAATTATTACACAGAGGAATTGCTATAGCAGTAAATACAAGTTATCTTCATATAAAGTTGTCTATTACTTGTGATGGAATGATTACCAATAACATTTAAATATGACATCTATTGAAGAAGAGTACCCATTTTGATTTCTCCATATTTAGAGCTAATTATTATTTTTTTTTTCATTTTTACTGCTTGATTTCTCTTTTTTGGGCATTTTGGTCTTTCATGTAATTATTTGGGTTCATTTGTTGTTGTGCTGATATGAACTAACTGTTACAGTTTTTATTCAGCTTTTGCAAATTAATAATGGTGCCGTGGAGGTGGATGCAAGTGTCATGGGAGCTCAGCAAGATACGAAGAAGATGAAGGTTCCACTGAATTCAAGGTCCTCTTTACATCATTTTGTTTATAGATGTGAGAGACTTACATGATTGTGCCAGTTTGTAAACATTATTTGTATTGAATATGTACAGTGATAAGTTGTACAAGGAAATTCGAGACCTCAATTTTGAAGTTGTTGTTCAGGTTAGTTCTCTCTCTCCCGCCGCTGCCCCTATGCTCCCCTCCATATCAACTTTTTTGTTTTGAGGCCTGACATTTCTCTCGAATAAAACAATTGCCTCTGGTATGTATACCGCACGCAGTCCCAATGAGCCACATTTGAATACTGTACAATGTTGATAAGTGTGCCGCCCTATACATATTTGTAGTTTAGCCATGGCTTACACTTATTAGTTTAGAGTGGCATGGTTTTACAGGAGTGGTCAGCTGGTCTATAGTGAGATTTTCTCTAGTAGACAGAATTTTGTTTTATAAACAGACTTTTTTTTTTCTTACTACAGGTATTGCGTCAAAAAACTACCTCCATAAAGGAAGAGTATGCTGGAGTCAAAACCACGGTATAAAAAAATTTTCTGTTTGTTGAAACTACTTAAACAGTATTTGGCTATTACGATCAACTATTTAAGTTTATACTTTTTACTGAAAACTTGTAGACTGAGATATCTGAGTTGAAGGATTTTGTGAAGAAGTTGAACTCGCTTCCTGAGATATCGGTAAATTAAATTTGTTAATTACTTTTCTTCTATTATTATGTTGTGATTGTTGTGCAAATAATGGGTTGCATTGACAGAGACATGTTAATCTGGCACAACATTTACAATCATTTACAAGCAAACCATCATTCCATGCACGACTTGATATAGAGCAAACGATACTAGAACTTCAAGACTTTGATTCGTGAGCCTTTTACTACAATTTTTCCTTCTCCTTGTTATGCCTTATCTATAAGCTAGTTATTAGAAGTTCCATCTCTAAAGAAAGAAAAACTTGTCAGATGCTTTGAGTATATTGAAGAGATGATTCACAAACAAGAGTCTATTGTTGGCGTACTTCGGCTATTAGTTCTGCTCTCCCTGACTAATGCTGGATTACCTAAGAAGCATTTCGATTATTTGAGGTCATTTCACCTTACTGTTGTAATACAAACATTATTTTGCATAATACTTATTTTGGACGGTACACTTATATGTATTGTATATTTATTCCTCAGGCGTGAGATCCTCCATAGCTATGGTTTTGAGCACATGCAATTGTTGTATAGTCTTGAAAAGGCTGGTCTTTTTAAAAGGCAGGTGAGGTTCCTTCTTTGAAAGATTCAAAGATATGTCCCTGTCCCTGCCCCTTCCAATATTTGTGTTAGGACAACAAAATCGGCTAATTGTGCTGGTGCATGAACATTTGATATGCAAATAGATGAATCTAACCAGGCAATTGAGCTTTCTTAGAATATATAAGTGAAAAATCTCTTACTTTTCATTGTTTTCGTAGGAGACGAGAACTAACTGGCTTTCTTTATCGAGAGGTCTTCGATTAATAAATGAAGAAACTGATACTGCAAAGTATGAATCCCCTTAATTGTTCTTCTTATTTTTCTTGTTGAGTTTTGTTTCAATCCATCTGTAAAAGCTACTAAAAGAATCTGATTGATATAGTATTAAGTATCTACTAATTGATATTTTCGTGAACCTTGTAGCCCAAATGATATTTCATACATATTTTCTGGCTATGCACCTCTCAGCATTCGGCTTGTCCAGCATGCAATTAGATCTGGATGGTATGCTATTTTTCCTTTTTACATTTAAGGAGCAGTATAACATATATGTTGTACTTTGTCAATAGAAATACTCTGCAACCCATACCATCATATATATTTGCTACCAATTTTTTGTATTATTGATATTTTAGCTAGATATTAAGTTTTGTCTTAAGCACTAATTCCAGGCAAAACCTGCTTTTGGTTTTGTTCCAAGTGCCTGACCTTTTGGCTAGAGTCACTGAAGACCATGACTGACCAAAGTCTGATCTGTTTGTGTTTCAGCCTTTATTTCTTATTATTGTCTTATTGAAAACCTTCTTTATTGACACTTCATTTGCATTTCATACATTTATTAATGTTGTAACCATACTTTCAGGAGATCAATTGAGGAACTTATAAAGCTCCTGCCTGGTCCACATCTTGATTTGAAAAGGGTAAAGTATTTTTGCCTGGTCCTCATCATGCATTTTTTTTACTTCTAAGAGAGATTTGTCTTTGTTGATTTATTTGTGTTGTCTTTTACTTAACAGGGTACTCCTAACCCCGTCGACAGTTTTACAGGAGCCCAGACTGATAGGTAAAACTTTCTTTTTATCAATTAAACATGGTGTACCATCAATGCACTATATTACTTTTTTCTTTATTACATTTTGTTTTATTAATTAAATATTGGAGCTTCGGTTATGCTGATTGTATGGTGATGATTGTCATTATCTTAGGCTGCCTGATAGTCGCCGGTCACTGGTCTTTGTGGTGTTTGTTGGGGGCGTAACTTTTGCTGAAATAGCTGCTTTACGCTTTCTAAGTTCACAGGTACGTGATATGGCACCGATGTTTTACTAATGTCTGGTAAAATTGCAGTGGTATTGTCTCTGAAATTTAAAGGTTGAGAACTAAATAAATAAATGCTGCAACAAAATAAGGAGAAGAGACAACTAAATAGGATATCATTGCTGTAACACCTAGTCTTACACTGAAATACTAAATAAATGAGGAGAACTGGAGAAGAAACATCGTGAAAATTTTGTTCTCATTTCTCTTCTTTTGTTTTTGCTTTGTATGTGGTGGTGCAGGAAGGCATGGGGTATGATTTTATCGTTGGAACAACAAGAGTGGTGAACGGGAACTCTATATTGGAAGCAATTGTTGCGAACAGTAGTAATACTTGATGACTATGGGGTTTGTAAAGTTGTGTTGTATTTATTATGACGTTATTGAACTCGGCGCATAGTGGAAGATAAATGGTGCAAATTTTATGCATGAGTTGCCATCTTTTCCCCTTTCTTGCTTTTTATTTCTTTTATTGGGGTTTTCATTGTTGTCTGGTGTTCTCGTTTCATCTTATATATAGAATGTCTGATTATGCAAGATGTGAAAGATGTGAAAAATACAGAACTAATTTTGTAATTACTCTAAGGAAAATTCTATGTTGATACGGTGTTTGATACCGTAATCAATACCAAAAAACCGGACGCGGTGTTTGTTCGGTCTAATGTCGGTTCAATGAAATTCAAAATCAATCAAATCAAAATCGCGATCTATTCCCTTCCTCTCCGATCCGCTCTCTTTTATTTCCCCTTCCGTCGTCATTCTCTCATGATGCGAATTTCTCATCTCCAATCTCCTTCCTTTAATTCTCCCACTTCTCCTCTCTGATCTTCTTCTCCTTTCGTTCTCTTCTTCTCTCTTCGTTCTCCGACTTCTCCTCTCTGGTCTTCTTCTCTTTGTCAACTCCGTTGCCTTGCAAATTAGTCGGTGTTTTGTGCGTTTTCTCACATAGTTAATAATAAGTTTGCAAGTGAGTTGTAATTCATCCATTTTCTGTGATTTTTGTTGAAATCTGAGGTATGGTTCTCCTATATGTTACTCAGTTACTTCAATTATGGTTTAATTTCTCTAATTAGTACTTTTCTGCGTTTGTATTCAAATTTTGATGTCACATATGCAATTAGTTGAGATGTCAGTAATATATGTTCAAGTTATGTTTACTGGTATGCAACATGTGTAAATAACTAAATATTCAAGTTATGTGTAAACATTCAAGTTATACCAATGAGTGTTCAAGTTGTACGAATGAATGAGTATTCAAGCTAAAAAAAATATGGCAATATTCAAGTTTTAGTAATAAATATTCAAGTTATATCAATGAGTATTCAAGTTATACCAATGAATGAGTATTCAAACTGAAAAATATGGCAGTATTCAAGTTTTAGCAGTAAGTATTCAAGTTATACCAATGAATGAATGCGTATTTAAGTTTTAGTAAGTATTCAAGTTATACCAATGAGTATTCAAGTTATGTGTATTGTGGTATTACTGGTAATAAGTTGCAGCACCATTCATAATTAATATTTTTGTTAGTATTTAAATTATCATTTTGAGTATTTAAGTTACACCATGAAGTATTCAAGATTGTTATTACTAATTTGTAAACTTTCTTTGTTTTTATTTTGTGCAGAAAGTTTGCTGAGATCAAGATATGAAGTTTAGTTCAATTTAGTTTAATATTTAGTTTAGTTGAATTCAAGGTTTTTGTTTTTCTTGTGTTGAATGTTTTTTGTGTTGAATGGTTGTAAGAATATTTAGTTATTAATTGATGTTTTTGTGGAAAACATGTTCTTTGTTGAATGTTTGACCGGTCAACTATCTTGGTATCAATTATGGTATCAATACCATATCCGGACCCATATACAACAACCATAAATTAATTTCAATGAAGTTTCAGCCAGTGTTTAGTACAATGGAAGAGTGTTCAGAACATGATAATTTCTTTGCTTCTCTTATGTGACTTTCTTCCTACAAATGCTGTTCTTGTTGTGTAGCCCACACTAGAAAAAAGGGTTTCTTTGTTCTGTACAAAATCAAGAACACTCGACTCATATAATACAGAGCACTAGTAGATTGATCATGAAATCAACAAAGAACTTCATTGTTGAAACTATCTAATCAAAGATATTCAGTGCAACTATTGGACCCTTCCGGTTCCCGCAAGCATTGAGATATGGCCTGAACAGCAGCTTCGACGGATGCGTCTTCCCCCTGTTGAGAAATGTAGTGCAACATATGTAATTTAGGTCATATAATCCAGCAGCATATATATGTTACCACATTAAATTTCAAATTCCATGTAGATTATCAAACACTGCAATAGCAACTAAAATCCTCTACGTGGATCACCCACTATGCATGTCCATATATGACAGAAAAAAAGTCGTAACTCGTAATTTCTACTGCACCAAATGTGCATCTAATGTTGGTAGTAAGCAGCTCCCTATCCTGATATGAGGGGCACCCCTTAAGCTAATTGTACAATTATACCAACTTGTATTATAATGCACTTGTAACATTAGTAAAATCTGAAATACTGGATAATCCACGAGAACTTACAATTCTATCACTTTAGTCATCTGAAATGCTCAAATTCATCTAATCGCTGTATTTTAATAGGATATATATTTTCAGGATGCTGGTAAAGATTATTTTCAGTCTGATAAATTGCCATTGTTTGTCATCGCGGGCCCTTGAATTTGGGAACTGTAGAGGTAACTAATTATTATTTAGTTGAGTTTTCAAGCAAATCTGGACTTTAGATATAAAGGACGAGGGCATGGCATATACAACTTTGGAGCTATTTTGCAAGTATACTAAACAGAAGGGTAAAAAGTACCTAATAAAATAAAATTTTCAATTATGAAAAAGTTCACCTTCTCTTTCCAATAAAACATGTTCCCGTATTTTCCAGCTACACGACTCCAGAAATTTCTGGGTACTTCCAGATCAACCAATGAACCCACATTAAAATTTAGTATGTTCCCTGCATTATTAGCAACATGAACCATAAGTAGGGTATAATCATCATTTTAATGTGAATATAAGTTTTATGCTCCAGATTTGCATAAAATTTCAGGCTAAATTATGTTTCAGAAAGAACTGAACAGTACAAGGCATCCAGTATATCTCCTGTCAGGCTGCCACACAGGTACGTACTGGTACAAAATCTAATTGAATCATGACAAATTACCAGGTCTTTTGACTGAAATACAAAACCCTAAAATTATGTTTTCTTGTGCCGTAATGGTTGACCCAAGTTGCTCAATATCTTGTAGGTGATCAAATTTATCTACTTTTAGAAACTTTATATTTCAAAAAATCTTGAAAATTGTCCTATTTCATATGCAAACAATTTTATTTCTTATCATTTTGGACCATCTTTCAGAAATCCAAAAAAAAAAAAAGAAGATTAAACAGATTCTAGGATAAAAAATTTGGTATGTACACATGAGCAGTTTTGGTCGACTATATTGACTAGAAAAGAAAGGTATGAACCATATCTTCAACTGGCACACCAATATGCATAGAAACAAACAGATAAATAAAAAATGTTATGAGTCACATAAGAGATTCTGGCCATAACAGAACAGACAATGATCTGGCTCCTATCAGTACATGCAGGAGGTATGTCCTGGTAGCCACTCCAATCCTTAGAATGCTAAAGATGCATAATAGAATGCATGCTAGCTTAATAATATTTTTCATCATAATTCTTACCAAAAGTTGGATCAACCACAAAGACGATAGTTCTATCATCCACTTGCCAGAAGTCTTTAATTGCTAATCCTGAATAACACAAAGAGTAATAGATAATCAGCTAAATCACCAAGTATATCAAATAGAGTAATACATAGCGTTCATAGAAAAACCGTCCATAGCGTCCATAGGTTACATTTGGGGATATATCTGTTACATTTCGAGATGTATTTGTTACATTCCATACACGTCTATGGATCTATGGACGGTTTTCAATGGACGCAAGATGTTTCTCTATCAAATATAAATAAGAACATGACAAATATCTAGAACAAAAACCTGGTGTATCAGGATAATTTTGTGCAAGGATTCTCAATTTGTATCCTGTATCCTTTTCAAGACTCTCTATCTCCTGTGAGAGGCGCTTTTCCTAGGCCAAAATAAACAATCACCTTGACAGATTAGTACACAAAAATTCTTAATATTTTTTTAAGACAAATCTAAGATTATGTAAACAAATTCAACCTCAAGCATGCTTTAGCAAATTGTGAAATATCCTATATATATATATACCCATTATATATATAAATAACACCATACAGGAGAACATATGAAAAATTGCTAGATTGACAATTCAATTGTTACTGCAAGGATTGTTCTTTACCTGACCAGGAGAGAGAAACCCAGCAACATCAATCACAGTGGTGAACTCCTTCGGGAGCAATTCGGGTTTGTTCACTCCTACCTTGGCCTCCACAAACTGGGCACCTAACAATTATCCACAAATCACATTTCTAACATGACCATGAACCATACTTTCCATCTTTACCAACAAAGAGTTAAAATTTTTACCAGAAAGAGATATCCCAATGGCAACAGCACTGGAAAGTGCCAGCTGAAGTGCTCTGGAAGTGGCAGCTTGAAACTGTCTTTTCCAGTGAGAAGAGCTTTGTTTTGTGGAGCAGGCTGTAATTGAAGGTATGCAAGTGCGCCTAGCTTGGCGCTTCTTCCCTTGTAGTTGCAAGTTTAATGGAAGTGTAGATGATTGAAGTGCTAATGCCATGTTTGTGTCTTTTTTTCTTTTTTCCTTTTTCTTTCTTTAGGCTTATTTTTTGTGCAGTTTTGTAATCAGTTTGATAATCAGTTCGAAATGGATATAGTTGACGTGGAAGCGCCAAGGAAGTCGGATGGCTCCAAAATCTTTTGCTTCTCTCTCTCTCTCTCTTTTTGTTTTTTTTCCATTTTTCTTTATTTTTCTTGTATTAACCCAAATTTTTTTTTTTTTTTTCAATAAGAGCATTTGTACGTTGAGACTTGAGAATGGTGGTTGTGGAACTGACACGTCTAAAGATGTCTAGAACTTTAGATGGCTACACTCTGGGCTTTTCTGAGATGTTGAACTCGCATATCCTCTTTATGGGCTTTTCTGAGATGTTGAAATCACCTATTCTCTTTTAAGTGAAGTTAATCGTTGATTTATTAAATAAAAAATAATAAATTTTCTCTATATAGATCAGTTACAAAGTACTCATGTCGATTTTAATTTATCAACTCAGATTGTCATAAGGGGATCCTTCGAAATGAGAAGGAAAGATATACAGATCCCTGCTGAGATAGCATCTGATGCTGTCAATACCCGTCTTTTTATCATCCTGACTAGTGCTCGTGTAATTAATTCACTGGCAATAATGAAGTCTATTTTATGATCAAGAAGATGCCCCAATTATTTGTATAAGTTGGTTCCTGGCCAGTGAAAAAAATATGATGGAAAAATTCAATGGCAGACTGTAATTTTGGTAAACCTAACAGTGTCATCAGTTCATTTGCCCAGTATCATTCTCACCCAATTGTAATTACTGCAAACTGATTATTCATCCTGAACTCAATATATTAGTTACCATTATGCTAAAGACTTAGACTCTATTTTATGACAGAACGTGTCGGCACAATGCAGCATTACAAAGTTTTCCATTTATCAAATCACGGAGTGAAGAATATTGCTCCGTATATGAAGGACCTCGCAAAATGTACAAATAGCCTCACTGTTCTTTGTTTTCTATTGCTAAGATATTTGAAAGCTTTCAATTGCTCAAAACAATTACAAACTTTACAAAAGTACCCTCATCTATAAATATACTACTCAACATTGAGCACCGAGATATCAGTTCTCAACAAAATGGGACCTACAGAAGCTAACACGGAAGGAAAATTGGTATAAAAGAAGTATCTGATTAACAAAAAAAGGAAAAAAAAAAAAAAGAATCAAGTATACAACCTATGCAATACCTGGTATAACCTTTTTCTTTACTGATTGGTTATACCTGCATTTTTCCCAATATAAATAGTACTGATTAATAATATGACCAAAAAAGTATTATAGTATATTGCAATATATGTACAGAAATCAATGAGAGTAAGATAATTGGTTACCTGTGCAGCACGGCACTGAACACGAAGAGTTGATTTCCATGATTAATATAATTTGTCCAAGAATAAAAAATAATTCTTCATCAAACATCTGATAACACATCCAAGGCTTCTCATTGTCCGACCTTGGCACCAAATTTCTCAGCCAAAAACTCATCTAGAAGCCCATAATTTGGCACTGAATCACCACTGAAATTCTCAGCTGGAAGCTTCCGGATACACACAAGAATATGTTGAGCATCTCTACAAAGCCTATGTATTTAGAATAACAACAATTAAAAATAATTAGAGAAGTTAATTGATAGCATAGACATTTCAGAGATGGTATTAATCAACTTTACATCTTGTTTCTCTTGAAATATAAGTTTGTCTGTACCATTATCAGCTTTAGGTTGAGAACATACCTGTTGTTTGCTTGAGGGGTCCTCAACTCCAGCTTAGAAAATGCATCGGTTATATTTGTATGGAAAATTTGTACAACTTGCCTTCATAAAATGAATTGCAAATAGAGGAAGTTAGTATTATTTTTATTGGCATTCTAGAGTGCTATATTAGATCATTGGGTAATTCTGTATGAAATTATACCTGAATATTGCTTGAACATCAGACTCGAGCAGAGTTTGAGATAGAATTTTGTGAAGAAAAGAAACTTCCTGCAAGTTGAAAAGATCATATGCTTTAATAAAATAATAAATAATAGGAAGTTTATTGCCAGAGGATATATAATATAAAACAATTTAAGAGAGCATCAACAAAATTACCTTGGTGACATTTTTTGCAAATCCACTGGGTTGTGGATCAGGATCCTCCTTATTCCAATCCTCGACATATTGAGGCAATTTCCGCAAGTTTGCAAGTAATCTCTCTCTCATAATTTGAACAAGTTTTGTGTGAATTTCATCTCTGTGAATTTTGTAATCCTGTAGAATATTATCAAAAAACACTTCAATCATTACAAAGAATAATATTACTGAACTTAACATGCACGATATAATACAATCACTTTTTTGACATATATGAATTTTCTTTGCCCAGCATCTCTATAAATGTGTTATGACAACAATTCTCCAAAAATTTTCAAATAAACCTAACTCAAATTAAGTAGGATGTCATAGATATTTTCAACACAAATTTGAATAGTATTTGAACTTTCATATAAAAACACGTACCTGAGCAACTCTATCAAATTCTGAGATCAAAAGCGGTTTGCGAGCTTCCGGAATTTTCAGAAAAAGAACTCTTCTGATATCTATATAACATGCAGTGTATTATTAGATATCAAGTTAGGACACAAATAAAGCTACACTACTGTCAAGACCAAGCATCATACCCGGAATTATGGCGAATATAAAACTTATAATCTGACTTGCAAGAGCCAAGTGCTTAGAAGTAATTGATTTTAGACCTGACACCTGAAAAGAAGGTACAATTTATTATGCAGAAATAGTGATATTGCTTGTTCAAGTTTGGAAATCATCCAGCGAAAAAAGTTCAACATTGTATATAATAACTTCCGAAACTGTGATTTAATAACTAAGTACTTGCAAAAAGGTATAACAGATGTCCAGTAAATAGAAGCCAAGCAAATACCTGCATGGCACCTGCACCAAGGACAAGTTGACAGGTACGGGTGTTGAAAAGTTTCAGAATTTCTACAACACGGTGGACCACCTCTGACGACAGTGTTGGCAAACATTTACTAATATCAACATACTCGGACAGCATCTTTAGTAATATCAATCCACTGTAATTCCAAACAATTAAAACGAAAAATCAGCTAGAAGGCAATGTACAGACTAATATTGAACCTAAAGCAACTCTGCAGTAGAATTATTGGTCCTTTAGCTTAATTGTTATATTGCTAATTGCTAAAAACCTTATTTCACACTTAATATTGGGAAGAATGAAATTAGTAAGCACTAAAGTCCATACTTGCTACACCACACTAGGAGTGACTTAGTGAGACCAGTAGATTGGGAATTCTACATAAAAATTACATGTGAATTTCTGTTCAACCTATATTAGAGCTTTCTAGCAGCAACTGGTTGGCTAATAGAGCTACAAAACAAATAAGCAAGTATATATTGCTGTATGTGACAGCTTGAATACAAATACAAATACATATAAGTAAATGGAGAAAATAATGACTCCAGCATTTAATACCAACTATTTAGAAAAAAAAAAATCTACAATGTAAAGATGACTAACCAGTTAACCATATGGTAGCTAACACCTCCATGCACTATGGCTTTCTTCTCCTCAGATCGAACAGGGCCAACTGATTCACTTTTCTTCTCTGCCCTAGACCCCTGTTGACCATTACCATTCTCTTGCCCCGAAGAAACATCCGATTCGGCTAATTTAGATTCACTATTGTCAGATTCATCAATCTCTATGCTATTTTCTACTGAACTAGTTGATGAAAGAGAGTTAATGATTGCTTGAAACTCTTGAGGCACATCCACCGCAACCCAGGTCTCTTGATCCAGCACCGCCCTTATTTTAGTCATCTTTAGACAGAACAAATAAAGCAATGAGGAACATAAACTATTACAAAACTCTATACAAAGTATAAGCAGCAACTATCAAACCTTAGATTCATGCTGGACATCAACAAAGGACTTTGACTGAGATTGCAGAACTCCACGGATACTGTAACCTAACCTCCCTCCAATCTGACAGCCAACATAAAAAGAGAAAAGAATATTTAGTAGGATAAAAACAATCTAACATATACGAATATGAAACAATCTACATATGAAGACGACTATGACAGTACCTTCTCTGTGGCAGCAATAAAATCCTGAGTGATGTTGTAAATGCTGAGAAACTCTTGAAGCCTGAGTTTGGGATGGAGTAGAGCGCGAACTCCGAGGAGTTTGGCCCACCGCCCATGAGCAGCATCACAGGCGGCAAAAACTGCCTCTGTGTTTTCACTCAAAACGTCGGCTCTGAACATATTAACCAATTCAACTGCTGTCAGGCCATTTAATTTAAATCAAAGGGACTCAATTGGTTATTATCTTCTCTGTTATTGCTGTCTTCATTTTTTTTTTTTTTTGTTTCTTTGGTCAAACATATAATGAAGGCATCACAGCAATTTTGATGGTTTTGGGCCTTGATTACCAAAATACTATATTTGTCCAATTTAGCGAACTTTGAGGATACTGTGGCCTGTATCATAGTACTACAGAGTTAACTTAAAATGTGGGTACATTGAATCTTAAGAATAAAAGGATTGGATCACTTTGGCACGTTTAGATATTCTACAAACCTGCTAATGGAACAACCTTTTGCCTCAGTAGATCAAATTAAATAATTAATTCAAATAATAAGTAGGATGTAATATTTAGTACATCCAAAAGAGGGAAGAGAGTAGTGCCTGAAGTTTTTAGCTGAAGAAGGGCTATTACTGTCATCAGTTTTTCCTTGTATGATCAACTTTGAAGAATTCCTTGTTAGAGAATAAGAGTTTTGTGAAAGGCTGTTGTTTGCACTCTCCTCATTTGCCACTGTAGTTGTAGGTGCCACGTTAATATTCAACATGCCACACTCAACCACCCTTTTCACTTCAGCAGCTTGTGTCAAATATACCTAATGTTACTTAAGAAATTATACACAGTTTCATAACAAGTAAATTCATGTGTGTGCGAGCCATGCATGTGTGGCTGTTATGAAGAACACATATTAACTGATACAAAGAGAAAAAATAAAAACTCTTGCAATTGATTAATTAAATACTTCAGCACAAACAGACCTGTACAATCTTAAATATAGCAGCCAGAAGTTTAACAAAGCTCTCAGATGATAGGTTCTTTAATTTGCTCGCCAGTGATTGGCTGGTAGCTGTTAATCATGAAAAGTGGAAGTTAATGGAACAGAGATGTAAATCTTGAATCAAGTTACAAAGATACTCTAAAGAGCTATTTCCTGTTTTGGGTCCATGTGAAAATTAATATTCCAGTTGGTAAAAATTTCAATCTGTTCAGCCATCACTTTTCAATGCAACTAAGTACTAAATTCTTAGAAAAAACGCAAATCAAAATTTTGGGCCAGAACATATCGGTCAAACTGTACCAATTCGTTCAGGATAGAGCTGTCCAGGAATGGAAGATAGTAACGGGGGCAAAATAGTAACCTTGCCTCATTCAAGGACCAAAAAAGAAGAACAAGCCTCTTAGTATACTCTAATAATTAATTGAATTACATATTAGCTAACTGAATTACAAAGGAAAAGAATGGTACCTTCAGTATCAATAGCTCTCTCCCCACCTTCTTGATCAGACTCCGAACGTGCCACCAAAATTGGAAGCAACTCGGCCACTGTTGTTTTAATAGCAGCAGTCATTAGTGTAATAAGTGTTTCACGATATTTCCTTAACATAGCCGGGAGTTTAGCCTGAAAAAGGTAAATTGATCAGATATAGAAACGTCAGGAATACACTTTCTAAG
Source organism: Cyperus esculentus (assembly GCA_030179965.1). NCBI lineage: Eukaryota > Viridiplantae > Streptophyta > Magnoliopsida > Poales > Cyperaceae > Cyperus > Cyperus esculentus. The sequence continues at coordinate 937,634 of JASGLE010000010.1, read as the reverse complement.
TAGTATAGTACCACATACCATGATGCACAGGTACAATGGTTGTGTCTTGCAGCAATATGCACTGGCTCTACTGGTTCACTGTTCACATCATTTGAGTATTATTTATTTCATCATTTTCCGTTTTCCCCTTACGTTGATTTGCAAACGTAATTTTCCAGGATTAGAATTAGTTGAACATCACCAAATCCAGGAAAAAACAACTGAGCAATATGAGTTGCAAATGTACTGGGGTGTTGGGGGACAGATAGTGTGTACTAAAAGCAGTATCAGTCTGAGTGCTCCTAGTTCTAACTTTATATTTAGTTTATCCTACATACAGAGACTTAGAAGATAGAGCATAGCAACACTTACTGTTCTGGATGAACAATATATCAGCGGAAGAAGACGTGCTTCCAGATCAGAATTCTCAGAACCAAAATTCCCCTGTGAATTATACAAAAAATGTCATATGGATGTTGCACTAAGATTTTACACTCCCGCCTTAAAGTTGCAGATTTTCTTTGGGACGGCGATAGAGTGAAGAGGTAAATTATGCTAAGAAGTATTCAAGATAAGTATAGAAAACATACACCATGTTCCAACCCGTTCAGAAGACTAGAGTCCTTTTTTTTGACATGTGCTATGACCATCTCTTCTAGTGCTTTGGCATCAGGAACAGCATTCCGTACAAACTCTGCTTCGAGAATGCTACAAGAATGAATATCTTAGGTAAAGTGCAAGCTAGAAGCATAGCTTTATGGACAAACTGGCTTCTTGTACAGATTGTACTGCTACAAATTTTTCATTCTCAAAACTCTCAGGGTTTAACCAGTTGATGGGTTATGGATAGAAGAATTGTGGTCATTGTGATGGAATAGATGCAGACCAATTTGATTGAATGGGACAGTACATTTGTGAAACTGGGCTGAATTATACAGTCACCATCTTTGGTGGAGATACAATTGTGGAATAAGCTCTGTTCCAAAGAGTGGCAAAGTCCCAATTCTAACAGTTGGGGCTTCAATGTTGTATGGTACAATTGTCGCACAATGATGGTATAGTACAGAATTGGTAAACTTCCCGAGAAAATACAATTGTCAATTCTACCAGAACTCCAATCAGTAAATAGCCCCTTAGAAAATAAGAAAGTATATGTGCAGTAAACATATCATGGTGTGATTGCTTCAGTTGCATTCTAAGCTATTTCAATACCAGACCTAAATGTAGAACCAAGAGAATAAAAAAATAATAATAAATTTACTTTTTACCTGTCAACGGATGCCAGTGATGTTGCTAACTGATCTCTGATATGACGGAAGCAGTGGAGACCTGCTAATTCATCTGTATCCTGCATAATATGCAAAAAATACATGAAATAGAGAGGGGAAGAGAGGGCTTCCATGGGTAACATCTGGTATACAAATTCCTCCAGTTCAAAGTAAATTAGGAATCAAACTTAGCAAACCATTTAGGTACCATTATTACTGCCAAGGTTTTCTTTATAAATCTGCCAAAATGTTGACATCAAGAGAAGCAACACAATCAAATTTAGCTTACCAGCAAATGCTGCAAGTCATCAATGACATCAAGAGCTGCGACACAATCTGCTTGGGCAACAAGCTGCGCCAACGCAACACAACACAACACAATTAGTGTTAACAATTCATTACTGTATTATAAGAACTTCCAATTATGTTTCACATCAATGTTTCTCCAGTTACAGATCAGACATCCTTTTACAATATGCATAATTTCAGGTTGATTACAACAACAACAACAACAACCATCATCATCATGATTTGATCATGATCATCATTGTCACTATTATTATCTATACTATTATTTTCACTATCGAAATACCATCATTTTCAATATCATCTTTTTACCACCGTCATCAGCATGGGGTCCTACTTGGTTTCATTTCTAGCCTACATTACATGAGCATCAACAGAAAACCTATCTAACAATCTTCATTCTAATTTCTAGGTAAACCAATTCAAACCGAAGGCAATAATAACTGGAAGTTAAGTAAAAAACCATATACCAATTTGAGGTCAGAGAGCTCCTTGCTGACACAGAGAATGACAGTAAGTTTCTGCTGGAGCGCAACCAAATTACCCCTCGTATCATTCAATTCCTGCACGTCCCGGGCCGACCCGACCAGATCTCCAGTGAGAGCCCGGATAGTCTCTTTTAATCCCCTGATCCTGCCGCACGCCTCCACAATCTCCCCATCCAACCCCTGCAGCCTCCCCTGTGCCTCATAAAAGCTCTCAGATCTCAGCGCGATCTCCCTCACCAACCCTACCTCAACCACGTCCAAATACTGCGTGAGGCGCTCCTGGAGAGCGAAGTTCTCGTCCGGATCGGGGGAGAAGGGGCAGGCCGCACGGAACGTGGCGCCGTCCTCCAGCTCAAAGTCCTCCTTAAAGAACAGCGACGGCACCTCCTTTAAGCACGCGAGCAGCGCCTCCCCGGGCCGCAACCTCGAATCCGGATCGGAGGAATCATCATCCGAGAGCTGCTTGTTGGAATGGTTGATAATATGCTCGAACCGGGCGAAGGTGTCGGATATGGAGGCGACGTAGGAGGCGAAGTCGGCGAGGGAGACCGCGGGGAGCGGCGCGGCGGGGGAGGGGGAGGCGGAGGAGAGGTCGGGGAGGGATGGGGGTGTAGCCGAAGGGAAGGAGAAGAAGGAGGAGAAGTAGGAGGCGGAGTAGGAGGAAGGATAGGAGTGAGGGTTGTTGAGGATGGACGAGATGGAAGAGCTCGTGGAGAGCGCGGCTGCGGAGGGGGATGGGGAGTCGGTGGAGGAGGAAGTGGAGATGGTGCGCGAGAGGGAGTGGGAGAGGGAGTGAGGTTCCATTGCGACCTAGAACCGCATCGGGGGTGGGTTGATCGGCGGCCGGACTGCCGGAGAGTTGATTTGATTTGGAGTGAGGAAGAAAGTGAGGCCGGATCAGATCTGACAAGAGGGAGGTGGTGATGGAATGTGGAGGCTCCTCCTAAGCAAAGGTGGGGGTGCGGGGGGGATTCATATCCCCTGCTGTACTGCATTATGCAGTTCACAGCGTAAGCCGTTGGATTGTGTTACGATTTGTGCCAGCGCGGATCTTGAGATGATCCGACGGCGGACATCATAAGCTGCACGATGCAGTACGTCCGAGGACAAGTACTCGGGTATGGCCCTGCTGAGAAAGGTATTTTTCTTTTTCTTATTATTTTTCTTTCTTGCAGTTTTCTGTTTGTTTGGCTGATTATATTTGGAGATGATTGTTTGTGGGTATTTGGTTGTGTTGGATGAATGATTTGATGAGCAGAGTGAGATTATCAATTTCTGGTATGATTCATAGAAAATATTATAGAGGTATTAAGATGTATTAAAATTGATATCGACCGTTTAAATATTCATTTATATAATGAGATACGGTATAAACTAATGGTTTGAATATGCTACTTAATTTTATATAATGTAACGTATATGTTGTATAAATAACTTGAATACTAGATGAGATAAGATGAATATTAACTCATGGAACTTGAAAACTAGCATCGTACGTATCGATTTTGATATTATTTTTTGTTTCAACATATATTTTTCGCAATAGCAAATGGGATAGTGACTCTGATTAGTCAACCTTATTACAGTAAGAAATTTGTCAAACAAATTACACATATAAAAAGAACTAATAAAATAAATGTTAGAGGGATTGATTATTATTTTTTTAAATGAGAAATTAAAGGGAGAAAGATTAGAGAAGAAATTACATTGATCATATCTACAAATCAGAGAGGACCTCACTCTTGAGAAATGTACAATCTAAAAAGATTTGACCTACATGTTCATTATTTGTAAGGCATTCTCGATATCGGAAAAATTCCTACTCATTTCACTATCAATAAAAAGAATTACCTGCATTATTTGTAAGGCATTCTCGATATTATGCAAATAAGTATAAACGGAAAAATTTCTTTCTTTCTTCAGAATTTTCTTAATCAAAGGATCATCCCGACCCACCAATTTTCACAGAACTAGAATTAAGCCTAGAAAATAACACTAAAAAAAATAATTCTCAAAAGCCTCTCAGTTGTGGACCGCAAAAGCCTCTTTTTGTGGTAATATCCTTGTAACTTGCTTTTTAAATATCCACTTTCCGGTATTTATTTTCAGTAAGCTATCTTGTGGCAAAAGTCTTACAACGACATTTCTCCTTTTCCTGTTCTGAATCAGTGGTTGATCTATTATATTGGTTTTGTGCAAAAGCCTCTAAGATGTTTTGAAGTTACAATGTTCACCTATTAAAATTGGTGATTTTGTGACTGTACAAGGTGCAGAACATTCTTATATTGGTTTTGTGCATGTACATCAGCTATTCAGAATGGAACTTGTGGTAAGACGGTCTTTTTTTTTGTTTTTATTCTGATTGGATTTTTATTATGATTTAACTGAATTTGTTATATTGATTTTTTATTTTGAAGATTGTTATGACTTTTATTGCAAAGTTACTAGATCTAGTTGATAGGATTAAATTGCTACAAGAAATAAAGATGAGGGTTTTACTGTTTTCTATGGTAATAATAGTTATTTCATTGATTTCATAATTGTTGAAATTTGTACTTTGGAATCAACTGAAAACTCCCTGTTTGTTTGTAGGGCTGAGAATTGGTTGAGCTGCTGAAGTACTTTTGGCTTAGCAAAATGACATCAAATTTTCAAGGAGATGTTGGACTTGGCATGGTGTATTTAGACTTTGTTTTGCAGTATATCTCGCATTAAATGTTAGGCGTTTCAGGTTTTCTTCACTGGTGTAGACTGAATAATTTTTCTTTTGGTAAATGCTGATAGTTTGTCAAATAGGAGTAAAGATTCTTCCGTTGGTAAAAGCAATATAGGTTTGTCAAATAGGAGTAAAGATTCTTCTGTTGGTAAAAGCAATATAGCTTTGTCAAATAGGAGTAAAGATTCTTCTGATAGTTTGTCAGATAGGAGTAAAGATTCTTATGTTGGTAAAAGCAATTTTTCTTCACTTGTGCTAATTGTAAAATGATTTGTTTGGTTCATGTTTTTTATAATTTTGTATTGTTAAGTGTTTATGCAAAACTTACATCATTGTTGATCATTGTGGTTTGTTGAGTCAAACTTGCAGTTATGATTACTACTAACAGTGCTATCCTTAGAAAATTTCTAAGTAATTAAGTAAAGATCCTTGAGACACTCATCTCTCAACATGATGTATAATAACATTTTTTTCTTGCTTCAATGGATGATTTCAAAATCCACTATAAGAATCACAATCATTCGATTTCAAAATTCTAAGACACCATTTTTCATACTCATGTACCATCCCTACATACATACAACCAATATTTTTGTTATTCCGTGCTGAAAAATTTAGGCCAACTAGGCATTACCAGTACAATTATGGGAAACCAATCTCAAGTCTTCAAAAGGGTATTTCAACTTGCAGTTCAATACTTAAACCACCATGTTCCAATGATTGATACAGTGCAGTGGCTTTACACCTATCTAAGTAATACGAACACCAAATTCTAAAAGCAATAGACTGTTTATGCATGCTCTAGTGTTGTATCAGTCTAATGGTGTCACAAGTTTCAGGAGGCAAAGTACTCGTAATCCATTTATCTTAAGCAGAAGAATGGAACCCTTCAATTAACTACCCATATTTTGTTTACTCACACAATGTCAATATTTCAGTTAATTTAACCATAAAGCCAAACTAGCATGAAACTAATTGCACACACCATAGGCTGCAATGAGGCATCAACGATAGACCAACATTTGAATCAAATGAAAATGATTAACAACTGACAGTATGGTGACACCAAAGCCAAGGGCGGAATCAGGATTTTTACATGGGGTGTCTTTCCGGTGCCGAGAAGCCGGTCGACATTCTTAAACTATTTTGCAACTTAACAGCTTAATTAGCACTATTCTCGTAATATTACTTGATTTTTATTAGCATGTTCAATTTTTTTTTTTACTACATAGTATGTAGATTTACCCAAAAAGAATTACTATTAGTGCTTTCCAAAATGTACCTTCGTAAACCCCAAAAAAAGTTTATGTTTAAATTTCATTAAAACAAAAAAAAAAATCTATGTTAATTAATCTATAGTCTCTCTAATTACTAAGTCCAAGTTACTTTCCTATATAACAACTAATTATAAATTCTCCTTTTAAAATCATAACAACAGAAGAAGTTTACCTTTCATATATATAATAGCAGTATAGCACATAACATTATCCACTATTAGAATGTGATTACCAAAAATTAATATGGGTGCAAAAACTGTAAAAGCCCACAGCGGCACAGCCCACAAAGCCTTTAAAAAACATTGTTATTTAATTATTTATAAGGGGAGGGACCCGCTGTCATATTCATCCCCTTCAATAGTTTAAGGATAAATATAACTTGCCACACACAATGCCCCCATAACACCCCAATGTATTTAAGAAAAATTTATAAATATATCTCTCTTTTCAGAAAATTTTACAGAAATATCCTTTATTTCTAAGGAAAATTATAAAATTACCTTACCATGAAAAATTTTTACAAAAATATATCTCCGCCCCACAAAATTTTATAAAAATAACCCTCTCCACCCATATACCACCTCATCACAGGATTGTGGGGGCAAAGTTGTGACATGGTATCATTATCCATAGTTCAATTGCTCCTAAGTCTTCACTATTCGCGTATGGGCAAAATGCCAAAATCTACCCCCAATTTGGACAGCAATCACCAACATTTAAATAACTGACTTCATTTTGATAAAGTTTATATGATTAAGAACTAAGAAGACCATGGCTCTAGTTTTTTGGGGGGTGCCAATCTGCATTTTTCTTGTAAAATGGCTTGTAATTTTCTTCTTCAGTACAGAAAGTCACAAGTTCCGGGGGGGGACCAAAGCATTTTTCCTTCAAACCAAACTGGTGACAGTAGAGTGCTTGTTTCCAGGTTGTAATGCCATTTTTACTGCTAAGGGTGATGCTAGTTCCGAAATTTTTTGAAGTAAGCAAAATAATATACCAAATTAAATATTTACTTAAATGATAGATAGATTTTGAGATATACTCTCCACAGATTTGGCTGTAGTGAGGCGTGCCTTTGACGCCTCAAATCCTGCAGTAGAGAGGCGTCCTCATGCCTCTCTACAGGTTGTCTTGAGGCGTCCTCACGCCTCTCTACAGGAAGTCTTGAGGGGTGATACAGTACTCCTATCCCACTTGCCTTTCCCTTTCTCCCTTTCCCTTTCTTTCTACTCCTCTCGCTTTTTACTCCTACCCGACAGAACAGAAAAAAAAAAAAAATAGGAGCAGCGGCGAGGACGCCTACGCCTCAAGACTTTTTGTAGAGAGGCGTGAGGACGCCTCAAGACTTCCTGTAGAGAGGCGTGAGGACGCCTCTCTACTGCTGGATTTGAGGCGTCAAAGACACGCCTCACTACAGCCAAATTTGTGGGGAGTATATCTCAAAATCTATCTATCATTTAAGTAAACATTTAATTTGGTATATTATCTTGCTTACTTCAAAAAATTTCGGTGCTAGTTAGCCATCATGGTTACCTTTTTTTTTTGTGATAAATGGAAATTTGGGAGCTCTAAACCATATGCTGGACCTAGATTTCATACATACTCAAAAAGCCTGTGAAGCTGTGACTTCCTATTATGCACACTTGTTGTTTTCATGCAAGTCAAAGAGATGGACAGGCACACTTGCTTTAAATTTTCCATGCCAAACACTCCTGATTGCTACAAGAATTCTTCAGTCTCTCAGGGGCCGTTCGGCAAGGTGGTTGGCTAAAATATTTAAGTCTCACTAAGCCACACTCGTTCGGAAAAAGAAAAATGGCTTAAGAAAGCTTAAGCCTTAAGCCATGGATATTGCTTCCTTAGGAATCCGGGCAAGGCTTAAGCCCCGGTCAAAAGGAGGCTTAAGGAGAAACTTTTAATCCGTACTAAGGAGCTTGCGTTCGGAAGGATTAAGAGACTAAGGAAGCTAAAGGAAGTCTAAGGAGAGGTTGCCGAACGGCCCCTCAAGGTCCCTAGTGCAAGCATGTAACTTTACACTTGGTTCTGGATTGAACTTTGAAGTGACTTAAGGATCCCTTTTGTACCAATTGGTGCTTCTAAACATGCAAATTTCATCAATTTTTTTGTTCATGCAAAAGGTATTCCAATTTCCAAGTCCCAATTAGCTCTCATGTTTGGTGTTCAATTAAGATACCCAAATGCAAAGTCTGGACAAGCAAGCATCCAGCAAGTATGCAAGTTCATACATCATTCCGTTCTTCTTTTTATGTATGATAATTGATAATAAAACAAACAACTAGTATGATCCAAACCCCTGATGTGTGTACTGCCTTGTCGACTCGACAATTTTCAAGAGTTGATTTTTTGAGGAATTAAATCTTGTTCTTACACAAATCGGGTTTGATGTTTAAAAGTATTGTTGCGTTTAAATTTCGCTGATTTATCATTGTGACCATTTTTACAATTTTTAACAAAAAAAATAGATTTCATGTCATCTCCTTCATATTGTAAATGGACATATATCTATATACACATAAATTACCACCCAATTTTGAAGAGTTATTGTTATTTATCTAGAACCATTTGACATAAAGGAAAACCCGAGTCTCCAACTATCATGACATTGTATTATATGCAGACAGGAACGAATATAGATCTTCATTAAAATAAAAAAGAAGGAAATGAATACAAATCTAACGTTTATATTTGCCAAATGCCAAGTATATCTAGAACTATTTGACATAAAAGAAAATCCCAGTTTACAACAATCGTGACATTGTATTACAAGCAAACAAAAATGAATACAAATCTTAAATTTATAATCAAATTTAATCTAATATAATCCCCAGTCAAAAGAGCACTGATTCTTACAATCCCCACCAACTATATATCTACAATTCTCTTCATTAACTAATCTACATAAAATCCCTCTAAAGACAACTTTTCTACTCAAAATATTAAAAACAGCATGTCAATTCTAGTCAGTGTCCAAATAAATAGTCACCTAAGCGGTTGTTCTTTTTCTAAACCAACACAAATCACATCCTGTCACACATCGTCTTAGGTCAAAGCATAATAGCGTTAGCAACAATATTCGATAGCCAATTGCCATTATCAGTAAAATCAGAAGATGAAGCCACTTGTAGTTTTCAGAAGCTGAGATATCATACGAGCCATGGACTGCCATAACACCTGGTATGGATCTTATTTCACCAACCGCAAAAGATGTACCGACATATTCGTTCTCTAGAAGGCCCTGTAAATTTTACGAAAATAAATAAATAATCCTTAGAAAATAAGGCAGACTTTATGATCATATAAGTTGCACAGTATCTAGAACTAGAAGATATCATTATCGGGCAGTAAAAGATCTATTTACAAATTAATGGCCCAAATACTTGTTTTGCAGATAAAATTCAAAATTTCTCATAGTTTGCAGCTAACGCCCTACAAAATTTGGGGCATTTGTAAAGATCAAATTGTCATTTTGCAATAGTAATATACAATTATTTTCTTATTTTTTTTAAGAAAAGTTGAATATAACAAAACTAATTTGCAGATATCATTGCTAATTCCAATGTTTAATGAATAAATTATGATGTGATTTGTTCTCTCAGAGGTTTCCATAAATGCACTTACCTGGACAGAGTAAGTGTGGAATGCAACATAAGATAACGGATACTTCCAAAGAAATTGTGGCAAAGCATCACGTATTCTAAAATATCCTGCCACCAGTATCATTATGACCTACAAGACCAAAACAGTTATCTCAACTTAATAACAATAACAACACAATATCAAACAGGAAACGAATTCTGAACAAAGTTAAAGAAAAAGGTTTCTGAACACTTACATTTAAGAAGATTAGTGTTATGTTGCACTTGAATGTGTCGAGCCACGTGTATGCCACAAGCATCATGAGTGCCTCATTTGCCAAAAGACACATGAATATGTTAAGAATGAAGTACATTAACAGACTAAATTCGCCTCTCAGCCCCACTAGGAAGTAAAACACCAATGAAGAAGATATGGAGATCAGGAATAAGAAAGGGATGCTAGAAAAGAGGTTTGCTAGAAGGAATAAAAGCGAATCTGTGTGCCGATTGGCTTTTTCATACATGTGTACCTGTAAGAATAACCAGCAAAAAAAGGAAGATAAAGTTAAGAAAAGAAAAAAAAGAGTAGAACAGGAAAAGTAACCATAGAGGGACGATATGACAAAAGATGTCGGTCAAGAATGAATCACCTTTTAGGCTTTTGGCCATATAAACGATTCATCATTTTACAAGTTTAGGGCAATTTCTTAGGACATTGCCATTTACTTGCAGTGTATGATTTTTGTATATACTATGTAATTCTAAGAGCATCATAATTTCACATTTTCTGAACTTTTTGGCTTGATTATTTAAAATAAGACCCATAAAAAAATTACCCTGAGTTCATTGATATGAGCAGGTAATCCAGAAACGCTTAATAGCATCATAAAAGAAACAAAAGAAAATATAGCAGACACCCGGACCTGAACACGAAAAAAAGAATATTAATTTGCTTTAGCATTTTAATTTATCACCAAGTATTCAATCATATGCTAGGAAGTGGGAAGAATGCTGGTACTTACAGTTACAGATGAAAGAGAGTGGCCAATGTTGGTAACAATGGTGCCGATAGATAGCGAGAGGAGTAAGTATAACACCATCCTCATCCAAAAGTAATTCCATTTTCGCGACATGACAAGAATTGACCGCCATGTCAGCACAGCAATTCTGGTGGTAACGCCAGCTCGGCCTTTATTTTTGAGCCTCGATCCTTCCTGCCATGTTCAAGTTAGATTAGGATTCGCATAAAATCAAAATCTTACTATGTTAGAAAGAAACATTAAACGCATCCATCAGCTAGCAGTATCTTGGCCATTTGAAAGTAACACCGCAAAACTATTAACATCTAAATATCATGGTTAAATTGTTCACTGGATATTTACTTGAGCGGATTCTTAAAACCTGATATTTGAAAAACCTAGTACTCATAACTCTATTCCTGTTTGCTTTAAGAGAAGAACAGATATGGATATGGAGAAAAATTGGCACTTGGTCAAGCATAGACTCTCTGAGACTCACAAAGTATGTCTGCAAAATATATAAATACCTTTTCAATCAGCCTCATGATCATGGATTCAACCGCAACTGCATCCGTAGATGACTTGTATGTGGCTTCGAGGGTTCTTATTGCCACAGCTGTGTCCATATTTACTGATGAGAAGTCTCCATGATCGTCCTGTGAATTGAAATTTTCAGTTTTTAAGCCAATAAACTCGCCAAAAGAAAAAAGGGCAAACACATAGTACTGGCAAATGTGACTCCTATGAAGAACCCAAGATATATTTCTTAAATAAAGGAACCTTTGGTTGGAATACATGTCATAACGACACTAGCATTGCCTCCATTATTAATTTCCCGATCTAACAATTTATAAAGTAGCAGGTAGGAACCCAAAAAATAGGATGAAAAATGGTTTGCTCCCACTGAAACTGGCTAAAAATACTCTAACAGCACCAAACCAGTACATTTGTTATGCCCGAACATAATGGTTCTGACATCTGAGGTAGTAACATGTCTTGTGTTGAGTATGGAGGCACTAGCTATAACAATATTTTCTATTATATCTCAAAATATTGTTACAACTACTACTACTCAAATACTACACCTCCATATACCCCTAGCTTCTTACTACAATCCTAACCTCCAATCTACTACTATCTCTTGCTTGATCTCTTGCTTGGTTTGCTTCATCCAACTCCACACCCCTATTTATACTAGTTCTATGGAGAATTCTAGAACCTAGATATTTTTCCATAGATATTTTTATAGATAATTCTAGACCTAAGATATTTTTCTTATATCCATAATGTTCTAGATTATTCCTAAGAAATATCTAAACACCACATTACTCTAGATAATTCTTGATCTTGAGCTTGATGGGCTTGGGCCTCAGCGTTGATTCTCAACACTCCCCCTCAACGCTGACTTTGTACTATTCCGATTTTGGTACTCCGCGTCCATCCGGATCATCATACTTGCAACCTCGCCTTTGTGCTCGTTGAGCTTGGCACTCCTCAGTTATTTGCGATCGAACTTCCCGATGGACTTCTTGAACCCGCTTTACTAGTGGTCCCGGCACTAGTCTTCGTCGAGGTCCGACTTCTCGACGGATCACCGGACGGGCTGTAACTCCTTGCACCAACTCACGTCCTTCAGCTATAGTGACACTTCTATATGTCATCCTGACAGCATCACCCTCCTTGGTGATGACTTCCACCTTGGCGCTCTCTTGTGGCTTCTCTTCATCAGCCACGATGCAGCTTATAATTTCGGCCTCTTTTACGACTTTGGTCTCCTCATCGACCAATTCTTTAATTGGTTCTTTAAAAAACAGTGACTCAAAGTCAGTTCTATTTTCATACTTACTTACCTCTTTGACATCTTTGATGTCTTCCATGAACGATGACTCGGAACTGATCTCTTCCTCCTCGAGATCACTGGCCTCCTCGACATCTATGCCATTGATGAAGGACCGCGATTCGACGTCTTCTTCCTCAAGCTCATCAACTTCTACAATGTCTCGTATATTGTCGATGGGCCAAGCCTCGATGTCGATCTCTTCTTCATCTTCTATGGCATCTTCTTCATCTTTGATCGGCCACGACTCCATGTCGAACTCCTCTTCCTCTGGCTCATCAACCTCAGCAACCTCTATGCCAACTACCGACTGTATTCCAACAGTCGCCACCGCGTCCCAATCTTCTTCATATGGGACCTCCTCCGGCACCATCTCCACTGTGGTCACCGCGAGGCTTTCTTCATCTTCCATGATTGCAGCAGTGAGTGCTACTTCTGCATCCCACTCTTCTTCACAACCACTGCTCTCATGGACAATGTCTTGGCTTCTTGAGGTCGCCACATTACCATGGCCTTTCTTCTTCTTCCGCCAGCAATCTCGTGCATAATGCCCTCTTTTGCCACAATTATAACATCGATCGTCATCGTCTTCATTGTCATCGGATGAGTCTCGAGCTCCCCCTGAAGAATTAGTCTTCTCTTTAGGCCTTCGTTGCTGGCTAGACCTTCCTTCGGGTCTACCTCTTGACTTTCGGTCAGGTCGACCCGTCTTTCGGTTGCTGAACAAGGCCTCTTCTTCTTGCTTCAACGAGACTCCGGCCATTTGCTTCACTAGAGCCTCCTGGTTTGCGAGCATATTCTCCAGCTCCAATAGTGTTGGCTGCGTTGGCCAACCTTGGACGGCTGCTATGAACCCGCTGTACTCGGGTCTTAGCCCATTGATGAGAATCCTTCTCATCCTTTGCTCGCTGATCTTTTCTTCAGGGTCTATTTGAGCAATCTCACTACAAAGAGATTTTACTTTTGTAAAGTAATGGTTAATCATCATCTTACCTTGTGAGATTGTCATGAGCTCCTTCTCAAGTAGTTGGAGGCGCGCGTCGTTCTTCTTTGAGAAGAGTGTTGCTAGGGTATCCCAGGCTACCTTCGGCGTGGGCGCTTCTCTGATGTACTCCAGTAGCTCGTCTTCAACGGCTGTCCTGAGTACAAACATTGCCTTCCCAGCCTTGATTCGCCATTTCCGCAGAGTTTCGGCTTGCTTCTCCACGGACAGAGTTTCGGCTGGCTTCTCTGAAGCCTTCTTCTTTTTCGTTTTGGGGTCAGCAACCTGTTCCGATACCGTCTCTTCTACGGTATCAACTTTCGGCGGGGTCGTCTCAGACCCGCCTACTACCTCCCATAGGTCCTGCCCTTGGAGGTAGGACTCTATGCATGCCTTCCAATATATATAATTACTAGAATTCAATTTCTTCATTCCACCAATCGTACCTGAGAAATCCATGGCTTCAACTAGGACGGCCGACGTCTAGTAAGCCTTCTTGAAGATTTCTCCTCCACCGCACTTCGCAGTCCCGGACTGTCGTCAAGCTGCGGCTCCTTCGACAACTTGTCGATACCACTATATTGACTGGCGGAACACCGGCAGAATTCCGGCTCTATGCTTGACCCCTACCACCGACTCTGAACAAGCTCCGACAACTCCGGCTCTGATACCAGATTGTTGAGTATGGAGGCACTAGCTATAACAATATTTTCTATTATATCTCAAAATATTGTTACAACTACTACTACTCAAATACTACACCTCCATATACCCCTAGCTTCTTACTACAATCCTAACCTCCAATCTACTACTATCTCTTGCTTGATCTCTTGCTTGGTTTGCTTCATCCAACTCCACACCCCTATTTATACTAGTTCTATGGAGAATTCTAGAACCTAGATATTTTTCCATAGATATTTTTATAGATAATTCTAGACCTAAGATATTTTTCTTATATCCATAATGTTCTAGATTATTCCTAAGAAATATCTAAACACCACATTACTCTAGATAATTCTTGATCTTGAGCTTGATGGGCTTGGGCCTCAGCGTTGATTCTCAACATCTTGCAACAAGCAAAGCAAGGTTTTAGCACCTGCAAGGTCTTGCACATTGCTATGATTCTATCAAAATCAGTGTTGATTGCACGTAGGAAGTGATCAGATGGACTCTGCATGATTGGGCAGGGAAAGCCTGAATTTGAAAAATGCTACAAACGAAACAAAAAAAACTAGTAAGAATATAACATTAATACAGTATCATTATATAGGCACACTAAGTAGAGAAGTTATATTGAATTTACTGACCTGTAAGCAAGCCAATGTCTCCCCAAAGAATAACGTGTTGCCATTTGAAAGCAGGCATATTCTGTCAAAGAGACCAAAAACCTCCGTGCTACTCTGGTACATTGTGAAGATTATGGTGCACCCCGTACTTGCGATTTTCTTTAATGTCACCATTAGTAGTAGCGCAGAAACACTGAAATTAAAGGCATCGGTCAACTCAATAATCAGATAGTAAATCTCCCATTATATGCCGCATACTCAAAATTTCATTGAATGTTTGATTGTAGTTAAATAGTTCTAGTTGGTTATATGGGGTTGCTGTGATTCTCTTTGTCTTTTCTTTTCCCTATAACATTTTTTTTTTTGTTTTTGTTAATGAAAACACACTATTTTTTTCTTTAAGATCTCCTTTTACCTAATTTTTGAAAAAAAAGAAGAAGAAAAAAATAAATGCATCAGCTATTGTTCTAAGATTTCTACCCGAACTTCTGTTCATCTTGTTTGAGAAAATTGGAGAAAACCAAACCTATCGAGATGGTAGAGGGGCTCATCAATGAACAAGGCATGAGGCCGCATTACTAATTCCCTAGCGATGCTAACTCGCCTCCTCTCACCACGTGGAAGGCCAGCCATGTAGCAGTGTCCACCTATCAATTTGTCAGCATAGTCACCCAGAGACATGGCTTGGATTGCCTCTTCTACTGCTGATTTCTTCTCCGTGAAGAAACCCCGGAGCTGGAGCACTGCGGCATAATACAACATTTCCCGAACTGTCAGGGAGTCGACGAGAACATCTTCCCGGTCAACATAACCCTGCATCGGAAATAAATTAAATAATTTGCCAAATAATATAATATTCATAAATAAACATTTTATCAGTTGGCTAGTGTTGTGGAAAGGATAAGAGATTGCGTAGATGTTGATAGTAATTCCCCTAAATATATGACGAGCTCATTTGTTACCAAAGCACTCTACTGAACCAAATAAAGTGATTCATTTCTTCAAGCTAAATAAAAAGAACCTATCAAGCAAATTCTTTATTGAATGGCAAAATAGGACATAATATATTCTTTGTGTTTGCAATTTATTAAGTACAACACTTACATAGGAACCATAAGGCATTTGAGACTTTGTGCCGTTTACAAAGACCTCTCCATATACTCTTGCTGAGTGCGGCAACCTCCCTGTTATCAAAATAAAAAAACCATATTAAGAAAAAAATATATCGAGAACTCCCATTCCGGTTATTAGATATACTATTCCATCAAGTAAAATATATCAACAAGTGAACTCTACCAGGACCATGCAGAATGTTGAACCAGTTATGGATTCTAATATGAGTAACCTTTCATTTAGAATCGAGCGGATCTTATCAAATATTTCCCTCTAATTGTATCTAAAACTAAACGACATATCATAACCATCCGATTATAAAAATTGAACGGCCAATATTTCATCCAATCAATAGCAGAATTAGCCTTCTAATATTTAGCAATCAGTAATTATAAAGCCCTGTAAGATACAACAATAACTGGTACGGATATATTTTTCGACATGTACCTGCAATTGCCCTGAGAAGCGTAGACTTGCCAGATCGAGCGGGACCCATAATAACAGTAAGAGTCCCGGGCAAAGCGTATCCACTGGAGTTCTTCACTACTCTCTCAGAATACCTCCTCTTGTCCCTGATATTTACAGTCAAGTCCCTCCACACAATCGAGGCCCCCGCAATCCTTCTAGAAGCATCCGGAAGCATCAGTCCCGGCGAGGCAGCAGCCGACATACTATTAACCTTCGACAGAGAAGGGGAGACAGTTGTGGTCCCCATATGGGTCGACTCGGCCCCCAGCTCGTCGGCATTCACAGCTATTTCCGTGTCATCGCCCCACTCAGGAGAGTCCTCGAAGGAGATGGGTCTGCGGAGCATTGCGGGCCCCGGTTTGCGCAGGTAGAAGAAGTCGCTGCCACCCGGTGCCCGGCGGCCTACTGCCGGGCTGCTCGCAGAGGACGACGAGGAGCGGTAGTCCGACTGCGACGGGGTGTCTTCCATTCTTTTTGTTTAAAACTTTAAATTGTTTCCCTCCCTAAAATGGTTGGAAATTTTAAATCTTTTAACTAAGTGCTAGAATTAATGTCCTGTGTACACTATGAAACAACTCTTTAAAAAAGGAACAAATTTGGCATTTTCATACTAAAAAAATTTTATGGGTTTTGCACCTTTTATATTGCTCACACAAATGAAATAAAAATGGGTAAAAAATATTTAAAAAAAATGGGGGCTTCAACAGACAAAAAAAGCAGCAAAATAAGGTGGCATTAATATTTGACACATTTTCCTCACTAACCTTAACTTTACACAAACTCAAAAGTTGACAAGAACTAATTTTTGCAACATGACATGCTAAGTATTTAACTAATAATTAGAGAAGGAGCTTACAGTTACAGAGAGAAGTAAATTTAACCTGCTTGAAATTGGGCCAGATGTTCAGACCAAGATTCCTCAACAGATAGAACACGTTTGCAAGAAGAAGAAGAAGTGGTAATTAAAGGTACAAGCTTAAAGCTTGAAGCTTGAAGCTTGAAGCTTGAAGCTTGAAGCTTGAAGCTTGAGCAGTGAGTAAAGGAAGGAAGAGGATGGGAAAGGAGGCGCCGAATGCTCCAAAAAAGAAGAGCAGAGAAGAGTGAAGAGTGAAGGTAATTGAGTGAGTAATGGAGAAAAAGAAAGGAAGAGAACGGGGGGCCCTACAGAGACTGAGGGAGGAATCGAGTGCTCATCCCCTGACTTACGCCATTGTGCATTGACAACGCCAACCGTTGGATCAACTCAAGATCCGCACTGGCACGCATCTGGAGACAATCCAACGGATGACGTTGTGAACTGCGCAATGCCGTACGGCAGGGGATATGAAATGTACAGAGAGAGACTGAGGGAGGAGGAATCAGCGCTTTGCCTCGCGAGAAGTGCAATGTGGGGGTGAAGACTGAGGGCTTATTATATCCCCTGCTATACAGCATTGTGCAGTTCACACTTTCAGCCGTTGGATTGTCTTAAGATTCGTTACGGAGCGGATCTCAAGATGATCTAACGGAGAGAACTTTGAAATGCATGTCGCAGTGGAGCAGGGGATATGAATTCGTGTGGGGTGAAGACGAGTACTCATCCCCTGCTGTACCGCATCATGCAGTTCACACTTTCAGTCGTTGGATGGTCTTGAGATCCACGCTGGAACGAATCGTGATACGATCCAACGGATGACACTGTAAACTGCATGATGCGGTATAGCAGGGGATATGAATTTGGGTGGAGACTGAGTGAGGACTTATTCCAGACCAATTTCACTCTTGTCAGTCAGCTCAGTGTTCCCCCCCCCCCCCCCCAGTGGGTAGTGTGTGTGTGTGTGTGTGTTTGTGGGTGTTTGTGGGTGTTTGTGGGTGTGTGAAAACTGATAACTGAAAAGTGGAAAGCAATCTATGTTCTGATTATGGTTTTGGGTACTTTTGTTTGCAGGTTCGTACTTCTGTGTTTGTGATTATTTATTATTTTTTTTTTGAATAACAATGTTTGTGATTATTGTATGTGCACACTCAGTCACTGCTGTGAAGTTGATGCTATGAGTATGGAATGATGAAATGATATTACGCATGGAGTTGTGTGAGAGAGAGAGTAGACCAGTTATGTAAATCAGTATAAATTAGTCCATTGATGGATATTATGGGAATATTTGAAATGATATGGGAATGAGCCATGAGGTACAGTGTAAACATG
This sequence comes from Cyperus esculentus, assembly GCA_030179965.1. Lineage (NCBI taxonomy): Eukaryota > Viridiplantae > Streptophyta > Magnoliopsida > Poales > Cyperaceae > Cyperus > Cyperus esculentus. The sequence continues at coordinate 919,114 of JASGLE010000010.1, read as the reverse complement.
ATTTTCTAATTCAATTGGTGAAATTAAAAGTTTGTGATTGATTTATAATGAAGTGTTCTAATTTACCATAAGAACTACCAATATAATAATAACGTTTTTTTATTTGTTTGTTATAATCTGTGGGTGCATACTTATTCTCCGAGCGAGTTTTCAAGGAAAACAAGAAATGTCAGTGTGGTATACATTCATATTTTTTTTTTCCACTGAAATCCTATTGAAATGGTGATTTGGTTGAAATTCGAGTACAATAGAATCGTAAGAATATTGGCTGAACAGTAATCATGATTTATTAAAAAACGAGGATCCAATAGCCACAAAAATTGGTGTGCTTGATAACCACATTATTATTTATAAATAAATTAACAAATATAAACCGTTAGATGTATTCTAAATCATCTCAATAACATATATGTAAAAAAATGATGAAAATTTAACTTCGTTTCGATAGCCATCAAGAGAGGCAAAAAAATTACAAAATTTGGACCGTTGATTTTTGTTGATGCACATATATATAAATAAAATCAAAATGATATAATTTTTTGTGTACAGATGAAACATGATATATGCAAAGCATTCTATCAATTAGTTTTATTTTTTAAGAATTTAAAATGTAGTTATTAGAGATTTAATTTTGTGGTTATTGATGGGCACTAAAACTTGTGGGGTGTGTTTGGATGGTGCAAGAATTAGTGTAAGGGTAGTGATATTTGGGTTAGTAATTGAAAGTAGTGTGAGGTTAGTGCTAACTCAAAAAACGTGTGAGTAGAACTAACTTTTTTTATTTCGGTTAGTAAAATGTTGTTTGGATGGTAACTTTAGAGTAGTGATATAGAGGATGAATAAAATAATAATTTTTTTATTTTTTCTGTCCAACTAATCATATTTTATTACCTATTGTTTATTGATAAAGCAATAAAGTTGAGTTATTTATTCATTTTTTGGAGTTCACGTGTGCCTGAGTAGCTAACTCGCCATTCCTTTGAGTTAGTGGATTAGTACTAACCCATCGCTACTCACAGTTCCTATTTTACATTTGGATCGCACTGAGATATAGATTAGTGCTGCTACTCTCAGAGTAGCGCTACTCAGAGTAATCCAAACGCAGCCGTGGTAATTTGTTAGCTCCTCTTATTAAAAAGTTATTATGTGTGATAATGCTACCTTAAAATTGCTTAAGATCTATGTCTAAAGTAATTATTCTTCTATCTGCTGCTTGATAAATATTTAAATGCATGTCATATGTCTATATTCTTTTTGACAGTTGGAATGGGTGTGTTGAAGTAGTACGGACGATAACTAAGTAGAAGAATAAATTCTGAACAGAAAATTAGTATTTAAATGAAACATAACAAAGAGGAGATTACCATTACCATTCCCCCATAAAAAAATATTATGCTCCATCATATTACTAGAAAATAAAAAGTGTATTTTGCACTTTGCAGAAGCTTATTAGTTTAATGAAAAATAAAGTACCTGTATCAGAAACACACGCATATGCATCAGTGCAAAGGACTACAGAGGATCTTACACAAACTTTTTCTCAAAAAAAAAAAAAAAAGATCTTACACAAACTACGGACTACGGTCCAATCGTGAATTGTCCATGTCTGTCAAGTAGAAGGGTGAAAGAAAGATACATACAAAAGTAACCAAAAAAATAAATAAATAAAGAAGAAGAGGGATTTAACAAATCAACGGCAGGGATGCGTATCACATGATCACATCTCTATAATTGATCAAATGGACGGACGTGATGGAATCTCTCGTTCCGGGACATGCATGCTAGCATCGGGTTCTCCTCTATAAACTAAAAATAAAAATAAAACACGGGTGCTAACAATATTTTGTCTGCTATATACATGTAACATTTCATTGGTCACATGTGCGAATTTCTTGTTGCAGTTGAGATTATCTGCAAATGGGGCGGCGGGTCGGGTCGGTTTGACCTCTTAGAAGATCTCAATTCGGGTGATGGACGAGCCGGGTCGGATCAATTTTGATATCAGCTTTTTTTATCGTATATTAATTTCAGTTTGATTGCATGGTGTATGATCTCAGGTTAGGTCGGATCGGGTCAGTTTGACTTTCTGAAAAATACGGGTTGGGTCGGGTTTTTGGTTGGATCGGTGTTGGGTGGGTTTCCCGGGTTAAGTCGGGTTCTGCCACCTCTATCTTTATCTAATATTTATTTACTATTAAGTTAATAACTTGTTTATCTGAATTTTATAACCCTCTAAAGAAGAGACACACAAATCTAGATTTGGAAAACAGGGAAAGTTTACCTTACAAGTTACAGCTCAATCTGAAATTTGACGAATATAATATCCCAGTCTCGATGGAAAATCGACGGGTGAGATGTATCTCCATTTTGAAGGGAAAAGAATTTCGCTTGGGATGTTATCTTCCAAGGGACAAATTTCTTTCTTTCTTTCTTTCTTTCTTTTTTATTTTGTGTGAATGGAATGGAGCTTTATTAATTATTATTCTTTAATTTTGCTTTGGTTATTCCTTATTATTCTGTTTTAAAATAGATTCGCAGTTTGCTCCCAACCTTCACAAAATTGACAAAAAGATGCACCATCTTAATATATTCTAAAATTTTTATTTTATATTATTACTAAATGATACTGTTGAAAATGGATATGTTTTCTTAGCTGTTTTAAAGAGGGATAATTTAGTTCGTAAACGAATTTTACTGGGCGCATATAGAAAAACATGAGAATGAATTGAGAAAATAAATATGCACAAACTATACAAAAGAAAAGAAACTTATATTTCTGCACCTCTTCAGTACCAAAAATATTTTGCACTGTATATTAATCTTCTGAACTTCATGAGTCAATTAGAATTTCAAATATTGGGGATCTGTTGAAATTTTATTTAAAATATAAGGTCCCCAACTCTCTGTCTAAAAAGATTATTCATAATATAGAATCCATAATTTAAAAACGAATTTTTCGTTTGACCATCCGCGAGTCGTGGTGCTCACATTTTAAAATGAGAAACATCTCTCGCGTGCATCGAAGAACCGTTCATATATCTATAAAATATATACAGAATGTAACAGATACATTCCGAAATGCAATAGATGCACGCTGAAAGACGCCAAGTATTACTATTTTAAAATTCAACATGGTCCTGGTATTCGTTTGTCAGAACTAAAAACTTACTCCCGTATTATTATTATCCTATGCAAGTTGAGCAACTAAAATATAAACTATCCGCCTTGTGATTTGTGACTCGTAATGAGGCTCTCAATGTGCACGGATGGTGGAAATTAATAATCTAAATAATATGGGTCTGTTTGGCAAATGAAGAAATAGCAATAGAATAGTGCTATCCGATTAGTAAAAATGGATTAGTGGTTGTTGGAAGAGTAAACCGAATAGTGATGTTTAGAGCTATTTGGATAGTGGAAATATTGTTTGGCAAATGACAAATGGAATAGTACTATGATAAATATTTTTAGAGCTATTCGAATAGCTATTCCGCTATTCGACCAAATAGGAGGAATAGCGGATTAGCAATTTTTTAGAGCTATTCGAATAACTATTTTCTGTTTGACACATATAATAGCTCTTATTCTGCTATTCTATTCCAACTTTTTGTTGCCAAACACACCCTATAATAACAAGGATCAGCCGTAAGATATTAAGAATCTAAATAATAAAATAACACTCCTAATAGATCAGATTGGTATTATTATAACTATTTTTATTATCTTCTTTTTTTTTTTCTTCTTCATCTGACCCGGGCCGTCCCAATATAACTTAGACTCATGACAAAAAAAAAATAAAAATAATAAATTATGTAGAGGCGCAATAAAATTGGATAAGCATTTAATATTTTGTATACTCATGTTATGTGTAACTCATGTAATTAACCTTAAAAATTCCATCTTCACAAAATGAGCCTTATCATTTGAGGCAAGAAATAAAATATAATCAAACCGGTTGATCCGATCGATCTAACCGGCGAGGAAAAGAAAAGGAAAAAAGAAAAAAAAAAAAAAGCAGTGTTATTAAACCTGGACCGGACCCGCCGGTTGAACCAAAAAAACCGGGATCCGGGGGTCTGCACGGTTCGTTTCACATGAAGGACCGCTTCTGTCATCTAACCGGCAAAAAGCGGTTTTATTAACCGGTTTTGTATATACAACCGGATCTAGTTAAAAGAAAAACACTGTTTTTTAGTGGGTTCAACTTCTGAGGTGTCTGCAGTGCATTAAATAAGAGAGCATGTAATAGGCTATAGCTTATTTATAGGTCTGCATTCTGCAATGGTGCGTGAAGACAATTTTAGTGTTCAGAACTTTTTTCATTTAGATCCTTAGACTTTTGATTGTTATTGACCACACTTGTTATGTTTTGTTTAACATCAAAGCTCACACTTTTCATAATTGGTATTATTATTCTCGTATATTCTGATTGAAGTAAAACTATGGTGCTCCTAAGAGCACGGAGGCCTCCCGTGCTTCTAACTCAAAAATCATACTAAACCATCTCAAAATTTTGATTTATGGGTCTCATTAAATTCTTTATATCAAAATATTATGGGATACAAAAATTTTCCCTTTTTTGAGATTTTTAAGTATTTGTTTTGTATTTTTTAAAGATGACATAGTTTTATACATTATTTTATTATTATTTTGAGGTCGTTCTAAAAAATTCCAAAACATATACTTAAGAAACTCAAAAGATGAAAAAATTTTGTATTCTAAGAGATTTTGATATAAAGAATTCAATGAGAATGATAAATCAAAATTTCATGATGGTTTTGTATGATTTTTGAGTTAGGAGCACAGGAGGCCTCCGTACTCTTAGGAGCACGCTAGATTTACTCTATTGATTGATATACTTTGTTTTATTGTCAAGATGTATTACAATTACTGAAAATTATCCCACCGAATATAAATAAAATTTAATTATTGTCTTCACAAATAAAATATTGGTAAAGTTTGCAATATACAGTGATCACTATGTTATAAGAAGTAGAAGTATATATACTTCTTAATATGGTAGATTGAATATATATTAAACAAAAATTACATATAGATTTGATTTTTATAATATAAAAAATATCAAATATATTTTTATTTGCATAATTAGAAAACCAGCGGTTCAACCAATTGACCCGACGGTCAAACCAATGAACCATTAATCCAAAAGTTTATCGGGTCGATGTCCGGTCCAGTTATGATAACATTGAAAAAAAGAGTTGTAGATCCGTATCAAACTTTTATTGGTTTCTTTAAACAATTCGAATTTAGGCCGTAATGGATTATGAATGCGCCGATTCCTATTGCTGTGGGCTTCACCAGCTCGCCTTGTTATTCACTAATTAATTATAAGTGTTTTAGTATGCAATAACTTTTGTTGAATAATATCATTTTAGAAAGTTAAACATTATGATAATTATTCTATATTTTATCATTTGGTCTAAACATACCAAGAGGTATATTTTCTATTATAGAATATTACATAGGTTTTAGGGTCCTCGAGGCTCGAGTCTCATTTGTAGCTCGTAATTCGCTCGAGTTCGATTTAGCTCGGCTCGATTTTTTCTTGATTCGATTCGGATTCGTATTCGTAATGGTTCGATATATAGTAATTTGCACATATTTTAAATTATTTTGTCAACATTGTTTGTAATAATATACCTATTTTATTATTTAATTAACAAAATATACTTATTTTATTATCGAATTAATAAAATATACATTTTTTAATCATAATTTATTATAAATTAGTAAAAATATAGATAATTAATATATATTATCAGATAAGGACAAAATAATATACTTATTTTATAATTGAATTAATAAAATATAAATTTTTTAATCATAATTTATTATAAATTAGTAAAAATATAGATAATTAATATATCCTTACTAATAATAAAAGCATATTGGAAAAAATGACATGAAAGGGTCATCCTCACCTCTGAGCCGTTGATCATTTTCTTCGGTAGATCAGAACCGTTGATGTATGTTAATGCCCGTTGACGTTCTCAGCCCATTAAAATTATATCAAATTAAGGCCAATTACATATTATCTTAAAAATTTATTATAAGAAATAATAATTTCAGCCCAAAGCAAGGAGTGGGCTTTTTACTAGTATTATCAGATAAGGACAAAATAATATACTTATCTTAGCTCTAATTATTTATGGTAATATGAAAAATATATATATAATTATAATAATTGAGCTTGTATGGAGCTCAAAGCTCAATTCGGTTTAGCTCGGGGTCGATTTAGCTCCAACTCGATTCGGTTCAAGTTCGGTTTAGATCAAATTCAATTTGATTCGATTCGTTTCGTTTACAACCCTAGGTAGAACCAAGCTTATGGAGGAGTTAAAACAACAACAACAATAATAATAATGGATAAGTCGAGAAAACCATAATCGGATGTAAAAAAAGAAATGGTCCTTAATTCTGAGCTAGACTATTATACTAATGTTAGTATTTCAGACTGAAATGCTAACGCCCCAAATTTAATGTTATCGTGTTGAAATCATGATTTATGGTGCTCAATAAATTATTTATATGAAAATATTGGGGAATACAAAAAAATTTTCATTTTTGGAGTTTTCTAAGCATTTATTTTGAATTTTAGAAAAGAGCTCATAAATATTAATAAAATATTGATTTCTGTACGTGCTATTTTCAAAAATGTAAAACAAATACTTAGAAAATTCTAAAAATGAAAAATTTTTGTATTCCCCAATATTTTCATATAAAGAATTTATTGAACACCATAAATCGTGATTTTGAACACGATAACATAAAATTTGGGGCGTTAGCATTTCGGTCCGAAATACTAACGTTATTATAATAGTCTAACTCGTTAACGTTATTATAATAGTCTAACTCCTTAATTCTTTCCTTCCTTTTTCTTTTTTCTTTTGTGCAGTTGGTAAATGGACGACCGTGAAGGCGTCAAGAGATATACACGTACGTGTACGCACATCATACTCTTCTACTCTTTATTTTTTTTATTTTATTTTTCTTTTTGCACAGAGCAAAAAGCTTTCATTTATTTATTTTTTTTTTTTTTTGATCGAAAACCGTAGGTATTGCATCCATAAATTAAAACATCCTATTACAATACTTCATAACTTAAAATTAAACTACCTAAAATGAGCTTTTGATTGCGGTACATCCGGAAATCAGACCTCAAAATTAAAACTACCTAAATTTAATTACAGACCATGCTTTGAATACAAGAATAAGGAAAAAAAGGTTCCTTGTGGAGAATCGGTTCCAGTCATGCATTTTGAAGCCAGTGGTACGCGACTTCTGCGGTCTGATTACTAGTTTTTGGATTGCTCGGAGGTGTCATCGAGCAACCCGTGAAGGAGAGGGCAATAGATATCGACGGGCAGACACAACCACAGATGTCGACGGCCCGAGAGATAAGCGGCCGGGGAGATTTGACGGCTAGATAGTGAGACAACAACACGCACATTGTAGTAAACAACCGAGAGAGAGTCAACGGCGGAGATGTTGACGGGCCAGAGAGTCGATGGCCGAAGATTCGACGGGCCAAAGAGTCGGCGGCCGAAGAAGTCGACGGGCCAGCGAGTCGATGACCATAGACTTGATGATCGGAGATGTCGACAGGCCTGAGAAGTTCAGTTGTCTACCCAACAACGCATGTTGCGCTCTTTTTCCCAAATGTTAAGGTCAAAGGTCAAGATCTAGAAAATATTGTAAAAGAAGTAGACAGAAATTTACTAAAATACTAAAAGAGAGGACGATGAAGAAACATAGCAAGTGCTAAAGAGGAAGAGAGGAGAGGGAGGAGAAGAAAGTGAGGAGGAGGTGGCGGGGAAGGCGAGATGGCCAGAGGCCTCCCCACTGAACTTCCTCTAGGGCCGGCGCCTTCTTCTTTTCTTTTTCTCTTCTCGGTTAATGTCTCATCCACTTCTTTCTTCCTATGTAGCTGTCAGTATGTGTTCACTCCGCTTTCATTTATTTTAATTTCGGCCTCACAGTTCGTACTTGGTACTTTCAATTGTCCGAGATCTGTTTTGTTGCGTAGTTAAAACTGAAATTCTAAATCAGTGGCACAACTAACAAGTACTACCTCTGTCCATGAATAAATAAATTTTTAGGAAAAGTCAAATAAATTAGTGGAAAAAATGAAAATTACACAATAATTGTTCCAATTAAATAATATAGATAAAATGATAATCATAACATTGGAGAAACAAGTGGATTCAAACAAGTGAATAGAAAAATAAATTCAAATTAGTAAAGTTCATTTAATTATGGACAAGCTCTAAAGGGTATAAATTCATTTAATTGTGGACGGAGGTAGTACTAAACATGTGACTGACATGAACTATTTTTTTTGAGATAAAGATGAGGGTCAAACTACTCAAATTTAAATGTTTATAAAAGATCTATTCAGGTTTCGTTTGACCCGCGACTTCCCATACGGAGAGCGTTGCTTTTAGCCACTACATCAAAGGCTGATTCTTGTGACTGACATGAACTATTATCAATGTATAATTTATTTTGATGAAAATATATGGTTCCACTGTAGATTAATCAATGTTATCTCTAAATCAAAATAAGAGAATTAAATTTTTATCCATGTGTTAAAATACAATTCAGAAGATATACATCAATACCTAAAAAGAAAATTGAAAATAAACGCATTAATAATTTAATATGTTTTATTGCTTTCAGCACTGTGTGACAAAAAACTTAAACATTGAGGTAAACTATACGTCTTAATAACTTACAAATTACATGAGGATGATCAGACTTGCGTCAGCCATCCGATCTATAACACTTTTGAACAAAAAGAATTAATACAAAAAAAATACATAAAAAGGAATGAGAAACAATTAAATTACAATTTAAGAAGTAAACCAATATTCATTCCAGTTCTCCACAGACAGATGCAGATCAGTACCATCAACTCCTCTAATGGCGCGTTTCCGGTTCCGGACTGCACCGAACCGACCCGAGCGTCTGATAATTGACGTACCGGCTCGGTGCAGAAGCGGGCACACGGGACCCCCTCGGCATGCACCCCTTGATCTCCTTGCTCCTATGAAAAACACGGCTCTTCGGATGATGTTTCGTTCTCAGAGAAACATAACCCCGATACTGCATTGCTCCTTTCGGTCCCGATGACCCCATCGTCGACGTCGCGAAGTTCGGGGTTGCGGATGATGATGATGATGATAACAGGAGGATGATCAAAATGCATATCATGAGTGTAGTCATGGTGTACATAGTTATAACTTGCTGAAGTTTATTATTAGGTATAATATAGTGAGTATTGAGTATTGAGAGAGGTTTGAAAAAATTGTGAAGAGAGGAGAGGATATTAAATAGACTCGTGAAGTAAAACAGCTCAGTGCTAGATATTTCTTCCTGGCCGGGTAGTAGAACTCGTGCAACATTTAATAATATTTTCTTTCTATGAGGTCAATCCCAACAACTTATACGTGTCAATTATATAAGAAATTTGCTTTTAAGAACCAGCTTGGTCCAGTGATTAAGAGCAACAATCTCTGTGTGGGAGGTCGCGGGTTCGAAATTGGGATAGAAGTCTTTTATATATAGACATATAACTTTAGTAGCTTGACCCTCCTCTTTATCTAAAAAAAAAAAGAAGCTTTATTAATAAATTTATAAATCGTTTTATTTAATTAATTAATATAGTGTACGTTGTCTCTAAAATAAAGACAAAGCATATATTAGACGTAATGTGTATGCAAATCCAAATCTTATGTATTCAATTGATAACTTGAAAAGTTTGATTTAGAAACTAAAATTGTAGGTAGGGGTTTCAATGGAAGAACGTTTTCCGTTCCGTTCCGTTATAACGGAACGGATTTTGGTTCCGTCCGTTATAATGGAACAGAAACGGAATAACCTATTTCCACCCCAAACACGTATTTTCTACGTATTTCTCACGCTGTTCCGTTCCGTTCCGTTATAACGGAATGTTCAACGGAACGGATTTTGGTTCCGTCCGTTATAACGGAACGTTCAGCGGAACGGATTTTGCTTCCGTCCGTTATAACAGAACGGAAACGGAACAACCCATTTCCATTACCGTTTGGAACATTTGTGATATGCGTGGAGTGTATAGGCTTTTACCCTAAATAATACAATCAATCGCAAGCGTACGATATTATGCAATATAGTCGGGATCGAATCCACAGGGACGGTTATAGCTCTAAACAATTCTTTAAACTCTATTCTAATCCTAGAGGAAATGTGATTGTTTGGGGGGGTTTTGTTTGAAGTTGGTTTTCTAAATTATTTAATGGCAGAAAACAGTAAAAACTTGACTTAAAACAATTATTAAACAAACGTTCCCAGGGTTTTCAGAATCTGTTTGCTGTCTGGATCAATTGCCTGCGGTCCGCACCTCTCGGTTACGGTCTACAAGACATACAAATTCGCCTCTCTTTCAGCTACCAACTTAATTATCCACCAGTGGTTAACTACAGACCGCAGATAACTGTCCGAGAGATAGATTCTCTGTTGTTTCTTGCTGTTTACGGTCCGCAACTGTCACTTTACGGTTCGCAAGAAATAGACAGAGAGCAGTTTTTGTTTAATTAGATTGTTGACTAAAGTTATCAATTCCTAACAAAACCAAAGTAGTTGCAAAGATTATCCTATTCGTAAGTTTAGATCGTCTATCTCTAGCTAAGAATTATCCTTTTTCAATTCTTCTAACCTTAACTAAAGATTATCCCCGTACCTAAGATCAATTCGTCTAATCCTAGCAAATACTTTTAGTTCAATTGGAAATTCAAAGGATAATATCAAAAACAAGTTCAAATCATCTAATCCTATGCTCAATTCACTTTCATTCTCGAGTCTGGTTTAACTCTCGTTATAACCACAATTTCTCCTCTGGGTACAATTGGACAACAAGTTGACTACCCAATTAGCACAAGTATCAATTCTTGATCAATCGCAGTTATGTTAACCAACTAGATCGTGCACAGTCCACAGGTTCTTACAAACGAACAAGAAACAATTCAAGCACAATTATAATTAAGCGCAAAGCAAATTGAGAATAACTTTAATGCATAAACATGAAAATCAAGTATTCAATTAATCCATACAAACAAACATCATCCTAGACCCTAAGAACAAACACGACTACTCGGACCTAGACATAACTACAACAAATAAACAAAAGAAAGCACCGAGTAAGCTTAGGAAGAGGCGAGTAACCTTCTTCTTAACTTTAGCGGCGTTTAGCTCCACCCTTGACACGACTCTCAACTAACTTAACAACTAACTAACTAACTCAACACGTGAGACCTAACACCTAACACAAGATGATATGAGAGCACCCCAAGGGGTCTCTTTTATATGAGAAGATGTCTCAGATATGGTTATCTAACTTCTGGTTTCTTGGGGCGAAATTAAGGGAAAAGTCCCAAAGGAGATCACCAGAAATAGCACAAGCCAGAAAATAGGTGTTCTGTTCTGTTTTGAACTGGCTGTGATCCGCAGGGATAGGAGTGCGGTCCGCAATTAGCATTCCAAAGAGAGCTTGGCCTTGAAATAGCCTGTATGTCGCTTAAATTGGCTCTCTGCGCGTTTCCTTGATTTAGATATGGCGGTTGTGAGTTGGCATGACATGGATACGTCAGTTTTGAAGTGCTTGCGGGCCGTATCTGGTGGATTATGGTCCGCAGGTAATGTGGCCCATCGACATCTGATGCTCCTTTGCTCCAATTCCGGCCCAAATAGCTCTAAAAGCTCCGTATACCTATAAATTGGGCCAAAACACAGAAGTAACTAGATTCTAGACAATCTTCTATCTAAATGCAAATGAACTTAGTATTTTAGGTACAAATATAGGTGCAAGTCTGGTTAATATGCATATATGAAATAGGTGCATCAGTTTGACACCCCTAATTGTAGGCCTACTTTGTCCTTCTTAAACGTAATGTGTATCCAAATTTGGATTGATTTAAAGATGTTTATTTGTTTTCAAAAACTTCAAATGGGAACTCAGAATTTTGTAATCTTATCACGAGTATCATTAAATTTTAATCAATTAAAATTAGATACTGGGTCTACCTAACTAAATATTATTGATTAATATATATATTTCATGACTTGGAAAAATTCTAGTAACTTTTAGATATTTGGTGCAATAACTGTCGATAGATATTCTAGGCATTGTATTCTACAATCAAATCAAATCCAATTCAGTTCATTTTTTTTTTTTTTTTTTTTTATCAAGATATAACTTGCTATCTTCATGGTAGCAGACAGACATACGTTACCATTTTAAAAAAAGAGGTGATAATTGCCCTTTAAAAATCTTCCTTATCTATGCCCCAATGTATTTTTAGTTGAAAACTTTTTTTTTTAACATGTAACAAATACTTTTGATGGTCAAAATGCATATCTTTAATCATGCAAAAAAACTCATGCATGCATGATGGAAAAGGAAATAGTGAAAAAAAAATTCATTCAAAAATTGAGAGAATATGAGAGAAAATGAGAGAATATGAAACAATTTAACTAGGGGATAGATAAAGAGGAAAGTTAAGGGAGCAAAGATAATTTCTCTAAAAAAAATATAGATATAGCTGAATACAGATAGAAATAATATTAATTGATAGCTTGAACTTTCCAAATGGAAGGTACCTGAGTAGTGAGTACAAATAAATATTAATATACTAGAACAATAACTTTCTAAAAAAGAAAAAATAACAATAACAATAACAACTAAGTGACGAAATTTTCAACAAATGCTGTAAATTTCTCCTGGAGTCTAATAAATTAATTGAACATAAATATATGTGCTAGCTCAGCTAAGATTAAATAAACAATATTGTAGTCAAATGTGGGATGGTCAAACACTCAAACTGAACTACTGAAGTAACATATCTGCCTGAGACGACGTTGCACAGAGGAAAGGGGATCAGATTGATTGGCTTTACACTCTTGCTTGCTCACGAGATAGAGTTTTTCCATTTTAATTCTCAGTACTGCGCCACTCGTCTATTACTAGATGTCATGTCATGTTATTAGCTGGAAAGGAAAATTGCCGTTCTGGGACTTTAATTTCCCGCTTAGGCGTTTACTAATAAATCACCAATTTTACGTACTATGGTACAGCTCTGATGTGTTTATTTTTCTGGTTGGATACTTTTCCAAAGAGAAACATCTTGCATCTACTCAAAATGTAATACATTCTGAAATGTACAAGATACATCATAAAATGTAGCATATGAACGTTATACATGATTTTTCTATGGACACTAGCTATTACACTTTTCCAAAATGCACGGCTAATTATTTAAGTTATCTGCAAACATGAGACACGTTTTTCATTGGGTAAATTTTTTGAAAGGTCACTGAACTTTACATGAAATCCAAATTTGGTCACTGAACTTTCAATTATCCGTTTTTAGTCACTGAACTTTGATATCTATCCAAAATTGGTCACTCTGTTAATTTTTTCATCCATATTACTAACGGAGGTTGACATGGCGCTTGTGTGGAGCTCATTTTGTACAATTGGACGATTATATATGTTTAGAGTGTAAATTGGGTATCTCAAAATAATTCTCCCATCTAATATTCTTTCCTCTCACCCTGCTTTCCTCCTTACTTGCACTGCCTTCTCTCCTTTACCGTCAACTGTCCACCTCTGCCGCAGTCCGTACCGTCTTTTTGGTGCGACCAAAGCCGCTGCCACCATCTGTCATGTATTTCCACCGCGACCAGAGTCAGCTATGCTCCCTCCCCTTCCCCTCCTCCCCTTTCACGGTTGGTTTAGTCAGTTCAAAATGGAAATGGAAAATGAAATGGTCTCAACCGGTGACAATGCCATGAGCCATGACCCATGATTGCTTCCCACCTGGTGAGAAAATTGGAAACAATATTGAAGCAAAGAGAGAAAGAATCGCCGGAAAAATGAATAAGACAATATGGAGTTGCTAAGTATCTCCCTGTTTACACTCTAAAACATTTAGTGATCGTCCAATTGTACAAAATGAGCTCCACACAAGTGCCATGTCAACCTCCGTTAGTGATATGGATGAAAAAATAACAAAGTGACCAATTTTGGATAGAAATCAAAGTTCAGTGACTAAAAACGGATAACTGAAAGTTCAGTGACCAAATTTGGATTTCATGTAAAGTTAAGTGACCTTTTAGAAAATTTACCCGTTTTTCATTAGAGATATGTTGTTATGATGTTTGCGTCCAGGTGGTTCAGGTCCGTGACCTATGTATGTATCAGTTTGCACTTTGCACTTTGTAGCTTAAACAACACCATCATTCACAGAGCAATCAATCAAACGCATGCCAACAGATTATTTATCAAACCCATTTAAATTTTATTAATGGACTTGTACGAAAAGGGAACAAACTATGACTAGACTAGGATGATTGATTACTAAGCAAAAGATTACAAACAAATACCAAAAAAGCACCAGTAACAAAAGAATCCTCCTCTTTTACATTTTTTTTCTTTAAAAGAATGAAACTCCAGTTGATGACTCTCAAATTTAATATTTCACCAAGTTATACTCCATTCGCATGAAATTTGACCAATATACTAACCATATATCGATTTATAACTTCATCCATAAAAAAATTGACAAGTTTGTCGAGAGAAGCCATTATGAAGTGACCTCTTCTCCACGTATAAACACATTAAAAAACAATGAAATCTACTTATCACGGTTGTCAAAATTGTTATATAATTCAAACATATCTGATATCCCTTACAAATATAATGAATCAGACTATTAATAAAGGTTTGAGCATCTGCCAGACCCCCGATTGGTTAGGATGGATTCCAAATATATACAAAAAAAAAAAATTGCCAGATTTATTTAAGAGTAACATGATTTACACTCTGCTTGGCTAATATGGTTGTGCAATAAAAGTTAGGATTATTGATAGCACAAAGGGCCTCAGAGATTGCCAATCCAATTCATTCTTTTTAAAAGCACATACATTAAGGCTAACATAAAAGCCCCAGCCAAATCCACATCAAATTTACCAGAGGAAAGGTATGAAGACAGACACAAATCAAACCAACCGCTTCACTCAATCTGAGTAAAGCACTCGTTTCGCTATACCAATCGGCCCTGTCAAACTGTTTGTTTACACATGTCAAATTCACCCCCCTCACCTCCTCTGCACAGGTTTGTAAAGCACAACTGTTACAAACTTCGACCTGAACCGGTGAGTAATACCCAATGCCACAACTGACCTAGAGGTTTCTTTCTCTATGTAAAAATGGTTGAGTACCACGTTTTGGGGCAAAGGGAGAGTGCTGGACTCGTCTTGGCTTGGAGGAAAGCTCAGCAAGGTATGCTGCAGATGCGCCGGTACCAGAGGCGGCTCGCGGGCCTCGTCTTCACTACTAGGCATCGGGTTCGTGTAGCTTGAATCGGGAGATCTTGGAACCTCGAACCCAACAACACTCACCCCTTCCTACATTACCGTCATCACTTAAATACATTAATTAAGACAGATAAAAAAGAAAAGCAGATAAGTGTTACAATAAATTACGAATATGAGATTATTATCACTTACAAGCTCGTCTCCAGTTCGATGCTGCTCCATAATTACGCTCCAAGTTACTAGAATTAAACGAAAGAAAATCGGTAATTAAATGAACTTGACTAAACAACCAGTATTTCCCAAAAAAATTATAACAAATATCGTAACCTTTCGAGCATGACACAATCAGAATATCGGTACGAACTAGCGGTAAACAAAGGCAGTTTTCCAAATACCGCTACCGAACTAAGAAACGATTTCAGTAGCCATAAATGCAACATGCAGCAAGACAAAGCTCAAAAGTACAGATTCGTGACCAGTATTGAACAACACTGGATGCAATCAAGTTTACCAGTACCAGATAAAGCTGTCAGTGAGGTGTGAGGATGATTGAAACCCCATACCAATTGGCCTCAATAATGCACCTAATTCAGAACCAGAGAGCTTAGAATCTACACTAACAAACTCACAATTGAACATAGAGAATCCACCAAGGCCAAGAAACCCCCTAATTCTTGCAAGCTCAATCTCTCGCGATTCCTCAGTAAATCTAATTTCGCCATTAGTTCCTCAAACAGAACCCCGTCTTGAGCGCTAACAATAAGTGAATAAACGCACTCAAAAAGGACCGAAAGAAACCCTACCTCGCCGGCGCACGGGCACAAGCAGCTCAACTCGGCCGTTCTCGATCTGGAGCGAGCGCCGATCGGCGAGGCACTGCGGCCGGCGACCACGCCGAGGAAGGAAAGGAAGGAACGAAGACAAACCCTAGCGACGGACGGATCGATCGGGAATTCCGAGTTACGGAATCTACGAAACGAAACATCCTCAGTCAGCTTCTCTTTCTCTTCCCCAGCAAAGCTTATGGGCCTTTTTGGGCTTTATTGGGCCTTAAGGATACGTTATATTTTAATCCAATGAGCTTTTGGGCCTTAAGGATAAGTTCTGATTTAATGGGCTTTATTGGGCCTTAAGGATTGGATATTATTTAATGGCTTTAGTGGGCCTTTTTGGGCTTTATTGGGTTGAAAGGGCAGAGGTTTCACTTACAGTACAAGATTAGGTGGCAGATTGTCGGGTCGGGTCTAGTTAGTTTGACTAAAGGGAAATGTCAGGTCGGGTTCAGGTCGGGTCAGGTCGGGTATCGGATTGACTGCTGCTGGCATTTTTTCGGGTCGGGTATCGAGTTGACGTCTGCCGGCATTTTTTTAAGTCGGGTCGGGCAGGTTTGGTCAGATTTTGCACTTCTAATCCCCGGTCGTCTCAGGTTTCGGGTCAGGTTTTGGTCAGTCTGACTTTCCTTAAAACATAGGTTCGAGTCAATCTGACTTTCTCTGAAACACAGATCGGGGTCAGATTCGGGTCAGTTTGACTTTTTCCAAAACTTGGGTCAGGTTTGGGTCGGATCAGATTTTGCCACCTAGTGTTACTTGCTTGCTGTGTTAATGACAGAGTGGAGAAGGGCACGAATGGGGTTCGATCACGTCGGATGAGGCTCGTGCTGAGCAGAGGTGAAAATGGGAGCATGAGTTTTAGTGCCGTTGCTTCCTTTCTCCATGTTGTGCTGCCGGGTCCCTCGAGATCTGTATATGGTTGTGTTGAGGAGGGGGCTGGCTGTCTGTCAGTGCCATCAAATTCCATTCCATCGCCATGCTTGATGCTCCTGAACATGTTTTCCTTTCCAAAACAGGGAAAGTATATGTTCTTCTTTTTATTACTTCGTCTTGACTCTTGACCATAATTTTTTTTTGCTAAAAGTTGTTGTTGTATTTTTATTTTTTTGGGATGAAGATGGTTTCTTTTAAATAATAACGATAAAGTTGTTGTTGTAAAGAACGTACTTAATATAATCGAACACTTATTGGTTGGCACTTTGCCAACCACCTCAAAAAATATAATCGATTACATATTGAGAAAACAATATCATCTTATGCAATTTCAAATATTTGTTTTACACTATTTCTTTGTCATATTTGGACATTAACACAGAAAATTTCTAGCATATATTTCTGCTCGTAGCATCAAAGTGTGCATTGACGAGCCAAAATCGTCCCACTTAAATTTGTTTACTCATATAAAAATATATTCTTTTCGTTAAAAAAAATTCAAGTCATAATTTTTTTTTTGAACCAAGTTCCTAAAATATGTAAGATACAACAACTAAAAAATTGGTAATATAAAGGGGGTTAATTAAATTATGACATGATGCGACAAACATATATATAACAATTGAGTACGTTCCGGCAACATTAATTGCTTATACGTTACCGGCTTGTTAATTCTTGCTTGTCTTCTTCTTCTTCAAAATAAAAATTCTATATATATAAGCTGTTAATATCCATCGAATTTGTCCGTTTCCAATACTTCACGGCTCTCTTTAGTCTTTAGGCATGGAATAAGATTATAAGGGTTCCCCCCCATATGTCTTTAGGCATGGAATAAGATTATATGGGTCCCCCCCACCCCCATATGGCCATTTATCCTCTCTATACCGTGAGCATAATACATTAATACATTTAGTTTCCTCTTCTTGCGAAGCTATGTCTCCTCAGTTGGTGTTTGCTGAAGCAGCATCACCAAGATTCACATGATAATTAATATGTATGTGTGTGTGTCCGTGTGAATCTTGATGATGCTGCTTCTGCAATAAGCAACTAAAACTATGTTGGCCGGCAGAGATGGCATGTCAATGAGTTCGACTACCAGTGACAAGTAAATTAAGTAAAGTAAGTCGTCGAAACTCCTATTTTAGTTCTGTTAAGTTGTATCATCTTCCATGGTGTTGCTTGTTCTGTGCATAGGAAGTTCCACTGAATAGTTTGGTACCATGATATATGCCCATCTTTGGTTTTTTGGGGTGCATTCAATTGAAGGTATTGCCATTGGGGCTCAGTGGTTGCATCCATCAAGGTTATTGCCTGCCAATATACCCAGAAGAACAGTACAAAAACAATTCAAAGCCCAACACTAGATAACCAGAAGAAGAACAGTAAAAACAATTCAAACCCAACACTAGATATGTGTCTAGAATTCATATCCCCTGCTGTACTGCATTGTGCAGTTTACAACGTGAACCATTGGATTGTCTTGAGATTCGTGCCATGATGATCTTGAGACAATCCAATTGACGACGTTGTGAACTGCATTGTGCAGTACGTTGGAGAATAAGTACTCATGTATTTAAACGATCTATTATATGAGGACATCGAATTAATTTGTAGGAATTCCTTTTCAAAAAAGATAATAGAGAAAAATGATATAGAGATTTAAAAAAGAATTCCAATATAAATATTAATTATGTTAGTATTCATATTAAATTAGTTATTATTCATGTCAATAACTTTTATTGTGCTACTTTTTGTTACAATAATGCATATATTTATCCAAAATATATTGCATACATTTTGTATTATTGACTTGCTTGTTTTGGCGCTTTGCGTTGAAAAGCACGGCGGGTGGCTCAATTTACCTTATAAAAGTTGGGCCGTTACAGTATCAATATCTTATAGCATGTACAAATTTTTCATTTTTGAAGATTTTTAAATATTTATTTCGGATTTTTTTAACAACAACTATACAATATTAATAAAATAATCAATGTTTCATATGTAACTTTGAAAAAATCCGAAATAAATACTTAAAAATCTCTTAAAATGAAAAATTTTTGCATGTCATATGATACATTTTTGGATAAACCAAAATTTGAATATGTTTTGATACATTTTTTTGTGTTAAGCTCACGGAAAGCCTCTGTGAGCTTAAGAACACAATAGTTTTACTCTTCTTATAATTCTTACAATTCTAACAACATTTCTCTTCCAAATTCAAATTGTTTTTATATACCTTTCTTCTCAACTCGAATTTGTCTTTCCTTTTGCATCTTTCTACAAATTTGATTGCTCTCCGATGATCTCTTTCAACAATCCATCTCTTCCAGCGACTTCTCTCTTCCGACAGCCTATCTCTTCTGACGATCTCTTCGACAATCCATCTCTTCCGATGATCTATCACTTCGATAATCATTGTATAGTCCCATCGCTCTCATCTCTTCATCGGATTGCTCCTCTAGTGATCTGTTTCACTCTTCAATCTTGTCCAACAAAATCTAAAAAAAAAAAAAATTACTTGTGTAAATCATCATGTTATATTCTAGATAAATATACATGAATCATCTCTCATACAAACACATTTATCACTCATCTAAGTACCGAGTTACATATCTAAATACTCGAATTACTTATATAAACAACCTAATACATTTATCTATATTAACACTTTGTACAACTAATAAAATACTCAAGTCACTTATATAAACACTTATGTAAAATGTCTAAACACCTAGGGTATGTTTGGATCCATAAGAATAGCGCTGATTTAGGAATAGTACTACTATTCTTGAGTTAGAGTCATCCAAACAAGATTTTAATTTTCGGAACAGAAATAGAACAGCGCTATTCTTCTATTCCTTGGTTGAGTTGGAACAGCAAGAACAACGAATAGCTGTGGGAAAATTAGCAATAAAAAAGTTTGTTTTAATATTTTATTATTTTCCCTTATCCTTCTTCCCCAAAACCACACGACAGGAAGACAAAATGAGAAAATCAAGTGCTCTCTCTCCATGCTCCAAAATCCAGTGATATACTTGCTAATCATCATCGTGGACCCATCCATTGTAATCTCCTCGTCGGGGAGAGCAAGTAGAGACCCATCTTGACCATATTTTCTTCCCTCTTCTAACCTTTTATGCATTCCTCTGTTTCATTTTTTGGAAGTTCTTTTAGTACGAAGGAAGAAAGCACTCTCCTCGATAGTCTGATATATGATTCGAGATAAGTTTGGGTTAACAAGAAGTGGAAGCAAACTGTTGATATGAAAATTTAACAGAGATTTGGGCATTGCGATATGAAATCTCATGAAATCTTTTTGAACTATTTTCACTAATTTTAAATTTATTGAATTAAATAAAAACTTTCTTTTTAAAAAAAAAAAATTTGAGGGAGTCATTGTTAAAATAGTGTGTCTTTTAAACCGGTATATTGATACTGTGATTTATCATCAAACTCCACCATTAGTATTTCAATGTCAATTAAAAGAGAAAAAATAAGAGTTGGTTTTAATAGAAAAGAAACTATTATTTTATTCAATCTATAATTCACTATTCCAAACATACTATCCAAACAACATTTCTAACCTTTTGAATAGCACCACATTTCTACTATCCTCCCACTAATCCTAACATCACTATTTTTCTACTAATTTCTCTATTCCTCTATTCTTACACTAACCCTTGCACCATCCAAACACACCCCTATACTCTAAAAATTTGACGTTGGAGCCCTTTTAATTGAGCACATGGAGAGTAAGTATGTTAGTGGAAGTCGTAAATTTTCTACTATTGAAAACATTCTCAATACGTTTATTATCAAAAAGATAAAATTAGTTAGGAGGATTTCAAGAGGAATTTGGTTTGGGAGACTATTATATTTGGGCTTAAAAAAAAGTTATGCCACCAGCTGTGCCTAAACAAAATAAAATTCAGAGAATCTGAAAAAAGCGAGCAAAGAATCTAGGTAGGGAATCAACTGAACATCAGTGTTTTCTCAAAAAAAAAAAAAACTGAACATCAGTGATCTCTTGTGTTATTTTATCCCCAACTTGCTTGGTGGGTTGTTGGTATCTTGGAGAGATCCTTATCCACTCTGGATCTGTTTATCTCAAGTAACTTTACATCTACACTTCACACAATCACACTTCACATCATTTTTTAAAATCAAGTGATATCAATAACTAGTTTTTAATTTATTAATATCTGTACAGGTGAAAAGAATCATATATTAGGGAAAAAAAAATATGCATTTAGATATATCTAAACTACCGTAAGTCAATATGCCTTTTCTATTAATCAACTTTCGACTTGTGTCTACTGTCTACTCAGCAGAATTTACTGAAACACTTCGGAGGATGTCTTCTATTTCCATGTGTTAGATATATCTAATCTAATTTAGCTAAGAAATTGTGTTAAACACCAATTAATTACTATAAGAATCCACTCAACACCGAAATCAAATGCAATTTCATATTGTAATAGCTATCACTTATCACTTTATCAGTGGCTTGTAGAAAGAAGTAATGACATATACAACTTTGGTGCCACTAAAAGAAAAACATGTTGCATGACATTGCACATTAAAGAAAGCTACAGCAGAAAAAAAAAAAAAAAACACATTAAGTCTATAATTAACTTGTGTGTCATACTCATACCAACCATGGTAACAATGGAAAGTAGGTCCAAGTAATATATCTTTTGTAGCGCTACATTGTGTAGCACAGCATGTGAACCGTTAGATCATCTTAGATCTGTGTTGGCTCGAATCTCGGGATGATCTAATGGTTCATATGCTGCGCTGCACAATGCAGCGCTGCAGAGGATGAGCACTCGATGTGTAGATATTTTCTTTCTCCAAGACTCAAATCAAACAAACCATATATATATAATATATTTGCTGTCAAAAACCTACCCAATGCCGGACAAATTACATCATTTTCCAGGGCTTGAAACTTGAAAGGGCCTAGCTAGCAAATCAAGTAGCGCTTGCTATGGCCCATGGGCCATTTTTAAATTGCAAAATTAAATCCAAAAAAAAAAAAATGAGAAATATGAGGTTGAACATGTGAAAAGCTGATGTGGCCCACATGCACCCGTAAGCAAATGAATATCCTCCTCTAATTAAATATCCTTTTATTAACTTACATCAACTTCATAAATTTAAAGAAAGAGTATATTAGTGCATTATTTGGAGAACAAAATGTATGTGGTCCTCCAAGCTATCATGCATTTTGAATTTGAAGGACATAACAAGGACCATGAATAAATTCTACTATATTGCACAATTCACATTACTATATTTACATCTCTCCAAATTAACCAAATTAACCAAGTTGCATTATTATTATAGATTGAATGCATGCATAAAATCAAGAATTTTATTAATAAAAAAGATGCCTCTTGAATCTTCCTTGTCCTGTTGTCAGTTCCCACATGAACAAATGCTCCCGTCTCTTCTGAGAAATCATGCACCAAAGCTCAGATTATAAATAAGAAAGAGAGATCCATTAACAAATGCTTATATTGACAATCTTAACACTGATTATTTTTAAAAAATTATAAGAATTCATAAAAAATCTTAAAAATGGAAAACAAAAATTGTATGGATGCATTAGTTAACTTATAGATTGATAGTGTTTCAAGTTTCAATCGGTTTGAACATCGTTTGATAATTTATCAAAATTTTGTGTATTTTTTAACGGTTGTAATTTGACAGATATTTAAAGAATTGTATAAAATATCGCCCAAACTGAATATAATTGGAAACATAATCAATCTATAAGTTAATTAATATTTCCGTTAATTTTTTTCTGCTTTAAATTTTTTAATGAATTTTTGTACATTTTTGAAAGGAAGAGAATAATAGTCACCCAAACAAAATCCCCCACGAAAATCCCCCAAAATGACTTTCCATTTTCGGCTAAAAGACAATCCCAGCGCGCATCCCAAATTTACCAAAAACAGAAAACACATTGCCAGCCTGTTCACTAGCTCTCTCAACGACGCATTGACAGGCCCACAAAAACACTCACCGGTTTCCCCTTAAAAGTGTTTACATATCTTTGAAAAGTGCTTACATAAGATTGAAAAGTATTTATGTACTATTGAAAAGTGTTTGTGTAGTTTTGAAAATTGTTTATGTAGTATTGAAAAGTGTTTATATGGCTTTAAAAAGTGCTTAGATAAGATTGAAAAAAATGTTTATGTACTATTGAAAATTATTTATGTAAGATTGACAAGTGTTTATGGAATATTGAAAAGTGTTTTATGTAGAATTGAAAATTGTTTATGTAGAATTGAAAATTGTTTATGTAGTTTTGAAAAGTGTTTATGTGGTATTGAAAAATGTTTATGTGGAAATGAAAAGTGTTTATCTGGAAATGAAAAGTGTTTATGTGGAAATGAAAAGTGTTTATGTGGAAATGAAAAGTGTTTATGTGGAAATGAAAAGTGTTTATCTGGAAATGAAAAGTGTTTATGTGGAATTGAAAATTGTTTATGTAGTTTTGAAAAGTGCTTATGTAGTATTAAAAAGTGTTCATACAACCATTATAAGTGTTTATATAAAATGATTAGAGATTTAATAAGCAGATTTATTCAAACTGTCGCTTAAATGTACAATTTTTAATAACAAAATACAAAACAAACTTTAAAAACAACATAAAAAATATTAAAATGCTAGAAATTACAACAAAAATTAACTGTGCAGTACGTGCTAAGTACTAACACAGTGCCCATCTCCATCGGCACCGGCGATCGCGATTGTCGAAAGGCGAGGCCGGGATCGCGGTCGTCAGAAGGCAAGGTCGCGATCGTGGTCGTTGGAAGGTGTGGCTAGGATCGCGATCATCGGAAGATGCGGCCGAGATCGCAGTCGTCGGAAGGCGAGGTTGGAATCGCGATGGCTGGAAGGCGAGGCGATCACGGTCACCGGGGGTGCGAGAGGAATCATGGTCGCTGGGGGTGAGGGAGGGATCGCAGTTGTCGGGGACGAGGTATGGATCGCGGTCGTCGGAGGGAGGAGAAGGTAGAGCAAGGAAGAATGCCATTTCAAAGAGGAGAAGAGAAAAATAGAAAGAGAGCTAAATTAGACAAGTAAAAGATTTAGAGAATTTCTTGAGGGATAGAGGTCCGGAGATAATAACATTTTCTCTTTTTGAAATATAGCATCGTGGATATTATCAAAATAACCATCCCTCCTCTATAAATAATCATCCCCTCTTTACTCACATCGCTCCAAATCCCCAAACTCCCTTCTCCTCTTTCTCATTCGTTCTCTGAACAAAAAGACATCACAGAGCAGCATCCAGCAGCATCTTCTTTCTCAGCACAGGTAACATACTTACACATACTGAGACTGGAATTCTGAATTCTGAAACGACCTTTGGATTCTTTTACCTTTCTGAATCTCCATTTCCCTCCATCCTCTTAAAAAGATTAAAAATCACAGTTACTTGCAGAACTTCTTTTGCTATCCAAATTACATCCGTTCAAGCTAGCTACGTACAGCCTTATCTGAATTTCAATTTCAGATCTGTGAACTCCATCCCGACATAAACGAATTGGCTTTCTCAATTTTTGATTTCGTAATGCTTTCAGTTTTCTATCCCAATCCCTCGTTCTGAACGCAATCTCTGCGTTCAAGCAATGTTACGAATTGACAGCCTTTTTTGCTCTTTTTTTTTTTTTTTTTTTTTTTTACCTCTGATTTATAAGGAAATGTCATGTAAAGTTGTAAACTTTGGATTTAAAAAAAAACAGTTGTAAACTTTTGGCGATCTTTTTGAAATAGGAAGCTGTAAATGCGCAAAAAAGTCCGGACCGGAATTGAATTCCCCCCCAAATCACTCCCAGCAATAAATAAATCATTCCTATTTATTTCCATTACAATACACAATTGCATTATTCCATACTATTATCACATAAATCCTCTGGTTTTTGCATTGACAGACAGACAGCAGCAGCGATGAGGAACTCGGTGTCGGACAAGAACCTGTTCATCGAGAGCGAGGAGGACGAGGAGGCGGATGTGGAGGATGTGGAGGAACGCGGGGCGAAAGAGGGGGAGGGATCGGACGGCTCGGAGTCGTCCTCGGACGAATCGGACGACGGGCAGCGCGGGAGCAGGCCCAGCTCGTACACCAGCCAATGGCCGCAGAGTTACAGGTAAATAACATCTCGGATATATCTTCATCCTTTTTCGAGATTCGGTTGCACGAATCTTAAAGCAGATCCGATGGTTGGGATACTGCGCAGTAGAGGATATGAGTTCCTTCCTTACCCTCTTTGTCGCTTGCGCTTTGGTGTTAACTGGTCCCGGTTCTGAGGAATAGAGTGGGGTTGTTAGTCTGAGAGTGGGACCATTGGATGAATGGGTGTGGTGGTCCTGGTGTAGGTAGGGAATTAGAGTATTCTACGAGAGTCCGGTGCTTTCCTCTCCATTTGTTCGGAATGGAGAGGGGTAATGAACACAGTTGATGAACTGATCTGATCACTCCGTTTTTGTTTGTAACGGAGTGGATTCATTTCAGGTTCTCAACAACGTCCGTGAAATTGTTAAGACTTACGACTAATTGTTAATTTGATGATATTCCCATCTGGCTGCCGACCGATTAAGTTTATATAAACTTATAATTATATACACGAAATTCTGCCATTAATTAGATTATTGAGTTGGATTTGTAGACCAGATTAATTATTGTTGATTTGGTTCGACATAGTCTTGAATTCGTTGTTTTTATGCCACGTACGTTTAATGTTGACATGACTGATTATATCAAAACATCCAGATATTATTGAGTATTTGAGTGTATTTTATTAAATTATGCATTCCATAATACAGTCATTTGAAAGATAAAAAAAATAAAAAATAATACAGTTGTTTTCATATCTATCTGAAAATTGAATCCAAATACACAATACTCCAGCATATATTTTCAATGATTTTAATATATTTTCAATGTATTAGCTAATATCATTGCATAACATATGGAATTAACAAAATATATATTTATAATTTGATCGAAGGACCATTAAGTTCATAATTATTGTGCTTGAGCTGATTGTGGCATTGTATTGTAGTTGTACTAAGATCAACAATATTTTATGTAGAATTAATTTGTGGGAAATTAGAGAAAAAAGAAAATATTAATAATTTATTAAGTATTTAAAATCAACCTCGCTGTTGAATAAACAAGACTATAATAAGCACAAATTATGGACATTTTCTACCTGATCCGAGAAACCACACTATAAACATAATATTTGATTTTGAATGTATATATATTAAGGTTGGTTTGAAATAAAATGTTTAAATATAAAAATTCAGATCCAAAGCATTTTCGGATAAGAGTCCCAATATTATATATAGTTCCTGGACCCTACCACTCCAAACAACGTCTCTATTAATTATTATTAATCTAATCTAATCAAAACCAAAGGTTGAGAGCAAATTGAACTAGATTTAAAAAATCATATAACCATACTTTCCTCGTGATCTGCCTTCAAAATATTTTTCTTTGTTATCATCCACACATATATTCTAAAGTAAAAAAAAAAAAAAAATGCATGTTAGTATTTAGTGTCAATTGAAGGACTTAAATTATTTTAATTAAAAAAAATCAATAATTTATAACATTACTACAATAATGAAAAAATTTGGAGCAAGAAGATGCTGTCCCCATCTGCCGGTGCCTGGGAGGACCCACATGTCATTGATTCATGGGTCTTAACTTGATCTTTGGATCTGGAATTCTGGATCAGAAAGCAAGCATTTGCATTTGCATTTGCATATACATGAACATGATGCGGCGCTTCGAGTTCGTGATCTAATCCATCTCCGGAGATAAAATATTATCATGCGATCTGGAAGCAACTGGGCATGTACCGGTTGCTCCTTGTCGGTTCAGATTTGATCATTTGATCACCCCCAAATGCTTAGTCAAACACACCCAGCATGTTTTTGGACCTTGTTCATTATTCCACACCGACACCGTGGCTTCGCTGTACAGAGTGTAGATTGGGATTTGGGATGCATCTGCTTGGGATTTCGTGACTTGGAATTATTATCCAAATGATTTTTTTTATAGGGATAGAATTTTGTCTAAAGCCATTTGGACAGTCTCCGTCCAAAGGTATGACTAAACCGTTCGATTTAATTTATATGTTTATCAACGATGATAGCGTGTGATCCTATCATTCTAAATATAACCAGCATACTATTTTTAGCACCTACATGATCAAATCACGGTCGATCAATTATCAACAATTAGATCGTACGGCTCTCTGAAGGGCCCACGCCTTGCTTTGGGCTGAAATTGTTATTTTTTATAATAAATTTTTAAGATAATATGTATAGGTCTTAAATTGAGAAAATTGATATAGATCTTAAAGTTTTATTGGGTTGATACATTAAATTACATCAGCGGTGGTGATCAATCTAAGTAAACAATCAACGACTAAGATTTATTTCTTAGGGAAGATAGAACTTTCATGTCAAAAAATTTAATCTCCTTTTATTAGGAGTAATGATTTAACATATGTAAATATAAAAAGAACTCTCTTTATAGATAAACATGATTTTTTTTTTTTATCAATGATTATGAAACTCAAAAGTATTTTACAGCACATACACCAGTTCCTAATTCCTGTCTTTTGATTTGGTACTGTTTACTTAGTGATAACGATACGTCGTCAAAATGGGACTCTTTTACATGAAAAGGTAATCAACTAAATCATGGAAAATAACATTATTGGAGACATGGGTCTATTCATCAATTGGGGGAGCTTTCTGGACTCAACAAGTAGACACTATTATTGTCGTAAAAATAGTTTGGGATAATCATTGCCACATATACAAAAGATCTTATTCTTATCATCATTTGTGTTATTAAAGGCAGGCGGTTGATCTACGATTTTGGGACAAAAATCCAATTTGGATTGTTAGTTTATGTGGAGACATGAATCGGAAAAAAAGTACAATTATTTGAACTGTTGTTCTTAAATAGTGGGATGGCGATTGTTGATGCCAGCTCTGTATTATATTTTATTGAGATAAAAGATAATTCGAATTTAAATGCCTTTAAAACAAATTCTCATTCCTGTTTTGAACTTATGAACACTTAAATAGAGAGTATTGTCTTTGCTACTAGACTAAAGACGGATTTTTGGTGCCTCTATGTTATATATTTTCGAATTTCCTTTTGAATAGTATATTTTTAAATTTTCAAGTTCCTTTTAGAAAAATTAAAATACCGGATATTGTTGAAAAGTGAAAAAAATAAATAAAAAGAACTCATGTTTGAAACTTCTTAATTTGTGGAATTTAAAAACTCAGCCAGACAAAAGGACCATGCATCAATATTTACAAATTACAATCGAGTAGGAAAAAAATGCTTCCGAAAAAAATTGTTTCCAGTAAAATGTATAATCTGCAAAAAGCTTATCCTAGGCAAAATATTCTGTGTAATAAATTGTTAACTGTCCTAGACTGCAGGGATTCTTTACTGCATGTATTTTCATGATAAAAGAATTGTGGAATATTTCATGTTTGTCAGAAAAAAAAATGAGGCATAATTGTTGAAATAATGTCACTCAGTTTAATGGAACTGATGATGTTTTAAATTACATAATCAGCAAATTAAATTGACTACTCTTTCATTCTTAACAAATGATTTACATATGTTCCTTTCAGGCAGTCTATCGACATGTACAGTGGCGTAACGCCGCCGACAATCAGTTTTCTTGGGACCCCGAGCTTGAGCAGGCTTTCGAGCTCATTCCTCACCTCCTCATTCGGGGGCAAGCACACTCCCGAGATCTTCAGCTCCCTCCTGAAGCCCTTGATACCAACAACCTCAGATGATCAGCAACAACAACAGCAACCGACACAGGAGGAGATCAAGAGCTCGCATTCGATGCTCATTCCCCCGATGCCGTCCAGAAAGTCATCACTGAGTGTGATACCTGAAGATAAACGAGTCGATGCTCACGGGGTGCCTATTTCGCGACAATGCTCCTTCACTCAGGCTGTGCTCAACGGTATGTATTTTATTTATCCTTATTTTTTGTGTTATTAATTAGTAATTACTTTGGTGTGATCATAGGATTATCTTACTGAAATAGTGATTTTTACTGTCTAACTATTTTCACATACAAACATTAAGAGAAAAAAATTAATAACGTTTGATGAGTAGAAACGTTTTATGTAAGAAGGGGAAAAAAATAAAATTAAAGGTAATGGATAATTTATATTTTGGAAGGGATCTATACAAACTATTATTTTTAATTGTTTGTATAGATACTTTTAATTATTTTTAATGCCTAAGGGCTTCAACCAAAAAAAAAAATAATAATAATAAATAAATATCTTCAAAAATCTCAAAATAGAAAAACTTTTACAACCAAATTCTTAAACTTATAAATAATTCTATATTAAATTTCATGTTTTTTTTTTTAATTGTTGTTCGGTATTCCATTCAAATACCATCAAAATTGTTGCAACGATCTAAATTTAGGAGATTTGATGAAACATCAAATGACACTCAAATATAATAAATTGGAGTCACATTGAATTACTCTATCAATTCTAAAAACATGGTTGTATTTAAATTCTTTTCTATCTTATAATTTTTTTTCTTATTTAGTTGAAATATATATCAACTCATCAAGGTTGTAGAAGAGGCCCCTCTGTGTATAATGAACCTGGACATGAATGTTGGCGAAGTCCAATTACATTTACAGTACGAGTATCACTCTCATGTCTCATCACATGATGATGATTGATGAGTTTGTTGCTAGTTTCGAATGGGTCTAGGTTCATGATAAACAAAACCGTGGTGCCGCACCATTAATTCAAGGGAAACATCTTGCGTACACAGAGTGAACACATCTACACTCACATGTTGTTACAAATAGAATCCATGTGGATCACTTGTCAGTGAATATTGTCAAACTCTATAGATCAAATCCATATGGACGGTAGGTTATCCCCTTAATTCATTGAGAGAGATAAGAGATTGATACGTCGAGTACTTTTCTAGCAACTATTTATTCGTACGGAATGGAATAAGGATAAAATGTAGATTATTCATTTGCTTTTCTCTTACGATCTGAGACACTCATGTACGTATATTTATGTACTTACCACAGTTGTATAAATGTTAATTAGAAACCGTAGTGTTTTTGTTCACTGAGAAATGATATCTATTAATCGGAAAGATTTAAATTTTTATAAATAATGATAAAGATATAAATTTTTATAAAAATAATATCTATTTTAGAATTTATAACTGTGTCCTCATATCCACATTGTTACAAAATTTATGATAAAAGTTACAAATTTTAAATATGTGTGGACATGTGGATAATTAAAACGATGACATTTAAAAAGTTCCTTAAACAATCACAAATTTCAGAGATAAATCCTGGTCGAGTCCTTGTGATAGAAGGCACCGTCGAGGACAAGTGAAACATGGGACGGATCAGGCAAATATTTTTATCCCCTTAACTACATCTCTTATTTGCACTCCATTCTTATTATTTCATTCTTTTTCTTCCACTGATTTCTTTCCCACCACCATATCACCTCCGCCCATCTCCACCCTCTTCACCAGACCTCCACCACCCCTCGGCTGCACCTTTGCTCCCCTCCGGCCGCACCTCCGCCACCATCTCGGGTCACACCTTCATTACTCCGACTCTTTGATACACATTTAGTTATTTGTATAAACTATATTAATGATTAGTATAAACACTTTTGCATGTTAGTATAACCACTTTTTTGTTATCATATGGGAAATGTAAAATTATATTGGAGTGCGGTTAAAGAGGATTTTTAAGGGGTGCAGTTATCATGTCCGATATCATATATGAGGTCCTTGTCACATGTAAAACAAAATTATAGGGTCCGATTATTATTCATCAATAATTCAGCTAATTATGTCGAAACTAATTCCAAGCATATTCGTCGTTGCAATGGAATAATGCTGTGATCACAATTTGTATAAATATAGACATATAAAAAATTGAAAAATGAGTTACAAAATTTAAATTCTAAAATATAATAATTTTTATATATTAAATGTGGATCGATTCGAATATAGTTCACATCGATCATATGTGAACTAAATATGGTTTGTACTCATTGCCTGCAAATTATTTTGTTAAAGCAAGCAGCCGGCAATTATTTATTTGATGAACTTAACCATAAAATTTAAATAAAATAAAAAATAGAAATATTTTTTTACAAATTCATGATCAAAGTTATGGATTAATTTCATGTGATTTGAATATTGTTTGATGCCTAAAACATGAAATCATTTAAATTGTTGCAATCCTTAATATCTGTATATCGTGGGGACAATTACTGTTGCGCTACAGTAATTGTCCCATCGCTACAATACTTTTTTTTTACAATTATTTTTTTTTGTAAAATTTATTTTCCCCACATTTTTTTCCCTTTTACAATTTTTTTTAAAATATATAATTTTTTTATTTTTTCCCAAATTTTTTTTACAACATATTTTTTTTTAAGAAATTTTTTTTAACAAAATTTTTTCCCGCTACAGTAATTGTCTCAGCGGTGCTACTGTGTTTATTTTTTTCCATTTTTTTCAGCAAAATTTTTCTTTTAACAATTTTTTTCCCTTTTACGATTTTTTTTACAATTTTTTTAAAAACATGTAATTTTTTGTTTTTTCCCAAATTTTGTTTCCTTTTACAAATTGTTTTTTCAACATATTTTTTTAAGAACTTTTTTTACAAATTTTTTATAAAATTATTTTATACCGTTATTGTCAGATTAGCTACAATCAAATTTTTTCCTTTTTTAAATTTTTTTTTATTTGCCGATTCAAAAAAAAAAAAAATCTTTTGGGTTGTCTAATTTTGTATCATACTCATTTCAATTGGGTAATCTTAATGTAATGAACATAACAATATTTATTACAAATCTAACTTTTTAAAATTATATATTCGACTCGATATTTTAATATGAGTTGTTATTAATAAACCAGTAGTGGTCAAAAATATTTAATTAAGAGCGGCGGAACGCGCATTATTGCTAGTTGGCATATAATTTCATGGGCTTGGTCCACTTGGACATCTAATTGAATAATCAAACTATTTATATTTTCTTGCATGATTTATTTGAAATTAAACTTTATATATAATATAATTATGGTCACCAATGTCAAAGATGTACATCAAATCAAATCAATATATATAAGCCAACAGAATGCTCATCGGAATTCCCTAGCACATGGCAAATTGTACATCATAAATTGATGATGACAAAGACTTGTGAGCAGCAGTGTAGCTGGCGTTTCTCCGCTTCTCACATTATTAAAGCGACGTACAATAATTGCTATATATTCTGTGAAAATGAGGTCACACGGATTGGTATCCACTGCCATAGTTTGTGATGGCACCGGTGCCATAATCTCTATGACAGTTTGGGACCCACAAAAAACAGCTCCTTCAATTTATTAAATCTCAGCCGTTCAAATTAATCTCAACCGTCCAGATTAAAACTATGGCATCCGGTGTCATCACAATTATGACAGCAGAGTCTGATCCGAGGTCACACCTCTAAAATCTGTTTTTTTATTGAATTTGTAACAAGACAAAAAAAACAATATGTTTTTTTTTTTTTTTTTTTAATTTCACAGTAGTTTTTGTGTGTGAAAAGTGATAAGGTAAATTAGTTTTTCATCCGAACAACATGACAATAAAAGAATTTATTGAATGCGTCACAAAGAATTGCAGAGAATTCGATCTCTTCAGGTAGGTAATTGACTAATTGTGGGCTTAACTCCGCAGATATAGACATTTATTATAAAACAAGGACATTTTTATTATAGATGGGTAGACATATAGATCAATTTTGCATTCAAATGTAAGTATCAGTCAGTCTGGAATTATTGTTGGGAGTGTTAGAAGGATATTCGGAGAATTTCTTGTCAATTACACAGCTCACAGCTGCACGTGAATGATCTCAGATCGATGTGATGTCCCCACGCGCCAGTGTGAGGCGTCTAATCGAGTTATGCTGTTATCACATCACAAGGAGTACAAATCTTTGATCATCATCTTTTTGACTGATTTTTTTTTAGAGGAAATATCTTTTGACTGACGACAATTTAGACTGATATTTATTTATTTTTCTTTTTTGTGCTCGAATGAACTTAAATCATAAGCAAAGAAGAAAAATACTACAGCACGTTTGTATGCGTGATCGTCTTCTGCTGCCCAGTACACTGTACTGTACAGCGATGACTTTTAGATCAATAGAGAGGTTTTGGGATTGAAGCTAGCACGAATTTTAAAGCAATCGGATGGCTCATCTGCTGCGCAGTACGGTACTGCACAGTAGGTGATATGAATCCCGTTTGTATATTAAACAAAGTTACTATTTAGAAAAGAAAAATCCATATGTATCGTGGAACAATCATTTTTTTTTTTTTTTTTTTGTGTGTGTGTGTGTGTAAAATAGATGGTATTTTAATATAAAGAACCTCCAATCTACAAATATTCGTTACCGTATCCTTAATTATTGTCCTGAAGGATCGTTTCTTTTCTATTTTTCAAATGCCATACACCAATCACGATAACCAAGTTTTATAATTTGATTTAGTTAGCAAGACAAAAGTGGTTTGAGAATTGAGAATTGGCATGCTTCTGAAAATATGCCCCAGACAGTTTATGGGAACCATTTTCCAGTTGGGTCACTCATAAGCGGGCTCCAACAACTCATAAGCGTGGATTCTAAATTGTTTCTCATAAATGATCCACTCAATGAAACTCAAAATCTGAAAATTTTGGAAAAAGGGGGCCTGCATGATATGTAAACATCCAGTCTGAATTGGGCTCTATCTGATTCTGAACCAGCCCAAAAAGGATCAAAATAAAGCTGGCACAAATCCAATCAATTTGCCTTCAACCTTATATAATAGAACTTCTTTTCGGTCTTTTTTTTTTTTGAGATAAAGATGAGAGTCATGCCACTTAAATTTAAATGTCTATAAAAGACCCTCCATCCAGGTTTCGAACCCGCGACCTCCCACACGGAGAGCGTTGTCCTTAACCACTAGACCAAAGGCTGGTTCTTAACTTCTTTTCAGTCTATAAAAGACCCTCCATATGATTTATTTTTGTTTTCAAATTTTATGTGGAATGGCTGTGTGCATTTCATACAACATTATTATTTACACAGTTGAGATCTCTTTTGACATTTAAACTTAGCAAGGAATATAGATGTATTTCAATAACAGTATATAACTGGACCTGTTATCGACTAATAGTGCGACAATGCAGGAGTGAATGTGCTATGCGGGGTCGGACTCCTTTCCGCACCGTATGCAATTAAGCAGGGGGGCTGGCTTGGGCTCATTATCCTCGTCGTCTTTGGCGTAATTGCATTCTACACTGGAATTCTTATGCGCAAGTGCTTGGACAGCGAGCAAGGATTAGAGACCTACCCTGATATCGGTCAGGCAGCTTTTGGTACCTATGGTCGGATCATTATTTCAGTTACGCACCTTACTTTTGCTTTCCTTTTTTTGATCCATCGAAATCAGGATGATAGCAATTGTTTTTTCTACGGGATCTCATTCTGTAAGTTCCAAAAATTAATAAACTGATACACCTTTTCTTTGTTTTATTTGCAGATTATTCTTTATATGGAATTATATGTAAGTACCCGCTCTTGCCCGCAGAATGCATTTTGCTGTTGTATAATTTTGCAAAGATTATTCGTGCTTTTGAGTTTGCCATTGATTTGAACGCATGTAAATGTTAGATTGCCTTTTGTTCTGGACTGTTGTCTTAGGCTTGCTGCGTGGAGTACATCATTCTAGAGAGCGACAATTTATCCTCGCTATTTCCAAACATAAACCTAAATATCGGTGGATTTCATCTCGATTCCCATCTCTTCTTTGCTATTTCCACAACTCTGATTGTTCTTCCTACCACCTGGTTTCGAGACTTGAGTGTTCTCAGCTACATTTCAGGTTTAGTTCCTCACAAATCACAATCTTTTGTTAGACATTATTTTCTTTTTGTGCTTTTGTCAGCTTCCTTCTCCAAATATAATTTATGCTTTTTTGCCAACAGCTGGAGGAGTGATAGCATCCGTGGTGATTGTCGGTTGTTTATTTTGGGCGGGATTGATCGATCATGTCGGATTTGAAAACAAGAATGACACGCTGATCAACATATCTGGTATGCCGATAGCAATAGGATTGTATGGATATGCCTATTCAGGTCATGCGGTATTTCCCAATATCTATTCCTCCCTCAATAAAAAGGACCAGTTCCCTTCGGTACTCCTTACCAGGTACCTATTTCTTTTTATCATAACGTTATAATATAAATTTCGAATTTCACCAGATAGGTTTTAATTTTGGATTATATGTAGCTTTTTTGTAAGCGGTGGATTGTTTGCGGGGGCTGCAGTACTAGGTTACATGATGTTTGGAGAAACCTCTGAATCACAGTTCACGCTAAATTTGCCTAAGAATTTGGTTGTCTCCAAAATCGGTGTTTGGACTACGGTACTTCTTTTCTTTTCCCTCAATCATTTTTCCTGCAAATTTCTTTTGTTATAATTTTATGATCCATGTGATGCCTAATATGGAATAAACTTAAAACTTGTATGCAACAAAACTATGAAAATTTTATGAGATAGTATAAAAATCTTAATTACCTTAACTAAATTCTCTTTTGTTCTCCCCTTCATTGCAGGTGGTGAACCCAATTACCAAATATCCTTTGTTATCAAGTTCTGTTTTTAAAAATGTCTTTAATCGATTAAGATCTGTCAGATAAGTTTTTGTTCTAGATGCAGTCCTTAACAGGTAATCACATATGCCTTGACGCTTACGCCGATGGCACTGAGTTTTGAGGAGTTGATACCTCTGAACCAGCGAAAGTCGCACTTGTATTCGATTCTGATTCGAAGCGCACTCGTGATTTCTACGCTCTGCGTGGCACTCTCTGTGCCCTTTTTCGGTTAGTTGCTCTTGAAATTTCAAACTTTCTTAATCACTTCCGTAACACGTATACTTAACCTGTAATTAATGTGCTTAATCGACATTCAAATGGTCTCCGCAGGACTCGTGATGTCTTTGGTTGGATCTTTGCTTACAATGCTTGTGGTAAGTACCTTTCCGGCTTTGAATCTTTGAGTAATTTAAGTATGGACACATCTGATGCAATTTTTTAAATACTGCAGACATTTGTTTTTCCATGTGCTTGCTTCTTGAGTATTGTCAGGGGTAAACTTACTTGGCTTGAGGTAAATGACAACTCCTTATACTGCTAATAGTACATTTTTATTGTAGTATATACAATTACCAGTAAATATACTGCTACCTGATGAATCCTTTAATTTTTCTTTTTTTTTTTCCCCCTGAAACATGTTATATTGAATGTGATAACAAGTTGGTCAGAAATATATACAGCAAAATGGCCTTAAAATCAAAATTGCAACAATTTTGTTAACAAGAATTATTGGTTTGCTTCAGGTGGCACTCTGCACAGTGATCATCGCAGTTGGTGTTGCAACTATCGGCGTAGGCACATCTTCATCTCTTGCTCAGATTATACAAAACTTGAGTCAGTGAATTGGGTCTGTTGCTTCAAAATTCAAATAGAATAAAAATTTTGTTCAGTCTATATATTTATGTTGTATGTACATCAAGTTAAAAGACCTTTAGTTGTTCTTTCTATTTGGATTGGTTATTAATTAGTTACTACAGAATTTTCACCACTTGTGTAGTTATTGTTTGAATGATCAAAATAGGAGTTGTATGAGATTTTGTTTATGCATGCTGCAATTTTTGGAAAATTATAATTTAAATGCAGTATTTTTTTTTTCTTCTTTGGCACAGCTCCCCTGTAAGAAAAGAAAATCGAATTATCGACTAAATATTTGTTTAGCCAATTACTTCTTTTACTATCTGGCTGTTTTCTTTCTTTTTAAATGCCAATTTTAAATTAAGAAAAATGTGGAGTTCTGAGGTTGATGATTTTCATATCAAAATTTGAACTCCAAGGAATTATATTTACTTAGACCCATCCGTAACGCAAGATAAATTCGGTACCGTTGAGTATTTAAAATGTATTGTTTTACTTAGAGAAATAAACATCTTAAAAAATTTGCTCTTGATTTGTGACTTGTGAGCAACATTTTCTACCAAAAGAAATAAACATCTTTTTGGCGTGGAAATCAGCATTTCACGGGAGGTCATGCTTTAGGCCTGTTCGGTTGACACAAATCCTATAGGTTTATGTAGGAATTGAAAGTCTATTGGAAATAATTTCTATTCACTGTTCGGCAGACCATACTATCAATTCCTAATAGGAATTTATTTCTCTAAAATGCTTGTTTTTAGAGGAAAATATTAATTAGGTTAGAGTGAATTATTTTTTTCGTATCAATGATGAGCTCTTTGTAGGATTCCACCAAATACAATATGGAATCATGTCATAATAGAAAATTTTTTCTGTAGGATTAGTGACTACTGAGCAGGCCCTTAATTAGGATTAATGACTACCAAACAGTTAGTAAATTGGAGCAGGCCCTTAATTAGGATTAATTAATGAGTACCGAACAGTTAGTGAATTGGCCCACATGTTGTTTACCAAAACGGAATGGAGGACCGGGATTAAGGGACCTGAAAATTCAGAGCATTTCCCTTAATGTATTAGCTTTTCCATCTTAAAATTATTTTCCGTGAAAACCTACTTTAATTTTCTTTTAATACCAAACGAACAGACCCTTATGATAAAATGGGTTGGCATTTCTATTCAAAAAGGGACTCACTCTGGACAACATTCTTACAATCACATTATGGCGCAGAACCTTTCAACAACAGCCGGGCGTTATCATCGTTTTGGATTCGACAAACTGCGGGGTACCACCAAAATTTATAGCATTTGTGTGTGGAACAGCTCAACAACGAAATCAAATGGACACTAACATCGCATGGCCAATTCACTTCAGCTTCAGCATACCACTTTCTAATAGATCCAGGAGTGCTATGCCTGATATCGATCAGGCAGACTATGGTCAATGGAGGTGCCCGAAAAGATCAAAACATTTTGTTGGCTACTATCTAGGGATCGACTACACACAGCTGAGCGACTGGCGGCAAAGAGTTGGCCTCACACTCAACGGCGCATCATGTGCGGAGCTGCTTTACTGGAGACATCGACCACCTCTTCATCTCTTGCCCGCTGGCTCTGCAGATATGGGGGATGTTAGGAGTACCAGTGCAACCAACCACCACCTCACCGATCCAACTGTGGCTGCAGGGGCGACGAAACAACGACAGGGAACACAATGCGGCATGGGATAAACTATGCATGGCTGCACGTACTCTGGAACATTTGGAAGGAGCGTAGCCCTCGGATATTTTAGGTAAGTCATGCAATCCTCAGCGCAAGGGTTACTACACATGATACAACAGGAAGTCAATCTATGGGGATTTGATATCCTCTGTAGCGCTGCATTGTGTAGCGCATCATGTGAACCGTTAGATCATCTTGAGATCTGTGTTGGCTCGAATCTCGAGATGATCCAATGGTTTACCTGCTCGCTACAGAGGATAAGCACTCATCTAGGGGGGAACCTTTCATAGTATAGGGTGCTATAGTTCTGTTTAACTCTTGTACAGTGTAAAGTCTGAACTATGTATATCACCTTTCCTTTTTTAATAAAAATTTATCAAAAAAAAAAAAAATGGAAACTAATACATTCTCTAATCAGATATGAAAAATTATTACATAGAACAATAATCATGACTCGTGTGTACAGCACATATATCCCATTGTAATTATATTAACTTATTAAGAAAAGTAGATATGGATCCAAGAGTGATGATTAAGGCCCACTAACCCCATATCATTCCTTCCTAACTATGATGATATGCGTTAACTTATTATTATAGCAATCTCAACAATACATATTTTACGCAACATGCACATTAATTATTATCTCCCCTTGTATGATTCTTGTATCACTTTGCTTTTTTGTCTCCTTTCTTTTTCTGTATCACAACCATCTTATAGGGCTGTTTTAATCTCAATGGAGGCCGGCGCCGACCAGACCTTTCCTTGTGAGACCAACTGCATACATTTACAGACCGACCAGACTTGCCTTTCCAGTCGTTGTTGTTAGGGAATGTTCCCCCCTTTGGGAATTTATCCTTGTTGAAGAAATTATCAGTCTCCTGCATGTGGAATCATCAAATCATGAAAAGATTTTAACTTTTTCATTCATTCCTCAACTAAAAAACATATATAAATTTTGAAAGGAAAGTAACAATGAAAATATGATTTAATTTTAAAATAATTGGAATAGTTCATATTGATTGTGCAAAGGCTATCTGGTTTAGTTCAAATATTTGTAAGAAATTACTTTAGATTTTTTTATTGTTATATGTTTCTCTTACATTATTTTCTGACTAAATAATTTTTTTGACAGTTTTTTTCTGATTTGTTTAATGGAAAATAAGTTTTTTTTTTTTTTCGAAACTTATAGTTTCCGATTCGAGTCGACCGATTCCGGCCGAGTCGGCCGATTCTGAGTCCGTAGCCTACTAGCCGAGTCCGAGTCCGAGTCCGATTCGGAGTTTGGAAAAATATTTTAGTGTTTTTATTATCAAAATATGCTCAACTAATTAAACATTTAACAAAAATAAGAACATGATATATATATATTCACCTGAAGCCAATGCGGAACCTTTTTGCCGCGGTATGTCGACATCTCGCCTGATATGTAACTAACAAGACGCTCCAATAATTCAGTCTTGATCAGTTCTGCATTCTCTACAGTGGGATCAACAACCCACCTGCTAATGTACTCCACCTCGGCGGTACGGTTGCCAGCATAAGAACCCGACTTGACAGTCCTGAGACTCCTGACTCGCCAGAGCCCAGAGGTCTCGTCGTACCTGGCTGATTGAAATGTCTCGGGGTAGTGAGCTGGGGAGCGCCTGTTTGGCAAATGGAGTTTGAGGCGATCGTACGTGCGTTTCTGCCAGAGAGAAGCGATCACGCAGTCGTCCCTTTCGAGGATCACGTAGGGAACACCTTTCTCCTTAAGGCATGAGCCCACAGCCAGACCCGTTGGCCCGGCACCGACTATGATTGGGCCGTCCACCCACACACACCGGGGTGAGAAGAGGTCATCCCTGTTGAGTTTTCTCACACTCACCATGTTTGCTTTTGGAAGCAGAAAGGTGTGAGGATTGACAAGAGTGTTTGATTTGATTGATTTGTGGTTTGAACTGAGTGAAGATGGGAGCTGTTTAAATAGAGGAGGTGCATGTGACTGCCGCGGCTTATTCGGCGCATTTAGTGGATTCCATGCATTTTTCAAAGGAATAAAGTTGGTCCGCCGCGGCTTCACTCCTTTATATTTCATTATTTCTTGAGTAGGTAGTGTACGTCCCCTTTTTTTACTTATCCACCAGTTTATTATATTTTTAATGAACAAATATTATCTCTCAGTGAACATTTATATCTTTCTAATTAATAGATATTATTTTCCAGTAAATATTTATCTAACTGTACTAAGTACGTAATTATATATGATGTGTTAGAACTGTGAGAGGACATGTTGGGAACACCACTTTCCCTTGGGCACCGGGAATTGTGACCCATTTGAAAAATTGATCCTTTTAATAAAAAAAAAAAAAATTGGTCCTTTGTGGTGTTGGGTGCACCAACTTTTCTTCCCAATTTTGTTCTCTTTCCCACGAAAATCACTCAGAAAAGAGCCATTTCCTTGTGCAAACAAAAATCTATTCTGACTAGATTTTAATTTTCCCAAGGTTAATGGCTCAATGCGCACTGATTCTTTATGTTTGAAATTAAATTTAACTAACCACTGTACTTGCTCCGCTGTGTCTTATTAATATCTTTTTGAGTGAGGCTATGTTACTATTAATAGTATAAAATGAGTTGTACTACGGCTCTATATTATGGTATTTGAAGTTCAATTGATCGATCCAAACTGCTCAATGTGATATCCATATGTTCATGTAGTTCTAGGCCAAATTTTATATATTTTTATAATTTTTTAACTATATATTTTGATATATAAAAAAGCACATTTTTGAATAGTCTATAATGTTTACATTAAGTCATTTTCTAATTATCTAAAAAATAGTAAAAAAACACCAAAAATTATAAATTTTGGTCTACAATCACATTTATATATGATGATCATATTGAGCAGTTTGGATCGGTTAATTAAACTTTAAAAATGATAATATAGAGTCGTAGTACATGGTACTTTGTATTATTAATAGTACCAGAGCCTCACTCTATTTTTTATTACCCTTCTATTAATATCAAGTGATAAAATATGTATTAAAATAAATTGTAAAGACTCAATATTATGAATATTTCTTTAAATTTTTTAAAAATTTGTAAGTCACTTTCAAAAAATCTTAAACAAATACTTTCATAAACTTGATTATTTTATTAATATTGTATAGTCAATTACTTAATTTTAGAAAATCTCAAACAAATTAAAATTGATTTTTTTTTTTTTTTTGTATCTCATAAGTAGATATAAAGAACATGTTAAGCTCATAGTAGTTTTACTCAATTTTTTATTTATTAATATTTTTAGAATCTTAAAATAAATTGTCATGTAGTTAATATGTTTTAGAATCTTAAAATTATTGATTGATTAACTTCTTAGGGTGCCTGGAGATAACTTAAGGTGCAATTTGGGAACTCATTAGCATTTGTCCTGTTTTCATTTACATACTCCATACTCCAGCACGCATTGATGCAAGCCGCGTGTGAAGTGTAATTTAATTTCCTCTAAACGTTTGGCTATACCGAGTGTTGTGGATCAATATTGGGAATATAAATGTGGTATTAAATCGGACCACAAAGACCGGGTCCGCATTTTCCAAGGAAAAGTGGACCACATGTGTATGGTAAAAAGGAATTCACCTGGTGGGATCAAATGTGATTCATCAACTTGTAGTTTTTATGAGGCTGTCCGAGTTCAGTGATATTAGTGGGTTGGCACACCTTTATCACGGGAAAAAGTGACACATTCTTTCTTATTCTTTTGTATACCCTCACACTCTCACACTGACTTTCTCTCTTTTCTCCACGTTGTTCTCTTTTTTTTTTTTCATTTCAGCAACTTTATTGGATGAAATCCAACCGTTCATTATGGTGTCTTTATGATAGACTGTTCATCTACAGGGAAACTTCTTATAAAATAGCCCAATTATGGATTCGCTACAAGATAAAAAAAAAAAAAAAAAAAAGGCACAACAAGTCGGTACCCTCTAATTAGTCAATGTACTGCTAAAACAAAAATGCTAGGTGCAAGAGCGAAGGCATTAAACGGACCTGTATAAAGTAGTGCACTTTCATCATACAGATTTTTACTCTGTTTAAAATGAATTTCTTGTAAAATTTAATTGATTTCAATAGAAATGATATGAATAGAAATGATCTTGAATTAAATTTTTTTGTTCAATACAAAATTAATTGAATTCTTTTCTTTTTTATGATTAAAATGATCTAAATACAAGAAATGAGATTTCATTTCAAATTATATGACATCTATACCCCTTAAACAAAATGAATTCATGGGAGCGTAGTTTAGGTAGTATAGAATAGTATCTTTATACCCAAATGAATTCTCACCAAATAACACCAATTTTTATGGAAAATTTTTGAAGGAAAATCTCCTTCCAAATCATCCCAAATGAAATTATTTCTCATTTGTTTTTTTTTTTTTTAATTTTGAGTAAGGAATTTTGGAGAACTAAAATTCTATTTCTCATTTAATAGGGTGTGATTTCATTTTGAACACGGTACCAAACAATCAATATGTATTATTTCCTCACTAGAATATTATTATCATTGTTATTCCAATTAACGCAATGAAAGTTGGTAAAACACACAAAAAAAAAAAATACATAGGTATCTAATAAAAGTATATTAATGTTTATTTCATATCAAGCATCATGAATCAGGCTACGGTAATATGCATATCACGGTTTTACCGTGTTATGCGGTTCCTATCTCAGTTTTTGGTGTTCAAATAGTCGATCCGAACCGCTCAATGTGATCTCTATATTAAAATATACTATGAAACCAAATTTTACGATTTTTAGAATTTGTTTGCTATTTTTAGTGATGGGGAGAAAATCGTTATTTTGTATGAACCAGAATCCTTGGATCTAGCCATTTTCTCTCCATCATTAAAAATAGCAAAAAAATTATAAAATTTGGTTTGCTAGTATATTTTGATATAGAGATTAGATTGAGCGGTTCGGATCGACTATTTGAATACCGAAAACTGAAATAGAAACTGCATAGCACGGTAAAACCGTGATATGCATATTATTGTAGCCGGACTCCAAGCATCATATATAGGATAATGTAAAATTTTAATTAAGAAATGAGAAAAAAATTTAATCTTTTTATTTAATGCCAATCTTTGTTGTTGAAATTTACACCCGAACACTCCTTTCCATTCATTTTAATTTCCATTTCCATCTCAATATTTTTCAAATCAACAATTTTAGATTCTCATTCCCAAAAATTTTCATACCGTAAAATTCTGCGACCGCCAAACACACCCAAAATATATTATATCCCGGGAATATTAACATGCAATGCAAGCCTCCACTGAATAATGTAACCCATTGTTTGCCATTGTTAAACAACAAAAATAATGATGTTATATATTCCTTTTCACGTGCAAAGTGCAAAGTAACCAAAATACCAAATCAAGTGTTTTCTTTCTTTTTTTTTTTTGAGTGAAACCAAACCGAATAATACCTAGTGTCCACAGACCATAGCGTCTATAGGTTATAAAATCAGATTTATTTGTTACAAAATCGAATCTATTTGTTATATTCTCAGTGTGTTTATGGACATATGGATGTATTTTTAGATGAGGAGGGATCCAATAACCATAGATTTTTGTGACCGTGGTGACCATTTCATTATTTATATATAAATTAACAAATCTAAACCGTTAGATGTATTCTAAATCATCTAAATAACATATACACAAAAAATGATAAAGTTTTAACATCATTTCAATAGTCATCAAGAAATGAGGAAAAAAACATAAAATTTGAACCGTCGATTTTTGTTAATGCTTGATGTATATGTAAATAAAATCAAAATGATATAATTTTTTGTGTACACATAAAACATGATATATACAACACATTCTATCAATTAGTTTTGTCATTTAATATTATAAATTGAAGTTATTTCAGATTTAATTTCACGGTCAGCGATTTGTCACAAAAAATATGTGTGAGTGAACATTCCGAATGGTAGTGTGTGAGTGAACATTCGGAATGGTAGTTCTTCTTGGGATAAGTCCTTCAAAGATATTTGATAGCCCTTCAAAGATCCGTTAAATTACAATCATTAAAAAATACACAAAATTTTGATAAGTCATCAAACGATATTCAAATTGATTGAAATTTGGAATACTATCATCTACAAGTTAACTAATACATCTACAAGTCTTCTTTTAATTTTAAGATTAT
This sequence comes from Cyperus esculentus, assembly GCA_030179965.1. Classification (NCBI taxonomy): domain Eukaryota; kingdom Viridiplantae; phylum Streptophyta; class Magnoliopsida; order Poales; family Cyperaceae; genus Cyperus; species Cyperus esculentus. The sequence goes on along the minus strand of JASGLE010000010.1, from coordinate 874,420 downwards.
TTATGAATTTTTATAAATTTTTAAAATGTTCCATTATTAAGATTGTCAAAGTTAGCATTGTTAAAGGATCCCTCCTCTTTACATATAGGGTATGTTTGGATGCCAACGAAATAGTCTATTCTCAGGATTAGTAGTACTATTCTAAATCCAGTGTCATCCAAACAACAAATTGCTGTTCCCGAATAGTCCAGAATAGACTAATATGCTATTCCAACAAAAAGTTGGAATTGTAAGAACAGTGGATAGAAAATAGTACTAACTTTTACTATTTCAAACATACAATCTAAACAACATTTTATTTTTTAAGAATAGCACTAACTTTTACTATTCTTTATTACTAACCCAAATCACTATTTCTCACTTACTATTCTCAATTCCTCTATTCTTACGCTAATCCTTAACGATCCAAACGTACCCATACTGTATAAACGCCAGTATTCGAGGCGCTGGTGTTTAAAGATAGTGTCCGAACGTTGGTGTTCAAGATGCTGGCGTTTACAGATAGTGTCGCCCCGGCCGGTTAGTGGGGATTGTCCAGGCCGCCCAGAGAGGTTCGGGTGGTTCGAACGGGTTGCCTCGGGCGATTCGAGGAGGTCTTAGCGCGGGTCGCCCCAAACAGTTCGTGCGGGTCACCTCAAGCGGTTTGTGTGGGTCGCCCCGGCCGCTAGGGGAGGTACAGGCGGGTCGCTCCAGGCTTTTTGTGTGGGTCGCCTCGGGCGGTTCGTGCTTATCGACCAGGCCGCCCAGGGCTGTTCGGGCGGGGCACCTGGGGAGGCTCGGGCGTATCGCCCTGGGCGGTTCGGGTGGGTCGGCCCGGCCGGTTAGTGGGGGTTGCCTAGGCCACCCGAGGAGAGGTTCGGGCGGTTCAAACAGGTTGCTCCAGGCGTTTCGCGCGGGTTGCCCCTGCCGTCTGAGGCTGTTCGGATCCCCGCCCTAGTCGTCGCACGGCTGTTCCAGCTCACGCGGGAGCTCAGGTACCTGACCGACTGGGAGACCATCGAGTGGCTTTTGTGGCAGGCCGAGCTGTCCATCGTAGCCGACTCGCCGCCACCGGGTACGGAATTGATGTCGATTTCGGGCAGCAGGTGCCGCAGGAGGAACCGGTGGCCGCCTCATACTTTGCTTCCATGAGAGTGGGGGTGGAACAGGTTATCACTTATCACTGATCTATAATTTTAGATTTAGTTTTAGTTTAGATTTAGTATTTGGGTTTAGTTTGGGAGTTCAACTACCGAATTGTGACTAAAGGAGAGAGTAAAGGTTTAATTTAATGGATTGACTGGACTTGTTAGAAATTGGATGAAAAATTGAAAATGATGTAGGCTCGGTGCTCTCTCAAAATTCTCAAAAATTGAAAATGGTTTATATTGGTGAAATGTATGCGATTTCAATTGATTAAGGGTGATCTCTCAGAATTGCTTTTCTCGATTAGTAATAAGTTTATCATGGTTAATTGCTTCTCCTTTCCGTATATATTTGCCCCTCTTTTTTTTTCCCTGTTAATAGTTCATATTCTGTCAGATTTTTTATGCATAATATTGCTCTTTTTCATTTACTTGCCATCCTTGCTGTTATTTGTAATCAAGCATAACATAATTTCTGACAACTGACAAACACTACTAGAGCATATACTGATTGTACCGAAACAAGAGTTTTATGCAGCATATACCAGTACCACTGTACCACTGTACGTACCAGTGTGTGTGTTATTATTGGTACCATGTATTCTTCACATTTCCACCACCACCATCATCATCCTACCCGTTTGCAATTGGTTTCAAGGTTTCTCAGTTTTGGGCTTTAGTCATACGTGATGATATATGAATCATGAAATGCATTGAAGTAAAATGCCACATTATTCAACTGAATTTGCATTCTTCTATCTGTGAATTATCTGTATTGTGTATCGGTGTGCATATTGATATGCATTACTTTAGGATATGACATTAAAGAATGAATTTCTGTACATATATAATCTCCTGAAAACTTGAGATGAATACAGATACTTAATTTGCCATCTTTGCTTTTATTTCTAAGCTAAACATCTTTTTTTCTTTTCTTTTATATATTTCTTTATTTTTTGTTTCCTGACAAGAGAAAATTTTTTTTGTCTATCCCTATAAAAAAAAAAAATCTTAAAACTATCCCTCTTTTCAAACAAATCTCAGAACTATCTCTATTTCACTGCGGTCACGGCCACAACACATTCTGACCGTAGCGGCCACGTCGAATTGGATTGCGATTTCTGACTGTATTCGGGGTTCTGACCGCAGCGGCTAGACGCAGCGGTCAGAAGTACAAATTTGGACTTATACATTTTTGGATCTCGACTGGTGTCGTGACCGCTGCTGTCAGGATTACTGTCTGACCGCTGCGGTCAGAGTGGGATATTGTTTCTCTTTATTTGTCTATATTATATCTATCATGATATGAGAGATGGACAAATTAATACATCCTTAATTATTCTACAAGTCAACATACACACCCCTATTCAGCCAACATGCCACAATGGCAGCAGGGGAGGAGATAATCAGCAACGGCGGGTCGACACGGTCATGGTCCCGGTCACTGTCAGAGAGTAGACGGGAGCTTCCGGGACTCTTTGGATGTGTTCTACCGCTCGACCAACGACGCGGATGATGAGGAGAATTTGAAATGGGCCGCGCTCGAGAAGCTCCCGACGTACGATCCGTGTCGGACGGGCCATTATACGGCACGTGGTTGATCAGGGTGACGATGTCGCTCGAGAAACTCTGAAAGCTCATGCCCACAATATGTGATCCTACCAGATGTCTGCCAGTAAACAAAAAAAAATAAATAAATAAACAATTTATGTATGCACTTGAGCGTCTTGTCAAGTTTCCCTGCAAGTGCCAACATAAGACTTGTTTTTCCTGATGCTGGAGGTCCCAGAAGAAGTGTCATCCTAACAAAATTATATTCACGAAATTAGCAAATACCCACCTTGATTGATATACTATATACAAAACAATAACAATAAACAAAAGTATATATAGGTTGTCTCACCTTGATGGCTTTAATATGCCACTCACATTGTCTAGTATTGTTATGTTCTTCTTCTTTGATGGAGCAAAGCTACCCAAAAATTCCCTGCCATTTGTTTATAATTTATAATGTAAATTGCTTATTATAAAGTCGTCATGTTCTATTTCTAACAGATGCATTTTGAAAAATTAAATGTGAAGCACCTGTAATTAATTCATCCCAAGAAATCCAATATATACATGTTTAAATTTAGTATGGAGCAGATAGAGTTGGTAAATGACTATATAACGTCATGTGAAATTTGTTCAGATGCACACTTCAACATGAACAAGCAACAATTTGGAAACTATAAGATCACCACATATTTGAAAATTACAGTTTCTAGAAGAGAGATAATATAGATAAATAAAGAGGGGTGTGTACGTTGACTTGTAGAATAATTAAGGGTGTATTAATTTGTCCATCTCTCATATCATGATAGATATAATATAGACAAATAAAGAGAAACAATATCCCACTCTGACCGCAGCGGTCAGACAGTAATCCTGACTGCAGCGGTCAGGACATCGGTAGAGATCCAAAAAATGTACAAGTCCGAATTTGTACTTCTGACCGTTGCGTCTAGCCGCTGTGGATAGACGCAGCGGTCAGAACCCCGAATACAGTCAGAAATCGCAATCCAATTCGATGTGGCCGCTGCGGTCAGAATGTGTTGTGGCCGTGACTGTAGTGAAAATAGGGATATTTCTAAGATTTGTTTGAAAATATGAATAGTTTTAAGACTTGTTTTTTTATAGGACTAGACAAAAATTTTTTTCAGCGAGCACTAGCATATGCTGGTTACCGGAACAAGAGTGTATGCAGGACATACCAGTACCAGTGCATATTTGATATTTGACATTTTGTATGCACCACAAGTTGGAGTTCAATAGTTTCTTAACCTCATTTTTTTCTATCATATTTTTGCTTTCATCATCATCCCAGCTACCAGTTCGCAATGTGGTTTGAAGGTTTCAGTGTTGAGCTTCAATCAAATGACCCATGAAGTACAAATGTACAATTGAACCAGTAAAATATGAAATGGAGCCGATATATATAATATTATTCATCTGAATTTACTTCTTCATATCTATAAATTATCCATATTCTCTTGGAAGATTGATCACTAGGCTTTCCTTTTACCCATTTGAAATATTATTTTGTTTTGTTGTTGTTGTTTTTTTTTTTTTTTTTTTTTTTGAAACCTTGACAGCAGCTGCCGAGTGTAATTTCATTAAATAAAATATAAATTACAACCACCACTCCACATAGACATCATCATCCTAACATGACATCAACATCTAAACCACTACTACATCAAGCAACATCATCTAAACATCAACTACATCCACAATATCATCTAAACAACCAACAACATAAAACAACATTATCTAAACATCAATTACATCCACAACATCATCTAAATCCAACTAAATCAAACAACCAAAATACATCAAACAACAAATCTATGAAGGAGTGTGGACAACAACAACATCCAGCCCCCAAATTCTCCAACATTTCTAAAATCTGATTTGAACTGTCGAGGTGACAAAAATAGTTACTTGTCCCATTGTGAATCTTGGCAGCGGCTGCCGAGTTCTACCTCTATGTGAAGAGCAGGTTGGACAACACCTGGTAACTAATCTAAGTACCGAAAGATAGCAAAACAACATAGAAACTAGAAAATTTGTAGGGATTTTTTTTTTTTTTTGTGCCAAATCTGACAGCGGCGGCAGGGGGAGGCCGGCACTGACCTCCCTGATGCACCGCATTCATATCTGCATTTTACCAGACTCGCACCTTTATTTTGGCCTAAAATTCCTAAATTCATATGCATTTAGGTAGTAAGATGTCTAGATTCCAGTTACTTCTTTACTTTTGTCCAAATTTCAGATAAATTGGGCTTTAGGAGCCATTTGGACGTGATTTGGCGCTGAAACGCACTGTCTGCTGGCAGCAGATAAGACCCTGCGGGCCGCAAGCCCGTTACTGCGCTGCTGCTTCTTGTTTCTGGGCCCTAGCCTATTTAAGACTGTCTCTTTGGACGTTTTTGGAATCTTACTTTGATTCTCTTCACCCTAGCTGCCAGGAGACTAGAGGAGGACGTGCTTGGGCTTGATTTTCATCATCTTTTGAGGAGATTTCGCGAGGATTCCTTGGAGAAGTTGAAGATCGAAGCCACACTTGTTCTTCTTCAGTTCTTTTACATCATGAACTCTTTTGTTTTCTTGCTTTCTTTGTTCTCTCTTGCCATGAGCGAGTACATCTTTTGTTCTTAGGGTTGATGATGACGTTTTTGTTTATTGATTGATTGCACGTTGTTTAGACTCATGTTGTTTTTCATGATTACTTGCGCTTTAATTATAACGTGTTTGTGACTTGACTTGTTTGTTTGGTAAACCCGCGGATTAGACCAAATCCGGTGTGGTTATTGATATCATATGACCAAGAATTGTTATTTGCACTATTTGGATTGATTGCTTGTCGTCCAAGAATAACCGAAAGGTTAAATTGCGGTTTTGACGAAAGTCGAACCGAATCCCTAGACTAAAGTAACTTGAACTTAGGTTTAGAAATAGATCTATGAATTTCTATTAAACTAAAACTGTTAGAAGGGCCCAAATACGAGAGTTGAGTCGCGTTTTGGTTGACTATGGTGCAGGTGGATCGATTATCGATTTGGAGCCGCAGAAGATTCTGGATCTTTTTGAGAAACTGGCACAGCAGCAGCAGTGGTCCAGCCGTGAGTCTAGCAGAGGCACAAAAGGGCGCTACGAGGTTGATCAGTTTTCCCTCATGCAAGCCAAGATAGACGCCCTGCAGCTGCAGGTGGACAAGCAGAAGGCGACTCCTAGGGTGGTGCAAGTTCAAGCTTGTACCCTTTGCGGAGAGGACTCCCACGACTACGACCTCTGTCCCCTATGCCAGCCTGAGGAGGAAGGGCACGTTAACTCCATCAACAACGAGCCTTCCTTTTTTCCAAAGCTGCCATTCTCGCAGACCTATTCCAGCAGCCCAGCAGACTGCCAAAGCTGGAGAGAGAGACCCGACCATCCCAACTTCGAGTCCAACAACAACAACCCTCCTCCGAGGTATCAACACCCGGGGACCCAGTACTAGCAAGGGCAAGGAAGTGGCAGCCGTAACTTCTACAGCAACTCCCACTTCCAAAACTAAGGTGCCCAGCCGAACAATACCTACCGCCAGCAATACGTGTCTCCTCATCAAGAGCTCAAGCCCGTCGTACTTGCTACGGTCGACAATTTCATGCACGAGCAACGCAAGATGAACCAGATGTTTTTCGAGCAGATGCAGGCGATTAATGAGAAGTTGGCAAGGCTTGCTGGAGGAGATGTGGGAGCGGCATCGAGCTCGGGAACCGCAGGCACGCTGCCGAGCCAGCCGATAAATCCCAATGGCAAGGTGAAGTCCATCCACATTTTGAGGAGTGGTACACAGTACTCTGGCCCTTCTCAGCCAGAGGAGATAGACTCGACAGATGCAGATCCAGCGAACGTCGAATCAGCCGAAAAAGCAGCAAAAACCACTGCTGGTGCACCCCCTTGCGGCCCGCAGGACACCTCTCGCAGCCCGCAAGCAATTCCGCAGGGCGCTCAGAATGCGCAGACAGACACCCAATCGCCTACCTGCGGCTCGCAGGACATTTCTCGCTGCCCGCAGGAGGTGGTGACTGAAGGGCAGACCGAGCAGAACTCCGAGCCTGTCGTGCGCACAGCGCTAGCGCAGGACAAGGGCAAAACGACAGTCAACCCGCTGCCCTACCAACCGCCTGTTCCGTTCCCACAGAGGCTCGCCAAATATCGTTTGGACGAGCATTTTTCGAAGTTCATGGATGTTCTCAAGCAGCTCACCATCTCCATTCCATTCACCGATGCGCTTGCACAGATGCCATCCTACGCCAAGTTCTTGAAGGACATCCTGTCCAACAAGCGGGGCTTAAAAGATTGTAGGAGCGTGCAACTAAACCTCGAATGCAGCGCAGTGGTGAGTCGTGAGTTTCCTCCTAAGCTTGGGGACCCGGGCAAGTTCACTATTCCCTGCACCATTGGTAAAGCTGCTATCAAGAAGGCGTTATGCAACTTGGGTGCGAGTGTGAGTCTCATGCCTCACACCGTCTTTCAGAGGATTGGCATGGGAGAACTCAAGCCCACCTGCATGACTTTGCAGCTTGCCGATACCTCTACACGCAAGCCATTAGGGATAGTTGAGGACGTGCCCGTGCAGGTCTACAGAAAAAGTGGTAAAAGGCAGAGGAAGCTATTAGTTGTAAAGTGCATTTATCGCTTATACAATTTGAGTAGCTCAGCTATAAGATTAATAGATTGATACCAAGGTTCAAGTAAGCTAGCACAGAGTATTCGCATATAGCCGCAAGTAAGTTATAAGCATGAAAGTAATAAGCAAGAAGAATGTGCTGTAGTAAGCTTATCTGCCAACTCTCTTGCCCAAGACAGAGGCCGTAAGCTAAGCTGTCATTTACCAACTAGAAGATTTCTCCTTCTACTTATAAGAATTGGAGTACTATATAAGAGTTGAAGTAGTTTCGATAGCATTCCCAAGCCAAGCTGTCTATTAGCTAGAAGAATAAAAGATTGTTTTTTAGTATGGAGCTTTCATATCAATGGTTTTAGTAGGGAAAGCACGATATCCGTTTTCCAGTCTAGTAATAAGGTAGTAGTTTAAGGAGTATTAACTCGATAGTAGAGTTCTATCCGTCGATTAGCAGTTTTACTAAGCAGGAGCAGAAAGGTATTTTTCTCAGATGAGAATAAGGGACTTGTTGTAGCTCGAATGGTGTTTGACAAAAAGGTTGATGTTGATATTGTAAGTTCTAAGATCATATTTCTTGAAATTCTAAAGGTAGTTTTAATACATTTTGTTCCTTATATTGATGGATTGGCTAAAATGACAGTTGTTCCAGCTATGATCTACTATTGGTTATGTGTTTGAATATATATTGGGTAATGCAATTTGGATTACTGATCAGAAGTCTGGTTCAGAGTTGTTACCTATAGATAGTTTGCAGGCTCTTATGTATCAGATTGTTGAGCGTCTTCACAACGCTAATAGTAGCAGAGGTTTATTGAAGCATATTACCCTACACTTGTATCTGTTAAGTGGTCAGAAACCTATGAGGTTGGTTACAGTATCAGCAGATGTAGTAAAGAGATACAAAGAGATCCCAAGCCTGTTAATAGAACCAAAACCCCGTGATATTGAGGGGGATAAAAAGGTTTAGTATATTAAAAAAATCAAACCAAAAACAGTGAAACGTGCTCCATTCTTGGTTGCTGATATGGAGACAGTACCAGATAAATCAGGGTTACAAATTCCCTATGCGATTGGATTGTTATTAGTTGATTCTCTATGCAATTTTCTGGTCTCCTACGGCCTTGACACATCTTCCAGTTCAACAGTGCCTGCTCCTATAACCTTCGTGACTCTATAGGGCTCTTCCCATACTGGTGCGAGTTTCCCTTTTTCTATGGCACAAAGGTCTGACCCCTGTAGTACCCGGTCTTCATTTCGAAAGGAGCGCGTTTACGAGGCGAAGGAGCTAGCCCCTTTTAACATTCGGGTTACTCTTGCCAGTAGATTTCGTAGTGATAGATATGAGGGAAGACAGAAATGTACCGATCATCCTTGGATGACCCTTCCTCAGGACAGCTAGGGCCGTGATCGACACCTATGAGGGCACTCTCACCATGAACATCGGGGGCAAAAAGGTACAGTTTCAAGTTGCGGACGCAACGAAGTACCTCGACTTCTCTGAGGACTGCAACCGAGTGGACCTAATGGATGAGCCGGTTCGCGAGGTGCAAGAAGATCTGCTGGAGCAGCGTCAGAACTCACTCAGCTATCATTCTGATCATCTATCTTCTTTGCAGGACGAGTTCAGTTCGGTTCAGATAGATAGTGCAGCCGACGGCGATGATGTAGCTCTGGAGCTACTGCTTGCGGCCCGCGAGGCAAGTCCTGGGGCCCCGCGAGCTATCTCTTGGGTACTGATCCACCAGACGGTCCACTGCTTACCAGGGCGCATCCAGTGTTTGCTGCCTCGCAGGCAGTTGTTGACATCCTGAATTATGGCACTTGCGGACCTAGAAGCTCCTATTGCGACCTGCAAGCAGGCGAAGTCAAGGTCAAAATGGACAGGTCACCGCCGCGCATAGCCTGGCATCTGTTCGAGCCCTCTCCAACATCAACTTAGAGGCATTAAGGTCAGGCTCGGGACCTAAAATAAGCGCTTCTTAGGAGGCAATCCAAGGTTTTCGTCTAAGGAGTCAAACTTGAGGATCAGAGCTCAAAATCGAGAATAAACAAGGTTCTAGCAGCCTCTTGCGACCTGCAAGGAGCCTCTTGCGGCCCTCAAGCCACTCATCGCAGAGTTGAATGCACAGGGAGCCAATCAAACAAGCTTGGGGAGACTCCGATGACGACGGCGCACAGTGACTCTCTCAGGTTGTATTCTTTCTCTCTCTCATTTCTTCTCACATCTATGTTTTATGCACTGAGGACAGTGCATGGATTAGCTTGGAGAGGGAGGATAGAGTAAATATGAGTTTTAGGGTTTTCTTTTTCTTTTTCTGTTCTTCTTTTTCATTTTCATGCTTGCATTTTGTGAAAAATTTTGGGAAAATGTTAAATTCAAGGGCATATAGGAATTTTTGATGTTTGTATTGTGAAAAATTGTGCTTGATAACTTCATGAGATTTGTGTTAGGGAAGAAAATCTTGTTTTGTAGCGTCTAGTTCCATGGATAAAATAGGTACTAATCAGAAAAAGTAGCAAACCAGAAATCTGATTGAGGACGAAGAGTAACTTTTCAGTTTGTGGTACCCACGTGAATATGGTTTGGAAATGTGGAAAGTCATAGCCTGAAATGTCTTAAAAAACCAAATCAATGGGCATTTCAAGGATGCGGTCAGGAAGGACGAGTGCACCCCTTTATTTTTTCCATCCGACTGACCGGTCCTTGAACGTCTGAATTTTAAAGGGGTTGGAGTCGCGGTCAGACAGGACGTGTATGCACTTTTATTTTCTTTATCCGTCTGATTTGGGCTCCATTCCCTCAAATTCTGAACTCACAAAAAGAAAAAAATATATAATAAATGAATAAATAAAAGCATTTCAAGGTTTATGGAAGTGAAAGGTTGAGAAAGTTGTTCACTGTGGGTTTAACGCAACTGAGATACCATCTTTGTAGTTCGATTGAAAGATCTAGGGTCCGAAAAAGTACGATGGTCCTACTTGCAATTCAGGTTGCGTTTCATGGAACAAGAGTCGCTCATCTTGATTTTCTGTGCCTTAGCCCAAGTTTTGTGGAATTATCATGCATAATTATTTACATTTCAAATTTCAAACTTGCCCATGAATTCTTGGTTTAGCATTCTCCCAAAGTTTTCTCTTTGCATTTAGGTCTGCTTGGGAATCTAGGTCTAGGTACGGTCTGTTTCTTAGGTTCTAGGGTTTTGCTTAAGGACAAGCAAGACTTTAAGCTTGGGGAGGTTTGATGCACCACATTCATATCTGCATTTTACCAGACTCGCACCTTTATTTTGGACTAAAATTCCTAAGTTCATATGCATTTAGATAGTAAGATGTCTAGATTCCAGTTACTTCTTTACTTTTGTCCAAATTTCAGGTAAATTGGGCTTTTAGAGCCATTTGGACGTGATTTGGCGCTGGAACGCACTGTCTGCATTTACTTGATGTTGTTTACTGTTTACTTGTTTTATTGCTCTTGCAACCAAACTTTGACAACCCCCCCCATTTTAGACCAAAAGACCAAAAATATTTCTCTTAGGACTTTGAATTGCATTAGAGTAGTCTAGGTTTGATACCATCCTTGTGGTTTGACCCCGACTGTACTACACCAGATCGTACGCTTGCGATCGAGTGCTTGCTTAGGGTAATTTAAAAGCCTATAAGTTTTGAACGATCACTCCCCCACCTAAGGTCTACGAAGTCGAAGGTAGGAGGAGCGCTCGTGGGCAGCAGCAAATCCGATGAAGTTTGCTTGGGCAGATAAAGGTCGGACAGAAGTTGGGTGGGAGAAAAAACGGGTCAAATAGGAGGAGAGAGGTTGGAGCAGAGAGGTGAGGTGAAGGGAGGCTAAGGCGGAGGGAGATCACCGCGGCGAGAGAGATCAGAGGGTATACCTGATGATGGCGGCTAGGGTTTTGTCTCCTGTCGGCTATCGCCCAGGAGCCTTCGCTTCAGGGTTGGGGAGAGCCTTTCGAGAGTGAATGGGGTCTTCCTCTATTTTGTTTTGTTGTTTGTAAATAGATTTCAAGGTTAATACCACAATGCAGTCAAAATTTTATGTATGTTACATCGAATTCAATTCCGCTGTTATCCTTCCCTCGGATAACAGGGTCTTGCTTTTCCCATCGGTACCGTCGGATTAAAATGGACGGATGAGATCTGTTCGGCAAAACTCTTTTTTACTTCAAAAACCGAACTTTGCACTGAATCAAAACCGTTCGGTGTTGATCCGACGGTCATCGTCAGGATAACAGGGTCCTGTTATCGCCGAAGAATAACAGCAGAATCGGACGCATGTTACATCTTCCTTGTTTGTCAATTTGTTAATAGTGCAACCCATTTTCTTTCTTTTTTTTTCCATCTATTTATTTCTATTATCATATTATGCGACTTAATTAAATGATACTAAATTAAAATAATAACCCATTTTAGTCAAACAATAAAAAGTATCATAAGTTGTTCATTGACATAAATAATAATTTACTACAGCTGTTCAGCTGTTTTGTTATGGATCGGCTACGCAACTTTTCATTTTGAATTGAGCGGTTATTACCAAATATGCCTCTTTAATTTAATCTAAAAGACATATCACGACTATCCGCGCGATTATAAAAAAATGAACGGCCCATATTTCATCCGATCCACAGCAGCTATGAATTAGCCATAATAGTATATTAATATTCACTGTGATATCTGATATCTACATGTCACAGCTTCATTCACCTCATGCAAACAAAATACGTTTGAGGAAAAGGACGTGTAATATTTTAGTATCAGGACACATTCAGGTCAATGGACTCAAATGTCAAAACCTAGGATCAAATATATATTTCCTCCGGTGCTTCCATGAAATACTTTATAAAATAGGTCTTATAATTTGTACGTACTCCAGAATCCAATCTGCGCAAAATCTTGTGATTTTGACTCAGCCCAATTAATTTGTTACATATTTTTTCATGATAAGATTGGCTTTAGTTAATTCCCTCTCGACCCCAGTCCCTAATAATAATAAGTGGGGAAAAAAATATTAAATCAAACCAAACCATTTTTTTTTTTTACTTCTCCTCTCCCAATTTCCTCAATTTTATTTTTGTCACCATCCCACATAAAAGATAACTATCGATAAAATTTTGGATCTTGGGATGAAATTAAATCAAAGACACAAAATTCCAATTTGACTAGGTGCCATAATTAACTGTTAATTAACCTCCTTTTAAAATTTGTTAAACAAATTGTCCTTTTCCTCAAAAAATTCAACAAAATACCCTTATATTACCCTTCATTCCCCTCCATTCTCCTTCCCTTATATCAACTTTCTTTTACCTTCCTTTAAAAATAGCAAAATATTTTTTTCTTTATTATTTTCTTTTAATCTTTTCATTTATATATTAAAGTTTTTATGATGTATGACATAAAATTTTCATAAAATTTCTGAATTTTGCAATCATCATTTTCAGCCAATAGCCAATATTCAGTTGGCTTTGTTAAAAAAATAATAATAAATAAAATTCACCTCTTATTATAAAATTTTTATTTGCTACTAATAAAAACAATAACATTGATAATCTTGTAAATATAATGAATATAATATTTTTAAAAGACTATCTTTTCTTTACTATATTCACAATAATATAAATCTTATATCCTTAGTCTCATTATCATTAATTAAATAAATTATGTTACAAATATTTTTGTATGACATATCGTTCTAAATTTGAAGAAAAATGTCTTGAGTTTTTAAGAATATAATACCTATAATTTATATTACACAAAATTTTCTTATATAAAAATTTGAGAGTGTATATAAAAATAAATAAATAAATAAATATAATAAATAAATATATTTTTTATTGACATTGTTGAGGGAAGATAAAATAGATTAACATTTGTTAAGGGGAAGGAGGGGAATACAAGGGCATTTTGTTGAATTTCTTGATAGAAGAGCAGTTTAACAAATTTTGAAAGGAGGACAAATTGTTAAATTGGCGCGTTAAACAGTGACTCTAATTAGGCCATAAGAATGCCAGTTATGTTACCGAAATATATATGTCAATGTTTTTGAGCTACCAACAGCGAGAATATGTCTACATCTGCCTTTTTTTTTTTTTTTTTTTTTTCTTCTCTCTTTTTAATTCAGGTGTTTTAGATTCCAAATGAATGGAAGTTAGATGTGAAATTAAATGGCAACAGCGAGAATATGTCTACATCTAGACTATTATTTAGATGTGAAATTAAATGGCAAGCTTAATTATTATTAATTTTTTTCTTCAAGAACCCATAACCCAGTCGAGAGAAAATATCTTTATGGTAGTTGCAATGCCCTTATCATGATATATATTTCACTTATAAAAAATATTATATTTTCGGCCCTAGGGAAGTAAGAATAAATATATTTATTATTATTTTACAAAGCAAACTTTGATTAATTAATAAAAAAAGTTATTAATTAAGCAATATAACTATCACACTGACAATTGATTGAGACAAAATTGCCCCAAAAAAACGAGGGTTTGTTGACCTGGTTTGTAATTTGTAAAAATCACTGTTGCAACTTGAAATTAAGTATTGAAACTGTCAAACTGATATAAAAAGTACGAAATCAGCCTTCACTGAAGCACAACTGAAACAATGCATAATATAATGCTCAATTAATCCCAACTCCATAATTAAGTTTAATTGATAATTAAGCTTTAAATGATACGAGACCCATGATTAAAATTATAGTCCATTTGCATCGATAGTGGATTGAGCAGCATATTTTGGTATTCGAAGAAAATTCAAATCAATCGGAGTAACACTGTAACCTAAAAAAGCTAATTACATTCTTTTTAATTAATTCCATGCATGCATGCCAATTAACCATTGAAAGTTGTAACTAAATCACGTTCATACAATTAATGATAATGGAGATAAGAGCTAGGTACGTATCTATCTATATTATGTATCCTCATCGTAATTGGAAAAGGGAATTCATATATAGATAAAAAAAAAAACTAAAATCGATACTGATTGCGTTAGTATTCATGTTAAATAAGTCGATATTCATATATATTGACTCATTTAGTATTCAAATTATTGTATCATGTATAATATATTTAATACATTAGATAAAAGTAGCCAGCACAATAAAATCATTAATTTCAATGATTATTATTTAATATGAATAGTAATACAGTCAGTATATATTATGATATATTATGGTAAATTGTATGACATTTTTCATTGGAAAATTAAATTGAAAACTTTGTGTGATCGGTGTTAGCACGTACCAGAAATAGAACATTAAAATTCAAGAAGGATTTGACCGGAAAAACAGCACGTACCGTAGGAAGCATGCATCGAACGAACGTTCATGCAATTAATTAATTTGGCTCATTGTTCAAAACACAAAAATAATTTGGCTCTTTCTTGGTAAGCTCGGAAAGGAAAGGAAAGATGGGATCAAGCACGAGCACATGCATGCAAGCAACTTAAAAAAAAAAAAAAAAAAAAAAAAAAAGCAACTTGATCTATTTTTATATCTATTAATTGACATTTGACAATATCATCACAACCTAACCTACTAGTCAACACCGGCTAACGCAAAGCACATATATATAGATCGACGCACCACATTTTTTTTATTTGTTATACACAAAAGCAACAGCAACTAATTAATATTCTCTTGTACTCGGTTGCTCGAATATATAGGCATTACTCGAAATCATTCGACGTTTTCAATATGAAATAATTATCTTAAGAATATGTAGGTAACTTCTTTTTTTTTTTTTTTTTAGTTTAGAGATAAAATGAGAAGTTATAAATGTATTTTTGAATCTATAGATGATTGTGTGTCAAACTTCATTCAATTTGAATGATGTTTGATAGCTCATCAAAATTTTGTACAAAATTTGATGGTTAAAGTTCTAACAATTGTTAATATGCTGTTAAATATGACTCAGATTGTTTGAAATTCAAAACACGATCGTTTTATGTGTATCATAAAATTTTCACTAAAATTTTTCTATTATTTAAAGTTTTTGAATATTTTTTCAACTTAATGTAAATATCCATTATCAAAATTGTCAACATGTGGTAAATATTGTCAATTGTCCCATCCCTTAAAAAAATATGAATTGGAGAGTGGAGGAATTCTGAGTGCTCATCCCCTGTAGCGCTGCAATGTGTAGCGCAGGATGTGAATCGTTAGATCATCTCGAGATTCGAGTCAGCACAGATCACGAGATGATCTAATGGTTCACATACTGCGCTACACAGTGCAGCGCTACAGAGGATATGAAATAAGGAATTCTATGAGAAATTAAACGCCGGAAAAAAATATTTCTCCAAATTATTAAACTACGAAAATATATATGGTCCACCTATAAAAGTAAACCATCCATACACCTCTCTCTCACAGTCTGACATACTTATGTGTACCTATACATCTTTTACAGTTATATAAATGTGTTAACTAAATATAGTAATATACCTATTAACAAATGATAATATTAACCAAAAAAGTATATTTATTTACTAAACAATAATATATGTTAATTGAAATATGGTGGATGGATGCATAAGGAGTAGGGATGCATAACTTTTATAACGATCATGAAAATGAGCTGTTTCGTTTCGTTTAACGAAACAAAAAATCGTTTGGTTTAATGTTTCATTTTCATTTCGTTTGGGAAGAAACAAAACGAAACGAAAGAACCAAAATAATAATTTAACAGTAGTATTTTCCTGTCAAAATGAAAAATAGAATAGGAAAAAGTAGTTTCATTAATCGAAACAAATAATTAAGGAGTGCATTCTATCGTTTACCCATTAAACTATCGTGTAAAAGTTGCAGCCACGTGACTCTATAATTTCATTATATATTTTGACACGTTCCTTCGTAGATCGCTTTTCATTAATTTCCTATTCAAAAGATAAACAACTATACAAAAATTCAAAGTATGATATTGATAGGTTAGTCATAGATAGCGGTTGCCAATTGCCCGGTCTAGTTGAGGGAGTTTGTTTCAATCTTTTTGTTTACTATTCCCTCCTCAGATTTGCGTTTTTCACAAAAAAAAAAAAAAAAAATCTTTCTTCTTGTTTGTTTGTTTTTGTTTTTTTTGTTTTTGTTTTTTTTTTGAATTGTTCACCATACTTTTTTTTTTATTCAATGGAGAAAATGTCACAACTCACAAGTCAGATACGACTTCCAAGTTCTCTGTATATTTAATCTTTGTGAAAAGTTCAAAATAATGTTTCTGTTTGAAATAGGCAAAATAATGATTCATAATATATATTTGCAATAAAGAAAGAAAAATGTGGATGCAAGAATAACAACTAAAATCAACATCATGTTCTACTTCAGCTTGAATAATCAAAATTAAGGAATGAAAAAGTGTGTATATATATATTGAGCTATTCTGAAGAAAAATCTTAATTATAGAATATAATTTTTGTTATTTTGAAGATTAAAATTAAGATTTTTCAGAACCTTTTAATAATTTTTTCAAATGTGAAAATATTTCTGTCATTAATTTATTTTTGGCCCCAATACAACTAAAATGATAAATCCTACAATTTTGAGCATGTTAATTAACACTTTTGATTCTTTGAATATTATGGACCAAAAAGATAGAAAGATTGTTCTTAATTAGGACCATCATGTAGTTAATTTACCTCAAGGAATGCGTCATGCAGTAATTATCAGCATTTAATATAAGAAAATTATATTAATTAGTCTGCTGACATAGTCTTAGCTTCACACATGCACTGGGATCCCCTAATCCATGTATTTTATTACATTTTCATAAGAGAAACATCATGCGTCCACTGAAAAACCGTCCATACATCCATAAACATGTATAGAATGTACGTAACGTAACAGATACCTCCCGGAACGTAACAAGTAGGTTTCGAAATGTAACCCATGGACGCTATAGACGGTTTTTCTATAGACTCTAGGTATTACTCTTTTCATAAGAGAAACATTTTGCGTCCATTGAAAAACCGTACATACATTCATAAACATGTATAGAATGTAACAGATACCTTCCGAAATGTAACATGTATGTTTCGAAATGTAACCCATGGACGCTAAGTATTACTCTTTGATAAGGTTTGGTTCAGTGCCATTCTGATTCTCTTCCATGTGAAGGAATTACAGGGTTAATATATTACTTCCATGTTGATCAAGTAATTAATCTAATTATGTGTAATAATAATAATAATAATATTTCTGAATCTGAGTATACTTTTCCTTGATGAAAAATTGACCTTGTCGAGTCAAGACACAAAACACGCATCATGGGACCCCCTCCACAGCACCACAAATTCTCTCTTATTATTTATTAATTTAACTTATTATTTATACATCTAATTATTTATTAGATATCCACCAAATTCTCCACCCCCTCTTCCTCCTTCCAAATTATCATCATATATACTTCCTAATTCATCCCCTTCCTATTCGTACAAGCTACAAAATTAAGCTAACCTCTTACTTTAACTCTGTCCATTTTATTTTGTTTCTCCAATTTTGAAGCTAATTGCAGCTCTCTTACATTCATTCCAAATTTATTATACTTGTTGAATCAATTCTATATATCCCTAGCTAGCAAGCAAGTATGAAACTAATTAGATGGCTTCATCATATTGCCATGATTTTCCTATATCTATTCCTTTGTACTAGTCTTCCTAGATGTATGTCTCAAACAGTACCTCCAGCACCTCCATTCAGTGTACCGCCGCCCATCGGCTTACCGCCATTGCCCAGCGCCGATGAGTCCGAGCAGGAGCTTCACAGCGGGCTAAAGAACCTGACCGATGTGATCATGGCGGAACTCGCCGACAAGTTCAGCTTCTGCATTAGTAACATGTAAGACATCCATCCATGCATCCATGTTTTTATTGGATGTCATTTCTTCATTAATATCAACAATTAATATTGAGTTTCATTATGTTTTGTAATATGTAGTTTTGGCTTTTGTTTGATTATATTTCTGTGTATTTTTGGATGCATTTTTTGAACTTTTATTCATGGATTTTTTTTTTTTTTTTGGTAGAGATGAGGATTGGAATAAGACATTTGCTTTCAATTCAAACCTGACATTCCTGGAAAAGTGTCTCGATGAAACGCAAGGTACGTATAACATACGTATATATGTTGTGTTTTAATTTTTAAACTTTTAATTATCTAATCAAAATATCAAGAGTAATACCTAGTGTCCATTGATCAAAAAACCGTCCATAGCATCTATAGGTTATATTTCGAGATGCATCTGTTACATTTTGTACACGTCTATAGACCTATAGACGATTTTTCGATGGACGCAGGATGTTTCTCAAATACCAAAAATACATGATATTGAATGGTTTCCACATCGTCCTTGTTTGCATTTGATGCTGACCAAGAAAAGCTGTGAAGAGAAAAGACTGGTTCTAATTAATTCTGTCACAAGTTCTTTGAAACTTGAGTTGCTTTGCTTCTTTTGTACTACGTACAAGTGTTATATTGGACTGCCATATACAATTTTCCTGTATATCTATATATATATATATATATATACACACACACACACACACACACACGGTTCAATTGACAATTGATTACTTATTTAATATCATATAATTATATATGATATTATTCTCTTTGAAGTCGACCATTTCAAAGGCGTCCCTGATTGGTATACTTTGAAAATTCTTATATATATATATAATTTAATAAAGAATGAGTTAATTAATTAATAGGTTGAATTTCAATGAAACAATTCCCAAGTGGATCCTTGATAAGATCTTTCAAAGATATTTTTTCTCTCTCTATATATATATGGATAATTCCCGATGAAACCGCATGTTCATCGTCCGTGATTTTAGGATACCTCTTGTGAAGATATATTATTCATGAGAAGGGTCCAATTACCACAAAAATTAGTACCCTAGATAACCACAATATTATTTATATATAATTTGATAAATCTAAACCGTTAGATGTATTCTAAATCATCTCAATAACATATAAACAAAAAATTATGAAAATTTACGGTCATTTCGATAGCCATCGAGCTAAGAGAAAAAATCATAAAATTTAAACCGTTGATTTTTGTTAATGCTTGATACACATATAAATAAAATCAAAACGTTATGATCTTTTGTATCCTCATAAAACATGATATATACAAAATATTTCATCAATTAGTTTTGTTTTTTAAGTGTTTAAAAGATAGTTATTTGAGATTTTATTTTGTGGGTACCGACGGGGCACCAATTTTTGTGGTCATTTGATCCCTCCTCATTATTCATATAGTAATGCTTCTATGTTAGGAGTTAGACTATTATAATAAGCATTTCAAACAGAAATGCTAACGCCTTAAAATTTATGTTATTGTATCTATAAACACGATTTATGGTGCTCACTAAATTCTTTATATGAAAATATTGGGGAATGCAAAAATTTTTTATTTTTAGAGTTTTTTAAGTATTTGTTTTACATTTTTTAAAATAGCAGGTACAAACATCAATATTTTATTAATATTTATGAGTTTTTTTCTAAAATTCAAAATAAATACTTAGAAAACTCTAAAAATGAAAAAAAATTTATATTCCCCAATATTTTCATATAAAGAATTTATGACGCACCATAAATTGTAATTTTGGACACAATAACATAAATTTTGAGACGTCTAACGTTAGTATAATAGCCTAACTCTCTATGTTAGTTACTAATGAATATATAATTGTAAAACACAATGAAATATACAACAGTTTTAAAATATAGAAGTACCCCAATATTTCTACTTCTAGTCTCAATAGCAAAAAATAAATTTGGATTTGGAATTTGACAAATATTGCAAAAATTTATTTGTGACAGGGGATCTAAGTACAAGGATATGCTCACAAAATGAGATCAAGTTCTACTTCACCTTATTCAGTACCGATGGAGTGTCAAAATTTCTGAAACCAAACAACAACTGCAACCTGACATCATGGAATTCCGGCTGCGAACCGGGATGGGCGTGCAGCCTGACGGCGGATCCGAATCAGACACAAAGTAGCACAGACTATAAGGACTTCATCCCTCCTCGGAGTAGCAAATGCCAGCGCTGTTGCGAAGGCTTCTTTTGTCCCCGTGGCTTAACGTGCATGATCCGTATGTGTTCTTACTGATTTTTTCAATTGTCGAATGATTGCCTGATTCTGGCACATTTAAAATGATGTGAAATAGTGTTTGCCATTTGCTGGTACCGTCGACAGGTTTTGTTCATACCCACATTGCATGGTAGTATGGTACCAAGATACCAGACTTATATAGTTGATCTTACAAGTTCAAACCGAAACTATGTTTAAGAGTGAATTAAGCTTTAAGAACAAATCTTATGTCTGCTCAAATTTTGTGTTCATATCAATTTTGAATTACTTATAATCGAACGGGGATTTCCGTTTTAATTCTTTTTTTTTTTTGGGTGCAGCTTGTCCGTTAGGTGCATACTGTCCCGTTGCCGATTTAAACGGGACGACAGGCGTCTGTGACCCGTAAGAAAAAATCTATTTATCTCTCAACTTGCAGTTGTTTAATTCTGTGCCAGTATTATATGCTAACGAACTATCTGGGACAAAATAACTTACAGATACGATTACCAGGCAACAATGGGGAATCCCAACATTACATGTGGAAGTGCGAACATGTGGGCGGATGTCGGTACTACAGAATCTATTTTCTGCCCTTCTGGTCACTATTGCCCGAATACTATTGAAAAATTGAACTGCACTGATGGGTACTGTTCTATTTGCCTAATCTCTGAATTTATATTTGGACTTCATTTAAGCACTCTTGAATTTATTCTCAGTTTTGTTGAATTAATTTGTTTGTTACTTATTTTCTTATTTTCAGGCACTTTTGCAGGCTGGGTTCAACTACTGAATCAAGTAAGTTTTCCTACATCAAGTTAGTAATTGAAGAATTGAAAAAATGATAGTATTGGGGCAAATTGTTCTAATCCACAAAAAAAATCTTGCAGAATGCCTCTTCCAAAGCACGTGTGATCCGAACTCATCGAAACAAAATATTTTCTTTGTTGGTCCTTTTTTTATAGTAAGTCAATAAGTCATCGTATACTTTCTTCTTAATTTCCTGCATGATAATTTTTATTTTCTTGATGTATTCAGTTCAAATTTGCATCATAAAGAAACACAATTAAATTTTGATATGTTATTTTGTAGTTATCACTGATC
The DNA here is from genome assembly GCA_030179965.1 of Cyperus esculentus. Classification (NCBI taxonomy): domain Eukaryota; kingdom Viridiplantae; phylum Streptophyta; class Magnoliopsida; order Poales; family Cyperaceae; genus Cyperus; species Cyperus esculentus. Next base: position 852,877 of record JASGLE010000010.1, on the reverse strand, counting down.
AAATAATTGCGACTTTCTGATACTTTTGATTGCAGGTTGCAATAAGCGTGCTGCTCCTAATATTCTATAATTTCACTGGAATTATTCTCCATTTCCGCGAAAGGAGTCAAGCCAAGTCGAGGGCGACAGCTGCCGAAAGAGCTAAAGAAACAGTTCAAGCTCGTCAGAGGTGGAAGGCTGCAAAACAGAATGTGAAAAGAAATATTGCTCGACTCGCAACTCATCATGTCGCCAGAACATTCTCTCAAAGGATCTCCATATCGCACGATGAACCTACCGAGGAACCAGGAACACTTCTTAGCCATCCGAGGGAAATGTCGGATGATCCCGCAACGACTACGAAGGACAATGTACCTAATTTATATAATGAGTTTGAAATCCAGGAGGACATTGAAAATAATGTCGAGAATAAAGAAAAAAAGGCACCACCAAAAAAGAAGTACCACCGGAAGACACGGACCCAAATCTTTCAAAACGCGTACATTGAAATTGAAAGAGAGAAAGCTTTCCAGCAAGAAAACAAGAACATGACTTTTTCGACCGTATTTACACAAGCCACTAAGGAAAAAGTGATGAAACGGCCATTGCTCGAGGTTGCGTTCAAGGATTTGACTCTAACCTTAGGGAAGAAAAAACTTTTAAGGTCTATAACGGGTAAACTTATTCCCGGTAAGGTCACAGCTGTGATGGGCCCGTCCGGTGCAGGGAAAACCACATTTCTGAATGCAGTGGCTGGAAAGATTATTGCTGGTTGCAAGGTCTCCGGTTCAGTATTGGTCAATGGAAAAGTCGGTAATATCCGTTCTTACAAGAAGATAATCGGCTTTGTGCCACAAGACGATATTGTTCACGGTGATTTAACGGTCGAAGAGAATCTTTGGTTCAGTGCAAGATGCAGGTATACCCTAAAAGAACATAAAATATATATAATAAAAAGTTTAAAATGAAATATCAAATCAGATGTTAATTGGTATTTGGTATAACAATTTTATCGAACTTATAGGTTGTCGGCGAACATGCGAGAATCTGAGAAGATCCTGGTGGTAGAAAGAGTCATAGAATCCTTGGGCCTCCAAGGGATCAGGAATTCCCTTGTGGGTATGGTTGAGAAGCGCGGGATATCCGGCGGTCAGAGGAAGCGGGTGAACGTCGGGCTGGAGATGGTGATGGAGCCGTCTCTTCTGATATTGGACGAACCAACCTCGGGTTTGGACAGTTCTTCATCGCAGTTGCTCTTGCGTGCTCTCCGACGTGAAGCTCTCGAAGGTGTTAACATTGCTGCAGTCATTCATCAGCCCAGGTTAGTAGTTAACAGTATAATTCGGTTCACTATTTTACAACGATTACACATAGCTGTAAAAATTAGATTGACAATAACAGTAAAAATTAGATTGAACTGATTATCGATCAGCATTGTCCCACCAAGACATATTTTTGAAGCAGTATTGCTTGGATTCTGGCAACTTGATTAAAAAAAAATATGAACAAAAAATAAGCAAATTGCAAATAAATTAATTCAAGGCTTTGAGCAGCAGTGAATTGAGTGAAGTATCAGGGCAACGGTGACCGATTTGAGTTTCTATTCACTTAATGTGATTCTAACACATCCCTTTCATCTTTCTCCTTGCCAGCTACACATTGTACAGGATGTTTGATGACATCATACTTCTTGCCAAGGGAGGTTTCACGGTGTACCATGGATCGATCGATAAAGTAGAAGGGTATTTCTCGATGCTAGGAATGAACGTGCCAGATCGAGTGAACCCCCCGGATTATTTCATCGATGTATTAGAAGGCATTGTAAAGCCGGACTCACAGATTGATATCAAACACCTTCCCCTCCAATGGATCCTGTACAACGGCTACGATGTGCCGAAAGACATGCAAGCAGAATTGGACGAACTGAACGGTTCCGATACCAGTAGCGAATTGAGCACCGTGAGGTCGGAATCTATAGATTCTGCTACAAGCGAAGTCTGGGATAATGTCAGGTATTCGCGTAGCGAAGATACAGGAAATAAAAAGGGTTTTTTCAAGAAATCAAACGATTTGACAAATAGAAAAACTCCTGGCATCCTGACGCAGTATAGATACTACTTAGGAAGGTAACGTTTTGTTCGAATTTGTGATTATATTTTCTATGCATTCTAATCCTTGCTAAACAAACTTATATATAGAAATAACAAGATTATGTTTTTATACAGAGTTGCGAAGCAACGCCTGCGGGATGCTCAAGGGCAAGCAATCGATTACTTGATATTGTGTCTTGCTGGTACATGCTTGGGCATTATTGCCAGGATCAAGGACACGAATTTCGGCATACCTGCATATGTTTACACTATAATTGCCATATGTAAGTTATCATTTGCTATATTTCCTTTTTTATTACCCATTTTTTTCTAAGGAATGATGTTGTATTTTTGTTTAAACTGTAAGAAAAAATTCTAGCAAAACAAGAAAGTTCGATTTATCATTCTCTCTTTTGCCCTCCTAAATCAAATTCTCTTATTTTCTGGCAGCTCTACTCTGCAAGATTGCAGCATTGAAGTCGTTTTCGCAGGACCAGTTGCAGTACTGGAGAGAGAGGGCATCTGGCATGAGTTCTCTCGCTTATTTCTTATCGAAGGACACCGTCGATCACTTCAACACCATTGTGAAGCCTGTGGTGTACCTCTCCATGTTTTACTTCTTCAACATTCCTAGATCAACATTTCTTGATAACTTGGCAGTCATGGTTGCACTCATCTATTGTGTCACCGGCGTTGGTTATACCTTTGCTGTGTGTTTCAAGCCGGCATCTGCACAATTGGTAAGACAATACAATTCAATAACACATTTATATGATTATAACAATAGATTCATGATAGTGTTTGCAACAAATTAAAATTTTATATTCTATCATAGTATTTATTACATTAATTTTATTTGTAAGAAACTTTATTGTCTTGTTCAGTGGTCTGCACTGCTTCCGGTTGTCTTCACCTTACTACCAACGCAAAGTGGTGTTCCGAAGTTCTTGGCTAATTTATGCTACCCAAAGTGGGCTCTCGAAGGATTCGTCATTGCAAATGCAAAAAAGTATACATATAGTTTTTTTTTTTCTCAAAGAAGTATATAAAATTTTCTACTTCTGTCATGAAAAATACTCGATCATATGTACTATTGTTCATCTTTGTTTCTCCTTATTCACAACAGGTACACAGGTGTATGGCTGATAACTAGATGTGCAGTACTACTAAAAAGTGGCTATCATATTGACAACCGGGCCTTCTGTCTTACCGTGCTCTTTCTGTATGGACTTTTATTCCGGATTATTGCCTTCATCTGCCTGGTCCTACTGCAGAAGAAATGATGCGACCGTTAGATGTTTATTCAATTGTACATCCCCGATCGATCTCTTCTTCACTTTATTTGTAGTTAGATGACATGTAAATATTGATTTTGTTAGTTCAATTTAAATTAAATGCAAAGGTTTAGTGTGTTTACTTTATTGTATATGCCTTACTTTGGTCATTTTCCTATAAAAAGAAGACCAGGGGCAATGAGCATCAGCTCTTTTTTTTTTTAGTTACTTTCTCTGTAATAAACATAGCTAGGGAGAAGTAAGATATTAATGAAAGAGGCAAATTTTCCTTTTATTCTTTTTTTCTTTTGTTACTTTGAAAATGTCAGCATATCTGTCCTTGTCTGTTTGACCCTTTCCTGACACCTTGTTTGAATAGAGATTAGTCGAAGGGAGGTGAAGAAAGTTTATACTAAGAAATTTAAGCTAAGGATAATAAGAATTGCACGAAGGTCATGGTATTGGAACTGACTGAGCACGAATAATATATAAACGTCGGTTGAAGAATCTATTGAACAACTTTAGCAGCTCGAAATATCCGATTGGATCAGAAAAATGTATCCTGACCTCACCAAAATCCTGCTGTATGGTAGAGCTTGCTCTTATTTTGTGCAGTATCTTCATTGAAAAAGATCAGGTTGCTAGTGCTCTTTAATTATGGAAGCTAGCATGAATTAATTAAGAGATTAACGAGAAAAATAATCATCTGTCCAAAACTACACAGATTTGAAAATTACTGTGCTTCCTACTTACAGGCAGGCTTATTCCGGCAATAGCGGAGTAACATGATACCTTTCACTTAATTTGGAAATAAAAAGTACAAATTTGAAGAGAAATGCTAAATTAAAGTAAAAAATTGGGAATAAAAAATTATTTAAAAAAGGTTCAGTTTTGAAAATTCCATTTTTGCCAGCATTTTCAGCTCCGTACAAATCTGAAATCTCAGCAAAAGATGTGTAACCCAAGAAATTAACTAGAGACAATAGAATGTTGGACGTTCCCTCGTGCCAAATATATCACAACCCTCCTCCTTTATCTGTGCTTGGGATCAGCTATATTGAAACAATTGCAACAGCATAGGCGGAGTTCAAAAATGTAATAAAATTTCCTGCATGATGACCAAAAGAAGTATTATGCTGACGTTCCCTCGTGCTGAAGTGCCAGGCATATACGCATTTAAATGCACTGAGCGTATTGCCGGTAAATCTAAGGTAACTGCAGATTCACAAGTGGATTCGTAAGTGGATATCAATCAACATAATTTCAAGAGTAATGCAATTTTGCATCAAATTGCAATGCAACAGTGAACCATGATTTATTAGATTAGACCCTAGCCACAAATAGGTGAGAAATTTCTGTCTACTCATTCTATAATTCATGTAGAAGATAAAACCAAACACACATTTCTTCAGTGCTCTACATCTTAGCTAGTGCAACTTGTCGAAGGAATTATAAATAAGGTGCGCGGTTTGCATTTCAGATACCAGTAAACTAAAATCAGACAAGGGCTTGGATTTTTCGGGAGTTATTACAAGGTAAAAGTAATATATTTGTTATAAATTTTCAGTTCGATAAATACTTCTTGTTTTTATGTACTTATGTCAATAGTTAATTTCCCGTGCAGCTAACAGTATCTCGATACACATAATGAAGGCCGCCATTGTTTCGATCATGTTGGTTCTGGTTATTAGCTCCTGCGCAGGAGCTCCAAGAAAATTAATAAGAGAAGATGAACCGTCCAATTTCCTGACAGGAAAACCGATATCAGAAAAGACTACTGAAATTGATGGAAATAGGCAAGCCCCTAATCCGAACGGCCACCAGATGATCCCGTTACGTTGTGGTTGCTGCCTCAAATATGGATGCAATAACAACTGTGATTGCTCCTTGTACGGAAGTCGTTAATCACATATGTTGGTGATCTGTGTATGATAATAATGATCATCTAGCACATCCCTAATAAATGTCGCATGTGATAGGTACGCGGTACCTGTAAAATAAGAAATAAACAATGTAAATGATACTATGATATATATATAGACTCTGAATTTAAATATATACTCGAAATTTTTGAATGTTAGTAAACTAATGTTTGGTAGAGCTGTGATCATTATTAACTTAACTTTTCTTTTAGTTGAGAAAAGGATACCATTTACAATAAATTTCTCAAAATTTAGTCCCATTAATTTAACACTCAATTTCGTGCAGTACCGAGCTTGAAAATAATCAGTACCAAAATCTGGATACATGATCGTCGTCTCTGGTACCACATTTCACCTGCTAAAGCTATGCATTAACTACAGATTTGGAATCGTTTGTGTAATCAGAATAGTTGTGTTATTACAACTTAATGTTTGTGTAATCAGAATAGTTATGTTATTACAACTTAATGCCCAGTACTTCTGATCATGAGGTCTTCAAGTACAAAAACTGAGGAAGGATCCTGTACTGCCACACCCGCCCTCAGTACACAGATGCTGATAAACAAAATTGAGAATTAAATATAATTATCAATTATTCAATTGTGCAGTTTGGCATCTTTGTACACTCTATATAACGTAATATAAACATGAGTGAGGCCATGGTACTATTAATAGTACGGATTGCCCTGTACTATTGATTAGTATCTCTAATTTCAAAATACTAATACTCGATCCAAACCGTTCATTATGATCTTCATATACAATTTTACTTATAAACCAAATTTTTATATTTTTTAGAATTTATTTACTAGTTTTTAAGATATTTTAATATGTCACTTGATTGAAACATTATGAACCATCTAAATAAGTGACGAGCGATGTTGATTGTTTTTTATACCTTTCTTTAAGAAAGAATGAATTCTTCCTTTATTACTACATAAAAAGAGCCTAATATATTTGGTTTTTGAAGTATTCATCACGCAAGATTATGAAGTAATAAACTGTGCAGTCCATCCTTCCTTCCATTTATTTCGTGATAACAAATGAGCCCATTCTTCCCGTTATTATCCAAAATGCCCAACAACAAAATCACATCTTTTTCAGTCCTCACAAGTCACAATAGTCAGTCGGTCAGTGATTCACATTCGTCCGCTCTCTCTTCTCCCTTTCCAAAACCCTCCGCCTTCACTAAACAGTAAACAGTAAAACCCTGGCCGCGGGGAAGAAGAAAACCCTTGCGCCAACAACCCCTCGCCGCCGATCGGATCTCCCATGGACGAAGCCTCCGGACCAACCCTCCCTTTCGCGCCGCTCCGACAAGGGCGGTAGACTGGGCCGAGCTCCCTGCCGATCTGGTCGCCGCGATCTGCAGGAGGCTCCACGACCTCTTCGATTTCGTCTACTTCCGCGCCGTCTGCAAGAAATGGCGCACGGCCACCTCCATCGCCGATCTGCCTCCTCAATTCCCTTGGGTCCTCGACCGGAGGCAAGATCTCGAGCATCTGCACGTTTATTCCCTCATCACCGGTAAAACCCGCACCATCCGTTGCCCCAAGGCCCATGGCCAATATCTTCTGAAGATTTCGCATGGTTATCTCTACCGCTATGACCCCGTGTCCACTTCAGACCGTCAGATCAATTTTCTTCTGAACCCGCTCACAAACGATGAGGTACATTTTGAATCTAAGAGAGATTTTCATGGTTGTATGGTCTGTATGGATTTAGATCCAATGGGAAAGAACAGTTATATTGCTTTCAAGAGGCATAATGATCATGAAATGGGGTTTTATCAACCACACAATCGGGAGTGGTATTATGTCCAATTGCCCGTTATTAGGTTTAACTGGAGAAGTGCATGCTTGAATGGCTCGTACTACCTGATTGATAGTGATAGGGGCAATACTATAGTTGTTGACATTGCCAGGGGCTCTTTTTTCTCAGTACCACCTCCTGACAACCGTGATGTTTCATACCCTGTGTACTTAGTTCAGTCGGCAGGAAAGATTTTGAGCATTGTTATGCGGGAGGATCTTAGTTCAATTTCCTCTGACTTTAACTTTTCTTGCAATATCTATCAACTTGATGTTCTAGATAAAAACTGTGGGTATAGATGGGTAGAGATCAGTTCCATTGGTAACCAAATATTGTTCTTGGACTTCGATGGTGGAATCTCTATTGCTGCCTGTGAGACTGCTGGATTAAGGGGTAACTGTATCTATTACATAATGGGTCGCTCCGATGAGCTATTTAGATACAACATAGAGGATGGTCAAGTAGAAAAAGTCTGCTCTCATTTGGATGTATTTAGCAACTGGTTTGTGCCACACATTACGGGCTCCCTTTCGGTGGGTTCCCATTAGCAAAGTAAGTATCACCATTGATAGCCATTTTTCTTGTACCTGTGATTATTTGTTTTTAATTGTTGGTATGATATTGTTTTGGTTCTTTGTGGACATCTTGGAATATGTTATGATTATTAATGAATAATCTGAAATGCTAGTTTCTGGTTCTTTGTGGAATTCAATGGTTCTAAACTTTACTGTTGGCCTCAAAGTTAGAAGACTTGTTGCACTGTACAAGCAGTTCCCTCTTCAAACAAGCCGGTGTTACTTGCGATTATCTTTTACTTGTGCCGCTCCCATTCCTTTTGCACCCTTTTGTTTATCACTTAATTAGCTGGTTCATAATTTTGTGAACAATTTACTTTGGTTTGCAGTATTCTTTTTTTTTCTTTCAGTGAATTTATTAATTTACATTTATTTGTGCAGAATTTGTAACGAGGAAGACTCTGTAACACAGGAATTTGTGGAATGCTAGCTTCCAACATGCAGATGTTCTAGTGTGTAACTGACGTATGCTTAAGATTATTTTCATGTGCGCTAATTGCCTTAAGAAATTGTAGTTTATTAGACTTCTCAAGTGCTGCTTTGTTTTTCACTTAGTTTTAGTGTGATTGGATTAATATTTTGTAACAGGAGCAGTATGTTTAACTCTAAATTAGATCCAAAAGTCAATTGTTATGGGTCAGTCAAGTGACCGAGTTTGACTTGTAATTTTTATAAAAAGGCTTATTCTAATCTGGGAATTTCATCATATGCAAGCAGTTCAGTTTTTTTTTTTTTCGGATTTTAACCGAATCACTGTACTTTGGGCCGTTTGATTTCTTTTTTGGTTTAAATTTTCATTTTCTTTCAGTATTGCCTTACCGTGCTACTTTTATCTGGACTTATATTCCGTATTATTGCCTTCATTTGCTTGGTCCTGCTCCCGAAGAAATATATAGGTTTAGTGTTTTATTTTTATTGCATATGCCTTTGGTCATTGCTTCCTAAAAGTAGAAGACTGAGGGATATCAGCTCCTCTTTTTTTTTTTTTTTAATTACTTTCTCTGTAACTGTAATAAAACATAGAGTGCAGTACAGCTGGTTGAAACCCAGGGATTCCTCAACCTATCTTCAATAAAATCTGGTAAATCAAAGTCCCTCCAAAAATACATGCATTCTTCTGGCTTCTTCTACATGATAAACTGCCCATATCAGCCAACTTATTGAAAGGTTGGCCAAGTACTTCCTGTTGCCCAAATTATTTCGAATTATACCCGATTAATACTTCAACCACAAACTTTTGACCTCGCCGAACGAATCTCGAATCAATCATTTGTTACTATGATTGATTTGGTATGCAGTGCTTGCTCTTATTTAGTGCAGTGTCCACGTTGAAAGATCAGTTTGGTACTTGGTAGTGCCCTTCATATATGGAAGGGTGAATGAATTGAGCTTGCTGCCTTTGTAGTGAAGTACTCTCTAGATCTGTTACCGCTGGTATTAGCATTGACTATCAAAGATGACATTCATATTCGATATTGAGAGAAGTGATTGAGAAAAAAAAATTATGTGTTCAAAACCACAGATATAAATAGGTGACAGGTCAGAACAATCTATACACTAGAAAGAGGGGAAGCTCTCAAAGCACCTCAACTATGCCACATTATCAATATTATTAACCATTGATTTTGTTTAAATCTCTTCATCTACTTTGATCCAATGGTTTATATGTATTCTCTCTCCTCATTTAATAAGATAATATGATATGTCTAAGATAAAATTTAACTCTTAAAGTGGTCCAACATTTATATGCTATTATTTATAAATTATTACACCATCATCATTGTTATTCACATCAAAATTTTAAAATTATGTTCAATTTTTTTAAATAAATATTTTAATTTATAAGTTTTATTATTTATTTGTTATCATGTTTCAGGGCGAAGCCCGAGTTACAGCTCTAGTTGATGTATAAATTGTATAAGGTGTGCCCAAGAGGACAAATATCAAGGGCCTTGTACAGTAATGTCTGAGGATATATTACCTTGCTCTTTAAAAAGTGTAATAATACACTACGGCTTATTCTGGCAATAGCCGAGTAATAATACCTTGCCCTTTTGGAGAGAAGTGCCAATTATAAAGAACAAAAGTGGACAAGAGATATTTAAAGAAGGTTCAGTTTTGAAAATTGCATTTTCGGCCAACATTTTCAGCTCCAAACAAATCTGAAATTTCATCAACATGTGTAATTCAAGAAATTAGAGACAAGAATCTGGAACGGGGCAGTTTTTCTATACATATTTAGACTGACCTCTAACGATCAAAAGCTTTAGCTTCAATACTTCAAAACCAAAACTAAAAATGTACTTATGCTCTTTCCAGTGACAGTCATTCCTATGAGGAAAATGAACACATCTTTTCCTGACAAATAATCCTCTGTAGCGGATTGGTCAGGATTTTCTCTGCCAATGAAAAAAATGCCTCTTATATGATATAAATTCCCCTCAATTCAGATTATCTTTATGTTTTCAATGTTTTGCCAATGAATGATCTGTTGCTGGTCTCTTATGCTCCTAAGTTGACTTTTCAAACAGGAGTATGCCATTCTGAGCATGCCAGTTTTTTTTTTTTTTTTTTTTTTTTTTCTGGCAGCAGTATTCTGTTCCAAGTCTGCAACTCTGCATAGCCTCAATAGAATTAAAAAAAAAAAAAATGTAAAAACACTATAAGGGGTATTATTGAATAAAAAAAAAAAAAAAAAACAGATCTGCAACCATCAAAGAAAGGGTCATCTGGTACTATAATCAGGATCTCTCTCTTTTTGGGGTCATGTCTAGTCTATAGCAATTAGCAAGGGACTCTTTAATAACCTTCAAAATTCATGGCTGATCATCTCATTTTGCCTCAAAAAGGTTCCTTTTTTTTTTTAATTTTCATTTAATTCATCCAAAGATATTTTTTATATCAATGGTACTTAAGGGGATAGATCCTATGTCATAACGGACACACTAACCGTATTTAATAATGAGAAATCGCAAGAGATAAGAAAATGAATCTGTGTAATAAACTCAGAATAATTTCCTCGCAGTTGTTCCTAAGATAAAAGAAAATAAAAATTCCTACAGAATGACCAAATGAAATATTATGCTGACGTCCCCTTGTGCGATTGTGCTAAAGTGCTAAGCATATACACATTTAAGTCGCACTGAGCATATTGCCGGTAAATCTAAGATACCAGCAGATTCACAAGTGGATTCATAAGTGGATATCAATCAACATAATTTCAAGAGTAATGCAATTTTGCATCAAATTGCAATGCAACAGTGAACCATGATTTATTAGACCCTAGCCACAAATAGGCAAGAATTTTCTGTCTGCTCATTATACTAATTCATGTAGAAGAAAAAACCAAGCACACATTTCTTCAGTGCTCTACATCTTAGCTAGTGCAACTTGTCGAAGACATTATAAATAAGGTGCGCGGTTCGCATTCCAGATATCAATAAAATAAAATCAGACAAGGGCTTGGATTTTTTGGAAGTTATTTCAAGGTAAAAGCAATATATTTGTTATAAATTTTCAGTTCGATATATACTTCTTCTTGTTTTTATGTACTTATGTCAATAGTTAATTTCCCGTGCAGCTAACAGTATCTCGATACACATAATGAAGGCCGCCATTGTTTCGATCATGTTGGTTCTGATTATTAGCTCCTGCGCAGGAGCTCCAAGAAAATTAATAAGAGAAGATGAACCGTCCAATTTCCTGACAGGAAAACCGATATCAGAAAAGACTACTGAAATTGATGGAAGTAGGCAAACTCCTAATCCAAACGGCCACCAGATGATCCCGTTACGTTGTGGTTGCTGCCTCAAATACGGATGCAATAACGACTGTGACTGCTCATTGTACGGAAGTCGTTAATCACATATGTTAGTGATCTGTGCATGTATGATAACGATCATCTAGCGCATCCCTAATATATATATGTCGCATGTGATAGGTACGCGGCACCTGTAAAATAAGAAATAAACAATGTAAATGATACTATGATATCTATATAGACTCTGAATTTAAATATATACTCGAAATTTTTGAATGTTAGTAAATGTTTGGTAGAGCTACTTAACTTTTCTTTCAGTTGAAAAAAGGATACCATTTATCATCGATTTCTCATAAATTAGTCCCATTAATTTAATACTCAACTTCAACCGAAACCAGTGGATCCTTGGAAAATTGTTTTTGACTTGTGGATGGAACTGACCAGCTTCCAGTTTGTAGTTAGAAATGATAATTAACCCAATTATCCCAGCAAGAAACAAATTTTTGGCCTAAGAGAAGAACAGCAAAGTGCTGAGCTTGCAACCATGCAGTACCGAGCTTCAAAATAATCAGTACCAAATCTAGATATATGATCGTCGTCTCTGGTACCACATTTCACCTGTCAATTAAAGCTATGCAATTACTACAGATTTGGAATTGTTTGTGTAATCAGAATAGTTGTGTTATGACTTATTAGTAATTAGGTCTTCAAGTACAAGAACTGATGAAGGATCCTGTACTGCCACACCAGTCCTCAGTACACAAGGTGCCAGCTGATACACAAAAATTGAGAATTAATCATATTTATCAATTGTGCAGTTTGGCATCTTTGTACACTCCATATAACATAATACAGAGATCCATGATATTAATTGTTATTATAACTTTCTTTAAGAAAGAATGAATTCTTCGTTAATACACAAAAGAGCCAAACATATTTGGTTTTTGAAGTATTTATCACGCAAGATTATTGTAAAGTATAAACTGTGCAGTCCGTATTCCATCTCTTCCATTTTTTTTGTTTCCAATATTCAAATTGCAGTTCACTTTATCACAAAGCAGCATCCTTTAGACCAAATAGGCCCATTAATACCTTACACCAAAAGTCCCAAAAAGGCCCAAAAAGCCCAAAAGGCCCAAAAATTCACAACAGTGACCAACTCTCGTCCTCTCTAAACCCTCCCATTCGTCTCCGCTAAACCCAGGCCGAGGGAGAAGCCTACCATGGACAAAGCCTCCGGATCAACCCTCCCTTTCCCGCAGCTCCGACAAGGCCCTCCGGTAGACTGGACCGAGCTCCCTGCCGATCTGGTCTCCGCGATCTGCAAGAGGCTCCACGACCTCTTCGATTTCGTCTACTTCCGCGCCGTCTGCAAGAAATGGCGCACGGCCACCTCCATCGCCGATCTGCCTCCTCAATTGCCTTGGATTTTTAAGCAGGTAGACTCCAAGCATCTGCACGTTTATTCCCTTATCACCGGTAAAACCCGCACCATCCGTTGCCCCAAGGCCCGCTTATTCCTCCAGGGCCCTTCGCATGGTTATCTCTATGCCGCTGTGTCTGCTTCAGACCATTTGATCTATATTCTTCTTAACCCGCTCACAAACGATGAGGTACGTTTTGAACCTAAGAGAAATATTCACGGCGATATGGTCTGTATGGATCCGTATCCAATGGGAAAGAACTGTTATATTGCTTTCAAGAGGGATTATTCTGATCAACACATGAGCTTTTATCAACCTCACAATCGGGAGTGGTATTATGTCCAATTGCCATTTATTAGGTTTAACTGGAGAAGTGCATGCCTGAATGGTTCGTACTACATGGTTGATGGTGCAACACGCAATACTGTAGTTGTTGACATTGCCAAGGACTCTTCTTTCTCAGTACCGCCTCCTGACAACCTTCGGAGTGGATGTGATGTGTGCTTTGTTGAGTCGGCAGGAAAGATATTGTTACTTGTTATATGGTTGGATCTCGGTTCAATTCCCTCCAACTTCAACTGTACTTTCGACATCTACCAGCTTGATGCTCTAGATAAAAACTGTGGGTACAGGTGGGTAAAGATCAGTTCTATTGGTAACCAAACATTGTTCCTGGACTTCAACGACGTTGCAATCTCTGTTGCTGCTTGTGCAACTACTGGATTAAGGGGAAACTGTATCTATTACCCAGCAAGTCGCTCTGATGAGCTATTTGGATACAACATAGAGGATGGTCAGGTAGAAAAAATCTGCTCTCGTTTGGATGGATATGGCAACTGGTTTGTGCCACACATTACTGGCTCCCTTTCGGTGGGTTTTTGTTAGCAAAGTAAGTATCACCATTGATGCCCATTTTTTTTATACCTGTGATTACTTGTTCTTATATTGTTGATATGATATTGTTTTTTTCTTGTAGACATCTTGGACTATGTTATGATTGAATTGAATAATAAACGAATGATTAGAAATACTAGTCTCTGGCCTTTTGTTGAATCTAGTGATTCTAACCTTTATTGTTTGCCTCAAAGTTGGTCCAATCTGTTCAACATGATCTCCATGGATAAATATCATTGTAAACCAAATTTTATAATTTTTAGTACTTTTTTACTATTTATTTTGATAATTAGAAAATGGCTTGATAAAACATTATGGTCTTTTAAAAAATGTGGTTTTTTAATTTATCTAAAAAAATAGATAAAAAATTCTAAAAAATATATAAAATATGGTCTAGTACCACATTAACATAAGAAAATTACATTGAGCAGTTCGATCGACCATATAAACTAAATGTGATAATATAGAGCTGTAGTACAGACCATTCCGAACTATTAATAGTATTGTAGCCTTGCTCGTTACTTTCTATTATCTTTTTGTTATGCCTCTCCAGTTCCCTTTGCACCCTTTTGCTTATCAGTTATCAACTTTATTTACTTGTTCATGCTTTTGTGAACAACTTACTTTGCTAAATTTGATTCTAAATTTGATCCAAAAACAATTGTTATGGGTCGTTCATGTGACCGAGTTTGACTTATAATTTTTTTCAAAAACTTATGATTATTCTCTATCACTGGGAAGTTTTATCTCATGCAAGCAGTTCAGATTTTTCTGATTTCAACCGAATAATCTAAATAATTCTTTTATACTTGATATAAACAATTACGATAAACCACATAAATGAGATTTTTTTTTGAAAAATATTACATTTACTCCTGGATACTGATTAAATTGGAGGTGACATAATTAAAAAACAGTCCAAATATTCGGATATATACCTACTTTTAAAAACAGTTTAGATATTCGGATACCTACTTTTAAGCAAAAATAAAGACCCAACCAAAGATTCTTTTTTACTGAAAACCTGGACTCGCACTAGGGATACCGTCGGGGATACCATGATCTTTGACCAATTCAACTAAACTTAAATATTCACTTTAACCTCCTAAATATTCACTTTAACCTCTTAAATATTCAACTTAACATATTTTGCTTGACAACAAATAAAAACTCCACATAATAAAAACCTAACTGCAGCATTACACTTAATGCTTAACACATTTTGCTTTACAGCCAATAAAAACTACTCTTAATTTAACTTGCAGCATTACACTTCCTAACTATTCAGCTTATCATCCTAAATATTCACCTTAACCTCCTAAATATTTAACTTATCACATTTTTATTGGCAGTCAATGTTTAATGGTATCCCCGACGGTATCTTTTGTGGTATCCCATAGCATTTTCCATTAAAAAAATCCATCTTGTTTGATGTGCATACTAAAATTTAAGTTTGTTATAAATAATGCCTTCTAAATAATAAATAACGTGTGTCAGGATTCAGGAAGTTGCGTTTTCTAAGTCCGCATACAACTTCAGATAAGTTTATTCTATCTACTTTAATTTTAGTAATTGATACAATATTAAATTTGACTACCAATGTTCAGAATTTTGTACATTATTATTAGTACTATTATTTTGTTACATTTCTTCCATTTTTACGATATTCCGTTCATCACAAGTCAAAGTGAGGTCAAAACGCACCGACTCTTTAGTGCTCAACAGATTTCCTCTACAAAATGAGTAACGAGGGTCAACTGAAATTCAGTCTTCACTTGACAGCATCCGTCAGGATTTCGGAAATAGAGAGAGTCAATTATTTGGATGCTTATTAGTTATTTTCAGTGACGGATCCAGAATTGGTCGATAGGGAGTGTGTCGGTGGGGCCAATTCATATATAATATTATCAAGAAAATTTATACATAGATACCATAATTGATAACAAATCGGTACTGATTGTGTTGGTTTATAAGTAAAATGGGTTACTCAAGATATTCGTCTACACTGTACAAAAATGAGTGGCATATTAAAGCCATTAGTTTAAATATAGTATCTCATTTGATAAGAATACTAATACAGTCGGTATCAATTTTGATATTATTTTTAGTATCATTTTTGGTATTTCTACAAAATTTTTTCATATAAATACTACTTTTAGTTTCTTATACATTTTGATCAAAAGAATAAAGAATTGTCATGATATACAACTTTCAGAGATGAATATTTTCAACAAAATAAATATTCAATCAAGAGTTAATTGTATATTTAATTAACAGAATTATTAAATAGTGAATCATGGTCTATATTTTGATGTCAAGAAAAGAATTTTGTCATCAAATTGATGAAAGATAACACCAAATATGAATTTGAATTAAACTAGAAAAAATCAGGGTCAAGAACTTTTACCGGGCGAGGGGGGCCGGGGCCATGGCTGGCATCCCTCTTGGGTCCGCCCCTGGTTATTTGGGATAATGACCTTGGAGGTCCCCAAACTTTCATCTTGTGACAAGTTGGTCCCAAACTTTTATTTTGGATAAATGCCCCCCCCCCCCCCCCCCCCCCCCCCCCCGCGCAAACTATGAATTTGTGACAATTTGCCCTCTCAACTTGTGATAGTTCGGAGGTCAACTTGTCACAAGCTGATTGTGTTTACTAATCACGAGTTACTAATTATTGTAGTTTGAGAAAATCGGCAGTATAAGTTGATTCATCAGCAGGGGTTGTAGAAATAAATTTTGATGAAATATATTTGAGTTCCGATCCAATTCAACTATTTATCCAAATCTATTTTAATTAACGACACTTTACTACTCAAACCATGGTTATGAATTTAGGGTTTGTGGGAAGTGGAAATGCAGAAACCAGAACAATATCTTATATATTAATTAAAGTAACTTTATTCTGCAATAACCACAGTAAAAGTAAGAAAATCTTAATTTGGAAGTCGTTTTACACTAGAGGATTCTAATTCCACTTCTGGTTGTGGAATAATTACCCCCCCTCCACTTAAAATATCTTTTATGGTGCTCCATTATGATGCAAAAAAGTAGTATTTAATCACTTTATTTTTTCCCTATAAAACCTAACCATCCTTGACAAAAAACTAAAACAAGAACCTAGCTATATTTCTCAAGTTTGAACTCTGAAAATCTCTTCTAGGTATAGCTAATTACATCTCTCCCTCCCTCATTCTTTTCTCATCTAAATTTTTTCTTCCAAATTAAACTTAGTTATCTCTTATATATGTCAAGTATATAATTAATTTGCCTTTACTTCATACACTGAAATACATCACCTAAATCTTGTTTTTTTAAATTAATTTACAGGGCTTATAAAAGACATGTATTCAAGTATGAAATCTTCAAGGAAGCTTCTGGCTGTAATCCTGATACTAGCAATGATAACATGCAGCTTAGCAACAAGAGGGATTGCCATGGATCAAACTGATCAAGGGGTTGAGAAAACTAAGAATTACCAAGTATCATCTTTTGGGGGAACCACAATTGACAACCATCACAGCATTCCGAGGGATCAGTACAACAGCCATGCCGGAGGCAATGGCGGAGACGACGGCGACGGCATGGGAAGTGGGAGTAGTACTGGTGGCACAAATTAGTAAACTAATTAAGTATGATCATACTATTAGTTAAACGTATACTATTTGTGTCACTGTTTGTATGTAGTTCTAATTGGATTTCTGTTTGAGTATGTATATGTTGCTTTTCAAGAGCTGTTTGTTTGTATTTTGATCTAGATCAAAATGTGCATTTCTAGTTTTGTACAAGAGTATGTGTATGTGTATATATATAATGAAATGTGCATTTGCCTATATATACGGTTTCTTAATTTATAGCCCATTGTTGGGGCGTCATTAATTAATTCTTCTTTATTGTTTCTTATTTACTTGTACCTGTCTTATATATTTAATTAACTTACAAAAATTTATTAATTATTACTTTATTAGGCAAAATTTACTACTAACAAAATTAATTCCGAGATGCAAATTACTTTTCTGTTTATTAATCCTCATTAGGGTCAAAAATCCATATATATTGCGTATATATATATATTTGATTTGCTCTTTTTTTTTGAAATTCATCCTCTTTTGTTCACTACAGAACTAAAATATTATTATGAAATCATGACACAGAGAAATAATATAGTTGTACATCGTTTCCTATCAAAGAATTTATTATTTACCAATGGTACCTATATTGATTTGTCGGAAATATTTTCCAAATCAGTTCAAATCCTCACACAAACAGACACACACACACACACACAAATTGATATAAGAACACGGAAAAGAAATTACAAATATATATTTTAAGTCTTTATATAAGAATAGAAACTTTAATTGTTGTTGTTGATATAATTTCACAATAAAAAAAAAAAAAAAAACTCGAGTAACTTTACTAAACCTTTTATGTGTTGTACAAATGTACAATATTTGTAAGAAAAATGCTACGATGATGTCATCGGAACTCCCCATCATCAATACGGACATTTTCTTTTTTGGGTGTTGGGATGCAAGAAACTCTGTGCCTGCAAACTCAATTGTTATGTAATGGAATTTAACAATTGTATATGAAAACTCAGTTATTGTGCATGCAAACTCATTTGCTAGTTGTTGTGCAATGTAAGTTGCAGTTTAATATCTGGTCCAACGAATTTCAACCAGTTTGTGACCCCTTCATCCGGTTCACTGCCTAGTATGCATAAAGAAAATAACCATTGTGCATAGCTACCGAGTTTGCATGCATAATAATCGGGGGCGGAGCCAGACTCCAACGCAGGGGGGTCCAACTTTTTCGATGAAACATAACTTTATAAGTATAGGTATAATTTTGTAAAATTTTTAAGGTACATTTGTACAATTTTTCACGGCAAGGCCAATTTTGTAAATTTTCTTAGAAATTAAGTATATTTTCATATTTTTTTTCTCAAAAAAGGGATACTTTTGCAAATTTTTGGAGGTATAGTTTTGAAAAAGAAAATTTCTAGGGGTGGGTTAGTGCCCACCCCCATATCATGCTAGCTCCAACCCAGATAATAACCAACTTTTGCTACATAATACCTAAGGTTCGCTGCATAACAACACCAAAAGAAAAAAAAAAAAGAAAAAAATCTCGTATCGATTATAGAATTTCCGACGGTATCAGCTCCTATTTTTAGAAGAGTCGTAGGTAGCGACCACCCCTTTAACTATCAACCAGTCCATCGAATTTTTGATGAACAAATATCATTTTTCAATAAACATTTATATATTTCCGATCAACATATATCATTTTCTAGTAAACAGATAGACTACGTTTTTAAGTAAACATTTATGCAACTATAACAAGCAAATGGTTACACGTGAGTGTGTCAGATTGTGAGAGGGAAGTGAATGAGTAACTTACTTTATAGGTGGACTCTACATATTTTCCTTTTTAGAATAAGATGTTTCTCAGGTTCCAATCTCATTCCCGTTGGAATGTATGAATAGATCATTATTAAACATTAATTCAGAGCTCAAGAAATTTCCATAATAAGCAAAAATGAAGCAGAAAAACGCAAATTCTCATACAGAAATATTATATATATAGGAGGCGACAATATAAATTGGGAGAATGTTATGAAAGTACCAAACTTGATGCAGACTGTATAAGTATTCGTATTATATTGGTATGTATATTCAAATTATTGATTAATTTGATCAATATGTAACTTATTTTGTATATAGTGTACTAAGATATATTACAATAAGTTGAATATTTTAATTAATTAATCTGAATATATTGATGCATCTAACATTAATATTAATGTAATCGGTATTGATTTTGATATCATTTTGGATCGGTTCCTTATAAATAATTCTTGTTATATGTATATTGGCATGCCGGAGTGTCGGACACAACAGACCATCTAGGATCACATCAGTCCTCGCCGGCTGCGACCAGACCTGTTGAGACTGTAATCCTCTAACCGAAGGCAAAGTATAACCATCGATAGGAGACCTCAGTTTCGATGGGCCACCTCAGTTTGGTGGGGCCCACCTCAGTTCGCTCTTTCTTTCTCTTTCTGCGCTGCTTCAGTGCAGCATGGCAGAAGATCTCAGTTCAGTGATGAGTGATGATCTCTGTGCTCGCTTAGCTCTGCGTGATGCATGCAGGTGCAGCTTGTTCTACTTCTAATTACAGTACATAATAATTAATTATATATATACGTACGACGAAGTATTTGGAAACTAAATTGAGGACTCACATATATACTAATTAATTAATTAACGGAAACATCTTGCGTCCATAGAGTGTGGACGTTCCATAGTCACATTCTGTGAGTGATGGTTAGTGTTTTAAAAAAACTCGAGAGGTCCGAATCCGATCCGAGAAATCCGGGGAAAATGGACCGACCGACCCGACCCAGGCGTCTGACCGGGGCAACCCGAGAGGACCGGGAGGGACGGTCCTCGCAAGGGTAGGTATCCATGTTCCCAGAAAAATTCCCGTGGAAACCCGACCCGAGCAAACCCGGGACCCGACCCTACCCGATCCGGGGCAACCCGGGATCCGACCCTACCCGACCCGGGGTACTGGGATAATAACCCGAGATAACCCGACTTGGTTCCAACTTTTCCCGCCTATGTTAACAACTAATATAATATCATTTAAATTTTATTTTCAACAAGAATTTTTGTTTTACAACAAATATAATTATTAAATTTTTTTTTCTGATTTTCTATGTTATTTTTTCGGTATAAATAATATTATTTAATTTTTTCATTTTTAATATAAAAATACTATTTTCCTAACTTTTAATTGTATAATATAATATATATATATATATAGAGAGAGAGAGAGAGAGAGAGAGAGAGTAAAACTGTGGTGCTCCTAAGAGCACGGAGGCCTCCCGTGCTTGTAACTCAAAAATCATACTAAACCATCTCAAAATTTCGATTTATGGGTCTCATTAAATTCTTTATATCAAAATATCATAGGATACAAAAATTTTCCATTTTTTGAGATTTTTAAGTATTTGTTTTGTATTTTCTAAAGATGACATAGTTTTATACATTATTTTATTATTATTTTGAGGTCATTCTAAAAAATTCCAAAACATATACTTAAGAAACTCAAAAAATGAAAAAATTTTGTATCCTTAGAGATTTTCATATAAAGAATTTAATGAGAATGATAAATCAAAATTTCATGATGGTTTAGTATGATTTTTGAGTTAGGAGCACGCTAGATTTACTATATATATATATATATATATATATATATGCATATCACGGTTTTACCGTGCTATGCGGTCCATATTTCAGTTTCCGGTGTCCAAATAGTCGATCCGAACAGCTCAATGTGATCTCTATATCAAAATATGTTAGGAAACCAAATTTTACAATTTTTTAAATTTTTTTGGTATTTTTAATGAGGGGGAGAAAATGGCTAGATCTAAGGATTCTGGTTCATACAAAACGACAATTTTCTACCCATCACTAAAAATATCAAAAAAATTCCAAAAATTGTAAAATTTGTCTTGATAGTATATTTTGATATAGAGATCACATTGAACGGTTCGGATCGACTATTTGGACACCGGAAATGGTGATACGGACCACATAGCACGGTAAAACCGTGATATGCATATTACCGTAGCCCAATTCTATATATATATATACAGAGTCTAGCTACGGTGAGTCATGACTCACGAGCTGCTCCGTGAGTCACGATCCAAAAACATATCAAATCACCTCCAAATTTCGATTTATATGGCTTAATAAATTCTTCATATCAAAATCTTATAGCACACAAAAATTTTTCATTTTTGGAGATTTTTAAGTATTTATTCTAGATTTTTTAAAAGTGACTATACAATATTAATAAAATAATCGATGTTTTATGTATCATTTTAAAAAATCTAGAATAAATACTTAAAAATCTCCAAAAATGAAAAATTTTTGCGTGCTATAAGATTTTGATATGAAGAATTTATTGAGCCATATAAATCGAAATTTGGAGGTGATTTGATATGTTTTTGGATCCTGACTCACGGAGCAGCCCGTGAGTCATGACTCATTTTAGCAAAACTCTATATATATATATATAGAGTTAGGCTACAATAATATGCATATCACGGTTTTACCATACTATGCCGTCTGTACCTCTATTTCTGGTGTCCAAATAGTCGATCCGAACCGTTCAATGTGATCTCTATATCAAAATATACTATCAAGACAAATTTTACAATTTTTGGAATTTTTTTGATATTTTTAGTGATGGGTAGAAAATTGTCGTTTTGTATGAACCAGAATCCTTAAATCTAGCCATTTTCTCCCCCTCATTAAAAATACCAAAAAAATTTAAAAAATTGTAAAATTTGGTTTCCTAACATATTTTGATATAGAGATCACATTGAGCTGTTCGGATCGACTATTTGGACACCGCAAACTGAGATACGGACCGCATAGCACGGTAAAACCGTAATATGCATATTATTGTAGCCGGACTCATATATATATATATATATATATATGATTAAAACAAATAATTTAATTTTAATTATTTTTCATTTTTTTAAGTATATTTTTTTATTTTTGTAGTATAAAATAGGTGTATTATATTTTATATATATTTTTTTGTTTTGTTTTCTTTTTTTTTTGACATATAACTCTGCGACCGGGGACCCGAGCAACCCGGACCGGGAAACCCGGGCAACCCGAGAGGGACGGTCCTAAGCTAGGTCCAATCTCTTTCCCCCAAAATTTTCTCGAGGTGTCCCAAACCGGGAAAACCCGTGGACCGGGGAACCCATGAACCGGGCGGGTTTGGACCGAACCTACCCGGACCGTTTTTAAATCACTAGTGATGGTGTTACAATTGGGACCCACTTTGTTCCATTTGTCAGTGGTGTTGTCACCTTCTATAGACGTCCACTCTATAGACGGTAGGTCGAGCCCATATATTAATTGTACGCCATGCATCAACCGAAAGGCGCTCGAATACATTTTTCCTACAGTAATAGTGATGGTTCAAACTTCAAAGTTGTGCACATGCAAAAATTAATTAACAAGGCAGTAAATATGTCCACTGTGTGCGTTTAATTGATTCGTATATACAAAATGTAGAATTCTTGCATTCTTTTATCTGAAGTTCATTATATATGTATGGCCTCCCAAATAAAAATGTAGAATATGATGCATTTTAAGTTCATTCAATTAATTAGTGCCCCATGTAATTAGAAAATATAAAATATACACAACTTTTTATTAGTTATTAATGGGGCGGTTTTCCCCCAAATGTGTTGACATGACATATATAGAAAAACCTTTATTCTATTTTACTATTATGATAAGTGAGAATAATTAAAAGTGAGCTAATGCTTAATTACTAGGCGCAATAAAAAGAACCTTCTTTATGAATTAATTAACAATAAAACTATGACAGATAACGCCCCACCTTCTTCTGATTTGACGTTGTGGCATGAGGATGATTAATTATTTTTATTCTCCAAGTTGTTACAATTTCATTAATCTATTGAAAATTAAATACATAGATGATTATGAAAGAAAAAAAGTTTTATATCTTTCTAATTGAAGTAACAGGTACCTAATCTAAAAGGTAATCGATATTTATTTATGGGTAGTGATATATAGTGTGCCGCACAAATTGCTTCCTACACCATTGATGTGCTGGCATTTCTAAAAGACAGATTACAAAACGTTCTAAATGAATCTTGGGAAGAGATGAACAACAAATGGACAGTTTACAAAACGTTCTAAATGGGCAGCAAATGGGTTTTCTTTCTAAAAAACAGTTTACAAAACGTTGTAAACATTCTAAGAGACAGTTTTCTTTCTAAAAGACAGTTTACAAAATTACAAAACTGTCAACTTGATATACCAGTTTACAAAATGTTCTAAATGGGTAGCAATATGCCAGCTCAACGTATAACTGGGGGGCAATGTCAGGGGTATAACATCTTTATCCTTTAATTATTTATTTATAGATTAATCCCAATTTTCCTTTGTGTCTCTTGTGGGATCGATCCTCCCTCTATCTCCACCTCTTGTTTTATATAAGCTCATTTTTAAGCGTGTGCTTAATTAATTTAATGGACCGGTTTATGGATTTTAATTGAGCTCATATATATCTTATATTGAATTGTATTAATATATCACTATTTCTTTTTTTTTAAAAGGATATTTCAGGTTATTGCATGTGCTTGTAGTTCGTATTTCATTTTATTTTTTATATATATATTTTTTTGAGGAACTTGTAATTCGAATTGGCATGTTCCTTTCTTTCTTTTCTTATCTTTCCCGCCTCCTTAAAATGGTGAAGAAGACCTATCGATTTCTCTCCTTTTTTACATTTTTTCCGGTAGCAAGAAACCCTTAAACCAAAAATGAAATAATGAACTATTTTTTGTTGAATAATATGATCTAGAAATAAAAATATAGAATTATAAAATTGAGTGAAGAGTAATCTTAGAAAGGAGCGAGGCCGAAGCCTGTCGGTTAAGCACACTAGAGCAAGAGCGAAGTGTTACAGTTTCTTCATCAGAGGCGATGGATCAAAGAGAACACACAGAACAAAAGTAAATACTAAAAAGTATTATTTTTTTTCTTTCCTTCAACCACAACGAGAAGATAATTAATCAGACTACGTATGATGGTGCGTTCAAAGGAAAATGTGTTGAGAGTGAAAAGTCAGATAAATAGAAAAACCATCGGTTCGATCTATGGAAATAGGGTGATAATTTTTCTCTATTCAGATCTAATGATAATTTTTTTAAAATAAATGTCACAACCTGACAAATAAAGTATCTATCATCCCAAAATCAGGCGTGCTTGAGATTCCTATCAAGTTCTATTTTCCAACCAATAGCACTCATTATGTTTTCATTATCACATCGATCTTATTTATTTTTTACGCCAAGTAAATCCAACAAAAATATTTTCTGAAAAGTAATAGGAAACGGTGGGTTGTGTCCACTTTTTTCCAAAAAAAAAAAAAAAAACCAACAAAAATATTTCTAAATATTTGTACAATGGGCATATTTAATCATATCATAGTTGTCGAGCGTTAACACTCGTAATTCTTTACTTTTGCCACATGCCAAGTTTTTGATCGGGACTTGTGTCAAAATGATTGAGTCGATCAAAATTCTTAGAATAACATCTTATGTCTTTAGAATAACGACGGTCTATATATAATCCATAGATATACAAATACATTAAAT
Organism: Cyperus esculentus; assembly: GCA_030179965.1. Taxonomy (NCBI): domain Eukaryota; kingdom Viridiplantae; phylum Streptophyta; class Magnoliopsida; order Poales; family Cyperaceae; genus Cyperus; species Cyperus esculentus. The sequence continues at coordinate 827,920 of JASGLE010000010.1, read as the reverse complement.
TTGTAACTCATATTTTAAATTTGTAATCTATGTACATTATAGACACAGATCTTATATATATGCACGCTATGCGTCACTCAAATCCTTATTTGTAACACGTCTAAAAGCACCTCGATCGAACCTATTTATTAGATGAATAAGAGCAACAAAGTTTTTATTGAACTTGACAAATGATCTAGTATCTGGTCCCTAATTTAATTAGAATAAGTAAAAAACCTCTAATATATAGATCATGAATTCAAACTTCTGTCTCATACGGGGGCGGATGTATTAAGGGGCAAGTCATGTCAAGTGCCCTACCTTAATTTTCAAAATTGTTAAAAAATTTTGTATTTTTTTGTGAAAAACCCAACAAATTTTAGTGAATATATGTTAAATTGCCTAGGCTAATTAGTTTCTTTGAAGAATTATATGCATCTATTTACAATTATGTGCCCATCCTCGTTCAATCTCTAGATCCACCACCAGTCTCATAGGCACACAGAAAAGGCCATGTACCCTTGAAAACATAAAGTGATGGTTCATTCAATATCATTTTTATCAGCCTACGTTGTTAACTTGGTATAGATTACTTTTCGGGAAAAAAAAAAACCATAGCCCTTATTTTTACTCAAAAAAAAAATATATATATATATATAGAGAGAGAGAGAGAGAGAGAGAGATTAACTATTATACTAACGTTAGTATTTCGGACCGAAATGCTAACGACTCAAAATATATGTTATCGTGTCCGAAATCATGATTTATGGTGCTCAATAAATTCTTTATATGAAAATATTGGGGAATACAAAAATTTTCCATTTTTAGATTTTTCTAAGTATTTGTTTTGAATTTTAGAAAATATCTCATAAATATTAATAAAATATTGATGTTTGTACATGCTATTTAAAAAATGCAAAACAAATTTGTAGAAAAATCTAAAAATGGAAAATTTTTGTATTCCCAATATTTTCATATAAAGAATTTAATGAGCACCATAAATCGTGATTTCGGACACGATAACAATAATTTTGAGGTGTTAGCATTCCGAACCGAAATGCGAACGTTAGTATATAGTCTAGCTCTATATATATATATATATATATATTAACGGTATTAAAAAACTTTATCCTTCTGCTTTGCCTTTGAGTACTTGTCATATTTCTTTTATTTTCACTTGTAGTTGTAGGTCTAGTGTATTTGGATGCCATATGAAGCCCTAAAAACAAACATTTCAAGGTTGAGTTTGAAAATTTGAATCCAACCCAACTACTGATAGCTTGGGCCAGGCTAGTATATGACCGGCCGGATTGTGTACACAATTATATATGTGGGTTTTAAATTTGTACCTATAACAGAAGTATATATTGGCCCGGCCCAATTTTGGTAACCCATTAATTTGTAGTCTGAATTTGGCATTCTGGTTCTGGTACCTAGATATATACACTCAGAATTAAACCAAAATTCAAGCATATTTTTTCAGTGTATATATGATCATGAATAAACTCCAATATATAGGAGCTTTTGTACTTGTGTGGGAGAGTAAAATTAGTGCAGCTGGATTTATTTCTGTAAGCAAATATATATAATCTATGACAGTAAAATACTGAAAACCTGTATTTTGGAGGAAATATCACCGGAGCTAATTACATGAATTGTCTGCTATTTTTCGAACTAAAATTGGTTTATGAACTTTAATTTCCCTGATGATTATTTTGAATGACAGCATTATGATCACCCACTAATTAAGTTTGCTGGTATGTTTCTATCAGAAAAGGTTTGCCGGTATATATATATGCTGCACTTGGATAAATATCCAGAAAGAAGGAAAAAATACATGTTGAGTGACACTAGTAATTATTCTTCAAACAACAGGATTCCACTATTTGTATCAACAAAGACAATGACTGTACATATTGCCCGACTCCGCAACCGGATATAGAATCCGAATTGTGGCTATATATAGATGTGTATCGTTCATTTGTGGTGTGTGCGCAGTAAATGATAGAAAGATAACATTGGTAAGAATTGTGTAGCCTAGCTATCAGTTCATTCAAAAAGAGGCAATTTACCAATGTTTCTTTATTTTTTCTAGAATTACAGCTTTACCGGTACATATTGCGTTAACTGATCGAGCTGCGTACTTTTGTATCATAACTCCCTATAAAATTTCTTATATTTTGTACTTCTTTATACTTTGGTCAATATATTTTGACATGCTTTATCATCATCATGCAGATATATGTCAGAAATCATGAAGATTCTCTTCGCTCTCCTCATCTCTTGCTTCGCCATGACGGCTTTCTCGTCGCCTCTAGTGCAAGGCGAAAAGCCGGACGGACGCGATTCACTGGTTGTCACTCTTCGGGGAATCAAAGCCAAAACAAGCACCACAGTTCATGGCACCACAACCCCGAAGACAGATCATGAGGAGATTAAAAAAGACGACAACAACAATTCTGTCCAGAAAATCCCTACCGAAATCAAAGACGTCATGCCTCTACGTGGCGGAGCTCAAGCATCCGTCGGGTATGCCGGTTATCCAACTGACCAGGGACCTGGGTCTGCTGGTGTGGATGGCATCCGCCGCCACTATGATACCTGCAATGCATTCAACTACAATCGCGGTTGCGGTATTCCCTGAATATATAGCTTAGTACTGTAATGTAAAATATTGTGTGCTATATATATAGAATATAGTTGATATTTATGTATGATCTGTGATAGATCTTGGCTTAGATTAAGTAAAGGGCGAACAACTAGCTAGCCCCGATCGATCATGTAAAATTGTTGAATCAAACTAAGAAATAATGTATAAGAATAATATTAGTATATATTACCTGTGTTATCTATATGCAATTATGCACAAAGTAGAAAAACCAAGGGAAACAGCTAGAAATTAAGAGGTTTATACTTCATAAGATGCATTAATTAATTACTAATCACAAGTTAATCTTATTGTCCTACTAGATTTCGTTAATTAATAAAAAAAAATATAATACCCAAAAAAAAGATATGAACAATAGTATTGCAAAACGGCAAAGCTAAAAATAAAAAGCGAAAAAAAAAACACTACAGTAATCTGAAAGAAAAAAAAAAAGAAGCCATTTGTTCTAAGAGCCACTTCCATAATTATGAACTCAAGCCTCCACGTATGCCCTAATTAGTTTTAAATTATATCATTCCAGTCTAGGTTTACATTACATAAGCCCTAAGTAATCAGTAGGTTTAGATTTTCTTTAACGCTTTAATTGCCATTTGTGTGTTGCCAAGTGCCAACCATAGCATATAAAATTAATATGATCTGAATTTTGATAGTTTAATCAACAGTTTATGTATCAAAAATAAAAAGCTAAACTTTTGTACATATAGTTAAACTTGTAATGCTCAGCAGCAGGATCTTGATGAGCAATTAATCCATGTTCTAACAGTATATCCAGAATATACAGTGGCTATTTATTCAATCAATTTCCTCTTTCATTTTTAGGTAGTTAATTTGGCACAATAAAATATCATATGATATCGAAATATATATCGGTTTTCTTTTCTACCAAATTAAACAAAACTGAGGCTTGCTCAATTCAGAGATCTGATAAATTGTGTGCGGACACAGGTCTAGTTGGTACATGGTTTTGTTCTAATTAATTAACAATTATATTACTGTGTTTATTGCGAATATATTTATATTATGATCTTCTTTTCACATATGTCAAATATGGCAGACAGAATTATTATACCACTAATTCTATTTTAACCAACTTGCATGCCAAACCGAAATGTATTAAGTATTAACCCAGAAATGATCCAAAATTTTTATTTGGATTAATCGAAATCCACAGTCTAAAAGGCGGTTGTACAACTACAATATTAAGAGTCTGTATGTGCAGAGCTGAGTATCAGTTGGCCTATTCTGCTATTCATGCACAACATATCAAGATCCGTGCAAATCAAACTAACCTGTTTCCCCCCGTAAGCACAGCGTCAGTTCAGCGTGTATCAATCGCTGCATTTGATGAATTACTGCTGTAAATACAGTCACTTCATACATAGATTAACCACATATATATGCAGGGAAAGAATACATAATTCTCAAAAATATCATTTCCTGAAGATAAACTCAAAATACAATTATGAACTTTAGATTATGAAATTAACATATATTACTCTTTTTTTTTAACTCTTGCTCTTGATTTTTCTTTGCAATCATCCTCATCGGAACTTCTTGCCGAGGGAAGAGATCAAAACAAATAAAAATGGACAAAAGTTATCTGCCTACACTCAGAAAATATGTTTTTGTTTAAATTCCATCAATTTAGTCGTCTCTGATTTCTAAAGCGACGACCAGTGGTGGAGACATGGACGAATGGTGAACGAGAAACAAGAATGAAAATGAAGTGCCAGATTCCCATCATCGGACTGGCATTTGTGAATTGCTCAGTGTCGACATAGGATGTCAGTGAACAGTGATGCCGATGTCTCATCCCTTGCTAGCTTGGCCAGCTAAAGAGATAATGAGAGCTTCAAGAAAATTCGGTATGAAATGGAACATAATATCTAATTGTATATAGATCTTGCTGGTGGGTTTTCTCTCAGCTTCCGATAAAAAATGTAAATTTAGGTAAAGGATTAATTCAAGTTGTATAATGAATGATAATCCAATATAAAGAATTCATTTTATGGCAAGAAACTAAAACTAGAGCAAATATATTGTGTTAATAGGCAACAACTTCAGTATTTTTCAAAGATCCACTCTATTCTATATATCTCGAGCTTTGATTGCAGTTCGATCTATTTCTTTGGACTGAATACACAACAGTTCATTTGCCAGATGAGATCCTGAACAAATGCTCAACTGTTTATTGGATTGAAACAAATCAGTGCGATTACTCTTGAATGGTTGATGCACTTCTCGTCCAAATTAAACAAAGTGTAATTACTTTTAAGTCGTCGATGCTTTTCGAGTGGAAATCGCACAACAGGTAAGATATTCTTACAGCACCGAAAGAAATAGTGCTACAATTAATCAGCGAGGAAGAGTGACGTTGATCGGCAGACAAAGAGCAGAGGTCTCTTTGTACCATGAATGGACCACTGACATAGAATTTCATTATATAGAATTACCTCATGTTCAACTGAAAACACCAAAATAGGACTTCCACAATTAGAATATAGAATGTTTTGAGTAGAGAAGCAGAATCATAAGGCTCTAAAAGAAATAAAATCATACAATCCATATTGTGAATATTACTATATTAAAAATCCAGCAACAAAAAACCGTTTATCCAGTTATTTTGTAAAGATATATATGCGATTGTGTTGAGCTCAGCGGTCGGTCTATGCTTCACTGTCTGATTTCCAGTTGATTTTGTTGTCTTGAGCTGCTTCAATTTTGTTTTTTTTCTTCTGTCTTCCCTTAAATCAATGCTGTATACAATTATGAAAGAGATGCTTTGAGAGTATATATATATGCTCAGTGGTCCTATGCTTCATTGTCTAATATATTTGTAGTTGCTTCTGTTGTTTTTATCAGCTGCTTCAATTTGTTTTCTTTCTTCTGTCTTCCCTTAAACTTAAATCCTGTATACAATTATGTAAGAGATGGTTTAAGAGTATATATGGTTCTTGGTTGGGGTTGCATATTATTATATTTATAATTGGATGCTGTTTTTATTTTTGAAAATGAATTTTTGCAAAATTTGTAGAACAAATATATTATGTCCCAAATTGACTCACAATTGTCGTCTTTACTGACATTTGATGGTAACAGTAAAAAGAGTTCAAGCAATCATGCCATGATGGTATGGGTCTCACCTCTTTAAGGAAAAAAAAAAAAAGTTAAACCCACAAGATGGATCTTAAATTCTTATCCATAAACTAATTTTCTGGTTTAGCTATATGTAAATTAGAAAACCCATTTGAGATTTAATAGATGTAAGTTCACCAGTACTGAATATCTATGTAAAATATGCATATGATACAAGAAAAAGTGCAGGTGGGAGTTATGAATATAACCAATGAAATAGCCTAATTAAAGTGAATACTGGCTAGATTTTCGGTAGAAACACTCCCTCATAATGTAGCTATTTGTCATTTTTATGTGACTGCCGATACTCAGCCTCAGACAGTCTAGATCAGCGTATTTATATGTCCATTTGGTGCAGAATATTGTCTCTTGTCAGATTTTCAATTAGTTGTTCAAGAGAATCTAATACATATTCACACAAGCTGCAAATAGAGTATGTACCGAGGTTTACATTGTTACTGCTTGCTCGTACATGTTGTCAGTTCATTACTGAACTCGGGCAGAATTAATTTGAAGGTCAAGTACTGGTATTTGATTTTAAGACATTATTAATTCCAAAGAGTATATCTAAGAGGATTATTTGAAGTATGTAATATGTATTACTAGCTAGGTTACAAAGGTCTTCTGTGCTGATTATGGAAGCATTGCTGTTTGTAACTTTGTATCAGACAAATTAAGTCAGATAAGATTCTTTTAGTAAAATACATACAGAGCCCTTAGGTCCCAGCACTGTCCTCTATTTCAGCCACTGTCACTGGCCAAGGGACCCATGTTGTCAGAACTGTTAACAGGACCTTTTGTCAGTGATTTGTTAATAATGAGATTAATTATATGTTAGAGCAATCATGACTCAGAAACTTGGAATTAATATCCTTCATGATCATTGCATACAATGCTGTCCACTCCATGTGATTAAGAAAAGGATTAAAACAGTGATAATTATCAAATTGAATCATATATAACTATACAAGATAAACCAGAACCTTCCTTAATTCCAATTCCAAATCCAAATATTATACTCACTAATTATTTTTAAACATGCCTGCTAGAATAAGCAATAAGTCCAAAAAGACTAACTGCTTCAGGATTTGGAGACCATTATACGATCGCTGCAATGAATGTTCAATCAAACACTCTTTAGGGTAATGATTCATTATACTGGCCTAGAAACGCACTTTACGTAGCTTAAAATTATCTAGCACAATTTTCTGGAATTTATCCTTAGTATATAATTTTAACTTACATGTGTTTTATATAGATAATATCAACTTCAGTTCACTTTTGCTATTGCTAAAGATATTCCTTTTGGCTTTTGCGTATCAATGGCGGACAATGTTATTATCGCACTACACTAACAATCATTATTCTAAGCACGCGCAATATCAACGTCATGCGCATTACTTGCCGTGAGATTCTCCTCCATTGCTGGTGATATTTATCTCTATATTTTAACTTATTATTGATCGATGATTTTAAAAGTTCGTACTATAAATAGCGTCCTTAATATCCCGATATTTATACACTAGCCCGCCTAAGAAGGAACACTAAAAAGGTGAGGTCCTTGAATGTTTTCTTCCTTTTGTTTAGAGTAACTACAAGTCAGCATTTCCTGATATCAATTGCAAGCCCCCACTAACTTCATTCTCTTTTAAATCATGGCAAGGAAGAACATGAAGCTCAAAACACCGACATCCCTGATTGTCGTACTTGCTATCGCACTTGTTCTCTTCTCCGGACATGTTGCGGAAGGAAGAGACCTAACCAACAAGATTGACAACCATGATCGCGCAAGTGAAACAATGAAAGTTGGGTTAGGGATGGATCCAACACTTTCCCGTATGTCTGGCACGACGACTACTGGTGCAGCTACAAACACTGATACTGGTACCAGCAGAAACGACGACCAATTTGCAGGTTCCTTTGGAGCATCCACTGATTCTCATCATCAAATCACTGTCGATCAGTATCATAGGATGTCTGGAAACCTGACACCTCATCCCTAAATGAAGCGTTGGCGTTAAATGAAGCAGAAAGACTGCGAAAATAAGGCTAATTGCGTGTTCCGTTATCAGTTATAGTATAGTATAGTTTGTGAGAATGTATCTGTGTTAATCTTCTATACTTGTGGTTATTAGTGTGTTTGTGTGCCAAATGATTAGCTTGCTTGTATAAGTTATATCTTGGACGAATGATAATCGACTAATGGTCATGTATTATGAATTAAAGTTGAAATAAAGTTCAAGAATAGCTTGTTTGTCTAATTAAATTCAGATGAATTTGTTCTTAATCATCATGTATAAATTTTACTGGCATATAGTGATGATCAGTGTACAGTACAACTCTAATTGTCATCTCCAAAATCCATTGCCAAATAGAGATCTTCTAGCAAGAGAGGAAGAACAACCAACCATAAATCTTAACCTAGCATGCAATAGTTTTCTTCTTTGTACCTTCATACTAGTATAGTGGTTAATTTTTTTTTGAGGTAGCAGGCGATTGCCTACTATATTTTCGTTAAAAATAGAAATAAAAAAGGATTACATAGATTCGGTTTTCCGGAAGGAGAAAAAAGATGAAAGAAGCTACAATAATAAGCACCCTGATTACATCATGTTAATTAGGCTAATACTATTCCTATTATAAGCTCTAGTGTTTAATTTGTACTACTAGTAATTTTGTGTTCATTAATCAACTTAAATTACTTTCAAATTAATAATAAGCAAGTACAGGCTATCAGATCTTTATGTTGGTATTTCCTCTCACAATAATATAATTCCGGTAGGCTAGCTTATCAATACATGGCTAGCTAGTCTAGCTAATATATACAATCATTGTAAAGTTGTACAAATTAGGAGCTGCGTTTGATTAAGTCTATAATAGTAGTGGTGTACATATATATATAGAGGAGGGATCCATTGACAATCCCTATCTTGACAATCTTGACAATCCCAACTTTAAAAAATTTGAATAAAATCATATAAATTTTTAAAAATGAAAAAAGTTGATGGATGTATTATTTAACTAATAGATTGATAGTCTTTCAAATTTCAATCAATTTGGACATTGTTTGATGGCTTATCAAAATTTCATGCATTTTTTAACGGTTGTAATTTAGCAGATCTTTAAAGAGCTATCAAACGTCACTTAAATTAAATATAATCGAAAACATAATCAATCCATAACTTAAAACAATAGTTCCGTAAACTTTTTTCTATTTTTGAGAATTTCTAACTATTTTTTTCCAATTTTTGAAATTTGGCATTGTCAAAATTGTCAACATGGACATTGTCAATGGATCCCTCCTCATATATATAATAGTAGATGAATTAGCCACTGAAAGTGGTCGGCTGATATTTCAAAATATGATCAGAATATATATGAGTAATACCTAGCGTTCATAGAAAGGCTGATATTTCAAAATATGATCAGAATACATATGAGTAATACCTAGCGTTCATAGAAAAGTTATCCATAGATATTTCAAAATATGATCAGAATATGAGTAATACCTAGCGTCTATAGAAAAGTCATCCATAGAGATTTCAAAATATTAGCAGAATATGAGTCATACCTAGCGTCCGTAGGTTATATTTTGAGATATATTTGTTACATTTCATGGTGTATTTATTATTTGTATATTTATGGACATATGGACAGCTTTCCGATGAACGCAAGATGTTTCTCATCAGAATATATATTCAACTATATATATATGAGTCAGCTGTGACTGCTTCTGTAACTTGAGTACATACTATATATATATATATAGCTAGTATCTATATTATTTTAGCTTAGATCGATCAAGCACATGCATGGCACTTGATCACAAAAACCAACTTTTTGTCGCCTGGTCTATCTTCTTTCTGAAAGAAATGCTAAGCTTTTTTTGGTTAGGAATTAATTAGGATCGATGAAGCTGGAAGAATATAAATCAAACTTTGGTTTATGCTTCTAAGCAATCATAACAACGCCGGCACACTTTAATTACCCACATAATTAATCTTGTTGCTCCAAGTCATTATAATTTAAAATTATACTTTGAACTGCAATCCGACCTGCAAAATTAATTTCAAAAGATTTATTTAAGACGATATATATATATATATCAATCAATTAATTATAAGTTTATAATTAAGCTATGACTAATTGTCAATATGGCCGGCCGAGTTTTGTAAGCAATATGCAAAGCAATTACTAATAAGTAATAAGCTAAGTGCTCTATCTCAGGCTGGATAACCCAAAATGAAATGCAAAGAAATAATAATATAAAATCGAGCAAGATCTGGATGCAAAAACAAATTAATTGAGGCACATAACAACCAAATTAATTAATTAATTAATAAACGCTGAATACTAATTTCTAGCTAGGCCATATGTTGTGGGTCATCATCAATATGTTTGGTACACTGAACACATCTCCAATCTAATAACTACAAAATAACAAAAAGAGAGAAAAAAGCATATTGGTGATCCAAGGAAATTAAAAGCTTAATTTATATATCTGCAGTTTTAATATTGTATTAAGGTTTATAATTAATTTTGCAGCCCCAATTCATTGAGACTGCTTTCTTAATCAGTGTTTAATTATAAACAGCTGAACACAACAATGATAGAGTCAAAGGAAAACAGCAGGCTCTGTATCATTGATTTTCAAAATTTATCTTGGTATTCTGCTTTCTGTATATTCTGCTAAAGGTTGCAATTAATTTGTGTGTTGGCAAGCCACTGAAAAATAATTAATCACAGAAACCACTACTAAACCATTAACCATACCTGCCTCTATGTAGAACTAATTAATTGATGGTGGTTTTATATATATGTCTGGTTTAATTCACAGGTTGCAACAAAATGAAAAAAAAATAAGAGAAACATGCTGCGTTCATTAAAAAACCATCCATACATCCATAAACATATACAGAATGTAACAGATGCATCCCAGAATGTAACCTATAGATGCTATGGACATTTTTTTATGAACACTAGGTATTACTCAAAAAATAATATTATATAACAGGAGGTGTCCTGACAACCGTCTATGTTTAATCGAGCGATTTAATTTTTATAGATTAACCATCTCATTTACTTGTGTCCAACAAATATATCGTGATAATCCGATTCAGAAAAATAAACTATCCATATTTCTTTCAATCTACAGAAGAATCACCAATATAACAGAATTGCAGAATTCCTCACAAAACCTAGAGTTTCCAGAATCCAAAGTAGTTTAATTAAATTACCTAGCTAGATTATTCTGGAATCTAGAGCAAGGCAAAATATATATATAAAGGTAATTTGTGTTGGACATGATAAAGCAGATTCCCACCTGAAAAGCCAAAGGGACTATGTTTAAGTACATTTATGTTGATTAAGCTACACTTGCTTTTTCTAAGAACTTATAATGAATTGAATCCAGAAATCAAGGGGTGGTAGGGAAAAGCACACAATCTATATGTAACCTTTGTTCTGGCAAATTTATAGGGCGTATATAGCTCTTTGATTACAGGTGGTTTAGGGTATTTATAAGTAGTGGGCATCAGTTGTTCTTTTACACTCTCTCACTCCACTCAGAAAAAAAGAGGAAAAAAAAAAAAACCATCAATTTGCCATAATTTGTTTTTAAGAAAAATACAATCTATAATTTATTTGACACTGCTATTTGCAATCAACATCGAATACGAATTCAATTTTTCTTTGAATTAACATCTGATAAATGCATGCAGAATGTATGTTGTTCATCTGCAGTATATATTCATGGTAATTGTTGTTCAAATTAAAATTATACTTCCTGATATATGGAGCAGAACAATTCAGAAAATTCTTCATTTCATGCAATGATAATATATATATCAGCAATTAAAAATTCAGGTTTGTCTAGAAAAGATGAGAGGAGTATTATGCATAGAATTTGCTGAAGAAATTTGGGTTTCCATAGTTGTTCTGGGCTTGTTTTATATGGGTCCGGGCTTTTGGGGAGGAAGTGAGAATTGTCCAATTTCACAATTGTAATAGGCCCCAAATCTTGGAGAATTGCTGTCTCAACTTTTGATCATAATGGGCTGAACAGATTCTTAATTATGTTGCAATGCAACTTCAATATCATGTACTAATTAAATTAGCCCAAAACAAATAGGATTGTTGTGATTAGTGTTTTAATGACGGTCCAGGTAGGTCCGGGTCGGTCCAAACCCGCCACTGTCCACGGGTTCGCTGAGTCCTAGGTTTCCCCAGTCTCTCGGGTTGTTTGGGTCGGGAAACCTCGGAAAAATTTTAGAGGATGGATATCGGACTTAGCTTAGGATCGCTCCTCCCGGTTGACCAGATTTCTTGGGTCGGGTTGCCCGGGTTGTCATGATAAGATTGCCCGGGTTGTCATGATCAGATTGCCCGGGTTGTTTGGGTTACTCATATGGTATAAAAAAATCCGTCCCTCCCGACCCTCCTCGGAAATTTTTCTATGGGTTAGATTTCTTTCTTTGCGTAGACCGTCCCTCCCGACCTTTCCGGGTTGCCTGGGTCACACTCTCAGGTTGGGTCTGTCGATCCATTTTCTTCGGATTTCTCTAATCGGGTTTAGACCTCTCGGGTTTTTTTAAAAATACTAATTGTGATGCAAATTTGCAAATTTCTTGATACGACGGTCATAATTTAGTAACTTACAGTGGTTAGCCGTTTTTGTGTTTTCATAAAATTACTATTTTTTTTAGGATTTAGGGTTTAGAGTTTTATTATTTAAGAGTTTAAAATATATTTATATATATAAAGTTTAATTTTGTGCTTATTTGATCCTTGAGGAAAAATTGATCTCACCCATGTAATTAAACTTATTCAATGGGAGTACAAGAATGGTAGCATGCATCCTGCCCCTAGTTTTTATGGCAGCTTGTATATACGGATCAACCGCTGGATATATATACCACCTGTTTCGACTAGAAACACTTGTTCACTAGACACCACACTTCGGTGTCAATAGTGTTTCTTACCGTACCATATATAGCTAAGCTTATATCTACTAAAGATCTTGCATCTATTGAAAAACTGTCTATATATATGTCCATAGACGTGTATGAAATGTAACAGATACATATCAAAATATAACAAATACATCCCAAAATGTAACATATGAACGCTATAGATAGTTTTTCTATGGATGCTAGGTAATACATATATATGAACAGAATTCACAAAACATTAACATACAAATGTATACCTTATCTAAAAGTATCATACTTGCTCTAAGAAGTTGAAGTATTATATATTGATAGTTTTCAGAGATATTATGGCGACATACAGCTTATATATTCAAGGAATTCTTGTTTAACTTCAAAATTAAGAAAACAGAGTAATTAAACAAAGTAAAATTGCAAAGTTTAATGCAGAAACAAACTAAGTTCAGTTCAATTCAGAGCATATATGATAGCTTCTTTATTCATGTCGAAATAGATATATATAAGGCAAGATATACATATATATAATGCGCAAATTTTCACTTCATATGTTTAATTGTACTAGTAATGTAAAAAAAACCAACACTTGATTAATTTTGCTGCAATGTTATATTTATAATTTCATATGCACCATATGCATGCACAGGACCATTATGTATTATATGTTAATTAATTAAATTAGTAAAGTTAATTAATAAGCTTCTATAATCAAACACATATATACTGAGCAGTATATATTTCTGTATTAAACAAGGGGAAACAAATACATAATTAATTAATAAGCATTATAATCTCATAATATTATCAACTATACAATATATATATAATGCTACATGTATGTATGTCTCAACTATGACAGAGTACAATACGTATACATATACATAGCTAGCATACAAGCTATATATATTCTCAAGCCCCTTGTTTCTGTATGAGAAACATCTTGCGTCCATTAAAAATGCATCTATACGTATGTCTATAGACACACTCAGAATATAACAAATACATCTGATCTTGTAACTTATTGACAGATATTCTATGGACGCTAGGTGTTATACTTTTTGTATCATGGCCTAGAATTAGAAGCAGACTTCCCCCTATCCTGGGCACCGCCTCCCGGCATGTTACCGGGGCTACTCCAGTTGTCATACTGATCTCTCGGTATGGCATGGTGGTTATCAACAGAAGTACTACCGGCACCACCGGTGGCGGTCTGTGGTTCAACTCCTTGTGCTTCTTTGAACAAGAACTTACTCGGCGTAGAGGTGCCACAAGTTGCCATCAGCATTACAACAAGAACAACTGCCATGATCTTCATTGCTAACAAAGAAACTGCTCAAACAAATTTGTTTAAATTAGTATATATATATGGCTAGAATTATAAGTACTACAAATTGAATTAGGTTATAATATATATGGCAGGGTGTACCTTACCTGAAAAGGAAATTTTAGATAGAAGGGGGCCAAGGAGATCTTGTTGAAGCTTGTTTTTTTAGTAATTAAGAACTATGGTGGTGCACATTATTTATAGAAGAAGGGAAGAATGTTCATATAATATTTTCTTTTTGTAGTAAAAAGAGAAGAGAAATCATTTTTGCGCCCTTAACTACACCCCTTATTCATCCCCCAAACTAAATTAATAATATTTTCTATTTCTTTCTTATACTCTCATAAATTTTGAGTGAATTTTTTTTATTATTGATCTTTCTATTGTATGTATATAAGTATTTTGTTCGATTGAGAATGTGAATTGCAACCAGTAAAAGTGATTTGTTGTATTTGAAAATAATTTTTTAACTAAAAATGTATTTAGGTGCGGTTAAGGGGGTTTTTAAAGGTACGGTTATCAACTCCCAAAAGAGAAATACTGTTAGAAGATCGTGAAATGAAAATGATGTTTTTTTGTGGGGGTGATTCTCAGAGAATTTTTTGGTTAAAGAGGCAACTAAATTTGGCCACTTAGAGAGAAAATGGAGACAATATAAAGTGGGGGGTAATTTATCACGATTATAAAAATGTTGATTATTGAGAAAAGTAAAAATTTTACCTATTTTACTTTAATTAATAGGGTTGCCTTTTAATTATTCTTGCGTTCGAATTTTTGCCATTTTGAAAAGACAAGCCTCCACCATTGCAACTTGGGGATAATTCCAGATTGCTATATATATATATATATATATATATATATATATATATTCCATCATGTACTAATTAATTAACAATAATGATTTCTTTTTATTCATGCATCCAATTGTTGCATATTTTTTAAGTATTTGGACGGTCTGTATTTTTGTAAATACTAATAAATTCACAAGTAACCAATTTTACTGTGTTGTATAATGCTTGGAAATAATACTAATAAATTCACAAGTAATCAATTAATTTCCCGAAGCCAAATTCTATATATAGATTGAACGTGGAGTCATAACTCATAAAGGTCGGTCTAAGGACAACAACCATATTACTTAGAACAACAAAATTTTTCTGAATTATATGGAAGGAAATCTGAAGAAATCATATTATAAATAGAAAAATTTTACTATCCCAAGTAAATGTAATATCCTTGCTGTTTTTAGACCTGACCAACTCATAATCAGATCATCAGCCACCAAAAAATACTACCATAAAGGTCCATAAACAACAATAACACGGGCTAATACATATTCTAATTAAATATTACATGGGCTAGCTATAAAGCTTTAGTTTGCTGCTTTTGATCCATTTATCTGAGCCACTCTCTCCATTGTATGATTAGCTAATTAACTAATTAATTACGCACGAATTAACGGGCCTCTTAATACAAAAAACGACGTGCAAATAAACCTTCAAAAAGAAATGATCTTTTTATAGTTTTGGGCCATACAATACCAGATGGAACAAAGTAGGCCTCTGCATCTGTTAAGGGCTTCTTAGATATTTCTTCCTACTTAATTCTTCTGTGATAATTCACTGTTAGACAATCACAATCTAAGGTACAACAAAACGAACACAAGAAGTCAATCTTCAATCTGATCATCTATATTATATTACATAATTTGGAGTTCTATATATAGTTTTTATGTTCCAAGGGTAAAGCAGCTTCTATGCAAGAAAAAAAAAAAAACAAAAGAAAAAAAAGCTTAATACATACTTGATGAAGGTCATACCCAAGAATAGCAATGATATTACTTGGGACAGCAAAATTTTTCTATTTATAATATGATTTTCTCAGATTTTCTTCCATATAATTCAGAAATTTTGCTGTCCTAAGTAATATGATTATTGTCCTTAGACAGAAAAAAGAAAATCAAATAGTGATTTAATTTTATTATTTCTGTCTCAGAGGAAAAAGAAGAGAGGGAGGATATATGAATATGATGATCCAATTGTATGATTTTCACCAAAAACTAATCTTGGCAGATGCATTGCAGGTTGCAGCATTGGACTCCTAAATCGGTACGGTCCGGTTGTCGGTCCGGTTATATCCGTGTTCTTGTTCTGTATCTTCTTGTTCGTTCTCGCCGGAGGCCTCTTCCAGCGATCTGCCCTTCGCCTCCGGCACGAAGAAAGTGAAAACAAGGCCAATCAGATTGCACCCAGAAAGCAGAAACAATGAGTTCCGCACGCCGATGCCGGTCGGGTATCCAGGGTCGGTTTTAGCAGGGTCGGTACTTTGCGCTGCGTATAGAAACCCGAAAGCCCCCACAATTCCTCCGGCCTTACCAGAAGCAGCCGATATGCCGTGGCATGTCGACCGGAACCTAGCTGGAAATATCTCGGCTGGCACTATAAATGTCGTGCTGTTGGGCCCGAAGTTAGCGAAGAAGAAAGTGAACGCGTACATGACCACAAATCCGATGTGGTTGCCCTTGCTGGTCCAGTGACGGTAAGGTACCGCTAAACCGAGCATAAATGCAGTCATCATGAAGAAGCCCATTATCTGGATTGCGAAACGCCCGATGATGTCAATGAATGCAACCGTGAACCAGTAGCCGGGAATGGTACCGCAAAGTGCCACAAGAGACTGTGCGCGTGCGATTTTAAAGAGCTCTTCGAGAGCGCTCATTGTGTTTGCCTTTGGAATCCATCCAACAGCGGTGTAGATGTCCTTTTGGAATAGATTCTGGCTGTAGAAGGCGATGTCAAGTACAAACCAACATACCGTTGTGCCGATGAGATGCAGCCCATGATGATGGATGAATTCCTTCGAAAATAGCCCGTATTGGCCACTCGAACTCGAGAATTCTGATTCATCAGCGCTAGCTGGATGATCCTCAGTATTGACCTGTATATGATCAAATCACCATTACGAGTTTACGACATTGAATCGATGTAATTGGAATTGAATTTAGTGCAGTTTGAAATGCATGAAATCGGTTTGTTGATACCTGTAGAACATTGGTCATATCAGCAGTAGCTTGCTTCGCATTCTTGGCCACGAGTGCGGTGTACCGAGCTGTCTCAGGCATCTTCATTCGCCAGTAATATGTCATAAGAGCAGGAACGGCACCAAACATAAGTATGATGCGCCAGACATAATCACTCTCTGGTGGCGTAGAGGCGACTGGATCAACCTCGTACGCCGGAGCTTTGTACTTGGCCTTGAACCCGGCTGAGACGATAAGAGCAACAATGCCACCGGTTATGTTACCAAAGCCTTGCATGGCGAACACGGCGGCTATGAAGGCTCCCCGTGTTCTCTTATTAGCATACTCTGACATGATGGTTGCAGAAAGGGGGTAATCCCCACCTATGCCAAACCCAAGCCAGAACCGAAAGAAGCATAACGTCGCCATGACACCTTTGGTGGTATGACCAAAGGAGAGACCGGAAGCAATACAGCATATTACCATCGTCATTAAGGTCATACCGTACACACGCTTACGACCCAATTTGTCACCGAGCCAACCAAAAAACAATTGACCGGCTAGTGTTCCACATAACGCAACACCGTTAACAGCAGCCGATACATTAGGCGGGAGACTGCCCGGAGTGGTTGAACCGGGCTTGTAGTAATAGATACGGCCAAGCAGCTTTGTCACGAGAGAGATGGTGAAGAGATCGTAGGCGTCGGTAAAGAAGCCCATGCCAGCTATGACGATTGCCGTGAAATGGTACCATTGTGTCTTTGCCAAGTCAAGGGCACTTAACACTTGAAGGTTTTCTCTTGCCATGGCTGTTCTTCTGGTTTACATGGATTATGATAATTTCTCTTTTGTCTGAAAATGTTGTATTGTGGACCTGAAATTACAAAAATGGAAACAATATAGCTCTTTTTTAACCTCTGAAATAGAGAGGACTAGCAGTATAGATCTTTAATTTCTATTTTAATTTCTGTTTGGGAAGCGTAGTAAGTTAAAACGGAGTAAAACCCTAAATCACCTTAAAGCAGTAGTGTTTAGTAATAGTGAAGTAAATAGATGAAGTAAAGTGAGTATAATGTGTAAAAAATATGAAATGTTAGTGATTAGTTTACTACATCCATACGGTTGTGAACTTACTACACCTTAAATCATTTCCGTTTGATCATTTAAAGCACCTTAAATCATCTTACTGAATACCAAACGGGGGGTTAATGTGTAATACAAGAACCAAATAGGTTCAGAGTTCAAACAAGTCACATCCTTTCTGCTCTTTTTTCTGAATTTTTATTCTTTTTGTTTGTGTTTTTGTTGTTGCCTAATTACTTGCTCTAGTGAAGTGTTTTCTGCTGAAAAAAATTAATTGACAGTTGGTAATATGTTATTTGAATTCAATAAGTATCTGCTGTTTAAAACAAATCAAAATTAAAATCAGGGAAATTAGAATTTTTGAGAAATGATGATCAACTGAAAAAAGAAGAAGAAGAAGAAGATGATGATGAAAAGTGTGTTCCAACGGCTATAATATAGCACTAATTTCTTACCAAAAATTGAAAGTCTTCATTGATCATATGGTTCATAATGTTTTAACATTTTTTTCTCCCAAATTTAAAAGTTTGTATACCACCATATATAAAGACTCTTTTGCTATGAATTGTTGTATATATGCCTTGTTTAAGTATTAAATTATTAATTTCAGAAATGAAACATCTTATAAACCTATTGACAATTTGATATCCCTTTTAGTTTAAAACTAACAGTTTAAATTTTGATGCAAAGAAAGGTTCTCATTTCTTCAAATTAAAATTATTGTAATTAAAGATTGATTGAGAATATGCAAGAGAAATTAATTTAAGATCAGAAGAAAGAAACATAAGAAGCAAAAACAAAAACAAAAACAAAAGCATATATAGTTGACAGCAATGGTGGAAGGAAACAAATAAAAAATGATGCATACCTTATATTTAGCTCAGCATATCTGATGAGTGCTTGAAGGATGAAGGAAATAATTAACTTGTATATATATATAGAGATGTATAACAGAGATGATGAGCTGTTTGAAACAGGTACAAGACTTCTAAGTTTTTTTTTGCAAGGGCCCACATTTGATTAATTTAACGGCTAGTCAGCAAAGTTACTTTCATAACTGGTCTTTCGTCTAGTGACTAAGGGTAATGGTCTGTGTGGGAGGTCGCGGGTTCGAAACCAGTATAGAAAATATTTTCTAAATATTAAAATTTCAGTGCCTTGAACTCATCTTTTATCTCTAAATTAATTTCATATTTAACTAAATTAATTGAATGTTATAATATAAAACATTAATTCCTCATTAATATAATTTTTAATCAACATTGATGTCTTCCATACCAAGATTGATATATTTCCATTTTTATAAAAACCAAAATGGAGAGGAAGTTGTTTAATTGGACAACATCTTTGAAATCAATGTATTTTGATCTGTACCGTTGATTAAGGGGTAGAATGGGAATTAAAGAAATTTGAAGGAGGAGGAAAAAAATGGAGACGTCCAATACTTACGTACTTTTAATATAGTATAGATAAGGTACAGATCCTAGCTAGTTCCGGCAAATTCCGCCTTGCTATAATAGAGTATCACCGTAGCATATCTCCAAAAACATATTAAATCACTTTTAAATTTGATTTATATAGCTCATTAAGTTTTTTATATTAAATTCTTATAAGAATAAAAAAAATTTCTATTTTTGAAAATTTTTAAGTATTTAATTGAGATTTTATAAAAGTGATATATAAAACTTGATTATTTTATAATTATTGTATAGTCACTTTAAAGATAACTCAAACAAATACTTAAAATTTTTTATAAATTGAAAATTTTTGTATCCTATAAGATTTTGATATAAAGAATTTAGTAAGCTATATATCAATTAAAATTTGAAGGTGATTTGATATATTTTTAAAAACGTGTGCTCACATAAAGGTCCCATGAGCTTAAAGCTCATATACTAGTTTTACACTCATACAAAAGGGAATATGTTCTTGTTCTTCTTCTTTTTGACATAGTTTTTGGTTTGCAAAGTGTACTCAAAGAATACAGAATATATATGTTCGTTTTCTCTTTGTTGTATTTCTATCACTGGCCAAGAAAAAGCTAATTACAAGGGTTCTTTCTGGTATATGGTTACGGTGATATAACACGATCGAATAGTCGGTGAAATATATTTAAAAAATCTCAATGTTAAAAAAATAATGCCGTGAATTTTTGTATCACTTATTAAAATAAGCACATAAATTTTTGAACGTGAAAAATCTCAAACAAAAAATTAAAATCTTTAAAATAAAAAAAATTAATTTTAATCCATAAGATTTTGATCATATAAAAAATTTACTGAGCTATATAAATTGAAACTTAGAGATGATTTAACATATTTTTGGAGATGCGCTCATAAAAGAGCTCTTGAAGTACTTTTTCGCAGTAGTTTTACTCTCTCCATATATATATTTCAGTATTTTGGAACCTGCTAGGATTTCTTTCATGAAAAGATACTATATATAGTATTATACTTAAAATATAAATCCGAGATAAAATGAGAATAAAACTTTACTATAACTAATAAAATTATCCTACTTCAATCATCTTCCATTTATCTTCCGAGAAAATTAGAATAAAAATATAGAAGTGAAAAGGTTGAAATATAAAATGTATATCAGTATATGCATACAGTGTAAAGGATTTTAGATCTCCTAACATATAGAGTACTATGCACATATGAACCGTTGGATCTCCTTAAGATTCGTACAGGCCCAAATCTCGAGGCAATCTAACGGCTCACGTGCTGCAAGGCACCGTGCCATATATTAGGGGATAAGCACTCAGTGTAAGGAGGTAATTAATCACAGCAAATGTCCTAGATTTATCCTTGGATAAAAAAGAATCAAGTAAACACAGATGTCCTACATTCTGTTCCACTCTCCCAGCTCCAAGCTATCTTGTCTCTTTTTATTTTTGTTTTCTTTTTGCCAACCATTGATGAGCACACTTATCCAAACTTTTATAGCATAGCGCTTCAGCTAGCCGTTCGATCTGCTTTGAGATTCACGTGATTGAATTTCAAAAACTCTTTATTAATCCTCACTGTTGAATTAATATTGCTGTACGTACGCAAGCAGCAGCAGCAACAAAGGATGAGCACTCCTTCACATGGGCGTGGAGTCAAATTGAAGATACAAAAATACGAGAAACTTCTTGCGTCCATTAAAAAATTGTCTATACGTTCATAAACATATAAAAAATATAATAAATATACTCTAAAATATAATAAATATATAGTGAAACATATTCTATGAATACTATGGACGACTTTTCTATAAACGTTGGATATCACTCGTATAAATAGACACGTAGAGATGAATATTCGATTGGGATCTGATGCACTTGAATACTTGATGCCTTGAGTACTTGACCTGCAGCTAGATATGAATTCATTATTTTCTTGGGTTTGTATCTTTGAATGTCGTATGTACATTTCATCTACCACGTGCCAAATACGTGGTGTTCCCAGGAAGAGCAAACTCTTCCAGAATGCCACGCTTGCAATGAAAAATCGTTAAAAACTGATACCATCAATTAATATATACATTATGGTTCCATTTATATATGAAGAGGGATCCATTGACAATAGATTTTTTAACAATATTGACGATCATATCTTTCAAAATTTTATAAAAAATTCATAAAAAATCTTAAAAATAGAAAAAAGCCTATGCAAGTATTATTTAACTTATAGATTGATTATGTTTCCGATTATATTTAATTTGAGCGATCTTTGATAGCTCTTTAATGATCTGTTAAATTACAACCGTTAAAGAATATACAAAATTTTGATAAAGCATCAAACGATGTTCAAATTGATTGAAAGTTGAAATACTATCAATCTATAAGTTAAATAATATATCTATAAACAATTTTTCATTTTTAAGATTTTTTGTAAAAGTCCCATTGTCAAGATTGTCAAATTAAACATTGTCAATGGATCCCTCCTCTTTATATATTGTGTGACGGATGTCAGTCTATAAAGACTTCATATATAATCTTTGCTTATTTATTTTTTTTTTTTGAAGAAAGTGGAATACTCCACCAGCTTTATTGAAACTTTTTATTTTGTGCCAATAAAGAATTGAACCCATAACTTCTTAGAAGTCATCCTAATTAGTTACCACTTGAGCTACTAGGTCATTTACTTAATTCTTTGCTTATGATCAGCCAAATCATGAGCAATGATATGATATCGTTGGAATAAATATAAGGAGCCCACCTATAAAGCAAGCCACTCATGCACTCCTCTTTTACAATCTGACACACTCATGTGCACCTATGTGCTTGTCACAGTTACATAAATGTTTACCGAAAACCATAGTGTATCTGTTTACTAAAAAATGATATATGTTGATCGGAAATATATAAATGTTCACTGAAAAATGATATTTGTTCATTAAAAATACGATGGACCGGTGGATAAGTGAAAAAGGAAATATATAAATGTTCACTGAAAAATAATATTTGTTCATTAAAAATACAATGGACCGGTGGATAAGTGAAAAAGATTGACGCCACCACTACTAAAAAAATATAATCAGCCTTGAACTCTTGATTGGGCCTCTTTTGTAATTTTGTTCCTCTTCATATTCTTCAATTATCTGCTGGGCTGGGCCCTTTTGGGCCATTTATGAACCGCTGCTGTTATTTGAAGCATATCAGATTGTCCTTAATTGGGTTCCTTTGCCAACTGAGTGATTCTGTATTAATTCTTCTCTGATTTTTTTTTTTTTTTTTTTTAAGAAGTTCTCTGATTTGTTAAGATGATTGTTGAGCTGGAGCTGACAGTGGGGTCACCCGGGTCGGAAATGAAAACCATTACCCATGTCGTTAGCCCATTTAAGCAAACAATTAAGTGGCTAATTCTTCCCCCAATTGGGGTATATATCTATCTTTAGCATTAGCTAGGCAAGTTGCTAATGATTTTTTATAAGTTAAGCAATACTTCCGTATCAATCGGTATCGTATATTATATATGGATTATTGAGTTATTGTATCAGTGGACATAAATAAATAGTTCTTCACAACTTTGTAAATACAAGTAATTTATAAGTCCAAATGAACAAAAGGAACACAAGCAAGAACAAGAAGTTGATCTTCAATCTTATGATCATCTACAGAACATGGCATGGTTAATTTGGACGGTTTCAGTCAGCCTAGCTCCAAGCAGTCACTATCCAGGACTGATTAATTTTCCATCCTGTTATTGTCATGATGTGGATGTTAAGCAGAGAATTATGAAGTCTTCGAAGACTGTCTGACATCTCTCTCATAAAAAATAAATAAATAAAAAAAACGGATATTATATAGAGCTAGACTATTATACTAACGTTAGCATTTCGGACTGAAATGCTAACGCCTCAAAATTGTTGTTATCGTGTCTGAAATCACGATTTATGGTGCTCAATAAATTTTTTATATGAAAATATTGGGGAATACAGAATTTTTCCATTTTTAAAGTTTTCTAAGTATTTGTTTTGCATTTTTTAAAATAGCATGTACAAACATCAATATTTTATTCATATTTATGAGCTCTTTTCTAAAATTCAAAACAAATACTTAGAAAACTCTAAAAATGAAAAATTTTTGTATTCCCCACTATTTCTATATAAAGAATTTATTGGGCACCATAAATCATGATTTCGGACACGATAACATAAAATTTGAGGCGTTAGCATTTCGGTCTGAAATGCTAACGTTAGTACAATAGTCAAACTCTATATATATGTATATTATATATGGATCCATGATTGATAGTCTCCATTTTATATATTATTCATGTATGATCAAAAACATCTTGCGTCCACTGAAAAACCATCAATATGTTCATATATAAACATACAAAAAATATAATAGATACACTCTAAATGTAACATATACGTCTCAAAATGTAATCTATTTGGACGCTATGGATGACTTTTCCATAAACACAGGCATTACTCATTCATTCATGTATTCATATTAATTGTACCCCTTGCTGGGAAACTACAAGTATGACCAGAGGCGGAACCAAGGGCAGTGCCAGGCGGTGCCCGGGCACTGCCTTGATCCAAAAATACGTACCAACATATATATCGGTGATATTTTTTTTTTGAATGATTATATCGGTGATATGTTGGTACCAAAAATACCACCCCCTATATACATACATGGTATGTTAATGGTATGTTATCTAATAAAAAGTTTCAATTAATTATAATGACTGTATATGTATCTATTATTAAAGAGGTGGGATCCATTAACAATTCTTATATTGACAATCTTGACAATTTGATATTTAAAAAATTGTAAAAAATCATATAAATTCTCTAAAATAAAAAAAATTTATGGAAGTATTTCTTAACTTATAGATTGATTATATTTCTGATTATATTTAATTTTAAGTTATATTTGATAGCTCTTCAAAGATCTGTTAAATTACAACCATTAAAAAATACTCAAAATTTTGATAAGCCATCAAACGATATTCATATTGATCAAAATTTGAAACACTATCAATATACAAGTTAAGTAATGCATCTATAAATTCTTTTTTCATTTTTAAGATTTTTTTTATTAATTTTTATAAATTTTTGAAATGTTCCATTGTTAAGATTGTCAAAATAAGCATTGTCAATGGATCTCTCCTCGTTATTAAATTGTTTCTTAAATTTCCTCTATGTAGGTTGTTTTGATTTTTTTTTTGGCTCCAAGACATTGGAGAGTACTCATCTATTACTTATTTTGTTGTTTAAATATATAGTTGGCTTTTAATGTTATAGTTTTTATTTTTTGGGAATGCTTAATCTATTAGTTGAATATGAATATTTTAGAAATTTGGATATGATGACAATTATAAAAATTTTCTTTATTGATCTTTATACATAATTGATTTGATATTCTAGAAAATTATATAGAGACTAAGGTATTGGACTTCTCGGCACCCCCTTCAAATCATTCCTGGTCCCGCCACTAAGTATGACATTGGTATAGAAAGCTAATTAATTAGCGTATTGGCACGTGTATACACATACGACATACAGAAATATAGAAATATAAAAACCCAAGAAGCAATTAGTCTGGTCAAGTACTCAAGGAAGATCCAAATCGAATATTCCTCGTTAGTTTTGGATTTTTGATGTAAGAATACCCCACAAATTCATGAAGTCTTTGCCTTACAATAAATTAAAATCCCGTCAAGTCACAGAATCCAAGAAATTTAGGGCCGTTGGATCGATGCTACACTGCACATGTGTGTGTGTGTGTAGGAAAGTTCCAAATCTTGACGTGTGTACTTGAAACTGTTCAATTTGACTTCCATCGGTCTCCCGAGTTGCGCGTTAAAGTGTTCTTACTTTTATGTAAGGGGTTGTTTGGCACCAAAAAATTGGAATAAATAGCAAAATAATAACTATTCCATATGCAAAATAATAGCAAGAAAATAGCTATTCAACTCTAAAAGTAGCTCTAAAAATTTTTGTCCCAATACTATTCCAATTTTTATTTGTCAAACAATATTTCCACTATCCGAATAGCTCTAAACGTCACTATTTTTTTACTCTTCCAATAACCACTAATCCATTTTTACTAATCGGATAGCATTATTCTATTGTTATTCCTTGATTTGCCAAACGGACCCTAAGAGTAGGGTACATACTTTTTTACTTATCTACCGATCCGCTGATCCACTGTATTTTCAATAAATAAATATCATTTTTCAGTAAACATTTATATATTTCCGATTAATAGATATTGTTTTTTAGTTAACAAATACACTACGGTTTTCAGTAAACATTCATGCGAATGTAGCAAGCACATCGGTGCACGCACGTGGTGTGTCAGAACTGTGAGAGGGGTAGATGGGTGACCTACTTTATAGGGGTGAACTCTACATGTTTTTCTACTTTTATCTTATGTAACGCATGCAGAAGTTGATTGCAAAATGTTGAGCAGATAATATTAATGATATTGATAATATTGCTGAAAGTGCATTACTATTGAAGATTGTTTTACTTCAAATTAATAACTCACTATGCGTACTATATATATGTCTAAATTATCATGCTTATTCGTTATATGATGCCCAATAATTATCTTTTTATGCATGCAAAATATTGATAAATGATTTATGATATATGGACATTAATTCTTTTTTTGTGTGCATATTAGATTTGTCTTATTGATATTATTGATAATATTGTACATATCAGTTATGCACCCAGCCTGGAAGTAGTTCTTGTACAATATTTTTTTTTAATTTAATGATAATTGAGTGACCTAGGGGCAATTTAACAATTTGACCTAGGAGGCCTCCTTTCAAAATTTGATAAACAAATTACCCTTCCCTTAAAAAATTAAACAAAATGCCCTTGTATTACCCTTCATTCTCTTCCATTCTCCTTCCCTTATGGCTTATATCAACTTTCTTTTACCTTCCTTTTAAAAATAACAATATATATTTTTCTTTTATATTTTATTTTAATATTTTCATTTACATAGTAAAGTTTTCATGATGTATGACATAAAAATAAAATTCACCTCTTATTATAAATTTTTTAATTTGCTACTAATAAAAACAATAATATTGATAATCTTGTAAATATAGTGAACATAATATTTAAAAAATAAATCTTTTATTTATTATATTCACAATAATATAAATCTTATATCCTTAGTCTCATTATCATTAGTTAAATGAATTATGTTAAGAATATTTTTGTATGACATATCGTTCTAAATTTGAAGAAGAATATTTTGAGTTTTTAAGAATATAATACCTACGATTTATATTATACAAAATTTTCTTATCTAAAAATTTGAGAGTGTATATGAAAATAAATATAATAATTAAATATATATTTTTTGACATTGTTGAGGGAAGATAAAATAAATTAACATTTGTAAAGGGGGAGGGGAATGAAGGGTAATACAAGGGCATTTTGTTGAATTTTTTGAGGGAAGGGCAATTTGTTTAACAAATTTTAAAAGGAGGGCAAATTGTTAAATTGCCCGTGTCTGGCCCCTCACTTTAAACAAACCAAAAAAAAGAAGAAGAAAAGATATTATTGATATAATATTAATTGCACATTAAATCCATGATGCAAATTAAATAACTGTCTAATTGTGAGCAGTAAGCTCAAATTTATTTTGTGAACTGAGGTGTCTTATGATCGATGCATACTAGATTTTGTGATGCACAAATATTGGACATATTATTATGCCTATAAGTTCCTTATTGTTGCCAATGGTCTTCTGATACACAGAAGGCCATTAAATAAAATGCGGATTTTCTTTATGCATGCAATAATTGAGGACACATCTAAATTCAACTAAATATGTAGTTTTTTAATTGGTCTAATTTTCTTAAAATATATATAGTTGGACATGTTATTATTATACACAAGAATTGAATATATGCTGGTGCTGTTCGATTTTATAAGTCCTACTTCACCGAGTTAATTTGCGTGTTAATGCCGACTGGTATATATATATATCACTAAGCCAATTACCATAAGAAACCAGTAGTTGAGTAGTAGTTGAGTTTGTTTGTTTGTTCCTAGCCATTGACAAATATTATAGGGCTAGAGAGAAAAAAGAACATATTCCCTTTTGTATTCTTCGAAAAAATAACTGCAATATATATATATATATATATACACTCCCATTTCATCAAAGGCAAGGATTTATTGAAGGCTAATTCTGCTATGGATCAAATATCGTCATTCATTTTTCATAATCAGATCGATGGTCGTGATATTTTAAACATATTAAAACTTAAAAGAGACATATTTGATAAGAGCTGCTTAATTCAAAATAAAAAAAAATATGCTTAACTGATCCATAGCATAACCACTACTGAAGCCTAAATATTGAATTATCTGAAGGCTTATTAACTTATTGAATTAGGGTATTTGTAATGAGAAAGGAACTTGGTTGACTATCAGTTTTCTATAAAATCAACTGTAGGCCCCCCAGCTTGCAGCAGAAATATTGGAAGTTGTGTACCAGTTTCATATAGCTCAGTAAACTCACTTCTCTGGAGTCTGGATCGGGATCACCTGCCTGATCCGACGGTTAGAAACACCAAATTACTTTGAGATCGGTGCAGCAAACATCAAAGTACTTTAAGATCGATGCGAAAATTGATCCCGACCATCCGATCAAAAAAGTACACTCTGCTTTTCTAAGAAGAAAAGCAGCAGATTCATATCCCACTTCTCTAGCTGTCTCTATAAATACCTGCACTTTCACCCATTGATCCTTCAAGCAAGCAGTACGCAGTGCGATTTGGAGTAGCTAGCTAGTCAAGTCTCCGGCCGGCCTGCTCCAATCCGGCGTACGTACGTTCAGGAGACGCCGGACACGCTTGCACGCGCGAGCTCGATCGAAAGCTTTGTTGCAGGCGCCGAGCCAGCTACGTACTGCGAAGGTATGGATCATTTTGTAAAGTTAATTTACCTTCATGTATAGTCCATTGCTGTCAGGGTGTCAGTTCTATAGGTTACATTTTGGAGTATATCTGTTATATTATTTGTATATCTATGAACGTACGGACGGTTTTTTAATGGATGCAAGATGTTTCTCTTAATTTTTTAATGATCAAGAATATGCTTCACTTTAGAGATGATCATGTTATTCAACACAGATAGTCTTTGTTGAAAAGTATAAGTATATATATTAAAAAGTAGTTGAGAAAAGCAGGCACACATGAGGACATGATGGGAGTAAAATCGGCATCTTAATTAGGTAGGAAAATATTAATTACATATGGTTAATTACAAGTATACAAAATTAACAACACGTTGCCTTAGTGTTATACATTTATGTAGTTGTGTATATTCTTCTCTAGTTCTCGGATTTTGTGATTATAAAAAATCTTATTTATATTAGTAAAAATTTAAAAAAAAAACTTATTTTTAAAAGTAGTAAAATCGGGTTCTGAGAACTCGGCCCAGGCCAGTATCTGTAATAATAATTAATATTAATGGATTTTATATTATTACAGTCAATTTTGGCAGCTTAAAACAATTGACTAGAGCCAGTAAAGCAACAGCAAAAAACAAACAAACGATGAAAATTCAAAGAAAAGTGAGAGGAGGATGTGACTTGTTTTGAACTCTGAATTAACCTGCTTAATTGATACTGATATAATTAATTAGTATTACACATTAGCTTCAAATTGTTTCCATTTAACCAGTAAAGAGCACATGCATTGCTTTGGGCTGAAATTGTTATTTGTTATAATAAATTTTTAAGATAATATGTAATGGAACTTATATTGAGGAAATTGATATGGGCCTTAAATTTTAATGGGCTGAGACATTTTAACGGGCATTAACGTAAATCAATGGTTTTAATCTATCCAAGAAAATGATCAACAACTCAAGTTTCTTATCTCGGGAAGATGGCCTCATTTTTTTAAATATGTTTTTATATATATACAGTAAGGATTTGTAATTTCAGGTCCATAAAAAACCCCAACTAAACCAGATAGAAGAACAGCCATGGCGAGAGAGAGCCTTCAAGTGCTAAATGCCCTGGACTTGGCAAAGACACAATGGTACCATTTCACGGCAATCATCATAGCCGGCATGGGCTTCTTTACCGATGCCTACGACCTCTTCACCATCTCTCTTGTGACAAAGCTGCTCGGCCGTATCTACTACTACAAGCCCGGATCAGCCACTCCGGGCAGCCTCCCGCCGAATGTGGCGGCTGCTGTAAACGGTGTTGCGTTATGCGGAACACTAGCCGGTCAATTGTTTTTCGGTTGGCTTGGTGATAAATTGGGCCGTAAGCGCGTGTACGGTATGACGTTAATGACGATGGTGATTTGTTGTATTGTTTCCGGTCTCTCGTTCGGTCATACTGCGAAAGGTGTCATGGCGACGCTATGCTTCTTTCGGTTCTGGCTTGGGTTTGGCATAGGCGGGGACTACCCCCTTTCTGCTACCATCATGTCGGAGTATGCTAACAAGAGAACACGTGGTGCCTTCATAGCCGCCGTGTTTGCGATGCAAGGGTTTGGTAACATATCTGGTGGAATTGTTGCTCTTATCGTCTCAGCGGGGTTCAAGGCCAAGTACAAAGCTCCGGCGTACGAGGTTGATCCAGTCGCCTCTACGCCGCCAGAGTGCGATTACGTCTGGCGCATCATACTTATGTTCGGTGCCATTCCTGCTCTTATGACATATTACTGGCGGATGAAGATGCCCGAGACTGCTCGGTACACCGCCCTTGTCGCCAAGAACGCAAAGCAGGCTGCCGCTGATATGACCACTGTTCTTCAGGTATGCATTTCAAAAAATATCGATCGTCTAATCTAATCGTTCGGTACGAAATCGAATACTGGCGATCGATTCAATTTGAGTATCTGATTATATATGTAATATATTTATATACAGGTGGAAATCGAAGAGGATGCTGCCAAAGCAGCGGCGCTCTCGAGTTCTGATGACCAATTCGGGCTCTTCTCCAAGCAATTCCTCCGCCGTCACGGGTTACATCTCATGGGCACCGCCGTATGTTGGTTTGTACTAGACATTGCCTTCTACAGCCAAAACCTCTTCCAAAAGGACATCTTCAGCGCCGTTGGATGGCTCCCGAAGGCCAAAACAATGAGCGCTCTCGAGGAGCTCTTCAAAATTGCACGCGCGCAAGCCCTTGTCGCGCTATGCGGTACCATACCCGGCTACTGGTTCACTGTTGCGTTCATTGATATCGTTGGCCGTTTCGCGATCCAGATAATGGGTTTCTTCATGATGACCGTGTTTATGCTCGGTTTGGCGATACCGTACCACCACTGGACCACCAAAGGCAACCACATCGGATTCGTGGTTATGTACGGGTTCACTTTCTTTTTCGCAAACTTCGGACCGAACAGCACGACTTTCATAGTGCCGGCCGAGATATTTCCCGCCAGGCTCAGGTCGACATGCCACGGTATATCGGCTGCTTCCGGTAAGGCTGGAGCAATCGTGGGAGCTTTCGGGTTCTTATACGCGGCACAAAGTACTGACCCTGCTAAAACCGACCCTGGGTACCACACCGGCATTGGCGTCCGCAATTCGTTGTTCGTGCTTTCTGCGTGCAATCTAATCGGTCTAGTCTTCACTTTCTTCGTGCCTGAGGCAAAAGGGAAATCGCTGGAAGAGGCCTCCGGCGAGAACGAACCGGAAGATGCCGAAGAAGATCCCGGATATACCCAGACTGTACCAGTTAATTATCTATAATTCATCTGCCATGCATGATTGGTTATGTATAGTTGGCAAGTAGATTTTGAATCATATATAGTAAGCGCTATCCAGCGTCCACTTTGGATTTTCCGTAGAGTGCTATGTTACATCCAAAGTATAAATGTTACACAGTTTATGCTCTGTGGACGTATGGATGGGTATATCAATGGACGCATAATGTTTCCGATATATATTCTTCTCTCTTCCATGAGTTTAAGCTCATTGATCACCGTACATCTGCTCAAATATATATATAGAGATTACATTGAGCGATTCGGATTGACTATTTGAATATCAAAAATAGAGATACAGACCACATAGCACAGTAAAACCGTGATATACATACATATACTTTTATGTATAGTGTTAGATAAAAAAAACTGTAGAAGAAAGATTTATGATTATCACAATCATTTTTTAGTATTACCATTAAGATATTATTAGGTTAAGATATATATTAAGGGAAACAAGGAACTCATTGATCTTCCGAGATTCATAAAAAAGAGAGGAAAACATAAAGAGTCTACCTATAAAATACACCACTCATCCACTTTTCTCACAATCTGACATACCCACGTGCACCCATGTGTTTGTCACAACTGCATATATGTTTACTGAAAACCGTAATGTATCTGTTTACTGGAAAATGATATATGTTGGTCGGAAAAATATAAATGTTTAAAAGTGATATTTATTCATCAAAAATATGATAAACCAGTCACCAGTGGATAGATAAAATTAAGGAGTGGTCCTACCTACGACTCAAAATGATGTATAGGTCTTCTAGAAGCAAAGAGTGTGTCATCTTCTTTGAAAATAGGGACACTACCCCGTTTCACACGCCGAAGAAATGTTTCAGCAGAGAATTTGAGGGACATAATGCAAACAGTTATGGTGTATGTAAATTAACTGCAAAATCATGAGTACGATTAAATATTTACTTTTTAGTGCATATATTTTGGATTTTCGAAATGAAAATATAATTAATAGATATATTAAAGTTCAATATATATTATAAAAGTAACGCTTGCAATAAATATTAATGTAAATAAGATGATATTATGCACGTCTAATAGCTTAAATTTAATAATTTTAGACACGAAAAATAATATCTTTGATATCCCTTCTCATATATAATTCTCATATATAAAATTTGGATCAGATTGGACCTCCAAATACATCTGAGACTTCATTACTTTGTGAAAGAAAAATGAGAAAAGAAAATAGACTAAAAAACATAAAATCTACCCTTAATTACAAACATTAATTAAAATTCTCTTTTATCCGGCTTATTCTTCTCCACATGTATTACCAACAACTAAATAATTGTCTATTTGTTAACTAACAAATTCTATAGGTATGCTTTTATATATTTTTCTATTCAAAGTTGCATACAGTTAAATCAAAGTTTCGCCGGTTAACTATCTTTATCTTTATCTTTATCTTTACTATTTATAAAAGGAAGAGTTTATTTGAGACCAAGAAGTGGTATTTGTTCGAAAGCATTTTGAGCCGTTGGATCGGAGCATATTAGTACATCTAGATCGTCGCTGTGTAAACTCCAAGTCGGATCGATCTTTTAATGCAGTAAATTCCCAACCATAAAAAAGAGTTTCTTTAATGCAGTAGTCTCTCCGAGTCTCCGACCAAGCAAATATTGAAAACTTACTCCTCTTATCATATCCTCCCCAGTTAAAGAAACCGCATATATCCAGTCGCCTCCATGAAAACTAGACAATGACTTTCCATTTCTGAACAAACAGAGATGAGGTAGTAAAGAAAAGCCAGGGCAGTGATGTTGATTAAGAACCAAACGATTTTTACATTATGTATGCGGGATGCTAAATAATTTTTGAATTGAAGAAACACTGTTTTTTTTGGTAAATTTCATTCCGTTGGAATGAATTATGTCAATTATTTATTCAATGGAAATTGTCTTTCATAAACTACATAATAGTGGGTGAATAGACGATATTTCCTTACCCAGAATATACATAATAATTTCTAATCTGTTTTGGACTATATTCTTGTCATATATACCTCTCTTTACTTATTTTTATATTTTTGTATGGCTATTTTCTGGATATCCTTACTATAAAAAGTATATTGGAAAAAATGATATGAAAGGGCTATCCACCCACATGAGCCGTTGATCATTTTCTTGGATAGATAAGAACCATTGATTTACTTTAATGCTCGTTGACATTAACGTCTCAGCCCATTAATATTTAAAGCCCATATCAATTTTCTCAATATAAGACCCATTACATATTATTTTAAAAAATTATTACAAGAAATAACAATTTCAGTCCAAAGCAAGGCGTGAGCTCTTTACTAGTATTAATTAAAACTTAGCTGAAAGATGTCATTGATTTTTTTTTTTTTCCAATCCGTTTATATCGGGGAGCATCTTCTACGTTATTCGGAGTGAGCTAATTATGAGATGATAGGAGTAAAATGTAATTCAGATTTTTTTCAATTCAATAATACAAATGGAATATATTAACATCCCACTGCAATGCGTGGACACTATACTAGTATATTATATATTTTCAGTTTAAAGTGGATGCATTTCATACAACATCCTAACACTGCAAAATATGATTTAATCGTGACTTGAACATCCATCCACTCAGGCCGTTGGATTGAATTAAATGCTATCACTCCGATCTTGTTATATATATTTCTGGTTTGATCTGATGAAGGTTGATGAACAACGAAATTTCTCATTTTCTCTTCAGTACAGACAACTAAAATCTGGTCGTATAATTAATTGGGATTAATGCCACCACCGATATATTATTCATTGCTGGATTGTGACTATTAGAAGCTTCTACTTGAGTAATATTTAGCGTCTATAGAAAAATCCGTCCATATGTTATATTTCTGGATATATCTGTTACACTTTAAGACGTATCTGTTACATTCTCTGTATGTTTACGGACGTATGGACGGTTTTTTGATGAACGCAAGTCGCAAGATATTGTTTCTCTTTCTACTTTGACTACTTGCATGTGTTTCCAAAGTCCAAACAATAAATCCATCACAAAAGATGAGAGGATTGATATGTACCGATTGATACGGCGATATATACCGGATTAAAAAGATAGTGGACTGGCTAGTTTGACGGATTGTGCAATGGAATCACTTTTACAACTTACAAGAGTCTCAATTTGAAGTAAATATTTAGAAAGAGGAGGGATCAAATGACCACAAAATCGGTGCCCTATCGGTAACCATAAAATGAAATCTCAAGTAACTATATTTTATACACTTAAAAAACAAAACTAATTGATGAAATATTTTTTATACTAATATATTGCCCCGCGGCGACGCACAGGAGCCACAAATTAAAATTCAACAATTTTTGTTCAAAAGTAGAATAGTATTTCGTTCTGGGGTTAGAAGTACTTAATTCTGAGCGTTACGCGTTAATCGACACCGGGGCTATGAAAAATTGAAACATCAATATTGATCGATCAACGGTGATGATTTAACCAAAAGTAATCCATCCAATGGCTGGAAATTGATTTGGACAGATAGTCATTTCAATCTCCAAAACAACTCCTCCTTTTATAAGGAGTAAGGATAAGGATAACATCTTGATTTTATTTACCTGTAAATCAAGCATTAACAGAAATGACCGTAAATTTTCATCATGTGTATATGTTATTGAGATAATTTAGAATACATTATAACGGTTTAAATTTGTCAATTTATTATATATAAATAATATTGTGGTTATCTAGGGCACCAATTTTTGTGGTAATTGGATCCCTTCTCATATAGAAAACCAATTATCTATTGATAAAAAAAAAAAAAAAAAAGGTGATGAATTCTTTTATGGATTGGAAGAAATATAGACCGTTCATTTGTCTGAATTGAATGGTGATGTTATATTCTTAGAGTACAAGTAAAGAGAGATGCTTGATATGTAAAATCTCCATCACTTGATTAAAAATGAACGCTTAAAAATTATTTAAATTGAATGGTTATGTTATATTTATAAAGTACAAGTAAAGAGAGAGGTTTGATATGTAAAATCTCCATCACTTAATTAAAAATGACCGCTAGTCCATAAAAGAATAACTCCAGTATGCCCTATCTTCCAAATTAGAAATGCAGAAGTGAAAAGGCACAAGAAATTAACAAAAATCACAACTTAATTTCTCCTCTATAATAAAACGGTTGAGACTGATATTTATTGCTGCCTTGCTGGTGATGTAAGTTCAAACATTTAGGCTCAGAAAAGTCAGGAAAGGAATCCTTTGATGTCTCCGTCCAAGTATAATTAATTACATGCGAAACATGGCATCTCAAAGTTTCAATGAACTTGACTTTGTTTTTAAATGACAAACAGATAGTCACATTAATTTCTTTCCATGATAACGAGTGACCAAACTTTCTTAGTATTTACGCTGAATGGTATAATTTCTATAAATATCGATTTGTGATAGGGTTGTCAACGGAAGACCGTTTTCCATTATTTCATTTTGTTTTTTCCTAAACGAAACGATCGATTCCATTTATTTTTCTATTCTGATAGTAAAATACTACTGTATACTGTTGAACGATTATTTTCGTTCTTTCGTTTCGTTTCATCACAAACAAAACAGTTTTTTGTTTTATTAAACGAAAACGAAACAGCTCAATTCCTTTGTATTTTTAATCGTTTGACAGCCCTAATTTGTGCAAATACTTGTAAACAGAAAATTATACAGGTGATTTATGTGTGCTACTGCTATCCTATCTAGAGGTGGCAGATTGTCGGGTCGAGTCTGGTCAGTTTGAGCAAATAAAAATGTTGGGTCAGATTTGGGTCAGTTTGATTTTTCCTAAAACTTGGGTCGAGTCGGATTGAGGTACGTAGGGTAGGTTTTTCGGTCAGGTCAGATTCGCCACCTCTATATTCCTATCCTTGTGATGAACAAGAATTATAAGAGCATGAAATGAAAAAGACTGCAATTTCTGGCCTGTGAAGTAGAGTGCTTATCCTCCATGAACTTGAAGCCCGGATTGGTATATCAAAAGGCTGCAATTTGTAGCCCATTACCAAGTAAGAAAGACTATCTAATGCAGTGTTATTAATTTATAGTGGGTTTCCAGCCCAATTGGAATTCGGCCTGTAGATGAACATTGTGAAGTGTACTAGAATGTGTATTTTTCAACTATTCTATATTTGAAAAATATACATACATATATATATTATTTTTTGCAGGATTATAAGAAAGCAGATTATATTTTTTTGTGAGGTAATTAATTAGGTGCTGTTTGTATATAGGAACTCGATGTGTGTACGTATTGCTTTCGTTTTCCTGTTGACCAACCAATGTTGATTATTGATTGTTGATCGTGCTATAAATTAATCATAAAAATTTCGAAATTCCTTTATTATACCGAGTACACAAATTATTTTATCTAGAGCAAAAATCTTGATTCTAATCGATTACAAATCCAAAAATATAGTAACAACTAACAAGAAACTTTCAATTGCTTTTTCAGCCCTATCCTTTCATGAATGTGATGATGCATGTGATATCTTTCTTTCTGGACAAGCATTCCTCTGCTGTTAGTGACCAGTAAATTACCTTTCTTGCTTTTCTGGTAGTTAAGAATGAAAGAACTGAATCAACGAAAAGCTCAAATAGGATGTCTACTTAATTTGATTTGACAGAGATTAATTATTTAATTTGGTCAATTTTATAGTAGTTGTTTCTTTATATCCTTCTTAAACTTTTATTTATTTATATCTGATTTATTCCTGGTTAATTAAGAGTTTGGCAACACGTGATGGTTGATGATGCATCGTATTTCTATATGTTTATTTTTAGAATTGTATCTTTATTTTTTGTCAAAAAGTCTTTAGATTTAGTCGTGTTTAGTTAGTTAGTAGTCTAGAACCAAGAAATCATTTTTCTTGGTTCTAATTTTGAGTAAAACGCGTAATTGGAGTTAATTTCGGAGAAGATGGAGTCAACAAACGAAGATAAGCGAAGGAGCACACAGAAGGCTACAGAGTGCGGGCCACATTCCCGATGGTGCAGGTCGCACTCAGTTCAAAACCGACATTCCACCGCCAGCACAACCGCCACGTCTCCAACCGACTCCCTATTTTTAGGGAGCACGGTCCGCACCGACGGAAGAACAGGCCGCAGGCAGCTTAATTCTGGAAGCGACTTCTAATTTCTGGTTCAATTTCAATTTGAGATATCTATTTCTATTTTTGTTTCCAGAAATTAGAGGACAGTTCTAGAGGTTAGATACTTAATTCTGGGAGCATCCTAGCCTATATAATCATCATCTCCTAAGAGGTTCCAGGTCAAGTAGTTAGTCTAGTCAAGTCAAGTTAGAATCAAGAGAGTCTTAGTTTAGAGTTGAGTTGTTAGTTTAGAGTCAAGAGAGTCTTAGTTAAGATAAGTTGAGAGTTTAGTTTAGTTTAGAGAGTCGATAAGAAGAGGGAGATTACTCGGAGAAGAAGGTCTAAGGCGTGTCAAGATTCATCGACTCGCCCTTCAATCGGTGTTTTTCTTTCTTTCTTATTTTATTATGTTTTCTTTAGTCATGTCTGAGTAGTAGTCTTTGTTCTTAGGGTTAAAGATGATGTTTGTTTGTATGGATTAATTGAATATTTTTTTGTAATGTTTATGAATTAAAGTTATTTTCAATTTGCTTTGTGCTTGTGCTTGAATTGTTTCTTGTTCGTTTGGTAAGAACCTGTGGATTGTGCACAGATCTAATAGGTAGAATAACGTCATCTGATCAAGAATCGATACTTGTGCTAATTGGGTAGATAACTTGTTGTCCAAGAGTACCTGAGAGGAGAAATTGTGGTTTGAACGAGAGTTAAACCAGACCCTAGAATAAAAGTGAATTGAGATTAGGATTAGATGAATTGAACTTAGGTTTAGAGATAATCCATTGAATTTCTAATTGAACTAAAAGCGTTATTTAGGATTAGATGATAATCCTTGTAACTACTTTGGTTTAGTTAGGAGTCGGTAACTTTAGTCAACTTATCAGATCTGAACCAAAACTGATCTCTGTCAGCTACTTGCGGACCGCAAAAGCAAGTAACCGACAGAAAATCTATCTCTCGGACAGTTATCTGCGAACCGCAGTTAACCCCTGCGGACCATTAAGCTGGTAACCGAAAGAGAGGCGAATATTGTACATCCTACGGACCGTAGGATAACACTTGCGGGCCGCAAGCAATTGATCCAGACAACAAACTGATTCTGAAAACCCTAGGAACGCCTGTTTAGTAATTGTTTTAAGTCTTTAATTTACTGTCATTTACTTTTTACCTGCTGTTAATTAGGAAACCAATTTCAAACAACCCCCCCCCCCCCCCCCCAAACTTTTATACAAAAAATACCAAAAATATTCTTTTACGATTAGGATAGAGTCTAAAAGTCTGGTTTAGAGATAATTTTCGTCCCTATGGATTCGATCCCGACTATACTGCATTAGATCGTACGCTTGCGATCGAGAGCATTATTTAGGGTATTAAAAGCCTATACACTTCGCAGAGGTCAGTTGAGATTTTCAAGTTAATTAATTAGGATTTTATTATTAATAGGATAATTAAGGTTGTTAGCCCTCTATTAATTCTCTATCATTTTTTTTCTTTTTTAATGAAAGCCTGAAAGGTATTTTCCATTTGATGGTTTTTAGCTAACGAACAGGAGAAAAGAATTAAAATTTAAAATTCAAAATACTAACTTAAATATTACATAGATATATGCCAGCTATGAGCTGCTATATATTGCAAGCAATATTTAGCCCTAATTAAACAATTACTATATAAAAATGAAAACCACGTGCTAATTAATTAATTGTCTAATTTATACAATAAGTATATATAGAAAAGATGGTCATTTTCCTGATTTAGTGAAATGTGTCCATCATCAACATCTTTATTACTGACGCAATCGCTCCAACAATTTAATTAGGCCTTTTCCATGCATTTTTGCATCTTAATTAGTTTCGTATATATAATATGTAAGTTTAAATCAAGCAACATTGATATGTATTGCGCATTAATTAATACATAAATTGTACATAGGCAAATTCTCATGTGGATAAGATGAAATATGGGCCGTTCATTTTTCACAATTGGATGGCTATAAGATGTCTTTTAATTAGATACAATTAAACGGAGATATTTCATAATAACCGCTCGATTTAAAAATGGATAGTTGTTCAGCCGATCCACAGGAGAATACTCACGACAAACAATGCGGATTGTGCATGCAAGCAATCTTCATTTTTTTATTTAAAGATCAAATATGAAGCATATATTTTCTTGAGATAAAGATGAGGGAACTCGGGATCTGCTGCCGCACTGCCAGATCTGTAGTGCAGATCCGACAGTGCGATAGACCTCGGGATCTGTGAAAAGCACTGAGTCCGGATCCTGAGGTCTACCGCACCGTCGGGTCTACGCTGCAGATCTGGCAGTGCGGCAGCAGATCCGGACTCAGATGAGGGTCAAGCCACTTAAATTTAAATGTCTATAAAATACCCTCCATCCGAGTTTCGAACCCGCGACCTCCCACACGGAGCGTTGCCCTTAGCCACTAGACCAAAGGTTGGTTGTTCATATATGAAGCATATATGCACATGATCGACTAGTTTAATTTGATTTTCAATATTGATATCAAGATATGTAAATTAAATAAAATACCATGTATATTTGTATATTACAATTTGCATTTAAACGTTACTAGATCTCCGTTGATATATAGTCAATATTCAATAACGCAAGAAAGAGACTGTCACAAATAAAATGAATATTGTGCTGACTTTTACATATCCAATATATATGAAGTGATCCATACTTTTATGCTCATTGTGCAAGTGACATGAAGATGCTTACACAAACAATATATAAATTAAAGAATATGTACTATCTGTACTAATTGCTGTTAATTGTTATAAATTATCCTGCAACACTATATTAGGTATGCTAGTTTAATATCTTTAGGTCACTTTTTCCATGATATCACTAATTTGAATAATTGATAGAAATCAAAAAATAAATAAAGGATAAACATGCATGAACCTTTTTTTTTTTTTTTTTTGGCCCTTTGGAGACCAAAATGAAGAATCATATCATGGACAATTTGATCATAAAATTACTTTTTTTTTTTACTTGGAAAAATATTAGACAGAGGCATTAAAGTGAACAGTAATTAACAAAATATATAATGTGAATATTTTAAAAGATGCTTGCTCAACTGCCAAACAAAAAATACAATATATTTCAGTTACTTGCATATAACTTAACTGTGTAATATTATTTTCAACATCTTGTTGTTATGGACACGCCAAGTTAGACTAGGTACTGCCCTCCAAATATTATAACAATATTCTGAGCATGTCAATGGCTTCTGTTGCTTGCTATCTTCAAGAGGAAAACAACTTGACTTATAATTTCATATTATAATTTCATATAATATTATACTAGATCATTCATGCCCTTTCTTTCTTTCTTTCTGCCTCAACCAAATTGAACCTTTCTTTCATATATAACAAGGCCTAAATATATAAAAGCAAGAAGAACCATATATATATATATATACATACATATCACATATCACATATATATTCACAGTATACAATACATTCTCATACATATTAATTCATATCTTTTTGAGTTTATTATTAGAGAGAAAATAAATATCTTTTTCTTGCTTCAGTAACCATGCCTGATTATGTTCCTTTGGAAGAGGCTTCTTCACCAAGTGTACTTCATCTGAAAATCCCCATTCTATTGTGGTGCTTCTACCTGGAGCTCGCCGTCGATCTCTCTGCCATTGATGTCGCACCTCTGCTTGAGACATTCCTCCTCGATCTCAGCTCTGTGCCGCGCTAACTAATTAATTAGATATCAGTGCTATTTTTTTTTCCCCTTTTTTTGTATATATATTACAGTTTTTAGTTACTTCTATTGGGTTTTGTGTTACTAATTCTTTTAGTTTGTTAATTAGTAGAAATTAATAGAGAAGGAATAATAATTGTGCAGCCGGGCATATTGGCACCAGTGCTGCTCTGTCCTATTTTTTTTTTTTTTTTTTTGTCTGTTTTATAAATGAATATATGAATTTGTAAAATGAAAAAAAAAAATCATATTAATTGGTGTTTTGTCTATGTATATATTTTAGCTATTTGGGGGAAACAAAGTTCATATCTTTCTGTGAAATTAA
This sequence comes from Cyperus esculentus, assembly GCA_030179965.1. Lineage (NCBI taxonomy): Eukaryota > Viridiplantae > Streptophyta > Magnoliopsida > Poales > Cyperaceae > Cyperus > Cyperus esculentus. The sequence continues at coordinate 786,360 of JASGLE010000010.1, read as the reverse complement.
TTATGAATATCATTCTATTTGCTCTGCAAGTTCCTCTGCTTAATTAAATTCTCTTTTTTTTTTTTTCCTTTCTTTTTCTTTCATTTTTCTCTAATTTGGTGGTCAATAGAATTCAACATTAGTCTACTAACAGCAACTGAATTCTGGACGTTGTGATTAATTAGTTTCTGTCAACATGATAAAAATAAAACCAGCTATAATATGTGAAAATGAAGTCCTGCTGGTTGGTGCAATCTCTTTTCTGCTAACTTTAAGGTAGAACAGATGTTTTCACTTTTAAGTTTAACGTTAATTTATATGCTTTTTTTTTTATATTTTTCGTTATTAATTTTTGGTCTTTGTTAATTATTAATATATATATATATATATATACCTAGCACCAACCAGTCATATTCGTTATGATATCATAAATTTTCATTTACAAATTAATAATATCTGTCATATAAAACATAAAGTATTAATTGTGCATATATTACACTATCAGTCTATCACTGATTTTTTTATTATTATTGTTGTTATTATTATTCAAGCCCAAAAAAGTTTGCAGCTAGCTTTAATTCCTTCACCCATACATGATACATTCAGTTCAATTTTATAATATTTGAAACTAATTAATTAACCATTCTTCGCAAGATAATTTTTTTTTTAATTAGAATAATATATAGAAACTCTCACGAATATTAAGAATTTTATTAGTTAAAAAATATATCCAAATACATATGACAGAGATAATTAAGTCCTATGAACTTCTTTTTTATATACCTAAATTGTTTTGTAAAATTATCCTGTCAGAGACTTTTCTTAACCGTATCAGTGTTACACACGTTGAATATGCGACAACGCAAGTTAATTAAAAGTAATTTAACAGGGGTTATTATCAGCTGATCAGGAATGCATGATTTTGTGGATTCATTGAAAATGAGATATGAAATGGAATCAACAAAAACTAATTAATTACATATACAAAATTAATATGCATGTGTCAGTTAATTTTTTTAATTATTTTATTTGATCTAAATACATGTGATTGCTTGAAAATTTTGTATCCTTTAGAAAAACTGGGGCAAGCCCCTACGCTTCACGGTGGTGCAGTGTGTAATTTGTAGGTGCTCTACAATTAATTATTTCATAAAATTTGTTTAGTTGAAGTGTTAAATTGGACAGCATGTTACTAAAAAGGTACAAACTAATTGTGCAAGACGGACCAAATCAATAGAGAAAAGAACTAAACATATGGGCCAAACAAAAAATAAATCTAGCTTTTTCATTTTTAAAAATTGTGAGCACGGGATACATCAATATTTTTTTTTTACTTCTAATTTTTGGGTCATGCATGCAGTATGAAACTCGATAAAATGAGGAGAAATGATAATATCTCAGCCCTAGCTAAGGTCATTTGTGAAAATAAGTTCGTTGTTTAGCCATTAAGAAAAATAATTTGTTTAGTGAGGCTATTTAATTAAGAAAAAAACTTTACATAATGTACGCTCAACTTAATTTGTCTCCATTTGGAATAAAAGTGGAGGTGATATATAAAAATTTGTTCAAACCTTCAGATTGTCAAATCGTACGGTCTTTAACTCCAAATCAATGAGGAGCTTGCATTTTCCCATTTTCCTACTTTAATGGGCTAATATAGATATATTGATATGAAAACTATATCATTTATATATGCAATAAGATACATGACTACCTGAGAGTTCTATTATTCCTATTTCATTGTTTTAATTTGTACGATTTTTAATTGCTTAAAAGTTTTCAATAAAGAAAAAAGTTATCTTTGAAATCATATTAATAATAAGGAAAATTGTTTCCATCATTTTCAGAATGCAACTGAAATAGTGGCATAACATTCTTCTTTTACATTTTCTTGTACAATTTATCTCTTATTTATTTAACAATTTTCAAAACAATTGTATTTAACAAGTTAAACTGAGATTATGAGATACCGGAATTATTGAATGGTTAATAATATAGATGATATGACATGTTTGATATGATGGAACCTCTCTCTTTTTTTTATAAAAAATAATTTAATTTTTCTTCATGTAGTAAACCTTTCAGCAGGGTTAGGTAATTATATATTCAAACAATTAGAATTGAATATGCATTGAGTAATTAATTAAGACCAATTCAATTTTGTCTGAATGTTTCTTTGAAAGTCTCAATCAACACCATTTTGGATAAAAAAGAAACCAATTTAATAAATCGATTTGCAACCTAGAAATTTCAAATTTGGTACCATCCCTTTCCGGATATTTCAACTTTGAAAGGAACCAAGCAAGTGCATTTAAAGCCCCAATAAGAGGCTGCACTATAATAAGCTACACCAAAAACAAGCAAACAAAACAAAACAAAACACACCATATATATATATTGTTCTCTCTTTATTCATTCACACCTTCCCTTCTTGCTTTCTTTCCATCACATATATAATCATATATAAAACATTACAATTTAGAAACCCTAAAATAAAATAGTTCTTCTTGATCATCAGCAAAAGATGCAGCCAGTCATGACTGAGGAACCCCTTCAACCGTCGACATCTCCGAGCTCCGGTAATTCGGTTCGTCTGAGGCTGCCCCTGCTGCTCTGGGACGTGTACCTCGAGCTCGACCTTGCCTTCGACCTGATCCCGAGCTTCGAGGTCTTCTGCGTCGACCTCAACTCGTTCTCGCACTCGAATGTTAGCTGAAGATATATATATAGAGCATCAAAATATATATATAGTTGAATTGGAAAATTATAAAAGGAGTTGCTCAAGAAATTTTGTGCTTCTCTGCCTTGTAAACATGTAGCTTTGTATGTTAGATAAGTTTTCTTCTTCTTCTTGTATTTTTTTTTCTTTTTAACTGATATAAGTGATGTTAATTAGGCGCCATAAAATATGTTTAAGGTGCTTAATTAATTTGGTATACTGTAATCATCTAATTGTTTCATAAATAATATATAGTTTCCTTTGATTAATATATTATGTTTTTTCATTTGGCAAAATTATGCAACATTTTTCTATGATTTCATATCCTCTACAGTACTGCAAGTTGCAATTAATCACATGAAACGTTGGATTTTCTAAAGATTCGTGTGGGTTCGGATCTCGAGACAATCTAACTGCCCTTATGATTAACAGCAATTTGCAGTACTGTAATATGAAATCATGGGGCTCTCCCTTCAACTACCCAAAACAAAATGGCCTTATCCAATCTTAATTTAAACAACTAAAATTAATTACTTAATTAATTAATGCAAATTATCTGAAAATATCATATTGATTGATTTGATTAAAAATTTGTGCGCGATTAATGGCTCCAAATCCAACCACCAAAATTCAACTAACATCCAACAAACCCCCTATTGCCATGCCAAACTAACTATATAATTTGCAACTCAAGCAACATTATGCACATATATTTTTGCCCCAAATCAAAACTATCTTTTTTGGAGTTTCTGTTAGCGTACTATTTGGGGAAAAAATAATTAAAGATGACGTACACATCTTCATTAATTAGAAATAAAAATAAGTGGATGAGGTGCTTTATTCTGACTCTTTAGTTTGACAAGGAAAACTTGTATTAAAATGGATTTTGAAAATATAAAAGGTTGATTTTTTTTTTTTTTTTTTGTAGAATTTTCATAGGGTACGCGTGACCTTATCAAAAGTTTCACGTTCCGATTTTTATTCTGTTACAAAATAAACAACCAAATAGTACTTAATTATCGTTTTATTAATTTTAAATTGGAAATATATCTACTAGATTAATTTTGATAGTTTTAATTTTGTGTATCGATTAATTAATTACGAATATTCAAACTGGTTATGAAGATGATACTTTCGAATTGCAATGCTATGTTTAATTAGTACTGACAGTTAATTTTAATTAGCATCGGTGTCTTATAAATTTCTGATTTTCTTATAAGTCAATATCTGGTCCCTTTGCAAGTTCCGTGATGGAATTAAAGTACTTCAATACAATTAAATTATACAAATGTGTTTTGTTATAAATATGGGTTTAATCAATATCTTAAGCAACAACATTTTAATTTTATTTAATTTATTAATTAGTACAAAAACTAGCCTTTTCAACTAGCGATATACTCTTGCAAGAAAGGCAATAATTAAGAGGATTCACTTTCAAGAAATAAAATAATAGTAATTAAGACTTTTTTTATTTAAATTTCTAGACATATATTATTTGGTTAATTAGCGAAAAAAAAAAGGTGTCTCCCACAGAAACCCAAATGAAACTTTATTGTAAGTATTTAATTTTGAATGGCCTTGTTCCATCTTTATTTAATAAAAAAAAAATACAGAATTCAAAATTAAAAAAAAATGGACACATTTTTCATCACTAATTTTACTGTTTCTTGTTAATTAACCTAATTTGTGGAGATTAATTTAATTACACAATTGGTGTTAGCCGTGGAGTCAAAACAATTATTTAAAGAAGTGATAACGAAGGGAGGAACTTTTCAATTTTTTTTTTCTGACGAAGTTTATTTCTTTCTTCTACCTACTCAACAAAAGTTGACCCGAGAAGAAGTGCTAACTAATAATAATTAACTTTGAATAACCCCTTCAACAACGCCTTTAATTTTCCAAACACAAAATGTCACAAAAAAATAATTGGAATTGCCAAATTAATTGCTTTCCTACCCAAAAAAGTGAGATTTCTTTTTATTATCATCTTTTCTTGATGTAATGTTATGTAACCATTGAATTACGTACTCGACAGCTTTACTGTTTATATGATTGTTATTCTTTTATAGTTTTAGACTTCTAATTTGAAACTTGGCAAAATTTGTCAGTAAATATGTTTCAAATTTGGAACCGAAAATAGTTTGACCATATATATACAATTTAGTTTTCAAAGCTCAATATAAAACTTATATAGCTCCGCTCTTCTCAAACTTTTTTTTTTAATTTTAATCTCTCTTTTCAATCCAATTATGTCGTTCTTTTTTCACAAATTAAAAACAATATATTTTGTATTAAAAAATGGTAAAGGCTCTACATGAAAAAAAAAATACACACTTATATAATGAATAAATCTAGCGTGCTCCTAGGAGTACGAAGGCCTCCCATACTCCTAACTCAAAAATTATACTAAACCATCATTAAATTTTGATTTATCATTCTCATTAAATTATTTATATCAAAATCTCTTAGGATACAAAAATTTTTCATTTTTTTGTTTCTTAAGTATATGTTTTAGAATTTTTTATAATGACCTCAAAATAATAATAAAATAATGTATAAAACTATGCATCTTTAAAAAAATACAAAACAAATACTTAAAAAATCTCAAAAAAGGAAAAATTTTTGTATCCTATGATGTTTTGATATAAAGAATTTAATGAGATCCATAAATCGAAATTTTGAGATGGTTTGATATGATTTTTGAGTTAGGAGTACGGAAGACCTCCGTACTCTTAGGAGCACCATAGTTTTACTCCTTATATGATAGCTACAAAATTAAACGACACATTTTGTATGTACTCGGAAATACTAATGAAATTCCTTTTTTGTTGGTTTCCTTCCCGTAGATATCCTTTAATTTCCAAGTGAAGGCCATGATATATCCCAGTTAGTTTCCTGATATACTGACAAGAGTGACAAAACAAATGCCCCTCAGATGACAAGGGTATTTGCACATACGTACGAGGGATTCCTGTCACGGACAAATTGGGACAGAACTCGACATTGCAACCAACAATTAACACCCGCAATTACTTGATTTGAAGTTCAAAAATGCATGACAAAATTGTAGAAAAATACTCAAATTGTTTTCCTTTTTTTTATACTTTTTGATTTATTTATTGCATGCATATATACTGTCGCACATCCAAACATGATATGATATCCACAAACATTGACTAGCAAGAACATCAGATCACGGTATATTACCTTCTTAATTTAATGACCTAAATGTCAATCGCCATCAATTGTGCTAAATTAAACATCTTCTTTCTCTTCCTTACAAGCTTGCTTTTAATTTTTTTTTTAATTAACCAAAAATATTTATCGATCCCCAATTTTTTGTTTAATTCAATTTCATATTTGGTGTTATATTTTATCAATTTTGATGTCAAAATTCATTTTTTTTTTTTTACATTAAAACATGGACAATGCATAATTCAGCAATTAATATTTTGTTACTTAAATATACAATTACCTCTCAATTGAATATCTACTTTGTTGAAAATATATATACGTTCATTTCACAAAGTTGTATATGGCGACGGATAAAAAGTTGTATATAGCGTGACAATTATTTATTCCTTTGATTTAAACGTATAAGAAGCTCAAATTAATATCTGTAGTATGTATGATTATATGTTTAGCAATACAATATACAGGCAGACAAGTGACATGTAATTATGCATCTCGATGTCATATGAATTGATAAATAACCACTCTCTCTCTTTACCAAAACACAAAGATGCTCCTAGTTACTGTCAGAGTGTCAATCGTAGCTCCATTAGTTACAACCAGTAAAAAGCCCGCTCCCTTGCTTTGGGCTGAAATTATTATTTCTTATAATAAACTTTTAAATAATATGTAATGTATCTTAATTTGAGATAATTTATATGGGGCTTAATTTTAATGGGCTGAGAACGTCAACGGGCATTACCGTACATCAACGATTCTGATTTATCGAAGAAAATGATCAACGGCTTAGATATGAGGATAGCCCTTTCATGTCATTTTTTCCAATATGCTTTTATTATTAGTAAGGATTTACAAATGAGGAGGGATCCATTGACAATGCCTATCTTGACAATCTTGACAATGTAATTTTTTTAAAAAAAATTGAATAAAATCATATAAATTTTTAAAAATGAAAAAAAGTTGATAAATGTACTATTTAACTAATAGATTGATAGTGTTTCAAATTTCAATCAATTTAGACATTGTTTGATGGCTTATCAAAATTTCATACATTTTTTAACGGTTGTAATTTAACAGATCTTTAAAAAGCTATCAAATGTCACTTAAATTAAATATAATCGTAAACATAATCAATCTATAACTTGAACAGTAGTTCCGTAAACGTTTTTCCTATTTTTGAGAATTTCTAACTATTTTTTTCAAATTTTTGAAAATTGGGATTGTCAAGATTGTTAAAATAGACATTGTCAATAAATCCCTCCTCTTTACAAAATAGCTTGCAATTCAAGAGGGTGGGGTGGGGATCTTATGCATCGGACGGTGGTGTGTGCTGCATAGTGCATACTGCATACAACCTTCTACGGTATGGATAAAGAATAATAACTTTTTAGGTTAGTAGCTATTTTATTTACTATTCTATGTTTGGATGAAAGAATAGTGTTTCAAAAGAATGGAGTTAGTAGCTAGCTATTCTACTAACCCAACAAAAAGTTGGTTTAGCTATTCCTTCAAATCTTGAGTTAGTGGCTATTCTGACTAACCCATCAATTCATCCAAACACACCCTATGGAGATTGAGTGTGGACTTTGGACTTTGGGCCTCTCGGCTGAGTCCATATCGACTACGATCCAAATCAGATCGGAGGGCCCTCCAACCCCCAATCCGACGACTGTGATTTTTAGGAGGAGTTTTTTTAAATAATCTCAGCCGTCCGATGAGAATTGAAGGGTCCTCCAATCCGATTTGGATCGTAGCCGATTTCAGCGCCTTTCTGCTAGTCTTTTCAGTGGGTGGAAATAGTAGGCTCAAAGGACAAAAGATGATCTAGGCCCATTTGAGCGCACCTAACAAATTGGATCGGAAACTTACTTTTTGCGTACCTTACAGAAGTTAAATTCTAGGCCCATTTGAATGCAGCTTATAATACAATGTCCTTTTTGCATCTTTTCTCCTACCCCAGTTTAGTAAAAAAGAACAAAAGATGTAGCTTTTTCTTCGCAGTATTTTGAGCCAGTACTGATAAGTGGTAACTGGTAACTAACTAACTATAAATCTATAGTATAAGCACGCAACGCAAATCAACTAGACAACCACAACTATAGTCCTGAATATTAGTTTCTGGGTAGTTTTCTTTTTCCATTTATTTATTTACTTAAGTATATGCTAGCAATAATTTTGTTCAGGAAATAGAGCATAGCTGAATTTCTGAGTTTCAGTTTCCAAAGATTATCATTTTTTTTTTTCAAAATTTCATCTCTAAATTAGCGGAAGGGATATAGGCTTGTTAAGCTTGTACTTAGTTGTATCTGTAATAGATTTTTGACGGCATTAATGAAAGTCTAAGGGCCACTAATTTCTGCACCAAAAAAAAAAAAAATACTGAAACCACGGGAAAACAATAGGTTAAACTAGGGCTGTCAACGAATCGAATCGAATTTGATCCAAATCGAACTTGAAACGAATTGAGCTAGAGCTAAACCGAACTCGAGCTGAAATCGAACCGAGCTAAACCGAATCGAACTAGCTCGAACTCAAATCGAGCTCCGCGCTCCACACGAGCTCAATTATTATAATTTTATATTTATTTTTCGTATTACCATAGATAATTAGAACTAAAATAAGTATATTATTTTGTCTTTCTTTGATAATATAAACAAATCATCTCTATTTTTACTAATTTTATAATAAATATGATTAAAAAATTATATTTTACTAATTTAGCAATAAAATAAGTATATTTTTTGTTAATTAAATAATCAAATAGGTATATTATTACAAATAATTTGGACAAAATATTTTAAAAAATGTGCAAATCACTGTATATCGAGCTATTACGAATCCGAATCGAATAAAAAACAAATCGAGCCGAGCTTAGACCGAACCGAGTTAACAAAAAATCGAATCGAGCTCAGACCGAATCGAACTCGAGCGAATTACGAGCTACGAACTTTTTTGTCAGCCCTAGGTTAAACATCCCTGAATTAATTAGTGAATTCAATTTGGCTTATGAACTCCCGGAAACTTTTTTGAGTTAAAGGCTTAAAGCTGAGTATATCTTTTGTTGTCCCATAACATCTCGCAAACACTCATGATACTTTTTGAAAAACAGTGCCGCTGCTGCTGATTGGGGCCATTCGTCTGGTCTCTAGATTTCTTTGTTCACTTCTGATATCCTAAGAAATCATTGCTTCACGTTGATATATCCTCACAACTCACAAGTTTACAACGAAAAATAATGTCAATTTAGAATGAGGGTGGGGATCAGATAACAACTGCGGTAACGGATTTTGAAATAAACGTAAATAAAATCTCTGAAATAATTGTGTATAAAACTTCTTATTTTAAAGATTTTATATATATCTATTTAAGAATCTTTTATCGCGATCGTTGGTTGTCACCCTTTTTTGACAATTAAAGATTTTAAAAAAATTTCATTTTAAGATTTTATTTATAATTATTCGAGAATCTTTTAACCTATAAAATAAACCAATGTTGTTTGTATTTTTATACTTTGACCATTTGACAATTAAAAACCTTTTTAATTTCCTTTCCTTTTTGTACCTGGACCTTGGACCCAGCGGTACACTGACAAACCTGGAGCCCTGGAACTGAAAGGACGTCGGTAAAACCGCACTCACCTTATAAAACTTAATAAAAAACCCCCTTCCTTTCCTTTTCTTTTCTTTTCTTTACTTTTACATTTACACGAGTCACGAGTCAAAATTAAATCCTCTCCTCTACCCAAGCGACTCCCTTTTCAATGCCTCCGATCCTCTCCCTCCGCACCCCAACAACAACCCCTGTCCCATCCCACTGCCGCTGGGACCCCGATGCAATTCCCGTACCAAAAAGTCTCTGTCAGTGAGATAACACAGTCTCGTAACCATACCATCCGCAACAGAAAATCCGTACACCTTTAACTGCAGAGACCGGACTGTTTTTCAAAACTTCAAACAATTTTGAATTTCTTGTCTCCTTACGGAATCACATCCCCTGCCGCACAGCATCACACAGTCACAACGTAATCCGTTGGATCCTCTCAACAGTCGTTCCGGCGCGGATCTCAAGACAATCCAACGGCTGACGCTGTGAACTGCACAATGCTGCAGTAAGTAAGTCAGTCAGGGGATGAGCAGTCCGACCTCCCTCCCTCCTCTCATTATAACCCGCCAATGGCGACGCCTTTTTCTCAGCTCACCTGATTCCACCTCCATCTCCGAGACTCCGACCCAACCCAATCAACCGATCGACCGACCATGGGGTGTGTGTCCTCCAACTTCCTCGAAGAGGAGCAGCAGCCGCGCATCGTGCGGCCCGGCGGGATCAGCACGCACATTGTCTCACTCACTTCCTCTACTTACGGCATCTTGACCTCTCTCGATCAGACCCCAACCCTAACCCTAGCTCAGGAACAGAATCAGACTCAGACTCAGACAGGTTCTTTGAATGGGGCGCCGCTGCCCCCGCCTCCCCCTCCGCCGCCTCTGCCGCCGCTGCCGAGGTCTTGTTCTGCCGCGGCTGTTAAGGTATCAGCTGAGGTGATCAATTCCTGGGAGCTCATGGCGGGGCTCGACCCGAACACACCAAACAAATCGGTGACGGGGAGTGTGGTGGTCACCAGTCCCCCCGAGACGAGGGAGATCAAGGCGCAGAGGTCGATTCTTTTTAATTCACCGGCGGGGGATTCGCGGAGGAGGGTGGTGAATGTGCTGCGGCCGATAAATGGGGAGAAGAGGGGCATGCACGTAAGGTGTTTGATGGAAAGCTTCGAGAGGAGGTGCCCTCCGGGAGGGTCTCAGGCTGCCGTACTCTACACCACGACTCTGCGTGGGATCAGGAAGACCTTTGAGGAGTGTAATGCTGTGCGCGCGGCGCTCGATGGGTTGGGGTTTTGGATTCGCGAGCGCGATGTCTCCATGGATCTGGGGTTCGTTAGCTTGTCTTTGCGATTAACTGATTAATTAACTTATTTAATTGTGAGATTAAATAGCATGCCGATATGATATCATTGTTTGGTTATTTTATTGAACTAACCCAATTTCCTTGTTCATTTAATATAATTGCTTAGTGGAATAAATGAAAGTATGAAAATAAAGTTCAATACTTTTGCTTACACGCCACTCGAATTGGGGCTTTTGTGGGCGAAAGATTGCTCTTTCGTTGTAATATAGAATACTATCTTGATGTTTTGTTAAATTAAATTATTGATCAAGTGTGCGTAATTTTCGTGTATATTATCAGATTCAGGGAAGAGCTCAGGGAGCTGATGAAAGGAAGCAGCGAGGGTCCGACAGTGCCCAGGCTCTTCATCAAGGGCCGGCACATAGGTGGGGCAAAGGTGGTCCTTCAGTTACATGAAGAAGGCAAGCTCGCCGGGCTACTGGAGGGGCTGCCCAAAGCCCAGTTCAACGGGTGCACATGCGATGGGTGTGGCGGGATGCGGTTCTTGCCGTGCTTCCAGTGCAACGGGAGTAGGAAAATCGTGGTGGCGTTGTCTGGAGAGTGCAAGAAGGGCGCTGTTAAAGGGAAGATACTGCGATGTACGGATTGCAATGAGAACGGGCTGGTGCTGTGTCCGATCTGTTCATGAGAAGAGAAGGGTAATAAGTCGGTGGAAACATGGTTAGAACTTAGAAAACTCTAGTTATGCACATCTGAAGGATCTGAAGAGCTTGGTTTTGGGTAATTTTGTCTCCTATAAATTTTGGCTGTGTGCTCCTGTTTTGGGTCTTTCCAAATTAAAGTGAAAGTAAATGAGGTTATAAGCTGAGCTCTGATGAAATCATGAAATTGAAATAACTAACAGATTGCAAAGTTTGTGAAGCTCTGTTTGAAATCTTACTGTGCAGATGAAGAGTTGTCTAGAAATCTTACTGTGAAGATGAAGGTTTTTTTGGTTTAAAACCTAATTGCAGATTTAAGAGTTCTTTCTGTGTTGGAATAGTATTGTGCAGCTGAATTGTGTTAGTATCTTCATAATTGAAATGAGATGGTTTTTTTGGGATGTACCTCCTCTGTCTACAAAAGAATGAATTTGTAGTAAAAGTTAAAGGAAATAGTAGAAGAGTGAAATTACTTTTCTGCCCTCAATCAATAGAAAAGTGAACATTTTTGGAAGGAGACGAGGGGTATTTTGAAAATTTCGTAATATATATTTTTTTTTTGAGAAGAAAGTAAATTCAAACAAAGGGTATAAATTTATTTAATTATGGACGGAAGAAGTAAAAATTAGTTGACCTTGTTTGAGACCAATTTGTTTTTTAATGCATGTTGGTTTGGAAATTTACATGATATATGATTTTCAGTGATTTTGTGGTCACACTAGGTTTTGGGAGTTGTCTGTTCGAGGCGATTAATTGTATGATCCAAAATTCAAACTGTTATAGCACTCAGCTCAGCTGTTCTGTCAGTACTCAGGAGTCTGTACCAATACAAATTGATATTGTGCTGTTGCTGTCTGCTGGTACATACATACAGTATCCTTCTGTCATTGACTCAGAGCTCAGGCTGAAGTCTGAAAGCCATTTTATAATGTACTGTGAAAAAAAAAATAATAATAATGTACTGTGAGAAAATAACAAAAGAAAATGAAAACCCCGTGTTTTTATCCATTTTCACGGCTTTGTTTGGCAGTGCTATTGACTTAAATATTTAAGAACCGCTAAGTCACAATCGTTTGGGGAGAAAGATGGCTTAAGAAAACTTAAGTTTTAAGTCATGGGTATGGTTTCTTTAAGAATCAGGATAATGTTTAAGTCCTAGTTAAAAGGAGGTTAAGGATAAACTTTTAATTTGTGCTATAGAATTTGTGTTCAGAAAGATTAAGAGGCTAAAAAAGTCTAAGAAAGGGTTGCTGAACATGCACGTTAGAATTAGAATGGTGCCTACGGGCTTGAGATTTGCGAGTTCAAAATGGAAAAAGAAAATTTATGTTAATGGCTTTATGGATTTCTAACTTTGGAAGTGTGTTCACAAACTTACGGGTTAGTTTCTAGCATTTTGTGGCCCGAATCTGGCAGCGTTATGGGCTGAAATATTGAAGTTGAAGCCTCAAAGTTCAAACATTGAGCACTGGCGGTGTAACTTTATCACACAAATGCATTATTAACTTAAAAATATATATATCTTTCTTCTTATTATAAGATATATTGTATATTCATATGTACAAAATATCGTTAAACACATCGTGACAATGTGTATATTAACAATCATGACAATAGTACATTTGATATATTAAAAAAAAATATTTAAAAAATCTTAAAAATTGAAAAAAGTTTATAGATGTGTTCTTTAATATATAGATCGATAGTTTTTTAAAATTTCAATCAATTTGAGTATCGTTTGATGCCTCATCAAAATTTTGAGCTCTTTTTAACGGTTGTAATATAAAGTGATTTTGATGGACTATTGAAGAACGTTTATCTTGAATATTGTTGAAAATATAATCAATCTATAAGTTTAACAATGCAACTATAAACTTTTTTTTTATTTTTAAGATTTCTTAAACATTTTTTTTCAAATTTATCAGATATGTCATTATCAAGATTGTCAATATAAGCATTGTCAAGGTATCCCTCCTGACCTCCTCTATTTTAAAACCTATAAAAAAATAAGTTCATTAATCTTTTGCTTGTGAATTGTAATTTTTAAGTTTTGTATGGCAGAAAACACGATTTAAATATGAGTATGAATTAATTAATATATATCATTTTTAAATTTATTCAAACAAATACTTCAAAATTTTCAAAAAAAAAATTTTTTTGTGTGGCTCCATAAATTCTTTGGGATAAAAAATTTTCTATTTCAAAATTTTCATTTTTAAAAAATCTCAAACTAAATTGAAATTTGGAGGTGATTTGATAAATTTTTAAGCTTTAATGGACTTTATAGATCACAAATATCTAAACAATAAACAATGACTTAATGAAGAGAGTTGGAATGTGGAGTAGGCCCGGTGGAGCTAACAATAAAATGGCACTAGCTTTGTGCTTTGACGCAGTGGTAGAACCAGAAAATTTTCAAATGGAGTTCAAAATATTATATAAGTAATATTTTCTCATACAAAAGTAAGAAATTTTAATTATGCGGTTCAATAGTATAAATTTGTTCACATTTTATGGGGTTCAAGTGTAGATTATCGTGAGATAATTGTTAATATGTCATTAAAATTGTATATGTATATAAGTAATTTGAGTAAAAATATGGGGGAATTGTCCCCCATTCTTTGTATGTAGATCCGCCAGTGCTTTGACGTCCCCAGAATGATCCCAGAATGCTTGGACGTGTTAAACTGGACCGGACAATTATTCAAATTTGCTTTTTAGTTTTTATTTTGTATATATAAATATGCTTAATTAAAAAAAAAATACGGTACTCGATGTAGTAGGGTTTGTGCATATTGACCAGCCTTTCCACGAAAAGTTATTATATTATGAATTTTCATACTATCATGAGTATATCATGAAAAGTTTCACATGTGGGAGAGATAAAAAAAAAAAAAAAAAAAAAAAAAAAGCAACAAGGACAAAATTTGTATGATCAATCACACATATTACATTTGGTTCTTGTTTTAAACATTCTTCGCGCTATATATATATATGAGGAGGGATCCATTGACAATGCATAATTTGACAATCTTGACAATGAGAACTTTCAAAAATTTGTAAAAATTCACAAAAATTCTTAAAAATGAAAAATGGTTTATGGATATATTACTTAAGTTATAGATTGATAGTGTTTCAATTTCCAATAAATTTGAACATCGTTTAACGGCTTATCAAAATTTTGTGTGTTTTTCAACGGTGGTAAATTAACGGATCTTTGAAGAGCTATTAAATGTTGCTTAAATTGAATATAATTGTAAACATAATCAATCTATAAGTTAAATAATACATCCATAAACTATTTTTCATTTTTAAGAGTTTTTGTTAATTTTTACAAATTTTTGGAAGTTTTCATTGTCAAGATTGTCAAATTATGCATTGTCAATGGATCCCTCCTCTATATATATATAGTGATGCATTATAATTTGTTGTATATCGGACAAAATCAAGATATTTTTTAAAATTAAAGTTATGTTCACCATTCCTTAAGAAAACTTGATATAGAGCATATATTGAGAAATTGAATTCATGATTTAAATCATATATCTGAATATCTTAAATGAAATAACAGAGAAAATCAATGAAAGTGAATATCAGGTGGTTTACAGACTAAGGGAAAAGACCGGAGAGACCCACAATTTTGCAAATCTGGCTAGGATAGAACAACTCAACTATGTTGGTTTTACTCTTCCTACTTTTAATCTGAGTGTATGGTAATGAAATGTAATTAGTCTTCTAGGCTATCATGTAATCCAATTGTTCTGGACTAATCCAAGCCTAAATCATGTAAGTCTTAATTAGAATATTTATTCATCTTTTTGTCTCCGTACATGAAGAATTAATCATACTATCTTATAATTATACACTCCATCACCATTTTCTAAAACAACTTATTTTTTAGTTCAAATTTGAAAATATTTATTTTACATAATTACTGAAAATTAAACCTTAAATACCATTATATTGTTACCAAATCATCCTAGTCGGCTGCACTCCACTTCTCAATTTGTTATTATTGGTTTCTCATTCTTTTTCCCAATACAATATTTAAACGCTATGGGCATTAATAAAAAATTGTGCTAGGTAAAAAGTATAGAAACTAAAATGTGACGATGATCCGTATAAGATCAGATGCGCCTATAATTAATATATATATAAAGATTATCGTAAGTTTAAAATACCAACTTTGATCACGGATGGTACATTGAATTAATCACATATATATAAAGACCATAAGTTTTGGGCAGATGTTTTAGCTCCACAAAACTTACATTTGGAGTTTTTGTTAAAACAAACTTAACATCTTTTTTTTCTTTTTTCTTTTTTTTTGAAGAAACATCCATTAAAAAAAAAAAATAAAGAAGTTGACACTCAATAATTAAAAATTGGTCTCATTAATTGGTTGCATTATTCACCGGCAATCCATATCCATCTCAATGATCTGATGGATCGGATGGGTGGGGAGAATAGTCAAAAGGTGGGGGAAAACGTGGGGATGGGGACAAGGATAATAGGAGGAATAGGTAGGATGCATCAATATCATGATGCATGGATGGGGTCGGATGTACAGCGGAGATTGGAGCCAGCGGTACGGAGGCCCAAAGACAGACAGAGGGCCAGAGATACTAACACTGTAGAGTAACAGCGAGCGTCCACCCTTTTTATTGAAGCATTTATTTATGTCCGATCCACCGTATTTTCAGTAAACAAATATCATTTTTTTAAGTAAACAACTAAACATTTATATATGTCCGATCAATAAATATCGTTTTCTAGTAAACATTTGTGTAACTGTGGTAAGTACATGCGTGCACGTAGTGTGTCGGAACTGTGAAAGAGGTGAAATGGATGACTTACTTTGGATGGACTCTACGTATTTCTCTAACACCATATATTGGTGGGTGCCTTGGGGATCGGTATCCGCTGCCTTTCTTTTTAGAAAAGTAACACCCTGTTTTTTAAAATCCGACGGTTGAGAAACACCGAATCACTTGGAAATCCGTGCAGTAAAAATCGAAGTACTTTGAGATTAGTGCATCAACTGATCCCGACTATCCGATTGGAAAAGCAGGGGTAAGTAACGTACAATTATTGAATGCGGGTGCACTGTCACAGTGTGACTACTGTGAGTCGGTGAATGTGAAATGTGAATTGGGTTCCTTTGGGAGGTGGCACGCACAGTATGGAGTTAGCTGGTTTCTGGTCCCCTCCCTTCCTTCCTTCCTTTTGCTTTACACCTTATACACTTTTTGCATGGCTTGGACAGACTTGATGATATAGTTACTGTAGTAAAAGTGGTGGTGGCATTTGGTTTTATGAACATGGAGAATGACTTTGAGATGGAAAATTCAAAATTGTTGTTTTTTTTTTTTTTTTTTTTTTTGACATGACAATTCACTTGACCTAGATAGATGGTTGATTCTAACTTCTATCAAGGAAGATATCATTGATGCAATTATTGTCAACTTGTTTTAAAAATATTTTGTTTTGTTGGTTTCTTTATTCATTTTTGTAGTAGAAGAAACAAAAAGTTAAACAACAGCCATTACATTACAGTCACTCGGAATCAGAATCTCTGTGAAGCGATATTTTTTATTTCTCTTCTTTTCTTGCAAATAGTACTTCAATATACAGAATACAAACAATATATACGGAAAATTTTACAAATAGACCCCTTTATTCCTCAGTATTATTTATTGGTGATATTTTACAACTTCACTGAATTTGAATCTCCAATCTGCCAAGTGCCAACCATATTACTTACTTTTAAATTTCAAAAGAGGTATATGTTTCGAGTCCGTATCTGCTGCGATCCAAATCGGATCTTAGGGTCCTGAGGGTTGAGATCCATATCCGACGAATGTGGTTTTTAGGGGGGGTTAAAATATTCAAAACCGTCGGATTGACATCTCAAAGTCATGCGTTCCGATTTGGATCGCAGCTGATTTCAGCGCATATATGTTCATTCCAACAATCCATCTATCCAACTGTCCAATAACTAATGGTTATGAATTTTTGAGGGACCTTTTTCTCTTAAAACTACCTCCTTTTAATTTTGTATCAAAGACTCAAAGTTGTTTCATAACTTTGCTATTCATATAATATAACATCTCGCTTTTTTTTTTTTTTTTTCTTGCTTTCTTTTATAGAAAGATTGGAGTCTTTGTTTCTTAAAAAAAAAAAAAATTTGCTAGGTATCAATAATTTACAACTAATATATTGAGTTAAGGAAAATTTTCATTAATTTCATTTCCTAATTTTATTATTCTGACATAAGAAACCAATGATATTCGATTCGAAGATGATTAGCAAAGAAGCATATATAGACAGCCTGTAATTGTTCCTACTTCTGGAATATCTCGACCTTTGGAAGCCGACAAAAATTTGGAACGGCAACAAATGCAATAGTTCATCTTTTTGGGATCATGATACATTTGAAAATGGATTATTTCACTAACAACACTTATTTAAATAATTTTGACAAGATATCAAACAAATAAATCTTAAATATAAGTAAAAATATTTTGAATACATTTTTAAACTTCTAAATTGATCATACTTGATTATACATTGTAATTCCTTGCAATTGGAGGGTCATTTGTTGTGAAAGCTGATAAAGCAATACCAATATAATTGTAGCTCATGTTATTGATACAAATAGTTTGACCAGTCAAATTAGCCTGTCGTAATAAAAAGATACTTATTGAAATGTATTCTACAGACTACAACCAATAAATTATATACTAAATGAGCTCTATAATAAATGCTTTAATTTGTATAGTAAGTTATATAGTATGAATAACAAAAGCGTGACAGTGAAAGAGAAAGAGAAAAACGCTACAGTAAACCGGACGAAGGGGCCATAAACGGTTGGGATTTGGTGAAATGGACACTGAACTGCGACTTGATTATTGAAAGATAGATTTAATCAGGTGAGTTGAGTTTACATGCACAATTACCATCTTTGTGTACAAATTTTTTTGCCAGAGTGTACAAAAAATATGAAACTTCACCCGATCGTATCCAAAAAGCACACCACATTGCTTGCTTGTTGTGTTTGTTATTCCATTGCATTGCATTGCGTAAACGGGTGATACCTACCCTCCATTGAAAAACTGTCCATAACGCTTATAGGTGACCTTTCAAGAAATGTGATTGTCACATTTCTGAATGTACCCGTTACAACATTCTGTACATGTTTATGAACATATAGGTGGTTTTTCAGTGGACGCAAAATGTTGTCTCTAAATAAATAAATCATAATAATAATAAGAGGAGGGATCCATTGACAATGCTTAAAATGACAATCTTGACAATCAAGATTTTAAAAAATTTGTAAAAATAGTTAAAAATTCTTAAAAATAGAAAAAAGTTTATAGAGATATTGTTTAACCTATAGATTGATTATGTATCAAATTATATTCAATTTAAGTGACGTTTGATAGCTCTTTAAAGCTCGTTAAATTGCAACCGTTAAAAAATGTATAAAATTTTGATAAACTATCAAACGATGTTCAAATTGATTGAAATTTAAAACACTATTAATCTATAAGTTAAAGAATGCATCCATAAAAGTTTTTTCATTTTTAATATTTTTTATGAATTATTACAAAATTTTTAAAATATTGATTGTCAAGATTGTTATTATAAGTATTGTCAATGGATCCCTCCTCTAATAATAATGAGGAGTGAGGAGTGAGTGAGTGAATGGATAAAATCCGACATGTGGTGGCTGTCGGAAGCATGGGAAGCAACATGGCCTATTGCCACCTATCTAACCACACGTTCCCCTCCTGGGAGCACCACCTCCTCACTCATCCCTATCTTTCCTTTTCCTCTCTATATCAGATCTCAGATATATGAACTCCTCAAACAAATCCCAGTTGTAGTTTAATAACTTAGCCATTCATTCATTCATTCATTCATTTATATAACTAAGAAAAATCTAGAACTTAAACAGTGCACCTGAGCACCTTCTTTCTGTTCTGGGTGTTAATTTGTTTAGTTCTTTCTGGTAAGGATAGGATAAATAAATAATGGAGGAGAAAAGAGCAAGGGATAATAGCAGCAGCAGCAGCAGCTTGTCTTGTGATCATGAGTCTCTTTGTTATTATGATCATGCTCCAAATTGGAAAAGAGGGGCCTTTTCTTTTCCCTCAGGTGGTTTCTTGAAATTCCCTCTTAATTTCATTTGTTTCATTTGTGTTTATATCAAATCTTATTCCCATATTTTGCCAAAACAGAAAATAATGGCATAAAAGTGTAAAACTTCTTTTCCATACAAAATGGTAGACAATAAATCAGTACTGGAAAATAACTAGTCCCTTTTGCCAAAAACCCAATAAATAGGTTCGGAAAAGTATTTTTCTTTTTTTCCTTTTTTGGGGGGGTTATTTCTGCACATATTTACAAGTTATTGCTATATTTTTTACTCAATGTCATTAGGGAATAATCTTTTTATTTTTCTCAATGTCATTAGGGAAATATATGATTGAAATTTTTTATCAATTTAATTACCTATTTTCTAATTTCTAGATCTAAAAAGATAACAAAACCAAGCAAAATTAGTTTGTAGTTCTTGCATGTTGTGCTCCCAATTTTAGTTCCTTGTATCTGAGAACTGTGTACTGATAATAAACTTTCGGATTCTCAGGAACGGTCGGATCGATGGGGACTGCGTTTACGCGGGCACAGTGGCTGGAGTTACAGAGGCAAGCTCTGATCTACAAGCATATCACCGCCTCCGTACCGGTCCCTCCGTACCTTCTCGTCCCGTTTCACTACTCCAATGCCCCTTATTGCAGTATGCTCCCAAATCTGTATATATAATTTCCTGCTAATAATAGATATTAAGTATCACCCAATTCCTTTTAACCTCGGTACTTTTCGTCGATCTATATGTACTCGACAATATGACCGGGGCACTAAAGTTGATAAATTAGGCTAAGGGCAACGCTCTCTGTGTGGGAGGTCGAGGATTCGAAACCCAAATAGGAATCTTTTACAGACATTTAAATTTGAGTGGCTTGACTCTTATCTTTATTTTTCAAAAAAAAAATAATAATAAAGAATCTATACATGTCCAAGTTTGGAAATGGGCCACTACATATTTAATTTATAATAATTGTTAATTTTGTGCCAGCTTAATATATTACATATTTAATCTGTATTGTTAATTTTCCATGATTGAAAGATAATGTCATCACTAGACCTGTGCCATCTTGAGCATTACATATAAGAAGTAAAACAAACATTTCAACCTGAATATATATACACTACTAGCTAAATGCTGATGCCAGCTGATCAGTATGTTCAATTTAATTCAACAGTGATTGGTGGAGCCGGAGGGTTGGTCAATTTCGGCTACTTAGTCAACAGAACTGACCCAGAGCCAAGGCGGTGCCGCCGCACGGACGGGAAGAAATGGAGGTGCTCGAAAGAAGCAGCGCCCGACCAGAAGTACTGTGAGCGCCACATGCACCGGGGTAAGCCACGTTCAAGAAAGCTTGTGGAAGCCCCCAAGAGCAAGGCACCAGAATCGATTACCGCATCTGCTGCTGCAGTGCATTGTAGCAATTCTGTCTATGTAGCTCCTCCTATGGTGAAAGGAGGTGCGGATAATTCGTCGTGGAATTATATGGGGTCCTCAGGTTCATATGGACTGTTCGGTAATGGCGAGGATAAGTCCTCGAGTCTGCTTAAGCATGGCAACACTAGGTACTATTTCAATATGAAATGTACAATGTGCCGAGCATCAATTTTTGTGTTTTAGGCACCACAAGTAAAAAGTACAAAAGATTTTATGCTAAACAAAAGTTTTAGAGTAGTCAAATTAAAAATTAAAAGCCAAGATAGTTCGAGGTTGAGCCTGGTATATATGTAGGTTGCTTGCTTTTGTCATTAATTATTAGTTAAGCTTTTGTCATTAATATATACTGTATCAAAACAGCAGCCTATCTTCTGAATCTTGATTAACAGGTTCATTCTTGATCACAAAATTTATGGATTTTGACAGAATCACAGAAGCCATATCAGATGGTGGCACTGGTAAGCAGTGGTGCCACGGATCACACAGCTTTTCGTCTCTGAACTCTGATCTCAGCTCAATCAGCGAAAAGCCAGCATCCATGCGAGATGTAAGCATCGAAAGAGGAGGATATATTGATGCATGGTCAGCTGAGAAGGCAGCTACACTGAATTCTACCGACAACCTAGCCTCTCTCGACCTTCAGCATTGTGGCCTCAGCCTTTCTATGTCAAATGACCATACCGACCTTGGAACTGCTGATCCTTTCACCGCAATGCAATCACCGGTAATTTAATAAGTTACCGCCTTACTCTACATTCCAAATCTTAAACCCATCATTATATATAAAGTACCTCTCAATTTGGTTCAGAGGATGTCAGAAAACTCTTTTTTTTTTTCTGCAAGAAAAAGAAAATGCAATCTGCACCTCAAGAAAAGAACAAAAGAACAAGTAATTGTGTCGAGAAGATATTAAGCTTGTTTAGTTAACAAATTTATAAATTATGTACATATTCTGGAACTAAGGCTCGAGAACTTGGTTACAGGTGACCTGGACTAATCACGAATCCTCCCTCTGTGGTCCTCTTGGGGAGTTCTTCCAGCCTCACCAGCAACTTCACATCAATGTCACAGAAGAGCCATGCGCTCCTGCGATGCTTATCGATGAGAGCACTGAGATAAGCCCTGAGCAGAGCCCCACAAGGCGGTTCGCCTGGTCTCCAACCGGGGTCTTGCAAAAGACGTTCTCTTCCCATTCCGACAACAGCAATGCCAGTTCGCCTAGTTTCGTCGGGATGGGTTCTGCCATTTATCATCATCAGCATGTTCTTCCTGATTTCAAGTGAATGTTTAAGAGTAATACCTAGCGTTCATAGAATATCTGTCCATAGCGTCCATAGGTTACAAAATCAAATCTATTTGTTACAAAATCGGATGTATTTGTTACATTCTGAGTGTGTCTATGGACGTATGGATGCATTCTCAGTGGACGCAAGATGTTTCTCAATGTTTAATGTTTTCTAACAGATTTTTCAAGAGAGAATTATGTACTAGGATGAATGTTTTGTGTTCTTCCTGACCCCAATTTGCTTGGTACCAAAGGCTTTTGTTGTTGTTGTTGTTATGGTAGAGTTATGATGTACTTGATTAGTTGAATACAATGGTCTTTCTTAAAACACCATCTTTGCTATCACTCTTTCTAGGTACTACTAAATTTTTAAATTTTTGTGATGGCAGTTTTAGGTAACTTCTGTTCTTGGATTCATCAATCAAACAAAATATTTTATCACATTTAGTCACTGCAGTTAGCTTAATTGGTAAACTGCTTTTGTTATAACTAGTAAAGAGCTCAGACCTTGCTTTGAGCTGAAATTATTATATCTTATAATAAAGGGTCAAAATCTCACCCCTTATGAGAAAACTGATATAGGTCTTAAATTTTGATGGGCCGGGACATTAATCTACATCAACGGTGGTGATCTATCTAAGTAAACAATCAATGGCTGAGGTTTCTTCTTTGGGAAAGATAGAACTTTCATATCAAAAAATTCAATCCCTTTTTACTAGGAGTAAGGATAAATGTAGGATGTTTGAAGCCCTTGTTTTACAACTACTTGGAGAGGCTAGAGAGCAGTAAGAAAAATTACTATTACTAGTAATATAATTTACCTAATAAAGGTAGAACTTAACATTAAAACTGACTGAAAAAGTAAACACCACAACTCATTCCTTTCTATAAATATCAAAATGTCAAATAAATAGCTCATTAAACTGACACACACCAGACCATACACACAAATATTGGTCTGATGAATGCAGTTGCTAACAAAATGAACACAGCTTCTTTTCTTTTAATTACATTCACTCAGATTGCAGGTGAGTCTCTGTGATCCAAGCGACCCCGAATTTGCCCTCCGGAATCTTAGAGCCGTCCTCAGGGCCTGGCGGGTCGACCCCAATAAGGCGGCATTCGTCTCTCCTATCACATACAGGGATGTATAAAAGAACCTGTGCCATATTCAAGTGCAGCCATTGTCAAAACATAAGATCTACTGATTTCTTAGTTGTTTTAATAATGTGCTTAAAAGGAAATTAATGATCTGTCTGGAATTTCCTATTGTGTGCACCATAATGCTCGATTTTTGTCGATGATACATAATAAATAATTCACTCACTAATTTCATATTCTGATAAACTAATAAAAATTTCAGTTGATGCACCATAACCTGAGACTATTGAACGAGTTCAACAGGGATGTTGTGGCCTCCCTCAAAAGGGTGCGGTACGGATCGCCCCTCCCCTGAAGGCCGTCCCATAAGGTCATGTTAACCCCGTATCTGGATGCCGCTATCGGTCCGAATGCAAGCGCCACACTTGTGTTTGGTGACACAATTTTCCAGTGGCACTGGAACTCTGGCATAAGCCATTTGCTATAAAAAAATAAAAAAATAAAAAAATAAAAAAAAGAAAGAAAGAAAATATCAAAAAATCAATCATGTTCATCAGTTCATGCCACTTTATTTCCTGTCTAATTAATAGATATATCAAATGGGCCTAAAATTTGTGAGACAGCGAATTTTATGTTTGCATATACAATTTAATAAATTTATGGGCCTAAAGGTAGGCCTATTTCAAGTTGTAAAATGCCTTATTCTCAACTAAGGTTTATCAAAAAAGAAGTGTTCTTTCTTGTGGTTGCCCAATAATGTTGATCCAAGCAAGAAGGATTCATAATTTCATACTGGGGATGGAATGAATATTTATTTATTTATTTATTCACGGATTGAAGGAGACAAGTGTATAACTAAGTCACCGTTTCTGCAATGAGGTGCCTCATGAATCATGATCAGCTATTAAATGCCTCTGGAAAGTTACACAAGTTCAGAACTATATAATTCAACATGCTGTGTACCAAGTGGGCCAATTATAATATGTGCCTCCCCTTATTTGGTCAGGGGGTATCAGATTTATACTGACATACTGTAACAAAGGTTGTTGTGTAATTATACAACACTAGAATTCAACAGGTAAACCTTTTTTTTATGTATGTGGTTATGCTACAGATCTGCTAAGCAACCTTTTATTTTCAATCGAACAGTTTTTATCAAACATATTTTAAATGTATCTAAAAGTCATATCGTAACCATCCGATTATTAAAAAAAAAAAAATGAACGGTCCATATTTAATCCGATCCATAGCAGAATTAGCCTACTTTTTTTAATTTAATATTCATTTCATAATAAGTTTGTTTGGAGGACTTCAAGATATGTATGAATGAGAAAAAGTGGATGGCTTACTCATAGGAGCAAGCAGAGGGTTGCATGATAGGAAAAACTGGAGGCTGCTTCCTGGCTGGTGGAAATGGCGGCGACGAAACCGGTGGTATCCTGATAGGGGCCGGTAACATCTGTGGAGACGGCGACACTGGCTGAGGTGACGGCTTTTGGTCTCTGGGACAGAATCTCATCGGTGCTTCTGGCTGTGCCAACAACGGGTTTGCAGTGTACACTGCCGTCCCGAAAAACCGGAACATTAAGGTTAGTTCCTGTGCCGGACCAAAACCAGACCCGCACTGGTCCGGTGCGTCCACCACACGCGCAGTGCACCCGGTCAGGTCGACACTGCCATCAAGTCGCACATTGTAGTTCCCGAACCAGTTAGTCGTGTCCTGTTCCGGTTCCGTGTCGCCGCCACATTCAATTGCCACCTTAGCTCCTGTAATCAAACAAAGCACAATTTGATTTACATACCAAAAATCATGATATGCAGTTGTGCACCCTGAGAAAATAAAAATGAAGAACAAATAAGAAAATTAATTAAATATAATGTACCGTATAGAGGATAGTCGAAGAAGCTCCGTTCGCCGTCTTTGCACTGATCACAGAACACCATGCCAGTGACCATTGTATCAGCATTAACCAACAAAATTCCTTCCATGAGAAAGCAAGTGATACATAGTGACAGTACCACAAACAAGACCATTTTTTTAGCCATGGTTGATTGATTGCAATTGATAGCAAAATAAAGATCTTGGCTTTGCAGTAGAAAGGGGATGGTGAGAGTGAGAGGTGAGAATGCTGTGTGGGGGTTTTGGGGTTTTGATATAGGCATTCTGGCATGGTAATAAATGAGGAGGAAGTGGTTGGAGAAGAGTAAGTTGCTCTAATTAGTCTTAGATCCATCTACCTAAAAGTTACTAAATTTCTATCAGACATTTTTATATGGACACTCCTAGGAGGATTGAGATTTGACAACCTAGATTGACATAATAGGATCACAATTGTTATTAGAATTTTACTCCATTGATCTCACCAAAAAAAATTTTCTTTTCAATTTGACGATTATAAATTAATATTACCCGTTATAAGATTGATCTATAACCGATAAATTATCTGAGTATGAGCATGAAAGCATCGTCCTTGTTATTATTATATGCAGATGGCACACATTAATTGCTATACTGTTGCAATTTGCAAAGATGAAACCATATATATTTTTTTTTGTTTGGTAATTTGTATTTATTGTCCACTCTTATTTCTGGCCATATGTTCTCCAAATTAAATAAATATATTAGAAAAAAGTTAAAATAAGATGAGCTTGTTATACGCAATTAACAGTAAAACTTGGTCAGTCATCAACTCAACATCAGTTCATCACCAACAAAAAACAATTCTGAATGCAACTAAGCTGTTCTATTGGGTGCAGTCCATAAAGATGTTCCTCTGAGTAAATAGTCCCCGCTTCTCACCCAACTGCAGGTAATTAATATGTTCAAACCTTAGTGTAGAAAAGAAAAGCAAGGTTATGTCATGGAATGGGCTTTAATGGCTGGCCATATACATGTACGTTCTTTTAGAACGTTGGAGGTTCCTCTGTGGGGAACCTCTGACTTTTGAGGACCTTATTTAAAAATATTCAGAAATTGAGTGAACATTTTGAGATTTATTTATATTGAAATGAAACTTATTTTTTAGTTGATTTATTTAGTAACTTGGCTTTTTAATTTTTTTGTTGATTTTGTTTATCGTCTCTTCCTTCGTCTTTCCATCTTTGAAAAATTCTTCATCATTTTCCAACAGTTTCAGTTCTTCTTTACTTGATTCAGTGAACCCTCTCTCATCCAATGTACTGTCTTTCTAAACGGTATAGACTCCAATACAATAACACAATCTGCTTAGATTTTTTTTTTATTTTTTTTCATCCATTTCACGACAACAATACAAAAAATCGAATCTATTATTGGTCAAACATTATTAAAGAAGAGAGGTGAGTCGAGTTATTTCGGTGGGTGTACTGTACGGGAAGGAAGGGAGGTGAAAACAGAAATTAGATCTGCTCCAGGGTTTATTTTCATTTTTCACCCCTTTGAGAGTAGACAGGAAAGTATTATATCTAACTTCCAAGACGCTAAATTACTTGACCTTTCGAAAAATCATATTAACATGAAGGAGGGTCACATTTGCAGTGACATTGGCATTGACACCACCATGTACCTAGTTGGGAGCATTTGCTATCTGCTCTCATTTGAAATGTTGCATCCACTATAACAATATAACATGACCAATTCTGCTATGGATTAGATGAAATATTGGCCGTTCAATTTTTATAATCGGATGGTCACAATATGTTTTTACATATAATTAAAGAGAAATATTTGATAAGAACCGCTCAAATTAGTCAGGTTGCTTATCTGATCGATGGTAGAACCGCTCACATAACATTTTCATAAATGAAATTAACATAATAAAGCTAAGAACCACCGTAAAAGCATTCAGTGTCAATGTGTTAATGAAAGGATTTAGGAAAATGGTTGTGCTTACAGGAACTACATCATGTTATATATGTTTCAATGTTCATCGAGTTATTCAATGCAATTTCCCAATAAATCAACTTAAAGTCTGCCTCTTCTCTCCCTGAAAATTTTGAAGTATATCAGTTTACTGACATCACACACAGAAGCAAAACCATGGAGACAATTTCCAAAAGACACTTCATAATTTAGTACAAATTACTCATAGTGTATTAACACTCGCACCAATGGATAATAAAACAGACCTAAGGAACAAGTCAGATAAAAAGTACCAAAAGAAATTTCACTCTCCGTGCAAAACTCTCTGACAAAATGGTTCGCCAGAACAATACCCAGAAAAATAAATATTTAACAAATTACCTAACTTGGAATTCGGCGGACAAAATCTAATTAGAAACAATTATTAACCTCAACACATATTATAATGACTGACGGCATAGATCAAAATTTCTTGGTTAGTTTTTGACTTCAACTTCTTCTTCTCCATTTTCTTCAGAGCTGGAAAAAGGAACCAGAAAATGTTTTAATAACCCCAATAAATTTAACCATACAACCTGTAACAACAATTACGGGAACAACTACAACCGAATAATGGGTTGCGGTTTTAACCCACAAGCAAGCCCTCTTCTTGCCCAAAGATCAAATAAGCACCAGATGAATAACAGAAGATAATAACTGAGATCTCAAATGTCGAGCTACAGCCAGAGGCATTGGTAGAACAGGTTAACCAACATACATGATCATTTGAAGACAAACAGGCACAATGGAAGAGAGAAAACTGACCTCGGCGGTGTTTCAGTTGGTTCAGCCGGCTTGGTCTCTTCTGCACTGACAGGCTTCCTCCAGGTCTGCTCGGTACGATCCTGAGATGCCACGGCATTATCATTCCCTGTACCACTTGTCCTCTTGCTGAAGCTTGGCTTCTCTTCACGAATTTTAGCTGACTCGAGCTTCTCCTCCAGCTCCCTCCAATCCTGGCCTTTTTCTGCCAATACCTCCTCACGAGGCCTGGCCGCACCAAACGGGTTCGATCCCGAGCCCTTGCTCTTCACAATGGGAGTGAAAGCGGGAGCAGAACCATTCTGCAAGATTATCCAAACAATAGTATTATAAATCCTTTTTAGCTTGACTGTATCTATAATTATCCAAACAATAGTACCTCTAATAATCATGATGGGTTCATTTGGCTCAAATGAGTAACGATAAGACAAACAATTAGGGGTTCACCCAATACAAGATGACCAAATTTTTAAGCTGAGATGCTTTAAAATAATTTCTATCAAGAAACATCCCAAAACAATTCACTGGGAGCTTGGTACGAAACAATTATCTAATTATCAACGATCACGTTAGTTACAGATAGAAACCAAATCAAGAAATTAGCAATTAATTATGGGTATGCTTCATTATTGTTATCGAACCAACCGTTCATCTGCAAATGTAATTCATCCTCTGGTATCACTTCAAACCAGACAAGTAATTTCAGCTACCACAAAACCTTACTAGCTGACACTATTATACCTCGCTTTGCGGCGTGACGTCACCATTGGTGCCATTGTCAACGGGGGCAGTTGCAAGAGGCAAGGTACGTGGTTGCAATACAAGCCTCGGCCTCGAAGCGGAACCTAAACCGGCTCCACTTCCGACCTCCTCTCTCTTCCTCCCCCATGAATCACCCGACAAATCCCTCTCCTTGTTAAAACCCCAGTTGCTACTCCCAGATCTGCGCGGCTCCGACTGCACCGGGGCAATTTCTCTCTTGTTCGACACCCAGCTGTTGGCATCGTCCGCTCTCGTGGGGTTCGAATCAAAGAACCCGCCGCCGCCGCCGCCGCGACGTTCCGGCACGACCGACTTCTTAGTCTTCCCCCAATCATCCACCTCGTCGGCCCGCGACGGACCGTTCTCTCTCTGCATCCCCGATCCGCTCCTTCTGCTCCCCGATTCCTCCCTACCCTCCCTCCCAGATCCGCCCGAATTAAACCCCGAGTACCCGAACCCCCTTGGCCTCTCCAGCTCCTCCGCCGTGCGCTCCCTCGGCCCCGTCGGCAGCGCCATCATCTCGTCGTGAGTGAGCCGTGTTGCGGGCTTCGCGGCCGCCGACCCGGTCGTGAACTCGGCTAGGGTTAGGGTTTGCGGCTTCTTCTTCTTGGGCGCCTTGGTGGCGGCGGCGGCGGCTAGGGTTGGGAAGTCCATGATGGAGGCCGGCTCGGACTCGTGTGACTCGGCGTCCAGCGCCCAGGATCCGGGCTTCGACCATGCCGACGCCGACGCTGACGCTACTGCCATCTTCAATAAACACCGCGGAGGCCGACGCTGTTTTTCTTCTTCGCTCGCTGCCGCTCTCGATTGATTGCGCTTAGTATGAAAACAGCTGTGAATAGGCGGCGCGAGGTGGTGTTATACAGAAAGAGCGTTTTTTTTGGGGCGTGCTTATAGGGAGTGTATTGTGTTTATATGAATCAACGATGTGGATTATAGGGAGCTTTTTTTTGGGAGTGTATTGCACGAATCTTAAAGCAGATCTAATGGTTAGAGTACTGATTAGTAGCTTACTGCGCAGTAGAGGATATGAATTGCAGAAAAGCGGCGTTTTATGGAGGTGTCTCCAGCTGAATGAAGTATGGGTCTTGTGTTGTTGAGTTAATGTAGAGTTGTGTGTGGTGAGTTAGTTATGGGAGTAAGCACTGACCCGTAGTTTGGAGAGTGTAGAGAAGGTGGCTGTGACTGTGGCTGATTGGGGACTGTGTTGTGGGGTAGATGAATCTGAAGGGAAATTCTCTGCTTGCAACTGGAGTATAAACTGCCATGGGTTTTGACATAACACGGGGCCCAGTTTTCAGTGGAATATGAGTAGGCAGTGAGTGTAGTCCGGGTCTGGTCAGCTGGCGAGGCAGAGAGATTGTGTTGTGCACTTGTGCGATGGGGTTTCGGGTTTTGGGATGGACGGTCGTCCAGCTCGGGATAAATAATTAGTGGCGTGGAGACAACGTCCGCTGGCTGATTTGATTCCCAGCTCATCTCCGCCGTCCGTCCCGATCTCCCTCATCATTCTACATTTCTTTCCCCTTTTTTCGGTAAGTCGGCCATGAAAACTAATAAACTATCCCTCTTAGTAAGTGTAGTAAGTTAAAGCGGAGTAAAACACGAAATCACTTTAATGCAGTGATGTTTGGTTGTCGCGAAGTAAATAGATGTAGTAAAGTAAATAGAATGTATAAATGATATGAAATGTTGATGATTTAGTTTAAAGGCTTAATTTTTTGTATACCCTCCAACTCTTTCTCATTTTCTTATTTCTCCTTCAACTCTTCATAATATCTTATTTACCTCTAAACTCTTTCAACTCTTTCTTATTTGCCCTTTTAATCATTATTGTCATATTAACTCTATGGAAATTGATAATTTATCTCTTTTTAGAAACACAATTACCTTATTTATCAGTACAGATTGGCTGATAGTGAGTTAGTGACAAAAAAGTGACAATCCGGAACTGGACGTCTACAGTCATATCACCACTGGAGAAGACCCAACCTACTAACAAAAAACAATAAAACATTTAAAAAAGCATAAATCTCCTCTTGAGACTCGAAGTGGCAAAAAAACTCATGGCTCGTGGCTCGTGGCTCGGGCTCGACTCGTTATTGGCTCGCTCGTTAAGCTCGTTAAGCTAATGAGCCGAGCTTGAGCTTGGCATGGCTCGGCTATTTAAACTCGTTTGGCTCGATAAACTATTACTAATTGCAATTTGTACTGCTCTTATCGTAAATTATTAATATATATTATATAACATATGGTCAAATATATATAAAATTGTTAAGTAAAATGTGTATGAACATATATTTATTAGTCCTTTTATATTAATTTTTATATAAATTTTGATATAACATACTTAAAATTTTATTATTAAAAAATAAACGAGCTCGTGTTTTTGGCTCGTTAATTAAACGGGCCGAGCTCGAGCTTAGCCTGGCTCGGCTCGGCTCGTCTCGTTTACACTCCTACTTGAGACTCAAATCTCTACATCCAGTCCCGAACAGCCTCTTCCGTAATGGGTCAAAAAACCTCTCAAACCAACCCGCCACATATAAATCCACACTCCAAACATCACCAGAATAACAACATCTCTTATCCAACTGCGCAAGGGAGCACCGTGCAGAGCGCAAACTCCAATTCATCTTCTCTTCTTCCTCTCTCTTCTCTTTCCCATTGAACCATTGAAGCAAGGAAGGAAGGGACTGGATATCTACAGTCTGTCAACACTGGAGAGGACCCAACCCACTAACAAAAAACATTTAAAATTAAAAAACATAAATCTCTTAACGAAACTCGATCTCTACATCCAGTCCCGAACAGCCTCTTCCGTAACGGGTCAACAAAGACCCCAAATCCAACCCGCCACACATAAATCCACACTCCAAACATCCCCAAAATCACAACCCTCTTATCTAACTGCCAATGGAGTACCGTGCAGAGCACAAGCTCCAATTCAACCATTGAAGCAAGGGAGGGAGGGAGGAGAGCTGTTTCTGATGAGATAGTACAGGACCCAACAAAGCTTAGACCTTTTTGTTCTCTGTTTTTTGTGTGTGGATGGATCAGTGGAGCGGTCAGGGTGTTGTACCGACGACGACCAACAAGCTCGTTCGGGCTCCTCCTCCCGATGGCAGCGCTCAATTGGGTCCAAGGTTAGTTGGTTGGTTGGTTAGTTTGTAGGATACACTGTCGACTGAACTGCAATTGAGTTGATTGATTGTTGGTAGATTAATTGGGATTGGGACTCAATTGTTATTGGAAGAAATTTATTGGCTTTGTTAATTAGAGCAGTATAATTAGTGCCTGGAATAAGTTGGGTTTTGATTATGATTATTGACAATTCACTGGTAGGTTTATTGGTCTGAGTTTGGATTATGCTAACTGGTTTGTTTCAATCACAGTGTGATGAGGATGGAAATTCCTTAACTTTACAACATTGTAACACAGCCTTTTTGTCTTTCATAGAGAATTATTTATGGGTATTTTTTTCTTTATTTTCCGGGTCTCAATTTATAGCGTATCTGCTCGGAAGGTTCAGAAAGCTGATCGTGAGAAAATGAGACGGGATCGGCTGAATGAGCAATTTCAGGAACTGGGCAATGCTCTAGGTTCAATATCTCTCTTTATGTATACTTAACACTTAAATAATGGAAACCGGGGTTATTATTGAACTAGAAAGTAGAAACCATATTTTTAGGCATCTCAGCGACATTCAGCTACTGTGTGGTCTTGAATTTTTGTGGAATTTATCAATTTAGGCTTCTTGTTTGTTCAATTGAGGTTTCATCTAAGGAACTAGGTTTAATTGAGGCTATAAATCAAAGATAGAACCGAAGTAAGAATCTTTTTCTGTCATTAATGGAAGAGCTGAAGAGGTTGATTTCAGCGTATAAATCAGAATTGCAATCCCTGTCTTTTGATTTGATGCTTGTCTCAGTTTTACCTGTACAAATGCCAAATATAATCAATTCTTATTTCTTAATGTGCAGATCCAGAGCGACCAAAAAATGATAAAGCAACCATACTTTCTGATGCAATCCAAGTGCTGAAGGATTTGAATGCTGAAGTAAATAGGCTAAAGGCTGAATATACATCCCTCTCCGAAGAGTCACATGAGGTAAAAAAACTCGATTAAAGACCTAGTCACTTTGGCAGTTGCAATGTCAGCTGTCATGGCTAATATTTTATAGGCTTGCTTGAATTTTTGCAAGTTAGTCAGATCCCTTTTTCATTCCAAAATCCCGAATTTGTTCCTGCAAGTGTGCAGACGTGCTTCAATGTTTTTGAACTTATTTAATTATATTACCCTTACTTGCTTAGTGATTTTTCGGTTCTTCATTTTCTGTGTGAACTTGTCTCAGCTGTGCAATCAAGCTCATAAATAACTGTTGTGTTCTTTATTTACAGCTAACGCAGGAGAAAAACGAGCTTAGAGATGAAAAGGCCTCCTTGAAATCTGACATTGACAACTTAAATGCTCAATATCAGCAAAAACTCAGAATGTTATACCCGTGGCCTGGACTGGACCATCCAGTTGTCATGGGGCCATACCCATACCCGATGCCAGTTCCAATACCAACCGGTGCTGTCCCAATCCAGCCTTACCCTTTCTACAGACCTTACCTTCCATTTCCGCAAGCCTGTAGTAGTAGTGCACAAACTGGTGCAGATACCAGCATTGCTCCGCAAGCAGGTTGTAACAGGTCTGATGGCATGGCTAGTGAAGCTTCTGGAAGCAAGAGAAGTGAAGAATGTAGCGATGTAGCAACTGAGTTGGAGCTGAAGATGCCTGGCACATCGGAACCTTCTCATTTGAAGACTGTAAGTAATAAGGTATGGTCATCAGTGCTGCTTGTATGTAGAGAGATTGAAAGCGAACGAATAAATTGTACCACGTAGTACATGATGGTAAATTACCTTTAGATTTTGCTGGTAACGAGTAAATTGTATCATAAAAAAAGAGGTACATAAAATTTTATTATGTTAATATCGTTTGTCCTGTTTTGCCAGGATTCATCGTCTGATGCAAGGAAGAAACAACAAACGTCGAAAGGAAGCAGTTCGAGTGGGTCCAGTTCGAGTTCAGTACAAGGCAGCTCTTGTAATAGCATCACTTTGGATGGTTCTGCTTCCAATAACAATTGATCAACTCCTTATTAAAGAGTACTCTGAACTCGGTAAATATATAACATGACATGGTCCTAATAAAAGATTAGGTAGTTCACTCAAAATCTCAAAAAGAAAGCACAAAGATGATGTAATCTTCATATTGTTTGTCGCTGAATTGGAGAATAAAGAAGATGTGAATATCTCCAATAATATCATAGGTTGGAAATCTTAAAAAAAAAAAAAAATCTTGCACTGAGCAGTCTTAACTGACAATTGTACCGCATTTTTTGTATTGATAGAAAGATGGTGCCCTATTTGTTCATTCCTTTTTTGTCGTTTAATGTTCACTCAAAAGTCTGTAATTGTTATATTTTCAGGTTTAGCAGTGTTAATATTATGTTACGAGTAGCATATCTAATCATCCGATTTTATTATTATTTTTTTTAGAAATTCCCATGATAAGCCTTGCTATTGGGTTTTATCTCTAGAAAACTAGTAATGTGGAAATATACAGGATTTTGAATCAAATAACAATATACAGGAAATATTTTGATATGTATGTGTTTGTAGAATTTATGTTGTCAGTTCATCATGCGGCTTAAGCAGCGGATCGACAGCAGCCGTAACAGATAACATGCTGGCAGTTATCTTTATCAGTTAGATGATGATCAAGCCAATAGTTGTACAGATAATACCAGATTTGATATGCTTAATTAGTTTGTTATAACTGATGTCATGACCTTCAATCATAATGCTTAATTTGCATACAAGTCTGATATAAATTTAGCATTATTTTTTAGGAACTTTTTAATTTGATTATCTAGGTAGAAAATTATACAAGCAGCAAAGCTGAGTGAATGAGTGAGATGTGTCAATGTGTGCAAGAATTCAATTGAATCCATCGGTTTTCAATCTTAGAAACAATGTTTTAAATTGTTTGCAAAGGAGCAGCAAAATTAACTTCTAAAAACAATGTTTTAAATTGCCGGTACGCTACGTCTCAATTGATGGTTTAGAAAAGAAATTTCCATGGAAGAACTTAACCTAGCACAAGGCTACTAAAAACATACAACCAAGTTGCTTTCAGCTCTAAAATTAACTGCTACTTTATTCTATTTTGATCAAGAATATATAATAGACTGGCTGCACTGGCAAATAATAACAACATAAATCATATACTAAATAATGTCCAGCAAGGAGGCATCAACATTCAACAAACCAAAAAATTTGATATATTGATTATCAAGTCTATATTTCTAGGCCAAACTCTTAAGCCCCATTATCTACAAACTAAACAAAAAGGAAACAAATACAAAAACAAAACAAAACAAAAAAAGAAGAAAAAACAAAAACAAGAAAAGAAGAAAAGAAGACGGGGCATCGAATGAAAGGCAAAAGGATGTTGCTAATCATTCAACATTTTATTCCTACATATGCGAAAATATTAGAAGACCTCTAAATTCACCATCCATACGCTAAGGTAAAATGAAACAAAAAAAAAAAATCAAAACAACAAAGGCAAAGCTCTCTGTGAATCTGAAAGGGATAAACAACCTTCTTCTAAAGCATAGGAGGGGAAAAAAGGAAAAAAAAAAAAACTGATATGCCACTGAAGCCCCTACTCAAAAGCTGTTCCCAGCAACACCCTCTTAATATGCCCCAATAAAGGTATAAGTGCTACTAATGCAATCTGGAATTGCTCTGAGCTATTCAACCTGATCCCAACCTGACCCGATCCCTTGTTACTGACATTCCCATGCAACACCATGTTCGTTCCTCTACCAATTGGCACTTGAGACTGACAATTCAGCCCCAGTGCCAACTCACCATGCCAATCCACAACAGAAAGAGCAAGAGTAGATAGCATTCGTCCAATTGGGTAGTCCTTGTCCTTCAAGGTCACCTCAACACGGCCCCCAGATGCCATCTCACCACGCCCGGTCATAACACCTCCACTTACAAGCATCTTGAGTTGCTTGTTTACAACTAGCCTGTCTTCTATTTTCACACCCGCTGACACCGAGTCACCTAACATATTGACTGAGATACCAGCTGATGTGTCGTTTCGCTTGAAGTTGCGAAACCTCGTTTCACCTCGTACTGTGTATGACATGTCCTTACCAACAGACTGGAGGTCAAATCCTAGAGAGCTCGACTTACCTTCCCCATGCTTGAGTGAACTGGACACATCAAGCTGCAAGGAGGATTCCTTCTTGTCCTTTGTAAGCTGCCCAGACAGAGAAATTGGTAGTTTATCCTTGATGATGAACAGTCGCTCTAGGTTTAAACCCTCGTAACCAATGTCATGATCCCATCCATGGAGATCCAAGACAGGACGCACCAACCACTGGTTTGATGAGTCAAGGTAGCGGTACCTGTGCACTGGTGCATCAGAATCAAAAGATGCAGGAAGGGCCATGTCAGGCATGGGCACTGGAACTGAAGCAGGTCCACCCATTTCATCTTCTTCCAGTTTCTCACCAGTATCAAAGTTTGACTCCTGTTGTGCCTGAGCAAATTTTTTGGCCATTTTTTGCCTCTTCCTCTCCTCCTTCAACTGCTTCTTGAAAAAGAGTTTCTCTCTGTATTCAATCTCATCATAATACGCCTTTCTTTGTTGCTTGCTCAGCTTAGAAAGTTGCGCCTTCGTTAGCCTCCGGAATGGAGGTAGGTCATCATAATCAGAACCATCGTCAGAATCTGATTCTTCATCCAATTCATTTAGCAACTCTTCCTCCTCACCAAACTGTTCCTCTTCAGGAAGCTTAACTGGAGCCCTTGACTGGAGAAGACTGGATAGAAAATATGGCAATGGTGGAGACCTCCGACTAAATGTCCGATTATAGGGTGAACTGTCCTCCAGTTTAAGCAATGCATTTGCCTCACCAAGGATTTTAGAGGCGAAGGAAAGCAACAAAAGTTGCGGTTCCCAAACTGTACCATTTGGTAATACCCGTTTACCTGCCCGGTTCATGCGGCAAGCCGAGTGGTTCTCAACTAAAGATACAGGGTTCATTAACCGCACATCTCCAGCTGCCTGGCGAATATTCTGTTGCACAATGTGGGTTCGTTGTGTCACGAACATGTCATAGGTTAGCGGTATGCCATTTGGCCCATCCGGTGGGGCTGACGCAGCATGTGTTAGAACAATTATTGCATTGAACCAGATTGGAGAACCGAACACATTGGTAATGGTCCGTAAGAGCCCCACATCACCGTAGTCCCTGTTTTGTACATCTAACCGGTCAAAGTAAAGAACAATATCAGGTGGATTGTTTTTTACAAACTTTTTAACTGAGTGGAGGATCTTTTCATTTTTCTGCATATCTGAAGAGGAGGTGGATAAACCAGGGGTATCAATAATTTTGACATTGATTCCCTGAATCACACCTGATATCTCTTGTACAGACCGGGTACCAGGTCCAAAAGTGTGGACGGGGACTAATGACTCGTTAAAGAGTGAATTAAGAGTGGAGCTCTTGCCAACACCAGCCTTGCCAAGAAGCATAATGGTGCATGAGAAGTCGAGTGGCTCATCCCCAGAGAGTTCTAGTTGCTCAGCTAAGATACTGGCTCGGTCAAAGCCGACACTTACAGGTCGGTTCGAATTTCTCCGTAGCTGCTCCGCTAAACCAATACGGTACAACACCTGTCAAATTAACCACAGCAGTTATCAAATTTAGCTATGTTACACATTATTGGCAGACGTACATATCCTAAAATATTTTTTCAGGTTAGCTGTACACACTGGTGACTTGCTATTTCAATAATAATGATAGGTGGTCACATATGTCTTACTAATCCCTATCTCTACCATAATATACCCACTTGACATGAGCATGCAACCATGCACACAATTAGGTGCAGACACAACCAAAAGCACAAAGG
Organism: Cyperus esculentus; assembly: GCA_030179965.1. Lineage (NCBI taxonomy): Eukaryota > Viridiplantae > Streptophyta > Magnoliopsida > Poales > Cyperaceae > Cyperus > Cyperus esculentus. The sequence continues at coordinate 748,497 of JASGLE010000010.1, read as the reverse complement.
CACACAATATCTTTAAAGATATCTTCCCTTTTTTTTAAAAAAAGGCACAATATCTTTAAAGATATAACTTGAAGAATCTCAATTGGTGCTGCAGCAGAGAAAAGAAGCCCAACACAAGCAAAGAGTTCTTACTGGTACAATGCATGAGTGGTAATTTGTTTGCAAGTTCAATCATTAACAAAAATAAACGAGAAGAACCTGTGCAACAACGGTGTTGTGAGGTGTTTGGCCAAGTCGATGCACTAGTCTCAAAAACTTAACCCTAATATTTTGAAGTTTCTCTCTAATCCCATCATGCTCCCCCACTTCATCAGTAATTGCTTCATCTGATGGCTGGGACTGCCTTTGTTGTGCCCCGGAACGCCCATTTGGCACATGCTGCGACGGGCGAGTTGAAGAAGGGTCCGGTAAGGAAGCAGACCCAAGACCAGCGGGCTTGGATGGTGCAGGTGAACCAGATGCTTTGGGCAGTGCAGGTGCTGCTTGTGGAACTGGTGCGGTTGCCACTGCTGCTGGTTCTGCTGCTGCTGCCTGTGGCAGAGTATCAGCATGATTTTCGTCATTATCAGAGGAGTTTGAGTCAGATGCATCCTCAACCACAGGAGACTCATCAAAGTGGCCCCTATCAATATTTTCACTCACATTATCAGCCTCCACTTGTCGGGTTTCACCATCAATTCTTTCGTCAACACTATTCATGGCCCCACTATTTTGGACTGAAAATTCATTTACTGGGTTTTCATGTGAACCATTAGTATGGCTCATGAAAGACTCATCTGTAACACTTGCATTACTGTTAACAGGCTCATCTTCATAGGTCTTCATGTACCTCTCTGCAATTGAAACCAAATCTGGTGCAATGACAGCATCATTGTCAACTAAGGAATCTCCCACCTCTTGAGTTGTATCCTCCCTGGACTGGACATCTTCAAATTTTGTTCCATCGGACATAGGTTTGGTGCTGTGTATATCTTGATGGTCTCCATTTTCTGTTGATTCCTCAACAGCCTCTTCATAAGACTGAAACTCTCCATTTTGGTCTCCGTTTTCCTTTTCAGGAACCTCTTCATGAGACTGAAACTCTCCATTTTGGTCTCCGTTTTCCTTTTCAGGAACCTCTTCATGAGACTGAAACTCTCCATTTTGTGTCTCATCAGATATCACATGGATTGTACTAATGTCCTTTTCTTCCTCGACTATCTCCTTTTGTGAAACCTCTTCAACCAGATCTTCATTTTGGGACTCACTAAACGTCACTGGGACAGGGTCGGTGTCCCTACCTTCTGGGGCTATCTCCTCCTGTGAGATCTCACTGTTTGACTGGGTCTCTGCATTCACTTCTTCTGATTCAACTACAATTGGATCAGTCAGCATAACATCCCTACCATTTACACCTATCCCTTCATTAGCAACAATATCTCTATCTCCATCATAGGCTTCTACTCCATTTTCAGTAGGTAGACCAGGTGCAGTATCTCGGGCCTCTTGAATTATCTTCTCAGGAGGGACCTCCACATTTGATTTCACCTCATCATTTTCTATTTCTTCTGCTTTACCTAATATGTAGTCTGTATCCCTACCACTTGTCTCTTCACTTGTAGCTGCCTCCTCTTCTCCATTAGGAATTTCATGCTCCGTTTCATGATTCAGCCCATCATCATGCACGGAATCGGCTGCTTCCACTTTCTCCTGCAAATTTAAGACCTCATTCTCCAGGTTTTTAGGACTTGCGTCACTAATAGGATTATCACCTCTATCCTCCTTGATTTCCCTAATAATCTGCTCCTCATCTCCATTCGAAAACCTCAATTCACTATTTGCATCATCAAAAGAGCGAAATTGGTCTGAATCACCTTCATGCTTTGCTTTACTTTTGTCACTGAACACCTGCTGAGTTACCGTCTCAATAATCTTTTCATCATTCTCACAACCGTTCTCTTTCTCTTCAACGGGCGGTTCAATGGCATCCTCAAAATCATCGCCATCTGCTGAGATTCTCGGCCCGTCAATTTGCTCAAGAGATTCATCCTCATCATTTATAAGATGCTTAGACTCGTCTTTGGCTAAATCCATCAGAGCTTGTCAGATCTGAACCACACAAATGAAACAAACTAATTAGTCAATGAAGAAATTACCAAAGTTTAAATTAAATTGACAGCGGATCAATTAAACGGGACCGATTGTGCATTGGTTCATTTATCCTAAATTTCAGATGATAAACTGGTTTATTTATCGTTCTCAGACAGATTCAAAAGCTCAAAAACCATGCAACAAGTAAAAGATAAATAACAAAAGATGGATTTGAAGAAGCCCTAGCTCCCTATCTATCTATCAATCTATTCACCATTTCACCTATCCCTGATCAAAAGACTCCAACTTTGTACTTCCATCAAATATTCAAATCAGCCAATATTTCAATTCGGCAAAACCCTAATCCCAACCAACCAAAACAAAACAAGACAAGACAACATCCATCTCCACATTATTCCCCGCAGATAAAACCCCTATTTCAAACCTAGCAGTCCCCGATCGCATCTCCCCCGGTGTTCAATCATCAATCAAATCAGCCGCAGTATCAATATCATTGGGAGAAGAGAAAGGGATAGAGAGAGGGAGAGAGATCTGGCTGACCTTTCGGGAGATCCGAGCGCCGACCGGAGAGCCGCGAAGGGAGAGCGACACGACGGAGGAAGGAAGGGAAGGGGGAGAGAGAAAGAGTGCTAGGGTTTCTTCTTGGGAAGGAAGAAGAAAGGAAGAAAGAAAGGAAGGAATGGGAATTAGTGTGAAATTTTGATTAGATTAGATTGGGATTGGATTAAGGATTGACAGTGTTCTATGTGACAACGTTTTTTTCCATATTTGCTTATCAGTCCCCCACCTGCCGATTTTTTTATTAATAAACAAAAGAAAATAAGAAATCACGAGTATATACGATTCGGTTTAGAAATCACGAAACTAGACATTCCACCTACAAAGAAGGCGGACCGATTCCGCCTAGAAAGAAGGCGGACCGATTCCACCTTTTTTCTAGGCGGACCCATTCCACCTAATTTCTAGGTGGACCAGTTCATATAAATTCCAATACGCAAACTTCAAGCTACAACCATTCAGTTTGCTGCTCTCTTACACTGCCTATAAGTCAGCAATATTTTAATATTTATGAATTATTTTATATAATATCTAAATATTTATTTTAATAATATAAATCGTTATTGTGTTTTTTTTCAATTTTTTTTTATAAATTATCAGAATGATACCAGATGTCGTGTATGCTGGCGGCAATGTTATAACTGGATCTTATAGTGTCGAATATGATAATCCTTCAAAGTTTTCCTTTTTGGGAAATGAAAATACATGTTTTTAGAACTATGATATATCGAAGATTTGGACAACTGCAATGTGGTTGGGACGAGTTAAGTGGGAGAAGAGAAGAAATGTGGCAGTGTTGAATATGAACTGGTCCACCTAATTTCTAGGTGGAATGGGTCCGCCTAGAAAGAAGGCGGAATCGGTCCGCCTTCTTTCTAGGCGGAATCGGTCCGCCTTCTTTATAGGTGGAATGTCTAGTTTCGTGATTTCTGAACTGAATCGGATATACTCGTGATTTCTTATTTTTTTTTGTTTATTAATAAAAAATCGGCCCCACCTGCGGACACACAAAATAAAAAGGAGAAAAACTACGGTGGTTTATAAACTCACGGGGTTGTTAGCGAGGTGGTTGACTTAAATATTTCAGCTGCACTAAGTTATACTTGTTCGAAAAAAAAAAAAAAAAGCTTAAGAAAGCTTAAGTCTTAAGCTATGGATATTGCTTCCTTAAGAATCCGGGCAAGGCTTTAACCCTGGTCAAAAGGAGGCTTAAGAAGAAACTTTTAATCTGTGCTAAGAAGCTTGCGTTCGGAATGATTAAAAGACTAAAGAAACTAAAGGAAGTCTAAATAGGCCTAAGGAGGGGTTGCCGAACGGCCCCACGCCCACGGAGATGGTCAATCTCCGTGAGGTTAACCCCAAACATATTAAATTACATTTAAATTTTGATTTATATGACTCAATGAATTATTTATATCAAAATCATATGAATACAAAAACATTAAATATTTCATTAATATTATATAGTTGATCTTAAAAAATCTGAAATAAATACTTAAGTATCTCAAAAAATGAAAAACCTTTGCATGTCACAAATTTTGATATGAATAATTTATTTCGTTATATAAATCGAAATTTGGAGGTGATTTAATATATTTTTTGGGTTAACTGACAAATTAATCCCTCAAATATATTGCGATCATTCAATTCTAAAAATAAACTGTCCATATTTGTTTCTTTAATCCCCGATCGACAGCACAACAGCATCGACTAGAAATATTTGTTTTCTTTCTACTAAATCAGAGTTTTTTTTTTTTTCTATTGGAAATTTGGGATTGATATATACACAAATGTAATAACTGATTACCACAATCGATTGACGTTGTCAACAGTACGCACTGTTCTCCGTTTGTATTAACAGGTGATATTTGAGTAACCAGGCACGAAATAATATATATAGTACAAGAGAAAAGAAAATAAACTAGACTAGTACTAATGATCTCGATTATTTCTTTATTGATCATGACACTTACTCCTTTTATAATAGACTAGTACTAAGTTGATGACCTCACCTGTTTGTTTCTTTATAGATTATGACAACTACTCCCCAAGGTGTATGTTTTATTTTTTAATTAAAATTAAGAAAACAAAGGAAGAGGTTTAGAATTAAGTTTAAGCTGGTCATTAAACGTTTAAAATGGAGAAATAAAGAATTAGAATCTGGTCTAGTAACTAAAGACATCGCTCTCTATAAGGGATGTCGCATGTTTGAAATATAAATAAAAGGTCTTTCTAGATATTCAAATTTGAGTAGCTTGATTCTTATATTTATCTCAAAAACTTAAAACAGAGAAATAAAAATTTTCTGTTTTTTTTTTTTAGAAATTTTAAGTCTTTTTTTTTTTTAATCAAAACAATACTTTGATTAATTTTGGATTCGATGGGTGCATTGGCAGCCCCAGAGCAAAAAGTAATAAGCATGTGATGTAACATTATTAAAGTCGGTCAAACAATCAAAGCGAAAGGGTTTATTTTAGATAAAAATAAAAGGATATCTTCTTGCGTACAAAAGCAAAATATTAAAACGTGCTTCAGTTGAATTTTGTTTATTCTGAGAATAATAGCATATACTGAATTACTGATCCTTTATATCTTATAATAAAGGGCCGAAAACCCATCCATTGTGAGGAAACTAATATGAGCCTTAAATTTTAATGGATCGGGACATTAATGTATGTTAACGGTGGTGATCAATCCAAGTAAACAATCAACGACTGAAATTTTTTCTTTGATGAAGATAGAACCTTCAAATCAAAAAAATTCTAATCTCATTTTATTAGCAGTAAGGATATCTAGGAATGTATACTACTACATAATATGAATATGATTAGGAACAAACAGTTATGATGATCCAAAATTAAGTTCCAAAGAAGAGGCCTTCATACCAAACTTAAATTTCATGGGTAATACTACTAATGTGAATTTTTTTTTTTTTGATGTATATTTTGAAAATCCACGATCTGAAATTTTTGTTTTTTTTAAGTATTTTGTAAGTGCAGAAAAGTTTTCTGGTACTGTGATGCGTTTATGTCTTTAGTAGGGAGAGATTAATTTATGTTTTCATTTTCATCCGGTAATTAATTTTAACTAATGTTTCAACATTAACGATTAAATAAAAGCCAAGCCATTCTTGCCTTGAGATAAATCAGAAATTTAGAAATAACGCATCTCATTAATTTCTTTGATCACGCCCTATCCATCGATTTGATTCCCTCTTCTTTCTGCTCTTACAATCTATGAGCTTCATATTATGTCTGTACAAATTTTTTAAATTTAGAAATTTTATTTATATTTATTTGAGAATCAGTTGTCGTTGTTGTCACAAAGATTGATTATCACCTGATCCCCGCTCTAAAAAATATTAGATTCGGTTATAAATAGATGAGCATCGTGTAGCAATTCTCTTATCTGGTCTTGATACCCAAACAGTGACAATTTAAAAATCTAAATGAAAAAAATCATGTTAAAAAAAATAGATAATCATGTTAAAAAATAGAAAATTTCAGAATCTAAATGAAAACTGTAAAAAAATCATGTTACAAAAAATAAAAAAATAGATAATCATGAATGGTAGCCGTTCAATTTAAGAGCTCTGATATCCTTCAAAACTGATGGAACTATCTTCATCAAATCTTCAAAATCAGGAGTCAATGCCACCTCCATAAAAACATCCGGGAGGCTCATAAATCTGAGGCACTGTGCTTTCAGCTGGCTGCAATTATGTCGTTCTGCCAAAATTAATGTTGTTGCAACATTGCTCACACTCAGCTGCTCGCTGAGTATAAGTTCACACTTAAACCTCAACCTCTCCAGCGCATACCTATATTCAAAATAAATTGCCTTTTTTTTAATATCAAAACTCAAAACAATACTATAATAAAAGCAAATATATCGTGAGCTTAAGCTCGCGGAGGCTTTCCGTGAGCTTAAGCTCAAAATCATATCAAACCACTTTCAAATTTGAGTTTATATGGCTCGTTATATTCTTTATATCAAAATCTTGTGGAATACAAACAATTTCTATTTTTTGAGATTTTTAAGTATTTGTTTTGAATTTTGTAAACACTTATCAAAGTTTAATTGTGTGCTTTAAGTATTTGTTTTGAATTAAGAATCGGAAGGGACTTTCTTATAGTCAGATTGTGTGCTTTTTGATAAGTGTTTTAAAACAAATACTTAAAACAAATACTTTAAGTAAATACTTTAGCACACATTTTTTATAGCAGCAAATCGAATTAAGAATCGGAAGGGACTTTCTTATAGTCAGATTAGAACACTTGTACAGATGAAATTATTGCATGTCATTGTCGAAATAACAAACAACAAAGGACGTTGCTTCCGTGCTCACGCCAAAATAATTTTATTGGTTACAGATTAATCTCGTAATGGATGATATTCATTTATAATCATCAGATCGAAAAGAAAAATTTTTTGGTGGAAGTATTGGAGTAAAATTCAACAAAATAAAAGTTTCTAAAAGCGAAATAAATTGAAAACTAACATGGAGATTTTGAGAAAGCGATAACCTCTGCTGCGCAGCCTTGCACGAAGGAGAGCGAAATTGAGAGACTACCCTTCTAATAAATCTGACGAAGTTAGTCACCACCTTTTATAAATAAATAGCAAAATAATAATAATAATAATAATAATAATAATAATAATAATAATAATAATCTAACTAAATTGGGGCTAACTCGTGAAAAAAAAAAATACTTATATATATTTAGAGTAGCTAGCGGCTGATTTTCAAGGAGTTAAATTTATCAACTAGACACAATTAAATTATAGAATTAAAAAACTTGATGAAAGAATTAGGAAATTCTATAATGAGTACTCATGGGGTTCCATGTTATAAAATAAGATATTCATTTAAATTAAGCTAGGCTAAAATTTATTAGACTTTATATTTTTGGTGACATCACATGTTCAATTATGTCGGCCCTCTCTGCTTATGTGGACGGATCAGAATCCGCTGCTTTTTTGAAAAAAAAAAAAAAAAAAAGCAGGGTCTGCTTTGACGATCGTCGGTCGGGATCGGTTACCGCACTGGTCTCAAAGTACTTCAGTATTTACTGCACCGATCTCAACGTACTTCAGTGTTTATCAACAGTCGGATTCAGAAAAGCAGATATATGGTAGCCCAGTAAGTTTGTAAGCCCAAATTGGATATAGGCCATTTCATTGGAGTAGCTTTGTCAATATAATTATCCCTATTATATATGATATGATATGGTTAATATGGTTTGGACTTGATAGTTGTACCATCTTCTGACAGATTATTTTCTTTGAAATCTGTTTGTTTCTAACCTTTTGCACGTCAGGTGTTTGATGAAATGCTTCATATCTTTTCTGTAGTTAGTAGTTCTATACATGATGTTACCACTTGGATTTCATACTTCATATTCAATGCAACATTATTACATTAACATGATAGTTTGATTGTTGCTTTGATTTCAACATTAACATAAAACTAGCTAGGTGAAAGTCTTGGCTCTATATAAGTTGTATCCACTAAGTGGTACATGTGCATCAAAAGCACTATGATAGCATATACTAATTTCACAGCCAAAGTGCAAAGTATAATTGAGACTTGAGACATCATATAGGTAAGAACAAGGGAAAACCGATGGCTTTCTTTCTCACACCCATTCACTCAATGGTGAGGTCGTTGAAGAAAACCATCGTTAACGAATCAAAAGAACTATAATGAGTGGTGTAGAGACCTCAATGCATAGAATATTTCTATTACAAATGCTTCTTTTCACAAAGGGAGGCCCTATCTACACCAAAATTTTATTTCGCACACCAAACATAGATTATTTCTAACCATCATGCTCATAGTTTTCATGTGAAATAATTTGACTAACAAGAAAATTATCAGACTATAAAAAATACAAATCTCTTGATATGTAAATAGCAGGTCAGAGAGTGAGATTAAATCACAGAAGAAGTTTGCTATTTTTATTTTCTCAGCAAGAACTAAACAGAAAAAATGTAGAAGCATAAAATATATTATAAGCATTATTTATATTGAGTATGTCAATACCAGTTGAGAAAGTACTAAAGTAATATTTTATTGCAATCTTATTCTTAATAAAAGGCGACAGTTCCAACATGTCAAGTTGGAGAAAAGATAAATATAACGGAAATCTCTAACCTTATCACTCAGTAGAGTCTAGTAAGAAAAATCTCTACACTCGTATAATTTGGTGACACATACAAAATTAAAACAAAAGCAATATCCTGCCTAATAATAATTTATTAAAAATATACGATCCATTTTGATACGCATATCACCAGTTCTAACATCTTAACTTAAAATTGGGCTACATACTACAAAGTTCACAGATAAGTTGACGCTCACCTCATGTTGCCTTCCCTCAAAACATCTATCATGTCGTATATTTTCTTCTCAGCTTTTGATTGAACCTGAACGGAGCAGCACATAACATTGTGAAATATTTCTCAAACAAGTGCAAGAAAAGGCATGATAAGAAGCAAACCATATTTTTAATTAAAGAATTTGAGATAATGAAGGAGCTTATTGGTTGACCTTCTTATGAAGAAACATGGCAGCATCAATGCTCCCCTCAGCATATATTGAACGGCCGCAAACATTATGTTGAAACTCAAAAGAGACTCTGATGAAAGAGACAATAATCTTGATAAATAATAATATAAAATAATAACAAGAGGACAGCTACAACTGTAACTAAAATGAAAAGTTAGTTACGTTTCATCGGGTGATGTCAGATTATAAACATGGAATGCATGGCCGGACAAGTGCTCTTCTGGCACCCCCACGATGTGAACCTGTTCCTCAGGATCACGTACCATACGAATCTATTTCACAAGAAAAATAAAAATTAGCCTATACTAGAGCACAATAATACAAAAGGAATGAATTTATAATCAACATAGCCTCCCATGGCATTACATTAAAATTACAACCTCCCTAAACACCATGCCCCAGCCCCATAGGTTGTTGCACCAAGCAAATCTTAGTTTGATGATCTTGAAACAGTATTGTATTAGTCTCATTATTCCTTTCAAGAACTTATTTAGGAAATCAACCATTTGGAGATCTATGCAAGATGCACAACTATTCAACACAGATATGTGTACCAGTGCCAGACACGACTTTCTGGCTTGACACACAACACGATAGTATCAAGAAATAATTGTAATGGTTGACATTAATATCATTAATTAATATATATATATTTTTTAATGTCATCACACAAATAAATATTCCCTTCTTATTATTTCATTTTATAAACGTAACAAGAATACTTCTGGTGCCGTAACTTCACATAAGAATTTATGCCTTGAAAGTTGAAACCTTAATTCTTCAACCGAACATGAGAAGTATTTTCTATTGTACCTCATTCATATCAAACCTGGCACCCAATTTCTGGAAGCATGCAATTACTGCCTTAGCAGTACCAGATGTGTCTAATTTGGTGGACTGATGTGATTCCATAACCTACATAACATGAAACAAATGAAGATAAGATGCATCTTTGTTCTCAATAAGAGCCTCACATTTCTAATGTATAACTATTGTTTAACCTTCAACAGTTACTATTTACTAGACAAAACTGATTACCGATCTAAATTCAGAATAAGATACACAGTTTGAAAATATGAATATTAGACCATGAGACCTAGGTTTCACAATTGAACAAAATTTGTTGAATTTTGTCAAATTCAAGGCAGTTTGAAAAGAATTTTATTTTAATACCTCCAGCTTATATCCCGCAAAGGCCCCCGGAAACTGCTCAGCCATAATCTCCATTGCTGCAAGAAAGGCCACAACCTAAAAAGGGACATAAAGAGCATTTTGTTAAGAAATCCAATATCCACACAAAACCCTTATGTTATGAGCAATAGATATACTATTCTCTCACAGTACAAGTAAGTTTGCATAATAACTTAAAGAAATGAAATAAATAAAATTAATGGTCCACTATTTAAGATGTCATAAGTTAATAACAATCAGTTTGTGTCATATTCACAATTAACAATACAAACTAAACTCAGAAAAAGCACCATACTTCCATGATTCCTATGAAACGAAAATGATAGTTTGAGACCCTTTACTCAACAGAAACATAATTTTAAGGGGAAAAGCAGATGATCTAAGTTTTAGAAATAACCTGTTTACCCATCTGAGGTGATATGACAGCGTAGACGTTTGAATCCTTGACTGTTTTGTAAAGCAACTCGCGATCCCCACCTGTTGTACCCATCACAAATGGCACCCCACACTTGCTGTACATCTCAGCATTTTCTGGCAAACAAACACATTTATCTTTCTCTTCAAAACTAACAGAAAAACATGATGAAAATTAGAAATTAATGCAGACAATGTCAAATCCAGTAAAGGCAAGTAAATACAAGCAATCACTGGTATAAACAATTAGGCATGACAATCGTTCTGGCTTAGTATCACACTGATTGCATGAGAAAATTTACAAAAGACACAGATCTGCCAACTAAAGTACTAACATTCCCGTTGTTAAAGTCTTACCATAAACCCTAAACAACAAACGTTTGTATCAATGAACTTGACAGAAATGCCAATTTACTTTATCAGGGTTGGTTTACATTAAGCATGATGATCATTCTGGCTTGCGTTGAGGACCCTTTATCAATATTTGCATCTGATATACTAGTCCATACCATTGACAGCATCGGGCACAGTATAATCCACCACAACCAGCTCAGGATACTTCTCCATGGTAGACAAGAGAATCTCCTCTCTTTCTGCCGGGCCATGGACTCTGATCTCAGTGTCAGCAATCTCGAGGGTCTTGCCAGCTTGACTCGCTTCGCTAAAGGATACCGGAACCAGCTGAAGCCCAGCTGATACAGCAGCCTCTGCCACCGCCTTTCCCATCTTCCCAGTACAACTATTAACCTAACATAACAAATATTAACAACTGAAGCAGTTCATAAACCCTAAACCCTGAGAAGACGAAATTTCATAAATGTTTTATTAATTATTACACAGATCTCAAACCCTGAAGATCGAGTGGCATAACTAGATCAATAGCATCAAAATCATTTGAGAAACAAATAAGAGCAGATTTAATTACCAGTATGGGGAAGGAGACGGGTCTCGGAGCAGCCGCCACCTCCAGAGACGCACCGACAGTGTCCTTTGTGAGAGCGCTCATCACTAGCCTGGTCCTCTTGGTCCGAACCAGCAGGAGAGTGCCCCGCCTGTTGCTGTTCAGTCTGGGCAGTACACAGTAACTGCTAAGCGAGAGCATTTTTCTGATCCCAAACAGCAGCACAGCAGCAGAAAGGTCAATTTAGGACTTTTTGTTGTTTCTTGTTCTTTCACTTGGTCATTTAATTAAAAAAAATAATAATAATAATAAGGGAAGTGATATATGGATATGAAAAGTGATATGGGAATTGATACCGACTATGTTAGTATTCATATTAAATGCATCAATATTTAATATTTAAATTAATTTATCAATATAATCAACTTATTTGTATAATAATTTATCTCAGTACAATGTACAAAGTAAGTAAGTTGCATACTGAAACCAGTAATTTGAATACTAATAATAATGACACAGTCGGTATCTGGTATCTCAATAACATCTTTCAGAAAATAAAGAACAGCTGAAAATGAAATCAGTACAGAAAGATTGTATTGGTACACTGACTGAGACTGTAACGAAATGAGTAAACCGGCTGTGGTGAGTGGTGAGTGATCAGTGCTCACCTTGCTGAGAACTGGAGGGCGGCGGGAGAACCTCGGAATAGAAGGCGATGCCGATGGGCGGTCGGTCGGTCGTCGCGCGGAGGACTGTCGGACTGAGCTTCCGATTGGAGTCTGAGCGGCTAGGTTTTAGGGAAGAAGGAAAAACCTTAAAACCCAGAGAAGAGGGGAGGGATTAGAGCGAACGAACGTGTCGGAAACGAGTCTATGAACGGATCCAGTAGCCGTGTCGAGACCGATCCGTGCCGTTGCACACTCAACAACTGCTTTTTTTATTTTTACTTTCTTGAATGTTTAATAATTTCCATTTAATGCTCTCTCACCTCAGACAACATCCATTGCTTGGCTTCATTTATTCATGACGTTTACAACTTTTGTCCTTCTCTGCACACCTATATACTAGCAGTCTAGCATTAAACCTGTATGATACAGTGCCTAAACCAAAAGGTATTGATATAGGTGAACACGGGCGGAGCTGTGGTAGCTACGTACAGTCTCTGTCCACAATTAAATGAATTTATACTCTTTACAGCTTATTCCCAATTAAATGAACTTTACCGATTCGATATTATTTTTCTATTTGTCTCTTAGTTGTCTAGTAAACTTATTTGAATCAACTTGTCTCTCTAATGTTATGATTACCCTTTTATCTATATTAGTTAATTAGAACAATTATTATGTAATGATTACAAATTGAGGACACATAAGTAATTTCACTTTTCCACTAATACCTTTGACTTTTCCTGAAAATGCATTTATTCATAGACAGAGGTTGTATCAAATATGGGGTGTGGGGTTGGTTATAACCTATGTAGCATGTACTTGGACGCAAGCGATCCGACACGACACTACACAACATTGTACGACACGATATTCTAAGAAAATAGAGGGCACGATACGGTGATGGACACGATGGTTAATGATGTATTGTAACTATCGGCAGGTTCATATATTATAAAAAGTGGGTTTTATTTCATCGCAAATTAGATGTTGCTCTAATGGTAACCGCAGATGTTGCTCAATTGCTGGTCATTACAAAATCAATTCCCAAAGGGAAAATATTTTCCTCAAATTTCATATACTTTACTTTGGTCTGTTCACTGCATCCTAGTCAGATATCATAAAATTAAAAATTGTGTGGCACATTCTTTGCTAAGCAAAATTTAACCGATAAAAGGAAGCACACAGACACCTAGTACTTGCTCATGTATCCAGTGTGTCCTTGCCCAAAAGCACGTGTCGCAGAAGTGTCCAAGATGTGTCCTAAACACGACCGTGTCCCTGAGTCACGTTGACCGTGTCAGCGGCATGTCCAGGCGTGTCAGTATCCGATACGTGTCAGACACCGACACGGGTTGTTCTGGAGCGTGTCCGTACTACAGAGGTTATAACTGGCAACTGAAGTTGCACCGGATTGATCACTGCACATAACAATTTTACTATGAGTCTATGAAATCGATCCTATTGAGTATGATTTATGAACTCGACCCTTCAAGAGAAAAACAACACTGAAAAGAAGAAGATGGGCTCACAAAATTTGCTATATAATTCCTCTATTATTGGGCCTAGAAAACGGCCGGCCCCATTTTATTAATTTGGCGCGAATTGTAGTCTCGATTACTAGGCAATGACTGTTTATTTATTTATTTTGATGATGACTATCTTTAAGTTCTCCACAAATTTAATTTCAAATAAATCCGAAATATATTTAAAAAATTTAAAATTATTAAAATACTTTGAACTAATATACATAGCTTTTAAGAATTTCATGCAATTTGAATACTGTTTAATAACTCATAAAAAAAAAAAATAAATAAATGTTGTACATACTAGAACAAAATTATATTCTTTTTCATTAAATTTGTAGGAGCATCTTTGCATATATAGACAAAAGTTCATTGTGCATACCAGATATACATAAACATTTTTACATGCCAATTCTGTTTTGAAAAAATTTCACAAATGCCCAAAAAACAAACTTATCTCTATCAATACGTAAAGCACTAACTTAATTTCACGCATTCCAAAATATAGGACGTGGCTAGAACCTACGCCCTATAACCATTGTCCCAAATAAAAGTATAGCAGGGGCCGCGTGTCATTGAAAGCAGGATTTGTAAGGCGTGAGTTGAACCTGCGCCTTACAAACCTGCCCCTTCATTAAACCCTTCTCCCTTCCTTAGCTCCGCAACTCATTTCTTTTTCTTTTTTCTATAGGGCGCAAATACAAGTCACGCCCTATATTTTGTGCATCCATGAAATTAAGTTAGTGCTTTAGGTAGTGGTAGAGATAAGTTTTTTTGTTGGAGCATCCGTAAAATTTTTCCTCTGTTTTTGACTACGGGCACAAACGCAATCGGTGGTGTTTGAATACAAATTAAGCAACCGTTTTGGACGAGCATGCATCAAATTTGAACTGTGTCCGACTCGAAAGGGACTGAAAAATGCTGAATCTAACAACAAAAATCAAATTCGAATTTTATGACTGCCAAACATGCATTTGACATATCACCTTATCCAAATGGACCAAATGTAATTTGCACCAATAAAAAAGACTTATAATAAGACTCTCATTCAGTCTTCCCTTTTTCACTGTTCTATACTGAGAAAATTAGTTTTCAGAAAAGGAAAATTAGTTGGTCGAGAGAATTACAAATTTAAAATCCACACGTGCGCAATGGCAGTTAAAAAAATGTTTAGGGGATGTTAAAAAAGTCAAGGTTGTGATTAATGCTGGATGAAGCTGGTCTAATTACGTAATTTAATTTAGGTTGCTAATTTTTTTAGTCGCCTTTAGGAAGATTCATGGGTAATTTCTTGTATTCAGAGGCCCAAATCAAAAGTGGATTTGGGTTTTATTCTTCAATGAAATTGAACCCGGATTCGAACAAATTCTGATCAACAATTCATTTGAGCTCGATTTTGGTAGGCCAATCGATGGGAGTAATTAAGACAGTAATTAACATTGTAAAATGTAAATCATAATGAACATATTTTAAAAGGAAAAATCTATCAAGCCCCCTGCTCTGCCCCTGCCCTCTTGATGCGCTGGCGGGGAAAGAGACGGAGAGAGGGAGGAGAGGGAGAGAGAGAGAGAGAGAGTATTTTGTAGGGAATATTTTGAGTATTTTGACACTTTCAAAAAAAAGAATATTTTGAGTATTTTGTGGGGAGTATTTTTGAGTATTTTGAGAGGGGATTTTTGAGTATTTTGAGTATTTTGCGGGATTATTTTTTAGTATTTTATGGGAGTATTTTGTGGAAGTATTTTGAGTATTTTACGAGAGTATTTTGAGTATTTTGTGGGGAATATTTTGAATATTTTTGCAAGAAATATTATTTGCGGAGAGTATTCTCCCTTTCCCTCTCTCTCCCTCTCTCCCCCTGCCTCGAAATACCCCCCACAAATCCCCTCCCTCTCTCCCCCTCTCTCTCCAATTGCCAACTCATCAAGACCCGGGTGGGCAAAGCCCAGGTCTTGATATCACTACTCATTTTAAAATGATCATCAAACATTTGGCAATTGTTAGTGATTAATTTCCTCTAATTTATATCTATACTCTAGAAAGAGGGGTAACACTCCAAGCACCTCAACTATGCCACATCATCAACATTATTAACCATTGATTTTGTTTAAATCTCTTCATCTACTTTGATCCAATGATTTATATGTATTCTCTCTCCCCATTTAATAAGATGAATATAATATGTCTAAAACAAAATTTAACCCTTAAATGGTCTAACATTTATGTGCTATTGTTGTTGTTGTTGTTGCTGTTGTTAAGGTCCCTATCATTAATCACATAAAAAAATTCAATATGTTGTTCATTTTTTAAAATAAAAATTTTGAATTTATAAGTTTTATTATTTATTTGATATGATATTTGGGGCGAAGCCCGAGTTCCAGCTCTAGTCTATAAACTAGAAAGAGTGGAAGCTCTCCAAGCACTTCAACTATGCCACATCATCAATATTATTAACCATTGATTTTGTTTAAATCTCTTCATCTACTTTGATCCAATGGTTTCTATGTATTCTCTCTCCACATTTAATAAGATCATATGATGTGTGTAAGAAAAAAATTTAATCCTTAAAGTGGTCCAACATTTATGTGCTATTATTTATAAATTATGCAGCATCATCATCATCATTATCCACATCAAAAATTTTAAAATTATATTTAATTTTTTAAAATAAATTTTTTTATTTAATAAGCTTTAATAATTTTGTTCTTATCATATTTCGGGGCGAAGCCCGAGTTACAACTCTAGTATATTCTATAAAGAGTGGTAGGTTTCCAAGCACCTCAACTATGTTGCTCATCAATGTTATTCACCATTGAACTTGTTTAAAACTCTTCATTACCTTGATCCAATGATGTACGTATTTTTTTTCTTCATCAATAACATAAATATAGTATGTCTAAAAAAAATTAACCCTTAAAATAATCCAACATTTATGTGTTTTATTTATAAATTGTTACACTATTATTATCTATATCAAAGATTTAAAAATTATGCTCAACTTTATTTAATATTATTTTTATAAAAATTGCTTGATTATTTGTTTGATACCATTTTTCGGGGCGAAGCCCGAGCTACAGCTCTAGTGGTGGTAATTAACCAACTAAACAGTATTGATATGAGCAAATATACCGTGAGCTTAACCTCCAAAAACCTATCAAATCACTTCCAAATTTCGATTTATATGGCTCAATAAATTCTCTATATCAAAACCTTACGAGATACAAAATATTTCTATTTTTGAAAATTTTTAAGTATTTGTTTGAGATTTTTTAAAATGACTATCCAATATTAATAAAATAATCAAGTTTTATGTATCACTTTTAAAAAATCTTAAACAAATACTTAAAAATTTTCAAAAATGGAAAATTTTTGTATCCCGTAAGGTTTCGATATAAAGAATTTATTGAGCCATATAAATCGAAATTTGGAGGTCATTTGATAGGTTTTTGGAGATTAAGCTCACGGTATATTTGCTCGTATTGATATATACTAGTGTCTATTACCCGAAACCCGTTTGTGGAAAACCCATACCCGATAGTTGATTGTGAGCTCTAAATGGATTAACTAGATAAATTCTTCATTCATTCATCGCCCCTAATTTGGGGGACAGGAGTTGAGTGGGTTTCCAATTTGTATCTTTGACTATAAAAAAA
The DNA here is from genome assembly GCA_030179965.1 of Cyperus esculentus. NCBI lineage: Eukaryota > Viridiplantae > Streptophyta > Magnoliopsida > Poales > Cyperaceae > Cyperus > Cyperus esculentus. The sequence continues at coordinate 730,927 of JASGLE010000010.1, read as the reverse complement.
AGTCTGGATTATGTGGGCCTTTTTTAAAAAAAAAAGTCTCTCATATATAAAAGTCTGGATAAATTTTCAGTATCTGACGCATGGATTATGTGGGTTTTTTTATTTTTTTTAAAAAAAATGTTATGGATGTATCATATACATGTCATAATGCATTATCCGAGAGTTACTAATTAAAGTACGCTACTTAAAAAGCAAACAAACATTATATATATATGAAAAATAATAATAAAATAATGATTCTTCCCAAAATAAAAAGGAGTCTAACTCAAGTTGACTACAAAATCTTAGTATATGCAAACTTTTTTTTTTTAGATAAATATGAGGGTCAGGCCACTCAAATTTAAATGTCTATAAAAAAAAAATTTGGGGAGCTAGACTCTCATTTTCTGTTAAAAAAATTTATTTTTAGGCGCCCTTCTCAAAGTATATGCAAACCTTGTATATATAGTTTGTATAATGATAAACAAATCCCCTAATTATAGTTAGTGGATATATCTCACATACTAATTGCTAATGATCAGTCCATACATATTAACACAAATTCGAACATATATATATATATAAATTAATGAAAATTCGCCATCTTTCAGTTACTGATAAGCTCTTAATTAGATCTTAATAAAAATCTGGTAGCTGCCCACAATTGACTTGTTTGAGAAAAAACGATTCAAATTAACGAATAACGACCAATTTGAAAATTGTGCAAATTAAGATTGGATTTTGGATTTTGATGGAAAAAACGGTCTGCCAACGATGCTGCTTATGTGGCTCCCCTTCACTTTGATGTAGAAAGTGAAAACATACACATCGACATTCCATTGTTTTCCTTTTTTCGAATGTTTGGCAGCAGCTTCCAAATTTACATTATATATCCTTCTTTCTTTTCATTAGGTCTGAAAAAGAAAAATTGCTGTGGAAAAAAAAATGATATTTTTCACATGCTAACTGGTTATATATATGTGATGCACATGCAAATAACATACCAAATAAGATCACAACATATATATATACACATTGCTGATTATATATCCAGTATTGATCGAGTAGGCAGTAGCTTTAATCTGACTCCATTTATATTATTGATCGAGATAGACAGAAAAAAATGGAAAACTTTTGGAGTCCAATGTGCATGCTGTTCAACGTGTTAACATGGAAATCACTCATTATTTATTGAAAGGAAAGGTATTAGTGTTAACATGAAAAATACGCTAACTTTCGAACATAAAAATTGTATTTCCTGTACAACAAATTAACTTTCATATTCAATATTTATATACTCCGTCTAACAGATAATGAGCGACTTTTTATAAATAATCAGCGATTTTTTGCGTTGAATCTATTGGACTCAAAAGTGTTGAACTCCTATGATCAACACTAATAAAAATCCAAGTTGTCACTTGTCCCTGCGTAGCTAGAGTAGTTGTGTCCCTCCAACAATACAAGCATAACATGATACATGAATTCCGTTGGTAGCTGCTACCAACTTTTCGAAAAAAAATAAATAAATAAATAACATGATACATGAAGTCATGAATTACCAGAAGAAAAATTAAATCAAGGAGGTTACCAAATTAGTGATCTCATTTTTTTAGGAGAACAATTCTAAATATATTATAGTGTGCCACTTTCCTATCTTAAATATATCAACAAGTCAACAAGGAGCTAGTTATGTAATTAAAGCTATTTTATTATAATTTATAACGAACTCTCTTTTTCTCTAGAAAGCAAAACATCAAAATAAATTCCTTTCATTAAGTACCCTCCGTGTTGAAAATAATGTTTGGGAGTAATAAAAGATAATGACTTTCATAATTTGTCTTAATTACCTTACGTGCCCCCACTAAATTTTATATATTACTGAAAGAAAGAGAAATGAAGGAAAGGGAGCTTAATTAATTACGGAGAAAATAAAATGGATGTGACATTATGTAACGTATTAAACAGATTATTATCCAAGTTAAAGAAATTATAATGCTATTTATTTTGTATAATATTTTGTTACTCTATTCATATTAGTAAAATCTAATTAAGTTAGCGGGCTAAGCCTGCTCATCCAAAAAAAAAAAAAAACTAATTAAGTCGAATAACAAAATAATATACAAAAACAAATATATAGTGCAATAAGAACTATTAAGATGACTATATAATACCTCACTTTAACATGATATCATGAAACTATTTTGAAACTATACAGTGTTATGAAATGTAAATCCATATAATTACAATTCGTGTATTGCTGACATTTATGAATGAAGATGCAAGACAGGGGCAATGCTTGAATAAAAAAAAAGACAGGGGCAATGCCAGACTCTGATGTAGGGGAGGCCAACTTTTTCGATGGAACATAGTTTTGTAACTATTAAAAAACTTAGGTATATTTTTGTAAAATTTTGAAGGTATATTTGTGTAAAATTTTGAAGGTATATTTGTGTAAATATTTTCTAGGGTAGGGCCAATTTTGTAAATTTTATTAGAAATTAAGTATATTCTTGTAAATTCATTCTCAAAAAAGGGATAATTTTGTAAATTTTTAAGGGCACATTTTTGCAAATTTTTTTTTAGGGTGGGACAGTGCCCACTCCTGGACAATGTTGGCTCCGCCCCTGATGCAAGACAACGACGAGATATAATCATTGACAATAGATCAGAACCCACAAAATGCCACGTACAGAGAGCTATACATTAGTGCCTTATAACTGCAACTAAAATTCCTTCTAATTTCTCAAATTTATTATGTGATTTTCAATCATTGACAATTTGACACCAATTAATCTACTCTAAAAATTCTTAAAACAGGTGAAACAGTATACTATCTGTACATTTATCTATTCATTTTAACGTGTCAATTAAGGCTCGTAGCTAGGCAAGCTGTGCATTCCTAACTAGCTAGCACGAAAGTAACTATATAATTATTTAGTTTTTAATACATCATGTTTGATTGATGTTTTGAGAAATGTTTTACTTTTTAAGATGTTGAGTTTATTGTATACAAAATTAGTAAAGAGCTCACGCCTTGCTTTGGGCTGGAATTGTTATTTCTTATAATAAATTTTAGGATATAATTTGTAATGGGCTTTAAATTGAGAAAATTGATGTGAGTCTTAAGTTTTAGGTTGAGACATTAGAGTACCCAATGGTAGTGATCAATCTAAGTAAGCAATCAACGGCTGAGATTTATTCTTTAAGGGAAGATAGAAATTTAATTAAAAAAAATCCAATCCGCTTTTATTAGGATCAAGGAGATGTTTCGACCAAGTCAAAATTGGGAACAAAATAACAATGTGCAAGTAGAAATATATTATGCACGTCAGTTGATGAAAGTGTGTTTAAAGATCCAAACTTGAAACTTGCTAGGTGAACTGAAGAACTACCATCCAAATTTTACATCAGCAGCAAAACCAGCGGATTATATATTTTAAGTTTTTAACAGAACCGTCGCAGTTCACTAAAGATAAATAAATTTGTCTTCTTGGATATATTCATATCATATATATATAGTTGGACTTTGGCACTCGACGATTCCGATTGGAAAGAGTTTAGAATTTTCAATTTAATGGGCATGGCAACTCAATTTTGAATTTGGAAGTAAGTTCGACAAATCATCCAAAAGAATAACCACTGTCAGTGAGAGACTAAAGACAGCTCCAGTTGTATCAGAACTGGAGACAGCAGTACAACTGTTTGTCGGGTCGGGTCAGGTTTCGGGTTGACCAGTGCTGACATTTTTTTTTTGGGTCTCGGGTAGTATCGGGTCGGGTTCGGATCACCAGATTGGACCATCTCAGGTCTCAGGCCGTTCGGGTTCGTGTTCGAGTCGAGTCGAGTCAGATTCGGTTCATCATATTTCCTAATTATCTCAGTTTTCGGATCTAGTACAGATCAGTTTGACTTTTTTCAAAAACACAGGCCGGGGGTCAGATTTTGCTACACTCTGCAACCGACTCGAATAGTGGAATTAAATTCAAGCGGGACAAATGTATTTGCCCTCCATACCGGGCGGTACATACAGACAAAGTGCATACATGATTATGACATACGGTATTGGTATGTCACAGCCGCCTCTTTATTTAGATTTATTTGGATTCCAATTTTCCCCAAATCCATTTGAACAATCCAAAAGATTCCAAGAACCGTACGATATAATTGTTGGCAATTAATTAACCATAATTTAGTCACATAGGTGTTAAAATAAAAATAAAGTACAGATGCATTATATGTTGGTTATATTTAGAGTGCTAGGATCATACGCTATCACTGTTGATAAACATTTAAGCTGAATCGAACAGTTTAGTCAAGTCATAACTTTGGACCAAGACCGTCCAAATGGCTTTGGACCAGATTCCAGTCCTTTTTGTATACTAGTGAAAAGCCCACACTTTGTTTTGGGCCGAAATTGTTATTTCTTATAATAAACTTTTAATATAATATGTAATGGCCTTAAATTGAGATAATTCATATGCCTTTAATTTTATTGGGTTGAGAAGGTCAACGGCATTAACGTACATCAACGGCTTTGATCTATCGAAGAAAATGATCAATGGCTCAGATGTGAGGATAGCCCTTTCATGTCATTTTTTCCAATATGTTTTTTTTTACTAGTAAAAAACCCACTCCTTGCTTTGGGCTAAAATTATTATTTCTTATAATAAATTTTTAAGATAATATGTAATGAGCCTTAAATTGAGATAATTTATATGGGCCTTAATTTTAATGGGCTGAGAACGTCAACGGGCATTAACGTACATCAACGGTTCTGATCTATCGAAGAAAAAGATCAACGGCTCAGATGTGAGGATAGCCTTTCATGTTATTTTTTCTAATATGCTTTTATTATTAGTAAGGATTAGTAAGGATGTATATCTTTCATATATAGGTTCAACCGTCAAACCTGCTACGCTCTATAAATACCCCTTCATGTCCCGCCAAGCTCTCTGAGAAGTCAGAACTCTTCATCTTCTTCATCCTTCCCAGCTCTCTCTGCTCTGCTCTGCTCACCAAACTCCAGCAGAAGAGGATTAATCATTTAATTTCCAATATATATATATATATATATATATAGCAGCAACAAAATATATAGTATCAATGGCTAGAGTTTGCAGTTTGCTGTGCATTGTTATCTTCCTCATCTCTCTTTTAGCATCAGGTAATCAGAATGGAGATTAGAGACAGTTGTTTGATTTTGCATTTTTAATTTCCCCCCAATTTCCACTGTTTTCTTGAAACAATTCCATTTGATCTTAATTTTTATTTGAAACCCAAAATTGGAAACTTGATTTTATTTATGAGACTCCCCTCCAAAACTAGAATTGAAACAATCTTCATAGAATATTGTTTTGATTTGTGAGATAATTACTTACTCAATTTCTTCCATTTGTTTGTTTTTTTTTTTTTCTGTTATAGATGTTTTCTCGGCGAGTTTCACCTTCGAAAACAACTGCGGATACACCGTATGGCCGGGTCTTCTATCCGGTGCGGGCACGTCTCAGCTCGAAACCACCGGCTTCATGTTAAACCAGGGAGAATCTCGCACGATCACGGCGCCGGAGGCCTGGTCAGGCAGGTTCTGGGGCCGCACGCTATGTGCAACAAACTCTACCACCGGTCAATTCACGTGCAGCACGGGCGACTGCGGCTCTGGCACCATGGAGTGTTCTGGCAGCGGGGCCATACCGCCTGCCACACTGGCAGAATTCACGCTGGACGGATCCGGCGGCATGGATTTCTACGATGTCAGCCTGGTGGACGGTTACAATCTTCCGCTGCTGATCGTTCCCCAGAATGGCACCGGCACGTGCAGCGCAACAGGTTGCTTGGTCGACTTGAATTCGGCTTGCCCCACCAGCTTGAAAGTGGTTCAAGGTATCAAGTTTCAGCATTTTTAATGCGCATTTCATTATCTAATTCCTATTTTATGATCAGCCATTGTCATGACAGGTTGATGTTAACAGTTCAAGTTTACAATTGACAACATGCATGATTGTATAATTTTTTCATAATAACCAAATATTAAGGGTATCTGTGCAAATTCTCATGTGGGACCAATTAAGGGACAATTCATATCCTCTTTTGCGCAGCGTTTCAACTGTTAAATCTGCTTTAAGATTCGTGCAGCTCCAATCTCATAAAATCACTCCTTTAATCCTCATCGTTCATTCTTTGCGCAGTAAAATACTGCGTAGCAGAGGATAAACACTCATTAAGGGAAACTAATATGTGCCTTAAATTTTAATGGGCTGAGACATTAATGTACGTCAACGGTGGTGATCAGTCTAAGTAAACATTCAACGGCTGAGATTTCTTCTTTGGAGAAGATATAACTTTCATGTCAAGAAAATCCAATCTCCTTTTATTAGAAGTAAGGATTTATTTATTTTTTTTTTGGAACTTATGTTTGGCAGATACGACCGACGGGTCGGAGAGCGTGGCGTGTAGAAGCGCATGCGAGGCATTCGACACACCGGAGTACTGCTGCAGCGGCGAATACGGCAGCCCCAGCACTTGCAAGCCCTCCTCATACTCACAGTTCTTCAAGAATGCCTGTCCCCGTGCATATAGCTACGCATACGATGACGCCACTTCGACGTTCACCTGTACCGATGCGAGCTATACGATCACCTTCTGCCCCAGTACCACAAGGTATATGTGCTCAATAATTTACCAGATGATATTTGCTTGCAATTTTCATCTATTTTCTGTATTTATTCAGTAATTTTAACTCTTTTTGTTCTTGTATATACAGTGTGAAATCATCTGGTGACGAAAACACGACGACTGTGCCTTTGATCAACAATACAATGGTGAATCTAGGCGGGAACGAGGTCAGCGGTGCCTCTCCGGCACTGCGAAGCATCCATCTGCATCATGTCTTTGTCGCCTTGCTCGCTTCCTCGAGCATGCTTCTTCTCTGACTCTTCTGATGATCAGAATGATCGATCGATACAGCAAGCGTCGGACACCTGATGTACTGAGCAAATCATGATCGATACACCCCAATCGTTATTTTTCGCGCGATTCGTTTTTTAACATCGACAGATTAGAGAGCTTTCGAGCAGCGATTTACTGGCATAGAGTTTTTTTCTTTGGCTTCCAATTTTATACTAAACAGATAGGTAATTTTAGTTCTTACAGAGATTTAGTTTCATGGCTTTTTTTTAATTTCTTAGTTATGTATGCCATCAGGGCCATTTATGATAGAATTTTATATTACTCTCTTTGTTTGCAACAAATTTCATGCCTCTTATTTTATTTTTTTAATTTTATTTCTGCTTTTGTTTGTCAAGCAAAGAGAGAAAAATGTAATTTTCTTATCATAAACAGAGCTCTTGAAATATTATGAAACGATAAGGTGTTCTAGGAAATTCATAGCTCTTAATTAATTTTAAAGTTTTCAGCTGGTTTATTTGGAGTTTTCTTGTAGTAAAAAAGTTAGACAATAATTCATTTGTGTTACTTAATTATAAATAAATTTATATATAGTTCATACTTCATAGCTACACAATGATTGTATATGACAATTTTTGAAACTTTGAGGACTTATAAATGAAGATGAGTACTACCTAGCGTCCACAGAAAAACTATTTGTAGCGTCCATAAGTTACATTTCAGGATGTATCTTTTACATTTCATTTTGTACACATTTATGGATACATAGACAGTTTTCCAATCGACACCAAATGTTTCTCAATGAAGATAGCGTGTGCCATGAATGAATGATATAAGCAAGTTCTTGTCAACATAATATTTAATTGAGATCAGGATAAAAGCAGCAATCAGTAACAATTTTTTTTCTTATGTAGATGTTGATAACTCGTTTGAGTTCATTTATATATATATGTTTCTATATATTACAAGTAACAACAAAAGTGTGGGGCAATTATTAACATGTACTGTTACATGAAGAATAAAATGCTGCCCAATTGTCGAAATGTCATGTCACTATACAATCCGATAAGACACCTGCATATCCTGACAAAAAAATCATCATTTTTTAAATGAGAAAAATATGTAAAAGATGCATTCAAATTGTTATTTCATATTGAAAAGTCCTATTGTTGAAAATTTTCAGTTTATGAGAAATTATGATTTAAGCTCATTTAAGAAAACTGCATTTAACTATATTCAAGAGATGAAGAAACATATAAAGTTTTTTTTTTTAATTCAAATATTATTACCTTTAATAATAGTGGATGTACCACAAAAATGGAAACATGTAAAAATAATCCAAAAGTTTCGTTCTTACACGAGCATACAATAGCTTTTACAAATGCATGCAGAAAATCTTAAAAATTGCATGAAACAAAAAAAAAAAAAAAACAGAAAGCTCTATCTGAAATATAGGTGCACTGAAGAGTGAAGAGAAAAATATAAGAATTTTCCCAGCGTCCTCATTTTAACTATTCACACGTCCACACATACACAAAATTTGTAACTCGTATCTCAAATTGTGTAACAGTTAACTCAAATTTTATAACAATGTAAATATGTGGACACTAATTTTAAGAACACTGGATATGACACCTAGTTGATGTGAAAAAAATAAGCATTTCAGCAAGACTTCCCCAGTCAAATCTGGGTGATTATGCAATCATTACCTGCTCTCCTAAAACCTTTTTTCCTTTAAAAGTAGGTGTATTAAATTTGTATTTCATGGACCCATCTTCTCATTGTTTAATGAAAGCAATATGAAATCAAGTAATCAACGTTATTGGTAGCTTCATCCACAATTTTGTTTGGTGCGTTGCAACTGAGTACAAGGTCCAACCTACACACCTCCAACCATAAGACCTAAAATAAATAAATTGAGCTTCAAAAAACAAATTGAAAAACATGTATAGTTCACCCTATAAAGTAGGTCACTCATCCAGCCCTCTCTTACAATCTGACACCCACATGCACTCATGTACTTATCACAATTACATAAATATTCACTGAAAACTATAATGTATATGTTTACTAAAAAATGACATATGTTGATTGGAAATATATAAATGCTCACTGAAAAATGATATTTGTTGATTACAAATTCAATAGACCGGTGGATAGACAAAAAGAGTGGTCACTAGCTATTACTCAAACAAATTCTTCTCAGTTTAGTGAGAAACATAGAAAGGGTCTCAACTTTCTAAGACCAAAAAAAGGTGCAAAGCAATTCTTTTTTTTTTTTTTTTGTTTCTAATTACAGAAGAAAGTGACTTTTGAACAACTCACAAAGGGTGACCTCCAGCAGTCTTTGTTGTTGTAGATTCCTGTTTCATTTTCTTATCCAAACCTGCCAAAAAGTACTCTTAATTTCAAAAATTGTTTATGAATTATGATATATCTCGGTTGTTTCTAACCTCAATAAATAACTTGAAAGAGAGCTTTTGGATTACACGGTGAACATTTTTTGCAGAACTTCATATGGATTTTTTTTTATACTATTGTGTATGGTGCTTATTCTTTTAACTTTTCTTCCGGAAACAATTGTTCAGCATGAATTAACTGTTCACACCATGAGGAGAGGAAACCATTCAAATAAAAAAAATTTTATAATATCCAATAAGATACCTGTAATTTAAACATCAAAATTTAATATATACAAAAATAGTAAAATAATAGGAAAAAAAATGTACAAGAATTATTAACAATTTGTAAGAATTACACTTTCCTTAACAACATGCAAGAACTTACAGTCTTAGACAAGCATTGTGGAGGAATTTTAGGAATAACAGCTAGAATTTTCATGGATAAAATAATTTTAACTATGATAAGAACTCCCAATGCCAACAATGCATCGGCAAAACTTCATCCATTATCAATCATATGATGTATATTTCTCTAAGTACTATGTATATTCCCCAATCTTTATGGTTCAAAGTTAAAGGAACAAGTTGATTTGGACATTGTAAAAAGAACCACATATTCATATTCCTGTTCACTTTTTCACAAATGTTGGTGGAACAAATGAGGTAACCACACAAATCGTGTTCATTACATCAAAAATAAAACAATCATTAGTTCTGCGTAATGTAAATTTTGCAAATGTCGCTACCTTATCAGGAATAAGCACTTTCCGGCCTCCTTGTACATATAACAGTCTCAATCAAGATCGAATCAACCACAAGCATATCCGGCCTCTTTGAACATATAACAGTCTCAATCAAGATCGAATCAACCACAATCATAGAATCTCAAACTTTGTGGGCACAATAATTGTAAAATTTTGTATGGATGGAATTTTGGATAGATCAAAATTGTGTTGGCACTGAGATGACGGTGTAAGCTTCCGTCCTCGGCTCCACAGAATTGCTTATAGATATAGCCTGGAGTTTATATATAGCATCACCTGTGACTATGAAAAACAAATACAAGAGAAATACCTTATGAGTAATTCTTGGGCATTACATACCATGAATAAGTGTACAGTTAACTTCTATAGGTGAAACAATATGGCGTAGTAAACAACAGAACTTTTTTTTTTTTTCTGCACGCAACTTTTAAATAAGTTATATAATTTTCCTTTTTAATGACCATGAAAATCTGCAAAGGTTCTCGCAGACAACAACTAAGCATTGAAAGCTTGGTATAGAACTACAGACATGATACGACTGATACTAAATTCAGACCGGCCTCTTCTGTGTCCAGACGAAGCACACTAGCGCTGATATTTAAGTCCGATATTATCACAGAACCTAATTTTAATTTAGAATAAAAACCGAAACATATGGTTTACACATATAGCTAAACTGAGATCAGATACATTACAGACTAGATAATTTACTTTTATGAGGAGCATTTTGGTACCAGAGCTACAGGTTTGCTCACTTTATTTGTGTAAGTTTCTTTGCAAGAGATCGAAGAAAACGCATGAGGGGCCCCTTGGCTCGACTTAAAGCATCATCATCATCATCACCTTGACCTTCTTGGATCAACTGAGCCTTCCTTACAAGTTTCCTTAATTCCTGTTTAAAGAAAATTCTTTCATGCAACTATTAAAGTAAACCATATTCATATGGTTTAAAGTTTCATCTCATTTGTATTCTGGATGTTTCTACTTTCAAATTACAACTTTTTGTCCCCCAATGTCTCAATGTTGTATGCTCTTGATCAACACAAAGGTAGACAAAAAAATAGCCAGTGTTCACACTTTTTTCAAAAAGAAGAAACTCAGTCAGTTTTTTCCAATAACAATATCTCTTTTCACAAGTACCCCAGAGCCTGGACTGATTAATACAATTTACATTATCCATTTGTCCTTCTTGCATCAATAAAGATTTTCAAATGAATGATCACCATGCAAAGGAAGAAATTTATATATACTATACTATTGATGAGAAAATGAATGCACGTCTTTAATCTGTTGCATTCTAGTATATATAGAAAAATTAAATTTCAACAACTGACATAGACCTCCATCACTCTTCATCGGTTAAGTTAGCAGAACCAAATCATAAGCCTATTTTGTCAGCAACATTCAATTGCTGAACCAGATCATAATAATTCACTCCGTTAAATTGCTAACATTATCTAAAACGTTAAAAAAAATCACTAGAAAAATATAAATAAAGCAGTACAAATTGTGACAATACCTGACGGTCAAATTCAACACTATGAATTGCATAAACCTCCTTCGTAATTGACGGATCATTACAGATTAACCCTTCAAGCCATCGTGTTGCTACTTGTATATACTCTTCAACAACCTTCATAGAAGATACACATTTACTCATAAATGATTGTCATAGAGCTATCTCAATGTAGTCATGTGCAATTCCACATTTGAGCAGTAGCAAATACGCAGTACACTCATTACCTCTTCACCTGATTCTTCAACTTCTTCCTCTTCTTCCCCTTCAGTTGATAACGAGTCCGTACCTGCTAAAGCAAGTAACCGACTCGTATCACCGTCTTTGTAAGCCTGAATTATTGCATCCATCACCTCCGGTTCTGCATCCCGCAAAAGGCTTCCTAACACAAATTAATTGCACTTATTAAGTCTTGACACTACAATACTCGCTCTTCCTCAATGATTAAACACTGGAGTCTGATGTTGATTCTGCACAAGTCAGACTAGACCTTTATTAACTGCACACAGAGTATCAGAACATGAATCCAATTTATGTCAGTGTGGCATTCATGACTTATAAAGGTTCGGAGACTTGCATATCTTACTGATTCATACTACTTCAGAAATCTGCACGACACATTGCTGGGTTATATTTTGACTCGGTATGTACAGTGATCAGTATGTAGCAGCATGTACCAGCATGTACCAGCATAAATAACACAGTACTTGTTTGTTGGTCATATCAGTTAATGTTATATGTACACTGATCAGTGTGTACCGGCATGCCTAGCATAGTATTTGTTGGTCATATCAGTAACTGTAATAAGTAACTAAATGCAAGAAGGATTGGGAGTGGCCGAGTGGGACAAACCGATATAATTGTACTGCCTTCTCTTTCCCTCTCGCACATCCGGACCCAACTTCTGAAACATAAAAAAACAGACTAATGTTATTATGTTACCTAGAGCATAAAAGTAATCTAAGTATCAAAGATGTTGTATGATATTGTATCACCTTGACCAACATGAGAGCCTCATAGACCTCCTCCTGTAGAGCAGCAACCCTGAAACAATCAAATTGATCACTGTAAACATCAGGTAGAAGTAAATCAATACTGGCAAGATTAACAGCAAATGTACTCACTTGAGAGCTCGTTTGATCTGGGAGGGAGAGAACTTGGACAGCTCGACGCCCCACTGGACGGCCCTCCTCGCCTCCCTCTTCATCTCGTTCCTGCTCCTCCTCTCCGCCAGTCTAGCCGCGGCCTTCCGCTCCTCGTCCCAGTCGACCTCGTCCGACGGGGGGACGGCAGGCCGGAGGGCCCTTGCTCGTGATAAACCGCGGGAGGGAGGGAGGAGGGAGTGATGGCGGGGATTGAGCGGGGAGAAGAGGTGGTGGTGGAGACAGCAGAGCCGCCGGAGCGGCGCGGCGAGCGAGGGTTGCGCCATTGGAGGGAATTAATTGGGAGGAGATTGCTGGGGGATTATCCAAGAAGAAGAGGGTTTGGGGGTGATTTTGGCCGTAGGATTAACGGGTTGGAGGAGAGGGTTTTGCACCCGTTAATCGGATGGTTGATGTGCGCATTTCGAACCGAAACGCTTATAATGATAGTTCGAAATTTTAATCCAAATAGCTCATAATAATCTTGACGTAATTAAGTTGGATGAATCCAATTTTTATTATTTTAGGAACTTTATTATTATTTTTAATGATTTTTTGAAATTTGACTCTTATGATAGTTAAAAATAAATCAATCTTTACATACAAAAATAAATCAATTTTGTATGCTAATTTTTAAAAAATCATTAATTTTCATAAAATGGAAAATTTTAGGATTCTACGAGTTAGTTATGCCAAGATTATTATGAGCTATTTAGATCAAAATTTCGGACGACAAATTTTTAACTTTGGACCGTAAGTGTTTTGATTCGAAATGCTTATGAAAACACCGTAGGCGGACTCCTTACGTGACAATATATCTTAGATCTGTGTTACATGTTACATAATCCCATACATAATGGATTCCTCCTCGTTACATGTAACGTTTTAACTATTAAATTATAAATTACGAGAGAAAAAATTATATATCCCTACGAAATCACAGCTCAACTTCAAATGTCAAATGAAATGATTATATAAAGCACATATTTGACAGAGGCATATAATTTCTACTATTTTGCTCCAGTGTCAGAAAAAAAAAAAAAAACTAGAAAAGTGTATTTCATTTCCCAATGACACATTGACACTTTGATCACTTGTATGATTAATTAATTTTTCCCTTTTCTAATGAGGAGGGATCCTTCACAATGCTTATATTAACAATCTTACATATTTGATAAATTTGAAAAAATGTTTAAAAAATCTTAAAATTAGAAAAAAAATTTATAGTTGCATTGTTAAACTTATAAATGGATTATACTTTTAACAATATTTAATATAAACATTATTTAATAGTCCATCAAAATCACTTTAAATTACAATTGTTAAAAAGAGTTCAAAATTTTGATGGGCCATCAAACGATACTCAAATTGATTGAAATTTAAAACACTATCAATCTATATTAATGAAAGCATCTATAAACTTTTTTCAATTTTTAAAATTCTTTTAAATATTTTTTGGGATTAATCAAATGTACCATTGTCAACATTGTCAATATATACATCGTTAAGGATCCCTCCTCTTTTTTCTAATTTTCAATTTTCATTACCAACTTGGCTCAGCTGCATCACTGCAAACCGTGGCCCACACGCAGTGACACACAAAACTACCCTCTTCAGTCTTCACCTCCGCCCACCCCCAACAGCGAAGTCAATCAAATCAATCGAATCGATCGAATCGGAGTTCAGTTCCCTCATCACATCCATCCGCCGCCAGATGACAAAATGATCTCATCTCCCTCGGCGGCGCCGCTCACCACCTCTCAATGCCCCGTCCCCCCGTCCCCCAACCCTGCCTCCTCTCCCTGCTCTCGCACCATATCTCCCGCGGGGACCTCTCCCTCGCCATCTCCTCCCTGCCCCTCTTCACCCGCGCGGGCCTCCGCCCCCCTTTCTCCCTCCTCTCCTCTCTCCTCCACCGCTGCCTCTCCGGTCCCGAGCCCTCCTCGCTCCGCCTAGCCCGCCAGGTCTACCTCTTCCTCCGCTGCTCCCGGCTCTACAACTCCGTTGCGCTGCCCTCGAACACGCTCCTGGCCACCCATCTGCTGCGGTTTCACTTCATGAATGGGGATCCGGCTCAGGCCCGCAAGCTGTTTGTCAAAATGCCTGACCCCAGTTTGTACTCCTATAATGTCATGCTTTCTGGGTATGCCCGGTTTGGGATAATGGATGGGGTTAGGGATCTGTTTGACGGAATGCCTTACCGGGATCTCGTCTCCTGGAATACTGTGATTCTTGGTTTGGCGCGGAATGGGTCCCCATGTGATGCGGTGCGATTGTATGTCCGGTTGAGGCAGTCTTTGTATGGGTATAACCAGTATACCTTCACCGGAGTTCTGACTGCGTGCAATCAGATTTTGGACCCCTGGCTGGTTAAACAGATCCACAGTCAATTATTTGTTATTGGGTTTTGTTGGACCAGTTTGGTTATTTCAAGCTCACTTGTTGATGCGTATGCAAAATGTGGCATGTTGAATGATGCAAGGAAGGTGTTTGATGAAATGCCTGTGAAAGATTCGCTTGCGTGGACTGCCATGGTACATGCCTATGCTAAATGCGGCAGCTTGGAAGCTGCTCATAAGCTTTTTGATATGATGCCTGAGAGGAATTCGGTAACATGGAATGCCCTAGCTGGAGGGTACATTCGTTTTGGCCAGCCTCTGAAGGCGCTTGATTTGTTTAGGAAAATGGTTAATATGGGTCTGAAATTAGATCAATTTAACTTTAGTAGTAGCCTGAGTGCATGTGCTAGTGTACCAATTTTGAAGTATGGAAAGCAGATTCATGGTCATTTAATTAGAACTTATATTAGACCTAATTTGGTGGTTTTTAGTTCTCTAATAGATATGTACTCAAAGTGTGGTGACTTGGCAGGAGCCAGACGTGTCTTCAATGGGGTGAGCCTAGCCAAGAGGGATCTTGTGGTATGGAGCACGATGGTGTCAGCCTTGAGTCAGCATGATCTCGGCAGAGAAGCCTTAAACCTTTTCGTTGAAATGATTAGGTCAGGGAAAAGACCTAGCACGAGCATATTTTTAATTGTGCTCACTGCATGTAAAAATTCAGGCTTAGTAGAAGAAGGGGTGAAAATATTTACAGAAATGGAAGAGAAATACGGCCTTGCGCCAAGAGAGAGACATTTTACTTGTTTAATTGATATGTTGGCTCAAGTGGGTCTTGTTGCAGAAGCAATTAACTTGATCAATAAAATGCCAATTGGATCCAGTGAAAGGGGGTGGCATTCCTTGTTTGCATCATGCAAAATCGGCGGCTGTGTAAAAATACCAAAAGATATAGAGGATATACTTACTGGAGAATTAGATCTACAAGAATATGCATTGTAGTACACGATTGTATGCAAATGCTCAAAGGGAATGAGCTCGTACTGGCATGGTATACCTGAGCAACAGACCAAGCTTTTGGAAATTCCAATATGAACTGCCAATGTCACGTATGGAGAGAGTGACTACAAGCTGGGGAATGTAAAAGCCGGGTGGCCAACAGATGCAGCTGTGTAAATATACTTCTGTGATGATCTGAGGTTTAGAGATGAATTTGTGGGGAAATGGTACAATGATTTTGCGTTGAGTTACTTGTATCTGTCATTGGATTTTGAGCAATCACTAGGAATAGGTAAATAAATTGGTTTTTATTTTCAATTGATTGACTAATTTGTTCTTCAAATTACATGCCTAGTGTACAGTCCTCAGAGGGCAATTTTGAAATAATTGTCACATGGAAAGAACTAGATTTTATTTATTTTATTTTTTCTTGAGGAAAAGAATTTTTATCTTCAAAGCCATTTTTACTTTTAAACAGATGTAAGCTATTGTGCTAGATGCATGCATAAACTTCCACGACTGTAATTTGTACATGCAAAAGCTTGGAGAATTAAATTGAACTTCTCAAGATGGCAAGCATAATGGATTGTTGTGTTTGTATAAATAGATTGTAAACATCTATTTATGTTAATTTACTTTTCTAGGTAGCTGCTTTATGCCCATCTGACATACATGATTTGTGTTAAATGCTTCAATTTATATTTGGCATTTGTCATTCAATGAAGAAACTGACAACGGTACTTAAAACCCCCAATATATGCCTGGCATTCAAAGAAAGTAGTTCTTGAGTAAAAAGGGTATGAAATTATGATTCAACTAGTAAATAGTGGTAAAGATATAATGAGATTGAACACAGCATTGTATCAACTCGTTCCAGGTGACATGATGAAAATCAAATAGAAAAAATAACGTGTTATGCTGTTACCGTATACTGGCAAGTCGTACCAGTACCTGTGTTCGTCTTGTCTCGTTAATGGTGTTACGTATATACTTCCTCTCTCCACGAAAGAATGAATTTATAGCAAAAGTCAAAAGAAATAGTGGAAGAGTGAAATTACTTTTATGCCCTCAATTAGTAGAAAAGTGAACATTTTTGGAAGGAGACAAGGGGCATTTTGAGAATTTCGTAATATATATATTTCTTTTTGAGGAAGAAAGTGGATTCAAACAAAGAGTATAAATTCATTTAATTGTGAACAAGTTGTAAAGGGTATAAATTCATTTAATTATGGACGGAGGAAGTACGATTCAATATTGTCATTTCTTAATGAAATAAAGGATACCTGATTCATACTCTAATGGGCCAAGGCCCATATTATGTTGATGGGAAAAAGGCCATTTTTGCCCAGAGAACCTTTTTAGAATTGAGGAACAGGAATATCACATTCTCAGCTTTTCCACCATCTATCAGTTTTCACCTCTCCAACTTTTCCATTTCACATTTGTTCTGTGCATTTGTACTCACTATATAGCAAAATGCCCTTCCAGACAGTATATATATATATTTCACAATTAACAAATCATGGAATAACATGCTAATAACACCTGCAATTAAGAGCAAAAGTAAGACTGTACAGATAACTGTATATATTCCACTTTACCTACAAAACTACAAGCACTCCACAGTTCTTCAGTTCAGAATTCAGATCAGGCGTGCAGCATCCAAATCCAAGCAAACCTTTGATCATATCATACCTTCCCAAAATGGAGGGGTCCTGACTCCTGACAAATCAACCTTGACTGGCATGGAATGAAGTCTTTGTCTTCATCCTTGAATCCCAACCATGTGATAAGGCATGCTGGAATCTCTTTACCCAGCATAGTACCACCATATTCATATGCCAGTATGGGCAGTTAGATACCTCATACTCATCTTTTATATCTTTATATTCCTTTTTTTCCTTTCCTTTTGTCTGCCAATTAATTCCTCTTACATTGTTTCATTTGCAAGTTACTCTTTCACTGTTCTACGCTTCCTCTCATGGTGTTAACTGTTAACCCCTTTCTGTAGTCTGGACCCCCTCCCCCTATACTATACTTTTGCATGTATGCCTTTTTATAAGCCCATGCATGCATGCAGCCTTTCTTTGATCATATATGCAACTCATTTATATAGTTATGACTTACAAGTGAAGCACAAGTTAGAGAGCACTATATATAGCTATACCTATATACTTAACTAGCTAGAATTAATGCCTTCAGCTATGAAGGGGGCAATTGCATTGCTGCTTCTCATGCTCTTTGCATTTCAAATTCTAGTTCAAGCAATAGCTGGTCTGCCTTTGATTTCTTAGTTTTTCTGTCTGTGTTTGATAGTTGATATGTTATGGTAACTATATATAACTGTTTGATTGATTTGTGTATATGCATGCTGCAGGGGGGCTCCGTTATGATTACTCGGCTTCTACTGAGGTACTTTTGTCGCTCTGTCGATATATGTTATGTTTTGAATGCAAGACAAAAAGAAAAAAAAAATGATTTATACTCTAAACAATCGGTCCGCTAACACTAAGATATATGTTTAAGTAGTCTTAATTACAAGTATATCAAATTTACTCTCTCTTTCTAATTAATTAACGGGTGCAATTTTAATTGTATATGTTTATTAAATATTAATGAATTATACAGGATGCACATGATAGTTTTCTTGTAGGATTAGAAATTATGATGATATTTTATATAGTATATTGTTCATTGACGATCAAATAATAAACGCTGGATTAGAAAAGATGCCGATTCTAATCTGTTGACATGCAACATTCTGCTGTACCAGTGCAAGTCATATTCTGAACCGGCTCTTTACAAAGGAGGAATACTGACACAAAGTATGGGGCAAACTGACATGTTAAGAAGCTACAAAACCGAAAACGGATCATATTCCCCGGGATTTCTATTGAATAACCTAACCGGGGGTGCCCTATACAGCTTCTCTTGTAAGTAAACATGTTAATATTCTGGTGCCTTTGTCATTATTTTACCACTTGCTGTTTTATCAGAATGTTAGTATTCAGCAACCTTTCACATATAAATATTCCGACCAGTAAATAGTGGCAATCGGAGTAGATCGATGTAGTTTAATTAGCAGATACCAGAAACCATGTAAGCCATCTGCAGAAAAACACAAACATAAAATCAATCCATTCTAAGACTTGAAGACAAATGTAAATCACTTGCCTGATTAACTTTATAGTACTTATCCAGGTTGGGTGCAGGTTAAAGGAAGGTCTTCAGCTCTTATAAGAGCAAGATTAAGCACTGCGAATGGAACGACTTGCATCGGGACGGCGCTTGCAAGAAGCCACTGCTGGTCGTTCCTCAAAGGAGGCTTCGTACTTGATTCGCCCTCCCAATCTTCTCTGTTATATTTCAAGGTTAATTATTCATAATATTATCAGCATTACTGTTAATGATACACGCAGATGCGGGTTCGCATATGTTCAAAACTTCAAATTATACTTTGTCACGTCCGAAATTGTGATTTATGGTTCCCATTAAATTTATCATATGAAAATATTAGGGAAACAAAAATTTTCTATTTTTGGAGTTTTTTAAGTATTTGTTTTGGATTTTTCAAAATGACTCTAAAATATTAATAAAATAGTGCCTGTTTGACATATATTCTTAAAAAACATCATTTTCAAACTTATTTCTATACTTTTAAATTTAGTTTCTGTCTGTTATTCATTATTGAATTGCTAGGAAGCATCATGTCTGTTCAATTGTTCATAAACTACCAACTTCACTACTAAAACTAACAATGGGCTCCTAAACTATGTTTTATGTTGACATATATTTGTTTAATCCATGTAGGCTAGTGACCAGAATGACACTGTAATCTTAGTAAAAAGTGCATCCTTGCAGCCATTCTCACCAGATCAATGGAATCAGCACAGAAACGACAGTATCCAAATGGTAGTTCATCACTCATCCTCTGATTACATGTTATACATAGCATCTGACATCCAATGATACATAACTAATAATTCTTTGTTGCAGAAAAGAAAACGTTTCGTTACAGTGCATGTCGTCGATGCTCAAGGAAACCGCATCAGACAAGCGAATGTCACTGCACAACAGATTTCGAAAGACTTTCCACTTGGTTCTGCCATCTCGAGCGTCATCATAGGAAACAAGCCGTATCAGGTAGGTTTTTCATATTCCTTCAAGACACTCTTAAAGTTTTTATTAAGATATCACTTTGAGCTAATTAACTTGCTATAAATTTTATCAAATACAAATTACTAGGCTAACAGGTGCTTGTCTAAATTTTTGTAGGACTGGTTTGCAGAGAGATTCAATGCAGCGGTATTCGAGAACGAGCTCAAATGGTACGCAACAGAGCCGCAGCCAGGCAAGTTGAACTACACCTTAGCTGATAAAATGCTCGAGTTTGTCCGAGCACACCAAATCATGGTTCGCGGCCATAATATTTTCTGGGAAGACCCCAAGTATACACCATCTTGGGTTCGAAACCTCACCGGTGATGCTCTGAAGGAAGCAGTGAATGCTCGAATCAGGAGCCTACTCAAAAGGTATAATTCATAAGCTTAACAGATGATGATCAAGAACCATCCAACTCCTGTATTCATATTCAAAAGTTTCCTCATTTTATACTTTCAGACAGCAAATTATTTTAGGTGAAAATAAGTTGCAATTTGCCCTTGGCTGAGTAAAATAGCCAAGAAATAACAGTTGTCGTAATGCATACGATCATCCTATTCTGATTAGAATTGGCAATGCGCAGAAAGGTTTCGAGCTTTATATTTGTTGTACTTGTTTTTATGTATACAAAAATTTAGATACAAGGGCGATTTTGTGCACTGGGATGTAAGCAATGAGATGCTTCACTTCAATTTCTACGAGGAAAGGCTGGGACTTAATGCTACTCTCGGCTTCTTCGAAACTGCAAAACAAGCAGACCCCCTCACCACTTTGTTCATGAACGATTTCAACGTAGTGGAGACTTGTGAAGATGACAATGCGAATGTCGATAACTATGTTGTGAGACTGAAGCAGCTCATGCAAAGTGGTGAATGCATGCTGCAAGGGATTGGACTGGAGGGGCATTTTGGGAAACCAAATATTCCCCTCATGAGGGCAGTGCTCGATCAGCTTGCAACTCTCAAGCTGCCAATTTGGTTGACTGAGATTGATATCAGCAGAACTTTAGGTTTGCAGAATCAGGTTAGGAAATTTACTGTAGTGATCTTTGATTCTATTCAATGCATACACACACAAATGCTTCGATAGATTCGTATGAAAAGATGATACAACAATTCATGTCATATTATGAATCTTAAATCTGACATACCTTGCTTGTTCATCCTTTTAAATAGGCAACATACTTAGAAGAGGTGCTGAGAGAAGGTTTCTCTCACCCATCAGTGCATGGCATAATGATGTGGACAGCTTTAGACCCGGGCGGATCGTGCTACCAAATGTGCCTCACAGACACAGACTTCCGCAACCTCCCGACCGGAGATGTCGTAGATAAGCTCTTGAAAGAATGGCAATCAATAGATATAGAAGGAAACACTAATGTGCACGGGTCATATAGTTTCAGCGCATTTCTCGGGGAGTATGAGGTTTCAGTTAGTTATGGCAATGCAACTAAAAGTGTGACATTTTCTTTGGATGGTAGTCAGGAGACAAAGCATGTTAACATTCAGCTCTAATTTAGATGAGAGTATTAAAAAGCATGTACAAGCTAGAGCTAGCTTGGATTGATTGAACTTACCAGTACTCTAGTACCAATATGGCTCACCCATTTAGTCCAAATGCATGAAATTATTTTTTCTATTTTATGAAGTTTCTATAGGAAACATTATGCTTCGAAGTATGTAACTGCACTCATGAAGTTCCCATGACAACTAGCAAGTGCATATTTTATTTGGAATGTTTTGCCAAGTATACATATCATACCGTATTATCACAAGCATACATATATGATCTTAACTGACATAATCAAAGAGATCACAGCCGAACCAATAAAAGTTTTATCACAATTCTGAGATTATCACAAAAGTTTATACTAGTATGCTACGAAAGCCTTCTAAGAATGAAACAGATTCAAGTTCCATGCAATTGCATAACGTCCAGATCCAAAAAAGTTCTTACAGTACAAAGGATAAAACCAAGACTATTTCATTTTCAATATGGATAAGCATGGAATTCATTATTAACAGGCTCTCTTTCCTTATTTGAAAATTTTATTTAATCACATCTGTTGCCTTACAAAAAGAAAATTACTCATAAGTTCACATCTAATCTTCGCTCCTTGCATGCAGCTCAATGCCACATTCAACACACTAACCTTTTTTTACGAAGAGGAAGGAGCATCTGGCTGGTTTTCCGGTAGGGCAGCTTGAAAGGCTGGTAATTCCTCATATGCGTTGTATAGTCTACTAAGTATCGGGTAAGCAGACTGAAAAGAGCATTCAAATGTCATGAGCTTTAATTTAAAGAAAAAACACTCCCTCTCTGATAAATATTAAATGAGAGGAACTTTGAAAAATCTTACCATATCCATCTGCATTCGCTTGATCGCTACATAAATTTGGGAGGCCAGAAAGACATCAGCCTGCAGTTATTTACATAACTTAGTTTCATTCCGAGAATAGCCAGTAAGAATTAAAGATTTCTTATTACAAACAGAACAAGACAAATTAAGGAGTCACATTAAGAACAACAATGACTTCTGTAAGGCAAGTGAATATTATAATGATGAATAGAGAAAATCCCCAATGTCTAACAATATTTTAATATTCTCTGTTCACATTTTCTATATAACACCGTCTATCCACACAAAGACAGAAATTAAATATCAATGTCAAGTCATTAACTATAGATTTAAAACCCCTCATCTAAAAAATCGGAAATCAATATCTATTTATAAAATGGATAACTAAATATCTTATGTTCCAAATGTTTTGAAACATGTCACAATCAAAGAAGTTCTGAATGAATAATAAATTATTTAAAAGCAACATGAGGAAAGGATGTACATAGAAGATATTGACATGCTGTAGGAGTATAAGTGATACTTCCAATGTAACTATGCACGTAACATTATGTGATGTTGCTCTTTCTGTAGGTTTTTAAAGTAATTAATTTGCAATGTATCAAGTAAAATTGCCAATTATTTTCGGTAGTAACTTCTGACTAGTCTGCACCATTAAACTCGTTACTGGGATATTTATTATAAAAAATATAAGAAAAGCAGCAACTGTAAGCAGATACTCACCAATCCGATTTCATCCCCAGTGGCATATTTCCCAGCACAACCTTTTAACAACTTCTCAACAGCTGGATTAAACAGACACTGAGAATTAGTGGTTCTGGTAACAATAATGATGGAGAAAAAGGATTAGAGGTCCTTCTTATGCACTCATTATTTGGAGAGAAAGGTGCAGGAGCTATCTTTACAGGTTCTAAAAAAATAGAACTGAATGAGCAGAAGAAGTGTTCGATGAGTGGATTCCTTTGAATTTGGGAGTACAAAACAATTCCTGAGATTTTCATTTCTCATTCTTACTTTTTGGAACTTTTATTTTAAATTTAAGAAAATAGAGACAAAGACCTCCATTTCTTTTTCCTAGAAAGAAAAAAAAAAGTAATGGCTAGATGCACAGAAAAAGTATCAAAGTAGTCCAAAGAAAATGGAAAAATAAAATAACTTCCACCCCTCTTTAAGCAGCTATAACTCACACATACAGGAGCATCAAATAGATTAAATAACTAACAAAAAAATCCAAAAAAAAAAAAAACTGATTAGCCACAGTACCAGTCGGTGTTTGGTAAAGAGAGATAAATGCTTGATATACTGGTCATGAAAGTACAGAGGACAAGATCTAGTTATTCTGAATTCTGATTAACACAACCAACCTGATAATCCATTACTGATGTGATTGATGGCCCATGTATTCTTCTCCTCAGAACCAAGCTTTCCTTCAATATAGTTCTGTCCAAAAAGTAACTGTTATAGTTAGACACTATATTTCACAGAATTTTAGCAAGAAGCAGCCAAGAATTGTGGAATTGTGGAATTTGCACAGAAAAAGGTAATACTGAAACTAGCACTAAGCAAGAAGGGTCTAAAACTTCAGACCATCCAATACAAGTTAAATGCATTCAAACCTCACAATGAGACCAAGATGAAAAAAAATTCCAATCTTGAATTAAATTACTCTCCTACCACTTACGCATGATTTCTCTAATTCTTAATCTAATGGCTTCATGAAAAAGACTTAACATTTACAAGAGACTATGCCATTATGGGCAGAGATAAAAACAGCACAATCAAAAAGAAAGGACATACAACTGAACTGCCAGATACCAATTTGTTTCAGAGGCTAACCTGTATTACAAAGGATCTTTCTTTATATGCAAACAAATGCGTGTTTCGTATGGTATATATAAATATAACCGTTTCCCATTATCTGTTTTGTGTTGTATACACATATTAACCACAGAGAGAGAGAGATGGAAGTAACTTACCAGTACTGCAAGGTTGTGGAGTGGCTGGATACCTGAACAAACTATGCTTGCTATCTGAAAATAGGAGACAGATGTGATACAACTTCATTACCTTTTGTAAAGAATAATGTTCGGATAGACTAAAAGAACTAATTGGAGAGACAGCTACTATAATATATTAACAGGTTATCAAACAACCGTAATCACAAATTACCAGTAATCTTGGGGAAACTGCATTATCAACTATGCTTACTGATTATCACATGAAATAATATCATTAACGCAAGAGCAGTAACAGTGTATGTGATTTTATCATTTGTACAGTACCTGAAGGTTCAGTGCTTTCTTTTTGAGATCCTGCGGCAAGAGGGGCTTGTCAGGATACTTCTCTTCTAAATACTGCCAAGCATCCACAGAGTTATGTCAGGTGAAAACAAAAAGGAATGAACAAAGAAGATGAAAAATAAAATTAGAAAAATTTATAACTAACAAAATCAGATTACGCACCAAAGCTATTGCGAAGGAGTCGGCGACCAACGTATCCCCATCGAGAATCGCAGGAACAAACTTCATCGGATTGATCTTCTCAAACTCTGCAACAAGATTTTGTAAATGTTGAGCTCTAATCAGAACAACAGTTACAAACTTACAATACTCAATTCCGGTACCTCGGTAATCCATGCCACTTCAAAATATCCTTACTCCTATTAAAGTAGATTGGATCTTTTGACATGAAAGTTCCATCTTCTCCAAATAATAAATCTCAGCCGTTGATTGTTTACTTAGATTGATCACCACCGTTGACGTACTTTAATGTCTCAATCCATTAAAACTTAAGGACCGTATCAATTTTCTCAATTTAAGACCCATTACATATTATCTTAAAAATTATATAAGAAATAACAATGTCAGCCCAAAGCAAGGGCAAGGCGTGTACTGTGAATATAAAAAATGGATAACAGTATCGGATGCTTAATTACCGGGATCATTCTGCTCTCCTTTCAGAAGATTCACTGCCCTGTACTCGTACTGCAATCCTAATAGACAACAAAATATAATATAAATGAAAACTGCATGCATCAGTTCATCTACAAGAATTGAAGACTGAAGAGAAAGAGAGGACCTTTGAAATTGAGAAGGATCCGGATGCGGTGAGAGCAGGAGCTGCGCCAGTACGAGTAGAGCACCAGCTTCCCTTGATCCGCCATTAATTCAGGAAGGAAGGAGATGATGATGATGATTCTGGGGAGAATTTGGTAACGAAATGAAGAGGCGAAGTCTGACTGAACTGACAACTGAGATTAAATTTTTTGTCTATCCCTAAGAAAATAACAAATCTTAAAACTATTCCTCTTTTGAAACAAATCTTAAAACTATCCCTATTTTACTGCGGTCACGGCCACAGTTCATTCTGGCTGCAGCGGTCAGAAGAGTAAAAACTTATCAAATTTGTAAAAAATTCACATCTGACCGCAGCGGTAAGACAAAGCTTCTGGCCGCAGCGGTCAGATATTTTAAGATTTTTATTAATGGCATCATGTAGGTCTCATCGTTAGCTTTCCATCGATAGGTCATATGCCCAAATCGGAGTTTCCTATCAAAAGTTATGAGTGTTTGAATGTACATTCTGACATTGTGTCTGTATACGACGCAACTCTTCTGATAGTAAAATTGTAACTCTGTATTCAGTCGTTGTGAGTATATACACATTCAAATACTCATAACTTTTGATAGGAAACTCCGATTTGGGTATATGACCTATCGATGGAAAGCTAACGACGAGACCTACATTATACCATTAATAAAAATCTTAAAATATCTGACCACTGCGGTCAGATTTGCATTTAGACGCAAATTTTTTACAAATTTGGTAAGTTTTTACTATTCTGACCGCTGCGGCCAGAATGAACTGTGGCCGTGACCGCAGTAAAATAGGGATAGTTTTAAGATTTGTTATTTTTTTAGGGATAGACAAAAAATTTTTTCGACAACTGATGATGAGCGAATGTCGTGGCAATTCATACCCCTCTACTACTACGCAGTAAGTTACAGCGCAGCGTATCGATTGTTGGATCTGCTTTGAGATTTGTGCAACTCAATCTCAAAAAAGCCCTCCCATAATCCATATCGTTGATTCGCTGCGCAGTCCCTTCATGCCCCTCTACTACCGCAGTAAGTTACTGCGCAGCGTATCGACTGTTGGATCTGCTTTGAGATTTGTGCAACTCAACCTCAAGAAAGCCCTCCCTATAATCCTCATCGTTGATTCGCTGCGCAGTACAGAGGATAAGCACTCGTGAATGTGGTGGTGTCGTTGAAGCAATCGATTAATTATTGGACTGACACGGTGACATGGTGTGTAGATAATACAATATTTGGGCTTGGGATGTTCTGACGGGTATCATATTTGGGCCCAAATTACGATCATCGACGGCCCAATATTTGTGACTGAAAAGCGTTATTTGTCAGTTTATGTTTATTTTTTTTTATTATTATTTTTTTTTAGCAAATGGTCTAGTAGCTCAAGTAGTAACTATTAGAATGACTTCCAAGAGGTTATGGATTCAATCCTCCATGGGCGCAAAATAAAAGGTTTCAATGAAACTGGTAGAGTATTCCACTTTCTTCTTCAAAAAATAAAAAAATGTTTTTTTTTTTATTTTTAATTTTTTTTTCTTTTGTATCACAGCCTCCATGGGCAGTGGGCACCAGTTTATGGTTGGAGGTATACTAACTGTCCTCCAAGAAAAAAATCCTCCATAAATGTCTCTTATCAGTACACTCTCTTGTACATAAGGTATGAACACCTAATGTAATGGATATGAACATCCGACAATACATTGTATGAACACTCAAGCTAAGGCAGGCAATCATTCGCCAGAACATGGAATCTTTGATGACACACGCAGAATATTCGATGCGTAGGTATAAACACCAATTACGTCGGCTATGAACACCTCATTGTGGGAGGTATGAACACCAGATTTGCGCAAACAATTATATATCGTAAGGTTATGATACAACAAATTTAACTATTAAGTTGTTGGACCCGACTTTTAGAGTTAAAATAAGTGTGTAATTAGTGAGAATCTGAATCTTAAACTAGAATCTTAATGGAATCTTGGTAGAGGACATTTAAGGGGGACAAAACAAGAGCAACAAGAAGATTTTCTCTTATTGGTTGCCTTCATTATAACAGTAGTTGCGTCTTTTTTAACACTTAACACTTCACTAGAAAAGCGTTTGGGATGCAGGTGAGTGAACACAGAGATGTTGTGGTTAGGGGTGTCAAACGGACGAAACGATCACATAAATAGACTCTTGCGTCTTCTGTTGCGTTTAACAGACGCAAATAACATTTCTTGCGCGCTATGTTGCGTTAACTAAACAAAAACAAAATTTCTTGCGTCTTCTGTTGCATTATATTAAACGAAACGAAACACAATTGCATTCAAAGACGCAAATTTTTGTACAGTTTTTTTTTTTTTTTTTTGAGATGCAAACTTGCATATTATTGTATGAAAAATGGAAATAAATACATAAAAATCATAATAACAGTTGAGTTGAACTAAATTTTCAAACCTGCATATATTTTTCACACCATATAACATGATACAACACGAATCAAATAGCTAATTAGTCAAGTTACAACTTACCTTACATGTTTCAAGTTTACAATACTATCTCTAACACAAAATTACATAGCCAATAACTTAACATAGCATGAAAAAATCACAAAAATCATATGTTCGCAAGTCACAACTAATTTCATGCTTAATATATAGCAAACAGGCCAACAACACAAATAAATAACAGATAACAACTTAACTAAATGTTAACATAGTTAATCAAAACCCCCCAATGCTCCTCTGCAATCTGCTATATAGCAGATATGTAGAATTTGCACGAAATATGTAACATAAACGAAACAACATTGACCAATTGCGTCTTCCGTTGCTTTTAACAGACGCAAATAAAATTACTTGCGTTTTCCGTTGTGTTGATCAAACGGCACCAGAAATCCTTGTGTTTTGCGATTCGTGCAAACGAAAGGCAACGCAAAAATGTAAAAATACAAATTTGCGTTCGTTTGACACCCCTAGTTGTGGTGATTAACCTCAAGAAATGATTCAACTATGTCAAATTATGCCTAAAATGTACCATACAAACAGTAGATGATTGATTCCACTACCAAGCCCAACTCAGCTGTTTTCTCCAAATTATTCAACTTCAAGAAAGAAAAATGTACCATACAATGAAAAACCATGCTTGCAATGCAAAGTAAATTATGCTCATGTATATGTCAAATTTGTATATGAAAAAACCATATCCTTACTAATTAAGACATGAAAGGGTTATCCTCACATCGGAGCCGTTGATCATTTTCTTCGATAGATAAGAACTGTTGATGTACGTTAATGCCCGTTGACGTTCTCAGCCCATTAAAATTAAGGCCCACATAAATTATCTCAAATTAAGACCCATTACATATTATCTTAAAAATTTATTATAAGAAATAATAATTTCAGCCGAAAGCATGGGCTTTTTACTAGTATAATGATAATGTATTATTCCATTCAGGGATTTTTATCCGCTGCCATAGTTTGTGATGGCAGCATGCTGCCATAGTCTCTATGGCAAATGGGTCCCCCAAAAAATCTTTCTATCATCCAAAGAATCTGAGCTGTCCAAACTAATTTGGACCGTTTAGATCAGCTATGGCAGCTTGCTGCCATCACAATAATGGTAGCAGATTCTCATCCTTCCATTCAGCTACCAACACGTCAGTCAGTCAAGTACTCGAGTGTTCGATTAACCGGACGACACATGTAGTGAAGCATCTGAACCGTTCGATTGTCACAAATTCGTGCAAGCCCGGATCTCGAGGCGATCCAACGGTCCACGTGCTTTACTACATGTTACAGGATGTGAAATCCGCGGGGGTCACACCGCGCGAGTCCAAATTCCGATCCGAATCCGAATCCACCACAGATCGCGCGCGCGCGAATGGATCTCCTCTCCGCGGCGTACGGAGCCGCCGCCACCTCCGACGACGACGACGAACAAGAAGAACCACAACCCTCTCGAGTTCCTCAAACTCAATTCCACTCCCTCTGTCCTCCTCCACCTCCACCGCCCCCTTCCAAGAGACAACGATCCGATTCTTATTCTTCTCAGTACAGTTCCATTCCGTCACCTCCCCTTCTCCCCGGGCGCTACATCTCCAAGCGCGAGAGAGCGAGCGCCAACCCATCCCTATCCGCCTCGCCTTCCACCCCTGCCACTGCATCCTCTCGAGTTGCCGGATCAGTGCTTAATCACTCGGAAGTGAGATCTGAGGTTTTATCCTCGTTAAAGAGGCAAGGAACAACACATGTATCCAGTAATAAACTGCCTACCGATCTCTCTGTCTCACTTTTAGGTCACACAAGGGCTGTCAATTCTGTGCAGTGGTCGAATAACCATGGTAACTTGCTGTAACATCTTCTTCTTTTTTTTTACATGTGATTTTGTTGGAATTTCACATTTCATATTGAATAACATGTAGAGTCCACCCCTATCAAGTAGGCTATCCATCCACCCCTCTCATAATTCTGACACACCACGTGCACTCATGTGCTTGCTACAGTTGCATAAATATGTACCGTAAACCGTTATGTATCTTGTTTACTGGAAATCATTAGAAGATATAAATATTCACTGAAAAATTATATTTGTTCATTGAAATTATGATGGACCGGTGGATAAGTAAAAAGGGTGGACGCCACCTACTACTCTTTCACATTCCATATTGTTAAGTTATGACCTAATTGTGTATGTAAAATTTGATAAAAAAAATGTATATCTAGATCATCTTCTTGCGTCAGCTGGGATGGACCAGAGTGTGATCATATGGAATGTATGGAATGCGAAGCCGAAGTCACGGGTTTTTAAATTCCACGATGCGGCGGTCAAGGACGTAAGGTGGGGTCCGCAGGGGCTGTCGGTGCTTTCATGCGGCTTTGACCGCGCCACGCGGCTTGTCGATGTGGAGAACGGCAAGGAAATTAGATCGTTTAAGGAAGATCAATTCGTTGAGACCGTAAGATTTTGTCCCAGTGACCCGAGCCTGTTTCTGTCGGGCGGGTCGAGCGGGGCAATCAGGCTTTGGGATGTTAGGAACGGGTCCGTGGTTAACGAGTATGTGAAGGGTCTCGGGCCGATACTTGATTTGGAGTTCAGTAGAGATGGAAAGCAGTTTGTCTCTTCTAGCGACGAATCGAAAAGTAGAATTAGTGAGAATTGTGTTGTTGTGTGGGATGTTCAGCGGCAAGTTCCTCTATCGAATCAGGTAACTAGTTAGCACTTAGCATGACGTTTAGTCTGGGGTTTCATTCCACGCTTGTCAGCTACCATGCCGGCATGCATATTTTACAGTTCTCTCCTGTATCACTTCCTGTATCTTATACTTGCAATGGCTGAACCGCTGAAGTTTGTTTTTTTTATTTTGTTTTTTCAGGTTTATACCGAGGCATACACATGCCCATGCATAAGGTACCATCCATATGATCCTATCTTTGTTGCACAGTCAAATGGTAATTATATAGCCATTTTCACAGCAACACGGCCTTTCAGATTAGACAAGTTTAAAAGGTATGAAAATCATGGGGTTTGGGGGTTCCCAATAAAATGCAATTTTTCTTTGCACAGAAAGGAACTTGCTTCTGGTTCCTCAGACGGTTTTATATACTTTTATGAGTATAAATCTTGTAAGCTTTTGCGTAAACTAAAGGTTTTTGAAGTGCCTTGCATTGATG
Source organism: Cyperus esculentus (assembly GCA_030179965.1). Classification (NCBI taxonomy): domain Eukaryota; kingdom Viridiplantae; phylum Streptophyta; class Magnoliopsida; order Poales; family Cyperaceae; genus Cyperus; species Cyperus esculentus. The sequence goes on along the minus strand of JASGLE010000010.1, from coordinate 699,611 downwards.
TTGTGTATCATCCAACAAGACCTAATGTGATAGCTTCATGTAGTTGGAATGGTGAAATAGCTATATTTGATTAAAAATTCGATGCTTTTTTGTGCCTCTATACCTGTCAACATTCTATTTTATGGTTATTCAGTCATTTGGGAGTGACTAAATGTTCTGCCAAATAGGGGATGGAGGCTTGAAGGGGAGAAGTTTCTGCTTAGTTATTAACACCCAAAAGCTTTTTAATCAAATTCATCTTTACTAATTACAAGTGATATCTATCTCTCATCTTTCCACACCTTTATAGTGTAATATCTTTATTTAATGCTCCTTTAGAAGGTTCATCATGCACTTAAACTCTTTGAAATCAACCATGCCATCCCCATTCTTATCTACTCCTCTTATCATAAGCCTACACTCTCTCAAGCTACATTTACTATACCCAAGCCCTACAAGCACTCTTCTGAGCTCTCTTGCTGATATGAGACCGTTGCCATCCCTATCAAATACCTCAAATGCCTCGACCAGCGCGTCATCATAATCACTCTGCCCTCCCCCTGTTACAGCTTGTGTGAATTCACTGAAGTCTATTTCTCCATCACCATCTAGATCGAGCTCCTTAACCATGCCTAACATGTGAAATATTACTATGTTATTTACTTGTACGGTTGTATGGTTTAACTTTCAGACTGAACTTTAAATCTGGTAAAGACGTATGAAGTATAAAAGGTGTAGTTTAATTATGTAATGGTACCTTCAATTTCTCCTTTCAATGTGGATTTGTCATGTCCAAGCCGAATCATGAGTTCTCGTAACTCGAGTGGAGAGATCTTTCCATCTCCATCGGAGTCAATTAGGTCGAACACAACCTTGAGCTGAGATTGCATATCCATAGATGCAATAATCAGAGAAGAGAGCTGATTGAACTTGGTGGTTGCTTTCTTGCTCAAGGATTTCAGTTTCTGGATGAAGCCCTTCATTTTCCTTCACAGAGTGGCTGCTTCCACTTCCAGACCTCAACTGGACCTAGGAAACACTACTACATGTATGATTTTATTATGCGTTTTTGATTGATTGCAAGGGTTGTTAAGGAATCAAATTGGAAAGGAACACTGATAGGAAGATTACAAGCAGCAGTAGCTGCCATGGACACTGATTTTTGTGGCAGGTAGGCCATGTGAAGTTTTAGGATCCCAGCGTGGCCGTGTTGCTTTTTGGACAGCGGGTTATATATGCTGGTTTTCCTTAACTAGATCATTGCTATCTGCCAATCTAAATGACAACCCATTTTTCTTAACTGGATAATTATCTGCCAATCTAAATGAGATATATCCTTATCCTTACTCCTAATAAAAAGAATATTAAATTTTCTGACATGAAAAATCTATCTTCCCCAAAGAAGAAACCTCAGTCGTTAATTGTTTAATTAGATTTATCACCACCGTTGACGTACATTAATGTTCTGGCCCATTAAAATTTAAGACCCACATTACTTTTTTCACAAGAGATGAGCTTTCGGCCATTTACTATAAGATATAATAATTTCAGCTCAAAGCAAGGTATAGGCTCTTTACTAGTATATTTATATGGATGCTGGGAACGACACCAGTAACCTCTCAAAGCATAGTTACAAGCTCTAGTATGTCAATGTTCTTTGAGAATTTAAGATTTAATCATCGATTGAAAGTTTTAAATCAAATGAAATGAATTGGGAAGAAACCATATTGCACAATTGGTACAGAATGGGAGGGCAACAAGGCATCCAGATGAGTCCATGTGCGAGTATAGATGCGCTGTAACACTACCAACCACTAGAAGCTGCCCAATTATTGGATGGGGTTGCAACTTGCGAATGAGAATGACAACGACAAAAGAAAAGGTTAGTGCATAGGGAACTTCATTGTTCATAAAAAAAATAGTAAAACAATTCGGATCTTGTTAGTGGCTCAAGTGTACTAATTTTTTTTTTTTTTTGGTATATATTATATTGTTTTCTAAGAAATTTAATTCTTCATTGAGCCGACTTCTTTTTATTTGAACAGTGAAGTTAAATTAATATATATAAGTGGAAATCTTCTTGTCTCCTTTTTTTTCTCTAAAAATATTCCATCAAGATTCTAAGTTAAAAGATCTAGATTTCAAGCCACTTTAATTACTCAATTATTTCAACTTTCAAAGTCAGATCCCACCACTGAATATTAGGTCTATGATTTATTCCAAAGTTGGGCATCACTAAATGATCAAATTTATTGCATTAGGGCGTTTAGCGTTATGATAAATAATTGATTGTCCTATTGGTGTTCATATCTATATGACAAGGTGTTTAGACTTCCTACAACGGAGTGTTCATGTCGATGCATCGAGTGTTCATATATATGCACCCGTGGGAGACCAAGATCCAATACTCCTGTGAATGATTCTACCCAACGTATCCTATATATTTGGTGAATGAACGTCCGCTCAAATTTGAATATTTGTACTACGTGTCGTCGGATGTTCATTATAAAAATTTCAATATATTGAAATCAATTTTGAATTTTAGAAGAACCATCATCTAGTGATATATCCAATATATTTTCAGTAGAAAAAAATAACAAGTGCGTGAATACGAAAAATCGGAACCTCACATTTTCAGATTTATCATATATATTTATCCAATATAATGGTTTTGATTGTTTTCATTTTCCTTTACTATATACATTTCATATTTACATATATGATGCATATTGATTGTAGATGATTTAATGCCAAATAGCCAGGGCCCAGAGAATTCTTATCCGTCCATGAGTACTCTAATTTTCTCCGATTGCTAACACTATTATTTATAAAAAGAAATAACATGGTATTTATAAATTGAGGTTTCTCCTAATCAAGCAGTTCAAATCTTAAAGTCAAGCATCTATCATTGCTTGTACGATTGTGCTAAAAAATATATACTCAAGAAGAATTGAACTCAAAATTTCTCAAAAATATATTTCTACATAATGATGATAGTGTTCACCTTAAATCACCAGCAATGATTATCATGTATACTCAAGTCTTTACTCAGCGAGCATAAAAATGAAACCAAATATGTTGTAACATCAAAATTGTTGAACGACTATATATTATTCTACGTGTCAGTTCTCATAAATAGTGAAGTTTACCATCTTCATTCTATGGTTAGCAACTTGAATTAGTTATTCAAACTACGATTTATAAAATATATAAGGCCGAAACGCATTCGCCACTACGTTTTCCAAAACACAATAGCCTCACTCTTTATATATATCTTTTTCAGACTTTGAGAGACGGAACAATTAAGTAAATAACACCTGTATTCCACTAAAGCACTACCATAGTGCATATTATCAAAGCACTCACTTTATTCGGAGTCAGAGATATCTAAAATTTCTACATCCGTTGCTTGTTAAATACAAATTACACACGTTAAAATAGCCATAATCACGAATCCTACACCTCAAGCATAACACAACACAGTATACTTCGAAATTCAATTTTAGCTCAGCAGAACCAATATTTTCTACACAGAATAATCCACTTGAGCCTTTCCAGCAGAATGCACAAGAGAATCCAACCCAAAATTCTCGTCTCTACATATTTCTCTTTTTCAACAATTTATCCGTTGATTTCCTCCATCTTGAGCCCAACAAATATGCTGCCTTGGGATTGAATAAATTGTGGGACTTGTTGGAAGCAGTAAATACATTGTCCATTTAGTATGTTGTGTTCTAACAAGGGTTATTGCTAATGTTAGCTGTGAATGATCACAAAAGTATCCGGTCTTACTGCAGAAAGCCCTTCACAAAGAATTTCTTTCATTGAAGTCCCTTCAGTGCTTTGATCAGAACTTGATAGAAGTTAGCTATACCAGAAGAATATTAGAGGAAACTTGTGCCAACAGTTAGATCACTCAAGTTAGAGAGAATTTGGGACCTTGTAGACTTGATCTGCACAGCAATTTCTATCTGCTCCTCCAGGGAAAGCATCTCATAACTACAAAATAAGTTTAATACATAACAAAAAACGTATTATAAACTTGTAATGCACAGAACAGCAAGAAAATTGAACTCCATGAATTATATTTCAAGTTTTCAATCTAAGTACTTGACTGGTAAACTGTGTGACCAACATAACAAATGAACACTTACTGTGAGAGGAGCTCAAAGTCTAGCAGACTATCCGGTCCAGGACGATGGGCCCTGCCGTCAGAACGGAACTGCCTGAAAGCCCTAGGGTTCAAGCCGCATACATGAGGGACCACATCAACCAACTTTTTCTGCAACAACTGGAGCCGCCTGAAGGTAACTTCATCAACTGGGGCCACACAACCCAGACTACCATCCAAGGTGCTGAATAAGAGGGCAAACCGGTTGGTCTTCTCAGCTGTAGGTCCTGCTCCTCCAAGCATTTGTAGGCGGAGGAACTTTGTGATGTGAGCCCCAGCATGGAGCTCGGCCCGTGAAAGAAGCTTTTGGCCTTTCCAGCTTTCCATCGTCTTTGGTGCATAGTAGAAAATCTACACCAATGAAAGGAGTGGACTAAATTTGTAAGCAAAACAAACAAATTGGTCAATAGATTGCAAATCACTATAATAGACTGATGACGATTTGTAATTCTAGACCTCAAAATGATTGACAAATCCAGCATGAGGGCACCGGCACCACAACATGTACATGCATGGCAAGTTGCAAAACTTGCATTTTCCTTTTTTTTTTTTTGTTGTATAAACGGGCAGGATTGAAGAAAATTATTTATCATTTAATTTAAGTATTGCAATCTTTGATGGTATGTTTCCTATATACGAAAAAAAATGTGCTTTCAGTTTCTAGAAGCTAATAACAATGCCATCCACCAGTCTATCTACAGACATAAAAGCCGAAAATCACGTTAGTCTTAAAAAGAACTGCCAGAATAACCTGGATATTTTTCTGGGCATCCGATACAACAAGACTGAGAGTGCTCCCGTCGATCAAGAACTCAGTGGCATAACAATCAAGAGACCCAAAATCTTTGGCTAGCATGCTCAATTGCGCTCCTTGTTCCTTCCAATTGAGGAAGAATATACTCTTGTGTATGTCTCCAAACAGGACAAAGTTTTTTACCTGGGAGAATTAATATTAGTACTAGAAAGTTGACTGCCATACTCTCAATTATCAATAATTACAAGTTCACAACGTTAATAAAATGTAATATGAACAACACTTCCTATCAAACATATTACAAGGCATCTTCCTAAAACTAAGAATTCGTTCTGGGATGCAAAAGCCATGTGTATTGAAGATGCTGACTGCCTCCAAATAACATTATATAGGTAATTATTCGACTACAGATGTACATTTTAGTATACTTTCCAAGTAATGAGTATGGAGGTGCTTGTTTATAGCTGGAGAACAGCAAGAGCAAAGAAAACAACAATAATAAAGAAAAAAATAACAGAGACAGAGAGAGAGAGAGAGAGAGAGAGAGAGAGAGAGAGAGGGAACACACAATATTGAGGCTAACAACATGAAGAGGGGCATCATAGAAGGCAACCCCCATGAGCTCTGATCCTGTCCATTTGTTTAGAGTAATTTTTGGGCCAGATGCTATCAATAAATGCCCTTGAAGAGATGCTACAGCTGATACTGCACCCTTGAGCTCCCTAGAAAATATCTCTGACACCTGAAGTATTAAATGGTGTAAACAAATTGATATTCAACTACACGAAACAACAAATAGGATAAAGCCAAAAATACCCTGAAGTTCTTAGTCATTATTATTTCTTTTTCATACCATATTTTGGGATGGTTCAGAATTGCTAGCAAATGAGAAAAGGAGCACTCTCCCTCGGCCAGGCACATCCTCCCCTTGAACATAAGCGGTTCCAACAGCCATTAGGGTTTCATTCTCTTTCGTTGTTGTATTCTGAGTTTGATAACAAACACGGCAACTCATTATTGTTTATTCCACTAAGCATTGATTATGACTCTAACACCGAATACCTCCTATAATAAGAGCATATGGAAAGAGTTCTTCCATATATGCCTAAATAATAGCTTGTAAGACACAATAACAAAGGCTTTCTCTTTGGTTCTTTAAATATGACAAGCAATAATGACGAATCTTTAAATTATTAAGTTATCAGGAATGTTATAATGTAATAATTGTAAGGAAAGAATATTCAAGAAAGAGCTAGTAAGTCTGTTAAATGGGACAATGGTAACAATATCCTCATGTTTCCTCACAAGTCCAAGTTTTTTAAAAATTAAATAATGTAGAAACTACGCAGGTAAGGTACTTATGTATATCTGCAACACAAAATTTCATACAACTTACATGTAAAGTGACAATGCGGACAGTTAAAGCATGCTCAAAGTTCTGCATAGGTATAGTGGTCTTTGTTTCCCACCGACCACCAGCTTTCTCAAGTTCGAGTATCCGAACCTCGAAATCTTCAACCGTGTATGTCTTTTGCATATCATCTGGATTCATGGTCACATCCATTTGTTGACCCAACTCCTGATCAGCCATGGAAGACAGTAACTGGCTCAGCTGCCGAATTACCTGCCAACGTCCAAAATAGACTAGACAGTCAGATAAATGACATGGAAAATGGCACCACCATATCCCAGTATAATTTTTAGGCTTCTCTGGATCTAAACAGAATTCCCTCGTTTAGTTGACTTTGCTTTCTCTCTCTTTTGTTTTTTTTTTTGTTTTTTTTTAATTTTGTTAATCTTTTTTTACTGCTGCACTATAAGAGCCAGCTGGGACAGATACTAATAGAAGGTTCAATTACATGAACAATAGAAAAATAACTACAAAAAAAAAACTAAAGCAAGACTTATTACATGGTGCAAGAAAAGATGCCAGTACTTACTGGAACAGATACAATAGTAGGGTAAAGATTCCTGTCAGGATGGTATGTGACCTGATGCGGAGTTCCATGCAAAGGAATCTGCAAAATTTTGTTAATACAAATCAAACAGCAGTTATAAAGAGTTATATGATGGAAGTGACATCATTTAAAGTACACTCGCATAGGAAACCTTGGATGATCAGCATCTCAATTGTAAACTATATTACCCTGGTAATTTTTTTGGTAATAAACAAATTATTTTACTAATTTGATCGATTATCAGATGCCAAAAAGAAATTGACAAGACAGTGAACATACGTAGCAGCATGCTTCCAAAAATAATCCCTGTTGAATTATTAGTAATATGTGGATCTTTATTGATGCCAATACTATAGTTCCGGCGGTAAGGACTATTCAAGTCTATTTACTGACCTGGACACACCCTGAATAATATATTCACTTTGTAGGAACACCAAAGACTACCTATCAAACTGTCAACACTACAACAGTTGTTTAAAGCAGTTGCTATGCTGAATTTAAGGGATTTATGCAAAATAATGTGATTCTCATAACCAGAATGCAAGGTGCAACATAACTACTGCATATGTCCTAAGTTAAAACAACAGAATTTTACCTTCTGAACTGGCCAATAGTTATCATAGTTAAATGCAGCAGGCAGCTGACAGATCTTCAAGAAACCCTGCAAGAAGGTTCAAATGACATTATTAAAATATGATAACAGCAAGAACCAAAGATTTATTAAGAACTGTAACACTTGACCTTTCTTCTCATAGAGCATTAGTATTCTACATGTGTGGAATTTGGTTGCATTTAATTTATCATGCACAACATTCTCCAAATAAAAAAAACAAAAAAAGAAGAAAGCAATTGAAGTACATGATAAAAGTGCAATAATTTCATCATTAGTATACCTGAGATGTCACATAGATGAATCCATGGTTACAATTCACATTGTGGAGAACAGTAAAAGCAACAACTGCACCATCACAAAACTGCCAAAGATTTCAAATATTAACACAATGAAGCCAACTAAAACCAGGAATAAACAATTTTTTAGCAAGACAAAATTTGAAGGAAAGAAAACCTGTGGGTGCATCCGAAGCCGCTCTCTGCATGCCATTATCCATGCTGGCCTGGAACCATTAAGGAAAAATCCCTGATACCCTCCAACATTATTAAAAACAGTAATTCTTGGCCTATGCACAATATTACCACTAGTTTCTTCCTCCCTTATACCACTATCCACCTGGACCTTCACAAACTTCAAATTCCTGAGCCTGGTACCATGACCAGTTGTATTGACATCACCACTTGCATCAGCATTTATATCTCCCCTTGCATTGTCGGTTGCCTCATAAAAGTATGCACGGTAACAAAATAGTGTACCATCATTTAGTACTGCAAAAAGGTATGGCCGGCTATTACGACCTGGCCATCTATGCATTGCAACTTCAACTACCTTTAATCCATGCAACGTTTCTTCTTTCACAATAGTACTGATGTCAGATAGATGGGACTTCCCAGAAATAAAATTTCCAACTGAGTAAACTGACTTGAAACCTGGAACGTCAAAAATTTCAAGCTTGCCACTCTCATATGTGACTATGCAGTACACATCGCCAATATTAGATAAGTCGGTTTCTACAGGTTCAGTGATGCCAGTAGAGAGCCACGCATCAGTACTGGTCGTGCGGAGCCACGAGTGGGGGCCCTTATCATGGTACAAGGTACATGCAGATATCGGGTCAGAAGAGTTGATTGAAAAGACAGGTGGTGTGGTCAGAGAGACTGTATTGTTGGAGGGATCTGAAACATAAGAAAACATAAGCTCTTATAGCATGTGTAATCTTGGAGCTTATATGCAACTATTTAGCCTAGAAAGCATGATACTGTTATCTCGATATAGACAGTCAAGTTTCGTTTAAAAGTTTGGATCATTTATCCATATAATTCTGAAGCATTTATATCCAATAACCCCTATACGACAAACTTGTGTCAAATATAGGGTTGGGCCCATCCATTTTAGATCATGATGATTATATTAGTATAACAGTCTTTATTTTGAATAGTAACACAAGCTTGTCTCCTAGTAAACACAGACCAAGAGCTCAGCATAACACCCTTTATTCTTTCTATCGGAGAAGTTAAAAAACAATATACAGCCATTTATCCCATACAACCAAAATTTTAGTAATGTTTGCAAAATAATATAACAAAAATCCCTAATCATACTTGGCACGGTGCTATATAATGAAAATAAGTATGTGAAGATTGGAAACAATCTCTTTGTAATTTCTATATTCATTGACGCTCAAAAACTCTTACTAATTAATCCTAAGTTCAATTGTAATTGCTCTCATTGATGCTCAAAAACTCCTATTAATCATCCAAAGGACCTAAACTTAACTACAATTGCTAGTCTAGTAGAATGCAAGCTGGAATTTAGTATAAATTGTGTGAAGATTCAAGGTGCTGACAATTTGGGCATGCTAAGAATAATATTGTAGATTTGAGCTTTCCATATGGATCTTTGTCAGTCTGTAAATGTTTTATCCCAATATTGGGTGTTTTCTTGAAGAAATTGTATGAAGATTAAATGTGCTAGGCAGTCTTGCATGTTATCTAGAAATGGGAACACCTATAGAGACACTGTTAGAATCTTAGTACCTCCAACAAGAAGCTGAATTGATCCATCTGTCATCCTGACCAGCACATATGGGTCAGCAATGGAGACGAATGCAGCAGCAGGCAGTTCAGAACTTGGTGTAATGTCAGAACTGTGTTGATTGAAAGTAAGCTCCTGAGTCATATATGAGCCGTCAAGTATGCGGGCCCCACGGGCAAAGACCTGTACAACTCTCCGTCTGCACAGAAACATAGGCACATGTATATTTAATTTCAGAAAACAGTTTTGTCATTGCAAGTAACAGAACCACCAGCTTCCTTCAGTAGGGAATTGTACTCAAGAGAGCCTCATAGTCGAAACTTATGCACAAATTTAACATCTCATTTATTTTTATTTAGAAAGGAAAGTAGAGATGTTGTACAATATTGAAACACCAGAATAACAGCATACAAGAATGACACAATATGGTTCACCTTCCAAACAAGTTGCCAGCAGCAATTGTACTCCCATTAACAAAATAATCAACAGTCTCAGTAACCTCCCCTAGATCGTCTGCAGTCTCCAGAACCTGAATTCACAAACACGGGATTAATAGAAAAGCACATGACATATCAAAGATATCGCATTTTCTTTTAATTTGTTCACAACGATAATTTAACAAAATCAAGTTCTAAGGAACAATTGGTAAATTACCATTGTCCTATTCTCTAGGCTTATTATTAGATATGAATGGTATTCTTCGTCCTCAGAAACTGTTCTCGAGGCATCTGTAGCATGGCTGCGTGGGTTCTTATGATACACTGTCCATATGCCTTTGCAACCTGTTAGCTCCACCTATATGTAAAAAAGAGAATAAAATAGATGCGATGTGTTCGAAAAATAAAGAGTATACTTCGCATTTAGGTCTACCACTAAGCTGTTAAATGTATGTGTGTATGAGAGAGAGAGAGAGTGTGTGTGTGTTACAAATAGCAACTACGGAATAATATTAACAAAAATTGGACAAAAGACCTCAGTGATCAATTCAGGACGGATTGATTGTTGGAGAATAGAAAGAGCCCCATTCTTTCCATGGCCCGAACAACACACCTGAAACAAATACTCAGAAAAGTCAAAATCCTAATTGAGTGTATAAGATAAAGAAAAAGGAAGGAAAAAAGCAATAGTTGACTATTTTAATAAAAGGTCAATTTCAAGAAGCCGGCTCTCAAGTACTTGCATGGTAGAGGAAACAGCAAAATTGAATACTTAGATCAAAAAAAAAAAAAGACTTAGATATTGTGCCACTAACCAGCTCATAATTGCTCTGTTTAGCAAGCCCCGTAGCATCAGGGTCTGCATTGATCCTTAAGCCGTATGAGAAATCCTTGATTGGACCAATATTGATCAGCGAATCTCTAACAACGAAGGAGAAGGATTTCTGCATGAAAACCACTCAACATCATGTGTCTCACTGATTCATATATACTGTTGTGTGATATTAAACATGACAAGCCAAATAAAGCAATAAAGAGTAAACCTTTTTTAACAAAGTGGGGCCATATACTTTAGTGTTTGGATGGATGAAAAATAGAAGTAACTTGGGTTGGTTACCATTCTCAATTGCTATTCTATGTTTAAATGTGGAAATTATTTCTGGAAACAGTAAGGTTAGTAGCCATTCTACTAAACCAACCAATAGTTGATTTTAGCTACTACTAGAATTTCTTGGATAGTCACTATTTACACTAACCCACACATCTATCCAAAAACACCCTTTATATATATATTGAAAACACAGCTAAATACTATGTCTCAAGGTACAAGAGATCATTGTTAGTAAAAGGCTGTATCAAGCACAGACCTGCGATGAATCGGAGCTGTTTTGAGTAGTCGTGAACAAAGATAGCTCTTCTCCACTACTAACATCCAACAGAGGATCAGATGGCATCCTTCTCAGTCTCTTTGCCAATGGAGTTTCTCCATCCATATTACCAGCCTGATTTATTAAAAAATTAGGTAATTAAATTATATGGACATGGCTAACTAGGTGTAAACAAATGAAAATTAGGGAGTATTAACTTCATCTGTTTGCATGGTAGAGTTGGATGCCCCAGAGCAATATTGTACAAGAATGCTATCTCCTAAACGGCTAGCAAGGAAGAAGAATGAGTTTCCTAAAGTTGTCATTCCCTGGAAAAAGAACAGAGAAGTAACAATCAAACATCAATTAATTGTACAAAATTATAAGTCTATCAAGATTGAAAATTACAAAAAAGTCATTTTATTTCATTGGTTTTTTAAGGTCAGACTGAATGCCCCTGTATCCAAATAAGTCCAACAAGTAATGACTTCATATTGTGTCCTTTAAGGCTATAACTGGCGCACTCTTGTTAGTCATCTAAGCCACACATCACTTAAGAAAGTCACTTCCCAAGAACTGGACATTTGAACATTAATCTCATACTAAACACTTGCTAGAAGCACAGAAATATAAACGTCATAAGTCAACATATTTGACTCAACCATTAACACATCAGTATTAAACCATGAAAGGTTTTCTGGCTTGCTAGTCAATATGACCTAAAACATACAGAAGTCTTCTGCATTGGTGCACCCCTTACACAAGACCTCTTTGATTGATTACAGGAATTGGACAATTTCATCAGCCTTATTAACCCCCACAGTGTAGTTTAAACATATATGGGTACAGGTAAGAACGAACCGAGGTCAAAACTGATGATTTTGCTTTCGTAAGATCAAGTCTTTGGACACCCCTGTAAGCAAAAGAATTCAACATGATTAAAATTATTCCCTAGCCATAAATAAAAAAATTTAGTATATCTGCCTCCAGAAACAGAAGTTATATGGTTGTCTTTGATTAGCAGTTAAAAAGGACCCAGTGTGGCCTAAAAAAAAAAGAGGCATGCCTTCCATCATTGACCAATGTTAGCAATAGTAACTCTCCAGTCTTTGTTGAAAACAATGTTACATCATCCGCTATCCATGTAGCATTAGCAGCGTCCAGCTCAACCGAGAAGTTTGATTTGGGCATATCTAAGCTGAAAGATTGCACAAGTACAATTACAAATTGTACAAAACATGACTTTTTAAAGTTTGGTAGAAGTTCCAGTCAAAAGAAAACAAACGTCTTTCAAAGATGTGAACTATGAAGGATGTTCTCAGAGAATAACAAACCTCCCATCGGGCTGAGAAGAGAAACTATTGAGAGCAAGGGAGCATGACGTCGACTGCAAGAACACAATATATTCACCCAAAAGAAGTATTCAATATGTAAGAAATATTGATAATAATTTTGATCGTGAAGAATATACCTGGCTATGATAGTATATGGCATTTGCGCAAATAACAAGAACACCACCGAGAGGTGCAGGAACAGCGAGTAGCTTGTAAGCATCATGGGGTAAATTCTGGTAAAATTATATTTAACATAACAAATTTTTCAAATTAGTATTTAGACATTAAGATAGTTATTAACTAGCATGCAATAGCACAACTGGCTGTACTTTAAGCAGATCATCTAATAAAAAACTTAAAAATAAGAGAGAACTAAAGAGATTTCTCAGGTCACTCACACTGGCAGACCATATCATGGGATGCTGCTTCAATGTGGTGCTGATGCTAAGTGCTGAGAGCATGCAAGTATGGTGCTTCCATGGTAAACGGCCAGCCCAAGTGGGTTCCTTTTCATGAAGTACCACCAAAACCGGTTCAATATAACCTATTAGACAATGAGATACATCAAAATTGCTAAAAAAAAAAAACAAAAACAGAGAATAACTGATAGTCATGTTATTTTTTTTAGATAAGAACTGTCCAATTTGAAAGAAATTAGACAGGAGGTGAAGTTAGCATACCATGTACAAAGATGAAATCTTTGACATGATTGATTTCCAATTCACGCAAGCTAATAATATATGAAGACTCTACTCGGACAGAAGAAATTCCTCCTGCATTATGGCGTCCTTCATCTCCAACCAAACCATGGCCAGCCTATTAATCCAAATAAATTATCTTCAAACTACATACTCAATACCTCGAAAACAATTCCGACAAAGAAGCAAAGAGGGAAAAAAACTGCACCTACCTGAGCAGATTTAAGCATAACCATCTGGAGCCCATATATAAGAACTCCAGCACACCTGCCTTGCGGGTCTGTTTTCACAATGGGGCCCCTAGGAAACGATTCCCTTCCCCTTTTCAGGTGCTGCCAATCAGGCCCCTCGAAACAATGCATTGAACTACAGAGACAGATACAAACTACCTTCAATGAGAAATTCTCATTTTTTTGTGCTTATGATTTTCTGTCTTTTAGGGTTTAAGGTTTAGGGTTTAGCTCAATTTGCACAGGGAAAAATTGAGGCGTATACCTGGTTCGCAATCTATGCGTCGACTCATCGAACTCAAGTACAGTTATTTTTGCATCCCGAAATGTCAGCACAACAGAGGCTCTTCTACTGCCAGCGCGGCTCTCAGATCCGTCTGACAGTACTGCCATAGACTCCACATTGCCGTGAAGCCTGATAAAAGATAATAAACAAGGGTCAACCAACCATTCATTCAGTGTTTCAAAACCTAACTACAGCTCCAATTCTAACCCTACTGCTGTTACAAACAAAGCTAAAGCTATACCTGTAGTGGCAGACGACTTCGAGCTGAGCGCCACTGATCCCATCCATGGCCCCCTTCTCCGCCGCAGCTCCCTTCTCCTCGAGGGTTCTAACAGCGTAAACCTCCAGCACATTGCCGGCGGAGACAATGAGGTTGGGCAAGGCGCCGTCCGCGGCGGAAACAGCGGCCGTGAGGAACCCCGCCGCGCAGCTCTCGATGCCCGTGGGGCCGTGCTGCAGCTTGAACGCCGCGTAGCTCATTGAGGGTCTCGAGGGTTTGGAGGGGAGTGGGAAGTGGGAAGAAGAGAGAAGAGAGAAGGGGTTTGGAACGGAAAAGCCCTATGACTCAAGATTCGTGCGGCTCGGATCTCGAGATAATCCAGCGGCCCACATGATTAACTGCAATTTATGCGGGTGATATGAAATTCTAAGGGAGCCTTGGCGGATTTCATACGGAGTACTGCAAATTGCAGTTAATCATATGGACCGTTGGATTGCCTCGAGATCTGTGCCCGCACGAATATGAAGAAAATCCAACGGTTCAGGTGGTTAACTGCAAATGGCAGTACCGCAGGGGATGAGCACTCGTGTTGGCGGGAGGAGTTTGAGAACGGCCGGACCTCAGACGACGCTATTTGGGTTTAGATCCCAGCTGAATTGAACTGCATTGTGCAGTTCACGACATGAACCGTTGGATTGTCTCGAGATTCGTGACAGAGCGGATCTCGAGAGGATCCAACGGTTCATGTCGCGAACTGCACGATGCAGTGCGTTGGAGGATAGGTACTCTACTCGGGGTTGATCGAGTCTCTCTGGGTGCGTTTGGATGTGCCTGGTTAGCGCTACTCTGAGAGTAGCGTTACTAACCCAAACTTCAGCTCGATCGAAATACAATTTTGGGTTAGTTCCAAAATATTGCTACTCAGCTAATTCAATGGGTGGTTGGTTTAGCGGCTTTAGCCGAGTAGTGTGCATCCGTGAAAGTCAAAAAAAATTTAAAAACCCAACTTCCATTTTTTTTTTTTTAATTACTTCCGCTCAACAGTTTTGGGTCAGTTTTAAGATGTACTCAGACTAGGGCTGGCAAAAAAAGTTCATAGCTCGTAATTCGCTTGAGTTCGATTCAGTTTGAGCTTGATTCGATTTAAGCTCGATTCGATATTTTGTCAGCTTGAGTTCAATTTAGCTCGGCTCGATTTTTTTCTGATTCGATTCGGATTCGATTCGTAATAGCTCGATATATATTAATTTGCACATTTTTTGAACTATTTTGTCAAAATTGTTTGTAATAATATACCTATTTTATTATTTAATTAACAAAATATATTTATTTTATTGTTAAATTAATAAAATATAATTTTTAATCATAATTTATTATAAAATAATAAAAATAGCGATAATTTGTTTATATTATCGAAAAATGACAAAATAATATACTTATTTTAGCTTTAATATCAATGGTAACCATAATTTATTATAATAATGAGCTCGTATGGAGCTCGGAGCTCGATTCGAGTTTGAGCTAGTTCGATTATGTTTCGACTCGGTTCGATTTCAGCTCGATTCGATTCGATTCGTTGCCAGCCCTAACTCGGATGTAATGTAATGGATGCCATATAAAAATAGAGAGCTAGTTGAAAAGGAAACAAAATACAACTACTACTCTCAAACTACCATCCAAACAACATTTTCACTAACCTAGATAGTATAAAATTAGCTTTACTTACACGTTTCTCGAGTTAACACTAACCTTATACTACTCTCAATCACTAACCTAAATATCACTACTCTTGTACCGATCCTTCCACCATCCAAACGCACCATCTGAGTCTCGAGTGAATCCGAAGTTGCGAGTTGCGACTTCCGAAGGGAGTGAGGGAGGGAGCAAGTTGGTCAATGGTCATTTATGCAGTCCTTGGGCTTGGGCCTTGAGGATTCTTAAGCTCAATGAAGCCCGTTGAAAGACCCTTTAATGTTGGATGAAATATGTTAGGTTCTTGAATTTGTGATTTTCTACATAGAAAAACACTCTTTGAATTACTAAGCCAGAGACCAATTTTTTATCCGGAAATGCAGTTGTGGTAGTTGTGCTTGTGACTTGTGAGTCTTCTTAATCGTTGCATGTAGGACAGTTTTAATATCTAAGCATGGAACAGTATCTTTTTCTCTTTCGAAATATAAGTATTTAAAAAGGATCTGTCCAAATGTAACTGGACAGATCTATTTCATGTTTTGTTTTGTCTAATAAAGTGCTTACTTTATTAGAAAACATTTCGAAAACATAAGCAAGTCAGGCACTTGCTGAGAGCTGAGAATCAACAACAATACAACATCAACATATGCAAGTCTTTATGATGAAACACGTTTTTAATAATGTAAAAGGAATATTATTTACAACAACCATGTCTATGTACACACAAATTATTTTCTGTCACAATCTTACCTATGCACCTTTTCTATGATCTGATCTGCCACTACAAAAAATCTTGGCAATCAGATGGGTCAGTTTCTTCTAAATGCTACCAACAAAAAATCTCACATTTTTTTCTACCCTATGATAATACATATAATTGTGAGAGATAAAGAGAGGCAAGGTTGCAGAGTGGAGACAAAAATCATGAGCAAGTAATAAACCTCCAAAGCCTGATAGACCGCCTCTTAATCTTGTTAAGCTTCTTCATAACAAATGACATGAATAACTGAGAGGTGTTAATTGCTTGAGTTTTCAAGCCAGAAAGAACATCAGTATTCTGATGTATGACCAAATTGCTTGCTGTCCCGGTTAAGGAGCCCGCTGCTGCCTCACAATCCTTGCGAAGATAGAAGCTCCTGCCCCCAACTTCACCAATCTTGTCATCCTTGTTTAAACCTATTGATAATCTGAATTGTTTAAGCTTGATATAAAATGCAACAAAAATCTCATGTAATTTGATTACTAGTGCCACTAAAATGTTCCTCCCATCAAATTTAATGAGAATATGAAAGGGATAAACTAATGTATTGCTTATCATGTTAAGGCTCCTGCATTACTTCCACAAGTCTCAAACACATCTTTGAATTTCAGTAAAAGAAGATCCCTTTGCATTTCCCTTTTTTTTAGAAAACCTTGACAGCGACTTAAAAGGGAGGTTAAAAAAAAAAGGTATATATCTTCTTCACCAAAATTGGGGTAATCCAAAATGACAATGAATGGGGAGTAAGGAAGGAATAAATTGCCCTGGAATTCAAATCATCCAAAGCAGAAACGGCATTAGCTCAAGACTATTTACCTAATTTACATGATTATGTCTATGGTTCATACAAATCTAATCAACAGAACCACAAAAAATAAGCAGATAATGCTATGATAAGGAACCGTCTTCTTGGTAAACACCCTTCTTCTTTACTCACAACTTTCTTACTTTTCATTACACATTTACACTTACTAGGGCTGTGCTCCGGGCTTCGCCCCGGATAAGAAAAAATTATAGAAAATTAGTAATATATTTGCAATACGAATTGTATATCTGCAAAATAAAAATATATAAAAATTTGTGTGGTGGAACTATTTAATATTAAACAAATCACATTAATAAATGACAAAATATGATATGAAATTACAAGCATTTAATATTATATTTTCTACAACTTCCACTATTTAATGAGAACATAGAATATGAAAGGTCAAGCTATATGATCCATTAGATTAATACAAATCAATAGAAAAAATATGATCCAATGGATATCAATACAGGTGATGTGGCATGAAGGAGAGGCTTGGAAATCTACCCCTCTTTCTAGGGTATAGATTGATGATATAACCTATAAACCATTAACCTAATTTAAAACAGAATCGGTTTATACTTGGCTTTTTCTCAATAAAGAACAAAAATGGTCAAACAATAACAAATTAAGTAAACATACTTTGAAGGGAGAAATGGGAGTAATGTAGCTGGAACGAGGCGGGGACAGCTGAATCGAGCCGAGGACTCCGTCCCTCGCTTTTGTACCTCTGAAGAACCGCTCTGATCGCTTCCTCTACACTTGCCCCCAGCCTGACCATGGCCCTGACAGGCCCCACGCTCCCCTCCACCGTAACAGTTAGCAACACCTTCTTCTCTTCCTGTTCATCAACAATATCTGTCATTTTATTTCATTAATAATAAGAGTAACACCTAGCATCCATAGAAACACCGTCCATAGCGTCCAAAGATTTATATTTTGGGATGCATCCGTTACATTTTGGGATGTATCTGTTACATTCCGTACACGTCTGTAGACGTATGGACGGTTTTTCAATGGATGCAAGATGTTTCTCTAATAATGAAGTAACACCTAGCGTCCATAGAAAAACCGTCCATAGCGTCCACAAATTTACATTTTGGGATGTATATGTTACATTCTGTACACGTCCATAGACGTATGGACGGTTTTTCAATGGACGCAAGCAAGATGTTTGTCTAATAATAATGACCTTAACCTTAACCTTACATTCTCACCCCCCATGTGAAACGCATGCATGCCTCTATCTGGCTCTTTTTTCATTATCTGGCTCTGAAGTTGTGGCCTTTCAGTATTATTTATAATTTATAATTAAGTATAGACAAAGGTCTTAATTATTAATAAATCTGAACAATTCAAAAGAGGGTTCTAGTTCTAGCTAGCAAGTTGACTTTTTTTCACAAACCACCTTTCACATCAGAAAAATCGACCACAGAGCACTCAAAATTTGGAGTTATTTGTTCTTCCTGACCTCATTTGTTTGAAAAAGAATCACTTTTTGGTTTTAATCACATAAAGTACTAATTTGGGAAACTACGACCATATTAATTAACATAGTAATGTAATGTTATATATGCATCTATCATCTATGACATGTTCAAGTTTATAAAAATACACATTATGTCCAAATTTAAGCACAAACATGTGCAATTTAATTACTAATTTACCTCGGAAGGATCGAGAAGCCGGCGGGGCAGAGCTTGAACTTTTTGAGACGGCTCAAGCACATCACAGCAGCTATAAAATGTCGGATCGATGAACAGAGGTGCATCCTCCTCCTTGTCGGATTCTAACACAACATCATCATCCGGTATCAATTGCACGATCCACAGCAATGGCTCGGAGGAACAACGTGGCAGGACCTGAACCTTACAAGCAGACTTCTTTCGGTGCCGCTGCTGGGGCCACCGGGACAGGGATGTACGCACCGGACTACCTCCCTGCACCGGCGATCCCCGGTGCCGCCGCCTGAAACTTGCTTCAGACATACTTAAAGTGTTCTCTTTATGGCAAGTTCAATGAATGGGGGAAGCTCAGAAGGGGAGATGATCAGATGAAGAAAGGGAAAGTGAGTCTTAATAACTCTTGGGAGAAGTTTAGTTAATAAAGAAAGAAAGAAAGAAAGAAAGAAAGAAAAGGAGAAAAGAAGAGGAGGGAAAAGAAAGAGAGCTCATCATCCCCTGACTTACTGCATCATGCAGTTCACAGCGTCAGCCTTTGGATCGTCTCGAGATCCGCGTTAGCACAAATCTCGAGACAATCCAATGTCTGACGCTGTGAACTGCATGGTGCAGTACAGCAGGGGATATGAATTCGGGAAGAGAAAGGGATGGGGGGAGTTGGTTTCTTGTGGCACGAACTGATGGAGACGGTGCTGTACCGGGTTGGTTGGTTGGTTGGTTAATAACTACTGATGCTGACATAAAGGACCGACTGACTGACCCGTTGTAGATATTTTAGAGGGGTGATGATGTTGAGCGGAAGCTCTCTCGATCACTGGGTAATGGGTATCGTGGTGTGCACTGAGAGGTTGCGTGGGTTGGACTGGTCGGTGCGAATGCAATCAACCTGTTATTCTCAGGTGTACCAGTTACTACTGTCTTGTCTACTATCTAGTGTCTACATCTGTGAGGTGAGTCGTAGTTTGGCGTGACAGTGGGACAGTGGGACTGAAGAAAAGAATGACATTTTCTCAAAAAAAACAAGAAGAAAAGAATGACATTGATTTTGTTAACTTGTGTTTGTATTGGTCGGCCTACGCGCATGGCAAACCCGCCCGCTCGCTCGCTCTCGTATATCGTGGTCCTCGATCTACGCTCCACACAGGATGTCAGGACTCAGGATCCGTATAGTAATTATGTTCAATGTCGATCCACGAAATTAATTAATAGATCCCAACTATATGGATCGTTTGTGTTAACTGTTAAGTGTTAACACGATAATTATATCGAAAAATGTAAAATTATAGTTAGGTGAAAAATATTTCTATCCCTACCTCCTTACTACTACCTCTGTCCCAAAATAGATGGATTTTTTGTAGTTCATTTGAACTATAAAAAATCCATCTAAAATGGGACAGAGGTAGTAATAATAAAAGGAGAAGTTATTTTGAGATTAGAAATAAGTCTTTGTTCAGAGTCATTTCTGACCGTCTGATCGGATGATCTCAACCGTCTCGTGACTAATTCCCACAGCGATCCGCTCTTTACATCGCTCTCCCCAAAATCATCGAAAATCTTCGGATCGCTGAAACGGCATTAATTAAATGTTTAATTAATTACGGCTTCTCTTTCAAAACGATCACTGTGAGACGAATCCAAATGCTGCCTAGAGCCCAGACCGAAATAAAATCTTTCTCAATCGCCATGGCCAAGCACAAATAATTTTTCTCTCCCTCGCCTCTCTGACCTCCCAATCGGATCACCTCTCCTCACACACCCACCGTGCAAGCAGTGGCTCCTGGTTCGCTGAAGACCCACTTCAGCTTCGCGCCGCACCGCACGCCTCCGTGGCCCGGTACAGCCGCGCCTTCGGTCCCCGCACCGCCGCGCCTCCAGGCCCCGCACCGCCGCGCCCCTGGCCCCGCGCTGCCCCCATGGCCCCGTCGCTGCCTTTCCCCCGACCTCGCCAGCCGTCGCCAACTCTGCAGCACACAGCCACGCGTTAACACTGCCCCAACCCTCCCCTGGCCGTGCACGTCCTGCCTCGCCTGGTCGCTTCCCTGTCTACAGCCGCTGCCAGCCTCCACACCAAGGCTAGGAGAAGGGTTTTAGCTGTGCCACACCTCTCCCTTAGACCCGCGTCGCGCCTCTCGCTGTACCGGCGCCTCTCATTCATTGGTAGACGCTAACTGGATCTTGTTTGTAGGCAGGGAATTTTGGTTTGGAATTAACAGCACAATACATAGATTCTAAGTTGAGGAGATTACAAGGTGTGGAGGCCCCACTTATTACAGGTTAGTAAAGCTAATGATTGTCAAGCATTAACTGGTTTTTGTGTACAAATTATTGAGATGAAAGTAAAAAATGAATTTCTGTGTTGACAATCTCATGATAGAGGTGGAAGAGTCACTAGTAAATGGAGCTTTTTGCATGTATTTTCTACGCTGCCAAGTTGTTCTTCACTACAGAAATCATAAGAAAACCATGATGAGGTATTTTTGCCACTTTAATATTCATATTTGTAGGAAAAAAGAGCACAAGATGGCTGAACACAAGAGCTCTCCTTCTCAGGCGATCTCTCTACCGCCGCCGCCACCCTCTTTTCTCCAGCCATGTTTTCCTTCTCCACGTCATCCATTACTCTCTCTCAGTCCTTCCACAATATCACAAGGCTTCCTCTCCTCCCCTTTCTTGCCTGCATTTCCTAACTCTCACTCCTTCCATCTCCCTCCTCTCCTCCCTACTCCGACATGGTCCCCTCACATCAATTTGCGTTGTTTGATTCTCTCCTGAAAGGATTTCAGTCACCTGAGACACCGCCAAAAGCTTCAGTGGCTGTCCATGATCACCAAGAGGGCTCAAGAAAATCAAGATTGTCGGCAAGAAAGGGTGCTGACAGAACTAGGGCAATTCGCTATACCAAATGCTATAGGTGTGGTTTGAGAGGTCACATTGCAAGGGATTGTAGCAGTGATATCACCTGTTTCACTTGTGGTAAGACAGGGCATAAATCACTCCATTGCCATCTCAATTATTTCTCCGAGACAAATCTACCTTCACCGAAGGCGAAACTCATATCACCTTCTTGGGGCTCTGAGAAAAATGAGCGTTCGCTAAATCAATGTGTCATTGTTCAGACCTCAGAAGATCACAGAGGTGATTGACATACAGAAAAAATTGAGGTCTGATTATCCCAAGCAACAATGGCAGATTTCAAAAGTAACATCAAGAAGGTTCTTGGTCAAGACACATGGCGACTGGGTTACTAAATGGATTGGTGAGAATTGGATGGTGGATAATGTTTCTTGGTCATTTCTACCTCCATTCGAGGATGATATAGATCCAAGCAAAGGGCTTAAGCATTATTGGGTTCTCGTTCGAGGCTTGCCATTAGTGTATTAGGACAAAGAAATTGTGCAAGAGTTAGTGGATGATTTCGCAGATGTGGTAGAAATGGAAGGATTCCATGAAAAGGAGGTTGATCTCAGTCAACTCAGGGTTAAACTAGCCATAGCTGATAAGTCATTGATTCCAGCTCCACAACTAAGATACTTTGGTTCCAAGAAGAAGAAAGAACGAGCTTCAGTTATAAGTTTTGAATTAGAGACAGGTAGAGCTCGGGACACTCAAGTTAAGAGAGCTTGGGTTGTAAAAGATGGCAAGAAAGGCCCAAGCATGCCTTCACAAGAAGTGGGGGGATCTCAAGTTGGTCCGGGTCTTCCTAATTGGGCTTCTAAGAACAGTCAAGTTACTGTGCAATCCATTTCCTCTGCTAAATCAGGATCAAAGGACATAAAGCTTTGTCTGGGTGACGAGTTGATTAGTGAAACTGATCCGGAAGAAGGGAGCACAAAACAAACGCTGATAGGCGAGCTAAACCCAGTTGAAGAAAGTAATAGCTTGGCAGATAGCTTAGCAGTTATTGAAGGAGATTCGACAGAATCGCTCAATTCTCAAGAGACGATAGCTGATCCAAACCTCATGGATGCTCTGCCAGAAATTTCAGACTTGGTGGTAGCAGAAGTAAAGGAAGGATTGTTGGTACCCTTAGATTCGGTCAACCAAGCAATTGTCTCTCAAGAGGACAAGAGGCAGAATCCGGTTGAGATTGCAGACCAAGGGTTGGATCACCAAATCCGGCGTAGCACCAGGATTCAACAGAAAGTTCACAAAGAAGCTTACGGTGTCGGTACCGAAATTCTATCGCTATTTCCTTTTACATCTAAGACTAATAAGGAGGTGCTTGCTCCTTTTTCTAAATTAGGGATTAGTCTGGGTGTTTCAGAAGATACCAGAATTTCCACTCTCACTCAAATAAAAAACCTGGACAAACAAGCAGTGACCTCAGTTGTTGACAAATTCTTAGCCCAACTCAATTCTGACAAAACTGGCCAATTTCAACCCTGGATTGCTCAGTTTGGGGAAGGGGTTTTAACTTTCTCAAGATGAATTTGCTAAACTGGAATGCCAGGGGTATGGGTGGGAACCAAACAAAGAGGAAATTGGGTGAAATAGATTTTTCAGGAAAAATTTCACATAGTAGGAGTATAAGAAACAAAGAAAAGGGAGTTAACAAATTAAAGAGTTGGAAGATATGGGTATTGGCATAGAAAGGCAATGGTTGCCAGCACAAGGTGCTTCAAGAGGTATACTGGTGGGAGTCGATACTTCAGCAGTGAAAGGTCCTCTGGTGATGAAAATGACTTCACTTCGTTGCCAGCTTTGCGGGATTGCATTAAGGCATTGTTACCCAGCACAAGAGAATTAGCAGTGATGATTAATTATGGGAAGTCTTCTTTTGGGTAATTTGGGGAGAAAGAGACATGATCACTATTGCTATGCAAACCTCTCAACTCTAAACCTGCACACTCATTGCTAGCCCTTGTAATCTATCATGGGCTGGACAAAGCTCCCAAGAGAGGAACAGATGAGGTGCGTTTGATTACAACAAACTAGAAGAACACAAGGAGAAGATTTTGATTGCAAAAGTTGTTTACTTTTAGTCTGTTATTGCTTTATGATTCGTTTGAGCTGTAAGTAATCAAAAGAGCAAAACATGGGATAGCTCTTTGATTACAAGGTTTTTTCATTTTATCTTTTTTTTTAGTCTTTATTTTATTTTGGAGTCTATCTGGTTGGAAAAGAGGCATGTCTCTTCACAATTTAGATAGAACTCATATCTGGGTTGTAACAAACAATATTTAAGATTCTAATAGAATCGGTAGGAGAGAGTCCTACTTTTTTCAAAAAAAAAATAATAAAATAAAATATTCATATTTGTATGTCTAGCCATGTAATTGTTTTTGTTTATATATTCTTTGTATATCCAAAATGTTGTTAAATTGTGCTCCGTTTCTAACTGCATTATATCAGTTAAAGAAGAACCAGTTCTCATTAGTCAAGTAAATCCCATTTTTTTTATTAAAATTCATTGTGATCGACTATTGTTGTTGTTAAAGGAAACAAACTAGAATCTGTTGTGGCTATGAATCTGTCCTTTTTGCTTGCTTTCTTGTGTCAAGTAGCATTCTTTTCCAACTGTTGTGAAAGTTTACATGGTGATTTTGGAGGGATATGCTTCATTTTTTAAGCTACTTGACCAACACATATAATGTAAGTTTAGATACTTCATATGGGATTGTTGTTTTAGTATAGAAAGTTCATATGTTGTGTGACCTATTTGGTAAGACGAAACTTTTACCTTTCTGTTTAAAATTCTTATGTTGTGCTTTAAGGCATGCTCAAATTTGATAGCAGGATAGGGCATGAGACTTGGAAATACAAGACAAATGTGATAGTCGGGTATGATTTATTCTTTGAATCTCTTTTATTGATTAGGACTTACAACCAAATTATATAGTTACATACGCTTGATTTGTGGTTTTGCTCTTCATTTGACATTTAAAACGGTGCTCTATCTCTGTTTCTGTATCTCAAGAATACTAATTTACGAAGTTTGGCCATTTAAATTAGTTTTTTGTCGTTCACAGAGGAACTAAAGCAAATTACTGAATTAATCCGTAGTTTATGCCTATAGGAATGCAAATGCAAAGCACCAAGCTATTGATTCATGAGGTTCAATTATGTGGATAGTCAATTTAGCAATATTGTTAAAGAGAAGAGATTATTAATAGCTAGATGATCTCTGTGGACCTGTCAACTACATGTGCAGTTCTATCTTCTGTGTATGTCAAATCTTTACATATACCAGTCAGTATAGATGCAAATTAATTTTGTACCAGTCGGTACAGATACAAGCCTTACATGTACCAATTGGACTTGAGAGTCTTAATTTGGTTGTGCAGGTATGATCAATTGAGAGGCACAATTATTGCTAATAATGAAATTATATTAAGAAATTGTCAGTCAACTTGTATATGTATATATCAAGATATGAAAAGGATTGCAACTTCTCCCCATCTTTCTAAGTGAGAACTTAGTTTGGTAATATTAATCAAGTATGTAAGAAAGCCCGGGCAGATCAATGTGTTGGTAATATTAATTAACCAACTCATGCACGATGATCTGAAGGTAACATATGCACTAAAAAGGAGATACATTGATTGTGCCATATAGTTTTTGCAGACATTTGCTTATAGGTGATATGGTGTGATTCTTTTGTTTGTACAACAACACCCAGTTTAGTAAAATAAGGGGACTTATAATTAGCATGTGGCCTAAATTGTTATGTCTTTTCAATGTTATTCTTTAATCATATCATGTTTACTTTTGCTAAATACGAAGGACAATGGTGCAGTCTTGGTTGATGCTGAGATGAGAAGCAGCAGAAGTGCTTCATTTGTAAACTGTTAATATAGGTGATAACTTTTTTTTTTTTTTGGGCAAATTCTTATACGCTCTCTGACTTGTTGTTCTTGGCTGAGTTGAGCCATGTTTAGACCCGTTCCGATTTTACAAAATGAGAAAGATACCTATTTGCTTTGAAGTAAAGACTGAAGAGATGAAATGTGGGGGTAAAATTGGAATACCAAAATACATATAAACTAAAATCATGTACAGATGATTGCGGATTAATTTATCTCATTTTTACTCCTTTAATCTTTCGACTGATGTAATATAAATATCAAACAATATGATGGAGTTTTTCTTTTATCACCTTATTATTTGTATTATTGGTACTTGATCATACGACAAAGAGGTCAAAAGTTACATATTACCTTGCATTTTTTTAAAGTAAACATTACAGTGATACGATATTATTGTTTGCATTTTCCTTAACTAAAATATTATAGTAATGCAATATTATTAAACACCCACTGCAACGTGTGGGCACATGACTAGTAATAAAAATATATTGGTTCGAATGCTATTTTTCTTAATAAAAAATAAAAATGCAAATTCAAAACTTATGATTGTAACTTTTTTTTTTTAAATAGAAAGATAGAGTCTAGCTTAAAATTCTATTTGATGTTCACAAAGGTTTGAACCTACAATCTATTACAAGTCATTATAGCTAGATTCCACTAAAGCTACTACTAGATCACTTGTGATTATAGAATTATAAGTTGTGAGAGACTTGGCTTACATCAAATCTATGGACTCATGACACTCATTTCCCTAAAAAAATTAATAAAATTGCCTAAAACCATAGTTTAAATAGATTGTTTTGAGTTTTTCTTAAATTTTTTTGCACAAAATTCCGTTAAAAATTTTAAACCGTATTTAGAGATGCTTAAACATCGTTAAGTATCTTGATAGACAGTTTTGAAGCTCATAATAAGCTTTGTCCAACTTATATAAACAATAAGAAATTCTATACTATTTATCGACGTCGTCTTAATTCGTTTTCATCTTTTAATATAATAATTTCCATTACTAAGATTTTCATCTTGTATGTACTTAATTATTCTCATAATTTTAATTATGCTTAGTTATTAGGTGTGATTGCATAAGAGTGCATTGTCTAATCATTTTAAATATTGAGAATACATAAGAAAATGAATACCTGCTTTTTGATGTAACAGGCGTGTAATTATGTTTTAAGAATTAACCATTAAATAGTTACCTCACCGTTAAGGGCTATCAACGGGTTTTAAAAGCTTATATGTAACTAAATCCTTCTAAAATAACTTAGGATGCTAATCATTTAAGAGAAGGGGTCAATTGACAATGGTAATATTGACAATCTTGACGACAAAACTTTTAAAATTTTTGAGAAAAATTATTCAGAATCAAAAATAAGAAAAAGTATATGAAAAAAATGTTTAGTTTATAGAAAAAGTAGATTCAAGTTTTTTTTTTGAGAAAAAGTATATTCAAGTTAAATAATATTTGACAACTCTTTAAAGTCTCGTTCAATTACAACCATCAGAAGCTTATAAAATTTTTATAAGCCATCAAATGATTCTTGACTGAAATTTGAATCACTGTCAACAAGTTAAAAGAAATATATCCATAAACTTTTTTAAAATGAATTTAATAAGTTTCATTATCAAGATGGCTAAGCATGGTCAATACATCCCTTCTCGCCAATGAACACCCATCGTCACGAGTGCAAATCCCCTGGAATGGTCAGATTACCCCAAAACATAGAGTGGTCAAAAATTGTATTGGAAACAATAGCTACTACTGTAGCGGGCAGCTTCAAAAACCGTACACAGTAGTTTTTTAAAGAGGTTTTTTGACCATTTCTCAGTGGAATACCCTAGGAGCCCGTTTGGTAGCACCCGTTATTCCGGAATATAGCGGAAGAATGAATTCTTCCAGAATAAACTTACCAAAGGCAATAAGAATTGGGCGGAAGAGCGTTGAGAAAAACCGGAAGTTGATCTTCCAGCAAATCGGTGGAAGATGGACTCTTCCGGAAGAAAGGCAAGAAACTTGACAAAAGCGCCCCCTATTTTCGAAAATTTTTTTTGTCTATCCCTAAAAAAAAAGAAATCTTAAAACTATCCCTGTTTTGAAACAAATTACAGAACTATCCCTATTTCTCTGCGGTCACGGTCACAACGCAATCTGACCGTAGCGACCACATCGATTTGAAATTCCAAACTTGTCAAAATACGGAGGTCTGACCGCAGCGGCTAGACGCTGCGGTCAGAGGTGTTCATTTTGTACTTGTACAAATTCCTGGTGGGATCGACCACGTGACCGCTGCGGTCAGATTGTGTTGTGACCGCTGTGTTCAGGAAAAGAATGTGACCGCTGCGGTCACAGCGCAATCTGACCGCAGCGGTCACAGCGGTGACGGTAGTTGAGCAATTAATGCTCGACTGCCTTCCCTTTTATCCCCTTCTCTTCTCTTTCCTTTCTCTTAGACCCCATTTCTGACCCCTCAGTTTATTTTCGTTTTTCTCTTCTCACAAACCACAAAAATTCTTCAAACTAACTTCTAATACATATACAAATTTGGTGGCAAGTCCTTCAAGATTAGAGATCTATAGTCAACAAGATAAATGACCTATTATAGTTCCATTATTTTGAGTTTTTAGTTTCTTTTTCTAGTGTTAGGGTTTGAACTTGGTAACTAAACTTTTTAGCAATTAACTATCATCTTTGCTTAATAGAATTGTTGTAACTTGAGTTAAAATTAGTATGGTTCCGAATTGTTGCTTAATAGAAATCTTTGTAAAATGTTATACAAAATGATAGTTAATTTTGTCCATCCTTCAAATTTCAGATAATGAGTATTGATCCTGTACTGATATTTTTGTATCATGGGGGTACTATGACCCAAGACTCAGAAGGATATGGTTATGATGGCCCAAGACCATATGTATGGCATGCAAATCCCAAGATTAGGTTTCGAGACTTGAAGCAAAAAATTTATTCGGTTACTAAATGGTCCGAGATTATGCATGATTTGGAGATCAATGCTAGGTGGCAAGTCGGTCGGGGGGGGGGGGAAGCTTCGCTTTGTACTAGTACCCATCATCGAAGATGAGTCATTGAGAAGCTTGATTCGCAACACTCAATCCGGCAAAATAGATTGGGCAATCGTGGAATTGTATATGGAGAAAATGTCTAAAGGTGCCAGCTCTAGTGCTAATTTGGAAGAGATTGTAGATCCAACGACACCTACTCCAACCGATGCTTTCCTTCCCAACTCACCTCCTCATGTAGAAGTCGAAGATGAACCAAATGATGAGCCACATGATGAGCCACATGAGAACATCCCTAGCAAAGCGCACAATGTAAGAGTTGGGTTAGTTGGTAGTATTGTCTTGAAGGAGTTGAATACATTCGAGAATGCTAGGGTTAACAACGACCTTGCTGACATTGATGAAGGCGACGAGGCATATCCTACAGAGGAAGATGAGGATGAGAAAGAAATGATGGGTCCATTATAAGGTATTGAACATTTTCAACGGAAAGCTCCAGGAGATTTTTTACAAGTTGAGTTTGCAACCGGTGATAGTCGAGGGGGGATGCATAGTGACATGAGCAAAAAAGGTGAATTCTATGTTGGGCAAGAATTTTCTAGTAGAAACCATTTAAGAGATTGCTTAAGGGAATGGAGTATTGCCAATCACCGTGAAATCATGACCCATAAATCGGGTTTAACAATCTACACAGTGAAATGTAGACACTTCAATAGATGTCCCTGGAGACTTCATGCTTCTCTCTCGAAGAAAAGTGAAACCTTCAAAGTGAAAACCCTGATTGCACCTCATAGGTGCATGAACCCTCATCTCAGTCGAGACCACCGTCAACTGACCTCTGATTTCATTGCTACATATGTCTTAGGTCTTGTGAAGACGGACCTATCGACTACACCTGCAGGTATTGTCGAGTTCATTAAAGCCAAGTTTCATTACATTATTTCGTACGGCAAAGCATGGCGTGCTAAGAACAAAGCCCTTAAACATCTCTTCGGTGGATGGAGAGAGGCGTACACCATGCTACCTAAGTTGATCCAAGGTATTCAACTCTCAAATCCCGGGACTGTTTATAGGGTATGGTCCAACCCAACCAATGTCGACGGGACTCATATTTTGCGGGGTTTTTTCTGGGCATTTGGACCGGCTATAGAGGCATTTAAACACTGCCGACCACTCCTGAGCATAGATGGTACATTCTTGTACGGTAAGTACAAGGGGACTCTTTTGATTGCAATGGCGGCGGATGCGAACAATCAGCTCATGCCGGTTGCTTATGCACTAGTTGAAAAAGAGAGTAGTGAAACATGGAATTTCATCATGAACTGCATCCGAGAACTTGTTACTCAGCGCCAAGGTATCTGTGTCCTCTCAGATCGGCACAAAGGTATCCTGAATGTCTTCAATGATAGGAATGCAGGTTGGGCACCGCCCATGGCTTACCATTAGTATTGCATGCGTCACTTAGCACAACAATTTTATACAGCTGTGAAGGACGCAGACCTTAAGGATGATTTCAGTAAGTTGTGTTGCAAGAATCAAATGTGCAAATTTGATAAAAGCAGGAGGGAGCTTAAGAAGAACCGGCCTAAGGTAAAAGCTTTTCTGAATAGTTTATCCAAGCCAAAGTGGGCTCTAGCTCATGATCAGGGTGGCCGTCGGTTTGGTATGATGACCACTAACATTTCTGAGGTCTATAATAATGTGCTTAAAGGAGCAAGAGGTCTCCCTGTAGCTGCAATTGTGGAGCTTACATTCTACTGGACTAATGAACACTTCCGTAGAAGGCGTGTAATTGCAAATGCTTTGCACGCAAGCGGAGAAGATTGGGTAGACCAAATCAAGGAACACCTTGAAATCAAAATAGCAAAAAGCAACACACATACCGTTACAAAGTTTGATGATGGGAGAGGCCTTATTTACCTTCTCACTCAAAGTCGTTGGGTAGGTGACCATCGAAAAGGAGGTAGAGCTCACACTATTAATTTGGAAAAAGTAGAGTGCACTTGCCAAAAACCTCAATTACTACATTACCCATGCTCTCACATGCTTGCTGCTTGTGCTACTCTAGCCGTGGATCACAATCGTTTCATTAGTCCCTACTACTCTGTAGAATCACTTGCTCGGACGTGGGCCCTTTTGTTCCAACCAATTCCTGACATTGATTATTGGCTTAAATATGAAGGACCGACCTTAGTACCTGATGAGAAGCTTAAACATGTAAAGGTCGGCCGACGTAAGAGTCGGCGCATTCGGAATGATATGGATGATATGGAGAAATCCAACAAGGCTAAATGTGGCAATTGTCGTGAGGTCGGTCACAATGTTAGAAAGTGCCCGGCTCAGATAGCTAACAAAGGTATTCTCTTTTGAGAACCTAGTCTAGATCTTGCATTGTTATTTGACCAACTCTGTTAAATTGGTTGTTATTTGAATGAATTGCTTTTATTTAACGTAGGTCAATGAAGGAATCTGGCTTATCCCGGAGTCACTTTTGAAGTGCTTATAAATTGGTCACTAGTGTAGTTTTAATTAGTTGGATCTTGTATGAACTATTATGTGTAGTTTAAATTAGTTGAATCTTGTATGAAGTACTAATGTAGTTTTATTGTATGAACTATGAACTTGGTTTGATTGTATGAACTATGAATTTGGTTAGATTGTATGAGCTAAGAGAATGTTTTGATTGTATGAGATATTAATCGGAACAGAAAATTTTCAGCACTGAACACGGCAGTCAGATTCTCAGTCTGGCCGCAGCGGTCACACACGTATTCTGACAGCAGCGGTCACACTCGTATCGTGACCGCTGCAGTCAGGTGGTGTATATATTTTTTTATGTGTCTGACAGCACCCAGAGGGACCAAACTGCGGCCAGACTGAGAATCTGACCGCAACGGTCAGTGGAGAAAATTTTTTTCCCCTCTGGCCGCTGCGGTCACATTCTCAGTCTGGCCGCAGCAGTCACATTCTACCTCTGGCCGCTGCGGTCACGTAGTGGTTAATTTTTTTTAAAATGAACGGAGACCTGGCAGCACCCAGTGGGGCCAAACTGCGGCCAGAGGTAGACTCTGACCGCAGCGGTCAGGGGGGGAAAATTTTTAAGGGTTTTTTTAATTTAATTTTAACTACCAATTTAATATTTTTTACACCAAATTATATCATTACACCATGATTAACAAGTTAATCTAAATCATACTAGATTAACAACTTAATTAACATCTTAAGCTACATCATACAAATTCATCTAAATCATACTAGATCAACAAGTTAATCTAAATCATACAAAGTCCAATTAACCCATAACTAAGATCATACCAAGTCCAACTAAATCATAACTAAAATTGTATCAAGCTACAAAGTTCTGACAAGATAACTAATTCGATCAGAGTTACCATGTTTGGTCAACATAACAAAATGCAACTAACTCCAACTACTTATACTTCGCACCTGCCCGTCTGGGTCGTTTCGGACAAGATGGCCCAGCTTCTTGTGTCAATTGACTTTGCATCTGGCTCAAGGTAAAGCCTAATTCCTCCTCCTCCAGCTCATCTTCCGGCTCCTCTTCATCCTCCTCGTCGTCTTGCTCCTACATAAACAAGCATAATGTAATGTAGTGATGTATCGATTATAATTAAAACTAGGTGACCATAATTATGTGTGATAAGTGCTACGATACCGATTCCTCTTCCTCTTCGTCCTCTTCCTCATGTAAATCCTCGTCTTCATCGTTATCCACCTGTACCTTTCCTAGTGTGCGGTCAAAAGTAGATATATAGTCAACCGTGCCCACAACTTCACGACATATCTTGAAAGTAGTCGTTGCAAATCTTTTTTCCGACTTATTCTTCATCTTTTTCACGGCAAGGTGAGCTAACCCAATTACCTTCTTAACCTGCAAAGCACAAAGCAAACGGTCAATTCACAACAAGCAACAAATAGACAGTTCTCTAAACCAACTTTAATCATTAACTTTACCATTTTTTTTAAACTAATAGCAGGGCTAAGCAAGCGCTCGCGGACTGGTCCGGCATCCGCGCATACCCTCCCTGTACCTCGGAACGTCGGAATGGTGGCTGCATTGTACCACTCCAAATACCTTGGCAAGGTGTTTGGATCATATGGTTTGTCCTCTTCTAAAATAGTGCTATCCCTACGCAAGGACCACTCATTAAAAATTGCGGCATGGTGTGTAGCCCAATCTGTTCTCGGAAACTTCTGACGATCAATGAGGTGAAGATCCCTCCGAGTTGGGCGACCAGGGGGTGGGTGAATCTGAAATAAACCAAACTGTCGCATGACCCGATCCGGGTGGTAAGTCTCAACTATAGCAAAATCCATAAGAGATGCCGTGCTCAACCAGTATTTCTCATCAGCCCTACATACTGGAGGCATCTCATCCATGATCTCAGGAGTATATGGGATCCACACGATATCTCCATCCTGTAAAGCATCAAGCAATCCACGATATTGTGGAATTGACCGCTTATTTTCAACCCAAACATGACTGCTTGACCAATAATATCCCCGTGGTGGCACTTGATCGGGAGTGAGTCCCTCTAGTACCTCTCTTTTCAAACATTTCGGCCGAAAAGACGGAATACGCTCCCACGCCCAATAAAGGAGTAAAACAGGACACCCTCCTATTTGTTTCGCACCGATCTTACAAGCACGGCACAAGCTCCTGTACATCCTAGCTAATACTGGAGCTCCCCAAGCATACGACCTTGTCTCGGTGAAGTTAGCCAACAAAGGAAGATAAATAAGAGGGACAGAGTCACCTGACAGGTCTATAAGCAAAGTACCCCCTATAAGGGATAGAATGTACGCCCGAGCATGTTTCTTCACTTCATCCTCTGTTGCATTTCTACTAAGCCAACTAAAATTTTTTCTCAACCAACTTAAAGACAAAGCAGACTTATTTGCCATGGCACCACCCTCAGGCAAGACTCCCAGATACTCCTCAACAACCTCCTCCCAATTCCTTTCGGTAGTCCCACAGATGGGTGCACCGTGTATGGGTAATCCCAATTGAATGGCCACGTCTTGCAATGTGATTGTCATTTCACCAACTGGCAGGTGGAATGTATGGGTCTCCGGTCTCCACCTTTCCACAAGCGCAGTTGTCAGTTCGTTATCCCAACGAACAGCTCCAATCTGTTGTACACCCAAAAAACCCGCTTCCCGTACGTAAGGTTCATACCTCGGGTTCCATTTAACGAGTTGGGCACCGTGACGGATCGTCAAATGGGGCACCTCTTCACCGTTCAGCACCAACTTCGATCGGTGATCAGCCTGCTCGGTTAGTAACGGGTGCAGAGCACGGCTTGGTTGAGGTGCCTCTCGAGGTGCAGGAACACGACCGCCACCTTGTCCTCGCCTTCCTTGGTGTCGGCCCCCTACTCTTGTGCGGACCATCTATCAAAAATAAATGAAAAAAAATTGTCAAACAAATCACCAAGTAATGTTATGCATAAAGTCTATAAAGGTCAATAACTAAAATCCATACTAAATGATTAACAAGAACAGTGCTCAAAATGATTTGGCCGTCGTAACAAGAACAGTGCTCAAGTAATGTCATGCTTCAATATCAATTCAACACTCATTTCTTTAACACTCATTTCTTTAACACGATAAACTTGCTCCAACTCTTTTGTCAAACCAGATTTTGTGC
Source organism: Cyperus esculentus (assembly GCA_030179965.1). Taxonomy (NCBI): domain Eukaryota; kingdom Viridiplantae; phylum Streptophyta; class Magnoliopsida; order Poales; family Cyperaceae; genus Cyperus; species Cyperus esculentus. The sequence goes on along the minus strand of JASGLE010000010.1, from coordinate 665,096 downwards.
CCTAAGAACAGTGCTCAATCACTCCATAAACTTACTCAAATACAAGTGCACAATAAACTTGCTCAAATACAAGTGCTCAATCAAATTGTGTGCTCAAATAACAAATCTAAGAACACTCAATAAATAATAAAGATTAATCGACTTAACCTTACTGAGCAGAGCGGCAAAAGGGGTTCGGTTGACCCGACCTTCTGGGCGCGGTGGCTGAGACGACCTTCTGGGCGCGGCGGCTGAGATGCAGGAGCAGGGGCGGAGGGGTGGAGGGGCGGAGGAGGTTGAGAGCGGGGCTAGGGCTGAGAGAGAGAGGAGAATTTGGAGAGGATTCGGGGGAGGAGGAGTGGAGGGGAGGGGAGGAATTGGGAGAGTTAGGGTTTGGAGAAAGAAAGGAAGAAAAAAATAGAAGTCGGGACAGGAGGAGAGGAGGAGAGGTTTTCTGAATTAAAGGGTAACAGATCCGAATTAAAACACGTTAAGTAACAACTAAATCAAACGGACCCGTCGTGACCGCAGCGGTCACATTCTTTTCCTGATTGTAGCGGTCACAACGCAATCTGACCGCACGGTCACGTGGTCGATCCCACCAGGAATTTGCACAATCAGACCTCCATATTTTGCAAGTTTGGAATTTCAAATCGATGTGGCCGCTGCGGTCAGATTGCGTTGTGACCGTGGCCGCAGAGAAATAGGGATAGTTCTGTGATTTGTTTCAAAACAGGGATAGTTTTAAGATTTCTTATTTTTTTAGGGATAGACAAAAATTTTTTTCCCTATTTTCACCTTAGTCAATTTTTTTATTATTTCTCTTTCCTCTCATTTTTCCATTCCAAGAATTGTTTAATTATCCCTTCTTGCTGCTGCATGTAATGACAATGATTTGATGGCAGATGCATATCCAATAATTTACCAGTAGATGTCTCTTATAAGTTCAGTTTCAAATCAATTGATACCAAATTATGCAGGAAAATTATCGAGTGACACGTCGTTTTAAAAATGTCCGATTATAACTTTCAAGTGACACGTCGTTTTTTATTTATCAGACCAACTGAAAATTATCGAGCTGTGGAGACATGTTGCTGTTATTAGTATCATTTTTACCACTACTTTCATGCTCTTATACAGAGGATATTTTTGACATTGTAAGCTTTCATATACTAATAAATAGGAAAATTTATTCTCCTGATTGTTCTCTTTTTGTTCCGAAAAAGCATTGCCAAACGTCTTTACTAAAATCTGGAATTAAGTGAAAGAAGGTTTCTTCCAGAAGAATGATCTTCCACTTAATTCCGGAAGAAACATGGTTTACCAAACAGAGCCTAGAGGATTTCAATTCCATCGTCACAGAATGGCACCGCACCGCTCATCAGAAATTCGTAACTGGTAGCCGATCTTCTTCCCTTCCCTTCTCTCTGGCCTGAGCCTTGGAATTGAAAAAAAAAAATCCCCATCTTTCCGACTCCCACAGTCCCATCCACCGCATCAATTCAAACTCCCTCCGCAATTCCAGATCCAACTCTACAGCTCCGATGATGGCCGAAACCCTCCCCGTCCCCGTCCCCGTCCCAGTCGCCGCCAGGACGCGCGACTGGTCCGCGCTCCCACCCGAGCTCCTCCAGACAATCGCTTCAAAGCTGCCCGACATCTCCGACTTCGTCGGCTTCCGCGCGGTCTGCACCTCCTGGCGCTCCTCGGCCCCCGTCTCAACCCCCCCGCCGCAGCTGCCGTGGTTCCTCGAGCGCCGCGATGGCCTCCAAGGCGATCTCCGTTTCCACTCTCTGTTTACCGGTAGGATCCACACGGTCGCTTCCCCTAATTCCTCCGGGAACTGGCTGAAAGGTCCGGCACATGATTACTTGCTTCTGTACAATGCGATTAGCTATGAGATCTCTCTGTTGAATCCGATTACTGATAGGAAGGTCGATCTGCCATTTCTCGATATCGCCGGGCCTTGGCCGGTGTATATCGGATCGGATCCGGTTGGGACCGGGGAGTGCGTGGTTCTGTCAGGGAATTCTGCTGATTTTAAGACTGGCATTCTGGCCTTGTATCGGCCGGTGGAGAGAGAGTGGGCGGTGATCGAGGAATGCTCGTTGCATTGCCGCGACGCGTACTACGACGGGATGTGTTTTCTCAACGAGGAGGAAACCGGATGCACGAAGGTCATCAATGTTACTACAAGAAGGGTGGTGCATACCGTGCCGCCGCCTGCGGACGACGACAATGACAAGTTTGGCCTTTCGGCGAGGGGCACGACGTACTTGGTACCGTCGGGAGGTGACATATTGAGGGTGCTTCTGGAGGACGATGAGTTGTTGGAAGCGAAGGATTGCCACTTCCGTATCCATAGATTGGATTTCGGAAGTGATAAGCCTTGTTGGGTCAAGATTTCTAGCATCGGTGACCAGATGCTGTTCTTGGACCAGGACAGCGGGTTCTCTCTGAGTTGTAAGGATTACGGTGGATGCAGAGGGAATTCGATCTACTTCCTTAAGTTGCAGTCCCACGACATTTATGATCCGCCTTTCTGTTTTCTCTGTAGGTACGATGTAGAAGAGGCAAGAACCGAGCCTCTGACTTGCCCTTTTGCAGATGGCGGAACTTGGATTGTGCCTAGCCTGAGATAACTTTATAAAAAGATAGCTATTGTATCAAGATTGTGTTGCATTCATTCAGTATTCATGGTAAATGAATGGGCATTATGTTTGGTACCAGATTGGTAGCTATCAAAAGAGGCCTGAGGAAATGTTCTCACAATCTGTGGCTTGTGCCGTTCCCTGGTTGTTTGATCTGATACGTTGAGACAAAATGATCAATTTTTATTAATACTTGGTGCATTTATAGTTTGCTGCCATCTTCCCTTTCGGTTTTTCCTTGTTACCTTTGCAAGGAATTGTAAGAAATGACAACCCTGATGAAGAATGGCAGGAGCTGTTTCCACCACTGATTTTGAATCCAAACCAACTTCCTCTATCCTGTTTCATCACACAAGAAGCAGTTGTTGTAGCAAATATCCCCATATGGCTCGCCTGTGATGACACCTTGATTGAAGAAAGTTCCACTGCAGATTATGGATCATATCGAAGAGAGGAGAGGAACAGTACCAGTAATAAGTGTTGTTGCCACAGTTCTTTTTTTTTTTCCTTCTGTTATTTCAAAAAGGTGTAATTCATTTAATTAATGTAAGTTATGGATTTTCCTATTTCCATCAACAGAAGAGTCCAGGATGTTGAATTTACAATATTTCCTAAAGAATTATCCCTTTTCTGTATTTTCTTTTTTATTTTTTTTTCTAATAGTTGTAAGATATTATGGATGTTTTATTAAGCAACACTAGTTGCTGTTTTGTACTACTCCCCTAAAGAAGGTCATAATCTTTGTTGGAAGCATAAGAGAGGACCTCCAAGTACTTGACTGGTTGAATGGAAAATATGGCAATAAAGTTATATTTGTCAAAATTTAATTTTACCAAATAACAACATTTGCTTGATCATTCTTATTTTTTATTTATTTTCTTTTGGTGTATATAGAGGAGAGTCGTCCTATATATATTTAAAATCCAGGTTAATACTTAATTGTATGTTAACTTAATCAGTTGGAGTTTCTTAATCCTAAACAATTATATCGATTCATTGCCGATCCATTATAGATTCGAACGAGACTTTTCTTTAAAGCTGTGACATATGGAAATTCCTTCTACAAGTTAATAGATTCGGGATTCTTAACTGAATTGAATTATTAGTATTTAGTGGACATTACAATTAACTGTGTTAATATATGGTTCCTTGTTGTATCTTCTTGAGATGCCTGCCTCCGTGCATTTTGCATTGCAAGTTTGCAACCCCATCATGACGGAAGTGGGCTTCTCAATCTCAACAGGCCCTTACCAGAATTCACACATCCCAGCCTGAATACTGAGAAACTGACAGATCTAAACTCTACTGGTGTGTTTGGCAACCAAAAATTAGAAAAGAACAGCAAAATAATAGCTATTACATGTGCCAAACAGAAAATAACTATTCAAATAGCTCTAAAAAATTGCTAATCCGCTATTCCTCCTATTTGGTCGAATAGCGGAATAGCTTCCGCTATTCGAATAGCTCTAAAAATATTTATCACAATACTATTCCAATTGTCATTTGCCAAACAATACTTCCACTATCCGAATAGCTCTAAACATCACTATTCTTTTCACTCTTCCAACGATCACTAATCCATTTTTACTAATCGGATAGCACTATTTTATTGCTATTCCTTGATTTGCCAAACGGACCCTACTTTAATTGAAACATTTATGCCTTGAAACCAACCAACAAGGCTCGGGGTGTAAATGAGCCGAGCTAGGCTAAGCTTAAACTCAGCTCATTAAGTTAACGAGCTGAAAACACAAGCTCAAGATCGACTCGTTTAATTAACAAGCTGACCGAGCTATTTATTTTTTAATAATAAAATTTTAAGTATGTTATATTAAAATTTATATAAAAATCAACAAAATGATTAACAAAAATATGTTCGTACACATTTTACATACATATATTAATACTCTTTTCAAATCCGGCGTACATAACAATTTTATATATATTAGACTATATGTTGTATAAGATATTGATAATCTATGATAAGAGCAGTACGAGTTGCAATTAATAATAATTTATCGAGTCAAACGAGTTTAATGAGCTGAGTCATGCTAACTTCAAGCTCAGCTCATTAGCTTAACGAACTTAACAAACAAGCCTAATTCGATCCGATCCCGAGTGAGCCATGAGCTATCCACGAGCTCTGAGTTTTTTTGCCAGCCCTAATCAAGGTTCAGAATTTGAAACTGAAATTGAATTAAGCCGATGAGTATATAATTATATATTGACCCTGATGTCTTTTCAAATTCTAAAGTCTAAACAAGTCAACACACATGAGACCATTGTCTCCTTTCTAATTCTGAGCATGTATAAAATTGTAAACAAAGAAACAAGAAATTAAATGCCATTGAATTACCTGCCTCAAAAAAGTTGCCCCCATATTTTCCCCAGGCCAGCACTCCTTTCCTTTCAATTCAAGTTTCTTCTATATATACCTTCCAAATTCCAAACCCTAGAAACCCTCAGACTCACACTGTGCCCTTTTCCCGCCAAATTAAACCGATCAAATGCCGCCCAAGAGAAACACCACCGCTGCCGGTTCCTCTTCTCTCAGCCGCGGTCGAGGCCGTGGTCGCGGCCGTGGCAGGAGTACTGCCAGTGGTCGTCCTAGCCGTGACAACGATCAGAGGAAATGGTCGGAGCTTCCGAGAGAGATCCTCCATCTCTTCTCCAAGAAGCTCCCCGATCTGTCCGACTTTGTGCACTTCCGCGCGGTGTGCAGGAGCTGGTTCATGTCAGCGCCGATCACGGATCCGCCGCCGCAGCTCCCCTGGCTCCTGGAGCGCCGCGAGGATCCTGAGGAAGACCGCGAGAATTGCATCATCCGGTTCTACTGCCTGTCTTCTAACAAAGTCCACACCGTGTTCTGTCCGGGCTCCCGCCGTGCCTGGCTTGAGGGCCCCGGGTACCGTTACTTAGTTGCCTCCCACTCGAGGAGCTTCGAGACGTATCTGCTCAATCCTCTCACCAGCGATGAGATCGATTACTCGATCCCTAAGGTTTTTGGTTATTCTCATTATGTCGGTCCGAACGGCGACATTGTGATTGTGTCAGGAGGTGCAGATCATTTCAGACTTCCTAATATGGAATGGAACACTGCGCCGCCCATGGTCGCGTTTCTGCGACCCGAGTACGACGAGGATTGGGCACTCGTGGCGGCGGGGGTCGGCGAGAGCGGTAATGCGTTCTACATGGGGCAATATTTTGGCATCGATGAAAAAACCGGGATCACGAAGGTCGTTGATCTCGCCACCCGGAGAATGGCTTACCAAGTCGAGCCGCCGGAAGGCACCGATCCTCTCAAAAAAAGGGTCGAACTATACTCGTTGAATCTGGCGGGAAGATCCTGAGGCTGTTCCAGTACTCCGAGAACAAGATCCGCCGCTACGACATATTCCGTCTTTGTTTCGATGGGAAAGGGAAGCCTTGCTGGGTGAGAATCAGGAACATCGGCGACCAGATGCTGTTTCTGGATGGTTACAACGGGTTATCGTTCTCTGCTAACGACTTCCCTGGATTCACAGGGAACTGCATCTACGACATAGATTGCTGGTGTCTTTATAAGTACAACATAAAAGATGGCACGACTGAAGTGCCGTCGTGCCCGTTTGATTCGATGCAGACTTGGTTCGTGCCTAGTCTAGTCTAGTCTAGTCTAGGCTAGGCTTCTCATATCAATCATGCATTAGTATCAAAGTAAGCTCTACTGAGTACTAATTAATCCTTTTAGTTTTAGATTAATTTGTTAGAAATTAGATTAGTTGTTATATATGATCACTTAGCTTGTCCAACTGTTTTAGAGATTGATGTATACCAATTGGCAAATACTTCACAATTTGTGCAAATCATGTGAAGTATTCAGTGATATGAGTGAATTTCTGTCTTCAAACTTTCAAGTATAATTATGCCATGGGTATATTTATCTCTGTTGCATGAGCAAAGAGAGCATATGATTTGATTGGTCTGTGCAATGTTTTGATACGAAAAAAATAACATTGTGCCATAAGTGGCATGAGTTCATGTTAATTTCTTTGATGAATATAAAATAGTGGATTATTTGAATATTGAAAAAAAAAAGAAATTCCATTACTGTAATTAATTGCACATAACTGCTACTGCAAATCTATGTCAGTATAATCTACATATATATATAGTTGGTTTATCTACTAATATTCTGCAGCTTTAAATTTACAGAGATGGGGAATTTTTGGATGCTACACTGAGAATGACTATAACCTGTTCTTAATTTGTGCTGGTTTCAGGTACTTGGAACCAGATTTTGAGGTGTATTTCTGCATGAACAGATGTGAGATAGCTTAAAAAGTTAATATACAGATCGTCATTGGCTGCCACTTGGGTTAACTTCACTCGCAATATGATCTATCCGAACTTTTTTTTTTTTTTTTATAATTTCAACTCGTATGCTAATGAATTGGTGCATTGTTATCTTCTTATCATCACAATTTTGGATTAACTATGATCTGGATGTTTTATCTTACTGGTTTTGATATATGAAATATTTGTATGCTGCAGTTATTACTATCATGTTATTCTACTGGAAAGCAAAAGTATACCAGGCAATGTTACAGTGCCAAAATGTTGTCCCATGTAAGTGGCTATTTGTATTTTACAGTGTAAAATTAGCCAAAATGACCTCCTAATTTTACAGTAATCACCCTCTTAATACAAATTCCTACTTGGTAAGCCAATTTTACAGTGCCAAAATTGGCTATTTGTATTAACAGTTTCGTCGATTTTCATTCCTACTTCCTAGTTTTTGTAATGATCAACGTTAAAAGATGCTTAAACTTAAAGTTACTTCCAATTAGGAGGTCATTTCTGCGTTATTAAGCTATATGATTCTTTTTCATTATTAGTTAATTTGATGAAAATAGTATTATTTATCTAGTGCTGCCATTTTAACACTGATTGGGAGAAATATAATTCAGGATTGTTTGGGATATGTGTTCGATTGGTACGATCATTTTAGCTATTTTGTTATCTTATTGTTAATCTATCAATAGTCTTACAAACTGCATCTATATATTACCTTTGTATATATTTAGTGTCATTGTTCCATATATTCAGGGAAAAAATAAAATAACCTCTTCCAGGAATATCCTAACTGTGTTAATTAGCAAGTATAATTTGTTAATTGCATGTAGCGTGCTCAGCTTTCTAGTTTTGATATAAACCTTCAAAGTTTGGATCCTTGAATGCCAAACTGATAAACCCTACCATTACATGTTTGCCCTTCAAGAGTGATCAGATGCCGAAGCAAAAGACAACCACTACCACCACTGGCGGATCGACTACAGGATGTGGACATGGTCATGCTCGCAGCAGCAGCCACGGTCGAGGCAGAGGCCGTGGCAAGGGGAGAGGCGCAAGCGGTTCTGTTATTCGTGTTGATCAGAGAGACTGGTCAGAGTTACCACCGGACATTCTCTATTTCTTTTCCAGAAAGCTCCCTGATATCTCCGATTTCATACGCTTCCGTGCTGTGTGCAAGAATTGGCGCTTGTCAGCTCCAATCACCCATCCACCCCCGCAACTCCCCTGGCTTCTGGAGCGCCGTCAAGAGCCAGAGAACGATCCTGAAAATGCTGTTATGCGGTTCTACTGTCTCTCCACTGGTAAAGTCCATTCCATCTTATGTCAGAACTCCCATCGTGCCCATGTCAGGGGCCCCGCATACCGATACTTACTTGCCATTCACACTAGAATGTTTCAGATGCGTGTCTTCAATCCCCTTAACGATGATGCGATTTGTATTCCAACTGCTAAAGTTTTCAATTTTTTCTCATTATATCGGTCCGGATACAACTGTAGGTGGTGATATTGTAATTGTATCAGGCCACGCTGATCATGCTCGATTTCCTGATATGGAATGGAATACCGCACCACCCATGACGGCTTTCCTGCGACCTGATGTTCATCAAGATTGGGTCTATGTAGCCGGAGTTGGTACCGGCGCTAACACATTCTACATGGGACAATACTTCAGCAACGACTCAAAAACCGGCATTACAAAGGTTATCAATCTTGCCACCAGAAGTCTAGCTTATCAAGTCGAACCACCCGAGTGGAGCAATTACGATCCTCTTCTAATGGGTAGCTGCAGCACCATTCTCGTTGAATCAGGCGGAAAGATCCTGCGCCTGTTGCGGTATCGTGAGGTTGAGCTGTTCCACTTCGACATATACTATCTTTGTTATGATAAAAAAGAAAACCCTCACTGGGAGAAAATCAGTGATATCGGCGACCGAATGCTGTTCCTGGATGGCTGTAACGGGTTATCGTTTTGTGCCGGTAACTCCTCTGGATTCAAAGGGAACTGCATTTACTTCATAAACCACAGGCATCTGTATAGATACAGCATCAAAGATGATTCAACTGAACAGCTGTTTTGCCCCTTTGATTCACTGCAGACTTGGTTTGTACCTAGTCTTGTCTAGGCTTTTAACATCAAAAGTAAGTTCCATTGAGTATTTATTAAGCTTAATTTTAGTTTAATTTGTTAGAAATTTTATCAATCTTTATAATTAATCAGCCTGCTTGTCTAACTGTTTTGGGATATCAGTATACCAATTTGCAATAGTTGAATGGGCCATACATGAACATCTGGTCAATTCGATAAAAATACAGATGATCAACGTCATTTGGGGTTAACTTCACTAGCACTATGTTCTATTAGGATTTATTTTTGTTTGAACTCGTATTCTAAATGTGAATTGTTATGTTATTGTGATCTGGATATTTTATTTGACTGGCTTTCATTTATGACTATATAAAATGCATAATAAACAATATAACGTGCATAACAAAGCGTGGCAGTGGTTTAGAGAGAGAGGATTCGGGATCATCCGACGCGCTACCGAATTGGCAGTACAGTCCAAACCGTCAGATTTCGTCGAGATCCATGAAAAAGTAATGAGTTCGGATCTCGACGTAACCTGCACCGTCGGATCTGCGCTGCCAATTTGGCAGTGCGTCGGACGATCCGGACTCGAGAGAGAGAGATGTTACAAGCCTAAAGTGAAATTTGTTGAATTTTAGTGTTCATAGTCTTACTCCTAATAAATGTATATTGGATTTTTTGACATCAAAAATCTATCTTCCCAATGGAATAAACCTCAGCCTTTGATTGTTTACTTAGATTGATCACCACCATTGACGTTCTCAATCCATTAAAATTTAAGGCTCATATAAATTATCTCAATTTAAGACTCATTACAAATTGTCTTAAAAATTTATTATAAGAAATAATAATTTCAGCCCAAAGCAAGGTGTGAGTTTTTTACTAGTATAATCCAAATGGATCCAAAACAGGCCTAATTTGTTCTATATTATGTGCTAAATTTTGAAATGATTACCACTACAAATTGTTGCTGTCATAGCATTTAGTTAGCTTAAAATTATCAAACACAACCTATTTTAAGCATACTATGTTGTTCGTGCCATCTGCTTTTCCATTTTTTTCCATTCTAATTGTATTTTCACTGGGCATGCTCTCTGTGTAGAAAGTAGCGGGTTCGAAATCCGGATGAGAGGTATTTGAGTGGCTTGACCTCATCTTTTATCTCAACAAAAAATTGCATTTTCATTATTTCATAGGACAGTGATACACTGCCCCCATTCAGCTGCCCCCCAATTGCCCCACACTGTTGATGTAAATAAATAAATAAAAGGACAGATTACAAAACGTTCTGAATCAATTTTGAGCACAAATGGGCAATTTACGAATGTTCTAAATGAATTTTGGGAAGAGATGGACAGTTTACAAAACGTTCTGAATGAATTTTGGGAAAGATGGACAATTTACAAAATGTTCTGAATGAATTTTGAGAAAAGATTGACAGTTTCCGAAACCTTTACAACGGTTGAGGGCAATGGGGGGCAGACGGTTGGGGGCAACACATCATTATCCTATTTCATAAGGCACAATCCGTAAGACCATATGAGCCCATTAATTAATTAGTCCGTTAGCCCACAAAGCCCAAAGAAAGAAAACACCTCCCCTCGTAGTGATCCCCTCTTGGCTCCAGACGACTAAACCCTTTCCTTTCCTTTCGTCTACTCTCCGTTAAACCCTGGCCGAGGGAAACCAACCCTTCGAGCCAAAACCCCACTCACGCGCCGATCTCCGATGGACGCCACCGAATCAACAACCCTCCCTTTCCCGCTCCGGCAAGGGCCTCCAGTAGATTGGACCGAGCTCCCTGCCGATCTGGTCGCAGCGATCGGCAAGAGGCTCCATGACCTCTTTGATTTCGTCTACTTCCGCGCCGTTTGCAAGAACTGGCGTGCGGCCACCTCCATCTCCGACCTGCCTCCTCAATTCCCTTGGATTCTACAACAGAAAGATGACTCTGAGCATCCGGAGGTTTATTCCCTCATCACTGGTAAAACCCGAACCATCCGATGCCCCAAGGCCCGTGGCAAGAACTTCTTGGGGCCATCGCATGGTTAATTCTGCACCGTCAGCTGTTATTCACGCTACTCGATAGAATCTCTTCTGAACCTGCTCACAAACGATGAGATCACTATTCAATTTGAGGAACAATTCCGCGGCTTTGCGGTCTGTACAAGTCCAGATCCCATGACAAAGAACAACTATATTGCTTTCTATAGTGGTTCTCGTGATAAAGTTTTGGGCTTGTATAAACCATATAGCCATGACTGGTCTTATGTGCAATTGCCTGATGCCCCTCGTACGTTTGCAAGCACGATAGGCACATGCTTGAACGGTTTGTACTACAGGATGGATTTTCACACGGGCAATACTGAGGTTCTTGACTTCGTCTCTGGCTCTTCTTTCTTAGTGCCACCTCCTAACAACCTTGGCATTCTACACATTGTGTTCTTTGTTGAGTCGGTGGGAAAGATTTTGAGAATTAATGAGCAATTAGATCGCAGCTCATTATCGTCCAACTTAAACTATATTTATAATATCTATCAGCTTGATGTTGTAGATAAAAAATGTGGGTATAGATGGGTAAAGACCAGGAACATTGGTAACCGAATATTGTTCATGGACTTGCGTGGTGGAATCTCTGTTGCCGCTTGTGAAAGTAGTGGATTAACGGGAAATTGTATCTATTTCTTACATAGGTTTTGTGATTGTATTTTACCGTCGACTAGTGGATGTGAGCTATACAAGTACAACATAGGGGATGGTCATATAGAAAAAATCTGCTCTAATTTCTACAATACAACCAACTGGTTTGTGCCGTGGATCAGTGACTCTCTTCCGGTGGGTCCCTGTTAGCAAAGTTTCAACATCAATGCTTAACATCCTTCTATGTAGATTACTTGTTCATGATTTCTTATATGTTGGTATGATATACTGTTTTGGTCATTTGTGGACATCTTGGTCTATATTATGATCACCAGATTTTCTTGCAGCCTTTTGTTTATCACTTAATTTGCTGGTTGATGCTTTTGTGAACAATTTACTTTTGTTTGCAATATTTGTTGCTCTTTGAACTAATTTATTCACATCTATCTATGTATGCAGAATTTGTAACGAAAAGTCGAGGAAAACTCCATAACTCTGGAATTTGTGGAATGCCTGCTTCCACATGTACATGTTTTAAAACATAGTACTAGTAGTGTGTAACTCTAGTACGGTTAATATTGTTTTCATTTAGTTTTAGTGTAGCTGGATTAGAATTTTTCTGACAGCAGTATGTTTGATACTAAATTATAACAAAAAAAAAAGTCAGGTGTTATGGGTGGCTCATTTGACTGAGTTTGACTTGTGATTATAAAACGCTTGTTATGCTTGATTATTAGGAGGTTTATCACATAAATTGGCATTCTATCTATCTATTATCTACTTTTGATTGATAAAAGATGATTGAATGTTATGGATTACCAGAATTTATCGTTTTATTTTCTTTTTTAGTTTATATTGAATAATAATAATATAGTGTTAAAGTTAACAGAGAACGAGGAAATGACTTCATGATCCAGAGTCCATCCAATGTATATTAAAAAATGAAACGGTTCATACTTTATAGCATACAATACAACCTCTATTCATCAAATTTTATATTAAAAAATGAACTGGTTCATAACTTCATATGAGAATTTTCATCCAATTTATATTAAAGAATGAAACTATGAAAGTGTTCATATTTTATAGCAAAGAATTTCCGCCAATTTGGGTTAAAGAATGAAAGGGTTCATATTGTATATAGCAAAGAATTTGCCATAAATCAGCAGTTCAGCACTCAGACTGAGATCCATCACAGCAATGGCGTCAGCCGAATCAAGCCTCCCATCCTAGCCTCAGCCCAGCCAAGGTTCCCCGGAGTCTCCGGCAGCAGACTAGGCCTACCTCCCTCAGGACCTTATTGTAGCCATCTGCAAGGGGCTCCATGACCTCTTCGACTTCGTCTACTTCCGTGCCGTCTGCAAGAAATGGCGTGCGGCCACCTCCATCTCCGACCTACCTCCTCAGTTCCCTTGGATCCTAGAACAGCAAGACTCTGAGCATCTGCGCTTCTATTCGCTCATCTCCGGTAAAACTCGGATCATCCGTTGTTTGAGTGCCTGTGGCAAGGTTCTTTGGGGTCCTTCACATGGCTATCTCTACGTCTCCACCAGCTCTTCAGGATTCATGCCACGCAGGAGGGAAATTCATCTCCTCAACCCTCTCAGAAATGATGAGAAAATTATTAAATCTCCGAAACCAATTAATCATAACTTTATGAACTGTGTGAGTCCAGATCCAATGGGAGATGGTCATGTTGGTTTCTTGCTTGATATTCATCCCCCAACGATGACGTTTTGTCAACCACGCATACAACACTGGTCTTATGTCCTCTTGCCCTTTCTCGGTCCTGAACTGAGCTTTGCATGCTTCAAGGGGAGGTGCTACATACACCATCCCGTGCAAATTTTTTTATTTATCGAAATTGAAAATTTTAAATTTCGGAAAAGAGTAAGATGAAACTATTTTTTACACCACTAGATAGAACCAAAAGGTTCATTCGGTCCCTTTCTGAAGGGACTGAACTATCCCTTCGGTATGGGCTTTTTTTTTTTTTTTGCACCCGTGCTCCCTCCGCCGGCCACAGAAAATCCCTACCGAAGGGATAGTTCGGTCCCTTCAAAAGGGACCGAACGGTTCCTTCGGTAGGGAACAGAAGGTAAGATGATTGGCGGAACAGAAGGTAAGATGATTGGCGGTGTGGAGTAAGAAAGATGATGATGTACAGTACAGACAAGTACAGCTCATTTCATTTGAATTTCAGAATTGGGAGTGTGTTACTGTTACTGTAGCAGGTCCAAACCAATCTTTCCTTCTTTTTATATGTTTCAATAAAGAAAGGTGCACCCATTTTTTAAGGTGCGCAAAGCAAACAAAGAATATCACCAAACAATTTTCCATACCGAATTAACCATTCGGTCCCTTCTAAAGGAACCGAATGGTTAGTTCGGCACAAGAAAATTTATTTATTTATTTTTTTAACACCCGGGATCCGAATGTGGCAGAACCAAAAAAAAAAAAAAGCCCATACCGAAGGGATAGTTCGGTCCCTTCAGAACGGGACCAAATGAACCCTTCGGTTCTATCTAGTGTAAAAACGGGTATCATCTTACTCTTTTCCGAAATTTAATCTTTTCAATTTCGATTAATAAAAAAATTTGCAGAGACACACGATACTCATGTGCTTGTTGATATTGCCCGTGACCATGTCCATGACTCCTCTTTCACAGTTCCGTCTCCTGACAACCTTCAGAACATTGACGTTTCAGAAATCTCTTCTTTGTTGAGTCGGGCGAAAAGATTTTGAGAATTATTAAGCGAATGGAACCCGATTCAGGTTCATCAAGATCCAGATGGTCTTTCGATGTATATCAGCTCGATGGTGTAGATAGAAACCGTGATTACAATTGGGTAAAAACCAGTACCATTGGTAACCAAGTATTGTTCCTGGAAAGGGGTCATGGAATCTTTGTTGCTGCTTCTGAAACTGCTGGATTAAGGGGAAATTGTATGTATTACTTTGGAATGTACCGTGGTTATAGCTCTCAGTTGAGCGGGGAATATGAGCTATACAAATACAATATAGAGGATGGCCAAACAGAAACAGTTCACTCTCATTTTAAACATAAAGGCACGTGGTTTATGCCGTGCATCACCGTCCCCAGCTAAGTAAGTATGTCTTTGGTCATTCGTGTACATCTTCCACTGTTATCATTAAATTAAATAATTAATGAATGATCTGAAAAGTAGTTTCTACATTTCCTTTTGCACCCTTTTGTTTAGCATATAATTTCATGCTTTTATGAACGCATTCCTTTGGTTTCAGTAATTTCACCCTCTTCATGAACTTGGTTGGTCGCAACTATTGCTGAATTTGTAATGAGGAAAACTCATAACACTGGGATATATGGAATGCTCGATTCAACATGTAGATGAAGCTGTTCTTAAAATATAGTAGTGTGTAACTTACTGATAAATTTATTTCTATGTGTGCTAGTAGCCTTAAGAAGTTACACTTTTCTACCTGTGCTTCGTAATCTATTTATTTTTGGTGTGGCTGGATTAGAATTTGTTATGTATGTTTAATTTTAAATTAGAAATAGAAGTCAAATTTTATTGGTGGCACATGTTCCTGAGTTTGACTTAATTGTATTTTTGAAAAAAAGTTTGCTATGCTTGATCATTGCGATTTGCGAAAATTGGGCAAATATTTGAATATGTGGTCAATGGAATGTGGATCTGTACAAGGAACTTTCAAAAGTTCTTGCTCTAATATATTTTGCTCGTCGTGTGCATCTTGATTTTGTGCACTTCATTTGAACTTGCAAAAAATGTCGTCTTAATCGGGTAGCTGAGTATGTGAAGCATGTACATTAGTCAATGGTACGAGTGAGTATCTGTTGTAAAAATCCGAGTGTGTTTCTCATTCATGGATGTGGTTACTCTGGCTTCAAGTATAAATGATGCCTCAATTTCAGTTATATCTCAATTACTGAGTTATATTAAAAAAGCAGCCAATAACATTGGGTTTGAGCGATATTCAATTAATTTAACGTTAATCCTTGGTGGTTTTTTCAAAGAAATTCCAAATTAACATATATCAGTAGACTCTGGTGAAATTCATGCCAGTATACTTGTAGGATTGGCTGGTAATCTCTTTGAGACTTTTTAATTTTATAAATCAGGGGGCAATTGATAGAAACTGTACTGAAAATATCTCTAACTTGTTTCTTCATTTCAGGTGCTCATAACAAGAGTGAGGTGCATTACAGCAAAGTTCGATATGATTAGATTGCTTTAGTACAGAACACCACTTCTAGTGCTTTGGGTAACTTCACTTGGACTTTTGTTGTATAGGATATATTTTGATATGACCTCTGTATTCCATTTTGGTGAATTTGTTGTCTAATTGTTATTCACCATATTGGATCGGTTAGGATCTCGATATTTTGTATGACTGGCATTGCTATTGCAAAGATGTTGCATGCGTCGGTTACCAGTATCTTGTTGTTCTGTGTATGTTTTGATTTGCTTGCCTGGTGAGAATGTTTGGTGTGCATATATGTGTGCCAGATTGTTCGACCTCTGCTTCAGTCTGTGACAACAGATTTTCATGGTTGTAAGTTGTGAAATTATTTTATGCAAGGGGTTGTTTGAAGTTGGAACCATAGAAACAGGTGCCCGGATCGTAGTAAAACTAAAACGAATGAGTTTATTTTTAAATTTTAATGATATTTTAAGTTTGTCGTTCAAGAAATGCAACAAGCCCAAAACATAAAACAGAAGCAAAATGAAGGCCTTGTTTAAAAATATGTTATCCTTGCCCAGCCCAAATCCAATCAAAATTTAACGACCCACAAAAAACTTCTATTCTGTTTGTATTCTTTTCCAAGTTTTCATCAATGGCCTAAAAAAATTCCACCCCAATTAATATGCCAATAGAATAAAAGGAGGAAAAAAATATATCTGATATAGAAAAAGTGCCCCAGTTGTCAACTTAGCAGAGACTTTGGTGAAGCTTTTGCTTGCATGTCCTTGGATTTAGGAACAGGGAATTAGGCAATCGATAGTGTCCATCCGATTTCTGTCAGCTTGGTCCGGTACATATGGATTTGGATTTCAGTAGTTTAGGAATCAGGAATCAGGGTTATGTCAATTATGAATCTCAGCTCACCTGCAGGGACCATATATATTATTAGACCTTTTCAACTTTACTCATGCGCTTGACAATTTAGGTTGCAATTGTATAAAAAAATAAAAAAAAAAATCTGCTTTTATAATTTGTTTTGTTTTGTTTCGTTTTGTATTTTTTTTTTCTCTCTGGGAAAATGCTTTTATGATTGTTATAATAAGAGTAGTTAGGAATCTTCCTTCTATTACAAAAAATGGAAAAAAAAAAAAATCGTTAATGAAAGTGCAAACGAAATATATGCATATTCACGAGTATTTTTAATTAAAATCATGCATTTTGCATTTGGTAATAATTTGTACTATACAGCTGAAAATTGGAACTTGGATATTATGTTTTTGGGTAATTTTTTTTTTTTTAAATTGACAAAGTTTCTTTGGGTAAGAGATTATCAGTGACAAAATCTGAAATGTACCGTTAGAATGGCAGGTGAGATGAGGGAACTCATAATTTGATCACAACATGCTTTTAAGAACTGTTTGGAAGTATCAATGAAAGAAAAGACCCTGTCTTTTACCCCTGAGCTAGCTGGTATAAACTCCACCACATCTTGTTGATTAAAATCTTCTTTACATAATTAATCAATTGGAAATTAAAAACTATATTATATCCACATATATATCTTCAAGAAGAAGTATAAACGAAAAACTCGTCAATACTTTTTCAAAATGAACGTCAATATAGGGTATTATTTGGTTTTGTACTTAAAAAAAAAAAAGCTGATAAATTAACATGATATTTCTTTGCTCTATTCTTTCCCAAAATTCAGTGTTGTGCACTCCTAATTATATAAGTACATATATATATATATAGATCTGCAAAGGGCACAGCATACGCCAAAAAAAAAAAAGAAATGATTGGATTCGATGGTTTATACTTGCAATGTTGTACTAACGGTTGTGGGGAGGGAATCAAACCAAGAAAATAAAGCAATCTATATATCTTCAGCTTCAGAAGCTTGTGCTGGTACTATACGTCCTTAATTGGCTCCTTGCTACCAAATGCCATATATATATATATATATATAGCATTATTATCATATATATAATCGAAATATATATATGTCATATCGGTAGTAAGAGAGATGGATGGATGGAAACTCAGAAATGTTTTTTGCTAGCTCTCCAATAATTGAGGACTCCAATAATTAGTTCTTGAGTAATTTATGATATGAAATGATATTTTGGGCCAGGAATTTTCGTTATGTACGTCTCACCAACACGTACGAAGACCTCAATATATATATTAGCGATTAATTAGCAAATTAACCACCATTAAGGAGCAGCTAGATTACTCTTAAAAATTACGAACCAACGTTGCTGAAATTTTAATTATGATTATATATGCAAATGCAGCAAATTAATTAAACACAATATATGTGAAATTAATTAACATGATCAGTCACCAAGAATGCCATGCGACATTATGGTACGTACAATCGCATATATAATTTAATGAGGAGGGATCAATTGACAATGCCAATTTTCAAAAATTTGAATAAAATCATATAAATTTTTAAAAAATGAAAAAAAAGATGATGGATGTATTATTTAACTAATAGATTGATAGTGTTTCAAATTTCAATCAATTTAGACATTGTTTGATGGCTTATCAAATTTCATACATTTTTTAACGGTTGTAATTTAACAGATCTTTGAAGAGCAATCAAACGTCACTTAAATTAAATATAATCAGAAACATAATCAATCTATAACTGAAACAATAGTTCCGTAAACTTTTTTTCTATTTTTTAGAATTTCTAACTATTTATTTCAAAATTTTAAAAATTGGCATTGTCAAGATTGTCAAGATAGAAATTGTTAATGGATCCCTCCTCTAATTTAATTTGCATGACAATGTGGAATCTTACTAATAAAAAAAATAAGAACCATGAATATTATTGAAAAGAAATGTCCTAGCCACCTATACGCCATTTTGATAGTAATTAAACGCCACTTAAAATTAAATAATTAATACAGATCCAGATCCTATTGTTAATAGTGTTTAATAAGTACTTTCAGTGCCTTGATTTTGTTGCATATTTCGGTTGCACATATTCTGAATGAAATACTAAATTGTCTTCTAATTATTCACTTTAATTATGTCGATATTTTTTTTTCAGATAATTAAATTAAAATTTAAAATATTTAATTTGAGAAAAAGGATAAGTGAGATCGATATTCTCAATATAACAAGGACAAAATTTTCAAAATATATTGACATGCTTTACACCGCAATTTGCAGACGAATAAAACATAATTCTACCAAAAAAAACAAGAAGTGAAATTATTCTCACTATAAAAAATAAAAAAGTATCAACTTTTTCTGCCTCCGTCCTTTTTGTTTCTCTTCATTTTTTTTAATGGAAAACGAACCAAGAGAATGTATATATACAGCATATTTTCAGGGGCAGAAATTCATATCTTTTGCCGCCCTCTACTTGTAACCTTAAATTGAAGGAATCAACATTCATGACAACTCTAGGGATTGGGATCGCCTGCTTTTCTCGATCCGACGGTTGAGAAACACCGAAGTACTTTGAAATCGGTGCAGCAAACACTGAAGTACCTGAGATCAGTGCGACAATCGATCCCGACCATCCGATCGAAAAAGCACACCCTACTTTTCTTCTTAGAAAAGCAGCAGATTCATGTCTCAACTCTAGCTATAGTTATGGTAGGTCCTCATTGAAAATATTTCAGGTAGTGGCCGACCATTTTCTAACACACACATATATAATATATACAGTACTATATATATATCTGAAGCAATTATATATAAACTCTGGTAATTTTGCCAAAATGAAGGTTACATACTGTGAGTCCTCTATTAATTGTATGTGTACTATGTATCATACATACGCTCTTACAAGAAAAATATATATATAAGTTGATGGATGGATCATGTTAGCTAGATATATATATCACAGTAACACAGAAGTACTGTACTCCCCCTCCATATATCATCGATATGTCAATGTCCACTCTCTGGCCTTAGCAATACTTTGGCAATGCACAAATGCTACATATATATATATATTACAATTTATATATAATTTTATTTCTATATCATATATATGAATATATATGATCGATCGGTCCCCTACCATCTTCAGTACGTACGTCCTTCACTTTCATTCATCCCTGAAAAAGGAAATCGAGCAATTGGCTGCAGCCAGGCAAGGCAGGGCCAGGTGAGGTCTCTCTCTGTTGAAAGAAAAGGGGAAAGAAGAGAAGAGAAGAGAAAAGAAGCAATTGTATAAGACCTAAAGGGTTTCTTTAATTAATGCATGAGCAGCTTATTGTCTTTCCGTATCACATGTTACTACTGTCAGTCAGGTGATACCCTTTAAGCTGCTTTGTAGTTAGAGCTAGAGGAACATATATATATATGCATGATATGATATGATATGATATGATATGTACATATATCGATCATTCATTCATATATGATCCATGTCATGAGAAATTAATAATAAAGTTGGTGCAACTTTCTTGCTGATGAACAGCTTGCTTTTGGATTGGAAGGTGGTACCGGTCTCCTCCTTTTTCTGCTGATATGATATGAGTAATACCCAGCATCCATAGGTTACAAAATCAGATCTATCTGCTACAAAATCTGATGTATTTGTTACATTATGAGTATGTTTATGAACATATATATGGATGCGCATTTTCAATGGACGCGCGCAAATGCTCATATGATATGTATCGAATTCGAATGGTTTGTTAATGTTGCCAAACTTGCTTTGCCCCTATATAGACTCACACTTGAACAAACACCTGTTTGTTTATTTATTTTTTTTCCTTTCAGGTCTTAATTCCTCGCTTTTGTTTCTTTGTTTGTTTCTACGCTGTCAGTTCCCTTGAACGCCACACACACAAACAGAAAACAGTTGTATAGACAAGCACGAGCTGGTGGTCTCCCCTCCAATATGTACGGAGATATATAGTTATTATCAGACTACTGTTTAATTAATCCGGATTAGGTGATTAATTAGGATATTAATATAATGTACGTTCATTAAATATATATAATTAGTCGACGTATATATATATGCTAGCTAGTACTGTACTAACTACTAATCGTGACAGGTATCAAATTAATTTGATGTGCTATTCAATTTTAAATAACAAAAACGGTACATATATAGATCTGTCTACAGTCAAAAAGTATCCGTAACGGTACTGCTTGTGCTTGCAACAACAGAGCAGCACCATATATACCTCACAAGGACAACACATATATATAATTAAGGATTGGAAATGGGTCGACTCAATTATATATTATTTCATCCAAAAAATTAATATTGTATGGATCAGATAGATCGGTGATGGAAGGGTTTCATGCACTTTCATATGATAATTTGATAATTTGATGGATCAGAGTATCAGACTTTTGTTTGCCACTTCCACTTGGAATTCCATGCATAATAATATGCACTATGCATGTATCATGAATTCATATATGGATAGCTTTATATAAGCATCTCCACTTGGACTGAAACACAATCAATTTGGACATGAGATGAACTGCATGCATTGTTGTAAAAAGTTCATGGTGCTATGATTGCTCTTTTACACATACTTCCTTTTTTCCCCCAATAGTTGTACCGCTGAAATTAATCCTGTTGATATGTTCTTCTCTATATGTTTCAAACGAGCTACCAGCTATAATAGAAATCATTTGGATTTTATAGAAGAAAAGGATCCAATGACATGAACGTTAATGTCCATGATAATCATTTTTATTATTTATACATAAATTAACAAATTAGTAAATGTAACTAGTTAGATGTATTGTAAATAATTTCAATAACATTTATTAAAAAATCAAGAAAAATGAACATTGTTTTATAGCCATCAAGAAAATAAAAAAAATTGAACGTTGATTTTTGTTAATGCTTGATACACATGTAAATAAAATCAAAATGATATATATTTTTTTTTGTATACGATATAAAAAAGAAAGATATATACAACACATTCTATCAATCAATTTTGTTATTTAACTAAGAGGTTAAAATTTAGTTATTTGAGATTTTATATTATGGCTACCAAAAACCATGGCATTTGATTAATCTTCTTTAAACAAATGATTTTACAGTATCTCTATCTATCAATTTGGTCCAATATAAAGTTTCAAAACAACTAATTTGGTCCAAAAAGTATATATCCTTTTGTTATAAGTGGAACATGAACATGCGTCATTGTTTTATTATTTATACATAAATTAACAAGTGCAAAGTGATAAATATATTCTAAATTATCTCAAATAACATAACCATATATACGATAGCCATTAAAAGAGAAGAAAAAGATAAAAACAATTTTGTCATCAAATTAAAGTTTTAAAGGTACCAATTTAGCGCTCAAAGTTTCGTTAGCTAGTTAATTTGGTCCTTAAAGTTGCTTGTTAGTTTTCCTATCTGTAACAAATTAGTCATATCACTATAACCTCTAAAATTTCCATCCATATTTTATATTAAAATCCAATGATATTTATGAAAAACTTAAATATTTTTAAAAATATTTTACAATAGCATGAATATTAATTTCAATTGTCAAAGCATAAAATAATGTTACGTTTAAGCAAATTTTAAAGCATAAAATAATGTCATGTTTAATGCAAATTTTTATTGAGAATGAATTTTAGTTATAGAACTATATATTTGGCGGTACAGATTTGAATTTTTAAAGACTACAATATATGCTACCTCCAAAACTTGATGAAGGACCAAAAATATAGTAACACAATAGAAGTTAATTATTGATCAAATTTATATTTTTAATTTATAAATAAAACCAAATTCGTAATGTGTGATACTGTCACCGTCATTTAATTTGTGTAATTAATTTGATCTTAATTATATTTATAAATGCATAATAACATTCCCATTTAATGTACAACAAATAATAATTGTCCCTATACTATAGTACTATATATATATATATATTATGGATCAAAATAGCTGACTCCATGAGAGACAATAAGGGGATGCAAATTAATTAAGCAGGGATATATAATGATGAGAAATCAATACTACTTTCACTACGACGGAAGATATATAAAAAGTTTAATTATAAGAGCAGGGAAAAGAAAGTGCCGTGGCACTGAATCCTCCTCCTGTGCTGTGCCATTTGGATGAAAACTTGTTCATGCGTCCACCAATTTTTCAAACATATATATATGTATATAATTATAGCCTCTTCAATTCAATGCTTGCCGTTGCCATATATATATATCGATCCTCGTCGCTACTTGTTTGTTTTTTCCTGGGTGGGCGCTTGTGCATATGCGCCACTTTACTGTTACTGTTACTGTACATGTTAGCTAGGTTAGGCTTTCAGAATCCCCTCCAACACTTACAAATTAGTTCTGATCAGTAAATTGTATAAGCCCATCATGTTCTGATCTGATCATCTGATATTCTGATGTATGTATCAGACTTCAGACAGTATATATATATATGAACAGAACTAGAGCTAGCTGTCAAACGCAATACTGTTTTCCGTTGTTTCGTTTCGTTTCGTCCCAAACGAAACACGATTAACAAAACAATCCATTCCATTTTGTTTTCCATCTTTACTGAAAAATTAATACTACTGTTGAACGATTATTTATGTTCTATTGTTTCGTTTCGCCCCCAAACGAAACGAAAATGAAACGATTACGATTCTTTAATTGTTTCGTTAAACGAAACAACGCAGTTCTATTGCATTTTCCACGTTTGACACCCCTGTTACAGAACCTGTCAAATTGGCCCAATGATGATAGCACTCATGAGTTGTTTGTTGTTAGGCGCAATCACAAGCATCTAAATTAACAATATATGTATGTGATCCTGAAAATGAAAGATCCAAAATCATTTGAAGTTGCACCTTCCAAAATATACATATCTTTGTCTGTTTTATATGTAGGAGAGGAGCCAAGCCAAGGCAGGAAGCAAGCCCACTTGGTGGAGGGTGGAGCTCTTTTAATTTGGAGCTATTCTATTCTTTTCCTTTCTTTGATTGAAGCCAGATAGTTTACTGGCGCATCGATCTAGCTACATGACCCAAAAAGATAATTTCAAGCTATATAGGGACCTTTCGGTTGCCCCACTTCATCTTTGTATAGTTTGTACACAACTGCCTGTTTCTTTTTAATTTCAACCTTTTTTATTTTAGTGATCTACATTAATTATTAATCTTCATTATTATTTTGTCAGATATCATGTACGGCGCCATTAATTTTTTATTATGTGAATTTTCAGACATATTTATTTTAGCCACAAAGCCGATATTATATATTATATTATATATATATAAAGTATCACAATTTAAAGTATAAAAGAGGGCAATTATTATCTATTGATATGACAAGTGGAAAGAGAGAATCAGCAACATACATCTTAGTTTATTTATAATCAGTCCATAACTAAATAGAGATTTTATGGACCGAAAAATCTTTATTCCTAATAAAAGGAGATTATATTTTTTGACATGAAAGTTTTATCTTTCCCAAAGAAGAAACCTCAGCCGTTGATCGTTTACTTATATTGATCACCGCCGTTGATGTACATTAATGTGTCCCGGTCCATTAAAATTTAAAGTCCATATTAGTTTCCTCACAAGAGATGAGATTTCGGCTCTTTATTATAATATATAATAATTTCAGCATAAAGCAAGACGTATACTCTTAACTAGTAAGTATACAACGTATTTAAATTTGTGTAGCTTGAGTCTCATCTTTATCTAATATAAAAAAATTATCTAATCTATACTACATAAAGAGGGGTAGTTTCCAAGCACCTCAACTATGCCACATCATCATTATTATTAACCATTGATTTTGTTTGAAAC
Organism: Cyperus esculentus; assembly: GCA_030179965.1. Taxonomy (NCBI): domain Eukaryota; kingdom Viridiplantae; phylum Streptophyta; class Magnoliopsida; order Poales; family Cyperaceae; genus Cyperus; species Cyperus esculentus. The sequence continues at coordinate 640,433 of JASGLE010000010.1, read as the reverse complement.
TCTTCATCTACTTTAATCCAATGACTTATATTTTTTTCTCTCCTCATTATATAAGATGAATGTGATATGTCTAAAAAAAATTTTAACCCTTAAAATGGTCCAACATTTATATATGTTCTTATTTATAAATTATTGTATTATTATTATTACTATTACTATTATTATTATTATTATTATTATTTACTTACATAAAAAAATTACAATTTTTTTTTGTTTACTATAAATATTTAAAATTTTATAAAACTTTTAGTTATTTATTTGATATCATTTTCGGGGCAACGCCCGAGTTACTGCTCTAGTAAAAAAAAAAAAAACCCATTCAGGATTCAAGTATGGAATTTTCTACACGAAGCACGTTATCCTAATTACTAGTTGATCAAAGACTGATTCTCGTGATTTATGAGTTACTAGAATAGTGTGGGAGTGAGATCTTTCCCATCTCTATTAACTTGATAATAATAATCTTGAAAATGAACTTTTAATTAATTCGGAAAATGTTTCTAAAAGTTCATGAAAATGGTACGATTTTAATTTTTGTTTGAACTTATAGTTAAAATGTAATTCATCAAATTTAAGTGCCAAGTGACATTACACTGATCAAAGAACGTTATATAAGGAGACATTATATTTCATGGTCCTTGATTCATTCAATATAAGAGAATATCTTCTTGTCCCCCTTAAATGTCCCCCATCAAGATTCTATTAAGATTCTATATTAAGATTCAGATTCACACCAATTACATACTTATTTTGACTCTAAAAGTCGGGTCCCACCACTTAATAGTCAAATTTGTTGGATCATAGCGTTATGATAAATAACTGTCTGCGCAAATCGGTGTTCATACCTATCTGTTGGGGTGTTCATACCTCCCACATAAGGTATTAATAGTTGACATAATTGGTGTTCATACCTACGCATCGAAGATTCTGCATGGGTCGTCCAAGATTCCACGAGATTTCCATGTTCTGGTGAATAACTGTCCGACCCAACTTGAGTGTTCATATAATGTATTGACAGGTGTTCATATCTGTTATATTGGGGTGTTCATACCTTATGTACAAGATGATGTACTGATGGGGGGACATTTAAGGGAGATTTTTCTTGGGGGACAGTTAGCATACCCCTCAATATAATTGAATGACAGTACTAAATCATATTAAATTTGAAACACATATAATTAACCTATATATAAGAGCAAGAATATGCCTTGCGATTATATAAATTTTGCTAAATATTAGAAAAATCCACTGCTCAGATAACAATCATTGAATCCCAATTTTTTTGTATAATAAAGTCAGGCTTCCACAGTTGATTATTATTTAGGAATATCCACTGAATGTTTCGGATTGCAAGAACAAAATATTTAATAGGAACAGTTCTTGAAAATTTAAAAATTAAAAAATTAAAAAATATATATAAAGCCTAACGGTTAATTATTGAAGCTGCTATCAACCGCAAAAAGTTCCTTTAATAATTTGTACTATAAATATGTATTATATGTGCTATAAATATGTATTATATTTGGAGAATACCTAATTTGTACCGCGCCGCGCATCTAGTCAATGTCATGTTTATTAATTATGACATGTAGTGTGTTCTTTAGGGCTGTTCAACTAAAATTGTAAAGATAGACTACATAACATATTAATTCATCCTTACTATATATAAAAGCATATTGGAAAAAAAGACATGAAAAGGCTACCTTCCCCAAATAAGAAACCTGAGTCGTTGATCATTTTCTTGGATAGATCAGAACCGTTAATTTACGTTAATGCCCATTGACGTTAATGTCTCAGCCCATTAAAATTTAAGGCCCATATCAATTTCATCAATATAAAGCCCATTACATATCTTAAAAATTTATTATAAGAAATAACAATTTCAACCCAAAGCAACGCATGGACTCTTTACTAGTATATACAAATGTACCTTGATTCTCCTTTTTTTTTCCCTCTTTGGCCATGTGGGGTCCTTAAGCATTGCTAAACAAAGAGGAAAAAAAAAAAGAGTATTGAAGAGTATCATATATATAACCCCACTTTGAACCACTACACCTACCATTGATGGAGTTCATGTACGTAATTGTGTTTTAGGTCGTATTCCACTTATTAATATATATCCCCTAAGTGATACGCCGACGTATGCTTATTACACTTCAAGAATAAAACTAAATTATTGTAAACGGAATTATTATATGTTTGAGTATCAGATTGATCGTCCGAATTATAATTATTCAAAGGGAAGTTTGAAATGACTAAAAGGAGGCCATGATTGACATCTGTTTTAAGAGGACCTGTTGGATAACTTTTTTTAATTCTAGGGTAACATGCTACGGTATCTTAATTAGCTTTGTTAGATTTGCATTTTGATTTGTTATGTTATAACTTCTATTTTTTTTTTTTTTTTATTTAAGTGCATGCCGTCTAAGATTTCTTATGTGAACAACTGAAGCCGTATGTTTTGTCAATATATGAACAAAGATAACGTGAGTTTAAGTTCATGATGGCCTTAAGTTTAAGCTCAAAAATATATCAAATTATTTCTGAATTTTGATTTATATAACATAATGATGTCTCAAAAGAGAAAATCTTATAAACCCCGGACTTTTGTCCCCGTATTCTGTTCCCGGGATTTCAAGCCCGCATGGTTCAAACAATTAGCTAGCGCTAGTTTTATCTTGTAAAAATCTTATAATCTCCACTGTCCTGTCCCCTTCCGCGTCTCACGACATTAGTATTAATTTTTTTTTCATTTCATAGTCGTATCTATTTCTCGTGGTTATTACTTTTGACGATGACTCCTTTTCAGATATTGTCTGGTCGACGATCTTGTTCTGACAATCTCGTTTCCACAATCTCATTCCGACAATCTGGTTTCTATGTTCTGGCGATCTCGTTCCGGCGGTCTCGTTCTGGCGGTGTAGCTACCCGCTAAACCGACCCGACACCCGACCGGTAACAGTGCTAATTTAAGTTTGTTTTTATGGAGTCGCCACCCGATTTTTACCGGGAAAGATACAAGTAAAATTTTATTTTTAGCCCAAGGATAAGGTGGATTCGTGCATTGATTATGAATGTGGAAGGTGTTAGGCACCACACTCACCCGAAAAACTTTCGGTCTCTACTAATCTGGCCTTAGGAAAATATTACAACAAAGAAAATTTATTTATCTCTTTTTTTTTATAAAGAAGAGGAAAGAAAATAAGAGATGGAAATTAAAAATACGACTAAAGAAACAACAATAACAACGATAGAAATAGCAAATAAAAAGAAAGAAGTAGATAAAGAGAAGTTTAAAAGTTATTGAAAATATTGGCAAGTCGGGGAAAGCCTCCTCCACCGAGCATCATCTAGGCATTTGGTTGGAAGTGCTTAACGACTTGGATGACTAGACTTTGGCAATCGAAAGTTCGACGGGATTTCGACGCCGACGAGGGAGCTTAGCTACACCTATCCTTCTATATTTCACTCATATTATTATCTTGCTCACTACTTAGGAGATGAACAAGATTTTATTGTGGAACTCTCTTTCTCACAAGTATGAGATAGATTTCACTCTCACTTGTGCCTTACACTCACTCTACTAGCCATGGAGAAGATGCAAAATGGGGAGGGGTATTTATAGGTGAGATGGCCATGCAATTGGACAATGAATGTGGGTCCTAATGCACACATAAAAATGCACATGCATGAAAATGCCAAATGATAAATACATTTTGCCTAAGTATGCCATGCTTAACTAAAAAATTGTGCAATACAATGATAATGGTGCAAGTTTGTATCTTGGTTAAGATTTTTTCCATTGAAGTTTGTGTGAAGTACCTTATAGTCCTTAAATTTGACTTCATTTGATTCTTTGAAATTTGTATCATGCAATCTTTAAAATTTGTATCATGCACATAGATCCATGAAATGTCTTCATATGAAATGTTTTTATTTGGTCTTAGAAATTTGTAACATGCACAAATGTTCATGAAATATTTTTATTTGATCTTAGAAGTTTGTATCATGCACAAATGTTGATGAAATATATATATATATATTTTTTTATTTGATCTTAAAAATTTGTATCATGCACAAATGTTCATGAATTGTTCTCATTTGTTCCTTAAAATTTGTAACATAAAATGTCCTTATTTGATTCTTAAAATTTGTATCATGAATTTATGTCTTTACTTGATCTTTGAAATTTGTATCATGAACACATGTATTTATTTGATCTTCAAAATTTGTGTCATGGCTTGTTTTCATTTGATTCTTAAAATTTGTATCATGGAAATATGTCTCTATTTGATCTTTAAAATTTGTGTCACATGACTTGTTTCCATTTGATTTTTGAAATTTGTATCATGAAAACATATCTCTATTTGATCATATGAGCATATGAAATGGGCACCAATCAGGGTACATTCTGGAATTACATCCTTTAATTATTTCCTTACAATTTTTTGGATTCTTCTTGGAATGCACGGATTTAATCATGAAGTATTAACTATATTGGAACCATACCACGTTGCCATATACTTGTAAATTTTAATCTCAATACACGTGCTTTGATATGGAAGGAGTAATTATCCTTGGATCAAATCTTTGGCACATTTACTTGACTAGAATGTGAAATACATGCTAAAAATAATTAGTGCATTCATAATTTCTGGAAATATGTCAAGCCCTTGGCAATAGCCACTATGTATGTAATAGTCCTTATGAAAATGAGCCAGTGCATCTTTTTATTCAAATATATTTGGTCATGACTCATAGAAAGGAGACACATGAGGAGTCTTACCATGGAAGATTGGAGAAGAGTACCCGTACTAATTTGGTCTATTCATGATAAAATATCTTACATGTAGGTTAATAATTTTAACTTTTCATTTGGTCACATTGATATAAACCAAGTATTTATGTATGATATATGGCTCAAAATTGATGCAACTCCTCATGGCATCTATTAAAAGTTTACGTAAAAGTTCATATAGTTCTCATGCAAAGTTAGCCCATGGTGATCGATGATTGATTTTTTTATTTTTCTTCAATTTCCCTAAACATATTTGAATTAATCTTCATTGTATGACAACAATTATATTGTTGGCTTGAAAACCCATTTTATTGTAAAGAGTCTAGTAATAATCCATTTGCCAAAATTATATATATTTATTTTTATTATTTTTTTCTTTATTCATTATTTTACTACATGATAAAGAGACAAAAGTGGGGTCATTGTCTAGAAACTTGGATGAAAATATCTCACTTATGTCTCAAGAAAATTACAAATGCAAAGTCCAAGGCATGTACCATGAAAAATGGTTCCATATTTTAGTATTTAATCAATTTCGTTAGTATTTATTTGAAAGTTTATTTTATATGAGAAATTTCATAAGCATGAGAATTGTTATAATATCTAAGGTATTAATTTGATTCATTTTTGTTGCGTATTAATTTTCTGATGCATTGAAGATAATATGCTTAGACATTTGTTGCCAAGATGTGTTGACAATAATTCTTTGTAAATTTCATAACTAAGGAACATATTATATGCCAAAGAGATCCATTAATGATTTGGAAAAACAATCTTAGTATGGTGCATAGTTTGAGCCCATCAATAATATTTACTGTTATTGTTACTATTCTCATTAGTATTTTACTGTTATTGTTACTATTCTCATTAATATTAAAGCGTTTTAATTTATGGACCTTTGTTTTACATATGCATTAAGGATTGAAGCGATACTTTTCATGGCCGATATATGCGGATATTTGTCTTCTACTTTTTCAGAATTATTGTCAGAATTTTGTCTATTTATGCTAAAATTCGGGTCAAAGATATTATTATTTTAGGGAACAACACGCAAAGGTGTCTCTTCTGTTTCTTTTTATTTGTCTGATAAGGGTGCTTGTTTTTATATTTTGTATTTGATTATTTATTTATTACTATTATTATTATTTTAATGTTTTATTGTGAATGACTTATATAGACTTAAAATAAAGAAGCTTGCATATGCTGATGAGATGCCCGGGTGCATATTATTAAGGAAACTAATAATTTTGAAAGATGCAACATGATGATATCATGCAATTAAGAAATAAATTAAGACTAGATTGAGTGAATACTTATCTGAGTACTGGATTCGGTATTTGGGGTTCATCCAAGTCGTTAATTTTGGGGTGTCTACAACTGCCCCTCTTCAGATGGCGTTGGTTCACAATGCTAGCTGAAGAAAGAAGACACCTTTATGTTTATCAAATAGATTATAATTTAAGGTCTGGCATAAGAACCGCTAACTTCACATTTCAGCTTGATGGGTCCCTCAGGCATCAGGCATTCGAGGGTTAAACCCACACTGCTGAGTCCAGTTAACTATTAGGCATTAAACCTCAATTATAATCTTTTTGATAAATTCAATTTTGGGTTAAACAAAACGAATGCTAGATAATTAAGGAGGAGGCCATAAATGTGACTTGCCGAAATTAGTATAGCCACTTGATATACCATTGTAAACATTGTGAGTTTAAATGGTATATGTATGGGCGTAAAATGATTCGGTGGTCCCTTGTAGTATTTCGGCCTCAGAAGCCATAAAAATTTTCCCACAAGGGGTATTGATTTTGTTTTAAAGGCATCATCAACGGCCACTACAGGGAGCCACTCGGGTACCTGCAGGGTTAGCACAAGTAAAATATATATGGTCTGGTTGGTTGGTACTATACCGGACTATTCTAAAGGTCCATTAATTTTCTGGTTTGGGTATGGCATACCGGACTACAAAAGGTTAATAACCGTACTGTATCTAGGTTTCATAACAGCTTGTCATTAATACGAATCGCTTCACGATCTTCTTCTTCTTTTTTTTTTCTTTTTTGTGATAGCCTCTTTAAGATGTATGTGCAAGATGAAAGGTACGTCAGACTTAAAACTTTGATATGCGTGGGTATGTGGAGCATGCGGATAGTGATGGTATTTGTGTCAAGTAGATGATTGTCATTTAGTGGATAGGAAAGATTGGAGATATATTTAAGTCAAGTGTTTAAGTGTATTCAACATAGAAACTTAGCCACCTTGATATGCAACCTTCACTTCTCTTTTCATGGTTTCCACCACCATCCATTCTTTTAGAGTGCCATCTAATTCACCACTTCACCTCTATTATCCGGTTTTACCATCAGAGTGCCAACAAAAATTCTATGATGAGTGCCAAGTTGTAATTTGGGAGTGCCAAGTTGTAATTTGGGAGTGCCAAGTTGTAATTTGGGAGTGCCAAATTGTACCGGGGCTTAATGGATGTGGCGCCGGTTAAGGTTTTCACCACACCCTCTCCTTTCTCCTTGATTTTTTTTTTTTTTTTTTTTTTTACTTACAATGCACATATATGTCTCAAAGGATTACGCTTCTTTTCTTTTTAGCCATGTAGGGCTCATTGAAACCACAAGTATTTAGAGGGGGTATATGGGATAGCTATGTGGTATATGGGTTGTATTTGGATGGTTGGATATATGAGGGTATTAGAGAAGTTTATATGAGGCTATTTTAGTGGAGTTAAATGGAAGTAGGTTTTTCATGTGGTAAAGGGTGATGATGACCAAGACATCTTACTAAGGTACTTGTATGAGAGGTTCATGGGTAGGACCTTATCTGGGTAGGAAGTCAATCTTTATTTGGTCCTTAGAGGCAGCAAAGTGGCCATTCATTTTTTTTTTTTCATCATTTTTTCATTTTTTTTTTTTCACTTTTTTAGCTTTTTTTTTTTTTTTTTTTTTTTTTTTTTACTTAAACATGATGTAATAGTCCTAATACACTGCCTCCAGGACATGGGATAAAGGGTGCTGATTATTTTCTTTTTGGGAAAGGCAAGGTAGTCACGGCTCTCATTTTGTGGACTTGGATTTGTATTTGAAAATATACAATCTAAGGTACAGTTTTTTTTTTTTTTTTTTTGTTTAAGTTTTACAGCTACAATGGCATGAGGTCTTAGTAAGATGTCTTATTATGCAAGAGGGCATTATTTTAGTGGTTAGGGACTAGTGTATTTGGGGTTACTTGTGATTTCAAAAGTATATTAAAAAGAAACTAAGCATAATACCTTTTAACATATTGTGCATTGATTGGCTCCACGTGTTCATCTCCATCCATGTCTCCAAGTCGGATGGCGTTCCCTGTATACACTTCTTTAACCACATACGGGCCTTCCCAATTTGGTTTAAACTTACCATCATTGCCCCTAATTTGTTTTAATACCAAATCTCCTTTTTTAAATACACGTGGTTTCACCTTTTTATTATAAGCCCTTGCCATTCTTTTCTGATAGCATTGTGCATGACATAAAGCTTTCAATCTTTTTTCTTCAATTAAATTTAATTGGGCGTACCTGGATTGCACCCATTCTGCTTCTTCCAACTTCGACTCCATAAGGACCCGTAGTGATGGTATTTCCACTTCCACCGGGAGTACCGCCTCCATCCCGTAGGTCAATGAATAAGGGGTCGCTCCAGTAGAGGTACGTATAGAAGTACGGTATGCCCATAATGCATAAGGGAGCATCTCATGCCAGTCTTTGTGAGTTATAACCATTTTTTTAATTATTTTTATAAGGTTCTTATTGGCAGCCTCAACCGCACCATTCATTTGAGGACGGTATGGTGAGGAACGATGATGTGTAATTTTAAATTGTTTGCATAAATCTTCTACCTTTTTTGCAGTTAAATTAGTATCGTTATCGGTTATAATTTCATTTGGCACTCCATACCTACAAACCAGGTTATTTTTAATAAATTTGCACACATGTGTTGCAGTGATTGTGGAATATGATGCCGCCTCGACCCATTTTGTAAAATAGTCGATAGCGACTAGGACAAATTCATGACCATTTGATGCTTTCGGGTTAATTTTTCCAATGATATCTATTCCCCAAACGGAAAAAGGCCAAGGAGAGGATTAATTATGTAAATGAGAAGAAGGGGCATGGATAAGATTACCATGAATTTGGCACTCATGACATCTTCTCACGAACTCACAGCAATCTGCTTCCATGGTGGACCAGTAATATCCTTGAAGCATTATTTTCTTTGCTAGCATGACGCCACTCATGTGCGGGCCGCAAACTCCAGCATGAACCTCTTGTATCACCTCTTGTGCCTCGGCCTCGTCAAGACACCGGGGAAGGACATGATTATGGGATCTTTTATAGAGGTGGTTTCCGCATAAGGTGAACTGCATGGCTAAGCGTTTTATGGTTTGTTTATCAGTTTGGTTGGCCTCTGTGGGAAATGAGTTGTTTTCAAGGTATTGTTTTATGTCATAGTACCAAGGTAGGTTTAGGTTTTTATCATGGGGTTCTATTTGGAGACAGTATGCAGGTTCATTTTGGTCATTTATTTGGATGGTGGTGGTTTCATCGGTTAGCTCTATCCAAGCTGCTAGTGTGGCCAAGGCATCGGCATAAGAGTTTCGGTTTCGGGATAGATAAGTGAACTCGATCTCATCAAACTCCCCTGTTAATCTTTCTAAGTACTCAAAATATGGGATTAGCTTTTCGTCTTTAGTTTTCCATTCCCCTTTTATTTGACTAATTATTAGAAGTGAATCACCAAAAACGTGAAGATGAGTAACATTTTGTTCTATGGCCATTTTTAATCCCAAAATGCATGCTTCATATTCCGCCATATTATTAGTACATTCAAAATGTATTTTTGCGGATGCCAGGAACTTACTTCCATATGGTGACTCTAGGACTGCCCCTATACCTTTTCCATGTTTATTAACTGCACCATCAAAATATACCTTCCATGGTGGATTGGAATGTGTGTTACAAGATGTACTTGGGGTGGTAAATAATATTTCTTCATCGGGAAATTCTTCATTAATTGGTTCTAAGTCAGGAACAGCCGAATCGGCTAAGTGATCGGCTATCGCCTGTGCTTTAATTGATTTTTGGACAACATATGTGATGTCAAACTCAGATAAAAGTAAAAGCCATTTAGAACTACGCCCAACCAAAGCCGGTTTTTCAAACAAATATTTTAAGGGATTTATTCTTGATATGAGGTGGATTTGGTGGGACAACATATAATGTCTTAGTCTTTGTGTGGCCCATACAAGAGACAAACAAACTTTTTCTACCGGTGTATACCGACTTTCACAACATGTGAACCTTTTACTCAAATAGTATATGACATGTTCTTTACCTATTTCATCATGTTGGCTTAGGACACTACCCATTGAGGTTGGAGTGGTAGATAAATAAAGGAGGAGTGGTTTTCCAGGTTTAGGTGGCATTAAGATAGGAGGTTTTAGGAGGTAAAATTTTAATTTTTCAAAAGCATGTTGGCACTCATCATTCCACCCTTTTTCAGCATTTTTTCTAAGTAACTTAAAAATTGGTTCACAAGTTGGAGTTAATTGTGAAATAAACCGGCTTATGTATTGTAACCTTCCTAATAGACCTCTAACTTCTTTTTCAGTTTTAGGTGGTGGCATTTCTATAATGGCTTTCACTTTACTTGGGTCCACTTCTATGCCCCTACGGCTTACAATAAATCCCAAAACTTTCCCTTTAGTGACACCGAAAAAACATTTTTGTGGATTTAACCTTAAATTATATTTTCGGGCTCTACTTAAAACTTTTTCAAGACATTCTAAATGATCTCTTGCTTTTTTAGATTTTGCAATCATGTCATCTACATAGACTTCTACTTCTTTATGCATCATGTCATGAAATAATGCGGTCATAGCCCTTTGATATGTTGCCCCTGCATTTTTAAGCCCAAACGGCATAACCCGATAACAAAATACCCCCCAAGGTGTTATAAAAGATGTTTTTTCCATGTCTTCTTTTGCTAAATGAATTTGGTTATAACCGGAAAAACCATCCATAAAGGACATCATTTCATGACCAGCGGTATTATCAACCAAAAGGTCAATGTGTGGTAAGGGAAAATCATCTTTAGGACTGACTTTATTTAGATTTCTGTAATCTACACACATTCTTACTTTTCCATCTTTTTTAGGTACAGGGACAATATTTGCTAACCAATCTGGGTACGGGGAAACTTGTAAGAAACCAGCGTTGTATTGTTTTATTACTTCTTCTTTAATCTTTAATATCCATTCGGGTTTTAACCTTCGAAGTTTTTGTTTTACTGGTTTTGCCCCTATTTTTAGTGGTAACCGGTGTACAACTACATTTTCATCTAAACCTGGCATATCCGCGTATGACCATGCAAAAACATCCATGTAACTCTTTAAAAGGTTGATAAGTTTAGGTCGCATATCTAGTGGTAAGTTAGTTCCTATATGAATACACTTAGGTTCTTCATTTTCACTTAAATTTATCTCCTCAATTTCCTCATGGGTTGACATAGTTGGATTTTCATATTTGGTAATTAGAGTGGAAAGTTCATCAGGAATGGTTTCGTATGGTTCTTCAATTGATAAAAGATCTTGAAAATTTTTGGAGATAGTTTTAAGTCTACATGTTTCACACTTAACCATGCATCTTAATGAGGCATTTTTAGCAAATTTATATTTCCTAATTTTTTTAATTTTTGGATTTTTCTCATTTTTTTGGATTTTCGTTTTTTCAATTTTTTTGGATTTTTTAAATTTTCTAATTTTTTTGTGGTTTTTGACTTTTACAATTTTTTTGGATTTTGAACATTTTTTAATTTTTTTGGATTTTTTGCATAAACTATGTACAAGGGAGTGCAATTCAAAATTCAGGCCGACTTTTTTTTTGGTTGGTCCGGACGACGTGGGACCTGACTAGAATGAACAAAGGAGGTGAAGTTGCGTACCTGGGTGGCATGACTAGAGGTGCTTTCTATTGGCCAACCATCATCCGGGCACACCACTGGAGGCTCAGAGATCTTGAGGCCCATCAGTTCTGCGGCTGTGTTCTCGACAAAGTTGGAGACACTATCAGCTGCCATCACCTTCTTGAGCATCTTGTATCGCGGTTTTCTTGCCTTGGGCCTCCACTCCATACATGTCTTGTTCTGCGTTGGAGGAGCTTCTCTTGCTTCCTGTATTCTTTTATGCATAGCAATTTTCTTTTGCAAATATTTGTTAACATATGGTCTCCCATGCATATCATAATTTTCTAAGTAATCTGCTGATAGATCATCATCATTGGGGTTCAAGTCCATTACCATGTTGGCCAACCGTTCATATTTATTTTGAACGCTATCATTCACCATGTTTTGTGTAGGTTCAGGTTCATCAATTGGCCTAATCATTGTTACAGGGTCAACAACCATACCCGATGTGGTAATTACACTTACATCATCATGCCCTGGGGATGGTCTAGGTCTGTCAGGTCCTTCTGGTTCCTTATCTTTTGAGGTGATTGCCTCATTAGCTAGATTACGATACTCTCTTCTAAGGTCTGGACAAAGTTCAGTTTTATGGCCCCTAGACCGGTGGTATGCACAATATTCTTCAAGTTCACGAGGCAATAGCGGGTCCAAATTTATTATGCGAGGGGATTGAGATGTCCCCTCTTGTGGATTAGAAGGACTTACCTCTTTTCCTTTATCAGTTTGAAAAGCCAAGGACAAGCTTGTCTGTTCATAGCTTTCCCCTATTTCCTTTAACTCCTTAAAGTCACGGATCTGATGGGCTGCCAATAGGTCAGGTAATGGAGGCTTCGCGGATCGAATGGCCCACCTTACTAACTCGTCTACACCGGGTAAATCTTGGTGTACCTGATCAGCTACCCTAAACCACCTGTCTACATATCTACCAAATGGTTCTGTGGGATCTTGGGACAATGATAATAAGTCAGCCCTAGAAGGTGTACGCCACATATGGTAGAACTGGTTCAAAAATTTAGCACAAAATATTTTCCAAGGCATTTTCCCTTTTTCCTTAAGATTATTGAACCATAATTCAGCGTTACCTTGGAGTGTCAAACCAAAAAGTACAATCAAAGTATTATCATCATACCTGAATGGCTCATAAAGTTTGCAGAAGGAAACCATATGTTTGATCGGGCAACTCTTACTGTCGTACCGTTCAAGTGGTCGGTTTTGAGGTGGTGCCACCGGATGCACTTGAGGTGGTGGTGCAGGATGAACTTGCGGTGGCTCCACACGCCGTCTTACCGGTTGATTTTGTGGTGGTGCCTCGTGCAGTAACTCTTGTGGCGCCTCATATCTCGCTCTCAGGCTGGTCAATTCGATCCCGATTCTTGTTATAAGGGATGTAAGCTGGTCATACAGTGGATCTATAGGAGGTGGTATTTGCATTGCAGTTTGTAGGAATCTCGGCTGACTCTGGACTACGAGTCTGATCAACATGTGAAATGCTTCTAACTGCAGAATTAATAACCTCCTTGTTTGCTCTCCGCTACCAACTATTGGTGGACGGCTTGCCTCAGGTTGGTTGCCCCTTGAGGTGGATGCCACATCTTCGCGATTTCCTGTTGTTCTTAGAGGGATACCTTCTAATACACAGATTTCATTAGTGTTAAAAAGATCATTTAGCCCCTCATAATTATTCAATTCTGGTGTTATTACCCCACCCTTGACAAATGTATCTTTTAGTGACATGTTTGATGTTAAGTTTAGTGTAAGTTTCTCAGACTCAAAACCCAATCCTTGTGTTCCTTTATTTTTTGTTAGTACTAACGGTTCTACAGCTCCTTGGTTCATTTTACCTAAACCTTGGCCGGGTGTAAAATTCCATTGTTTCTGAATATTTTCAAACATTTTTCCCGGATTAGGGTACTGAGTGCTAACATCAATAAGTGGGACTTGTTGATCAGCACTACATGAACCAGTTTCTTGGGGCATAACTGTTTCAGGTTCGGCCATAACAATGACAATTTCACCGTCAAATGGAAACTTAAGACATTGGTGAGGGCTGGACGGTACTACCTTATGAGTGTGCAACCATGGTCTACCCTAGATCAAGTTAAAAGTGGATTTAATATCAACAATTTGAAATGTTACCTCAAATTCAGCAGGTCCAATTATTACCTTTAAGTCGACTTCACCTAAGACCTCTCTGCAAGTACTATCAAAGGCTCTTACCGTGCCAAAAGTCTTACGAAAATTTGCTGGATCAATTCCAATTTTGGTGGCAGTTCTCAAAGGGCAAACATTTAAAGCGGACCCATTATCAATCAAGACAAAAGGGACATGACAACCATTGCATTGAACTTTTATATACAAGGGTCTATTGTGATTTTCTTTTTCAGGTGGTAATTCATTATCTGAGAATGTTATTCCATGAGATGAATCTGAAATTTGCCCAATTAATTTTTCTATATCTTGAGGTTCTATACATGTGGGTACATTCACATTTTGTAAAACCTTTTGTAAAGCTTGGTAGTGTGTCGGTGATTTTATAAGTAATTCCCAAATTGAAATTTCTGCTTTTGTTCTTTTAAGTTGGGATACCACATCATAACTAGTTGGTTCTTTTCTTGGTTGATTTTCCAATTGTTCTTGGGTTTTACCTTCACCTGGTTTTTGGTCCGAAATAAGGTGTGAGGGCTTATAAATACGACCGGACCTAGTCATGTTACTTAATTCGGAACAAATTACAGTTTGGCCATAATTGTATGGGATCTTGGTTTGGTCTTTTATTTCATGTTTTCCCATGACTTCAATTGGCTTAGGACCTAGCACAACAATTGGATTTCTGGGTTTGATTTCTGGTACACCAAGCACCTCAATTTGTTTAATGGTTCTAAAATTTTCAAGTCTTGACCCCTGTTCTATTTGATTGACTATGCTACTTGAAGGCTCCATATGAGAACCGTGCTCTTCAATAAAATTAATTGTTTGATTAGCAGTTTGTTCATTTGTTTTTTGGTGTTGGGGTAAAGGGTTTGTCATTATATTGGTATTCTCTACTGGTGGTGTTTTGACCGTAATTACACCTTTATCAATTAGGTCCTGAATTGTGTGTTTAAGGTTGTAACAATTGTCTGTTTTGTGGCCTACACTTTGATGGTATTCACAATATGTTGTTGGGTCATAACCACGGGAGCTTGGGTTTACCTGTCTTCCCAACGGTGTTACCATACCTTCATTTGAAAGTCTCGACAATATGGAACTTAATGGCTCACCAATTGGAGTGAACTTCCGGGGAGCTCGCGAGTACTGCGTTCGGCTTGTGAAAGGAAATTGAGAACCTGTGGCACCTTTTTCTGGCTCTTTTCTTGTGTCAAGCTGAGTTGGTTTCTGTTGTGCTCCAAATTTATTGTTATTTTGAAAAGAATTTTGTGGGCTGGTAGTTGGTTTGGTACCGGACACCTCAAAAGTTGCATTCACATCATCATGATTTTTTGAGATATTGATATTAACATTTCTAGGTTCATTTTTCATCATTTTTGCACCAAAAGAGTTTGAGGAGGTTGGTTGAGGTCCTAAGGCCGGTACTAGTCCTTGGTTTACAGCTGCCTCTACCCGGGAACCAGACTTAATTAAGGCCGTAAAGTTAGGTTGACCTTGAATTGCTAAGTAACCTGATATTGTTGGCAAGGCCGACCTAATTATCATGTTTATGGACTCTTCATCTGTGGGTTTTGGCTTAACTCGAGCAGCCATTGCTCGCCACCTACCAACATATGTCACAAATGGTTCATTTTTTTCTTGTTTAAGTGCCTCAAGGTCTTCGCGACGGGGTTCCATGTCAAGATTGTATGAGTACTGGTCAATAAAAAGATTTGACAATTGATCAAAGGATGATATGCTAGATAAATCAAGAGAAGTAAACCATTTTAAAGCTGGACCTGTCAAACTTTTTTGAAAATAACGAATGAGTAATTGGTCATTTGATTTTATTGGAACCATATCTCCACAGTAAGCTCTAAGGTGTGACATTGGACAACCCTCACCATTATATTTTTCAAATTCAGGAAGTTTAAAATTTTCAGGCAATGTTACATCAGGGAATGGGCAAAGATCTTGAAAAGAGACACTTCTAGTACCCCCGACTCTTATTTTTGACAGTTCGGCTTCTACCTTATCAATTCTGGATTTTAAGGGGTCCCATTGTGGTGACTCTTCAGACCTTGGTGTGCTTGCTGAGCCAATAGGATTGTTATTTGTGTTTTCAGGGTGCGTTTCAGAATTCTGGTTTGCATTTGGAGTACCATTTACATTCGCAAAATGTTGGTTTTGTTGTAGTTGAGTTATGCTAGCAAGTGTGGCTATCATGTTATTCATGGCCTGAAGAGTTTCAGTAAGCATGTCTCTTAAAGATCGTTCATTTGAAGTGTTATGCTGAGTTGGAGGATCATTTTCTTGATTTCCATTTAACTGAGACATTCTTGCACGAGACCTTGTGACAATTGAACTTGGTACTAGGACTTGTTTTGATTTTGGCTTACGACCCGTTTTTTGATTCGAAAACCAGCAGAGTATAAGAGAAAGATATTACCAGAGGCGCCAAA
This sequence comes from Cyperus esculentus, assembly GCA_030179965.1. Classification (NCBI taxonomy): domain Eukaryota; kingdom Viridiplantae; phylum Streptophyta; class Magnoliopsida; order Poales; family Cyperaceae; genus Cyperus; species Cyperus esculentus. The sequence goes on along the minus strand of JASGLE010000010.1, from coordinate 624,036 downwards.
TAAATATGATAGATGTAAGCCGCTGGACCTCCAAGTTTTAATTTGCCAGTCACCAATGCGCTTATGCTGCTGAAACCAAGGGTGCAACTATTTTCACTTACCACTTGCCTCTCCTGTCTTTAAATTATCCTCCCTGGCTGCGCACCTAGGAAAATTAATGCAAGAGTTAGCAACTAACTAGTGAAATGAATAAAACCAAGAAGAACTAAAGGCCAGATTTTTCAAGCTAATGCGTCCCCAGTGGAGTCGCCAGCTGTAGCTACCCGCTAAACCGACCCGACACCCGACCGGTAACAGTGCTAATTTAAGTTTGTTTTTATGGAGTCGCCACCCGATTTTTACCGAGAAAGATACAAGTAAAATTTTATTTTTAGCCCAAGGATAAGGTGGATTCGTGCATTGATTATGAATGTGGAAGGTGTTAGGCACCACACTCACCCGAAAAACTTTCGGTCTCTACTAATCTGGCCTTAGGAAAATATTACAACAAAGAAAATTTATTTATCTCTTTTTTTTTATAAAGAAGAGGAAAGAAAATAAGAGATGGAAATTAAAAATACGACTAAAGAAACAACAATAACAACGATAGAAATAGCAAATAAAAAGAAAGAAGTAGATAAAGAGAAGTTTAAAAGTTATTGAAAATATTGGCAAGTCGGGGAAAGCCTCCTCCACCGAGCATCATCTAGGCATTTGGTTGGAAGTGCTTAACGACTTGGATGACTAGACTTTGGCAATCGAAAGTTCGACGGGATTTCGACGCCGACGAGGGAGCTTAGCTACACCTATCCTTCTATATTTCACTCATATTATTATCTTGCTCACTACTTAGGAGATGAACAAGATTTTATTGTGGAACTCTCTTTCTCACAAGTATGAGATAGATTTCACTCTCACTTGTGCCTTACACTCACTCTACTAGCCATGGAGAAGATGCAAAATGGGGAGGGGTATTTATAGGTGAGATGGCCATGCAATTGGACAATGAATGTGGGTCCTAATGCACACATAAAAATGCACATGCATGAAAATGCCAAATGATAAATACATTTTGCCTAAGTATGCCATGCTTAACTAAAAAATTGTGCAATACAATGATAATGGTGCAAGTTTGTATCTTGGTTAAGATTTTTTCCATTGAAGTTTGTGTGAAGTACCTTATAGTCCTTAAATTTGACTTCATTTGATTCTTTGAAATTTGTATCATGCAATCTTTAAAATTTGTATCATGCACATAGATCCATGAAATGTCTTCATATGAAATGTTTTTATTTGGTCTTAGAAATTTGTAACATGCACAAATGTTCATGAAATATTTTTATTTGATCTTAGAAGTTTGTATCATGCACAAATGTTGATGAAATATATATATATATATTTTTTTTATTTGATCTTAAAAATTTGTATCATGCATAAATGTTCATGAATTGTTCTCATTTGTTCCTTAAAATTTGTAACATAAAATGTCCTTATTTGATTCTTAAAATTTGTATCATGAATTTATGTCTTTACTTGATCTTTGAAATTTGTATCATGAACACATGTATTTATTTGATCTTCAAAATTTGTGTCATGGCTTGTTTTCATTTGATTCTTAAAATTTGTATCATGGAAATATGTCTCTATTTGATCTTTAAAATTTGTGTCACATGACTTGTTTCCATTTGATTTTTGAAATTTGTATCATGAAAACATATCTCTATTTGATCATATGAGCATATGAAATGGGCACCAATCAGGGTACATTCTGGAATTACATCCTTTAATTATTTCCTTGCAATTTTTTGGATTCTTCTTGGAATGCACGGATTTAATCATGAAGTATTAACTATATTGGAACCATACCACGTTGCCATATACTTGTAAATTTTAATCTCAATACACGTGCTTTGATATGGAAGGAGTAATTATCCTTGGATCAAATCTTTGGCACATTTACTTGACTAGAATGTGAAATACATGCTAAAAATAATTAGTGCATTCATAATTTCTGGAAATATGTCAAGCCCTTGGCAATAGCCACTATGTATGTAATAGTCCTTATGAAAATGAGCCAGTGCATCTTTTTATTCAAATATATTTGGTCATGACTCATAGAAAGGAGACACATGAGGAGTCTTACCATGGAAGATTGGAGAAGAGTACCCGTACTAATTTGGTCTATTCATGATAAAATATCTTACATGTAGGTTAATAATTTTAACTTTTCATTTGGTCACATTGATATAAACCAAGTATTTATGTATGATATATGGCTCAAAATTGATGCAACTCCTCATGGCATCTATTAAAAGTTTACGTAAAAGTTCATATAGTTCTCATGCAAAGTTAGCCCATGGTGATCGATGATTGATTTTTTTATTTTTCTTCAATTTCCCTAAACATATTTGAATTAATCTTCATTGTATGACAACAATTATATTGTTGGCTTGAAAACCCATTTTATTGTAAAGAGTCTAGTGATAATCCATTTGCCAAAATTATATATATTTATTTTTATTATTTTTTTCTTTATTCGTTATTTTACTACATGATAAAGAGACAAAAGTGGGGTCATTGTCTAGAAACTTGGATGAAAATATCTCACTTATGTCTCAAGAAAATTACAAATGCAAAGTTCAAGGCAAGTACCATGAAAAATGGTTCCATATTTTAGTATTTAATCAATTTCGTTAGTATTTATTTGAAAGTTTATTTTATATGAGAAATTTCATAAGCATGAGAATTGTTATAATATCTAAGGTATTAATTTGATTCATTTTTGTTGCGTATTAATTTTCTGATGCATTGAAGATAATATGCTTAGACATTTGTTGCCAAGATGTGTTGACAATAATTCTTTGTAAATTTCATAACTAAGGAACATATTATATGCCAAAGAGATCCATTAATGATTTGGAAAAACAATCTTAGTATGGTGCATAGTTTGAGCCCATCAATAATATTTACTGTTATTGTTACTATTCTCATTAGTATTTTACTGTTATTGTTACTATTCTCATTAATATTAAAGCGTTTTAATTTATGGACCTTTGTTTTACATATGCATTAAGGATTGAAGCGATACTTTTCATGGCCGATATATGCGGATATTTGTCTTCTACTTTTTCAGAATTATTGTCAGAATTTTGTCTATTTATGCTAAAATTCGGGTCAAAGATATTATTATTTTAGGGAACAACACGCAAAGGTGTCTCTTCTGTTTCTTTTTATTTGTCTGATAAGGGTGCTTGTTTTTATATTTTGTATTTGATTATTTATTTATTACTATTATTATTATTTTAATGTTTTATTGTGAATGACTTATATAGACTTAAAATGAAGAAGCTTGCATATGCTGATGAGATGCCCGGGTGCATATTATTAAGGAAACTAATAATTTTGAAAGATGCAACATGATGATATCATGCAATTAAGAAATAAATTAAGACTAGATTGAGTGAATACTTATCTGAGTACTGGATTCGGTATTTGGGGTTCATCCAAGTCGTTAATTTTGGGGTGTCTACAGGCGGTCTCGCTCTGGCGGTCTCGCTCCGACGGTCTCGGTCCGATGATGACATCATCGCCTCTACGTCTCTCCTCTCCTGGCAGTGACATCTTCGTTTCTCCTTCCCTTTTCACCTTCTCCCCTTCTCTCCTCTTTTCTCTCCATAGTGCCACCTGATTTTTAAAATATAAACACCTGGTATGGAAATATAACTGAGATTCAACTGTGTAATTTCAAAATATAAGTACTTGACTTTGAGATAAACACATGATTTTGAAATATAAACACTTACCTTTGAAATATATCTACTTGTCTATGAAATATAAACTCCAAAATTTGAGATGTAATTATCTAACTTTCAAATATAATCACGTAGCATTTGTAAAAATATAACTGTACGTGAAATATAAACACTTGGTTTTGAAACATAACCACTTAGCTTTGAAATATCTATACTTGGAAGATAAAACATCTAGATATCATGAAATATAAATATCTGGTTTTGAAATATAAATACTTGGCTAAGATATATTAACACCTAGGAGGTAAAACACTCGGATGTGAAATATAAACACCTAGATTTGTGATATAAACACTTGGTTTTAAAAAATAAACATCTATAGTTACATGCGGGGGCATTGCGCTGAGTTCAGTAATGACGCGTTTTTAGTTTTGACCGGTCAACACATTTTTGACATGTAGTGTGTTATGGTTGGGGGATATAATTGGGGGATTTTTGATGGGAAATTGTTAGTCTAACCCTTCTCAAAGATCAAAATATTCTGGAATACAAAAATTATTATATTTAGAAACTTTTAGGCCCTTGTTTTAAATGTTTTAAAGTGCATGTACCATATTAATTATTAAACAATCAATTTTTCATGCATTACTTTTAGAAAATTAAAAAAAAAATTTTAAGTTTCCGAAAATGAAAAACTCTATACCCACAATATTTTGATAATATATATGTTATAACTCCTTCCTTGATGAAATCATATAAATTTTACTTTTTACAAGATTTTGAAAATGATATTTAAATACTCAGCATCACCAAATTGCACCAGTAGTACTCCACCAAGGTAATATAACTTAATTATATGTAATTTGCTGATGCTGAGTTAAAAAAAGAATCGATCAGAAGGACCTGCCCATTAAAAAAAAAAGATAACAAATTAAATCGGATAAGTCGGAAAATTAACTAATCCATGACCATGAGTAATGAGTCGACAATTGCTTACAGTTAAACTGCCCTAATCTCAGTCCCACTGCACCCAAACTTGAACTGGGCACGTGTGATACTGGTACCACTTCAGAACTAACTTAAATATAACTTAATCTGACCTGTTTACAGTTTACCTGCCCTATATCTGAATCCGACATTAGTTTTCGGAAGAACAAACTGACCCAAAACAATAACCGGTCAAAACCTTTCCTCAAAAAGAAAAGGAAAAAAAAAAAGGGTCAAAACCTAACCTAAATATGGTCCAATGAATTTCGCATTCTGGAATATTTTAATCTGGCTAGCTACTACATTATTCGTTTTCTTGTTTACTGTCAACAATTTTTTTTTGTAATCCAAAATCATAATTAATTATTTAGATATTATATTAACTGTATATATGCAGGCCCGTAATAAATTTGGTGTTCAAATTTTAAAATTTTCATTCAATTATTTCGGCCCGTTGTCAAAATGTGTCGAGAATAAGGCGAGTACAAAACCTGCGGTTTGTAAACGGATCGGGTCCAAACTGATAATAGTTTTACCGTATTGTTATCCGTTATAATTTCGGATCCGGATCTAAATATTTCCGAATACTACGAAAAATATAAACATAATTTGAATTATTATAATTTTTTTATTGGCATACAATTTAGAAAAATATTATCGCACTTCGTAAATATGATCACTAGCTCATAGCTAGAATACATATATATTTTTCTCATGATTAGTTTAATTTGTTGGTTGCAAAATATATATCATATTAACAAAATAATATCACTTATTGTATCGTAGCGTTATAATTAATATTCAGTAAATATCAAGTGATGATGTAAAATATAGCAAATTCGGATATTTGTTTTCACAAAATAATTAGATAAATATGGTTGATGATCCGTACCCGCATTCCATATATATACAATGTCGTCTCCTTATACATATCCGCATTTTCGGATAGAATACAAATAATTTGTGTAAACATTGGGATTCGATGCGGATAAAAACAAATATAATTATCCTATCAGTTTACAAGGTACTATTGGGTCAGGTCGGGTAGGGTTTGGATACTATTGTACTTGGATCCGTATCCTAAAAAGTGTTCGGGTCCAAATTTTGATCCATATATTTATTTTACCGATTCCGGTTCGGGCTCGGGTCCGTTTCGGGTAGGGCCGATTCCGAAATGTGTGAATTTCGATATTGCCTAAAGTGTTAGTGTTATCGAATTAATAATTCACCGGTTAACTATTAAAATGCTTAATCAATCACAAATATTTAAAGAATTGCATAAACATATATACTCACGATTGACAAATAAGTATTGACATATCATTAATTACTCCACCTTTTATTAATTTACTATTCATATCTGTATTAATTGAATCAGATCATTACCCTACCCACCATAATATTAGTTCCGGATCGGGTCGGGTAGGATAGGGTTCGGTTAATCAGGTTAAAGTAGCTGCTCTATTTACACCCCTATACCCGTTTGTCTTGAGAGAGGAGGTAGAATAGATCTTTGAATATGCACGTTATACATAGTCCTTATCAAAGAAACCTTAAAAGTTGGCTTAATTAGAGATAGAGATATATATATACGCGGATTCTGACTTTCTGAGCATTTTAAGGATGAGCATAATTGTCATCATTCATACCCTAATTAACTGACCACAACAACTGTGATACCTTAAACGGAATTTATGGTCGACCTTCATTAACGAAGGATTAATGGCTTCCACGTACAGATACAACTGTAATACAGATCATCATCTAATTTAATGATATTCTGCGGTTTTATATATTCTGTGCAATCGCATGCAGAGTACGCTTGTGCACGTGAAAAGGACGTTTTGATTAATTCACTTTTGAGGGTTTTGTTCGTCTCCGTGCCAACACCCTATTTATTCACTGTAATTAATATTTCAAATTTCAAACTTTCACAATTAACCTAGATATATATATACTCCAATTAATAATAATAACACCAACCAACAACAATAATAATGTTGTTTAATTTAGAGCGTTATATATTATATATAAAGATGAGGGATTCATTGACAATGAATAGCTTGACAATCTTGACAATCCCACTTTTTAAAAATTTATAAAAAATCATAAAAATCTTAAAATTAGAAAAAATTTCACGAAAATATTACTTAACTTATAGATTAATTATATATTTGATTATATCCAATTTAAACAACGTTTGATAGCTCTTTAAAGATCCGTTAAATTATAACCGTTGAAAAGTACACAAAATTTTGATAAGCCATTAAACGATGTTCAAATTGATTGAAACTTGAAAACACTATCAATCTAATCTATAAGTTAAGTAATACATTAATAAATCATTTTTCATTTTTAAGATTTTTTATGATTTTTTATAATTTTTTTAAAATATGCATTGTCAAAATTGTCAATGGAACCTCCTCATATATAAATGCCAAGTATTTTATTTCATTTGTTGTTAACAACAACTAATGCAAAAATATATTGTTATTTCATTTTCATACATAATAAAATAAAAATTCGTTACTTATATTTTTATGGTTTTTTATGAACTGGAATGCACCAGAATACCAGAAGCTGAGGAATAGAAGATCTGGAGTTGGTAACTATAACTTGCACATAAATTACATAATCCTTTGCAATTATATGAGTGGGGTCAGAACCTATAAAATAGGAGTATAATTTCCGGCCTACACCGAAACAACTGCATCTATAATTCTATATATAAGCGCTAATCAGTAGATTTATTAGTCCCTATTCCGGTTCTTATTCCATGTAATCATCCACTTGAAAAGGACAGTCAATTTTGGCATATAAATATCTTTATACTGTTATATTTTTTGGTATATATAGTCCTAGCTAGCTCATTATTATACTATAAATATGCCTCCTTTGTAGATTAACTAATCTGGCATCCATATATAGCTAGCTCACATATGATTACGATTTCTCACAATATAAGAGCTTGAGAGTTAATTATTAATTAGCAATTAGCAAAGAGATAATTAAAATGAAATTAACATGTGATTTTTAATTAATCTGAGATTTAGGATGTCTACACTCCGAACCACAAAATTCTTTTTTCACAGGATTTGTTCAAACCATACACCTTTTGTCATGTGTGATGTGTCACAATATCATGCACCTAATTAACAATATTTTCATATAATTTAATGAATTCATAAAGCAGCCTTTTGGAATATGAATTATATATATTTAACGACTAACTAATCCTAATGTTTTTAATTATTCTGTGCTAAGTGATCAAATTTCAAAACCTTTCAACCATACCATCAAATGCCTTATTTTATTTGAACCGTTTGATCTTGTTCTAACATATTTATGGAGCTAATGTTCTTAATTAAAAATAGTACTATTTATTTTTTTTTCAAATTTTTCTTGTATGAACTTGTAGTTATTTTATTTTATTTTTTTTTTTAAAAAAAGACGCTTCATTTGGGAAAACGAATTTGATGCGAAGCCTGAGCAGTAGTTCTAATTACAATAAATGAATAAATTAAGTGAAGCATGTTGGCTTGGTTGATATAAAAGAAATCTGTTGGTAGTTGCGATACTTATTATTTCATTTTGTAGAAATTTTTTTATACTTATTCTTTCAATACGTGCTATATAATTTTTTGCGGAATTTAAGCGTGCGTATCTTGATAAAAAGGTGATCTAAATGATTTTTTTTTTTTTTTTTTTTTTTGGATAAGTTTAGGTAAGAGTTCAAAGGCATGGAACAACACTTTTTGGTTTTTATACACTTATTATTGAACATCACTTTTTAGTTTTTAACTTTTTATACACTAACTTTTATATAGCTAAACTTGCAAATTCAAAATCATTGAAAATATTTAGAAAATATCACGGGATTTGTACTCAATTTGTACACGCAGATTAACTTTCAAAAATTTCGAAATTGTTGTTCTGTTTTTTTTTTTTTTTATATTACTAGTATCATTGAGACAAAAGTAGTTGCTAGGCTCCAATGAACAATAAAAATGCTTGAACTGACACCATATTATTTAATTATTCGGTATAGGTTTATAAATATTATAATATAATCAGCACAAATTTTTTTAATTATTTAATGGGAATGATCACATGACAACTATTTATTTCCTAAAAAAAAATTATATGACAACTATTTATCTTAACAACCACTCTAAAAAATAAGTTCATAGAAAATCTTACAAATAGAAAATTTTTATAAATATGTCCATATATTCATAGATTGATTGTGCTAAAATTTCATTCAATTTGAGTGTCATTTGTTACTCCATCAAGGAACTTCAAAATTGTATAATAATTACAATGGTCTAAATTTAATCATTCATGATTGAGTATTAAACAACACTTAAATTGAGTATATAAACAACACTTCTATGATTGGTTGTCAAGATAAATAATTCTCATATGATCTCTTCCCTTTTTAATAGATATACTAATTTTAATATTTGGGGAACTAAGCTCTGTGACATGTATAATCCCATTAGAATACAATAGGCCAGGCACATATGTTGCATTAGAAAATTTTAAAATCGAGAACCAACTTCCATTTAGGAAATCTACAATTTGATACTCGGATATATAGTCTCTTATAGAAATTAAATTTGAATAGATGATCATCATCTTTATCAAAATAATAATAATAATAATAAATAAATCACTTCAAGTCAAGATATTGGAGTTAGATTTTGCAAAAAGTACAAATTTAAAAAACAGTATAAATATATATCCACACCCATTTTATATTGCAAAAAAAAAAAGAAAAAAAGATGCTAGAGTTTTGAAACAAAATGAATCCAATATATTATCAAAACTGTAAAGACAGAATTAATGTTTAGAAACGAATAAGGTTCGATTGGCTTTAGCAAGAGCACACTAGCAATTAATTTAAAAAGAATGGTATACGGATTATCGGTTGGATTAAAGGATATTAATGCTTTCTTAGAATAAGAATAGAATCACACATTTCCTATCAAAAAAAGAATAGAATCACACATATATATATATTAAAAAAATGCTATGGTGATTCATTGAGAATACTATTGGGATACTATATAGTTTGACCTGGTTAAATAAGTTAATTATTCAACATACTAAATATTTAAGATAATATGTGATAGGCCTTAAATTGAGTAAATTGATATGGACCATAAGTTTTAATGGTTGAGATATTAAAGTACGTCAACGGAAGGTGATCAATCTAAATAAACAATCAACGGCTAAGACTTATTCCTTGGAGGAAGATAGAAATTTCATATCAAAAAATCTAATCTCATTTTATTAGTAGTAAGGATATACATGTAGCCTTTTTTGGGTGAAAACAATCAAATATATATGCAGTATGTATAATGTATTTGCCCAAGAATTAAGAAAGCATGGTAATACTTGGTTAGGCCCACACACACAAGTAGTAGAAGGGAAGTAGGGCTACCAACTATTCCCCACAGCCCCATAATTGTAGAGGTTAATTGTGTAAGAAAGCTAGCGCATATACACATCAACATTGTACGAAATCACTATTAATTTACATAAAGCTCTTGTACCATATTATAAAGATTATATAAATATATAGATCGAATAGAATAGATCAGTAGCAGCAACCAGCAAGCCATTTTTCAGGGCATTACCCTTTCTTGCAGTACAGTCAGTCAACACTGGCCCAAAGACCAGAGTAGTAGTAAAGCAAACTTTGCCCCTCTACATTCTTCCTCAAAGCTTTCATGGGCTAACCCAATTTGCACCCCTACTAATTAATTTTATTTTATTTGTCATCCGGCTCAAGTATTTTACGGTATTTACTATTTAGGATAATAGCTTAATAGCCATCTGCCACCCTTTGTGAAGAAATGTAATATAATTCCATATCCATCAAATGAGTAGATAGAAATTATCAATTACTTGAAGGCAAGGATGTTTTGCAATTGAAAAGTATATCAATCATTATAAAAGAAAATGAGAAATGAGTAAATAGAAGAGAATTTTTTCTTTTAATGATTTAAGTGAGAAATTAATATTAATGCACACATTATAAATTGTGAAAAGATTTTGAAATAAAAAAATGCCAAAACAAAAAACAAGCTACACATGCTTATCTTTTTTTAAAAAAAAATAAGTAAAAATTACTTCTAAAAAACTATGTGCCTTTGTATTTTAACTTTTTTAATAAATCAATCATTCAGATATGAACAGTGCTCCGAAATTTCCTTGAAAAGCAAATGTTCTAAAGGGCAAAAAATAAATTCTCTTTGACTGAATTTATATTTTACCTTGAGAACAGTTGTTTCCCACATAGATTACGGAGACACCAAACAGGGCTTTATTATAGAATATTGATATATTATTTATTTATTAATGATAATCGAATATAAAACAAATACCTTTACAAAAAATCTGTAACGTACAAATTAATTATTCAACAGTTGTACACCACTCAAAAGATTCTTTACCTAATTGTCTTGTAATTTTTCTTTCGTTGCAAAAGGTTGTTGTTTTGTATACACACGCCGTTTTCATTTCTCAGATAGTCAGAATTAGCTACTATAGTTTTTGATACCGTGAATTCTATTGCACAATCTTGATCATTTGATTGAAATTTAATGGCCATTATTTAAGTTACATTCATAGATTTTCTTATAAGATTTATGGAGATTGACAATAAGGAGCTGAGATGACGTGTCATGACATTCTGCATGATAACTCGCTTGCATCATATATAAATGTGAATATCTTTTGAAGGCACTCATGAGGTGCAAAATGGGGATACATAAAATTTCAGTCGTGCCATGAAATTCCAAGAATACCCCTGGCTCTTTCCTCTATTATGAGTGTGTGTGTCATTCGTTCAGTCGTTCTTCCCTCACCTCTCTCTGAAATCTCTCTCTCTCTCTCTGTCTAGTGTGTGTAGTATTGACCAAGGCACCAAAATACAAAGTCCTTGTTGGGCCATTAAACCATCATCATCAATTCATCATCATCATAATACTCGGAAAGAGCGAGCGATATAATAGGAGCCGGGCAAAAAAAAAAAAACAATAACATAAGAGCCGAGGGAAGGGAAGAGTCTAAGACAGAGTGAGACGGACAGCAGACGCCCAAAAAAACCCCCCCGAGAAGGAAAGAAACTATTAATTTATGAAAGGGAAAGACCATAGTCCATAGAAAGATAAGTGAACGAAGAGAGCAACAAAGCGCGAAAGAAAACAACACCCATCTCTTCTAATCACTCTCCTCTTTTCTTCTCTTTTACCCTTCTTTCTCTCATCTGTCCAAACTACAACCTCCCTCTTTGTTGTGTAGATAGATATTAGACATCACTTGCTCACTTCTCACTGCTTCCCTCTATCCATTTCAAAGTTTGTCCCTTTCAAGTTTGATTTGTATCACTCCCTTTCCTCTTGATCGATCCTGCTTAAAACAGTGAACCAAAGCTAGGCATATATGGCCACTACTAGTCTCACATTCTCCCCTGTCCCCGGCTAAATGCCACTCGACCCAGCGGCACGATCGGAACAATCTGAACCATCTTCATTTGCCCAATTGGATCACAACTTGATTGAGTTGGGTGTTGTAGCATGGCGACGGAGAGTGCACCGAGCGAGGCGGTTGCTGGCCCCTCCATCACCAGCGAAGAAGCCGCTGCCCGGGCGGTGCAGAAGCGGTATGACGGGCTCATGACGGTGCGTGCCAAGGCCATCAAGGGGAAGGGTGCATGGTACTGGGCGCACCTCGAGCCGGTGCTGGTACAGAGCAATGACACCGGTCTGCCCAAAGCTGTCAAGCTCCGGTGCTCGCTGTGCGACGCCGTGTTCTCGGCCTCCAACCCGTCGCGTACTGCCTCCGAGCATCTAAAGCGCGGCACTTGTCCCAATTTTTCCATGCCTGCTTCTACCTCTTCCGGGTCATCTCCTCCCCGGCCTATCTCGTCGATACCGCCTCCACCTCCCCACCAGAACCCTTGTACCAGCTCTTCCTCGGGTCGCAAACGTAGTTCCCCGGTATCATCACATCTAGCTCTTATAGAGTCCCATTCGGTATACACCCCTCCGCCGGCACTTGGCATGTCGCCGGTGCTTCAACTTCAACCCATGCCGGTACATAGTCAGCCAATTATGCTGTCTGGTGGAAAAGAGGATTTGGGCCCACTTGCCATGTTAGAAGACAGTGTGAAGAAGCTGAAATCGCCGAAGACCTCGCCGGGACCGGTGCTGTCCAAAGACCAAATTGACTCGGCTTTATCGTTCCTATGTGATTGGTTCTATGAGTCATGTGGTGTGGCTTCTCTATCAACGGTTGATCACCCGAAATTCCGGGATTTCCTACGGCAAGTCGGTTTGCCCCCAATTTCACGCAATCTGCTTGCTGGGCCCCAGTTGGAAGCTCGGTATGCAAATGCAAAGATCGATGCCGATGCTCGAATTAGGGAAGCTCTGTTCTTTCAGCTCTGCACTGCCGGTTGGAGGGAAGGTGGAATTGTGTTGGTATCAGTGAATCTCCCGAATGGCACATCGGTTTTCCAACAGGCCATACCGGTTGTAACCAGGGCCCCATCGGACTATGCCGAGAAAGTGATCCTGGATTCCATTGGAGTTGTTGCGAACAATGCAAGTGGAGGCATCAATCGATGTGCCGGTATAGTCTCTGACAGGTTTAAGTCCAAAGCTCTACGTAATATCGAGAATCATAACCCGTGGATGGTTAACCTGGCATGCCAGATTCAGGCATTGCATAATTTACTAAAGGACCTTATCGCCGACCTCCCGTTGTTTCAGTCCGTCGCCAGTAACTGTGTCAAACTCGCGTCGTTCCTCAATACCAACCCGCCGGTACGTTCTGTTTTTCATCGGTACCAGCTTAATGAGATGGGTTATTCAGGGCTGCTACGAGCCTCACCCGTTACCGACTCATGGCAACTCGTGTTTCCGATGCTAGAGGATATACTGACATCTGCCCGGCCAATTCAGATGACGTTATTAGATGAGTCGTACAAGCCAGTATCTACCAATGACCCGGTTGCCGGTGAATTGGCTGAAATGGTCAAGGATATGCAGTTCTGGACCAACTTGGAGGCGGTACATGCATTGGTGAAACTTGTACAGGATATGGCACGAGAAATGGAGACCGACCGGCCGTTGGTTGGTGAGTGTTTACCGCTTTGGGAAAACCTGAGACGCAAGGTAAAGGAATGGTCAAGCCGGTATAATCTGGACGAGGGTCCGGCATGTAAGTTGATTGATAGAAGGTTCAGGAAGTGCTACCATCCAGCCTGGTCGGCATCTTATATACTAGACCCGTTATACTTGGAAAAAGATGCCAGCGGCAAGTACCTCCCGCCTTTTAAGTACCTCACCCCAGAGCAAGAGAAAGATGTCGACCGGTTAATTACTCGTATGGTGAGCCGTGAAGAGGCCCACATTGCTCTAATGGAGCTTATGAAATGGCGGGCGGAAGGTCTCAACCCTCTTTATGCCCAGGCAGTGCAGGTGCGGCAAACCGACCCGTTAACTGGCAAGCTACGGGTCGCAAACCCACAAAGCAGGCGACTTGTGTGGGAGACTTGTCTTAGTGAGCTCAGATCACTTGGTAAGGTGGCAGTGCGCCTCATATTTCTTCATGCCACCGCATGCGGGTTCCGGTGTAATTCATCGATGGTTCGATGGCTTTCTGCTCGAGGGCCAGGGTCCGACAGGGCCCACAAATTGGTGTTTGTTGCTGCTCATTCTAAACTAGAAAGGAGGAACTTTTCGAACGACGAAGAAAGGGATAACGAGCTATTCGGAACCGGAGATGACGATGTCTTGCATGATTCCCCCTTCGGCGACATCCCTTCGGCATAATCAATTCTATTATTTAGAATCTCTAATTTCATTTGCATTGATTTATATTTTTTTGGATATTTTCTTGGTTAGTTCATTTAGAATTGAAAATTAGATTTTTGGTAGTCTTTTTTTTGAATTTCTTTGAAGCTTCTTCCTTAATTTGTGTAGAGGGCTGGCTAGAGTTGATGCTTCAGCATGCCCATGTCTAAATTTGTTTACCTTGATTATACTTCTTCTTCCCTTAGCTCAAGATTTTGGTGGGTTTGGGGGGAACTAGAGAAGATCAGAGAATGAGACTTGAATTGAATTAGGTAGTTAATTTGTGTCTAATTGTTGTTGCTTGGTTGTCTGTCCATTAATTTAGTCTAAGCCTATTATTGTATGAAGAATGAATTTAATGGCAGTAAACAAGTAAACATGATGAGTAAAGTAATGTAATAATTATGGTTTATATATATGTATAAATTGCTTTCTCAATCAATGTGATCCTTAATTTCCTTTCCTTTGTGTGAAGAACTGAAGCAGATTGGTTGATTGTTTGTTTGAGTTTTTGAAATTCAAATGACAAAGTACATAATTTATTTCAATATAACCGTAAAAGTACTTGGTGGGACATTTTGTTGGTTGGTGTGTGGCTATGTAGTCCATCTTAAAGCAGAGAAAGAAAGAAAGAAAGAAATAAAGAGAGAAATAAGTTCATGCATTTTTAATGCGTAGCAGTGGGAAGGTCAAAAAGACCTGTACACAAAATCCCTGCTGCAACTTATTGGTGGGTGGGTTAGTAACTTAGTATGGCTATGGGGCTAATATCTAGTGTCCGTATAAAAGTTGTCCATAGAGTTCATATATTACATTTCGGTACGTATTTGTTACACTTTTTGTACGTCTATAGACGTATAGACAGCTTTTTAATTGACACAAGGTATTTCTGATTTCTCTATGGCTATCATACTGGTTACTGGTTAGTTCTTTTCTATTATAAAAAATCATAAATACAATAATGCAAATTTATAAATTTTGTGCTCTGATCATTTTATATCTAAGCCGCAATAATTATGGGTATATTAGGAAAAAGCAAACCGTTCAAAAAGAAAGCTGTGACTGTGAGATGCCCATCAGCAGGGATCAGGGCATCATCAGGCATCAGGCAGCTGGGTTCTTTCTTTTTTTTTTTTTTCTCAGGTACAAAAGTTGATTACTTGTATAAGTCTGGACTGGTGTTCAGGTAGTACCAAGTTGCTTTGTATCATTTCAGATTCTTTTCTATATCAAGGGAGTGGCTGCCCGTGGGCTGTGGCTCCCTTTCATTGTTTTTCATTTCCTTTTCATTACTCTTGCGTTGATTTGTTGCTGCGTATCTACTGTCCCCATCATTTCCTCATTCATTCACTCCACCGCTCTCCATTTCATATATATATATATATATATATAATCAAACTGCTTCAGAAATCAGAATTATTATAATCAATAGAGTGAGGGTACTATTAATAGTACAAAGTGGCCCGTACTATGGCTCCCTATTATCATTTTTAGAGTTTAATTAACCGATCCAAACCGCTCAATATGATCTTCATATATAAATGTCATTGTAGACCAAAATTTATAATTTTTGATGTTTTTTTACTATTTTTTTAGATAATTAGAAAATGACTTCATGTAAACATTATAGACCATTCAAAAATATATTTTTTTATATATTAAAATATATAGTTAAAAAATTCTAAAAATATATACATTTTGGTCTAGAACTACATTAACGTATGGAGATCACATTGAGTGGTTTGGATCAGTCAATTGAACTAAAAATACCATAATATGGAGCCGTAGTACAAGTCACTTTATACTATTAATAGTACCATAGCATCACTCTAACTAATATAACTAATTCCGCAAAAATATATACATAATAGATCTAGTTAATTAATCATCACATGCAAAACAATACCAGACCACTGCCTGGGGAAAAAGAAAACACTGATAGTTTAATTCTGCCATGTATATATATTAATATTATATAGTTATAGTTGTTGTATGTACATGTACTATACTTAAAATAGAAATCAACATATGAAATCTCTGGTGAGTGAGTGGTGACAGCAGATGGTTGTGCATCGCAAGGAAATCATTTTATTTTTTTAGGCATTACTTATTACTTAAATGAAGTGTTTGTACTAACTAGTAACTACTACTAAGTGTTGTAGCATGTACATATACATAAAGAGGAGGGGTTTACTGATGATGGCTATTTTGATAATCTTGATAATGATATTTTTCAAAAATTTATAAAAAATTATAAAAAATCTTAAAAACTTATAGATTGATTATGTTTCTGATTATATTCAATTTAAGCGGCATTTGATAACTCTTTTTTAAAGACCCGTTAAATTACAACTGTTAAAAAGTGTATAAAATTTTGATAAGGCATCAAACAATATTCAAATCAATTGAAACTTTTTTTTTGACGGAAAGGTGGGGGTCAAAGCCCCCAAATTTCATTAAATATTGGTTGGCACAAGTAGTGCTTCCTTAAAATAATACAATGAAATCGATTGAAACTTGAAACATCATCAATCTATAAGTTAACCAATACATCTATAAGACTTTTTCCATTTCTAAAATTTTTTATAAATTTTTATAATTTTTCCAAAAAAACATAGTTATCAAGATTGTTAATACAAGTATAACCACCGCCAATGGATCCCCCTCCTCGTACATAAAATTCATGAGATGGCCGTGCATAGCATACAGACGGAGTAGTAGGTTGAGTTATTGTTTTTTGTACCAGCAAATCAGATTCAGAGGTACACATCCATCGATCCAATGATGCTACAATGGGCGAAAACCATGTTGAGTCGTATACGCGTAGTTGTCGTGTCTGTCCTTAATTCATTTTTACCTCGTCAATATAATATATATATATATATATATATATACTAGAGGCGTACCTACACGCTGCTGCGGCAATTTTAATTTTCCATTCAAGCTAAATAGGGTGAAATAATAGAAGAGAAGAAATGAGTTTCTAACTTTAGCAATTAATATTTTAAAAGGTCAGTTAGAAAATTCACCACTTTGATTTTGTGATGAGACAGAAATGGAGGGGAATATAATAGGAAATGGATGCGATGTGAGCCGCACATTATTTGATGGATGGTGATTAAGTTACAAGTTAGACTATGTCCATTAATGGAGGATCCATTCCTTAGTTCCTTTTTATAATAGTATAGATATATATATATATATAGAGTAAAACTATGGTGCTCCTAGGAGCACGGAGGCCTCCTGTGCTCCTAACTAAAAATCATACTAAACCATCTCGAAATTTCGATTTATGGGTCTCATTAAATTCTTTATATCAAAATATTATAGGATACAAAAATTTTCCATTTTTTGAGATATTTAAGTATTTGTTTTGTATTTTTTAAAGATGACATAGTTTTATATATTATTTTATTATTATTATGAGGTCATTCTAAAAAATTCAAAAACATATACTTAAAAGACTAAAAAAAAATGGAAATTTTTTGTATCATAAGAGATTTTGATATAAATAATTTAATGAGAATGATAAATCAAAATTTAATGATGGTTTAATATGATTTTTGAGTTACTAGGAGCACACTAGATTTACTCTCTCTCTCTCTCTCTCTCTATATATATATATACTGGTAAAGAACCACTCTTTGCTCTGGGCTAAAATTATTATTTCTTATAATAAATTTTTAACATAATATGTAATGGGTCTTATATTGAGAATATTAATATGGGGCCTTAAATTTTAATGAGCTAAGACATTAACGTCAACGGACATTAATGTAAATCAATGGTTCTGATCTATCAAAGAAAATGATCAACGGCTCAAGTTTCTTATTTGAGGAAGATAGCCATTTCATGTCATTTTTTCCAATATGCTTTTATATATAGTAAAGATATAATTCTCCAAAAAAAAAAAGCAAAAAAAAAAAAAGAAAAAGAAAAATCTGGCCTCTCCAATTGTTGTATGCAATGGAGGGGGTGGAGAAAACGTTACAAAGCAACTGTCTACAGGAGCTAGATTGAGAAGAGAAAAATCTATACTCCTTTAAAAAGAAGATAAGGATTGAACCCTCTATTAATGGTTATAGTCTAACTCTCACCTCAATCTACATCTATCAAATAAAGAAAGCCTCACATCGCATCTAGTTTATATTGTGTACCTCTTCATTTCTGTCTCAACATAAAATCGAAGTGGCGAATGTTCTGATTTATGTTTTAAAGCATTGACTGCTAAAATTACAAACTCATTTGTTCTCTTATCTTCGATTCTTTCACTGTATTTAGTTTGAATGAAAATCAAAATTGTCTGCAACAGCGTACGGGTAGTAAATAAAAAAGAGGAAAAGGAAAGGAAAGAAAAGGTGGCTGCTCCATTATGTATGATGTACTACTGGTACTCGCAGCAGCAGCAGCAGCAGCAGCAGAGGCTCCCTCGGCCTGAGACTGAGGCGCACGTTTTTCTGTCGGACAGGAACATATACACAGAGACAGAGAGATTGCTCTTTTCTTTCTTTCTTTCTTTGTTTTTTTTTGAGTGAAAGCTAGCTTGCTCTTTAATTTCTTTCTTTTAACACTTGTTTTTCGGATCGGGATCGCCTGCTTTTCTTAATCCAATGGTAGACAAACACCGAAGTATTTTGAGATCGGTGCGGCAACTGATCCCGACCATCTGATTGGAAAAGCAGGCCTGCTTTGTTTTTCTACTTTATTTATTCTGTATGCTTGCTTGCTACTTGCTATGCTAGCTGCACCTGCATATATTGCCCATAAACCAATAATTATGTTATGCTAAGCTCTCAGGTAATCTCAGTGTCCTTCTCCAATCACCATCAGCATCTTCTCATTTGCTTCCCCAAATCCCAATGGCACCGCCAATTTTTTGAATTTCATTTCCTGTTATCTGTGTCATCATCAGTTTTAGGCTTTTAGCACATCTTGTGCACTTGCAGTTTAAATTAATTAATAGTATTACATTTTCTGCAAAAAAAAAAGGTTTATTCTTTTATATATTTACTGAAAAATGTTTTATTAAAGCCATTAACTACACATAAAAATATATTCTCTCTTTTCTAATGAGGAGAGATTACTTGACAATGGTTATTGTGACGGACGTCTCAGCAATGATATTTCAAAAAAATTTTGAAACTTTTTTTCAAAATAGAAAACTTTTATGAACATACTATTGCATAATTTATTTCATATTCCATTCAAATTAAGTTTTGTTTATTGTCCATCAAAGACCCGTTAATTAAATTGCATAACTTTTGTAGCTTTTATATATAATATACTATCGTCAAACTGATCGATGTTGAAGTTGTGTTAAAATTTGAAATATCATCAATCTATATTTATTCTCTACGTACTACAATGGTTTCGTATTTGTTTCAAATTAACTGCCAATCAAATGTAAACCAATCCTTCCCTTCAAATAAAGTAGCTCATACATATACACACAGTTGATCAGTAGAATAATATACCAGATTAACTACCAGTAACGAAACACTCTGCATGCAAAGCATATGCATTGACAATAAAATGGGGTTCTTTAATTAATCCTCCCATTTTAGTCCCCGTAGCTGGAGAAAGCGAGTATACATTGTCTTCCACGATCTCATCAATCAGCTGGACTGCCGGTTGAAAGGGGGCTGCATAATTTCTTTCAATTTTTTCCCCTGTGTGCAAACTGTTTGCCCGGCCCCTACTCCCCTCTTCGTTTGGTCTTGAGAGGCGTCACTTCTGGGCACCAGTGTGTATAGTATCGTGGTTATTAAATGAGTAACATATATAAATGACTAACGGGCTAGTGTTGTGCTAACGGGCAAGGGCGGGCCCGACGGGCGACGGGTGACGGGTCTGTATTAAAAATTTTAAAAATTCAGATTATGAAAAATCCGAAAATACAATTTATTATAAAAAATTGTATTAAAGTTTAAAAATATATATTTTAATTAAACTTAAAATTTTAAAATCTAAAATGCAAACAAATTATTTAAGATGTTTAATTAAAATCCAAAATAAAATAAAAATGAAGATATTAAAAATATGAAATTAAAAATGTACCTTCCGGTGCGACTTGTAGAAGCCGGTTGTTAGATATTTCTTCGGGCAAAGTATATGTTGAACATATCTTCAACCGCTTTGCTCACAATTGCATCATCATTTCCACTCGTAATATCTAAATTAGAATTGTATATTCGTAGCATTTTTACTGCGTAAAACTTTTTGTATGTTGAATGGAGCCAATTTGTAATAATCGTGAGGGGTGGTACGTGTTATATGGAGGCAATTTTGCAATAATCGCAAGGGCGGGCGCGGGGGGGCACGGGCGGGCGCGGGCGGGCGGGTGGGCGCGGGCGGGTGCGGGGGGCGGGCGCAGGCAGGCACAGGCGGGCGGGCATGGGCGGGCGGGCACAGGCGGGAAGGGCGACGAGGGGCGGGTGGGTTTCGGGGGGCGACAACAAATATCCAAACCCTTGCCCTTTGAGACCTGCCCCCTGGACCCAAGACAAGCGGGCAAGGATTGTGGGCCCGGGCGGGGACGGGACGGGCAATTGCATAACACTATAAATGAGTAATAGCCAGCGTCCATAGAAAAATCGTCCATAATTAATTAAGTTATATTTTGGAAATGTATTTGTTATTTTAATTCGGGATATATCTGTTATATTATTTGTACGTCTACAGACGTATGAACGGTTTTTCAATTAATGCAACATGTTTCTCTATATGAATCTCAGGTTTTGGTGAAAAGGTTATCTGGTGAGCCGTGTCTAGTGGCTGGCTAGCCTCCATACGACAATGGATTCAGAGCTGATCAGCTAGCAAATTATTGTGAAAGGACTAGTGTATTTATGTTCATATATAGTTGCTTGTATTAATGGTGGAAATTCATTGGTGAATTTGTAATTCTGAATTTTTGATGATGAATTTATAAAAAAAAAAGAATGATTGCGTTTGAAAGTTCCTACAAATTTGAAAACCATTTTGGACTTGTGGTCTCTTCCAAACTAACACCTCTGTCTCTTTTTGTTTTTGAGATAAACATGAGAGTCAAGCCACTTAAATTTGAATATCAAGTTATTTATAGAAAACCCTTCATCCAGATTCGAACTATGTTAAAATGTATCCATGAGCTTGTTCATATATTGATTTTTAAATATGATCCTCCTCGTATATGTTGGATTTCATTAAGATCTTATGATCCTGATCCATAGTCCTTAATGGATTTATTGATATATGATTTGAGTTGCTTCAAATAAAATTACATGCATTTATAAGAAAAGGGAAGAAATGACTTTCACATCAACTTATTTTAACAATCTTGACAGCTAAGAACCAGCCTTTGGTCTAGTGGCTAAGGGCAACGCTCTCTATGTAGGAGATCACGGGTTCAAAACTCGGATAGTAGGTCTTTTATAGACATTTAAATTTGAGTGGCTTGACCCTCATCTTTATCTCAAAAAAAAAAAAAAAATCTTGACAGCTACTATGAAATAAGTTCCAAAAAGAAAGTTTACGAACATATTCTTAAACGTAATAATAAATTGATCGTTTTTCAATTCCAATCAAATTAAGTGTCACTTGATTACCATTAAAATTGGGTAATAAATACAACTTCCAATCAAACTAAGTGTCACTTGATTATCATTAAAATAAGATAATAAATGCAACAACTAATTAAATTTGACAGTTCACATTAGACGATCAAACTAAATGAAATGAGAAACACAATCTACTGTCAATTTAGAAACACAGTCTATCTATTTGCTAAAGAATTGTTTGTTAAAAAAAATCAGTATTGAGCTTTTTTGAATATTTGAAACTGATAGTCAAAATTGTCAATAAGCTTTTCTAATTAAGGTGATCCCTCCAATAATTAAAAGGAGGGATCCAACTGACAATGCTTATCTTGAATAATTGTAAAAAATCATTAATTTTTTTTTTGTAAAAATAGAAAAAAAAAAGTTAATAAAAGTATTGTTTGACTTATAGATTGATTATTTTTTTTTTCAATTATATTCAATCTAAGTGAAGTTTGATGGCTTTCAAAGATTTGTTAAGGTACAAGTTTTAAAACTTATATACAATTTTGATAAACCATAAAACAATGTTTATTTAATTCAAATTTAAAACACTACCATTTAGAGAATATGTTAAAAAATATATACCGTCCAACAAAGTTAAATCACATTTTGCTCTAGCTTCGGCTAGTATTGGATTTGACCTGGACACTAGCTAGAACATGGCCAGGATTTATATATTGCAAACTGGACAATCATTTTTAGTTTTAGGAGGTGACATAACATGACATGATGATGTGTTTTTTTGACTTTCATTTACGCTGATGTAATTTGAGAATCTAATCCCCATATCATTCAGAACAATTTGATTATCTAAGAAAAAAATATTGTTTAAAGATTCTTTCTTTCTTTTTTGACAAAGATGTTACTTCCTCTGTCCACAAAAAAATGAATTTGTAACAAAAGTTAAAGGAAATAGTGGAAGAGTAAAATTACTTTTATACCCTCAATTAATAGAAAAGTGAACATTCTTGGAAGGAGACGAGGGGCATTTTGGGAATTTCGTAATATATTTTTTTTTGAGAAAGAAAGTGGATTCAAACAAAGGGTTTAAATTCATTTAATTGTGGACAAGTTGTAAAAGGTATAAATTCATTTAATTGTGGACGGAAAGTACTATATATGAGAGTCATGATCTAGGGGTTTGAAAATTGAAAAACATAGATGATGGAATTAATCGCCCACTAGGAAAGTAGGGGGTCCTACGGATCCTTGAGTTTCGCCCCCAAACCAGCAATACTCCATCCATCCGGGATGATTATCGTCTGACTTATGTCACATATTATTTGACATGTGAGTCGTTAGATCTCTTCGGGATTCGGATTTGTCTGAATACGGAAGGAATTCAATCGAATCTCAAGGAGATCCAACGGCTCACATACCGAATGACATATGAATTCCATCCGTCATCCCTGCGAGAATTTCTAGTCTCAGACTCTCAGTTACCACTTACCAGGTCCCAGGAAAGAAAGTGTGGAAATAAAAGATAAAGCAGACCCCCACCCCAATCAAGCTTCAAGCGTGTAAAATATGTTCCTTACCTTCTACGTAAAAGCTATTATACATAGAGCTAGATTATTATACTAACGTTCGAAATGCTAACGACTCAAAAATTTATGTTATCGTGTCCAAAATCACGATTTATGGCGCTCAATAAATTCTTTATATGAAAATATTGGGGTATACAAAAATTTTTCATTTTTAGAATTTTCTAAGTATTTGTTTTGCATTTTCTAAAATAGCATGTACAAACATCAATATTTTATTAATATTTATGAGCTATTTTCTAAAATTCAAAACAAGTACTTAAAAAACTCTAAAAATGAAAAATTTTTGTATAACCGAATATTTTCATATAAAGAATTTATTGAGCACCATAAATCGTGATTTTGGACACGATAACATAAATTTTGAGGTGTTAGCATTTCGGTCTGAAATGGTAACGTTAGTATAATAGTCTAACTCATTATATATATACCAATAAAGAGACTGCACGTTGTTTTAGGCTGAAATTGTTATTTCTTATAATAAATTTTTAAGATAATATGTAATGGGCCTTATATTGAAGAAATTGATATGAGCCTTAAATTTTAATGGGCTGAGACATTAACGTCAACGGCATTAACGTAAATCAACGGTTCTGATCTATCCAAGAAAATAATTAACGCCTTATGTTTCTTATTTGGGAAATATAACCCTTTTATGTTATTTTTTCCAATATCTCTCTATATTAAAAAGCACGCAAGGAATGGAGATTTCCATTGCAGTCTAATGAAAAATGGTTAGATGGGACTGCAATGGAGGGTCCAAATTGTATCTTGCCATCAGATCTGCGGTGCATGATGAATCTAATATTAAATCAACGGTTGGATGGTTTTGAGAGCCATAATTAATATTTTGGATCCAAAATAGATATCCATGACTATAATTAATCTTATTTTGGATATCTATTTTGGATATTGAACATTTTTAAATATAATCTATTTTGGATCCAAATATCTTTCTATTTTAAAAAGCACCTAAGGACTGGATATCTCCAGGCGGTCTCATGAAAAATGGTTAGATAATACAAATATCAAACTTTCATAATACTCTCTCTGCAATTCTCATTATATAAGTAATATATTTTTTGTGAGATCATTATATTGTTCATTCGAATGAAAATTGAAATTACATAATATATATAAAAGTTGTCCGCCGCATCGCGCGGGTACGCTGCTAGTACTTTTATATATAGCAAGGATATAGTGTACAATTGGAGAATGAGTGAGTTCTCATCATTGGATACTCTTTAAATGTTGCATTTTATTTAATAGAAAAATATCATTATATATTGACAAAATAATAATAAAAAAAGAACAGAATTAATTATTGATCTTATTGTATATATACATGCATTGCCGGCTTAATAATTAAATAAACAGGGGCCATATATAAAGATATGCAAACCTAGCCTTGTAAAAAGAATATACAAGAAGAAAATACAGCAGTGAGGAGAGTGAATTCAGCGGTCAACAACAATAGTTTATTTGACCCGACATGTTCGCAATGGTCCCGGAAAGCCGTGCGTTTCACCACAAAACCAAATAAATAAATAAAATCAAGCAACATGGCAAATCAATATGAGTAATACCCAGCGTCCATAGAAAAATCGTCCATAGTGTCTATAAATTACATTTTGAAATATATTTGTTACATTTCGGGATATATCTCTGTTACATTCCATACAAATCTATGGACGTATGGACAGTTTTTCAATGGACGCAAGATGTTTCTCAATTAATATATTTATATTACTGATTAGCTGAGGCGACAATACCAAATCTTGATCGGACAAACATTAAAAAACTTTTAAAAACTATGTGACCCTTGTCTGAGAATCAAGTCACATCCTGTTGGCAAAACACTGTATGTATATATAGTCGTATATATAGAACCAATTTACTAAGCTCGCTAGCGTTACCAACAAAATATAGAAATTCAATTTACTCATTTTTAATTAATAGCATGATGCATATCTACTATTAATTAATTTACCATGCATCACGCTTATATATATATGTCGTGTATGTATTCTGCACCAAGTGTGTTATTTATTTACAAAGTTTTGAGATAAAAAGATGAGGATCAAGAGTACACTCAAATTTAAATATCTATTAAAGATCATCATCCGGATTTCGAATCAGCGAACTCCCACACAGAGAACGTTGCCCTTAGCCACTAAACCAAAGACTGATTCTTCAATTACAAAGTTTTGTTGAGCGCTAAGATGTATTAATACAAATGATTTTATGACCATAGATCAAATTATTCATATATTATTTAATTGGCAGGACCCAACAATCGCGATCCGACATATATGGATTTTAACAGAGTTCTTTACAATAATCTCAACCATTCAAATTAGGATCACATATATAGTCCTACGTACGATCCAAACCGGATATACAGTAGCCGATTCCAACGCTATATATATATCTAACGGTGCAGATTAATTATAATGAAACCTTTCGTTCCAATTCTGAATCACTGCCAACAATTTCTTTGAAAATGGCAGTGCATGCAGTACCCCATCGTGCAGCTTCCTAATTGGATAGAATGCCCCATAAGAACAGTAGAGTTCGATCTGGGGTGCCCTCCCCTGCTTGGAATAGTATGTATGATCGCCTTTATCTCATCTTAGGAAAGGTACAAAATAAAGCCGTCGGAGATAGAATGCCCCACAACATCGTGATGCAACATATGTGATCATTAAGTGGTGGGATCCAACTTTTTGAGTTAAAATAACTAAGTAAATGGTTAGATTCTGAATCTTGAACTTTTGGTGAGGAACATTTACGGTGGACAAAATAAGGAGGCCAAGAAGATTTTCACTAAATTTTTAGAAATTAAATTGATGATATGAAATAAATTTGAAGCTATATTAAATTGCCCATTGGATATGCAGAAGTTACAATTTTAAAGAAATTAATTCTTTAATCTGATTTTTCAATTACATAATTGTGGAAACCACCTCCAATTGATGCACTTTCATCCCATATTTTTCTAGCATGCATCTGAGTTACTTTTGTACATCTTTTATGAAATTCATCAAATTGTTAAACACTAAATTTTGAAATATAATTATTCTTGAATTTTTTTTTTCAATTCACTTAGACTAGATAAAAAGTATAGGGACTAACAATGTAAAACAAGCTTTACCATTTTCAGATATATAAAGCAGCTATATATATATATATATATATATAGAGAGAGAGAGAGAGAGAGAGAGAGAGAGCTAGACTATTATACTAACGTTAGCATTTCGGACCGAAATGCTAACGCCTCAAATTTTATGTTATCGTATCTGAAATCACGATTTATGGTGCTCAATAAATTCTTTATATGAAAATATTGGGGAATATAAAAAATTTTCATTTTTAGAGTTTTCTAAGTATTTGTTTTGTATTTTTGAAAATAGCATGACAAACATCAATATTTTATTAATATTTATGAGCTATTTTCTAAAATTCAAAACAAATACTTAGAAAACTCTAAAAAATAAAATTTTTTTTTGTATTCCCCAATATTTTCATATAAAGAATTTATTGAGCACCATAAATCGCGATTTCGGACACGATAACATAAAATTTGAGGCGTTAACATTTCGGTCCGAAATGCTAACGTTAGTATAATAGTCTAGCTCATATATATATATATATATATATATATATATTTTTTTTTTTTTGACAAAGTGAATATATTCATCACCTCCTCCAATTTCTTTGTGGGAGGAAAGCAGCTAAATAATTAATGTTGTAATTATATCTAATTAAGAACATACGCTCCTGCAGCCATTTAATTTAAGTGAACAAAAAAAACAGTGTTATAATTTTCAAAATCATTATTATTATTTTTATTCCTTAATTTATTCTTGGTGATGTAGTCATATTTAGGGAACAATTAATTATGCACATATGGCTCAAAAACAATATATATATATATATAACTTTCTGATCTTTGATTATATTGTACTCAAACATGCATGGAACCAGGCTTTTCCATCTATATTTATGTAGCCTTTTTCTTTCGGTGTTAACATATCTAATTAAACATCACCATCGAACCCTAGCTAGGTATATATGTGTGTGTGTGTGTGTGTGTGTGAATATATATGCAGCACTAGGCATATTCTAGGTACTGCCTCTGAATTAGCATAACATGCATGCATAGCATATATATTGTGTGTTAGCTGTAATCTGAAAAAGAAATGCAAAACACTGTCCATATAAATATATATATAATCCATTCAATATATAATATCCAGGGAGAGTGATGGCTGGCCTGGTTGGTATCTATCTAGCTAGCTAAACAATCTTACTCTTCCTTTTCATTTCTTTCTTTCTTTTGCCATCGCTTAGAAACATCTTGCGTCCATTGAAAAACCGTCCATGCACAGGTCCATCCATAAACATGAACAAAATGTAACAGATACATCTTAAAATATAACCTATGGATCGACGCTATGGACGATTTTTCTATAGACGCTAGCTAGATATTATTGTCTATATATATATCATAGTACTGGGTTTTTGAAAAATGGGGACCCCCTCTCTATCTCTCTATATATGTGTTGCATCAAGCACTGCTGGCTGGGGTTGTTGGTAAAGGGAAGGGTAAGAGAAACACTGATGATGATAAAGGCCACACTTAATTTGGGCTAGTACAATGTTCACCCATGTTCATATTGGACACCTACTGTTGAACTTGAACTCTTATCTCTTGTTGGTTGGTTTGCTTGCTTGCTTAATTGCTGCATGTTCCGACGTGATTGACGTTGATATCCGGTTTCCCCCAAGATGACCCTGTTTCATCTACAATCTGGGCACGTAAATATGGAACTTTTCTATATTATTTCTTTTCATGTGATCATGATCATAAAATAGAGATGGTTTGGATCTTGGAACATGCATGAAACAATGATATGCCAACAAAGAAAGTGAATGAGTACTTGACATGACCCTAATGAACAAAAATGACTTCATACTCAACCTTCTACAAAGATTCAAAATTTAGTGAACAAAATTAAAATGTGTAATATAATGTGGATTTCCGAACTTCTTTCATTTTAGGATTAATCTTCTAGGCGAACCTACCATTTTAGATTTGATGCTAAATAAATTGGTCAGCCGTAAGAACAGCAAGGATTGCTTGGGACAATAAAATTTTCCATTAATGTGATTTTCTCAGATTTTCTTCTATATAATTCAGATATTTTGTTGTCCTAAGTAATCTGGTTGTTGTCCTTAGACCCAACCAATAAATTGTGTAAGTTTGAAACTTTGGTAAGGTTGAAATATGTATCGACGATTTTACATACCAACCTTAAGAGGCAATTCAATTAATTATACAGTCGAGATTTGTGCATCATTAGATTTATACTGGAAATGTTAGGTGAAAACTTTAAATTTAAGGTCGTATGATAACGTACGATGAAGCTCTAATTGGATTCATATTGAATCTCTGTCGGTTTTTTTACCTCGTTATATAATTTGAATTGACATATATTATCCTAGAGAAATAAACTTAGATTCCTAGAGAAATAGACTTAGATAAAAAGTCAGAGACGTACGCATAACATGAATATATAATTATATACTATTTTCTTACCTTATTTTTTGTATTGAAGTTCTACTGAAATAAATTAATATAATTACCAAAGTTAGTTGAGAAATAAATTCTCATCACATATATATATATATATGAGTAAAACTATGATGCTCCTAAGAGCACGGAGGCCTTCCATGCTCCTAACTCAAAAATTATACTAAACCATCTCGGAATTTCAATTTATGGGTCTCATTAAATTCTTTATATCAAAATATCATAGGATACAAAAATTTTCCATTTTTTGAGATTTTTAAGTATTTGTTTTGTATTTTTTTAAAGATGACAAAGTTTTATACATTATTTTATTATTATTTTGAGGTCATTCTAAAAAATTCCAAAACATATACTTAAGAAACTCAAAAAATGAAAAATTTTTGTATCCTAAGAGATTTTCATAAAAAGAATTTAATGAGAATGATAAATCAAAATTTCATGATGGTTTAGTATGATTTTTGAGTTAGGAGCACGGGAGGTCTCTGTGCTCCTAGGAGCACGCTAGATTTACTCTATATATGAGTATATATATATATATATATATATATATATATATATATATATATATATATATATATATATAGTTAGACTATTATACTAACGTTAGCATTTCGGACCGAAATGCTAACGGCTCAAAATTTATGTTATCGTGTCCGAAATCACGATTTATGATGCTCAATAAATTCTTTATATGAAAATATTGGGGAATACAAAAATTTTTCATTTTTAGAGTTTTCTAAGTATTTGTTTTGCATTTTTGAAAATAGCATGTACAAACATCAATATTTTATTAATATTTATGAGCTCTTTTTCTAAAATTCAAAATAATTACTTAAAAAACTCTAAAGATGAAAAAATTTTGTATTCCCCAATATTTTCATATGAAGAATTTATTGAGCACCATAAATCATGATTTCGGGCACGATAACATAAATTTTGAGCCGTTAGCATTTCAGACCGAAATGCTAACGTTAGTAGAATAGTCTAACTCTATATATACACACACACACACATATTTTGATCGAACTGTTTTGCCAAATAAAAAATTGGCTGATGGATCCTCACAAAGGCCGTACTCTTTCGTTGACCCAATATGCCATTAATATATAATTAATTAATTATACATATGTACAAAATCATAAAGAAAATAATTAATCACTTTTATTTGTGCAAATTGCAATACGAATAAATTTAAATTTCAACAATTAAAAATCTCAAGCTATTGCATGGAAAGTAAACTTTTGGTTTGTTTGTTTAGTTGAAAAAGCTCAAATTAATATTTCCAGCGACATGTTTCAATCATTAAAATTTTGAAACTATAAATTAATAAAAAGAAATTGTGATGCGACGAAAGCTTAGAGTACTTGACTGGTAATTAAATAATGATAGAAGAAATGATTACGTGGATAAAGTGTTTTGTCCATATATAATTGGTGGATAGAGTGGAGACATGATCTTCAAAATGAAGCTAGCTTAATTATATTGGATCGACTCCGTTAATTATGTTGTGACTTTGTTGCGCCTTTTGATTTGAATCTTAATGACAAGCATTTCTGGCCTAACAACTTCTGCTCCACATGTATGCATATATATATATATATATATATATATAGAGCTTGACTATTATACTAACGTTAGCATTTCGGACCGAAATGCTAACGCCCCAAATTTTATGTTATCGTGTCCGAAATAATGATTTATGGTGCTCAATAAATTCTTTATATGGAAATATTAGGGAATATAAAATTTTTTTCATTTTTAGAGTTTCCTAAGTAATTGTTTTGAATTTTACAAAAGAGCTCATAAATGTTAATAAAATATTGATGTTTGTACATGCTGTTTTAAAAAATGCAAAACAAATACTTAGAAAACTTTAAAAATGAAAAAAATTTTGTAGTCCCCAATATTTATATATAAATAATTTATTGAGCACCATAAATCGTGATTTCAGACACGATAACAACAATTTTGAAACGTTAATATTTATATATAAATAATTTATATAGCACCATAAATCGTGATTTCAGACACGATAACAACAATTTTGAAACGTTAGCATTTCTGTCCGAAATGCTAATGTTAGTATAATAGTCTAGCTCTATATATATATATATATATAGAATTAGGGACATGTTACGGTGCTTTGCAAAGTTGATGCTTTTTTTGCTTTGCGTTTTCAAAATCTCACAAACGAAAACTCAAACAACAAATATAATTGAACCAAAACATTCTAAATATTGAAGTATAATAGTTAAAAAAATTTTAACTATTTTTTCTGATTTTTAGAAAGATGACCCAGAAATAATAATAAAATAATGATGCCAAAAGGTGTCAATCTTTTAAAAATCCAAAAAAACAGCTAAAAAATTTGAAAAATTATAAAATTTGGTATTTTGTATGTTTTCAATATGTAGATTGTGTTTAGCAAATTAGATTGGCCATTTGAGCTTTGGAGAATGAGATTTGAATGCAAAGCAAAAAATTGCTCAACTTTGCAAAGCAACGTAATTATATTATATTATATATATGAAAAGTTGGGCATATATATATATATATATATATAGAGCTAGTTGACTGGCCACGTAAAGCTTAGAGTACTTGACAGGCCTAACAACTTCTGCTCCACATGTATGCATATAGATATATATATATATATATATATATATATATATGAGGAGGGTTCCAATGCCTCAATTTTTTGTGCCTCAACTTTTCAAATTTCAAATAACTCAAAATTTAAAACTAATTTTTCAAAACAAAACCGTTAGATTTGATCAATATGATATTCTCTATGTGCACATAACAAATTTTTACACTTTTTTGTTTTATTTTATATAAATCAATGAGTTATAAAAATCAACGTCTAGAAGTTGCTCAAATTAGTGCATTTTTTTGAAGCCCTTGATGTCAAACAAAATAATATTCAAATTTGATGATTTTTTTACATATACATAAATGAAATGATATAGATTACATCTAACGGTTTTGTTTTAAAAAATTAGTTTTACATTTTGAGTTATTTGAAATTTAAAAAGTGGAGGCATGATTGAGGCACAAAAAATTTAGGCATTAGAACCCGCCTCTATATATATATATATATAGTCCGGCTACAATAATATGCATAGCACGATATATAGTCCGGCTACAATAATATGCATAGCACGGTAAAGGTCCATATCTCAGTTTTCGGTGTCCAAATAGTCGACCCGAACCGCTCAACTTGATCTCTATATCAAAATATACTAGGAAACCAAATTTTACAGTTTTTAGTATTTTTTTTGCTATTTTTAGTGATGGGGAGAAAATGGCTAGATCCAAGGATTCTGATTTATACAAAACAACAATTTTCTCTCCATCATTAAAAATAGCAAAAAATTCTAAAAATTGTAAAATTTGGTTTCCTAGTATATTTTGATATAGAGATCACATTGAGCAGTTCGGATCGACTATTTAGACACCAAAAACTGAGATATAGACCGCATAGCACGATAAAACCGTGATATTTTACCGTGCTATGCATATTATTGTAGCCGGACTCTATATATATATATATCTATATGCATACATGTGGAGCAGAAGTTGTTAGGCCAGTCAAGTACTCTAAGCTTTACGTGGCCAGTCAACTAGCTCTATATATATATATATATGCCCAACTTTTCATATAATTACGTTGCTTTACAAAGTTGGGCAATTTTTGCTTTGCATTCAAATCTCATTCTCCAAAGCTCAAATAGCCAATCTAATTTGTTAAACACAATCTACATATTGAAAACATACAAAATACCAAATTTTATAATTTTTCAAATTTTTTAGCTTTTTTTTTTATTTTTTAAAGATTGACACTTTTTGGCATCATTATTTTATTATTATTTCTGGGTTATCTTTCTAAAAATCAGAAAAAATAGTTAAAAAATTTTTAAAATAGTAAATTTTGGTATCCCATCATATTTCAATTTTTAGAATGTTTTGGTTCAATTATATTTGTTGTTTGAGTTTTGGTTTGTGAGATTTTGAAAACGCAAAACAAAAAAAGCCTCAACTTTGCAAAGCACCGTAACATGTCCCTATATATATATATATATGTTGAGTAAAACTAGTGCTCCTAGGAGCACGGAGGCCTCTTGTACTCGTAACTCAAAAATCATACTAAACCATCATGAAATTTTGATTTATCATTATCATTAAATTCTTTATATCAAAATCTCTTAGGATACAAAAATTTTTCATTTTTTGAGTTTCTTAAGTATATGTTTTGGAATTTTTTAGAATGACATCAAAATAATAATAAAATAATATATAAAACTATGTCATCTTTACAAAATACAAAACAAATACTTAAAAATCTCAAAAAATGGAAAATTTGTGTATCCTATGATATTTTGATATAAATAATTTTATGAGACCCATGAATCAAAATTTTGAGATGGTTTAATATGATTTTTTAGTTAGGAGCACGGGAGGTCTCCGTGCTCCTAGGACCATCTTAGTTTTACTCATTATATGTTATATTGTTGTGGTGTAAATTTATGGTGTTCTTAAACTTACGGGGGCCTCCCGCAAGTTTAACACAAAAAACATATCAAATCATGTCCAAATTTTGATTTATACGGCTTAATAAATTCTTTATATCAAAATCTTATAGCATGCAAAAATTTTTCATTTTTAGAGATTTTAATTTCGGATTTGTTAATAACAACTATACAATATTAATAAAATAATTAATGTTTCGTATGTATTTTTAAAAAATCCGAATTTTTGTATGCCACACTATATTGATATAAATTGAGCCATATAAATCAAAATGTAGATTTGGCTTGATATGTTTTTGGTATTAAGCTCACAGGAAGCGCCTTGAGCTTAAGAACACTGCAGATTTACTCTTGTTATGTGATGGATTAATGAGATATGTTGGAGTTGGATTCTATCAATATATATATATGATAAAACATTTGAAATGATCTAATTAATTTACTGTGTTAATTATCTCCGGCTATCACAATTAATTATCTAATCACAGCCTGACCCATCAAAGACATTAATTATTGTCAGTGGGTCAAGTTCGAATCTTGAATATTTATATACGATTACGATTGCGAATTAGAGTCGGTCATGCATGATCCCAAACAAAACTCTTCTTCTTCTTCTTGTTTTTTTTTTCTAAAGAGAACATAATTAAGGGTACTGCCCTAATTACAAAAGTCTAAATAGTTTTTCAAGTAGGACCTTCCTACCATCTGCTTTGCTTGACAAAGGTGATTAATTAACCACATATATAAGTGACCGAAAGTTCGAGCATATATATATGATATGATATGGACATATATATATATGCATGATTTTGATCATGTAGGTCATGTCTTGTTCGATCCGTTAATTAAATTAATTATATATATAATTATATATTGACCCTTCGGAAGCGGATTGGTTATTCAACTCCACACTCTATATATATATATATTAATGTTACCTTTTTGGTTTATTAAATTTTAATTATATATATGCTGCAGCCTTAATTCCTTTTCCATTCAAACTGTCGTACAATTTTTATTTAGCCAAAAAAAGGTAAATGGCCCCATTTTAATGGGACTAATTACGTAATATCTGAGAATGAGATAATATTTATTTATTTAAAAACTTATTATTATTTTTTTTGTACGTAGTGAATAACAACAAGTTCAGGAAAAAAAAATGAGGTCATAAATTATATAGATTTTTAAATGTTCGTAAATAATAAAAGTTCTCTCAAGTTCAAAATTTGTGACAAGAAAAATGTTATAGAGATACCAAAAAGATATGAAAATCAATATCGACTGTATTAATATTCATATTAAATGAAATATTATTCAAATCAATAACATTACTATGCTACTAATGTTATATTGTATACTGTATATACTATATATATGAATAAGTTGAATATGAAATGATGAGTTAATATGATTATTAACCAATTTAACATGAATACTAATTTTGATATCTGTTTTTTTATCCACGTAAAATCTCCCTTGTGAGAAATGGTGGTCGATTTGACTCTCATCGATCAGAAAATATTATTTTCACTAAAATCTGCACTGGCCGGCGTAAACCAAAATTATTTTGTGCGATGAAACGTAATAATTATTCACCAAATTAAAGGCCGAAACTGTATTGTGAAATTAAGATCCAATCAATGCAGAGGAAATACAATGCAAATATCTGCGGGATATATAGAAAACATGATGCTCTGATCAGCAATTAACTTCTGTTAGAATTATATATACTAGAGCTTTGAATTGGGGCTTCGCCCCCGAAAAATATATAATATTACATGATAAATTAATAGATATTGAAAATAAATATACATTTTTCACATATATATATTTTTGGCTACACATCAATTCATATAAAAGAATACAAAGAGTTGCAAATATTTTAAGTCAAATTGTTCTTTAGACAAATTATATTATCTCTTTAATGAAAAAAGAAAAAAAAATAATTTGAGCCATTTGATTGAGATAAAGAAGAGAGAGAAAAAAATTAATGGTTGAGATTAATGATGATGTGGCATAGCTAAAAAGCTTGAAAGCTTACCCCTCTTTGTAGAGTATGAATTTAATCAGACCAGCGATCAATTACCTATATAAATCTTTGTTGTCCTTTCATTGTATCTCAAAATCAAAATTTAAATATCGAGTTAAGTGCCATAAAATATATTGCCACAAAACCATTGAATATATACATCAATTTTAATGATATTAAAGAAAACATATTCTCAGAAAATATTAAAGAAAAAAGAGAGTAAACCATTGCATATGACATAATATATATATATATATATATAGGAGGGATCCTTGACAATGCTAATTTTGACAATTTTAACAATGGAGCATTTTAAAAATTTATAAAAATTTATAAAAAATCTTAAAATTGAAAAAAGACTTATCGATGCATTAGTTAACTTGTAGATCGATAGTATTCCAAATTTCAATCAATTTGAACATCGTTTGATGGCTTATCGAAATTTTGTGTATTTTTTAACGGTTGTAATTTAACGGATCTTTGAAGGGCTATCAAATATAACTTAGATTGAATATAATTGGAAACATAATCAATATACAAGTCAAGAAATAATTCCATGAACTTTTTTCTATTTTTGAGAATTTATATGATTTTTTACAAATTTTTTAAGTGTCAAATTGTCAAGATTGTTAAGTTAAGGATTGTCAATGGATCCCTCCTCATATATATATATATATATGAACTTAATATTGTCACAGTTATTACTTTCTCCCAAAAAGAGTAGCAAGTAAATAACTACATATATTAGAGCTGAAACCCGGGCTTCGCCCTGGAAACTAAAAGTAAAATTGTTAAAAATAGTAAAATAAAAATTCAGAATATTTGAACTATACAAATTAAAGGGATAATTTTTTAATTTTAATATTACATTATAATAAAATTTTCATTAGTTTTCAAAATATTTTGAACAGTATCCTAATGTAAGAAAAATAATGTGCAATATATCTCAAGACACAGATTGAACAAAAATATCGTACCAATGAAACAACTTTTCAGTAAAAAAAAATTCAATTAATACACCCAAAATCTATACTCCATAAAAAGAGGTAGATTTCCAACTACCTATCTATACAAATGAGCCTAGTTCGACTTGATCCCGAGCAGGCCAAGAGAGATCCACAAGCTCCGAGTTTTTTTGACAGCCCTAAATCTATACTCTATAAAGAGGGGTAGATTTCTAACTACTTCAACTATGCCACATCATCACTATTATTAACATAGATTTTGTTTGAAACTCTTCATCTACTTTGATCCAATGGCTTGTATTTTTTTTCTTTCCTCATTAAAAAATATGAATGTGACATGTCTAAAACAAATTTTAACCCTTCAAATGGTACAACATTTAGATACGTCCATATTTATAAATCATCATCATCATCATCATCATCATTTACTTACATAAAAAATAAAAAATTAGTTTTGTTTAATATAAATATTTAGAATTTATAAAATTCTTAATTATTTATTTGATATCATTTTTTGGGCTTCGTTATTTATTTGATACCGCGGCGAAGCCCGAGTTACAGCTCTAGTGTGAATAATTCAAGGGTGTTCAGTCAGCCACTATAGAGGCGGTCCCAATATATGTCTGGAGAAACGTCAAGTCGCCTTATTGCCTTTTCCTTTCTTTATTTCAACCAAAGAAGCTTCTCATACTCATATATACAATAAACAAGTTAAAAACGTGGCTTCTTTTTGTCAATCACTACAGTAACAAATAGTCCATTTGATACTGAGCTTTCACTCAAGGGACCTTTATTAATTCAGTACATGCAGATGCAGTGATCTCTAATCCATTTATTCCATGCTAATATATATGTTAACTTCAGGCTTACACCATTTAGAGACAGCCCAAAAAGATATATATATATATTATATTCTTAAGAAAAGGTGTGTTTGTTTTAGGATAAAATTTACAATTCCCTGAGCCTCATTTATGAACTTTAACAGATACCTCAGAGGCGCATCTATAACAGTAATGTAGTGTAAGATCCCTAATTAGTTAAATTATAAGCAATATCATATATAGGCTAATTCTGCTATGGATTAGATGAAATATGGACCGATGGACCGTTCACTTTCTATAATCGGACGGTCACGATGTATCTTTTTGATACAATTAAAGAGAAATGTTTGATAACAACTGTTCGATTGTTCGATTCAAAATGAAAGGTTGCTTAGCCGATTCATAACATAACTACTCATCGTATATGAAATCTGGCATGCACAAGTGCTTATCCTCTAACATATGGTATGTATCATTCTTCATGTGGGCCGTTGGATCACCTCAAGATTTGGGCCAGCACGAATCTCGAGGGAGATCTAACGGCTCATGTGAAAAATGGCACATGCCATATGTTAGGAGATGTGAAATCGGCATGGACCACCTAACCTTAATTACCAGTTACCAGTGCGGCAGTGCTCTTTCAATAAAAAAAACTGCTCCGAATATGACACAGCAAAGAGCTGGAAGATCTAAACTGCTCCGAGTATGACGTACACAGGCAAGTTTTCCTCAAAAAAAAAAAAAAAACGTACACAGGCAAGTCAAAGATTTGATGATTAGATAACCTAAAGCACTATATTCCCGGAATCTTTGCCTATTTTTAATCTTTTTTTCTTATGTTTATGTTTATTTCGTAATATAACACCGCACTAATGTTGATGTACTCCAAGAAAGAGAATTCGAACCTTACTATTTATAAACGTTGAAAAGAATCAGAGGGAAATTTATTCGACCTTTTCAAAAAGTGGAAGGCTGTGTTAGACTGTGAGGTGATTAGATTTGGGGGGGCAGCAAAACAGATACTGTTTTTTTTTTTTTTTTTTTTATCAATTAGCATGCAGAGTGCTATAGAGAAAGTACCCAGAAAAAGTTCCTTCTCGCCTCACTATTTTGGTGAAAAACCAACCCAATTGGGGCTTTTTTTCAATCTTCAATTTTCCATGATTAGTTCTATCAAGAGGGGTACAAATACAATTAATACTCTTGGTACTTTAAATTGTGACAAAATGATTTCATTTCCTGTCTATTTTGAACTTTGAACTTTGAACTTTGAAATGTGTAAGTTAGAAATGATTTGAAAAACATGTAAAGTACACTCTTAAATAGGCCATTCATTCATCTTTCTCTCACAATCTGACACACTTATATGTATTTATGTGCTTGTCACAGTTGCATAAATGTTCAATAGAAACTGTAATGTATCTTTTTACTAGAAAATTATATATGTTGATTGGAAAATTATAAATATTCACTGAAAAATAATAGTTGTTCATTACCAATACGGTAAACCGGTAGATAGATAAAAGGGTGATCGCTAGCTACTAAAATGATTTCGGCCGCAACAATGTTTTCACCTAATCCGCTCTCAATTTGTTGACATTATTTTTTTTGACCGACTGGGAATGTGAAGATGGATATCTAATTGAGGCATTTCTTTTTGACATAGAATATTTATCAAGTGCATATCTTTCTCAACATTTTAATTATTGTTAGGCTACCGTACACGGCGTATATAATTACAAATTTTTTATAATATTTTAGATTTTTTTGATTAAGATTGACATTAAGATTATTGTTTGATTATTATTATATAATATTTTAATTATTGTATGATATTTTAGTTATTGTTTGATTGACATTAAGATTTATTTACGGATCAGCTCGCTAATAGAAAAGTGAGGCTAATATCAGGGGCAAAGCCAGACT
Organism: Cyperus esculentus; assembly: GCA_030179965.1. NCBI lineage: Eukaryota > Viridiplantae > Streptophyta > Magnoliopsida > Poales > Cyperaceae > Cyperus > Cyperus esculentus. Next base: position 584,459 of record JASGLE010000010.1, on the reverse strand, counting down.
CGGTGACAAGGGTCTAATTTTATAAAACATAGTTGTGTAATTATTAATTAATGGGGTCCAATTTACCATTCAGGCTCAAGGATTAGTTAGAGCCTAAATTGGGCCAGCCCAAGTGCCGACATCAACATTATACGCGAACACACAACCACTGCCACAGAAGATCTCCCGACACTTGTGGTACTTCGGCGTACTTCCGGTGAGGAACAGTAAGAAGACAAAGGCACTTCGGTCGGGATTTCAGCCTATATATAGGACCCTAGAACCTAAAGCTAGGGTTGGGATTCATACTAATAGGATAGTCATTTGCTTTAAGCTTAGTTCTTTGTATTAGGCTTTTAGCTCTTTTACCTCTTCCAGTGCAAAACAGATACTGTTTTTTTTTTTATCAATTAGCATGCAGAGTGCTACAGAGAAAGTACCCAGAAAAAGTTCCTTCTCGCCTCACTATTTCGGTGAAAAACCAACCCAATTGGGGCTTTTTTTCAATCTTCAATTTTCCATGATTAGTTCTATCAAGAGGGGTACAAATACAACTAATACTCTTGGTACTTTAATTGTGACAAAATGATTTCATTTCCTGTCTATTTTGAACTTTGAACTTTGAAATGTGTAAGCTAGAAATGATTTCGGCCGCAACAATGTTATCACCTACTTCTCAAAAAAAAACAATGTTATCACCTAATCGATCCGCTCTTAATTTGTTTGTTGACATTATCTTTTAATTGAGGCATTTCTTTTTGACATAGAATATATATTTATGAAGTGCATAACTTTCTCAAAGATTTTAAATTTTTAATTATTGTTAGGCTACCGTACTACGCCTATATAATAACAATTTGTTTTATTAATATTTTAGATTGCTTAATTGATATTAAGATTATTGTTTGATTATTGTATAATATTTTAAATATTGTATGATATTTTAATTATTGTTTAATTGACATTAAGATTTATGTACGGATCAGCTCACTAATAGAAAAGTGAGGCTAATCAGTGGCGGATCTACATGAAGAGAAGGGGGGACAACGTCCCCCATATATTTTTCCCTAAAAGGAACAATTTTACATAGTAATTTTAATGATATATAAGTATTTTCTTAAGAAAATATATATTTGAACCCCATAAAATATGAGAATTATTATACTATTGAACCCCATAATTATAATGTATATGTTTTATATAAATATTATATCAATATTGACATTCATTATGATAACTTGAACCCCATTTGAAAATTTTTTGGCTCCGCCACTGGGCTAATATATATCAGGGGAAAAGCCAGACTCGGAGACAAGGGTCTAATTTTTTTTTTTCTTATGAAACATAGTTTTGTAATTATTAATAGATTAGATACTTTTTTTTAATATTTTGAGATATATTTTTGTAAATATTTTTTCAGGGTATGCCGTACGGCCGATTTTGTAAATTTTCTTTGATTTTTGAGAGTGGATTTCTGAAAAAAATTTTTCTGGGGTGCACTTGTCATCCCGCCGTATGTTATCTCTAACCCTGGCTAATATCATGCACGAATCTTAAATCTAATGAAACGATTTAAAATATCGTAGTGTAATTTGTTATTATGTATAGGTCTATCACCATAATCTGTTTCTTTGCACTATAAAATAATGATAATAATTAATACTTTGATAGTGTTTTAAAAGCAATAATTATTATGATGATGTGATGATGATGACGATGATCATAACCCAGTAATAGTTGCAGTATATCTAGTTGTACTAATAATTACAAGATAACATTATTACATTAATATAATCAGAGATAGCATAGAAAAAACTAAAATATATAAATGAATGCATGCAAGCTCTTTAACTTACTGTCGACATTGATCAACGTACGTTAACTCTGCATTGACCAACGCTATTAGTAATTTAATTGCAAATTTTAAATTTCAAACTAATAATTTAATTTGCAATTTATAAATTGTTTCCCGGGTTTATATTAATTGTATGAAAATGTCCCATTAAACAGAGCTCTAATTAACAATTTTTATCAAAAAAAAAAAGAAAGAAAAGGAGCTGTTTAAGAAAAAAAAAAATGTTCTGCCAAAGACAATGGATCCAAACCATTTTAAAAGGAAAAAATCGGGCAATATAAACCCAACAAAAACATAACTTTTACAACAGCAATAATGACAGTGGGTGGAAACTTGGTAATAACCATCATTATGAAGAATTCAGGAGCTCAAAAGGGTGCAATAAATTAAAAAAGGGTATTCAAGTTCAAAAGGTTTACAACCTGGCCGGTGGGCCTCACAAAAACCCATTGGAAAGTGTTCTAAAGCTCTCATCTGGAGATTGGAGAAAGGATGAAAAATGCGGAAAAAAAAAAAAAAATGGAAGAGATGAAAGGGATGTGTTAAAGAATGCTGCCTGAGGATCTGGGAACAGTATTTAGTCTCGTCTACATTATATTATATTATATAAGAGAAATTATCTTTGCCCCCTTAACTACACCCTTTATCTTATCTCTAAATTAAATTGGTAATATTTTCTCTTTCTTTCTCATACTTTCATAAATTTTGAGTGAATTTTTTTTATTCTTGATCTTTCTATTGTATATATATAAGTTTTTTGTTCAATTGAGAATGTAAATTGCAATCGGTAAAAGTGATTTGTGTTGTATTTGATAATTGCACCCCTTAAAAAATTTCCTTAACCGCATCCCAATACATTCTTAGTTAAAAGCTCATTTTCTAATACAACAAATCAATTTTACCGGTTGCAATTCATATCCTCAATCAAGCAAAATACTTATATATATATAATAGAAAGGTCAAGAATAAAAAAAATTCACTCAAATTGATGAGAGTATAAGAAAGAAAGGGGAAAATAATACTAATTTAGTTTGGATGATGGATAACGAGGAAAGTTAAGGGCTGCAAAGATAAATTTTTCTTATTATAGCTGATATATATCATGCACCAGGACCACCATTCTTATTATTTCTTCCACACCAATCGCTGTCTGACCTCCATTTTTAAACCTTGCCCCCCACAGATTTGGCTGTACGGAATTGCAGCAACTACAGAGGAATTTTTTTGTAGAAAAAAGTTTATAATTATAGATATATTATTTTAAGAGGAAATCTCTACATACCCGGTTGTTTGTACCCCGCTCCCGTACCCCTGCTCAAAACCAATCAATATGATGCGTGATATAGATGATACATCTTCTCCATTTTATTTTTTATCACTCTCTCTTTTTCTATATATTTACTTGCATTTTTTTTCAGTAACTCTTAACGAATAAGTTGAGCTGTAATTTTAATTTTTTTTTTTTTTACATAGAAAGCACCATACTATGCTACCATTTTATATAACTAATACGGTTTGGAGATGTATAATGAACACGTAAATAATAGAAATTATGAATACCACTACGAAATTAAGGACACACAAGTCATAGAAATTGCATACATAAAAAGAATCAAAATATAAACACATATGTGCATAGTTTATTCCGTGGCAAAATAATGCGCTATTGAATTTCTAGTACAAACTCTGGGGTTCAATTAGCTTAACCCTAAAATTAAACACAGTTTATAAGAATATAAACACCGGTTATAAAATAATAAACACCTAACACAAAATATAAACACCGATTATAAAAATATAAATACCCACTGCAAAAATATAAACACCAGTTATAAGAATATAAACACCGGTTATGAAATAATAAACACCTAATACAAAAATATAAACACCGATTATAAAAATATAAACACCAGTTATAAGAATATAAACACCGGTTATAAAATAATAAACACTTAATGCAAAAATGTAAACACCCACCGGTTATAACAATATAAACACTTAATGCAAAATATGGGAAATTTAGATATATGCCACCCCAAAACTTGGAATTGAGAGAAATGCCACCCCAAAAGTTGTGACTTTGAAAAATGCCTCCCCAAACTAACATAATTTATATATTTGCCACTTTTGATATACAAACCATAATTAAAAAAATAAAATTACAATGGAAATATACAAAGACCAAAATACCCTTAGTTCCTTCTCCTCCATTTTTTTTCCCTTTATCGCTATTTTGTTCTCCTGCCTCCTCTTCACTCACCGGCGCAGAGCAGTCTCGACCTCGGCCTAGAAGTGCTCGGCCTCCGACTGCTCAGCACTTGCCTCTGCTCCATTGTTCCTCACGCCATCCTCTCCTTTATACTTTCCTCGCTTTGCATCATGCATGACGGGTACTTTTTCTCCTCTCTTCTCTTGCGACAAAAAATTGTGGCCTCTGAAATTCTTGGCGCTCATCAAGTTTTATGGAGTTGTCTTTGTTCTAATTTGAAGCTTTATGCATCACGGTCATTTTAGTTAGCTTAATGGATTGGTTTTTGTCAGTTAGCATTTTGGATTATACACAAAATTTCAGATCATTCCATTACATACTGAAATTGTAAATTGTGAATCCCCTTTCTATTATATACGGAATTGAAGCAAGAAACAGAAGATTTGATGTTTCCAGCGGCAAGGTTGCACGGCTTGCTTGTGTGGCTATGGGATGGAGCAAAACACCGGAGCTTTCATGGGGAACCTTGAGCAAGAAGGGTTGCACCTTGGGTATAAGGGTATTTAATAGAAATACTAAAATACATAATAACATAAACTGTTTATCATTGTATTTTTAATTAAATTTGTATAATTATGGTATAATTGTGGCAAATATATGAATTATGCTAGTTTGGAGTGACATTTTTCTAAGTCATAACTTTGGAGTGGCATTTCTCTCAATTCCAAGTTTTGGGGTGGCATATATCTAAATCTCCCAAAATATAAACACCGGTTATAAAAATATAAACACCTACTGTAAAAATATAAACACCAGTTATAAAAATATAAACACTGGTTATAACAATATAAACACCTAATGTAAAAAATATAAACACATGTTATAAAAATATAAACACCTACTATAAAAATATAAACACTAGTTATAAAATTATAAACATCGGTTATAACAATATAAACACCGGTTATAAAAATATAACATTACAAAGATATAAACACCTATCTCGTGTATGTACAGAATGATTTGCAAAATATGAAGTTATAGACAAATATGATCTTACAGCAAAGTAAAAACAAATGAAATCAATGCGTTTGTAATAACACATAAAACAGAAAAAGTTTGTAATTAATAATGTGTATTAATGACACCTGGTACTAGATGCATTGGACTTGGACACACATACTTCTCCTCCTATTTTTTGTGACAGCGCCTCAGTTAACAATGACATGACATTTCTATATTTTGTGACAACGCCTCAAATAAAGCATGATTTGCTTGGGGTACGGGAGCCCGGGTACGGTTAGCACTACCCTTATTTTAATTATTTTGTATTGATAAAAATAATGTGTATACTACTTGCCAAATATTTTTATAAAGCAGTGCATGTTCGACGAAATTCCTTGCCATATAAATTATTTTGTTACTGTTTTAATTATGAGGAGGGATCCATTGACAATGCATATTTTGACAATCTTGACAATGGTCATCTTTAAAAATTTGTAAAAAATCATAAAAAATCTTAAAAATGAAAAAAGTTTTATGGATGCATTATTTAACTTATAGATTGATAGTGTTTCAAATTTCAATCAATTTAAACATCATTTGATGCCTTATCAAAATTTTGTACATTTTTTTAACGGTTGTAATTAAAAGATATTTAAAGAGCTATCAAATATCGCTTAAATTGAATATAATCGGAAACATAATCAATCTATAAGTTAAGCATAACTTTTTTTCATTTTTAAGATTTTTTATGATTTTTTATAAATTTTTAAAGATGATCATTGTCAAGATTGTCAAAATATACATTGTCAATGGATCCCTCCTCTTTAATTATAAGGGAAAAACAAAATTCAATCAGAGTGAATTTATTTTTTCATACTGCAACATTATCGATCGACCCATGGGTTAATCCTTTGAACCGAAACAACCCATAATTAGATAGTTATGAAGGGGATACTTGACAAGTTTTATTGTTGACAATCTTAATTAGCATTCTCTTCATATTAAGATTTTAAATTTAATATTTGAAATTAATATATGTATCATGATCTATGCATTCATATATCATGTCAAGGGATTTGGTACAATATATGTCTCAACACACAAGGAGTGATTTAAAAATTATTCTAAATTAGAAGTACTTGATGCGTCATCAAAATTTTATAATTCAAAATCTCACTACTAAGTACTGAGTCATCTTTTATCTCAAAAAAAAAAAAAAAAAAAACTTACTACTGAGGTACATTACCTATAAAAATAATTTTTAATTTTTTTTTATAACTTGACAGCGAATTTTAACTTTCAGTTTATACTAATTTATTGATTTGTTTTAAATATATTATTGTCGAGATGTTTTAAGTGGTCCATATATATATTCTCGTACCATCTACGTTTGACATCATTGTCCGCATGCACTATTAATATGAGCAGCTAGGCAACTGATAATTTATTTGGCATATTGAATCTTGTATGAACAAGAATCTTTGTATCTAACCATTTTCTCTCCGTTACTAAAAATAGCAAAAAAATTTTAAAAATTATAAAAGTTGGTTTCCTAGGATATTTTGATATCGAGATCACATTGAGCGGTTCAGATCGACTATTTGGATACCGGAAATAGAGGTATGGACCCACATAGTACGGTAAAACCGTAATATGCATATCACAGTAGCCTAATTATATATATATATATCATCATACAGTCTAATTAAATCTTTTAATTACTTAATTTCGAAATTGTAAATATATACTTTTAAATCTGGCTACTTCGTGTTCGTGGTATCGATCGAGATGCATGGCACATATATATTAGTATTATTTTTTTCTTAATTTCTACCACTAATGACACATTATTTGCACATAGAAGTGAAGTGCTCAGTGAAATTAAATATGAAATAACTACAATTTAAACTGTTAAATGACAAAACTAATTGATAGAATGTGTTGTATATATCATGTTTTATATGTATACAAAAAATTATATCATTTTGATTTTATTTTCATATGCATTAAGCATTAACAAAAATTGACGGTTCAAATTTTATTATTTTTTCTCCTCTCTTGATGACTATTGAAACGATATTACAACTTCATCATTTTTTTTGTATATATTATTTAGATGATTTAGAATATATCTAACGGTTTAGATTTGTCAATTTATATATAAATAGTGAAATGGTCACCATAGTCACTAAAGTCTATAGTTATTGGATCCCTCCTCTATATATATATTCCGGTTTATATAGATAAGTGCCACTAGTGCGAGTTGGTGCTCCGTAACATTGTCCTCTTTTATACTATGGGAAACAATACGTACGTAGATAACAAAAAAAATATCAAAATGATGTGTTAGTTCCTATACAGTATACACACTAAACTATATATAAATAAGTAGGCATAGTGAAAAACTATTAATTTGAAATGTATCTCACTTAATATGAACATTAATACAGTCAATTTGTGTTTTGATATTCTTTTTTTGTGCCTCTTTAACATATTTTTATACTACATACTTCATAAGCGAGTAGAACGATTGTATAAATATTTGCATTTCAATCTGAAAATTATTGCAAACAACTAAATATACTTTGTCACGCCAAAATTTTGATTTATGGTTTTCGTTAAGTTCATTATATAAAAATATTTAGGAAAACAAAATTTTCTCGTTTGTCAAGCTTTTTAATTATTTATTTCGTATTTTTAAAATTTTATGTATAAACAAATACTATATTGTTAATATTTTAGAGTCATTTTCAAAAATCCAAAACAAGTACTTAAATAATTAAAAAAAATATAGAAAATTTTTATATCCCAAATATTTTCACATGATAAATCCAATAAAAATTATAAATTAAAATTCCAGACATATATACTCTGTATTGCAAACGTTTAATTTCATGTTAGTCTAAATTTTACTAACTTTTTTTTTTTTAAAAAAAGTTTATTTATAATTTTCCTAACTCTTCCTAACTTCATAATTATTCTATTGGAACATTTTTATTTTATTTGTGTCGTATTTAATTTCCGACATGCTCCGTAATACAAACGTTTTTATGTTAATCTAAATACTTCGTAACTTCATATATATTATTTTATTGGAACATTTTATTATTTGTGTGGTATTTAATTTTACCGAGATACGGTGAATTAATATTTAAGGACACCGTATACGTATTTCCGACGTTGCCTCATTTGGGAAAGCCAACGAAGCGCATTCCACGCTGTATTGACCGGTCAAAGTACCTTTCTTAGAATTTTTTTTTTTTTTTTTTATTGAACCTTTCTTAGAATTTTTTTTTTTTTTTGGAGAATCCTTTCTTAGAATTCAAAGTGTCTTCAGAGTTAAAAAGCTGCTAAATGGAGACGGATCTTCTCCATTTCACCAGTAAATATTATAATTTATAATCGACAAAAACATAACTTAAATTTCGAAGCAACTGTGTTTTTACTAGATTAGGGTTTTAAACGACAAATAATATCAACCGTTACATTTACTAAAAGCTCTAGAATATCAGTATATTGTTTCTTTCATTTTCCTCTTTTTGCTTTACCATTTACCATTGGAAAACATGTGTATCTAAATTGACTGTTTCTTTCAATTCTGTTTCTGAATTAGGATGCACAAGTAAGACCTTTATTTTGGTTGATGAAATCACCTACGGTTCTTAATCAAATATAAAAGAGGACGGATAAATTAATTAATTGACCATTCTTGTCCTAACAATTTTGACAATAAACTTTTTTTTAAAAATTTATAAAAATTTATAAAAAGACTTAAAAAAGAAAAAAAAAAAGTTTATGGATACATCACTTAACCTATAGATTGACTGTCTTTCAAGTTTCAATCAACTTGAGCTCCGTTTGTTGACTTATCAAAATTATATATATATTTCAACTGTTGCATGCAATTCAACGGGTCTTTGAAAAGCTACTAAACGTCATTTAAATTGAATATAATCAGAAACATAATCAATCTATAAGTTAACCAATACTTTCATAAACTCTTTTCTATTTTTAATAATTTAAAAAAAATTAATTGTAAAAATTCTCAAAATAAGCATTGTAAATTGTAATGGATCCCTTCATTACTTTTTTTTTTTTTTGATTAAAGATCCCTTCATTACTCAAAATGAAGTGGACTTGGACAGAGAATGTGAATGGAGTGAGTGATTTCAATTTTGAGGAATAGTGATTTCAATATTCTCTGGTGGCGTTGTGTTCTACAGTACCGGCCAGTGGTACACTATATATACCAAGTACCGATGAGTCAATGCCCTAATTATTATGTGGACTCATCACTCATGTATCCTCCTAATTCATTATTACTTTCTTTCATCCAGCTTTGTTCTGTACAACTTGTCAGACCAGAACTACGACGCAGACAGACAGACAGACAGACAGACGCCTATTAATTCCATATATATAATTCTCAACAAACAATTAATCACATAATATATCCATATTTAAGAAATTTCAATTAATGTGATATTAACTCGGGAGTACTATCATATTCCGTATGGAATCCTATGTAAGTGTTATGGTAAGTATGAGATTAACTGGTAAACAATTAAACACATAAATAAGCAAGTTTTTAACAACTTAATTACTATGAATCTATACAATATTTGATACCTATTTTGTATATATGGATTTAATTTTAGCTTTGCATCGAATATCATCACAATTTTGCAAAGAAGATATATTTTTTAATTCATAAATTAATTATTTGACATATACATTGCATACAATTTATTTAAAAATGTACCTAGAAGTGTTGGCTTATTTATAGGATTTTAAATTTGACTTAACATTCATTATTATAGTTTTTAATTTAATCGTTTAAATTGATCCCCGCACAAATTTTTTTTTGCAAAAAAAATTTTTAATTCCATATATTAATTGTCAGTTGTACATCATTTTATTTTCTTTGTTTTTTTTTTTTAATGAAAGCCCGTGCATGTTACATCTTTGTCAAGCAATACTGTCTGGTCAAGACTCAAGAATGTATACTGCCACGTACGGGTACGGTCTCCACAATTTCCAGTATAACATAATAATCCGGAACAATTAATTTGTATTTTGGCGAGAAGCGAGTCTCTGTATAACGTATGATTTACCTGACAAATACATCACCGTTTCCAGGTTTTCCTCAAAAAAAAAAAATGCCAGTTTTTTTTTTTCCTCAAAAAAAAAAAAACCTGGCATTTTTTTTTTTTTGAGGAAAACCTGGCATTACATAACATTACATGTATATTAAATAAAAAAAAAACATTACATGTATACAGTACCTTCCAACAAAACCTCTTTTTTGTACAACCAACCGTCCACTTGATCGATGCTCATAGAGTATAACAAAATAACAGACAAATGAGACTAAATGGGTCCTATTCATAACAATAACAATCATAAAAAGTGATTATAGATGTCCATAGTGTGGACGTAAGATATTTCCCATTACTTTTTCATCATTCCATCGTGACTTCTATCTATATTTTTCCTCTCTCGGCGTTGTGTATAGTCGTACTATACAAAACACCAATGAGGCAATGACCTACTTATGTGGACTCTTTGTATCAATTAATTCAGCTATTATTTCATCCAGCTTAATTGGGTTAATATATATGTACTTTGTACAAATTGTCAGATCATCATGCACTTTCGCAGCATATTAAAATGATATCCAACTGGCATTTTTTAATAGAAAAATCGTATGGATTTCGATAAATGTAATTAAGAAATTTTAATGTGGTATTTAACTAGGATTATGTACCCTTATTTGTGGAATGCAACAAATGCAACCGTTATAATTCTCTCGCATAATTAAGATAACATATAAGAAAAAAAATTAGTTTTTATTTTTGTACCTATCATGGCATCATGTACAATTTTTCTGACTTCCAAAAATAATAAGGGCCTTTACATCAAATTCCATAGCAATGAACATAAATTTATAATCCTAAAAAATACATCTAAAAGCGTTTTAATTTTTCTTGATAATATTTTCAAATGGAAAATGATATGGTGATATCATTGGTGATACCGTTGGTGATACAATATAGTTTGACTTGGTCAAATGAACTAATTATTCAACTTAATATCAACATGCTAACTATAAGTTGATATTGAGTTGAGCAATTAGTACATACATTAAGTTGCACAATTAGTGCGTTAAGTTGCACAATTAGTACGTACATTAAGTTGCACAATTAGTACGTACGTTAAGTTGCACAATTAGTACGTTAAGTTGAACAATTAAGATGTTTGACCAAGTCAAACTATATGGTATCACCGATGGTATCACTATATCAACAACCATTTCAAATTACCGGAAATTTCGTTATTACAATGGTGAATTTAATCATTTTCAGCGAGCAGCAACATAAACTTCAATTTCATGATTATTACATGATTTACATCTTTGTCAAGTAATCCTGTTTTATCATCAGGTATGCTGCGAAGTACATTGTCGATCACTATTTCAATTATTTACTGAGATAGAGATGATAGTCAAGCTACTCAAATTTAAATATATATGAAAGACATTGCATTTAGATTTTGAACATGTGATCTTCCATTCGTAGAGTGTTACCCTAAACCATAATACGAAAGACTGATTCTTCACAGCTATTTCAATTATACAACCTGCCCATTAATCTATGATCCTATGACAATAATTATTAATTAAAAAAAACTGCTCGAAATGCAGCACGATATATATATATATATAATGTGGATGCTTTTCTTTATCTATTGTACGAAATATTTTGTCTGAAAATAATTGGATGGTATATTCGTATTGCCGACTATATCTATATTCTTCTTTTGAAATATTTTCCAATATCAAGTACTGTTGTCATGATGACGTTACGAACAGTTCCATATATATAAAGAAAAGAAACAGTTGATTAATTAAAAACTTGAATCAATCACGCCGCTGAAGGAAGGCACCTAAACTTCTAAACTATATATATATATTTATGGGAGTTGATAACTGCACTTCTTAAAAAACTTTCTTAACCGCACTCCAATACATTTTTAGTTAAAAATTCTTTTTCAAATACAACAAATAACTTTTGCCGGTTGCATTTCACATCCTTAATCGAACAAAACACACATATATATATACAATAGAAATATCAAGAATAAAAAAAATTCACTCAAAATTTGTGAGAGTATGAGAAAAAAAGAGGAAATATTACCAATTTAGTTTGGGGATGGATAAGGAGATAGTTAAGGGGCAAAAAATAATTTCTCCATATTTATATCATATGGTGTTGTTTATATAAAGACGAGCTCATCAAATCTTCAATAGACAATACCTGATTTTTTGTTGTTTTCTTCGTTTGTATAGATCCTTAATTAATTAACTAATTCCAACTATCTTTATCTTACTCAAAACAACGACTTGTCAGATTACTTGGTCCAATATATATATGTGTGTGCCACAAACGACGAGTCAAAGAAATCATTCCATTCATCAACCCCCTTTCAAGTTCCAACCATCACAAAATCCTTGATATATTATATATCCCAACCACCTCGTCTGAATTAATTTAACTAATGCGGCTGATTTATTAATTAATTAAGATTAACTATACTAAATTCATTGCTTTCAAGATTGTATAATGTATATATATATATGCCTGGTATTATTATATATATATATATACGACGACACAGCACTAACATTACGTACTAATTTCTTATTATTTCTCAATGTACGGACATTCAAATATGGAGTCCACAACCTTTTTAATTTATAGTATCTCTGTGGCGATATCTTAGACTTGTGACATGTAACGAGTCATCATCATGCAGTGATCACTTTTTTTTTTTTTTTTTTTGAGATAAATACGAGAGTCAAGCCACTCAAATTTAAATGTCTATAAAAGACCTCTCATCCGGGTTCCGAACCCGCGCGACCTCCCACACGAGAGCATTACTCTTAACCACTAGACCAAAGGCTAGTTCTTAAAACATAAAGAAAAAATCAGAGCAAAAGGTTTTCTAATTAATCTATGACAACATCCCCATACCTCCTTTAATCTAAAACATAAAGAAAAGAATGTTATTGTACTATTACCAGGGTCCATATATGGCTAATCTTTTTCACAAAGCTTGCACATCTCATACGTACCGATGTGAAATTTTATTGGCTAGTTTATGTAAAAAGTTGTCTGTCTCCAAAAAAGAAATGGAGGCAGGTTGATCACTTCATTAAAAAAAAAATAAAAAAATTTGATGCGAAAAGGTTGTAGCTAATTAACAACAATCATGTTATCTCTTTATAGATAATATAGATTTAGATGAAAGAGATAAAACCAAGTTCCATGATTATGGTAGGACATAAAATAAAATAAAAAAATTTGTGATCTCTCTGTAGAAATTGAAAAAAAAAAAAAAATGTCATGTCATGTCATATAATAATGGCTGGAGTTTGTTCAGAATTTAAAATAAGATAATATAAAGAAGAAGCACGTTGATGTTGGGTCCCTAAATCACAAAGTAAAATCTTCAAAAGCAACACGTATTCTCTCCAAGTCCAAATGATCTATTAAATTAAGTAAGGAATTATTTTCTAAAATGGGAATCCATAGGCAAGATTTGGTTTAGCACTCAGTGTTCAACCTTTCTAAATAAAGCTACATTATAGTAGCATTATATCTACTAGCTGCTTTACCACAGAAAATGTTCTTGCTTTTTAATTATTAGTGAGATGCAGCGGCCGAGCTTGCCTGACTAATAATTAGTTGCATGGAATCTTTGTAATTTTTTTTTTCTGTGGGCTAATTAATTATAAGGACAAAAAAAAAAAAATACTCCAGATTAGAGAAATCTACTTTTAATTTTTTTTGTTTAAGGTACTAAGTTATCCTTAATGATAAGGTCCCAAAATATAACATATATATTTCAGTTGCAAGTTTAAAATTAACAATATGAGTAGAGGATTTATATATTGTTTTTAAGGAATAGTATGCCTCCAATAATTTCTCTAATATCAGTATTTTTTTTAATATTAACTGTTCGGATAGAAGGCCGTAATAATATTTTAAAAGAACAAAACTTGATACTACGTAGTACATATTAGCCCATGATTGCTCTGAATTCATAAAATTGGATTCCTTTTCAAGACATATATATATACCCACAAGCCCAGAACACCAAGAGCTGAATTTTGGGCCGAGGCCTCAACTGACAAACCTGTTGCAAGATTATAGCCTCAATCCAGCTGAATGCAATGTTGGGAGAGTTGATGTATAAATTTAATTCTCAATTTTGTATTGATGTATCATGTATGTGGCCGAGAAATGCAGTTCAGTGCCTCAATTAAGTTCCTAGCAAGGAGAAAATTCTATGCACAACAATAACACAACAATTGTGATTTACTGAAACGATTCTGAATCTGTAGTCCATTTAGAGCTCTAACTATAACAGGTGAATTAATAGTACTTGGAAATATGGTACTTTTAAAATCATTTGTTTACAGAGGATTAATCAAATGGCCATGGTAATTGGTGAGCAATAAGTGACCATTTTATTAAAACTTAAATAGCTAAATCTTAAACTCTTAAATGACAAAACTAATTAATAGAATGCGTTGTATATATCATTTTTTTTATGTTTTATACTAATAAAAATATATCATTTTGATTTTATTTACATGTGCATTAGGTATTAACAAAAATCAACGTTTAGTTTTTTTTTTTATTATTTTTTCTTCTCTCTTGATGGCTATAAAACAAGGTTAATTTTTCATCATTTTTTTACATAATTGTTACTGAAACTGTTTGCTATAAATCTAACGGTTTGTATTTACTAATTTGTTAATTTATGTGTATAAATAATATAATGTTTATCATTGACATTAAGTCATGGTCATTGGATCCTTTTCCTCTATAAAATCCAAATGAGTTCCATTTATATCTGGTAGCTCGTTTGAAACATATAGAGGAAGAACATATCAACAGGATTAATTTCAGCGGTACAACTATTGGGGGAAAAAAGGAAGTATGTGTAAAAGAGCAATCATAGCACCATGAACTTTTTACAACAATGCATGCAGTTCATCTCATGTCCAAATTGATTGTGTTTCAGTCCAAGTGGAGATGCTTATATAAAGCTATCCATATATGAATTCATGATACATGCATAATGCATATTATTATGCATGGAATTCCAAGTGGAAGTGGCAAACAAAAGTCTGATACTCTGATCCATCAAATTATCAAATCATCATATGAAACCCTTTCATCACTGATCTATCTGATCTATACAATATTTTTTGGATGAAATATAATTGAGTCAACCCATTTCCAATCCTTAATTATATATATTATACAGCAATATATATATGTGTGTGTTGTCGTTGTGAGGTATGGTGCTGCTCTGTCGTTGCAAGCACTAGCAGTACCGTTACGGATACTTTTTGACTGTAGACAGATCTATATGTACCGTTTTTGTTATTTAAAATTGAATAGCACATCAAATTAATTTGATACCTGTCACGATTAGTACAGTACTAGCTAGCATATATATATATACGTCGACTAATCTATCTTTAATTTAATGAACGTACACTATTATTACAATATCCTAATTAATCACCTAATCCGGATTAATTAAAAGCTAATAATAGTGAAAATCTTAAGATCCCCACGTTCCTATCCCCTTATTTTCCCCCTGACGTGGCGCAGCGCGCATCGTGCAGCGCATCGCGCAACGTATCTAGACGAACGCGGCTTCTTCAGATTCGTCGCGCTGAAATATAAATACCTATGATATGTGGATAAATGTTTGTCTGAGAAATATAAATACATCATACTGTTATGTTGATGTGAATTGTTCTGAGAAATATAAAAGACAAACATTTATCTCAAAAGTATAAATACCTATGTTATGTGGATAAATGTTTGTCTGAGAAATATAAATACCTATCTCAGAAATATGATCACATGACGCGAGGAGATCACGTGAAGGCTGTCACTGGATGGGGAACACGCGCGTCATGTGGGGGGGCGACTTGCTTCTGCGCGTCGCACGGGGTCACGCGCTTTCCATTTTTGGAAAGCGCGTTCGTAATGGAAAGTGTGTTCGTCCGAGAATGTGAAATATGAATACCGGATTTGTGGTATGAACACTTGGTTTCAAACCATAAACGCCTAGCGACACGAGTTACGCAGCGACGCATTTTCAACATTTGACCGGTCAACACGCTTTTGCCACATGGCGTACTCTGATTGGGGGAGATTTTGTCCGGGGATTTTGCTCCGGGTATTGATAGTCTCACCCCTAATAATAATAAATGTCCGTACATATTGGAGAGGAGACCACCAGCTAACTCGTGCTTGTCTATACAACTGTTTTCTGTTTGTGTGTGTGGCGTTCAAGGGAACTGACAGCGTAGAAACAAAGAAAGAAATAAAAGCGAGGAATTAAGATATGAAAGGAAAAAAAAAATAAACAAACAGGTGTTTGTTCAAGTGTGAGTCTATATAGGGGCAAAAGCAAGATTGGCAACATTAACACAATAACAAACAATTCGAATTCGATACATATCATAAGTTTGCGTCCATTGAAAATGCATCTATATGTCAATAAACACACTCAAAATGTAACAAATACATCCGATTTTATAATAGATAGATCTGATTTTTTAACCTATAGACGCTAGAGACATATATATATTCTATGGATGCTGGGTATTACTCATATCGTATCAGCAGAAAAAGGAGGAGACCGGTACCACCTTCCAATCCAAAAGCAAGCTGTTCTGTTCATCAGCAAGAAAGTTGCACCAACTTTATTATTAATTTCTCATGACATGGATCATATATGAATGAATGATATATATATGTGTCCCTCTAGCTCTAACTACAAAGCAGTTTAAAGGGTATCACCTGACTGTCAGTAGTAACATGTGATACGGAAAGACAGCATAAGCTGCTCATGCATTAATTAAAGAAACCCTTTAGGTCTTATACAATTGCATCTTTTCTCTTCTTTTCTTTTCTTTTAATTCTTTTCCCCTTTCCTTTCAACAGTGAGTAAGACCTGGCCCTGCCTTGCCTTGCCTTGCCTGGCTGCAGCCAATTGCTCGATTTCCTTTTTCAGGGATGAATGAAAGTGAAGGACATACGTACTGAAGATGGTAGGGGACCGATCGATCATATATATTCATATATATATATATATATATATGTAGCATTTGTGCATTGCCAAAGTATTGGTAAGGCCAGAGAGTGGACACTGACATATCGATGATATATGGATCTAGTACACTTCTGTGTTACTGTTATATATATATCTAGCTAACATGATCCATCCATCACCTTATATATATATTTTTCTTGTAAGAGCGTATGTATGATACATAGTACACATACAATTAATAGAGGACTCACAGTATGTAACCTTCATTTTGGCAAAATTATATATCAGAGTTTATATATATATAATTGCTTCAGATATATAGTACTGTATATATTATATATATGTGTGTGTTAGAAAATGGTCGGCCACTACCTGAAATATTTTCAATGAGGACCTACCATAACTATAGCTAGAGTTGAGACATGAATCTGCTGCTTTTCTAAGAAGAAAAGTAGGGTGTGCTTTTCTGATCGGATGGTCGGGATCGATTGTCGCACTGATCTCAAAGTACTTCAGTGTTTGCTGCACCAATTTCAAAGTACTTCGGTATTTCTCAACCGTCGGATCAAGAAAAGCAGGCGATCCAGATCCCTAGAGTTGTCATGAATGTTGATTCCTTCATTTTAAGGTTACAAGTAGAGGGCGGCAAAAGTTATGAATTTCTGCCCCTGAAAGTATGCTGTATATATACATTCTCTTGGTTCGTTTTCCATTAAAAAAATGAAGAGAAACAAAAAGGACGGAGGCAGAAAAAGTTGATACTTTTTATTTTTATAGAGAGAATAATTTCACTTCTTGTTTTTTTTTAGTAAAATTATGTTTTATTCGTCTGCAAATTGCGGTGTAAAGCATGTCAATATATTTTGAAAAATTTATCCTTCTTATATTGAGAATATCGATCTCACTTATCCTTTTTCTCAAATTAAATATTTTTAGTTTTTAATTTAATTATCTAAAAAAAATATCGACATAATTAAAGTGAATAATTAGAAGACAATTTAGTATTTCATTCAGAATATGTGCAACCGAAATATGCAACAAAAATCAAGGCACTGAAAGTACTTATTAAACACTATTAACAATAGGATCTGGATCTGTATTAATTATTTAATTGTAAGTGGCGATCAAAATGGCGTATAGGTGGCTAGGACATTTCTGTTCAATAATATTCATGGTTCTTATTTTTTTCGATTAGTAAGATTCCACATTGTCATGCAAATTAAATTAGAGGCCAGGATCCATTGACAATTTCTATCTTGACAATCCTGATAATGCCAATTTTCAAAATTTTGAAATAAATAGTTAGAAATTCTAAAAAATAGAAAAAAGTTTATGGAACTATTGTTTAAGTTATAGATTGATTATGTTTCCGATTATATTTAATTTTAAGTAACGTTTGATAGCTCTTCAAAGATCCATTAAATTACAACCGTTAAAAAATGTATGAAATTTTGATAAGCCATCAAACAATGTCTAAATTGATTGAAATTTGAAACACTGTCAATCTATTAGTTAAATAATACATCCATCAACTTTTTTTCATTTTTAAACATTTATATGATTTTATTCAAACCTTTTAAAATTGGCATTGTCAATTGATCCCTCCTCATTAAATTATATATGCGATTGTACGTACCATAATGTCGCATGGCATTCTTGGTGACTGATCATGTTAATTAATTTCACATATATTGTGTTTAATTAATTGCTGCATTTGCATATATAATCATAATTAAAATTTCAGCAACGTTGGTTCGTAATTTTTAAGAGTAAGCTAGCTGCTCCTTAATGGTGGTTAATTTGCTAATTAATCGCTAATATATATACTGAGGTCTTCGTACGTGTTGGTGAGACGTACATAACGAAAATTCCTGGCCCAAAATATCATTTCAAATCATAAATTACTCAAGAACTAATTAATGGAGTTCTCAATTATTGGAGAGCTAGCAAAAAACATTTCTGAGTTTCCATCCATCCATCTCTCTTACTACTGATATGACATATATATATTTCGATTATATATATGATAATAATGCTAAAATCCGAAGCTTTTGTATGATGAGGAGGTCCTGGGTGCACATATATATATCTATATATAAATATGGCATTTGGTAGCAAGGAGCCAATTAAGGACGTATAGTACCAGCACAAGCTTCTGAAGCTGAAGATAGATCGCTTTATTTTCTTGGTTTGATTCCCTCCCCACAACCGTTAATACAACAATGCAAGTATAAACCATCAAATCCAATCATTTATTGTTTTTGGCGTTTGCTGTGCCCTTTGCAGATCTATTTAATTATGTATGTGCGTATATAATGAGGAGTGCACTGAATTTTGGAAAATAATGGAGCAAAGAAATATTGACGTTCAATTTGAAAAATCATGTTAATTTATCAGCTTTTTTTAAGTACAAAACCAAATAATACCCTATATTGACGTTCATTTTGAAAAAGTATTGACGATTTTTTCGTTTATACTTTTTCTTGAAGATATATGTGGATAAAATATAGTTTTTAATTTCCAATTGATTAGTTTTTTGAAAGAAGATTTTAATCAACAAGATGTGGTGGAGTATATATACCAGCTAATAGCTCAGGGGTAAAAGACAGTGTCTTTTCTTTCATTGATACTTCCAAACAGTTCTTAAAAGCATGTCGTGATCAAATTATGAGTTCCCTCATCTCACCTGCCATTCTAACGGTACATTTCAGATTTTGTCACTGATAATCTCTTATCCAAAGAAACTTTGTCAATTTAAAAAAAAAAATTACCCAAAAAATAATATCCAAGTTCCAATTTTCAGCTGTATAGTACAAATTATTACCAAATGCATGCAAAATGCATAAATTTCGTTTGCACTTAATAATTGATGCTTTCTTTTTTCTTTTTTTTTTTTCATTTTTTTGTATTAGAAGGACGATTCCTAACTACTCTTATTATAACAATCATAAAAAGCATTTTCTCAAAAAAAAAAAAAAAAACAAAAAAAGAAATACAAAACAAATCATAAAAAGAGATATTTTGTTTTTCCACATTGCAACCTACATTGTCAAGCAAAAAACTAAAGTTGAAAAGGCCTAATATATGGTCCCTGCAGGTGAGCTGATATTCATAATTCACATACCCCTGTTCCTAAATCCAAGGACATAATGCAACAAAAGCTTCGCCAAAGTCTCTGTTAAGTTGACAACTGGGGCAATTGGCACACTTTTTCTATCAAATATCTTTTTTTTCCTCCTTTCTTTTATTCTATTTGGCATATATATTGGGCTGGAATTTAATTTCTGTACGTATGGCTATTGATGAAAACTTGGAAAGAAAGAATGCAAACAAAAATAGAAGTTTTTTGTGGGTCGTTTTACTTTGATTGGTTTTTGGGCTGCACAAGGATAACTTATTTGTAAACAAGGCCTTTATTTTGCTTCTGTTTTATGTTTTGGGCTTGTTGCATATCTTGAACGAGAAACTTAAAAATATCATTAATACAAAACTCATCCGTTTTGGTTTTACTACGATCCGGATACCTGTTTTTAAGGTTCCAACTTCAAAGTTCAAACCACCCCTTGCATAAAATAAATACAAGTAACAACCATGAAAATCATACACAGAATAACAAGGTAATGACAACCGACGCATGCAACATATTTGTAATAGCAATGCCAGTCGTACAAAATATCGAGATCCTAATCGATCCAATATGGTGAATAACAATTAGACAACAAATTCACCACAACGGAATACAGAGGTCATATCAAAATGAATCCTAGTACAACAAAGTCCAAGTGAAGTTACCCAAAGCAGTAGAAGTGATGTTCTGTACTAAAGCGATCTAACATATCGAACTTTGCTGTAATCATATCGAACTCTGGTTATGAGCACCTGAAACCAACATAAATGAAGATCGAAACAAGTTAGAGATATTTTCAGTGCAGTATCTGTCAATTGCCCCCTGATTTGTAAAATTAAAAGGGAAAATTGTCTATTTGCCACTACAAAATGAAGGGACTGTCAAAATGCCACTCTAAAGTTGTCCCTTGCTAAAATGCCACTCAAAAACTAATGTAGTTGCCAAATTGCTAAAATTAGAAGGCTCAAAGAGAATACCGGCCAAATCTGCAAGTAATACTGGCAAAGAACTTTTGAAAGTTTCTTGTACAGATCCACATTCCCATTAACCACATATTCAAATATTTGCCGATTTTCGCAAATCGCAATGATTAAACATAGCAAACATTTTCACACGAATAATTAAGTAAAACTCAGGAACATGTGACACCCATAACATCTGACTTTTAATTCTAATTCAAAATTAAACATACTGCTTTCGTAACAAATTCTAATCCAGCCACACTAAAACTAAATAGATGGCGAAGCACAAGTAGAAAACTGTAACTTCTTAAGGCAACTAGCCCACATAGAAATATATTTATCAGTAAGTTACACACTACTATATTTTAACTTTTTAAGATCATCTTCATGTTGAATTCAGCATTCCACAAATTCCAGTGTTACGAGTTTTCCTCATTGCAAATTCAGCAATAGTTGTGAGCAACCAAGTTCATGAAGAGGGTGAAATTTCTCCAAACCAAAGGAATGTGTTCATAAAAGCATGAAAATATATGCTAAACAAAAGGGTGCAAAGGAACTGTAGTGGTAATGTAGAAGATATTCCACAAGTAACACCGGTTTGCTTTAAGGGAGAACTGCTAGCAATAGCATATATGTGCAATAAGTCTTCCACTCTAAGATAAATAGTAAACATTAGAAACACTGAATCACAAGACTAGAAACTAATATTTCAGATCAATTCATTGATTATTCAATTTAATGATAACAGTGGAAGATGTTCACGAATGACCAAAAACATACTTAGCTGGGGACGGTGATGCGCGGCATAAACCAGGTGCCTTTATGTTTAAAATGAGAGCGAATTGTTTCTGTCTGGCCATCCTCTATATTGTATTTGTATAGCTCATATTCCCCGCTCGACTGAGAACTATCACCACGGTACATTTCAAAGAAATAGATACAGTTTCCCCTTAATCCAGCAGTTTCATAAGCAGCAACAGAGATTCCATGACCTCCTTCCAGGAACAATACTTGGTTACTAATGGTACTGTTTTTTACCCAATTGTAATCACGGTTTCTATCTACACCATCGAGCTGATATACATCGAAAGACCATCTGGATCTAGATGAACCTGAATCGGGTTCCATTCGCTTAATAATTCTCAAAATCTTTCCTCCGGACTCAACAAAGAAGAGATCTTCTGAAATGTCAAGGTTAAGGTTGTCAGGAGACGGAACTGTGAAAGAAGAGCCTTTGCCACGGGCAACATCAACAACGACAGTATTGCCTGTGTTGGAGTCGTGTATGTAGCACATGCGCTTCAAGCACGCATACCTCACTTTAGGACCAAGATCGCGCAAGTTGACAAAAGACCAGTGCTTTGTGCGTGGTTGATGAAATGCCATCATTTGAGGAAAATAATCATCATGATCTATAAAACCAACATGACCGTCTCCCATTGGATCTGGACTCACACAGTTCATATAGAAATTATCAAATGGTTTCGGAATTTTGATAATTTCGTTATGATCATTTGTGAGAGGGTTGAGAAGACAAGTTGCACTTGCGTGCTGCTCGTCTCCTGAACATATAGAGGTGGCGTAGAGATAACCGTGCGAAGGCCCCCAAAGAGCCTTGCCACGGGCACTCAGGCAACGGATGGTCCGGGTTTTACCGGAGATAAGCGAATAGAAGCGCAGATGCTCGGAGTCTTGCTGCTCTAGGATCCAAGGGATCAGAGGAGGTAGGTCGGAGATGGAGGTGACCCTGCGCCAGTTCTTGCAGACGGCGCGGAAGTAGACGAAGTCGAAGAGGTCATGGAGCCTCTTGCAGATGGTTGCAACCAGGTCCGGAGGGAGATCGGCCCAGTCCGCCGCCGGAGACTCCGGGGAACCTTGGTTGGGCTGATGCTGGGATGGGAGGCTTGATTGGGGTGATGCCATTGCTGATGGTTGATGCAACTGGAATGGTTGCTGTGGAAGAGGAACTCAGTTTGAGTGCTGATTTATACCAAATTCTTTGCTATATAATATGAACACTTTCATTCTTTAATATAAATAAATTGGAGGGAAATTCTTTGCTATTAGTATGAACACTTTCATTCTTTAACATAAATTGGACGAAAATCCTCATATGAACCGGTCAACCGGTGCATTTTTTCATATAAAATTGGATGGATAGAGGTTGTATTATGTATGCTATAAAATACGAACAGTTTCGTTTTTATATGAACACTTTCATGTATGTATATATGCTATAAAATATGAACAGTTTCGTTTTTAAATATATATTGGATGGACTATGGTCCATGGACTCTGGAGTCTTGATCATGAAGTCATTTCCGCCTTCTCTGTCAACTTTAACTGTTGATCCGTTCCTATCTTATTTCAGATGACCCGTTACGTTCTCTGTTAAATACTCATTCTATTATTATTCAATAGAAACTAAAAGGAAAATAAGACGATAAGTTCTAGTGATCCATAACATTCAATCATCTTATCCTTGCTGTATATAAAAGCATATCGGAAAAAATGACATGAAATGACTATCTTCCCCAAATAAGAAATCTGAGCCGTTGGTCATTTTCTTGGATAGATCAGAACTGCTGATGTACGTTAATGCCCGTTAACATTCTCAGCCAATTAAAATTAAAGGTTCATATAAATTATCTCAATTTAAGGTCCATTACATATTATCTTAAAAGTTTATTATAAGAAACAACAATTTCAGCACAGGCGTGAGTTTTTCACTAGTTTCAGTCAAAAGTAGATAGTAAATAGATAGAAGCTTTCATGTAATAAATTTCCTATCAATCAAGCATAACAAGCTTTTTATAATCACAAGTCAAACTCAGTCAAATGAGCCACCCATAACATGATCCGATTTTTTTTTTGTTCTAATTTAGTATCAAACATGCATACTGCTGTCAGAACGAATTCTAATCCGGTCACACTAAAACTAAATGAAAACAAAGCAAAACTTGACAAGTCTATCTAGAGTACAATTTCTTAAGGCTATTAGCAGACATAAAAACAATATTAACAGTACTTGAGTTACACACTACTAGTACTATGTTTTTAAAAACATCTACGTGCGGAAGCAGGCAGTGTTATGGAGTTTTCCTTGACTTTTCGTTAAAAATTCTGCATACATAGATAGATGTGAATAAATTAGTTCAAAGAGCAACAAATATTGCAAACAAAATTAAATTGTTCAGAAAAGCATCAACCAGTAAAATCATAATATAGACCAAGATCATGTCCATGGTAGGTCGGAGATGAAGGTGGCCGCACGCCGTTTCTTGCAAACGGCGTGGAAGCAGACGAATCGAAGAGGTCATGGGCTGATATGGTCTCCGATTACCCTGCTGGGGAACTCTCCGATTACATTTTGGCATATAACAATTGAGGCCATGGCCTTGTAAACAATGTCAAGTTGAGATGGTGTCGTTTTGCAGTACTTCTCAGTTTAATTTCCGGGAAGAATGGGTGCCTTCTCTATCATTTATGTGATGAACCTTGTAAATGATCAAGCATGGCAAGCAAGCTTTTCAAAATAACCGCAAGCCAAATTTAGCCACAAATGCCCTTAGCATTCAAGTCTAGTTCTAATGTAATTACACGTACTACTGACATGCAAATTCTCATCCATACAATATTAAACTAACCATATGAAAAGCAAAACATAACTTGGCAAGTCTAAACTAAAATTGGTGAGGCTGTTAGCACTTTCAGAATATCTGCGTATATTGTAGCGGGCATTCCACAAGTTCCAGTGTCAAGGAGTGGTCTTTACAAATTTCTGCATAAATAGATGTGAGGAAACCAGGATTAAGAAGAGCAAGAAACACTGTAGACACGGAATGATATTCACAAAAGCAAGTATCGACAAATTCCCAGTAATTGTTGGGGAATTGATAAAAGTGGAAGACAAAGGGATGCAAAAGTAACTGGAGTGACAATTGTAAAAGACATTCAATTTCCATTGGTTTGTTTCAAGAGAGGTAATGCTTGTATAAATCTACAAATTTTCCGATTTTAAGGCAAACAGTAAAGTCTACCACTAAATTACACAAAAAGGCTAGAAATTAATATTTCAGAACATAAATTGTGCTGTAGAAACAGAAAATTTTCAATTCAATCATAACGTGGTCCAAAGATCCAGATACAAGGAAACAATATCATATCAACAAATAGAAGAATAAGTAATCACAAGTAGAAGAAAATTAGGCATCAATGGTGATGCTTACTTTGCTAACAGGGACCCACTGAAAGGGAGCCAGTGATGCACAGCATGAACAAGAAGCTACACTTGTGAAAATGAAAGTGGATTATTTCTGCCTGACCATCGTCTATGTTGTACCTATATAGCTCCAATCCACTACCACCACGACAAATTTCCAAGCAGTAAATAGAGTTTCTTCTTAATCCACTACTCTCAGAAGCAGCAACAGAGATTCCACTAAACCAGTCCAAGAACAATATTTGGTTATCAATGTTACTGATCTTTATCCATCTATACCCACAGTTTTTATCTATAAGATCAAGCTGGTAGATATCGAAAGAATAGTTAAAGTTAGAAGAAACTGAACCGCGACCCGATCGCTTAACAATTCTCAAAATCTTTCCAGCCGACTCAACAAAATACTGCTGGAATACACCGTCAAGATTGTCAAGAGGCGGTACTGAGAAAGAAGAGCCACGGACAATGTCAAACACCACAGTATTGCCGGTGTCAATATCAATCACGTAGTACAAACCATTGAAGCATGCACTACTATTTGTGGTATTAGGAAGGGGCAAGTCCGCATATGACCACTCCCGACTGTACGGTTCATAAAACCGCGTATTTCGATCACTAGTACGACTGAGAAAAACGAGATAAAAGTTCTTTCCCATTATATCCGGACTCGTAGGGGCCATAGAACCAAATTGCTTCTCAAGTTCAACAACCATCTCATAATTCGTGAGCGGGTTCAGAAGCGAAAATGCGGATTTGCCTCTATAAGGGTCGACGGTGTAGAGATAACCATGTGAAGATCTCGAGAGATACTTGCCACGGGACTTTGGGCAATGGATGGTCCGGGTTTTACCAGAGAAGAGAGAATACACTTCCAGATGCTCGGAGTCATAATCATGTTGTAGAATCCAGGGGAACTGAGGAGGCAGATCGGAGATGGAGGTGGCCGCACGCCATTTCTTGCAGACGGCGCGGAAGTAGACGAAATCGAAGAGGTCGTGGAGCCTCCTGCAGATCGCCGCCACCAGATCGGCAGGGAGCTCGGTCCAATCTACTGCAAGCCCTTGCCGGAGCGGGAAAGGGAGGTTTGATTCGGTGTCGGTGGCGTCCATTGGAGATCGGCGAGTGGCCGGGGGTTTTGGCTCGAAGGGTATAGGACAGGGTTTAGAGTATTGGATTCCAATAGACTTCCTCAAACACTCCTGAAACCAAAAATTGAGAATTAAGGAAAGAAAACCGTCTCCAAGATACCCAAAAAGTTATCCCTATTTTTAGCACTCCAAAACCAGAGCCAAATCTCCTTATTTTGGTGGCCTTTTTGGGCACTTCCAATCCAACTTTCTAAAACCAGAGCTAAATCCAGACCGTTCAAATGTATTGTGATCTATATTATGGCCCAGTTTAAATATTTTGGGATCCATATTTTGAGAATCTATTGGAGATTAAAGTGAAATTTGCTCTCAAAAAGTTTATGATGATACCCAATATAGATATATTAAGATCTATTTTTAGAGAGTCTCACGTTCTTAGTGGTCTAGAGAGAGCGAAGAGGGGATCAGTCACTGACGAGGAGAGGTGTTTTCTTTCTTTGGGCTTTGTTGGGTAACGGTCCTAACGGACTAATTAATGGGCTCATATGGTCTCTTATGGATAGCCCGTTGTGAAATAGTGAAAATGCAATTAGAATGGAAAGAAAAAAGAAGACAAGGATCTAATGACACACAAAATTTTGATGCAAATATTACACAAAAGGATATAAATTTATAAAAAATCTTAAACATAGAAAATCTATTATAAATATGTTTATTTACTTATAAATCGATTATGTTTCAAATTTTTATTCAATTTGAGTGTCATTTGATACTCCATCAACGACCATCATGTTTATAGAGTAATTAGAACAGTCTAAATTTAATGATTCTTGATGGAGTATTAAATAATACTAAAATTAAATAAAATTTAAAATACAATTGATCTATAATTAAATGAATATGTTTATAAAAGATTTTTTTTTAATTTATATGATTTAGTGTGTAATATTTGTGTCAAAATATTGTTGTGTCATTGGATTGGATGTTCCTCAAAAAAGAAATGGAACAACAGATGGTTCGAACTGCAGTTGTAATCTTGCGTAGTGAAAACTTAAGAGCACCAAATATTTAGCTCCTCTCTGTAATACGGAAGATTTTTTTTTTTCTTTCATTAAAAATTGTCAATTTTATGAAAAGCGATGGTAAAGATTATTACTTAGCTGACAATTTGTTAGAGTATTAATTAATCAATTCGGTACTGGAAAATGCCAATTAGGAGTGCACTAAAAGGTCAATGCAGATATAAATACTAAACTAATTGTCTGAACATATGATTTGGAGCTCGAGTATTTAATATGTCAATTTGGATATAAATGCTATATTAATTGTTTTTGAATAAATTGAGTGCAAACTTGTGAACAGATGACGATCATCGTGTCCCATTTGGTGAGAGGCACAGATAGAAAGATTTTGGGTCATATCTAGTGTCATCAATATCTGTATTTATATCAAATTGTTACAAAATTTAAATTAAAAGTTATAAAATTTATGTATGTGTAGACATGTAAGTTATTAAGTTGTGGGACACATGGAAATTTCCAAATATTTTCCTTACAGCTGCAAATGGTCTAGTAGCTCAAGTGATAGCTAACTATGATGGCTTCGAATAGGTCATGGGTTCAATCATCCATAGGCACAAATATCTCCTAAAAAAAATGAGAGATGGTAGAAAATATCCACTGAAATCTAAACCAAAAAAAAAAAATTTTCCTTACTGCTAAGATAATTGCACTGAGCTCATATACATTCATCAACTAATTACTGACTGTTAATCATATTAATTTCATAATTAGTAAAACTTGTAATTCACATTAATGTAGCAAAATGAGCTGTATTTACGAAATTTGATCAACCAAAATAATTTCCATATCGTCAAATCTAGTTTCATAAGCCCGCTGCCATTTTCTGAACAACTATAAAATTTGACGTTATTGGTTTTGTTTCCGTCTAAATTACTAATTGTAAGAGGGCGATATTAATTGCGTTGACGATCCTGTTAAATAAATATTAAGGTAAAAAATTAAATCATATTATAAAAAAGTTATAGATTTATTATCTTTAAAATTTCATGAAAGTTTGTATAATATTCTACTAAACCCCACTAGCTTGTTGAAATTATCATGTTTTATAATATGTGATAACGTATTACCCTCAAACATAAAAAAAAAACCCTGAAACTCTAATGAAAATGAAATCAAATTACACTCAAATCGTATGAAATTCAAATCACTTGGAAGTAACTATTTTGTTGCCAAAAATCTTTTGCTGGAATATATAAATACATCATTTTTTCTTTCATGGTTTTTAAACAAAAAAAAAAAGTCGACCTTAATTTAAATTTCAATTGGTTGGAATTAAATAATGCTTTCAGGTTCAAATAAGCATTGAGTACTCCTAATTAATTGTGGTTAGGAAAAATAGTTATCTGTACCTATAAATTATGAATAATGCTGGTGTACAATCAAAAAGTTGTGTACAACTATTTCTATGATACGACCTATGGTTGTATTAACATCGTAGGAGATTAAGTGACTTTCTATATTTGCATGGTAAATGAGCATTATGGGCATAGAGAAAAATTATAAATAGAAAGATTTTAATGTGATTAATGCATGCGAATATAAAAGGAAAACACTACATAATTGTGGGCCCGCCATTTAATTGTGTATTGAAATTGTTGCAGTAATTGTAAGATGCAATGGACAAACTACTAACTATAAGATGTCACTAGTAATATTCAAGTATCATATAAATTGTGAAATCTTACAAATATTATTAAAACCTGGAATTTGCAAATTCCATCCTCCGTCAAATGAAGGAACCACAACATTATTTTTCCTTTTTTTAACTACTTGCTGTATTAAATTTTGTTTTAATTTTTTTTTAAAAATAAGAAGTATATCTGATGGTTATGTGGACGATGTAATATAATTTATTCGAAGATGTAATATATATAAGAAAAAAATAATATCACATTTATTTTCATAATTGATGGGAACATAACAAAATCGAACATTTTTAAATGTTACGAATTTGCAATTATCATATGATCAAAATAATGTTTAAAACATTGAGCAAGTTTATCAATGTTATCATAACCGGACTGAACATTGACCCGGTAAAGCTTCAGGTCGATGTGTCATTGGTCGGATTGCTGAGTCAACCGGTTCAACCGCTGGTTTTCTCAAATATAGTTATGAGATATTAAACTTAAAGATTGTTATAAAATAATTATTTTTATTGTATAAGTATATGTAAAAACCTACTCATATATTTTGAAATAGTGGATATAACGTTGAATTTGTTCACAAACATCAATAAAATTACTTGTAAAATAGATTACAATATCAGCTTATAAACAAAGATCTGAATTTTATAAATGTAACATTTTTGAAATTATTTAATATTATGGTCATAAATAATAAAAATGTAATGTTTTTTTTTTTTGAAAATTTCGAACCTTCAAATAAAGTACAGTAACTAAAAATAATCATAATTTTTTATTATAAAGTCATGTATGATTAATGTATTTGTGTATGACTGTATGCTATAAACAATTATGTTTTCTTGAAATTCGAAAAAGTAACAAAAATTTGGAGTCTTGAGACCTGTTTGTGAGATCATAGGCTGTAACATCTAAGGCTCATAACCTTTTTTTTATTGGATTTACATCTCTCTCCTCGATGAGTTCATTCACGGGTGCCAGCTTCAAAAATCGGAAACCGCGTACGTTTTTTTCTAAACACCGGCTAATTAACCGGGGTTAACACGCTTTTTACTGGTTCATTTACATGTACGATCCAATCAAAGAATCAACTCGGAAACTGTTCGGGTTCCGGTTTTTTCTGGTTAAACCGGCAGTCCGGTCCGGTTCTGATAACACTGAAGTTTATAGATGGTAATTAGCAGCAGTTATGGCATGCATATAATAAATGACAATTGAATTTCAATCGGGTCTAAGGACAGCAACCATATTACTTAGGACAGCAAAATCTCTGAATTATATGGAAGGAAATATGAGAAAATCATACTATAAATGAAAAATTTTGCTGTCCCAAACAATATCCTTGCTGTTCTTAGGCCTGACCTTAAATTTCTTGTGCAATTTCAAACAAGTACCCCACGATAATTAAGCGTTTTCATTTATTTACTTTGACGCATTAATGGGATTAATTACTTTCCATTTATAATTTTTGTTGTTTCCCTATTATGCCCATTTATCCCGCAAAACAGAAACTCATCATTAGAGCCATTAGTTGTACACAGAGATAGTTGTACACAATTTGTTAGTTGTACACCACCAAAATCGTCACCGAATTAAAAGTACCGACTAAAAATTGACAATTTGTTTTTAAGTAAGAAGTAGTATGATCTAATTAAGCTAATTCGAAGTTGTAATAAGACAACACCAAACTAATGATCTATTAATTATTGTTTGATCAGGATAGTCAATTAGTCATTATGCTTCAATTATCTTATGATATGAATAATTAGGCTAATAATTAGCAGATAAGTATCATTTTCATTAGTTATGAAAAAAAGAAAACATATATATATATATACGAGTCGTAATCGATCAGTAAAGAAAATAATAACTCAATTGTCTTCAATACACAGCTTCTCATTTATTAATTGCTAGCGATTAGAAGAGGACATGACAAACATCCTTCTCCAAACAAATTCAAAATTAATATATATTTGATACTGTGTTGGAATTAAATTCTCTCGCTATCAAAAACTGCTAATCCAACCTTGTCACAGCTGCATGCTTCTGTCCTGAGTCCGTATCTGCTACGATTCAAATAGGATTGGAGGGACCAACGATTCGCATCCAACGGCTGTAGCTTTTAGGGGGGATTTTTGAAAATGATCTTAACCATTCATGGGTGGATCGTTGGTTCCTGCGATCCAATTTGGATCGTAGCAGATTTTAGCGCCTTCTGTCCTTCCCAATATGCGGGCCTATGTTGGGCCATGCCGGCCCATAAACATCAGCATACATGGTTATGATCACACCGGGGCACAAAAGATCTTAACTTATCCACTTGATGTACTTCGGCTAAGAACCGGATGCGGACAAAGGACTTGGTCGGATCCTTAGACTATATATGCGAATATATGCAACCCCAGATTTTAGGGTTGTGGGTTGGACGTTGGCTAATAGGTTAAACACTTGTATAGGTTTTTAGACTAATTTCAGGTTTAAGGCTCACTCTTTGTACCGGTGCTGGGCCTACTTCGGCTGAGAACCACCATTATGCTAATTGCTAATGTATATATTTTAGCTACTTGCTTTATTTAATTTCAAGTAAAACCTGGTAATAGAAATTAATTGGTATCTGAGTATATATGTGTTTTAATTTATAATTGCAATTTTTGTTACTTGTCTGGTAATTATGAGAAAATGCGATGAACAAGTCACATGTTGAATTTCTGACTCTCAGGAAATACGTCTAAAGAATTATACTTACAGTCAGAAAGGAAGCTAAGAAACTGTTAAATTAAACTAATATATGTTTCATGAAATTATTATTTTTTTAAAATAGGCTTATAATTAGCCTACTTGTACGCTTTTTATATATAATAAAATTACTTTTTATTAACATAATCTCATCTAATATTTACAAATTTTACACAAGGAGGTACATAATGTTGATACTGACGATGTTTCAAATTCCATTTACAGTTGTCATTTAATTTGATAGACTTAGAATATTATACTGACGTTAGAATTTCAGACCAAAAATGTTACCGCCTTAAAATTTATGTTATCATGTCCGAAATTATGATTAATTATGGTTCTTAATAAATTGATTTATATGAAAATATTGGAAATACAAATTTTTTATTTATTTTTAGAGTTTTCTAAGTATTTATTTTGAATTTTAGAAAATAGCTCATGAATTATAATACTGAGTTTCTTATTAAGAACTCGTAAGGTAATTATATATTTATTTATATTGAATCATATCATCAATATTTATGCATCTAGAGTTCCACCTAATTGTGAAAAATACAGAACGGTAATATATACTAGCTAGCTAATTAGTACAACGCAACAATTAATGATATGCATGATTCATGACGATCGAGTAAAGATACATAAATATGGACATGCATGAGACCATATGTATAACACTGTAAACGGTACAGCGTTTTCTGTTGTTTCGTTTCGTTTCGTTTCATTTGGTGCCAAATGAAACGAAACGAAATGATTTTTAATTTGTTTTGTTAAACGAAACGATTAACGAAACGAGCGCCATTCCATTTTGTTTCCCAATTTGACAGGAAAAATACTATTGTAAAAACGATTATTTAATTTCGTTTCGTCCCAACGAAATGAAAACGAAACCGTACATTTTCCTCCGTAGCGCTGCATTGTGTAGAGCAGAATGCGAACCGTTAGATCATCTCGGGATCTGTTTTGGCTCTCACCCCGAGATGATCTAACGGTTCGCATTCCGCGCTACACAATGCAGTGCAGCGCTACGTACAGAGGATGGATGAGCACTCAAATGAGGAAAATAAATATATAAATTCACAACTCCCTTGTGTGCCTAATTAATTGTCACAGCTCACCATCCAGAGAAGAGAAATCAATCAACTACCACACATAGCATCAATTCAATGCGCTGCGCTTTCACGCTCACGCTGCGGCCCTGGAAGAACGCCCAATCCTCCCTTCTTATTGACTACGCTAGCTGCTCGCTGCTAGCTAGCTCCTAGTTATAATAATGGACCGCCAATACGCAATATGATACGCCTGCCTTTTGCTTTCAATATTTATTATCATGACAACGATCCATATATATTATTTGTTTTTCAAACAAGTTGCAAATTGTTTTTGGCAACTCATTCATTCATTCATCAGCAGAGCTTATGAGAGAGAAAGAGAGCAACCAAACGATTTATATTAATTTCTAGTGATCTTGTTACTGTCAAGGAGTGCTGCTGCTAGATCAAGATAAAGGATTTATTTCTTGATCAATCATTGCATTGCATCCCCTGATCATTTGATCCATCCTCTTCTTTGTTCTTGTTGAATTGGATTAGCCTGCCATGGCCTCTTCTTCTCCCTTGTCCAATTACCTTCATGATTCTCTTTCTATTCATGTAAGTATATCAGATTTCCTTCCTTTTTATTTTATATATTTTTGTTTGTTTGTTTGTTTGTTTGTTTTCTTTCTTTAGTTTATTCTTCATAATTTCTATATCTTGTCCACAACAAAAATATGATTCTTCTGAAATAATTCTTACAATTAAGGTATATTTTAACAGTGTACATATATCTATCTTTTCAAGTTTTCATGCATATAATTGAGTTTATTAGTACTTTGTTATATGTAGTATTGCATGTGTCACGGCCCTGTATGTACCTCAATGATACTGAATTTAGGAGGTCAACTAAATTTCCTGTTTTAGTACTAATTTTGGTATGGAACTGTTACTGTTCCCATACAATCATTCCTTTACCAGAAAGTACAAAACATTCTAAAAACTGAAAAAGTATATAAGACCATGCAGAAAAAATTCAAAACTAAACAAATGATCTTTTTAATTTTTTTTTTTTTTTACAACTCAATTTTAAATTTCAAACTTTTTAATTACTTGCACTACAGAAGCACAGATCACAGGAAGAATTAACAGAAGAGAGCAATGACAAGAAGCCTCAACAGAGAATATCAATGACACCGGGCAGAACTGCCGTTACCAGTAACAAAGAGGCTTCAGCGCAAGGGACCCAACACTACGCAGACCCGTACCGGCCACCGGTAGTTCCTCAGAGAAAACAAAAGTTGAACAGCCGCTCGGTTTCATGTGTCGACTGCCGTCCGTCGGTTGTCCCTTTAGAGAAGAGCAGCAATCGTGCGGGTCGCCGTCAGTCAGTCTCTGATACCAGTGATGAGTGGCGCCTTGTTGCCACTGAGCTCTCCAAGAAGCTTTTGGCGACGGCTCGGAAGCGCGATGAGGCTGTCGTCGAAGCATCTCGCCTCAAACAAATGATATCAGGTATGCTTGATAACTGAGAACAATTCTTTCTTCCTTTTTCGTGATAAAAAAGATTGATGCTGGTGAATTTTGTTGATAATTATGAATTTAACTATAAAATAACAACAAAACTGACAATTTTTATTATCATATATACTTCTTATCATGATTTTTTTTCTCATTATTATAATTGTTCTTGTACTCCTACTACTAAAAATATGATGATGATGATGATGATGATGATATGATGATGATGATGATGATGATGATAGAGTAGTTTTTTATCGCTATCGCTATCACTATCATTGTTATTATCATTAATTGTAGTTGTTGTTTTTTTGTTGTTATTGTACATTGCTATTATGATTTTGTCAAAATTATGGTTACTACTATTTATGATGTGCATTGTAAGTTCAACAACTATATGGCTGAAGACAATGCTCTCCGTGTGGGAGGTCATGTGTTAAAAACCCAGATGGGGTCTTTTAATAGTAGATATTATTTAAATTTGGGTGACTTGACCCTCATTTTTATCTCCAAAAAAAAAAAAAAAAAATACAATTTTGCTTCATTGGTCTGTTATTGTTATATTGGCAACACACTTAAGCAGCTACATATTGGTCTGTTTTGAGTTTCACAATTTTGTTTGTTCTTAATATTGATCAACTGTAAACAAAAATTGTTATCTTTTAATTTGAAAAAACGATATCTATGTTATGTCAGAGCTCCGTCGAGAGTTGGCTTCCCAAAAGGACGTACCGAGCATCGCTGGTTCCTTACCGACCGAGAGATTTCTTCGGTCAGTCTCAGCAGCCAGGTCAGCTGTCAGGATGCTCGCACGTACACTCAGCAGCCATGTGAGGCCGTTTGTTAGCCCCTCGCTTCTGCTTCCGCACCACATGGAGGCGCTGCTGAACCAGATTTTCTATTCGGGGTTTGAATTGACTGATGAGGACGAGATGCAAATCGCCGACCCATCTGCCCGGTGTAAGTTGAACCAGGCGGAGTTCGAGTCGGTGCAAGCGCTTAACTGGGACCAGGTATTCGAATCAGTATCATCCCTTTTTATTTTAACAATATCTACTATTATTTGTTGTGATTTTTTTAACAACTAAATAAGCATTTTACTTCATTTAACTTTGCCAATTTATAACTTTTACCAGTAAAAATATCAAAATTTTGGCTCCATGAAAGATCATTACATACCGTTACATGTTTCGACAAACGTCCAATTCAGAGCTAAAACATCTCTAATATACATTTAAACACGCTACGTGCGTTTCTTTTGAACTCCAGGTCCTCACCAAAGGGACGCGCCACTACAGCGACAGGCTGAGCCGGTTTTGTGACAGACGGATGAGCGAGGTGGTGGGCACACTTGGCTGGGCTCCACGAGTCTGGCCAGAACACATCCTCCGTACGTTCTTTGCCGCTGCCAAATCGACATGGGCTGTCAGGCTCTTGGCACGGTCAGTCAATCCGCCGGTGCCCATTTTGCGAGTCGATCAGGGGACAAGTTTCGACTCGCGGTTCATGGAAGATGTCGCCGCAGATGAAACCGAATCCGCACAATCCGTTACTGTTAAGTTACTAATTGTTCCAGGATTTTGTGTGTACACTTCCAGTTCTTGTATGATCAAGTGCAAGGTCTTGTGTGCTCCTAATAATAAAGGTCATGATGGAAAGAGTGTACATAATAATTCTCAAAAGAGAGATGGAAAGTAGTGTGTAAAATTTAATTTAATTTGTGTAACGGTTAGAAAGGAGTGGTAGACATGATTCATATGCATTTTTAAGTTGTGTGAGGATAAGATTAAGAACATATACAATGTAAGATAACTAGAGTGTGATTTTGCTTTATTTTTTTAAACAGAACAACATAGAGAGAGTTTTACGGAATTTTCTTTTCTTTTGGTTGTTTCAAATAACTTATTGAAATACTTTCGATAATCTATATATACATTTTAGTTTACTTAAAAATAAATGATTCATTTAACCAGCGGGAAATGATAAATTTGATTTGTATAAATAACACTTGTTTCTAAGTACCTCGTAGTTAAAGATAAAAAAAAAAATACCTCGTAGTTTAATTAAATATAAAGGGAATATGATCCCATAGGCCCCCCAAACTTTCACGTTGTGACAAAATGGCCCCCAAACTTTTATTTTAGACAAATAGCCTCCAAACTATGATTCTGTGACAATTTTCTAATTACCTCGTAGTTTATTTAATTATCAAATTAAATAAAAACTGAAGGAAACACAACAATGTTGGCGGCCCATAAATGAGTGGTCATGAATCTAAATCCTACACTCTAAAAGGCCCAAACACATCTTTTCAAAATAAAAGGGCCTAAACACATCTTTTAAAAATAAAAAAGGCCTAAAGGACCTAAACGCAAATTAAAGATTTAAACCAGAGAACAAGAGAGGTCAGTCTCTTCCGATTCAAAATTTCAAACCTTCGTTACTTGTTGCTCTCCTTCAAAGCTCTTCTGTCCAGTCTATCGGGTTCGCCGTTGTTGGTAGCAAGTAGCGACGGAGCGACGATTGCGCGCTTTGTGCTTTGCAGCGTTTGATCGATAGAGGGATGGCGCCGGCAGGCAGCAGTGCTTACATTCCTGTGTGCAGAATTGTGATCATCACACACAAGGATATTGAAGAAAAATATTTGAATAATCGTTATTTAATGAGATCGTGTAACTCTTAACGTGTCTGTATATAACTCTTTTTTTTATATATTTATTATAATGAAATCAGATAGTTGGCAATTCATTGGCTACATCAAGAAATAAAAAAATAATAAAAAATCGTTATTTAAGTCAGAAGTCTTTGAACAATTTGTGATCACATGCAAGTGGGGGTTGTAATGACGTATTGTGTAAAGAGATGAGAAACATGTTGCGTCCATTAAAAAACCGTCCATACGTCCATAGACGTACAAAAAATATAACAGATACATCCAAAATGTAACAAATATATCTAAAAATGTAACATATGGATGTTATGGACGGTTTTTCTATGGACACTAGGTATTACTCGAGATATTGGTTGTATTGTGTCATCATGTTCATGTAGGTCTTCCCTCTGCAATATACTATTTCTAAATAAACAGGCTACTCGCATTGGGAAATTTCTATCCTTTTTCCTAAAACCATTTTTCTCCAAAGGTTTTTCAACTAACAACTTAATCAAGTATACTAACCAGACTCTGGTTATACATTTTGACTTCCACAGTGCAGGCATATTGAATGTTGATCTGAAATTTGGGGAGAGATAGGGTCCAAAGAAAATGCTTTCCATAGTTTTGTCATCCATTTCTGATCTAGCATCGAAAATACAATCAGCGATTCAAGGGTCCTCAGCGGGAAATGCAATAGCTGAAGGAGTTGAGAGGCTGAGTAATATGGTATGCAGAACTCGAGCTGTACTGGCAGATGCCGAGGAGAGAGAGGCAACAGGTCAGTTCGACAAACTCTGGTTGCATGAACTCAAAGAGGTCACATATGATGCAGAGAACATCCTGTCAGACTTCAATTATAATTGGGTCTCCATGGAAGTGGAGAGCCAACACCAAATTGACAGTCGGAAAAGAAAATTTGAGGTAGCCGATGCAATCTTTTCTCCAAGGTATGACTCTTCATTTCTGTCTAGAATAGAGAGAGTTACAGAGACATTTGATGAGATATGTCGAGCACGGTATACCCTTGGCTTAAGAGAAGATGATGGCATAAGAAAATTAGAGTCCTTTACACGACCGCCATCTTCTTCTTTTCTGAATTTCTCTGAAATCTTTGGTCGAGGTATAGAAAAAAATGAGTTAGTTAATTTGCTAACTAATAAAAAACCGTTACCAATAAAAGAGAAGACTATAAGTAACATGGATGTAGTTGTTACTGCCTTAGTTGGGATGGCTGGTATTGGCAAGTCTACTCTAGCAAAACTTGTTTTCAACGACGAAAAGATACAAGAAAAGTTTAAATCCAGAGCTTGGGTTTGGGTCTCTGGATTCTATGATGCTATTACAATTACAAAATCAATTATAGAGTCTTTCACAGGTAAAGAGTGCGGTCTTTGTCAGTTCGATCCTCTCCGAAATCGACTGGAAAGTGTTGAAAGGAATGTAATTTTGGGTTATTTGGTTAGTTAGTACAATTAATAGAAAGTCTAGGGTCTATTTTGTAAGTTTGTAATGGCTCATATATAAGCCATAACCCTTTGTGCAATAAGATAACTTTTGAAGGTCCTTTTCACAAATTTCCAATTCCTCTCATTTCATTTTGGTATCAGAGCCGGTCCAGAGCCGACTGCGTCTCCGGCCCGCGCCGCCCGCCTCTCCGCCTGCGCCAGCCCCACCGCCAGCTCGCCCGCGCCGCCGGCCTTGCCAGCACCCGCCTGCCTGGGCCTCCCGCCGGCCGCCGCTCGCACGCGCCAGCAGCAGCGCAGCTGCTTGCGCGCTGCTTGCTGCGGCTGCTGGTTGCTGCTGCCTGCTGCGCTGCCAGCACCGGCGCCGCCGTCCGCCGGCCGTCCTGCTGGCTGGCCCCTGCCGGCTGCTGCCATCTCGCCGGTAAGTGATGGCTAGGGTTTGAAAAAAAAAAAAAAAAAAAAAAAACAGAAAACAGAAAAAACAGGAAAATGGAAAGGGAAGGATGTATGGTTTGAGTTTGTATTAGCACTTGGTATTGATTGGTGCTTAGGTCAAGGGTTTGAGTTTGTACGATGTCGGAGAATACGTTGGAGGTTTTGAAGAGGGTAGATCCGGAGGTACTGAAGGTGTTGGTAGGACTCATACAAGGTGTGAGTGCTAAGGCTAGCACCTCGGGGGGTGATTCAGTACAGGTGAAGGTGGATCTGCCCCAGGTAGAACTCAAACTTGATGGACCCGGTACGTATCTGAGTTGGTCTCGACGGATTGAGACCGCCCTTGTCGGGAGAAAGCTGGAGGGGTATTTGATTTGGGATGAGGCAGCCGGTGGCGTGGGTGGCGAAGGGGAATGGAGAGCTACCCATGCACTAGTGAAAACCTGGCTGCTCAACTCCATGAAGCAATCGATTGCCACGTCCGTAGATGGCATCTTCTCGTAAAGGATATATGGGCAAAGCTGAAGAGGACATATGGTGGTGCAGAGAACCATATGCGTGTGTTCCAGATTCAGCAGGAGATCAATGCGGTGGTCCAGGGTGACAGGACCATCCAAGAATACTCGCTAGAACTTGCGAAGTTGTGGGGGGAACTGGACTACTTCTCACAAGTGTCAACCTGCTGTGACCCAAACTGCAAACAGAATGAGTTTCTGATGCAGATGAGGACTATGCATTTCTTGGGTCACCTGAACTCGGCCTTCCATCAAAAAAGGTCAGTTTTATTGGCCCAAAAGGAGGTTCCCTCGTTGGATGAGGCCGTTGCAGCCATGATACAGGAGGAGAGCCGGATGCAGATACACACTGAGCAGAGTGTAGTGGTGAACGCACGGTCTGCACTAGGGGTCCATGCTGGTGAGGATGCACGGTATGCTTGGGGTGTATCAGGCACAGGCATAGGAGGAACACAAGGGGAAACCCGCAAGTGTTTCAACTGTGGAGAGGTAGGGCACTTGGTGAGGGACTGCCGGAAGCCCTTGAAAGGGAAAGACATGTCTGGCAGGGGGCCGAGTGGAGTCCGCGGGCGCGGCCGTGGAGGTAGGAGAGGTGGAAGAGGAGGCAACCGGGCAAATCTGATGGTTGCAGAGGAAGGAGAAGAGAGCGGAACGGGACTATCAGAGGAGGATACGATAATCAAGGCCGCTTCGCAGATAGTCATGAGAAGGCAGAGAGAAGCGGAGAAGGAGAAAGGGGGAGCTGAGGATGATGACTGGGTAGCGTACACAGCCGCCCATGCTCAGGATACACTTGCCTTGGCTACAGCTCCCTTTACTCGATCCTCCGATTGGATCGTTGATTCAGGTGCTTCTCGCCATGTGACTGGTACTGCTGGTGAGTTCTCCTCTTATACCCCTCTAGCAGTGCCAGAAAATATTCAGACGGCCGATGGTACGGCTCAGCCCGTAGTTGGTAAAGGTACTGTTAATTGCACCAACACTTTGACTTTGTCTAATGTTTTGCATGCTCCATCTTTTCCTGTGAATTTGTTATCTATCAGTGCTATAATCTCACAACTAAATTGTGTGGTGTTGTTTGATGACCCAAAGGTGATCTTCCGAGAGAAGGGGACGGGCAAGGTACTTGGGACTGGCACACTACATAAAGGGTTGTGGTACGTGGATGAGAGGAAGATGGGAGCAGCTCTTGCATCAGTAGTGGATAAAGTTAGTTTTGGGAAAGGGAATGAGGAGAAATTATTGATGATATACCATAGGCGTTTAGGTCATCTTTCATTTCCTGTTTTGGAGAAAATGTATCCCGAGGTGTATAGAAGGGTGAACTCAGAAATGCTAGTATGTGATGCGTGTGAGTTAGGTAAACATACTAGAAGTTCCTATGCTAGTTCCGGTAATAGGTCATCTCGTTGTTTTGAATTGATTCACTCAGATGTATGGGGACCTTGTCCCACAGCTACTTTAAATGGATTCAGATATTTTGTTACCTTTATTGATTGTTATTCTCGAGTAACTTGGTTATATCTGATGAAAAACAAGAGTGATGTCTTTTCTTGTTTCCGAGACTTTCATAAGATGATTCAAACTCAGTACAATGCAGTGATACAGGTATTGAGATCTGATAATGGAACAGAGTATACGAACAAGGCATTTGCCGATTATCTGTCATCTCAAGGGATACAGCATCAGACCACGTGTCCATACACCCCCGAGCAGAATGGGGTGGCGGAGAGGAAGAACAGACATCTCTTAGAGGTAACCCGCAGCATGATGATCTCGATGAATGTCCCGAAGTTCTTGTGGGGGCAAGCGGTCAAGACAGCAGCATACCTCATCAACAGAATGCCATCACGGATTCTAAATTGGAAGTCTCCGAGGGAGATGTTAAAAGGTATGCCGAAAGATACCCTATCTTTGAGAATATTTGGGTGTGCATGCTTTGTGCACGACAACAGACCGAACGTGGGTAAGTTAGATCCGAGGTCAGTAAAATGTGTGTTTGTTGGTTACTCACCCACTCAGAAAGGATATGTGTGTTGGAGTCCGGTGGAAAAGAGGATGTTTGTTAGTATGGATGTCACATTCAGAGAACAGGAACCGTACTACCAACTGAAGGAGGCACCATCCTGCGGAGATCCATTGGATATGGAGAACGCGGGGCAAGGAGGTGAGAGTAGTGGTGGTAAGGGGGAGCCAGTCACGGTAAGTGTAGAACCAAACATGGCCAGTGTTGAGCCGGAATGTGAGAGGATTGAGGCTAGAAGTACGGGGACTCAGGTCCAGGGGGAGTCCAGGTATGGTGAGGTGTATGTGAGGAGAGGAAAGCAGAAAGAAGGGAACGTGATGATACCACATGTGCCAAGTCCCTTGTCCCAGCCTAACCCGACTCCGGAGACACCTGCACCACATGATTTCCAGCCGGAACATATAGGTGATGTTGTTCCTCTCTCTCCTCTCTCTCTACCCATATCTCTTAGGAAAACTCCACGAAAGAATGCTGGAGTCCCTCCCAATAGATATGGGTTTCCACACGATATTGCTAACTCTGTCTCATACTCATCATTGTCACCGGAATATGGAGCATTCATTGCATCATTAGACATTGTTGCTATTCCAAAGTGTTGGCAGGTTGCAAAGGAGGATCCCAAGTGGAGAGCAGCGATGATAGAAGAGCTAGAGGCCCTCTGTAAGAACAAGACTTGGGATCTGGTGCCGCTACCACCAGGAAAGAAAGCTGTGGGATGCAAATGGGTATTCACAGTGAAGCAGAATCCGGACGGGGTGGTGGAGCGCTACAAGGCTCGGCTTGTCGCGAAGGGGTACAGTCAAACCTATGGTATTGACTATGATGAAACATTCGCGCCTGTAGCAAAGATGAGCACTGTAAGAACCCTAATCTCAGTAGCTGCTAACCAGACATGGAAGATGCACCAACTTGATGTGAAGAATGCCTTCCTTCATGGGGACTTGCTGGAGGAAGTGTATATGGAGATCCCACCCGGATTTGGCACAAATCAAACGGCGGGAAAGGTATGCAAGCTCCAGAAATCTCTCTATGGTCTAAAACAATCTCCTCGAGCTTGGTTTGATAGGTTCAGGAGAGTGATGGTAGGCTTGGAGTACAGACAGAGCAATGCAGACCACACGGTGTTCTTTAAGCGGTGTGGGAGTCACATCACAATCCTCGCAGTCTATGTGGACGATATGATTGTCACGGGTGACGATGAGGCAGAAATTGCTCGGTTGAAGGAGCAATTAAGCAAGGAGTTTGAGGTAAAGGATCTCGGTCAGTTGAAATACTTTCTCGGGATCGAGATAGCGTATGGAGAGCAAGGGATTGTGTTGTCCCAAAGGAAGTATGTCTTGGACTTGCTCACGGAGACGGGTATGCTCGGGTGCAGGCCGGCAGTCACCCCGATTGATCCGAAGCTCAAGCTGTGTGCGGGTATGGGAGAACCCGCTGACAAAGAGAGATACCAGCGATTGGTTGGACGTCTGATATACCTCAGTCACACTAGACCGGACATCTCGTTTGCGGTAAGTGTGGTGAGCCGATACATGCATGACCCACGCAAGAGTCACATGGACGCTGTGTACCAGATCTTAAGGTACCTGAAGAATGCCCCAGGGAAAGGCTTGTTGTTTGAGAGAAACAAGCACCTGAAGATCGAAGGGTATTGTGACTCCGATTGGGCCAGTTGTGCCGATGATAGGAGGTCCACTTCGGGTTATTGCATGTTTGTTGGGGGTAATCTCGTCTCGTGGAAAAGTAAGAAGCAATCGGTGGTTGCGAAGTCCACAGCCGAGGCCGAGTACAGGGCTATGGCACTGGGAGTTGCAGAAATGCTGTGGTTAAGGAGCCTCCTCAAGGAACTTGGTGTAAGTGAAGACGCCAAGATGAAATTATGGTGCGACAACAAGTCGGCGATCAGCATAGCTAACAATCCGGTGCAACATGATAGAACGAAGCATATCAAGATTGATAGGTTCTTTATCAAGGAAAAGCTCGATAGTGGACTCCTGGATTTGAACCATGTAGCAACGGGAGATCAAGCGGCTGACTGTTTAACGAAGGGGCTCAGTTCTCACGATTTAGAGAAGGGATGTAACAAGATGGGCTTAATAGACATATTTCGCCCACCTTGAGGGGGAGTGTTGAAAGGAATGTAATTTTGGGTTATTTGGTTAGTTAGTACAATTAATAGAAAGTCTAGGGTCTATTTTGTAAGTTTGTAATGGCTCATATATAAGCCATAACCCTTTGTGCAATAAGATAACTTTTGAAGGTCCTTTTCACAAATTTCCAATTCCTCTCATTTCATTTGAAAGTTTTCTGGCTCAGAAGAAATTTTTGCTCGTACTGGATGATGTGCGAGAAGAAATTTCAAATCACTGGGAAGATATGCAATGGCTGCTTTCTTATGGAGCAAAAGGCAGTTGCATTTTGATCACCACTGAGAATAACACTGTTGCTGAACGTATGGGTACAAGCATTTTAATTCCGCTCGGTGGTTTGACAAGGATGGATAGTTGGGCACTATTCCGCCATCATGCATTCAATGGAAAAAGCCTGACCGTGATAGACCCGAAAATACTAGAGATTGGCCAAAAGATAGTAGATAAGTGCAACGGGGTTCCTATAATGGTGAAATCACTTGCTGCACTATTAGCTAATTCTTCCACTGAAGAGAAAGCATGGGAATATGTTTTGGAAAGCAATGTATGGGATCTAGAAGAGTGCAGAAAAAACATGCACATTTTGAGTTTGAGTTATTATGGCCTTCCTGCGTATCTTAAACCTTGTTTCAGGAGCTGTGCGATGTTTCCCAAAGGCCATGGCTTCGAGACTGATAGTTTGGTCAGAATTTGGGCCGCGCAAGGATTAATTCAGGCTGAGGATGCTCGGCAATTAGAAGTGGGGCGCATGTAT
This sequence comes from Cyperus esculentus, assembly GCA_030179965.1. Classification (NCBI taxonomy): domain Eukaryota; kingdom Viridiplantae; phylum Streptophyta; class Magnoliopsida; order Poales; family Cyperaceae; genus Cyperus; species Cyperus esculentus. The sequence continues at coordinate 539,850 of JASGLE010000010.1, read as the reverse complement.
GTTGATGATTTAATGCGAAGATCATTCTTTCAAAACAAAACTATCCAGGGAAGAAAAACCAAGTTTACCATGCATGACCTCATGCACGATCTATCAACATGGATTGTAGGGAGAGAAACATTCATAGTGGAAAACAAAATCACAACTAACCGTTATATTTGGAAGGATTTCCAGCATTTGTCCTCTTTGACACAAAATATGGAGGGACTTGCTAGCATTTTCCAAATAATACATGAAAATAGAGATTATCGCAATTTGACGGTTGTAGTAAAGAATGATGGGCCAATTTTATTTGATCCATTTCAAAGTCGCAGACCATTAAGATCACTTCTCATTTACAGTTACAATCAAACTAGATTTGCTCTAGACTTGAGCTTCTTTAACCAAGCATCATTGCAGTACTTGCGAGTGTTGGACTTGAACATCTGGAAAGCAGTAGAGCTCCCTGAATCAATCAGTAACTTCAAACACCTGCGCTTCCTGGGCCTTTCAGGGCAAATATTGCCTGAATCGATATGTAATCTCTATAACCTACAGACTCTAGAAATGCGAACTCATGGAAGTCATTTAAGCCTGCCAAAAAATATGAGGCACCTGAAAAACTTGAAACATCTTATTTTCTCCCCGTGGGATGTTTCAGCCATGCCAATTGGCATTGGTGGTCTGACAAACCTTCAAACGTTGTCAGGTTTTGCATTAAGCAAAAGAGGTTCAGCAACGTTAAATGAACTTAATAGATTGAATAATTTACGAGATGAACTGCATATTACAGGTCTCCACCACATACTTCAGGAACATGTATGTAACTATATCAACCCGGACTTGTTAAGTAAAGAGCACCTGACGCACCTAACTCTTCAATGGAGCACCTTTACTAAAACACAGACCCTAAACAACGATGAAGAGTTGCTCAGGATTCTTCAACCTCACACTAACATACAACATTTTGTTGTGGATGGATATAGAGGCACATACCTACCTCCTTGGTTTGGATATCAGAGTTACGCAAGCATGACATATCTGAAACTCAACAATTGCATTAGTTGCAGTAAGCTTCCTGCGATAGGGCAACTTCCAGCGCTCAAACATCTGAAATTGGAGGGTTTGAAGTGCCTACAAACAGTGGGACAGGAGTTCTATGGCTACAATAAGGTTTCCTTTCCATTACTCGAGACTCTTTCTTTCTATGACATGCCTGAATTGGAGAACTGGTATGAGACAAGGGTCGAGGGAAGCGTCTTTTCATGCCTTCGTGAATTGCATCTGTCACTCTGTCATAAGCTGAGGTCTCTCAAGTTACCTAACCTGCCAATGTTGCAAAAAGCTAGTTTTAATTGGTGTAAACAACTAGCAGGCATTGAGGGACTAGAGGGAAGCTGGTCAGTTATCAACCGATGGCAAGGTACCTCAACTCTCCAGTCAAAAGGTACGCGTGGTAGTAGCTTAAATCCAGCAATACGCCGCAGAGTACAGGTTCCTCCTCTGTGTTGAAACTTGAAAAGAACTTGGAAACAAACAACTCCGATGCTGTTGTAAGCCCAACACTGATTGTTATTGGGTGTCCGACCCTCGAGCAGGGTCTAAGCACTCTTAACACGAAGCAAAAAACTAGCATAGTGGGCAGCACGAGCTCGACTTTGCGCAAAAGTTCTAGATACAAGATCTCGCTTGAGATGATACAAAAGGTCATGAATCCAACCGAAATCAAACCTGGGTCATGTACTGAGCATGCGGAACTAGATGCAGACGAAGAAAGCAAATTGCCCGTAGATTCAGATGATGACGTAAGAGAGGAAGAACAACTGATATTTGACACCGATGAAATCTTCTCATTTGAGAAGATTGATCAGTTGTCACTAGGAGAGAAGGAGCAGAATTCACCGGCGGGCTCATTCCAACGGAGGTCTCCGTCGTCGACAAGCAATCCGCGTAACTGGATATTGTTGGGCGTACCGGTACCATCCATGATATCAGAACCTCCTGTACTAACAGAGGCCTCAATAACGCCCCCAATGGAGAATGTAACTCACACAAGTTATTAGAGGGAAAATGTGCAAGCTTTAACGCCAAGATGTGCATCTCCTGACAGTTTCAACGGCACAAAAGGTTTTGCCAAAATTCTATTAATTATGCCTAAGGACATGCTCATGTTCACCCCCACTTATTTTATTTTTCCCGTTTTAAAATTAATTTTGTTTATTTATTGATAATTATCAATATTCATCAGTAACTATTGTTAAATAAAATATTATTTTTTTCTAATTATTAAATGATAAACCCCTAAAAAATGCTAATTATTTAGAAATTGAATTATTTGACAGTTTCTTTACATTAATTAAATGATTTATGGGATAGTTTTCTTCTATTTGATGAATCTAATCGAACTTTATGTCGTTTTATTTTGTATTTCTGTATGGCAGATTTGGCTTTGGAGGAATAAAACACAGTATTTACACCAATTGATTGATCCTTTCCCTCTAATAATTATAACTGATATTAATAAATTTTTCTTTAGGGTTTGCATGGACAGGATCTAGATGTGATTTAGAACAAAACTTCAGGGATGAGATAATTGTAATTGAAGAAGAAGATTGCTCCAGTCAATTCCGAATCTTGATGAGAGTGGATTGTCGGTTTAAGAATGAAAAAAAAAAAAAAAAAAACTGATTAGGGGTTGTTATCTGTTCTCAGTAGGGGGACAAGAATAGGCTTATCTTTTGATAAAATATTTGTTGTTATTTGTTATCAAAAGATTTTATACTTTTAAGATTTTTTTTTAAATTTATATGCTTTACTGTAATATTTGTATCAAATTTTTGTTGTGTCATTAGATCCCTCCTCGATAAACATTAAACAATGATGCTATAATAAATTTTGAGTAAGGCTATGGCATATTAAGTTTTATTGTTTCTCATTCTCTCTCTTCTTTGGAAAACAACTACTGTTGAAATTTCTTCCTATCCAACCATATCTAACAACCAATTTTAAATTAATAATTTTTGTATTGAAATTGAATGGTTGGATAAAAAATAGCTGGACCGTAGGAAAATCTCCTGTGAGTTCTAACTTTAAAATCATATTGAAATATTTTTAATTTCGATTTATAAATCTGATTACAATTTTTTATTTAAAATTTTGGATATTACAATTTCCATTTCTTTTCTTTTCCATTTTTTTTTTGGTAGCAGTTACCAATTACCAGTACCATTTCCCTTTTATCGAAAACCCAAACGCAAAAAAATACAGATCCGAACCCGACAGATTCAGATTTCACGGAGCTTCGGATCCCATTCCCACCCAACAGATCCGAACCCACTTTCTTCTCTCCTCCCTACTCTCCTATCCTTCCTCCCCAGGGCCGGCAAAAAAGCTCGGAGCTCGTGGATTGCTCGTGACTCGTTCGGGATCGGATCGAATTAGGCTCGTTTGTTAAGCTTGTTAAGCTAATGAGCTGAGCTTGAGCTTAGTCTGGGTCAGCTCGTTAAACTCGTTTGGCTCGATAAACTATTACTATTGCAATTCGTACTGTTCTTATCATAGAATATTAATATATTATACAACATACGGTTTAATATATATGGAATTGTTATATAAAATGTGTACGAACAGATTTTTGTTGGTCCATTTCTTGATTTTTATATAAATTTTGATATAACATACTTAAAAATTTATTATTAAAAAATAAACGAGCTTAACGAGTCAGCTTGGTCAGCTCGTTAATCAAATGATCATTATTGAGATTCGAAGCCGAAAGGTCAGGAATTCCTTAAATCAAGCTGAGAAAGAAGCATCCACACACACTCGTCTTGAGCTTATATTTTTAGCTCGTTAACTTAATAAGCCGAGTTTGAGGGCTCGGCACGGAGTGCTTATCCTCTGCCTTAAGGTACGGTACTATAAATCACATAAACCGTTGGATCACCTCAAGATTCGTGAAAGCTCGTATCTCGAGACGATCCAACGGCCTATGTGCTTTATAGCATATTACCCTTTTTTTAGGCAGAGGATGTGAAATCCTCGCCCCTCGGCACGGCTCATCCTTCCCTTCTCCAATCGGGTTCCCGATCGACTCTCCGGTGGGGGCTGCTTTGGGCAGCGGCTGTTTTACTTCTGAACAGTTTTTTAGCATGTTTTGGACAATATAGTCCCTGCTATAAACAAATTGGACTGCATTAGTCCAAAGGGTAATTTCGTCCATAGAGTGGCAAAAAGCTGTTTCACAGTAAATTAAACGTAAATTAAACGCTGCCCCAAGTAACACCCCTCTCCGATAAACAAAATCAAATCAAGAGAAGTCATCCGCAGCCCCCTTCTAAGTACGCTCGCTCTTTATTCTGTTCAGTCGAAAGAAAACTGCCCGAATCGCAGACCAAAACCCTGGCGGCAAACCCAATTGCGACGGAGTGACGGACGGAGTGACTGACTGACGGAGGGAGGGGATGGCGGGCAGCGTGTACATTCCGGTGCAGAACTCGGAGGAGGAGGTCTGCGTGGCGCTGGACCAGCTGCCGCGCGACGCCGCCGACATCCTCGACATCCTCAAGGCCGAGCAGGCTCCTCTCGACCTCTGGCTCGTCATTGCCGTACGGATCCATCCCTCCCTCCCTCTTGCTCAATCTCTCCTCTCAATTGAATTGCTAGGGTTTATTGCTTACACTGTAGTTAGGGCTGTATTGTATTGGTACTTCATCTAACTGTTGAAGTCGTTAATTTGCAATCAGATGGACTGTTTCTGAGTGATGCTTGTTCTGTTGCATTGCAGAGAGAATACTATAACCAAGGAAAGATGGACCAATTTATCCAGATATTGGACGAAGGATCAGGCCCAGGTCCCTTGCTTATTCTTTCCTTTTCTATCTAATGAAGCAGTCCAATTTTTATTTTATAATTCAGTCCTGTATCTTATCTAATATCTTCTGCCAATTTTTTCTTAAAATTTTGCAGAAATTGACGAGTACTATGCTGATGTGAAGTACGAGAGGATTGCCATATTGAATGCGTTAGGGGCATATTATACCTTTCTGGCAACGGCAGGTCCTGCAGAGGAGAAGGAACGGAACTTTGTCATGGCTACCAGTTACTACAATAAGGCTTCTCGGATTGATGCGATCGAACCATCTACCTGGATAGGAAAAGGTAAAAGCATTCTGATTGTTTACGTCGCATGTCCTGGATTTTGGTTGTTGGATAGCACATGGTACCAAAAGTTTCTTAAAATGTGCAATTACCAGCGATGGGTTGCATTTCTGGCATAATTTTCAACTGTTAATAATGCCATATTCATTGTATTAATAACTGTTCTGTTTCTGATTTTTCTTTAAATTTGTTAAATTTTGGAATTTGGGAAATGATTAGCTTATTATAACTAGAGGCGTTGTACTAAGTCCTTAATTAAACATACACTTTCCACTTGACTAATTGATAGCATACTGTGTTGCAACTTGATAAATTTTTTGCTCATGGTAACATGTCAATATTGGATTTAATCAGCATATTGTGAAAACAAATCATTGTATTTGCTTAAAAAAATATGAATATGTGCTTCAACAATTAAAAAAATTGTTAGTTTCAAACCAGAAAACTTGTTAAGTTAATTGTCTTAATTATGGTACTTTTAATTTTGGATGATCAAATTATGACTCTGTGTTGCTTTCTGCTTGAAGTAATGACGTTTTATGAATACATCTATAAACATATTTATTTTTCACTTTTCCTTTTTGCTACATTTTAATATGTCCGATGGCCTAAATAAAAGGAAAATGTTCGGGAGATACCACAATCAATACCAAAATGGATACCATATAAAGTTAATCTAACGTTAATCTGAAACATGCTTCAATTAAAATGAAACATCTGTAAAATTAATCTGAAACTTAATGAGATTAAAATGAAACACAAATTATATTAATTTTTTTTTGTTGCCTTTTCACTTCATCTTGCTTCCACATACATGTTCTCTTAGCAACTTTAAAGATTTAATAGTGATTCAAGTAGATGATTTAATTTACGATTTGTGTTATTCAACTTAATACTAAAACGTTTCAAGTTAATACATTAATTGTTTCAAGATAACTTGTTAATGTTTGAATTTAGATATATGTTACATTATAACTTGGTATCTTTTTTGGTATCCATATATCTGGACCGTAAATAAAAACATTGGTTTGCTGGTAGACATGGATAGTCTCAAATTGTTTAAACAATACAAAAGTCCAGCAGCCAGTACATAAAGCCAAATATCAAATAAGTAACTAAATCTATCAAATGATCTTATAGAAAGGTCATCTTACTGTTGTTTGTTTATGATGCTTTAATCATACAGCTCTGCTTTGCATCGCTAGAGATGAAGATAAAAAATTTGATAAAGCAAATGAAAACTACAAAATAGTGCTGGAATATAATCCTACTCATGTCCCTGGTCTTCTTGGTCAGGTATGTAACCTTGTTTGGGTTTTAACATGGATATATTTTTCCATTGCCTTTGTATGTTTGGTAGTTATTGTCTATTGATTACTCTTATAAACTTTGACAATTATATATATCTTTGAAGGCATGTGTGTTTTTCATGTTGGGTGAGAAAGAAGAAAATATCAGGAAAGCTCAGGAGTATTATAAAAAAGCCCTGGAGAATTATAAGGTATAGTCTTCTCAGAAGTAAAACTTTTCTTTGTTAGTATTAGGAACTCTATTGTGAAATAGGAATATTGTTTGTAATTGGTGTGTATTATCATAGTACCTTGTAAATGCCACTGGGAGGGCTGAATAGACACAAACCCAGTCAATTTGGAATAGGCTTTCAAAGGAGCTTCATGGTGTTATTTAGTGAGACATTTCTTCTGTGACAAATTGAGCCATAACTGAATGTAAAATCTTTAAGCTATATTTTCTTGGAAAGATAAGTTACTCATATGTATGGCAGACATCATTGCGCCTTCATTCAGAGTGCCCTGCAGTTGTGAGGCTGGGAATTGGTTACTGCCAATACCGACTTGGTCAACTTGGGAAGGCACGCCAAGCATTTAACAGGGTTTTGCAGGTAAGTTGACTTGACTTATTTTCCGGTTTTTAATTTGCATGTCAGGCCTGAAATTAATTTATGTGGACGCTGTCTCTTTAATTGATACAGCTAGATCCAGACAATGCGGAGGCTCATGTCGCTCTTGGTGTTATGGATATACAAACAAATGAAGGTTTATCAATTGAATATCATTTTATTTGATGTCCTCAAGTAGCATATACTGTATATGACAAGCTAGACAATCAATTGTGTTGTAGCAAATGTTCATAAACTCTAATTTAATTGACAAACTTGCAAGCTGAGCTTAACCTGTATTTAGATTTTCTGAGGACAGTTGGGACTGGGTTCTTACAATCTTATCTATTGTCAATGAATTTACAGCTGGAAATGTAAGGACAGGATTTGAGAGAATGGAATTGGTTCATGACTTGGATCCAGTGAACCCGGTGGTGTTAAATCACCTGGCTAACCATTTCTTCTTCACTGGGCAACATTTCCTGGTAGAGCAGTTAACAGAAACTGCCCTTGAGAACAGCAGGGACCATTTTCTGCTCAAGTCCCAGGCATACTATAATCTTGCCCGATCTTACCACTCGAAGGTTAATTCTCTTTCTCAATTACCCTTGGATAAGGTAATGCTTGTGCATTTTAAAGTATTCCCGAAGACAACATAATGGGCGAGTTTACTTGCAGAAAACATAACTTCTTTATTTGTAGAAATACCATTTTTGATGAGCAATGAAAAACTGGCTTATGGTTGTACTTCTTCTGGAACCATATGTTGTATAAATGTTCCCTGTTGATACTCAGATAAAGCCACTTTTTGTTGAATTTATCAACTTAGGTTCTTTAAATGTTGGAAGAAAATTGTCGGGTTGACTAAATTATGGAAATTGTGGGTTATCTATATTGTTTTATATCAAGTTTTTAAGTTATGGCGCCAAATGCCTTTTCTATTCTTTAATATGATGAATATTGTTCTAATTTTGGGATCTTTATGCTATAGGGGGATTATGATAAGGCCGGCAGGTTCTACATGCTTGCAGCCAAAGAAATAAAAAAACCCAAGGATTTTGTACTACCGTTCTATGGTATGCCATATTTTCTTTTTCTATCTGTTGTTCCTAACCTAAATATTGAGTCATTGGTTTCCATTTTATGTACTGTAATTTATTTGGTTCCTTAGGCCATAATAGCAGGAATTAATTTTGAATCCGGCAATTCGCTTGTTGAAATGTCAGTATGAGATTCACCAGAAGCTGAAGTTGCTTTTTTATGTACTGTATTTATTTAAATTACACAGGTTTAGGCCAGATTCAGTTGAAGATGAAAGATTTAAAGAATTCACTTTCAAACTTTGAAAAAGTATTGGAGGTGTATCCTGAAAATGTTGAGAGCTTGAAGGTCAGTTGGAAAAAAAAAAAATATGTTTACTTTACTTAAAAAGGATCCGTTGTATCATCTTATGCATTAAAAGATTTACACTAGTAAATGAAATTTTCTTCTCCTTTGTAAGGCCATAGGGCACATTCATGCACAACAAGAGCAGACTGGGAAGGCCATAGAAACATTTAGAAAGGTCACTCGTATTGACCCTAAAGATTCTCAGGTGAGATATTATTCAGTTTGCTTTCTTTCATGCTCGGTCTAATTCTAATTTTCTGATATGGGGTATTTACAAGTTAGGCTTAGTATCATTTTTTCTTCATTCTATTGCTTGTAATCTGTTTTATCTTGGAATTTGTGAACTCAATTCTCATGTTCCAACATCCAGATTTAGCATTGCAAACACTGGATAGTTCCCTTTTGTAGCCTCGTAAAAAGGAAAATATTCTATATACTTGCAAAATATGTGAATCTAGATATCATGTTCTAGTATCCAGAATAAGCGTGGTATATTATGATATATCCCTTAGCCTTGTAGAAAGTAAAAGATATGCAAGCGATGCTTGCGACATTCCAAGATTCATTTATCTTTTTTTTTTTTTTTTTAATTTTGATGCAGGCATTTTTAGAGCTTGGTGAATTGTTGCTACCAACGGATGCTAATGCTGCTCTGGAAGCTTTGAAAACAGTATATTATTCTTTTTTTTAGTTTTATTTAGTTATATAATTGAGCTATGAGTTTAATGATTGCATCTTTGCAACCATTGGTAGGCTCGGAATCTTATAAAGAAGAGTGGTGAAGACATACCAATAGAGTTACTCAACACAATTGGTGTCCTGCATTTTGAAAAGGAAGACTTCGAGGTTTGTTTATATACTTTGACGCACTATTTCACTAATTCAATGAGATATATTCACAATTTTAGCATTGGAGTAATGCATATGATTTCTGCAGTGATTACTATTCCCGTAGGTCCATAAATACTGGAATGCTATGTGATAATATCGACTTGTTTGGTAATAGTTTTCTTGCATCTTGCAGTTGGCGGAGCAAATCTTCAAGGAAGCACTGGGAGATGGGATCTGGATGTCTTTCTTGGATGAGAAGCTGGAGCACTCTAAGGTCAATATCAATGGAAATGCTCTTAATTTGAGGGATCTAGGACTGTTTCACCAGTTGGAAGAAGATGGTGAGTCCCTTGATCTACCATGGGACAAGGTCACAACACTCTTCAACTATGCTAGGTTACTGGAGCAGCGTCATGATACCAGCAAAGCGAGCATATTGTACCGTTTTATCATTTTCAAGGTATGTCTCTTCTCATACTCCTCCCTCTTCTACTTTTATGTGTAACTGTACCTTAACTATTTGTCATGTAGTGGCTACTTTTGTTTACTTGCAAGTATGTTTTAAAAAATAGAAGTGTTATTTTGATCCATCAGGGCAGTGTTTAAGTTTATTTTTTAAATTGCTAGGCGTTCTATAAATACATCTGATAGCTTTTCTCTTCTCTTCCCTTGTAGTATTCTGGTTATGTGGATGCTTACCTGAGGCTTGCAGCCATAGCAAAAGCTCGACATGATTTCCAGCTGAGCATTGAGCTGGTAAGGTTTAAGTGTATCTCTTATTTTCTTGAAGTTCAATGCAAGGATTGATATTATCTTCTGTTCAAGGTTGGAGATGCCCTTAAAGTTGATGAGAAAAACCCTTATGCACTCTGCATATTGGCTGATCTTGAGTTGAAGAGTGATGGCTGGCTCAAGGCCAAGGACACCATCCGTGCAGCTAGAGATGCAACTGGTGGCAAAGATTCATATTCCAATCTTGCTCTCGTATATTTCTTTATCCTTGAGGATTCAAGATTCCTTCATAGTCAATCCTGTTAATTGTTTTCATTGAAACATTATTGTTAATGTTACATTACCAAAAATTACTAGGGAAATTGGAACTACTTTGCAGCTTTGAGGTCATCAGAAAAGAAGGGTCAAAAATTGGAAGCCACTCACCTTGAAAAAGCAAAAGAACTATATACGAAGGTAAATTCTGTTGTTAGTTTCTGTTTTGTCATTTCTTTTATTAAAATTCTTTTGCTTTTGCAGGTTTTGAAGGAGCACAAGGGAAACATGTATGCTGCTAATGGGACAGGAATTGTGCTTGCTGAAAAAGGCCATTTTGATGTGTCAAAAGACCTCTTTACTCAAGTAAGTACATTTATAATTTTATTGCTGTTTTTTAGGGGCTTTGTGACAACCTGAGTTTTGTAAGAATTTGATATGCTTCAGGCAATCCTTTCTGAGCATTTTATGATACATTACTTCTTTTGTTATGGATAATGTAAATATATTTATATTGCATATTGATCTGAGAGCTGTTCTTTTTTTTGTGATTCTCCCCTTGATTTATGTGACCAAGTTTTGTTGCCTGATAATTAGGTACAAGAAGCTGCTGCATCAGGGAGTGCGCTTGTTCAGATGCCAGATGTATGGGTCAATCTGGCCCATATCTACTTAGCCCAAGGCCAATTTTCTCTTGCAATAAAGATGGTAGGCAAGCTTGCTTATTATTTTTCTGCTGCCTTGTACAAAAGTTCCAATTGTATCAAGTAGTTATTAGAAGTTTTGTACCCAAGGGACTCATGGAAATCTTGTTTCACAGTACCAAAATTGCTTGCGCAAGTTCTACAATGGGACAGACAGCACAATACTTCTTTATCTTGCACGTGCACAATATGATGCAGAACAGTGGCAGGATTGCAAAAAGTCCCTGTTGCGAGCTCTTCACCTTGCCCCCTCCAACCCCACCTTAAGATTCAATACAGGTGTTGCCATGCAGAAATACTCTGCCTCCACTCTCCAGAAGACCAAGCGAACTGCTGATGAGGTAATCAAAATCTAACCTGTCTCACCCCCCTCTATACATAGGTGAATATTGGGTTTTGTGATGCTAACATGGCATTGGTAAATATATTGTTTCAACATAATGAGTATGCTTATATAAGTTCCTGATCCTGTATTTAGCCACCATCCCGATATTAAGATCACGTAAAACTACAAATGAAACTTGACCTGAATGGGATGCTACTAATTTGGACAGCAATTGATCAGGAACTGAATGGTAAGGATGCCAGCTGTGTAGGATTGGAGTATTGGACAACTGATTCATACCATTTATAATATCAGATATCTACATTATTTCTTTTTGGCATTTGCACTTTTGATTTTGAATACAAATACTTGCAAAAGAAAGAGGAAAAAAGTAGCAATTTGAAACAGCAGCAGATATGCTGAGCTTTTTGATGCTGCATCATTTTATTACTTTCTGATACTTTCTTTTTATGAAACAAAAATGTAGATTCGATTTACATTGTCTGAACTGGAGAACGCAGTTAGGATGTTTAAGCAGTTGTGTGGCTGTACATACTACCATTCACATGGGTTTGATGAAAAGAAGTTCGGGACACATGTGGAGTACTGCCAGCACCTGTTGGAGGCTGCCAAGGTGCACTGTGAGGCTGCGGAGCGTGAAGAGCAGCAGACTCGCCAGCGACTCGAGGTTGCTCGCCAAGTCTCTCTTGCCGAGGAGGCACGTCGTAAGGCAGAGGAGCAGAGGAAGCTGCAGGTCTTAACTTCTGCCTTTGTATTGTACAATGTTTTACTGTTTTTCTTGTTGTTTAATATGCAATTTTAAGAGTAGAAAGAAATAGTGATCAGATTTAATGAAATATCCTCCTTTCTTTGGATGATGTTCTACAATGCTTCATTATGTGACAAACTTGTGGTGGTTTTTTGTGAAGTAGCAGCCATGCTTGGTTTGTTTGCCATGTGGGATAGATATAACAGGTTTATTCAGGAATTGTTTTCTTGGCTAGAGAATCATTACTTGATATTTTCTGAACAGGCTGAAAAGCGAAAGCAGGAAGATGAAGTAAAGCAAATTAAGCAACTAGAGGAGCGTTTCGAGCGTGTTAAGGTTAATTTCTGAACTGAATTGCTTATTACCTTTTATCTAGATTTCATGTATTGGTTTGATACATGAAACTAGCTGCTGACAAGGACTCGCTAAAAGTTAGTGGCTGGTGTAATACTTTTAGCGTGTTTAATAGTACATAATCTCAAAATAAATCATTTTGGAATTTTTCCTTTATGCATTCTTGAGAATCCAAAGTTTTAAAAACAGAGTATGCAATTTTCATGTTCTAAGTTGTAATTAAATGAGTTTTCTTTGAATATCTGCTTATTAATTAACTTATAAGTGAAAAATGAGCGTGTATTATTTAGTAACAGGGATTGCCCCTTTGCAATTTCAAAGACTAATACTTGCTCCATTTTTTCTTTGGGTTTGGCAGGAGCAATGGAAAAGCTCAACCCATGCTTCTGGTGGAAAGAGGAGAGAGCGTTCGAGGCACGATGATGAAGACGGAGGAGAGAGAAAGAGGCGCAAGAGCAGTGGCGGGGGCAGGAGGAGAAAGAGGGATAAGAGAATGGAGGCACAATATGAGGATGACGAGGGATATGCTGAGATGGAGTACAATGACAGGTCCCAAGATGAGGCCGAGGAGAGAGAGTATGCTGACAACCCAGCAAACGAATCAGATGATGGCGCAGCGCATGCATCCAAGTCTCCTGATAATCTTCTGGCTGCTGCTGGTTTTGAGGATTCTGATGTTGATGATATGGTAAGTTCATAATAGGTGCTAGGCTAAGGCCTAGGGGGCATAAATGACCATAGGATTTCTGCTGCTTACATTGGTCAGACTATAAACTTTTTTATTTATCTTACACCACTTATTTTTTGTGCTGGAAGCCTGAAATATCGAGATCAGAAAAGCAAAAAAAAAAAAAAAAATGTTTGGAGGTGTGTACTGGTGAGCACTGATAATAAAGGATTTACTCTTCTTTTGATGATTTACACCCTGCACAGACAATAAAGGAATTACTTCTTTTGATGATTTATATAATATGCCTGAATGAATATTTGGGATATATTTCAGGGTGGCCCGTCTTCTCGAACAGTTAAAAAGAGAAGGGCCTTTTCAGAATCTGATGAGGATGATGAGGAGCCTATAACAAATAAGCGTCATATGAGCCCTTCCCACTCAGGTGGCAGCGACGGTGAGGCAAGGGAGCCAAAAGGAAATAGTCTTCGCGATGATGACGACGACATGTGAGATTATGTGACATATAGGAACCACTGAGCATTAGATTTTAGTGCTGAGGTAAGGTTATACTTTAGGAAGCTAGGAGATTGAATTAATTGGAGTTTTCTCGTGTGCCCAAGGTGTTGACATCAGGGGTAAATGTAATTTTTAGTCTTCTTATCTAGTCATGTGTTACGAACATGTCGAACTATATCAAAACTGGTATATGATCCTTTATTTGTAGATAAGATAAGCTAAATTTTTCAAAATTGTTCAAAGATCATGTGTTCTTAATTTTTTGGTTAACTTGAAGAGTTATGGGGTCATGACTAATGAGTACATAAGAAATGTAATTAAGAGTGTTACTTGCAATTCATCAAATGAGACAGTGGGTAACATGAGTTTCTGAAACTGTGATTCTTAAATAAGAGATCGCACTTTGGGTTTAATTTCATCTTTTCAGGGCAACTCCGATAATACTCGAATGGGCTCATAAATCGTTCTCATCTAGTATAGCACATGAAAGTATTTTATTTGGCAGATTGCCCCCATTTTACTCTTCACTTGCAGGAGTACAGACGCCAAATTTATGTGCTTGGCATATGCATTGTCTTCTGGCATATTTTTACCGAGCATTTGTTTGTGGGAAATGTAGATTTCAGCAATGACTGGTCCTGTTTTCATTTCGTTAATATTGTCCTTATCAAAATACAGAGCACAAGAAAGATATTAAATTGGTAGGATTGCGAGGTCTAGGAAAGCGATTTAATTTTGAAGGATAAGATAAAATTGGCTATCGTAGTTCAAGGGAAATATCAGAACGTTGTCCGATTTCTTCGGAAGAGAAACTTTTAACATGTTTAAATGGAGATGTATATATATATGAAAATGTTTTAACGGATATATACCATTTTCAGCTCTTTAAAAACTGAGAGATCTTTTCAGTGTAACCATTTAATAACAGTATTATATCCGAGTTCGGAGTTCCAAAAAAAAAAAGAAAAGAAAAGAAAAAAGAAAATTGAATCAGTCGGAGGAGTCACAAAAAAAAAAAAAAAAAAAAAAAAAAAGAAGTTGCCAAACATAATTAAATTCATCATTTTTCATTTTTTTTTTTTGGGGTGAATAACTCTAATATAAATGAAGCATAAAAATTACAGAGTTGATTAATTAAAGTCGTAAAAACTTCTAGACTAATAAACTCTTCCCTTATTCCTCCTCAGTCTAATAGTCTAATCCACCATTCCATTCCATTCCATTCCATCCACCTAATTACAATACCATTGACCTCTGACCTCTCCTCTCAAGTCTCAATCTCAGCTCTCCCCTCTCCTCATCTCCCCCCTTTCCCAAGAAACCCCCTCGCCTCACCCGCCCAACGGGCAAGGGACTGGGGACGGAGACGGAGACGGAGAGGGAACAAACAACAACAACAACAAGAAACACTCCTTTCTCAGCTGGGACATCATCATATCACATCATACCATACCCACCCACCCACCGACCGAGGGACCGAGCGACTGAGGGAGCGAACCGATGCACAGATCGGGCGCCGTGATGGCCTGGAACGTCTTCAAGTTCTGCACGGCGCTGCGGGGCCTCGGATCCATCATGATCCTGCTCGTCCTCGCCATCATCGCCCTCACCTACTACGCCCTCGTGCTCTGCACCTACGGCCCCGCCCTCCTCTCCTCCTCCTCCCCCGTCGGCCCCCTCACTGCCCTCCTCGTCCTCCTCCTCTTCCACGCCCTGGTAACTAACTAACTAACTAACTAACTAACTAACTAACTAACTAACTACTGCCTGCTCCTCCTCCGATTAAGAACAGGATTTTAGGTTGCATTTGGTAAAAACCTATGAATGAATGAAGAGCCCGTCATTGATAGGAAAAAAAAAATAATTCAGTCTGATTTAATTAATATTTTCCTGTAAAAACAGGTATTTTAGAGGAATAAATTCTGTTAGGAATTGCTAGTATAGTTTGACGAACAGTGAACATAAATTATTTCTTATAAACACTCAATTCCTATGAAAACCTACAGTATTTGAGTCTGCCGAACATGCCCTTAGTAGGAATAAATTCCTATTAGGAACAATATAGTATAGTCTGCTGAACAGTGAACATAAATTATTTTCTATAGACTCTCAGTTCCTATAAAAACATATAGTATTTGAGTCTGCCGAACAGGCCCTTGGTAGATATCCGTACATACTGAACAACTTGTCTTGGATTGCAGCTGGGGATGCTGTTGTGGAGTTACTTCTCCGTTGTCTTCACTGACCCGGGGACTGTGCCTCCCAATTGGAGGCCCTTGTTGGATGAGGAGAGAGGGGAGACCTCGCCGCTAACCGGACCGGAGTTTGCTGCCCAGCCCCTGCAGCAGGGCCCCCCTAACGACACAGGAAGCCCCAGAGTCAGATACTGCCGGAAATGTAACCAGCTGAAGCCGCCGCGCTGCCACCACTGCTCTGTCTGTGAGTTCTTTTTGTATCTTGGAACATGAATTATAAGGAAGTATTGGATTATAAGAAGGAAAAAAGAATGCTAGAGAGATGTGTTTAGAAAAGAATGATAGAACAGTGATGGCATTATAAATGTTAGTATTGTGTAGGAGGTATCTGAGAAAACAATGTACCATAGAGATTTTCTCAGAAGGTTAGGCATTCCCTGTTTTACCAGACGGACTTCTAAGACAGTAAAGATGCCTTTTATGAGATGAGAGGAAAAAGAGTTAGGAAACCATCTTCAAAACAGAACTGATGTATTATATATAACATCATGGAACCTATGACATGGCTTATATTTTATAATCTTGAAAATTGTGTCTCCCATTTGTTATGTATAGGAAATATTAACCAAAATGTCCTGTTTAGAAATTAAAATATCCGGGTCATTGATGCGGAAGTATCAGATAATTGTTCCACTAGAGATGCAATGCAAGTATCAATTGAGCAATGTGTTTCTTATGTTTAAGTTTGAGATAGATGAAAATATGTTCTATATTGAACAGTAAATGGGATTATATGGTCTTCTTCGATTTCTTTTCTCTTATGTTTCAGTTGTTGAGGTGATTTGTAAATATAATAATAATAATACTAGAATATGTTTTCTCTTAGAAAATTGGGATAATTTTGAGATGTCATGAAAAATAATCTGCATTGTCAAAACCTGTAATTATCAGAATATCCATTTGTTCTTAAGCATGAGAATCTTATTAATTTCAGGTGGGAGATGCATTCTTAAAATGGATCACCATTGTGTATGGGTTGTCAACTGTGTTGGAGCTTTGAATTATAAATATTTCCTTCTCTTTCTGGTATGGATTTCTCTAGTTGTGAATTACTGATTTCTTGCTCAAAAGAGACTATATAGAGTAAAACAACTGTGCTCTTAAGCTCACGGGGGCCTCCCGTGAGCTTAACGCTGAAAACGTATCAAACTATATCCAAATTTTGATTTATATGGCTCAATAAATTCTTTGTATCAAAATCATGTGGCATGCAAAAATTTTCCATTTTTAGAGATTTTTAAGTATTTATTTCGGATTTTTTAAAAATGCATATGAAACATTGATTATTTTATTAATATTGTATAGTTGTTATTAAAAAATCCAAAATAAATACTTAAAAATCTCTAAAAATGGAAAATTTTTGCATGCTATAAGATTTTGATATAAAGAATTTATTGAGCCATATAAATCAAAATTTGGATATGATTTGATATGTTTTTGGTGTTAAGCTCACGGGAGGTCCCCGTGAGCTTAAGAGCACCATAGTTTTACTCATAGAGTTATAGACCAATGGAACCGGTTTTGGCAACGTTTATTCAGTAGTGTGTACTGGTGTTGATTGACCCACCATTTTAATTTACTTGCTGGGCCTTTTTCAAGTGAGAAAGAGATTATAAGGGAATTAGATAGAATCATGTATCTCAGATGTCTGTATTTGTCTCTTTGCAAGTAGAGACTTGATCTGACAAGCATGCTTTATCAAATTCTCCGTTTGAAATAATTCTCCTTAACCAAAGAAATCCATAAATTCATTCTGCATTATTAGGATACAGAGAAACTCTTAGTTCCCTTACTGACCATTTCCAGTACCTGAACAGGAAATGTAGGATATTATTATTGTTAGTAAGAACCTTGAAATACCCATATTGTTACCCAATGAAAGAGTCAAAGCATGAAACACATCTTTTTAGTATCTCCTTCTGCCAAGTACCTTGTTCCAGGATGCCATTTATGTTATGATTTGAATATTCTATGTACTGCAGTTTTAAAGATTAAGAGGTCCTAGCTCTATCACCAGCTGGTTTATTTTGCATCATGATTTTGTGTTCTCTTTTTAAGGTTCTTAAATGGTGAAAGTTGGAGGAGTGAGGATATTCTCTTTTGAAGTAAACCATACATACTGTTCTCCATTCCCATTTCAGTTAAAACATTCTGCTCCATCCCATGCTGTAACCACAAGTAACAAACCTACGAACTAACCAAATTTCCTAGGTCAAGGTCCATGTTTTTATGCTTAGTTTCCAGGACTAGTGCATTTTTTGTTCCATATATGAAGTGCCAACTGCCATTATTCTACTCTAAGATGAAGAATGATTATGGAGATCGTGATGTCTTCTGTTATTTATTACATTATGTTTGATGTTTGATAATTGCAGTTTTACACATTTCTGGAGACAACACTTGTCACCTTATCATTGCTTCCTAACTTCATTGCCTTCTTCAGTGATGTGGAGATACCTGGCACCCCTGGCACTCTTGCAACTACATTTCTTACATTTGGTACAATATCTTTGTAACTCCTTCCCTCTTCTTCTTTGTATTGGTTTGTCTAAAATGATATTCAACTTACAAGCTTTATTTCTCTCTCGCAATTTTAGTGTTGAACTTGGCATTTGCCTTGAGTGTTCTTGGCTTTCTAATTATGCATATCTCACTGGTTTCGGGCAATACTACTACAATCGAGGCAAGTATTTATAATAAGTGTCTATTCAAAGGAGTCCCTCAAATGTTAAAAATTTTATTAGTGCTTGAAGGCATAATAACAAAATAAAGAGCTTATTACATTTGTTGGGATTCTCTAAATTATGGTTTAGTCCAGTAAGCAATCTTTAAAATGCTTATATGGTCAAATAAATTTTCTTACCCTTATTTTTACTAAAAAAAAATAAAATTTGCTTTTTTTTTTCAATAGGCATATGAGAAGAAGACTACTCCAAAATGGAAGTATGATCTTGGCCGGAAAAAAAATTTTGCTCAGGTTTCATTTTTTTTTTTTTCCACTTCATTTCATTTTGTCTTTTTGTAATATTGAAGTTCCTGATAATTGAACATTGCCCAACTAAATGGAATTTTTGGTTTGTTGTTAGGTTTTTGGAACTGACAAGAAGTACTGGTTTCTTCCTGCATATTCTGATGAGGATATAAGAAGAATGCCCGCATTGCAGGGCCTTGACTATCCTGTCAGGCCTGATGCTACACAAGAGGTGTGATAATAACTTAAAAGCCAGTCTTAGTTGAGCAAGTACCTTTGATCAATCAGGGGTATACTTTTTTCCTGTTGACCTATTATGTGGGAGGACAAAATCAGAGAAGGAAACAAAAGTAAAACACATGAATGATCCCATTATATTTTGGTCAAAAGGGGGTGGTGAAGGTCACAGTAGGATTAGGGTTTGTTTGATAGAGTATTTGAGTTGATGTATTTCATTGATATTCTGTAAATGATTGTAGTGTGTGCTGACTCTAAATATAAATAATGCCAATATCTCTGTTGTATTATTATTAGTAGGGTGTTGTATCTTGTATATTGTGGAATCTGTTTTGCTTATGTTTTTCTGTGAACGGTTGAAGAGGATGGTTGAAATCTGAGCTAAGAAAATAGTTCTTATGAGATGTGAGACTGACTAGAAGGGGGAAAAAAAAAGAAGGAAAGGATAGAAAAAGAGTCACAACATGATGCACTACAGAAGCATTGTAACCCTTCAGGGCATTAATATCCTTAACCTCAGAGTTTGGTCATCATTTTCATTTTTGTTGATTAAAGACAAATTATAAATGATTGTTTGAGATGGAGTTTATAAGGTTTCTGTAACTTCGGGAACTTGGTAAAATTTTCTTCTAATTTAGGCCTATTTTTTAAAATAAAAAAAGAAAAAAATCTTATTTTTAAAAGTAAAAAGAAAAAACTTATTTTCAAAACTAGTAAATCCGGGTCTTGGAAACCCGGCCTAACGGGCCTAGGCCGGGTCCTGGGAACCCGGCCCACGGGCCTAGGCCGGTTCCTGGGAATTTTTTTTTTTTTGATATTTTCTTTAGATAAATCTCGTTGTTAATTTTCCGTAGCCGCGAAGTTTGCTCCTATCGGAGTTTCCTGTCAAAAGTTATGCCCGTTTGAATGTTGAGTGCCCGAAATATAAGATAAGTTTCAGTATAAAATTCAGAACGGAATTCAGAAATGTTTTCGATAAATAATATTATAAATAAATATTAAATATCACAAATAATATTAGAGAAAATAATATAAAGAACAAATCTTAAATTAAATTGAAATTATAAACTGTATATACATTTTTAATAATATCGTATAGTAATTTTTCAAAAATCGCGAACAAATACTTAATAATTTTCAAAAATGGAAAATTTTTATATCCCGTAAGATTTTGATATAAAGAATCTATTGAGCCATATAAATCGAAATTTGGAGGTAATTTAATAGGTTTTAGAGGTGCGCTCACGGAAGGGCTCCGTGAGCTTAAGCTCATGGTATATTTGCTCCATTTAATTAACTAATTATATGAAAATGTCCGAGCACAATTGTATGTCTTTGAAATAGTGTACATTCTAAACACAATTTTTTATTTAAGGAATTTGACCTACTATGATATAAATACACTACGTAATTAATTTAAATCGGTAAATTGTAAATATCAAATATGTATATTTAAAGAATCCAAAAGGTAAAACGTAAAACAATGCAACTATATATATACGAAAATATGTTGCGTTCATCCATAAAAATTTCACTATAGACATAAAAGTGTGACAGACGTGAATGTTGCACTCATATATATATATATATATATACGGCGACGTTTTTAAGTTTTGAAAGGTAAAAGGTAATGTTATATTTGTGTGTGATTTTTAAAGGTTCAATAACCTGTCATTTCATTATTCATGGGTGTTTGTCCAAATAAAAATAAAAAGATCGAGGTTCCGGATGGACAATGGGAATATTTGAAAACCTGTTAATACAATCAATGGCAATAGTTCAATTGGTTCAATTTGGGGGCATGACCCTCACCTTTCTTATCAAAAAAAAAAAAAAAAAAAAAAAAATTCGTTGGTTGAATGATCCATCCATCGGCAAATAATTGATTGCGTAATACTTTTAGTTAAAGTCATGATCATATTTTATGCCTGCACGCATGAGGCAATGGCTATTGTTTATTAAGTTCTTCAATTATTTTAACTGAAGATTCTTTTGTGTGCTGAAAACTGAGTGTTCAGTATTTTATGTATTTGAATATTTAAGATTTCAATAGAAATCGGTGGGACTGAAGGAGCCCACTTTTCTTATTAAAAAAAAAAAAAAAAAAAAAAAAAAAAAAAAAAAACAACTGAAGATTTGCTTCGTTTTGAAATAGAAAAAGAATTGTTCTTCTATGGACGACCATTTATTTCTAATCAACTGATTCAGATTTCACATATCAATTATCTCTCTTTACTTGTGCTCTAAAAATATATAATAACCATCCAATTCAAACAAATAAACAGTCTATATCACTTCCAATCCACACAGAAGAATTCACCATAGAAAAAGTATAAAAGTCAAATAAAATTCTGCAATCAAAATTTGAGTATAAGGCACTAATCACACATGTAATTATTTTAATATGTATTCCATGAAGTTCTGAACCAACTCCAACGTGCAATTCAAGTATTCAACTTCCAAATATTATTTTCTTTAGTGAAGTCAAACTTGCAAACAAACACTCATAAATTAAGAAAGTTCACATTTGGATCTCAGCCTCATCAATCAATCCTCTCCCAATTCAGCTCCAAATCCATCCATCAGCCATGGATGTTCATTCGGAGCTCCGGACCGTCCCGAAAGTCGTCGCAGCGGTAACTCTCACTGTCATCTATGCCCGTTTCGTGGCGTCCCGGTTCCGTCCCGGGCTCCCGCGCCTGACTCTTCTTCTACCTATACTTGTGTTCTTCCCTTTCCTCCCTATGTTGTTTACCAGTATCCACTTTCGAACCAACAGCGGCTTTTTCGTCGCCTGGCTTTGCCTGTTCAAGCTGCTCCTCCTTTGCTTCGGCTGCGGTCCGCTCGATCCGTCGCTCCCTATGATCTCTTTCATATCTCTTGCTACTCTACCGGTCAAATTGCCTACTCAAACTGATTCAAAGAAACAATCTTTTCATTCTTTGTCGCCGAAGTATCTCCTATCGACTGCAATCAAGGCCGCCTTGTTTGCCGGTGTGATATCTCTGTACCGTTTCAAAGACCAAATGCATCCCTATTTGTTCCTCATCATGTTATGTTTCCACATATACCTATCACTCGAAGTGATGCTCGCAACTGCTGCTATTCTTGCCGGTGCAATACTTGGCATGGAGCTTGAGCCGCAGTTCAATAAGCCGTATTTTTCTAGCTCTTTGAGAGATTTCTGGGGCCGGCGATGGAACTTGATGGTCTCAGCCATTCTCCGGCCTTCAGTTTATGATCCGGTGCAATCTTATTTCGGTCGCCCAGTGGCTGTTATAGTGACATTCATAGTATCAGGTATAATGCACGAGCTGATGTTTTACTACATCACGCTCCTTCCGCCAAACGGCGAGGTGCTATTGTTCTTCATACTGCACGGGGTTTGTACGGCATTGGAGGGATGGTGGGCACATCATAAAAACTGGTGGCAACCGCACAGGATACTGGCGACGGTTAGCACGGTACTTCTCGTGACTTGTACCAGCTTTTGGTTGTTTTTCCCGGCGATGTTGCGAGGCGACTCTCAAGAGAAGGGGCACAGGGAGATTGAGGCCATGATAGGGTTATTGATTGGTACATGATATGATGAGAGATTTGTTCTTGGTTCACTTCAGTTAATTTGTTTGCTGTCTTGATTAGCTACAATTTAATTACAAAAAGGGAGTTTTTGCTTTATTTAAAATTAACAACATTGTTGCTTGTGAATTGTGATCAAGAAAAAAAAAAAAGAAGAGACTGTGTTTGCACAGATATTGTTATGGATCATTTTTTTTTTCTAAAAATATTTCCAATTGATTCGAGTGAAGTTTACCAAAGATGTTTAATCCCAAGATATTTGTGATTTGGGAAAAAAACATGGTACAACTGTGAGAAATATCACGTAAAAACTAAAGTAACATATCAGTCTTCTATCAATAAAAGTAATTTAAACTTGTGTTAATTGTGGGTCCTCTTGATGATAAAGTAATTAAACACATATTTTGTGAAGTTAGATGAAGACCCCCAAGTCAATTTTGAAAGCGCCTTTGCAAGTATGTGTTTATAAATCATAGTTAAATCATTAAACGCAGTTGTCACTTGTCAGCAACCATGGTTCCCAGGTTTTTCCTTCCAGTTAATTAAAACACCAAATACCTGTCCTTTTTGTAAACTCCACACAGTAAGTAAAATTTGACTAGAAAAAGAAACGTTTGGTGGCTTCTAAGTTGGACTGGAATATAGATCAAAACGTATAACTGCAGTGAAAAGACTTTCCTCATTCTCTAGTCCACCATAGAATTTTCCCAATTCCAGTGAAAGCTAAGTGACAATATACCTTGTTTGTCTATCCCTATTATTAAACTTTAAGAAAAAATTATCATTATTTTGAAATTTTGGATACCTTTATTATCAAATATTTTTATTTATTGAATGCTTAATTTACAGATAACTAAAAAACGATGAAAAAATATTTAGAAGTTTCTGAATCCCAAAGTAATCACAGTATATTAAAGACTTGTGCTGTATAGTAAATTAAGAACAACCAATAACCAGTACCAGCAAGAAACCCCAGTGTCGGTACATGCCGTACCAGTTGAGGAATTGGACCCCAACTATTTTTGTGCCTAATTATTCAACCCCATGCAATTGCAAAAACAAATTCAACTCTCCAGTCTGCTCGATCGCCTAGCATGATGTTAGTTGGTTCTTGTACCAGTAGTATGTAGACTGAGAAAACTAACAGACAGGAACGCAGCTTCGGTTGCAAGGGAAGATAGAGAGAACTGCTTTGGTGGGTTATTCTGGTTTTTGGTTTATATAGGAAGAGGCCTGAAAGTGAAAGCAAGCCAGGTGACTGTATTTAATTTACTGCTGTTCTTGTTCTACAAACAAAACGATTGTATGTGCTGACCCTGTATATAATTGATTCCAATTAATGTTTTGGGTCCTTTTTTTGTTTAAGTAAAACATGTAAGAGACAAGCTCTTGTCTTTCCAATTTAATCGCAAGAAGTTTACCAAATACATGTTAATAGAGTATAAATCATTAAATGCAGTTGTCACTTATCATCAGCGCATGTTTACCGGTTCTTCCTCCAACTAATCCACCAAATTAATTCCTATCCTCATTGTAAACTCTACCAAGTAAGTAAAATTTTAACCAGAAAGAGACATGTTTGGTGGGTTTTGTATTCCACTGAAGTATAGATTAATACGTATAACAAACAGTTCTTTTTTCTACCAGACAAAGGCTTCCCTCATTCCCTAGTCCACCAAAGAAGTTTCCCAATTCCTGCGAAAGTTAATGACTTTTTTGATGAAGCAAAGTTAATGACTTTAACCGAATTTCTTTCTCTATCCCGATTATTGAACTTTTAAACAGCAGCATTGTGATTTAGAACTTTTTGGGTTATTATACTTTGATTGTCAAATAAATTTATCTGAAAATTGTGCTTAATTTACAGATGAGTAACAAACAATAAACTATTTCTTTTAGTTTTTTAGAGCCCAGAGTGATCAGTGATCACACTCATGCACAGTACATGGAACAGCACCTATTTTCTTTTAATTAATGTTCATCTTTTGGTAGTCTGTGCACCAGTTAAGACTTGAGAATGAGATGTATATATTTTTGAAATTGGGAATTTGGATGTGATGTTCCAATTGTTTAATTTCATCAAAGAAAAAGACACCCTCCAAAGAGTTAAGACTTGGGTGCACAACCATTAACTAGCTAGTACGTACCAGCAACAATTACAAACCCGAGTGTCAGCACCGGCTAACTGTACCAGTCAAGGCAGGACACCAAATTTTGTGCCTAAAAAACCAGCCTAGCTTCCAGTATCAGTCCTCTCTAATACGGTCAGCTCGCCTGGCGTGATGTAGTAAAACATGATCGATCGATGAGATCATTCTCATGCAACCTGCCACTGCAAGTCTAGCCGAAGGATCAAGGATGCAACGTTTAGTATAAAATGTCATTTAACGATTTAATCGATTGCTGTAATAGCAGTGAGTCAGCTTCATTTCAGATTTACGGCCACTTGAAAAACAATGTTTCCTTCTCAATTTAAGTCATGGTAATATTTAATGAGGGATCCCTTGATAATACTTGTTTTGACAATCATGACAATGGGCACTAAATAAATTTGAAAAAAAAAATTTAGAAAATCTTAAATATGAAAAAAAGTTTATAGATGTATTATTTAGTATATGGATTGATAGTGTTTCAAATTTTAATCAATTTTACTATTGTTTGATAGCTCATCAAAATTTTGTACTCTTTTTAACGGTTGTAATTTAAAGAGACTTTGATAGACTATTAGACAACACTTAAATTGAAAGTTTTTAAGAATATAATCAATCTATAAGTTTAACAACACGTATATAAGTTTTTTTTTCTATTTTTCAGATTTTGTAACTATTTTTTTCAAATTTATTAATTGACTTATTGTCATGGTTGTCACAATAAGCATTGTCAAAGGATCCCTCCTCATATTTAATTACCCTGCGTTTAATTAGTAGTTGTAATAGGTTGATTACTTGATTTAAGCTCTTAAATCACTTTACAGTTTATTCCTTCGGCATTGGAGTAAGCTGATGCGTATGGTGATTTTGATGGGCATGCAGCTTATTTATTTCACCCAAAATTAAAGCAGCAATACATGTGAGGTGACGTAACTTACATCATCAGTTATTTAAACCAAATTTATCCAGCAACACTCTCCAATTCATTTGTGTTCTCTCTTCTATTATATTATTTTTGCCTTTCAAATCTAAATATTCATTTTGTATTATTTATCTTTATTTCCATCTTTCACTGTTACTAGATTATTCCCAAATTTATTCCCAAATTCATGTTTATGTCCATCTTTCACTGTATTGTCTTACTTCATCACATCATCAAGATGCAATACTTCAAAGTTAAAGTAATCAACTTCAACATTACTATAAGTATTGTTCATGTTCTCATCTTAAACTGTTCTCAGCCTCATTTCTCCTCTTGCACAATTCAGCTGCAAGCCACCCCCCATGGATCTTCATTCAGAGCTTCGTACCGTCCCTAAAGTCGTTGCAGCAGTAACTCTCTCTGCATTCTATGCCCGTTACGTCTCGTGCCGTTTCCGTCCCGGCCTCCCATGCCTAACATGTCTTTTTCCTGTACTCGTACTTTTCCCTTTTCTCCCTATGCTGTTTACCAGTACCCACTTTCGCTCCGTCGCTGGCTTCTTACTTTCCTGGCTCTGCCTGTTCAAGTTGGTCCTCCTGTGCTTCGACCGTGGTCCACTCGATCCGTCTCTTTCAGTGATATCATTCATCTCGCTTGCTACTCTACCCATCAAATTGCCTACTCCGATTGATTCAAGGAAGCAATCGTCTATTCGTTCCATGTCTCCGACGTATCTCCTATCTGCCGCAATCAAAGCTGTCTTGCTTTCCGGTGTATGTTATCTGCATCGTTTCAACAACCAAATGCATTCCTATGTATACCTCGTCGTGTTATGCTTCCACACGTATCTATTTCTAGAAGTGATTCTCGCAACTGCCACCATTCTGACCGGTGCAATTCTCGACATGGAGCTTGAGCCGCAGTTCGACAAACCGTACTTTTTCCGCTCTCTGAGAGATTTCTGGGGCCGAAGGTGGAACATGATGGTCTCCGCCATTCTTCGCCCTTCAGTGTACGATCCAGTGCAATCTTATCTGGGTCGCCCCGCGGCTGTAATAGCGACATTCGTGTGTCAGGTATGATGCACGAGTTGATGTTTTACTACCTTACACTCCTCCTGCCGGACGGCAAGGTGCTTGCATTCTTCGTACTGCACGGGGTTTGTACGGCATTGGAGGCATGGTGGGCACAGCATGTAAAATGGTGGCGACCCCTCGGGATATTGACGACGGTTGGCACGATACTCTTCGTGGCTTGCACCAGCTTTTGGTTGTTTTTCCCCGCGATGCTGCGAGGCGATCATCAAGAGAATGCGCGGAGGGAGATTGAGGTCATGGTGGGGTTACTGATCAGTACATAGTGAGACAGATTTGTTCTTCTGCCAATTAATACTGATCAAGTTTGTTTTTAAACATAAACATATTGTTCAATCCTCCCAAAAGATTTTGGTATTTCAAGAAACAAATTAATGATACAACCATATAGGAAATATAAAACGTAAAAAACTGATATTATAATTTAATTTTGTGGGAAAATTTCCAGCCATCAATTTGTATTATAAGAAATAAAATTTTGAGTAGAGGTGGTTGGAATTTTTTAAGTGTACATAGAAGGGCTTGCTATTGATATAAGTTAATTCAACACAAACTTTGTGTATTTTTAGGATGTAAATCCTAAAATAAATTCTGAATCATTGTGAACTCAACAAAATAAGTAAAATTTCAGTAGAAACATGGATGGTTTGGTGGCTTTAGAATTGTACTGGAAAATGGATTTGTACGTGTAACCTTGGTCACTATTTCCACCAGACAAGACTACTCTCATTCCCAATTCCACCAGAGAAATTTCCCAATTGCTTTGAAAGCTAAAGTGACTTTTAACCGAATTTTGTTTGCCTTTCCCAATTATGAAAAAAATTGAATCAAGTTTTGGTTATCACACCTTTATTTCTCACATGAATGTAATTATAAATTATCCTGAATAAACAGTCAGTTGAAAAACAATAAAGTTTTTTTTTTTATAAATTTAACAAGAGGAGGGATCAAATGACACTAAATTATTTTGACACAAATGTTACACTAAATCATATAAATTTATAAAAAATCTTAAAAATAAAAAATCTTTTATAAACATATTCATTTACTTATAGATCGATTATGTGTCAAATTTTATTCAGTTTTAGTGTCATTTGATACTCCATCAATAATCATTAAATTTGGACCGTTCTAATTACTATATAAACTTGATGGTCATTGATGAAGTATCAAATGACACTCAAATTGAATGAAATTTGAAACACAATCGATCTATAAATAAATGAACATGTTTGTACAAGATTTTCTATTTTTAAGATTTTTTATAAATTTATATGATTTAGTGTAACATTTGTATCAAAATTTTGGGTGTCATTGTATCCCTCCTCATTTAACAAATGCTGAGAATAATCACCATATGATCAGGCTATCAGCAGTTCTGCATGACAAATGCTTAATAGACGAACACTAATTTTTGTGGGCCTACAGCCCAGAAAGAAAAGAGCCTGCAAGTTCATCAGGGTTGGTGTATATTAATTAGGCTTTGAGAAACATCTTGCGTCCATTAAAAAACTGTTCATACATCCGTAGAGGTATATGGAATATAACAGATACATTCAAAAAATGTAATAGGTGCATTCAAAAAATGTAACTTATCCTTCGTTTGGCAAGCGTAATAAGTTAAAGCGGAGTAAAACACTAAATCACCTTAACGCATTGGTGTTTGGTAGTAGTGCAATAAATAGATGAAGTTGATGGAATGAGTAAAAGATGTGAAATATCGATAATTTAGTTTAGTTTAAAGCACATGTATAGGTGTGTTAACTTACTACACCTTAAATCACTTCCGTTTGGTAACTTAAAACGCTTTAAATCACTTGATACACCACTACTATACCCTTACTACACCTGCCAAACGCTAGGAAAACTTTAAAAAAAAAAAAAGGACCCATAACAATATCTGTGCAAACACAAAGTCTTATTTCTTTTTCTAATAGCTACTGCATTAGTTGGCGCTGAAATCGGCTGAGATCCAAATCGGATCTCAGGACCTTGAGATCCCGATCCGACGGTTCTCAGGGATCTTAAGATCCGGACTCAGCAGATACGGGCCTTGAGAACCGTCGGATCGGGATCTCAGGGTCCTGAGATCCGATTTGGATCTCAGCAGATACGGACGCGCATTAACTGATCAGCAAATTAACAAATTAAATGGGCAAATCAAGAACAAATCTCTGATCATGTACCGATCAATAACCCTATCATGGCCTCAATCTCCCTCAATTCCTTCTCTTGAGTACCGCCACGCAACATTGCCGGGAAAAATAACCAAAAGCCGGTACAAGTCACGAAGATCGCCG
Source organism: Cyperus esculentus (assembly GCA_030179965.1). Classification (NCBI taxonomy): domain Eukaryota; kingdom Viridiplantae; phylum Streptophyta; class Magnoliopsida; order Poales; family Cyperaceae; genus Cyperus; species Cyperus esculentus. The sequence goes on along the minus strand of JASGLE010000010.1, from coordinate 510,764 downwards.
TGCCAAGTGTGGCCAGAATTCTGGGGGGTCGCCACCATTTTTCATGCTGTGCCCACCATCCCTCCAATGCCGTACAAACCCCGTGCAGTATGAAGAATAATAGCGCCTCGCCGTTTGGCGGAAGGAGTGTGATGTAGTAAAACATCAACTCGTGCATTATACCTGAGACCATGAATGCCGCTACAACAGCTGCTGGGCGACCCAAACAGGACCGCACCGGATTATACACTGAAGGCCGAAGAATGGCTGAGACCATCAAGTTCCACCGCCTGCCCCAGAAATCCCTCAAAGAGCTAGAAAAATACGGCTTATTAAACTGTGGCTCAAGCTCCATGCCAAGTATTGCGCCGGCCAGAATAGCAGCAGTTGCGAGCATCACTTCTAGTGTTAAATACATGTGGAAGCATTTCATGATGAGAAGTAAATTGGGATGCATTTGGCTTCTGAAACGATACAGAGATACTAGACCGGCGAACAAGGCGGCCTTGATTGCGGTGGATAGGAGATACTTCGGAGACATAGAATGAATAGACGATTGCTTCTTCGAATCAGTTGGAGTAGGTAGTTTCACTGGAAGAGTAGCAAGAGAGATGAAAGAAATCATTGGGAGAGACGGATCGAGTGGACCACGGTCGAAGCAAAGGAGGAGCAGCTTGAACAGGCACAGCCAGGAAACTAAGAAACCGGTGGCGGAGCGAAAGTGGATACTGGTAAATAACACTGGGAGAAAAGGGAACAGTGCAAGTACAGGAACAAGACATGTTAGGCGTGGAAGGCCGGGACGGAAACGGGACGACACGAAACGAGCATATAACACAGAGAGGATTACCACTGTGGCGACCTTAGGGACGGTACGGAGCTCTAGATGAACATCCATGGGGGATGCCGGGATGGCTCGCAGCTGAATTGTAGGAGAGGATAAATTAATGTGTATGAGAATATTAGTTTAAGAAGAGAACATGAGCAGTACTTGTTTATGCATATGCATGCTGCATGCAGATGTATAAAATATTGTCATGGCATAATTAACTAATAACATAATCAAATTGTTTCCTGATGAGTATAGTGATTGTTTATTTAATTTTAAAAAAGGAAGCTGACACTTTGCCATTAGTGGAACATTGTACAAGTAAATTTATTTAACACTAAATGGTACTGACTTTTCTCCTTAAAAGCTTGCTTATAAGATGTATATTTTTCCATATATCTATAGAAGCTGCTCCTGGTACATGAATTCTCTGGTACAAGAAGATGCAACCAAAGCTGTGTTCCTGTAGGTCTACAGATTTCTGGTACAATACAAGAACCACACAGCATGAACATCATGCTAGGCGAGCAGATCACCGGAGAGTCGACTTTGTTCTTCCTATAGCGTGATTTTCGAATAATTAGGCACTGAAATAGTTGGGTCCTTCCTCAACTGGTACGCCATGTATCGACACCGGCCGGGTTTGTTGCTGCCTTGCTGGTACTGGTTAACCCATTAACGAGCATCCAGAAATGCATGGACATTGAATGAGTGCATGCCATGCTAGATATACTGTGATTTAGTTATGATGAATGATGATAAATTGTTTATTACAAAATACAAAATTTAGTATTGCAAAATAAATAATACACAGTTAGATAATCCGTATCCAATTAAAGTTCAAAACAACTTATTTACATCAATTAACTTTCTTCTTCTTTTTTTTTTTTCTTTTTTTTTTCTTTTTTTGTAGATGCTTTGAGTATATATATTCTTCAAAACCATCACCAGGTACAACAACAACAAAGCAAACGAAAAGAAAGGAAATTAAAGACTCCACTATTGCAAAATTTATAACCAGCTTTTAAGTTTTAACTAAAAAGCAATGTACTTTTGCATTGGAAAAAAAAATGCAAAATTACATATTCCAAATTCCCAATTTAAGAGCAAATAGCTGCCATATTTATTGTAGAATTGAATTGGGAACAAATTAAAATCGGATTTTTTAAGTTAAAACTTAAAAGAAAGCAATCAACTTCCTAAAAAAATCCTCAAAAAAGCCCAAAAGAACAAGGCACTCTTCCACTACTATATCATCAGTGTGATTTCTCAATATGGGGGGAAAGAACAACCAATAACCGGTACCGGCAACGAATGCCAGGGTGAGTACCGGCCGTACCGGTCGAGGAGGTACCCACCAAGTTTTATGCCTGACCCACCAAGCTTCCAGCACCGTGCAAACCCCGTGCAGTACGAAGAACAAGGTCACCTCACCGGTCATCTCGCCTAGCGTTATGTAGTAGAACATGATCTCGTGCATGAGACCCGACACGGCGAATGTGGCCATTACCCCTGCCGTGGTGCCGTACCGGTTGCGAACCGGATGGTACACTGTCGGTCGAAGGATGTCGGTCACCATCAGATTCCATCTCCTGCCCCAGAACTCACGTAGAGAGCCCGACATATACGGCTTGTTGAATTGCGGCTCGAGGTCGGTCCGGATGACCCAACCAACGAACCATGCAGTGGTAAACAGAACCATATCGAGAGAAACGTATAGATGCAAACAGTAAAGGGAGAAAACTGCAAACTGGCTAAGTTGGCTCTTGTACCTATAAGCCGAGAAAATAACCGACACAAGCGCAGCTTTGATCGCGAGCGACGAAGCCGAGAACCGTGTTGGTGGGTTCTCGGGATTTTTAATTTTGATGGGCAGAGAGGCGAATGCGAGGAAGGAGAGGAGCGGGAGGGAATGGGACAACGGAGGCATGTCGAAGCAGAGTAGAATGAGCTTGAAGATGGCGAGCCAGGTGAGGTAGAAACCCGAGATGACGCGGAAATGGATGGTGGAGAAGAGGAAAGGGATGAAGGGAAGGAGAGCGAGAGTCGGGAGGAATGCGACGATGCGGGGGATGCCGGGCGGGAGTCGGGAGGCCGCGAGACGGGTGTAGGAGAGGAGGAAGAAGGCCGAGCCGGCGAAGACCGGGAAGGCGTGGATGTCATCAGCAAAGGAGAAGCTCATCATTGTTTGCTAATTTGGTTATAATTGCAAATTGTTATGATGTGAATGTGAAATTGAGAATCTCTATTTTTGGACGGATAAACAAGTTTAACTAACAACTTGTCACGTGTCATGTCATGTGCCACAATATGATACGAGGAACATCTTGCGTCCATTAAAAAACCATCCATACATGATACATCCATAAATATATACGGAATGTAACAGATACACTCTGAAATGTAACAAATATATCTTAAAATGTAACTTATAGACATTATGGATAATTTTTGTATGGACGCTGGGTATTACTCGTTTTATTTTATTTTATTTTATTTTATTTTATTTTTGAAAGCTTGACGGCAGCTGTGCTACAAAAGGTTTGTATGTATGAGTGTGAGAGGAGGAAACAAATTGGTGTATGCCTGTATGGTTTAGCACTTTAGCTGCTCCTCCGAAGGCCAAAGATAGATTCTCCTCCCAAAGGGATCCCAATCGTTGGAATTTACATTGGTACAGTGGTACAAGAGTACACTGCTACATCTTACGGTATGACAGGAGTACCAATAATCGGTGTACCATTCAAATTCGTGAAAGTGAACTGAAGTGGATGATCCGATCATCCAAGTTTTCTTACTTATGGCACGTGCTAGTGAGAAGAGCACATGAGGGCACTCTATTAGATTCTTTAGATTTACGACATTAATTAAGTTAAGAAAATTAAATTAAAAAAATAAAAAAATCAGTGATCTAAGTATAATCTATATTACTGCTGCATGTACATCCATTATGAACCAAATAGAAATAGTAGGGAGGACCACCATGACCATGACCAGTTCCCTTTGTGCTGCTATCCACAGTTGTGTCAGTTGACAGTTTTTTATCTGTGAAAATGTGAAGTGCTCATCCTCTGTAGCGCTGCATTGTGTAGCGCCAGATATGAACCATTAGATCATCTCGAGATTCGAGCCAGCACAGATCACGAGATGATCTAACGGTTTACATCCTGCGCTACACAATGCAGCGCTACAGAGGATGAGCACTCAGCAGGAGCTGCCCTGATTTGTGCATGAAAGTACTAGTCTTGGTGAATCAAAAAAAAAAAAAGTACAAGTCTTGGCTTTGAGAAGACGGCTCAAAACCAATCTTATGTTCTTATTCTAAAATTTTTATTTAACACCAAATACAATCAACAAACAAAGCACACATCAATCTGACACTATGTGTACCTACTCCCGCCTCATTTGATTTATTAATTAATTAATTAAGTTTTTTTTTTTTGGTTTTTGGCATTATCATTAGAAATTTTTGAGTGTCCCCAAAACTCACGGTTCTTATTTTATTTCTGTACAGTTCACTTGTCTTGTGTTTGTGTTGTGGTGCCTTGGATCTCAAATTTGGCCAAGACAAACCAGAAACATCCCCAATTAATCAACAACAAAAATGGATGATGCCATTGCCAAGGAGCAATTCCTATCAGATCTCAAAACCCTCCCAAGATTGGTTCTTGTTGTATGCATTTTAATCTCATACACCCGTTACGCGTCGTCGGTTCTCCGTCCCGGTGTCCGTCGCTTTCTCGCGATCCTCCCGGTACTCTCACTTCTCCCTTTCTTTCCTTTTGCCTTCTCCACACTCCACTTCCGCGGCCTCTCGGGATTCTTTTTGGCATGGCTTTGTATGTTCAAATTGATCTTGTTGTCATTCGGTCGGGGACCACTTCACCCCTCGCTCCCGCTCATGCGCTTCGTGCCCCTGTCGACCCTCCCGGTGAAGTTACAAGATGACCCAACATCAAAGTTCGCAACTTTTACGCCGAAACTCCTCGCTTCCTCCGCCATTCGAGGAGCGCTCCTATGCGCAATCTTCCCGGTCTACCGGTACAAGCAAGAACTCAATTACTATGCCTGCCTTACCGTGTACTGCGTTCATATCTATTTGTTCTTGGAGTTGGTTCTCTCCACCTCTGCCCTTGCCAGCCAAGCATTCGGCATGAAACTGGAGCCTCACTTCAACAAACCGTACTTCACAACATCGCTCAGAGACTTCTGGGGCCGACGATGGAATTTGATGGTATCCGCTATCCTCAGACCGTCAATCTACGAGCCTGTCGGTATGTACTTCGGACCTCTAGCCGGAGTGTTTGCCGCATTTCTAACTTCCGGTTTGATGCACGAGCTGATGTTTTACTACAACACGTCGCATAAGCCGACTGGGAAAGTGACTGCCTTCTTTGCACTGCACGGTATCTGCGTTGTCGTCGAATGGTGGTGGGTCAAACACCGGAAATGGTGGTGCCCACCGAGAGTGCTGGCGACGCCGCTAACGCTTGGTTTCGTGGTGGGCACAGCTTTCTGGTTGTTCTTTCCGCCGTTGATTAGAAGAGGAACGGACGAGAGGTTCATTGCGGAGGTGTCGGCGATAGCGGCCTTGGTTGAAGATGCCGGACGGTGGCTAATTGGTACCGGCAATTGAGACACACAAAAGATTGTTCAACAATGGCGAATTTGCCTAGACTAATAATAGTTGTAATATTTTTTTTTGGGTGATTTCAGATGTAATTTTTTATTAAATCAATTATTAACAATATTTGCTTTGGTATTTGATTATTTATTGACGATCTATTTGGAATGCATTAATCTGTATTAATAAATTAACTAATGGGTATAAAATTGAAAATATATACGAAGTCCAATAAAATGTAACTTTGATTAATTTACATCCTAAAAACTTGCAAACAATTTCTGAGTTAAATTAAGGTTTCAAGAGTTGGAATGTTTATTCCAACTTGCATTTAGAAAAAAAGAGATTCGTTAGCTTAGCTATGTCCAGGCAATGAGCTAGTCAGCTTAGCTGTCTTTACACATTATATAATGTACTAGCGATAAAATTTTATGAAGTTAGCTAGACATAGTTTACATTTTATGAGTTCGTCTCTGCTGTTATTCTAACAAAAAAATAACACTACCCTGTTATTCCAATTTTTGACCTTAGATCTAAACGGACAGATATGATTGGCTCACTTTAGATTTTAGGAGTCTTTTCTATTGATTTTGATCTAACAGTCCAAGTTAGAATAAGAGATCCTTTAGATTTTAGGAGTCTTTTCTATTGATTTTGATCTAACAGTCTTAAGTTAGAATAAGAGATCCTGTTATTCTATTTGGAATAATAGAATTCTACATTTTATACCTTTTTGAGAAAAAGATAGGGTAAACTATGTCTTTCCTTATTTTGCATCGATTTCCATGTGATGGCATACATGACTTCTTTTTCTATGCCAGTGTAATAAGCAATAAAATGATGAGTCCATATCCTCTGAGTTAACTCGTGAACAGATCTGGGCCATTAGTTTCAGATCTCGGTCAGGATGGTTAAGAAGGTCAAGACGGTCAGTGTTCAAATTCGCGAGGCCCTTTATAAAATCACCGTACAGGCGCAAACTCAATTTAGTTAAGTCATCCCAATTCATAAAGTGATAATCTTTTTTTGTACAACAAATTAGGAATAAAAAGAAGTAAGATTATAAGGAGGTATATATATTGGTTGCTTTTCTTCTCTGGTGTCATAGGCTCTGAACTTGCACGCTTTGGGCCTTACATGCGGGTAACTATCTATTATTGGATTTACAATTCAAGTTGGGCCTAAAACTGGAGTGTTTTTTTTAATAACTCTTGGTTAGCTTTTCCGTTTTATTTTACTTTAATTAATGTTGGATTCTTTGATTTTTTTTTTTTTTTTTTGAGATAAAAGATGAGGGTCAAGCCACTCAAATTTAAAAGTCTATAAAAGGCTCTCCATCCGGGTTTCGAACCCGCGATCTCCCACACAGAGAGCGTTGCCCTTAGCCACCAGACCAAACGCTGGTTCTTAATTCTTTGACGTTTTTCAATTCGACAACCTTAATAATAACGAATATTAAGTTTAATTTAATTTGATTGTTGATAATACATCAAAGTCTATTAAATTGAAACAAAAGTTTCAGTTTGGATTTATTTGATACTGAAAATATCAAGTCAAAAACTCAAAACAAACAATGTTTCATGAAAAAACATTCAATTTTTCTTAAAAAGACAAAATGAAATCGATGAGCTTGTTGATACTGACAGAAGAGGATCCATCACTCTTGATGCAAGAACATGCTTCATGTCTCAGATTCCTCATCCTTTCCCTGATCTGAGCACCTTCATGATCTTGTTTCATCAACCTTCCGATCGCCTTTTCGATCTTCCCTCTTTCGAGCTTTCCCTCCAACTCGATTCCGACCTTCCAAACATGCGTGACGTACCGAGTATTGCCCTTCTGATCGGCAAACTGGGGCCTGCAGATCATGGGTACCCCTTCGCATATAGCCTCGAGTGTCGAGTTCCAGCCACAATGTGTCAGGAAGGCCCCGGTTGCGGCATGTGCCAAGACCTCCTGTTGCGGAGCCCAGCTGATTATCTTCCCGTGACCTCTTGTCGCTTCGATGAATCCATCAGGCAATTCAATGTCATCCTTTCCAATGATTGAACCCGGTCGAACCACCCAGATAAAAGGCTGACCGCTGTTCGCCAACCCCCACGCAGTTTCGATGAACTCCTCGTAGTTCATGCACACCATACTACCGAAACTGACATAAAGCACAGAGCTTGGAGCCTGGGTATCTAGCCACTCCAAGCAACTTCGATCAGATACCAGCAGACTGCTTCTGGCTGGTGGAGTGAGCTTATGCAGAGGCCCGATACAAAATACAGGAACCGGTATTGCCTTTTGGAACTTTGCTACCTCTGAACTGTCGATGGCGTCGAAAGTATTTACTATGACTCCGGAGGAAGCTCTAATCGCCTCCGTATCGCGTGTGAGCAAGTCAGAATACACTTGGTGACTTAATTCGTCGAGACATGGCAGGTCTCTCATTCGGAGCGGCTCGAGGTCGATCACCGGCATGTCCAATTCCGATTCTGTTCAAGTTGTAAAAAAAGGAAATTTGTTATAATGAATTAAGTAACATGTTGCAGTTGGTATGTACTGGTACCGGTGTTTCTGGGCAAGCAAGAACTCGGTACCGACCTTTTACTGGTATCAAGCCTTTATCGACCAGAGCGGGAAACGCCATGAACCAATTCAGAGTGGCCGCGTTACCGGTCCTAAGTACAAGTGTTGGGACTCCGAGCCTATTCGCAACGTTCTCCAAGTTGTACCAGTGCATATCCCTGATCAAGCACGCGACAGGCTCTTCGTTCCCGTCAGAGCAAGCGCTCTTCAGACAATCATAAAAGAGCTGCTCACAGTTATCGTTCCAGGCTATCATCCGACGCACAGAGTCGCCAACCGATGACCCGAACCGGCCCGATATGGCTCCGTCATCGACCAAGACAAAGCGGTACGAGGGGTGTTTGGCGGAGTCGATGGAGTTGAAGCGGGTGTGGAAGACGGTGATGGACAAGCCCCGAGAGTGGAGGATCGCGGCGATTTCGAGCATCGGGTTGATGTGGCCCTGGTAAGGCAGTGGAAACAACAGCACCCTCTTGCCCATATGTCAGTACTGTAAATGGAAAATTCAAAATAAGGTGAATTTTATATGTTGAAATAAATATGATTAAACTGAGAGTGGAGGTTTGCATATTATGCCAATGAGATGTCACATATATATAGAATTAGAATTATATATACCGGGATTTTTATTTCTTACATATTATTTTCTTGTTAGCACATGCAGTTTTACTGGTATGGACATATCCGAGTGTTCATTTTGTGCAAGTTCATCGGGATCCGCTCTGGCACGAGTCTTGAGACAATCCAACGGCTAATGCTGTGAACTGCAGAATGCAACACAGCAGGGGATATGAATTCATGGAGGACATCCAGGTCTCCTATAAGTCCAAGATGGTCCATCCCCTTTTCATAACTATGTCGCGTCGGTATCGGCTGAGATCCAAATCAGATCTCAGGGTCCTGAGATTTCGATCCGACGGTTCTCAGGACCCGTATCTGCTGAGTCTGAATCTCGGAGTCCCTGAAACCCGTCGGATCACGATCTCAGAACCTGAGATCCGATTTGGATCTCATCCGATTTCAGCGCTAACTATGTCTATGTATGTTTTGGATCCCCTTTTACTGTATTGGCAGTGACGCAGCCCCTGTTCTGACATAAGCAGGTGCGTCATTTAACTGCCAACTATTTGCAGTACCAAATTCCAATCATTCACAAATGTTCCAAATCGCAGTGCAAGTCTTGCACTCTCGACTAGTCTCGGTCGACAAAATCAATTCATCATCAACATGTTTTCAGCGGCGGCTTTCAATCATCTTACATTGGCCATATCTTAATTTTTACGGAGCTTTCCCTCCGTTTGGTAAGCGTAGTAAGTTAAAAGCGGAGTAAAACACTAAATTACCTTAAAGTAGTGGTGTTTGATAGTAATGAAGTAAATAGATGAAGTAAAGTTGGTAGAATGTTTAAGAGATATGACAAATTTGTGATTTAGTTTACTATACTTATATAGCTCTGTTAACTTACTATACCTTAAATCACATCCGTTTAATGACTTAAAGCACTTTAAATCATCTTACTACACCTTACTACACTTGCCAAACACAATGTTTAGAAGTAAAATATTATGTAAATTAAGTTGAAAGTTGTGACTTGTGGGTTTAACTTTTAATTAATTTTTATTACTATTTTGCAGGTAGAAGATACGTTATAAACATTTAAAATTGACAAAAAAAAATTTATATGAAAATTGAGACATAATTCATTGAATTCTTTGTAAATGCATTTTTTATCTGTTGTTAGAGTCTATTATTAATTTATGGTGGGTACACAAAATTTCTAAATGCACCACAATGACACATTACGTTAACTTCGGTTTAATCACTAACCTGCTTTAACTCTAAATATATAAAGAAGTAAAATAAAGGGGCACAATTGAAATTGGTACATGTTCAATTTTTGTACAAAGACCTATATATAGAGCTATGAAAACGTTCCGAAATGCTAACGGTCCAAATTATACTTTGCCATGCCTGAAATTTCGATTTATGGTTCTCATTAAATTCATCATATAAAAATACTAGGGAATGCAAATATTTTCCATTTTTAGAGTTCATTAAGTATTTATTTTGGATTTTTCAAAATGACTCTAAAATATTTAGTGCTTGTTTGTACATGGATTTTAAAAAATCCGAAATAAATAATTAAAAAACTCCGAAAATGGAAAATTTTTGTATCCCCAAGTATTTTCATAAGATAAATTTAATGAGAACCATAAATCAAAATTTCGGGCATGGCAATATATAATTTGAATTGTTAGCATTTCGGAGTGAAATGCAAACGTTTTCATAATAGTTGTACTCCCTATATATAATGATAATATTTCTTTGCAGGCCCAGCATATGGTGAATGCTAGCCATACTTTATATTATCATTATCATTATATATAGGTCTTTTAAAAATTGAACTTGTACCAAACTGAAAGAAGAGGCCCAATACCTAAGAAGTATAGAAGCATAAATGACTTGCTGAAAGAAGCCCAAATTCACACAAATTAGTACCCAAATTTGTTCAACATTCCAAATTTGTTCCAAACTGAAAGAAGCCCAACACCTAAAATTAAAATCAAGCCCAATTAGTACCCAAATTCACACAATTAAAACAGGCCAGCTGACAGCATGTGAAAATGACTTGCTAGTTATTTGCTTAAAGATTTAAATTTAAAAAACCAAGTCAAACAAACTTCACGAGCGGTGCAGAAATGTTCAAGAAATTCACTGTCTGATCACTTTCAAGTTTGAACTGTTCTCAAAACGGATAAACATAAATTAAGGCAGCACACCAATTGGCTGCAAGCAAGAGTTGACAAAATGCAAGCAAATGCATTAAAACGTGCCAACTGAACTGCAATTCAATCTTTGAAGGCAACCTCGTAAAGTAAAAATAAAATGGCTTCGTATGTGAATGAATTATATAAGTACGGCAGCCTTTCTGATAGGTACAGTCTTGTTTCTATTTGCTTTTGTTTGGGGAAATTTCGTCTTTCTTTTGTACGTTGCTTTGCTTGTTCGTTTTTGTTTGTTGTGTAGGAATTAAAGACCTTAGCTTGTATTTTTGCTATTTAATTTACTGGCATCCCAAAGTCTTGATGATATATCCTTTCTAGAGGCTAACTAGACATCTCCAGTTGTATGCACTTCAGTTGTCAAATGATAGTATCATGACTATACATAGAGGTAGCAGAACTTGACCCGAGCCGATCCGAGAAACCCACCTGACCCGATATCAAATAGCATCCAATATTTCAACTCAAATCAACATACGATCCAAAAAAGTAGATATTAAAATTGACTCGACCCTACCCACCTATCACCTGACCTGACCCGACCCGAGATATTCTAAAAGATCAAACTGACCCGACCCACCTGATCTGAACCCAAACCCGACCCGCTTACCCGATTTGCCACCTCTAATCATGAGACAACACTAATCGGAATTTATCAAGTTTCTAGAGGTTAGGGTACTAGACATCTTATCAATACTTTCTTTTTTCAAAAAAGAAAAAAAATCTTATCAATACTTTATTATTATTATAGTTGCTTAACGCGGTCCAATTTTAATGGAATATATATTATGTCTGTTTTGATGGTTGATTTCTTATTATTCTTTTTAATACAGTATTTAAATATCTAGAAAACAGGAAAGCATATAATGGTCGTATAAGGCTCAAGACTAATTAAGACAATTGATTCAAAATAAATTTATTTAATCAACCAAATCAATTTTCTATTTAAATATAATCTTAATGTCTTAATCCATCTTTACATTTCTTCCATGACGTAATACAATTGCAAATTGACGCGATATAAAATTCATAGCTTGCTTTCATGCATACATATGTGACATGAAAGTAGAACTATATGTAAAACAATATTTGCTTGCTCTAATTACAAAGGTAATATTAATTGTTAATCCCTAGCTCTCATTCAAAAAACGAAATCAGACAATTCAAATAATGATAGATCGAAATGTACCTTTTTTTTTGAAAAAAAAAAAAAAACGTAAAAGATGCAGGTCTGAAATGATAATATATAGCAAATATAAAGATGATCAAGTTTTTGAGTTAAACTTTAGTTTACCAACTAAATCTTAATAGTTTCGAGGTGCATTCACTACAAACAGTAAGACCTACTGTCCATTGATAGACGATCTATAGAAGTAACAAACAGTATGACAAATAGGCTCTATATGGATCCAGATATCACAATTACACTCACAAGGTAACTTCTATGAACCGTCCACCCATAGACGCACGGAGTTTCTGTATAACAAACTCTACTATACATACAAGCTTGTATGGTCTTCTTGAAATTAAATAGATATGAAAGACAGCTCCATGCACTGACCACAAATGCAACAAACAAAACGAAATAGATTAAGTACAGTTGACGCTACCTTAATTAGTTTAATTAGAACATATTTCCAATTTAATTACCTTTTTAATCTGATCTCTTTGTGGCGCATGCTAGCTTGTTATTAGGTTTCTATATTGTACATGTATTGTATATATACAACTGAAGATATATATGCAATGACGCAACACGTATGTATACCTGATTTTGTACCAGAAACAGCACCAAATATTGCACCAGTTAATTAATTAGTTGCATGGCGACAAACTATTCTATATATATTAGATGAAATATTCTCTGCTGACAGAACTGGGGCACACATGTCCCCCCAATTTTTATCACATATGTTGCTTAATTATGGAGGCACTATATATATACGGATGCCAATGCATATATATCCATGATCCAAAAATTTGATCCAAATCCGTATAAATGGATAGATCTAAAAACAATATTTATCCAATAGTTTATTGGGTCTGTACGTGGATGTTATAAAATAATCCACTTCATATTTTGGATTGCCATTTGGATCTTGTACGATCCGAATCCGAATATCCACTATAATTCTATAAATCCGATAATTTATTACTTTTCATAATTTTGTAATAAGACATATATCATATGATTTATTATAAATTTATAATTAGTGTACTTAATGACTATAATATTATTGTAAATGGTCTAGTATCTCAAGTAGTAGCTAATTAGGATGACTTTCAAGAGGTCATGGGTTCAATCCTCTGTGGGCACAAAATAAAAAGTTTCAATGAAACTTGTGGAGTATTCCACTTTCTTCAAAAAAATAATAATAATAATAATAATTATTATTATTATGATCTTCCATCCTATAAATTTTTGTTATATATAATTATTAGTAGTTAAAGGTGTCATATTAACCTTTATTTATAATAACAATTCCACGGTAACACAGCAGTTGCAATCTTAATTAATTAACCCTTTATGTTGTAAGATTATACATATTTATACATATGAAACATCTATTTATTACTTAAACAATTTAAATACAAAATCCAAAATATGATCCAAATTAACCCCAATATCCGCTTGAAAATGGTTGTGAATCCGCATTTGGATCATCTAATTCTAATTAAATATCGATCCACATCTGGGTCTTACAATTTTTTAGCGGACTCGCATTTGGATCATGCAAGATCCGATCCATTCACATCCGGATAAATGGGGCATATACATACATAGAATTTTGCTACCATTAGTCATGACTCACGGGCTGCTCCGGTTATCTACGGACTTCTGATAAATGGAGCCTTAGATTTACCATGTGAAATGGAGAGAGTAATGACGGCTTCATCCGTTTATGTACCTTGTCGTTTCTGTTGTATTTTAGAAGCTTATATATGTACTAGATCAATATAGGTACACTATGTCATCACATATCCTAATTAATCAACCGCGCTTAATTAGTATTAATAAATACCACAAAAATTAATTAACTATGCAAGTTGTTTTGCGTAATTCAATGGACCTACTAACTACAAAGTACAAACTATGAGAACGGATCATTTGTTGCAATTCATTTGTTAGTCAAAAAAGTGCAAAATTAGATTGTTCATATTATCTTACTTGCATATATATATATATTTCTTATGATTAATTCATTCTGGTGTTTCAGGAATTGTTAGTCATTATATAATATATTTAATCACATGCATGTAGATATATACGAAATATGAACAAATCTAATTTTCTAGAGTGATGCCTCAATTTTTGTTTTGTTTAATTTATTCATTTCATTTTTTAGATTTTTATTCTGTTGGCCATACATGCAATGCAATTGTTATTGTACATGCCTCAATCGGGTTGCATCACGGTGAAAAATTAAGTTTGAATCATGTATTGTAGATAATTAATTGGGAAGGTTTGGATAATTGGATACCTACATATTGATAAGCACAAAAAAAAAAAAAAGTTAATTAATATTGTTATTTTTGTTATGATATACATTGTATTATTCTATTTATCCATCAGATAACTATATTTGCCACGAACTTGGTGGTTCTTAAGATGATCATGATCTCCCTTTTTTGGAAAAGTTGGAAATATATTATTGGTTAAAAACAACAACAACTCGTTTTGAATTTTCTTTTACTGCCCTGGATACATATCAACACGTACATATTTGATATTATCACATTATTAGTCATGAGTGATACAATGAATCCATTGGACAAAAATGCCAATTAAAGAACACCTCTTGAATATGGACGTGTTGGCTTAATCTTAATATATTAATTTTAACTCTACCAAATTAATTAACTAATTAATTACAGTTTAATTAATTAATTAATTAAGCTGAATGGATCTTTAAAAGCGTTCCGAAAAAGTCAACTGCATGCCAGTTGGAGAGCACATAAATATATTCCGCCTCTCCCTCCCTCCCTCCTCAGTCTTCCCCTAACAACCACCATTAATCTCTCTTTACTCATTCTATTTTTGCAGATAAAGAGATTGAGGCAGATCGGAGAAGAAAAAGGAGATTGAGAAATCATAATTAAGAGATACCTAGCTATAACATGAAGCTTGTGTGGTGTCCGGAGACGGCGTCGAAAGCCTACATCGAAGGCGTGAAGACTCTATCCGGCGAGAACCAGCGGTACGAGGAGACCGACGCGGCTGAGTTCATCTCCGCTATGGCCGGCGGGTGGAAGGCGCAGCTCATAATCGATGCGCAATCGAACGGGAACGATGTCCCGACGAGCACGAGCCTGGCGCTGATGACGGCCGCACGGCACACACGGGGGAAGTACGTGTCGCTGCCAGAAGGCGGCGAAACGGATGTCATGAGGGAGCTCAAAGGGGTGGATTACCTGGTGGTGGACGGGAAGAGGAAGGACGTGGTGTCGGTGGTGAAGGAGGCGAGGCCGGGGGTGAGAGGGATGGTCGTGGTGCGGTACAACGCTAAAAAGGACAACATCGTGTCGGGGGCGGTGTTAAGCGTCGGCGGCATGCGGGTGGTGCGGTCGGTGTTCTTGCCCATCGGAGAAGGGGTGGAGGTGGTGCATGTCGGCGTCGGCAAGGGGCCGAGTTTAGGGAGGAAGGGCGGCGGCGGCGGCCGCAGCCGGTGGATCCGACATGTAGATGAGGACACCGGAGAGGAACATTTATTCCGGCGTTGACTTTTCTATTTTCTATTTTCTTTGTTTATATCATCTTTTTCTTTTCTTCTTCTTCTTCTTCTTTTTCTTTTTTTGGATTTTTTTCTTCTGCCATCAAATAACATTTTGTTTTTTTTTGGTTATTTTGCTCTGCCTATGTTTTTTTTTTTTTTTTTAATCTTTTTGGCTGCTTCTTTTTTTGTTTGTTGCAAGTTAATTGCAACTTGTAAGATAAAAACTTAAAAAGACATGCAAGTCTTTATAAGATGTAAATTAATTAAATCGCATGGCATGCACCCTTGGGTTTTTGCCAAATATATTGTACATATATATGGACAAAGAAATAACAAGATATTTGATATTTCAAATGATAGTGTTGCTTTTAATTTCCCCCATTGTAAGTTTGTAACTTAATTGTAAGCTGAGGTTGGAAAGTGGAAACTTCAAATCTTTAATTTTATCAAAACTTTTTTTTGTGAAATATTTTAAGATCGATGGTAAATTATGTGATTTATGCTGAAATTGATTGATAAAAATATGTAATTTTCTTAAGGACTATCAGAATATATAGAAGTGTAATATAAATGTTCTTTTATTTAGCAATTATAAAAAGCATACTATGCAGTTTTATTGAATCACAATATATAAAAATAGAGGAGGTATCCACTTACACCAAATATTTTGGACATAAAAGTTACACAAAGCCATATTAATTTATAAAAAATCTTAAAAATGAAAATCTTTTTACAAATATATTCATTTACTTATATATTGATTGTTTTTCAAATTTCATTCAATTTGAGTGTCATTTGATACTCTATCTAGAACCATCAAATTTGTACGGTAATTTTAACAATCCAAATTTAATTATTCTTTCTAGCTAGAGCATCAAATCAAATGATACTCAAATTAAATGAAATTTGAAACACAATTAATCTATAAGTTAATAAATATATTTACAATTTTTTTTTTACTTTTAAGATCTTTATGAATTTATAAGACTTAGCGTAACTTTTGTGTCAAAAATATTTGGTGCATGTAAGTGGATTCCCATTTGCAAGTTGAGAAGGGAAGTTATATACAGGAGGGGAGAATTTGGGGAAACTTGTTGCGTTCATACATGGACGGTATATCATAGACACAAAGTGTCACATGATGGGTCCCACCTGTTACACTTTTGTGTCTATGATGTACCGTCCATTCTTGGACGGTAGTTGTTACTCGAGAATTTGAGTTAGTGGACTTGGAACTGATTGAGATTGCAATATTTCCTTAAAGCTTATATCTCCTATTTTTCCCAGTACAGAGAGTGTAATAATTAGATGTGAAGTTAATTAGCATGCATGAACTAAGATTGTCTGTGTATTATAATTTATAGCATGAACATGATCAATATGGATATATCAACTGGACTGGTGGATATATTATATGTTGAAATATATAATACATCCTTGATCTTCTTCTTCGTTTATTTGCATGTATAATTTATGTTTTTTATTTCTTGAATAAACTTTTGAGATAAGAATAATTAAAAATGGCAGTGAAATAGTTTTAAATCCGATCGACATGCATCGCTCATTTGGGAAGCAATGTTTTTTTTTAGTCAGGGTACGACGCTTTTCTCATTCCATAAACATTTAAATTGAAAGTCTTAATTAATTAATCAAGGAATTAGCCTCTCAAATTGACGAATTAGGCGATGAACTATATACTCGGTTTAATCCAAGATATTTGGGAAGAGATACATTGCCACAAGTCACGGGCCAAATAATTAACGAAAATTAGTAATTCATGTTGGGTGCTTAATGATATATATACAATAATTAGTAGGCATCATGTAGTCAGGTAATTATTTCACTTACTGTCTTAATCTAATTAGTACCATCTAGTCAGGAGGATAGATGTCGAATTAAGAGAAGAGGAAGAGGAATTCTTGTCTTGAACTGTGAAATTGACGCTTATATATATTGTTGATAGCTGCTATCAACTTTTCGAAAAAAAAGAAATTGACGCTTATATAATAACTTTTTCCAATTTTAATTTGTAGTACTAAACCTTTTTTTTTTAATAAAGATGAGGGTCAAGTCACTCAAAGTTTAATGTCTACAAAAGATCCTCATCCAGGTTTCGAACAAGCGACCTCCCAAGAACGTTGCCCTTAACTACTAGACCAAAAGACCAGTTCTTAAACTTTCTATTTAATTTATGGGTCCCTAGTATTAATTACTGACAAAAATATATATTACCAATTATGTTAGTAATGTGAATTCTATTAGCAGCTAATAAGGTTATTCATGATTTTCGCTCCGGAGAAAGAAAACTTAGTGATTTAACATATTTTTCACATTGAGGAACAAAAAGTCAAATGAGAGAACAGACAGCTATAAACTCAAAAGGTGTTAGTGATGTAATCATCACAATATCTTCAGGATATTATCCGCAGACTTGTGATAGTGTCCTATCAGTTAGTGATCACATTCACAGGTATATATCAAGATAATTTTGTCCCCCCCTTAAAACTTAAAAGTAGGTTCCTTTTTGTTGAGTTAATTAGACCGTTCACTAATTAATCAAGAACCATGCATGTCTAACAGCAACCTAATTAATTCAGATATTTTTTTAATTAGGATAATATTTAGAAGATTAGGTCAATTCCAAATAAAACATTCATGTTAATTGGCACAAGCAATTAATAGTACTGTACTGTCTCAAACTGTACTGTATATTTGAATTTGAAACATATATATATATATGTGCTGATGGATCAAATTGACGGTTCATTATGAATTCTCTGGTTTTGGACAAATGGCAATGGCAAATCTAGGTAGGAATGTATGTATGTAATATGTTGATGTGGTGGTTGTAGACATGCACAGGTGCCTTCCAATTAATATCTCCACTTTGCAAAATTGACCACCACGAACCCCTTTTTCTTTTCTTTTTTTTTTTTTTCTTTTTTTTTTTTCTTTTTTTTTTGTTGGCCTATATATATGATATCAAAATCGCAGGTGCGGACTTACTATATGATCTCCTTATGTTTTCTAATTTATTTCGAGCTATGAGTTCATTACGGAAACGTTTGTATTTTAGTCTGAAATGCTAACAGTCCTGCAAATTATATTTTACTACGTCCGAAATTTTGAGTTATGGTTCCCATTAAATTCACCATATGCAAATACTTGGGGATACAAAAATTTTATATTATTGGAGCTTTTTAAGTATTTAATTAGTGTTTTTTAAAATCCATTTACAAACATGCACTATTTTATTAATATTTTAGAGTCATTTTGAAAAATCTAAAATAAATACTTAAAAAACTTCTAAAATAGAAAATTTGTGTATCCCCTAGTATTTTTATATGATGAATTTAACGGGAACCATAAATCGATTTTTCAAGCATGGTAAAGTATAATTTGCACTATTAGCATTTCTAAGCGAATTGCAAACGTTTTCATATGAGATTAACTCGTGACTTCCAACAATTATGAGAAAGCCTGCAAACTTTTAGTCCAAAAGGCGAGCAATTATTTCAAAAGATTATATTAATTTAAATATTAAATAAGTATATATTTGAATTACGATTTCACTGTGCAACTTACTTTGAGTAGTGCATTGAGATATATTATAAAAATGAGTTGAATATGCTAATGAATTTAATTATATATCTATGTATTTAGCGTGAGTATTAACATATATAGTCGGTTTCGATTTTTGTATCATTTTGTTTCTATGAATTAGTCAGTTCCATCTACAAAATTAAAGCAGCTTATATTTTCATGCTTCATCTACTTAAAATTCAAAAATTTTAAACTTAAAAGGGAAAAAAAATATATTTTTTTTTTTCAATTCTTTGTTCATTTATCCTTACACTTTAACTTTTTAGTGTAACACAAAGCATAAAGGTAGAGTCATTGATTGGCAAAAATATTTCTACAAGCATACTGGAAAAAAGAGGGATATTTGATGAGATCACTTCATGACATGACCTAATAATATTGGCATTGTCTAATCACAACGGATGGATCATATTACTCGGGAATCTCTCTCTTTTCAAAAGTTGAACATCAGAATTGATCTGAACCGTTCGTTTTGATCCAACAATCCTGGTAAAAGATAAGTGCATCATGTCATTTTCCGTGGAAAAAGAAAAAGCTCTTATATATGCTAGCTACAAAACTTAGAATTTTAATATTGTCTCTATTGATGAAGATCTTCTATTGAAGATAAAGCTACTAATTAGTGGAAATATATTTATTTATTTATAACCGGTTATAAGTTTTTCCCTTCTTTTTGAAAAAGAAGAACCTAGATGATAATTAAGTGCCAATATTGGATCTTAGTGATACATCACTTTGCAGCCCTGCTCCTTCAACTTCATTTCACATATTTTGTACATCATCATTCTGCTTTAAATTCAACAAGAAAGGCAATTTATATTTTATATCATGGACTTTAGTGTCGTCTTAATCGTGATATAATTCCATAAAATTAAGGAAAACATGTAGAGTCCACCTATAAAGTAAGCTATCCATCCACCCTTCTCTTACAATCTGACACACCCACATGTATCTATGTGCTTGTCACAGTTGTATCTGTTTATTAGAAAATGATATATGTTGATCGGAAAGATATAAATATTTACTGAAAAATGATATTTGTTCATCAAAAATATGATGGACCGGTAGATAGATAAAAAAACGGTCGCTACCTGACCCAAAAATTATCACATCATGTTTAAGATCAAGTGGCAGTGCTTGTATCTTATAGTGAAGTGACCTCTTTGTCTTATACGTTGGAAAGAGTAGATTTGCTCAAGGACAGAATCAAACGTACTACAATAATATATAGCAGAAATTCAGATAGAAGTAACAAAATTCATTTAAAAAAAAAAAAAAAAAAAAAAAGATAGAAGTAACAAAATGTGCATTGACTTCCATGTGTTGATAGACTGATAGTACAACACTACAACATGATTATCTAGTTAT
Source organism: Cyperus esculentus (assembly GCA_030179965.1). Classification (NCBI taxonomy): domain Eukaryota; kingdom Viridiplantae; phylum Streptophyta; class Magnoliopsida; order Poales; family Cyperaceae; genus Cyperus; species Cyperus esculentus. The sequence continues at coordinate 490,289 of JASGLE010000010.1, read as the reverse complement.
AGCATAAAGTCAAATGAAAAGGCAAGTATTCAAATAAGGATAATAAATCGAATGCCAAATAATATATCTGCCTGCCCTAATAAAAAAAAAAAATACTCGAAATTAAGTACTATATTTATGGGATCAAATTTATATGTCCCAAAAGCAAATTCCAACACGACAAGTTATTAGATAACTATAAAACTACTACTTATATATATATAGTACACCGTGCTGATTCTTATTAGGGATTGGGATGCAAGGAGAAGAGACAAATTAAGTTGTATAATTTTATAGCTTGCTTTATTTGTCCACACTCGCACAAAGTATACATTTTGCTTGTTGATAAATTGATGGTCGGCCCTTTTTTAATTTTCCTACAATACATGCTTGCAATTAATTATCTTTTTGGAAATTTAAATTTTGAGTCTTCAACTTGATAAAAATAGTCAAATTAATAAATTAACTTTTGTTTGTTCTAAATTGCTAAACCCTCCTACTTAATTAATCTATTAAAAAACAACTTAGTACCCCCTCCGTTTTAAAAAGTGCTTGAGTTAGTAATTAAATTCGTTAAATTTTCTTAAAAGAATTAATATATTTGCGATGTGACATTTGATCTGTCAGTTTAAAAAATAATTAAATAAGTGGAGAAGTCAAAACAAAGTAATATATTTATTTTTTTCATAAATTTTAATGAATTGTTTCAAGTTACGATAAGATAAGATTATCTTAATTAAGACCTCTGGAAAAGGGAAGATCTATCTACAATTCTACACCAAAAGTTTTGTTCAGCACATCAAACTTTCTAAATAATTATTCTCTTTCGGATTAGTTAATCTAATCACATATCAAATTATGATATTAAGAAGGATAAAATAATTCAAAATCAGTATTTCCAATAAGGAAATGATTCGGCCGTACGAGAAGCGTAAAGGGTACAAAATCAAGGCCCACCATTTAGTTACGGCCCAAAGTAGTATATATATCTGTTGGGCTTTTTCCTATGGGCTGAGAGCCTCAATTAAGTAGGACACTTGTTGGGCTTTCTTTTATGGGCCGAGATCCTGACAGCCCAACTGGTAAAACTGTTCAAAGAATATGATCAACTGTTCAGACTCAGTAACAGACACTGGTGGGAGCCGCTTTCAGCAGCGCTAAAATTACTTATGGAACAGCTTTTATAATAAAACTGACCAAAATATCCTTGTTGGAGAAGTGAGATGTATCCTTACTTGTAAGGGTATTTTGGCCAGTTTTGGTACAAAAGCTACCCCGTAAGGACTGGCAAAAAATTTTGTAGCTCGTAATTCGCTCGAGTTTGATTCAGTCTGAGCTTGATTCGGTCTGAGCTTGATTCGATCTAAGCTCGATTCGATTTTTTGTCAGCTCAAGTTCGATTTAGCTCAGCTCGATTTTTTCTTGATTCGATTCGTATTTGATTCGTAATAGCTCGATATATAGTAATTTGCACATTTTTTGAACTATTTTGTCAAAATTGTTTGTAATAACATATCTATTTTATTATTTAATTAACATAATATTCTTATTTTATTGTTAAATTAATAAAATATAATTTTTTTAATCATTGTAAAATTAGTAAAAATAGAGATAATTTGTTTATATTATCAAATTTGGACAAAATAATATATTTATTTTATCTCTAATTAGTGATTATCTATGGTAATTATGGTAATATGAAAAATAATTATAAAATTATAATAATTGAGTTTGTATAGAACTCGAAGCTCGATTCGAGTTCAAGCTAGTTCGATTTGGTTCAGCTCGAACTCAAATTTATCTCGGCTCGATTCGGTTCGAGTTCGATTTATGATCAAATTCGATTCGATTCGTTTACAGCGCGGACGTAAGTAATTTTAGGGCGTGTTTGTTTACATGTAATAGCATTTGCTTTGTAGTTACAACTACAAGAAGGTGGAGATGCAGTAGTTGTACATGTTGGGTTGTTGTTTGTATATTTGCAGGAAGACATGTAACATTAACAAAATTCTCAAATTGTCTTTCATATATCCATATAAGAATAAAAAAACAAAAAAGGAAAGAGCATATACAACAGAAAAACTGGTTATATATCTCTCATTTGTTGGACGGCTTTGGAAACAAAATCGTGAAAATTAATTCATTAAGATTAAAAAGGAATGACTGATAGATATAGAAATATAGCAAATGCAAATATATAGGTTGCATCTCCTACGCCAAAATTGACCGCAGTACAGGTTGCTGTAGTTGAGATGGATTATGCAATTGGAAATGCAGAATACTTTCTAAATGCTACCAACCAAACAGATGTGCTAATTATTTGTGCAACTCCAACTACAGCGTTGCAGTACTTACAGGGAGAGAAACATGCCTTTAGCCCAGCATCCGAAACTGGCACACTGACATATGGCACGGTGCCTTTCGGCATGTGGGCCGTTGGATCACCTCGAGATTCGGACCAGCGTGAATGTCGAGGAGATCCAACGGCCCGTGTGCCGAATGGCATGTGCCATACGTTTGTGGATGTGAAATCTGGCAACACTGAGCGGGAGACCGATCAAGCGCGCGGGAAAGAGAGAAAGAGAGAGACGCCGCAACAATGGAGGTATCGAATCTCCCGATCTCCCCTTCGATCCGGTCGAAGCTGCTCGCCGGGGGCTACAGGGATCTCTCCTCGCTCTCCTCCGTCTCCCCCTCCCTTCTCGCGCAAGGTATTGCTTGCTACACGCGCGTATTGATGGTTGATTTGACGTAGTTAGGAGTTAGCAATGTGCTCTGTATGAAGAATTGTGAAGAAAGGATATGAGGGTTTGATTAGATGTTACTCTTTGCTTGTAGAACTTGATATTGAAAGTGAAGAGGTGATGGAGATCTTGAGGGTTGTATCAGATGCCACGGCATCTAAGAGTGCTCATGTCCCCAATGGGATTATTCCAGGTACTTGTTTTTTTAAATCGTACTGTGCTGGACGTAACTGGTACTTTTGAATTGTTCTTGGTGTCAGGCACTGAGATTCCTGTAGCAACTGGTGTTACAATGGTTTGGTTGTTTTGTAGTCGGGGCTATCAAATTTACTTAAGGAGTATATGAGTTATCATATGTTTTCCTGTTAGCATCATTGTAATACATACAATTATAAATATTCAATATAAGAAAATTATCAATACACTTGCATTAGGACATGCAACATACCTTGCATATCTTATTGTTTTCCCATATTAATGTTGCCAATATGGACTGAGTACTAGTTCACAAAACTAATGTCTTTGTAGGGTACTTCTAATGCTCTGTGGTTTCTAACCTTTGTAGACCCATTCTATCATGCATGATGTTTGGTTTTCCAGATGCACGTGACATTTTTATAGTTGCAATGTTACACACAAGATGTTCTATTTGGTTGGTTCAATATTTTTGTAGGTGCCGTGACAGCATGGGACATGTTGTCAGAAGAACAAATGCAGAGGCACATTTCTTCAGGATGTGATGATCTTGACACTATACTTGGCGGTGGTATCCATTGCAAGGAAGTTACTGAAGTTGGTAAAAAATAATTAGACCTGTTATTTTACTTCAATGCTATACAGTTTTCATGGTTTGTAATTTTGTATTCCATACTGAGGACCTTTTTTTTTTATGGGTATCACTGAATTGAAATAAAAATCAATATTCCAAAGCTGCCAAACAACTTAGGATGTTAAGAAAAACAAAAGGAGTCAATGTTACAAACTTGCTCAATTTTCTTTGTAGGTGGTGTTCCTGGAATTGGCAAAACTCAACTAGGGTATGATAATTAATATTTACAACTTTGTCTCTTTGAAAATGAACATGGTTTTCTTATTTCATTTACTTTTTCTAGAATTCAACTTGCAGTAAATGTGCAAATACCAGTTGAATATGGTGGTCTTGGTGGGAAGGCTGTTTACATAGGTATAATTTGCAATTATTGTTGAAGAATTACTTGATCATCCTTTTTTCGTTTAATAATTTGCTTATTTGTCCCTGGAAAAATTTCGTATGTGTGAAAACGAATATATGCCAGTGAATGGTGGTGCTTCATATTAATACGGGTCTTATTGGTACAAGGGAACTTCATCATGTATCAGAATATATGATTGTTAATTGTGTGGTAGTATCTCAGGATTTACCAGTGTATTTGTATGTTCTTATTTTCAAAGACTCAAAGCTAAAAGTTTAAGTTGTTTTGTAATATATCATAAGCAACAAAATTTTGTAACTTCTGTTTCTTTTTTCTGTGATAAGCAGATACAGAAGGTAGTTTTATGGCGGAGCGTGCATACCAAATTGCCGAAGGATGCATAAGTGATATTGTTGATATGTTCCCTAGTAATAGCAGAGACATTTTAGCATGCAAAGAGAAGTTACAAGCTAATAATTTCTTGGATGGCATCTTCTATTTCCGAATTTGCAGTTATACCGAACAAATTGCTGTTATAAACTACTTGGAAAATTTTCTGGCTCAGCACAAAGATGTAAGTCAATAACTTGTGAAATTTCTGTTATAAACTGTATATATCTGAGCTGCCTTATTAACGGATGATGAAGGGTGCTTAATAGTGTGACTGCATTTCTAGTACAAGCACCTAGAAAGCCTTTGTTACAGAAACTAAAACAGTAGAGGTTTTTTTGCATAATTTTCTGACAAGAAAGAAAGTAATTGTATTCTATATCTTTTCTTTTGTATAATGTTCTTTTCTGTTTTACTGTAGGTGAAGTTAGTGGTAATAGATAGTGTGACATTCCATTTTCGGCAAGATTTTGATGATCTTGCCCAAAGGACTAGAGTTCTTGGTGGTTTGTCCTTGCGACTTATGAAACTCTCCAAGATGTTTAATTTAGCTGTCAGTACCCCACCTTTATATTTTTTATATAGCTTCACTTAAATTGTGTGTAATGGACAACCCTTGATTTGAAGCTGCATTTAACTTGTGTGTAGAGGACAAAACTTGATCTTGTTAAAATATCAGTATCTGGTGAAGTTGTAAATAACAGTCCACTATACTTGTTTTTTCCGCTGCCTTCTCTTTGTAGACCAAGTAGCAAAATCTCTTCTCATTTTGATATAGAAAAATAGAAGTCTTACCTTCACCACTAAAGTATATCTGACAGTTAATCTCAGTTCTCCTTGAACAAAATTAATGTGTTAATTGTAAAAAAAAATTGCCCGTGGTACAGTTAATTGTCTTTTTTCAAGTTCATATATTCACAATCTTCTGTGGACCAGGTTGTTTTATTGAATCAAGTGACAACTAAGTTTACAGATGGCTCATTTCAGTTGACACTGGCTCTTGGTAAGTTCAGAAAAGAAAAACTTGTATTTTTTTTCATTTAATTTGTATAAAAGCATAATTATTTTGTTATGCTATATATATTGTTGAGCAGGTGATAGCTGGTCACACTCATGCACAAATCGAATTATTCTACACTGGAATGGAAATGAGAGATGTGCCTACATTGAAAAGTCTCCTTCCCTTCCCTCAGCCAGTGCACCTTACTTGGTAACTGGAAAAGGGATAAGAGGCATCAACAGTAATTTCAAACGTGCCAGAACCATGCCATCTCATTTTTAACAGGCCCTTGCATTGTTGCTAGAAAGTGAGGAACGTTTTGTAAATACGAGTATGCTTTGTTGGTTTCAAGCTGTTAGTCTTAGGATTGGTATCAAATTCTTACTTGCGAAATGAAATCTAACATATTCGTAGTAAATCGTAGCTGATTGATGTTTCATATATTTGAGCTCTGACAGTATTTTCTGGTTAATACTATGATACTGGTTCCTTTCATGCATAATTAAGGTTCAGTGAAATTCATCTAAGAATAGATTCTGTCAGTAGGAGAGAGAGTCAGACCAGCTCAAGTGATCACCTCACTAAAGAAAATTTATAGGCCAAACACTGCTAAAAAGGTACTCAAAACTCTAAATTGGTCAATTTACTTTTGAGGAAGGAAAAGAAAACAAAAGCTAAATATGAGAAACTGTGAAAAAATCTAAAGATAAAAAAAAGCTCAATCAATCCATACAAATCTCCCTAAACACAGGCAACCTCTTCTTGTTGTATGATGGTGATCTATACAGCACTTGAGTGAAGAAAGCATCTTGGTCTATGTTGGGTGGCCACACAAACTCCTGCTGTGCCGGTTGAGTACCTACTGCTGGTACTGCTGGTACAGCTGGTACAGCTGTGGGTGCAGTTGGGTTTTTTGCTGTAAAACTTTTGTTGGTTTCGATGCCGTCGGAACAAGAACCAGAACTAGAAAAATGTTGAGCCTTCCTCATCTCCATCTGCCAATTTGAACCAGCAGGAAAAAAAAAATTATTTGTGTTAATACATGCAAGAATTGACAATCACTGGTCTTGGCTGGAAAATGACAACTCAACATATAAGCAATAATATTGTAATTTAGCCAAGATGCAACTTTATCATTTATAGATTTTTTTTCTCTACACTGTACCCCCAATTTATTATTATTTATTACGGAGCTTTCTGATTTTTTGAGAAAATAACAAAACTATGGGAAAAAAATAAGTATATTGATGTTAACCTATCTAATGGAAACGAAAAGTGTTTGTTATTCTCATAATTCTCTATTGTCCAGTTATGACATCCAATAATCTATTTTGAGAAAAGAGTGACATATCAGAATAGAAACAACTTTTGTGACTTCAGAACATAACGAAAGAAACAAATGAAACAAATGTAATGGAAATCCTTCAACTGAAATTCAATTTTACATTTTGTACGAAAATCTTGCAAAAGAATTTCATGTAGGTTCTTAAGAACGCAGCAAGTGTTTGATTGAAGATAACTTTGGATAATTTAATTAAATACCAGAGAAGAAATTGAAAGGCAAGGAATTCATCAATCATCAGTAAGTACCTGATTTTGAAGTTTTGGACGAGGTCGATAGTACTGGTTCATATTCTCAAGAGATACAAGCATTCAATTTCCCCAATTCAGCCCTGTTATGTAATGTTGAAACTTGAAACAATAATATATAGATTAAGAATGAAACAGCAATTAAAGGTGCTACAGTTATTCCACAGATCATGCATGAAAAAAGGAATGAGATAATTGATTAGTTAAAAAGGATTGCTTGAAGATCCGAATTTAAGAAAAAAAATAATCCATTTCCATATCTGAATTTCATTATTGGAATCAAGAATCATTTATTAAGTTATCAACTGATACATGCAAGAAGTAAAACTGCAAAGGTTTTGATTGAATTATATATGAGGAGGGATCAAACAACCATGTTTTTGGTGACTGATCAGTGGCCATGAAATTAAATATAAAATAACTACATTTTAAATTCTTAAATAACAAAACTAATTGATAGAATATATTGTATATATCATATTTTATGTGTATACAAAAAATTATATCATTCTGATTTTATTTACATGTGCATCAAGCACTAACAAAAATCAACGGTTCAAGTTTTATAATTTTTTCTCCTCTCTTGATGACTATCGAAACAATGCCAAAACTTTATCATTTTTTATGTATATGTTATTGAGATAATATAGAATACATCTAACGGTTTAGATTTTTTAATTTATACTTAAATTAAAAAAATGGTCACCATGGGCACCAATATTCATGGTTATTGGATTGCTCCTCACTATATATATGTATCATCCCCTAGCTTGCCCTGCCGTTGCAATGCGGAAGAGGCAGCTTCCCAATGTTGTGTTTATTGAGTACTGAACAACAAGTATCGACGATAGATAATTATAATTGAGGAGGGATCCCTTGACAATGCTAACTTTGACAATCTTAATAATAGAACATTTTAAAAAATTTATAAAAATTTATAAAAAATCTTAAAATTGAAAAAGACTTATTGATAAATTAGTTAACTTATAAATCGATAGTATTCCAAATTTCAATCAATTTGAACATCGTTTGATGGCTTATCAAAATTTTGTGCATTTTTTAACGGTTGTAATTTAACGGATCTTTGAAGGGCCATCAAATATAACTTAAATTGAATATAATTGGAAGCATAATCAATCTACAAGTTAAGAAATAATTCCGTAAACTTTTTTCTATTTTTGAGAATTTATATGATTTTTTACAAATTTTTGAAATATCAAATTGTCAAGATTGTCAAGTTAAAGATTGTCAATGATCCCTCATTATAATTTGGATGCATCATGCATCCAAGCTTATTATGAAAGCATATCATGGCCCTTAGTATGAAATACATACAAATACAATAGGTACTCTCATTTGGTCCAGATTAGTGATGAAGTGGGACTGGGACTGGGTTCAGTATAAGAACTGGGTTGGGTTTAATTGGGCCGTATATAATGAGTTTGGATGTGAGATTGTGAGAACATTCGGCCTTCACAGAAATCAACGAGTACTTTTTTTACAAGTTGCCTCAAACTTAATACATGTTCTATTTAAATAACGAGTATTTTTTTTACACATTCCATGGGAGTTAAATATATGTTAATACTTAATACCATTCTTAAAAGTTTGTAATTTTCGCGTCAAATTCAATTCACAGAACTGACAGAATATATGTATATATTTCTACATAAAACTTATCAAAGTTTCGTTGAACTATGGGATCCATTCATTTTTCATGTTAATGCTTTGAAAACACTTTTACAAACCTAAAACAGAAAGAAGCTTGATCTGTTGATCATCAGTTCAGCTAAAAATGTAGCTAGCAGTCGTCCCATAACACAAAATCATTGGGCTTGAAAGATGCTTTCGTTTCTGCGTCTTTAATGATGACAACCACTTTTCTTCTTCTTCTTTTTTTTCCCATTCTTTTTTTTTCCCATTTTTCATTTGCACGTACATCTAGAAAGATAGATAAAAATCTTATTTGTTCTACCAAATTTTGTTCACCTCTAGAGGGCCATTCGGCAACTCCTCCGTAGGTTTCCTTAGACTTTTTTTAGCTTCCTTAGTCTCTTAATCCTTTCGAGCACAAGCTCCTTAGTACGGATTAAAAGTTTCTCCTTAAACCTCATTTTTACCGGGGCTTAAGCCTTGCCCGGATTTTTAAGGAAGCTATACACATGGCTTAAGGCTTAAGCTTGCTTAAGCCTTTTTTCTTTTTTCAAACGAGTGTGGCTTAATGAGGCTTAAATATTTAAGCCACTTTGTATGCTGAACAGAGAGATCTGTTTTTTTTTTTAAAAAAAATTGAGATAAAGACAAGGGTCAAGCCATTTAGATGTTTATAAAAGACTTTCTATCTGAATTTCGAACTCGCGATCTCTCATACAAAGATCGTTGCGCTTAGTCACTAGACCAATTGTCTTTAGAAATTAGATCCCTAAAAAATGACTCTCTATATCTAAATAAAATTAATAAATAACTAACACTATTATTTACTTCAGTTCCAGCATCTAATCTTCATGATTGATCATATGCTAATTTTTATCATTGAATAAATGTATTAATTAACTAGTGCTAATGCTAACTATAACAAAGAGAATGTCTAGAGAATGTCTAATGAAACATACACAAGGCAGCATGCAGTCCATTCTAATTATATTGTTAGGATGTGACATGTTATCTCGCGGGTCAAGGTTAATTACTGGGTTAGTTTTAGGGGCATCGATCAATCAACATATATACTATATAGGTGAAGAATAAACATGTACGTGTTTAGCCTATTATTATGTCTTTGTTGAACTTTGCTTCGGCTCATCATGCATATATATATAGTTGCATACCCTAGTCTAGTCATAGGAAGAGACTAATAGTCCCCCGAACTAAATCCCTCACGAAAATCTCCCAAACTGATTTTTCATTTTCAGCTAAAAGACAATCCCAGCGCGCACCCCGAACTTGCTAAAAACGGAAAACGCGTTGCCAGCCTGTCCACTAGCTCTCTTAGCGACGCATTGACAAGCCCACAGAAACACTCACCAGTTTTCTCCTAAAAGTGTTTATATATCTTTGAAAAGTGCTTAGATAAGATTGAAAAGTATTTATGTACAACTAAAGTCCATTTATTGACAGGCCCACTTGGCCCACAGAAAACAGTTACAATTATACCCAAAAAGTGTTTATATGGCTTAAAAAAAATGCTTAGATAAGATTGAAAAGTGTTTATGTACTATTAAAAATGTTTATGTAGAATTGAAAAGTGTTTATGTAATTTTGAAAAGTGTTTATGTAGTATTGAAAAATGTTTATATGGCTTAAAAAAATGCTTAAATAAGATTGAAAAGTGTTTATGTAAGATTGAAAAGTGTTTATATACTATTGAAAAATGTTTATATAGAATTGAAAAATGTAGTATCAAAACCATTAAAATGCTACAAATCACAACAAAAAAATAACTGTGCACTACGGTTTAAGTATTAACACGGTGTCCATCTCCATCGGTACCGCGTGATCGTTGGAAGGTGCGTCGGCCGGGATCGCGATGGCCGCAAGGCGCGGCCGGGATCGCGATAGCGATAGCCGGAAGGCGAGGCCGGGATCACGATTGTTGAGTGCGAGAGAGAGATCGTCTGAGATGAGAGAAATTGTGATAGGATAGAAAGAGAAAAATAAAAGAGGAAAGTGGGAGAGAGGAGAAGGTACCGGAGATTTATTAGGGGATAGAGGTCTGGGGATAGAGCCTTTTTCTCCTAGTTATAAAACCACCCATCATTAACAAATGCAATGCCAGTTATATATAGGCCGAGCCAAATGGCCAATATAACTTGAATACTTGATCTCTCTTGGGTAAATCACAAAAGTAGTTCATGTAATGGAAACATGGGTCAGCATCTGCTGCCATAAAAGTGATGGCAGGACGCTGTCATAATCATTTTGATCCGTCAAATTTTTTTGAACGGGTGAGATTGTAGGAAATAGGGGGAAGTTTTTCTTGTGGGTCCTGCTATCATAGATGCAATGGCAGCATCCTACCATCACAACTATGGCAGCAGATAAAAATCCATGGAAACATGTTGCGTCCACTCTGTGGACATATCCACACTCACATGTTGTTACAAACGGGACCCATGTAATCCACTTGTCAGCGAATGTTGTCAAAGTCTATGGATCAAATTCATATGGACGATAGGTTACACCCTTGAATCTTTACTTTGGTCGTTTTGCATATGGAACTATGGAAACTTCACTTTTAGTATTTCAAATTTCTTTGCATACCACCCTATATATATAATCGGCCATTTTTCTGTACGTTCTGTCTGAAGTCTACATTCTATGATATGTCACGAAGGTTTTATGTAATACTTTTTTATGAATATTTATACATAATTAACAAATCTAAACTGTCAAAGATATTCGAAATAATCTGTACATAAGGAACTATAATTTCTTTTGTATCATATCGTTAGTTATCAAGAGAGGAAATCATAAAATTTGTGCTCTTGACCTCCTTTTTTTTACTTGAAATTTTTCACTTGTCGTTTGAGAGTTTAAGAATTTAATTACTTTAGTTTAATTTAATTTTAATTTATTTTCATTTCTTTTTGAAAAGTTAATAGCAGCTACCAACAGATTAATTAATTTATTTTATTTTCGGATGTGAGACACAAGTGAGCTCATAAACTATACGTACATTGTGTTTTTTTTTTTTTTTTTTGAGATAAAGACGAGAGTCAAGACACTCAAATTTAAATATCTATAAACAACCTCTTATTTGGGTTTCGAATCTGCAACCTCTTACACGAACAGCGGTGCCTGACTTATACGTACATTGTTAAATCACGGTGGAGTTGACCCTAGGTAGGAACAGGAACAGCATTGCGTTGATGGCAAGGAGAAAAGAAAGGACATGCCATTGCCATTCCTTTTGCTCTTGGTCGATATCATCATGCATTCTTTTTGCAAAGTTAGATGGGCAAAAGCTGAGCTGAAGAGTAGTATAAAGTGCCAAAGTTTATTTAAACATTCTCCTCCTTTTTAAACTATCATCATCACATTCACAATCCAATGCATAGTCTTATCAGAATAATATAGTTCTCTGTTTTTTCTTTTTTCTTTTTTTTTTGGTTCATTAATTAATTAAGAATAACTTTGTTTTAATACAGCTGAATAAATATGTTTTACTTACTCGCAGTGCATGGCATCAATTAGAAAAGTGTTATTTCATCTGTGTCTCGGAAGATATTTAGGCTAATGTATATATATATTGTTCCTGTAAATTTAGAACAAAGTAGGTGGATACAATTAATTGCTTTGGTCAATATGTCCATCTCTGCACAAACTTCAAGTGGAAAGCTGTGGTCAGACCTAATTTAATTAGGCGTAGGTTGTTCAGGATTAGACATGGGCACAGCAGCCCAAATGCTATCATATAAAATCAATAAAATAAAAACTATCTAGTTTAATTATCTACCACAGTGTTTAGAGTAGACACTATTGATTACTACTTTAACTAAAAATGGTGCGTTTGGATGGTGTAAGGATTAGTGAAAGAGTAGTGATATTTGGATTAGTGATTGAAAGTAGTGTGAGGTTAGTATTAGCTTGAGTAATATGAGAGTAGTGCTAACTTGGTACTATCCGGGTTAGTGAAAATGGTATTTGGATTGCACATTTGAAGTAGTAACAATGAAATGAATTAAATAAAGATTTGTTTGTTTGCATTTTTTATTGAATAACTTAACTTTTCATTATAAATTGTTACATATATATTGAACGCCATATTTTAATTTGATTTGTATCAAGGTTAATTGGTTTGAAGAATATTTATCATTAATTTAACAGGATTGAAACGTTATTAAATAATTCATTTTTTATTAATTTGACAATTATGAAAAATTCGCATAAATTACGAACCATTGTACAAAAAAATAGCTTGAATAGAAAAGGGCGTTTGGTATAAATCAAAGTTGAAATGATCTATCAGAGCAAAATATAAACCAAAGTGGGGAAAGAGAAGCATGAGTGCATGACAAACAAAAAGAAAAAGGCCTATGATATTTTTTTTATTATTATCACTACTCACGAGCGTGAGCTATTTCACTAAATCAAAGTTCCTATGGTTTAGCTGGGTTGTGCTACTCAGCAGCTAACTAAAACTTTTACTTTGTGTTTGGATCATTTTCTAGTTTCAGAGCAGTCACTAATCCCAGAGTAGTACTAATTTGGGATGATCCAAACACAAATAGTTTAATACATGTAGAAGTATGATATTGTTAGTGGTCTACCTGAAAAATAAATTGAATTTAATTTTGAGAAATTAAATTTTATGGTAATTATTAAATAATAAATTTAAAGCATGCTCATAAAATGTTATCACATTTAATTTATCATCAATATACATTAAAAACCTAGAAACTGAACACACCAAAATTTGGGCAAATTTAGTCACGTCAAAATGAGTTAAATCCCATAGCCAACATTTTTGTAAAAATAAAATTTGCTGAGCCAATTTGAAAGATATTAGCTTTTTTCTTAATAATTATTTGAATAACTTAATTTAAATATATCGTTCTTATAGGTGCATTCAAATTAAAGCTCCCCAAATATAAAGTACATATCCGTGATTTTAGTTTGTATGGTTTAGATAGTATTTTGTCAAGATATAAAAATGCACGTATATATTGTCATTTATATAAATTTAAATTCCAATTATCATCAATAAAAACTTAAAGGTGTCACTATATAAACAACTGACTAAAAAGGGCCTCAGGTAAAAGCTATAAGACAATTTTTGCATTCACTAGAGGCCATTAATTGGCAATCACAAGTCGCTGTGTATTGTGTGGTCCTGTTCAATGGTCCCATATCTAAATTTTATACAGAGAAACATGTTTGCGTCCATTAAATAACTGTTCATATATACATCTATATATAGAGGTGTACACATGTATCCCGAAATTAGAGGTGGCAGAACCCGACCCGACCCGAGAAACCCGCCCGACCCGACCCAACTCGAACCCGACCCGACCCGGCATTTTCCAGCAAGTCAAACTGACCTGACCCGACCCGACCTGATCCGAAACCGACCCGACCCGAGATCAAATAGCATCCAATCGAACTCAAATCAACACACGATCCAAAAAAAGTTGATATAAAAATTGGTCCGACCCGACCCGCACATCACCCGATCCGAAATATTCTAGAAGGTCAAACTGACCCGGCCCGTCCGACCCGAACCCGACCCGCCCGCCCGATTTGCCACCTCTACCCGAAATGTAACCTATGAACACCGTAGACAGTTTTTATGTGGACACTAGGTATTACTCTTTTATATATTATCATATCATACATACTATTGCTTAATAGTTAATACTTTGTTTGTCTTTTGATCCGGGTACTTTTGTGACTTGGATTCTTTCCATCATTCTGCTTTTTGTTGGAACAGATGCCTGTCTCAATCTACCTCCATTTATTTTAAGCAAATTTGTACTCTTTCCAAAATGATTTTCTTTTTTCCGATGTTTTTTTAGCTCAAAGCACAGAACCACACCAAAACTAGTCTTTTTAGACCGTTCACATTTCATGGAGCTTGCCAATAGACCAATATTTATAATTTAATTTATATTACTACCATGAGCATGATAATTAATCTCAATTAAATTTATAAAAAATCTTATTTATGAAAAACTTTAATACATGTGTCATATAGATTGATTGTGTTCTAAGTAATTCATTCAATGTGAGTGTCGTTCGATACCCCCATCAAGAATCATTAAATTCAGATAGTTGTAATTACCATACAATTTTGATGGTTTTTGATGGAGTATCAAACTATGAATATATGAACATATTTGTAAAATATTTTTCCAATTTTAAGATTTTTATGAACTTATTCGAGATTGATTGTCATGTTTGTCCAGATAAATAGTTGTCATGATCGATACCTACTAGTTACCTGTATAATAAGCGGGTTTTTTTTTTTATTGAAAACTAATTACACTATTGTGATTAATTTATATGAGTTCTTTGGTTAAATTGGACCTTTCATTCCAAATCAGGTAGTTTTCAGTCGAGTAACTAACTACACTATATTGAACAACCCAACTAGGGGTGCAAGTGGAAGACCGTTTTCCATAATTTCGTTCGGTTTCGTCTCAAACGAACGGTTTTTTGTTTCATTAAACGAAACGAAACGATTCTTTCCATTTCGTTTTCTATTTAGAAACATACTATAAAATGATTATTTTCGTTTCGTCCTAAACGAAACGAAAACGAAACGATTTTTTGTTTCGTTAAACGAAATGAAGCGATTAACGAAACAACTCAATTTCGTTGCGTTTTGAATGTTATGCACCCCTAAACCCAACTAACTCATATATAGTCTCATATAGACATTCGATTCGAGTAGTATTAAATCAGGCAAATTATACATAATCGGTCGACATTGAGTATTGCAATGAGGATTATATTAGTTTTCATTTCCCCAACCTTCGTTATCATATATATGATATGACATGATATATGTTCCCCATGCCACGCGGACGCGGACTCGATCTATTCTTCTTTTAAGAGTCCTGTCGATTTTCTTTTTTCTCCGGTTTCCAATAAGCAAGCAAGCATGTTTTCCTTTTATTTTTTTTTTATTTTTGAGAAATTTGTAGACACTAAATTAATGTAAACTATAGTTATATAGTAGCATTACATTTTGAATATTAAAGAAAAATTGAAAAACTCGAAAGAGATTTGGAAATAACTACGCTGCTTCGTGAAGTTGGGACGTTTCTGCGCTTCGAGATCAAATAATTATATTTTCAAAAATCAAATGACCAATCAAATTTGCTAAACACAATTTACATACTGAGAACATGCAAAAAATATAAAATTTTATCATTTTTTGATATATATATATATATATTTACTTTTTCTGTGTTTTGAAAGATGAAACACTTTTTGTTCACTATTTTATTATTATTTCCAGTTGATATTTAATTAGTCCAAGTTTGAACTCTCCAATTATTGTAACCCATCCATGTAGGGGTGAAAACGGATCGGATATCATCCGTCTGTATCCGGATTCGTATTAGAATTTTTGCGGATACGGATATTCGGATACGGATATTTGCGGATACAGATACGGATAAAATTTATGCAGATACGGATACGGATACGGTTTTAGATTTGGAAACGGATACGGATAATTATCCGAATCCGGATATTTTGGTAATTCAAATATCCGTTTTAAAGACTTATTATATATCTTTCAATTGGATTTTTGATGTAGATTTCAAATTTAATGAAGTTTATATCTAATTAGGCTTTACACTTTATCTTTTTTCTAATTTTTTATACTTTTAATTAATAATATAATAATAATAATGGATTTTTCTTAACTAATATATGATTATGTTTGATAATAATGATCAGCGATGAACTAATAACATATTTATGATCAATGATTAATTTTTATAGTAATTTAACTATTTTAGTTAGTGATTTATCATGAAAAAAATTATATACAATATACTTTTTTAATAGTAAGTCTAATATCAGAAGTATATTCGTATTCACATTCGTATCTGTTTGATATCCAATCCGTATCCGTATTCGTATCCGAAAAAAATAAAGCGGATATAGATACAATTTTGACTACTATCCGTCGGTATCCGATCCGTTTTCACCCCTACATCCATGCCATACTCATATGAAACTGTGAAGTCCATTTGAAGAAAGTAAAAATTTTGTTCGATCGGGAGAACATAAATTATAACTACTGATATTGATCGACGTGTAATTAAGTAGTATTATTCCATATTTATTATTAGTATTTTTCTAAGCAAAATACTATTAGCGAGAGCCATTGTCTGATACATTATCTCGATAGAAGAGGTAATTAAGAGGTGAAAAATTGTCGGCCAAAGCCCAAAGGTAGATCTCATGCGAATGCGATGGTCACTCCGAGAGAGCGGCATAATTAGATCATGAGAGACATCTTGCGTCCATTAAAAAACTGTTTATACGTTCATATAGTGGCGGATCCAGGATTGATCGGTAGGAATTGCCGGAGAGCGGATGGCTCAATTCATATATAATATTATAAAGAAAATTAATACATAAATACCATAATTAATAAAAAATCGATACCGACTATATATGTTGGTTTTTAAGTTAAACGAGTTAATATTCATATTAACTCATTTAGTAATCAAGATATTTGTCTACACCGTACACAAATGAGTAGCATAGTAAAACCATATGAATATAGTATCTCGCTTGATATGAATACTAATACAGTCGGTACTAATGTTGATATTATTTTTAGTATCACTTTTGGTATCTTTATAATATCTTTCATATAAATGTTAATTTTAGTTTCTTATACATATAGATTAAAAGATAAAAGAATTGTCATGATATACAATTTTCAGAGATGAATAATTAATTTCAACAAAATAAATATTTAATTAAGAGTTAATTGCATATATATTTAATTAACAGAATACTTAAATAGTGAATCATGACCATGTTTTGATGTCAAGAAAATAATTTTACTATCAAATTAATTGATAAAAGATATCACCAAATATGAATTTGAATTAAACAGAAATAATTAGGGGTCAATATTTTTTACCGGGCGAACGGGGGGCTTGGGCCATGGCTGCACCCCCTTGGATCTGCCCCTGTGTTCATAGATATATACGAAATGTAAACATATAAATCCTGAAATATAACAAATACATTTCAGAATGTAACTTATGGACGCTATAAACGGTTTTCCTAAGCATTACTCTTAGATTATGTCCGTATAAAGCGACTGTGCATGTACTGTTCATGGGACATGGGTTGATGATTTGTTTTGTTGATATTGGGTACGTGACTACATCATATGTGGACCATAAGCAGATAAACTCAACTAACTCGGAGGTGTGAGTGTGAGTGTGACCCATGTGTGTATCTAACTTCAGGCACTATTCCTTGGTCTCATTCATCAAAGTCCCACATTCACATCGGATATTAGTTTGACTATTTCACATATATATATATTCACATTCACATTCACATTATTCCAATACCATATTTCCCATTAATTTTCTGGGGCCCAAAAATCCAGAATATTATGAAGGAATTTATATTCATTTTTCTTTTTCTTTTTTGGGAAAATTTATATTCATTTTCTTAATTAACAGGGTTCCGGCATTATCTCTTACACGTGGGGTCCGCATTAAAGATGTCTTCTGTTATCATAAATAAAATATTTTAAAAGTATCTAATCGTAATAGGTTCTTACTATTATGGTGTTATTATAGTTTTTTATGGGAATGGATGTGCCGAAATGTCATGGAATTATAGAAAACTACTACCTCTGTCCCATTTTAGATGGATTTTTTGTAGTTCAAATGAACTACAAAAAATCCATCTATTTTGGGACAGAGGTAGTAGTAAAATTGATAGACTTTCGAATAATTTAACAACATTTTGATTGGTAGCAAGAAAGCAATCATATATAAACTTCTTCTATATTTTTTTATTAATTGTGCGTAGAAAATTTTCAAATAACTTATTATATTTTTGTTGGTCATGGTTATTTTTCTATAAATCTTGTTTTATTAAGAGAAACATCTTGCGTCCATTAAAAAGGCATCCATATGTCTATAGACACAACTAAAATGTAACAGATACATCCGATTTTGTAACCTATGGACAAATATTCTATGGATGCTAGGTATTACTCTTTTATAATTAATTTTATAATTTTTTTTGTTGGTCATGCTTATTTTGATATTTTCACATTAATGTGTATTGGGGGCTAAATTTCAAGTTGATTAGACTTTCGGTTTGATAAGGATAAATAATTATTACTTGGTCGAAGAACCCTCTTTTATATAGCTACTCACTTGATAATTCTTTTTAACTGACAGAGAATAAATTCCTCACGATTAACAAAAGCATAATCAAGTACCAACAATGATAAAATAATAAAAGAAACTAAGGAAGTTGATAGGAAACCCTACAACAAAAAGTAATATCAAACGAGGGCTTTCCTACTGCCACCGTCCACGGGATAAAGTAATTAAAACAACAAATTAAATACATACAATAAAGTGAATAAACTAAACATAATCTGATAAAGTAACTTAAATTAAAATTAAAATTAACGTCCAACAAATAAAATACTCTCTCACGCATACCAAACCCATTTAATAATAACTGAAATTGCAAAAGCAGTAAACTATCTAAAGACAATGTGCAGCTGCTCTGCTGATCATCCGTACTTTGCAATTTGCAAAATGGCTTCACATGCCAACACGCAGGCAATTTAGGCAAGATCATTATCTTAGTCAACATTGCCATGTTCAGTTTACACCCATTATACCGCTACCACATCGTTTGGAGTAACCCAGCAGAACCACAGAGCATGTGATTACTGATTATGATTAGCTTTGCAGTTTAGACGTGTATGACTTTGAAAATTATATGTTTATAGATATTTAATCCAAGTAAAATTAATACTGTGTCATGTGACCACATCAGGGGCATAAAATTAATAACACCAAGAATCAAAATCGTATGTATATCTTCCTAAAAAAAATCGTATGTATATAATATATTATATAAATTTGCAATCTACGATAAGAAAAATGTCCTTTGTTTTTTTGAAGATAAGAAAAAATAATCTTACAATTACGAAATAAATAAACATGAGTTGAAAACCATGACTAAAATTATTTTAGGGAAAAGGAAACAATACTCAACTGTTCTTAATTAAGAGTAATATTAAGTATTTACACATATAAAAGATGTTTTTTCTGCTACTAATTTTCAGAACCGGTACAGGTTGTGAAGTCCTAAGGCTGTTGTTTACCCAAAGGTCGAGAGTTCAGTACCCGCTCACGTAACTTTGCAGTTGCTACAAAGATTTTGAAAAAAAAAAAACAAAGCATACACACATGACTGCATGCAAAGTCTAGAGGTGGCAAATTGAGTGCGCGGGTCGGGTTCGGGTTCGGGTCGGGTGGGTCGGGTCGGGTCAATTTGACCTTTTAGAACATTTCGGGTCGGGTCGGATCAATTTTAATATCTACTTTATTTGGATCGTATGTTGATTTGAGTTGGATTGGATGCTATTTGATTTCGAGTCGGGTCAGGTTAAGGTCAGGTCGGGTCGGGTCGGGTCAGTTTAACTTTCTGAAAAATCCCGGGTCGGGGTTCGAGTCGAGTCGGATCGGGCGGGTTTCTCGGGTCGGGTCGGGTTCTGCCACTCTAATGCAAACTCCCACCCAGCTATACTGCCACATGCAATCAAAACTTCTAAACATAAATTTAAAAAAATATGCTCCATCAAATATAGATATGTTCTTTTCTATTACTCGAAAAGAAGATATAAAACAGAAGTAAAATTCGTATCAAGTGCCATTTATTGAAAAGACTACACCAAAAGTCCATCCTTGATCCTCCCCAGAATTGTACTAGTGCGACAAGATTTGCAGCACTTGGTCTACAATTAAATTCTTATGTACTTCAATTATTTTTGTCCTAATGAATTTTTTTTTTGTTTAAATCACCATTTCTGCACCACATATGTTTACACTTTACACCAGAAGATTCTGGGTGTGATGATAAATCTGATTGTGTCTAACAAAACTGTAAAATATATATAAAAATTAACTAACTTCTACAACATTTTGTCCACAGAATGCTCTATTGCAACTATGATATCGTTCCATTTTATATTTCTCTTATAATATAATTCATTTAGCATATATAAATAGCAAAAACTCAAATACAAATTTAACATTGTATTAAATTTAAAAATATTATAATTCTCTATTTCTGTATATTTTACTTCACATAAATTCTATCGTAAAAAATAATATATATATATATATATATATATATATATATATATATATTTTTTTTTTTATACAAATTACAATCATTAACATTGCAAAAATTTGCAATGAATAATAGACCGTGTCCACTTCACAACAAGCATCCAGACAATCACACTTTCCGAGTTCATTTGTTATTCAATTCTCTCAGAAATCCATCACCTCCTTCCACTTCCCCCTTCTCTTTTGTACACTCCATTAATTAACCCTTTTCTCTTCTCTTCAGCTCCTCTCTTCTCCTTCCTTCCCCAACATGGGTCTCTCTCAAGCACATTCCTTCCTCATCCTCACTTGTCTAATTTACTGCATCCATGCCAACCCAGAGCTGAGAGCTCTGATGGAGCTGAAAACCTCCCTGGACCCAAATGGCAAGACTTTAACCTCATGGACACCCAATGGCAATCCATGCAGGGGTGACTTTGAGGGGGTTGCATGCAATGAGCATGGCAAAGTTGCCAACATATCATTGCAAGGGAGAGGCTTGGTGGGTTCCCTCTCCCCTGCCCTGGCACAGCTCAGGTGCTTGAATGGATTGTATCTGCACTACAATGGGCTCACAGGGGAGGTGCCAACAGAGATCACCAACCTCACTGAGCTTGTTGATTTGTACCTCAATCA
The DNA here is from genome assembly GCA_030179965.1 of Cyperus esculentus. Taxonomy (NCBI): domain Eukaryota; kingdom Viridiplantae; phylum Streptophyta; class Magnoliopsida; order Poales; family Cyperaceae; genus Cyperus; species Cyperus esculentus. The sequence continues at coordinate 468,928 of JASGLE010000010.1, read as the reverse complement.
GAATAATCTCACTGGGAGCATCCCTGATCAGATTGGCAGTATGGCTAGTTTGCAAGGTATTTTTTGTTTTGTTTGTTTTGTTTGTTTTAATTGGTTAATTAATTGGTCTGTAATTGACTTTGATTTGGTGCAAAGTTTGAACCTTTTTCTGTTTTTTTTTTTTTTATGTATTTTGGGAGATAATGTAAGGAATATTATGATCTGAAGTTAATTGGTGAATTGATTTTTGATAATATTTATGAACAGCTTAGCTTAATCTTGTAGCTAGCATCTTATATGGCTAGTTTACAAGGTATCTTTTATTTATTTTTGTTTCTTTAATTAGTTAGTTAATGTGGGTTGATTAATTGGTCTGTAATTGACTTTGATTTGGTGCAAAGTCTGAACCTTTTTTCTTTTTTTTTTTTTATATTTATATATTTGGGAGTTAATGTAAGGAATATTATGATCTGAAGTCAATTGGTTAATTGATTTTTTGATATATTTAATTATTAACAGTTTAACTCAATCTTGTAGCATCTTTTATTTTCTGATGAATGGAAAACTTATTTACACAGTTTGTACCAACAAAAATGATATGATTGTTTCTCTCATTAATGCTGTATATTTGTTGTTGATTTAGGTTAAAACCTTTTGTACCTTTCCTGTCCTTCCTTATAACAATTTAATGGAGAACTTTTTAAGATTGTCTTTTTGTCATTAACAACAGCTTTATAGTTCTTCATAAGTTTTCTCTTGTTTTGTTACTTATTTGGTTAATATGTGAGTTCCTATCTGCAGTCAAAACTCAAAATAAAAGATATATATTACCACTTGTAAAAATGAATTGTCAAATTTAATTTCAGGTTTCTTACATTTACTTATTACTTATCAGCTTTGCATTTATTATTCTGTTAATTCACTGAGGCTGCTCTGCCTGCAACTACATCTGGTCTCATGTATTGACAATTTGATATACCTTCACTGTTTTGGAAATTGAAAGCTGTAAAAATATGTTTGTTTTTAGTATCTTATATTAATCTGTTCCTTATTTTTTTTTTCCAAGTGCACATTTTTACTTTCTTTGTTTTTATTCCTTGGGACAGTCCAATCTCTATCCTTCTTTCCTGGTAAATATTTTAAATCATCTGCATTGTGTCAAAAATGAGAAGAAGCGAAGAACCCTTCAAATTAGAATGTCATTTTCAACAAAAGTATTGAAAGATTGCTCAAAAACAGTCAACTTATTTAGTGGACCTAGCAAATATCTGTGTTGAAAATTGCAAGTTTTATGATGAACATCGACCTCAATTTTGGACAAGTAATTTACGTAATAAATGGAGTTATGACCTGTAGTTACAAAAGAATAATATCAATATCTTACCAAATATCTTTCTGTTGAAATTGCAAGTTTTTCTTTTTTTTTAAAAAAAAACAACCCATTTTGGGAGAAGTTATAAAATGAACTTAAGACCTGTATTTACGAAACCATAATGTCTTTACCTAATATATTTGTATTGAAATTGCAATTTTTAAAAATTAACACTGACCAATTGGGGTGAAGCGTAGTTATGTATGCCGTCTGTTAGGATGGTAGCTGGATTCAAATGGATTTGTTTAGGATTTATATCTGTTAACGGCAATCTATTAAAGATCTCACTTTTGTCCCTTTTCCTATTATGTAGTGATGCAGTTGTGCTACAACCAGCTAACAGGGAGCATCCCGACACAAATTGGATTGTTAAAGAAACTAAATGTTCTTGCGTTGCAATCTAACAAGTTAACGGGTGCCATTCCGGCAAGTTTAGGCGACTTGACTGTCTTGACTCGGCTTGACCTGAGCTTCAACAAGCTTTTCGGCCCTATTCCTGTTCGGCTGGCTCAGTTACGCCGCCTGGTGATTTTTGATGTGAGAAACAATTCTCTTTCTGGCAGTGTTCCATCTGGTACTTGCTCTTCCTTTTGTCTACACTCTGACCACTATTGTTTTTTAATACATGCTACATCTACTTACCAGTTACCACTTTCAAAGCGTAGACCTTAGCAGCTAAGCATGAAATTCTCTTTAAAGAGAGACCCAAGAAAAAAAAATGTATCTTGTAACCAATATTTCAATATTATCTAACTAGTTACATCTGGTGCAAGCAAGAACTTGCTTCCACTTTTTTAGTGTTGAGCTGGAAGAACTAAAAGAGTGAGACAAACTAAAAATATTTAAACTTTACTTTTTATGAATTGAACACTGCATTTACATTACACAAAACATATATTACTATGCTACCAAAAAAAAAATGTAAACTATTAGGTCATTGATACTTTATAACTTATGTGTTACAACCATTTTTGGTGAGTTGTATTCAATTTTGAACCTATCAGATAAATCTAACTGCGAACATATTATTTATTTGGCAGGGTTTTGGATTTTTTTTTTTTTTTTTTTTTTTTGTCATGCATTCTTTTTCTTTGCTTCTAACTAAAATTTTTTAAATGGTATACACAGAATTCATGAGATTACAACAGGGATTCAAATATGAAAACAACACCGGCCTGTGCGGTAATGGTTTTCCTACACTTCGGATCTGCACAGAATCTGACTTGACGAGTCAAAATGGACCTAAACCATTCAGCGCCGGTCTAACACCTAATAATACCTCCGTCTCATCCGAACTAAATTCCAAGTGTAGAAAACCGCATTGCAACAGTAACTCCATGAGTTCTGCCTCAGTAGTCGCAATTGCAACTGTAGTGGTGTTCTTTGCTGTGAGTGCAGTTGCTGGCCTTTTCACCTTTGCCTGGTACCGGTACCATAACATCGAAAACAAGACCAATAATTCCACGAAACCAAATGTATCTTTGCAAAATGACTCACTTCAAAGGAGTCCCAGTTCGCTTATAAGCATTGAGTACAATACTTGCTGGGATCCATTAGCCAACGAAAAAGCTGTTTCACAGAGTCTCCAATTCAACTTGGAGGAGGTGGAGTGCGCCACACAGTACTTTTCAGAATCAAACTTACTGGGAAGCAGAGCAGGTCGTTTCGGTTTTACCACAAGTTACAAGGGAACCTTAAGGGATGGTACTAATGTTGCGGTCCAAAGGATCAGTAAAACCAGTTGCAAGCAAGACGAGGCCGAGTTCTTGAAAGGATTGAAAATGCTATTGGGGTTGAAGCATGAAAATGTAGTTGGTGTGAGGGGTTTTTGTTGCTCGAGAGGAAGAGGAGAGTGCTTCTTGGTGTATGATTTTGTGCCAAATGGGAGTTTGGTTAAGTATTTGGATTTGGATGGTGAGATCGGCGGATGTGTTCTTGATTGGTCAACTAGGGTTTCCATAATCAAGGGGGTTGCTAAAGGTAAACACTCTTTTCATTTCTCTTTTTGTCCAAAAAAAGGGGAATTCATATTGAGATGGAGAATAATAAAAAATGCAATCATGCATACAAAATGCATATGAAGTAATCTGTACTGTTAAATATATATGTAAACATCAAAACTGGTGATGCACAGATATGCTCATACAAACCTACCTGCAGGAAATTTAGGCCTATTTTTCCCTCACTTGTATGCACTCATGGCAAAGAAAAAATAATTTAGATTAGTTGGGTACTGTCTTGGAACTCCTGGTCTCTGTACGCTTTTACTGACACTGTACTTTTTATTTGTGTCATATCGGGTGAACTTTTTTGGACATAGATGTTATTTAGTTTCTTTCTGTAAAATCCTCGAGATATAAATCTGGAGTCACAGTTAGTCATTTGTTGTTGTATTTCCATATATTTAAGGACACTTCTCCATGTCCATACCAGTTGTGATGCTGATAAAAAAAGTCTTTCTCATGAGACCCTTTGTTAATACTATTCCTGTCTGTCCATAAATTATACAGATGTAGAAAAAGTCTTTTTTTTTTTTAATTTAATTTGATGAAAGTTTATAGTAGGCAATTGCCTGCTACATCAAAAACATTTGATATATATGGCAATTTTCATTGCATATTTTCATTTCATACTTCTGTCATTCTTTGTTATTTTTTAATGTTAACAAGACCAATCGGTTTCCTCTCATCCAGGCATTGCGTATTTGCACAGCAGCAAGCCAAGCAAACCATCTTTGGTACACCAAGCCATATCTGCGGAAAAAGTTCTCCTAGATTATAATTACAAGCCATTAATTTCTGGGGCGGGTCTACACAAACTCTTAGCCGATGATGTGGTGTTTTCAAGCTTAAAAGCAAGTGCTGCAATGGGATATCTAGCACCAGAATACACCACAACTGGACGTTTCACTGAAAAGAGTGACGTCTATGCATTTGGAGTGGTGATACTGCAGGTACTCAGCGGCAAGAGAAATGTGTCTCATCTAAGGCTTGCACCCGAAACGGATAGTTTTGAAGAGCTGATCGACAAAAACTTGGAGGGTAATTATGGAAAGAGCGAGGCAGCTAAATTGGTACATATCGCATTTCTTTGCACAAATGAGGTACCAAGCCAACGGCCTTCAATGGAGGCTTTGCTTGAAGAGCTATGGTAACTAAAATGTCGATAACCTGATGGATTTTTCTCGATGCATCTTCATCGTACATATTAGTCCTGCGTAAAAGTTTGGGATAACACCTTGATAAGGTTTTGTTCTAAAATGTCGATAACCTGCATGATCATGATGTAGTGCACGGGCAAATACATGTAAACTAACTTGAAATTTGAGGAATTATGTCCTTGATCTCGTGCTAATAATGCCAGTCCACTGATCACTGACTGTATGTAGATCCTAGGGGTTTTTGAGATCTAGTTAATGTAATAAACTGATTACTAATTAAGCTGTCTAATCTTCTAATCCTCACATTTATAATAAATGAGTACCAATTATGTTTATCCAATCTTGTATTATTATTAAAGTGATTTTCTGACACTTGTGCTGTTGCCGATCGATTTGCAGTAATATAATTCTGAAAAATGATCTTCATCATGAATATATAGTTCATTTCTTTTCCCTTCCCTTGTCTTTCTAAATTAAATTTTGGTTCCTTCCATTGTCATTTAGATTTTACAATAGGTACTGGTAACTTGAGGCCTAACCTGTCACCATACGGCTGATTCATCAATTTACTGCACAAATATGTCTTGTAATGAAGTTGAGATACATGTGAACCTCTCATAGCTAGTGACTAGGGAGAAACCACAAACAAGAACAAATTAGTGTGTTTGTTGCAGCTTGTGACGCTGCAGCCAAAAATGTACCACTGCTTCTGGTACTGGTACTGGTACCATATGATTGAAGAATATATACCCATACAGGCAAAGACAACGGTATGTACTGGTGTGAGTGTGACTATTACATGACTTCAAACAACATAGCTCTCTTTTGTACATTGTTGCCATTCTCTTGGTTCAACACGTGAGCCTAATTTATATGGCTATGGGTTATAGCTATTTTGGCATTCTACAAAAAAAGTTTTAGCCATTTAATTAAAAGTGTTGTCTTGTGATTTTTGTGTCATGTCTGAGTCCAAAATGGACCCAGTTTCTGTGGTGGCCTGGTGGCTGGTATAATATAATTGTGACAGGGATTTCAGTTGTTTTCCAAATTCAAAAAAGAACTTAAATGATGGATGGGATGGATTTAATGCTTCGTATATGTATATTCTGTGTGCATGTGATCGATCTACATATTTGCTAGAGAAAATAGGAACAAGAGCTGAAGTAGAACTGTAGAAGTACCCACTAGCTGCTAAGTATATATATTGTCCACTAGTGCCAGTATATATTTCCCTGGACTCTGGATTCTGGAACAAACACTAGCTTCACTCAAAATCTAATGAACAATCTCCAATAATTGCATATTCTTCACTAAGATACATAAACATGAATATTGTTGGTGAATCAAGACAAAGCAGCAACAATTATCAATTGATTTTGAGCAACATGTGAGTTCCCTTTTTATTTTATTGTTTGGTTTTATTTCTTTTTTTCAATGCCTGTAAATAAAAGAGACTTCTCTTGCTTGGTGTATGTGGGCGTGTGGCCACATCAGTACAAAATCAGTGTGCTTGGCATGGCAACATGACAGAACACAGTGGGTGTCTGTGTGTCTGAGTGTGACAGTGTGAGTAAGTGTCATTTTCTGAGTTTTGGTTTCAGAGTGCACATGTGGGAATCACATAGAATCTTGGAATCATATGCTTTACAGTTTATAGAAATGAACTAGTAAATATCTCACGCGTTGCTCTATGCTGAAATTGTTATTTCTTATAATAAATTTTTAAGATAATATGTAATGAGTCTTATATTGAAAAAATTAATATGGGCTTTAAATTTTAATGGGCTGAGACATTAACGTCAATGGGCATTAACGTAAATCAATGGTTATGATCTATCCAAGAACATAATCAATGGCTCAGGTTTCTTATTTGGAAGATAACTCTTTCATGTCATTTTTTCCAATATGCTTTTATATATAGTAAGGATTAATGACGGGTCCGTCATTCTTAAATGAGATTAATTCTTTGGTGGTGTCAATTAAGAATTTTTAAGTTTCAATGATGAAATGAAAATATGAAATGCGTTTTCCTTGTATAGTTTGGTATTAAATTTGCACCTTTCAAGTTTTTGATTAGGCAATAGATCTCAATATTTTTATCATCTTTTAATTCTCAACTTCTGTTTATCCAACTGTAAATCATGTATTTGATAATTTTGAAAATTTCATACAAGAATATTTACAGTTTAGGCCTAGATTTGCATAAATTGCTGGCTTCAGCTCACATAGTTAACAAAGAGGAGATAATAAGATTGTGAGGCATTTGGGCCTCTGATCCAGTTTCCACTTTGTAGGCTTGGATAGAAAATAAGACCTCTTGACTTAGATTTATGGGCTATTTATAAGCAGATGTATAATGAAAAAAAAAAAAAAAAGAAGTACGAAACAACAAAATGTACATGCTTTACAAAGAGCTGATCAGTATATAAATAAGACACATTAATTAATGGAACTGCCTTTCAATTCATCATATTTTTGTATATATACTTCTATAATGAATAAAGAATTTTTTCTGTACTACAATTAATGGAAACAATTGTAAGTCTGAAACTATGCACCTATCATCTGAACCTTTCTGTAATATCAATATGATACACCTATGATACTCTCATGTAAAGTTAACTATAGACAGAAAAAAAATGAACTAATGATATATGTTATCTATATTGTGTGTGTTGACAGAGCATTATAGGGTTTCTAAGGCTTGCAAGATGTCAGCAGCTAAATCTTCAAACTTCTCAACCCCAAAACTAAACCTCACCAAGTTGTCCTTGATTCCAATCTTAGCTCTCTCTTCAGCACTGAAATCCCTGAATAAATAATATGTAACAAGTTATTATACTCGCTAATCGCTATGCACAAAATAAATGTCATAGGACACATGCTTAAAAAACATTAAAAACGCATTATGGTTGTACTATCTATGAAACAAATTATCACTTCTATCAGTTAACAGAACTGCTTCATTAACAATTACTAAAAGGAATTGTCCTACTTAATAATCTATTTTAAAATTAAGTTATGAAAAATCAATAACTAAGGGAATTTTTAATTTCATAATTTCTTGCTATCTTACCAGAAAGACATAATAGCAGGCTGCTGCACTAGACTCTCACACCCTCCCAAGGAGGTTGCTATATACGGTATCTCTAGTGAATCGATAAATTTCATAGTAGCTCGCAAGTCCCCATCCACCTAGGTATGCAAAAGTAGGGGTTAGCTTATTTTATAAATGAAAACCATTATAAATAGATAAAAGAGTAATAGCCCGTTTATATATTTATGATTAATAACCTTATATTAGTTTCATAATTAACATTAAGATTTTATGAGCTTTATCAGTAGAATAACAAGAAAGTGCAAGATGTTACGTACATCATAACACATATTTGTTTGAAATGAATATCCTGGCAAACACAAAATTTATGTTCAAATATGAAAACTACCTCGAAGCTGACAACTCCGCCGTATCCTGACATTTGGTTTTTTGCAATCTCATGTTCTGGATGACTTGGCAATCCGGGGTAATAAACATGCCTCACCTGCCAAAATTTTATTTAGTTTAAGTTTAGATGGTAATGTGCTCCATTCCTAATCGGTATCATCATAATGAAGTTCAGTTATCGTTAATGCACCTAATTAAAACATGAATGTGTACCTTTGGGTGTTTCTCTAGAAGTTGAGCCATCTTTAGAGCTGTGTTATTTTGAGCCTCTACACGAAGGTGCAATGTCTTCATTCCCCTTATCAACATATATGCAGCATCCTGTAATTAAGAACAAAAAAAAAATTGAATTAAGTAAGAAATGTAACAAAAATTGTAGTACAATTAAGCAGAAGAAATATCATTCATGAAGCACTTACTGGAACGAGAGGTGAACCAAGGTCATAATGGCAAGAGCGAATTTTGGATATCAGGTTCTCTGGACCGCTAACACAACCTCCAACTACCTGTATGTATCGTAAAATTATTGTCATTTTATGATTTTTCACATTGAAGCACGATGTACTGTCAATGAAATCATTCTGTAAGAGATACCCACATCGTGGTGTCCCGAGATGTACTTCGTGGCAGAATGAAGAACGAGATCGGCTCCTAGAGTCAATGGCTTCTGATTGATTGGGGATGCGAGTGTACTGTCAATGCAAACTAAAGCTCCATGGCTGTGGCATAGCTCAGAAACTTGCCTAATATCAAGGCAACTGAGCAGTGGATTGCTTAGTGAATCCGCGTAGAAGAGGGAAACCTGTACAAGATTTGTAATTAATCATCATTTTTAAATATGATTCTGATTATATTAACAAACAATTGCAGCTTTGATAGGCGAAGATTTAGATCTACATTGAGGAAAAACTCAGTAATGGATTCTAGAAGCTGGCATGAAGATTTAAGTTATGATGAAGACGTACTGACCTTGTGGCTTTGAAGTTCTTCCTTCAGTGAATTCATGTCATTCATATCAACAAACGAAGCCTGGAAAAAGATAAAAGCAAACAAATTAGGATACTAGAGAAGTACTGCAATATTAAGTTCTTCAAAGGAAAAGATGATCACAACAAAAACAAGAAAAGAACACGCACCGTGACTCCCATGAATGAGAGCTTGTTTTTTATGAACATTCTAGCCTCCCAATAGCAGTCTTTGGTTGCGACAATATGACCGCCTGGTGGAACCATGGACAAGAGTACAGCTACGATCGCACCCATACCGGATGAAACAAACAGAGTAGACTCCGCTCTTTCCAGCGCACTACATTAAATTGTGCACAAGTAATAATTTTTAAGTCAGTGAAAACCATAAAGATTTACTTTCACAGCAACTGAAAGGCAACCTTTTGAAATTATCTATTAATCATGTTACAATAATGTTTCAAAAAGTTTGATAATTTAACCATTGTCTCTCACCTTATCTTTTCTTCCAAAACTCTTGTGGTCGGATTTCCATAGCGTGCGTACTCAAAACCTGAGTGCCTCCCCTCCTGTATATACAATGTTCTAATTGTGAGATAACATACTTTAGTGCCACATAAAATGTGCAAATATAAGCTCAAAGAAGAACTTAAATAACATACTCTGACAGCCATCAGTTCTTCCGAGTTCTCGAACCAGCGAGCAGTGGAGTTGATGATTGGAGTTCCGATGGAGCATTTGGGAATCCAATTTTGCTTCTCCCCTAATCATTGTAAAACAAAATTAATTCTATGGTAGAACTTGTCTATACTTGACGGTAAAATTGGAGAAATTAAGTAAGTAAATTTGGTGGATCTTGAATTAATGTAAGACGAGTATATTACCGGCATGAACGGTGAGGCTCTGATCTGACACAAATTGCAAGTGGCTATGATGAGGTCTAGTATCAGGCACAAGCATCTTCGATTGCTCTTGCATAGGGAGAGTAGTGTATGGAGAATCAAAAGTAAGACATGAAGCCATGAGCTAGCTAGCTAGGAATGAGGAAATAGAAGGAGCTTAATTATAATTAGGAAGGTTTGAATGCAAATGAGCTTGGTGATTTGGGTTGCAACATACAAGCATAATATAGGGGGTATATATAAGTGCAGCTAGTATAGTTTAGATTCTGTTTGGATTTCGCGTGGTTCCTAGATTGAGTTAGTCGGGTCAGAAGTCTGAAGGTATATTAATAGCAACGTTTTTCTTATGTGAACACGGTTAAGGTCTTAATTAATAATGAAATTCAGAAAGATTAGAAAATATGGCATAGTGGTCGAGTAGGTAAAGTTTACTGGTGCATGCACTGCACTGAAGTCAAGTTTATTGGATAATATAATGGATACATATAGTTTATATCTGAAAGGGAACATTGACGTACGCGTCATTTACATCTTACTATATATGATGCATAATATTGCAGCCAATTGGCCAATATATTAAATAGTGGGTCCCTCGTATGGTGACATTTATCTCACTAATTATGGATCGATTATTTTGTTATCTGCTGCAGCTAACACTTAAATTCTACTTAGTCTGACAAATTTTGTTATTATTATTATTTTTTTTTTGAACAGGACACATTTTGTCATTCTGATCATATTGATCTTAACTAGAGCAACTTCAATTAATTCCAATTTTGTCAGCATGAAATGAAAGCACCAATTTGAGTAGTGACTGGCATGCATCTAGCTTCACCAACTAATCATACGATATATATAGTAGTTAGTAATTAGTTATTAGCTAGCTTTTGCTTCTGGATAGATCATAGCTAGATAGATACATGGGCCCAATTAATATATCCTTTGACCAGCTTTTCTTACATTCTATATGATCAAGTTGCTTTAATATATATAGTTCAATCTATTCAACACTGAATTATTAACCGCGTTCTTGTAAGTTATATATGCTTAATGTTTCTACGCGATCATTATGTGAATCTGCTGAAATTATATAACTAGATGAGAGCAATATTTAAGTGTAGTAATTAACCCTTCATTTAACCACGTTGGGCGTGTTAAAAGTTCAATTATAAAATTAAGGATCGAGTGTGCACCCATCACTTGATATATATATACGCTGTTGACAATTAATCTATGGTTTGTGGCTTGTGCCAGCTGAACAATTTTATAATTTCTTGCAACACCACATGTATTTCATCTGAGCACAACAATCACATTTATTTATTCAAAGATCAAGAAGCTGCATGCATGCTCCCAATTCGTAAGAGAATTAATTAAGACAAATGTAAAGAAGACAGTAATTAAGTACGTAAAAAAAGACGGTCGGATCTCATCGACATTAAGGGTTTAGCAACATTCAACAATCGATCGTTGTTGTTTAAGTGTCAAATTAACTAGCATGCATTAATTAATATATTGGAACAATTAAACTCTCATCTGGGAATGTTAATTTTTATCTGACGCAACGATACATCCTGATCTGACCCTTTTATATGTGTTTGTTTAGTTTGTTCTGAGACTAAACAACAATTAAACCAGATCTAGACACACATCATGAGATTATATATTAGTTGATATTAGTTGCTTAATAATATTAAAGTTAATTAATCGATACTTGAGTTAATTAACTCTTGTGGAAATTGTTGAAACAAAATTTACCATATTTTAGAGTTTTTTAAATACTTATTTTGTATTTTTGAAATTAGGTTTTTTTTTCTTATGCAAACATCAATATCTTATTATCACTTATAAGTTATTTTCAAAATTTTCGAACAAATATTTAGAAAACTTTAAAATAGAAAACTTTTGCACTACGTCATTACCCAATATTTTCATATAAAGAACTTAATGAGCACCATGAATCAAAATTTCGGACATGGTACATAATATATATTTTGTGCATTAACATTTCAGACCGTTTGCACAGTAATATAATCATGGATACTAAATCACTTTTGGGTCGAGTCCCGGACAAGTCACGGGTCGAGTATATATGAGTCAAAACATTGTGATCCGGATTCAAACAGGTTGAGTCAGGTCTATAAAAATAATAGAAACAGCAACTTCATGGGCTATTTCTAAGCAGATGTATAATTAAAAAATCGTACGAAACAAGAACCAGCCTTTGGTCTAGTGGCTAAGGGCAACGCTCTCCATGTGGGAGGTCGCGGGTTCGAAACCCGGATGGGGGGTCTTTATAGACATTTAAATTTGAGTGGCTTGACCCTCATCTTTATCTCAAAAAAAAATCATATGAAACGCAAAAATATACATGCTTTACAAAGAGCTGATATCAGTATATAGAGAATGTATGCTCCATCAAATATAAATTAGGAACATTATATAATGGAACTGCCTTTCAATTCACATTTTTGTATATATTCTTCTATAATGAATAAAGAAATTTTCTGTACTATAATTAATGGAAACAATTGTAAGTCTGAAACTGTGCACCGGTACCTAACAGCTGAACCTTTCTGTAATATCAATATGCTACATTTATGATACTCTCATGTAAAGTTAACTATCAGAAAAAAAAAAATGAACTAATGATATATGTTATCTATATTATTTGTGTTGACAGAGCATTATAGGGTTTCTAAGGCTTGCAAGATGTCAGCAGCTAAATCTTCAAACTTCTCAACCCCAAAACTAAACCTCACCAAGTTGTCCTTGATTCCAATCTTAGCTCTCTCTTCAGCACTGAAATCCCTGAATAAATAATATGTAACAATTGTTATTAACTTATTATACTTGCTAATCACTATATACAATGTAAATATCATAGGATACATGCTTAAAAAGGAATTGTCCTACTTGATAATCTATTTTAGAATTAAGCTATGAAAAATCAATAACATTTCATAATTTCTTGCTATCTTACCAGAAAGACATAATAGCAGGCTGCTGCACAAGACTCTCACACCCTCCCAAGGAGGTTGCTATATACGGTATCTCTAGTGAATCGATAAATTTCATAGTAGCTCGCAAGTCTCCATCCACCTATGTATGAAAAAGCAAGGGTTAGCTTAGTTTATAGTTGAGAACCATTAAATATATATTTAAGAGAGCAATAGCTAGCCTGCTTATAAATTTATGATTAATTGCCTTATATTAGTTTTATAATTAACATTAATTAATATGAAAATTACCTCGAAGCTAACAACTCCGCCATATCCTGACATTTGGCTTTTTGCAATCTCATGTTCTGGATGGCTTGGCAATCCAGGGTAATAAACATGCTTCACCTGCAAAAGTTTTATGGAGTTTTAAGTTTAGATGGTAATTTGCTCAATTCCTATACTCAGAATCATCATAACGAAGTTTAGTTAGCATTTATGCACTTAATTAATTAAGACATGAATGTCTACCTTCGGGTGTTTCTCTAGAAGCTGAGCCATCTTTAGGGCCGTGTTGTTTTGAGCCTCTACACAAAGGTGCAATGTCTTCATTCCCCTTATCAACATATATGCAGCATCCTACAATTAAGAAAAAAATTAAATTTAGAAAGAAACTAAACAAAGTTGCAGTGCAATTAAGCAGAATTAAGAAATATCATTCATGAAGCACTTACTGGAACTAGAGGTGAACCAAGGTTATAATGGCAAGAGCGAATTTTGGATATCAGGTTCTCTGAACCACTAACACAACCTCCAACTACCTGCATGTTCAACAAAATTATTGTCATATGATATTTGACATCGAAGCACGATGCACTGTCAATGAAATCATTCTGTAAGAGATACCCACATCGTGGTGTCCCGAGATGTACTTCGTGGCAGAATGAAGAACGAGATCGGCTCCTAGAGTCAATGGCTTCTGATTGATTGGGGATGCGAGTGTACTGTCAATGCAAACTAAAGCTCCATGGCTGTGGCATAGCTCAGAAACTTGCCTAATATCAAGGCAACTGAGCAGTGGATTGCTTAGTGAATCCGCGTAGAAGAGGGAAACCTGTACAAGATTTGTAATTAATCATCATTTTTAAATATGATTCTGATTATATTAACAAACAATTGCAGCTTTGATAGGCGAAGATTTAGATCTACATTGAGGAAAAACTTAAGGAATTACAGAATCTGGCATGAAGATTTAAGTTATAGTGAAGACACTGACCTTGTGTTTTTGAAGTTCTTCCTTCAGTGAATTCATGTCATTCATGTCAACAAACGAAGCCTGGAAAGAAGATTAAACCAAAAGGAATTAGGATACAAGAGAAGTACTGCAATATTAAATTCTTTGAACAAAAAAAAGATGATCACAACAAAAACAAGAAAAGAACACGCACCGTGACTCCCATGAATGAGAGCTTGTTTTTTATGAACATTCTAGCCTCCCAATAGCAGTCTTTGGTTGCGACAATATGACCGTCTGGTGGAACCATAGACAAGAGTACGGCTACAATTGCACCCATACCGGATGAAACAAACAGAGTAGACTCCACTCTTTCCAGCGCACTACATTAGATTGTGCATAAGTAATAATTTTAAGTCAGTGAAAACCATAAATATTTACTTTCACAACAACATAAATACAACCGTTTGAAATTATCTATTAATCATGTTACAATAATGTTTCAGAAAGTTCGATAATTTAACCGTTGTTTCTCACCTTATCTTTTCTTCCAAAACTCTTGTGGTCGGATTTCCATAGCGTGCGTACTCAAAACCTGAGTGCCTCCCCTCCTGTATATACAATGCTCCAATTGTGAGATAACAAACTTTAGTGCCATATAAAATGTACATATTTAAAGAAATGCATGATTAAATGACTGCTAGTATTTGCTCAATGAACAACTGAAATAACATACTCTGACAGCCATCAGTTCTTCCGAGTTCTCGAACCAGCGAGCAGTGGAGTTGATGATTGGAGTTCCGATGGAGCATTTGGGAATCCAATTTTGCTTCTCCCCTAATCATTGTAAAACAAAATTAATTCTATGGTAGAACTTGTCTATACTTGACGGTAAAATTGGAGAAATTAAGTAAGTAAATTTGGTGGATCTTGAATTAATGTAAGACGAGTATATTACCGGCATGAACGGTGAGGCTCTGATCTGACACAAATTGCAAGTGGCTATGATGAGGTCTAGTATCAGGCACAAGCATCTTCGATTGCTCTTGCATAGGGAGAGTAGTGTATGGAGAATCAAAAGTAAGACATGAAGCCATGAGCTAGCTAGCTAGGAATGAGGAAATAGAAGGAGCTTAATTATAATTAGGAAGGTTTGAATGCAAATGAGCTAGGTGATTTGGGTTGCAACATACAAGCATAATATAGGGGGTATATATAAGTGCAGTACAGTATAGTTTAGATTCTGTTTGAATTCGTCGTGGTTTCTAGATTGAGTTAGTCGGGTCAGAAGTCAGAAGGTAAATACTATATAGACTAAATATATAATAGCAACGTTTTTCTTGAGGTGAACACGGTTAAGGTCTTAATTAATAATTAAATTCAGAAGCATTACTGCATTAGAAAATGTGCCAGTGGTCGAGTAGGTTCACTGGTGCATGCACTGAACGCAGTTTGTTTCTTGGATAATGAATACATATATAGTTTATATCTGAAAGAGAACATTGACGCGTCATATCAGTAATCGTAGATTTTTTGTGGCAGCAGCATTAATTTACCTCTTATTATACAGAGGAGGGATCGGTTGACGATGCTTAACTTGACAATTTTGACAAATAAGACATTTTAAAAGTTTGTAAAAATCATACAAAATCTTAAAAATAGAAAAAAAGTTTATGAATGTATTACTTAACTTATAGATTGATTGTGTTTCAAGTTTCAATCAATTTGAACGTCGTTTGATGGCTTATCAAAATTTTACGTATTTTTTGACGGTTCTTACTTAACGGGTTTTCAAAAAGCTATCAAACATCACTTAAATTGAATATAATCAATATATAAGTTAAATAATACTTCTGTAAACTTTTTTCTATTTTTAAATTTTTTTATAAATTTTGATAAATTCTTAAAAATCTCATTGTCAAAATTATCAAGTTAAACATTGTCAATGGATCCCTCATCTGTTGCAAATCATGGCCCCTTACTAATGTCACCCCACAAAACCCAAACCCAAAATAGTGACATTTATCTCGTGAGAACTGCCAAATAGATTAAAAAAATGATATCAAAATTGATATAGATGATGCTATATAGTATTCATATAAACTATGTCGATATTCAAGTTAACTCACTAAAGTATACAACTTATTTGTATATTAAATCTAATCAATGCACTCTAAAAAATAAGTTGCATATTGAAACCAATAATTTGAATAAATATGAATAACAGCACATTCGGTATCCATTTTGGCATCATTTTTGCTTATCTCTATAACAATTTTCTTATCTCATTGACACTGGATTATTTTGATCTGTTCCTGCATGTAGATATTTAAGAACTTCAATTAATTTCAATTTTATCAGCATGAAGCCATGAAGCACCAACTAATATTTGAGTGACTGGTGTTTAGCTTCACCAATTAATTATAATCATACGTACCATATGGTAGTTACTAGTTATTAGCTTTTCCTTCTGGATATATATATATATATATATATATATATATATATATATACATGGGTGGCCCCAAAATATCCTATGTTGGTGTTGCAGGGGATGACCTTTGACCTTTCCTTATACATATTATATGATCAAGTTGCTTTAATATATATAGTTTAATCAATTCAACACTGAATTATTAACCGCGTTCTTGTAAGTTATAGTTAATAATGTTTCTACGCGATTATTATGTGAATCTGCCGTAATTAAGTAACTAGATCAGACGACTTCAGAGCAATATTTAATTGTAGTAATTAACCCTTCATTTACCCACGTTGAGCGTGTTTAAGTCCAATTATAAAATTACAGAGTGTGCATTTATCAGCTTGATACAATCTATGGTACTTTGTGGCTTGTGCCAGCTGAACAATTCTATATATATTACTTGTGACAAACGTCTAAAACGCAACGAAAATCATCGTTTGCGTTTGACGTTTCGTTTGAAAAAACGGAAGACTGAGAATTTTCGTTTTGCGTTTCGTTAATCCAACGATAGACAAAATCTATTGCGTTTTCGTTTTGTTAAAATAAACGAAACTAAACGATCAAAGCGTCTAAAAAAAATTCGTTTGCTAAAACCCAATTTGAGTAAAAAAAAAGTTTCAGTATAAAAATGTTTCAGTTTACCAGTATACTAATTTACTGGTAATTTTACCAGTACTAGCAAATTAGCAAATTTTACTACAAAATCACCCAAAAAGAACAAGCCAACAAAGTATTATTGTGAAAAATCAGCAAAATAAAGCACAAACCAGTAAAAAAAACAACCAAATTAGAGAAAAATTAACAAAATTCAAGAAAATCAGCAAAATGGAGAAAACTCAACAAAATTGGGGAAAATCAACACGATACATGATTCACAAGTATGAGAAGAAATGATGAACTTTCAGAGGTGCTGGTGTGCAACGGCTTGGAGGCACCGGCTATGGCTCGGAGGCACCGACCATGGCCTAGAGGCGTCGGTGATGCGAAGGCCAGTGCAAGCTACGACTCGAGAGACGAGAAGCATGCGAGCGGTGATTAGGGGTTCGCCGATCGGCGTGAGAGCGACGCTGCAAGAGTGGGAGAAAGAGGAGAAAGAAAGCGGCAGAGAGTGGGGAACCAGCAGAACGATAGGGAAAGAAAGAAAGAAAAAAAGAAAGAAAGAAAGAGGGGACTGCCATCTCTACAATTGAAAAAATTGCAGTCGGGTAGAATTCTAAACGAAACGAAACTGGACGCAACGAAAGAAGCATGTTTCGCGTATCGTTTTGTTTACAAAACGATACTGTTTCTCTTTTCGTTTGGCGTTTCGTCCATTTAAACGCAACAAAAACGCGTTGCGTTAATCGTTCCGTATCCATGAAACGACACGCCAAAACGCAATAACGATTTGCGTTGGCACCCCTACACCTGCACAAACAAGCCTCTCGATCAGACGGCTGATAACCTCATCGATCAACAATCGATCATTGTGTCAAGTGTCAAGCCAACATGCATTAATTAATTGGAACAACGTATACATTTTTATCTGACGCAACGAGACATCCCGACCTGACCCTTTTAAATGTGTTTCTTTAGTTTGTCCTGAGATCGATTAAATAGTAACTAGATTGCTCGTTGTTGCTGTTCCTTTCAGAGGGGGAGAGGAATATTGTGTGTTTTAGTATTTGCAGATATGTTCCGGTTTTTAAATAATATTTTATTGAATCTGTATTAAAAATTTATTTTATTTGATAAAATAAATCAGTCATGGAATCATAAAAGTACTACCTGCATAGTTTACTCATCACAAATAAGAAAGAATAGCAGGACTTCATTCCTTATGCAGCTAATTAAATAAATAGAGGTGGCAGATTGTCGGGTCGGGTCGGGTATCGAGTTGACGGCTACCGGCTTTTTTTTCCGGGTCGGGTTCGGGTCAGTCTCACTTTTCCTGGAACACGGATCGGGTCAGATTCGGGTCAGTTTGACTTTCCCTGAAATTAAACTTAGGTCGGGCAGGGTTTTTCGAGTCGGGGCAAATTTTGACACCTCTATACAGGGGCGGATGCAGCATGGTACAGGGGTGGGCACTGGCCCACCCCTAGAAAATTTTTTCAAAAATATACCCTTAAGAATTTGCAAAAATATTCCTTTTCTGAGAAAAAATTACAAAAATATACTTAATTTCGAGGAAAATTTACAAACCTGGCCCTACCCTGAAAAATATTTACACAAATATACCTTAAAAATTTTACAAAAATATACCCATAATTACAAAATTGTGTTTCATCAAAAAAGTTGGACCACCCCTGCATCAGAGTCTGGCTCCGCCCCTGCCTCTATAAATAAATATTTGAATGAAGTAGACTTCTTCAGATGTAAATCATTTACAATCAGATCAGCTTTTTATTTGAAGTGTGATCGGAAAAGAAACTTCAATGAAGGAGAGTAAGAAAAAGTGCTATGAATGAGAACCCCTGGATTTCAATCAGATGGCCCAAAAGATGAATGCTACTGTTCATCCTGGGATAAAAAGCCATCCCGGCTTTACCTATATAATAATTAAACCCGATCTAGAGACACATCATGAGATTATATATTAATTGATATTAGTTGCTTATAATAATATTACAATTAATTAATTAATACTTGAGTTAAATTATAGTGGAAACGTTAGACACCTCAATATCCAAAATCTCATGATGCTCACAAAGTTCTTCATATAATATATAATATTGTGGAATACAAAAATTTACCATATTAATTTAGAGTTTTTTAAATACTTATTTTGTATTTTTGAAACTAGGCTCTTTTTTTAGTGCAAACATCAATATTTATTATCATTTATAAGTTATTTTCAAATTTTTCAAAAAAATATTTAGAAAACTCCGAAATAGAAAACTTTTGTATTCCTCAATATTTTCATATAAAGGACTTAATGAGCACCATGAATCAAAATTTCGGACATGGTACATAATATATATTTTGTGCATTAACATTTCAGACCATTGTTATTAAAACCGGACCGGGTCAGCGGTTAAACCCGATAAAAACGGACCCGGATCTATTTCTAGTCTATTTTGCTATCTGGATCGTTTCTGCACTAAAACTGGTGCAAAACGGGTCAATTACCCGGTTTCTCATACAAACCCGCTACCCATTCTTGATATAAGCTTCGGTTAAATACTTGCTTTCCACTTTTCAGGAGCATTTAATAAGAGAGAGAAGCATGTATATTACAACATGGCAGCTGCTGCCATTATTTCAAAAAAAGAGAAGCATGTATATAATAAAAGTATTAAAATAACCACATATGTTGTATGTACATAGGTTTATAGGCTTATATATGGAGCTACCCCTCAGAACAAATATAGCTAGGAGTTCACATAGCTTTTTTTCTTATTATTATACGAAATTTATATAGAAAACCCTTAGAATCACAAATATTAACAGAATATAATTAATTTTTCCTGCTTTTCTAGAATATTTCTTAGTGCGTAAAATGTTTTTTTATTATTACAAAATAACTCACAGAACTAAATAAAAATAAAATACTTATGATGATAACATCGATTCTTATTATATAAATTCTTTTTATAATTTTAATAATCATACATATTATGATAATTATCATATTTGATAGACATATAAGTTTATATAAAACCAGCGGTCAAACCGATTGACCCGACGGTTCAACCAAATAACCATTGACCGAAATTTTACCGGGTCGACGTCCGGTCCGGTTATGATAACATTGTTTCAGACCGTCTGCACAATAATTTAATCATGGATACTAAATTACTTATGGGCCGAGTCGACCTGTGACTAGTCCGGGTCGAAAAAGAGTCAAAACATTGTTATCCGGATACAAACAGGTTGAGTCAGGTCTATAAAAATAATAGAACAGCAACTTCATGGGCTATTTCTAAGCAGATGTATAATTAAAAAATCGTATGAAACACAAAAATATACATGCTATACAAAGAGCTGATCAGTATATAGAGAATGTATGCGCAATCAAATATAAATGAGACACGTTATATAATGGAACTGCCTTTCAATTCACATTTTTGTATATATACTTGTATAATGAATAAAGAATTTTTCTGTACTACAAATGGAAACAATTGTAAGTAAGAATTAAACTGTGCACCTAACATCTGAACCTTTCTGTTATAAGCTACACCTATGATACTCATGTAAAGTTAACTATAGACAGAAAAAAATGAACTAATGATATATGTTATCTATATTGTGTGTGTTGATAGAGCATTATAGGGTTTCTAAGGCTTGCAGGATGTCAGCAGCTAAATCTTCAAACTTCTCAACCCCGAAACTAAACCTCACCAAGTTGTCCTTGATTCCAATCTTAGCTCTCTCTTCAGCACTGAAATCCCTGAATAAATAATATGTAACAATTGTTATTAATTTATTATACTTGCTAATCACTATATACAATGTAAATATCATAGGACACATGCTTAAAAAGGAATTGTCCTACTTGATAATCTATTTTAGAATTAAGCTATGAAAAATCAATAACTAAGGGAATTTTTAATTTCATAATTTCTTGCTATCTTACCAAAAAGACATAATAGCAGGCTGCTGCACTAGACTCTCACACCCTCCCAAGGAGGTTGCTATATAAGGTATCTCTAGTGAATCAATAAATTTCATAGTAGCTCGCAAGTCCCCGTCCACCTATGTATGCAAAAGCAAGGGTTAGCTTAGTTTATAGTTGAAAACCATTAAATATATAGTTAAGACTTAAGAGAGTAATACCCTGCTTATAAATTTATGATTAATTGCTTTATATTAGTTTTATAATTAACATTAATTAATATGAAAATTACCTCGAAGCTAACAACTCCGCCATATCCTGACATTTGGCGTTTTGCAATCTCATGTTCTGGATGGCTTGGCAATCCAGGGTAATAAACATGCCTCACCTGCAAAAGTTTTATGGAGTAAGTTTAGATGGTAATTTGCTCAATTCCTATACTCAGCATCATCATAATGAAGTTTAGTTAGCATTTATGCACTTAATTAATTAAGACATGAATGTCTACCTTCGGGTGTTTCTCTAGAAGCTGAGCCATCTTTAGGGCCGTATTGTTTTGAGCCTCTACGCGAAGGTGCAATGTCTTCATTCCCCTTATCAACATATATGCAGCATCCTACAATAAAGAAAAAAAAATTGAATTTAGTAAGAAACTAAACAAAGTTGCAGTGCAATTAAGCAGAATTAAGAAATATCATTCATGAAGCACTTACTGGAACTAGAGGTGAACCAAGGTCATAATGGCAAGAGCGAATTTTGGATATCAGGTGCTCTGAACCACTAACACAGCCTCCAACTACCTGCATGTACAGCAAAATTATTGTCATTTTATGATTTTTCACATCGAAGTACGGTGTACTATAAATAAAATCATTATGTAAAAGATACCCACATCGTGGTGTCCCGAGATGTGCTTCGTGGCAGAATGAAGAACGAGATCGGCTCCTAGAGTCAATGGCTTCTGATTGATTGGGGATGCGAGTGTACTGTCAATGCAAACTAAAGCTCCATGGCTGTGGCATAGCTCAGAAACTTGCCTAATATCAAGGCAACTGAGCAGTGGATTGCTTAGTGAATCCGCGTAGAAGAGGGAAACCTGTACAAGATTTGTAATTAATCATCATTTTTAATTTTAAATATGATTCTGATTATATTAACAAATAATTGCAGCTTTGATAGGCGAATTTACAAGATTTAGAGGAAAAACTTAGTAATGAATTACAAAATCTGGCATGAAGACTTAAGTTATGATGAAGACACTGACCTTGTGGCTTTGAAGTTCTTCCTTCAGTGAATTCATGTCATTCATATCAACAAACGAAGCCTGGAAAAAAAAAATAAAAGCAAAAGGAATTAGGATACAAGAGAAGTACAACAATATTATAAAGTTTCTTCGAGAATAAGATGGTCACAACAGAAACAAGAAAGTAACACGCACCGTGACTCCCATGAATGAGAGCTTTTTTTTTATGAACATTCTAGCCTCCCAGTAGCAGTCTTTGGTTGCGACAATATGACCGCCTGGTGGAACCATGGACAAGAGTACAGCTACGATCGCACCCATACCAGATGAAACAAACAAAGTAGACTCCGCTCTTTCCAGCGCACTACATTAGATTGTGCACAAGTAATAATTTTAAGTCAGTGAAAACCATAAATATTTACTTTCACAACAACATATATACAACCGTTTGAAATTATCTATTAATCATGTTACAATAATGTTTCAGAAAGTTCGATAATTTAACCGTTGTTTCTCACCTTATCTTTTCTTCCAAAACTCTTGTGGTCGGATTTCCATAGCGTGCATACTCAAAACCCGAGTGCCTCCCCTCCTGTATATACAATGATCCAATTGTGAGATAACATACTTTAGTGCCATATAAATTGTGCAAATTTAAGGAAATGAGTAAATGGCTGCTAATATTAGTTAGCTCAAAGAAGAACTTAAATAACATACTCTGACAGCCATCAGTTCTTCCGAGTTCTCGAACTAGCGAGCAGTGGAGTTGATGATTGGAGTTCCGATGGAGCATTTGGGAATCCAATTTTGCTTCTCCCCTAATCATTGTTAAACAAAATTAATTCTATGGTAGAACTTGTATATACTTGATGGTAAAATTGGAGATAGCAATTAACTTTTGTGGAGGTTGAATTGATGTAAGACGAGTATATTACCGACATGGACGGTGAGGCTCTGATCTGACACAAATTGCAAGTGGCTATGATGAGGTCTAGTATCAGGCACAAGCATCTTCGATTGTTCTTGCACAGGGAAGGATGTGTATGGAGAGTCAAAAGTAAGACATGAAGCCATGATCGAGCTAGCTAGGAATGAGGGAATAGAAGGAGCTTAATTATAATTGGGAAGGTTTGAATGCAAATGAGCTAGGTGATTTGGGTTGCAACATACAAGCATAATATGGGGGTATATATAAGTGCAGTATAGTATAGTTTAGATTCTGTTTGGATTTGGCGTGGTTCCTAGATTGAGTTAGTTGGGTCAGAAGTCAGAAGGTAAATGCTAAATAGCAACGTTTTTGTTGAGGTGAACACGGTTAAGGTCTTAATTAATTAAATTCAGAAGCATTACTGCATTAGAAAATGTGCCAGTGGTCGAGTAGGTTCACTGGTGCATGCACTCAACTCAGTTTGTTTCTTGGATAATGAATACATATATAGTTTATATCTGAAAGAGAACATGGACGCGTCAGTAATCGTAGATTTTTTGTGGCAGCAGCATTAATTTACCTCTTATTATATAGAGGAGGGATCGGTTGACGATGCTTAACTTGACAATTTTGATAAATAAGACATTTTAAAAATTTGTAAAAATCATAAAAAATCTTAAAAATAGAAAAAAGTTTATGAATGTATTACTTAACTTATAGATTGATTGTGTTTCAAGTTTCCATCAATTTGAATATCGTTTGATGGCTTATCAAAATTTTACGTTTTTTAACGGTTCTTACTTAACGGATTTTCAAAAAGCTATCAAACATCACTTAAATTGAATATAATCAATATATAAGTTAAATAATATTTCTGTAAACTTTTTTCTATTTTTAAATTTTTTTATAAATTTTGATAAATTCTTAAAAATCTCATTGTCAAAATTATAAAGTTAAATATTGTCAATGGATCCCTCGTCTGCTACAAATCATGGCCCCTTACTAATGCCACCCCACAAAACCCAAACCCAAAATAGTGACATTTATCTCGTAAGAACTGATAAATAGATTAAAAAAATGATACCAAAATTGATATAGATGATGCTATATAGTATTCGTATAAACTGTGTCGATATTCAAGTTAACTCACTAAAGTATACAACTTATTTGTATATTAGATCTAATCAATGCACTCTAAAAAATAAGTTGCATATTGAAACCAATAATTTGAATAAATATGAATACTAGCACATTCGGTATCCATTTTGGCATCATTTTTGCTTATCTCTATAACAATTTTTCTTATCTCATTTACCCTGGATTATTTTGATCTGTTCCTGCATGTAGATATTTAACAACTTCAATTAATTCCAATTTTATCAGCATGAAGCCATGAAGCACCAACTAATATTTGAGTGACTGGTGTTTAGCTTCACCAATTAATTATAATCATACGTACCATATGGTAGTTACTAGTTATTAACTTTTCCTTCTGGATAGATATATATATATATACATGGGTGGCCCCAAAATATCCTATGTTGGTGTTGCAGGGGATGACCTTTGACCTTTCCTTATACATATTATATGACCAAGTTGCTTTAATAGTTTAATCTATTCAACACTGAATTATTAACCGCGTTCTTGTAAGTTATAGTTAATAATGTTTCTACGCGATTATTATGTGAATCTGCCGTAATTAAGTAACTAGATCAGACGACTTCAGAGCAATATTTAATTGTAGTAATTAACCCTTCATTTACCCACGTTGAGCGTGTTTAAGTCCAATTATAAAATTATAGAGTGCGCATTTATCAGCTTGATACAATATATGGTACTTTGTGGCTTGTGCCAGCTGAACAATTCTATATATATTACTTGCAACGACACAAATAGGGGTGTACAACGGGCGGGTTAACGTTTTTTTATTAAAAATTTGAACCCAACCCAGTTATACCGGGTTAAAAAATATTGTTACTCAACCCACCCGTAACCCAACCCAACCCGACTATTTTTTTATGTACGGGTTTTTGCGGGTTGTATGGGTTACGCGGGTTAAACGGGTCATAGTTTCGGTTAAATTATTAATCATATAATTTTTAATTTTTGTATAATATTGAACATGTTATTGGTGATTTATAACATGATGATAATATATTTTGGATAACTTAAGTAATATAAAGATAATTTAACGTTAAATATAAATTAGGAATTATATATAGAGTACTTATTATATATTTATTCGCTAAATTTCATATTAGAAACATAGAACGAGCATATAAAGTTGCAAAAAAATAGTTAGACATAATAAGCATTAGGGAACTCAAAAACATCATAAAAAATTGATATTGATCTTAAATAAGAACTTAATTCTTAAATTATTGTCTCATTATTTATCTTTTTAATAAATTGTATATGTAAGTTTGTATAAAATTATAATTTATAACTAGTTGCGGGCGGGTCCGGATTAGACGGGTTTCTATATGCTCAATCCATAACCCAACCCGGCATAACGGATTAGTCAAAATTACAACCCGACCTAACCCGGTAATATCTCTAACCCGGTAAAAAACGGGTTGGGTCGGGTGGGTCGGACGGGTTGACGGGTTTTTTGTACACCCCTAGACACAAACATATATATATTTCATCTGAGCACAACAATCACATTTATAATTTATTCAAAGATCAAGAAGCTGCATGCTCTCAATTCAGTTTTTATATATGCACCTGCACAGACAAGCCTCTCGATCAGACGGCTGATAACCTCATCGATCAACAATCGATCATTGTATCAAGTGTCAAGCCAACATGTATTAATTAATTGGAACAACGTATACATTTTTATCTGACGCAACGAGACATCCCGACCTGACCCTTTTAAATGTGTTTCTTTAGTTTGTCCTGAGATCGATTAAAATATAGTAACTAGATTGCTCGTTGTTGCTGCTCCGCTGCAACTAATATTCGCATGAATTAAATGTTCCTTTCAGAGGGGGAGAGGAACATTGTGTGTTTTAGTATTTGCAGATATGTTCCGGTTTTTAAATAATATTTTATTGAATCTGTATTAAAAATTTATTTTATTTGATAAAATAAATCAGTCATGGAATCATAAAAGTATTAGCTGCATATATAGTTTAATCATCACAAATAAGAAAGAATAGGAGGACTTCATTCCTTTGTGCAGCTAAATAAATAGAGGTGGCAGATTGTCAGGTCAGGTCGGGTATCGGGTTGACAGCTACCGGATTTTTTTCGGGTCGGGTTTGGGTCAGTCTCACTTTTCCTGGAACACGGGTCGGGTCAATTTGACTTTCCCTGAAATTAAACTCGGGTCAGGTTTCGGGTTGGGCAGGTTTTTCGGGTCGGGGCAAATTTTGACACCTCTATAAATAAATATTTGAATGAAGTAGACTTCTTCAGATGTAAATCATTTACAATCAGATCAGCTTTTTATTTGAAGTGTGATCGGAAAAGAAACTTCAATGAAGGAGAGTAAGAAAAAGTGCGATAAATGAGAACCCCTGGATTTCATTCCGATGGCCCAAAAGATGAATGCTACTGTTCATCTTGGGATAAAAAGCCATCCCGGCTATACCTATTACTAGAGCTGTAACTCGGGCTTCGCTCCAAAGAGTGGTATCAAATAAATAACTAAGAATTCTATAAAATTTTAAATATTTATATTAAACAAAACTTAAAAAAAATAAAATTTTTTTTATGTAAGTAAATGATAATAATAATAATAAGAAAATATATAAATATTGAACCATTTTAATGGTTAAAATTTCTTTTAGACATGTCATATTCATTTTTTTTTAATGAGGAGAGAAAACAAATACAAGCCATTGGATCAAAGTAGATGAAGAGTTTCAAACAAAATCAATGGTGAATAATAGTGATGATGTGGCATAGTTGAGATGCTTGGAAATCTACCCCTCTTTATGGAGTATAGATAATTAAACCCGATCTAGACACACACACTACCACAGAGATGGGCATTAGCAACCCCAACTTAGCAACTGTTTTCAAGAAAACCGTTGGTGAAAAGTGGCAGTGGCATTTTGGAAATTTAATTAAACATATCAGCAACGGTTTATCAGAAGGAACAGTTGGTAAAGACAACCCCAAAATCTGAGAAAGAATCAACAACTGTTCCTTTAAAAAACAGTTGGGAAAGGCATATCATTCCCAACTGTTCCTTAAGAAGAAACAGTTGTTGATTCATGTGCAAGAGTTAACAACGGTTCTCTACATAAAACCGTTGGAAAAGGTGGAGCATTCACAACGGATTATAAAACACAAACCGTTGTTGATTCTTGGTAACATAAAATATTCCTGTGCGAGAATTAACAACGGTTCACTATTAAAAACCGTTGGTAAAGGGATAATCATTACCAACGGTTCTTCAAAGAGAAACCGTTGTTGACATAAAATTCATGTGCAAGAATCAACAACTGTTCTCTATAGGAAACCGTTGCTAACCCGTTATCATTCCCAACTGTTTCTAAAGAACAAACCGTTGTTGATTCTTGGGTAACATAAAGTAATTCCTGTGTAAGAATTAACAACTGTTTTTTGTTGGGAACCGTTGCTGAGTCCTTCTTGTGGCGGGAGAATTTCCCGCCTGTGGCCCATTTAACAACTGTTATTCATTTGGAACCGTTGTTGATTCTCTCCAAGCAACAACAACACTTTTTCCTCACCCAGCAGCTAGCAAATTAATCATAAGGCATATATACCTTCTTTTTTCCCTCCCTCCTTCTCCAGCAGACCAGCAGGCAGTAGCGCCCCCTCCCCCTCCTCCTTTAATTTCAATCTAGCTCAAGAGGAAGTTGATTGGAAGGCATACCACTCTCCCCTCCGACTCCCATTTTCGTTTCGAGATATTGAGGTTAATTCTATTTATCTACTTGATTGAATAATCAGTAGTTATTATATAATTAATTAGCATATAATTGCATGCATGTTAGCATTTTTTATATGTGGGTATTGTCATGCATTAGAACCAAACTACCGGAACTTGAATAACTTTAGGTCGTTACCCGTTCGAGATTAATCCAATAGGGGTTAATCTCGAATAGTCCCCGTTTGGGACTGCTCTTTGAATACCTTGTCTCATTTAGGATTAGTGAACATGCGTTGGGCAATTTGTTGTTCGAGAAAAATTCGGTAGATCATTTCTCCATTTGTTCTCACGGGTACGTGCAATGGCGTACTCGGGGGAGCTAATGGGAAATGCTGCCGAATTTTTCTCGAACAACAAATTGCCCAACGCATGTTCGCTAATGAGACAAGGTATTCAAAGAGTGGGTTAGGATGGTTGGCCAGCCCGGAACCTATTAATTGTAGAACCAGCAGGGACCTAGTACTAATATTGCATGCATAATAAAAATTATATTTAATTATCTCTTACAGATGGATCGTAAGAGTTGGATGTATGGGAGGCGTGATACAAGTGCTTACTTGTTAGGAGTCGAAGAATTCATTAATTGTGCGAAGGAACATATGAGGCATAGGGGTGATGAAACTATTTTATGCCCTTGTTCCGATTGTGAGAACTTGCGGAGATTTAGGGATGTCAGAGAAGTGAGGGGTCATCTGATCCGTCGTGGATTTAAGGAGCGGTACACTCGTTGGGTGTGGCATGGCGAGTGCTCCGAAGAATCGGCAAATGCGGAGTCAAGCAAGGCTTCCAATGTGTCCGAGACCTCTTTAGATCGAGAAAATGATGTACGGGAGGAAATTGGGGTTGAAAATATAGAAAATATAGATAGCACTAATTGTACGGACTATGATCAAGTAGATGAAATGATGCACGACATTCCCGACGATTTTGTGGACATACCAGAATTTTCTGAAATTAATCTGAGCAAAGATGCTAATGTAGAATTATTTCCCGGTTGTACGAAATTTTCAAAATTATCAGCGGTTTTCAAATTATTTAGCCTGAAAGCAAAAAATAATTGGAGCGATAAAAGTTTCACAGATCTGTTAAAACTCTTAGGGGATATGCTCCCAGAAGATAACGAGTTGCCGGATACAACCTACCAAGCGAAAAAAATTTTGTGTCCGTTGAGTTTAACAATTGATAGGATTCCTACATGCCCGAAAGACTGTGTACTATATCGAAAAGAGCATGTCAATCTTGATAAATGTCCAAAGTGTGGGCTTTCAAGGTACAAACCGGGAACTGACCCATCAAAGAAAGGTAAAAAACCTGCGGCGAAAATCTTGTATTATCTGCCAGTAGAACCGAGATTGCAACGTCTTTTTGCAAATCCAAGAGACGCTGAGTTGTTACAGTGGGCTGGCACGTGTAGAAAAGACGATGGAATGCTCAGACATCCCGCCGATTCTTCTGAATGGAGAAAGATTGACATGACATTCCCTGATTTCGGTGGCGAACCTAGAAACTTAAGGTTAGGGCTATGTACCGACGGAATGAATCCTTACGGTAACATGAGCAGCCGGCACAGTACCTGGCCGGTGTTCTTGTGCATTTATAACCTTCCTCCTTGGTTGTGCATGAAAAGGAAGTACCTAATGATGCCACTACTGATATCGGGTCCTAAACAACCGGGTAATGACATAGATGTGTTCCTAGCTCCTCTGATTGAGGAACTGGAGAAGTTATGGAAAGAGGGAATACGAGTGTACGATGCATATAAGAAAGAATGGTGTACCATCCGTGTTATGATCTTCTGCACGGTCAACGATTTTCCCGCGTTAGGTAACTTGTCGGGATGCAGAACAAAAGGATACAAGGCGTGTCCTGTTTGCGGAGAACAAACTTGTTCCATACGACTAAAGCATTGTAAGAAGATTGTGTACATGGGGCATCGTCGATTCCTTCGGGTTGGCCACGCATATCGAGGGAAGAAGAAAGAATTCAATGGCAAGTCTGAGAGGAGAAAAGCTCCGGTCCCGTTAACCGGCAAAGAAGTTTACACAAAAGTGAAGCACATAAGAGTCCAATTTGGGAAGGATGTTGTTGCTCACGATAATCCGGACGACTTATGGAAGAAGAGGTCCATATTTTGGGATCTTCCTTATTGGCTGCACATGGATGTTAGGCATTGTTTGGATTTGATGCACATTGTAAAGAACGTCGCTGAGAGCATAGTGGGCTTGTTGTTGAACACCGCAGGGAAAACAAAGGATGGCATCAACGTTAGAAAGGACATGGTTGAAATGGGCATTCGCCCAGAGCTAGCACCCCAAGAAAAGGGAGAGCGTACCTTCTTACCGGCGGCCTGCTACACTCTATCGAGAAAAGAGAAAATCAGTTTTTTAGAATGCCTGCAATCAATTCGTGTGCCATCCGGTTATGCTTCAAATATTTCCAGAAGGGTGTCCATGAAAGATATGAAACTGATCGGGATGAAATCACATGATTATCATGTCCTGCTGACTCAGCTGCTCCCGGTTGCCATTCGAGGTATCCTCCCCCCGCATGTTAGGAAGTCGATCACCAGGTTCTGTTCCTTCTTCAACAAAGTTAATTCGAAGGTGATCGATCCCGAAGGGCTGGACTTCTTACAGTCCGATGTCGTGACGACCCTGTGTGAACTGGAAATGTATCTTCCACCCTCATTTTTTGATATCATGGTGCATTTAACAGTCCATCTCGTTAGAGAAATAAAACTCTGTGGCCCCCCATTCCTGCGACAAATGTACCCTTTTGAGAGAGCCATGGGTCAGTTGAAAGGGCTGGTCCGTAGTCGATCGAGGCCCGAAGGAAGTATGGTTGAAGGGTATGATGCTGAAGAGATCATCGGTTTCTATACCGATTACGTGGCCGACATTGACCCGATCGGCCTTCCCAAGCCTCGGCACGAGGGGAGACTCCAAGGTGTAGGTACTATTGGGTACAAACTGGTGAGGCCGGATCACGATTTGATCCGGACTGCACATCTCAAAATTCTTCAGCACCTTGCTGATGTAAGTCCGTACGTCGTCCGGCACCTGACAGAGCTACGTGAGAAAAATCCTTCGAGAAGTGAAAGTTGGGTCACCAATGAGCATAATCGAACATTCATAAGATGGTTCGAAGACAGTGTACATTCCAGACCATCCGATGAAGACGTAAGTGAGACTGTCAGGTGGTTAGCATTCGGACCCGGGTCAACAGTGCACACCTACCAAGGTTTCGACTTGAATGGCTTCACTTGGTACACTCGGACCCAAGACAGCAAGAGCACCGTGCAAAACAGTGGTGTGACGTTAGTAGCTCTAGCGGCTTCTGGAGATATGCCCCAGCCATTTTACGGTTGGATTGAAGAAATATGGGAAGTAGATTACGTTAAATTTAAGATTCCCCTATTTTACTGTAAGTGGATCGATAACGGACGCGGAGTCCAATGGGATGAGGATGGATTTGTCACCGTTGATTTCAGTCGGTTGGGATACCATGACGATCCTTTCATACTGGCTAAGCAAGCAAAGCAGGTGTTTTATGTTGTTGACCCGGCCGACAAAAAGAGGCATGTTGTTCTTACCGGTAAACGGCACATTGTAGGGATCGGAGACGTTGTCGATGAGGACGACTACGATAAGTTTGACGAAACCGGACCATTTTGTAATGGTACCGCCATCCAGCCAGTTGATGATGCGCCAGAGACAATCTACATCCGTACAGACCATGACGAAGGAACGTGGCTGAAGAGACGAAAAAGGAAGAAATCGAAGGGATCAAAGAAAAGAAAGAAAACCGCATAGAAGGTAAATGATACATTTTTTTAATTAATTAAATAGAATAATTACTTAAAGTAATTAGGTATACTTGAAATTAATTAGATATATAGATATATTAACTAAATTAATTCATTAATGCAGGTGCATGTTCAGCGAATGTATCGGATAGATGACAAGCTTGGGATCTTGCGCCTGTTGAGTTCTAATATTTCTTTTGTTTTGTTTGTGTGTGTTGCTATTTGTAATTAATGTACTTTTAGATAATTTGCTATTTGTAATTAATTAGATATTTCAAAATATTTATTATAAGCAACAAAATAATTTGCTCGTACTAAGATCATGTTTAGTGAACAACAGTTGTTGATAGAGGTATCAACAACGGTTACTGACTGAGGACCGTTGTTGATGACAACAAAATAACTTTTTAAACTAAAATCTGCGAAAGAATCAACAACGGTTATTTATTAAAAAACCGTTGTGGATGGAAAAATTAACAACGGTTATTTATTAAAAAACCGTTGTGGATGGCAAAATTAACAACGGTTATTTATTAAAAAACCGTTGTGGATGGCAAAATTAACAACGGTTATTTATTAAAAAAACCGTTGTTGATTGTTTCATAGCGGGATTTCCTGAGACCCAAATAATGAATGAATTCCTGTTTCAGCCTAGCTGATAGAGGTAGTATACCAGAACACACATAACAACTAAGTGCCTTGCATGAGCAAATTGTCGTCCATTTCAGCCAACTCAGCTGCTTTAGCCGGCAGGACCAGCTGCAACACCTCAGAAGAAAAGGCAATCTGATAAGTGCCTTGCATGAGCAATCTGCTTTAACCGGCAGGACCACACCTGCAGCACCTCAGAAGAACCAGAAGGTTCACAACTCAATGCCACACCCGCAGGCAAAACCTCGCAGAAGGGTTGATCCTACCAACTCAAGCTGTAGAGATAGCAGAAATGCCTCCAAATCTGCAAAGCATGGTCATAACTCATCATTTTTGGGTACTGTTAGTTAGTTACCAAGCAGGGCACTTGAGTTGGGTCTCCATCTGACGCAAACCGTCAGAGAATGGACTCAGACGGTGCACCAGCTCCTGGCATTTTTCCATCCTTGTTTTATTCCCTAATTACTGTTGCACTTATTAATTTGCTGCTAACTGGAGCTGCGCGCACGCCGGTCATGAGACATGGGTTAGGTAAAAATGGTCTTGCCATTTTTTACACACCTGTAGGACCCCTGTGGCTCCAGTAAAAATGGTCTTGCCATTTTTTACACACCTTGCAACTCTTCTCTTCCTGCCGGCTAAAGCAGCTGAGTTGGCTGAAATGGACGACAATTTGATCATGCAAGACACTTAAGATTTTTATTTGTATTGTGTCACCATAATTTACCTCTATCAGATAGGCTGAAACATAATTTCATTCATTATTTGGGTCTCAGAAAATCCCACAATAAAATAATCAACAACGGTTATCAATCAGGAACCGTTGTTGATAACAAGAAGGTAATTTTTTAAATTAAAAGCTGAAAGGAATCAGCAACAGTTTCCAACTGAGAAACCGCTGTTGATTACAAAAAGTAATTTTTCAGATTTAAAAGCTGGACAGAATCAACAACGGTTCCTACATGAACCACCGTTGTTGATTAGATTAAAAGTACTCTTGGCAACCGCATTAACTGGGTCTCGAGATTGGTGCCAGTGCGCATCTGAAGTCTCTGGAAACCCCGCGATTCATATTTTATTAAGGCGCGAAACAATCAACAACGGTTTTTAATTACAGCACCGTTGTTGATTGCCGTCATCAACAACGGTTACTCAAGAAAAACAGTTGTTGATGACAACAAAATAATTTTGTTAAATTAAAACTTTGAATAAATCAACAACGGTTTTTTATATCGAAAACCGTTGTTGATTGTTTCATTAACAATGGTTATTAACAAAGAAACCGTTGTTAGTGACAAGGAAAAATTATATTTTTTATTGAAAACTGGAAAGAATCAACAACGGTTATTTAATGAAGAAACAGTTGTTGATTGTTGTCATCAACAACGGTTTTCAACTTAGGAACCGTTGTTAATGACAAGCAAAATTATTTTTTAGAATTTTGAGATGGAAAGTATCAACAACGGGTATTTATGTATAGAACCGTTGTTGATGGTTATCATCAACAACGGTTATTTAGTAAAAACCGTTGTTGAGTGTGACAACAACGGTTTCTCTTAAATAACCGTTGTTGATGCTTTCACAGTTTTTAATCGTTTGTACTCCTCTCTTTCATTTCAAATTTCACTGTAAAATTCTCTAAGTCCCAGAACCTCTCTAAAACCCTCTCTCGCGCTTGTTCAGGCGATCAAGCCCTCGCTGCCACCGCCGCTGCTGCTGCTGCCGCCGTGCCGCCGCCGCCGCTGCTGCTGCCGTGCCGCCGCTGCTGCTGCCGTGCCGCCGCTGCTGCTGCCGTGCCGCCGCTGCCTCTCCTCTCCCTCCTCTCTGTAAGCTCCTCTCCTCTCTCCTCTCCCTGCCTCTCCTCTCTGTCTCCGACCTCCTCTGCCTTGCCTCTCCTCTCCTCTCCCTGCCGCCTCTCCTCTCCCTGCCCTGCCTCTCCTCTCCTCCTTCTCTGCCGCCGCCCCCTCTCCCTGCCTTGCCTCGCCTCTCCTCTCCTCTCCTCTCCCTGCCTTGCCTCTCCTCTCCTCCCTCTCTGCCTCTCCTCTGCTCCGCAGCCATGGACCCTGAAAACCCCGAAACCACCGAACAACCCGAAGAACAACCCGAACAACAACCCGAACAACAATCCGAACCCGAACAAGAACCCCGGAGGCGACGAGGGCCAACCACCGGGGAGACTTACCGCAAGAAGGTAAAAGACCCCGAAAGGAAGATAGAGTTCGGGACAGATGGCAACACCACAGGGGCCGCCACGGGGTCGTTCGCGAATTATGTGGGCCAAACCGCGAGAGATCATGTGCCCATCAATTTCTCGGACTGGAAGAAGGTCCCGTTGGATTACAAGACGAATTGCTGGAACAAAATAAAGGTGTTTTCTTGAACTTTAATCTCAGATTATATTATTAATTGAATACCTTCATTTGATTTTGTATAATTAATAGAAATTGCAAAATTTAATCTCGAACTTTATTCAAAATAGAAATTGCATAATTGATTGTACAATTAACCGAATTCGTTGATTAACTGAATAATTACTTTATATGTCCTGCAGGATTTCTGGCATCTCCCGGACGACAGGGAGAAGAGGAAGGTCTTGATAAAGGTGGGAGTCCGTTGGAAGGAGTTCAAATCGCACTTGAACCGAACCTACATTCTTCAGGAGAGTGAGGAGGACCCTTGCGCAAAGCATAACATCCCGCAACATGTGTGGGAAGAGTTTGTCAGGAACTGCAACACTGACGAGTTTAAGGTTCATTAATTAAATCACTGTTATTTAAAAATCTGCACTACTAATTACTTAATTTGTACTGACGCCGCTGTTTCATAAATTGACAGAAAAAGAGTGCGCAAGGGCGAGAGGCGTCCAAGAAGAACGTGTACCCTCACAGGCTCGGCTCGGGCGGTTACGCGAGTGCAAGGAGGAAGAAGTGGACTCGCAATGTCGTAATTGCACCGACGGAACCATCGGGCACTCCTATCAGTGCCGATTTGGACGAACGGAGCCGCGACTGGATGTTGGCAAGGTCGAAGAGCATCGTCGATGGAGTTGCCGTTATCGACGATCCGGCTATTCGGGAGGTCCAGAAGAGAGTGGTATATATTCTTAACTTAACATTTTAAATTAACTGCACATGCTTTCATCATTTTAAATTAACTGCACATTTTAAATTAACCGTTATTTATTGAAGAAACAATTGTTGATTGTTGTCATCAACAACGGTTTTAACTGAGGAACCGTTGTTAATGACAAGCAAAATTATTTTTTAGAATTTTGAGATGGAAAGTATCAACAACGGTTATTTATGTATAGAACCGTTGTTGATGGTTATCATCAACAACGGTTATTTTAGTAAAAACCGTTGTTGAGTGTGACAACAACGGTTTCTCTTAAATAACCGTTGTTGATGCTTTCACAGTTTTTAATCAATTGATTTTAAACTGAACATATATCATGTACGTTAATTTTACTCAATTGATCACTGCAGGAAGGAAAAATAAGAGAAGCGAGTGAGGGATCATTCGTCCCCGACGGCGCAAATGATGTCCTCACTGCCGCTCTAGGGACGCCGGAACATCCCGGGAGAACGCGGGCCCACAGCTCCGAGTACACACGCCGGAAAGACGTCTTCGGGAAGCAAAAGAGGAGACGGGGCGCGACTTCTCACTCCGGTTGCTACTCCCAATCGGAGGTTGACGGGATGAGAGAGGAGTTCGAAGAGAAGCTGAGGAAGCAACGGGAGGAGATGACGGCGGAAATGACGAAGGAGATGAACGCAAGGATCCAGGACCTAATGGCCTCCGTCTGCGTCCCGGGTAACTTCCAACAGGTACTGCTCGGAGGTGAGCTCCAGCAGGCAGGTACCTCTTCGTCTGCGGCGCCGGCACCGCAGGGACCGCCCGCCCCCGAGAACAAGGTAATTTACCTTTCTACTTGTTGAAATAAGTGTCAGACACAATTTCGGTCCGAAGTGATGCACGAACGTAGGAGACGACAATCGACGAACAAGAACGAAATGAAATATTTCGGACCGAAATTTTGTCTGTCGAAACAGAAGACAGATTTCGGACCGAAATATTTTATTTCAGTCCGAAATATGGGTAGACGTTTTTTTTCTGTTTTATTTGTAGTCCAACACTACTCGACGAATTAAAAAATGTGGTTGAGTTAATTCAAAGCTTCTAAC
Organism: Cyperus esculentus; assembly: GCA_030179965.1. Lineage (NCBI taxonomy): Eukaryota > Viridiplantae > Streptophyta > Magnoliopsida > Poales > Cyperaceae > Cyperus > Cyperus esculentus. The sequence continues at coordinate 432,190 of JASGLE010000010.1, read as the reverse complement.
AATAATATTTACATTCCAGAGGTCACGCAATTGCAAACTCTATGTTGAGGCGGCGGATACTCAGATCGAGGTGGCGACCGGAAGGATGTTTCTACCCGTTCCGGGCGCCACATGCCACGGTCAACCGATCCCGCCCGATCAAAGAAAGGTGCAGATAGATTTTTGCGTCGAGGCGAATCGGTCACACAAACTCCCGACTCCGGTGGCGGATCTTGTGGAAATCCATGAAGCAGTCGGGAGTTTTGTTCTGTGGCCGGTGCACTTGATAGAGACCGAGTCGACCGGTCAGGTATATATTTTTTAAAAAAATAAAAAACTATTTATATACCAATTCGGTCCTGATTGCATAGGTTTCATTAATCGTAGGCCCGGAGAGCATCGGCACGTAGCCCGAGTACACCGCCCCCGAGGTCGTCACAAGCTGCGAGTCGGGTGCCACTACTTGAGGATTCTCAGGTGCACCGACTTCAGGAGCATGGCCTCGCGCTCTACCAGTTGCTGATGAGCCAACCGTCAGAGGTCGACACTTTCGAGGTCGACTACGGTGTGGAGGATCTAGGGATCGGGGGTACAACGGTGCTCACCACCACCGCGATCACCGACATGCTAAAGAATGATTGGCTCGAAGTAACAATACTTCAAATGTTTAGCATGTAAGATCGATTATTTGACTTTGATATTTCTTTCATGAAATATTAATCTGTAGTTAGCGTAAAAAAATATGATAATTGGTTTTCCAATGTAGTGCAAGCGCACGTCGGTGCAAGATGTTGTTGTTCGGCCGCTTCCGTTTTCTGGACCCCTACCGATGTGCGGCCGACAACATTGCGAGAGAGGGTGCTACTTACCTCACCGACTTCATTGAGCCGATGGAGCTCGACTCGATCGTCTTCCTCCCGTATCACGAAGGGTTCGAAATTACTCAACTCTACTTTAACAAAAAAAATATATAAATTCTTACCTTTCGTTCTCGTTGGTTTGGATGGCAAATAAACTGAAATAATTAATATTGTAGGTCTCACTGGCGGCTTCTCATCATGCATCTAGCCGAGTCTCGGTGCTACATCATGGATTCCTTGTGTCCCACCGAGGTGCCGAAGTTAACGATTATGGGCTATTTGAATACGTAAGCTTAATAATCAACTAAATTCCGTTCTCCTTTTATTAAAAAACAAAATATGAATCATCGCACTAATTTATATTAATTGTAGGGCCTTCCGAAATTATTGGACCAAAAGAGGAGTGATCAAGAAGAACGGAGGCAAGCTCACGTATAAGTTGATCAAGGTATATACGTATACACGTAACTTATATATACAATTAGGCTTGTAAATATTCAAAAAAAGAAAAAAAGAAAAACGTACGAAATCCATATTGATTCTTGATCTATTTTCATTATTGTAGGGCCCAAGGCAACCGGGCGGCTCCGAGTGCGGATATTACGTCATGCGGACGATGCATGACCTAATAAATACGTGCTATGAGGAGAAGTTACCTTCGGTATATATACCTATTTCGTTTATCAAGTATATATGTTTTATTTCATATTATATATCAAACTAATTCAAATATATGCAACATCTTAAATTTACAGGCTATTGCATCCGAAAGGTACGAACGACATCAACTCGACGAGGTAATAGAATTTTGTTGCGAATTTTTGCGTTACGAATTGTGATCTCGATCGGATTTTTGTAGTAGATATTATTAGGAGGTTTCGAATTGTAAAATAGGTACAATTAATTGATTTTGTATGTATATAGATTGGTTAATTAATTTAGATGTGTTAATTATGTGATTTATATTAATTTAGATTGGTTAATTTCTGAATGAAATAGAAAACAGAATATATGTGAATGTGTATGGTTCTCTGAATGAAACAGAAACAACATGCCCAGTTCGACAAAACTTAACAACGGTTATTTAATTGTTTAAAAAAACCGTTGGTAATAACGCTGTGTAATAAAACATGTAAATAATCAACAACGGTTCCACAACAACGAACCGTTGGGAATTACGACAATCAACAACGGTTTAATAAAAAACCGTTGTCAAATGATGAAATCAACAACGGTTCCTACCAAAAAACCGTTGTTGATTCATATAATTGCCAACAATTGACTATAAAAACCGTTGTTGATTAAAGTCGTTTCCAACGGTTATTTACTAAGGAACCGTTGTTGATTGGCATCACCGACAACGGTTTCTTATTGTAAACCGTTGTTGATTGACAACACCAACAACTGTTCCTTATTGTAAACCGTTGGAAAATATATTTTATTTAAATAATTTAGATCATTGATGACGTCATTTTCCAACGGTTTCTCCAAAATAACCGTTGTTGATTCGTCTCATTGCCAACGGTTCTTGGAGAGAACAGTTGTGGATTAGCTTCTTTGCCAACGGTTATTTCTTATAAACTGTTGTGAATTACGGTCATCAACAACGGTTCCTTCTTATGAACCGTTGGCAAAGATATATTATTTAAATATTTCAGATCACAGATAATGTCATTTGCCAACGGTTTTTTATTAATAACCGTTGTTGATTGCGTAGGAACAGCAACTGTTATTCTCTTTTAACCGTTGATGATTGACGGCATCAACAGCGGTTCTTTAGTAAGCATTAGCAACCCTCGTATTCCCAACCCTCGCTGAACCGTTGGGAATTGTCATAAATAACCGCCGTTGATGATTTTTTCTGTGGTAGTGACATCATGAGATTATATATTGTAACATCCCGTAATTTTGGACTTACATATTTGATAATTTGGATTCATTAGTTAAATTATATTCATTTATTAGTAACATGAGACATATGGATTTGATTTTTATTTAATAATTAATACATACTTATGTTAATTAATGTTGAGACATGGATAATGATAAATATATGTTGTGTACTATTTTCGAATATGCTATATTAGAATATATTCACTTTAAATAGAATGGCCACTTAATAATTTAATTACATAGGTTTAAGAAATGATTAGTCAAATAAATAGAAGAAACAAACTTTACTTAACCAACTAAAAATAACCTTTAATCCTATATTTGGATGTGTCATCTTAATAAACGAAAAAAAAAAAGATAAAAACCCAATGTATTAAACCTGCACCATTCGTATTTATTCAAATAACCAACTCCAACTTGGTCCCCTGTACGCCTTATGATTCTACTCAACACACAAGCCCCCAGACTGGCAGACCCTAATTCGCATCCATCAAGCAAACCTTTTTATTTTCTCTGCGAAATAAAAACCCCCAATACCACAAATCCAACCCACACAGAACAGAGTGATACTGCGAGAGAGAGGCCGGGAGAAGAAGAGAAGGGAGAAGCCGGGAGACCGATCGGGTACACGAGGTGTTGCACGTGTCGGACCGTGGTGCGCTCAAGCGACACGAATCGAAGCGACATGCAATCGGCCGGATAGATTCGACAATCATCGAAGGTGGAAGGTGTGTGGTCTCCCCTTTGAAATTAGTTTTCGTATTTATGTGATGATTGTTTTGTCGTAAACAATCAAATATCCATTTGATTGCAATGTTATCAATTAATTTGCTATTCGAGGCGTTGCGAATTATCGATTTTGAATATCTGTGAAAAATATCTGAAAATTTGAAATATAATTTGTACACATATTGATAAGAATACTATCTGAAACTTGACTTGGATTTCTTCTGGATTTAGTTTATATTATCTAGTAACTGTTATTTTCTTTAATTGAAACAGAATGAATATGACAACTATTGACTTTGGCATAAGTTACATATTCAAATATATAATCTGATTATAGTGATAGTTACGTAGTTATACAATACGGTTATGCAAACATTAATTGATCAAGTATTTAGTAATTCGTCCTATATAGTTTTATTCCCTTCTATGATGCGATTTGTCAATCGAAAATACTGGAATCTACAAATTATTTTGAATACAGGGAACTTTATTTTATATCTAAAAACGAAATTTTGCTTATATGATTGATACAAAATTTGTTTAATTCAATGAATATAAATATGTTTAAATCGGATTATAAAATGGACGTTCGAGTTATTAAAGACCATGGCAGGGCCACGGCACCCCTTTCGTTCCAAAGACCTAGTCAGGGACTAGGCATCCTTCGTTTCCAAGACCTAGTCAGGGACTAGGCACCTTCCTTCCGTTAAAAAAGACCTAGTCAGGGACTAGGCGAAAGACCATATCAGGGATATGGCGAAAAACCATGTCAGGGACTAGGCGAAAGACCATGTCAGGGACATGACAAAAGACCATGTCAGAGACTAGGCGAAAGACCTAGTCAGGGACTAGGCGAAAGACCATGTCAGGAACATGGCAGAAGACCATATCAGGGATATGGCAGAAGACCATGTCAGGGACTAGGCGAAAGACCATGTCAGGGACATGGCACATTTCGGTGGTCTTACCACATTTGTCGAGCAAATTCGCGGTACCGAGTCTTTCCCCCTCTCAATCTGGAACGCTAGATGAGGGATTAGTTCGATTTGATTCATGTGATTCGTATCATGACTAAACGATAATTAGAGATGGAGTTTGATATAAAGAAAATTTGATAGTAAATAATAACAGATTATGAAATAATAATAGATGATGTAATTATGTTAAAGTGAAATTAATTAGATGTGATTTATATGATATGTTTGGAAATAAAATGATAAATTGTGAAAATAGAATTTTGTATGAATTGAAAAAAATGTTCTAATTTTTTATTAATGAGAATCTAAATTGTTTGATTGATCTAAATGTATACGCTAAAATAATTGATTTTGGAAAATTTAATTATACATATGTAAAGTGAAATTCAAATTTAATTTGTTTGTCAAAAGAGTTATATGAATTTAAAATGATCCAGATCTGGTATGTTGAGATTGATCATCAGTTATGTTATTCATTTGGAATTCTTTTTGCACTGGGAAACACTCGGTTTCTCATGCGCATCTTTGTGCCTTTTTTTTTCGTAGGTGAGAAAGAAATTGCTGAGTTGCCACGTAAATGAAGAGTTTTGAAGTTGCATTTCAAGATTTAGTTTTAATAATTTATTTTATTTGTTATAAGAAAAAGATTTCCGCTGTATTTTGTCTTAAAAATTATTGTATGTTATTACAGAAAAAAAATGTTATGTTGTAAAATGTATTATGATTTTGTTTTGGCGCCTTGCGTTGAAAAGCACAGTGGTCGGCCTATTTTCCTATTATGAAAATCCGGGCGTTACATATATTAATTGATATTAGTTGCTTAATAATATTACAATTAATTAATTGATACTTGAGTTAAATTATCGTGGAAACGTTAGACACCTCAATATCCAAAATCTCATGAAGCTCACAAAGTTCTTCATATAATATATAATATCGTGGAATACAAAAATTTACCATATTAATTTAAAGTTTTTTAAATACTTATTTTGTATTTTTTAAACTAGGCTCTCATTCATGTGCAAACATCAATATTTTATTATTACAAAATATTTTTAAAATTTTCAAACAAATACTTAGAAAACTCCAAAATATAAAACTTTTATATTCCCCAATATTTTTATATAAAGAACTTAATGAGCACAATGAATAAATATTTCGGAGATGGTATGCAATATATATTTTGTGGCATTAATATTTCAGACCGTTTGCACAATAATTTAATTATGGATACTAAATCACTTTTGAGCCGAGTCGACCCGTGACTAGTCCGGGTCGAAAACGAGTCAAAACATTGTTATCCGGATTCAAACAGGTTGAGTCAGGTCTATAAAAATAATAGAACAGCAACTTCATGGGCTATTTCTAAGCAGATGTATAATTAAAACATCGTATGAAACGCAAAAATATACATGCTTTACAAAGAGCTGCCCAGTATATAGAAAATGTATATATGCTCAATCAAATATAAATGAGACACGTTCTATAATGGAACTGCCTTTCAATTCACATTTTTGTATATATTCTTCTACAATGAATAAAGAATTTTTCTGTACTACAATTAATGGAAACAATTGTAAGAATTAAACTGTGCACCTAACAGCTGAACCTTTCTGTAATATCAATAAGCTACACCTATGATACTCTCATGTAAAGTTAACTATAGACAGAAAAAAATGAACTAATGATATATGTTATCTACATTAATTATGTGTGTTGACAGAGCATTATGGGGTTTCTAAGGCTTGCAAGATGTCAGCAGCTAAATCTTCAAACTTCTCAACCCCAAAACTAAACCTCACCAAGTTGTCCTTGATTCCAATCTTAGCTCTCTCTTCAGCACTGAAATCCCTGAATAAATAATATGTAACAATTGTTATTAACTTATTATACTTGCTAATCACTATATACAATGTAAATATCATAGGATACATGCTTAAAAAGGAATTGTCCTACTTGATAATCTATTTTAGAATTAAGTTATGAAAAATCAATAACATTTCATAATTTCTTGCTATCTTACCAGAAAGACATAATAGCAGGCTGCTGCACAAGACTCTCACACCCTCCCAAGGAAGTTGCTATATACGGTATCTCTAGTGAATCGATAAATTTCATAGTAGCTCGCAAGTCTCCATCCACCTATGTATGAAAAAGCAAGGGTTAGCTTAGTTTATAGTTGAGAACCATTAAATATATATTTAAGAGAGCAATAGCTAGCCTGCTTATAAATTTATGATTAATTGCCTTATATTAGTTTTATAATTAACATTAATTAATATGAAAATTACCTCGAAGCTAACAACTCCACCATATCCTGACATTTGGCTTTTTGCAATCTCATGTTCTGGATGGCTTGGCAATCCAGGGTAATAAACATGCCTCACCTGCAAAAGTTTTATGGAGTTTTAAGTTTAGATGGTAATTTGCTCAATTCCTATACTCAGAATCATCATAACGAAGTTTAGTTAGCATTTATGCACTTAATTAATTAAGACATGAATGTCTACCTTCGGGTGTTTCTCTAGAAGCTGAGCCATCTTTAGGGCCGTGTTGTTTTGAGCCTCTACGCGAAGGTGCAATGTCTTCATTCCCCTTATCAACATATATGCAGCATCCTGTAATTAAGAACAAAAAATTAAATTTAGAAAGAAACTAAACAAAGTTGCAGTGCAATTAAGCAGAATTAAGAACTATCATTCATGAAGCACTTACTGGAACTAGAGGTGAACCAAGGTCATAATGGCAAGAGCAAATTTTGGATATCAGGTTCTCTGAACCACTAACACAACCTCCAACTACCTGCATGTTCAACAAAATTATTGTCATATGATATTTGACATCGAAGCACGATGCACTGTCAATGAAATCATTCTGTAAGAGATACCCACATCGTGGTGTCCCGAGATGTACTTCGTGGTAGAATGAAGAACGGGATCGGCTCCTAGAGTCAATGGCTTCTGATTGATTGGGGATGCGAGTGTACTGTCAATGCAAACTAAAGCTCCATGGCTGTGGCATAGCTCAGAAACTTGCCTAATATCAAGGCAACTGAGCAGTGGATTGCTTAGTGAATCCGCGTAGAAGAGGGAAACCTGTACAAGATATATAATTAATCATCATTTTTAAATATGATTCTGATTATATTAACAAACAATTGCAGCTTTGATAGGCGAAGATTTAGATCTACATTGAGGAAAAACTTAAGGAATTATAGAATCTAGCATGAAGATTTAAGTTATAGTGAAGACACTGACCTTGTGTTTTTGAAGTTCTTCCTTCAGTGAATTCATGTCATTCATGTCTACAAACGAAGCCTGGAAAGAAGATTAAAGCAAAAGGAATTAGGATACAAGAGAAGTACTGCAATATTAAATTCTTTGAACAAAAAAAAGATGATCACAACAAAAACAAGAAAAGAACACGCACCGTGACTCCCATGAATGAGAGCTTGTTTTTTATGAACATTCTAGCCTCCCAATAGCAGTCTTTGGTTGCGACAATATGACCGCCTGGTGGAACCATTGACAAGAGTACGGCTACAATTGCACCCATACCGGATGAAACAAACAGAGTAGACTCCGCTCTTTCTAGCGCACTACATTAGATTGTGCACAAGTAATAATTTTAAGTCAGTGAAAACCTTAAAAATTTACTTTCACAGCAACTGAAAGGCAACATTTTGAAATCATCTATTGATCATGTTATAATAATGTTTTACAGAGTTCAATAATTTAACCATTGTTTCTCACCTTATCTTTTCTTCCAAAACTCTCGTGGTCGGATTTCCATAGCGTGCGTACTCAAAACCCGAGTGCCTCCCCTCCTGTATATACAACGTTCCAATTGTGAGATAACAAACTTTAGTGCCATATAAAATGTACAAATTTAAAGAAATGCATGATTAAATGACTGCTAGTATTTGCTCAATGAACAACTGAAATAACATACTCTGACAGCCATCAGTTCTTCTGAGTTCTCGAACCAGCGAGCAGTTGAGTTGATGATTGGAGTTCCGATGGAGCATTTGGGAATCCAATTTTGCTTCTCCCCTAATCATTGTAAAACAAAATTAATTCTATGGTAGAACTTGTATATACTTGATGGTAAAATTGGAGAAAGCAATTAACTTTTGTGGAGGTTGAATTGATGTAAGACGAGAGTATATTACCGGCATGAACGGTGAGGCTCTGATCTGACACAAATTGCAAGTGGCTATGATGAGTTCTAGTATCAGGCACAAGCATCTTCGATTGCTCTTGCATAGGGAAGGATGTGTATGGAGAGTCAAAAGTAAGACATGAAGCCATGAGCTAGCTAGCTAGGAATGAGGAAATAGAAGGAGCTTAATTATAATTAGGAAGGTTTGAATGCAAATGAGCTTGGTGATTTGGGTTGCAACATACAAGCATAATATAGGGGGTATATATAAGTGCAGCTAGTATAGTTTAGATTCTGTTTGGATTTCGCGTGGTTCCTAGATTGAGTTAGTCGGGTCAGAAGTCTGAAGGTATATTAATAGCAACGTTTTTCTTATGTGAACACGGTTAAGGTCTTAATTAATAATGAAATTCAGAAAGATTAGAAAATATGGCATAGTGGTCGAGTAGGTAAAGTTTACTGGTGCATGCACTGCACTGAAGTCAAGTTTATTGGATAATATAATGGATACATATAGTTTATATCTGAAAGGGAACATATATATATATATAGACGCGTCATTTACATCTTATATGATGCATAATATTATATTGCAGCTAATAATTAATTAATTAATGGGTCCCTCGTATGCTGATATTTATCTCTAATTAACCATGGATATTGTTATCTGCTGCAGCTTACAATTAAATTCTACTTAATTAGTCTGGCACATTTTGTCATTCTGATCATTCTGATCTTGATCCGCGCAGTGACAACCACGACAACGGATCCTCAAAATCTCCTATTATACAAAAATTTTCTATTTTTTTGAGTTTCTTAAGTATATATTTTGGGATTTTTTAGGATTGCATCAATATAATAATAAAATAATGTATAAAACTATGTCATCTTTAAAAAATCCAAAACAAATACTTAAGAAACCTTAAAAAATGGAAAATTTTTGTATCCTAGGATATTTTGATTTAAAGAATTTAATGAGAACCATAAATCAAAATTTGTAATGGTTTAGTAAGATTTTTGAGTTAGAAGCACAGGAGGCCTCCATGCTCTTAGGAGCACACTAGTTTTACTCCGATTAATTAACTGTAATATTAATAAGCAACTAAGATCAATTAATATATAATCTCATAATGTGTGTCTACATGATGCTTGTTTAATTGTTGTTTAATCTCCGGACAAACTATACTAAACAAACAATTTAATTAAAAGGGTCAGGTCGAGATGTCTCGTTGCGTCAGATAATTAAAAATTAACATTCCCTGATGAGAGTTTGTTTCACTTAATGAATGCTAGTTTGTGCAGGTGCATAAAAACTGAATCTTCCAAACTGAGGCAGCTTCTTTACATTTGTCTTAATTAATTCTCTTACGAATTGAGAGGATGCATGCAGCTTCTTAATCTTTGAATAAATAAAATTCTTGTGCTGATCAGATGAAATGGAATTCGGTTGTGTGGCAAGTAATATAAAATTGTTCAGCTGGCGCAAGCCACAAACCATAGATTCTCAACAGCGTATATATATAGATATATCAAGCTGCTGATAGATCGATGCACACTCATTAATTTTATAATAATTGGATTTTAACACGTTCAACGTGGGTAAATATATGAAGGTTGATTAATACTACAATTAATATTGCTCTGAAGTCTGATCTAGTTAATTTCAGAAGATTCACATATATAATGATCGCGTAGAAACGTTAATTTTAAGAACGCGGTTAATAATTCAGTGTTGAATATATATATATATATATATATATATATATATATATATATATAATTGATCAAAGCAACTTGATTATTATATAATAATATGTATAAGAAAAGCTGGTCAAAGGATACATAATATATTGGGCCCATGTATGACTATGATGTATCTATCCAGAAGCAAAAGACTAGCTAATAACTAATAACTAACTACTATATATATCGTATGATTAATTGGTGAAGCTAGCTAGATGCATGCCAGTCACTCAAATTGGTACTGCTTTCATGTCATGCTGACAAAATTGGAATTCATTGGAGTTGCTCTAAGATCAATATGATCAGAATGGCAAAATGTCTCAGACTAAGTAGAATTTAATTAAGTGTTAATTAGCAGCAGCAGATAACAATTAAATAATCCATAATTAGTGAGATAAATGTCACCTTATGAGGGACCCACTATTTAATATATTGGCCAATTGGCTGCAATATTATGCATCATATATAGTAAGATGTAAATGACGCGTACGTCAATGTTCCCTTTCAGATATAAACTATATGTATCCATTATATTATCCAATAAACTTGACTTCAGTGCAGTGCATGCATCAGTAAACTTTACCTACTCGACCACTATGCCATATTTTCTAATTTTTCTGAATTTCATTATTAATTAAGACCTTAACCGTGTTCACCTCAACAAAAACGTTGCTATTATATTTAGTCTATATAGTATTTACCTTCTGACTTCTTGACCCGACAAACTCAATCTAGGAACCACGACGAATTCAAACAGAATCTAAACTATACTGTACTGCACTTATATATACCCCCTATATTATGCTTGTATGTTGCAACCCAAATCACCTAGCTCATTTGCATTCAAACCTTCCTAATTATAATTAAGCTCCTTCTATTTCCTCATTCCTAGCTAGCTCGATCATGGCTTCATGTCTTACTTTTGACTCTCCATACACATCCTTCCCTATGCAAGAGCAATCGAAGATGCTTGTGCCTGATACTAGAACTCATCATAGCCACTTGCAATTTGTGTCAGATCAGAGCCTCACCGTTCATGCCGGTAATATACTCTCGTCTTACATCAATTCAACCTCCACAAAAATTAATTGCTTTCTCCAATTTTACCATCAAGTATATACAAGTTCTACCATAGAATTAATTTTGTTTTACAATGATTAGGGGAGAAGCAAAATTGGATTCCCAAATGCTCCATCGGAACTCCAATCATCAACTCAACTGCTCGCTGGTTCGAGAACTCAGAAGAACTGATGGCTGTCAGAGTATGTTATTTCAGTTGTTCATTGAGCAAATACTAGCAGTCATTTAATCATGCATTTCTTTAAATTTGTACATTTTATATGGCACTAAAGTTTGTTATCTCACAATTGGAACGTTGTATATACAGGAGGGGAGGCACTCGGGTTTTGAGTACGCACGCTATGGAAATCCGACCACGAGAGTTTTGGAAGAAAAGATAAGGTGAGAAACAATGGTTAAATTATTGAACTCTGTAAAACATTATTATAACATGATCAATAGATGATTTCAAAATGTTGCCTTTCAGTTGCTGTGAAAGTAAATTTTTAAGGTTTTCACTGACTTAAAATTATTACTTGTGCACAATCTAATGTAGTGCGCTAGAAAGAGCGGAGTCTACTCTGTTTGTTTCATCCGGTATGGGTGCACCAGGCGGTCATATTGTCGCAACCAAAGACTGCTATTGGGAGGCTAGAATGTTCATAAAAAACAAGCTCTCATTCATGGGAGTCACGGTGCGTGTTCTTTTCTTGTTTTTGTTGTGATCATCTTTTTTTTGTTCAAAGAATTTAATATTGCAGTACTTCTCTTGTATCCTAATTCCTTTTGCTTTAATCTTCTTTCCAGGCTTCGTTTGTTGACATGAATGACATGAATTCACTGAAGGAAGAACTTCAAAAACACAAGGTCAGTGTCTTCACTATAACTTAAATCTTCATGCCAGATTCTGTAATTCCTTAAGTTTTTCCTCAATGTAGATCTAAATCTTCGCCTATCAAAGCTGCAATTAATTACATATCTTGTACATGTTTCCCTCTTCTACGCGGATTCACTAAGCAATCCACTGCTCAGTTGCCTTGATATTAGGCAAGTTTCTGAGCTATGCCACAGTCATGGAGCTTTAGTTTGCATTGACAGTACACTCGCATCCCCAATCAATCAGAAGCCATTAACTCTAGGAGCCAATCTCGTTCTTCATTCTGCCACCAAGTACATCTCGGGATACCACGATGTGGGTATCTTTTACAGAATGATTTCATTGATAGTACATCGTATTCGATGTGAAAAATCATAAAATGACAATAATTTTGCTGTACATGCAGGTAGTTGGAGGTTGTGTTAGTGGTTCAGAGCACCTGATATCCAAAATTCGCGCTTGCCATTATGACCTTGGTTCACCTCTCGTTCCAGTAAGTGCTTCATGAATGATATTTCTTCTACTTAATTGTACTTTAATTTTTGTTACATTTCTTACTTAATTCAATTTTTTTTGTTCTTAATTACAGGATGCAGCATATATGTTGATAAGGGGAATGAAGACATTGCACCTTCGTGTAGAGGCTCAAAATAACACGGCCCAAAAGATGGCTCAGCTCCTCGAGAAACATCCTAAGGTATACATTCATGTTTTAATTAAGTGCTTTTATGATAACCAAACTTCATTATGATGATAATAAATATAAGAACTGAGCATATATATTACCATCTAAACTTAAACTCCATAAAACTTTTGCAGGTGAGGCATGTTTATTACCCCGGATTGCCAAGCCATCCAGAACACGAGATTGCAAAAAGCCAAATGTCAGGATATGGCGGTGTTGTCAGCTTTGAGGTAATTTTCAAATTAAAACATAAATTTTGCATTTGCCGGGATGTTCATTTCAATTAAATATGTATTAGAATGTAACATCTTGCACTTTCGTGTAATTCTACTGATAAAGCTCATAAAATCTTAATGTTAATTATAAAACTAACATAAGGTAATTAATCATAAATATATAAGCAGATGATTATTCTTTTAACTATTTATAATGGTTTTCATCTAACCTAAGCTAACCCCTGCTTTTTCATACATAGGTGGACGGGGACTTGCGAGCTACTATGAAATTTATCGATTCACTAGAGATACCGTACATAGCAACCTCCTTGGGAGGGTGTGAGAGTCTTGTGCAGCAGCCTGCTATTATGTCTTTTTGGTAAGATAGCAAGAAATTATGAAATTAAAAATCACTTAGTTATTGATTTTTCATAACTTAATTTTAAAATAGATTATCAAGTAGGACAATTCCTTTTAGTAATGAGGAGGGATCCATTGACAATGCTTATAATGACAATTTTGACAATAGGGATTTTGAAAATTTTATAATAATTCATAAAAAATCTTAAAAATGAAAAAACTTTTATGGATGCATTCTGTAACTTATAGATTAATAGTGTTTCAAATTTCAATCAATTTGAACATCGTTTGATAGTTTATCAAAATTTTATACATTTTTTAACGGTTAAAATTTAACGAGCTTTAAAGAGCTATCAAACGTCATTTAAATTGAATACAATTTGAAACATAATCAATCTATAAGTTAAACAATATCTCTATAAACTTTTTTCTATTTTTTAGAATTTTTTAACTATTTTTACAAATTTTTTAAAAGAACCATTGTCAAGATTGTCATGATAAACATTGTCAATGGATCCCTCCTCTTTAGTAATTGTTAATGAAGCAGTTTTGATAACTGATAGAAGTGGTAATTTGTTTCATAGATAATACAACTATAATGCGTTTTAGTTTATTTTTAAGCATGTACCAATGAGATTTAGATTGTATATAGTGATTAGCAAGTATATATAATAAGTTAATAACAATTGTTACATATTATTTATTCAGGGATTTCAGTGCTGAAGAGAGAGCTAAGATTGGAATCAAGGACAACCTGGTGAGGTTTAGTTTTGGAGTTGAGAAGTTTGAGGATTTAGCTGCTGACATCTTGCAAGCCTTAGAAACCCTATAATGCTATGTCAACACACATAATATAGATAACATATATCATTAGTTCATTTTTTCTGTCTATAGTTAACTTTACATGAGAGTATCATAGGTGTAGCATATTGATACTACAGAAAAGTTCAGATGTTAGGTGCACAGTTTCAGACTTACAATTGTTTCCATTGTAGTACAGAAAAATTCTTTATTCATTATAGAAGATTATATACAAAAATTTGATGAATTGAAAGGCAGTTCCATTAATGTGTCTCATTTATACACTGATCAGCGCTTTGTAAAGCATGTATATTTTGTGTTTCATACCTTTTTTTTCCATGATACATCTGCTTATAAATAGCCCATAAATCTAAGTTAACGAGGCCTTACAACCTTATTATCTCCTCTTTGTTAACTATGTGAGCTGAAGCAATTTATGCCAATCTAGGCCCAAACTGTAAATATATATTCTTGTGTGAAATTTCACATTTATCAAATACATGATTTTTACAGTTGGATAAACAGAAGTCGAGAATTAAAAGATGATAAAAATGAGATCTATTGCGTACTCAAAAACTTGAAATTAAGGTGCAAATTTAATACCAAATTATACAAGGAAAACGCATTTCATTTCATCATTTGTTAGATATGGTTCGAATTGTATTTTGGGCCTCTGAGTCTTGTATCTTTGTTTCTTTTATATATGTAAGATGTAAGAACTATGAATGAGAGAGAAATTGAAGTTTCTAGAAAATTTGAGTCTCTTCTAGCTTTTGCCCTCCTCCTCAAACCCTAGCTCCGCCGGGGAGGCCGGTCGGCGGTCTTCCCGGGCACCGGTCCGGCCGTACTCTCGCTGATTACCTTAATAAATTGGTATCAGAGCCCTTACGTTGCGGTCGTCGTCGTTGCCGCTGCTGTCGCCATCCTGTAACCGCTGCCGCTGCTGTCGCCGTCGCATTCGCTGATGCTGCTTTGCTCTCTGATTGTAGACGCCGGCTGCTGCCTGTTGTTTCCGTTGTCTGAGTCGCGCACTGTTTTCTGGCGATTGGCATTCTGGCTATCAGGGCATTTTCTGATTTCTGATTTGTGCTTGTTCCGCTGTAGTGGAACTTTGGTGTGCTGCACGAAGACAAATCAGAAGCCGAGTGGAAGCTGCTTGGCTGGTTCTTGAAATTTGCTGTGAGTAGCGCTGACACACTCAGTCCAATTTTATTTGGTTAGTGGCTATTGTGAATCACCTGACACGAATTGCATTTGGCTTATTAGCGGAATTTGGCAAAAGCAAAGTTGGTCCCGTAGCTTGGGGTGATTTGGTATTTGAAGAATCGCTAATTTGGGAACTTATCAGTTAAATGGAGATGTTAATTGGGTAATTTGGTAAGATTTTGTGAAGCTCCAAGAATTTGGTAACTTTTGTGTTGTTTGTGGATGACTTCTTGGAGGTGTTTAGGGTTTTGTTTGGGGGCATTGTGTTTGGTGCCGGTTGAGCCGATTTGCAGAAAAGTTCTTTTGTGCAATGACCATCTTTGGGGCCGGTGTTGGCATGGTGATTGTTATGATGCATGACGGATGTTCCGTATTTGGCAGGAGGGATAGCTCTCGGATTTAAAGAACTTGTTCTGTGTTTGAGTGTTTTTTGGATATGTCGGCGTTTGGATGTTGAAAGGCGATTAAGGTCAATGAACAAGCTCGTTTGTCATTGGTGTTTCTACTTCTTAGTTGCACCAAGTTGTTTCCTTCCGAAGCTGTTAGACACTACTTTGCTCGCCTCTAGGCTTCGTGCGAGTTGGCTCTCACTTCAGGTTATGGTCAGTTTCTATTCTTGATTTGGTCATTTATGAGATTTGTGGTAGTGTTTTGTTGATAGTAGTTGGTTAATTGGGTATTGGTGCTTTGTGTTACTTGAGGTACATGGTGGCATTTATGGTTTGAGCTTGTTTTGTATGGATGGATCTTGTATTATGTTATCGTCTTTTGTGGCACCGTTAGAACCTTGCTGTGTGTATGCGTTGTATGGTTCCATGATATGCTCTCTTTTGTGAAGTCAAACATTTGCCACCATTAAGGAGTTGAAGGTGGAGTTGTTAGTAGTTTGGCTTGTATATTTTTGAGATCTTGAACATCATTTACGTACCCTCTTGTGGTTTTGGTACTTGGATGTTTGTTGCAGCCTCCATTTTGGTCTTGAAGGAGTGATATTTGGTATGGTCGGATGTTTCCGGCTTGACATAGTCTTTGTTGGAGTGGTTGATGGTACCGTTGTCCCGGTGTTTGGGATGCGGATGCTCCATGTGATTTGGAGATTTGGATTGGTACCATTGTTGTCCCGGGTTATGGGATTTGTGTGCTTCATGTGATTTGAAGCTTGTGCCACCTATTGGGTTATCTGATGCGGGTTTTGCATCTTGGACTATGTTGTAGTCACTCTGGAGGTTGAGCAATTTGGATTTGACCCGTTTGTTCACCGTTAGCTTCAAGGACACCGATTTGGAGTGTGTGGCAATCATTTGAGGCTATGGAGGTGTTCGTCCTCGTGCTTGAGTCTCGTTCGGATTGCATCAAGGTACTTCTTCAGTGTTGCCTTTGTGTGTGCTTGGTCTAGCATGTTGCTTGGAGCACAATTTCGGCTAAGGTGGAGTTTGTTCGGGTTGTTTGTTGTGACTCATTGTTGGAGTCCGTTATGTTTTGATTCTAACCTTGTAGTAGTTTGGATGCTAGCTTTTGCTAATTGTATCTTTTTGTTTTAGTATTTTGTTTAGCTTAGCTTTATGTTTAGTTCATGTTCGGTACAATTCGGTCCAAGGTAGAAATTGTTAGATATGGCCCGAATTGTATTTTGGGCCTATGAGCCTTGTATCTTTGTTTCTTTTATATATGTAAGATGTAAGAACTATGAATGAGAGAGAAATTGAAGTTTCTAGAAAATTTGAGTCTCTTCTAGCTCTTGCCCTCCTCCTCAAACCCTAGCTCTGCCGGGGAGGCTGGTCGGCGGTCTCCCCCAGCACCGGTCCGGCCATACTCTCCCTGATTACCCTAACATCATTGAATCTTAAAAATTCTTAATTGACACCACCCAAGAATTAATCTCATTTAAGAATGATGGACCGTCATTAATTCATTTCTATAAACTCTAAAGCATATGATTCCAAGATTCTACGGCATTTTTCATATTTAAGCCTTTTGATAATAATTCAACGATCATAAGCCCATGTGTATGGAATTTTCAATTTTAAGCCCCAACCTCATAATTTGCTGTGGCAAGAGATTTATAGCATTTGTGTAGCGGTAAACAACTAAAATAAGCTGAAACTCTAAGTTATGTCACAAACAGTTAAACAATTCTATACAGAATTAATACATTCATTTCTTAAATACTGAACTAGGATATCTTAATCTGCCAATATACTGAAATCTTTTCCTCCTTTTGCAAATTAAAAAAAAATTACGTATGAGCGACTGGTTAAACACCAAGAGAACTGAAATCTACAAAGACGCGTTAAAGGCAACCGAATCTATTGAAGGACCCCCTGAAGGCTTTGTCAAACCAACAGAGGTCAACCAAAAGGCCACTGCAGCCCTGATTAAACAGAACAACACAATTATTCAACTGCTGGTCAAGATAAGCGAAAACCTCGACGACTGTTTGGAGACAGTCAAAGATATTAAGAAGGTCGTAGCTGAGAAATCAGCTGGGACGTCTTCTGATATCTCCGTAAAAACCATTGAAGATCTGGAGAAGAATCTCCAAAAACTCAATCTCGGAGAACCAATTCGAAAGCCAAAACCAAAGCCTGCACCTTTCTACGTCTTTAAGGATCCACAAAAGATCTTTGAAGAAGAAAAGCAAAAAGCATCAAAATGAGCAGAACTCAAACCCGAACAGAGATGGCGGCTCGACCATCTATAAGCAACCGAGACCAACAGAATCAAAACCGTGAACAAACCCCCACAGTAGAAGAACAAATAAGAGGCTACAGACTTGGACAGCGAGCGCGACACTCATTAAGCCGTGTGATGCCCAGGAGACAATGAGGGTATCAAAGAACACTCGAGTCTCAAATGAACCCAGATGCAGAGCTCAACCTGTCACAATTCAGAAGAGCACAAAATGTTCCTGCTGAAGTACTTTACCAAGCAGGAAGTCTTTTCCAAACCCAACATCAGGTTTATCAGCACTATTCAGACCAGAGAATTTCAGTTGTAGACAACCAGCAACTGGGATTACCATTCATTACACAACAAGGATTTGAGAGACTGCAAAGAGAAGGCCTACAACACCTCCACATGGGCCTGATCATGATCCGTCTCTTTACTCTCCACAGAGTAGCTGCAGGGGTCAATGCCCTTGTAGTCATCCAAGACACGAGATGGTCTGATGATAGATCCATAATTGGTACTATGGAAATGGATCTAACTCATGGGTCTCAATTGGCCTATATTGCCCCAAATATGATGCTATCCATAAGGGATTTCTATAATCATATCCAACTGGTGATTCAAACTCATGGATATGACACATGGCGAGCTGGCGAAAGCAACTTACTGCTAACGAGATCACTCATTGGGAGGCTTTCAAACACTAACTTCACGGGATTTAGATACAACATCAACAATGTATCTGATTATCTCACAAGTCATGGAGTTCAAGCTATCCCAGGACAAAGGCATACCACTGCAGAATTAAGAGGAAGGCAGTGGGTACTCCGACCAATGCAGCAGCCTGAAACTCAACATCCTCAAAGAGCAGTGACACAAATGCGAACCGATGGTTCATTACTGCTCAGATTTACAAACTATAGTGCAACGCCGCCACCTCAAGAACAATCAAGGGGTGAATTTGATGAAGAACAATTAGAAGAAGAAATCATAGCAATGGTCCTTTGCTATGATGCAGAAGAAGAATCTGACAATGAGGATGAAACAGAAGATGACATTTTCTGGGGAGCCCTATCTGTCACCGCGCAGTTGATAGAAGGTCCAAAAGATGACTGTCCTATCTGGGATAGTTATAATGAAGCAGAAGCTGAAATGGATTTTATCAATCCATTTTCTGTGGAAGGTGGTGGGAAAGAACAAAAACAAACCGAAACTGTTTTCATGATGCATGATCAAGAAGAGGAAGAAACAGAATACCCAAAACTGAAACAATTTTTACAAGAAAGAGCTTTTTCTAGTGCAACATCTGGTGTTTATCATCCACCCCCAGAGCCTCTTATGGGACAAGTGTCCTATACACCAGCTAGGCTCGAAGCTAAACATGGCGAAGCCTCAACCTCTCAGCAACCCGTATTAAGTTGGCAAAGACCCAAGAACTTGAGTTTACCAGGAGGAGTTGGTCATCACCATAATGAAATGTGGAATTTACCAGCAGCAATGCAACAACAAGGCGCTTTACTGGTATTACCCGAAGATATTGGTCTCTATAATGATACCATATCAAGATGGGAATCAATCACTCTAAATCTCTTGAGTGAAAGAACCTTTGATGACAACAAGGCCAAGATGATGTTCATTGAGAACCTCCTTGGTGAAACTGAAAAGAAGATTTGGATCCAATGGCGAATGGCGTTCAAAGAACAATACGCTATACTTACAAACATTGCCGATGATCCCCAAAATGTTATATCACAAATCCGAAGAGTAATGCTATTGGAGGATCCCTACCAAGGAACAACAGATGAACAAGATCGTGCATATCATGATCTTGAAAGATTGAGCTGTAACAATGTGAGAGATCTCTTCTCTTACATGAATGATTACAAAGTTCTAGCAGCAAAATCTGGGAGGATGTACGTAAATGAAGAACTCTCAGCCAAGTTTTTCAGAAAAATGCCCTCCCTTATTGGCAATGAACTTGAAGAGGCATTCCAGAGAAAATTTCCTGGTAATACAATTGGTGTCATGCCTAGAATACACTTCTCTTACCAGTATTTGGCAGAGATGTGTAAGAAGGCGGCAATGCAACGCAGCCTTAAAGACCTAACTATATGCAGCCGTATACCAATACCAGGAGAATACCATAACAGCCGAAAGAAGTATGGTCTTAGAAAAGCCAAGACCTACAAAGGAAAGCCACATGACTCACATGTGCGAGTGTTCAAGCGAAAACATGCTGACCGAGTCCGCAAATGCAAGTGTTTTATATGCGGAGAAGAAGGTCATTTTGCACGAGAATGCAAGAGGAATAGAGGAAATATCGCAAGAGCAGCGGTGTTGGATAATCTGGACCTACCAGATGACATAGATGTAGTGTCAGTTGATCTAAATGAACCCGACAGTGATGCCATATGCAGCCTCTCAGAAGGAGAAGCTGGCAACACGGAGGTCCATGTGCGAGCTGCAATTGAAGAAATTCCTTGGGAAGGCGCTATGATGCTGCAAATTGAGTATTACGGATGGAGAAGTAAAGTTCAGCTTCCTGAGAAGCAAGAACAGTGCCAACACCAATTCAGCACTGAAGTCCGAATCGATGGTAACTGTAGTTTTTGCAAAATTGAAACAAACAAAAACTACAGGATAGGCTGTGAAGATTGCAAACTTCTAGCCTGTGCCATGTGCTCACCATTCTATCTGGGAAAAGAAATACAACCAAAGACTCAACTTGAGCCCAGACAATACTCCAATAAAGATACTCTTATAAAAGAACTCATAAAATATGTTGAGTTCTTAGAAGCTGAAAATGAACGATTGCGAAAACTTCTACAAGAAACCCAGATACAAACTTCCGAAGAAGAATTGGCAAAACCAGAACCTCTACAAGAAAACCAGATAAAAATCCTTGAAGAAGAATTGGCAGAAGAATTCAGAGAACTGGCAATCTCTGATAAAGGAAAGGAGAAAGTAACCAATCCAGAAGAACCAATAATGGAGGAAGATGATGAAGATGGTGAAGCTGCACTTGTAGTCTTCATTGACTATGCAGCATACAAAGCAGAGGTTCTAACACAAGTTCAACAGCCTAGACAGCACAAAAAGATTGATAATAGGCTGTATAACCTGATAGTATCCATTGAAATTCCTGGAGTCAAGAGATTTGATATCCGAGCAATCCTCGATACTGGTGCATCAACTTGCTGCATCTGTCAAACCGCCATCCCAAATGAGGCACAAGAGAAAACATTATACCCAGTCCAAATCACAGGAGTAAATTCACGACAAGTTGTCAATACAAAACTTAAGCAAGGACAACTCGTGATCGGAGAAAACAAGTTCCGTATTCCTTTCACCTATTGCTTTCCAATGGGCATGCGTGAAGGGATACAGATGCTCCTTGGGTGTAATTTCATAAGATCAATGGCAGGAGGATTAAGAATTGAAGGCAAGGTGCTTACATTCTACAAGAATGTAACAGAGATCCATACTACAACGGAAACAATAGCAGTTCCTGCTGCTATACAAGAATTGGATCTAGAAGAGCATGAATACCGACTAATCCAAGAAGCTGTCTTTTACCAAAACCCAATTACAAACAAAAATTTTGAGAAAAGGTTCGGTCCACTATTAGCCCGCCTAAAAGAACAAGGCTATATCGGGAGCAACCCACTTCAGCATTGGGCCAAAAACAAGGTTGTTTGTAAACTGGAGATCATCAACCCAGACCTTACAATTGAAGATAAACCACTCAAACACGTGACTCCGGCTATGAAGGAACAATTTGACCGCCATGTTAAAGCTTTACTTGAAATCGGTGTAATCAGGCCAAGCACAAGCAGACACCGAACAATGGCGTTCATGGTCAATTCCGGGACTTCAATTGATCCAAAAACCGGGAAAGAGATAAAAGGCAAGGAGAGGATGGTTCTCAACTACAGAACCCTCAATGACAACACCTACAAAGACCAATACTCTCTGCCAGGTATCAATACAATTTTGAAAAAGATCAGTAACAGCAAGATCTTTTCGAAATTTGATATGAAGAGCGGCTTTCATCAAGTCGCTATGGATCCGGCATCTGTACCATGGACCGCTTTCATAGTCCCTGGAGGATTATATGAGTGGTTAGTCATGCCATTCGGACTAAAAAATGCACCTGCCATATTCCAAAGAAAAATGGACGACTGCTTCAGAGGAACAGAAGCATTCATAGCAGTCTACATAGATGACATTTTAGTTTTCTCACAAACAGAGGAAGAACACGCAAAGCATTTGGAGGTAATGCTTTCTATTTGTGAGAAGAATGGACTCGTGTTGTCACCCACAAAGTTCAAAATAGCTGTACCTGAGGTGGAATTTCTTGGTGCAACTATTAATCGAGGAAAGATTAAACTCCAAGAGCATATAATCAAGAAGATTATCAACTTTGATATGGAGTCTTTGAAAGAAAAGAAAGGGCTTCGCTCCTTTCTTGGTATTCTTAACTATGCAAGAGCGTATATTCCAAAACTGGGTACCAAACTTGGCCCTTTGTATTCTAAAACCTCTCCCCATGGTGACAAGAGGCTGAAACCGTCTGATATTAACCTAATTAGACAAATCCAGAATGAGGTTCAAAATCTTCCAGACCTGGAGTTTCCCCCGGAAAATGCCTATATTATCCTCGAAACTGATGGATGTATGGAAGACTGGGGAGGTGTTTGCAAATGGAAGCCAAAGAAGGCGGATCCTCGCTCAACCGAGAAAGTGTGTGCATACGCAAGTGGCAAATTTCCAGTCATAAAATCGACGATAGATGCAGAGATTCACGCCTGCATGGAAACTTTAACGGCCATGAAAATCCACTATCTAGATAAAAGTGAAATAACGCTTAGGACAGATTGTCAAGCGATTATTAGCTTTTATAATAAAACTGCTAACAATAAACCCTCTCGGGTCAGGTGGATTAAATTTACTGATTTTGTGACAGGAACAGGTGTGCATATCAATTTTGAGCATATTGACGGAAGGCACAACACCCTTGCAGATACACTATCCCGACTGACCACCTACTGCACAACAAGATGTCTCAATCCAGAGCAAACCGCGTTTATTTCCATGTTGGAGCCAGTTCTAGAGGAAATTCAGACTGGAATGCTGAACGACGCCAGCACTATGCTTCTATGCACTCGTATTCAGACAGTATTCCCCTATACACAACTGCAGACATCCATGACATACACTACGCCAGAGAACGCAATGGCGGATCACTCACAAATGCCGCTATCCACAGAGGCGTCATGCGTGAAGTCAAGGAACTTCAAGCAAGGATGGCCTTTGCACAAATCAATGTACTGAAGACCATGCTTGAACGTGAGTATGAGACTGCACGTCCATACAGAAACGTTGATTGCATGATGGGTGATACCTGTTTACTACTTGAAGAACAAATTCCAAAAATTAAGAAAATCGAGAAGGACCTTGACAACTTAATTACGCAATTTGTCAGGTGGTGAACGGTATTAAGGAGCGTGATGGACCCAACTACTGTCCTTCACAACCTTATCTAATAATTAAGTGTGATGAATAATCTGGTGGTGATCTACGGAAAACCACTATTTGCTTTGTGTGGAGTGCGCTCAATTATATGAGCATCTTTTCTTTTTCAAACTTTTGGCCTATCTGTTTTGGCCAGTAGTGTGCTTTTTCGCTCAATTATATGAGCATCTTTTCTTTTTGAAATTTCTGGCCTATCTGTTTTAGCCAGTAGTGTGCTTTTGAGTTAGTGCAATCCACTTTCGGTGAAGTGGTTGTACTATCTCTCTTTTTCTTTAATCAGTGCACCTAACTTTGGATAGTAGGTGAACTGAGTGGAATACAAAGGATTATGGAAATCCCTTTATTCACATGACGATGGGGCCCAATGAGCACCCGGTGTGATAATTGAGATTCCATTCCTGAGTCTATATAAGTGTGTTTTCTCAGAGTTGCAAGACAGCTGAGTTCCAGCAAGTCTTACTTCTCTCTCTTTGTAAGATATCCTCTACTTAATAAGAACTTCCTTTCCTCTTAAACTTCTAGTCTAGTATCTTTTAGCAACGAAGTTTTGGAGTTGAGATCCTAAGAACGGGCGTTTTCTTACTGGTATCAGAGCGAGGTTCTCAAAATTCTTAGAAGAGAAGATTATAGGTATGGCAGCTTAAACCACTTTTAAGATATTCTAGTTAGTAGATTAGGAAAGGGTATATTAAAACTGTTAGAATTGTTTGATTGTTTGTCCAAAACAAAGATATTGCTTTATAAGTTGTTTATAATGGTGTTGAACTTAAATTGTGGAGTTCTATATACGAACGTGGTGCTTCATTAGGTGAAGTATAAAATCCGCTATAGTATATCATACTTCAAACAAATCTTGAAAGTAAAGACTGTGTAAATAAGAACAATTTGTACAAACTAGAACAAAATACCAAATTAGGTTATAAATCAGACTAAAACAAAAGACCAGAATAGGCCATAGATAGGCGCAGAGGCCTGGGAGCCGTTAGGCCTTGTTGGAACCCATCTGGGTGAGTTAAAGTCTGCATTTGAAGCCTGTTCGGATGAGTTAGAGTTTGTATTAAAAAAAAAAAAAAAAAAAAAAACCACAGCTGGACGCTAGCGTCCAGCTTATTTCTCAAAATAAAACCCAACTGAGCTCAGTCTCGTGAGACTGAGTCAGTCAAGTTTTATAATTAAAATTAACGGAAGATTCTATGTTATTCCCACATGTGCACTCTGAAACCAAAATTCAGAAAATGACACTTACACACACTTGTCACACTCACACAGACACCCACTCATGTTGCACACTGATTTTGTACTGATGTGGCCACACACCCACATATACCAAGCAAGAGAAGTCTCTATTATAGGCATTGACAAAAAAAGATATATATATAACAAAAATATAAAATAAAAGGAACTCATATGTTGCTCAAAATCAATTGATAATTCAAACAAAATCAATAGTAAATAATATTGATGATGTGACATAGTTGGGATACTTGGAGAGCTACAACTCTTTATGGAATACTAGGTAAAGAGCATACGCCTCGCTTTGGGATGAAATTATTATATCTTATAATAAAGGGCCGAAAACTCATCCCTTGTGAAGAAACTAAGTATGGGCCTTAAAATTGGCCTGGACATTAATGTACACCAACGATGATGATCAATTTTAGTAAACTATCAACGGCTGAGCTTTCTTCTTTGGAGAAGATAGAACTTTCACGTCAAAAAATCCAATTTCTTTTTTTTCTTTCTTTTAGGAGTAAGGATAGATTGATATTAATTGCTTAATAATATTACAATTAATTAATTAATTGATACTTGAGTTAATTAGATTATTGAGCAAATGCCTCAATATGACAATATTAAGAGCAAATGCCTCAATATGTATATATATTACCATATCCAAAATCAAACATCCATGATGCTCGATAAGTTTTCCATATAAAAAGATTATGGAATACAAATTTTACCATATTTAAGAGTTTTCTATGTACTTTGAAAGTAGCCTCCTTATCATGTGCAAACATTAATATTTTATTTTTATATTTTGAAAACTCTCAAACCAATACTTAAGAAACTCCAAAACAGAAAAAAAAAATGTATTCCCAATATTTTTATATGAGGAACTTATTGAGCACCATGAATCGAAAATAGGAATATATGTTTTGAGTTATTAGCATTTTAGACCGTTTGCAAAGTAATTTAATTATGGATACCAAATCAACTTTTGGGTGTCTGGATCGAGTACAAGTTGAAACATTGTGATCCGGATTCAAACAGGTTGGATCAGGTCCAGAAAAATAATAGAACAGTGATGACGATTCAAACAGGTTGGATCATAGTTTCATCATCTCACAAATTGCTTCATGGCATGCAGCCTTTAATTTGTTGTTCCTTATACAAGCATCACTGCCAACTACTACTACATGAACATGATCACGTCAATTTTCAGAGACTTGGCAATGATACATGGAACTTCAATTAAACGAGATAACATGTGGTCAGTATTCTTATGAACAAAATAGAAAGAAAGGAACTTGCGTATTATTCATAGGGGAACAGACGTGAATTGAAAACAGAATTTGTTTAAGTCTTAAAAGTATGATCAGAAGCAATTCCTACAAGACAGTGAAAGGGTCGCAGGCACAGCCGCGCAGCTGCCCCTTTTCTTCATGGTCTAGCTGAGTGGCATCAGAAGCAAAATAAATGACAATTCAGAGTATTTAGAAACCTTCTGATCAAGAGTCAAGACACTGATCTCGTGTTATTTTGATTCATTTGCTCCATCTTCATATCATTTATGATTTATGAATGTTTAGTTGGTGTGCAAAAAGCAAGGAAGATAGTTGGGAAAATTCAAAGTTGCCTATAGTTGGAGTTCATCGTATCATATGGAGGCTCATGCACTTTTGCTGTCTGGTAAACAGAACATTATGAAACTAAATTGATCATCTATTCAATTCACTACCAAGGTTACAAAATGCATGCATCACTTATAATTCCTCTGGATGCATCTTATTGTTCATTCTAAAAATAGTCCATTAAATCTCGCCATTGTTCTTATTCGATTTGATTTCATAGGAGATCACAGCCTTTTCATTCTTGTACACAATCATAGCAACTATGTACAATTTGGTACAAACAATACTCATGCTTTGTAATTGTAGGTTTCTATGAAGCAACACAAAGATTGCAACTTTTCTTATGCTGGCTCAAAGACAGACTCAAATCAAATCAGCAATTGAATCTAGAAATTTGTGAGCCAAATTTGCATGATTAGTTCATTCACTGAATCCCAAATCTGGTCACAATTGAATTGAACCAGCAGAAATTGTTCCCATTTGCTGTGCTTCTTCTGGTAATAAACAATCATTTCAGGTATAAACAAACATATACAAAATGTCAAAATCTCAGTAACAAGCCTAGAAAACCCTCGCAGCAAGTAATACAGATCAAAAGGGGAAACAATTAAAAGACTTCCACAGCTCACGCCACTCACACAGGAGGCAGATCGGCGGCGTGCGGATCCGGATCGGCGCGGGAAGACCCGGCAGCCGTGGAGGACTCGGCGACGTCGTCGTCGTAGTCCTCCTCGCCGTCGCTGGCGGCCACATTGACGCAGGAGAAGCGATCGAGCGAGGAGAAGAAGGCGGAGGTGACGCTGGCGCCGATCCAGCTGGTGACGCGGTCCAGCAGCTGCCGCGGGAAGAAGATCGACGCCGCATCCATGGCCTTGCCTCGCCTTTCTTCTTCTTCTTCGCCTTCTTCTGACGAAAAACGGTGGTCAACGCGATTTTACGATTACTCGCAAGTCGCAACTATTCGCTTCTCTTCTTTCTTTTACTCTTTTTTATTTTGGGGCTTCTGTTTCCCACATATATCAATGGTTTCATAGAGAGGACTATTTCGAAAATAAAAAGAAATGACAGGGATTTAGGCTGTGCTCCCTAGTTTGAATGGAAAAGGGAAGGAAAGATATGGAAATGAGAGGGAGGTTACATCTTTGACACTCCAGATTTGGAGATTACAATTGTGGAGAAAATGAGTAGAGTAGTTCAGCTCCATTCTCATCCATTTCTATTCATTAACCTTCCAAATTTTAACTCGGAAGCAAAATTAAATATGGTTCATCCCCTCCCCTCCCCCCATCATTTCCCTTCCCATCCATTCACCTCAATTGGAGCACACCCTAAATATTTCATGGGCCGGAGCAAGGCCTGTAAAAAAGTACCTTACAAATGTTATGTGAGACCCTGTTAACAATTTCCTAACACAGGGTTCCCACTTCTCATCTTGCCTCCCTATCAAAATATTATATCTTCTTACTCTCTAATCTCTACGGGGTTGTTTGGCACTCCTAGGAAGAAGAATAGCATGACTATTCCAAGTTTGTCAAGCGTCAACCACAAAACTGGAAGAGCAATGGAATAGAGCTCATTTGGTGTTCGAAGTGATTGATAGAATACTGGAATAACATTTCTTGAATAACCTAACTACCTCAACTAATTCGATATTCCGGTTAGCATTTACCAAATGCGAACTAGAATACCGGAATAGCTTCAAAATATCACTATTCTTTTTATTGTTCCAACAATCACTAATCCATCACTATTCTATTTTAACTAATCCGATAACACTATCCTAGTTTTATTTCTTGATTTGTCAAACGGGCCCTACTTATATTATATATAAACTAGAACAAATTCTTGTCAAATTGGATGTAGAAAATCAAATGAGTAGAACAAAGTGAATGAAAATCACACTATTACAATCTGAAGCTGGACATAAGAGGTGGTCAGTACCTTATTAGCTTCTCCACCATCCCATCTGGCTGCTCCTTTTTCTACTTGAATTGCCTAAAATTTTGAAATATAATAAAAAGAAGAAAAATGATAAGAGTCAAATTAATTAGATGGAGAGGCAATTGGCATACTGGTACACTGGTACGGGTAATGGATTGGATGCTAGTATGAGGGGAAAATGCATCATTATTCATCACGCACATCACATCAGCGCTCTTGAAACGTGAAGACGCAGCCCAACCCAACCCAAGTCAAGTACCCAGCTCAACCTCAATGTGCGTCGCAGCCCGCAACGCAACGCAACATCAGAGTCCGAATTTGGTGCTAGGAGCGAGTCGGAGAGCAGTACAGTGCTACTACTATACTGTAACAGAGTCGGTCAAGCCATCAGCCATGGGCGATTGGCAGGAGCTCGCCCAGGCCGTCATCGTCGGCCTCCTCTTCTCCTTCCTCGTCGCCAAGCTCATCTCCCTCGCCCTCTCCTTCAAGCACTCCCCCCTCACCCTCTCCCGCTCCCAATCCCCCTCTCCCCCCTCTCCCCCTTTACCCGCCGACGCCGACAATGATCCCGATGACGCTGATGACGCTGATGCTGACAGCGACGCTACCAGCGACAGCGACAGCTGGGAGGGCATCGAGAGCACGGAGCTGGACGAGGAGTTCAGCGCCGCGTCGGCATTCGTGGCAACCATGGCCGCCTCCTCCAACGTCGCTAGGGTTTCCGATCAGGACCAGCAGCTGAAGCTCTACGGGCTCTACAAGATCGCCACCGAGGGGCCCTGCACGGCGCCCCAGCCCTCCGCGCTCAGCTTCACCGCCCGCGCCAAGTGGAACGCGTGGCACCGCCTCGGGTCCATGCCCGCCGAGGAGGCCATGCAGGCCTACATCGACATCGTCGACCAGATCTTCCCCTCGTGGTCCGCCGCTGCGGTACCTCCCTGCCGTCTCTCACTTCCATCCCTATCACCTTCTTAATCTCAATTTCAAGCCTTACTTACAACTTGTTTTATGTATTCAATTTGCATTAGAAGAAAACGAAGGAGACTGACGATGATGCTGCCGTGGCTTCGAGTTCTGCCGCAAGAGGTCCCATGGGTCCTGTCTTCAGCAGCTTCATCCACGATGAACAAGACCAAGATTCCGGCACTGACATGTATATTTCTTTTTACCTTTTCTTTTCTTAAATTCCACTATGATATTGTACTTGTAGGGCAAAATTAAGGATGTATATTTATGTTTTGGTCTAAAATATTAAACATTACACGTTTCTATCCAGAAGTTTGGATGCGATACATGTTGCTGCTCGAGAAGGGGCACGGGACGATCTGCTCAAGCAGTTGGAAAGTGGAGTTTCAGTAAACATGAAAGGTTACATTCTTAGAGATTGTCCATTTCAATTTATCGTCGTGGATTCTCTAGAAATTTACTTTGTTGCTACCAAGTGTTACCAATTATGTCGTTGAGCACTAAAAGCAACATTCCTTGTGCACAACCTGAATCTAAATTTAAATTTTTAAAAATAAAGGAAATCAAATTACATATAGCATCAGATAAACCATTTTGATAGCCATCTGATTTTTCGTTTTAATTTGGTTTTCAGAGGGAGAAGGAAGGACTCCTTTGCACTGGGCTGTTGATCGTGGCCATCTTGACATTGTCAAGGAGCTTCTCAAAGCAAATGCAGATGTTAATGCAAAGGTACTTGTCTTCTCAGTTTTGTATATGGTTGTTCGGAACTTCGGATACCTTATAGTCAACACTGGTATGGGTATATGGTTATCTTTGCAGATACCAGTAAATCGAATGTCATTGCAGATGTTTAAGCAATTTGGTTCTTTGTTGTGCTGCTAGTTATCTACCAGATATGACCACTACAAATGATCCATATTATTATTTATTATCGTAGCTTTATGTTATTGTTTGAACATCCCAATTGCTTGAAGAAAAGCAAAAAAGAACCTCAGCCGTCCCATTTTGTACCTTTGCGTTATGATTAACACCTATGACAAAATATAATGGCAGAAAGTTGTAACCTTGGATTGGTAGGGTTTTCTATGTTTGTGTTTTATTCCATTTTCCACTCTTCTTGGGTTTCATCTGTAGCTCCCAACTTAAGTTGGGAGTAAAGTCGTTGGTGCCTTGATGGTGTTGTTTTATTCCCTTCTCTGTTCAGCCTTCTTTATATTGAATTTAGATTGTTCAAGAAGTACGGGGCACAATACCATCATCTCCAGATTAATACAAACTTTTAGTACACAAGGATTGATGGACCAAGAATATTTAATCTTTTCTGGTATAGTATAGGCAGTTATGGCCCTATAATTCTTCAAGCTTGAAAAACCATCTACTTCTACTAACCGAGACCACCGGTTAATATCAATCTAAAACTGACCTGATCTTGATCGAATTGAAAAATCTAGCTCTAGTTACTAGAAATCCAAATCACAATGTGTTCTTTTATAATAATACCTCAGGACAATGAAGGACAAACACCATTACACTATGCGGTTGTTTGTGAGAGAGAAGCAATAGCTGAGCAGCTAGTAAACCATGGTGCAGATCCTCAAGTTAGTGACAATGATGGAAACTCTCCACTGGACCTGTGTGATTCAAAGTGGCCTTTCATGAGCACTGAATAAGCTCTCTTATGGTCAACTACATCTTTGATTTCACAATATAGCTAGCTAATCCATTTTTCTTTTTGTATTTTGTTTCTCTTTTTTTGTTATTTGAATAGGTACTTTTGTCTTCCTATAATAGAAATTACGTAATGTCAAATGGGAAAGAATTTTTTTGTTTTCTCAAATGGAAAGATTTGTTGGAAGATTCAGTTCTTGTGTGTGGCTTCGTGCACTTTCGCAAATCACAACAAGCTTCGGAGGTAGAGGTGGCAAAACCCAACCCGACCCCACTCAAATCCAACCCGACCTAAACCCGATCCAAGATCAAACGACATGCAATCTAACTCAAATCAACATATAATTCAAAAAAAAAATCGATATAAAATTTGATCCCACCCGACTCGACCTGAGATCTTCTAGAAGGTCAAACTGATCTGACCTGCCTGACCCGAACTCGAACCCAAACCCGACCCTCCCGTCTGATTTGCCACCTCTATTCAGACGGCTGATAACCTCATCAACATTTTAACCAACAGATCATTGTGTCATCTGTCGAACTTACATGAATTGAAACCACCTCTCATCTAGGACTGTTAAATTTCATCTAAACGCAATGGGTCGTGGAGACCTGACCCATTTAATTGCATATTACTAGTTTTATCTTGGGATTAAAAAACAATTAAACTTTAAGCAGTGATAGGGTCATGACCCTCAAGGCCCATAAGACACAAGCCCAGTGAGGCCCAAGAGGCCGAGGTGTGTACACACCAACCTGTTACCCACGTTCGTCTTAGACGGGCTAGCATTTAGCCCGGCCCTAAAAGGCCTAAAGCGGCACTAAAGCACATGCACAACACGCCTCTACATGGCTGACACGCGTCACCAATGCACGGACCGTTCTTTATACGTGACGATCGCCCATTTAGCACATGCTTTACACGTTACTCCTCTCTTCCCTATAAAAGCAATGACAGCGAAGAGAGGGGTTTGGATCTCATTCGTTAGACAATACTCACATACACACTCACTTTAATACATTCACAGAGGAGTTCCCTGCGGTACTGACTGTACCGTTGTACGGCCTGTGTTCCCACGGAACATAGGACGTATCAAGTAGAAACACACTGTAATTAATTGTATATTGAATTGATATTTAGTTGCTTAATTAATTATGTTAAATAAATTAGTTAATAGATAATTGATTATATATTTTGGGTCGGTTTGACCTGTGACCCGTCCGGTTTGGGTGGGTCAAAAGTCAAAACATCGTGATCTGAATCTGAACAGATTGGGTCAAGTCAAGAAAAATAATAGAATAGTATCCAACCCGAGGTTGCATGGATGATTGATGGCACGCGCTCTTTGGTTGTTCCTTACACAATTATCACTGCTAAGTGCTTGCTAATGCTGCCACTTAAAAAGAGTTGAGAGGCTTGGGAATGAAATGAATACACGGAACTTCAATTAAACGAGCTAGATAACATGACATGGGTTGGTCAGCATTCTTATGAACAGTATAGAAAGAAAGGGAACATGCACATCTTTGGCGGGGAACTACATAGTGGTAGATTTCACAGGGGAACAAACGTGAATGGGAAACATGATTTGTTCTTAAGAACAATTGTTAACTCTTCCAACAAATTGAATTTCGTCCAATTGCCCTTCCGCAGATTATTATTGCTATATTTATTATTTGTGATTCGATCTCAGTTGTTTTTTTTTTTGAGTAAATTGTGGCTCTAGACGTTGAGTGACATCAGAAGCAAATTAAATGACGCTACAAAAACAAAAACAAAAACAACAACAACAACAACAAAGTAATGTAGGAGTATTTACTTGGATTGAGTCTCTTATTATATGGTTATATCTTACCATAGTGCAATGCAAAAAGTGCTGGCCCTCATATAAAAACATCTGGATTCTAGTAGTGACAAAACTATGGCAGCTGATAAAAATCCCATATATGTATGATTTACCAAAAGATGACCAGTACGTACACATCTATAACAGAGAATATGATTTTATAACCAAATAATAAAGAGATACAATGAATAAGCTTTTAATTAGCTTTTTTTTTTTTAGTAGAATATATAAAGAATGTAAATATTTTTCTGTATTACTATTACAATAGAATAAAAGATAGGAAGTCATCTTACACCTGCACTCTTTTTGTAATAATATTGCTGCACCTATCCTGTTCATGCAAAGTTCATTAATTATAGACAGAAAAAATGAACTAATGGTGCTATCTATTTTTTGTGTGTGTGTGTGTGTTTACACTTTACATTACAAGTGTTCTAAGGCTTGCAAGATATCAGCAGCCAAGTCTTCAAACTTCTCAACTCCAAAACTAAACCTCACCAAGTTGTCCTTGATTCCAATCTTAGCTCTCTCCTCGGCACTGTAATCCCTGAATAATTAACATGTAACAAGTTAATTAATACGCTCGCTGCCGACAAATGGGTATTACTAGCTACATGTGTATCAGTTAATGCATATACTTGATTAATTAAATACAGCAATGCTGACTTGTTTACTAGTCTACTCTAATAAAATCCAACAAAATCCAATAAAATCCAATATAATGCATCAAATTAATTAGTAAGTTGATTATTAGTTACATAAAATTAATTACTATCTTAATTACCAGAAAGACATAATAGCAGGCTGCTGAACTAGACTCTCACACCCTCCCAAGGAGGTTGCTATATACGGTATCTCTAGTGAATCGATAAATTTCATAGTAGCTCGTAAGTCCCCATCCACCTATTTGTAAAAGCAGGGGTTACATTATGATTGTAAAAAGGAGCTATATATAAATACTGTAAAACTGCTATAGCTATCATTGAGATGTTAATTAATTATTCGCTTAATTTATCAATATGTTTACAACTTATAAACAAAACCCAAAATGTCACATTAATGTAACACAGTATATAATTAATTGAATATAAATTAACAAAGTATATGTATAACTTATATAATTCCTTAGTTTGGGAAAAACCAAATTAATATTCTAATTTACGATCCCGATTAATATCAAATTTACCTCAAAGCTAACAACTCCGCCGTATCCTGACATTTGGCTTTTCGCAATCTCATGTTCTGGATGGCTTGGCAATCCGGGGTAATAAACATGCCTCACCTGCCAAAGTTTTACACAGTTTATGTTTAGATGATATTTTTCTCACTTATTTTACTTAGATGTCATCGTAATGATAGTTTAAAATTCATTTTATGCGCACTAGTACATCATAATTAACATGAACTTATACCTTAGGATGTTTTTCTAGAAGCTGAGCCATCTTCAGGGCGGTGTTATTTTGAGCCTCTACACGAAGGTGCAATGTCTTCATTCCCCTTATCAACATATATGCTGCATCCTACAATTAAGAACAAGAATTGGATTTAGTAATTAAGGAAGGAAACAGAAATACAATAAAATGATAAGAAGAGGAGATACATCTATATAAAGTACTTACTGGAACTAGAGGAGAACCAAGGTCATAATGGCAAGAGCGAATTTTCGATATCAAGTTCTCTGAACCACTAACACAACCTCCAACTACCTGCATGCATGTACACAATTAAATTATTGTCAATTTGAGATATATACCCTGCCCCGATTATGCTGAGCAGAGGATCGTGTAAGCTTAGCATATATACTGGCATTTTTCTATCTTCTTGTTTTTTGATGATCACGCAGTAGTTAACCCAAAAAATGATAAATATATACGAGAATGTAATAATGTTATTGTATAATATACTCACATCGTGGTGTCCCGAGATGTACTTGGTGGCAGAATGAAGCACAAGGTCGGCTCCAAGAGTCAATGGCTTCTGATTAATCGGGGATGCTAGTGTACTGTCAATGCAAACTAATGCTCCATGACTGTGGCATAGTTCAGAAACTCGCCTAATATCAAGGCAATTGAGCAATGGATTGCTCAGTGAATCCGCATAGAAGAGGGAAACCTATACAATATTGTAAAATTCATGCATATTAGTTCAGTCTGACATTTTGTATATAAAGTTTAAATTTTCTTGTTTCAATTTAATTTATGTAAAGCATATGTTTAACCTAGTAGTTTTTGTACTCGTATATTTGTCTATTGATTTCAAATATGTGGCCAACTCAGCATATAGATCACAGAAAAGTTGATAGATTTACATGACTTACATATGTATAGAACTTTAGAAATTGATTATAGAAGTTTGGTATTAAGATACATGTTATGATCAAGAGACTGACCTTGTGTTTTTGAAGTACGTCCTTCAATGAATTCATGTCATTCATATCGACAAACGTCAACTGGAAAAGCATATATAGGAGCAAAAGGAATAAGTATATAAGATTTTTAATCATGAAGAGTTTTTCTTCGAAGAAAAAGATATCAGTACGATAGGTAGAAGGGATCACTCACCCTGACTCCCATGAATGAGAGCTTGTTTTTTATGAACATTCTAGCCTCCCAGTAGCAGTCTTTGGTTGCAACAATATGACCACCCGGTGGAACCACTGACAAGAGTACGGCTACAATTGCACCCATACCGGACGAAACAAACAGAGTAGACTCCGCTCGTTCCAACGCACTATAGGAAATTGGTTACATGTTATAATTTTGACTCAGTGAAAACTGAAAACTATTAGGATTCACTTTCACAACAACAAAAGTGCAACATTTTGAAGTTATCTATTATCTTGAATATTGAGGAGGATTACACAAAAATCATTAATTTTCTTTAATTTCTAGGAATCTCCTTTAATTTCTATTGCTCACCTGATCTTCTCTTCCAAAACTTTTGTCGTTGGATTGCCATACCGTGCATACTCAAAACTCGATCGCCTCCCTTCCTATATATGCGATGTTCCAAATGTGAGACAAAATACTTGAGTGTCATAACACAATGTCCAACTCAAAGAAAATTTGGCTACTAATGTCAACCTAAAATATCAAAAACTTATATTAAGACCGTATACAGTAACATACTCTGACAGCAATGAGTTCTTCCGAGTTCTCAAACCAGCGAGCAGTCGAGTTAATGATTGGAGTTCCAATGGAGCATTTGGGAATCCAATTTTGCTTCTCTCCTAATTAACAATTGTAAAACAAAAATAGATAATTGAGATATAATTTATATCGAATAATTGAATAAGGCATAACAGAGCTTAAATTAAGATGCATACAGCAGTGAAGAAATACGTATTAATTATGCATTCATATCTACTAATTAATTAAGGTGGAGGGTGATTACTTGTTGTTGGTTTTAGTTTTGTATAGTTTGCTAAATAACTAAATTATTTGATACCATGCATTCTTCTGTGCATAATATATATATATTCTGCAACAGAACTTGCACTTGATGCATGGCAAAATTAATTAGAAAGAGCAAATTAAATTGGAGTTCTATCAATGTAACACAAGTATATATAGATTACCAGCATGGACAGTAAGGCTCTGATCTGACACAGATTGCAAGTGATTATCATGAGGGCTGTTATTCTGCATAAGCACCTCTTGGATAGGGAAAGAGTTGTATGAGGTTTCAGAAGTAAGACATGAAGCCATGAGGAAACAAAATTAGTACTGTGCTTGGAAGATTAATTTGAGTGCAAATGAGGCGATTTGGGATGAAACTTATAAGCATAATATATATATAGGGGTATATATAAGACTAGCCAAGTGATGCGTTAGATTCTGGTTTCAGAGCTCCTAGCTAGATTGCGTTAAGCTGGGTCAAGTTCATGCGGTCTTAATTAAACACGATCATGTGGTCTTAATTATATTGAGAAGCATAATAAAAGGCCATGTTAGTGGCCGACTAGGTTTAATTAATTAGATCGAGGTGCATGCACTGATGATCAAAAGTCTGATATCACTCTTAGTGACGTCGATCATATCATGATTCATGGCTAGCTGTACCTGTATATATAGTTTATTTATGGCCTAGTTTTTGGTGCACCGGCCCATAGGCGCATAATTTGATTGTGTACTCAAAAGATTCCTCCATTTGATTTGATATATATATATATATATATATATAGTAAAACTATGGTGCTCCTAGGAGTGCGGAGGCCTCCCGTGCTCCTAACTCAAAAATCATATTAAACCATCTCGAAATTTCAATTTATGGGTCTCATTAAATTCTTTATATCAAAATGTCATAGGATACAAATATTTTTCATTTTTTGAGATTTTTAAGTATTTGTTTTGTATTTTTTTTAAAGATGACATAGTTTTATACATTATTTTATTATTATTTTGAGGTAATTTTAAAAAATTTCAAAACATATACTTAAGAAACTCGAAAAAAGAAAAATTTTTGTATACTAAGAGATTTTGATATAAAGAATTTAATGAGAATGATAAATTCAAATTTCATGATGGGTTAGTATGATTTTTGAGTTAGAAGCACGGGAGGCCTCTGTGCTCCTAGGAGCACGCTAGATTTACTCTATATATATAAAGCATCTATTATAAACCTTTCTCAAACTGTAAATCAAATGATTTTAATTTAATTAATTACTATTGAGAGTGCACAATCAGCTTATACTAATTTATTTTACCTTCAAAGGAGAGAAAACCAAAACCCCATAAATACAGTGCGAGTCATTAATGACCATGGATTCTTTTGCGGAGCTAGGCAGATTAATTTACCTTTTATTATATCGCGAGTTATTGGAGCTAATTAATTAATATCTGCTCAGTAAAAACATATCAAGTTAATCATTGATTTTCTTCAGCTAACAATTATATATTGTTGCTCCTTTATTCAATCTCCTATAATTATATATATATTTGCCTCCCAAATTTGTTTCTTCTTGATCTCTATATATCTTCGTCTTTCTAGAACTCATCTACATCCTTTTCTACCTTCTCTAGTCCATCCACCTGCTCCTCTCCACCCCACGGCCATTAGGGAAGCATATATATATGGACAATGATACTATACCACAACTTTGCCCTCGCAACCCTATGATGAGGTGGCATATGGGTGGAGAGGGTCAATTTTGTAAAATTTTGTGGGGCAGAGGTACATCTTTGTAAAATTATGAGGATCATTTTTGTAAAAATTTTTTATGGTTGGGTAATTTTGTAAAATTCCTTAGAAATAAAGAATATTTCTGTAAAATTTTCTGAAAAGAGGGATATTTTTATAAAATTTTTCTGAGCATATTGGAGTGTTCTAGGGATATTGTTGGTGGCAAGTTATATTTATCCTATATGTATGGACATGGAACAAAATTGAGAGGGGGTCAAGAAGCCTCTCCCATGATCTTTACATCAATTATATATATATCATACAAGAACAATTAATAAACATTTCTTTTAATTTGTTTTTGAAAAAAAGTAGGCTTATGATCATCCTATCGATGAGTCTACAGCAGCAGAACGTTAAGTAAGAGCATCTCCAAGAGCTTTCCAAAACTATTCCTAAAACCAATTATTGGGAATTAGGAACAAAATTTGATCTCCAATAGAAGCCCAAAACCCTTCCCAATTTTTGGGCTATCCCAAAATCCTCTCTAATTTTAGCTATTTTGGTGGCTTTTTTTGGCACTCCCAATCCAATTTCCCAAAACTAGAGCCAAATCCAAACCATTCAATTGTATTGGGATTCGTATTTTGGCCTAGTTTAAATGCATTGGGATCCATATTTTGGGAATCTGTTGGAGATTGAGGTGAAATTTGCTCCCAAAAAATTTAAGATGACACCCAATATAGATATATTGGGATCCATTTTTAGGGAGTCTCTTGGAGATGCTCTAAGGACATTTAATTAATACCCCTAGCCGTGTACTTATTGTGCATTGCAACACACTTTAATATATATTATTATTTTCTTCCAGAGATCCGACCTTGATGATCAGGAATTCATATCCACTGTTGCTGCATTGTGCAGTTCATAACGTACGTCAGCCGTTGGATCCGACCTTGATGATCAGGAAACTATCACCAAGCCTACTTAGCCAACAAATTAGTTCCGTTCATGTTGTATGTCCCCAGTCCACCATGTTGCTTCCTTTTTGTGACTTTAGACCATTTCATCAAGGGATATTTTCTTTTTGTCAGGATTTAATTTCTTGCCACAAAAATCTGAATCTAACTTGGGACGGCCTATTCTCTTCTTAATTCTCACTGAAATTCTATATATATTGACAGTATGCAATAGTACATCGATCACAATCATTTTACTTGCCAAAAGATGCCTAGCTTTATATAATAAGGAAGGATCCATTGACAATGTCCATCTTAACAATCTTGGCAATGTCAACTTTAAAAAATTTGAATAAAACCATATAAATTTTTAAAAATGAAAAAAATTTGATGGATATATTATTTAACTAATAGATTTATAGTGTTTCAAATTTCAATCAATTTAGACATTGTTTGATGGCTTATCAAAATTTCATACATTTTTTAACGGTTGTAATTTAACGGATCTTTGAAAAGCTATCAAACATCATTTAAATTAAATATAATCGGAAACATTATCAATCTATAACTTAAACAATAGTTCCGTAAACTTTTTTCTATTTTTTAGAATTTCTAACTATTTTTTTCAAATTTTTGATTATTGGGATTGTCAAAATAGACATTGTCAATGGATCCCTCCTCTTATATAATTTATGTTAATAAATTTTACATTCAGTGTACTGATAGTATAAACAGCTTTTACTAATTAAAGGTACAAACACTTAATTACCCCTGTATATGTATGCAAGAATGAGGGATACTCACTCAATCTTGCTTAATTAGTAGTGTTTTTAAGAATCGACATCCCCTGGAATACCTCAAACGGTGAAGTACTGCCCATAAACAAAAACCCCTCTATAAATGTAATCGGCACGACGCCATGCAGCATGTGGTCCATTGGATAGCCTCGAGATTCGGGCCAGTGCGAATCTCTAGGAGATCCAACGGGTCATGTGCTGCATGGCACTGTGCCATATGTTGGGAGATCTGAAATCGCGGCGATCATAAAAGAGATCAAGAAAAATACTAAAAGTTCCCCAAGTTGCACCCTACTTGATCTCTAAAGCAACCCTAAGAAACTAATTAATCAATGATATTAATTATAATTGATTTTGATCCATTTAAATAAAAAAATTATACTTCTAAAGATTTCAGAACATATTAATTATATAGAAATTTGCAAATTTTAATGTTACAATTCATAATATATGATAATTTAATGTATAGGTAACAATCATAATCATAACGATAAAATTAATGATGTTTGCTAGAATATCAAATAAAGCATAAATTAGATGGATTTTGATATTTTAAATTATTAATATGATAACTACGATAGAATTAGTTACAATTTATCATTTTTTAAACCCAAATAAATTACACTACACACAAACTTGATGTAAATTGCAGCACAATTATTTTTGTATATAAATTTTGTGTCCAAAAAGTTACAATATATATAATTTTATTTTTAAATTAATGTATTCTAATAATTTATAGAAATATTTTTATCACTTGATATTAACGGAGTAATATCAAAAAAATTTTATTAGCACAGCAGAGCGCGCATAATGGCTAGTTTGTTATAAGATTGGAGAGGTATCAGTTACAAAATTTATACTTGTATGGACATGTAGATAATTAAAATGAGAAATTGGTCTTTTGGTGAAGCTTTAAGATTGTGCATTCCCAATGGGACTATCCAGATTAAGTACCCTAACCTTCTGAATATATATATATAAGAATATTCTTATTTATCTAAGAAAGCAATATGTTGTGTCCGTACGTACCATGATGCATGACTGCCATTATTGCATGCATACTAGTTAAATACTGTCTTTTTTTCTTCGAATCTTTGCGGCAGCTGCAAAGTAGCATGGACAGGTATCGAACTCTCGATATTTAAGTAAACAACAACCCTAGGACTTCTCTCCTAACCAACTGAGTTATCACCCGTTTCCCATTAGTTAAGTACTGTCGCGTGAGATTCTATAAGTATTCTTTGGACGATCAATGCATGGTCCTCTCTTCAGTTCGTCCATCGCTAGCTGCTGCTGCATCTGACTTAATTTCTTTATAGTTGGTTCATTTCAGCTGTCCGATCCATCAAAAGAGACATCTATCTAGCTAACATGTAGCTTGTTTAAACCAGGTAAAAACTAGCCAGAGATCATACCCTACAATAAATTAATCAGACAGTTCTGGCATGATCGATCGGATCAGATTTGTAAAATAAATACGTCGATCATATTATTTGATCATTATAAAAGATGATAATATTGATTCATGATAAGTTCTCCTGAACCCAAAACAAAAATATATATGGCTTTAAATCAAGCTCGTCAATTGTAAGATGCGGGCCATTTTTTAGCCTTTTCAAACTAAATTTTATAATTACGGGCTCAAGGGTTTAATGGAAGAATTGTATAGTTCGATTTTTTTTTTTTTTTATATCAAAAGATGCAAAAGATGGGAGTCTAACTCTTCAAATTTCATTTTGTGTCTAAAGATATTTGAACTCATGACATCTTAAAAGTCATCTTAGATAACTACTACTTGAGCTACTAGGTCATTTGTTATGCCTTCGTCCAAATTAACTTCTTAATTATTATTATTAGGTTTTGTAATTTGTACACATTAAAAAGATTGTAAGCCATTTTTTAATTTGTATAAAACTTTGTTTAACAAATGAATCTATAAAGTAGATAAATTCATAACCTCTGAACTAAAACTACAGGTATTCACTCCCAACAAAAAAAAAAAAAAAAAGATGAAAGATGAAAGATGAACCAGATCTACTTAGGTTAACAAACTTAACCATGCAACAGTCGCTTCGCTATCTACATATGTAAAAAGTTACCGATGTTATCTAATATCTTAGAGCACCGATAGGAGTCCAACGGCTCTATGAGCCTAATGAGTCCCGTACTAAAAGTCACTCATTATCTGTTAGGGTCTGTTAGGTGTGTGGAAACAAAAATGGGATGGGAAAGGGATTGGGTTTTTATATCTACCATGTTCCCAACACAAATGGGAAAAATAAAATTGGGTCCAAGTCAATTTTTTTTTCCCATAAGAATCATCTATTTTGTGTATATATTTGGGAAAACAAACCCATTCCCGTGTAAACCCAATTCCCTTCCGAACACCAACTTGGGAATATAGTTTGACTGGGTATTGATTCCCATTTAAACCCACAAGTTCCCATGCTGCCAAACACCCCCTTAAACTGAACACATAATTATTGAACCAAAGGTTTCTTGTACGAGATACATATATATACTTTATGCTGTAAAATTGACATATCTTCACACTAGCTACACATGGTGGTTTTTATAACCCTTTTTATTTAGGGTAGTAGGTAATGACCACTTTTTTGTGATGTACACTATTCACCTTATTTCAATTATTAAGTATTGTTTTTAAGTTAACAGTTCATATTTATCTATTATCATTGTCTAGTTAACAATAATGTGATTCTAGTTAACAGATAGACAATTGTGTCAAGTATATGGGTGCACATAAATGTATTAGACTGTGAGAGAGTGTTGTAACTTGTAAAGGTAGCCAGATGTTTTAGTGGACTATATATATTTCTCTTTTATTTACTGATAATTGGGAAGCGTTGAGGTCCAAAATTACTGTTGTTAGTTTGTACCATGTTAACTCTTTATGAATTGAGATCCTCTAAGTTAACTTAAAAATTGAGTTTGTCCATACAATGATTTTATAAAGGGCCCCGTAAATTTTAAACACTGGCCATCTTGACCGTCCTGACCAAGATCTGAAATCTACGATCCATATCTGTCCAGAGTTAAACTCAAATTTTGATTTAAAAGGATGCGAACTCACATTTCATGTGATTTGCCAAAATATGTACAACTAAGCACGACAATCACATTTCTTCAAAGAGTAAGGTGTTAATTTTTTAATACAAGAACAAAAACGAGTCACCCTGGATTTGGTCAAGCCTAAAAAATTAGGGTTTTCTTTCCACCTCGGAAATTCTAGAATTCTAGATCAACCTAACCTTACTAATATTATTAAGACTTAACCAATGAACGGCGTAAAGGTCTGCTTTTTTTTAAAAAAAAAAAAAATAAAAGCCCGTAGGCATTGCTTTGGTTCACTCTAGGCTGTAAACGAATCGAATCGAATTTGATCTAAATCGAACTTGAACTGAGCTTAAATCGAGCTGAAACTAAACCGAACTCAAGATAAAATTGAACCGAGCTAAATCAAATCGAACTAGCTCGAACTCGAATCGAGCTCCGAACTCTAAACAAGCTCAATTATTATAATTTTATATTTATTTTTCATAACTAAATGAATAACATGCGTAGTTAGGTCAATAGATTATCCATAGTTGATTACTTCGATCAAACTACTGGTAAGTTGACACCGGTCACTCATATTGGGCAATACAGTACTACTCTAACCACATACTTTTGTTGTAGCAACCATCCTGACAGACTTGCTAAATAAAATTAATCCGGATCATTCAACA
The DNA here is from genome assembly GCA_030179965.1 of Cyperus esculentus. Lineage (NCBI taxonomy): Eukaryota > Viridiplantae > Streptophyta > Magnoliopsida > Poales > Cyperaceae > Cyperus > Cyperus esculentus. The sequence goes on along the minus strand of JASGLE010000010.1, from coordinate 388,540 downwards.
AAAGAATAAAAAGGATATATCTGCTTGGACAGACTAAATTTTCTTGCACGACTCGTACAATGATACAAGCAGATTAACTGCAAAAAAATTTATAGAATAAAAGAAATACAATTACAAAATGCAATAAAAGCAAAATTATGTACCAGCCAGGCAGCCACCATATATATATACACTTTTTTTAAAAAAAAAATTACTTTGTACACAGGCAGAATGCGGGACGGTTTGTTTAACGAATGCAACTCCAATACAATTGAGAGCTATTGTTGAGTAATTGAGCCCTGAATGATGGAGGTAAGAGAAGGATGCACACGGGCCCGTTTGACAAAGCGAGATGCGCTTCTTCCTTCTGCATATTCCTCTCCCAGAGGCCATCGAGGCCTCAAATCATACTGCAGTATTGTATAATAGTTCATTAAATAATTATACTTTGAAAGTATACACTTCACATAAGTACTTATTTATACTTTTATAGACACCTGGAAATCTTCAGGCTCATTAGGAGGTGGTGGAGGGTCGAATCTTCCCATGAGATAGTGCTCAATACCAGTCCAAGCTATCATCACACCTTTTAAACAAAGCGAAACAAAAACAACAGAAACAGTTACACTAATTTGATGATTTCTATTATAAACAACTGCAACAATTTAAAAAAAAAAATGTTTTAGTAAAAATGGAAGTCACAAAAGTAAATTGATCAATTATCTACCATTATCAGTACATAGCTTTGGAGGAGGACAAACAAGCTCTAGACCATTTCTTCCCGCAACATCATTTAACCTAGCTCTTACATACTTATTTGATGCAACACCTCCTGAAACCACCTAAAAAGATGTTAACCAAGAAAAAAAATAACAATGTAATACATATCTTATCAAAGACCGGAGGACAGAAAAATGGTTATTAAATAAGACCTAATCTAAAAACGATTTTCAAGTACCAGATACTTGATAGATGGCTCAATCTTCAGAGCCCATTCCATGGCTCTCTGGCACCTTTCCTCCAAATGTAAAACTGCAACTCTCTACACAGTATTTGATACTGTTAAATGTATTATTCACATACACAGTATTTAATACTATTCCTTGCCAGATCTCAGTCTGGAAGCTAAATGGTTTCCAGGCTTGTCAGTAAGAAGTCATTTGTTAATTGTGGTGGCTAATTATTTTGTAGTCCATCTACTTTCTGTAGGCACTAACACGAGCGGCCTAAATGCAGATCCTTCTTTATGCTATCTAATAACATTATTTTTTCACAATCTCTATTACACAGAACTGTAAATATCTATACCTGAAAAGAGGCAGCAATGTCAGCTCTAGATTTCCGATCATCAGAAGAAGCAGAACAAATAAAAATATCTTCTGTTGGTCTGACAAAAATATAGAATGAAGATAGCAGGTCAATTATGACCAAACCAGGGGTTTAGTAATATACTGATCATACAAATTTGACTCACAGATTTCTAGATTCAATAGCTAATCTGACTTGAGTCTTTAAGCCCGCATAAGAGAAATTGCAGTCTTTGTGTTGCCTCATAGGAACCTGCAAAGTAATTAAAAAAGGAAGAGAACGAGATCATCAAAATAAATTTAGCAATAACAGAAACATCAGTAATGTAAAGTTTCACCCAGATTTAAAATTTTAATGATAACATAAAAGATCTTACAGACAACTTTACAGAGGTGGGATCACCTTCAAGAGCAAGCTCCTCTAAGGCAGGCCCACCACCCTTTCTTATGTCAAGACCAAGCCACCGAGCAGTTTTATCATAAGCCTCACCAATAGCATCATCTATTGTTGTACCAAGTTGTACATAGTTGCCAAGACTGTGTGCAAGTATCAAAAGGTTGTGACCTCCTATCATATCAGAATTTAAAAGATAGTGAGAATTAATGGACATTTTTTTATGTTGTGACCTCCTATCATATCAAGGAGGGATCGATTGACAATGAGACTGTTGAACATTTTAGAAAACCTCATTAAAATTTTTCCAAAAATAGAAAAAAAGTCCTATAGAAGTATTGTTCAACTTATAGATTGATTATGTTTTTTGATTATATTCAATTTAAGTGACATTTAATGTCTCTTCAAGGACTCATTAAATTGCAACCCTAAAAAAATGCACAAAAATTTTGATAAGCCATCAAACAATCAAATTGATCAAACTTTGAAACACAATCAATATATAAGTTGAAGAATACATCCATAAACTTCTTTCATATTTATAATTTTTTAACATTATTCAAAAGTCCCATTCAAGATAAGCATTGTCAATGGATCCCTGTAAAGAATTTACGCACCTGAAATAAGGAGAGCTAAGAAAGGAAACTGCAAGTTCTTGTTCACTAATCTGAGATCAAAAGAATAAGATACGTCCAGATTAACTATAAATGATCCAATTTGTAACCTTGAGAGTAAATTGACCATCAATTTAGTCTCAGAATTTTCGGTTTACCGTTTACCTAGCAACAAGTGCATGAGCCTCCATATGATGAACTCCAACTATAGGCAACTTAAAATTTCCAGCTATTCTCCTTGCTTTTTGCACACCAACTGGAAATTCATAAATGAAACTAAGACAGAGCAAATACACCAAAATAACAATAGAAGATCTACTAATTACTGACATTTCAGAAAGCCCCAGTTTGTCAGAAAACTAACAAAAAAAAAAAATTGATTAATGAATGCAAAATCAATGGATTTTGTACATTATCTCTCTTAGGTAATGGGCTTAAGCCCCCATGCTCACTTAATATAGATGAGTAACAAGTGAGCCTTCTCTTTTATAAAAAAATTAAGATGAAACTTTTTGAAATTTCAACACTTGGGAGCACTATTTTGCATGTTACACAATTTTGACTTGCATATGTTTGGCAAAAATGAAATGATATCGAAGAGTGGGTTCCCATTAAACTCAGCATATATCACTTTTTGAGTTTTGATTTATGCCGTTCATGGGAACCTGCAGCACTCTCTAAAAAGATGAGATCACAAGACCCATTACATCTATTACAAGGCCTGTGGTTTTTATCTTGTTTAAATCAGATAAAAACAACAATCTGAAATAATATCAGACATGTGTGCTGACATTGGATCAGATTTGCTTTTTAGTTTGATAATGGATCCTGTGTCGACCCAGTACCAGCATAAACACAAACTGAACATAACATATTTAAAATATAATAATTACCTCTTAGACAAAGACTAAGGCCGGGGCCAATGGTCACCGCAACTGCCGATAAATTATCTTCCGTCAGATTTGCATCATCCAGTGCTCGTTGGACAACCTTCAATGCAACACAATCATATGAGAACTAGAGACAAATATTCCTATAACCAAATATAATACTAGAACACAAAATGAAACCTTGTCAATTGCTAAGGCATGCGCCTCCTCCGCCATTTTAGGAGCAACGCCGCCATACTTCACAAGTAAATCTGCCTACATTATTATTATAAATAGAGTGGTTATGATATGGATCGGCTAAACAACCTTTCATTTTGAATCGAACGATTTTTATCAAAACATGTCTCTTTAATTGTATCTAAAAGTCATATCGTGATCATCCGATTATAAAAAAATGAATGGTTTATGTTTCATCCGATCCACAGCAGAATTAGCCTTATAAATAAATACAAAATTATATCCACATTCAGTACTTGATACAAAGGAGAACAAAGCACAATTATTCTCAATTTCTTTACAGAATGGAAAGATACAGAGAATTGATGAAGGCTTACCTGGGAAGATACAACTTGGCTCAAAATTTGACCATCCCCTCTAACCTGTAAAACAAGAATTCTCACATAAATCACTCAATACATAAAATTTAAAATGGGAAAAGTAATGAGGAAAACAGCTGAAGGAACGAACCACGGCGGCGGCGGTGTCATCGCAGCTGGTCTCGATGCCCAGCATGACCAAACCCTCATGGCTAGAGGGTTTCATACACAAAGAGGTGAACGATCGGTGCGCAAGACCAGAAGAAGAAGAGAACGCAGGTTTGCGCATGAGAGAGCGGAAGAGGAGGGGATTGAGGCGGGAGATCGCCGGCGCCGCGGCGGGAAGGATCGAGGCCGCCATTGGAGCGAGGGTTTGAGTGAGTGAGTGAAGCTCAGAAGAAGAAGAACAGAAAATGGATAACGGATTATAACGGATCATTAACGGATTATAACGGTATGTATGCAACTCCGTTATGGGCTTGAAATAAGGCCTTTCCGTTTGATATCGGATGTATTGTTATGGGCTTTTTTATAATGAGGCTTTGTTGGATCTAGTATTGGGCCGTCCTTTTTTAACTGGGCCTTTACAAAGTGGGCTTTTATGTTAGGACAAGCTTGGGCGTATATTTAGGCTTCATTGGTAATTGTTTTGTTGAGACTTGAGAGTGCTAGTAAGCAGCAATGTGCAGTTTGAATGTGATTGCTTTTTATTTATTTTTTATTTTTTTTGAGATAGAGATGAGGATCAAGTCACTTAAATTTAAATGTCTATAAAAGATCTTCTATCAGGGTTTTGAATCCGCAACCTCTCACACAGAGAGCGTTGCCCTTAGCCACTAGACTGAAGGCTGGTTGTTGAATGTGATTGCTTTCATCAGGTCTTTAACTACGCGTGGCTATTAGTTGCATGTATTTTACGGGTACTAGTTGCTCTCATGCTTCTATATATGAGTGCAAAGTCCTCCTATATATTTAATTTAATTTAAAAACGTATTTATTAATTTAATCATCTCACAATTTTCTTGTATAGTGTTTTTAATAATAAACTAGACGCATTAGTTGCCAAGACGGTTGGACCTCTTTTGTATTGACACGTGCAATTCGTAAAGTCCCCATCCAGCGTACTATCTTCCAATTAAATAAAAAAAAATAGAGAGAAAACTTTACAATCAAAATGTAGTCATCCTAGCAGTGTTTATTAAAAAAAAAAAAAAAAAAAAATAGAAAGCCCCCATAAACAATTAATTATTGCTCTCATTTCCAACTGAAAAGGAACCATGCATAGCTTTATATATTCATTTTTATAAAGTGAACATATGGTTCCAATTATTTTCGCAATGTTTAAATTAGGGGAGCACAGGAACTCATTTTTTTTTTTTGTAATTAGATTCCTTTGCGTGCCCACTGGGGCTCTTCTCCGATCCGTCGAGATACCACAGAATCAACACAATTTCAGCTGCGTTTACACTAGAGATTCAATTCGATGCAGAAAGATACTGTATGATATGAAATGGGGACAATGACACCTTTGTCTTCTACCTCAACAAATGTCAAATTACTGTTTTGACATTTATTTATATATATAAGGTGTTGCTTTAACTCTCGTGATTCGTGATAGAAGCCAATTCTATAAAGTAACCTGATGTATGATGTTAGAGTAAATAATTACTCCTGCTTAATTATATTGATATATACTTCCTGGCATAATTACTTACTTACTTCCAGTGTTTGTTTCAATTGATAAACTGTATTTATTCACTTAATCTAAATGAATATCTTTTCAAATGAAGTTATATTGTAAACTAAAAACTAAAAAGGATTATATCAAAAGTACAGTCCGACTAGTTATTACTTCACATTATTTGTGTTGTTATTCGGGTTCCTATTCATATAAATCGATCATGGTTGGTATTTCCATTAATAAATTCCACAAACATCCTTCTAAAAAAATTTGAAATCCATAAACTATTCTTGCTCTCAATTGTAAATTAATTCTAGAGATGCAGATCGGTTTAATCATTTTCTTTATTTTAAAGATATGATTCAAGTATTTCCAACCATCTTTCCAATGTTTTAAATCTGGGGATCAGAGCATCTCAATCTCTTTTTAATTTCTACTAGATCCCTTGCATATCTCGCAAGGGCTCATCTACTAGTGGTAGTTGAGAAACCACATCATCTAAACAACCCAGCTGCCTTTACAATATTATAGATTCAATTAGATGCATAATTAATTAATTAATTTATTTATTTATAAAGAAAATTTCAATTGGGAATTTCTTTTATCTAAATATATATGATAGTTAAATTGAATAAGATAATCATAATATCTTTTTTCTGAAGAGGTAATTATAAGCAACTGCTTGCCTAATGGGTTTAGGGTTTAGGGTTTAAATTTTGCGTTGCCATTTGCTGCAGTTGATATAAGAACTTGTGGAACAAATTAATTACCCCTTTTCTTAGCAAATTTGAGCGTTGCCGTATTTTTCTCATCTGGAGTACTCCCTATCCTTTAAAATTATTAAACATGCATATGCATGTTTAAACTCTCATTTTCATACGTCTAGTACTTGTACAAATCAATACCATATATTTTTGCACTTCCTAATTAAGAACTTGTAGAACAAATACAAGTACCCAAAAAAGGAGCTTCTGTACGTACGTGGCAAATTTTGATCGTTGCTCTTTAATTTCCCACCTAGCTATGTCCTTTGAAATTCTTATGCATGTTTTAAGAGTAATACCTAGCGTCTATAGAAAAACTGTCATAGCGTCCATAGGTTACATTTCTGGATGCATTTGTTACATTCGGAACGTATCTGTTACATTCCATATACGTCTATGGACGTACGTATGGATGGTTTTTCAATGGACGCAAGATGTTTCTCATGTTTTAACTCTCATTATTAATTTCATCTATATATATACTACTTGTACAAATCAATGCAAGAATTAAGCAGAGACTACTCCTGAACAAATTTATATGGGAGCTAGCCGTCATGATCCATATATATATATACACGAAATGATGCGTAGAAAATTTTGATCACACCGCAAATATATGCCAAATATATATATATAGGCAGACATGCATGTCAAGGATGAAGAAATTAAGTAAACAAATCAAAGAAGTTATCGTATTCTAGCTCGTTTAATTATATATATGAGATGACATCAGATTAGAGTAGGAGACTTCTATATATGAGGTATTTCAATTTCTTGAGTGAAATCCGGATACATACTGTTAATATATTTGTTTTTAATTCATAGTTTTTAAATATTTATAAAATTAAAAACTCTTTTTTTTTTCTTTTTTGAGAAGAAAGTGAAAATTTCTCATTCACCCCCTCCTTTTTCTTTGTTGGAGAGAAAAAAAAATAAATTAAGTCATACATATTACATAGATATCTATATGAAAAGGAAAATAAAGAAGTCCTAAAAACAATAATTAAAGAGCTTACTAGATTGAGCAAAACAGTTGCTCAAATACCAAACCATACAAAAATTGCAAACGGGGAACATACAAAATTTCCTATTTTCAGATCGAGGAGAGTTCCAAAATGCTTTGCCACATACTTTCAATGGATGATGATAAGTCTAGATGAATGCCCGTTTGATTTTTCTTGTTTAATAATGACCAAAAATTTGGACATATATATCCTTACAATAATAAAGAGATGACTCAATAAAATTATTACAAAGGGGCGGTTAATAGCGTGAACTAATTGGATGCCTCGATCGTTTCCAAATATTTAATCTTGTCAATATATTTAGATGTGGCAGATTGTCGAGTCGGGTCGGGTTGGGTTCTGGTTCAGGTCGGGTCGGGTTCGGGTCAGTTTCACTTTCCTGTAACACGGGTCGGGTCGGGTTCGGATCAGTTTGACTTTTCCTGAAACTCAGCTCGGGTCGGGTCGGATCGGGTTCGAGTCAGTTTGACTTTCCCTAAAACTCGGGTCAGGTCGGGTTTCGGGTCGGGTAGGTTTTTCGGGTCGTATCAAAATTTGCCACCTCTAATATATATATTCCATTTACAAAAAGTTATTATGACTCAAGTTAATGACCATGAAATTATAATTACTATATAATTGAACTTGAGCATCAAAGCCAACTACTCCAAATTGTGAGTCCGTCCATATATGTTCGCATCATGCATTAATCAATGTTCATTACTTCAAGAGTGCGAGACAGAAATTATTAGATTCTATATACATAGATATAATCATATAAATCATAGAAAAACATCTCCCGTCCACCGCTAAAATAGCATTGGTTTATATTATTATATAACTTCATATATAGAGAAAAGTCTGATTTTGGTCCTTAAACTATTGCATTTTGTTCAAATTGGTCTCTAAACTATTTTTTTGTTCAAATTGGTCCCTGAACTATTGCATTTAGTTCAAATTGGTCCTTAGACTATTTTTTATTCAAATTGGTCCTTGAACTATATGGTTTGATTGGTATTACTCCTCATTTTACTTCTATTTATGCTAACTTATATAGTTTAGGAATGAATTCAGTATCAATTAGTATAAACAAAAGTACCTAATAGGGATTATATGTACCAAACCTATAAGTTTAAGGATCAATTTGAACGAAAAAATAGTTTAAGGACCAATTTGAACTAAATGCATCAGTTCAGAGACTAATTTGAACAAAAAAATAGTTTAGAGACCAATTTAAACAAAATGCAATAGTTCAGAGACCAAAATCAGACTTTTCTCTTATATATATGCATGGATGGCTCCAATAATCACCAATTGGCCTGTACAAGGAAAAACAAAATAAAAAGTTCAATTATAATTAACATGCCAGATGTTCCATTTCAATAAGTATTGACTGCTAACATTTAACTGATTAATTGTTCATTCTCAATATTTATTTTTCAGCTTCGAGCAAATGATGCTGATATATATTTTCTTCAGGGAATACATTATTTATTTTATTGAGTAAATCTTAATTAGTAGCATTTATATTTTATTAAAACATCTGTAATTGATAAAGAGAACTAAGCTTGTTACATTACTAATATTTTTTATATTTTCTTCACGAAATACTTCACTAAGCTTTTTACAGGTAACAAAGATGGCCAACAAATATATATAAAGATATGTTATTATGCACCAGGGTGCAAATCGCTTTTTTACACCACCATTTTCAAAATCTCACAAATCGAACTTCAAATGCCAAATCTAATTGAACCAACACATTCTACATATTAAAATATGGTAGAATACCAAATTTTACAATTTTTAGAATTTTTTAACCATTTATTTGGATTTTTGAAAGATAGACCAAAAAATATTAATAAGATAATATCATTTGGAATATCAAAAGGTACCCATCTTTGAAAAATCTGAAAAAATAGTTAAAACTTTCCAAAAATTGTAAAATTTGGTACTTTGTATAATCTTAATATGTAGATTGTGTTGGGCAAATCATTTTGGTCATTTGAATTTTGGAATTAGAGATTCAATAGCGGTGCAAAAAACGTTTTGCACCATGGTGCATAATAACATATCTCAATATATATTTATATATATATATATATAATAAATCTAGCGTGCTCCTAGGAGCACGGAAGCCTCCCGTGCTCCTAACTAAAAAATCATACTAAACCATCATGATTTTGATTTATCATTCTCATTAAATTCTTTATATGAAAATATCTTAGGATACAAAAATTTTCCATTTTTTAAGTTTCTTAAGTATATGTTTGGAATTTTTTAGAATGACATCAAAATAATAATAAAATAATGTATAAAACTATGTCATCTTTTAAAAATATAAACAAATACTTAAAAAATCTCAAAAAATGGAAAATTTTTGTATTCTATGATATTTTGATATAAAGAATTCAATGAGACCCATAAATCGAAATTTCGAGATGGTTTAGTATGATTTTTGAGTTAGGAGCACGGGAGGCCTCCGTGCTCTTGGGAGCACCATAGTTTTACTCTATATATATATATAGAATTAGGCAATGGTAATATGCATATCACGGTTTTATCGTGCTATGTGGTCCGTACCTCTATTTCTGGTGTCCAAATAGTCGATCCGAACCGCTCAATGTGATCTCTATATCAAAATATACTAGGAATCCAAATTTTACAATTTTTAGAATTTGTTTGCTATTTTTAGTGATGTGGAAAAAATCGTTATTTTGTATGAACTAGAATCCTTGGATCTAGCCATTTTCTCTCCATCATTAAAAATAGAAAAAAAAATTCTAAAAATTATAAAATTTGGTTTGCTAGTATATTTTGATATAAAGATTAAGTTGAGCGGTTTGGATCGACTATTTAGATACCGCAAACTGAGATACGTAAAACCGTGATATGCATATTATTTTAGCCGGACTATATATATATATATTTCATTGTATGTGGGCTGTGATGAGAAATATTATATATCAGTCAGCACTATTAGCAAGATGTTGCCATTAAGCGTGCACTGCACATCTATAATCAGCCTATAATATTAATTATTTGTTTTTTGTACCCAATGTAAATTAATATTTTCCTTTTTGTTTGTTAACTCTACTTGCCAAGGAAGCTTTGTCTTGCCTCTAATCACGTTTAGGTTGCCAAGGCTGCGGACTGTAAAAATTATTGGAAGAAGAGTCAAGAGACCATGGTTCAAAGTGTGAAGACTGAAGGGTCACGTGAGGGTGAAAAAAAAAAAAAACAAAACATAAAAAAAAAAAGGAAAACGTGTAGAATCCACTTTTAAAGTAAGTAACCTATTCACCCATCTCTCACAATCTGATACACCCATGTACACTCATGTGCTTGTCACAGTTGCATAAATGTTTACTGGAAATCGTAGTGTATATGTTTACTATGATATATGTTGATCGGAAAGATATAAATGTTTACTGAAAAATAATATTTGTTCATCAAAAATACGGTGGACCGATAGATAGATAAAAAAAGTGGTCGCTACCTACGACTCTAAAAAAAACAGCGGTGGCTCAATCGATTGATATATTGCTGGACACTACCTACCGACTCTAAATCATACATTCCTATCTGTGAAACTTTGACAGAACATAACTACATATATATCCTTAATTACTGTATATAAAAGCATATGGAAAAAAATGACATGAAAGGGCTATCTTCTCTGAATAAGAAACTTGAGCCATTAATCATTTTTTTGGATAGATTAGAACTGTTGATTTACGTTAATACCCGTTGATGTTAATATCTCAGCCAGGGGCGGAGCCAGACTCCAATTCAGGGTGGTCCAACTTTTTCAATGGAATATAGTTTTGTAACTATTACAGAAGTTACGTGTATTTTTGTAAAATTTTAAGGTACATTGATGTAAATATTTTTCAGGGTAGGGTCAATTTTACAATAGTTTCTTAGAAAATAAGCATATTTTTGTAAATTTTTAATCAAAGAGGATTATTTTTGTAAATTTTTAAGGGTATATTTTTTTTAAAAAAAAATTCAGGTGTGGGCCAGTGCCCACCCCGCTCTATGCTGCCTCCGTCCCTGGTCTCAGCCATTAAAATTTAAGGCTCATATCAATTTCCTCAATATATAAGACATATTACATATTGAGGAGGGATCCCTTGACAATCCCTATTTTGACAATCTTGACAATCTAATATTTCAAAAATTTGTAAAAATTCATAAAAAATCTTAAAAATGGAAAAAAATTTGTGGATGCATTACTTAACATGTAGATTAATAGTGTTTCAAATTTCAATCAATTTGAATATCGTTTGATGACTTATCAAAATTTTGTGTACTTTTTAACGGTTGTAATTTAACGGATCTTTGAAAAGCTACCAAATATCACTTAAATTAAATATAATCGAAAACATAATCAATCTCTAAGTTAAGAAATACTTCCGTTAACTTTTTTCTACTTTTGAGAATTTATATGAATTTTTACAAATTTTTAAAATATTAGATTGTCAAGATTGTCAAAATAGGGATTGTCAAGAGATCTCTCCTCTTAAATATTATCTTAAAAATTTATTATAAAAAATAACAATTTCAATCCAAAACAATGCGTGCGCTCTCTACTAGTATAATTAGAACCAACAAAAATTAAGCAATAGAAAATGAGAAACTTTGACTAATCATAACTACATATAAAATTAAGGATCAACAAAAATTCAGCAACAGAAAATGAGACTTATTAAGATTGCTATAAATTAAGCTAGCTAGCCAGCCAATGAAGATTCATCCGCTAGGAAGAATATTCATCCAACCAAAATTAATGGCTTCACTCACAAACTCATCCACCACCACTCGCCATTTCCTGCTCTTTTCACTCTTCCTCCTTGCAATCTTCCTGATCTCTCTACATTGGACAAACCCTCCTGTTTTCAATCAGAAATCGAACAGACTTGACCGAATCGCACTCTCGTCTGGTTCCCCGCAACACCCGCTTGACCCACTGTCATTCGATGAAATATCGGCTGTTCAGTCGATACTAAAAACGTACTCGCAGTTTTCGTTTCCTAACGGGTATCCTTCCATCCACACTCTTTCCCTCGAGGAACCTCCGAAAACTGTTGTCCTGTCATGGCAACCGGGCAGTGCACTCCCCCCGCGCCGTGCATCCGTGTTAGCGTTTTCGTATGGCAAGTCTCACCTCCTGACAGTCGACATAAACTCTCGTTCGGTGATACTTCACAAGGTGATCACGTCAGTGTCTGGTTTCCCGATGTACACACCGGAGGACATAGAGGTGGCAATCACCATCCCCTTCTCCAATTCGACTTTCGTCGAAGCCCTAACTTCAAGAGGGATCGACCCAGCTGACATTTCGTGCGCGCCCCTCTCATCCGGCTGGTACGGTCCAACCGAAGAGTCGGGGCGCATGATGAAAGTACAGTGTTATTCTCACAAAGACACCGCGAACTTCTTCATGAAGCCGGTGGAGGGACTGACCGCACTCGTCGACATAGACAGGAACAAAACAATCCGCATATGGGGCATCGGGAGGAACATCCCGATGAGCGAAGATCCGGACACGGATTTCAGATATGAAGTGCAGAAGGAGAAGGAAGTACCTTCTACATGCAAATTAAACCCTATTTTCATGAACCAGCCAAAAGGTCCGAGCTTTGAGGTGAAGGGTAAGTACTTGATCAAATGGGCCGGGTGGGAGATGCATGTTCGACCCGATGCCAGAGCTGGGGTTATCATATCTCAGGTAAAATAATACAAAAAAAAATAAAAATAATAGCTGGTTCGTAATTCTTTTTTAATAAAATAAGAGTCAAGTCATTTAAATTTAAATGTCTATAAAAGACTTCCTATTAGAATTTCGAACCGTGACCTTTCACGCGAAGTGCGCGTTTTGCCGAAGGAAGAATATTTCTGGAAATTGAAAGTAAATATTTTTGGAATATTATTAAAAATTCTATAATCATCAAGGAGGAATAACGACGTTTTTGTAGGTATGGTAAATATGCAACAGCATGCCATCGATAATTAATTATAACATGCTATAAGTTTAAGTTTTAACCATCCACAATATGAGCAATATATATCGTAAATAAAGAGCACTATCTAGCTATATATATATAATTGTTACAGGTTTTGGGTTAAAACTTTATATATCGATCGAAACTTTCAATTTACAAAAATGGGAATTATTAAATCGATCATGTTTTTGTACTTAAATATATAATTATAAGAAAAAAATATTAATGATATATATCAAATTAACAGCAGTCAATAATTGATTTTATGAGTATGAAGCCTTAAAAGGGCAGTTAGGGGACTATATATAGGAGTAGACGTACATGTTAATTATTTGTGTGCTCAAGTCGAGTACAGTCATGTAAATGGTGAATGATTTGAATTTGGAAACATTGATTGACAGATTGATTGAGATATATCATGAATTCATGATGTTAAATTGTCAATTAGAGAAACTTTTCCACGATAGAAACACAGCACAAGCTGTTACGTTATGCACTTTTCATACATTAATAGTTTTCCAAATTTGTTCAAAGATGCCTTTCTCTGAATGTGCTACTGCATATACAGGTCGGGTCTAAGGATAACAACCATATTATTTGGGACAGTAAAATCTCCGAATTATATGGAAGGAAATCTGATAAAATCATATTATAAATAGAAAAATTTTGTTGTCCCAAGCAATATTTTTGTTGTTCTTAATCCTGAACACATATATATCATGTGTTGTTTTCTAGAGACTAAGGGTCTATTTGGCAAATCAAGGAATAGCAATAGAATAGTGCTATCCGATTAGTAAAAAATGGATTAGTGGTTGTTGGAAGAGTAAAAAGAATAGTGATGTTTAGAGCTATTCGGATAGTGGAAATATTGTTTGGCAAATGACAATTGGAATAGTATTGTGATAAATATTTTTAGAGCTATTCGAATAGCTATTCCCCTATTCGACCAAATAGGAGGAATAACGATTAGCAATTTTCTAGAACTATCCGAATAGCTATTTTCTGTTTGGCACATGGAATAGCTATTAATTTGTTATTCTATTCCAATTTTTGATTGCCAAACACACCCTAATATTATTGATGCACTGAAGTCTACCGTAACTTTATTTAACAAAATCTTCACACAAAAAAAAAAAAAAAATTGTTCATGCAATGATAAACATGCAACACCTTTAATTAATTAATTAATTAATTTCTTGTGTAAATTAATTAATTAATTAATTTCTTGTGTAAATTAATTAACTTGATTAACATTAACATTGTATATATAGGTGAAGGTATCAGATCCAGATACCGGCGAGTACCGGCAAGTGATGTACAAAGGGATGACATCGGAGCTGTTCGTGCCGTACATGGACCCGACCGACGGGTGGTACTTCAAGACGTACCTAGACGCGGGGGAGTACGGGTTCGGGACGCAAGCGATGCCGCTGGACCGCCTGAACGACTGTCCGGCGGGATCGTACTTCATCGACGGTGCATTCGCCGGGGCCGATGGGCAGCCCTATGTCCGGCCTGATATGATCTGTGTTTTTGAGAGGTATGATGGTGATGTTGCCTGGAGGCATGCTGAGGCTCCAACATCAGGAAAACTCAATGTACGTATATATATACCATCTATATATATTTGATGTTTTACTTGCTTAATTGATTTAGCCATTAGATAGTTTTATATGTACTTCCAAGCAGTATATATATACTACTTATTCTATTTCATACAAATTTGTATAGAAAAATATATATACATACAAAACTGCAGAGTTTGTTAGTTAACATTTGAATAGCAGTTTCAGTTAACAGATCATATACAATTATAGTTAATTAATATATGAAAATTAGTGGACAATAATAAAGGTTGACAGTATATATTTTTCCTTATTCTAGTTCATATATTTGTAGACACGTCACCTGAGGTTTTCCATTTACAATTAAACATAATTAATTAATTAGAAACGTGGAGGGGATTACTTTTTGGCTAATTCTGCTATGGATCGGATGAAATATGGGCAGTTTATTTTTCATTAATCGAATGGTCATGATATGTCTTTTAGAAACGATTAAAGAAACATATTTGATAATAACTGCTCGATTCAAAATAAAAGATTACTTAACCGATCCATAGCATAACACTCATTTTTTTAGATATTTATAAATTTGATTAGCTTCACATTTGTATATTTTTTTTCCTTTTAAAGTTAAGAACAGAGTCCAGCGGTAGTCCATGTTAACTTTACAATTTGTAAAAAAAAAAAAAAAAAGTGTTGGAAATTGGAAGTATAGATGTATATAATAATCAATATTTATATATTAGGAAAATCAAAGAAAATATCTGATTGTCTTGGTCATTTTGTTAGGGAAAAAAAAAAACAAAACAAAACAAAAGAAACAATAGGTGAAAGCTAATTCATACATGACTGTTCCAAAGGTGTAGACAAAGTCTTATGTAGATTTGTGATTTTTATATATAGAGACGGTATAGAGTATATAAAACAAGAAGAATCAGATTGAAGGACCAGAATTTGGTCCAAAGTCATGACTAAACCGTTCGATTCAATTTATATGTTTATCAACGGTGAGCGTGTGACCCCATCATTCTAAATATAACCAGCATATACTATTTTTAGCATCTACATGACCAAATCACGGTTGATCAATTACCAACAATTAGATCGTACGTTTCTCCGAATCCTTTGGACCGTCCAAATGGCTTTGGACAATATCCGAGAAAAAAGTAAGAATTGAATTTATTAAGAAAACAATTAACATGTATTAATTATTGGTGCATGTTTAATTTATGTTTGATCTTTAACTTTAACAGAAGGATATTAAAAGTTGCTGTTCCTATTTTTGTCCAACTTATTTACAAACAGTTTGGGTACTTATTGTCAAACATGAAACGCAAGATAGATATTAATAATTGAGTTTACTGGTCTAGCTATAGCTAGGTTTTGTCTGCTTCAGCTTGAGTAATGTAAAAGTAACTTGAGACCAACTGCATGGGTAAAAAAAAACCAAAAAAAGTCCAATTATGAGAGCGAGAGAGCGACGGAACATATATTGACATTGTTGTTTTCATTTTATTGATGTGATTTCTTTCTTGCAAAATGTACCGCTAAAAATGGTATTTCCAATTTTATGTATGCTTCATATTTTTTCTCTAAAGGAGGTACTATTCCATGTTTAGTCTATTTATTCCGTCAAACGTACATAGAAAAAGAAAGATACGTATTTTTTTTTAATTTTTACTATTGAATATATATACCTAAGCATACATTTTGGCCCTGTTCGGACGTCATCCCATTGCTACTGTTTGCGTGGGTGGAAAAAAATTCAGTCTCACATAATTTTTTCTTACCCACGCAAACAGTGGCTAACCCATAAGAAATCCCCATGTCCGAACACGCCCTTTAAGTGCAAAGTACTGATATTACCTATACACAGTTTATACTTTATTAGTTTATTATATTTATTGTGATGAAACTCTAGCAATTTCAGATAATAACTTCTTGCAATCATTTACATCACCCATTTCATATTGCATTTCCAAAAAAAAAAAATTTACAAGGAATTTTTTTGATGAACAGTTAAGAGAGGTGCGGCCAAAGATTACACTGGTGGTCAGGATGGCAGCATCAGTTGGGAATTACGACTACATCGTCGATTGGGAATTCCAAACTGATGGATTGATCCGTGTCAAGGTCCTTTTTAAATTTTAACTAATGCAACAATTCAAAAAAATTCCTAATTTTGACTTTCTGAAAATTACATTTCTGTCATGGATTATGACACAAAGATTATTGAAAATTGGAAAAAAAAAAAAAGGTTAGTTTTTTTTTTTTTTTTTTGAGATAAAGATGAGGATCAGACCACTTAAATTTAAATGTCTATAAAAAACAGGTTAGTCTTACTGGTATGCTGATGGTAAAAGGAACGACCTATGAGAACATGAACCAAGTTCCGAAGGAAGAGGACTTGTACGGTACTCTACTCGCCGAAAACTTGATCGGCGTAGTGCACGACCACTACATCACGTTCTACCTCGACATGGACATCGACGGCTCCAACAACTCGTTCGTGAACGTGCACGTCGTCAAGAAGGAGACGACCGAGGACGATCAGTCGCCCCGGAAGAGTTACCTTTCGGTTAAAAAACAGGTCGCCAGGACCGAAAAGGATGCTCAGATCAAGCTGAAGTTGTACGATCCGTCCGAATTCCATGTCATTAATCCGTCGAGGCTGAACACCGTCGGCAACCCGTCCGGGTATAAGATCGTACCCGGCGGCACGGCCGCTAGTCTCCTTGATTTGTATGATCCACCACAGATGCGAGCTGCATTCACAAATAATCAAGTACATGTTTTTTCCCCCAATTTAATTTTCATACTGTGAATTATTGACATATTTCCAATTTTACATGTGATGACATTGAATATAATGAAAATTTAAACTTTGTTTTTTAAATTTATATTGAAGTCCCTGGTCTTAAAATTTATTATGTAGTCGTGTTGTCTATTATTATTTGTTACAATATTTTGTTCTTTTTTCTTTTTGGATGGTTGAATTTATTGTCGAAAATGAATTGTGTTCCTGTAGATATGGGCTACACCATACAGTCCAGAGGAGCAATGGGCCGGAGGATTACTTGCATGCCAGAGCAAGGGAGATGATACACTTGCTACTTGGTCTGCCAAGTAAGTCCATTCAATATCAAATTAATTACTTTAATTACCAATTATAATATACACAAAAAATAGTAAAAGTTGTCTGTGCTTAAAGATACAGAAGTAATTATAAACAAACAAATAAATAAATAAATAGGAGTTGTACTTCTATCGACAACTGTTCATTTTGTAATCAAGCGATTCAGATTTTTTTAGTATTGTAACCATCCAATTCAGACAAATGAACGGGCCATATTTCTTTCGATCCATAAAAGAATTCACCTATAAATAGATAGGAGCTAATAGCTCATGATGAAGCACTCAACACAGAACAATGATTAATCTATCTATCTATATATGTTTTTTTGTGTTTCTATATACAGGGACAGGGCAATAGAGAACAGGGACATAGTGATGTGGTACACACTGGGATTTCATCACGTACCGTGCCAAGAGGATTACCCCATAATGCCAACGGTGTTCTCCAGTTTTGATCTCAAGCCTGTCAATTTCTTCAGTAGGAATCCAATTCTGAGAGCTGCACCTTATTCCAAGGATGATTTTGCAACTTTGAAGTCACAGAAATAGAATCCGCCTAATTAATTAATTTATTCAATGGACTTATGGTTTAAGTGTGTGCAATATGTATATTTAAGCAGGGGCAGAGCCAGTGTGATATAGGGGTGGGCAAATTTCAAAAATATACTCCTATAAGTTTGCAAAAATATCTCTGTTTGAGAAAACATTATAAAAATATACTTGATTTTTAGAAAGTTTACAAAATTGGCCCTACTCTAAAAAATATTTCCACGAATATACCTTAAAATTTTACAAAAATATACCATACTTATAAAACTATGTTTTATCGAAAAAGTTGGACCCCCTGCGTCGGAGTCTGGCCCTGTATATAAGCAAAACAGCCAAACATTAGTCTGAACTTGGCGTTTAATGGCTTTTTATTGTGCATGCAGACAAGTTTCTTACTTCAGAAACTAGTTCGAAGGAAAAAAGAAAAAAAAAAAGGTGTTGTAAGTAAACTATTTTTGTTATAAAAGTGTTGCAAGTAAACTTGGATTTTACTCTGCTTCGAAGTGTTAATTTTAGACTAAATGGTGCTTACTTTAATAGTTTTAATGGCAATTAAGTGGCAACATATCACAATCTAGGATCGGGATCACCTGCTTTTCTCGATCCGACGGTTGAGAAATGTTCACTCGAAAGTTCACTACTTTTAAATCCCAACTAGACTACAGTTTGGTCGCAAGCGTACGACTTGGTTGCTATGTAGTGTGGGGTCGAATCCACAGAGACAACTGGCAAAACCGGACTAGACTTTGTTTGTTCCTTAAACTATGTAAAAAGATCACAATTTTTGGGGTTTCAATTAAGTTCCTAAATAAACAACAATTAATAAAAGACGAAGTGCAAATATATAAAAGGCGTTTCTAGGATGTCGGATTAGTCGTCACTTGGCCTCGAATTACGCTAACCGTACCTGTCACGTACAATCAACACAACTAACCAAGCCGCGCTCTTGCGTCTGTCGGAAAGAGGTGTACCGGCCGTCACTCTCGCATACGGCCGATGCGCAATTCAAGTAAATTAGTAATTATGAATTCTTGATATTAAAACGTTTAATTCTGGTTAAAACAATATCAAGCACCAAACCTCAGCTCTCGCTTGTTGGCTTAATTCCTAACACAGTTCTAACCACCATAGGTACAGATCGCAGCTCTCGCTTGTAAACCCAACCTATGTCCCGGTATTGGTGCCCCAAGGTGTACCTCCCTCTCGGGTAGTGTAAAGCCCCGCTCTCGCGTGTTGCTTGATTGCCCTCTCGGATCTCTAACCCACCTCGCGTACTAACTAAATCCAATCATGTGTGTACTAAGGCTTAAAACCTAGAGTGTGGCCAACACTTACTGGTTACCAGTTCGGACACGTAGCTAAAACTTAGCAAGTAATCAACAATTCATACACAATACCAAGGAACTAAAAGAAAGGATAATCAAGAAAACTTCATAAAGACCAAAAACCAAATTAATACACCATCCTAATCCTAGAAACTAATGGTTTAGCCGAACATGGCCGATACAACAGCAAACAAGCAAGTAAAGCAAACAAAACAAGTCATCATGCAACAACAAGTACACAACTTAATCTCAACAAATAAGGAAGGGAGAAAGAACGGTAAAACTTGGTCTCGATGTTGCATGCGCGTATCTTGCTCATGGCCTTGCTTGCTCGCCGTCTTCTCGCCTATTGCTCGCTCGATTTCTTCTGGCTTCACCTTTCTTCTTCTCTAAGAAAACTCTCTAACTCTCTCTCAAAGACTGCTGTGAATTGTGGAAGAAGGAACTCTCTAAACGTTGCCCTAGCCAATACTTTTATAGCCATCAAATCCAGATTTCCTTCCTTATCATGCACTGTTGCCGTATGTGACTCTTATGGACCGTAAGTAAGGCCTTACGGATCGTAAGATCGGGTCCAGGTCGCTTTTTGCTCCAATCAGATCCAATCTCCTTGATTCTTTCCTTGTTTGACCTGAAACAACCAATTATAAAGCAGTAACTGGAAAAGGAAATAAAATGCATGTAATCAGATGCATATGCTAATGATTTGGATTAATTCTATAGGCGTTTCCTAGGTAAAAGTGGATATTTTTTGGTGCGATCAACCCCCCCAATCTTATCTCTTTGCTTGTCCTCAAGCAATGGTATTTCAAGAAAAGGGCTAGTTCAAATGACTAACCGTACCTATACAAATCCTTAATCCAAAATGCAAAAAGGTCGTAAATGAATTTTCTAAACATGGGCTACTCTCAGGGAATTCTGACATGTTTTCATTTTGAGTTCGGGATTTTTGGAATTTTTCTTGGTAATTCTCTTTTATTTTCTTTTTCACTCCACGGGTGTTCTACTTTTGAAACAATTTTCCAAACCCTCTTTGCAATTGTCGCTCAAGGTTAGTTTCTCAATCGGATGAATTACTTGACCTTTCTCCCTTGTGTGTACCTTTTTATTCACAAGGGATCCAATTGAGGAGGTTGGGACTTGTCAGCCCTTGTCACTGACTGCAGGGTTATTATTCACGTCTCCTTTTCTGTTTTTGACCTCTTGTGGTAAACCACTTATTCTATTTGAAAAGTAAAATTGTTTTTGGGATTTTTGTTTTCTTTTTCTCTTTTTTTTTATTTTCTTTCTTCTTTTTCTCCTTTTTTTTTTTTTTTTAGAAACCCAAATGGATCATCAGGGTACAGAAAGGTCCACATAAGGTGTCAGAAGGGTCAAGACAGTTCATCGTCACAAAATACCTAACCAATTACTCAATCATCTTTAGGATAAGGGTTCCATTTTCAATGCACCATGGGTTAGTTTGAAAAAGGTTTGTACAATTTCCTTTCGCAATTCCACAGAAAAACCCGTAAATAGGCAGATAGAGTACCAACTCAAATAATCCCTTGTTTTGATTTCCCAATTTTTGAATTCCCCATGTTCAAACAATTCATTCACTAAATTTGAAGATTAAAAACAAACAAACCTAAAAATATGCAAAGGAATGCAATGCAGATGCTGATGCCTGACGGACCGTAAGGTCCACCGAATGCAGAAAACAAAAAAGAAGAAAGAAAAAGAAAAATGCAACCCGAAAACATGCAAAAAGATAACTGGATTTGATGATAACAACAAAAAAGATACACAATTCTTAGGGCAAAAACCTCAGTTTAATCCAAAGCATGAAACTCCCCCCCCCCCCCCCACCCCCCACCCCCCCCTCCCTCCCTCCCCCCCAAGCTAAACCAAGTATTGCCCTCAATGCTTAAGTTCGAAAATAAGGAGATAAAGGGGAAAAGGGTAAAGAATCATACCGTTGTGCGGCTCGTATGCCCAGCACACGAGCCGCAAGAAAAATGAAGAATCTACTGAGGTGCACCCCCTGGGGGTGCGTCGAAGAAGTAGGCATAGGGGTTCCACTCCCCATGAGTCGCCACGTACTCGCCAAAATCAGCCTCGACTCCCGTGACCCGATCAGAGATGGTGCCGACTGAAGTGTGAAGGGCGGTGAGAGCTCGGCTATGGTCCTGCTGCGTCCGCCGAATCTGCTGAATATCCTGGCGCATCTCCCGTGTCTCCTGGTGTAATGCTCGGGTGTCCTGGTGAATCTCCTCGAGCTTGTAGAAGAGTCCCTCGAAGGACCACAGGTTGTACGCGGGCGGTGGGGCACTACTGGTGGAAGCACGGAAATCTGGAGCACGCGGTGGCTGCTACGGAGGTATTTGGCTCCTCGTCCTGCTGGGGCTGCTGTGGTAGCTCCTCTGGTTGCGGCTCGGGCTCATCTGGCTGTGGAGGCTGCTGGTGCTGAATTGGCGCCTCGAGACGCCAAGTGGCGGTGTCCTCATAGGAAATCGAGACATCTATGGGTAAAAAGAAGGTACCTTCCCGAGTCTTCCACTCGTAGGTCTCGATTCCTGTGTGGCTTCGCGACACATTTATGAAGTGAGCCTGGCAGAGGTACTCGACGTTGAGAACTGGTGGCGCCCCACAATCCCGGATCTCCGTCCAACTGCACTCCCAACCTCTCAGCAATAAGCGTGACATAGGAGGTCATGTTCACAATCCCCGAATCCCTTGGATTGGCCTGGATCTTCAACCAGCTTTTGACCATCACGAGTGCTAGATCGGGACGCTGGAAATCTGCCTCGGGTGCTAGCATGGCGTCAAGTAGGAGAGCATCATCTTGGTTGACCCGAACCATTGTCTCGCCGCGGGCGACGAGAGAGCAAAGAAGGATTCTGTGGGTCACACGGAGGAGAGGATGCGGAATGCTTAGCACCTTGTAATCGTCGGCGCGAAAGGGATGAATTCCGGTGAGTGCTCAGTAAAAATCCGTGCGCCGCCAGTTTCCGCGGTGTGTTAAGTTCTCGGGATCAATGTCCAGTCGCCTGTGGAAACCGAACCATTCGCGGAGCTGGTCGAGGTAGACCTAATGTGTGTTGTCCTGAAGTCGGAACTTGATGTACCGTTCGTTTCCATCCCACTTGAGCTGCAAGGACAAGAGGAACTCGATGGTCAGGTTGGAGTACCCCCGATGAACTTTCGGAATGATCCAGAATTGATTTGCGATTCCAAGACGGTTGGCGAGTTGATAGAATCCGTCGAGAAGTCCCATCCGTTCCAAGAAGTCGAAGTCGATGGTGCGAGTGGAACGAAACGTTCAGGTGTGCATCCGCTTGAAGATCTGAAGCATGCGATCGGTCGGCATGCTAAAGTACATGGCGTATTGCTCCGACTTGGGGTTGTACTCCCTTGATTCATGCTCTGAAGTGTCGGAATCATATCTGTTATCTGCCATGACTCGCAAAAACAGATCAGCAACAAAGAAAATGGTCTGGTTGAGGCTTACGGACCGTAGGGTCTGGTAGACGGACCGTAAAGGTATTACGGTCCCTAAGGCTACTATTACGCACCGTACAGGTACTGTTACGCACCGTAAGGGTTGCTGGTCTGGTATGGTACTGTACCGGTTGTTCTAGCAATTTTGGTACCGGTTTTGATTGTTGCACAGATCTACAATGCCAGGTTCTCAAGACACCAAAAATGGGAAAGGAAATAGATTGGAATTGGGTTACCGTCCTTTTTGTTGGAGATTTGCACGGTGGCGTCGCTTACGGGACGTAAACGGCGGCGGCTCGGTCAGCTCGGCGTACGCACCGTACGGTGGCGCGCGGGGCGTAAGGGAGACGGTGTCAACAATGGCTCGGTGGCACAGCAGCAGCAGCAGTGGAAGCAGCGGCGGGAGCAGTGGCAGTAGTGATGTTTTGAGAGGAGAGAGCAAGGAGGAGAGGAATAAAAGAGAGAAGGAGAAGAGAACCAGGGAGGGAGAAGGAGAAGAGAACCAGGGAGGGAGAAGGAGAAGAGAAAGGAAGAAGAATAGAAAGAAAAGGAAAAGAAAAACAGGAGAAGTTTGGGCGCGATTACCGATTCGAATTCTGTAACGTTTACGGCCCGTAAAGGTGGCTTTACGTACCGTAAGAAATCTTCAAGCAACAGCTCCACTTACGGTCCGTAGGATATGGAGTACGAACCGTAAATCCTCCAGGTCTGTCGAAGTTTCGGACTTGTCGTGTGCTTGTCAAATCTGAGAAATGGTAAATGCGCTTAATTATTCTCCGGAAACAAAGAGTAATTAAACTAGGCAACAGAAATTTAATTTAAAGCAAAAGCAAAAACGAAAGCAAAACAAAAATTGTTTTTCTTGGGTTGCCTCCCAAGCAGCGCTCGTTTAAGGTCTTGAGCTCGACCCCGTTTGTTCAAATTTCCTCTGTGGGTCCCTTCAGCTTCGGGACCCAATGACTCTCCTTTTCGTGGTTCCTCCAGAAATTGCTCTCCTGATTCTTCCAAGTTTGCCCTTGTCCAGAAGGGCATCTATCAGGGTTGCAGACTCCAACTCCATCTGTCATCTTCTCGCTAGAGGATGCCTTGATCCCCAAATCGTGTGGGCGTCTCAAAAGCTCCTCATCCACGATGCTCCTCAATTCTCCCGGCTCGGGCCTCATTCTCTTGAGTTCATTAACCGAGTACTTCCACTTGGTTGTTGCGCTCAGCTTTGACTCGATGACCTCCTCAATCATGTAGCTGCCCCCCGCGCGAGAGTAGCAAACGGGTTGTCCGGAACTAAAATGGAGCCATTCGTCTCCGACCCGAAGAGTGAGCAAGTTCTTTTCTAAATCAATATGGGCGCGAGCCGTGCGCAAGAAAGCTCTTCCTAGGATAACCGGCGTGTTCGGATCCTCTTCTACGTCCACTACCACAAAATCTCCCGGGACGTAGCAATTATCAATTCGCACGAGCACATCTCTGACGATCCCATGAGGCATTCTGACGTTTCCGTCTGCCATTCTGAGGGTCATCTGGACCGATTGGAGTCCAGATATCCCCATTTTGTTGAAGAGAGAAAGAGGGATCATACTAATGCAAGCTCCGAGGTCACACAACGCTTTCTTGACCCGAATCTTTCCCAAAGTAATTGGCACTGTGAATTTCCCTTTACGAGCCGTAAGGGGGTGATTACGGGTCGTAATGCATCCCCAGCAGTTCTGGTTTCTGCCACATGAGTACCATTCTCCTTGTTTTCTTCCAGATCAGAGGTTACAAATGTGAATTGCGGGAGGTTTTCGTTATGCTCACCGTTGTGCTCGAATCGTCGATCTGCGCGATCTTGCCAACTTCTGTGGGTGTGACAGTGTAGCTGCCTCGCTACGATACTGGGACTCAACTGAATTGTTTAGCAATGTTTGTAGAAATGTTTTCGGAGTCGCCACCCGTCAAACGACGGGAAAAACTGTGATTTAAACTCTATTAGCCCATGGATAGCAGGTTCATGTCTCGGTTATGAATGTGGAAGGTGTTAGGCACCACACTCACCCGTAAATTGGTTTCTACTAATTCTAGCTTTCAAAACAATTATTTCTTAAATGAGACAGAGTAACAAAGATTACAAAATGTGTAAAGTTTCAATAAAAGAGAGCAGAAAATAGAATAAAAGGATCAAGTCATGAAGATCAGCGTTTCTTGCTGTTTGAGCATTATGATGGCACTCTTCTTGACTTGGAAGGCTGCTTTTTGATGATTTGAGGACTTGGATACTGGAGCACTATAATTGATCAGTCACTCTATCATTTTCTCTCAATTTCTCTCAAGATATATCAAAAGAAACTAATTTTCTGAGCTAGACTTCTTGCTGTTTCTCTTTTCTGCACTGGACTCTGAATGCTCTTCACTCTTTTGTATTTGTTTTGCAACTCACCAGGCATGAAGGAGTTGTGGAGATGATAGGGGGTATTTATAGGATGTGGTTGATGCACTTGGCAGCTCAATACGCAGGTTACTTGGTCCCTTATGTCCTGCCACATGCTTAAACCTGATTTGAACAAAGCAAACAACATTTGACCGCATTAGTCAGAATCTGAAAAGTATAGACTGAATTATAATCATTATACGGCTGTAGAAATAGACAAATTATGATTGCAGGAGTTTTAGAGACTTTTTATCTCTTTAATTGATCATTTAAAAGGTATTAGCATCATATTTGAGTAGAATACAAGTGAAACATGGCAGCAGGAGTCGTGCTGTCCATTTGTGCTGAAAATCTGATTTTCTTGGCAGATTTTAATTGATTATATCATGTCAAATCACCACAAGTTTTAGCAGGAATATGGATACACCCAATATCATAAATCGTACATCAAGTACTTGGTCAATTGCTCTTGTTTGAAGTAAAATTTGTAGTTGTACTTTAGCGTACTGTTAATTTATGCAAGGTGACAAATATATCTCTTGTGCATATCATGATCATCAAAACTCTAGGTGCCTGAGCCTATCTAACTGATGGCTACAAAGCACTAGATGTGTTATATAATTAAATCACGAATTCACAACATAAAATACAGTATTTTTCATAGAAATATAACTTGCTAATATACATTACAGAAATTTCAATGCAGAAACTTTCTTTGAAGCATTTTTATTTTAAGTGTTTTGGTATAATTATCACCTAAGAAAGGTGGTGAACAACACTTATATGTGAGCCAAGATTTCTTGGATCAATTTCTGGAAGTTAATTAAGCATGCCAAGTAGTACACATCATGATGAAATTTTCAGATAGCAAATTTTTTTCTCGCGGAAATGACAGTCCCTGCAACGTCAAGTTGCAAGAAATTGCAAGTGAGGCTTTCCTGGCCCCTACCATCTGCAAAATCAGATTCTTAATTGGATGCTTATTTTGTTTCAAGACTATTCAAACTCGTGCACAATTTTTCTATGCATTTTCAAGGTGTGAAACTTAGCAAAATTATGCATGAAACTATGAAATATAGATTTATTTGCTTTTTGTGATAACAGGACGCTGCTTTCTTGACTCAAAATCTTGTAAATAAGATCATGCAACCAAATATCATTAGGTTTCATGCTACATGAATAAATTGACTTTCTCTTGATGAGCATGAATTAAACCTCTAAGATTGCAAACCAAAAGATGTTTATGCAGGATAAGTTTTTTTATTAGCATTGATGAATACATCTGTATTTTCAGATTTTTCTCTCAAACAAATTTGTATTTAAAATGTCTCATTTCGTAATATATATGTATGTTCAAGACATACAACTCATGAAAATGCTTTTTCCAATTAAGTATTGGAGCAGAAATTAATATTAACACAGTCAATAGAAAGGGTGGGTGAGCAAGGTTCATATTCGAGTCAAAGGGGCAAAGATGGAGTCTAAAAAAAGTGTGAGACAATGCAAATGTCAGGATAAATTTCAGATGTCAGTAAGTATAAAGCTGAGATAACTTGTAAGTAGGATTTTGTTGGCCCTACCAACTGCTATTTGTGCTTATACTGAAATCTCATGTACTTTTTTGCACATAAACTGATCAAAATATGAGACAATGAACTCATAAACTGCAGTTTTATAACATCAGAAACGTTAATTGACCAAAGCGACAAGCATTTATATGATAATATGCAAAAGAATCAATGCTTTGACATGCTAGCTCGCCATTTTAACTTAAAAGAGAGCTGAAATTCTACTTGTGAATACAGTTTAGTGAAAAACAACTTTTGCTGTCCCAAATGATCCTAACAACACTCATCATCATAAAATGATTTTCTAGACTATGTGAAAAGTTATTATGATATTTATATTGCAATTAACGAGTTTAATGCAAGTCCCCTTTTTTTATTGTAAAAGATCTATGCAAAGAACTTGGGTGTTAACAATTCTTATTTTAAATGTCATTCTCAGCAATGTGTATAGAGGAAAGTTATATCATTTGCGTTGCCAGTACATTAGTACATTAGCGTGTAGTGAAAGAAAACTCATTAATGAGCCTTACAACTTGTATCTCAATGCTATCACTATATTTCATGCATTTCCCGGTGCAAAAGGATTCAAACTTGGACTCATTTGTAGCATATAGCAGCCTATCCTGCTGAATCTGCCCTCTCAAGTCACTTCAATTGTGTAGAGGTGCCAAGAGGATAAAACAATATGTATTCATGAGTTTTGAGCACAAGTTTCTGTCCTACTTGACCAAGTACGAGTTGCTGAGGATGATAAATATATTGATATGTCAATTCTACTCATTCACAGCAAAAGTATGTTTATGTAGGATGACATGAGAAGATGTGGTTTTGAAACGTTTTTCGTATAATTTTCTGAAAACAAAGCAAGGTGCCTATAAAAACATGATATATAACTTAGCTAATGAGTGTCTTTGAATTGCTAATCAATACACCCTTCTCATAATAACTTATTTAAGGGTCAAATAGTCCCATCATCTTGGTTTTTTAAATCAAACACTGCACTTTTAAACGTAAACGACTCGATGATAATGCTTCTCAAGTGATATAATGACATCCTAACTTGCATTTAAAGAATAATATAAGCTTTGTATGCTCGGTATGCAACGTATCTTTATTAACACATGCTGAAATTCGTTTGACTACTACCATAATTAAATTCTAGTCAAGCACTTTCACTGGTAAGAACTATTTCTGCTCATGAACCAAGAGTTATGACCCACAGGTCCAGGACTGATTTCTGTTACAATAAACTGATTTTGATAAGGGTAGGTGGTCCACATTTGAAAATAAACTTCTCCTCTGATATCATGACATGAGACCTTGCTTTTGCATGGTTGAATAGGCTGAACCTTGTTTATTTTGATGTGCTGAAAATTATCTTATACCATCATGATCAAAGACTTTAAAAAGATTTTTTTTTTTATGATAGGAACTTGATTTATAAAATGCACTGAGATATTATGACCCATGGAACATGATATAATATAAGTTGAGGCTTTATAATCATGCATAAGCTATCTAACACTTGGGAATTTGAATTCTAGTTTCATGATGTTAATTTCAAGAGTCTGAGACCTCTAGCTAATTCTATCACATTTTGAATTCTCTTTATGAGTATAATTTGGTATTCTAAATGACTTTTAGTACAAAAATTTATTATAAATGATTGTTACTTTTAATGAATACCGTAGGCGTCTAAAGCATTGTTATTTTTAGTGTAATCCATGATGCATTTAAATTGATAGAGAAAGTAGAAAGAAAGTCGACACTGAGCACAAAAGACCAAAAAAAATACAAAAGAAAAATCGCAACATAATTAATTGAGAATGAAATAAGTTGAGAGAAAAGACATACCTTTGGTCAGCATAATATTTATGTTTTGATTTCTGATGTATAGATCATTTTAATTCCTTCCATATTTCTCCTTGATGAGTACGTGGCATGAACATTGGATTAATTATGAAATATTGCAATTTAGGGGTGTCTGCAGACGGCTATACCCATGGCTTGTTCAACTCTTGGCGCCTCCAGGGTTACTAGTATTTCTTCGGTGGGGTTTACGGTTCGCAAGGGAGTGCTTACGTCCCGTAAGGTCTGTGTTTCTGACAAAGGCTCTGAGCTGAACGAGATGGCTTTGATTTCACCTTTCGGGTTTGGTTCGGTCTGCCCCGGGAGCCTAGTTACTTGTCCTGGCTGAGCGGGCTGACCTCCTGAAGATTCTCCTTGGTTCCCTGCATCTGCTGAAAGATGATCTGGTTCGTTTTGCCTTGCTCATGCATGAAGTCGGCGAGAAACTTGGCTTGGTTGGGCTGTTGAAGAGGCTGCTGTGGTTGTTGAGGCTGCGATTGTTGCTGAGGTGGCTGCCAGTTCTGATTAGGGAAGGCCGCATTGTGATAGAAGTTGTGGTTTCCTCCCTCGAAGTTGTTGTAACACCCTTGATTGTTGTACGGCTGCGGGGCTCTCGGCTGGTATTGGCCACCTTGACCACCTTGGTTGTTGTTGTTCTTCCATCCCCAGTTACATTGCTCAAAGTTATTGCGCGAGTACTGGTTGTATTGGTTCCTTTGGAAAAACGGGGGTTCGTTGTTGATTGAGTGGACCTGCTCTTGTCCTCCTTCTGGTTGCGCAACTGGGCAGCCTTGGTATGCTTGTCCTTCATCCCCGCATAGTTCGCATGTGATGGGGGCATTGTTTTGGACTGCCTTGACGATGCTTTTCCCTTCAAGCGCCTTCTGCAAGGCGTCAATATTCGCGGAGAGAGCAGTAATGTCGTCCACCTCGTACCGATCGCCAGATCCTCGGTTGTTGTCACGGTCGAACCATTGTTGTTGAGCCGCCAAGGTGTCGAACAACTCGATTGCCTCATCAGCTTCCATTTCCATAAATTTTCCACCTGAGGTTGCATTGACAAGTGCTCGAGAGTTAAAATTCAATGCATTATAGAAAATTTCTACTACCATCCACTCAGGTGTATTGTGGTGCGGGCAAGAACCAAGCAATTCTCTAAACCGTTCCCAAGCCTCAGTTATGGTTTCTTGTGGGCCTTGTTTGAAAGACATGATTTGGCCCCTAATCCTAGCGGTCCTCCTATGTGGAAAGAATTTGTTCAAAAATAAATTGGAGAGGATCACCCAGGTACCAACTGAGTTTTTTAGGAGAGAATTAAACCACTTTTTAGCCTTGTCCCGGAGAGTGAATGGGAACAAGACCAACTTGATGTACTCGGAAGAAGCAGGGTTCTCCTGGATAGACTGGCACATCCTGATGAAGGTGCGGAGATGGTCGTGCAGGTCTTCATGCTCCATGCCATGAAAGAGATTTTGTTGCACGATGTTAAAGACTGTCGGGCTCAAGTGTGGCGCTCCTCCTTCAACTTGCGGGAGGGTGATGGCGTCTCCTACATCGTCGGCCCTTGGGACAGCGAAATCCTTCAGCGTCCTTGGCACGAATGCGACCGCTCTATTTCCGTCGTCGCCCATCTCCGATGTCGCCGGCTCAGTCTCTGGTGTCTCTGCCGGCAGCATTACGGTGCGTAAGGACTCCTGTACGACCCGTAAGGGGCTTACGGACCATAAAGGTGGGTTACGCTGCGTGAGGTTCGGCGGCTGAGAAGAAGAGCGTCTGTTCACGGGCAGAAATGCGAGGTCTCTCTTCGGGATTCTCGATCGGTCTCTGAGAGTATGTCCTCCTATCTCCAGCGTGCCCTTAAAACAGACAAAGACAAAACGAAGAAAAAGAAAAGTTAGAAAAAGAAAGAAAAATAGTTCGAGAAATAAACAAAATAAAGTCCAGTAATGACGCAATTATCCCTGGCAACGGCGCCAAAAGGCTTGTTCACTCGAAAGTTCACTACTTTTAAATCCCAACTAGACTACAGTTTGGTGGCAAGTGTACGACTTGGTTGCTGTGTAGTGTGGGGTCGAATCCACAGAGACAACTGGCAAAACCGGACTAGACTTTGTTTGTTCCTTAAACTATGTAAAAAGATCACAATTTTTGGGGTTTCAATTAAGTTCCTAAATAAACAACAATTAATAAAAGACGAAGTGCAAATATATAAAAGGCGTTTCTAGGATGTCGGATTAGTCGTCACTTGGCCTCGAATTACGCTAACTGTACCTGTCATGTACAATCAACACAACTAACCAAACCGCGCTCTCTCGTCTGTCGGAAAGAGGTGTACCGGCCGTCACTCTCGCATACGGCCGGTGCGCAATTCAAGTAAATTGGTAATTATGAGTTCTTGATATTAAAACGTTTAGTTCTGGTTAAAACAATATCAAGCACCAAACCTCAGCTCTCGCTTGTTGGCTTAATTCCTAACACAGTTCTAACCACCATAGGTACAGATAGCAGCTCTCGCTTGTAAACCCAACCTATGTCCCGGTATTGGTGCCCCAAGGTGTACCTCCCTCTCGGGTAGTGTAAAGCCCCGCTCTCGCGTGTTGCTTGATTGCCCTCTCGAATCTCTAACCCACCTTGCGTACTAACTAAATCCAATCACGTGTGTACTAAGGCTTAAAACCTAGAGTGTGGCCAACACTTACTGGTTACCAGTTCGGACACGTAACTAAAACTTAGCAAGCAATCAACAGTTCATACACAATACCAAGGAACTAAAATAAAGGATAATCAAGAAAACTTCATAAAGACCAAAAACCAAATTAATACATCATCCTAATCCTAGAAACTAATGGTTTAGCCGGACATGGCCGATACAACAGCAAACAAGCAAGTAAAGCAAACAAACAAGTCATCATGCAACAACAAGTACACAACTTAATCTCAACAAATAAGGAAGGGAGAAAGAACGGTAAAACTTGGTCTCGATGTTGCACGCACGTATCTTGCTCGTGGCCTTGCTTGCTCGCCGTCTTCTCGCCTATTGCTCGCTCGATTTCTTCTGGCTTCACCTTTCTTCTTCTCTAAGAAAACTCTCTAACTCTCTCTCAAAGACTGCTGTGAATTGTGGAAGAAGGAACTCTCTAAACGTTGCCCTAGCCAATGCTTTTATAGCCATCAAATCCAGATTTCCTTCCTTATCATGCACTGCTGCTGTATGTGACTCTTACGGACCGTAAGTAAGGCCTTACAGACCGTAAGATCAGGTCCAGGTCGCTTTCTGCTCCAATCAGATCCAATCTCCTTGATTCTTTCCTTGTTTGACCTGAAACAACCAATTATAAAGAAGTAACTGGAAAAGGAAATAAAATGCATGTAATCAGATGCATATGCTAATGATTTGGATTAATTCTATAAGCGTTTCCTAGGTAAAAGTGTATATTTTTTTGTGCGATCAAGAAACACCGAAGTACTTTGAGATCTATGAAAAAAACACCGAAGTTGGTGAAGTATTTTAAGATCAGTGCGATAACTGATCCCGATCATCCGATCGGAAAAGCAGGCCCTGATTTTTATCCCACAATCTAAGCAAATGTCAAGTCGAACAACACAATGATAGCATCTTCATGATTAGGACAACTTTGGGTGTCCTAATCCCTATCATTAATTTAATAACATTAATTAGCTCTGATATTTGTGTCAAGATTATATTCATAAAAATGGCAAAAATATTCATTGGGTTAAGGGTGCAGGTAGGGACAGGATATTTTTTTTTTTTTTTTTTTGGTTGGGACAGTAGTGAAAACGTAAGCAAAGGGAACAGGAATCTTTACTGATAAATTCAATTAAAAATGGTACAATTGCGTCTTGAGATTCCCCACCTTGTTCTCGGTTGAACTAAACAGATGAATATATAGTACTCTCGTTTAAAAAAGATGTTAATAATGAAAAAAAAAATTATAACTTTATACGTCATGTAGAATCGGGTACACTCGATCGTGAGTGGGTTTTTTCAATAGATATATATGTGTAGTTTATTTAGGATAAGTGAATAGTTGTTTAACTCATAACCATCTGATTTATAGCAT
Organism: Cyperus esculentus; assembly: GCA_030179965.1. Taxonomy (NCBI): domain Eukaryota; kingdom Viridiplantae; phylum Streptophyta; class Magnoliopsida; order Poales; family Cyperaceae; genus Cyperus; species Cyperus esculentus. The sequence goes on along the minus strand of JASGLE010000010.1, from coordinate 355,407 downwards.
AATTAGTCATAATTTTTATATAATTAATTTACAATTCCTAAGTATCACACCATAGTAGGCTGGCAAAAAAGTTTGCAGCTCGTCACTCGCTCAGGTTCGATTCGGTCTGAGCTCGAATTTGAATTAGCTCGATTTAATTTTTTGTCAACTCGAGCTCAATTTAGCTCGGCTTGATTTTTTCTTGATTCCATTCGGATTCGATTCGTAATAACTCGATATATAGTAATTTGCTCATATTTTGAACTATTTTGTCAAAATTGTTTGTAATAATATACCTATTTTATTATTTAATTAACAAAATATACTTATTTTATTGTTGAATAAATAAAATATAAAAGTTTTCAACCATAAATTATATTATCAAAGAATGACAAAATAATATAATTCATTCAGCTCTAATTATTTATGATAATATGAAAAATAAATATAAAATTATAGTAATTGAGCTCGTATGGAGCTCGGAGCTCGGAACTCGATTCGAGTTCGATCTAGTTCGATTCAGTTTAGCTTCAGCTCAATTCGGCTCAAGTTCGATTCGATTCGTTTACAGCGCTGCACAATAGTGATCCTTGTATAAACATAATTATAGCTTTTCATAATTAATTTGTTATAAATTCAGGAACGAAGTTATCAGTGTTAAGAAATTAAGAAATCGAACTTATATTTGTCTTTAAAGTCGTCATGTTTGACATTCACATTGATAACAACATTCTTCCAAACTAGTCCAATTTAAACATAAACATGACGTTCGATCAGGTTCAGGTTGAGCATGAAATTAAAGCCACAAAAGATCATGTCAGTACAGTATGCAACCATCAGCTACCTTAGAAAAGCATGTCCATCATCATCTATAATGGATTCCAAGTCCAAGTCCAAGTGCATCATATCTAATTCTTTGTCCTCCTCTATGGTTCTATCCATCCTCCTCTCCGAGTGCTCATCCCCTAACTTACTGCATTGTGCAGTTCACAACGTCAGCCGTTGGATCACCTCGAGATCCACGCTGGCACGAATCACGAGACAATCCAACGGCTGAAGTTGTGAACTGCACAATGCTGTGTACAGCAGGGGATATGAATTCCCTCTAGTCCTCGTCTCTATCAGACTCTCATCACTCATCACTTCATCACTTCCCTTACCAGTTTGTTTACCTGCCCCAATTCTCACTCACTCACACTCTCACTTACACACTCACACTTAATTACAAGTTAAACACACACAACCTGATCGAGCTAATCAATCAATCAATGTGTGCTTGATCAATACATCACCAACAACTATGGACTACTCCTTCCTTACCAGGTGCCTCTTCCTCGCCACCGGCGCCTTCCTCCTCCTCCTATTCACACACTTCTCCTCCCTCCACCTCCCCTCTAACACCCCCTTCTTCTCCCGCTCCTCTCCATTCCCCTTCCACGGCCCCAAGATCACCAGTACCAAGAAGCCCGCAACGCGCAACCATGAGTCCGACGTCGCGAGACACCCCTTCGATCCGCTGACTATCCAGGAGATAAACCTCGCGCGGTCCGTCCTTCTTGATTACGCTCCTTTCTCTTCCTCGCCTTCTTCATTGATCATTCATGCGCTTTCTTTGGATGAGCCCGACAAGTCGGTTGTCCGGGCATGGACACCCGGCGACGGCTTGCCTGCACGGAAAGCCGCCGCCGTGGCCCGGTACAAGAACATACCGTACGTGTTATCCATCGACCTGTCAACCAAGGAGGTCGTACAGTTGCCGGTACCCGAGTCGGGGTACCCCGCGATGACCATGGACGACCTGGCGACCGCCCCGTGGGCACCGATGTCAGACAAAGCTTTTAATGAAACAATCACCGCGCGCGGGGTCCGCATGTCGGATGTCGCCTGCTTGCCCATCTCGCTCGGCTGGTTCGGGCAGAAGGAGGAGGGCAGGAGGCTGATCAAGATACAGTGTTACTCGGCCGAGGGCACCGCCAACTTCTACATGAGGCCCATTGAGGGGCTGACTGTTGTGTTGGACATGGATACTATGGAGGTTGTGGAGATCACTGACAAGGGCAATGGTGAGTTATAGTTAATCCTTAATTATGATCTTTGTTCATTAATTCAGGTGCACTATTATATATTAAGCAACTTTTAATTTTAAATCCAACTGTTCTTATCGAACATGTTTCTTTAATTGTATCTAAAAACATAATGTGACCATCTGATTATAAAAAATGAACAGTCCATATATATTTCTTCCAATCCATAGGAGAATTAGCCATTTATATATTAGTGAGGCCACAGTACTATTAACAGTGCAAAATAGTCTGTCCTACAACTCTATATTATGTTTTTTAATATTTTAAATATCCTTTAATATGGAACAATAAAATTAGATTTTTCGTGATCTATAGGAAGCTGTTTGGAAAAGAATTTTTTTTTTTTTATTGCTTAGCTATAAAATTAAAGAATGTACCTAATTCAGAATAAAAATAAATATATAATAGTCGATCTAGTTGAAAAAGGATACGAGTATAAATAAAGATGATCTTGGGGATAAGGTTGCTCCTGAGATAAGCAACAAAGTTCTTCTCGTCCAATTGGAAGAAGACAAAAAAACCCTCAACCAAACCCCTTAAACCCCACCTCAAAAATAAAATAATAATAAATAAATAATCGTGTTAACCCTCTCGCGTCAAAATCAGCTGAGATCCATTTACAGGACTTGAGATTCCACTGTAGACGGCTTAGATTATTTTAAAAAACTTCCCCTAAAAATCATATCCATCGGATCGCAATTGCATGGTCCCGAGATCCACTTTGGATCGCAGCAGATACGGACTCTAACCCTCTCATCTAATCTGATCATTTTTTTCCATTCATATACCATTTGGTTTTCTAATCAGATTGAAGCTTATTAAATAGGACAATAGGCCTTGATTCTTATCCTGTTTATCCTGTTTGAGTGGCTTATGGCATACATATGTTGAGATAGATTTTTTTATCCAGCAGAGAAAACCAAAATATCTATTTCTACTTTAAAGTGGCAATTTTGTTATTTTTTTTTTCAAGAGGAAATAAATAAGTAGTTCTAATGAAGTATATTTGTAAATTCATACAAACTTACATGTTACTAATCATCAAATGTATTTTAATTTAGAGTAATACCCAGCGTCCATAGAATATCTGTCCATAGCGTCTATAGGTTACAAAATCAGATCTATATATTACAAAACCGGATATATTTGTTACATTCTGAGTGTATTTATAAACGTATGGATGCATTTTTAATGGACACAAGATGTTTCTCTTTAATTTATATTTAATCATTTAAACTTTAATTTTGACAGGTATCCCTATTCCGAGTTCAACAAACACAGACTACCGGTACACTGTAACTAGAAATAACAGACCGGCCTGGTTCAAGCCACCAAACCCAATTTCAATTGAGCAGCCTGCCGGACCCAGTTTCACAGTCACAGAAAACCACCAGGTAAAATGGGCCGGGTGGGACTTCCACATAAAAGCCGATGCCCGTGCCGGCATTGTCATATCGGGTGTCGGCATCGTTGACCCGGAAACCGGTAAGAGAAGGGAGGTTATGTACAAAGGACTGGTGTCTGAGCTGTTTGTACCGTACATGGACCCGACTGACGCCTGGTACTTCAAGACATACATGGATGCTGGCGAGTACGGCTTCGGGTTAACGGCAATGCCGCTGGTACCGCTCAATGACTGCCCGAGGAATGCACGTTATTTGGATGGTGTGTTCGTGACGGCGGACGGAAAGCCTTATGTCAGGGAGAACATGATCTGCTTGTTTGAGAAATATGCCGGCGATATCGCGTGGCGCCACTCTGAGTGTCCAATAACAGACATGGAGGTAAGGGGGCTTTATATAATTAGTTACACAAATTCGAGTTTATGCCATATATATATTTGTTTATATATAAAACAAAAATCTGTAACAGAGCTGCAAGTCTTCAATTATACATGTTTCAGAAACATCATGCGTCCATTGATAGACGGTCCATAGAAGTTACACTGTGAGTGTAACTGTTACATTTGGACCCATATAGAGTCCATTTATCATACTGTTTGTAACTTCTATGGACCGTTCAACAGTAGGTCTTACTCTACATTTTTTACATTAAAGAATCAGTGACATTAAAACTGATTGAACAAAAAATGTTAATATGGTTCAACATTTTGGGTACTGAAGATAAAAGAAGCAAGGCCGAAAGTGACGCTAGTGGCGAGGATGTCAGCGTCAGTGGCGAACTACGACTACATCGTTGACTGGGAGTTTCAGACCGACGGGCTTATTCGAATCAAGGTAACTTTCTTTCTTTCTTTCATCTTCCCCCTTTTTATATCAAAATTCTGAATTTCTGATATCATAATAATCAAGGTATCCCAGTTGTGAATGCATCTCTTTTGATCACCTGTCTGTGTCTTAGTTTCTGTCCACTCTTTCTTTAATTTGCCCTTGTTGAATCATAGAAAGCAACCGTACCTGAGATATTTAGTTTAGAGTAATACCTAACGTCCACAGAAAAACCGTCCATAGCGTCCATATGTTACATTCTGGAATGTATTTGTTACATTTCGAAACGTATCTGTTACATTATGTACATATTTATGAACGTATAGACGGTTTTTCAATGAACGCAAGATGTTTTCTCTTTAGTTTATATATGGGGTTGGTACTGCTCTTTATTGCTGTCATTATCTTGCCCAGAAAATATGAAGTTAAGAAGAGAAATGGACCAATAATTGTTTAAGTGTTCTTCTTGATTCCTGAATATCCTTCATGGATTCCTCAGGAAGAAAATGCTACACCCAGAGTCCCAGACTGATTCCTGGCCCTGGGATATATATATATATATTGTCATTATTAAGTTATTAATTTGGGTATGCAAAATTCCACACGAAACTAGTTCATACTGGTAGGTTTGTATCTGTCAGAAAGAGATTCTAAATTAAATTATGCTGATGAGTGATGAGTGATGATTCCTTGATAATATTAAAATCCTGATTAGGTGAAAGTTTCAATCATCTTTTTATGGTCCCACTCAAATGACATCTAACATCACAATGCATAATGATAAATTGATAATATATACCAAATAATTGTCCCCACAAAGAAAAAGCAATGGCACTTGACAGTATAGATTATGTCAGGAATGATGATCAAAGAGTGCATTTGGTACACGGCTCTTCCATCTGCATATTATTTGCATTTGCTTAGTTACGCACCTTTTTTGTTTGTCTCTATTTCCATGTTGGGGAGCGAAAGAATAGTCCCAAATTTTCCAACTAAAAAGGTTTAAGATAAGGAAATGATTAGTACTGCTTAGTTTCATGTCATGAGTTTACAATTGTGAGAAAGTGAAACACATACACTATATATAGGCTTAATTATGCCCATCCAAAAGTACCCAAAAAGAGAAGTATTTCATTGTCATCTCATCATCCATAAACTTTATTTCTTAGAATTATAATGTAATGTTTTTATTATTTGGAGAAATACTAGATACATACTTACATAGAAACATAAGGAACTGAAGCTCAAATATATATATTTCAAATTAAATTTCATCAAAAAAAAAAATGAATTATTGTCACCTGAGTGGCTGATGATGATATTTGTATGATGATCCAATAAAATTCTCAGGTTGCACTCAGTGGAATCCTCATGGTGAAAGGTACCGGTTACACGCACACGAAAGACGTCCCAAGTGATGAGGAAATGTATGGGACCCTGTTGTCAGAGAACGTGATCGGGGTAAGCCATGATCACTTCATCACCTTCAAACTTGACATGGATGTGGACGGGCCGGCTAACTCATTCGCACGAGTCAAATTGACCCGTCAGTCGACCGCCACCGGAGAATCGCCCAGAACCAGCTACCTGAAGGCAACCCGTCATGTGGCATCGACAGAGAAGGATGCCCAGGTGCAACTTGCGTTGTACAAGCCGGAAGAGTATCATGTTTTTAGCACAGAGAAGACAACCAGGGTCGGCAACCCGACCGGATACAAGGTCGTGTCTGGTGGCACGGCTGCTAGTTTGCTTGACCCGAGTGACCCGCCACAGATAAGAGGTGCTTTCACAAACAATCAGGTAATGTGCATTGAGAATTGCAAGTCTACAACCTCTGTAAAACAAGTCTAAAACATAGAGGTGGCACTGTGGCAGAACCCGACCCGACCCGACCCGGTATTTTTCAGATAGTCAAACTGACCCGACCCGACCCGACTTGACCAGATCCAAACCCGACCCGACCCAAGATCAAATAGCATCCAATCCCACTCAAATCAACATACAATCCAAAAAAAGTTGAAATTATAACTGACCCGATCCGACCTGCTCATCACCCGACCTGACTCGACCCGAGATGTCCTAAAAAGTCAAACTGACCCGACCTGAACCTAAACCCGACCCGCCCGCCCGATTTGCCACCTCTACTAAAACATAAATCCAAGGTTACGAGGAAACAAGGCCTTGCATCATTGAAATGGGCTTTTTTTTCAGCCCAACAATATGGTACGGAAAGTAATTGGTTTGTGGTTTATGTGACAGATATGGGTAACACCATACAACAAGAGTGAAGAATGGGCCGGTGGGCTTTTTGTGTATCAGAGCAAAGGAGAAGACACACTGGCAGTCTGGGCTGAGAGGTACAAATACTTATAATATAATTATAAGGGGTATTCAGCACATTCAATTTCTTTTCTATTTTGAAACAAACAATAAGGACATGTTCGGTAGTTACTAATTCTACAGAACTTTTTTCTACTAAAATAGAATTTCATATTGCATTTGGTGGAAACCTATAAAGAGGCCATCAGTGATAGGAAAAAAATAATCATGTCCAACTTAATTAATATTTTCCTCTAAAAACAAGTGTTGTAGAGGAATAAATTTTTATAGGAATTGATAGTATAGTCTGTCAAATAGTGAATAAAAATTATTTCATATAGACTCTCAATTCCTATAGAAACCTACATAATTTGTGTCTACCGAATAGACCCTAAACTGTTCATCTTATATCAGATACAGTGCATTACTGATGACTCTGATTTGCTCTAAATGATGCCTTCTGTGATTGCAGAGATAGGCCGATCGAGAACAGGGACATAGTGTTGTGGTACACGCTCGGATTCCACCACGTGCCGTGCCAGGAGGACTTCCCGATCATGCCGACGGTTTACTCGAGTTTCGATCTCAAGCCGGTGAACTTCTTCGAGAAAAATCCCGTTCTCTGGTTGCCGCCGAACCAAGAGAAGGATCTGCCTGTTTGTACCGCAACGGCTACTTCTTAAGATGAACTAATGCAACGATCAATGGAGATCAGCGTTGCTTGGATTGGGTTGATTCATAATTTCATGACAATTTTCACACCTTTTTCTGAGCAATTGGTGTTGCTTTTGTGTGAATATTTATTAGCTAGAGATTAATGGATGGATTGAATGACACATAAATAGCTGAAATAATAGTTGCTGATATGATCATGAGGCAACCAACAAAATGTTGCAATGACAGTGCAATTGAAGATCATTGTTGATCTAATCCTTGATCAGATCAATTAAATTTGTCTTTTATTTAAAAAAATGTGTTTTCATCATCTTTTTTCACGTAGATGCTTAATCCCTGGACATATTTTTCATCAAAATATTATTAAGCGATTGGATATTAATAAAAATTTAGAGGTAAAACTAAAAAGTTCCTCGGAGAATAAGTTGTAATGCTTGAGCTCCTCATTTTCTTTTTCTTTTTTTGTTTTTGTTTGTGTGTTTCTTATTTTTTTGGTTTGTTTTTTTTCTTCTGAGAAAAAGACTGCCAAATTAGTCTCTTTTTAGGTCAAAAATCATGAAGTTGCCTATAAATTCCACATAAGTTACTTCAAACCTTAATTTTATACTCACACCATTGTTATATTGTATGTTACCCAGCTGAGAACATTTGCACGACTAAAGGCCGATGATCAAACATCAAAGATTCTTTGCGGGTTCTTGACAAAACATATTGTTTTGACAAGTTTAAGGATGAGACTTTATATATATTCGAAAAAAAAATATTAAAAGCAAAAAAAATAAATATATCCCTTAAAATGCAGATTGATTTGTTTTAAACTACATACAATTTAAATTAAATGCTATAGAATCGAAGTACCATTGATAGTTCATCAAAAACACCAAATTTTTATGTAAGCATGGTTCCAATTTGATGGTACTTTGATGTTCTATGAAATGGTTAAGTTTTAATTCTCATCAAATATTAAGATAATCAAATTACAAGTTGAGTACTATTTAAGTTTTTTTTTTTTGTTTGAACTTCGATTTTATATAAGTTGTGATAATAGGAGTCATACTCATAGCCGTGTCAATCAAGTTTTGTTCATTTATGTGTCAATGTGTCATATTCTTAGAGAAACAATGAAACATAAAACATTTCCAAAGTGCACTTTCCTTTCAGTTCCGTGTCAACCAAGCCGACTCTACTAACATTGTGCTCCAGAAACACAGGGGGAAGGGTAAAGAAGGGAAGGATAGGGTAAGGTATTGGAGGGTTTGTAACTCCCTAAATCGGGGTGTAGAGGTCTGAGGGTTCTGCCTTCACAAAATTAACTCTTTGTTCCATCGTGTCCCCTACCCTTCCATCGCCTACCCTCTTTTCTGGAGCAGGTGACTCCACGGTCTGCCCAACGGTCAGCTCCTACTCCCTTCCCCTCCCCTCCGCTACCCCGTTCTGGAGCACAGTGTAAGTACTAATCACCTCACTCAGTATCAGTACCCTTCCCTACAACTCTCCTATCCACATCCACTGAACTCGGGCCCCACACAGAATACACTCACTGACAAGACAACCAGACCCCAGTCCACCCACTCGCTACATCCTATACAACATTCGAAAAGAAACAGCAAAACCAGAACCTGTTCTCTGTTTGCAATTGCAAACCCCATTCTAGTTCAATTCATATCCTCTACTGAGCAGCACACCAACCATTGGATCAGCTTTAAGATTCGTGCAACCCAATCTTTAGAATATCCCCTCTAATCCACGTCGTTGATTCGCTGCGCAGTACAACACTGCTTGCAGTTGTAAACCCCATTTTAGTTCTAGGTAAATAAAAACAGGCCTTTCTTCTTACAATCTTACTTTAAATTCTCTCCAGTGCGGCTGCTGCAAACAAAGGTAACGCAAGTAAAACACAAAACAGAACAAAAGAAAAGAAAAGAAAAGAAAAGAAAGGGATAAAACCTAACAAAAAAGAAGAAAACAAAAACCCTTTCTTTTCTTTGCGAGCACCGCCGCGCCGATCTGCGATCCATGGACCCCGAACCCACGGTTGAGGTTCCCTCCCACCCGCCCGCCGCCGTGCAGGCTGTCGGGGTCGATGATGACGGCGACTGGAGCCGGGAGGATGTTGACGCCGGGGCTGCCGCCGAGCCGATGCAGACCGAGACCGAAGCTGCGAATCCGGAAGCTGAAGGTACGATTAGGGATTGTGTTTAGCGGTATGGATTGATTGGGGAGGGATTTGTAGTGGATTATCAACTGAGATCTGTTGGAATCGGGTTCTTTAGCGGTTTGTTCTCTGTAGGATCTGTTTGGGTTAAGAAATTGAATCGAGAACCCTATAAAAGGTTTAGTTAACTTGAACAATTAGATGCTGTAGAGTAACTAGTGATACTGATATGTAGTCTCTGAGATGCTTCGGCAGCTACTTAATAAGTCGCATACTGTGCTGTGGTAATTAGTTGGTCAGTTCTGTTCTTTCTGATGTGAGATTTTAGTAAGTAAGTAGGAGATGTGTATTGGTCCGTTGAGCTCTTTCCTAGGTAAGGATTGTGCTATTGGATGTGTGTAACTGTGTATTAAGTGGTTCTAATTATCAATGCATGTTAAATTCCTGAACTTTTCAATTATAATGTAATATTTATGTTTTTTTGTATCATATTATGTATTATTGGGACAAAATGTATACATTTCAAAGAGGCAGTTGTAATATTGTAAGATTGGGCTTTTATCACTTCCATAGTTCCATTTGTAAAGTATGATGAGTAAAGTTATGTGCCAATACATTACCCCCCACCCACCCACAAAAATCCCAATCTACTGTTGGAATTGTTGGGGATCTCTTCAATGTATTATTATCACAAGATGTGTTTTAAGCTCGATTATGTGTTATAAGTTATTGTACATGGATGTATTCATAGAAAGTTCACTTTCTCTTCTAACATTATCTTTGCAATATGTTACCAGATGTAAAAGAAATTGAGACTGGAGTTGAATCCCTGGAGTTGGAAACTAAAGGTAAATTGTTCATATCTTGTAAATAACTTATTTTTTAAATTGAACTTTAGTACCATGGCTATTTGTCCTTTTAATTTTGGAATTTGAATTCTTGATAGTTACATTGAAAAGAGTACTGTTTGATATTTCTGGCAGTTTGGCAGACTTGAGTAAATTTTTGTTCTTGTGCGTTCTGGTTAAGTTTGGTTTTTGGTTTAATGCGAATTGGTCTCCATTCAATTTACAGTTTAGTTGTTGAAGACTTGAAATAAATTCTCTATTTTTTTTTTTTTCAGAAAAGGTGAAAGAAGTGGTTCCAGTTCAGGAGCCAGAACCTGAAGAAGAGGAAGAGAACAAGAAGAGGCACTTGAACGTTGTATTCATTGGTCATGTTGGTGAGTTTTTATTGTAATTTATTAAACATATCTGTGAGGGGTCCCCTACCACTTCAAGACGCACAAATAATGAAATAATAGTTTAGAAAAAAGAAAAACTACACTCGTTCCTTTTTTTGCTTTAATTTTATATGATTCATGCAGATGCTGGTAAGTCCACAACTGGAGGTCAGATACTTTTCTTAAGTGGCCAGGTGGATGACAGAACGATTCAGAAGTATGAAAAGGAAGCCAAAGATAAAAGCAGAGAGAGTTGGTGTGTTTTTTTTGTTCTGTTTTTTAATATCGATTAGTTATATTTTATTAAAATCCTGTGAGGTGAAGTCTTTTTCTGCGGTTCCTAGGTACATGGCATATATTATGGATACTAATGAGGAAGAACGTCTCAAGGTTTTGTACATAATTCTTCCCAAGTCATTTGATATGAAAAAATGTTGTATATTTTACATGTATGATTAAGATTATTTTCTTTTTTTATTACTCTAGGGCAAAACCGTTGAGGTAGGGAGGGCCCACTTTGAGACTGAGACCACAAGATTCACTATCCTTGATGCCCCAGTAAATTCTCTTTCTTATCCATGATTTGTTATTTTTCTTTATATTACTTTGAGCACTGGTCTAATTTATTTTAGGAATGATTAAGTCAGTGCTGTACTGCTGTTTGATCAAAGTTAAACTGAGCCTTATACTGATTGTGAACTGTAATCAGGGCTTAATTGAGGATATTAATGATGGTTTTATATGTGTACTTTTGAATTGTCAACAATAGTTCTGTTTCCAGGATAGCATAATGTTCTATTTTTCTTGTACTCAAAATGCTTAATCAAAGGTTGAGACTACACTTGGTTAGTGATATTTCACTTGCTCATTCTTTCACTACAATAGTAAACAGAGCTCTATTTGGAATCCTCTGAGTTGTAGGATCCAAATAATACTTGCATCATTCCGAACATTTGTGAGTTAGTTCCCAATAATTTTCTGGGACTTGTGTAATGCAACTAATGAGAGTATACCCATTTTTGTACTATCCAAACCCACATTACTGGTTTTTTCTTTCCTAACATGATAAATTTTATTCCTCACTCTTTTTTTGTGAAGATAATGAATCCTCAGAAAGCCTTACCATAGTTTTTTTCTTTTACTTTTGTTTTTGTTGATCTAGGGACACAAGAGTTATGTACCTAACATGATAAGTGGTGCATCCCAAGCTGATATTGGTGTTTTGGTGAGCATATGTCATTCTTTTTTATGTAAACCATTTTCGTACTTTCAATGATTTAGAGCCTGTTGCATGCTTGTTATTTGTTGAATTCTCTAGTATTGTATGCTTCAATGTTGGATCTAATTGCCCTAATCATTTCCCCCCTTTTCTCAATGAAGGTCATATCGGCAAGGAAAGGTGAATTTGAGACGGGATATGAGAAGGGTGGCCAGACAAGGGAACATGTTCTTCTCGCCAAAACACTTGGTGTTTCTAAACTAGTTGTGGTGATTAATAAGATGGATGATCCTACTGTTAACTGGGCCAAGTCAAGGTTATTTTTCTTTGTGTCTGTTGTCCCTTTTCTTCCAACCCTAGTTTATCGGTGTTTGACAAATTCATATTTCCTTTTCATTTAGATATGATGAGATAGAATCAAAGATGGTTCCTTTTCTCAAGTCTTCTGGTTACAATGTCAAGAAAGGTAACATCACCAACCAATCTCAAAGAGCTTAGATAAGCTAGTATCAATGACAATTCTTGCTATTTTATTAGTCTCATATGTGCGGTTGGCTTACTCTTATTGTAATTTAATAACAGATGTTCAATTTCTGCCTATATCTGGATTGATTGGAGCAAATATTAAAGACCGAATGGACAAAAAGATATGTGACTGGTGGAATGGACCTTGCCTTTTTGAGGTATTAGACAAAATTGAGGTTCCCTTAAGAGATCCGAATGGACCAGTAAGGTAAAATTTTTACCTTCTTTTCTGTCTGTGTATCTGCCTGTTGTCCATCTACTTAGATGTCTGTTTATTGGAGAATTTTATTATTGCTTTTGTAATTTACTCTGTCATATATTTACATGTACCATTTAACTGGCATATAAACTGAAAATTGGAACACATAGTTCATATTCACTATTATGACAATTATGAGAAATGAGTAATTATCTTTATTACGTCATTCGCTTTGCTTCAGCAGCCCTTTTGTCTTTTGAATTTCAGGATGCCGATAATTGATAAATACAAGGATATGGGAACTATTGTAATGGGAAAGATAGAATCCGGTTCTATCAGGAAAGGAGACAACTTGCTCGTCATGCCAAACAAAGTACTGTGCTTTATTTTTATAAATGTGACTCCTGTGGTTGATGTAGCAATTAAGGCTAACGTCTTTTTTTCAAATAGGCAAATGTGAAGGTCCTGTCAATATACTGTGATGAAAATGAAGTCAGACAAGCAGGCCCAGCAGAGAATGTGAGAGTCAAGTTGTCCGGCATTGAAGAAGAGGATGTTCTAGCTGGTTTTGTGCTTTCTAGTGTTTGTATGTTCTCAAACCCCCCACCCCACACCAAAAAAAAAAAGTAATAAAGAAATAAAAAAAAGAAATGTGGAGTATATCGAATTGCTTTCAATTAGATTATGGTAATAGCACAATGTCATATTTCATTTAGTGCTGACATTTTCCATCTGCACCTAATGGTACTCTTTTTTTTTTTTTTTACACCAACATTCATGAACTGTGGGTCCAACTTTTTTTTTTTTTTTTGAGTTAATGTTCAAGAGGATTGATGTGGATTGAATATTATATATGTTGCATTAAGGATCCTTCAAATGTTTATGAACTTATTGTTTGGTGAATGTAGCTAATCCGGTGACAGCTGTTTCTGAATTTTGTGCTCAGTTGCAGATCCTTGAGCTACTTGACAATGTATAATACCTTTCATTTTTTTCTTGTGTTTGTTGTACTTTCTTTTAGATTTGTTCTGATTTGAATTATAGAAACTAAGCAGTGCGTATTTGTTTTGTGAAAAAGGCTATATTCACAGCAGGATATAATGCGGTGCTGCATATCCACTCGGTGGTAGAGGAGTGTGAGATAGTGGAGCTGATAGAAGAGATTGATACCAAGCGAAAGAAAGATGATGATCCAAAGAAGAAAAAGCCAAAAAGAAAGCCTCTTTTTGTTAAGAATGGTGCTGTTGTTGTTTGCCGGATCCAGGTTAGACTAATTTCTCAGACATGCATGCAAACAAAAATATTGCGTTGTTTAATGTGTTTATTTGATATTTGGCAAAAAGTTGTAAATGCTGATGATGGTAATTTTTCTTTCTGTGTTCTATTGTAGGTGAACAATTTGATATGCATCGAGAATTTCTCTGATTTTCCTCAGCTCGGAAGGTTCACCCTTCGAACAGAAGGTGACAGAAGAATCTATTTTTTTTTTTATATATTTTCCTTTCTGCTTGCATCATTAACTTTTGTCTTAATATTGTCTATTGACTTTCACACAGGGAAAACTGTAGCTGTAGGAAAGGTTGTTAAGCTTCCCAATCCTGGCAGCTCAACATTCTAAGTTAAAAACAATTTTGAAATAGTTGGTATGCCTTCTTTCGCCATCTTCTTATAATTTTTTGCTAAGAAATAAAGCATGTCAATTTTCTTGTTAGGATAGTATAAGGTGTTTAATTCTAAGTGATTTGAGACTTACTATTTTGTCATGATCCTCATTGAATTATTGGCTTTTCAGTTTGAAAATTAAGGACAAGGGGGCTTTTGAGAAAAAATAAATTTGGGAAGCAAACGGGAAAGTTTGTTTAGAAGTGGTTGCTCAATTAATAATCATATGTTAACTATTGTGATGTTATCCTGAAATGGATTATGGTCTGTGAATGAAGAAGAGATATAGATTTAAAGGGCTGAGTCCACATGTGCATCCTGGTCCTCTTGGGTTGTCTGGTTAAGAAATAAAGATACCAGATAGTACTATCTATTAGTGTTTTTGGTAATGATTGAATTACACAGAGGCCATATGCTATTGACATTTCACTGCTGCATACCTTTATGGCAGTGGATTTTTTTTTCTGTTTTCATATGGGTTGTACCAATATAATCAATTATTAGAAAGGAGATTATACCGTTATACAACTTGGATAATAGGAATATAGGATTCTTCCATGTTCTTGTTAACAAAATGTGATGGATATTTCTTTTGCAGGAGAGGGCATTCTCTACTAAGAAAGCCAATTCGAGTATTTTTGAAAATTAGAATGAGCACTTTTATTTTATCCAAGTATTCTCATACCCATATCAGTGTTGTGTTGTTTGATTTTGGAGGCATGGGATGGGATCTGAGTTCTAGTTATCCCTTTTGTTGTGTTTATGAGTGTCTGCAGTGATTATTGAGGGACAATGTATTATCATCTTTTTTTTTTTCTCATTGCAGGATAGTGGTATATTGTATGTGAAAAAAGATAGGAAGCTGGATATAAGCTCGTAGATGTTTGCCTTTTTATTTTAATATACTTGATGTTCAAAGAGTTCAAACATGAATTTGATTATCTGAATTTTGTCATTACAATTGGCTGCTGTTTGTGATCTATTTTCCTTTTTGCTGAAGAATTGTTACCCGTTGCATCTGTCTTGGTGATTCAATTGTGGTACAAGATGGATGTGATTGATTGCTAACCTATAATCGGAATCCCAAAATTTTAGCAGAGTTATCTTTTGGAAGGGCTCAATTATGCTTATGAGTTGTTGTACAGTGGATCATTTGTTGTGGGATCGGGATCACTTGCTTTTCTTGATCTGACGGTTGAGAAACACCGAAGTACTTTGACATTGGTACAACAAATATTGAAGTACTTTGAGATCGGTGCGGCAAGTCGGCAACAAATCTCGACCGTCCGATCGGAAAAGCAGGCTCAGCAGATTTTTATCCTTTGTTGTGGGGTGATCCTATCCGTAGCAAGAAAATGGCTCAAGCAACGCAGCCCATCAACATATTTTTGAAAATGACGAGTATACCCTTTCTTCATTAAATGAGTAGCCTACAAGCTGCAGCCCAAATTGAGTGATGCTATTTATGTTGCTCTAAAATATTACAACATTTTTTGGTTCTATTGCTAATCAGTCCAATTTATATTTGAAATACAATTATAGGCCCCTCAAAAACTCAATATGATTTGCACGTACTTTAACTTGTAAGTTGTGATAGTTAAAAACGAAATAAATATTTAAAAAACTCTAAAAAGGATGAGTAATTTTTATATTTCACAATAATTTGATATAAAAAACTTACTAAACCATATAATCAAAATTTAAATATGATTTGATCTATTTTTAGGTTTAAACTCATGAAAAAACCCTGTGAGTTTAAAATTTTACTCTATTTTAATAATACAAAACACAATAAATTAACTAATATTCGTTTTTTTTTTTCTTTAAAATTAATAACATTCAAGATTGGGTGCATGATTTGCACACCGTAAAATATTCTTATATCACTATCACTAGAGCAATAGGTGATAGTGATACTGGCGCACACTTTTATGCATTTGATTCATATATCGATTTGGATGCTGTAGTTGGTAAAGAGGGGTATAACTGTCAATTCACAAAAAAGGTTTTCTACTACTTTCCTTATTGATTTCACTGAGTTTATACAGCTTTCCTGGGTTTCCCCTTTTCCCTCCCTTCTCATGTATTTCGAGTCTTTCCCTTCTATGGGCTATTCAGTGCGACTTTTGAAAGCTTTTCACCCTTAAATACTTTATTAGCTCACTCAGTCTTCCGTCTCGTCTTGCTGCATTCTGACATTTATTCTGGAAGATGTCTGGAATGAAAGAGAGCCTGCCCATTCATTATGATAAATGTGTCTAGTAAAATGCAATACATGCCTAGCAAATATCAGAGGGGTGGGTGGACTTTTTTTTTTTTGAGGGGAAACCCGTATGTGATTAGCATTAAACTTAATAGTTCCAGGAATTACAACGGAAGAAGTACAAGAAAACAGAACACTACCTAATTGATTAGGGCTAACCTAAGAAATAAACTGAAAGAAAGCATCTAAATTAACCTTCTACTTCTACATTGTTACAACTACTGATTTCCAATTCAATGGATTTAAAACTCCGAACTAATGCATTTGAACTGAGTCGTGCATAGTTCCATCTGTATATCGTGCTGTCTTCTGAGGTTCTCGTCTGGTACCCCCTGATACGATTGCCCAGTGTTTCTAGCCATGTTTGCAAGCTTATGAGGATCTCTCAGCGCTTCCCTTTGAGCATATTGGAGCTCAATTGTCCCAGCCCCATCCCTGATAATTTGAGCTATGTCCATCATGCATGGTACTGCTCTCCAAGATGGACTATAGTCAATATTACCCGTACCAGTGAACTCTACAATGCTCTTGCAATCAGTAAAGTATGTCACTCGACCAGCACGATCTGCACTCTCTTGCCAGTATCTCATGGCTTGAAGAATTGCCATCGCTTCAGCCCAAGTGGCATCTGGACCTTGCATTGACCGGTATCCAACTCTGACAAGCTGCCCGACTGAGGTGTACCACTGCCATGCCGTGCCCACGCGTCCCCCTGGATCCCAAGATGCATCAGTCAAGATGACATCAGCGTCATCAGGATAATAATTAATCTCTGCTGTCCGGGGGGGTGGTCTTACTCAGATGTGGAACTTCTTAATGGCAGGGCTGCTTACTGCTTGAGTGTTGCGTTGTTTGAGCTATTCCTGCACTGCGGAGTTCTAAAATCATGTTTCGGACGGTACCGTGTCCAGACATGTCGTGCTTTCGTGTTATATCGTGCCGTGTCTTTTTTTTTTATTAATATTTTTTTCGTACCGTGGCGTGCCATGCCAAAAATTGGAAAGAGGAGGCACGGCACGGGTAAGATACACCGTGTCTATCGTACTGTGACTTATTCGTGTCATGCTCTATTTGTGTCGTGTCCAATCGGATACGTGAACTACCGTATCGTATCTACGTGTCTTAACCGTGCTAAACGTGCCCACTCGTTATTAACATAAAAAATTAAAAAATTCCAAAAAATATAAAAAAGTTTAAATAAATTAAAATTTAACCCAAAAACAATTATTATTTATTTTTTTTGTCAAAATTCAGAATAGAAAATTTAGAAAACATAAAAAAAAATATAAAAAGTAGGGGTGTACAACGGGCGGGTTAATGTTTTTTTATCAAAATTTGAACCCAACCCGGTTATACCGGGTTATAAAATATTGTTACTCAACCCACCCGTAACCCAACCCAACCCGACTATTTTTTTATGTACGGGTTTTTGCGGGTTATACGGGTTACGCGGGTTAAACGGGTTATAGTTTCGGTTAAATTATTAATCATATAATTTTTACTTTTTTATATAATATTGAAGATCTTAATGGTGATTTATAATTTGATGATAATATATTTTGGATAACTTAAGTAATATAAAGATGATATAACGTTAAACATAAATTAGGAATTATATATAGAGTACTCATTATATATTTATTCGCTAAATTTCATATTAGGAACATAGAACAAGTATATAAAGTTGCAAAAAAATAGTTAGACATAATAAGCATTAACCAAAAAACATCATAAAAATTTTATATTGATCTTAAATAAGAACTTAATTCATAAATTATTATCTCATTATTTATCTTTTTGATAAATTATATACGTAAGTTTGTATAAAATTATAATTTATAACTAGTTGCGGACGGGTCTGGGTTAGACGGGTTTCTAAATGCTTAATCCATAACCCAACCCGGCATAACGGGTTAGTCAAAATTACAACCCGACCCAACCCGGTAATATCTCTAACCCGATAAAAAACGGGTTGGGTCGGGTGGGTCGGACGGGTCGGCCGGGTTGACGGGTTTTTTGTACACCCCTAGCTTTCGGATTAGCTTGAGAATAGTAAAAATGTAGTATTATTCGGATTAATAAAAATGTTGTTTGGATTATATATTTAGAATAGCTATTGAGGAAATGAATAAACCAATGATTTTTTTATTTTTTATGTTCAAGTACTTCTTAATTTCTCCAGAATTTACGAGCTTATATAATATTTAATTTAGCAAGAAAAAGTTTCGATTTTATGTCATTGAACTATTTTTTCTAATTGCAACAATTATTAGTATTTTTTTTTATAAAAAAGTATAATAAACCGCCCCAAATTATTGGAATGATTCCAAATGACAACAAAATCATTTAAATAGTCGTCATTTGCCTCAAGACATTTGAGACCATTGAATTTAAAACAACGATAACAAAAACAATCAGGATTCTTTCATTAGCTATCAAACTTTAGCAATGAATGAACGGTGGATCAGTTGAGGATTGTAGCTTGGGCGAGTAGATAGATCATCAATGGTGACAACACTTGAAACAGAGGACCAAGTAGGTCACCGGAGAGGAATCCCACCATAGTCTTGTGGGATCTCTAAATACTCGTCTTGGCATGGAGAGAGTAAAACTAACATCCATTTGGCAATTAATGGCTGTGTTGGCAGAGAACAACAGAGGAGTTGCCGGTTGGAAGGGTCACCTGTAGTTTTCTCTCTCTCTCGCATGAAGCATTGACTGGGGGTGGGTGAAATTAATAGAAAAAGGAAGAGAAACATTTTCTTGTAAGAAGAGAATCGGCCCATTTTTGTTGTTCCAACTAGTGGTGTGCTCCCGCCCGCCCGTACTATTCGCCTGCCCGTTCTCGCCCAGGTCCACAATCCTCGTCTGCCTGTCCAGGGTCTGGGTGGGCGGGTCTTGAAGGGTAAGGGTCTGAATATGTGTTGTCGTCCCCCGAAAACCGTCCGCCCCTCGTCGCCCTTCCCGTCCGTGCCCTTCGCCCGCCCGTGCCCACCCCCGCGCCCACCCTTGCCCGCCCCCCGTGTCCGTCCTTACCCGCCCTTCCCACGCCCGCCCCCGGCTACTCTTATAAATACACCCATACATTCAAATTCATTTCACATAAACAAGTTATCAAATTCTCTCAATCTCTTACTCAATTATAGTTTACAAGTTTCTTAGTTTCTAAAATTATATTTTACTTCATTTCTTTTAAAATATCAAAATAAAAAACATAAAACATATTCAAACTTACAAAAGTTTGCAAAGAATATGTAAAGAAGTTTTGAATTTTTAGAAAAAAAAAAAAAAACTTATTCTAACATATAAAATAAAGTTATTGGAAAATTGCGGGAATCCGCCATAACCCGCCAGAATCCTCCTAACCCGCCGGAATCCACCCTAACCGGCCGGCAACCCGCCCCACCGCCGGCGCTTCGCGGCCGCCCAACCCAAGACCTCGCCCGCCTTTGCCCGCCAAGCCCGACGGGCAAAGGGGCGAGCAAGGGCATCCCCTCGGGACAAAACCCCCCATAACCTGCCCTCCGTCACCCGACGCCCATCGCCCGCCGTAGCCTGTCGCCCGTCGACCCGTTGCCTGCCAGGGCCCGCCCACCCGTGTTGGCATAACACAAGTTCCAACTATTCCAACCTTTCGTTGGATTAGCAGATTAGCTCTAATCCCGAGCTGTCCCGGATAGTAAATGAGCGTTTGGATCACCTGATTTCAGGAATAGCATCACTAATCTGAAAATAGTGCTAATCCGAGCCATCCAAACATACCTAGGAACATTGTCTTAATTAATAATTACATAATGATTTATAAATTATCCCTCATTTTTTCAGGCTTTGGGAATGGCTATGTTTGAAACATAAGCAGAGTTATAACATGTGTCCTACTCACAACCTATCCGTGCGAACCGTGCCTACCCGTGTCCTATCCATGCCTACCCATGCCACCTATATTGTTTCTACCGTGTCTGTCGTGTCCCGTGCCGTTACCGTGTTGTGTCTGACAACTATTCCGTGCTGTGCTATTTTTTTGTGCCGTTTCCGGAACACTATGCGTGCCATTCCAAAAATGTCAAAACTCAAACACAGCACGGTTAATGACCCGTGCCGTATCTGTTATTGTTCCTTACCCGTGTTGTTTCCATTCGTACCGTGCCGTGCCAAAACTGGTCACGCTGTGTCTATTTTTAGAACTCTAATAGCTAGAGCTGTCAACGGAAGATAAATTTCCATTATTCCATTCCATTTCGTGCTTACGAAACGGTTAACGGAACGATTTTTTGTGCCGTTGGGCACTCAGATGTGTATAGGCTTTTATACCCTAAGTATGCACTCGATCGCAAGCGTACGATCTCGTGTAGTACAGTCGGGGTTGAGTCCACAGGGACGGAAATTAAATCTAAACAATACTCTAAATTCAATCCTAAATCCTAAAAGACTATTTTTGGTATTTTTGGTATAAAAGTGGGGGGTTTTGTTGAAGTTTGTAATCTAAAGCAACTAAAGAAACTAAAACTCTTAAAACAATTAATAAAAAGGCGTTCCTAGGGTCTTCGGAATCAGATTGCTGTCTGGACTAACTGCTTGCGGCCCCGCAAGATGTCTCTTGCGGGTCGCAAGAATATGGTTAGGGGTTCCAACACTGTTTGCTGGCCGCAGGATGTCTCTTGCGAGTCACAACTAGTGTTGGCACCTCTGTCTTACACTTTCTTCAGATACTTGCGGGTCGCAAGAGGTACTTGCGGTTCGCAGGCAACTGACAGAAAGCAGTTTTAGTTCTGGTTCGGTGTTTTAACTCGAGTTACCAATTTCTAACTAAACCAGAGATGGTACAAGTCCCTCAATTTTCATGTTTTGGTACTTCTAACACTTTTAGTTCAATAGAAATTTATAGAAATATTTCTAAACCTACGTTCCTTTTGTTCTAGGATTCGGTTCAACTTTCGTCAAACCGCAATTTCTCCTCTCGGATACTCTAGGACATAAAACTATCAACCAAAATAGTGCAAATAACAGTTCTTGGTCAGATGATATACAAAGCACAATTTCATGAAAGCGCAAAGCAAATTGAAAACAACTCAAGTCAAACAAGTTTGCAATCAATCCATACAAGAAAATTCATCCTAAACCCTAGAAACTACTAAACTACTCAGACATAACTAAAGAAAACAAGGAAAACAAGTAGAGGAAAGAGTTCATGATGATGAAATCGAAGAAGAAACTAGAATCCACTTGATCTTCAACTTGGAGGAAGAATCTCTTGAATCTCCTTCAAAGGATGATGAAACAAGCAAGAAAACTGTCTTCTCTGGTCTCTGGACGGCGGCGGGGTGCGAAGAGATCCCTGGAAAAACCTAAAAGACTGCCTTAAATAGGCAGGGGCGCCAAAATAAGAAGCAGCCAGCGCAGAAACTTCCTTGCGGGTCGCAAGAGGGGTCTTGCGGTCCGCAAGGGGCATGATATGGCGGTTATTGCCCAGCAGGAGGTTGCTAGCGCCAGCGGGATGTCGAAAATGCATTGTAACCACTACTTGCAGTCCGCAAGAGGGGTCTTGCGATCCGCAGGAAGTGTACTCCAACGCCCGTGTGCTGCTCCATGCTCCAAATCTCATCCAAATAGCTCCAAAAGCTCCATTTTGCTAAAAATTGGACAAAAGCACATAAGTAACTGGAATCTAGATATCTTATTACCTAAATGCATATGAACTTAGAAATTTAGGTCAAAATAAAGGTGCAAGTCTGGTAAAAATGCAGATATAAATGCGGTGCATCAGCCGTGAAACAAACGGAACGTTCAAACGGAATAACAAACTGTTTCGTTGGTAAAACGGAACTGGTAACGGAACTGGTTTGTTCCGTATCGTTTAGTTCCGTTATTTCGTTTAAAATTCCATACAGCTACTATTTTACGAGTTGCAGAGAGGAGACATGAAACCCAACCCACTTTTCCCCTCTTTCTTTTCTTTTTCCTCCGTCACCCTCTTCCAATTTCTTTTTGTCTGCCGCTTTCCCTTCCTCTCTCTTCTTCTCTCCTGCCTATGGTTCTCCTATCTCCCTTTCAGAGTAAAATCAGAGACTTCAACCTTGTTGCCGCTCCCCGCTGCCTCATCGAAACTCTACTCGTGTATTGATCGCTTCGATTTTAGCTTAGTGATAGTAGTTGATGGCGCTGGTGGTAATGCATGGGCAGCCGTGCAACAGAAATTGACGGCCACGAAGCATCTCGCGGAGGCTCTACAGTCGGAGCTACAGAAGTAAACAGCGACCCGCTGTGAGGTCGAACTGGTACTGATTTAGTTGGTTTCGGTACTGATTGTGATTTTGGTATATAAAATAGAGTTTTGTTTTGTATTAATTTATTTCTTGATCGTTGATTAAACGGAGCAGTCAACGGAAATGGATATTTCCGTGACTGTTTTGGACGTTGACAGGTCTATTTAGCATCACTAAGACCGAGTCACTTTGACCAGAAAATGAACGAAGTCTCCGCGTCTACTTAATCTTTACCGCGTTATATTATTACTTATTAGTCACTCACCTTCTTACTTTCTAGTTTAGTCTGTCTCACTTTGCTGGATAATTAACCACCCTTCTTTGTTTGATTGTCTCAGTTACAAGTCACATAGCTGCAATGTCGCTCTTCTTCAGTTATGCTGCTTACGCAGCCATTCCCGTTGCCATGGCCAGTTACTTCCTTTCTGCATTTGCCAACGACATATGTTCACGGATAGTATCCCACCTCATCGATACTCTGTCGGTACGAATTCTCTTTCAAGATTGTAGTTTATTAATTACTCACATTCAAATGATCACATACTCAAAAGGAGAGAAGTATTTTGGTTTAAATCTTTGCTAAGAACTAGTTACTTAAATTATCCGTCTTCGATGCGTTTGCTCGGAACAGGGGTTTAGATCTAGATCGAACTGCACAGCCCATATGCTTATTGCAAGAGCTTTAAGAATAACTCGATCCAGTAAACGAGCGAACTGGCAGTGGGTTCGTCAAACAGGATCAAGGTAATTTGTTTGTTTTTTTTATTAGTGAACACAAAGTAAAGAGTAATAATAATCTAATTGTATGTTAAAAGGACAATTAGTCACAAACAAAATTAAAGCTTTTAATTTTGATAATAATGAAGGTTCACGGAGGCAGTGGAACTATTGAATGTATCGTTGCTGGAAATAACGGCGAGAGTACAGCTCGATGAACTTTCACCCGACACAAACTACACTGCGCATCTTATATTCAAAACAACACCAAACTCAAGAGGCCTTGACACTTTCCAGGAGGCATCAGTTTCGGCTGGCAGGCTCCAGTTGAAGAAGACCGTATGCATAAAGCCAAGAACATTGAGGTCGCGCAATAAATGTATTGAATTGCCGATAGAAAGATCGGATGGTTGGATGGAGCTGGAGCTGGGAAGGTTCTTTTGTGATCATCTTCTTGGTGTCCGAGAGATGGAGGTAAGCTTGAAGGAAACCGATGATCAGAATGAAAAGAGGGGGCTTATCGTTGCGGGCATCGAACTACGCCCATTTTGAAATTGCCGATTTGCCAGTGGCAATCGTAAAATTAATTTGATTTAACTCGTTATTAATATAGTGTCATGCTGTTAATCTTCATATACATGTTACTTTTATGTTTATAATGTAATCTGGATGATTTCACAAGTATAGAACGCTTGTTGATAGATAATTTAGTTGTTTTCTTCCCTATTATGACTACTTCTTCTCATTGTTTATGAAAAACTTATTAAGGTCTGCCATTGTTGTATATATAATATAATAATATTCTCTAAAATGTATTCAACGTATATTCTATCAAGCGAATGAAAAATTGAAAATGCTTAAGGGTTAGTAATTATGGAGATTTAGGGAAGATATTAAACTGGAAGAAAGTTTCTTCTTCTTAGAAGAGAAGTTTGTGCGACCTAATTATAATTAGAAGATGAGGGGTATATTTATAGTATATGTAAATGATATGTACATGTAAAAGCATTTTGTTTAATATAATGAAATCAGAATGGTATGGCAACTTGCCTACCACTTCAAAAAAGTATAGAAGATGAGGGTGATGGATGCTGTTGAAAATATTCTCTTTAATTTCCATTCTAGATTGTTTCTTGTTAGAATCAACATGTTTTCATAAATTAGAGTTATGTCAAATGAACCAAAACGATTTCTAAAAGAATTATATATATGATTGCCTATTTTTAAAAAAAAATTAAACATCTCAAGTCTTTGCAAAAATAAATTAAACGGTGATATTGTAATCAGATATTAGATTAAAAAAAAAAAAAGAACAACAACAACGGAAAAACCTACTGCCATCTAAAGTAAACAAACCGTTTGCAAGACGCTTTTGTGAAAATTTCAATGGAAATTACTGATTGCATGATAGGACCGAAATATTATTAAATAGCTGATACTCATGTAAACATATTCCAATGATATATATATAATTACTGGTTGCCCTCAAGTAATCCATGCCATAATCAAGGACGGAGATAGGGGGTGGCTATGGTTCGGGGGGCCATGGCCCCCATATGATCTTTGAAAAAAAAAATTAGTATGCTATTTTAGGTTAAATATATTGAGATATACCCTCCTATGATCCTTGAAAAAAAATTAGTATGCTATTTTAGGTTAAATATATTGAGATATACCCTCCTATGATCCTTGAAAAAAATATTTTAGTATATTATTTTAGATTAAATATATTGAAATGGTTAAGTATAATGTCTTTTATTATGTTGATTATATATGAAACCTCATAATTTTGACTATATAATAATATGATATGAAACCACTTTAATTTTTAAAAAAATTGTTGCGTCATCACTTTTTTTTGAACCCCTAATGATGAGATCCTGGCTTCGTATGCCATTTGGTCCACAAACGCGGTAATACTAACGTAGGTTTAATTATAATTAATACTGATGACAGGGAATCCTTATAAAAAATACATACCTAATACACACCCCTTAATCTTCCTTGAGCATGCTGGATGCAGGTGTTAGGTGTTCGCTCGATCGAGGACGACAATTCTAAACTAAGATTGGACTCTGATCGTTGATTACCCATTTTAGCTTAAAGATGATTTTTTTTTTCTTTTTTAATGATGATTGTATTAAGGAAAGTACTTGACAACTCCACTCGTTAATACAATTGAGAACATAAGTTGCCAGCACAACAGACAAGTTTCAGACTCTACAACAGAATTCACAGAATTGTACAAGTTTTGATATTATCCTCAATTACCATAGTAAAAATAATGTAATCAGGGTGGCCATTTACCACAGTTAGTTTTACAGCTTTATATAAAAAAATGCCATTGTACATGTAATACATTCAACATATAATACAAAACATCATCTTCTCCAAAAACTCCTCTGATTCGTTTCAGATTGATTGATTGATTATTATTTATTATCGAAGACTTGACTTGTAACATTGTCATTATCATTAACAATGCATTACAAATTAGTTCGAGAACACGATATTGGCCACATACATGATTCCGAGTTGATTCGATTTCTACTCTGCGTCTGCTAGGACGGTTGGGACCAAGGGTGTTGAGTCCGACAATTCCTCGAATACCTCTTGTGTGTGGAAGCTAGCCCAAAGTGCTCCACTTGGTAAATCAACGATTTATGCACCAACCACAATAAGAAACCCCGCAATCAACCCACAATAGCCATACAAGTCATTAACCAAGAGATAAGAGACAAA
Organism: Cyperus esculentus; assembly: GCA_030179965.1. Taxonomy (NCBI): domain Eukaryota; kingdom Viridiplantae; phylum Streptophyta; class Magnoliopsida; order Poales; family Cyperaceae; genus Cyperus; species Cyperus esculentus. Next base: position 329,155 of record JASGLE010000010.1, on the reverse strand, counting down.
TCACCATGTATTAGTAAGCACCATATACCACAAGAAAGAGGGAGAAAACACAAAGATAGTACCACGGGATAAATCGAGTCAAGAGAATGCACAAGAGAATAACAACACCAAATTTCAAGTGGTTCGGCCGAGACCTACTCCATCGGAAGGCCACGCACCGACAAACTTCACTATTATCAAGAGGAGATACAAGGTTTGTGTACAATAACTAAAATCCAAGCTATCACTCACCTCTCAAGCTCACAAGTAGTGTTTTAAAAAAAAACCCGAGAGGTTCGAACCCGACCCGGGCGTCTGACCGGGGCAACCCGAGAGGACCAGGAGGGACGGTCCTCGCAAGGGTAGGTATCCATGTTCCCAGAAAAATTCCCATGGAAACCCGACCTGAGCAAACCCTGGACCCGACCCTACCCGACCCGAGGTAGCCCGACTTGGTTCCAACTTTTTCCGCCTATGTTAACAACTAATATAATATTATTTAAATTTTATTTTTAAGAAGAATTTTTGTTTTACAACAAATATAATTATTAAATTTGTTTTTGATTTTCTATGTTATTTTTCGTTTAAATAATATTATTTTAATTTTTTTTCATTTTTAATATAAAAATACTATTTTCCAAACTTTTAATAGTATAATATAATATATGTATATCTGATTAAAACAAATAATTTAATTTTTAATTATTTTTCAATTTTTTAAGTATATTTTTCGATTTTTGTAATATAAAATAGGTGTATTATACTTTTTTGTTTTGTTTTCTTAGTTTTTTTTTTTTGACATATAACTCCGGGACCGGGCAACCCGAGCAACCCAGACCGGGAAACCCGGGCAACCCGGGAGGGACGGTCCTAAGCTAGGTCCAATCTCCTTCCCCCCAAAATTTTCCCAAGGTTTCCCGAACCGGAAAAACCCATGGACTGGGAAAACCTGTGAACCGGGGAACCCGTGGACCGAGACGGGTTTGGACCGATCCGGACCTACCCGGACCGTTTTTAAATCACTACTCACAAGCAAGCTCTCCTTCTCACTACAATGGTGTCTCTCTCACTCTCTAACAAGATCTAATCTCTCTCTCAAACTAGAAAAAACCCTAGATACAAGAGTGTTCCACTCATCATGTTCTTACCAAGGAGAAAAAGAAGATGGGATATAAATATCCCAACAACCAACAAGGCTCATGCCCACGAATTGGGCCGAGACCACAACAATCTCCACCTTGAGGCTCAAATTGGCCGCACATTTCCACGCCAACCGTCATGGCCCAATAACTGTTTGTCGATCACACGTCGCCTTCCACCGAGCCCCCAAGTCCAGAGACTCACCGCGTCAAGCCCGAGGCCGACCAGGTCCAACGCCCCACATGACATCAGAAGACACGTGTCCCACCAGTCCGCGCCTGCCTCCACCAGCATCAAGGCGCCCACAAGGATCCCGACGGCCAAGCCAACCGCCTCCACCTCGTGTTCCAACCACCGCAGTCTCAATGCAGTGACTCACGTCGTGTCCTCCTGCAGCTCCACTTCCAGTGGCCATACATAAGGCCACCTCACCGCAACCACTCGCAAGCTCAGGCACAGTCCCGACGACAACTGTACCACTCGCCGCACCAGCCTCAACATCAAGGGCATCAAGGTGTCCAACCTGATCAGGATTTTTCGGTCGCATGTTGCTCGCAGAAGTGTCAGCCGATACGACAGTGGAAGCGGACTCCACCGTACCGACCATATAATACACTCCACCACGCTTGGTACCCTGAATGACCAACTTGTCATTTCGAAGTAATTCCATGGATCCACCGCGGGCACGAATCTCACAGCCGCATGTATCCAACTCGCCAAGTGATACAAGACTCCGCCATGCACCGGGAACATATTTCACACCCGTCACTGTGCGTACTACACCATCCCACATCCGAAATCGCACATCTCCAACTCCAGCAATTGGCAAAACCTTGCCATCCACCGCAGTAGCAGTGCCATCCAAAACCTCCCGAAGAGAATAGAACCAATCTCTCCGCGGACATACATGGAATGAGCTACCCGAGTCTAACCCAGTTGTCACAAGCATGGCTGCTACCTGTCCCATCACTGACCGTCTCAAGTACATCATCCACACCAAAACAAGCAAGGACAACAGCTTCCGTTGCCACGGATGCACTGCCATTTCCAGGTGTAGAAGGACGACTCGACCATCTATCTGGACAGTCCCTTCGAAAGTGACCGGGCTTGCCGCACTTATGGCATACCTTGCGAGCCGACTTACCCGCCGTTGCACACCCGAATCCACCACCAAGGCATTAGAGTTTTCCGGTGCATCCTCTTCACGCCTTTTCATGGACTCGGAATCCAAGAGTACAGTAGTCACTTCCGCCATGGTGAGATCACTCTTCTTCCCCAACAAAGGCATCATAATCGGATCATATGACTTTGGAAGGGAAGCCATGAGAAGCCAAGCTTGATATTCTTCCTCAATTTTTCCACCCGCATTTAACACATCTCGTACCAATGTATTAAACATACCAAGGTAAGCCCTCAAATCCATACCTTCCTCCATCCTAAGCCGGTACAACCGCTTCTTCAAAGCCGTCCGACTTGCCAAGGATTTAGAAAGATACATACCTTCCAATTTCTTCCATAGCTCATTTGGAGAGGTTTCGATCATGTATGGAGCCTTCACCTCATTCGCTGAACAAAATCGGATTGCACTAAGAGCCTTACCACATATCTTTTTCCATTTCTCCTCATCTATTTTATCCGGTTTGGTATCACACAAGGCCTCTTCCAATCCTTGAAGCACAAGGGCATCACGAACCGAACCTTGCCATAATGCAAAATTTCGTCTCCCATCAAATCTCTCAATCCCAAATGAAGGGGCTATGTTGATACTTGTGTTCTTATCCATGTTGGAACCGTACCAAGAAACTTAGGCACAACCGAGGGTAATATGGCTCTGATACCAGTTGTTGGGGACCAAGGGTGTTGAATCCGACAATTCCTCGAACATCTCTTGTGCGCAGAAGCTAGCCCAAAGTGCCCCACTTGGTAAATCAATGATTTATGCACCAACCACAATAAGAAACCCCGCAATCAACCCACAATAGCCATACAAGTCATTAACCAAGAGATTAGAGACAAATCACCATGCATTAGTAAGCACCATACACCACAAGAAAAGGGAGAAAACACAAAGATAGTACCACGGGATAAATTGAGTCAAGAGAATGCACAAGAGAGCAACAACAACAAATTTCAAGTGATCCGGCCGAGACCTACTCCACCGGAAGGCCACGCACCGACAAACTTCACTATTATCAGGAAGAGATACAAGGTTTGTGTACAATAGCTAAAATCCAAGCTATCACTCACCTCTCAAGCTCACAAGCAAGCTCTCCTTCTCACTACAATGGTGTCTCTCTCACTCTCTAACAAGATCTAAGCTCTCTCTCAAACTAGAAAAACCCTAGATATAAGAGTGTTCCACTCACCATGTTCTTACTAAGGAGAAGAAGAAGATGGGATATAAATATCCCAACAGCCAACAAGGCTCATGCCCACGAATTGGGCCAGGCCCCAAATTGGGCCGAGACCACAACAAGGACCGGGTCCGTTTTTGACTTGGCTAGCTCTCTCTCTCTCACATTCATGCAATATCTACCCTTTTTCGTCCCGGTTTCCCTTCAATTCATGCTACAATTTCTACTTCTCCAGAAGACCAGAACTACAGGCTACAGCTACTCCTCTATAATTATATATATATATATAATTCTATTGTTTCTCACAAACAAAGACACAATTAGAATCTAGTGGCTGTGGCTAGTGCCATATATATGGCGGCCTGGCCTTTTAATACCGGCGTTACAGCGGCGGCTGATTCGAACAGGGCACCTGTGATGCATTATGCAAGATACCTGAGAATAGAACATTCTAATAACCGAGAGCACTGGAGATGGGTTCGTCAAACGGATTCAAGGTACGTAATTTCTACCCCTTGAATTTGTAGCTTAATTGTTGTTTATCTCTGGTTACTACACATTTTGAGGGCAAAAAATTGAACAACAATTTCTGCTCTTTTCTGAATTCATTATTTTATAACCAAAGAAAATAAGTTTATATATACTTAGTATACCAATTTATCGGGTTGGACTTTGATTTTGGTATAATAAAATAATTAAGTTCATGGAGGCAGCGGAACTACAAAGAGTCCGGTGGCTGGAAATGACGGCGACAATAAAATTCAGCGAACTTACAGAAGACACAAACTACACTGCACATCTTATCTTCAAAACAACTCAAAACTCAACAGGTCTCGACACTTTCCAGGAGGCATCAGTTGTTTACTCTGGCATGACCTGCAACACGGTCGTATGCCCAAACCCGAGAGTGGCGAGGCCACGCAATAAATGCATTGGATTGCCTGTAAGACGAGCAGACGGATGGATGGAGCTAGAACTGGCGAGGTTTTACTGTGATGATGGGCCCGGGGATCAAGAGGCGGTCGTGACCTTGAAGGAAAACGATGACGACAAAGAGAAGACCGGGCTCGTCGTAGCGGGTATCGAACTACGTCCATTTTGAACTGCCTAAAATGGATCAGGCAATCATACTGTTAATTTGATTTCATTCATATTTTATCATGTTGGGAAACTTTGTATGTTTGTTTTTTTATTTTATTTTATTTTATATTTTTTCTTATGTTTTTTATTGATGAAAAGATGTTAATTGAGTCCTCAGATTTTCCCCACCAATTATTGATTTTATCATTGGCAAAACTTTGTGTTACCTTAATTTGTTCTCAAATATTTTGATGCGTTTAAACTTCATATTACCTTGCAAATATCTATTTTATATTTTCAATGAAAATTCCGTAGCAGCAATACCTTCTGGTTTGAAAAAAAACAAAAGAAAAAGAAAAAAAATTCAGCACACTTGCTTGATAATTATTCAGTTGTGCATAGTGTCATAATGTAAGCCATTTGAGTGACTTAATAATGTTTTTTATTGGGTCTAAAAGTGTATTAAAAATGTATATTAATAAGAAATTAAAAGCGAAAACCAGCTTTTTTTTATCTTTGAAAGTGATAGCACTAGATGTCTAAGGGCCCAAGAGAAGCTTCAAATGGGCTTTGGTTTTAAATACCGTAGTATCTTGTTAGTACATTTGCGCACAGAACTCACCAGTGTAGCCTCTAGGTCGAATTGGGCCTTTCTTTCACTTGAATTAAATTTGCTCCTAATTGAAAGAATTTGAAACATGTTGTCAACATAAAGATTGTCAACTATCAAGTGATCTCTCCTCGTCTAAGACAGAGCAGTTCTGCTCTGAGTTGAGACCTGACAGTAATTTTATTTGGAACAAGATCGAGTAATAATTATTTCGAGTGGTATAGAATTATAGTAAGAACAAAGACCCCCCAAAAAAAATGAGGTGCTAAATTAAGCAACGGGGTGGAGCTATAATTTTATGTTGCAATGCCAACCAACGGCGTTAATTAATTACGATGGTCAATACGAACAAGAAGAATAAACATCACAATTTTTTTACATTTTATGTACTTCGTAATACAAAAAATAATAATAATAATAATAATAACTTGGTTGAACGCATCAATTAAATAAAAAAAAATGGATTTGTACAATCCACTAATAATCTAAATCTAATACAATGAGATTCAAATATGCATTTCGGACCAGCAATTGGCACCTCACTAAATTAAGCAATGGTTTTCAAAGGTAACCTCTTGTCAAGCCGAAATTCATGTGATGCTTGTTTTTGGTGCTCAGGTCAGGCGGCACAAGTTTGCAACTAGTAAAGAGCCGCGCGTTGCTTTAGGCAGAAATTATTATTTCTTATAATAAATTTTTAAGATAATATGTAATGGGCCTTATATTGAGAAAGTTGATATGGACCTTAAATTTTAATGGATTGAAACATTAACGTCAACCTACATTAACGTAAATCAATAATTCTGATCTATCCAAGAAAATGATTAAAGGCTCAAGTTTCTTATTGGAGGAAGATAGCCCTTTCATATCATTTTTTTCCAATATGCTTTTATATATATTAAGGATTAGTGAAACTTTTGGGTATCTGGCAAGAGCAATTCCTATTAGATGCTGCAGGAAACAAAAGCTACAGAGTGCCAACTTATGCTGGATGAATTAAGAACACTATAGGTCTATAGCATGATTATTGAATTTCTTTGTAATGAAAAATGGTGATAGGATAATACAGAACCACAATAAAGGATACTAAACAAAAGGCTAGTACTAGAAAAACAAAATTTTCATAAAGCTTAATTATTGCTGTAACTCTGGTTAAATTGAATAAATAAGATAATACAGCAAAATAAATAGCACAACTAATTTCGATTTGACATGAACTTAAAAGATAAGTAATTTTGTGCTTGTTTGGATCATCTACTAATTTGTCATCATGGCTCAAAAATGTGCAGCACTTTCTACTTGAAGAGAGTAGGATTAGCCCAGTCCCTGCAAAAGGATGTGAATAAAATGTCAAAAATTTACTAACATCAACAATACACAATTATAAAAATATATTTCATGATAATTATGACTACTATTTTTGGTACTATAATACTATCTACCTTGGTTTCTTGTGACTCTGGTTGGGTTTCATTTTTTGCCTACCCCAACCTTTTTTGGTACTACAAGGTTCTGTCATTGTGGTTGTTGTTCTTGTTGTTGTTGATTCTATGTTGGACTCAACTATAAATCAAATCCATTATTGTCTATTAATTAGTCAAATTCTGGGGCATCTAACTAATTCCACTGGACTTGATATATACTATCAGTGCATCTATGCTCAAAAGAAATTGTTCAAACACGCGTGCGCACAGACAAACATGCACAGAAGAAATAACACATTTCAGCAAAAGGGCATGCGATGCTACTTAAGACTATATTTAATTCTTTTATCATAAAACATACTTGCTTATATCATCTAGGTGGTCTTCAAAATCAACTATTTCTGTCCATTTTTTTGAAGCAATAAAGTCAGCCAGTAAAGCATGTGCTGACGGCTCTTTTAGAACTAACTGATTTGTACAGTCAGATCCAACTTGGCGCCAAGCTTTAGATGAATCCCTCGTGAAAAGCTGTAATCAGTTTCAACTTTGAACATGAGCAATTTAAGATTTCAGAATGTGAGTATTTTAACTATTTCAACTAAATATTTTTTAACTATTTCCAGATGACAGTATATTAAATACCAATAGTAAAAAAAATAAAAAATAAACCTCAACTAAGATAATTAAACACAACCAGTCAGGTTTGTGCTGGTAAAATACGCACATGTAACTAGTAACAAAGAAAGAAAGTCTTTATATCATGACAGATAGCTTAATATTCCACAAGAAACTTGCAGAACCAATAGTTGATATATAACCAAATGATTCTCAAAACGTGCCAACTTCCATTCACGACTTATCAAAACTACAGAGAATATATCTATAGTTGTTATTTTCTGATTTTGGCAACATTTTTGTTGGCAGGTTTGATTGTCAACATAATTCATCCCATCATGATAAACAATATCTACAGAAGAGAAAAAAGTACAACAAAAAATGTAGTGTACCGTAACAGCAGGATCACGCCCATTTCCCTTGATCAACTGATCGAGCTTCTTGTTATCCAACTGTAACAGAAAGAGTACATACATTCAATTAATAAATAATTGGAGTCTGATAACTCAAATAAGAAACGTAGCCAATAACGAGAACTGAGAAAGACATATACTAGCAACACTGCAGCTTGAGGAAAGTAGCGAAAGATGTGGTCCCCAATTTTGCGAGCAGTTGAACCCAGCTCGCAGTCATCATGCCTCTCATTTGCATGGTAATACCCGACCACACTCAGCTCGCCTTCCTTCCAATAGTACTCCTCTGCCTATACAACATTAATTTCATTATTCAATATGTATGAATAAAAGAGAACATATCTACCAAAAGTCCAATGCCTACAAATATTTCCCTTTGCTTGACCATTTATAAAATAAACAGTTGAGAAATAAATTATGTTAGAACCCTTGTGATCTTCGACAGGGGTAAATAAGAAAGTTCAGTAAATTTTTGTCATAAGGGAAGCACAAGACATGCCGTTACTTATATACAGCCTTACATTATGATGTTCAAAATATGACCACCATAACTTCAATTCTGCCGAGTTTTAAGAGCATGATTGTGCAACTTTTAACATGAATGATCAATCAAGGCCCCTACTGAAGAAACATAACCTAGTATCAGGTAGGTAGTACAATAACATAATGAAATCATGATTTAACACAGTAATTGGTCAAAGGTACAGTAATTGGGCAAAAGGTACAGGAATTGGACTATAGATTACTTGCTACTATGCAATCCTACTCAATTTTACTAAACAAGGAACTAAATTTGACCTGATCTGAAGAAGGTACTACACCAGAACTACTTAATTACACAGATACTAGCAAAGCAGAAGGATCCTAAACCCGAACCTGAGTGAGCGCGATCTCGAGGGGAGGGAGCAGAGCGCAGGCGGAGTGGGACACGGGCATGGCGTCGGAGATCCGGACGGTGCCGTTGTTGTCGGGGCCGAGGCGGCCGAGGAGGACGCCGTTGACGGCGGACGAGGGGTGGTTGAGCGCGTGGAGGACCAGCTTGATGTAGGCCGTCTGGGAGAGCTCGTACTTGATCGACTCGTCGGATCCGCCCATGGCGATGCCTCTCTCTGAATCTCGGTGTCGATCGGATCGAAGGGAGAATTGGAGAGGAGAAGAAGCTGGGGAGCTGCTTTGGGCAGCGCTAAAATTACTTAGGGCATGTTCGGCAGAATTCTGTAGGTTTAATGTAGGAACTGAGAGTTTATAGGAAATATTAATTGTCCGGCATACTATATTATCAATTCCTAATAGGAATTTGTTCCTCTAAAATGTTTATTTTTAGATTAAAAATATTAATTAGGTTAGATTGGATTATTTTTTTCTATCAATGATGAGCTCTTCGTTGGATTTCACCAAATGCAATATAGAAAATTTTTTCTGTAGGATTAGTGACTACCGAACAGGCCACAACTTTTATAATGAAACTGACCAAAATGCCCTCACTAAAGAAGTGAAACGTATCATTGACTGTAGGGATATTTTGGTCAGTTTTGATATAAAAGCTGCCCGTAAGTAATTTTAGCGTTGCCCAAAGCAGCGTCCAAGAAGCTGAGTTGGGTAGTTACTAATTGAACCCTTGGTTTCGCCTCTTATTGAAATATGGTCCTTTTGCGGCGTTCATTTTTAAGCGTTGATTGATCTCAGTTTTTAATCTGGATTGTTAATTAAGAGAGGGATATAATAGTCATTACTATTGGATTAGACTATTACTGGACTAAAATAGAGAGAGGAGATACAAAATATTAAGATAAACATAAACTTTTTAGGGTTAAGCTAATAGAACCCCGGACTTTGTACCCCGGATTTGTACCCCGACAAAATTTACATATTAGGAACGTCCTGTTACGTACCCAACTCTCTGCGCTATGCTGATTTACGAATAATGTGACCCTTTTACTGGCTATGTAATATGTCCTCTTCGATCGGCTCAGCATATATTTTTTTGATGCATATGTCCCGATGCATTTTTTTTGTTGTTTGCATTTATATTTCCCATGATTATATTTTGTACTTAATTAATATTTCTATTTTCAAATGTTTATATTTAAATTTTATGTGTTTAGATTTATATTTCAAGTGTTTATATTTCATTTTTATGTGTTTATATTTCTATTTCAAGTGTTTATATTTTTCTTTTCACGTGTTTATATTTCTATTTCAAGTGTTTATATTTCTATTTTCACGTGTTTATATTTCTATTTCACGTGTTTATATATTGCACTTAGACAATTATAATTTGATACAAGTTTATATTTTACATGTAGGCAATTATAATTTGACTAATTTAAGTGTTTATATTTCTATTCCAAGTTTTTATATTTTTATTTCATGTGCTTATATTTTGCATTAAGACGCTTATAATTTGATTGATTTATATGCTTATACTTCTATTTATATTTCAAGTATTCATATTTTTTCGGAACAAAAATTTTGCTCTCAAGCATTTATATTTTACAATCAAGTGTTTATATTTTTTCCGATCAAGGATTTTGCTCCCAAGTGTTTATATTGTAATATTTTGCAATCAAGTGTTTATATTTTTTTCGATCAAGAATTTTACCCTCAAGTGTTTATATTTTGCAACCAAGTGTTTATATTTTTTCCGATCAAGGATTTTCTCTCAAGTGATTATATTTTGTAACCATGTGTTTACATTTTCTTAGGCCAAGGCTTTTGCTCTCAAGTGTTTATAATTTGTGACCAAGTCATCATATTTTTTTGAGGTCAAGTATTTTTCACTCAAGTGTTTATAATTTGTGACCAAGTGTTCATATTTTTTTGAGGTCAAGTATTTTGCACTCAAGTGTTTATAATTTGTGACCAAGTGTTCATATTTTTTCAAGTTAAGTATTTTGAGCTCAAGTGTTTATATTTTGTAACCAAGTGTTCATACTTTTCTTGATCAAGGATTTTACCATCAAGTGTTCATATTTTTTTCGATCAAGGATTTTATCAAGTATTTATATTTTACAATAAAGTGTTTATATTTTGCAATCAAGTGTTTATATTTTGTAATCAAGTGTTTATATTTTGCAATCAAATATTCATATTTTTTTTTCCGATTAATGGTTTTCTGAAATTTACTTCAGCACATATTCAATATGTCAGACATACAATTCTGAAATTTAGTAATTAATTAACCTCTAATTCAAAGCTCAGTCGAATTATTATAGTCAGCACAAAATGCTACAGATGAAACAATAGTTTGTAAAGTATCATTGCACTATCTTAAGCATTATCCTCTTTATATATATTGTCAGCGCAATGGTTTGATCCGTGAGAGTTCAGGGGGACGGGAGCGGGGTACGGCTGTTGGGGTACAGAGAGATTTTCTCAACTTTTTATAATAATATATCATTTGACTATTTTTTTTTTGCTGGCTGTCTATTTTCTTATTGTGAATTATTAACATTTCAGCTAGATGAACGATATGAATTGTGTCAACAATGATAGCCTCCAAAGAAGTTATACCATGAATAACTTGAAAAGGCTAGACAACAATAATGGAGTTAATTTGTGGTTATTTCATGGTTATTTGTTGTTTTTTTTTTTTCTTTTTAATTACCTAGATGAACTTATTGGGATACATGGCTACAAATGTTTTTATTTTAATTATTTAAATGGATTCATCTAATTGCATACCATATTGATTCTAACAAAGTTGTATTAAAGTTATTTGTTAGCGTTATAACTTATTTTATGATTGCACAAGTTTTATTAAATTTTAGTTTTTAGTGTAATTTTAAGAGGTTGATTTCATATTTTGTCTAAGACAAAGGATCCAGTAACTACAAATTTTGGTGCCCTTGGTAACCATAAAATTATTTATACATAAATTGATAAATATAAAACTGTTATATTGGAATGTTATCTGAATTTGATTGGAATGTTCTAAACAAAAATAGAGCTTTTATTTTCAAGGAACTCACCCATTGAGCAGGCCTTTTAAACCAAAATTGAAGCAATGAACTATTTTTTTTCTCTAATAATATGCCGTAGAAATAGAAATATAGAATTATAAAATTGAGTGAAGCGTTGCGGACTCTCCATGTTAGGAAGGAGCAAGGCCAAAGCCTATTGGTCAAGCACGCTAGAGCAAGAGCGAAGGCCGAAGTGTCATAGTTTCTTCATCTGAGACGATGGATCAAAGAGAAAGACCATACCAGATCGCAAAGAACAATGAGAGGTGGTGCGTTTGAAAAAAAAAAGGTATTGGGAGTGGAAAGATAAAAAAAAATGGAAAAGTCATCGGTTCGATCTATGAGAACATGGTAATAAATTTTCTCTATTTTAGAGGTAGACTTAGAACAAAAAGGAGAATCCAGTAATTACATCTTTTTATAGGAGTATAAATATAGATATAGATAAACGAGAATAAATTGTTTTATCATAATTCTTAGGATTAACAATAAATGAAAAATATTACAGCCAACAAACATTTAAATTTTTATGATTGGGATTATGAATTTTAAGCAAATTAAAATTTCCTTTTCTTAATTTTAATATAGCAAATTAATGAACCGACCCGAATTAGAATATTCTACAAAAAGAGGGAATTGCAATTACATGGTAATGAATTTATATATACCACGCACATCTATTTGTTCTATTTTGACGGTAAACGATAAATTAATGAAATAGTTTTTTAATTGATGGCAGGGATTCGTACAACCATAGAGGGAACCAAATTAAACGCCCTCATACTTGCACGAAACGGAAGCCCTGATTGCTTATAAAATCTGCGACCTCTTTTCTTCCTTTGATATCTTATTGTCTTGGTAGACATCGGCTAGCTCCCTCTCGATATATATTTTTCATTCGAAAGAAAAGAAAGAACCCTTACTCTCTACTAGCTTCCTTCTTTTTCAGCTCGGCACTTGTCGCTTTGTCTTTTGGTACTATTGATAAATTAATTTCCGGCGTATCCATCCCTCCACCGATAAAGTACGTATTCCTTCTTTGAGGTCTATTTTTTCTAGATAAAAATGAGAGGGTCAAACCACTCAAATTTAAATATTTATTAATAATAATAATAGGCTTCCATTCGGGTTTCAAACCGGTCAGAGATGGAGAGAGGGGGTGGATATTATTATACATTGCACGGGTCTAATGCTAGTTATTATATAAAGACAAATGCATTTTTTAATAAATTTAGCAATTACAAAAATTGTCCATCTAATATATATACAACTAAAAGAATTAAAGTTATATGGATATTATCGTTGAACCATATGCATTTAATATCTCTTGTTTCTTTTCAATTTATAAAACTGAATTAGTACACACTTCATGAATATATGAGACTAATGCACATTGATCCAATGTATAAAATAATGTTAGATTACCTAACCAAGCGAGAGATGTTACAATCTTTCGCATGCCTTCTTACATTCGAGAAAAAATAGGCACTATTATGAACTGTGCATGGTCTCAATAGGCCCATACTATAGGGACGATATGCCATGTATCAAACTACTTAGATAAGAGGTAAAGCGATCGAGATTAAATAGGTTATGACAAGATTATACGGAAAACAATTAAGAGTAACATTGTGGTGTCTTTAGGAAAAACACCAAATGCTTCCATGTCCTTTATTTTAAATGATAATTAATCATCTCCCAACTTGATTTTATGTTGATCTATTGAATGAATATTATTGTATTTCAATCAAACAAAAATATTTTCATACCGATTAAAAATATAATAATCAATTTTCAACTATTAAATTTAAAGACCTAATTATATATCAAATATTATCTCCTTCATTTTTTCTATAAATAATTTGTTGACATAATAGTCTATAAAATTATCAATAATTATTTATATATCATCAATATAATATAGAGAAGAAGATACTTTCTAATATCAAAAGGATGAGAGAAAACATCTTCGAGATGCTGAGTCGTTTTGGGTTTTGACTTATCACATAGTCATTTCAATAGTCATTTTGTTTTTAAGTAGCATCCCTTACTTTCATGACACCATTTTCCACTTTGAATGTGTAAATCTTTGTTAAACTCTTGTCAACACCTTGCATCACGTTCATGAGGTCCAATACTCTCTTCTTTTGAGCCAAGAACTAATTAAATAATAGCAAAGAAAAAAATCAATTTAAGGGGAAAGTGGAAATGAGAATTTAATTGGTCACCACATATTTTAATAAGAAAACTTTCCATCAAGAATGGTACGGCTGGCATGAGAAAATCAATCTCCATCGCAGCTTGTGGATCATTGATCTTCTTGATCAATGTGCAATTTAGTAAATCTTTGGTTCGGATAAAGACCAAGCCATTTCCAACAGTTCCCAAGGTGCTTGTTAAAAAACTAATTTTCTGTGTGAAGTATGATTACAACTATTTTTAATCAAGTTGCATGGCATAAATAAATTTTTGTGAAACAATTGCTATCATATTGCTGTAATAAACAAAATAAGACACTCAACTAAACATAAATATATATTATATGTCACAAAAATTAATAAAAGGACGAAAGTTTATACCTTGACAACTCTAGTAATTTTTTCCACCGTTATAATGTCACCCACTTCAATTGGAGAAGAAATTCTATCCAATTCAACCTTCAAGTCAATTTTAATTTTTAAGAAACAACATTCAATGGTAGCCATTCAATCCATGCAATTAAGAAACAAAAGGCTCATCAATGCACTTACAAGAATTTACCTTTTGGGCCAGCCATATAAGAACATTAAAAAGTCCAAGAAATATACTAACGGGTAGACCCCTCTCTTTAGTAACTTTCCTGAAATAATTTTCAGTTGAATAAGAATCATCCTAATTGCAAAAATTTATAGGAATCCACTAAATTACACCGCACCAAATAAATTGGGAGTCAAATGCCCTTAAAAGTTTACTTTTCAATTGGTAAGCATTGTGAAGATCATTACAGGGATAATGACACTATTATTTGTTCCCTCCAAATGAAATGGAAAATGTAAGACTCATATTAAATATTTATTTCAGAACTTGTGTTGCATTTCTAATATGAAATTCATTAAGATATTGATGAATATTACCTTGGCACTATTTGGTATTGGAGTGAGAATCAATTCAATCTGTTTAGAAGAAAAATAAAATCTTGAATACCAAAACAATCTCAAATTTTGTAATTCATTTCTCAGTTTAATTATACATGTCCGTGCAATTGAGAAATTTTGTAATCCGTATCACTAATTGGTAACAATTTGGAAATCTCTCTACTTTACAATACAAATTTTGGATTCCATAGTATTGAATTTTGCAATCCGTATCACAAATTTTGGAACAATTTGGATGTATCACTTCTTTCCACTATTTTAATTGCTCTTCTAACAATTACTAAACCAATAACACTGTACTTTGTGCTTCGGGGGAGGAAGAAGTAGAACAATACAATAGACCCCTAATCCTAATCCACCGTTTGATCTCTTTGTCAACCAACCGTGTGATTTATTTGTTTTGGAGGGAAAAATAAAGCGATCTTGGAGTGCTTTCCCGGCAAAATTACTGAATCCACTCATTCACACCACTCTCGCTGCAAATTTTGCAGTGAAGAAGAATCCGCACCGTTTATGAAATCCGATTGATACGATTTCTTCTCTCCCACTTTTATACAAATTTTGCTGCAAATAGGCGACTAAACCCATTTCATTTCGATTGGAGTTGGACTCAACCTCTTTCTGATTGGATTCTCCGACTCGACGCTCTATTCTATTGTGGTGGTGGCCGCTTCTGTTCGCCTCCTCCCGTTCGACACTGTTCCCGTTCTCGCTCTCTACTTCTCATCTTCAGGATGGAAAGAGTACAGTCGCTGCAGTGTCAATTTTTTCCCACAACTTCTCAAAATCATTTCTCTCCCTCTCCCAAGGTATCTCCAGATTTCCCTTATTCTTCGTTTTATTCTTATATAAACAAAATCTTACCTTGAGCCCAAATGATCTCACATTTATAATTACTATTATCTAATTAGCTATTTTCTTCCCGAGATGGATATCCGCTTCAAGGGATCAAGTTAAATGCACCAATTCTAGGGAGTAAGATGCAAACAGTGGCCGGTAAAGTGCCAGCTATCGCTGTTTTCATGGGATCTGTTCACTTCATGAACTTCTTGAAGAGGAAGGTAAATGTGGGCTCGTGGCTTTTACTTTAGAAAAAAAAATATATATAAAGTATTGTTCAACCAGGTTTATGTGCCTCATGCATTAATGATAAGTTGCTCAATTTTAAATTTCCTTGTAAACAGATTGATGAAATCTTCATTCCATTTAAAATTGGCGACATGGTGACCTTTAGATGTGAAGATAGGGATATAACAGGCATTGTTGAGGTAACAGATTAAGGCTCTTATATGTTTGTTAGGAATAAAAACCACTATATGTGCAATTCTATGCAAACACTTAAATTCTCTCTATATTTCATATTTAACCTTTCATTCTTTCACTGCATTGCATATGCTTAGTTTAACAAAATACATGTACCTCTTTCTACTTGGTACATGACCTTCTTTGTGCGTTCATATAGACGTAGGTCTTACTCATAAATTCGAGACATTACTACTAATTTTGCCTATTGATGATGTTCACTTCTTTCATGTTTCCTTTTTTAATTGTCCGACCCATGTATCCTTAATTTGGGACTAAATTAAGGAGATGATAGCTGCTGAACCAACACTAGTGCTCTTTGCACATTGTCTATCACTACATATCCAAAGTGAGCCCGAAGAACTCCCATAGTAATCTAGTCCAATATTCTGTGCCAATATACCCTTTTACATTGTTGCATATCAACTTAATGGCAAAATGTGCAATATCAATGCTGGAGCTGAGCAAGTTGCATAGTAGAAATAACCACTTAATGTAATTTTCGGAAAGGAAATTTTTATAGCTTGTTTTTACTAAAATGAAGGGCCACAAAAGATTCGTTTTCTGCTCATTTATCGTTAATAAAACAAAATTGTCAATATTGATTTAACAATGAGGTTCATATGTTTAAGTGTATTTCTTTGTCATGTCATGCTTGTGCCCATGTACTGGTTTGCATTAACGTCGTACCGCTATGTTCAGAAAATTTTCTTTCAGAATGAGTTAATAAAGCAATTTGTTGTCTTCAATTAAGAAAGACGATAATGTGTAAATTTTTTCATAGTCTGCATATAAGAATGGTGTAATCACATCACACTGAAATTTTTTCATGGGCCTCATATACTCCTAAGAGAAACAGCTGTGCATTTGTCTCATGCTTCATTGAATGTATATAATATTGACAATTTATTATATAGCATATTGTCTTTGATAGATAACTAATACTAGTTAAGGATATTTTCATACTTCAGTCACAAAAAATTTGTACTGAAGTTGTTTACTTGCATTATCAACATATTGTGTTGGATAGATAACTAATACAAGTTAAATAGTTAATAGTGGATGACATCTTGAACTATGCATTTAACTTCAAGAAAAGTTTCAGTTTTAATTAACTTTATTTTGGCCATAGAAATTTTGAATGAGGTATATATGACATACAACACAAGTTTATGGTTACATATCTATATATATATATATATATATATATATAGAAGGGTTCCAATGCCTCAATTTTTTGTGCCTCAATCATGCCTCAACTTTTCAAATTTCAAATAACTCAAAATTTAAAACTAATTTTTCAAAACAAAACCGTTAGATTTGATCAATATGATATTCTCTATGTGCACATAACAAATTTTTACACTTTTTTGTTTTATTTTATATAAATCAATGAGTTATAAAAATCAACGTCTAGAAGTTGCTCAAATTAGTGCATTTTTTTGAAGCCCTTGATGTCAAACAAAATAATATTCAAATTTGATGATTTTTTACATATACATAAATGAAATGATATAGATTACATCTACCGGTTTTGTTTTAAAAAATTAGTTTTAAATTTTGAGTTATTTAAAATTTAAAAAGTGGAGGCATGATTGAGGCACAAAAAATTGAGGCATTAGAACTCTCCTCATCCGTAAAAAGCTCATTCCTTGCTTTGGGCTGAAATTATTATTTCTTATAATAAACTTTTAAGATAATATGTAATGGGCCTTAATTTGAGATAATTTATATGGACGTTAATTTTAATGGGCTGAGAACGTCAAAGGGTATTAATGTACATCAACGGTTCTGATCTATCGAAGAAAATGATCAACGGCTCAGATGTAAGGATAGCCCTTTCATGTCATTTTTTCCAATATGCTTTTATTATTAGTAAGGATATATATATGATAATGAAGCCTTGTTTTAATCAGTTTTTATTTTTCAGAAAATTGGTTTTGTTACAACTACACTCTATACTGTTGGAGAAGAGGTGGTGGTTCCAACTAATAAATTAGCAGCAGGCGGTACCATTTGGATAACAGATGGTTCACATGCTCCGATCTATTTTGATTTTTGGGCACCATTGTCCATGATGTTGAAATATGTAGTGAGTTGACATATTTTGAATCTTTACACCCATTATATTTAAAATGAGGAGGGATCCAATGACACCCAAAAATTTGACAAAAATGTTACACTAAATCATATAAATTTATAAAAAATCTTAAAAATAGAAAATCTTTTACATACATGTTCATTTACTTGTAGATCGATTGCGTTTCAAATTTCATTCAATTTTAGTGTAATTTGATACTCCATCAACGACCATCAAGTTTATATAGTAATTAGAACGGTTTAAATTTAATGATTCTTGATATAGTATTAAATGACACTAAAATTGAATAAAATTTGAAACACAATCGATCTGCAAGTAAATGAATATGTTTATAAAAGATTTTCCATTTTTAAGATTTTTTATAAATTTATATGATTTAGTGTAACATTTGTGTTAAAAAAATGTTGTGTCATTTGATCCCTCCTCATTTAAAATATATCTATCTTTCCACTGTACTTTTGAATCTCAAACACCCATAATTTGATTTTTCTGTCACTCTTTGTTTTGTACCAAGCCTTTGGCTCAGAAGACCAAAGCCATAATAAATGAAATATCTGGGGTAAAGAGGAATACTCCAAAAATTTTTCTAAACGAAATTATGGAAGACAAAGTTCACGTAAGTAGCATAATTTCCTTTTTAACTTTTTTTTTCAAAATAACTTGTACAATTGTATTACAGTATAGTTTGCTCTGTCCTTGCATTTATTTTCTAATCTGATTTTATTTTTCAGATTATGGTTTGCTGTAAGGTGAAGAATGATGGATTAGATGCATACCTTTTCACAAAGGTATTCAAAATGTGACCTTCCGTTGAATTCCTTTTTAACTATTAGAAAATTAATTCAACATATTTGTGTACTCATAGTATAATAATCTGGCAGAGCAAAATTATGGTGACTGTGGCTAACATGTTCACTTGACGGACACGAAAGAATGAAACAGTTATGCTGGTCTATGTGAAACAAAATTAAGCTACTATGATTCAAAAAGTTTTGCCATTCATATTGATATGTGCTGTGAATATAACAGTGCCTATAATAGTTGTTAGTTGGAAAAAAGGTAAGCTGCCCGCTGACATGCTTGAATTTTACTAGTTGATGACAAGACTTGCAATTTACTAGTCAATATTTGGAAGTTGGATGTTAAAAATTCTAGTCTTAGATGTTTACTGGGGGACTGGTCTTATAGGGTGCACATGTATTCAGCGTTTCGTGTGATAGTAAAAGCTGTCCATTATTCTTTTAAGGTGAATTCTTCTATAGATCGTAAGAAATATGGGTTGTTCATTTGTCTGAATCGGGTGATTGTATTTTTGGAGCACAAGCTAAGAGAGATGCTTGATCAATGAAATCTAAATCGCTTGGTTAAAAATGAACGGTTGTCCATAGAAAAACAACTCATAGTTTGAATTTTGCCAAACATCTTTACTCTCCCGAGTAGTTCAACATATCACTCTTCTTTCCACTATTTCAGCAATCACTAATATGGATATGTCTTTCACTTTTACTAATGCATTGACAGCACCAGTGGCGGAGCTTAGTGTTAGAAAAATAGGCTTTGGCCCCCCTCCCCCCTTAAAAATTTGTCAAGCTCCGCTAGTGGTTGACACTATTTTAACTCTATTCCTTAATTTCTCAACTCTTATGAGCTATGGCTATACGAGGAAGATGTGAAATTGTGAATTGATACAGTTGTGTAGTAAAATAATCGATCCACTTCGGCCTGTCGTTGAGTAATGTACAAACTAGGCCCATTCAAATGTTTAGTAGGCCTAA
This sequence comes from Cyperus esculentus, assembly GCA_030179965.1. Lineage (NCBI taxonomy): Eukaryota > Viridiplantae > Streptophyta > Magnoliopsida > Poales > Cyperaceae > Cyperus > Cyperus esculentus. Next base: position 309,266 of record JASGLE010000010.1, on the reverse strand, counting down.
TTGTAATGTTCCTCGGATTCCCTATTAAAGATTTTGACTTTTTCTATTTTCCTATATATTTTTTTCATTGCATTTAAGAATTAAGACAAGACTCGAGAGATCTCTGCAATACATCCAGTTTCTTTAATTTGTTCATCGTGATTTATTGTGTGTAGACACGGTCTGCACTTAATTAATAGACTCGGTACTATATTTGCTTTTTTGTAGATTATATTAGAGAGAAAAAAAATATTGAAATCACTTGTGAAATTGTGCTATGGTGTTACAAAGCAATAAATTTCATACTTATAATAAGTTGCAATAGCAGAAATTACACATTGAAAATTTTTTGTACGATAGACATTCTCAGGATTAAAAAAACAAGTTGTTGAGTTCTTTTTCCAACTAAGCATATCAGCAACTCATGTATATTAGTGAAGAGATGGCAATAGTTAACCTAGTTTTATCTTTTATAGTTTTATTTGTTTAGACAAGTGAATAAAAAATCCAAAAAATATTGAAAGTATCAATTAATGGGATCTCAACTGTTATAAACAAATAAAAACTACCTCGAACTATCAATATTCAATACATTTCCTTTCTTTCCTTTTCTTTTTTATTTTTTGAGATTCATACATTTCTCGAATAGAGATATATAAAAAGGTGCTGCTTCTGGCGTCCTCTTGAGTCACTACTCACTAGTGACTAGTGAGTGTTTCAAAATTTCTTGGCGCAAAGATGTACCGACTTGTGTTGGGCTATCTATCATGAACATCATGCCGCGCTCGTACAGAGAGTATCAACCAAATCCGAACGTTGCCTCGCAAGAGACGCCGCAACAAGGGACCCATTTAACTCCATCCTCAACACCGTCCCACTGACAAGTGGGTCCCATCTCACACCGTTCCTCCGTTTCAAAGGCGTGCCTATCCTCTGCTGCGCAGTATTCTACTCTACAGCGAATCGACGATGCAGATTATAGGAGAGGTTCTTCAAGATTGAGATTCACCAATCTCAAAGCAGATCTAAGGGATGGAGTACTGCGCTTTAGAGGATATGAATGAATTGGTTTCAAGGCGCATTCAGATTTCAGAGGCGCTCCTGTTCCATTTAAAAAATTAAACATTAATAAACCCTTCAAACCCCAAACTCCAAACGGATCAAAATCAAACCAAGAAATCAATCGAAAAGAAAGAAATTAAAGATCACAAAATTCCTTCATTCCCAATTGAATTCCAAACCATTTTTGAAAATTCTACTGAAATTCTCGCTCTCAGGATGCCGAAATCTGCGACCCGGCACAAGGCCGGTCCTCCGCCGGAAGAAGAGGAAGACGCCTCTCCGTCGCAGGCTCTGGTGGACGCGGCGCTGAGAGGCGACTCGACGGCTGTGTTGGAGCACCTGTCGTCGTCGTCGTCGATGATCTTGAACGGGCTCGGCATGGTGAGCCTGAGACTGCGCTCTTGCGAGCTGATCTTGAAGGAAGACGCTCCCCTGCGCGTCCGCACGGGCTGGACTCAGATGAAGACCGACATCACCGCTCTCTTTGCGGCGGCGCACTCCGGATGTGAGGATGTTGTCCGGAGGCTGCTGGTATGAAATCTTGGTTTTTAAATTTTTAAATTCTGTTTCTTTTTCTTCGTTGAATTGGGGGATTCTTGTTTCGGGTCTAATAATGTGTTCTTTCTTTAAAGAATTGAATTTGAACAGTGCAATCTCACGGAATAGTTTGTATTAATTTGAGAATTTCCTAATAAGAAACTTTCTGTTTGATTATGATCAGGATGCCGGTGCCGATGTGAACAGGAAACTATACAAAGGATACGCAACAACTGCCGCCGCACGCGAAGGTCACATCAATGTCCTTAGCCTGCTCTTAGAGCACGGGGCATCGCAAGATGCGCTCGAGGATGCCTTGGTTGAGGCTAGTTCGTTTGGTGAGACTGAGATTGTGCGGCTTCTGATCTCCTCAGAGGTAGTGCGGCCTGCTGCCTTGTCACATGCAGCTGTTCTGGCAAGCTCGAGGGGTTTTGTTGACGTGATCAGTGCACTGCTCAAGGTATATTTATTCAACTGTGCTTATAATGAGCCGATCGGTATTTGCATTTGTGTCGGCAATTGTGGTGCTGGTCAGGTCATGTAACATTCTGGTCTGGTTGATTATTAGGTCAAAATAAACTTTTCCCCCACGGCCCACCTTTTGTTCCAATTGTCTTCTGTGATAGCCGGCCTCAGGTTGTTTGTGTTCTAATAAGGTGGATTCAGTCAGACTTAATTTGGTCGTGGCATCGTAGGTTCATCTGACTTTGCATTGGTAGTGTAGGTATATACTCTATCAGTATTTTTGATGTGTTGAATATTGGAATACTGACTTATCATATCTTTATCTTGCCAATAGAATGGTGTGGATGTCAATTGCACGAGTAGAGTTCTGTTGCAATCGGTTAAACCCGCATTGCATGTCAATGTGGATTGCACTCCCCTTGTAGCTGCCATTGTAAGCCGACAAATATCTTCTGTTAAATGCTTATTGGAGGTAACTTCAATATTTTCCTTTCTTCTGTTTGTTCACATTTCTTTTGTTTAATCTCTGAGAGTGCTGAATGTATGATTTTAGAACAACTAGTAATGCATACAAGATGTAAATTTTTTTTGCACCTTACAAAGGTTTCGAAAGAGGGCATCTCTGCAGATAGGCAATGGCTAAAAGAAACGTAAAGAATAATTTTTTTTTATGACATTGTACCTTATTTCTGCATAATATACATAGCATAAGGTTTGAATACCTGCATCTTTGCATAGGCTGGTGCTGATCTGGAGCAATTAGTACAAATTGGGGCATGGTCATGGGACTCGGTGACTGCTGAAGAAATAAGAGTAGGTGCATGCCTTGGTGAACCCTACAATGCTGCATGGTGTGCTGTAGAATATTTTGAATCGACCGGTCAAATCCTAACCCTGATCCTAAAACAAAGCCCAAATCTGCTTGGATCAACTCTTCTAGGCAGAACTCTACTTACCCATGCCATCCTTTGTCAGAATCCTAATGCTGTCTCTTTCCTCCTTGGGATTGGTGCTACTGCTAAATTCCCTATTCAAACACCACACAATGAGTTTTTCCCTATACACCTTGCGTCAAGGCTAGGTAATGTGGATATACTGAGGGCACTGGTCTCACATGGCACAGACATTAATGTGAGAACCTCTACTGGTGATACGCCTCTTATAGTATCTGCTAGAGCTGGTAGGGTTGATGCATTTGTTGAGTTACTTAAATCAGGTGCTGACCTAGGACTTACTAATACACAAGGTGAATCAGCCATAAAAGTTGCAGATCCAAGTACATTTGTACCTCCTATCATGGATGTTATAACAATAGTATTGGAATCTGGGGGAAAAATTAATTCCAGCGACTCTAGTGTATTCTCACCTTTGCACCATATGGTGAGGCATGGCCATGCTGGTCCACTTCAGACAACCATTCTAAGTTCATCAACTGAAGAACTAAACCGGCCAGATGCATTGGGAATAACACCTATCATGGCAGCTACAATATACAGCCAAGCTGAAAGTTTTCGGCTTTTAGTCATGGCTGGAGCTGATATAAAAGGAAAAACACCTGATGGAGAGCCGCTTTTATCACTAATCAAGAAAATGGTTCCCTTCTCAAGAGATAGCTTTGAAGGGATTTTACTTCAGGCAGCTTTGGGTAATATAATAATGCCAGATTCATTTAACGCACTCCATTATGCTGCTAAGAAGGGTGACAATGAATCAGTAGTTCAGTTACTGAAAATGGGTTATGATTCAAATTTGTTGGATGAGGAGGGCTATTCTCCACTAATGCATGCTGCAATGGAGGGTAATTATGATACATGCAAGATTTTACTATTTCAAGGCAAGGCAAAGTGTGATTTGAAGAATGAGAGGGGTGAGACAGCATTGATTTTGTCAAAGAAATTGGACAAGTCCAATGAGGTAATGCAAGAGGTTTTACTAGGTCAATTAGCAAAGTGTCATGTCATGCAAGGCGAAGAGTTGTTCAAGTACACACGCGATGGGCAAGGTTCAGGACATGCTAAGTTTGTGCGAATGATGAAATCTGGCATGTTAAGTTGGGGGAAGGGTAGAAGAAGGAATGTGCGTTGCAAGGAGGCAATAGCAGGTCCAGGTTCTGGTTTCTGGAAGAGTAGAAGGATCAAGGATGACAATAAAATGGCCATTTTCCGAGTTTTAACTGTCAATGGCCGGCAGCTGCACTTTGAAGCTAATAGTTTGTCTACTATGGAACTCTGGGTTAGGGGCATAAATTTAATTCTGAAGGATAACATTTCATCAAGGGATTGTAAGTAGCATCAAGATAATTGTAGTGCATGAGTTGACTATATATGTGGATTTGAAGTCAACATTTTCATGCCAAGTTAAGATTCTTTTATTTTTTACGCTAAAGTTGGATTTGGGATGTTTAGTATTTAGTTTCTTCTAAAGTTTGTGGCATAATACCATTTCTTAATTTTAGATGGTAATAAGATGTATGTAACTCATGTTTCAAATTGATAGCTAATTAACTTCAGTTTGTCCCCTATCACTATCTTTTTTGTTTTTGTTCAGCATAAAAAAGGTTACCCTTATTAATTGTTGTAACTTTATTATGCTCAGACCATGTCAGCTGACATTTCTGGAGAACATATGATCATGTTTAGGCAATAGTGTACTTTTTGCTTAGATGCTTCTTAATAATTTGCTTATTTACTTTTTACAGATTTTGAAAAATATCATTAAGGCCTGGCATATCTTCTTTAATAAATTAAGATTTGTGGGACTGCCAGAAACAGTCAATTAACAATGCTTTGGCCATAAGCCAACTTCTCCCTTCATATAATAAAATGAGCTTTGAGATGTCAAAATCTGAAAACCCCAACAACTCATTAATCTATATTGATCCTTATTCAACAATTGGCCGAAAATGAAACGAGAAGGCAGGCAACATGGCATGGTGATCTTTCATGAGAGGTATGCAGAATCATCTCGAGGTAAATATAGGATCTTAAACAAGCTCGAAACCGTACCAACAACGAAATTTATGACCAAAGTACCCTCCAAACCAACTAACCATTCTCGCTATACAAGCCGATGCCATCGACCTCGGTGTTACGGGTGCAATGACTGGGGCTGTCACAACTATCCAATCAATAAAGCGCGAGCTAAGGCCAAGGGGAACCATAAGCACCATTACCAGCATGATATAGCAGTTAATCATTTACTGGTATGTCATAGGCTTGTTGGACCTGGTCATGGTGCCCGATGGATCAGATTTGATTCTGGGTCAGTTGTATTCATCTTAGATCAACTGAATGGTGCCGATTGCTGATATGTCGTGGATTGCTATATATGATTGCTATATATGAGTTTGGTGGATATGATAATTGGTGTATGGTAGGAGAAAATGTAATTTCCAAATGATATATTTTGATTGACTAAAATAACCATTGCAATTGTTTCAAATTGTTTGATGTCTTTTTTTCTTACAAGTATCTGTTAGAAAAGGAGGAAATCATGCCATGATTTGCTATTCTGAGAATCAAGTTAACCGATTATGATGCTTTGAAGAAGTGAGGTCAATGATTACATTTTCAAAGGAACTTATTATAATTTTTTTTTTTTTAAAGAAGAGGCCTTATCTCTAAACCAATCAAATAGAAGGTGTTCTTTGGTAATGCTCTCCCTCTTAGCCCTTTTCTGGTGTCACATGAACGATGAAATTATAGAAGAACTTCAAATGCGAGAAAAAATAACATGTAATGAATCTGAACTTTAGTATTTGTGAATTGTGACTATGATCACTGTCAATCATCTTTTTATCAATGAAGCTAATAAAACAGAAAATGATAATATCGTTTCCCATACCATACTCTAAGTGGCAGATAAGATTAATAACTTATTATCATTCAACCCAGCAATTGTATAAGATGCCAATATCTAACAAGTATTCAAACCAGTGAAGTTGCGGTGGATTCAGGTTATATATGTGTTAAATAGAATTGATGAAGGAAATTGGGTCAGTGTTAAAACTTGGACCAATAATCTTGATTTTAGTAACTTTGAAGTGCAATATTTCTAAAAAAGAACAGTGCACATGCAGAAAAAATGAACTATAATTTCGAAAAGATATATAGCCTGTACAATTTGTTAATTTAAATTTCTGAAAATGTTGTTATCAAAACTTGGGACCTGAGTAACAATCAAGAAAGGACTCGAGTAAGAGTAAAAACTAAAAAAATGAAACTTTTGGGTAGCATTAAAATATTTGGGAAGGACCGAAGGACCCAGATGGGAAATTCACAACACAAATAGGAGTGACAAAAAAACTCGTGACCCGTGGCTCGCTCGTTAGTGGCTCGGGCTCGACTCGTTATTGGCTCACTCCTGTTAAGCTCGTTAAGCTAATGAGCCGAGCTTGAGCTTGGCATGGCTCGTTAAACTCGTTTGGCTCGATAAACTATTACTAATTGCAATTTGTACTGCTTTTATCGTAAATTATTAATATATTATACAACATATGGTCAAATATATATGAAATTGTTATGTAAAATGTGTATGACCATATATTTATTAGTCCTTTTATATTATTTTTTATATAAATTTTGATATAACATACTTAAAATTTTATTATTAAAAAATAAACGAGCTTAACGAGCCAGTTCGGTCAACTGGGGGTGTAAACGAGCCGAGCCGAGCCAAGCTGAGCTAGGCTAAGCTCAAGCTCAGCTCGTTTAATTAACGAGACAAAAACACGAGCTCGAACTCGGCTCGTTTAATTAACGGTCAACACAAATGCACACATCTGACCTTGACTCCTTGAGGTTGAGGGACTCTTCTTGACTTGGGTCAAATTAACATTAAGTTCTTCTTGTAGGACCAAGACGGAAAACTTACATCTCTCAGATTCCCTGCTGCACCATTCCTACAACCCAACATACAACGCAACCATCCAAACGCCCATACCTAACCCGCAACACAGTAAACATAAGCGCGCCAATCAGGGTAGAACAGAAGCCCCGACCCAACCGTCTTCAAAGACAAAAAGTAAAACGAAACAACCTCCGACGCTGAGTGCTCATCCCCTAACTTACTGCATCGTGCAGTCCACAACGTCAGCCGTTGGATCGTCTCGAGATTCACGCTGGCATGAATCTTTATACAATCCAACGGCTGGCGCTGTGAACTGCATAATGCAGTACAGCAGGGGATATGAGTTTCCTCAAACGCTCTCCTCTCCTCTCCGCCAGAACTGCTTCCCCTTTTCTTTTTTTGAACCCCCTTCATCCCTTCCTTCCTTCCTTCCTTCCTTCCTTCCTTCGTTCATCGCCTCTCACTGCTCTCACTCGCGCGAGATCCGATCCGACAAGGTAAATTCATTCATTCACTCCTCTCCCTCCCTCTTCCTCTTTCTCCGCGCGCGCGTGCGTGCGTGGCGGATAATTAGGCAAGTTGATTCCTTTAATCATTTCTGTTGTTAGAGACGGTGATCGTTTGGTTTAGGATGTGAATTTGTCGATTTGGTTAGGTTATCGGTTTGATTCTGATGATGCGTGGTGATTTACACGTTCTTGATCATTGATCACTGAGATTTGTATGAAATGGACTTGATTCTGTCGTATGGATGTTGGGAATGAGGAAATTGAGGATCAGGATTCAATGTTGAATTTGCAAGATTGTGACTTGATGATGTTGTTTAATTAGATGATAATGCGATGGCATTTTTAAGTTGCCTTTTCTTGCAAGAAAAGGATTTTCATACAATTTGAATTGTGTATTGTTCTATGCGTGGAAGGGAAGGGGTAATACTGTTTGATTTTGTGAATTCCCCTTGTTTGTAATTGTTGATTCCGTTTCTAAAAGGGGGGAACATGCAGAGGGATAGGATAATCTTCAGATCTTGAGATAATTTAGGAAAATTCATCTTTAATTAGGATATTAGGAGGAAGTTATTATTAGTTCGTGTCTCTTCATGTGGGGAGAATTCTGGCAATTTTTGTAATTTCATCTTGTCTTTAATTATTTTCTTAGATCTTGGTTCTATAATTTATCTATTTCTTAAACAAGAAGTTGGTTTCTTTGTTTGATGTTCTTGTGCACTGTTTCTTGCATTTCATTCTAAAATAAGTCCGATTTAGATCAGGCCTTTATACTGATTATATTGCCGTAGTACGGTAATTTGGGTACATTTTTTACATTCAGATAAAACTTCTTTACATCCTTGTTGTTCTTCATTTGCTTCTATATAGCATATGCCACTGAGTTTATATTACAAATTTTCTTCCTGATGCAGTTTACTTGATTATTTATCTGTATCATGTTCTTATAATATCTTTTTGCATTTTTCCTCTTGTCACAGGTAATTTCACATCATGTGGGTGAAAAAGGTGTATCCGATTGACAGGTCCAAGAAGAAGGCTAACTGGATCCGCAAGCAGCGCCACCATGCTGTCTCAACCAATCAGCTTATAGTGCCAGACATGCGGAGCAACTCAAGCATGAAGGCCCAGTGGTCTCGTCTGAAATATGGCTCTTCTAACTGGATGCTGAGCCAGTTGAGGGAGGACGAGTATGATGATGACCTCAGTGATTATGACAGTAGTGATGATGAGATGGATTATGCTGATGATGATGTTTCTGACCAGGGCCATTCTGAACATGAGGTCGGTGAAGAAGAAACTGACTTGGTGGAGGGACCGGTGTATGTTGCGCATCATGGCAGTGATGGTGATGACATTACGGGTCATGCTGACTATGAGCAGGAAGAAGCAGAGATGACGGAGTTTGTCTTCATTGACTTTGAGAAGGAGTTAGAGAGTGAGGATGAATGGACCTTGATTGGGGAGATTTGATGGTTGCTACTTTTTTGTTTTGCAAGCATCATGGTGAATTGGTTTGTGAAACTTTTCTGGTCAGTCTGATGGCTGCTGGCGTATAATATCTCAAGAATAAACTGACAGTAATGTGTGCTAGGTCGTTTACTGAACCATGTTCTCCTGTTCGTTTCTTTTATTGTTGAATCGGGGGATTTGCTTAATACCTATTCAAAATGGGTAATTTCGTGATCTGTTTAGGAACTAATAAGATGTGTTACTAGGAAAAACTGAATTGATGTACCTGCCATGTATATATGAAAAGTTCAGTTTGGTTGATGAATTGAAGAAGGTTCAATGTAGCTTTTGCATTACTTGTATAATGTGCCATTGTGTCTCTTTCTCTTGTATAATGTAGCTTTTGCGGGTTTCCATGTACAAACATTATATAACGGAATAACTTCTTAAACTTACAGTTTGACCTCTAATAGACTGATATATTTTCAATTTTTGAATGATCATTGCAACTCATAAAGATCACTGGGACAATTTAAATCCCTTCATATATATTCTAAACTAAAGTAAAAATAAGAAAGATGTAACCTTTGCAGTAGTCAGCCTCAAGTAAATGCTTAATAAGTATTGATTTGTTCTTGTTTACGTAAGTTTATTGTGATTAGTAAATTTAGTCTACACTGATTTAGGCTCCTCCATCATTTAATACAACTTAGTAAATATGAGATATTACGTATTCAGCTTTAAATATTTTATAAAGGATTCGTTCAAATTTCATACCTAAATTTTTAGACGAAGTGTTGTTACCTGTAATGAAATATTATTGTTTGTAAATTTTTGACATTTATCTCATAATTAATATAAAAAAACATCTGTCATGCTCTGACGAAGAAACTTGAGTTGCGTTGGCAGTGAAGCTTCAGTTTTGGGTTTATAAATTTCTTTGGATTAATCATAAAAATTGTGGGCTGGTCGGGAGGGTAAACCTAATAGGAAGTGAGATGGGATTTATCTTTTATGCTGGTGTTAGTTTTGTTTTTAGTTTATAATTTTGAGTTAAGACTAAGAGGAGGGATCCGGTGCCAACGATTCAATCCAACTCTACGGGCTCCCTATTTATTTAAGGGAAGCGAAAGTGTGCTCCTTTATATTTCCAAAACTTTTTTATGGTTCCATCATATTTATCATATGAATAAACTAGAAGATACAAAAATCCTTTTTTTTTTAGCATTTGTTTTGGATTTTCAAAATGACTCGAAACAATGAAACAATACTCGAAACAATAAATATTGTTTCTTTGTACATGAATTTTATAACAATTTGAAATTAATATTTAAAGAAATTAAAAATGGAAACTTTTAGTGTTCCTAAATATTTTCATATAATGAATTTAATGGGAACCATACATCAAAATTTCAGAACATTTTGGAGCTATATACAAAAGTTTGTACAATAGTTCTACTCTCTTTATTTTATGACTGTACTATTTATCTTCATCCGGTGATCCCCATCTGGTTCTGTCTGTAAGATTATCTCAAAAAATAAACGGTATGGAGCTTACTGCATAATTAAAGAGGAACATGTTTTTGTTTAGATAATTAGTTTGCGACTTGTTAATAACCTCAATTAGATACAATACAATTGATCCTGAGATTTGACTGGGAAGCTTTGTAAAATGGAGTCCATCTTCTTCGGGCCGTCCTGACGATGATGACATGTAATCTCTCTGGCCCGGCCCATATTATGGTTCCCATTTACTAAAGGGAATGCTATTGCTATGTGAACTTGTCTTCACTTCAGTTGAGTGACACTTGACTTGTTGACCGGCAAGCTCCAGGAGCTGCACAGAGCGCACTCGCAGGTGTTAGGCCACCGCCCGGTGTAACGAGAGTGGTTCGTCGGTTTAGAGGAAACCTTGGTCATGAAATTGGTGGTCGGTACGGTTTGTAGCTGGTTCAGTATTTTGGTTTTGGGTTTGGTTGTACCGGGATAGATGTCACGGTACAGTACCATACCATGTTGCCTCCCCTCTCTTCTCATTTCGTATGACAATTATATTGGTTTAATGACAAATTATGAAGGATCCCAAATCTATAAACTAGAAAGAGGGTAGCTCTCCAAGCATCTCAACTATGCCAAATCATCAATATTATTAACCATTGATTTTGTTTAAATCTCTTCACCTGCTTTGATCTAATGGTTTATATGTATTCTCTCTCCTCATTTAACAAGATGATATGATATGTTTAAGATAAAATTTAACTCCTAATGTGGTCCAACATTTATGTGCTATTATTTATAAATTACTACATCATTATCATTATAATTCACATCAAAAATTTAAAATTATGTTCAAATTTTTTGAAAATAAATATTTTTAATTTAGAAGCTTTATTATTTATTTGTTATCATATTTCGGGCGCAAAGCCCGAATTACAGCTCTAGTTCCCAATAATTTAGTGTCAAATTGCCACTCTCTCTGTAAAATTGGGCATGTTCATTAAGAAAAGAATTTAAATGTAGTGTATTTTGTAATGTATTTTCGTATTTCCAAATATACCCTTAAAACTTGATTGAATCAAATCCAAATACGCAATGTTATCATAACCGGACTGAATGTCGACTCGGTAAAGCATTGGGTCAACGGTTCAAGGGTCAACCGGTTTAAGTTTAACCAGGGACTGAGCCAGAGTCTAACCCAAGCCCGGACACAATTAAAATAATATAATTTTAATAATATTAAATTAATTATAATTGATATTATTATTTATTAATTATATTGTATAAGATATTCTACACTAAAAATAATAAAATTTAAATATAACCAGCCATATTCCAACGTATAAAATATTCAAAAGCCCAAAAGTTGAAAAATACGACCCACTTTCGGATTAGGAAACAATATGTTAAAATTAGCTCCACATGTCAGAACCTTCTCCCTTTGGCAGTTTGTCTTTCTTTCATTTTATTTACAAACACATCGGTACCCACAGCAATCCACCGAGATTTTTCATACGAATCCCAACAACTTCCCCGATTTAAATCACAACTATACAACTAAAAACTAAGCAAGCCCGGACACAATTCAATAAAATCTATATATTTTGGAATATACTAGCAAATGAATGGTAGTGGACTGGCTACTTCCAAAAATTAAGTCCAGGCACCGGCCGGGGCTTGCCTCAATGTAGATCCGTCCCTGGGTTTAACCGTTGATTTTTTAGACAATTGTGCATTCATATTCTAACGCCATACATTAAATTAAATCATATTATGCCTTTATGGTCAAGATTCATAGACTACAAGAATTCATGGATAAAAGGTGCTAATTTGAATTTGAATTAAACAATATCATATCCTTCATAAGTCTCATATAATTGCAGCTCCATTCCTTCACCTTCCCAATAGACGAGTGTTGTACCTCCAATTGAACAGCTACTGATTTGCCAGTGCATGTGTAAGCCTTCCACTATACTCCTCGCCCTCCCTTCGTGCGAAATTGCGAGTGGGTACGCTGGCTGAACGACCTATTCATTTTATCAAACACCTTGAAGACATAATTTTTGCTTGGTGAAGCCGTGAAGCATGTCAATTAGTGTACCAGTAAAACAACCATTAATCAAAACTCATTATCCCGATGAAAGATAATTCTAGGCTTGGTATATACTCACTGTATAAATCAGAAATCACCTATTGTCCCACAAAAGAAAAAAAAAAACATAATTTCAGTTAGGACATTTACCGAACACCTTCAAGACGTCTATTGCTCATTGAGTAAAACCCATATATTAGCTTTCCCAGAGTTTATTTTCATGTAAAACTCGAAAATTCAATGAGATACTTACTGAGAACAATAGAGTAGAGGAGCTTCGACTAGGACCACCCATCTAAGACCAAAGGATACACTAACTAATTGCTTGCTGTTTGTGACGATGCTTTACACATTTCAAATTGAAATGGTTCCTCACTAGGGGTGAAAACGGAGCGGATTTTATCCGTCCGAATCCGCTTCGTATCCGGTATATTATCCTCCGTATTCGAATATTAGTTATCGGTATTCGTATCCGTAAAGACTAATGCGGATATGGATATAGATAATTTTTCAAATTGTATAATTAGGCGGATATCCGAAGTATCCGTATCTAAAAATAAGCAAATTGTACTAATATTTTCCAATAAGATAGTGCTAATTACCAAAACTTTTGTATGTATATAACGTTTTTATACAAATATTAACCAACACATTCATCTTAAATAATAATTATTAAATTAAATACTTACTGTTATTGTATATATGTATTCATAGTAATACATTCTAATTTTTATTTCATATTTGTAGTTAAATTCGGTCTTTTTTTATTAACTAGCGAGAGACCTACCTATTGTGCGGGACAATACTTAGATGTTTTTTAATATAGTATAGATAGATATTTGAAATGTCAAGAATATACGGTCAAAAAGGAAGATAATTGAATTATTATACTTGGAAACAATTCTCCTAGATTTGCTCGTTCCAATTCCAAAAAGAAAGTGATGCAGACAGACGACGGTCTGCCCTCGAAGCCCGGCGGTCTGCCCTAGAATTGGTTATATTGATATGCTATGGTATTTCGACCATAACTTTCTCAATACAAGTCCAAACGAGATGATTCAAAATTCTGTAGAAAGATAGCGAAAAGAGCTACAACTTTCATGTTTTGGGTTTTCTCATATTCGGAAGGCATTCCACTCGAAATGGCAAATTAATACAGCATGGTCATTATGGCAGGAATAATTTCGGCCCGAAATTATTAATTTCAGACCGAATTTTTGTGTTTTGAAATAGTGCCATAATTCGGCCCGAAATTATTTATTTCGGTCCGAAATTTTAGCAGTCTGCCCCAGACGGTTCTGTTGTGCGTTTTTGAGTTGTTCTTTGCATTTTTTAGGGTTATTTTGGTAATTGTTGTGTTATGTTGTCTCTTAGAGTTCTATTTTTGTTTTCATATTTAAGTAGTGTCATGCGGGCAGAAGAAGAGGTTGTTGTTTGTTTATCAAGTTATCAAGAAAAAAACAAATTCTGATGAATTCTCAAAAATCTCTCGTGTTCTTGTGTTCTTCCACTTGCTCTCCCTACCGTCCCTGCATCAGTTGGTATCAGAGCAACCAGGTTGATGGCGGATGCGAACCGTGGTCGTGGTAAAAGTCGTGGCCGTAGTCGGGGTCGTGGAGTCGATCTTGAAGACACAGAGCCGCTTAACCGCCATCGAGACCAGCGGGATCTAGAGATTGCATCAATGGCGAGACGGATCCGAGAGTTAGAGCGCCAACTCGTAGAGGCAAGGATTGGCTCTACCAACGGAGAAGAGGAGGAGTCATATTCCATTGACTCTTCCACAACGGAAGATGGTGATGAGGAATTCAGCCCGTGGGGAATTCCGAATCAGAGGCGAAATCGTAGGCTTCATCGTGAGCCTGATGAGTCCTTTCAAAACCTTGGGATGAAGATTGAACTTCCGGAGTTTGACGGTAAATCTCATCCTGATGAGTTTATTGATGAAGTATAAATTTTGATTCTCTGCCAATTTTTTATGACTATCCCGAAGAGAATGGGGATGTCCAAATCTTTGTTGGCGAGTCCCAATCAAAAATTAAACCTTTTGAAAATTGTCCAACCTTTAGTAAAGACCTTGTTTATGATATACCGCTGTCCGAAAATTGCACGACGATTTCTACAGGTACCACAAACTTGGAGGCATATTTTGTGTCCACAAAAGAAGTTTCCAAAGAGTTGGAAGATGAGAATCCTGTTAAAATCAAAATATCAAACTATGGTTACAAAGATCCGTTCCTAAAACCGAAAAAGGAACCAACAATTTTCAAGAGTTTGTTTGATCCAACCTTGGTGGAAGCCATATTCTTTGTTGATTTGTTTAGAAGAATGATGAATGAGAAAGTTATTTATTTCATGAACATCATTGGACCTCTTCACAATGTTTTGGTGTTTGTGCTCATGTTGTACAACTTAAAAGAAGTCTACAAAGACAAAACTCGAGGACGAGTTTTTTTCTTGGAGGGGGAGAATGATGCAGACAGACGACGGTTCGCCCTCGAAGCCCGGCGGTCTGCCCTGGAATTGGTTATATTGATATGCTATGGTATTTCGACCATAACTTCCTCAATACAGGTCCAAACGAGATGAATTTTCCAAACAAGATGATTCAAAATTCTGTAGAAAGATAGAGAAAAGAGCTACAACTTTCATGTTTTGGGTTTTCTCATATTCGAAAGGCATACCACTCGAAATGACGAATTAATACATCATGGTCATTATGGCAAGAATAATTTCGGCTCGAAATTATTAATTTCGGACCGAATTTTTGTGTTTTGAAACAGTGCCATAATTCGGCCCGAAATTATTTATTTCGGTCCGAAATTTTAGCAGTCTACCCCAGACGGTTCTGTTGTGCGTTTTTGAGTTGTTCTTTGTGTTTTTTAGGGTTATTTTTGTAATTGTTGCGTTATGTTGTCTCTTAGGGTTCTGTTTTTGTTTTCATATTTAAGTAGTGTCATGCCCTTTGGGCAGAAGAAGAAGTTGTTGTTTGTTTATCAAGTTATCAAGAAAACGAATTCTGTGTGAATTCTCAAAAATCTCTCGTGTTCTTGTGTTCATCCATTCTTCTCTCTGCCGTCCCTGCATCAGAAAGATTGCACATCAACTACACTCTTAAAACAAATGGAGAGAAAACAAGATTATATTAACCAATCGTAGTCATTCAACAAGCTAGAATTAATTTGCACCGTCCGATCAACACTGAAAACACTGAAAAAAACTGGAGATGTCCAATTCATAGGTGCTTTTTAATATAGTATAGATAAAAAAATAAAAAATCAAAATTACAATTGTAAAACAGCTTTTTAAAAATTACAAAAATAGCAAAACCACACTTTAAAAGTGCGGCTCACCCCCTGTTGTTCATTCAAATCGGTGGACTTAATTTGAATTTTTGGTAACTACGCTAGACCTTGAGATGTTCTAATTTTGAATTGGAAATCTAACTCTGCAAGAAAGCTGAAACAAGAATTGTAAGTGTGAGATCAATTGTCACTTATCATATTTTAAATCACCACCCTCCTAAAGCATATCTACTCAGGGTATAAACGAATGATAAAAAGACAGTTAGATTGGATATACTTTGGGAGCGACACGGTTTTGAGATGCTTTGACAAGCAATTGATATGGTGACTTCACTGCTTCCATCTATTCTGCATAATCCAAACATGTGAGATCAAAATTCGAAATCGAGAAGGTAATTTGAAAAAAATGGTGGAAAAGCGTATTATTGAAGACAATTGTCTGACATTTGCTTTCTAAAAGAAATGCAGGTAACATTTAATTGTTTCATATCAGACAACGTGGTTCTCCTCCGATGTTGTCAGCACCGGCGAGGCCAAATCTCGCAGCGCCCGTGCTTCCAATCTTGTGAATTTCCCTTCTCTTTTTTTTTGAAAGTGAGGCAGTAGCTGCCATTTAAATGAATTTCCCTTCTCTCTCTCTTTCTCTCTCTCTCTTTTGAAGCTAGTGAAATTTTATTCACCACCTTCCCTCTTTTTGTGGAAGGAAAATATATGACTGGAATGATATATTCCATAGCTAAAATAACTACCACTAATTGTCTTAACCAAATTACTTAAATATATACTACATACTATCCAAGACCCATATTAATAGTCCACCTACGTATACAATCATCATCCAAACATAACATACTAATAAAAAGTATAAGACTGAAAGTTAAATAACAACTACTAAGCCAAAATGAAGTATCTAGTAATTAAGGCATAAAACTTTCTTCTTGGAATTACAATGTAGGTTCCTTTCATCAGTTACAGTTCTTCAATCACAATAACAATGATTGTTACTTAACAACCAAACTTGCCAAATTAAGATACACAATTGTTTGAGATTCATGCCAGCACAGATTCGAGATGATCGAACGGCTCATGTCCTGCGCTACACAATGCAGCGCTATAGAGGATATGAAATCCTGGTGTAAGGAGGGAACCACGTTGGAAACTGAATCATTTAGGAGGGATTTCGATCTCTTCCTTTTGGGGCTTATTATTTGGTTTGACAAAATTCGGGGAGTGACCTATATGCATGATCCTATCAAATTTACAATATTGGCTTTTTTGGGGATCATACCTGTTATTTTATGTCTTAGTATTATGGTATTTAGCCCTGCTTTTGAGGAGTATCGGTTGGCGGGTAGTGCAATCTTTTTCATTATTTTATATATAGTATCATCAGTGGCTGCAGTTGGTTGTTTTAAGTAGGAGAGGAAGAGCAGTGCACAAGATTTTGCTAAATTTAGTTATTGTCAATGATAAAGTTAATAATAGCAAATATGTTATTTTTACAGTCCTCTTATTTTAGTATGAGGAGGGATCTATTGACAATGCTCATCTTGAGAATCTTGACAAAGAGATTTTTAAAAAAATTGTAAAAATGTATACAAAATCTTACAAATGAAATAAAAAACGATGCATTACTTAACTTATATGTTGATAGGGTTTCAAATATTTTTTAATCAATTTGGACATTTTTTGATGGCTTATATATCAAAATTTTATATACTTTTTCAACAGGTTTTCGAAGAACTATTAAACGTTACTTAAATTGAATATAATCGGAAACATAATCATAAGTTAAATAATACTTCCGTAATTTTTTTTCCGTTTTCGAGAAGTTTTAATAATTTTTTGAGCATTTTAAAAAAATCATATTGTCAAAATTATCAAAATAAGTATTGTCTATTTATCACTCCTCTTTTAGGTGCGTTTGGATTGTGCTTATGATAGTACAACATTTCAATCTTTCATAATACAAAGATCATGAACGGTTCATTTGGCTACTTCACAAGTTTATTTATTTATTTTTTTTTTTTAGAAATGAACAAATTAGTAAATCTCATATGAAAATAATGAACAATTATTGTGGTTTTTATATTTATATCGACTAAATTACATTTCTCATCAATCATATGCTACTTTTATCGATAGTGACTAGCTGGACAAAGGGATAAATATTTGTTTGAGAATTTCGTAATTTTATATATCCGCTATGAAATAGTTAAGCTCAAGTTGTATCAGGCATATGGTAAAAACATTTATACTCTGATCGGAATGGTTTCTAGTAAAAAAAAGAATAGGATTCAATGGAGTTGATTTGAATTAATATGGTTTGGAAATAAAAACTTGTGATTGG
Organism: Cyperus esculentus; assembly: GCA_030179965.1. Classification (NCBI taxonomy): domain Eukaryota; kingdom Viridiplantae; phylum Streptophyta; class Magnoliopsida; order Poales; family Cyperaceae; genus Cyperus; species Cyperus esculentus. The sequence continues at coordinate 291,173 of JASGLE010000010.1, read as the reverse complement.
AATGAGCAACCAAAAGAGAAGAGTTCAGAACAGACAAACTTCTAAGAATCCAGTTTTCAACCTATTTACCTCTATTTCAAATTGCTCTATGCGATAAACCTACAAGAGCAAAACTATTAATATAGTGTGAATGGGGAAGAAGCAACGAACAGATCCATATATTTGTCGGAAGGAAGAAATTGAGAAGCAGCAGCTAACTTTCTGCTCCAAAGTTTCACTTTGCTCATGTGACAAAGGAGAAAGGAGGACTCGTGCGTATCTTCACACGCGTCCGTACAAATCACACCAAATACCATCAATTTTGACACGATTTCGCAGCGCGACTTCGCTCCCTCCAAATCGCGTCGAATGAAATCGAATCGCGTCTCCGCTTCTATTCCGATCAATCTAGAATTCAAATCCATTTCCATTTCTTATTAGCCCTCCGCTAATTCATTCCGATCACGGTATTAGATAGGAATTAATTCATTTGGAGGTAATTAATAACAAAAATACTTGAAGAGACTAATTGAAGTGAATGTGAGACTTGCATCGCATGGCTGATGAGCATTTTGTTAAAATAATTAGAGGGAGGTGCAAATTGTTTATAAACAAATATTGAAGGAAGCCCATTTATTTTTAATCTTTCAAAAAGAATAAAAAAACAAACGAAAACATCTACAAAAAATTGAACCCCGGCCTGTCCTTTAGAAACAAGTAAATTAAGAACTCAATTTTAACATCTTTCCTCGTTTTATTATCATCGTTATCTTTGTTTTATTATCTCTTTTTGTATATTTGTTTATTACTTTGACAGAGTTGCAGTATTTTTCCATAAGAAAAGGGACATTAATTTAGTACTCAAAAGTCAAAACCCCTTTTCATTATTCAAAGCAAGAATCTTTTTTTTTTTTTTTTTGAAAAATATTCAAAGCAAGAAACTTGCATCTCAAGAAGAAGAAGAATTACAAAATCAATTATCTTTTAATTGTTTATATATATTGGGACTCCTTCATAATTTGTCATTAAACCAATAGAATTGTCAGCTCAGACGCAATTCCAAAATGAGAAGAGAGGGGAGGCAACATGGTATGGTACTGTACCGTGAAATCTATCCCGGTACAACCAAACCCAAAACCAGAATACTCAACCAGCTGCAAACCGTACCGACCACCAGTTTTATGACCAAGGTTTCCTCCAAACCGACGAGCCACTCTCGCTACACCGAACGGTGGCCTAACACCTGCGGGTGCGCTCTGTGCAGCTCCTGGAGCTTGCCGGTCAACAAGTCGCGGGGCAAGGCCAAGGGCACCCATAAGCTCAGACATTCTTCCGACGTAACGGTCAATCACTTGTTAGTGTCGCAGCGGCTTGTTGGACCGGTGAGTCGGGCACGTTGGGTCCGGTTCGATCATGGGTCTGCGAATTGGCTGCTTGATCAACTGATCATCGATGATGATGATGATTGTTATAGTGATGCTGATGTTGATGATTATTGCGATTATAATGAGTATGATGATCATGAGGTAGGAGGAAATGATGATTTGGGTTTCTGTTTTGTTGAATTTGTCAGGGAATTGAAATTGAACGGTGAAGATGATTGGAGTTTGATTGGAGACATCTGAACTGAATAAATATGTGTTCATGTTTGCTTTCATTTATGATCAGGGGATGCACGGTGACAATATCCATATAGCAGTGCATATCATACCAGATGTTGCTTCCTTTTTATATAAAAATAAAAAAAAAAATGGATATTTGCCTAAAACGATATTGTTAATTAACTTATAGGGTGAATTTTGATATTCGTACTTCTGTGTGTTTATTTTACCAAATAGTTGTTGTTTGGGAATTATTTCTAAGAACTCCTCGATCGACTCTTTCATAAAATAATTCTTTTAATGTGCATTAAAATGTATATATTGATTTCTCTTAAAAGCAATTAGTAATATATAATATCTTCCTATGTACAGATTTTTTTTGTCCCTTAAAATTCTCTCGTAATAAATGGTTAAGAAGATTTCACAATGTTTTTTATCGAATAAATTTAGATATATAAAATAACGTCAAGTCAAATTCCGAGTTATATCTTTTTGTATATAAGTTCGGTGGGCATAAATTATTCAAAAATTTATTCGCATACATCTGCATACTGCATTGCACATTAATTTTAATTTTAATTTTAGTGCGGTATAAAATATACAGACTCGCGGGAAAAAAAAAAAAATTTCTCACATATTTTTTTTTTAAATTTTGGTTAATGATAATCTATGTCGCCAATAAACATGCCAAGATGTTAACAGCTAACGTTCTCATTATTATCCATCAAAAAGAAAAAAAGAAATAACAATTTGTGTGTACCAGTTTAGTTTCTCCCTTTCTTAATTCCCAAAAACATGATTTCGGTTATTGTTTCCCATCTTAGAATGCACTAATTAAAACATGCATGCTCTGTAAAAGAAAGCAGCATTTAAAGATACATTTTTCAAGTGCTGATACTGTCACTAAACCTCAAATAGCATCCCAAATTAAGACATAAATTAAGAAGTGATCAATTACCAGAAACTCTGAAATGGACTATCTATCCTATCCTTTATGCGTAAAGAAGAAAATGATAGACAAATAACTCGTAACAAATATATATTCATTGTTTTTGTGAGGCATCCTGATTGCTTGGCATCTGTGTACCTAAATGTGTTACAACCATTATATCTGTGACAAATAAACAGTGTCAGTAAAGTGCCACACCGAGACACCATCACATGCTCAACTGATAATCTCATCATATGAAGTTATGAACTCATTGATCATATATATATTTTTTTTTAATTTTAGCACTTAATTATATATTGTAAACGAGGTAGGTAGGCCTTCTCCTTTCAGAACTTACATTGGACCCCAGCCCAACAAAAGTATGCTTCGCGCCTTCGCCTGGGCTTATATAATCCAAATCCAAAGAATAAGAATTAAGAAGAACTGCATTAATTTGTAGTTAGATTAGATGTCACATATATATAATTCCACGCGTATGCACTTGAGCATTTGGTAAATGTTTTCCTCACTCGTTTTCTTTTCTTTCTTTGCTTTTCTTTATTCTGGTACCGTACCGATCGAGTCCAAGTGCCTTCTAAGAAGTCAACTTCAACCCAAAATATTAATATAACGCAAAATATCATCATTTTATAGTGTGTATATATATTTTATTGGCCGGTCACAATTCTATTTGATAATTATAAGATTTATTATAACCTACATCAACCCAATGTATTAATATAACGCAAAAAATGTTTTTTTTTTTGTTTTTTATAATTATTAAGGTGATTGTCATTACCCCCCAACTCGCCTATTAATAGATGTATGACATATCATCTATATTTGTCAGATTCTACATAGCTTATATTGGTCATAAGCGTAATTGACACTTATGAGTTACGATCAACAACATGTCATACATTAATATTGATTAGAGTGTAGCTTATATTCGACATACTATTAATTATGTCTATGCCTTTCATTTTTTTCTGCATATATTCTGATTTTACATATGTTTTTCGCATAATTTGATTCCAAGTCATTTCATAAAAGAGACTAGATTGTCATTGGACCATACTAATTAAATTTGAGGTTCATATCATGTATTCATTAATTAATTCATACATATCTCAAAGGATATGCTATGCACAACAACATTCCCTAAAATTAAAAAAAAAAAAAATACTTAACTTGTTGAAGTCAAAAATACATGTACGGTCGAATAGAAAAGGGGATCCCGAAGACCGCGTGGAAGGAAAGGAAGCACAAAATCACAAATCAAATCCCACCCAAAATCAAAAATCAAAAATCAAATGCCACAAGCAAAAGGAGTGAATAAAAATTTTAAAAAAGTCAAACTGGTGCACTCTTTAATTCATAACGGAGAAGGTCAACTGGTTCAATTGAAAATTATGAAACGCCGGCCAGACGAATAGAGCGTGCACTTAAATATCAAGCGGCTAGTACTTGTTTTTTCACTTGTTTTAATTGATTTGCGTCAAAAGGTTATATATATATATGGATTATGTCTTCATATGTGATTGCGATATATATATATATTAGAGCTAGACTATTGTACTAACGTTAGCATTTCAATCCGAAATGCTAACGCCTCAAAAATTGTGTTATCGTATTCGAAATCATGATTTATGGTGTTCAATAAATTCTTTATATAAAAATATTGAGGAATACAAAATTTTTCTATTTTTGGAGTTTTTTAACAATTTGTTTTGAATTTTTGAAAAGTGCTCATAAATAATAATAAAATATTGATGTTTGTTCATGCATTTTTCAAAAATACAAAATATATACTAAGAAAACTTTAAAATAGAAAATTTTTGTTTACCCACATATTTTTATATGAAGAATTTATCAAGCACCATAAATCACGATTTCGGATACGATAGCATAATTTTTGAGTCGTTAGCATTTCGGATTGAAATGCTAACGTTAGCACAATAGTCTAACTCTATATATTATAAGGGCACTTTTTACGGTCTTTTTTCTCCACTTTATTTGCAAAGTACTCGTAGGTTAATTTTCTTTGTTTGACTAATATATGTACATTTTTATTGAATGACTTTATTGATTTATTTGAGTAGATCATGACAATTAACAGACCTTTCAATTCTTTCTTATTTCTCTCTTTTTTAGTTTCCAATTGCTTAGATGATGACTTGAACTCGATAAATTACTGAAGGACATGCTCACCAGAAATATTGATATCTTAATTGATCAAAACCAGAAATATTAAATTGTCAAGCTGTACAATTTAATTTGTTTGACTTAATTTCCAAATAATATATCATTGCAAGTACCATCAATATTGTAAGCAAGTCACAGGGTATATTATTATTGGACAGTTATATTGATATTATATTACTGTGCAAGAGATACTATGTCAGTTGACAAAAATAAAATACAGGTAATTGGTTAAGTAAGATAAAAAAAAAAAAGAAAGAAACAAAGAAGGGATCAAATAACTATATTTTTTTATAACCGATCGGTGACTATAAAATTAATTCACAAATAAATTTAAACTGTTAATTCTTATATAAAGAAATTAATTGTTGCGATATGTTGTATATATATGTTTTATGTGTATACAGCAAATTGTATAATTTTGATTTTATTTACACGTGTATCAAACATTAATAAAAGTCGAAACGATATTAAAAACTTCCATCATTTTTTTTGTATATATAATTAAGATGATTTAGAATATATCTGACAGTTCGCATTCGTCAAATTTCGCATAAATACACTCGGAAGAGTTTCCAAGGTTGAGAAATATTAAATGTGCGGTTGATAACAACAAAGATAAGTAATATATATATTTAATTAACTACTAAAGCTTTTATTCAACATAAAAAAAAAAAGATTTACCCAAGTTAATATATAATAGTATATGGCCGGTGGTACACAATTTTGACATTAACAAGTTGCAGATTATTTAGCTAGCCAATACTTCAGTGTGGAGTTGAAACTCCAAAATGCTAATTGAAATTGCATGAACAGCCAGAGCCAGGCAGAGCCAGCTAAAATGACATGCACTGTGCACTGCACAGTACTAAACATTGACCAAGACTATCAGCGTGTAAATACTTGTACACTTTCAAACTCCTTTTCCTTTACACTCTATTCCTCTCACTCGGTCATTGATTCAACAAGTAGTAGTACAATTAATAATATATTGATATTGTTTCCACATTGAACACACCGCACCAGATGGGAGAAGGCAGATGTTGAGATTTTGGCAACTGGGTCCGGGCGTCATCACATGGCCGGCGCATTTCTGCTTGTCCAAGAAAGAAAGAGCTCCTCTGTCGTCTCTCTCGTCTGGGTTCCACTTCCACAGTTCCACAAAGAGAGAATCAATTCAGGGTTCAGACTCGCTCACGGCTCACCCCTTGTCCTTGGCTTGCTGTTGCTGTTGCTGTTGCTGGTCCGCACACTTTCTGTGGCTGGGAAAATAAACACTGTACAAGTAAAGTATTTTTTTTTTTTTTTTTTTTGAGGGTTGTACAAGTAAAGTATACAAGCAGCGGTCCGCTTTTACTTGTTCATTATAAATTGTATAATGCCAGTTTGCTTTGCTACCCTTGTACCATTACTTTTTTATGAACAAATTTTTTGGGTTTATTTTGTTGCACTGTTTATTGTTAGAACTTGGGTCATTTTACTAATGAATATGACTAGATTAGAGATCGTTCCAAATAACTAACTAGAGAACATCAAACCTATATACAGATATTATCATATTAGTATTTCCATATTTTCATATTCCTAAAACACTGTTTTTCTGAAAGTTTTAATATGTAGATTGTGTTGGGCAACTTAGATTTCCCATTCGACCTACGGTTTTGAAATAAAAGGCTGAAGCACACTACCTCGCTGCGCTTTGAAAAGTACAATAGCCTCACTCGATGCATCAATAATTCAATATATGCTTTTTTTATTTATCTCTCCTTATCTCTTACTAAAGACGATATATATCATCCATCTACTTCCGTGGATGTGTAGTAACTTCAATTTTACATACGTACTTCTCTGAAGAAAAAAAAATGAAAAAAAAATTCATATATAATTCGTCCCATTAGACGTGCCTTATTCTACTGATTCATATTTATCATTTTATAGTTTTATAGAATTAAATAATGTAATTTATTCAACATCTTGCAATCTTCAGTAGAATAAATTAAACTTTTTCCAACTAAAATTACAAGTGATTTTTTTAAGAAGAAAACGAAAACCAAACGCATAAACAATTATTTCCCTAACTATTCACATAATAATTATGATTTTGATGTTACCTGTAAGAAAAAGAAAAGTACAATACTATATTATTTTAATATCGGACTATTAGTTTCACAACTTCATTCTGAATTTTGTATGATAATTTTCTTTCTTTTCAATAGTAATTCTTGAATGACTCATTTTGTTGTATAATAATTTTCTTTCTTTTGAATAGTTATTCTTGAATGCAAAAAAAAAAAAAAGTTATTCTAGCAAATAAATCGTGACATCAAAACTATTTTAGTTACGTTATCTGTCATGGATAAGTGTTGGATGTGCATTGCCTTTTTTTTCTATTTGAGCTTACAATCTGTGACAGTGGCAGTGACTCACTCTTGGATGTTCATATCCTCCTCTTTTATCCAACAAAAAAAAAAACGTATAATTATATCTTTTAGGGCCTCGCATACTCAAATACTGTAGGTTTTCATAGGAATTGAAAGTCTATAAAAAATAATTTTTGTTCACTATTCAATAGACTATGCTAGCAATTCCTAATAGGAATTTATTCCTCTAAAACACTGGATTTTACAAGAAAATATTAATTAAGTTAGATTGGATTATTTTTTTTCCTATCAATGATAGACTTTTCGTAAGTTTTTACCAAATGCAACATGAAATCATGTTCTCATAAAAAAAAAATAAATAATTGTAGAATGAGTGACTACTGAACAGGTCCTTAATCAGTGGTTTTATCTTTTATTATGTTCATCTAGTAGTTACTTGCCATGAGGAAACAGGTATTTGAAAACAACAATATTTGAGGGGTATAGATGCAACGGACATGCATTCCAAAGGGTGATACCTAGCGTCCATCATAAATTTTTTACAGATATTAAATATTATACGTCATGTATAACTGTTACATCTAAGATATAACTATTATACATCTTTATATCTTATATATTTATAGACCTATGGTCAGGTATTTTAAGAGACATGGTGTTTCCGTATCCAAACTCTCATCAATCTTGAATTCTTCATCATATTGTTGTCGAGCCAACTCTCATTTAGTCACTCATTTATCGACGAGAGAGAACGCGTGAGTAAGCGAGTGAGTCAGGGTCAGCCCAAAACGTGCTAAACGAGCATTACTTATATAAACCCCATTATTATTATTATTTGTGACTAATTATTCTAATCTAATCCTATCTTAATCATTCAAGTGGTGGTGTTATAAAAGTGTGTCAAGTACGCCATTTGCTCCCTCAACTCCCTCCCATCTTCACTTTACTTGCCCAATTATACAATCTCTTTCCTGATTTCCTCTCTGTCTCGCCTATCCCCAATCCCCAAATTCCCACCACCAACTCGGACTTATCAACCCCAAATTCTTTTTTTTATATTTTATATAATACTATTAACGACCCAATTTTATTCAATTGGCCCTTTTATTTCCCAAGAGTTAATTGATTTTTGTACTTAATTAAGTACTAATTATCATCCCAAATTCCCATTTGCCATCAACCAACTCTCTCTCTCTCTCTCTTTCTTTCTTGATTCTTCCAATTTTTGTTTGTTTGTTTGTTTCTGATTTTTCCAAACTAAAAAAAATATAGCCCAAACAAATAACAAAATTTATTTTACAATATTATAAATTGTGAAATATAATAGTAATAACCAATCTCTGGTTGGAAAATCAAATCCAAAAATCGAAACAAGAGGCTGTGCCTTCCCTTCCTTCCTTGCCCCAAAGAAATCCTTATCTCCCAATCCCTCCCCTCCTCTCTCTTTCTCCCTCTTTTGTCTTCCAGCTCAAAACAAAACCCCCCAAATCAGAAGAAGACACCAAGAGCGAGCGGGGAGGAGAAAGAACCAATCTCCACCACCACTCCAGTCATCTCCCTGTTTGCACCACCGCCGCACCTTTACTTGGCTTCCTTTGCCCACCCAGAGTTGCTCGAATCCGACCGATTTGAGCCGGAAAGTTTGTATCTTTTTGTGGGTCTTCGGTGGTAGTTGGATTGGAGGTGTGATTGATTGAATTGGAGCAACAATTTTGTATCTATGGCGGTGATTCTGAATTGCCTGATTGAAATCCTGAAGAAGCCGGCAATTGGGGAGGTTTTCTCTGAATTGGCCATCCTCTTTGCGCCTCTGTGGATTGCCTTGGCTGTCGGTTTGTTTGTCGGCTGGGCCTGGAGGCCGAGCTGGGCAGTTGAGAAGTTGGGTTTTCATCAGAATTCAGATTCGAGTGCGAATGAGGATAAGATTATCAGTATTGGTTCTTCTGGTAATGTGCCGAGCCGTGGTTCTGCCATGGAGAAAAAGGAGGCTACTTTGAGGTCAGATATCTGTTTGTTGAAATGCTCTATTAAAATCGTTTGATTATGTTATTGGGAATTACTATTTTCACTACCATTTTGTTTTAGAAAAGTGTTTGAGACCTTTGCACTTTAGTGGGTTTGATGCCGTAGATTGAAGCAAGGAATAATTGGTTTTAGTTTATGGTTCAGCTTTTTTATTTTTGCGTTCTCTTTTCAATTATGAATGCTAAAAAAGAATATTTGTGGCTGTTGATAGAACTGGATTCACATAGTTTTGTACAATCAATGTGCCATAACAGCATAATTCTAGCTGGTATAGAAATCCTTTTGAATAGGGGACAATGCAAAGACTTGTATTTTTTGCTTGTAACTATTAGCAAATTTTGGTGGTGCAGACTCAACTTTTGAGATTTGATGCTGGTATATTAATATGGTTATATTCAAATTGTGCAGTCGATCGATGGTGCCCCAGAAGGAATTGGCAGTAACTGAGTCAGACTTGGACCATCTATGCCGGTTAGTAGATGAGAGAGACGGGGGACCCACATGGCATAAGATGATGGATAAATCGTTGCCTATGTGGAGTTATCAAGCTTGGAAGAGAGATCCTGAGGTTGTTTTAACTTCTATTTTACCCGTCACATTGTTTCATTACGTTTGTTCTTTTGTTGCCCTTCGATTTGTCTTTTTTTGTCCTTGTAAACATTTTACAATTCTCCAAGACCTCAATTTTCACTGCTTTTAATCTTCAAATACTTTGATTAGTTAAATGGACTAAGAAAATAATATAATCCTTTAAAGTGGGTTCTTTTATGAAGCTTTAGATGGTCATGGTCTTTTGGAGACCAGAATTTGAGAAAATTCTTATTTTTTCAGTTAGGTTAGGTTATGCTTTGACCATTCCACCTTCTACTTGTCAAAATGTTCAAACTAGATACAATTTTAGTTGTTGAAGCACTATTGAATGTACTAAAGTAAAAGGGAAACAACATTTGATTTGGTCATAACTTCGTAGAATAGTCTAATTCCAAATTCACTTGGAATTTGGTCATTTCGCTTTGTAGAACAGACTATTTCATAGTGAGAGAAGGGCAGGTCAACTAAAACATGAGCTTGAATTCTTTCTTCTAGTTTAGACTTTCCAAAGTATATGTTGTAAAAGCTGGTAATTCCCCTCATCTTGAGTTGTGCAGCTTTCATTAATAATTTTTTTTTTCCTTGGATTTGCAGACTGGTCCACCACAGTACCGAAGTAGCACAATCTTTGAGGATGCCACCCCTGAAATTGTGCGGGACTTTTTTTGGGATGATGATTTCAGAACAAAGAATGGCTGGGATGATATGCTTCTTCAACATGAGATCCTAGATGAGTGTTCTGCAACTGGTACCATGATTGTCAAATGGGTCAGAAAGGTACGAATAGAGAATTTCATGCTAAATACTTTGTGTGATACCCATTTAGTAATTCTAGTTGCATTCACTTCCATTCCCTATTATTTCTCATTTTTTTCCATTAAACTGATATATTATCCTTGTTTCTGCAGTTTCCATTCTTCTGTAGTGATAGGGAGTATATTATAGGAAGGAGGATATGGAACACTGGACGAACTTACTACTGTATCACAAAGGTAAGTTAAAAGTTTTTAATTACTCTTCAGTCCTTTCGTTTTGTTGCACAGGACGTATGATGCTTGTAATTATCTCGCTGAAAATCTGACCCACTTCTGATTTTATTTTTGACTTCTTTCAGGGTGTCCCTAACAATGTACCAAGACACAACAAACCAAGGCGGGTTGACTTGTACTATTCCAGCTGGTGCATTCGTCCAGGTACATTGACCGATCCGCATAATCATCAACATCCGTCGGACAAATCAAATTCAAACTCAGTTGCTTGTAACAACAACAAGGCTAAATTTGTTTAAATTTCTTATTATAGTTGAGTCAAAAAGAGATGGCCAAATGACAGCATGTGAAGTGCTGCTATTTCACCATGAAGACATGGGCATCCCATGGGAGATCGCAAAACTGGGTGTGCGCCAGGGAATGTGGGGATGTGTCAGACGCATTGAGCCGGGTCTTCGTGCTTACCAGCTTCTCAGATCTTCACCTGACAGTGGGCCAATCTCACACTACGCTGAGATGGCACATATCAACACCAAATTTAACGCTGAAGAAGTTACATTGAGGGAAGAAGCAGCAGATGCAGACGGCTCCACATTGGAGTGCTATGCAGAAGCCAAGAAACCACAGAACTGGGTCGGCAATGTACCTAAGGTATTGGCTATTGGTGGGGCTGTTGCACTTGCCTGTACCTTCGATCATGGGTTGGTAACAAAGGCAGTTATATTTGGGGTGGCTAGACAGTTTGCGAGGATAGGGAAGCGATTATAGAACTTTTTTGGTTGCCTCAGATTAGGAGACGGGAAATAAAAGTGCCATTGAAGTTTGAATTGCTATTTGGTGGTCTCTCTTGTTTTGAGGATCTCAGGCTAGTGAATAATACCTAATTTGGTAAGTGAGAGAAGGATACTTGGGACGATGTCTTGCTTGATTTCATTAAAATGAAAATTAGGCATCCTATGTAATTTTTCCCGTAGCTTGGTTGTTCTGAAGGACAACACCTATCTAGATCCTGTGACTTATACATAGTACTGATATAAGAGAAGTTTTAATATAGTCTTGAGCGATTTTCCGCAAAGCAAAATCCAAGTTTATACAAATAGTATGAGTAGGTTTATGATGTACCCACAATGTGTTTAAATAATAGACGTGTTTTCCATGTGATGCTCACAAGTATCACAATGTTTTAGAAAATTTTGTTTGATTTACGTTGCCAAGTTTCAGTAGAAAATTATGATTAACAGGTAGGATTTGTCATAACCCGGAACGTGTTGCACATATAATGATCATGTTCGTAATGAAGTATTTGTTAACAAAACAAAGCCACGTGATTTACTATATAAAACGAATGATTTTGGCGTAGTCTTTTTTTTTTCTACATTTAGGCATAGGGAACTAGATACAAAAAAGACACAAAAAAAAGGCGTAATAACTAATAACGTGCCTATAAAATCAAATGTCCCATATTCTTGCAATTTTCTGATGAAACGTTATCAAACCGTGAAATTTAACCTACAAGTCGATGTGATTATAATTCTCCCTTGTGTAAACTGGAATTCAGTGAGTCAAATTGGCCTTCCATCCCAATCCTTATAACCTTCTTTTTGTTAAAAAAAAAAAAAAAAAGGTTTTTAACTCCACTATTTTACCAGAGAATCGAGGCCTGGCTTCAAGCCTACAAAGGTATCCTACGGGCTTGTACCATTCTTATGTACCTCACTTCAGCATTCAAATTTTCAAAAGGTAGGTTATAAAACAAATGTATAGTGTTACCAGAATGAGGGCATAACACCAAAACAAATTGTCATAGAATGACTAAATCACCACTTCTATTGATGAACTCGAAGGACCTAATCAAACCGAACAACAGATGACAGAAAATTAGGAGTTAATAATTCTCATCCTTTAGAAAAAATAACTACTCCATAATAGAGTACAAGAAAGAACAGTTGGAAAATTTAACAACTAAATGGACATATTACAAAAAAGAGGGCAAACATAATATAAGAAGATAACATTTTATTAATTCATACAAGGAATGCTCCAAATCCTACACTTGAGCAGTGCCTTGTGTGAACAAGGGATCCTCACACCGGTACTTGCCATCAGGGCCGATACCAAACCCTTTTGGATCAGCAAATACATTCTCAAGTAATTGACTGCGAGGTGGATGGGGACTGGCATCAGCAAATTCTACTGCCTCCTCAACCAAATCATCAATCTTCTTGTCGATAGACTTGAGCTCAGACTCACTGGCTAAACCTTGCTCAATGACGTAATTCTTCAAGGCTGCAATTGGGTCCCGTGCGGCATAGTGGGCCTTCTCATCTATGACAGGGCAACAGAAATTTAGTTCAGTACTTGTTTAAAGATTCTAGTATCAAGTGCTAGCATGATACGATACAAATGTTTTCTATTGAATTTCAAATATATGAACATATTTTAAGAAAATCCTGAAAGCGGCAGTTGCTTTGCACATAAAGCTATAGTGTAAGAGTGGTGAAATATCAGACAACAAATTGCATTACTTAGTTTTGGAACTATATAGGAAATCAGGACCAATGAGAGAATCTGACCAATAATTAAGTAATTAATCACCAAGGTCAGATCCATCTCAGCCACTGGATCCATTATTTATATCTAGATGGAGCAGAGATAAAAAAAATTGAGGTCAATCAGAAGCATTTCATCTTTAGGAGGGGATAGTTTCACACATCATGGTGCTCAAATAAGTTATAAGCTATTAGGAAAAGAAAAAAGCAAAAACATTCAAATATGTTTCAAGACACTTTTAATTAATTAAAAATGTATTTGGTGGTAAGTACAATTAGTCTGTTGCTTTCTCTTTTCTTCTAGAAACAGGGTTTTTTTTGCTTTCAATAGCTCAATGAGGAATGTGGCTGCCAAGACGGCTGAAATGGAGTGAGATAGCGGCCGAAGAGTGACAGAATGAAATCCAACCTGATTTGACAAGATCTGGTCCCCAATCTATAATATGATTAAGACTAACAAGCTACTTTGGGCCCCCATTATAAGCGGTAACCCAAGCCTTTCTTCAATATGTGACAACAGTACCAAATATCAACTATTCAAATATTTCCTCTCACAGCTAGGCCCTATGATCCGCTTTGGACCGCATGATTCATTCTGTAGGTACCGTTCACGCTTTATATTTTCTACTGCGTGCCCTATGCATGAGTTCAATGAAAAAAAATTGGTTCTTCGGTGTGCTCGCTCACTGAGGCAAGGAATTAAAACGAATCTTGTGTTTGGGACCGGGACTTCCCGCAGATAAACAGGTATGCAATACAAAGAAAGGTATTTCCATTTTTTAGTAGCTCGGCTTAACGACTGCACCAAAATCTTTTATTCTATAGTATCATTTTTCTTGGTAAAATATTTTTCAGTGTGTAATTGTAGCAAAGGGACCGTATAAGCATTAAACAAAAGAACAAATTCCCAGAAAAATATATAATTTTCATCAGTATCAGCATGCAATTTAGTTCGGTAGATCGCACATTTAGTATGCGGCAAAGAGTTGAACTAATGATATCGAAGGTGCAATTGCATTTTTTTAGGGGCCTACATATGGTGTGTTTAAAGTATGTCTATCAATAATATTAATATTTTAAAATTAAGAGTAATTTTCATTTTATAATTAAGTTGCCTATAAATTATTCTGTCTATAAGGACATCTATGGTTAGTCGTCTTAGTCCTAATTGAGATGCAGCTGAGTTTGTTTTACTTTTAATATCAATTTAAATCTGGCAATCAGCAAAGGGTTTTGCACCATACTCGACTTGGTAAGCCAATTCTAAGGTAAGCAGCATGTCATTCTACATTTCTTACGTTTCCTTTTATCTCATATTTAGTTCAATCATAAAATTTAACGTTAAAACTTTACAACAGATATTCATCATTAATATAGAATTGATTGATTAATTGCGAACTTGAGCAAATTATGCATAAGGTACTTATGCTTAAAATAGCAGTATTTCATCATAAAAACAGCTTCATGGAGTGTGAGAATTAACTAAAGATTAAAAGTGCTTCATATCTGTCATTTGTACCATTTATATCAACTATTGATTGTAATTAAAGATACAATCAATCAATCATACAGAAATTAGGATATAAGATGCTTAAATCTTCAAATGCAGTATAACTTCTCTTTAACTTAACCACTGTGTGAACTTTTTTCAGTCTTATTATTCTATAATCCATGGAAATTTAATTTTTGAGCATATATGAGCGGATAAAATCCATTGATTAGGTACAATTGTTATTACAAAGGTTGAATTTGCAGCTTAAAAAGAGGTTCCCAAATGTTAAATTTATTAGGTAATTGTTGCTCACTACTGCTTAATAATGCTAATTAAGATTTAAGATGTTCACTAACATGCGTATCAATAGGTCGGGGAAATTGAAGATCAGTAGTGCACAGTAGATCACCAAGGCTACTCAGAAATGTATACGGATAAAAAGAAAAAAAGAATTACCAGGCTTGCGGAGTTCATCTGGATCTGCAAGAGAGTGACCCCTAAACCGGTATGTCTCACACTCTACAAGTGTGGGCCCTTCTCCTCTCCTAGCCCTAGCAATGGCCTCCTTGGCCACCTCTCTGACCTTCAACACATCCATGCCATCAACATGCACACCCGGCATGCCAAAGGCAGGCCCCTTCTTATAAATCTCAGGGTCAGATGTGGCACGCAAGTGTGACATGCCGATAGCCCACAAGTTATTCTCAACAACAAATATGATTGGCAGCTTCCACAGCTGTGCCATGTTGAGGCACTCAAAGAATTGTCCGTTGTTGCAAGTGCCATCACCAAAGAAAGCCATTGTCACATCTAGGCCTTCAGGCTTAGACTGTTTTAAAACCTCATGGCTGTATTTTGCTGAGAAAGCAGCACCAGTGGCTACAGGGATCCCTTCACCTATTGTCAGATCATTCAGAGATAAAGATTAGCACATCATATATACCCAACACACAAGATCTACCATATTTCAATTGTTTAGCGGGGGTATGAACTCTTATCAATGGAATGCATCGTAAGCATTTGTTGGAACAACAGTCTGTCCTTTTATATGCAATCTTGAGAATTATTATTATTATTTTTTTCTGGTTTGTTCTGTTAAAGAGAGCAATGTTGGTCACATATACATAACTAAATTGTGAAAAAGTATTCACACTGCAACTGATAATTGAACCATTACTGTGTACAGGAATTGTACATACTAGGATTTATATTTGATAACAGTAAAGATACTGATAGTACCAATGAATGCAAATCCTCCAAGGAGATTGTGAGCAGCAGAGAACATATGCATGGAGCCTCCCTGGCCACGGCAGCACCCAGTCGACTTGCCAAAGAGCTCAGCCATGACCTCACGTGCAGGGACACCCTTGCTGAGAGCATGCACGTGGTCACGGTATGTGCTGACGACCTTGTCAGACTGGTTGAGTAGCTTGATAAAGCCAGTTGAGACAGCCTCCTGACCGTTGTACAAATGTACGAACCCAAACATCTTTCCCCGGTAGTACATCTGTGCACACATGTCCTCAAAGACCCGGCCCAAGGTCATGTCTTCATATAGCTCGAGTGCTTCCTCCCTGGTCACAGCCTACAGTAAAGAAAATAGAGTAAGATAAACTGACATCTTATATCATCTTATGTGCATGTCGATTACAGCTTCAGAGATCAAAGTTGTGTGCTCATTTAAACTTCTTAATAATCTACACACGAATCAAACAGCATTTAGCTATTAAAAAGCGAGGATCCAGTTCTCCCCTGCCATACCGAAATGATAATTAGGTGCCACCGTGCCAGAGGTATCAGGATCTATATATATTCCAAATAATTTCCAAAGCATGTTGCTTTTATGGAACCATGAGAAGTTTAAACAAAATTGGTACTAGTATTGGCATCTGCACTAATAATTAAACAGATCACTAAGCCCATCAACTCTATTCAAAATTATTTCGTTGCAATCGGAACAGAGTGTCGAATCGAATGCCGTCACAGCAAGACCGGATGCATGCATGCATAACCAAGCATTGAACCGAATTTTCATTATAAAAAGGGGGGCAAAAAGAGAAAGAGAGAGAGAGAAGGGAAATTCACAGGATTGGAAGCACGGGCGCTGCGAGATTTGGCCTTGCCGGTGCTGACAACATCGGAGGAGACGGCGAGAACAGGGCGGGACCTGGCGGCCTTGGAGGAGCCGAAGGAGGCGGCATTAAACGCAGAGGAAGAGTTGACGCACTGGACGGGGGAAGAGGCGGGTCTCTGGGAGGCAGATCGGGGGGCAGCGGATGAGAACTGCGGGAACTTGACGGCGGAGAAGGCCGCCATGGGAGGCAATCGGGATTGGAATCGGGAGGGAACGGGAGAGAATGGGGAGGGTTTGGGAGGGAGAGAGGGAGAAAGGGAATGGAGAGGATATATGAGAGTGAGGCGGAGAGAACGAGGGAAGAAGGGATCGGGATCACCTGCTTTTTCTAAAAGGAAAAGCTGGCTCTACTTTTCTTGATCCGACGGTTGAGAAACACCAAGTACGTCGAGATCGGTGCAGCATACACCGAAGTACTTTGAGATCCGTGCGGAAACTAATCCTGACCGTTCGATCGGAAAAGCAGACTGCTTCGATTCTGATCCGGGAAGAAGAAGAGAGCGACGGCGTGGGAAGATCCGCCAGAATGGATCGCCTTTTTTATTTGTTGGATAGTTTTGGATTTGCATCCGCTAGGGTGCCCTAGACAATGACAAGTGGGACCCAAGATTAAGAAGGCACCTGAGTTTCTGAAATCTCGGCCGTTAAAATCGATCCGACGGATGTATGGGACTGTAAGTAACAGCATGCTTTGCTGGCTTGCTGCCGTAGTTTTTAATGGTAGCAGATACGGATCCAGTTGTGGACATGTACACCCGCCACCCGGTGCCATTTCCGGATTTTATGAGTGCTCTGCGCTGCTCTGCTCATGGTCACTGAGTCAAATAAATACGGATTAATTTTATTTTTGTATATACCATTTGTATTTTTTTTAAAAAAAATTTATATACCATTTGTATTAATATTCGTATTATAAATTGATATGCTCAGCTCACGGGGCTGAGCGCACCTCCAAAAACATATCAGACTACATCCGAATTTCGATTTATGAGGCTCAATAAATCATTTATATCAAAATCATACGAGATGTAAAAAAATTTTATTTTTGAAACTTTTTAAATATTTGTTTGAGGTTTTTTAAAATGATATGTGAGCTCACATAATGGCCCCAAGATGCTCATGCTATCTTTGTACCTGTTTGCGTCAACTCTTTTACTATGAGGCTTATTTTGTATACTATAAAAGTTACTATACGAAAGAGTTAGCATAATAAAGTATATTTTGATATTTTTTTTTTCCGGATATCTATAATATCTTTTAGTTTGTGAGGTTTTGATTGGAAACTCTCGATCCTGTTTTTGGGAGTTCTAATATTCTCTTGTGTTGGTACAATATATATCATAGCAAAAATGTTATGGAGATATCATTAATATCAAAAGTCTTGGGGGTATTGGGTTTGAAATTTGGATAGCTACATAATCAAATGAATTAAATCAAAATTAACATCAAATAAAACGATTAGAACAAGATTATCCGGATCGTATAAATGTCTTTTTTTTTTTCAGAAAGTTGATAGCAGCTACCAACGGACTGATCGTATAAATGTCCTCAAGTGCATTTCGTCTCAATGTGTAAGAAATTTGGAATCGTCATAACGATAATCTGGTATTGTCAATTCTAGGGGTTGCACAGTCTTCGCAATATTCAGCAGAAATTGGAACAGAGCGGTTCTGCTATGAATCGGTTAAGCAACCTTTCATTTTAAATCGAGCAGTTCTTATCAAATATGTCTCTTTAATATATCTAAAAGATATATCGTGATCATCCGATTATAAAAAATGAATGACTTATATTTCATCCGGTCCGTAGCATAATTAGCCATTGGAATAACATATTGATAATTGATTTATCAAAGTGTAATCAAATGGCTTCACTATTCTGATGATTCACACTCGTATCTGTGTTTATATGAACTGAATTAGATATATATCTATACATTTATATATACATAGCAAAGCACACATGCTAGTCAAATATCAATAAAAATTATCCCCTTTTTATAATAGCTTAATTGTCATTGATTAGGAGATGGGATTTGCAACGGAAGAAACAGTTCCACTGTTGAGCAAATATTTTTATGGTCTTATAAATTCTGTGGGTATTTGATGGTAGAAGAATGAATTTGGCCTGGTCAAGGTGAACAATAATCTATTATACCCCAGAAAGAGGGTTAGATTTCCTAATTTCTCAGCTATGCCATCTAAGCAAGTAATTATAATTGTTTTTTTTTATTTTTTACTTTGTGATTTTATTTACAGTATGCACTGTACAACGTGGAATTAATTGATGCAATTAAAAGTTTTCCGTTTCAGTCTTTTCCTTTTTTGTGCTTCAGAATTGTTTGCTTCACCGAATATGGAGGGTTGGAAATTAGTGCAAATGCTTTTTATATTTTTGCTGCTGAAAATCCTCCTAATTAATTGCATTAATGCTTATTATTTCTATTGTTGCATCTTAATTATCTCGCTTTAAATAAGTATTTCATCTCCTGCCTGTTGTGCTACAACCACAATCAGGTACACACCATGTCAGTCACATTTTTTTTAGTTATGCATCTTTATTTCCCTTTATTTGCTAATTAAGCACTGATCAATTGTCAATTCTTAATTCCAACTTCTACGCTTACTGTATAACTATTTGGGTTACACAAGATCGATAGATATTTATATTTTTTATATGTCTAGCTTGGATACTATTCTTGGTAGATGTATTTTTTTTTATATGTAAGTTTAAAATGTTTTCTATATTTATGTTTATTATTATTATGTAATTTCCGGGGCGAAGCCGGGTTATAGCTCTAGTTGGATTAATGAATTGATCTAACGGATAATTGAAGATGACAACAAATGATAAATATATTAATCAAAAGTAAATTTAATTTGAGTTTTAACTATTTATTTCCAAAAAAAATCGATCGATACCCAATTTTCATTCATGCTATTTTATATTAATGATTTTATCGTATTACTTATTTAATTTGTGCAATATCACATATACTCTTGTAAGTTAACACATTACATATATTCTTGCAAGAACCAATTGCTCAAAATAAACAGCTCAAACATTTGATCTTTGTAAGGGTTCAATGATTATTTATTTGAATATGTATACAGTCTCGGAGTATCCTTGTATTTTGTTTAAGTTTTTGTCATATGAATATTGTTTCGTGATTTATTGAGTTCTAGAGAAGAATTAATTATGACAATATAAACCTCCTAAAAAGAATTATGTTAACTAAAAAGCAACAGATGAGGCTCTGAGCTTGGACATCTGAATATAGAAAGGAGATGACTTTATTATAGAATACAAATGGAAATTGATAGAATTGGAGCCTAAAGATAGTTTGGTGTTGATTTTCATGTCAAATTTTGACTGATCAAATTGATCTAGGATACTCTTCATATGAAAAAAAAAAAATACTCTCTTAATAATAAGTTTTTTTTTTTGCCCCCATTTTTGGTGTTTATCTGAGAAGCACTGAGTGGATAAATTGAAAATAATCCTTTTAATATAAGTGTGTGCTTTTATTCAATTAATTATGAGGCCTGTTAGTATGTACGTGTTGGGCTGGATTAGGAGGAGAGTTATAAAGCCCAAATATTCAATTATGTAGTAGTTTTTTAGGGCATGCTAATTAAAGTTGCATAATTGATGGGCTAGTATACAATTGATGAAGCCTGTGCAGCACTAATCTCATATACTGGAAATTAGAAGTTGCTCATATATATGTCTTAATAACTGATACAATTTTGTATCACTTGATATCTTCTTGATTCCAAATATATGGTTGAAAAAAAGACAGAACAGAGATATATCTTGGAACTGAAAGGATAAGAGGAACATGCTTCAATCATAAACAAAAGATTGCAAAGAAATCATGAAATTCTTCTATGAACCAAATATATACGCCATACAGATTATTATCACAACAAAATCTAAATGAAATTATTGGGGAAAAAAAAAATTCTCTTATGTCTGACTGCTGCTTGCTTCTTTCGGCAATGGTGCCGGTGCCTGATCACACTCTGCGAATGCAATTTCAAGCTCGCTACAACATTGTCGATATCTGCCCTGTACTGAAAGTAAGCAATGCATTGTCTTGCAATCTGGACCACCCTTTGTATCGCATTCTTTTCGCCTCCCCGCGGGGCTTTCAACCTTTTATCTACAACTTCATCGAAACGTCGACTACCTCGAGTATATATAATGTTGTCTATGTCAACTGCTCGCAATCCAGTGAGCACCTCCATTATCACTATCCCGAAGCTGTACACGTCGTAGCATGGGTATACATGCCTTTTATTAGCTGTGTATGCTGGATCCATGTACCCTTGTATCCCCGCATTCTCCTCGTCTGGTACGTAATCGTTCCCTTGTTTGGGACTGAACAAAGCCATCCGGAAATCTGATATTTTGGCCACCCAATTCTGATCTATCCATATGGCAGATGTCGTGATCTCTCGGTGTATGATTCGTGGCTGTGCATTCTGTTGCAGGTGTTGAAGTCCTTTCGCCGCATCGAGCAGGATCTTCACTCTCATTCTCCAAGAAGTGAAATCGCAGACCTTTTCCCGATCTTTTTCGGGTGAAGGTGCGAAAACAAATCACGCCTTTTTAAGTGTTCAAAGATGATTATCCGCTCTTGGTTCTCCATACAGTAGCCGATAAGCCTGATAATGTTATCGTGGTGGACACTCTCGACTATTTCCAGCTCATTTCGGAACATAAACTCCGCTAATTCTGTTTGTTTGGTCGTGATAAAGCATTTCACTGCCGCTGCGCGGTCGGCGAGCCGGCCCACAAACATATTCGCATAAAGCCCTTCAGTAATCAGTGCTTTCTTACTGAAGTTATTAGTCGCTTGTCGGAGCATATCCAAGGTGAAGACCTCCACATTTTCCATGTATGGAAGAACAGGAGGATCGTCGGGAAAGTTGGCCTCATTTCGATGTTCTCTACAACTACTACAACATCCGAAACAGTTCTCCTTCCAGCCTACCATGCATAATGTGCTGTAAAAATTACAACACAAAAAACATAAATCAACCTCGTTTTAATTTGTGAAAGAAAATTTGGCCAACAGAGAAGATAGAGCAAAAGAGAAAAACTTTCAGCAGCAACAAAACTTTCTTATTGATCTGACACTCTATTTAAAACTTGTGTATCCTATTTAAAGAGATAAATATAACCTTAAGTTTAGAATAACTCCTGCCATATTCTGTAACTATATCTATAATTTTACCTTAACAACCTAAATACAGATTTTTGTTAAAAAAAAAAAAATTTGCTGCTAACTTCTATTTTTGATGAAATAACTTTTATAGAACACCCTGTACTTATCATTGTTATCAGCATTGTATTCTCAGTATTTTCTTAATCGATTACAGATGATGTTACATACTTTTTTTACTAATTTCTCCAATTGAAATATAATATATTGTACCAGTGGTTTTCTTTCTTCAGGATCATATACATACCAGACTTCCAGAGTGACTATAAATATTAAAAAAACATTTTTCAGTATTTCTTATTTGCTAACCACAACACATAAGTGCACGAGCAGAAATATGTATGAAAAATATGTAAAAAAAAATAAAGATATTACTTGAAGCAAAAAAATAAAAAAAAGGATCTTCCTGCAAAAATACTTTGTTCTCCACCCTCTCAACAATGACAGACACATACACATAATAGCTAGAGTAAAAAAATTTCATTCATTCACACCCAAAAATAATTTATCTTGCGACCAATGTCTCAAAGCAGTTCAAGCCATCCAATTCGACGGCGAACCGAGGTACATCTGGCTTCAAGTTCCTTTCTTTTTCTTTCTTTCCATCCAATTCCGTTTCCTTCTCTCCGACACTCGAACTATCCGGCTGCACCTTCTATAATTAAGATGAGATATACATATATAATTCTGCTTATGATGACTGATGAGGTAGTGGAAGGCTACCCATTGGTAATAAAAGGTAAGGAAATTAGAAAAACCATTTTGGTGGAGGAGTCGAAGAAGGTGTGTGCCCTTTCACTAACCATGCCATTTAGAAATGAACGAAATCCTTCTTTGGTTGCCATTAGACTAGAGAGATTTATCAGAGGGACACTAATTAACTTCTGCTAAGAGTAAGAGGAGTGTGGCCTCTGTTGATATTTATATGGACTCACTTGGATATACATGTTGCAAATTTGGTATGTTTCAAAGCAAATCATATAAAGGATTCAAACCCAACAATTTGGATCCGATTTCTACAGATTTTTGGGTGGCAATTGCTTAGATTGAAATTGAATTTCATGTTGTGCTACCGGGTTCGGGTTATCGGGCACAAGGATCATTTGTTTGTTCACTTCAAATCCTAATAACAACTTGTGACAATTTGAGGGTTTGATGGTAACATGAAAAGGCAAGTTTATCATGTTTTGGGCCAGTGTTGCTTGAATGGAGAATAGGATAGGGTTATCTTAAATGGCTTTGGCACCAAATCAGGCCACGTTCTTAAATCAAACAACCACATGCCATAACATAACTGATAACTCCAAATAAACTCTTATCCCATTACCTCTTACAACAAAATTGAATTGTTTTCGAAATATAATAATTCTTTGATTATATCTATTTTTCTATTGTATGAAATGAACACAAACATCATATTCACAAATCTGAGCAAGATATAAAAGAGTGAAAACACCTTTTGGATTATTCATTATTATAATATGATGGAAATGCATTGACAACTTTGACAAACACACGGCGGAAAACAGTTTGTATTTTTTTAAATCCGACAATAAACTATAATATATGGTTCCTAATATCAGGTACTAAAAATTTGATAGTACTCTATAAAAACATCTACATATTATATATTACTTTTTGAAAGTACATATAAAAGTTATGATAAGGACATTTTTCACTAGTATGTTTTAAACGACGACAATAGCTTGTTATGTAGACAACTTTTACGATATTTAGACTATGTTTTAAGTTCTTGATTTTCATAAGAAAATGAGTATAGACACATAGGTAAGTTATGTAATCACTCAACTCAAAAGTCAGGAAGAATTCATGGAGATATATTTGTCCATTATATTAAATAGCATGTATTAGCGATTGTCATAAGCTAAAGTAGTATATATTAGTGCTTCGGATGTGTAGCATCTATAGCAATTCCAACTATGATGCTCCCTTTATTGTTAGTCCTATTGATTTGCTTTCTCCACTTCTGTAAATTCAGACATGCGTCTAATTCCCTCCAAAAACATCGGCTAGCAAATTAAGTCTCTTTTTGACATGTTTGAGTGTCTGCTTCATGATCACTCTCGAGTCTCGACTCTTCTACTGATCTGCAGTTCAAATTAGTAGTTATTAGTTAACGATTTTGATTTTGATAATAATGCTATCAGAATTCATGTAACTCAACTGAGCTCTTTTCTTAATATAAAGTTTGGTACCAGCATTGGCCATGGTACTGCTCTTAAAGGCACCAAAATTTGGAAATGGTTTGGCATCAAACAAAATACTGGAGATGGTTTGGTACTTTAATAAAAAAATAATTTAAACTACTCGTTCAGTGTGCATTCTCAGACCAATGGTTTTAAAACTCAGGAGCAATCCCATTTGCCAAAATTTGTCAAAAAAAAAAGTCATCTACTATACAATCAGGGTAATCAAAATGAGTGTACTTATAAATTGAACAATATTTACAATGTTTACCTAATTTGTACGAACTGACAGATTGTAAGGAATTGATCTACCTACCTAGATTGAAGACTGAGAAGTCACATCTCTGCATCTACTTCTATGATGTTGCCTACCAGCAGGGAGATCTTCTTGAACAATGGCCGTCGTGATGCAAGCTGCTTAGATCGGGCTAATTGGCACAATCATTCAACTTGCCAAGTATGTGAGAGGAGGAAAGAGGAAGCAAGAGGACAACATCTGCCTTCTTATGAAAAAAAACTTAAAAGAGCAGATAAAAGGGTCATAACTAGACCCGATTTATTCAGTAATAAATCAAAGTTTAGATGCATAACTCATCTATTAGCCTTTACTATATCACCGATTTGATGAATAGATGTTAACATTACATCACCTTTCTGGTCACAGTTACATACTCTTCTACCAATAATCCCCACATGAACAAACACCATTCCTACAATGGTGAAACCTCTTAATGTCTCTCAAAACAATCTCTCTCCCTTCCATTTTTGAAAGAAACTTTGCTGTTTCATGACAATCATTACACACTCTGAGATTTTTGGTAACTCTAATTGTTGTCCCAGGAGGCGTGCTCATTAAACCATAAGCAATTGCTAATTTCTCGCTATGCCCACTAATAATCTTCTCTTTCTCTCCCTCCTCAATGTCATGTATAACACATGAGACATCAGGTTTGTACCCATTTCTCTTCATTTTATCCCATAGATTCGCTAAATGTGAATGGATTTTAACACTTTCTGGGTGTAACGACTCACTGACCATAAAACGGTGGATCTGGTTGCCCAGTTCAATCCAACTACACCCTGGTTCCTTTTTAATATTGTTGAGGCGCATTGTAGTTCTCACCTTTGATGCTTCGTTCCATTGGCCTGCAGTGGCATATATATTTGAGAGGAGCACATAGTGACTCGCTTCATCAGGCTCAAGCTCAAACAAATGCTGAGCTGCAATGGACCCAAGTTTGACATCTTTGTGAATCCGACATGCACCTAAAAGACTGCTCCATGGACCAGCCATGTGGGGCCCAGGCTTCATTGAGGAGATCAGTTCATAAGCTTTGTTTAGCTCGCCAGCGCGGCCTAGGAGATCAACCATACATGCGATATGGTCTGGAGTTGGTTCCACTCCATATTTTGATTTCATATCATGGAATAGAGCAAGTCCGTAATCAACCATTCCAGAGTGACTGCAGGCTGCCAGCAGAGCAATACAAGTCACCTCATTTGCTTTGGCTTCTTTGCTTGAAATCATTTCATCGAACAACGTTATTGCCTCTTCTCCATGACCATGCATGCCATATGCCATTATCAACACGTTCCACGTTACTGAGTTCCTCTTCGGCATTTCATTGAAAACTTTTCTGGAAAGGCTAAGGCAACCAGATTTTGCGTACATGTCAACCAACGCAGTCCCCACGGCCACATCATCATTGAGCCCATGCCTGATTGAAAAGCCATGTATCTCCTTTCCCTTTGCTAATGCTGCAAGGGATCCACATGGTGGTAGCACAGTTATTAGAGTAATATTGTTTGGTTTCATGCTATTAGCCTCACTTTGCATCTCAATCAACAGTTCAAATGCCTCATATACCAAACCGGAAAGTACATGACCAGCTATCAAGGTATTCCAAGATACGACATCTTTAACATTCATTGAATAAAAGATCCTCCTAGAAATATCCATCTTACCGACCCTGGCATACAAATCCATCAAGGCATTCTGGACGAATCTATTTGTTTCCATGCCCCTTTTAATTACATAGCCATGAATTGTTTCTTTCCTTTCAAAAGCATCGCATTGCACAAAAGCTGGCAACACACTGGCCAGTGTGGTTTCATTTGGCTGTAACCCTGCTATGACCTCCATGTCCACAAATAACTTTATTGCCTCTTCTTCCAGTCCGTTCTGTGCACAACCTGTTATCATCGCATTCCATAGACCATGTGTTTGTGCCGGAACTTGGTCAAACACAAACCGACCTGCTTCAACCCGGCCCAAGTTGCAATACATATCAACCAGAGCACTGGCCACAAAGGGGTTATCAAATAGATTTTCATCCTTCAACACATATGCATGAATTTCTCTACCAGTGTTCAACAGCTCAAGCTGAGAACATGCTGGGATAACACTTGATATGGTAAATTGGTCTGGTTTTATATCAGATGATTGCACCATCTCATAAAGGGTCTGAATGGCAAGGGTAAATCGGTCATTCTGCACTAGAGAGCTAATCATACTATTCCATGTGACGGTGCTACGGTTTTCAAAGCACTGAAATAACGAGATAGAGTCTTGAATCCGCCCCAATTTGGCATACATTGAAATCAAAGCATTGTAGGTGAAGCTTTTACCATCAGAGAAGACCCCGTTTCGTAGCCCGTATGCATGTACCTCCTTGCCTAGTCGTACGCCAACAGTTTCAGTGATATTCGAACACGCCATGAGGACACTTACGAGTGTGAACGAACTAACTTCAGAACATTCTGTCAGCATCAGACGCAATGCATCAAGGGCCTGGACCCACCCACCGTAAAGACACAGCGCTGCTATCAGTGAATTCCAAGAGACCTGATCCCTGTGGGGCATTTTATCGAACACCCTAAGAGCGCTGGCGAGCTCACCGCACCGCGCATACATCGTCACAAGCGTGTTACTAACCGTAACCGGCTCATCCTGGTACCCATGTTTGACAACAGAGGCATGCAGCTGTTTGCCAATTGGCAGCTGCCGGAGACCCGAGGCCGCCTTCAGGGCAGCGGGGAAGGCGAAATGGTCGGGCTTGACACCGGCATTGCACATGGAGATGAAGGTGGAGAGCGCGGCCGGGTAGTCCTCTGCCCGTGTGTAGGAGCGCAGGGTCTCCACCCATGGGAGCTGGGTTGGGGTCCTGGGAGTGGGAGGGGAAGAGAAGGTGGGGGAGGAGGAGAGGAGAGCAGAGGAGGAGCAGAGCACCATCAGGCTGAATTTTGGAGGGATAAGGGAAATGGAGGGACTCTCAAGATATTTTATTGCACCTCTTTTTTTAAAGTGATTAATACTGTTAAAGTGATTATTGTAATTTATGTTTTGAACGAGTTGGTTACTGTCTTATGCATGACTCCGATTTGACTATTAGATTCTACGTATCGAGAACTCATTCGATACAATTTTTTTTTTTTTTTTTGGAGATTTCTAATTATTTTTAATAATTTTTGAGAAATGACCAACGTGTAATAATAAAATAATCTATTTAGGGTCGTTTTTCAGAAAAAAAAAAATAGTTAGAAACCGCCATTTTTTTAAGGGATTCAGGCTAGGCGTAATATTTTGATAACTATCTATTTTTTAAATATACAAACTTACAAGGGGAAAATTCAAAATTACAATAATATTTTTTGAGCTTGAGTTTGAATGTTTTAATACGTTTTAAAATGTTACCTCGCACTCTTTCAAATCTCGCTAAATTAAACAATTGAAAATGTCATATATAATTTTGATAATCTCTAATACAATATCAAATGAAGCTTAATAAAAAAAAATTCAGAATGCATTAATAAATAAAATTGTTTAATTCTGGTAATAAGTTTAAATACTTGTAAAGAAACATTATAACGATTGTTAAAAATATTAGTGGGAAAAATAAATATCATTGACAATTTGGATCCACGTATAGGGCAAGCATCGGCCCTAGCTTAGAAGAAAACAACAAACATAGAAAACTTAGTGGGGAGGCCTCCGACCATCTAGCCTCCCCCTGCCACCCCCCCTCACTTTCTTCTCCTCCCTCTCTTCTCTCCCTCTTTGTTGCTAGCTTTCAAACAGCTTTGTTTAGATCTTTCTCCTACTTTACTTTTACTATGACATTTTTGACCTTGACTTTCGAGAGAACTGAGTGCAGCTCGAATCGAGAACAGAACACGGTGCG
Organism: Cyperus esculentus; assembly: GCA_030179965.1. Classification (NCBI taxonomy): domain Eukaryota; kingdom Viridiplantae; phylum Streptophyta; class Magnoliopsida; order Poales; family Cyperaceae; genus Cyperus; species Cyperus esculentus. Next base: position 262,681 of record JASGLE010000010.1, on the reverse strand, counting down.
CAAATCTCCAAGGCCGTGGACCTCTCCCACCCCCTGGGGCTGTCGACTTCTCTCGCCCCCCTCGGGCCGTCGACTTCTCCAGCTAACTATCTACACTGCAAGTTGTATTGTCATGTCAGCCTATTGTTCTCGACTTCACTGCCTCGCTGGTTGTTTATCTCCCTGGCCGCACACTTCTTTGACCATCTATTCCGGTCATCAACTCTCTGGCTATCTATCTCTCAGGTTGCAGGAGGGACACTTCCAAGTCAATTGATTTGATTAATGGAGTAAGATTACAATTTGAAGCTAAATGGTGAATAATTTCACAAGAAACTAGGGCCGTAAGAGCGATCCGTTCAACTCGACCAACCCGACTGACCGACCCGCAAACCGACGGGTTTCAATTCTATACGGTTATGTATGGGTTGGATTTTGTTAAACCCAATTGATTTCTAACGGTTACGGATTACAAAATATACAACGGTTAAAACCCGACCGACCCGAATATTTTAATTATGTAACAAATGTAATTAATTACAAATGCATTGCTTCTGGAATTCAATATATCTTCTTCCCTTCCTGATTAGTGGTAGTGATTTTTGCTAAATAATGAAAATTCAATGTGATTTCCTACCCATTTAGGCGATGCAATTAATCGCTGGAGCCTGGAGGGTTTTCCTATTTATTTATTCCCTATACTTTGCTATTTAATTTCATGTTTTAATTGAACAAATGTTATGTCGTTATTTGACTTGTTAAAAAAAGAAATATATTAAGAAAAAAAGTATATTATTTAATTTCTATCTCATTTGTGATTTTAAATACATTTTTTTTGTTAATTAAAAAAAGTATGAGAAACCGTGAAACCCGCGAAACCCGCAAAACCCGACCAACTAAAAGTCATATGGTTTTTAATTTATATTGGTTAGTTATGGATAAAAAATGTTGTAACCCGAATAGTATATATTGGATTGAATATTTACATAAATCCCGACCAACCCGACCCATTTACACCCCTACAAGAAACTAGTTTTGAGCCTTCATAACCCAACAACAAATGGACAGTTTGTTTGTTCTAAATTACTCTAATTTAGCTTCTAATTTAATTGTTTTTATTTTTAGTTGCGATTTTTTATGTTGCTTTAGTAGTATATTAATCTAGGTTTAAGACGTAATGGTACTTTATTATGAATTAATGTAAGGGCCTATTCGGTAGTCACTGATCCTACAAAAAAAATTTCTATTAGAACATGATTGCGAATTGCATTTAATGAAAACCTATGAAGAGTCTATCATTGATAGGAAAAAAATAATCTAGTTCAACATAATAATATTTTCTTTTAAAATAAGTATTTTAGAGGAATAAATTTCTATTAAAAATTGATAGTATAGACTGCCAAACGACAAATAGAAATTATTTCACTTAGACTCGAACATGGCCTAAGAGTTTCTTAGAGTGGCTTTCGCTACTCTTCTCCAGTTCTCCTCCATTTCATAAATATCTTTCTTTCCAGTTTCTATTCCCCGTCCCGCCATCTTCCGACTAAACCCTAAAAACCCTAGCACTATCAGTGTTACTGCTGCTCCGTCACTCGCCATGGTCGAAGCCGCTACGGCCGCCTCCGCGGAAGAGTGCGGCGGTGATTCTCACCGGTCCCCGGAGGAACTCGTGGCGAAGGCAATTGCGCCCGTCAAGCCGCAGTTCCTCCGCCCGCCTCCTGTCAGGTCCGGGGATGCTCGGGGGACCGGCGATGGGGATACTGGAGATGGCGAAGGTGTGAAGGAGAAGAAGGACAAGATTAGTGGTAATGGTGCTGGTGCTGGTTTGGTGAAGGAGAAGAAATCGAAGAGGCAGCTTAAGAAGGAGAGACAACAGGTTACTGATGGATCATCATTGATTCTGTTTAGTATATCAATTAAACTGTGTGATTCATTACTTGTACCGAGTATTGGGAATTAAAATAGATCTGGATATCTGTAGAACAATAGTGGCATTAACATCAAGAGGTTATAATGTTTGATGTGTATTGTTTGTACGATTTATCTTATTCTGTCAGTTGAAACATCATCTTTGTTGTGTAAACTCAGGAAAAGAAATCAGTTACGAATGTTTGCACAGAAGTGGGGAGGACTGGAAATGTGGAATCATGCCCATTCGGTTCCAAATGTCGCTTCAACCATGACCTAGAAGCATACCTTGCTCAGGTATATCTAAATGTTTATCTTGTCCTTTCGGATACTATTTGGGAAGGTAGCCTGTAGTATATTTTGTTGATTTTAGTTTCAGCAAGAAATAATTGTAACATGGAACTTAATTTAGAGAAAATTCATAACTTATTTGTCTTCTTTACTATGTTATAGAAACCAGCTGATTTGGAAGGAACATGCCCCTTTGACAGTGAGGAAAAGATCTGTCCTTATGGTGTAACGTGCCGTTTTTTGGGGACCCATAAGCAGAACTTAATTAGAGATTCTCAGGGTTTACAGCGTAGAAGGAGTCATGAAATAAACAACCTAGATAAGGATCTTCAAAAGTCCCTTTGGAAGGACAAGGTTAAATTTCCTAAGGCCGACGCTCAACTAAAGCTTCTAGGTCTAAAGGTAAGTTCTTAAAAATTAGAAAAATGTAGATAAACCTAGCCAGACTCATTGTTTTCTATTGTTTTAAGCGATTTGCTTCTTCCCATTTTTTTTATTATCCATTTTAAGTTGTGATAGTTTCATCTGTAGATTGGTAAAAAAAGAGGTTTGGAGGCTGAGACTGTAGAAGATGAACTTAATGAAGAACTTGTGGAAGATAAGGACCAACCAGAGGAAGAATCAATTGCAGATGAAGAATCGAGGCCTTCGAAAAAATCAAAGAGTGAATGTGATATAGACTGTCCTGGTGAATCCTGTAATGCAGAGTCACTAGCTCTTAATGGTGAACTTTTTTACATCTCCAAGTTGTTGCTATAATTGCTCTATTATGTTATAATAATCGGAGTAACATTTTCAGGACATTGCTAAATTGTGCACTTATGGCATAGACTTGTTACTGATTTTAAGTGTTCCCTTAATATATTGAAGCAGTGGAAATGCACAGGTTACCAAATTAAAAGTAGGAAGTGCATAAGTAAAGCAAGTTAAATATTGAATATGAATAAGTTACAAGTTGAATAGTCGAAATTTGTACAGTTAATTAATTTATGCTAACCTTAATAAAAACCAATATTTACTTGAATTTATAACTTGCACCAAACTGTGTTGGTTTATTTTTAATTAATGTTATAATTTTGTGATGGGAATATACATAGGTAAATGTTGTGCTGAAGAAGACCGTGAAAACGAAATAGCAGAGGACAAACTAGAGAATGGATCTCCAAAAGGTGAAGTGAAGTCATCTTGCAAGGTCGAGGTAGTCCCCAAGCTGCACTTACGTGAGAAGAAACTAATTGATTTTAGGGGCAAATTGTACCTTGCCCCTCTGACGACTGTTGGTAATCTTCCTTATAGGAGGATTTGCAAAGGATTAGGGGCTGATGTAACTTGTGGAGAGATGGCCATGTGCACCAATCTTTTACAGGTTCAACTTTGCTGTTACTCTTTCTAAAAATCTTTAGTAATGGAATAAACACAACACAACTTTTTAAAATCTCCTGGGAGGCTGGGACTAATTATATCTAGCAGTGTACTGAAACTAGAGTGTATTTTTGGAAATATTCTCATTATGTTGTTTTTAACATCTTTCTATTTGTAACTTCTTCTGAAGTATGCCAAATAAGTTGACTTTTCTTATGTTCATATCTTGAACTTGTTTCATACAGTGTTTGTGTGAAATTGTGAGTAAATTGTGCCTAATCGGTACTTTATGTTATTGATGATAGGCAACAGAGCCCCAATTTTCCTTTTTTTTTTTTTATAATTGTTGGACCTCATATTTACGTTTTTTTTTTTCTAACAAAAGGGGCAAGCATCAGAATGGGCGTTGCTGAGGCGCCACCCATCGGAGGACTTATTTGGAGTGCAGATTTGCGGGTCCTACCCGGATACCGTAGCTCGCACAGTTGAATTGATCGATAGTAACTGCTCAGTTGATTTCATTGACATAAATATGGGCTGCCCTATCGACATAGTTGTTAATAGAGGAGCTGGTTCAGCACTTCTGACAAAGCCTATGAGGATGAAAAGTGTTATTCAAGCTGCATCTGGTATCACTGATAGGCCTCTGACCGTTAAGGTGATGGTCCTTCCCTGTTTACTGTTGAACTTTCAGACATTAATTTCTTCAAGGAAATTTGATGTTCATGTTTGTTTCTATATGAGGCTTGCAATTGGTGAAATGGGAAGGTATATTGCATGGAGAAAATTAAGCTTAAGAGATTGCAGATATAATTCAGTCCTCTCCCCACTAAAAAAAAATGGGGGTTAAAGGGTATTATGAAAATGAACAATTGGTGATTATAAGTGGAAGGCAGTAGCTATATTATATGATGAGGAATTACAAAACATACCACAGTGAAATTTGAAAATGATATTAGAAGAATAAGTGAATGCCTTTTAAGGTGGTGGTGCCAAAGAATTAAAATAAATATGAAGGGGGAGATTTATGCGCTAGCAAAAGTTTCACTTATTTAATTGTTATTGTTCTTATTATAGGTTAGAATGGGATTCTTTGAGGGGAGAAACCGAATAGACTCACTAGTTGCAGACATTTACAACTGGGGTGCAAGTGCATTGACTGTACATGGAAGGTCTAGGCAACAACGTTACAGTAAGCTGGCTGATTGGGACTACATTTCCAAATGCGCCAACAATGCCTCTGAGGAATTAAATGTCATAGGAAATGGTGACGTATTCTCCTACTGTGATTGGAACAAACATATGTCCTCTTCCTCCAAGCTGTCTACATGCATGATTGCCCGGGGAGCTCTAATTAAGGTATGGATGCTTGTTTGTAATAAGTTTTGATATTGCCATTTGTTGGTTTGATCACATAATTGGGAATTGGTATTTGCTATGCGAATAGCCATGGTTATTTACAGAAATAAAGGAGCAGAGGCATTGGGATATCACATCTGGAGAGAGATTTAACATACTGAAAGATTTTGTGAGATTTGGACTCGAACATTGGGGCTCTGACAATAAAGGTTGGTTTCTGTTTTCTTCTTTTCTGCCATGCTTATTTTTCTTTTGGAGAGAGAATGAAAGTGGGTGAAAGGTAAGTGACTACCTTTTACTAATATTTGAAATTTGCTGCATCAGGTGTGGAGACAACTAGGCATTTCTTATTAGAGTGGCTGAGTTACACACACCGCTACATACCAGTAGGTCTGCTGGATGTGGTACCACAGCGTCTCAATTGGAGGCCACCTAGTTATTATGGTCGGGATGATCTTGAAACTCTTATGGCCTCTGACTCAGCTGCAGATTGGGTATGTGTCTGAAAGTCTTTTGTAATTTTCTCATTGCATGTGCTTAGATTGTCTTTTGTATTGTGTAGTGCAAACAATCCTGGTATTTCAAAAGAAAATGAAAGTATTGTTACAGGGAACTTATAAGATTTATATTCTGAGCTTTGGATCTCATCCAGCTGTCACACTTTTTTTTTGGGGAACAGGTAAGGATTTCTGAGATGTTACTGGGCAAGGTTCCTGAAGGGTTTACATTTGCGCCGAAGCACAAATCTAATGCGTATGACCGTGCTGAAAATGGCTAATGGCATTGTTTCTGCTCAATGCAGCTGTTAGCTTCAGAACTATGCCTCTTTTTTATTTAAAAAAAAAAAATCATTGTTCCATCAGCTATGCATATTTATGTTGTACCACTGCCACTTTAGTTACTGAGTTTGTAATATTGGATCGAATCAGGCAGAACATGGATATATGTCGATTGATTGTAGTCTCTACAAGAATAAATTATTTGGGTGATTAATGTGCTGAATAATTTTTATTAATTATTAATATTATTATTATTTTTTGCTTATATAGCAATCAAACATTGTTCAAAGAGGAGAGGCCTAGATAAGAGGACTGGGTGAGGGCAAGATCTTGTGGATAAGATTTTGATGAAATTATTTTTGAGTTGATTTGAAATACTTATAATTTGGGAGTTTTTATAAGCATATAAAGTTCCCGAAATTTAACCTACAAAACATATGATATCATGAATGTGCGATCCCTCAAGCAAGCTTCATGGCATGAATGCGCGGAGTATGATTTATGAATATGAAGTGTAGAAAGAGTCTGGACGCATGTAGGGGTGTAAATGAGAGCTAGCCTAAGCTTAAATTTGGCTTATTAATTTAATGAATCTATACACAAGCTTAAGATTGGCTCATTTAATTAACGAGCTAACCGAACTGGTTCTTAAGCTCGTTTATATTTTAATAATAAAATTTTAAGTATGTTATATCAAAATTTATATAAAAATCAACAAAATGACTAACAAAAATATGTTCTAACACATTTTATATAACAATTTCATATATATTAGACCTTATGTTGTATAGTATATTAATAATCTATGATAAAAGCAGTACCAAACAAGTTTAATGAGCTAAGCCATGTTAAGCTAAAACTCAGCTCATTAGCTTAACAAGCTTAACAAACGAGACTAATTTGATCCGATCCTGAGCGAGACAAGAGCGATCCATGAGCTATGAGTTTTTTTTTGCCGGCCCAGACGCATGGATTGAACAGCAGGGGCGATATGTAAAGTTTTTTTTTTTTTTTTTCTATTCAGATAAGAGGAATGCTTCTATCTGCTATGTTCGTTTTTAAGGATTGAACGGAATGAGAAATGGGTAGGTCTTTTGAGGCCAGCCCAATTGAGAATTTCTTCTTCTTATGGTTATTATGGAAGGTGTATGCTATGTTTTGGGCAATTGGGCTTACAATCCATGAGGGATTTGGCCCATCTTCCTAAAATGCTCTCTAGCTCTAGACTCTACTGGTACCGTAAAATTGACATTGATCGTCCTCTGGTACCACTCTCCCTTCCACCTTGTGTTGAACTTCAGATTCCTTCGAAATCAAGTTCAGCCAGGCCCCGGGAATTGGTACAAGGCGTGTGCAGCAAATGGGAGCTTCTGAATCTCTCCTCGCAAGACAGTCTCCGGTTCAGCAATCCCGGGTAATTTTCTCAGTTCTTTCCTATACTGAAAAAAACTTTCTTTCGGTCAATTGGGTCCTTTTAACTAAGTTGTTGTTGGTTGGTTTAATTTCAGTTCGTTGATGAGATAACCACAGTGTCGGAGAGGACCGAAGGGGTTGATCCGCTGGTCGAACGAATCCGAGCCCTCAAAATTGTAAGCTCAGCCACTTGTTACTTATTTTTTTGAAAATAAATTCAACTTGTGATTTGAGTTTAAGGGGCTATTTGCTACGACAACTTGCTTTCATCTTAAAAAATAGAACATGCACTATATTTTTTGAATATTAAAGTATGATGTGCAATTTTCTTTTTTCAGGCAACACCGTTGCTTAAAAGTTCACAATCCGAGAGCAGCTTGACAGATATCCTATTAAAGAAACCATCTTCAGGCTCTGGTAAGAACTGAGAACAATTACTGAAATCGACCATATGAAGTACTTTCTTGTACATTCAAAGATATAGAGGGCTTTCAGTGCAGAAACCAAATACCAACAAAGCTGCAGGGCATTTTTTTTAATTGTGCCTAAAATATAGCGGTTCCTGTAGGGTGAATTGGTTATGAAATTATGCATTTCGACGTTGAGTGAACTGGACTCAGAATGATCCTATTTTAAAACTCTTTAACTTGAATTTGCATTTTTTTTTTTTTTTTTTTTTGTGATTGTTTGCTTCGTACTCATTAGGTACATTGAACCCCGATGTTTTGTTAGAGCTTTTTTCTATTTATCGCGAATGGCAAGAAAAGAAGTCCAAGGAAATAAGTCAAAAGCAGGTACATGTTTTTACATTTTTTCTTGCGTTTTTCATTTTTATAGCTTGGGTGTTGTTACTTCAAATATTATAGGATTTCACCAATCAATAACAACTTGATGCCGTTAGATGACATAATACGAGGCAAACTGTGTATTTCCTAAAAGTTGCTGTCAGACCGTCTCTCTTTTTTTTTTTTTTTTTATTTCCGAGTATTGTGCAGTACAACAGGAATACAGCCATTAAAAATGTCGAATCTGCACACAGTCTCAAACACTGTTAATTTTGTGATCGACATTGAATTTGTTCTGTAGGAAGAGCTGGAAAACAAAATAGAGACAGTAGATGCTTTGGCTGCTAAACTTCTTCAGAGGTTTACCTATTCTGTTTCTGCAATGAGATCTACTTCCCAGAGCCTTGCTGAAGGTCATTATCATTTTTATTTCTATATGTTCGGTAGGAAGTGTTTCATGAGGTCTATTATGGGTTTGCAGTTAGGTTGCGGTGCTCATTTTCTAAAAGTGAGCTGATTCACGCCTGAAAACTGGCACGCTATGGTCATGGTTCAGTTTATCTCTTACTGCAAAATTTGATTTTTATGGTTTACTCTAGAGCTTATAGAGTTTCGCCTTTCATCATTGGGTACGTGGAGTTCAACAAAAAGGATAAAAATAATGCCGAGCAGGTAGATTTGGTGCGAACCTTTCAACACATTCTTCCTTGGTTCTAGTTTTACCTGGAAATTGTCCGATTTGCTAGATATCTATATCTGTCAGGTTGGGCTAGGCTTTTTGCCAGTTTCCTGCTTTTTTCTCTCATTCTGATTTCCTGTTTTGAATTGATTGTATAATTTTTAACTTTTGGCAGTTTACCCGTTACAAGTGGAAGTAGGGGAGCTGAAGGGGAGATTAAATGAAGTTATTAGCAACTGTGATGCACTCTGCAAGAGGATTTCTGCTTTAGGACCAGAAGCTTTAGGCACTACGATAACTCCATTCTCACCGAGCATTGCAAGGGAAAAGGAAGATTCGAAATTACGGGAAAATAAACCAGAAATCTCAAAGTCTGATGTGTAGTGATTCTTTTTTTCTGTTCTTTTCTTTTTTTTTTCCCAATAGTTTTCCTTTTGCTTTGATTTCTTTATATCAATCGCACTCCAGATTATGTATATGATACTGCTCCCAATTTTTGAGGGGATGACCTGGAGAAATTTCACCAAAATGTTGCTGTCTGTTTCAAACCAACTGCTGCATGGCTCTTACGGTCTTACCATATTTATAATACGCATTTGACAATAATCAGTTCCATCATATTTATATATAGCTCCAATGAAAAAGCCTAGCCGCCTCTACAAGCAAACTTTTCGGTGGGGAGAGGCACCCCTCCTCTCCCCTGCCACCCCTCTTCTATTCTAGTTCTTCTTTGTTGATTGCTTTCAAGTTTTGTTTGTTTGTCAACTCTTCGTCCGTCTTTTTGTCGCCCTTTTTTACTTCAAAAAGGGTCTTTTCGTTGTTCTTCGTTGTTTTTCAGTTAAGAAGCTTACATCATCACTAAGAATGGATTTTGCTCCTACTTCAACAAATTGACATGTTGTTTGAAGAAATGAAGATTTGTGGAGTGCTTACAAAGTTTTTCAATCATTCCAAAGACAATGAACTCATCACAACCAAGACGGTAACTTCAAAAACAAATTGTGTGCTTCTTCAAAATTTGTTTCTTTATGTTAGTTTATCGGAACAAAATTAGTTAGATTATTGTTGTAGAAGGTTTGATTGATATTTTGCGTCATTTGGATTTAGATTGAGAAATGATTTTATTTTTCTTGTGGATGTAATTTCTTAAGTGAATGAATTAGTTTTTTTTGAGAAATTGAAGTGAATGAATTAGTTGCCTACGCCTTTAGCATTAAAAAAAATAATAATAAATAATCAGTTCCATCTGTTCCTTGCGTCTCAGTATAACAGAAGTTACCATCTTACACAGCAGTTGGACAGCCATCAAACATTTTTATAAGAGTGAGGCTATGGTACTATTAATAATACAAAGTGGTCGGTACTACGACTCTATATTATTAATTTTAAAGTTCAGTTGATCGATCCAAACCGCTCAATGTGATCTTCATATATAAATGTCAATGTAGACTAAATTTTATAATTTTTGGTGTTTTTTTACTATTTTTTTAGATAATTAGAAAATGACTTAATATAAACATTATAGACCATTCAAAAATATTGTTTTTCTATATATCAAAATATATAGTTGAATTTTTTTTAAAAATATAAAATTTGGTCTAGAACTATATTAACATATGGAGATCACATTGAACGGTTTGGATTGATTAATTGAACTTTAAAAATTATAATATGGAGCCGTAGTACGAGCCATTGTGTACTATTAATAGTACCGTAGCATCACTCTTTTTATGATAAAATTAGACCAACAAAGTTAAATCAACAGACGCATCCAAGACAAACACAAATAATAATGGGTAAATAATTATAACTACCAAAGATATCACAGTACGATAATTCTGATGATAAATGTAGATATATTGCTACGGAAATCATGATTTTTGATTTATTGAACTAATTGTTCATACAAGAGTCGACGTAAGCTCCAAATTAGTCCAGATACATCTAAAGTAGTGCAATATACCCAGTAAAAAGAGGGCTTTAACATCATAAAAAGAAGAAGATGCATGGATAACACGGCACTTTTGAATCATGCAGTGCGGACAATTATGTGGACCCCACTGTCAGTGTCAACAAGGCCACTTATCTCGCCGACCCCAAGTCCAAATGTCGCATCTTCAAATGGCTTTTGCATCTGCCCACGTCCAAATTTACCTGTTTCTCAAAAAAATGTCCACATTTACTGGTACTACACACACATATATAGGAAATAACAAACCAACTCCATAAAGTATGTAAAAAATGGACAAGAATAAAATAATGAAATTATTTAGTTCCAAAACAGCTATTAAGCATTGGTTATAACAGAAAATGCTGGTACTCATGGTTACCAATATTCTACTTATTTTTACTTACTTTGATTACTATATAGTTGGCCCCATTTGTAATATGGCATAGACTCGTACAACAATTATCTTGTACAAAAAATGAATAGACGATGCTAGCAAATCATAAACCAAATATGCAAAGGATATTGCTTTAGAGTTTAGACTATAACATGACAATTTTAAGGTAATGTGTTGCATTTTTATGTCCCACATTAAATCACAGTAACCACATAAGCACATAACAGTGAAGTTTAAAACTGCCTGAGATATTTGCCAACCCAACAAAGCTAAATGCAGTGAAAACGAAAATAAAAAAAATGCTGCGAATGCATTTTGCTCTTACTGTTTAATTACTCAAGCAATTATTTTTCATACCACAATAGGCCTTCCGCTAACCAAATTATAAAGTCAACCAAGACATTTTGCACTATAACATTTTACCCAGTTCAATTTATTATACTTTACAGTGGCCATAAAGCTATGCATTGCCCGACATTACACAAAGGGATATATCAGATTACGGATTCAACTCCTTCATGAAAGACTTGTTTTCCTTATGGAATATATTTTCCACGTCTACATTTCAATTGGGGTTATCCAACCTAATCTGATTGGGGAGTGCACACGGGTCCTTCACCGCCAAATCAGCTTACAACTTCCTAATAGATCCAGGGATTCACTGCCGATTTGCACGACTCGATACCGCACAGGGTAAAAATATTCTTCTGGTTACTATTAAAGGATAGACTTTTAACCGCACAGAACCTACAGAAAAGAGGCTGGCCGCATCAACCGTCTTGCATGCTATGCGGACAGTCAACACTAGAAACAGCCAAACATCTCTTCATTGAATGCGAGTACTCCAGGAATCTATGGGTTCAATGCTTCCCATCCAGCGCTACGTCATGGGACTACACGGTGAACCGACGGACTTCCGGTGGGATATACGTGCTAGAACAGGAACTGACTATACGAAGAGGTGGGACACGGCCTGCATTTCCGTGATGTGGAATGTTTGGAAAGAACAAAACCGCAGGATATTCCAGGAAAAGCAAAACCGGTCCATCTACTCAAGCAAACAATACTAGAGGAAATGGGGTTATGGCAACGCATCTGTACATACAAATAATATGCAGTTGGATAGGGAGTTGTGTAGATAGCCGCAATAAGGATGTATTTCCATTTTGATTTTCATTTTACACTTTTGTACCAACCTACTTAATTAATGAAAACAGCAGGCTATGTCTGCTCAAAAATACAGTGGCCATAAAGCTAACACAATTGCTGTAGAATTTTAAAGTTTGTTAATTGAAGCATTTTGACATCATCATTATTTTACAACTGGAATTTTCCCCACCATATGCCTAACATAACATTGGGATCTTTCTTGACTCTTATAGTGCATTTCAGTCTGAGAAAAAGAAAAAGAACCACAATGCAGAAAACCTCAAAGCATTTCATGCCTGGTGTTAATTATACCAAACACAAGTTTTTAGATCCAGCAAGCTACATTCCACTTTAACTTTATGACTTGTAGTTCTTACCTTGACCTCAAAGAACAGACTAACTGTAGGAACAGTATCATAATAACATTATCAAGTATTAGAACTAGTTTTCAAGAATATTTCATAACTTGATTTCACACATCTATTGGATATAAGTAACAACAATTGTTGATCGAGTTTCATTCAATTAATCTATTCAACACTCAAACACTAAATCCTTAAACCCTAGCTAGCATGCAGGTAACATCAACACAGAGACAGATCAGACAGTGGGATGACAGAGTAATTAAAAACAACTACTAGGCATAGGCATATATATACCTAGATCGCCGCCGCGCTTGGCGGAGCTGCAGTCGGAGTGAACAGCCGCGAGATCGGCGAAGTTAGCGCGGCCGGACACGATCTCCTCTCGCAGAGACTGGAGACGCTGCGCCGCGGCCTCGCGGGTGGTGGCGGTGATGACGCGGCCTTCGGGATCCTTCCAGGAGGCCGGGCGGCGGGAGCCCTGGTGCTTGATGAGAATGTGCGATGCCCTCACTTCCCCCATCGAAATGGATCGGATCGGATCGGATCGGATATCAGAAGCTCAGTGATGTTGTTTGTTAGTTAAGTTGGGTGAAGGTAAAAGATAAAAAGAGGACGTGACGAGATAAAATATCGAGTTTAGTACTTTAGCAGGAATACTTTGCAAATAGTTTTTTTTTTTTTTTTCCAAAAATTGGCAGAATTGAATGTAGAATTTTATTGCAAGGAATATTTACAATTACATGGAGTATCCTGTTACAAACAAAAAAAAAAAAAAACACAGATGATAAAAGTACGAAACATAATATGCTAATTCAAATATCAAAAAAAAAAAAAAATCAAATGTTCGAGAAAAGAAAATTACGTGTCTCATTTGATTTTGATTTTTGTTTTTGTATACAAAAAGGTTATTGTTGATCTCAATTTATTCTGTTGGTTTCAATTTTTTTTTTTAATTTTTATGAGCTTTTTCTTTGATTTGAATATTGATTTTGCATAAGGATATGAGACGTGTGAGTATCATCATTTTTACTTACATCACGGTTGTGCTTCTACATAAAAAATCATCATAATATTTAACAGCAGGGACATTACTGATGGTGAAAGATATAAATAAGCGATCATATAAATGAGGCACATTAACAATTGCTTAAGGTGCTTTGCTACCGGCTTGCCCATTCAATCAGAAATTCGATAATGTGTTAAGTGTTAACACGACCCTTGACAGTTTGTTAATTTATACAATATTACAATTATATTTTGTCGATAATATTATTGATAGCCAATTTTTTTTTTGAACATTTATTTTGCATTGAAAATATATTTCACATTTATAAAACCCAAAAATTCTCAGCATTTTGCTCGACTTTAGTATTGACGAGCTCTAGCAATATAATAATTATTTGACCAATATTTAACATGTTTGTTAAAAAAAACTTTTAGCTATAATCAAAATTGAGTTTTTCTTCTATGGACAACGTTTTTTTATATTTAATCTAGCAGTTTTCAATCTTTACATATGAATAGAGGTGACAAAATCTGACATGACTTAAAAAAATTGCTCAACCCGATCCGACCTGACCTGTGTTTAAGGGAAAGTCAAACTGACCTGAATCCGAACCGACCCGTGTTTCAAGGAAATTCAAGTTGACCCGAACCCGACCCAACCCGTTGTTTAGGAAAAGTCAAACTGACCCGAACGCGAACGACCCGAAACCCTGAGATGACCGGGGAACCTGGTGACCTGAGCCCGACCAGACCTGAACCCTGAGATGACTTGGAAACCTGGTGATCCGAACCCGACCCAACCGAATCCGAACGACCCAAAACTTGAGACAACTCGAAATAATTTTGGATATTACATAAAACCTGGTCCAACCAATCCTGAATTGATTGACATATTCTCATATTTGCATCAATGAATGGCTTGTTCGAAGTTATTAATGGATTTTGGACTATTCATGTATTTTATAATTCATATTAGAAACCTCTTTACATTGTACTTGTATAAATTACGCAGTTCAATTGAGAAAATAAATGAAAGTTACATTGACTTGATTTAGACCCAATCTAGACTTAAACAACGTGATTGAGATCCGAACAACCCAAAACTTGACATGACCTGAGCGTCGCCAAGCCTGATCCCCGACGCAACCTGACCTGCAATTATTCAATACCTGAATTATATCGGCAACCGTCAACTCGATACCCAACCCAACCCGAAATGAACTGAGACCCAAAAATGCAATAGCCGTCAACCCTATACCCGACCTAACCCAAAAAAATGCCAACAGCTGTTAACCCGATATTTGACCCGACCCAACCTGATATATTTCCATTTGGTCGAACTGACCCGACCCAAACCCAAACCCAGACTCGACCCGACAAATTGTCACCTCTACATATGAAGAATCCCTCTTTACTCATGTCCAAAGATATCCTGATCATCCGATTCAAGAAAATAAACCGTCCATATTTCTTTCCATCCATATAACAACATCTAAACAAAAATTGTCAGGACTAAATAAATACGGTATAAGACATTGTGATATTCATATTCAACAGGGTGATATTGGCATAAAGTAGTATAGTTTCTTCCCCAAGCTAGGGTTTTCATTTCTCATTTGTTATAGTCGGCCTGACTGACGCCTTCTTGTCCCCCTTTCCTCTCCTCTCATCTCTCGCGCTTTCCCTCTTCTTCGAGATCTCCTCCTCCCCAATCATGGCCGGCCTCCCTGGTCCTTACTCCGGCGTCAGCACCCTCGCTTTCGTAAGTCCATCTTCTTCATCTCATCCCTCTCTCTCTTTACTCTTTCCCCCTTTCGATCTGCCTCTAGATCTGTTCTGTTTGCCGTCAGTTGGTTCGTTTGTTTCTGATTTGATTTGGTTTGATGTGAAATTGATGGACAGGTGGCACGTGCATCGGCCTTCGCGGTCGGAGTGGTGTATGGAAGCGTCAAGTTATCCGTTTTGAAGGTCAGATCTCCACTCTCTTCTATTAATCTTAGGGGTTTAGGAGATTTTCTTCATTCTTAGTATTAGTTGTCTGATGGTTTTGTGAACCTGGCACATCTATATTACGGGTCAAGGATTGTTGAATTTGTCAGGGTTTCTTGTTGGATTGTTTGTTTAGAAGGTTTCTGTCCAATTACTAAATTCTGAAGCTCATGAAATGAAGGAAAACATTTTGCTACTGATATAGCAGTTCCACTCTACAAATTGACCTGGTTGAGGCAATTTTCATTTGTCTAAATGCACAATTTCTTTCTTTTTGGTGGTTTGATGCCTGTACCCTAAGATTCTGTATGTTTCTTGGAACTGTTCAGCTGTCAAGTTTATATCTGATTTCATCGTCTTCTATTTTCGATCAATTTCTTATTTAAATTTACTCTAATGGATTGTATACAGAAACAATATAGTCTCAAAATTCATTTTGAAAGAAATTAATCCCTCGACTAAATCCTGACCGATAACAACCTTGTTTTAGTCTTTGGATATATTTTTGTTTGTTGGAAAATGTGTCATCCAGGATAACATGAGTTTTGTTTTAAGTTCATGAATCAGTTTAAGACAGTCATAACGTCATCCTTTAGCACCTTAAAAACTCTAAATTAGTATAAGACGCAAATACCAGGCCTTCAGCATATAACAGCTGATGTCTGAATTATCCTCACTGTCTTAACCCTGCTCCATGTAAGACTCTGGAAGCTGCCGTTCATCCAATCTTACGGATGTGAAATAATGAGTGCATGTAGTGGGCTTACTGGATTTGGTTTGGTCCCCTCCTGTTTCTAAAAAGTTAAATAGTTTCTACAAAATGCCCCATTGAGTACTTGTAAGTAAAAGGAAGTTGAATGGTAGGAAATTCAAAGAACTATGGGTTGTGTATCAGCTGAAGGGAAACACTCTGGTGGATCTGGTTTAAAAAGATTGTGTTTTTGTTCCTTGTAATCTGTGTTGCATTCCCAGACACAACTTCTATAGTATTTCTGGCTTAAAATTATCCCTTTGATTTTTATCTGTAACTAAGTCATATTTGCACTGCAAGCATTATCGCTGCATGTGGTTTTCTATAAGATTGATAATCTCTTTAAACACTATGTTTTTTTAATTCCATCATGTCTTGTATGGTTGTATGCAACCTGTAAGTTGTTATCATGGCTCGAAGTACTGTTCCGGTCTGTCTTTAGAGCCTGCACAGTCTATTATGGGTCTTGTCTACATGCATGTATGCTATTCTTATTATTTGCTGCTTGATGCGATATTCTAGAAAAGTTTAGCTGCTTTGCTGTGTTCTTAAATTGGTTCGAACATGTTGTATCTTATTGTGACTACTAATTGGTACATTAGCTATTTTGGTCTCGCTATAACCCAAGTAATCTCCTTTCGTTTGTTATTTTGTATTGTTGAAACTCTCATGCTTCTATATATTGGTTTGCTTGTGACCTTTTGATAACTAACAAAACTCTCTTTTTTCTGATACAGTCTCAAAAGAAGGCCCATGAGAAGGCTGCAGCAAAAGCACACCACTAAAGAGTGTCAAGAAATTGAGTGTTTTTGCAGTTTTAATAGATTCTGAAATTCTTGATTTCTTCTAGTTTTCATCTCCTGTACCAAACAATATGTAGGTTTTCCCCTTTTTGCAGTGTTCATGCATAATAATTCTACTTGATACTTCAAATCTGGAAATGTTGTTTCCTTATTTGAACTTGACTTCAAATTTACCCCCCTCAGTTTTGTAAGTGAAAGAAATGACAAAGTTCAAGCCATTCTGGCATACTGCGGGTTTTTTGAATGTTTTTCCTTGGGTCTGTTCCTTGCTTCTGATTGAAATCCCTACTTGAGCAGTTGAGCTTCCATTACAGTGTTTTTATAAGTTCTTAACTGATAGAAAACGGGTCACTTTGTTCTTGTTTTTATCTGCACCAAATTACAAGGGGATAAGAAAAAAATCACTGGGGAAGGGGAGAGAAGCCTTTTCATTTATCTTTCTCCTCTCTTTCCCTCCCATTCAAGTCTCCTTCTCTTCCTCCTGGTCCTGGAGCATTAAAATCCTTCAGCATATAATGTAACTTTATTTGTTGGCACAATTTTTGAGTATGAAACAGTTTGGTGGATTGGTTGTATCTACAATAGGGTATAAAACGATCTAGCAGATTTGCAAAATATTACTAATTTTATGTCTTGGACGCTTTGGTATTGCAGTTAAGATTTGTTTTCGTTGTATTATGTATATAAAAATTTATAGTTTTATACTAAACTCAAAAGGCATTACGATTGCTAACTTTTTGCAGCTTAGTTTGTCATCTTGATCTCCACACGTGCGGGATGCAAATTTGTTATCTGTTGCGTCTACAATTTGATCTTTTTTTCATTGTTGAATGTGAGCATAACAAAGCGTTGGGGCCAATATCATAACTTCTTCAAGTTCATACAAGTTTATTAAGTTCTGACTTCAGTTGCTGCCTGTAAAATCAAGCATTAACCAATTAAAGAAACAAAATAGAAGTGCAACAGCATCAGACAAACAAATTCTTAATGTACCAGAAATCCTTTAAGAACACAATCTATACTTTATAAAGAGGGGTAGATTTTTTAAGCACCTTAACTATGCCACATCATCACTATTATTAACCATTGATTTTGTTTGAAACTCTTTATCTACTTTGATCCAATGACTTGTATTTTTTTTTCTCTCCTAATTAAATAAGATTAATGTGACATGTCTAAAAGAAATTTTAACCCTTAAAATAGTCTAACATTTGTATATGTTCTTATTTATAAATAATTGTATTATTATTATTTATATTGACTTACATAAAAAATTTACAAATGTTTTAAGTTTTGTCTAAATAAATATTTAAAATTTTATAAAATTTGTAGTTTATTTATTTGCTGCTACTTTTCGGGGCGAAGCCCGAGTTGCAGCTATAGTTAATATAATTAGTCTAATGAAAACGACAGAGCCAAGGTACTTGTATATCGATGTTGCTGATATGGTATGGTATCGGTAGGAATGCTGTCACACCGTTCTGGTATTCATGATAACATTTTGGAATCCGCTTGTAGATGTTTGCATGGGGCCATTTGTTGTGCCTGCGTATCCCTCTCATATCAAAAACAAATTTGTGTTTTTGCCAATAGAATCAATCAAGTGTTGCAATTGTTGTTCGAGTTAGCTTTCGTTTATTTATTTTTTAAAAAAGAAAAGTTAGATTGCTTGGTGGGTCTCGTTTAACATTTGCCTTGGTAATGATACAAGCTGCAATTTACTTTTCTCAACAAGACCAATAAATTTTCTTTTCCGGAATCATTTCGAAGCAAATGTAAATAGTCAAATTAATGTGTGAGGTTGAATATCAAATGTAGTAACAATGCTGCAATAATCCAAATTGTTGTTTTGGTACCTTTTAATTGGGGCCAGGTACAAGTAAAGTAAAATACAAATTTTAAGATTCCTATAGTGGGTGGTATATCTCTGTCTGTAGAGAGTATGGGAGTATGTTCATCCCTTGAACGTTGTAACTTGGACCATTTACCAAACGCAATACAATCCTAGCTTGCTACTCACTTTACTCATCACTTGTGCATTATTAATTAATTTTACATATCTACTACGTATATATGTACATATTCAAATTAGTATTATCTGCTTCTTAATTGTAACATAACTATATATCATTATCATGTAGTGACAAAATTAGTAATTAAGCATATATAGTAATACTTCAATATCATATATTCTAACTTTTCTCATCATCTACTTGAACTATTCCTTTTGAGCATATTTTACATTTGATTGATTAATTGATGAATTGTACCAACAATGCCGTAATTACCACATATTTCATCCCTTTATATATATCCTTTTCATTTGTTTTCAAAGATCGACACATAATTTATTTATTAAATTTAGATACTAGAGCTGTGAATTGGGCTTCGCCCCGAAAAAATAATATTACATAAACTAACAAATATTAAAAATAAATACATATTTTTCATAAATATATTTTATTTGATAATATTGGACTTAATATATTTTTAGCTATATCTCAATTTATATAAAAGAATATAAAGAGTTGCAAATATTTTGAGTCTTAAATTAATTTTTAGGTACATCATGATATTATTATCTCTTTAATAAAAAAAAATAAATTAAGTCATTAGATTAAGATAAATGAAGAAAGAGAAACAAAATCAATGGTTGAGATGAATGATGTTGTGGCATAGCTAAAAAACTTGGAAGCTTACCCCCTCTTTCTAGAATAAATTGGCAAATTATTCAAATCGCAGCTTATATCACTATGTTACAAACAGAATCCTTGCTATATATAAAACAACATATTAGAAAAAATGACATGAAAGGGTTATCTTCTCCAAATAAAAAACCTGAGCCGTTGATCATTTTCTTGGATAGATCAGACCGTTGATTTACGTTAATGCCGGTTAACGTTAATGTTTAAGCCCATTAAAATTTAAGACCCATATTAATTTCATCAATATAAGGCCCATTACATATTATCTTAAAAATTTATTATATAAGAAATAACAATTTCAGCTCAAAGCAACGCGTATGCTCTATACTAGTTAAACAAAAAGGTACACTGTGCTTTCCTTTTGCTGTCAACAAGTGAATTAACAAACCATTCATCTTGGTGCATGCTATTGCTACCTTTGCTGGATAGCTCTTTTTTGTTTTGTTCTGTTTTGTTTTGTTGTACCATGCATGGAATGGTTACAAGTTATAACAGAATAACAAGTGAAGTGGCGGGGAAGTAAAGAACCCAATAACCATCGTTTTCTTAATAATTATATCATTCATTCTTTATGATTCCTCAAGCAATTATATTATATATGCTCTCTCTAACTCTAACACCAACATTTCCACCATATTTGATATTTCTACCACCCCCTACTCTTTCCATTCCTATCTTCTCTACTAACCTCTCTATCACCTACACCTTAATTATCCTTGTCTTATCTACACATCCATTATTGCCCCCTCTCATAAATACACACACACATAACATTCTTTTTGCAAATTATTCAGCACAGAAAATTAAATACTTGAAGATCATGGAAAGAGAGGATGATGGAGCTGTACTTGTGGGAAGAGCTGAGATCGATACCAGTGCCCCGTTTCGATCGGTGAAAGAAGCTGTGATGTTGTTTGGAGAACGCGTCCTTGCAGGGGAGGTCTATGCCGGTCGCATTAATGAGGTACGCATGCATGCATGGCTGTATGAATTATATATCGAACAACTAGTTAATATATACTGATGAATGTGCATTTGTATGTGTTCATGGATTTGGTATATATTAAGCTATGTACAAATACAACAATGTCTATACTGTTTAAAAAAACTGATTCTAATTGAAACATTTCCACTTTTTGTTAAGTTGTCAATGAAGTATGATCTTCTGAAAAGACTGGACTGTACAGAGGTATAATTGTCAGAGAAATAGTGAAATTAAATTAAATACTATACTGCTATTTTAAGGATGTTTTCCAGATCAATAGAAGGTGGCTGTTTCAAGTTGCATATCTAATGTAATAATGGTTGCTTCATAGCATGATGTTAGAAGATTCTGGTACCAAATTACTTTAGCTACCACTACCAGCAACTTAATACAATTAATAAATTATATATAGTGTTCTGTTGGTTTGGAAATAAAAAATGATAATAAATTAAGAAAGATGAAGCCAGACCTGACAAATGGCATCCCCATCCATACAAATATTCTGTTGTGCATATTTTAAACCAAAATTTAAAACCACTCTCAACAGAATTTGTCAAATTGATAAGCTGAGTTTAGTTCAGCCATTTTTCCAAAAAGTAACTAATGAGAACAAATTAATTTCCCTTATACTGTAAAAGACACTAGGTGTTGAATTTAGAGCTTGGGCCACGCACACAAACATTTGTTGGGTTCATGAATTAAAGGGAATAAATATAGAGGCATTTCTTATTAACGAAGCAAAGTATATATATATATATTGCCAACAACCTTATATACCTCAACTTCTCCTCCTGCATCAGTAAAATGGAAATCCTTTTTATGTTTCCGGATTCAGAATTTCAGATGAGGTTCTTCAATTACGGCCCAATTCATGTTATAGGTCCAAATACATAATTGAAGTTGGCCCAGATTTATAAATGTCTTTGCTAAATTAGCAAAAGTAATGGGCTTTGATTAACTAGCTAATGTTATATACAAAACTAGTTTTATATATATCTGCATATTAATTAGTTACTAGTTACTCTTACTCCATTTAAAGGAGACCATAAAAGCAATCACAAATACATTATAATTTGAACTAAACATGAAGTGCATTTCAAACTTTACATAGATTTAACAGTCTCACATTCAAAATGTACATATAGATAAGAGCCGCAGCGAGCAGGACGGACAAGAGTGAAGCAAACCATGGCTCTATCGTGGCACAGCTTGAAGATGCGAGGCGGCAACTCGAGAGGGAACGCACTGAGAGGCAGATGATGGAAGGAAGAATGAGCGCGCTGAAAGAAGAGCTCGACAAGGCCAAGGTTGAACTTGAACATCTGAAAGAACGCGAATTATCTGAAAAGAAGGTCATCGAGCTGGAAAAGGAACACAGGTTGTCCGAAAAGAAGATCATAGAGCTACACACGGAAGATCTGAAGTTCGTTGAGAATTCTAATGAGGTTAAGATTGAGAAAACCCCGGTGCCTAATCCGACGGTTGAGTTGCAAAAGAAGAGGTATGTGACATTTGCTAGTCCGCCCGCTGTGACTCACGAATCGCCGGTAAAGACGACTATTATGTTAGAGAGGCAATATTCTCTTGGAAACGAAAGTGATCCGTTTATGAGCAAGAAGAAGAAAAGCAAGAAGAAGCCTTTGATTCCTCTTATAGGAGCCTTTTTTAGTAAGAAGAAAGGCCATCGCCTCGCATGAACGAACTGCTCCGAATCGAAAAACCATATATAATTATGTGTATGCAGTGTTTTTTTTTTTGTGCTTTATAAAGAGAAGAAATATGTACTACACTAAGAATGATGTTTTACATTTTCCTATTTTTTTGAAAGTGAAGATTGTAATACTAATTTTACAATTTTAATTAAGTCCGATAAACTAGCTAGTTTGATCCGATCTATTAAAAACAGGAAGCTAGCTAGTTAGCAGACTTAATTAAAAGAGTAAAATTGTGGATCAATTTGTGATTTTGCTTGAACATATACAATTTTATTGACAGCTTATTATCTCCTTCCTTTTTTTTTTTTTTCCTTTTTTGGGTCTTATTATGTTGTAAGTAATTAGAACTCTATATATGCGATTTGTCTTGTTTGACAGAGTGCCAATATGCAAATTATAGATTGTTAATTAATTGGGTATCTTTGTACTAGCTACCAGCATTGCATAATTAGGTAATTTACTTAAGAAATTACACTTATCTCACAATTAGAGCATACATGCATCATTTATATATAATGCCTAGCTAGCTAGTAAACAACTACACATACATGCTGAGAAATATAAATCTAGCTAGAGAGAGGCACAGATAGAGATTTCTAAATACAACATAATTAACCAGCTACCTGATCACATGCATGGATACTTAACTAAACAAACAAACATTAAACATATATTTGAACTACAAGTCCACCATGTTAATTTGTGGGTCTTAACCTGACATCTCGCGAATACGACTTGTTGAAGAACTCAACGCAATCCGCAATGGCCTCATCATAGTGCTGATTCACGGGGTGCAAATTCGCGCTGGACGACTGTTTCAGCATGTCAGCATGGACGGTTTCCTTGCATACCATGAGTGGCTTTTGTTTTTGAGCTGAAATCTGTGGCATAGAGGAGGGAAAAGCGAAGAAGCCGAGTAGGATCTTGGTAAAGCCGTGCACGAGCCTTGCAGGCCATATGCCAACCCTTGTTGCTCTCCCTTTCTGCCCTCTGTGACTGTGACTGTGAGTGTGGCTGTGGCTGTGAGTGTGGGTTGCTTTCACAACCTTAAAACTCTTTGCTTGAAACTTGGACATTCTACAAACTAAGAGACCCTATTAGCAAAGCAAGATACTCTCTGGCTATGTAATAGCTAGCTAGAGAAAGGTACTTATTCCTTGAAAAAGTAGGGTATGGTTAGAGCCCTACTTTTAGAAACTTTGTTAGAAAGATTTGGCATATTATTAAACCATTAGACTCTTAACTAACTAGCTAGAGGTATCAAGGGATTATGAAGGTTATGAGTTAGGACAATTTCATATTACATTGTGAAATATGGAAGTTCCTCAAATAAGTGTACATCATTTTTTATTGGATGGTCCATAATTATATATTTCATAAAATGATTACATATACTACATTATTGAGTTTCTATAAAATAAATGGAATGTAATAATGTAATATTTCTACTAATTATTACAAATTATAATTTTTAAGTATATAAAGAGCTTTTTTGAATTAGAAAAACAGGTATTCTCTACTTGCTCATTTTTTATTCAATGGTAAGGATGTAATTAAATACTGTTATTTGTATATCTCACAAAATATGGTTAACCTAACGATAACTTACTCAAGTTTATTATTTAATTTTCCAGGCTATATATGACAAGTTTTCAAACTTGTTTTTTTTTCCCTTATTTTGATGAAAGTATATTATCTAATTTCTTTTCTTTTTATCGCTTACATGCATGTCTCCATCTGAATGATTCAGCAACTCATTTTTCCTTTTTTTATTTTTGAAAAGAATAAGAGTCCATTTATATGAAACAATTAAATGATTTGCAATTAAGCTCTAGACATTTAATGGTACACTGCGATTAAGGATCATATGTGGGGTAAAGCTGAGTAGTGGGATATAAAGTTCATATGCCATCATCATTAAATACTGACCTTCGTAGTGCCTTGCAAATCAATATTTAAGGGACTTGGAGATGTTCTTAAACTATGCTGACGGCTCCTTTTCCGTACAAGTTTAGCTGCATATATTTCTCCTGTATTGAAGTTATTTATTCTTAGAATATATTATATAGCAGGTCCATCAACCACAATTATGAAATCCAACCATCTTTTTAGTTTCAACATGTACAAGATCCAACCCTCTATCACTTATGTTGCATGTATATATCAGTTTGGCAAATTAAGGAATAGAACTAGAGTAATGATATCGGATTAGTAAAAATAGAATAGTGATGGATTAGTGATTGTCAGAAGAATAAAAAAAATAGTGATATTTTGAAACTATTCCGATATTTTAGTCTGTGTTTGGCAAATGTTAATCGAAATACCAGATTTGTTGGGGTAGTTGGGATAATTAATTTGCTATTCTAAAATGCTATTCCGGTATTTCATCTAAAGGTCTGAGTACCGTATTTGTGATTTTTGAAGCTATTACGGTATTCTATTTCGTATTTGACACTCTCTTTTAGTTGAAATAGTCTATTCTATTCCAGATTTGAAGTGTCGGACCGTATACCCTACCATTTTCAAACATAGTAAAATTGCGGGCCACAGAAAAATCAATCAAAAGAAAATTCTTAATGGTGATTCGCTAAAACATATCTAAGTCAGCTTCAAGTCTATAGTGGAGACCCAGCTTTGATCAAGTGGCAAAAAAAGGCAATGTGCTGATCTATGTATATATATGAAGTCGTAAGTTCAAAATATATATGCACACTTTTTTTTTTTCTTTTAATAGACATTTAATTGATTTTTGTCCTTATTTTGTGTGTGCATGCGTGCGTGTGCATGCAGAAAAGTCTTTTATACACCTTCAATTAATTTCATCCTAAATTTTGTCTACATATGAAAATAATCCCCCACCACCATCTCCGATCGAAATCTGTATATATATAGCCTTTCTTATAATTTTGCCTTTTTTTATGAGAAATTATTCTTATCCTCTTAACTACACCCTTAACTACATTTCAAGATTAAGAATATTCCCTCCCTCTTCTTCCTTCTTCTCCCCATTCTTTCTTTTTTCCTTCCTCCCCAGTCCACTCTCCCTCTACCCTCTCTCTCACATGCCCTCCCCTCCGCCCGCCCTCCACCCACCCTCCCCTCCGCCCCCCGCCCTCCCTCCCCTCCGCCCCCCCGCCTCTGCCTCTCCGTCCTTCCTCACACTATCTTCCATTTCATCCTTCCCTTTGCTCGCGCTAGTTTCTTCTCATTCTAAACCACGTTTCTTTCATCTAATGAATTTTTATATGACACGCAATTTGTTGTATGCATATTGCATATCTAGTATAACCACTAATCTAATTGATAACATACAATTTCGTATAATGAGTAATAACATTTCTATAAACAACGTATAATCACTTTGTATATAACATTTTTGGGTTTTTCTTATTGGTATAATCACTTTTGTATATGTTTTGCACAAATATTTGCCAGTATAATCACTTTAAATACAAAGATTTTAGTATCAATATTTTGTATAACCACTTCTGATTTTTAGTATGATAAGTACGGATCTTTATTGTAAACGCTTTTTAACATATAAATAATTCATATTCTATATTTAAAAACAATTTTTTTATCATAACTGTAAATTTTAAAAAGTTAAAATATTTTTAGTTTTAAGTATAAACACATTGTACACTTTGTAATAATCACTTCATATACTTAGTATAACAACTTTTTGATGCTCAAGTGCGCAGCGCTTTGCGCGTGGGAAAACACGTTTTTCAAGAGATATTAATTGCAGTTGGTTATAGGGTGCAGTTAAGGGGGATATTTAGTGGGTCCAGTTATCACCTCCGTTTTTTTATTTATGCAATTACCGTTAATACAAATTTGCTCAATGAAAATAATCTAGTAGCAATTATATATTGTGCGTACTACCAGAAGAAAAAAAAATTACAAAATACACATGATATAATTATAAGGTAGCTAGCAAAGATGGGATGAAGCCATCCGAACGTGCAACATTTATAATGGATTTGATTTCCATTCGATCGGAATGAATGCATCTTCTTTCATTTGTTTTAGACTTTTAGTTCTTCTTTTCCGTAGAAAAGCTACATGCTTTCCGGTGCTAATTTATGATTTTGCAAGCTAGTGCAGACTGTGCAGTCATTATGCAAAGTGCTAATTATATTTATCATTTGTACGTACGATGTATGTTCTTTTCTTAAACAATCACTGCTTTATTATTGATATCCGAAGGGCCTAATGATATCCTGGCGAAAACCCAACCACTCTTATTTTCTAAACATGTGGCATTTTATGCAGTGGGTTTGCCAAACCATTTTTTAGTATGAGCTAATTGTGTCATCAGAAATTCAGAATTTGCAACATGCAATATAAGATACACATAGAGAATTTCCAATTGTCCTCATTTTAATTATCTATATATCCACATTTATACAAGATTTATAACTCATATCTCAAATTTATAACTCATAACTTAAATTTTGTAACGACATTGTTGAGGACACTAGATACGACCCATACATGCACATTTTACACACATTTGACACATCAAAAACGGCATAGAAATCCAGCATCATTGTCGGCATATACAATAGAAAATTGGATTGGGCTTTGACGGCCCATAAACGCGTGGCCCTTATATTGTACTATAATAGAGAGCCTTTTTAGAAAGGAGAAGCATGCAAATGCAATGCAATGCAAGCATGTGAAATTGGGTTTCCTGGAGCTTTCCTTTGTTCATTGCATCTGGAATTCAGGAGCTTTTTGAGATGATTCTCGTTGGTACCAGGGACCACGCACCGCATGGTTTAATAATTCTGATGCAAATTAATTACCAATAATTACTTCATGTATTATGGTATTATGGTACTTCTACTTCAGACCATAAATGGTTACAATAGATATTGATCCATAATAATCTTAACCATCAGTATTTTTCCTATGACCAGGTGCACACATAACATATATATTTGATTAAGGCTAACGGGTAAATTTTCTGAACAACTGAAAAAAGAGTCGAATTTTAAATTGGAAGGGACATTGTCCCCAAGCTGTGTTTTGTTCTGATAAAAACGAACAGAAGACCCAACTGCTTTTAATACATTTGCTAATCCGAACTGTTCATAAATCAGGGCCCTAAAAAGAGCCTCAATGAAGGCCCATAAAAACATAGAACACTCCCTGGCTGCATTACGGCCCTCAATTGGATCGATTTTTTCATTTTCTCAACGCCAGTAACCTTTTCAAATGTTTTCTGTACAGTATACGACCAAAATAACTTGCGGTCAGACTTGAGACTTGTATGGCTACTCTAATCATAACTGAAACTAGGGGTGTCAACACAAGGAAACGGTCATAAAAATGAGTTGTTCCGTTTTCGTTTCGTTTCATTTAACAAAATCGTAAATTATTTCGTTTGGACAAACCGGAACGGAAGAATGAAGATAATCGCTTTTGTAGTAGTATTATTATATAAAAATGGAAAAACGAAATATAATAGATTGTTTTGTTTAACGAAACTGTAAATTATTTTTTTTAGACGAAATGAAACGAAATAACGCAAATTTTTGTTACATTGACAGTCCTAGTCTGAAACTGCACTCATATGAAGCTTTTGCCCCAGTTATTCACTTAAAAAGTTTTTGGCAGTTCATAGTTTGAATACATTTATAGACCTTGAAGTGAACTTTTTTCTTCAAATAAAGATAGGATCAAATTTTTCCTGGGAAATAATTAGATTTCTAATGTTTTAATTTACAGACTTCGACAAGATATCATGTTATGTTTGATACCACTATTTTGTAAGCAACACATGTTATACACAAGTACATAACAAACACTGTATGTAATTAATTAGTAGTAAGTAGGAACTGTTCAGACAATAGCGTATTTACTATTTAGAGTTTAGACAGTCCCCCACCGAATAAACACTGTAATTCCATTGTTAAATGAAATGAAATGAAATCCATTGCAATCTAGGATTAATGCATAATATATACAAGAGTAATACCTAGTGTCTACAAAAGAAAAAAAAAAAAAAAAAAAAAAAACTGTCCATAATATTTATAAGTTATATTTTGAAATGTATCTATTACATTTTAGAATATATTTGTTACATTATTTCGACGTCTATAGATATATATAGCTAGCTTCTCAATGGACGTAAGATGTTTCTCTATATACAATTATGCATATGGTATATGTTTAGCATCGAAATGTGGAATAAATGGGTGGCCGCCCAGAGGGGTGTAGTGAGCTTGGGGAACAGTAAAATCCAGGAAATGCTCCTTAACTCTGATCCCTGTCGTTGGTACTCGCTAACACATGTAACTAGCAGACAAAGGCAAAATGCATATATAAGAGATGTTGAACAAGTGTTGTGCTAGTGTAGGGAGGAAACGACAAATTAGCATGTGCTTAAATGCCGCCTTAATCACAGGACTATCATGTTTTATTATCAGCTCCTAAGATAATCATATCCAAGATAATCAGTTTTTTTTTTTTTTATATCAGAGGGACAAAGACAAATAACATTTAAATTTTGTGGCCCGTGTGCTGTCTTTTTTTATTGGAATATTTCAAAAAATATATATATATATTTTTTATGATAATATATATGGCAGCAACTGCTATTAAAATGTTTCAGAAATTACTGTGCACATTTTGACAATATATTAATGTATCTTATTATAATTTAAGCATTGCTAGCCAAATCTCAGATAAAATTTCAGGAAATTTAAAGATCCAGCCTATGCTCAAACTTGCAATAGATATGCATATAACCAATTTATTAATTGAAGGATATAATAAAGTACCAAATAAATTAGTTTTTACCTTTTTCTTTTTGAACTAGATAATATATATTTTTACTTTTAAACAACGTTATCTCTAACTGGCAGCT
The DNA here is from genome assembly GCA_030179965.1 of Cyperus esculentus. Taxonomy (NCBI): domain Eukaryota; kingdom Viridiplantae; phylum Streptophyta; class Magnoliopsida; order Poales; family Cyperaceae; genus Cyperus; species Cyperus esculentus. Next base: position 233,434 of record JASGLE010000010.1, on the reverse strand, counting down.
CCCTTACAATGCACTACAGTCCATTACACAATTCAATACGGGTTGTGCTTATTATATTTGACAACATATATATTTAACTATGAACAAAAGCTACACCACTCATCTATATATATACAAACTATTTGCTTCATCATGAATTGAGTACAAAGCAAAATATCCAAAAATGCATCAAGCAAGGAGTACTGTGAGAAGACAGCCCATGACTACTTCCTCTGTGGCCACCATCGCATGCATGCCGAGGCTGCGCCGGAAGCAGGAGAACTTCTCCACGCCGATATCGCTGTTCAGTCGGCTGCGGGAGGTGCTGCTGAGACTGATCATGTTCTCGTCGGCTGTTTCGAAGACTAACGAAGTGCATGATCATCAGGCACCGGTACTATCTGCTCGACCTCGAGTTCATTATCAGAATGCCGACTCGCACCGGAGTGAGGCCGTGCAAGACTGCATCGAGTTCTTCAGGAAATCAGCAGTTGCGAGCCAAAAAGAGAAATCATCAGAATGTACTCGTCAGATGGCTGAGAAGAACATTTATATAAAGATTTTAGAAGCCGATTGATTTGATTTGATTTGATTTGGTGTCATGTAATTAAGTTAGTAATTTATATAATTTGGTACGTACTTGTTTAGATTTTAATTACTTCTTTGTAGGTACTTGTTATGTGCGATTGAGATGGAATGAGAATCATGCATATTAATTAATTAGTTAGAGGTTTAATTTTCATGTCTATGAAAGATCAAAAACTATTTATAATTATTTCATGTTATTCTTATAAAAATTATGTGAAACTTCACCGAGCCTTCATCTGAAGTCAGGAATTGCCCGTCATCAATTTTTGTATGGTTCCAACTTCGAACTACATAATTCTTCTTCTTCTTCCTTTTTTTTTTTTTCCAACTAACTACATAATTCTTCTGGATGCGTTCCAAACGATCTGTGATACTGATGAGTCACTGACATGCATGTTGCATGTATGCTCCTCCAGCTCCAGTCTTCCAGGGATGACGATTATCCTCTGACCGACTGCAACCGAGCCCAACAGATCTAGAGAGAAAGAGAGAGTAACCGAGGTGGGACCCCCAGTTCGGTGGGTCCCACCTCAGTTACTCTCTCTTTCTCTCTCTGCCGGGCCGGGCTCGGTTGCAGCACAGCCGGGGATATGAATTCGTCTTCCAGTCTTTCCTAGCTTTTTTTTTTTTTTTTTTGGGAAATTGCGCGTGTGCCATTTCAACCATTAAAGGAGACAAAAGTTCATATAACATTACATGATGACTTGCAGTTGCTGGTAATGAAGGTTTTTTTTTTTTTTGTGAAAAGTAAATGAAGTTAAATAGAGGTCTCATAGAAAAAAAAAAATTGAAAAACGAAATGGTTCAACCTTGTGTCCATTGGTAGAATTTCTACCATAGATACAAAGTGTGACATGATGGGGACCCACTATGTTACATTCTGTGTCTATAGTGGAAATTCCACTATAGACGCAACATGTTTCCAAAAGAAAACGTAAGTACTTTAAATGAGTAGAAACTCCATCCTAGAGATAGGTCAATTTAGCCAAATATGATAAATTAATTTTGAGATTTTGCGCTATTAAAATATGATGTATTAATTTATTAGTAATTAATTGTCGAAAAACATGATCTCAGATTTACTTTTCCTTTCATAAAACATTAATTAATATCAAGAGTAGTATTATAGATAGTATTAGAGTACGTAGTATCATAAAGCATTAATATACATCGTACAACTAGTCGTGTCAAGTGTCAACACTCACCTGTCAAGGGATTGGTGACCCGTCATCCCACAACCCGATCTAGCTAATCCGCTTATATTCGGGTCAAAGCATATTGACAGTGTCCATAATAATTGCTTGGTACTCAATAAGCAAAATAGTTTATCAGTTTATGTACATAAATAATTGTATTTAGTGTCCATGTCAGCTTTGATTAATGTTAAATATCAATATAAACTCAAAACGGCACTTGTAGTGAGTCGGGTCGAGTACTCAATCCATACCAGTCTCGATCCACACCCAACCCATCTATCGTCGGATCATTCCGGTTGGGTCGGATTTCTTTTTCTTTTTTCCTTTTTTCTTTCTTCTTTTTTTATTTATTTATTTTTTTTTTTATTCAAAGGTCGGTTCGTATAAAAAATTGACACCTTGTGTCATACATATTTGCATATCATATTTCAAATTAAATTAGAGCCAGCTAATCTCATCAAATAACTTTAGTTGTTTGTTTAGATATTTAATAAACACATTATTAATGTATAAATTATGCAACGTAAATATAAAAAATAAAAATGTAACATAATTTAGTTAGTTAATGAATGATTTTTTTTTAATATGTCTCCGGATTTTGTTGGTCACATTATATCGGTCACTAGAGGGATTAATAATCTGGGAACGTTAAAATCTAATTTAATCTGTAATAAAAATTTGTCTTCATTTCATTAAATTTAATAAAATTGGCTAATAAAATGCAATAAGCTATAGGTTATGTTAAGTTTAATTTTAATGCATGAAAACATCAAAAAAATGTTGCTATTGTCATAACAAAATTAAGTTTTACCATTATCCAAAAAGAACATAAGTATTAGTAACATACTTAAATCAGGGCAAGAACATATTTAAAAAGAAGCAAGCAAGCTTTTCAATTTCAACATCGCAAAAGGAAGACCTATGGAAGAAGTTATTATCTATAGAATTGAATAAAAATTCAATTATAATGTCGTATTTTAGAGTTAATTAAGAATTTTATGTCCAAATAATAACTTGTACCATATCTAATGATTTTTCGGGTTATTATTTTTTTGTATGATTTTTGAATGGTAATGTTTGAAGTTTACTCATTTGTAACCTTTTTTTTTTTTTTTGATAAAGTGAAATTGTATTATCACCCCCTCCCTTTTCTAGTTTTCTTTGTGGGAGGAAAAAAGAGTTACAGAAAATATCAAAAAGAACTAAAAACTACTACATACGGAAATACTACTACTACCTAAGTTCTATGTCCAAAGTTTCATAGAACATTTATTATTACAAAGTCAAGCAACTATATTACTAAGACTATATCAAACAATTATTCCAACAATTAAGCAGTTAATTACTTATAACGCTCAGATAGCATCTTCTCCATCTTCCGAATCTGATAGCACTATAAACCTTTGATACATAATATCTTTATTCTGCAATCTATTCCCTGTTCAGTAGAAGTACAAACCAAAAATGTGAGACAATATATTTTTAAAATTATAAGATGAATTTTCATTAAATCATGTCAATCTATTCCTATCCAACCAAATTTGCCAAACCAAAGTAGAAAATATAATCTGACAATAAATTCTATCACCATTGTCCAATTCAGCAATACTATCCCATAATTGATCAATTGATCTGCTAACTTCAGTCTAATTCTTTTACTATTGTTATCATTAAAAGAGCATCAAAATCTAAATACATCTTTGCAAAAAATGAACAAATAATCAACTGTTTTAATATGATTTTTACAAAATGGACAATGAACTCATTTGTAACTTATTTTGTAAAATTTTCTTTCTTGTAATTATATCTTAAAATTTCTTTATTTTTCTCTAAATACTTGAAAGTGTGGAGTGATGCTAATAGATGGTTCATTATTTAGTTTCTAATGAGTATTATTATTTAATTAATAGAGTTTTCTGACTACTGCATATCCTTTGAATTATATTGGTTTTGGTGGAAATATATGTAGGTTTTAAATTTTCTAAGAACTAATCTTAATTTTCAGGCCATATACAAAACTCGAATTATATTTTTACACATTTTATTTCTTAAAAATGATAAATATTAGTTGCCTCCAACATCTAATTATGCAACGATGTCTGTGTAGAAAAGCCTTATCCGTATGAACTGGTTTCTACTAATAATAATAATTCACATGAACTCTATAAAATATATAAAGTAAATGAGCAACTATTAGAATATAAAGCTCATAATATTACATATAATAATCCATAGAATTGTTGAACTTGGGAAGCACCAAACACGTGAAGAGTCACTACAAAATTGTTTTTAGTGGCACATTACTAAGTACTACAGGGTTTGTCAAATTAATTTCATTGACCAACTCGGTCGGTCTATTAGCACAGTATTTTGTATATAATGGAGCCGCGCGTCCGAAGCTATGAAGTATTGAAGTATTTACAAGGCCCAGTTAGTTGTCCTTTCTGTCAAGAAGACTCCGGGCTAATAGTAATGGGCCTTAATCAAAAAGGTTTTAATTTGGAAGTCATATTGGACTGCGTTCTCTGGATTGTCCTCTCGCCTCAATTGTCAGCATAATGTTAATGAATTTCTTTTTTTCATTTGTTGGTACGGTGTCCCATCCATTTTTTACTCTCTTGTCGAGCACAGAATTAGTATTCACTAATTTAGTAATCATCTTTGAACATAAATAATAGTGCTCATATTTGGACTTTGGTATAGTTCTATTACTATAGTAGAGGATTATCAATACAATATATGTTCCAAATTTTACTGAAGATTAGATACAACTTATTATCTCTAGTGGCAAGATCGATTGTTTAATTTGCTGTGCAAACAATATATTCCGTTAACTGTATGCCTGCTAACAAACTGACTAGAGTTGCAAAAGAGGGGAAGTTGGAGGTAATTAATTAGGTTGATATCCATGGCATTCATTCATCTATGATCTATGTTGAATTGTTCATTAAATGCAAAACTCAGCTCTATATATAGAAAGTTATGAGATGCATCATGCATTGCCTATGAAATTATGCCAACATATATAACCTTTTCCTTTCGCTATAAGCCTATAACTAACATGCCAGAGCTCAGGAGTGCGTATCATCTGCAGTAACCCAATCCGTGCGGTAGCTGCCCAAATAATCTGAACCGCTGTTTTCTGTACTACGGTCAAAGATTGGTCTGAACGGCTGCCCATTTAGAATTTACGGGGCCGTTTAATATTGAGTTTGGGCAACTCAAATTCTGAGTTACCGCAGGAGATCTGAATTCAGAGCTCAGAGGGACTCCAACTGGCAAAAGCCTAGCAAATTTAACCTGCCTTTGTTTCAATCAATAGGCGTCCTTCTCTGACGTCTTCACATCTCTGCACCTGTCGTTTATTTTTTTGCTGTTTATAAAATAAAACCACTTTTTGCTTCTTTTTTTTTAAATTTAGGGGTAATGACCTCAGACCCCTCCGAACTTTCGGGTTTTGACAACTTGGCCCCCGAACTTTCAATTCGGACAAATGCCCCCCCGAACTACCAATTTGTGACAAATAGCCCCCCGGCTGTTAATTAGACATCTAATACTCCATTAAAAAGTATGAAAAGACCAAAATACCCTTATGTATATATTCATGATATTTTAAATATAAATAGATTAAATTCAGTTTTAAATTTTTTTTGTGCCTCATAAATATCAAATCTGAATTAGTTATTAATAGTACTGGTATATAACTAAATATTTGTATATTATTTTTTATTTTATTGTATATAACTAAATTTTTACGCCTTACTATTTTTATTTTATTTAATTTTGTCTTGAATTTGTATATTGTTTTTTCAAAGATAGATATTTATGATACATAATAATTCTTTTAATATGAGAAATTACGAACTAATACATTAATGATGATAAAAAAATTGTTAACTTCAAATTTGATTGAAAATTTTAAATCATTTAAAATGGTAATTGATTTTTTTCATTAAAATTAGTTACATATATGTAAATATTACATTGATGAAATAAAAGAATAAAAAGTAAACGATAAATATTTTGTATAGATTTTTGTATTTACAAAATATGTAGTAATTTCTTATATATTTTTAATATCTAGTGATTTTTAATTAAATGTTTTTTGAACTTATTTATATTTAAAATATCATGAAGATATACATAAGGGTATTTTGGTCTTTTCATACTTGTAAATAGAGTATTAGATGGCTAATTAACATCCGGGGGGCGATTTGTCACAAATCGGTAGTTCGGGGGGCATTTGTCCAAATTAAAAGTTCGAGGGCCAAGTTGTCAAAACCCGAAAGTTCAGGGGGATCTGGGTCATTACCCTTAAATTTAATAACAAATTTTGGTTTTTTTTTTGTAGTTTTTTATTTTGATTGACATCCTGAGAAGGAAGAGCAACATAATTAATCTTGACTCCTGACAATATATATTTACTTATTTTCCTTTGCATTTTGAGGAAAGACTCCTCATAAATAACTAAAATCTAGTACTGTCTTTTTTTTCAAAAAATTATGATTGCTGAATAGGTAATTATATGAAAATATTCATCTTGGTATCTCCACTTGCTGGATGCAAATCTTGCAGTGTTGCATGTGCAATGGAGATGGTATGTGTAGTGTTTAGTGGGAGTAGTTCAAGTTGCATGTGGAGACAGAAAAAGGCAAGAAAATAAACTTGGAGAGCTGAGATTAATATTTTTTGCTTCAATACAAAAAATAATTATCAAACAATGATTAACATACTGATGATCTCATCGTGTCTGCCTTTTTCATAAAAGGCAATTTTTTTTTTTATTGAAATTGCTCCTTTGAGGTTCATGTGACGTTTACTTTTTGCGTTGTTTGTCAACAATCGGATAAAATATTGAGTTTGTTCAACTGATCAATTATGAGTTGTGAGGCTAAACTAAAAGTTGCAGACAATGAGTCAATTTCTCGTCAACTCCACAACTATTTATCCACATTTTTTTCTTGCTTGTAATGATGATCTTTTGGAGTTATCTGGAGCAGCTTTCTTGTAAAAGGAATATTATTATTTTTTTTTTGAACATGAATATTAATTGGCAACAGGATACTAGCTCGATTTCATGATCAAGGACCACTGTAATACAAGAGTCTTAAAAAAAATGCGAAAAGGTATCTTGTTGACAAAAAATAAATCACCATGTATACTCGCGCTTAATTGAATATTTTTTTTACTATCGTTAGTCTATTAATATTAACTCATAAAAAAATATTGATTTGAATATATATAACGGTATAACCTTAAAAAGTTAGATTTATATTTCAATAAATATCTTTATGATTAGAACCTCAAGACCACCCTATTTATTGGCTCACGACATCAAGACCACCCAAATCTAAAGAGTACCCAATTCATTGGCTAACAACATCAAGACCACCCAATTTAAATGGGCTAACACAAAGTCAAACACAACCCGAAAATATTTTTCTTTGAATTAGTAAATTTAAAAAATTTAAAGAAAATTACATCAATTAAAAAAATTAAAAATAATACTTTACTTATTTGACAATAAGAAATAATTTCCGAATTACTAAATTCAAAAATAAAAAATCTAAATAAATAAATAAATAAATAAATAAATAAGGGAAAATAATTAAAAAAATATTGTAGGGGGAAAAATAAAAAATGAAAACCAAATAAAATAAAAGGGAAATTTTTTTTTTGAAAAAATTTAAAAAAATTAAAAATAATTAAAGGAATCAAAAACAGAAAATTATAAAATATAAAAATATTTAAAAAATACTGTAGCACCGATGAGATAATTACTGTAGCGCAAAAGTAACTGTCCCGCGGTTTAGAGATATTGAGGATTTGTGTTCTCTATTCGTACCTGTTGCATTAGCCTTATATAATTTAAGAGTTTCGATGCCTCCATTTTTTTTTTCCCTCCATCATGTCTCCACTTTTTAATTAACTAATAACTAAAATTTGAAACTAATTTTTCAAAATAAAACAGTTAGATATGATTAATATCACTTTTTTTATGTATGAAAGAAATTTTGAAACTTAAATGTTATATTGTTTGATATCTTTTTTTTGAAGAAGCAGTTGCTTAATGTGTATAGCGATTGTGATCCCCATACTTGTGTGTATTTACAAATGTTCTTAGTCCCATTTCCCCCCACTTATTTTTGAAGAGCTACCCATATATGCTCCAGTTTGCTATTACCACCTGAATCATGCCCTTCAGTATTGCCTGGGATTTGGCCTTGTGCTGGAATACGCTCCTTCCATATGTTCCACATCAAAGCGAGGCAAGCCTGATCCCAGCGTGAGTGGTATTCAGTGGCTATTCTCGTCCTGATTTCCCACCAAAACTGTGCTCCATCAATGGTGAAGTCCCAATGACTTGTATTATTTGGAAAGCATTCTTTCCATAGTTGCTTCGTGAATGGGCAAGCTACGAAGAGGTGTTGTGCTGTTTCTTCTTCCGTGATGTGCATAAGACACATCCAACTGTATGTAGCCAGTTTCTTTTGCTGAGGTTCCGTCTCGTCAATAATCTATTCCTAACAAGTAACCAGAAGAAGATCTTGATCTTCAACGGTGTGTGTACCCGCCATAATACAGTTGCCATGGCTGATCTGATACCCGGTTCTATTAGGAAGGCGTATGCGGATTTGGATGTGAAGTTACCCTGTTGTTGCCAAGTCCAGAGGATGACCCCCTCTTCATCAATTTGGATTGCGCACCTGAAAATGGTCAGTAATTTGATCAAATCCCTCATGAAGAAGGAATGTGATGTCCGAACCTGATCAACGGAGGTTTGTAAGAGAGCCGGTACTTGGCAGCATCTGTGTACAGTTTCCGAAACCAGTGAATTCCGCTCAGCATATATTTTCCACAACCATTTAAGGAGCAAAGCCTTATTTTGAGTGGCCAGATCAATAATTCCCAAACCCCCGTTTACCTTTGGTAGACATACTGTTTACCTTTTATATTGTTTGATATCAAGAGCATGAAAAAAAATAAAATGCACCAATTTGATGAAATTCTAGATGTTGATCATCTTAGCTCGTTGGTTTACATAATATGAAATAAACAAGTGATCAATTTTGTTATGTACTTGTGTGAACAAAGAAAACATTATATTGATCATATTTAATGTTTTATTTTCAAATTTTGAATTATTAACCTATTAAAAAGTGGAAGCACAGTAGAGACACAAAAATAAAGGTTTTGGAAAATTCATAATATTTTATGCCGTCGAAAACATCATCATCATTCACATCAAAAATTTTAAAATTATGTTGAATTTTTTTAAATAAATATTTTTATTTTATAAATTTTATTATTTTTTTGTTATCCTGTTTCGGGGCGAAACCCGAGTTACAGCTCTAGTACTAATTAAAATCCATGCGATCAATATGCAGTCACGCGTAGATGCTGTCTTAACTATTTAATGTAGCACAATGTGTGCACCGGTGCATCCTGTAATATTTCTAAATTCTAATCAATATATTTTACAAAAAAAAAGGTACAAAGTATTTTTAATGATTTAATCAATATATATAGACAGGAGTAATTCCAAGTCATCAAATGTGAACGATATATATAGTAACAACTAACGGACGAAACAACAACAATAGTTTAGCGGGCCAATTAAGTTGATATAATAATAAATTAGATGCTTAATGTATGTAAGTGACATCTCAGAAACATACATAGAATGATTAACATAGAAATCTAGATAGCAACATTGCAACCAATGTTCATCTACCAAAACCCAGTCGCAGACACGATGACATGGATACAATCAATATCCCAGAGTTAAGAGTAGTTCAATTAAGTACATAAGCCATACTAATTAAGAAAACAAAATAATAATTAGTACAGAAGCCACACCGATTTCCCCTCTACTACTAACTACTAAGAAATTAAAATTAATCTCCGAAAGCAGAGCTTAGCTAGATAGGAGAATCTTCTTCTTGATGTGTTCACTTACAACAGAACAAAACTTAATTAATTATCGCTAATTACCAAAAGGAACATGGACTTGAGTTGTTTAGACACAAAGAAACCTCACTAGCGTTTTCTTCTAATTTTTATAAATATCTATGTACAAGTAACAAATTAAATACAATTAAGGCAAGCTGGATGATGAGAAGGTGCTCCCAAATCCCTATGCATTATGCATAATAATTAACAACTTGGCTTCTCTGTTGCCATCTTTGTTTGTGTTCTTGCATATCTCACTCTAAGTCCAAACCAATATAAGTATACAACCCACAATCTCACATTTTCACATAGAATATATAGAACCATACTTAATTATCTACTTATATATGGCAAACCTAATTAAATCATACAATTACCATTTATCCAATTAATTATCCTACACATAACACACCAGATCATATATATCAAAACTGCCCAGGCCTTCAATTCAATCTAATACCACTATTAATCTATCATTATTGTTAACTAATTAATATTGGTTGATCATTTGCACTATACACTTGGATAATAATACTAATTTCATTCTTCCATCGATCTGTTATTATCGATCACAGCAATAAACCAACCATCTCATCAATTCATCGTCCGGTATATCACCACAAAGCACGGCAGGATCGCCCTCGGATTCATCACAAACATCTCCTCGAGATTCCCATCACTGGCGACTGAATCGTACCCCTCGGTGTCTGCACCGGCCTCGGATGCACTTCCGGCACACTTCACTCTGCCGGCTATGACCCTGCACACAATCATTGCTCTGCTTACCCCCGCCACACTGTCTGTTGGCTTGAACGCATCGTGTGCACGACCGCTACTGGCAGTTGTGCGCACTCCATTCTGAGGTGGAGGCGTGAATCCGTGGCGAATTGATGAGCAGACACCGCAAGCAGGTGACCCACACAGCGATTTCAAACCGTTCAGGCCAAGGGCGCAACTGATGGGAGCCGGCAGGAACCGGAGGAGCTCATTGCCATCCGCAGCTGCACGGGCTGATGAACATGACTTAACAGCCGCCCGATGGGCCTCGAAACGGGCCAGAGTTCGCGGCGCATTGTGCACCTTTAGGATGCGCTCCACATGGCAGATGGGTCGAGGGGACGTCGGGTTTGTGCGCGGGTGTGCCTGGTGCTGCCAGCTAGATTTGAAGATTATTTCGACAATGTTACGGCCGGAGTCTTCCGGTCCCAGCTCTGATACTGGCATAGTTACAAGATTAAGTAATTAGCACTAATTACTACTTTCATTAAATTATAACAATTAATACAGCAATAATAACAGGGTAATTTTCTTCTTTTTTTTTTTTTTAACTTGGCAGAGAAAATTAGTTGAGGTAAAAATTGTGGTTCACTCAATTTACATTAGAAAATCAGATTGAAAATGAAGTTTTATGACAGTTTCGAGGTCAATGTCAAAATCTCATGACATAACTTGTAGCGTTCAGGATCCTCTTTTTTGAAAAAGGAAATAAATGCGGTCATAAATTGGAGTGCGGTATCATAATAACAGTACGGTTGAACAGGTGAACAAATATATATTAATATTCCAAAGTCTAAAGCAGCTTGAATGAATTTCTAACTTGCTATGAATTGAATATTCTATGGAGTTTCAGAAATGAATGAACTAGCGAAAACTGAGGTACTTCCAACTACCATCCCTTCAACTATTAATAACAAAATCTACATTTTTTCTTTACCAAAAACAAAAGAATTAATTAGCTAGCTAGTCAAATATTGTGCAATTTTCTTATTTGTAGCTGACTAGCTCACCACCTGATAAATTAATTATCTTTGCAAAAGAAAAGACTCTGGATTTTGTACACTAACTAAGATTTTCTGGGTATATTTAATTTAATTTCCAGGTCCTAATAGTATAATCAACCCCACAATGAAAAGAGGGAAAAATGGAAGATCTTCATGATGATCTGACAGGCGACAGCACTCATTCAACCTTATCCTGTGAATCATTTATTTTCTTGAGAGATGCAATAAATTGACACTCCCAAAACTCAATAATACATGACGACACAGAATGGCACGAAGAATCATAAATATTGTAAATACAAAATTTGAAATTATAGACCCAAAAAAAGAAATGGTAAATTAAAAACTGAAATTACCAGCATGGCGAATCGCTTGGTGGTGTTCTAAGCTTTCAGGTTTGGTGAAAACCTCGCCACAATCGGGGCACACACACAGTGCTCTCGGCCTCGGATACCTCCTGTTGTTTGTTAGTTTTTACATCAGAATCTCGTTAAAAATCTTCAAATTCACGACCATATTTACTTGCTTTTAACTTACAGGCAAGAACAAGCATAATCAATAACCAGCTAGCTTTATTTGTCAAAAGGGAAAAATGACAGTGATCATCAAAGTACGGTCAAAAGTGAACCGCAAAAGAAAACCTCAACATGATGATGCCTCATTAGATTTTGCTTGCCACCAAATAACAATTTGTAATCTTAAATCTAAACATGATTAAAACTAGATTTCTGATCTTTTCTAAGCTAAATTACCTACTAGATTTCGGAATCAGAGAGGTAACAAATTGTGAAGTGAATTTACCTAGACATGGGTTCAACGGACACCGCACGGCACTCGACACAGCCCGACAAGCCCCTCAGCGGCATGCCGCCGCCGCCTCCCTTTGATCCACCGCATCCCATGTTCAGTGACCGGCTCTGTGACTGTGACTGGCTATGTCCATGCCTGCGCTGCCTTACTGACCCGGCAAGCGGTGCAGTGTCTTTGCACGAGGCCGAGCCAATCGACCCGACCGATTCAACCGAGGCCGAGTCGGTGTTGTCCGACCTGTGCACCACGCGGGTATTCCCATGCACAACGTCGCGCAATGCGCAGAGGGAGGTGCCGCATATGCCGGTGCCGGTGGCTGCAACCTGGCGGGAGGCAATTGTAGGGGCCTTGGCATTGGATGAGGGGGCGACGATTTGGACGGAGGAAAGAGCGCGGCAGCTCAAGAGGGACTTGAAGTGCTCCCAGGAGGAAACGGGAGGCGGAGGTTGCGGTTTCAGCTTCGGGGCAGGGGATGGGAGCTTCTTTTGGCGATGGCGGTGTGACGAGTGGTGGGTCTGCCGGGTTTGCCGGGCTTGGGCGTCGGGAATTGGGAGGAGAGCAGTGGCAGCCATCAGAAAGAAACTGTGAGCTCCTCTCCTCTCCTCTCCTCTCCTCTCCTGTCCTGTGTGTGTGAGTGTGATGGATCTAACACTAACACTAACACTAACACTAACACTAACACTAGTGAATTATAATGCAGCCAGACTCTGATTCTTTGTAATTTAATAATTAATTAATAGTCTCTTCTCTTCCCTGCTCTGCTCTGAAAGTCTCAAAGTCTCCGCAAGGAAGGAAGGAAGCCACCTTAGTAAGGAAGTTGAGCTTCCCTCTCTTTTCGGATCGCTCTCACTCACAGCCTCCTTCAATTTAAGCACTTTCTTTTATTCCACTGTACATTTGTGCACATACCCTCTCACAACGCAAATTTCATCACACATCCCATATTTTATTGGAATGGGAGGGACCAACTGACAATTATTATTTTGGCGATAGACTATTTAACTGACGTCAATATTTGAGTCTAAAACGCTGATACCTCACAATTACATTTCTGTCTGAAACATTAATACCTCACAATTTATGCTAACATGTCTGAAATTATGATTTATAATGCTCGATAATTTTTTTATATAAATAAACAATATATAACTAGTATTTAGAAAACTTCAAAATATAAATTTTTTGTATTCACCGATATTTTTATATGAAGAACTTCTTGAGCATCATTAATTGTAGTAATATAAATTTTGAGGCATTAGCTAATGTTAATATCATAGTGTAACTCATATATTTGATAAATATCCTTAAATCTTACAAATAAAAAGTTCATATAGATATATTGTTAAACTTATATATAGTTTGACTTTTTTTTTAATTTATTCGATTTATGTGTTGTGTTAACAGTGTATGAAAGACCAATTAAATTACAATCGTTGCAAGATATATAAAATGTTGAGTGATCTACAATATTCAAATCGATTGTAATATAAAATACTATCAATTTATAAATTGAAGAATATACATAAATATTTCTCATCATTTTTTAAGAATTTTTCAATTATTTTTTAAAAATTAAAATATTATGATAGAAAAATTATGAAGATAAGCAATTAACATTGCCAAATGATCCCTCCCCAAATTAATATATCTCCGGTCTTCCCCCACTCCAGCTTAGCGTACCTACTCAAGTCAACAAAAGTAGAGTGGCAAATTGGCCTGCTCTCATCTTTTATTACAAGTACTGTACATGATACATGTTAGAACAGCTAATAAGGCGCGCACCTCAAACTGTACTGATTCTATTGAAGAAGAAGAAGAAGAAGAAGAACCATTAACGAACTCTTTTCCAGTTTACCCCTGTAAAAAAGAAGTTTTTATGGGAAAAAAAACAAGCTTTGTAAATATTAAATTTGACTGCAGATCTGAGCTTCACCTGACAGTAATTAAAGCACACTGGAGCTGTATTAATGCGATCCACTTTGGACGGTGCCTTGCCTTGCCTTTGTTTATTTTCCTTTGTTAATTTGTTTCTGATTCAGTGATTCCTCTCTTTAAGCACCACTGTTGACAAATTAAATTATGGGCACTCCCCTAATTGATACTTCAAACAAGTAAATGGTACCACGTTTCAAAAATAAATGATACAATGTATTGATTGATTGGAAATAATTAATGATGCAATGTATGATGTATCGGTTCTTGCGAAAGGGTAATAATTCAACTGTCCCATCTTCTTGTCCACATCTATTTCTCAACTGTAGCTAGAAACAGAACTATCTGAAAGTGAAAATGAAATCAATATTATTAACTCGCAGCTTTATTAGTGCTCATTTGTAAATTGTAATTAATTAGCTGCAGTTTTACAAGTCGTCCCCTGTAAAAAGCTATTTTTCATGTATTCCAAGCTAGGATAGTTTGGGAAATTATTAAATGAAACATAAATTTTGTGGGTTTTTGTGATGGGAAGTACTCTGGTCAAGATGTGGAGTTCGTATAAACGAGATTTTATATTTGATGAGGAGACAGCGCTAGCATGGGGATAGTGTTAGGTTTGTGTGTTTTCATGGTTTGGTTTTGTTTTGTTTTTCTTGTTTTCTATAGGTTTGGTTGGACTACTGAACGATATCTGCATATTGTTTATAATTTGGTTGCATGTAATAGATGAGCTGCTTCAGTACCTAATTCCTAATTGGGAGGTCATATCTACTAACTCTTTAACTACAAACTTCATATATACATTGTCATGCATTGTGGTCCTCTCATTCAAGGAATCTAATTATTTTTTTTATGACAGAACAATGGCTGGGGATATATTATTATTGTTTCATTATTTTATTTCTGTCCTACATTTGCAAATGGGAGCCAATAATTTTCATACTTATTGAAGGTTTTGTTTTCTTTATTAATTTTTTCATTTTTTTAACTAATTAAACGGATTTTTTTATCTTTTTAACTAAAGCCCATAGGGTACTGTAGATCTTAACTTTGTAATCTATGACATAACAAAGAATTAATATTTATGAATTGGGGACAAGATTTAATTACAAGTGGGATTTTGGGGCCCTTTCAAATGATCATCTTCGAAATGTACTGATATTTCTGTAAATCTCTGTTGCCACTTCCAAAACTGCAAAAAAGAATAAAAAAAGCTGAATGGGAGACGTATACAACAAAATTCGTACTATTGCTAATTTTCTCATTTACATTTTAATATATTTTTTCCATGTAAGTTTTATGTTCTTAAATTTCAACTAGAAGTTCAAAAATGAACCTTTTACTAGCAGCATATCCTTGTATTTTCACTCTCTCTCTCTCTCTGTTTTTTTTTTTTTTTTTTTGGTTGAGACTTGAGAACTAGTAGCTAGCATTGTGAATTTGAGCTGCTTAATTGACAGCACATTTAACTTCTGAGCCACGATCGCAATGTCAGTTTCGGGATTTGCATTGGATTTTTTCTTCATTTAATTTAAAAAATATATATAAATTATCATTTCTCATATGTAATATGTAAGAACTTTTATGGGGAATAAGCAACAAGAAAAATTTAGATGGGTATATAGTATTGAGGAGGAATCCATTGACAATGTCTATTTTGACAATTATGACAATCTCAATTTTAAAAAATTCTTAAAAATAGTTAGAAATTCTCAAAAATAAAAAATGTTTACGGAACTATTTTTTAAGTTATAGATTGATTATGTTTCCTATTATATTTAATTTAAGTGACGTTTGATAGCTTTTCAAAGATCCGTTAAATTACAACCGTTAAAAAATGTATGAAATTTTGATAAGCCATCAAACAATATCTAAATTGATTGAAATTTGAAACACTATCAATCTATTAGTTAAATAATATATCTATCAACTTTTTTTCATTTTTAAAAATTTATATGATTTTATTCAAATTTTTTAAATTTGATATTGTTAAGATTATCAAGATAGACATTGTCAGTAGATCCTCCTCTATAGTATATACCCCGTATGGCCGTATATATAGGAACAATTAATTCCATCCCACAAAAAATGGCATGTGCAGTACTTATATCAGTTGAGGCATTTATTAGCAAGATCGCCCCCACCCGTGTGTTATCACTTATATCAGTATCATCATCATGTACTGGTAAAAAGTCAATTCATTAGCTCTAGATTCTATACTAGTACTTTAACACGTATGTTTATGATTTGACTGTATCTAACTGGAAGGCCAAGTATATAATACGAAAAGTACTGTATTTTGTTTTTTAGAAGACCAGAATCAGTAAAGAAAAGAAAAACAAAATTTAAAGATGCCCATGCATGTGAATCTGCTAAAATTAAAGAGGACGGATATTCTATTGACATTGTCATATATATATTGACAATTTTGACAATAATTTATTTTAAAAGTTTCAAAAAAATCATTAAAAATTTTCAAAAATAAAGAAAGTTTACAGAAGTATTGTTTTACTTATAGATTGATTATGTTTTTGATTATATTCAATTTAAGCGATGTTTGATATATAGCACTTTAAAGATTGTAATACTGTGTAAGTTTTGCAGATAATTAAGAATAACCGAATAATAATGCATTGTTTCAAATGAATTATTTTTGTAAATAAAGAATGAAATATTATGATTACATATTTTTGTGCAAGTAAATAAGCTTTTAATATTTTACGTCTAACGAGTATTTAATTAATAAAGTTATATGTTTAATTAAAAATTGAAAAATGCAATAAAGGATAAACATTAATCAAGAGGAAGCTCACTAGTGATGATTGATGAAAGTATATCACGTCGCTTTATTAAAGACTCGTGATATTGTATTTGTGCCATAACTTTACGTGTACATACTTTCAAATCGCAACACTTATATATGAATTGTGTTGTACGCAACACATAGACGTGGTCATGAATGGAGAAATGAAATTGCATCCAGCAATATCGTAATTAATATTTTTTCTTTAATTAATAATTAATTAATGGGGGTACGTGGGTATGGTTATAGCTAACGAAACCACCATATTATTAATTATATATTATATATAATAGGATGGTGGGTTCTTGTTGGTTTCGTTTGTTATTTTCCTTGACAGTGAAATTTATATCCTAATCTCATAGTGAGTCTTAATTACCTCAACTGGTTAATTAAGCAGACATTAATTTGTCATTACTTTCCACCGCACAAAAGCAGACACTAGCTAGATTTGGTAGTACTTCTGGTTTTGTTTCAGTATATATATATATTATGGCAATAACCTTCTACGTTAATATTTAGTGTACATGTATGAATTTGGCACTGTCCAATTTATTTCAAAAGCGTCCACACATAAATATTAGTTTTCTAATTTTCTTTATAAGTGATTGAGACAAAGAAAATGTGCTTTTATGTATAGAAAGATAAGAGATTTTTCAAAACTACAGCTGATTTTTTGCGTCCGTATATATATAAAGTCATTTTTGTGTTCGTCAATTAAAGAGAAGTTACCAAAAAATAAAAATTATTCTGCTACCTGCTATATAATTATGTCACAAAAATTTTGAAAAAAAAAATAGTAAGCCATGAAACCAAAATTATTGTAAGTATCTTTAGCAATATTTTAATTCAGGTTTAGGATGGCATATACTATATATACAAGCAACCGTCATAACATTTACAAATAATCAGAGTAGGACTGGGATATTAAAGAAGAACTTAAAATTCACAATAAATTTAATTGACATTCAAAAGTGTGAGCATTAATTCTGCATGCAATATTAATCAAATCAAAACATTTGAATTCAAAGAAGTAATTGTATTTAACGGAATGTAATATATAGCAACGTGTTATGGAGGCGAATTGGGTTCAAATTTTCAATTAATATTATTATATTATAGTTGTTACAAAAAAAATGTCGTCGTACATATTAAGTAATTTGATATATATATATGAGTAAATATACCGTGAGCTTAAGTTCACGGAGCCTTCCGTGAGCTTAACCTCCAAAAACCTATCAAATCACTTCCAAATTTCGATTTATATGGCTCAATAAATTCTTCATATCAAAATCTTATAGCACGCAAAAATTTTTCATTTTTGGAGATTTTTAAGTATTTGTTTGAGATTTTTTAAAAGTGACTATAGAATATTAATAAAATATTCAATGTTTTATGTATCATTTTAAAAAATCTAGAATAAATACTTAAAAATCTCCAAAAATGGAAAATTTTTGCATGCTATAGGATTTTGATATGAAGAATTTATTGAGCCATATAAATTAAAATTTGGAAGTGATTTGATAGGTTTTTGGAGGTTAAGCTCACGGAAGGCTCCGTGAGCTTAAGCTCACGGTATATTTGCTCTATATATATATATATATATATATATCTAATTGTAGTTAGGTACATAATATATATTTAACTGGTATGCAGATGCCAATATGCATGCCATGTCATATTATCAGCACTCACATTTAACATAGCCCTATTATCAAATCTAGTCCGTTGGAAAAAAAATCAACAGATGAGATTAATTATGAAAAGGTCTCCATTCTTAATTGGGCCCATCGGACCAGTCCAATACTTATACCGTGATCGGAATGAAGTCTTGAAGACGAAAACAAGAAATGGAATTGGAAACGAAATCGCATTCGTGATCGGAACCGACGATGACGACGAGAAGAAATGGAATCGACGTGATTTTGGGAGGCTGAAATCGTGTACGGAAATCAGTGCCGATAGGGTGTCATTTGGCGAGATTTCATTCTTCACCCTTGTTTAGACGGTCATGCCCTTTTGCTCTTCGTCCATCACTGGTGAAGCGAGTGCGGAAATCCAACACTGGCCACCAGTCGCAACACCAGCAAGTTAATCTATTTAATATACTTCGTTCTAAACTTATTTCCGCAGTCATAGGTTGAAATAACCATTTTTGGTGCATCTTCACAGTAAACCCTAGACAGGATTCTGGGTGGCAGTTTATGTAAATAAAAAGAACTGTAAGGTCATTTCTTGATATTATAAGAATGAATTCTTGCTGTTATAGATTGCATTCTGACCACTGAAATTCAATTCCAAATCTAATCCATTCGATTCTATTCTATTGAATTGAAATCAATTCTCACTGGTTTTCGTTCCGATCAGAGTATTACTGTGGTAAAAACTAAAAAAGAGAGATGGAGCAAATTAACTCAACATAACTCGAAATGGCAAAAGAGTAGGTGGGTTAGCTAGCTAGGTTACAGTTTCTTGATTGGTCTTTTCTCAGCACTCAGCAGTTATAAGTTGGGATGCTCTTGCTCTTGCATTACTTGCTTGTCATGCACAAACAAACGTACAACTAATTAACATCCCTCCAAGACAACACAACACATATCTGGCAACTGGCATCCCTCCCATAGAGAGCTACAGGATATAATTAAATCCATGATACATCTTATCATTCATGTATAACTTACATGTATCTATCTATATGTAATGTAACACGCTTTCATGTACCAGGAGAGGACGTCTGAGGACCACACTAACTTAATTAGGCTTTATTGAGTTCGATCACTGTAGCAGTGTAGCTGTTTTTTTTCTCTTCTGATTTCTTCCATCTCTTTGTGGTGCTTTGTACAATTGTACTGTACTCGATGATCGGTCCAAAAGTCTACCGGATATATAATGGCAGCTTTTTGGACAACTGGCTTAATTTTGTCATGTATTTTCCAGCATGCTTGCTCGCTCAGCTATATATATATTGTCTGGAAATTCCCTTGGTTTGGAATTATCCTATCCATCCTACAGAGTACAGACTAATTTCCATTATTTGCATGAGCTAGAATGCAAGATTAGTAGCTCTATCTGGTCTGATTCTGATTCTGATTCTGATTCTGATAGTGTGTCATTTTCAGTCTAATATTATTGACACCGGGTTGTAACGATCCTATAGCTAGCTAAGTCAAGTGGTAATCATCTGAAACTAAAGTCTCCTTTCATATTGTGGGGTGAATGTGATGGGCTCCAATTAAAAAATGCTAAATTTAAAACATACAATCAGTTCTAGTGTAACAGAAAAACCATTAAACTTGTATGTACAGTGCCAAATTCAAGTCCTCACATCTGATTCCAAAATTAAATACCCAATTAGGAACAAATTAATACTACTGATCATGACGATGGCGCAAAAAAGAGAATTAAGGGCCAACTCCATTCATTATCTGTTACCAATCCTAAGTTCCTAACCCATTCCATTCTAATGAGCGTAAAAGCCTACTAAGCCCGAACATTTGGGATTGAAAAAAAAGAGTAAATTAGGCCGAAACTTGAGCCCGTATTGGGTCGGAAATTATGGGTTTTTAGCCCGTAATTCATTGACTCCCTTCCTTTCCTTTTAGCCGAGTGAGCTGCTGGGGTTTTACTTCACTTTCAGCCGGCAACCGGAAAGCAACTGCAAAGCGCTAAAATCGACGGCTCAGATTCGCATCTACAAAACCCCCACCCCCTTTAATCGTAAAATCTCATCCTCAACGGCTCCGATTCGCCCAATTGATACCCATTCGTTTGAAACCCCCGCCGCTCCCAGTTCCCGCAACATGGAACAACAACTCAAACACACTACTGCCGATGAAACCCCCGCCGCCGCCGCCGCTAACGGATCGTCGGAGGTGAACCGGGCGGTCACTTGGGAAGGCTGCAGTGTGCTTCTCGATATCAACGACGGCGATCGCCTCGTCTTCTCCCGTCTCTCCCCTGCCGCGTACTCTTCTCTCTCCCCCTTTTTCTTCTTCAAAGATTTCAACTTTCTTAGTTATTACAAATGATTGTGCTTTACTGGAGTTACTAAGCAGTGGCTAACTGTATTAGTGTTTGTCAAAAAGGGTTTGTAAATGGCTAATTGCTGGTCTCCAGTGGGATCTTTACTGGACTGGATCACTTGTAAAATACTCAAATCTATGCTGTTAATTTGATTTTAAAGTTGATTTAATTATGTTTTCAGCACAATTAAGATTGGAAACAAGAAGTGCTCTCTTAAGCCGCTCGTTGGATGCCCCTTTGGTACCCTATTTACTGTTGAGTCTGGTGCCAGTGGGCCTTACCTTGCACGTTCTGCCCCATCTCCTACAGGTATTCTAGATAGGGGTTTCTTTTCTGCAACAAGTGATGCTATCATGTGCTTGTTCGGTACCAGTCGGCCTTTACATTTGATGATACAAAATTCCAGATTCCTCAAACACAATTCGGAAGTTCTGGGACTTCATGTTTACCTGGAAACAATACAAATTCCAACAGCATTATTTATGCATCTGAAAAGAGCTTACCAAATATCGTTAGATTTGTGAAATGCCTTTTCTTTTCCTACAAGGACAATATTCTTCATTACTATACCTGTAGGTGGTGATAATTGTATCCCCTATCACAATTCCAAAAAGGCCTATATTTCCAAAATTTTGGGGTGTTTTGGGAATTTCTATGCTCCAAATTTGGTTTGTTTTCTAATTACTTATTCATTTATTTTTGTTTAATTTAGTAGTTGTAGGTAATGGTGTTGAACAAGATGGTAAGGATGAGGCACAATTGGTTGATGAAATTAGAGATAATAGATCACTTATAGACAATAATACTGCACAAAGTTTATCCGGCGAGGATATTGAGGCCATGCGAAGGTTAGATATCCTATTTATGTCTCTGGAATCATTTTTGGCATGTTTCTTTCAAAGATTATAGTTGTCTAAATATCTGATATAATACAGAGAAGGTGCCACAGGTGACGAAATAGTGAAGGCTTTAATAGCCAACAGTTCCACATTTGACAAGAAAACTGCCTTTTCACAAGTGAGTTTGTGTCTTCTGTATACCTCTTGTTTGTAAAACAGATCTTATGTTAAATATAGCTAACTTATTGATATCTGTTCAATGCCATCAGGAGAAATACAAGTTGAAGAAACAAAAGAAATATGCTCCTAAAGTACTTCTTAGACGTCCTTCCATGAGAAGGTTTGGAATTTCAAACTTTTAATCGTAGAGATAATTCTCAATTTTGGATGGGTTTTGTGGGGCCTGATATTAATTGTTCTTTTGTAGTATTTGTGAGACATATTTCAAGAAACACCCACAAAGAACTGGGTACGTGTTAATCCTTTTATTTCAATTCAAAATCAGTGCAAATAGTTTTTTCTTATTACTTCTGTTAATCTTTGAGTTTTTTTTATTTGTAATATAGTTTTATGAGAGTAGATACACTGTCTATGCTATTGTCTCTGGCTAATGTGGGCCCATACTCTGATGCGCTAGTCCTTGACAAGCTTGGAGGCTTAATTGTTGGCTCTGTAGCTGAAAGAATTGGAGGTAACTATCCTTTCTTTGGTTTTCAGTGTCTCCACTAGTGGTAGAACCTCAATCTAGCATTTAAATGAAACTATTCTGGTTTCTGAAAGGTGCTATGTATATGGTAATTCCAAATCAATTTTTGCTACTTAATGTAAGATTAGCTAACATGGTTAGCTCAATATTGTTCTACTACAATGAAGTAGTTGGTGCAAGTCAAAAAATTTTCTGTTGAACTGGTACTTTTCTTCTGTATAAACCTTGATGCATGACCAGTGGGCCTACTGAATCAGCTCCTACAGATAGTTAATTATGTTAAGTTCTTAATGTTTGTTGTAAAATATGGCAGGTACTGGCTTCATTTGTAGCACATATTTTGGATCTGCCCCTTGTCAAATTGACATAGTCCGGATGTTTAATTTTAGCAATGATGTCTGCAGCAGGTGTGGAGCTGTAAAGTTGAATTTTGTTATAGCCATTTCTCTGAATGATGCTAATGATGTGTCAGTACAGGATATTGCAAGCATCTTTCGGCGAACTTTCATCTTTGCAAAATTCACCCTCCGAGTCTGCCATGACAGACCTAAGTGATATAGGATCCAGCTCAGTAGAAACTGCTCAGCCTGATCCATCAAATGAGCTCCTTGATCAGGATGATGATTCCCTGTTAGGTATAAGTCCAATATTTTTGCAAGAGTTGACAACTTAATATCATGGTTGTTTACTAATCGATTTATTTATTTTAATTAATGGCATGCTTTTATTATAGATTCTAGGGATAATGGTGATGATACTTTGACTGGTCAGAAACCAGTCAAAGCTGGGAGGAAGGCACCGCCTGAAATTATAAAATCATGGAAGGATAATGGCTTTACAAGGTGGTATTTTTTTCCTCTTGTAAATACTAAGCAAAATTGAGTAAATGAGTTTGTCAGTTTCGCTGTTACGCCTTTCCGGAACCAGTCTGAATTGAATATCCCCCACAATGCCCTCCATCCTTCTCAGATACTGTCACTTGGTGTCTCAACTCTCAAGGCTTAATTATGAATTTTTTGTTTATTTGTTTGTTTGAACCGCACTGGATGGGGCATTGATGGTTTCTGCTGATACCAAGGGGGCTAATTTCTCTTTATCCTTTTGCTTAAATTTTCCTTTTATTGTGCAGCTTGATTGTTGCAGCTCCAGAAATGGACGTGGAGAGCTTGATAATGGATCTCCTTCCCCTTTTAGCTTATTCTGCACCTTTTGCTGTCTACCACCAATACCTTCAGGTCTAAATCTCTACTTCTATAAAATTGTATTTTTGCAACATAAGTTCTCTGTAAAATCAATATTGTCAGTGACTGACTGACTGGTAGAACTGAGTATGCAAAGATGATAAATTGGCTGTGAGACAATGTTATAATGCTCGAGAATAGCTATATAGTATTCTGTCCATTGATTGGTACTTGGTTATTTGAAAGGTGTAGTTGCACTAATCTTAATACCTTTTGGATCCTTGTAATTCCTGTCGTTAACTGTTTCTCTATCTGTGCAGCCCCTTGCGACATGTATGCACAAATTACAAAAATCTAAATTGGCCATTGGCTTGCAGATTTCTGAACCCTGGCTCCGCGAATATCAGGTATTTTTTTCAAATTTGAAGTATTAATTCAATCAGCAGATTCTTTCATTGCAAATTGTTTCTTTATTTGTTCACATCTTGGGTATATAAACTTTTGAACAGGTGCTTCCATCGAGGACACATCCACATATGCAAATGAATGCATTTGGGGGTTACATTCTGAGTGGGATTAGAATTTGCAACACAGGAGTTGGTAAGGAAGATAAAGCCAGTTAATTGTTCTGCTTGGTCTCGAACAAACAAAAAAGTTCAGACTGGTTGAGCAATCCAAATTTCGAAACGAAACCCCTCCTGATTCCTGAAAATCGCCCTGTTTTGAGAACTTATGTATGTTGTTTTAAGTGATTTGTAAGTTATTTTGTCCCAAGCCCGAGCGGATTGTTGTTGTATCATGATGAGGAGTTTCTTAGTATTTAATATTATCAATCTTTTTATAGATCTTCATCTTCATCATAATCATAATCATAATCATAATCATAATCATCTGCATTGAGATGTGGGTGTAGTAGTCTTGAGTCTCTAGGCTGTACATGTTCATGTATTACAGAGAATGACACAGTCTATGCAGCTATGCTGCGGTGGTGACGCAAATAACCCTGGTTCTCTGTGGCGCAATAAGGGTGTGTTAGGGTTAGGGATGTTATTGTTACGCAGCAGAAGATCCCTACTAGTTGCGATCAATAATTTTGGAGAATAATACTGGAGTACGTTAGGTGCTGCCTGAACTGGTTAAAATAAATAATAATAATAATAAAAAGAATAAAAGTGAAGTTGATTGGTGTCAGGTCTGTTGAATGGACGGGGTGTAGCACTGAGTGCGTGAGCGGAACCAGTGATCTGCGAGACAGCGCTGTATGGGGCACGTGAAAGGCGAGGCCCAGCTAAGCTATAATAAGGCGGCTGGGTTGAAAGAAGAAGGCGCGTCGCTTGCATAGTTGCATTCCATTCGAACTCCTGCGTTGGAGTTTTCGACTCTTCGTTCTGCTGGAGCTGTGACGTTACGAACATACCAAACAAACCTGTTCTTTTGCCGCCTTAGATTAAGTTCTTCTTTTTCTGATTCATTTTAAAATTTGAAAAAAAAATAATAATAATATCCAATGACACGAGCGATGCTATCAGCTTATTTTTTTTATGCGCTTTACTCAAAATGTTGTATTTTATCATCTCTATATTACAATATATATCACTCAATCAACTTTTTTTATATCAAATCTCCGATACAAAAGTTCTATTTTTTTTTTCAAGTTTTAAATATTTATTTTTTTTTAAAAAAATTAGATGCAAACATTGATCATTACATTATTGCTATTATTTCGTATTCATTTTAAAACATTCCAAAAATAATAAATATTTCTAAGATTATTATTTAAAAATGACGAAACGAAAAATGAAAAGTGCAGTAGGGTTTCCAGAAACTTGTAACGCAGCACTAAATGTACTTGAACAAATTAGTCAGTTGCAATAGAAAAATAGCGCTTTTAATGTATTTTTTTTCTCAATTTTAAATTGATTCTTTTATTATGGATTATTCGAAAAAGGAAAGTGGGCTTAGTGGGCAGTGGGCACCTTAAAACTCAATTTCAAACGGCTTGAATATATCATCAAAAAAAAAAAAAAGTTTCTCATAAATGGTAAATTGATAAAAAACTAAAAAGTATTAAATATTAATTAAGAAAAATATAGAAACCTAAAAAATGGAGATAAAAATAAAATAAAACCCAGGAAGGAAGTAGGAACAGGAATTGAATAATAGACCAAAACAAAAGCAGAGGAAGCTTTATATTTTCCCTCTCTCACCGCGCCCCTTTTCTTTCCCTCTCCTTTCTTCTTCTCTTCTCCTTCCCTCTCTTCTCCATCAAAACCCTACCCGCCATTTCTCCTCCCTTCCACTCCCCTCCCCGCCCTGCCATGTCCGGCGTCGATCCTCCTCCCAGAATCGCCCCGCCCGCGATCCTCCGCGCTGCCTCCACTAGCCGCCACTTCCCCTTCCTTGCCGCCTCCACCACTCCAGCCACTCGATTGACTACGTCTGATGCTCCCGATCCCCCCCGTCCTCCTTCCGCTCTATCTGGGGTGAGTATCGCTCAGTCCCCTGCTGATTTTGCTGTTCGTTGAGCACCGATCTTTGTGTTGGTGTTCAATTGGTTTGTTTCTCTTACTGTTAAGGATCCTGTAATTCAAGTTTGTGTGTTGAATTTGGTGAATGATGTCAAATTGCAGCAGAACGTAGTCCCTTTTAGCTTGGTAGCTTCCCTTTAGCTTATACTTATATATAGGTCTCTGTAGTTTGATTAGTTGTCGGCATACAGCATACTGATAGTGTAAACTGAGTAATTCTGATCTTGGAGGTAGGTAATCCATGGCAAATTTGAATAGATTTATGTGTGGATATTGGAAATGTTGCTATGGGTTATTGTGCTTAGGTAGATGAGATTTTTAAAAAGTTGCTGAAACTTCTAGTCTACTTGAAGTGAGGCCAGTGAGAAAAAGGTACAGTACAAAACCAGCAACCATTGATAAGGGCTTCATCTCTATTGACTACTTAGTACTTATCTTCCAAGTAGAAACACATATATTAGTTATTTACTGGTCGTTGTTGGTTGATAGTTGAAATTGGGGGGTGTTCTTGTGTTCATGTATATGGGTGCAGCTGTGGAGGAATATGTGCTGATATAACTTTTTTTTTTTCCTTATACATAAAGTGAAGCAAAATTTCATACTAAGCATCTGTCATCATTGAGTCATTAAACGAAAAACCAAGAATGTATTATGCTGATGTTTTGCGTTCAGGTGGGTGAGAGTAAGAGAGGATTTATCTTTACACTGTGTTTCAAATTGCTGTAACCAAATTTAATTGATGATCTAAATTTGCAAAACGAAAAAAGAATAGGTCTTTTTTTTCAGAATTTTGGTGGCTAAATCCTTGGATTTGTTCAACGATCTTACTGAAGAATCAATTGACCCAATTCCTTAATAATTCAAATCTTTTGCTCACCCCTGCCGAAAGGCTCAATTGAGCATACCTCCCAAACAGTAAGAAAAATGACGAACAAAAATCTGATCGATGGTTATGCCTTTCAAGGTGAAAGAACAGTTAGCTGGAAATGGAAAGGTTAAGATTGAAACTCCTGAAGCAGTTTTTAATCGAGAAATCAAAATGGAAGAAGTGGCTAATGCACTTCCTACTGGATTAAAGCGGCCTAAGAAAATGAAGCTTCCAAAGAACAGAAGGTTTCTTAGTGATAATCCTGCATTGATTGATGGTAAGTCTCCAAATTCTATATATGTAAACTATGTGCTCAAAAGTAAAAATTCATATTGTTTTTGCTAGAAAACATTTCTGGTCTTTGCTCAAAATTCCCTACTTTTTTATACTTATGTATTAAATATTCTCTTTCAGGTGACCCAACAAATCCTCTTCTTGCCGGTAATTGTCGCTACGACAGTTCACTAGGTATGAATGTTAAATCTAGTTGTACTGATTTTGTTTTTCAGAAATATTTTCTAAATTAGGTTATTGCTATAGTGTAAAATCTTCTGAATTTAATCAGGATTGTTGACAAAGAAGTTCATAAATCTGCTTGAAAGAGCTGAAGATGGAACCCTTGATTTGAATAAAGCTGCTGAAACTTTGGAGGTTCTGTTTAATCATATACTACTATTTATGAACAAACTTTTTTGTTCATCTAGTAGTTTTTGTAATACTGATTTTCTTATAAATTAATTTACATTACTTCAGGTACAGAAGAGGAGGATATATGACATCACAAATGTTTTAGAGGGAGTAGACTTAATAGAGAAAAAGCTGAAGAACATGATCCGTTGGAAGTAATTTCTATTTCATAAGACCTACTGTACTTTCTAGTTTTCTATTTGCTTGCAATACTGTTCTGAAAAATTCCAAAATCAATTTGAAGTGATTAGTTTTTTATTCATTTTTATTAAAAGAGGGTATGACATGTCAAGGCCAAAGCAGCTAGAAGATCAACTTGCATCATTAAAGGTTCCTTTTCTTTATATTTATTGGTCCAATAAGTCAAATATTGTCAATATGCTTAACATTTACCATTATAGTTTCACCTTAATATTGTTTGTCTCATGCTTTATGTAGGCTGAACTTGATTTACTTAAAAAAAAGGAGTCTAAACTTGACTTAATGATAAGGTCCCTTTTTTCTATATTATTTTACTCCTTTTCCTTTTTATTCAGTCTTTATGGATGTTGGAGATAACTTTGACTTGGTATATGACAAAAAATATCAAGCCAAAATATATTTGGTAATATATATGAAGTGATTGACTGAAGAGTGAGGCTATGGTACTATTAATAGTACAAAATAGCTTTTACTACGGCTCCATATTATGATTTTTAAAGTTTAATTGATTGATCCAAACAGCTCAATGTGATCTTCATATGTTAATAACATATGTAGTTCTAGACCAAATTTAATATTTTTTAGAATTTTTTAACTATATATTTTGATATATAAAAAAAACACATTTTTGAATGGTCTATAATGTTTACATTAAGTCATTTTCTAATTATCTAAAAAAATAGTAAAAATGCACCAAAAATTATAAATTTTGGTTTACAATAGCATTTATATAAGGAGATCATATTGAGCAGTTTGGATCGGTTAATTAAACTTAAAAAATGATAATATAGAGCCGTAGTATGGGCCACTTTGCACTATTAATAGTACCATAGTCTCACTCTTGACTGAAATTTTGAATCTAGATTGCATAGAACTGTATGTTTGTCACTTGTTTATTTAGAATAGACTAATATTTAAAAAGCTAATATGAGTATAAAATCACCAAAGGAAATTACAAATCGAGATAAAGATGTGGTGAACCACGGATCATCATGATCTATTTCATGAGCCAACTGCCTTTGTTCCAAAAAAATATTTTTACTTTTATTTGTATTATATATGATCAGGAGATGAAATTTTTTGATAAATGAATGCCCAGAAAAGTTTGTTTGCCACCCTTTTTAAATCTTAATACAAAATAGGCTATGAGAGAGATTATAAGTGAATATTGATGCTTCGCTTGTGAAGTTGGATAAAAATAGTTGGAGAGAGGCTGTAGTTTAATACCTCAGACTAGGTTTTGAAAGGGCTGAACAACCATAATAAATTATGATCATATTTATAGTAATTGAATTCATGTTTATTAAGATTCAAACTGCTTGACTTTCTGAATATTCTAGCAGAAAAAACTTCATTGGTCTAATTTTGAACCACATTAGAAGACCATACAAGTTACCTACTCATGCTTAAGGAATTGTGTTCTATGCTCACTTCATATCCTCTCTCTTACCTTACAGGGAGATGAAAGATAATTTACAAGATTTCTCTTTGGATGAAGGAAACCAAAGGTTTGACTTCATTTATTAATTTCATGTTTTTCTCAAAGTGACCTTTGTGCTCTAAAAGTGATAAATTTTAGTAACATATATAAATGAATCCACATTCAGTAATATCTCACCTTTTTTTGAATATTTTTATATCCAGTTCAGTTGCTGTTTGTGAATTATATTTCTTTGTAACCTTGCAGATGGCTTTTTCTTAGCAAGGATGATATTAATAGTATCCCGTACTTTCAGGTTTGTCAAGATCACTTAACAATTATTTCTTCTGTTTGTTTGTTTTCAGTTGTTTATTTATAGCATATATAACTGCAGAATTCAATGCTAATTGCAATAAAAGCACCTCATGGAACAAGTGTCGAAGTGCCAGACCCAGATGAGGTTTGTAACTTTGTACTTGCATTTATGGGATAACATTGGCAGGACAATTTTCTGATGAACTTGTTTCAACAGGGTGTAGAATTTCCTCAGAGACATTATCAGATTCTAATGAGAAGTTCGACAGGCCCTATTGATTGCTATTTGATTAGGTATTGTTTATATTTTTATATAAATTTCAAATCAGATTACAGCTCTGAAATGTTCCCTTGTTACTATGCTGGTTGATTCTGGGTTAAACTTGAACAAGACCTTTTTTTTTGCTAAAGACTGCTTCAATGCTCTTTGGTGCAAAATTTCAGTTTGGATTGCTATTCTCAATTATGCGCCTCATTATAGCAATGTTGCCTGTCAATGTACTTGTTATGAAACATGCATTTAACCCTGCCTTCCAGAGGATATATTTCTCTTGTTATTGGTTTTAAGTTCCAGCCTTGGTGCCTGTCACATATTAATTGTTTCTCTTATATTCAAGTGTGAAATCTAAATGTCAATACCGAATGATTAATGTTGTTCATTTTCACAAGAGAGCATGTTCTGGAAAATTTGATATTTGTTTCATTTTGTACTTTATCAAGATGGTGAAAAAATGAATTTATTTTAATGAATCAATCATGGGTTAACTAGAATTGTTCATTTTTTGACATCTTGTTTGACAGTTTTTGTATAAAATAATTTGTTGAAGTTATAATTATATTTGAAGGACTACAAATGAAAATTTACAAGATATATTGTTAGGATTAGACATTTAAATTCTAAAGTTTGAAATATAAATGAAAAAGAGTTTGTGACATGAAGACACCCTTTTAAATGATAAATTTCTTTACAGCAATCATGAAGACACAGCAGATACAAATCAAAACCAAAAAGGATTAGTTGAACAGTGCAACACGCTAAAGACAAGTAACTTACCTAAAAAGGAAAATGAAGATGATTCTCAATTAAAAGTTTCTTCAGATCCATTTCCCTCATCACAAGATAACTTTGGTGGCATCATGCGAATAGCTCCTTCTGATGATAACGTGAGTATTCTTCCTTGGTGTAAAAATAGGGAGTTGGCCCAAAACTTGTCTGGTTTTGTTTTCCTTGAGGTTTTCTGTTTTGGGGCCCATTTGGGAGTTTTTGTGTATTGCATTGTTAGTATTTGATTCGGTTCTGTGAGATTATGTTGGTCAAATTTACATTCTGCTCATTGTCATGACAGTTTTGAATCAGATGCAGTTAAAGTAGTCTAAATTTTTTCTTATAATATTTTTCCTTTTTCTTAATTTTTTGTTTTTGGGTTCAGGGGTTATTTAGTTTTGTTTTGGCCTTCAATGACATTTTCTTGGTATTCTTCTCTGATCTATTATAGACTGGCAGCTAATATTAAGGGTATCTTAAAATGCAGATTGATGCTGATTATTGGCTATCATCTGATCTCGGAGCTAGTCTCACAGATATTTGGGGAACTTAAAGATGATTATGTATCCTTTAGTTCTGTGTTCATTTTCTTCTCTATTTAATATTACTTAGTTAAAGCCCGTAAAATTTAATGTCTCATCATGTTGGAAAAGATAGAAACTGACGGGGTTTAGGTATCATTAGTATCCATAGACATGAGCCAATACCTTACCTGATTTTTGAGAAGATCAAATAATCAGTTAAACCAGCTAAGTTTGGTTGAGGCCAGATGTAATCCGGCTTCGGCTCTGGTTGACAGTCATTATTTTTCTTTGGCAGCCTTTTCCAGATGTTTTTCCTTGACCTTTTGAAGTATAATATTACGACTGTAGCTCAGATGTATACAGGCATTGTCAGACTATTTATCAATGTAATAATCTGCATGGAGGAGGGGGTCTGACAAGTTTTCTAGTGCATGCTTGTCTCTTAGTATGTACAGAAAAAAAAAATGTAAAAATCAGGATAGGCAAAATTGTAGGAAGAATACCCTGTGTATATGTATAACCTATTCCTGTTTATTGTAAATGCCTTGAAGATTTTTGTGATGTTTCTTTTTTACTCTGTATATGTATAATCTATGTTGGTTGCAAAACAGGTAGCTAGCATGAAGAAGTGTGTTAATCGTGCACAAATTGCCACTCATTCTACACGAGCAATGAACTGACCAAATGAAAGCTTTTATACGCTTCAATAAGAGTCCCTCTGAGTCGAAGCTTTCAAGTCATATGCTTCGTGTTATGAAAAGCGGATATTGGATTATCTGAACAACTTGTCATCATTTAACAAAATTAAGAGGCATACTGATTAATGGTTTTACTACAGGGATAAATATGGTGCAAATTTGATTTATCTACCTTTCCCAAATCGCATAATTGAAAGCTGGAAAGTGGAAATCCACCATAACTGTCCTAAAATACCCATTCACGCATGTGAATTTCAACTTGATAGGTTCGTTTGTTATCTAACTGTAGACTTTGTTGTGCTTTTGAGCATACGATTCTGACGACGCCAGGAATGTAATACACTACCTTTAAAATTCATGACTAATCACGACCCGTCTGCAATTAACACAAAATTATTTCTAGAATTTCTCTGCAAAGAAGAGGTCGAGCAGATTAAAATAAAAGGAGGCCTCCTCATCTTCATTTCTTCTCTCCCCTTTTTTTCTCCAGTCGTTTCACTGATGGAGACTTCGTTAATATAATACTTTCTTATCTGCCACGAATATTAAAGCAGATCCGACGGCAATTTAATAATTAACATCTTTTCCTCGGTTACATAATTAACATTCTAGTATTGGTATGCGTTCAAATGTCATTTTCTAAACTAATCAACGAAGTTTTGAGGAAGCAGTGAAAATAGAATTTGTTTACACAACCTGATTGAAAATGTCCTTTCTGTTCTGAGTTCTGACCAGAACAACGGGACTTTGTCACATATAATGGCGGGTTTATTTTATTTTACTAATTCCTTCCTAGTACATATGAGAATCATTCTAATTGTGTCTTGCTACAACAAAATTAAGGAGGATTAATTAATTAATTAACTTAACTAATATCCATTAAACCGCGTAAGAGAATCCAATGTTTTAGAAGGATTATATGGTATGGATTGGATCAACTACCTGAAGCATAATTAAGCTCAACATGTGCATTATTGAAGTTATTTATATATTGTGATCACATTGTTTGAATACTTCTAGTTTTGACGAGGGTAATAGTCTTTTATAACATTCTCTAGTCTAGATCGATTAGCTCAGGTTACGTGCCTAATTAAATCTCAAAAAGTTTATAGTGAAATAAATTGATCCTAACGATCATTACAAATTACATTGTGATTGAGGGATGGGCACTTCAACACTACACAAGAACATCACATCTCAAAAATAAGGCCATATATAATATATATTTTTCAAATTCAAATTAGGCCATTGATAAAATTAGGCCGGAATCGGTGTGTACGATTGCAAATCTGGTTTATCGTTTTATGATCTTACATTAAATTAATTTAATTTGATGAACATTAATACATTAATTTTCATAAGAATTTATCAATATTAGACGACATATACATTTAGTTTGAACGTTTACTGAATTAATAGACTGATTCATGTCTAAATATGTAGTAAACTACCAATCTAGATAATCCGGAAATTATTATATATTTCCAATCAAAGGTTTAAATAGCGGATAGCGGACTCGTCGCGGTGAGGTATATTTGATAGCGGATATCGGATATCGGCGCTATTGTGGGCGCTACCGGTTCTTATTATGTGGAATATTTTAACTATTTTATTGGTTCATGAGCTAATATATTTAATAAAAATGATGAATAATTAGAATAATGTATAAAGTTTTTGAACCAAATTATTTAAAAATTATATAATTATTGTATCACTCTGGTAACAAAAGCATTCTTATTCAGATATATTGACGTAGTACATGTTGGTCAGTCTTTTTTTGCACAAATATTATTTGTTTCTATCAAAAGGATTTCAAATTGAATCATTGAGTAATTACTTTTCCTCAATATTAAATAATTAAATGGATTATTGAAGTTATCAAAAATAAATTATCTATCTATCATTCTTCAAGAAAAAATTAGAATCTAAAAATTATAATAGAAAATTGTAAATAATTATGATAAATCATTATGTAAATAAAAAATATTTATTGATTTTTTTTGAGAATAAAATATTTATTGATTATATAACATTTTAATGGATTTTAAGTAAATGACTTTTATTTTCACTAATAAATCATTAAATCCTACTATTTTTCTAATTTTATATAACATTGATTGTTGTTTATACATCCAATTAATTATGTGTTAAACGATTGTAAAAGATAAATAACAACTATTAAGTCTTAGAAATCATAAAATAATTGAAAATTCAGACGATTCTAATCATATTTTATATGTTACTGTATAAAGTAACAAATAGCGGGAAAAAACCGATAGCGTCGTAGCGTTTTGCTTCCAAACCGCTATATCGGCCGCCATAGCGGCCGCTACGAGCGCTATTTAAACCTTTGTTTCCAATGTACAAGATCCACAGTAAGGTAAATAACAACTCGATATCTCAGTTTTTCAAATATATATATTGCATTAGTTTGTGAAATGACTAACTCAGGAACACGTCTCGATAGCTAAATAAACTCCAAATCATGAGGACATATCGAAGTTTCATGTTTTGCCAAGCCATGCATTAAAAAAAAAAAAAAAAAAAAAACTTGTGCAACAAATGTTCAACTTTGACTTAGCCAGGTAATACATATTCAAAAGTTTATTTAAACAAGAGCTAGTTCTAATCTTACCAAGTCTTCAAGTGTTACATATATAATGAGCAACTACCAGCAGACATTCTGCAACACAGCAAAAATGAATTTTAAGCCTTCCTCTTCCATCTTTCTTGCACTGATTTTCTGCATTCAAGTTTTACAATTAACAGCACATACAGTTGATGCATCAAACAAAGTAAGTAATGCACTGATTAGCATCAATTAAATGACCCAAATATATTGAATTTCTTTCTGCTAAACTCCTCATGAATTTCAGCTTTATATTGTGTACCTGGGAGAGAAAAAGCACAATGATCCCGAAGTTGTGACGGCGTCGCATCATGAGATGCTGGCTCTTCTTTTTCAAAGGTTCTTTTCTTTTCCTTTTTTTTCCCATTCTGTACATGCTTTATTTCTTGCTTTTGTATTACGTTAGTATTGCTGAATTGTTTAAGTCGAAGCCAGTATTAATTTCCCCTTTTCAGTTACATCTAGTTCACTCTCTTAGTCTCGTTATACGTATGTACTAAACTGCACTTAGTTATCATTACTAGATTATTTCTAAGTGTAATATGTGTGTATGAAACAGTAAGGAGGAAGCAGCAAATTCAATTATGTACAGCTATAAGCATGGGTTCTCAGGTTTTGCCGCAATGTTAAATGAGTCTCAAGTACAAATTCTTTCAGGTTATAATTTCCTTGAATTAGAAAGTTTTTTTTTTCCGCATTGCATGCAACGTTTTGAATTAAAACATGCACGCATTAATTTTGCCAGTTAATTAAACAGTGCAAATCTATATTTTCCTACTACAAAAACTGATACCGGAACTGTGATGTCAACAGACATGCCAGATGTAATCAGTGTGATGCCTAATCGCAAGTTTGCAGCACACACGACTCGCAGCTGGGACTTCCTTGGGCTCAACCATTACCCTCAAAATTCTCAATCTAATGCACTCCTTCAGAAGGGCAACTATGGAGAAGATATAATTATTGGAATGATAGACTCTGGTTAGATTTTGATTTTGATTTCAATTATGCAATAAAAAAAATGCCCTTTATTTTCCCTCCTCAATTTGACTATTTTGAACTTAATAATTAATAACTTCTACCATAGCTAGTGGCTGTTCTTTTCTCTTCTGACGGCCTCTTGTAGACGCTCTCTGATAAGCGCTTGCCTTGATTTAACCAGGTATATGGCCTGAATCAAAAAGCTTTGATGCTACCGGATATGGACCCGCACCAAAGAGGTGGAGAGGCATATGTCAAACTGGTGACTCATTTGGAGCCAACAATTGCAGCAATAAAATCATTGGTGCTCGTTGGTATGCTAGTGATTTATCTTCAAGTGAGCTCGAAGGGGAATATATGTCACCTAGAGACTATGCTGGCCACGGTACCCACACTGCATCCACGGCTGCAGGCAAGTGTTATTTCTTAGATTTCAAGATGCATCACATGTATTTTTTTTTTTTTGTTCGTTGGTGTTTTTTACTCGATAATAATATTCCATGTCATATCTGATACTTGGTCAAAAATCAGTTTGCTACAACTTCGTCAGCATCATTTATATTATATTCTTTATTGGTAAGCTATTTCATGAATTAAGTCAATTGAAGCTGAATTGTACAGAAACGCATCATCATATAGTCAACTTTTTTTTTTCTGATGTAAGTTGGTGATTACTATTTACCTACCAAAACTTTCATTCAAAGGATGTATAATCATATAGTAAACTAACTATTACTAAGCCAAATTAAGGAAAGGATTTACTAATTAGAAGAAATGTATCGACTTGACTAAATTTCATAACCTTTTTTTTCTACAGGTAACGTAGTATCAAACACAAGTTTTCATGGCTTGGCAGCTGGATCTGTCAGGGGAGGAGCACCGCGTGCTAGGCTAGCCATATACAAGGCATGCTGGGGCCAAATTGCCTCATGTAGTGGGGCTGCCCTTCTGGCAGCAGTTGATGATGCAATAAATGACGGTGTGGATGTAATCTCTATGTCTATTAGTGGTGCTGATGAGTTTGCTGGTACACTCCACGCTATTGCAAAAGGAATTAGTGTGGTCTTTTCAGCAGGAAATGATGGACCTGCTCCTCAAAGTGTAAAGAACAACGTACCTTGGGTAATAACTGTGGCTGCTAGCACAATCGATCGCTCTTTTCCGACTGTTATCACACTTGGAAATAGTCAGAAATTGGTGGTATGTATTTCATGTTGATGCTTTTTTTTTTTTATGCATTTCAGAGTATTGTTTTCAGATGCATATATATAGGTATGTCAGCTAATTTTTGTTTTTTTTGGCAATTTGCAGGGTCAGTCGATATTCTATGATATTCAACAACCTAGAAATAACAGTTTCTCTATGCTTGTTCATGGTTGGAGGTATTCCATATTATATAAAATTAGAAAAATGTCCTGAGTATAAGAATTCATTTTATGATATTCTAAATATTATTCAGCTTAAAGGTAAACTGTTTTTCCTTGTTTTGTTGCTTTTCCAGTTGCGACAATGCTACATTGACTGACTTGAATGTTACCGGTAAGATTGTGCTGTGCTACGATCCAACCACAATTGCAGAGATTTTACCTCGGTATAACTTCATGGTGGCGTTACAAAATGTACAAAATGCTGGTGGTAAGGGTCTCATATATGCTCAATACACAGCCAATCTACTGACACCGCTGCAATTCCCTTATGTACTAGTTGATTTTGAGATTGCGAACAAAATCTATTCCTACATCTACTCCACAAGGTACTGTTAAAAAAGAAGAATTTACTGCAATGAATTATTGCTTTTAATTTGGTTTAATCCATTATATGTATATTTCTTAAATAACTGAAACTGAAAAGCAGCACTCCACTGGTGAAAGTCTCTCCAGCATATAATGTAGAAGGAAAACAAGTAGTGGCACCAAAAGTTGCAGCATTCTCATCAAGGGGTCCTAACCCAAGATTTCCTGGCATCCTCAAGGCATGTGATCCTTAATACAATTGCGATATAAAATTTCAGCACTATTTACATTTTACATACTGTCAATGTCATATAATTAAGTTCAGAAAATATTTCATGTACTGTGTCTGTGTAGCCTGATATAGCTGCTCCAGGAGTCAGCATACTGGCGGCTGTGACTGGTGGTTACCGGTTTATGTCTGGTACATCCATGGCATGTCCACATGTAACTGGTATTGTTGCACTTCTAAAATCTTTGCATCCCGATTGGTCTCCTGCAGCTATCAAATCGGCAATCATCACAACAGGTGTTTTACTTGATCTTTTAGGATTATGTTCTTTTGAGTGGAAAAAAACCCAAAACTATTTATCAAATTGTCACCAACTTGTAGAGAGGCTAACTTCAACTGTTATTTTCACATCTGTTGTTGATGCATATGGAGTACAATTAGAAGCTGAGGCCACTCCCAGAAAAATTGCAGATCCATTTGATTATGGTGGGGGGCATATCAACCCAAACAAAGCAGCTGATCCTGGCCTGGTCTATGACATTGATCCAAACGATTACACCAAGTTCTTCAACTGTACTCTCGGCCCTTCAGATGATTGCGACTCATATACAGGTCAACTATACCAACTAAACGTCCCATCGATTGCTGTACCAGACCTGACGAACATCGTTTCTGTTTGGCGAACTGTTACCAATGTGGGACCCACTAATTCAACTTACAGGGCCTTTGTACAGCCTCCTCCCGGAGTCGGTGTATTTGTTGAGCCGAATGTGCTTTCTTTTGACAGCAATAAGAAAGTGGAGACATTTAAGGTGACTTTTGTTACAAACCGCAATGTGCAAGGAAGTTACACATTTGGAAGCTTGACTTGGTCCGATGACTTGAACCACTCAGTGCGAATTCCAGTCGCCGTTCGTACTGTCATTGAAGATTTCTACGCTGATACTGCATAATTCTTATAGGGCTTAGAGGTGGTTTATTGTTAATTTAGCAGGATATATAGTATATAGCAATTTAATTTAATTCATTCGTTCTCTCATAGGAAAATTGAATGCACATGTAGATTGAATGATTCCTGTAACTTAACTGTAAGATAATTGTTGGAGACTTAAACACTTTGACAGCTGAAAGATAGGCTAATTAAATATTCAAAATCTATGGGTTTCTATAATACGGGAAGGGATTCCAGCTTACCTAGCTAGCTCTCTGCTCTTTGTATTTGTTTTTCCATGAAGTGCCTCTCAACACATAACTAGTAATAAAGTTTCTTGTACATAAAAAAAGTATTTTATTATTTATATGTTGAGTCACTAAATTTTCATTGGGTTACAATATCTTGTGTGATACTGATACAGAAAGAAGCATTCCGATTAAAAGTTTCAGTTTTAGCATGCAATTTTTGATGTGAAGCTCTATGAGTATGAGATAAAATATCAGTTTAATTTCATTAGTAAAATTGTAGGCTGTAGCCATAAATTAAATTTGTACAGGAATGGAATCCAAAAGAGGCTAGGAATGGCGTCTCTTCCTATCTATCTATATAAATAGGCCATTACAAGATCAATTGCAGAGAACACAATAAATTAAGTGTCTGAATTGTCATCGAGCTGGACATACTAGCTCACCGTTTTTGCTATAAAAAATTTCATAAGTTTGAGAATCCTTCAACTGCTCGGGTGCCTGCCTGTTCAAGCAGGTCGTCTACTCTAAGCCAAATGAATTTCAAGGTGCTGAGTTGGGGCTCTCAAAACTTAAAGAGGCCTTTACCCCCACCTCAACCCATTTAGTAACCATTATTTGCGGCGGCAAACCCGAATCAGCAACCCGCTTTAATTTTGCAGATCTCAAACATGATTCAATCTTGCATCCCCCACAAAATTATCCATTAAGTTGTCGAACGAGCAGTGAGCATTCAGGGACAAAGCAGGAGGAGGGGTGTACGTGGAGCTGATGAGGAGCTTCAAGCAGTGCATACACGTAAGGTTTGGAAGAAGAAAGAGGAATGAAGAGAGAGGGAGAAGTCAATCATGGTGGTTGTATCCGTATTTGTCGGCCATTGTTTTTCAACTAGTATAGTGCCCACACGTTGCTGTGGGATTCATGATTTCATGATACTGAAGCATTTTGTATAAATATAATACATTTCGAGGTTAGATATTATTATTAATTTATTTATTATAT
Source organism: Cyperus esculentus (assembly GCA_030179965.1). Lineage (NCBI taxonomy): Eukaryota > Viridiplantae > Streptophyta > Magnoliopsida > Poales > Cyperaceae > Cyperus > Cyperus esculentus. The sequence continues at coordinate 193,604 of JASGLE010000010.1, read as the reverse complement.
TGTTTAAGTGTCATATGTAAAAAAAATATATATTATATTAGTCTGTAAATTGCCACATGAGTTCATTATCTATCTAAAGCAGTAAGATCTTCGAATTTATAAACAACATTTTCTTGCAGGAGGAAGGAGGAAAAGTGTTCGTACCATCTATAAAAATACGTATGTGTGAAATGAAAACTTCAAATTTATAAAATATTCTTGCCATCTTTATTCTTTAATAACATTCAATCAACGATTCACTACATGTGCAGATCTTTATTAGTATATATATTTATTAGTTATATTGTTTCGAACCACAAAACTCGATGTATGAGAAGGGTAACATCGCACCAATTTTCTACCTATTACATAATTAAAGTGTCATAAATAAAAACGGAGTAAATTTATCGTGTTCTTAAGCTCACGGAAGGCTTCTGTGAGTTTAGCACAAAAAATATATGCATGCCACATGATTTTGATAGAAAGAATTTATTGAGCCATATAAATCAAAATTGAGATATGGTTTGATACGTTTTTTTGTGTTAAGCTCATGAGAATTCCCCCGTGAGCTTACAATTGACAGTTCTATATTCGAAACTAAAAATCTTCTAGCTGAAGAAAAATAGTAATTGGTATAAATTTGAAACCTCCAGCAGTCCAGCATATGGGTTATTGGTCTCACAATTATGACACTTGAACCCTTAGCTGTCTACAAACTTTATCGCGAGAGATGCGCAAATACGCAGGGTGATGGTCACAGATTGACTGCTATACTAGTGAAATGAAATAATTTTTTTTTTTTTCAAATTTAGGTGAGAATGAAAGAACACGAAGAGAGCATACTTTAGTGAGGAAGACAACGACGGGAGCAAAAGGGCAATATTGTTCATCTTATTTAGTCAAGAATAAACAATCAATTGTAGAGCGGATATTATAATTAATTTTGTGAATTTAACATGATGGGCAAATGAGAAACATTTAAAAGAGTTGAGTGACATAGGAGATATTTTGAAGAGTGGAAAGAGAACTAAGAAAATGAAAGAGAGTTGAGAGGTATATACAAAATTAAATCAATAAAAAAAACCATCCCATAGTAGATAGAAACAAGCTTCCTAATTCTAAATTCTCCTACTAGTATGCAACTTTGGTGAGTAAAAGAGACTTCTTTCGAAAATTCCCTTATCAACATTCTAAATTCCACTGCCATCATGCTTAATGCCAAGAGAACATCTTTTTTGGCAAATGTCAAAGTAAAAGGGACTTTCTACCACATGAAATTCAGAGGAATGCAAGAAATTGATAATATCATCAAATTGAAAAAGAAAATAAAGAAAGGATGTAAGATCAGTGTAATGTGATTTCTTATTATTTGAAACTTTTATTAACAAATTAAGATAATTCATATACGTTCTCTAATTGTCCCTAATTAATCTTCATAAAACTCTACCTAATCTCTATATATAAATTTCTTCAAACCATAATCAAACTTTCCCAAATCTTCATAGCACTGTTTCTAATTAATCACCAAAGAACTATCCTTGATCATTAATGAACATTCCCACCTGGTGAACAAGACCTGAATGCAAGGAGACAGTGAATCAACACACATTACTTTATGAAACTCAGCCACGTCAGCTTATGAGCTTTTCCATTCATTCACCTCTGGACCACCTTCATTCGATGCCCCTGGCTCCTCTTATTCGCTACCAGATTTTCTACCATTAGTAATTCCGACTTTCTAGCCGTGTGTGGTTGAAAATGGCATAAGACTTTTGGTAGTAACTATGAACACACAATTTTATTCCATACAAGGATCCTAGGCTAGATTAAAATGAAAGAACAATTGACCTTCAAAACTTTGATTGAGATGGCCGCTTGCACCTACAACTCCCTTGAACCGTCTAATCGAGTCCATCTCAAGTTGAAAGGATGAATATAGAGAGATAAGCTAGAATATCTCAATATTTAAACAATCAACAAGCCTTCAATCGATCTTCAAGCTCATTTCAAATTGATTTGTAGCTAATTCCATCACATGAAACCTACTTAGAACAAAATTAAGAAATATTCGTTTGCAGTTGACTAATGTATAAACAAGTGAAGTGGAGAGGAGGCTAGAGATGACAATGGGCTGGGTAAATTTTTTTGGGCTTGTTCGGCAAGAGAGATTAACAGATTGGGGCTTAAGAACTCTGCTTAAGGAGAGGGTGTTCGATGAGTAGCAAGGATCAAAGATAACATTTTAGATGGATATAATAATCATTGTAGTATGGATGAAATGCTAAAGACTGATGTACCCCTTAATTGTTTATTCATTTTTATTTGATTGAGAATGGTTAAGACAACTATTCATGTTGCAGCGTTATTCATAATTATTTCATAATATTTTTTGCAAGCTCCTAATTTGAATGAATTAACTTCAAATTATAGGCAATATTCCATTTTATTTTCACTGAAACAATATGGAACATGCATCATATATCATCAATTACTCTGTGGCATTTTGTTTCCTCAATTGACATATATATAACATCACTAATTAAGCATCAGAAAAAAGGAAAAATAGTAACAACTAGATCATACAGAAAGAAAAGAAAGAAAGAAAGAAAGAAAGAAAAGAAAGAAGGGCACTGCACTATCCGATTCCTTGACGTTGCATGAGCTAAGGCTGAATTGGGTTGTAGCTGCGGAAATAACCCCACATTACAATGTCTGTTCAGATCTTCTATACAAGTAGCCTAGGTGGAGGAAATTGATTAGAAAAGATCGTAGAACTCCTAATTTACCAGAAGTGCCAGCAAGTATACAACATGATTAATTGTTTGTCAGTGCTTGTATGGTGTACCGCCTTGAATTTGTACCAATGAAGGCCATTGCTGACTTGAAGACAACATCCGAACTGATATTTCAGGTACCAAAACCACCATCCCTAGCTGCAACTATAGTAGATGCCACACTTTGACAGCAAAAGGGCAAACAAAGAAGAGGTGAAGTGCTTATTTTGCTGGGCAAACTATACACATGATGCAATGTGCTGAGCGCTGCGTATCTGATGCACCTATTTCATATATGCATATTAACCAGACTTGCACCTATATTTGCACCTAAAATCCTAAGTTCATTTGCATTTTAATAGAAGATTGTCTAGAATCAAGTTACTTCTGTGTTTTGGTCCTATTTTCAGGTAAACGGAGCTTTTAGAGCTATTACGGACTAAAATTGGAGCAAGGAGCAAAAATAAGCGAAGGAGCACAAAGGAACATCTATTTACGGACCGCAACCCCCTATTTGCGGACCGTAATCAAGAATAGAACTTCTGTTTTCATGTCATGCCAGCTCACAACCGCCATATCTAAATCAAGGAAACACGCAGAGAGCCAATTTAAGCGACAGAAATACTATTTCAAGGCCGAGCTCTCTTTGGACTTCTATTTGCGGACCGTACTTTCCTATTTGCGGAACGCAGACAGTTCAAATTGGTTACGAAAGAACACCTATTTTCTGGTGTGTGCTATTTCTGGCGATCTCCTTTGGGAATTTTCCCTTAATTGCGCCCCAAGAAACCAGAAGTCAGACACCTAAATTTGAGACAACTTCTACTATAAAAGAGACCCCTTGGGGTGCTCTCACAATATCATCTCACATCTCATATCATCTCATAGTATCTTGATCTTGTCAAGTCTTGTGTAGGTCTCATGTGTTGAGATTAGTTTAGTCAATAGTCATTGTTTAGTTGAGAGTCTAGTTTTGTCAAGGGAGGAGTTCATCGCCGCCAAGGTGAAGGAGTTGGTTACTCGCCTATTCCTAAGCTCGATCGGTTCTTTCTTTTCCCTTATTTTATTTTGCTGTTTAGTCATGTCAAGGCGTGAGTAGTCGCCTTTGTTCTTGGGGTTTAGGATGATGTTTGTATGTATGGATTAATTGAATACTTGCTTTTAACGTTTATGCATTGAAGTTATTTTCATATTTGCTTTGAGCTTATTCATAATTGTGCTTGAATTGTTTTCTTGTTCTTTGATATGATCCTGTGGATGTATGTTCGTATCTAGTTGGTAGATTTATATTTTCTTAGGCCAGAATTGCTAATTGCATGAGAGTGCACTTGTAGTAGTTCACCCTATTTTGATAGACCTGTGGATTGGGCATAGTCTAGTTGGAAAACTTAACGTCAATTGATAGAGATTCAATACTTGCACTATTTGGGTAGATAACTTGTTGTCCAATTGTATCCGAGAGGAGAAGTTGTGGTTATAACGTGAGTTAAACCGTACCTGTGATCGAAAGCAAATTGGGTTTAGGTTAGAGATAATCTAAAGATTTCGAATTGATCTAAAAGTATTTAAAAGTGCCAACAAACGAGAGTTGAGGGACTTGTAATTGCTTTGGGTTAGTTGGGGATCGGTAACTTTGATCAACAATAGAAACTGAGCTTGAACTGACTCTGATCTGTTCCCTGCGGATCGCATTGGTGACAGGTGCGAACCATACCAAGCAAGGAACAGACAGAGAACCACAAATTTGTACATCTTGCGGTTCGCACCCTCTCGGGTGCGGAACGCAGGCAGTTAGTCCAAACATCAAACTGATTCTGAAAACCCTAGGAACGTTTGTCTCATAATTGTTTTAGAGTCTTTTACTGCTTTTTAATAATTTAGGAACCAACCAACTTCAAACAAACCCCCCCCAAATTGGTTACGAATCGGTTACTTTTAGGATTAGAATTGTGAACAAAGATCTGTCTAAATTTAGTACCGTCCCTGTGGATACGATCCCGACTATATTGCATAATATCGTACGCTTGCGATTGATTGTATTATTTAGGGTAAAAGCCTATACACTCCACGCGTATCAAGCTTTTTGGCGCCGTTGCCGGGGACGGCAACACTATTTCTAGACTTTTCTTTATTTTCTTTTCTATTTCTAACCCCCCTTTTCTAGTTTTCGTTTTCTTTTGTTACAGGTGACAGAAGCTGGACCGACTACCGCCGATCGGTGACTACAAGCTGAGAAGTGGTGTTCAATATCCGAGACTACAACCAGAAGACACCCCAACCTCAGTTCCGACCGACCTGACCACAACTTTCCAGCAGCTGTCGATCAGAGACTCTTCCTGCGGTCCGCACTCCACTGCTCACGGTCCGTAAGACATGGCAGACGAAGCAACAAGGCTTGCATTGCAAGAAGCTGCTACCGAAAGGCAAAGGCTTCAGACAGAGGTCGAACGACTACAGCGGGAAGCAAGACAAAGGAGAGAGGAAGAAGAAGAAGCACAGCGTCACATGCCACGTACTCTAAGGGATTTCCACATCCCCAAAGTTGACGATGCACAAGGACCTATAGTACTTCCTGACATAGTTGGGGATCCTCCTAACTTTGGCTCAGGGGTAGTCAATCTCATCCAACAAAGTTGTTTTCACGGCTTGGAGTCGGAGAACCCACACGATCACATCAACAACTTTCTCCAATGTTGCAGAACCGTAAAGAACATTATGGCAAGTCCAGATTACGTCCGACTGGCTCTGTTTCCGTTCTCCCTACGAGACAGAGCACGAACATGGTTTAATTCTCTTCCCACAGGCTCAATTGGTACCTGGGCCGAATTATCTAAACAATTCATTGAAAAATACTACCCTGTTAGGAGAACTGCTAAAGTTAGGGCACAAATTTCATCTTTCAAACAAGGGTATGATGAATCATTGAGCGATGCTTGGGATAGATTTAACCAATTGAGACAATCTTGTCCTCACCATAACTTTACTGATTGGATGTTGGTTGATGCATTTTATGATGGTTTAACTTCACAAAGTCGTGTTTTGGTTGATTATGGTGCAGGTGGGTCTATCATTGACAATGAGCCACATGAAATCTTGGAGTTATTTGACAAGTTGGCAAAGCAACAACAATGGTCCAACTGTGAGCAAATCAGAGGTCAGAAGGGACGTTATGAAGTCGATCAACTCGCTTTGATGCAAGCTAAACTAGACGCCCTTCAATTACAAGTTGACAAGCAAAAGGCCACCACTAATGCCGTGCAAGTCCAATCTTGTACTCTTTGTGGAGAATCTCATGACTACGAAAACTGCCCCTTGCGTCAACCCGAGGTTGGAGGACAAGTCAACTCGATCAACAATGAGCCACCCTTCTACCCAAAGCCTCCGTTCGCACAGTCGTACACCCCTCCTCAGAGGTATCAGAACCAAGGGACCCAGTATCAACCAGGTCAAGGAAGTGTAAACTGTAACTTCTACAGCAACAACCACTTCCAAAACCAAAACCAGAATCGCAATACCCCGCCGAACAACTTATACCGACACCCAAACACGCATCCCCAACAAGAACCACACGTACCACCCGAGGTCAACACCTTCATGCAAGAGCAAATCAAGATGAATCAAATGATCTTTGAACAAATGCAAGCCATGAATGAGAAGTTGGCTAGACTAGCGGGAGGAGATACTAATGCGAGCATAAGCTCGACGGGCACGGGTAAGCTTCCGAGTCAACCGATTAATCCAAACGGCGAAGTAAAGGCTATACATATCTTGAGGAGCGGCACGCAATACACAGACCCTCCAATGCCAGAGGAACCTGACCTGAGTATCAAGGGACCAGCTGACGCCGAAACCGCTCAGAAAACTACGAAAACCGCTTCAGACAGAGCAGAGTGCGAACCACACCCTTCTGTACACGGTCCGCACATCCCTCGGTTAGCAGAAACAGGGAAGAGCACGACCCAACCGACTTCGCGACCGAAGCAGTCAGGCCCAACCGACACATCTTGCGGTCCGCACTCACGAGAGTGCAGTCCGCAGGATGATGAAACAGAAGGCAAAACTGACCAGAATACCAATCCTGTTTCACGTGCCACCTCAGCAAAGGACAAAGGCAAAGCAACAGAGACACCACTGCCTTATCAGCCGCCTGTTCCTTTTCCACAAAGACTCGCCAAACATCGATTGGATGAGCAATTTTCCAAGTTTATGGAGGTACTAAAACAACTCACAATCTCAATTCCATTCACCGACGCTCTCATGCAAATGCCTTCATACGCCAAGTTCTTGAAAGACATCTTGTCCAACAAGAGGAGTCTCAAAGATTGCAAGAGGATACAACTCAATCATGAAGTAAGCGCAGTCATAAGTCGTGAGTTACCTCCTAAACTTGGGGATCCGGGCAAATTCACAATCCCATGCACTATCGGGAAGGCTAACATAAAGAAAGCACTATGCGATTTGGGTGCAAGCGTGAGTCTCATGCCTTACACGGTGTTTCAAAGAATCGGAGTTGGAGATCTTAAACCGACTCGCATGACGATCCAACTTGCCGATACCACCACGCGCAAGCCGTTGGGCATTGTTGAAGACATACCCGTTCGAGTTGGGCAATTTTTTGTTCCTGGAGATTTTGTTGTGATAGACATGAAGGAAGACAAGCATGTGCCGATCATTTTAGGGCGACCTTTTCTAAGGACCGCCGGTACCGTTATCAACACACGAGATGGCACGTTGACGATGTACGTTGGAAATGACAAGGTTCAATTCCAAGTTGAAGAAGCAATGCAATACCCCGACTATTCCGAAGACTGCTGCCGATTGGACGTTATCGAGGATGGAGTCCATGAGGTGCGAGAAGATGACGAGTCTCCTCTGCAGGATCAGTTGGTACATGCATCACACGGTTCGCAGCTCATTACATGCGTTCCGCAGAGGGAAGGAGGAAGGGCTGAGCCACAAATGACAGATCAGCCCGAGACAGCAACAGATAACACATACTGCGGACTACAGGATTTTCGGTGCGTTCCGCAGGAGGAAGACCCACCAGACAGACAATCGATTTTTCAAATGCAAGCAGAACCATCTGTTCCGCACTCAGTCACAGCAACTGACTACGGTTCGTACTCAACCAGGCACGGTCCGCAGGAAGGTGTAACCAGGTACGAGACAGACAGGTCCCCACCGCGCATAGCTTGGCGTCAGGTCAGGTATTTTCTTTAATAATTTAGGTAGTTTAGGGGTCGAGCTCGGGACCTAAAACGTAGCGCTTCTCGGGAGGCAACCCAAGCACAAAATAAAGTAGTTTAAGTTAGTTTAGGTTAGTTTAGATAGTATTAATTAGTCCATACAAACAAGTTCATCATAATATTGCATAAGGTATGTTTAGTTTTGTTTTTGTAGTCCCAGGAGTCAACCCAAGGAATCATGAAGAATCAGAGCTCGAAATCACGAAGAAACGAGGCGCTGGCATCTACCTGCATTCCGCAAGCTGCAGATTGCGTTCCGCAGTAAGCTCTGACAGATCCCTGTTTGAGACAGAAGAAAGGCATAGTTCGATTGAGCTTGGGGAGTCTCCATGATGTCTACGGAGCATAGCTAGTCCATCAGGTCGTATTCTTTCTTTCTCTCATTTATTTCCATATCTAAGTTCTAAGCACTGAGGGCAGTGCAAGGATTAGCTTGGGGAGGGAGAATAGAGTAAACTTGATTGTAGAGTCCATGCATCTTTTAGTCCAATTTTTCGAATTTTCATGCATTGCATTTATGAAAAATTTTGAGTAGGTGTTAAATTCAAGATTTTTGGGTGTTTTTGAATTTTGTTTTATTAAAAATTGAGTAGGATAACTTCATGAGATATTTGTTATAGTCGGTAATTCTTGTTCTGAAGTGGCTAGTTACTTGAATTGAGTAAGAATTTATTGGAAAAAGTAGTAAACCGAAAATCTGATTGAGAATGAAAAAGGAAATTCTTTTGGTTTTGTTGATTTCACGTGAACATGGGTCTGGCAAAGTGGAATGTCATAGCTTGAATGTCAAATAAAAATAATTAAATCCGTAAATGTTCATAAATGACGAGATAAGTCTTGGGCAGCGGAAAATCAAATCAAATAAGAGGCTTTCAGGATCGCGGTTGATTCGGACGAGTGTACCCTTTATTTTTCCATCCGGATTGATTGGATTCTAGAATGTCTCAAATTCACAAAAGGTTGGAGTTGCGTTCAGTTCGGAGTTGTGTACCCTTTAATTTTTCATCCGGACTGATTCGAGCTTCATTCCCCAAACACAAATAAAATAAGGCATTTCAAAGTCTATGGAGTTGAATAGAACGAGAAAGTTGTTCACGTGGGATGAGCAAAGCTTAAATAACCACTTTGTAGTTTGATTGAAAGATCTAGGTCCGAAAAAGTACAATTGTCTTATTTGTTTCATGGAACAAGAGTCGCTCGTCTTGGTTACTTATTATAACACATGTCTTATGAAGTAATTTTTCCCAATTGTTGATAAAGCTTAGTTTAAACTTGTTCATAAATCTTGAGTTAAACATAAACACAAAGTCTTTCATTTGCATTACTTGGGAATTTGGGAATGAGTCTAGGTACAGTCTGTTCTTAGGTTTAAGTAATTGCTTGAGGACAAGCAAGGGTTTGAGCTTGGGGAGATTTGATGCACCTATTTCATATATGCATATTAACCAGACTTGCACCTATATTTGCACCTAAAATCCTAAGTTCATTTGCATTTTAATAGAAGATTGTCTAGAATCAAGTTACTTCTGTGTTTTGGTCCTATTTTCAGGTAAACGGAGCTTTTAGAGCTATTACGGACTAAAATTGGAGCAAGGAGCAAAAATAAGCGAAGGAGCACAAAGGAACATCTATTTACGGACCGCAACCCCCTATTTGCGGACCGTAATCAAGAATAGAACTTCTGTTTTCATGTCATGCCAGCTCACAACCGCCATATCTAAATCAAGGAAACACGCAGAGAGCCAATTTAAGCGACAGAAATACTATTTCAAGGCCGAGCTCTCTTTGGACTTCTATTTGCGGACCGTACTTTCCTATTTGCGGAACGCAGACAGTTCAAATTGGTTACGAAAGAACACCTATTTTCTGGTGTGTGCTATTTCTGGCGATCTCCTTTGGGAATTTTCCCTTAATTGCGCCCCAAGAAACCAGAAGTCAGACACCTAAATTTGAGACAACTTCTACTATAAAAGAGACCCCTTGGGGTGCTCTCACAATATCATCTCACATCTCATATCATCTCATAGTATCTTGATCTTGTCAAGTCTTGTGTAGGTCTCATGTGTTGAGATTAGTTTAGTCAATAGTCATTGTTTAGTTGAGAGTCTAGTTTTGTCAAGGGAGGAGTTCATCGCCGCCAAGGTGAAGGAGTTGGTTACTCGCCTATTCCTAAGCTCGATCGGTTCTTTCTTTTCCCTTATTTTATTTTGCTGTTTAGTCATGTCAAGGCGTGAGTAGTCGCCTTTGTTCTTGGGGTTTAGGATGATGTTTGTATGTATGGATTAATTGAATACTTGCTTTTAACGTTTATGCATTGAAGTTATTTTCATATTTGCTTTGAGCTTATTCATAATTGTGCTTGAATTGTTTTCTTGTTCTTTGATATGATCCTGTGGATGTATGTTCGTATCTAGTTGGTAGATTTATATTTTCTTAGGCCAGAATTGCTAATTGCATGAGAGTGCACTTGTAGTAGTTCACCCTATTTTGATAGACCTGTGGATTGGGCATAGTCTAGTTGGAAAACTTAACGTCAATTGATAGAGATTCAATACTTGCACTATTTGGGTAGATAACTTGTTGTCCAATTGTATCCGAGAGGAGAAGTTGTGGTTATAACGTGAGTTAAACCGTACCTGTGATCGAAAGCAAATTGGGTTTAGGTTAGAGATAATCTAAAGATTTCGAATTGATCTAAAAGTATTTAAAAGTGCCAACAAACGAGAGTTGAGGGACTTGTAATTGCTTTGGGTTAGTTGGGGATCGGTAACTTTGATCAACAATAGAAACTGAGCTTGAACTGACTCTGATCTGTTCCCTGCGGATCGCATTGGTGACAGGTGCGAACCATACCAAGCAAGGAACAGACAGAGAACCACAAATTTGTACATCTTGCGGTTCGCACCCTCTCGGGTGCGGAACGCAGGCAGTTAGTCCAAACATCAAACTGATTCTGAAAACCCTAGGAACGTTTGTCTCATAATTGTTTTAGAGTCTTTTACTGCTTTTTAATAATTTAGGAACCAACCAACTTCAAACAAACCCCCCCCCAAATTGGTTACGAATCGGTTACTTTTAGGATTAGAATTGTGAACAAAGATCTGTCTAAATTTAGTACCGTCCCTGTGGATACGATCCCGACTATATTGCATAATATCGTACGCTTGCGATTGATTGTATTATTTAGGGTAAAAGCCTATACACTCCACGCGTATCAGTATCCCGTCTGATCATATATAACATCGTGTGTTAACAGTCACCCCTACAATATAATATAGAAGAAAATCCATACAGACAGCGGTGCTGCTACCTTCCACACATCTGAGAAGAAGCCTCTAATTTCACCTACACCTGCAATCAAATCATAAAAAGAATGAGCATTGTACATACCAGAGTTCATCCATCTCCACAGCAACACGTATGGTTGTTTAGTACACTCAGATGCATTAGTTCTACTGGACTAATACATAGATTTGACAGTTTTTATTTACTGTGGCATTTCTTCAAACAGTTGGTATGCACTGAAGTTTGAATATGCCAAAATATCAATAAATTACATCAACTTGGTTACAACAATGTTCTTACAAAAATATCAATGTTCTTATCATCATTTTTGAAGATAATTATCATTCTTAGATATAATTACACTAATTCCAGCTAGTTCACCGACAGAGATAAGCATATATACATATATATATCCACAAAATTGCATAAAACTATATAAATTGAAACAACATATGATTAATGACTACACCTAAAAATAAGAAATCCAAAGAGATAAAACAAACAAACTCGCGTTGTACATCTAAAATTCGCTTTTGTTATAGAAAATTAGCGAGACGCCTTACAACCTGACAACACAATAAAAACAATAAAAACCAAAAGAAAAAAAAATTAAGAATGAAATGCCAATAGCTAAGAATACTGGGTACATTTGATAAACTAAATAATGATTTTCTATCTAATTTCAGGCAATACATTTGTAAAGAAGAATAGTTTACCCGTCAAATCGGGTGTCAATAGAACCTCTGTCTCACGGTGGAGCTCAACCTGTCATCAGATTTGGGAGTTCGCCTCTAGTTTATCGAAGAGGAAGGCGGAAACGACGGAAGAGATGAGGAGGTTCCAAACAAACAATAAAATAATGGGATTCTCTTCAGAAAACTAAAATTTTGAGGGTAAAAGTTTCTCAAAAAGGGCTTGAGGAGCCACTGAGGAGGCCTTTTTCTTAAGGATGGGGTGGAGGCTTCCTTAAGAAAATGGTACTGTAACATTCTAAAATTTTGAATTTCATATTTAATGTTTTGAATCCATTCATTAAAATTACTTTTTTCATGTATTGGTATATTTAGATATGAATTATCACTTAGTTGTAACTTTTTTCATGTATTGGTGCTGCAACTTCTGATGAATTTGAAGTACAAGCCAGCGTAATTAATATAACCAAATTGATTGATGCGTGGTGCCCTTCAAACCTTTAAATATGTAACCATGCATCAGTGCCTTAACTTCTACTATTAATCAAAGCACTTAGGCCCTATTCTCTGATCCCCATCCGAAAAACAAATAGGCTCCTGTCCGCACCCTTCAAACCTAACCGACCCCTGCATGGTCTCTTCTATTCCGGCGTAAATCAACACAGAGAGAGAGAGAGAGCATGTTGGAGAGAGAGAGAAGGTTGGTCGGTCGATCGATCGATTAGGACTTGCACGTGTGGGAAGACGAAACGCTCGAGCGGGGATTGAGACGGCACGAATTGAAGGGACAATCAACAAATTTAATGGGATTAAGGTGCGTGGTCCTCCTTTGTTACTAAGTTCCATTTTTTGTGTGATGATTACTTTGTTGTTAAAGTAATCAAATCGTTGTTGAATTGCAATGCTGTTAATTGATTTGTTATTCGAGAAATTACAAATTATGTAAATAACTTTGATCATCTGTACATGTAATTGATCCGTATATCATTGAAAATTTGACTCGTGTTTGCAAATGAAATGATATCTAGACTAGTTAAGGATAGTTATATATATATAGATATACGATATATATATATATGACGACAGAACGATGGATGTACGATAGATGCTTGAAGAATGGCAGATTTGTATGCCTGGCTGGTAGATATACATATAACGATGTATATACCATAATTTCTTTTGAACTACACTTTGATATTGAAATATATTTGATAAAATCCTATACAGGATATAGATAGAAACTCTTTTAGCATCTTACTTGTGGCGTTTTGTGGGACGGAAACTAGTTAATATTTATATTTTGAATTATATAATAATCAATCTGTAATTTGTTTAAAAGAGAACTATAAATAGAAATAAATCGTATATATTACCTTATGAAGTATGCCACGGCTCAAATTGTAGATAGTATGAATAATTAAGATCATGAACACAGTTTTGATAAATGAAAGAAATTGATATATAGTAACAAGAGTAATTTGATGTACATTATATCTATTTAAATACGATTAGGAATGTATAGTTTGGACTCACTGTAATATTTGAATCATGACAGAAGTATATAAAATAATCAGTATAGTTATTAATAATGATTATATTTTAGTATATATAGTATGGGAATGGTAGTGTCCGATCATATGATGAATTAAAAAGTTTTTATATATGAAAAAAATATTATCAGATATAATATGTCAATATCTTAGATTCGTCAGTTTGACCAGTTCTATAAAAACTGGATTGAATATTCATTCGTCATTTGACCAGTTCTATAAAGCTGGATTGAGTATTCGTTCGTCAGTTTGACCAGTTCTATAAAAACTGGATTGAGTATTCGTTCGTCAGTTTGACCAGTTCTATAAAAACTGGATTGAGTATTCGTTCGTCAGTTTGACCAGTTCTATAAAAGCTGGATTGAGTATTCGTTCGTTAGTTTGACCAGTTCTATAAAAACTGGATTGAGTATTTGTTTGTCAGTTTGACCAGTCCTATAAAAACTGGATTGAGATTCGTCGGTTTGACCAGTTCTATAAAAACTGGATTGAGATTCGTCAAAGTTTGACCAGTTATATGAAAACTGGACTTGCAATAATATAGATCGACATATGAATCGAGTTTGAGAAGATTTGGTATAAGACATAGAAAATCTGAAATCAAAATTTATTAGAAAATATGTATAGCTTTGCTCATCATATTACAAGAGATAAATTGAAAATTTACTTTAGATGTAGAATTAGAAGCATTATGTCCCTATATTATTACATTATATTTAAGTAAATTAGGTCATTTAAATTATTATAGCAAAGTGATACAATTAAGAATTGAACTTATGAATTTAGAAAAATCGAAGCTATTAGATATTAGTTTTGTTATCGGACCAAATGAACTAAAAATGGATCAATTATGATGCTTTGAAATTGCTCTCCTTCGTATTATTCGTTTGGAATTCCGTTTGTATTGGGAAACACTCGGTTTCTGATGCGCACCTTTTTCTGAGGTGAGGAAAAAATTGCTGAGATGTCACGTAGATGAAGAGTTTTGAAGTTGCTTTTCAAGATTAAATTTTAATTTAATTTATTTTGTTTATTATTTGTTATCAGAAAAAGACTTCCGTTATATTTTGTTTTAAATTGTTGTATGTTGCTAAAAAGAAATATAATGTTGTAAAATGTATTATGAACTTGTGGAATGAAATTGTTATTGTTGACTTACATATTTTGACACCTTACGTTGAAAAGCGCAGCGGACGGCTCAAATTGCCATTTGTGAAAATCCGGGCCGTTACAGGTGCTGAGGAAGCTACTAATCCATGCTAAGGAGGGCCTGTTCAGCATGATTAAGGAAGATTAGTACGTTGAGGAGGCTTAAACTGTGCTGCCAAACATGCACTTTATAGTTTTCCTAATTTCGAGTTGATATTTACCTTAAGTAGCCCTTGTCCATTGATGGAGCTTCGACAATTTTATTGTTATAAATATAAATTGAAATTATTTTTTGAAAAGTTCATCATGTAAAATAATTTTTAACTTAATCTAATATTAACTCCAAGTATCCACAAAAAAATACACATTGTGCGTATATTATTTTCAATTTTTCCTCAATGTCTTAAATTAACTATATTGAGATACAAGATCTTATATTTCCAAAATACTGCATATAATTTCTTATTAATTGGTTACAAATAGTCTTAATATTGTTTGGATGCAGAAAGTTTATGTACCCCAATGGTGCAAGAGCCTATCAAAGTCTTACCGGTTACATTTTCTACGTGCATCCAGGGCCTGCAAGTTCAGGCAGGAGAGATGATGTGATCATCATCCTGATCAATAAACACTTTCAAGAAGAAGCAGCTTTAGGGCAATAGGATTGCATTTTATTAGCATAGTTCAATTTTGGTGCTTGTCAATATCATTTTAGGAGATATGTTAGTTTTGTTCATAATTTGTTTCTGAGACTAGATTTTCAATCTTATGCCTTTCTGAAAATTAAATTTTTTTGTTCTTAATGGTGAATGTGGGATTGTGGGGGTCTGTTAGTAATAGAAGTGTTTAGAGGAAATTTCTGAATATTGCATTTTTTTGTTGTTAATTGTGAATGTGGAGTCCTGTACGTGTTAGTAACAGAAGGTACATCAGTTTTATAGAGAAAAAAAATTAAGTCTAATAGACTTGTACTGTGTGATTTGTTTATCCAAGATTTAATAAAGATAAATTTCATTGCTAAATTTTGGGGCATGCCATTTCTTGTTTACAAGAATAAAAACCCATTCAGTGTGCAACTTTGGTGAGAAATTAAAGGGACTTCTTTTGTAAAATTTCCCTAACAGCATGGTTAACGTCAAGACTCAAAGAACACATCTTTTTTTGGCAAATTTCAAAGCGAACGTATTTCATTCTGAAATTGAGAGAAATGCAAGAACTGAAAAAGAAAAATATGATAGCATGGAAGATCTGTAGAATGTGATTTCTTATTATTGGAAACTTTCATTACAACTCATAAACTTTCCCCATAACTGCCTCTCATTAATCGATCTTCATAAAACTACATCTTTCTCCTCAGAATTGTCCGAAATCATAACCAGACCTTTCCTAATCTACATAGAACGAACCTAATTTTAAGAACTATGATTCTTAATCATCAATGAACATTCCCACCTGCGGAATAAGACCTTCAATGCATGGAGATAGGGAACCAACAGTCAGTACTTTGTGGAGCTCCCCACCTACATCAGCTCTTCATTGATGTCTTGAACACCTTCATCCGCCACCCTGGCTCTTCATGTTCACCGCCATAAATTCTTCCATTACTTATCTGTACATATCTGACATCACAGAGGAGTGTGTGGTTTCTCGCAGAGTTTCCTAAGATGGAAGGAAATTTTCCTGAGATTAATATTAAGGCAGTTGCACAAGCATTTGTCAAGAGTTTAGTGCAAACTCATGATCTAAGCACAAAAGACGGTTGACATTTTTTTTAGTTAAATTCTTACTAATAAGGGGAATTTACATAGCCAGCAATAACAATAGCCCATTAATTTAAGATATTTTTAGAAGCTTTCTAAGCTGGTCAAACGTGCTGCTTTTGGCCCATCATTCACCCTATTAAGCACTAATTACTTACTCAACATCAGGTTTTCATTTATTAAGCAAAACATATTACAATATTGAAATACTCCTGCGACAATCTAATAACAATATTATTTTTAATAAAACACACCTCAAACTTGTCAGAATACATAATTTTGCAAAAACAAACATTGCAAACTTTCAGATGAAATACTACCCTTCAAGATGAGACTACCTTATGAATTAAAATACTAAATCACATACAATATCATACAAAATTTTAATTTGTGTACTACATTCTCACACATTGTATATATTATGTATGAGAAAAAAAATATATGTCTAAAAGTTACAATTTGAGAGGAAAAACTAACAGAGTGACCAAACTTGGATAGGCATCCAACTTTAGTGACCGAAAATAGATAAATAAAAGTTTAGTGACCAATTATAAATTAAGAGTAAAATTTAGTGACTATCTAAAAAGTTTACCTAATATTAAGTTGAAAATATAGTTGTGCTAACTCGGATTTTGGGGGGGATGCGATATATTTCTGCATTGACCATCAGTGTTTCCACCAGAATAGACATGATGCCGAGAGGTACATTAGTGAGAAGACCCATGCGACAAGGGGATGAGTTTGATACAACCACTGCTGCAACTGGTATCTGAGCAAACGGGTATTGGAGCTCTACACACGAGAGGCTGGGAAGACCCACCATTTGCCTTTTCCAACAAGACTAGCAACCCTTAAAGATGGAGGTGTATCAGTTGCCAGAGAGGAAGATGAGGAAGGGGAAGGGGAGGAAGGGGAAGGGGAAGGGGAAGAGGAGGAAAGGGAGGTGGCTGTGCCAATGGCAACCTGCGCCGGTGGTGGTTATGAGAGAGTTAAGGTGATGTCGGTCAACATGGTGTGTATCCAGGGCATTACACCAAGGTAAAAAATGAGTTGACATCTTTTTCATTTGTTTCATGTTGATGTTAGTATGTTACCTTACCGTAAATATATAGCAACCGAATTAATTATTGTATTTGATCGGTATGCATGTAATTAATTTGTCCGTTCTTGAAAATGTCATCTTACTTAATTAAGTTGATATATATTGATAATGTTTAATTTACTTTATTCTATCTTGCATGTCTTTTTAATTACAATTCCATCGGAAAATTACGGGTACATGTATAATTAACACAACTTGTTTCCTTTTTTGTTCATTATCTTATTAGCAGCCCAGTATGTTCATTCCTTGACCATTGACAAGATTTTTGCTGATCTCGAGATGTGCCGTTGCTGCTCATACTTGGAGAAACCCCTCTTTAGTTTTGTAGGAAATTTAATTGGTTGGTAATCTGATTTCTATAGGAATTTAGTGTGTATTTTCTTGACATTATTTATTTTTTTGTCTCTTCAAGGTCCTCGATCAGAAGCTCTTCTTTTCTTTTTATTTTCTTTCTTGAATTTTTCTGATGAAGCAGATATATTCAATGTAAACAAATTACAAACTAAGAGATGTTGGAAGGATTATATATTCATTTTTTCTTCCAAGAGATTTATGATATCGAGAGTTGAGTGCAATTAAACTCATTGTCGGAGCCCAAAAGGCAGTCGACATTTTATTGTTGTTATCTTTTAAATTCTTAGTATCCAGGGAACTTTCTTTTGATAGCGATGTTGAACTTGAACAGAGTAATGAGTTACCATGTTTATGATGGATGGAAGAGAGACTTGTATCATTTGATTTGATGATGCCATATATGGGAATCAATTGCTAGAATTAAACAAACGTGCATGTGAAGTGTATGGCCAAATTAAATTCCTAATAATATAAAATAACTAATGAGCATATTAATTAAAAAATAAATTACTAATAATATAAAATAATTAAGGAGGATATTAATTAATTGAAATTAAATAATGTCATTTTCAAGGGCCCAATACAAAAAACACAAACATCAAAGGAAAAGAAAAAGAAAAAGGCCTGTCTCTGTATGGTTGATGTATTGTATGTATGGGGAATTGAGGATCATCGACCGAATATGCCCCTCCCCCTCCCCCCTCTTCTCCGTTGCCCTTAATTCCCTTCTCAGTTCTCGCGCTGAATTGAATTCCCCCCTCCTCCTCGCCCGTCGTTAAAAGTTAAAACACCCTCCCTCCCTAACGCTATAGCAGCAGCTGTAGATCAGTAGATGGGAGGGGAAGGGAGGGAAGGCGACTGGGAGTGCGCCGGCTGCGCCAACCGCAACTACGCCTTCCGATCTCTCTGCAATCGCTGCAAACAGCCCCGCCTCCTCGTCGATACCAAGACCCCCCGCGATTCCAAGTGGCTGCCCCGCATTGGCGATTGGATCTGCTCCGGTACCTCTTACTTCCCCCTCTCTTCTTCCTCTCCTTTTTCTATTCCAATTGCAACTCAATTGTCCCATTTGGTTACTTTCCTGATTCTAAGTAAACTGACCCCCAATTTACTTCCTGGATTGGATAATTGCATGCCATCAATACTTACACTTCGATTTGTAACTAAAATAGACCTTAATTCAGCCCTAGAATCAAGTGCTTGTGTATTAATTACATCAAGTGCATATGAATATGGGCCATTGCATGCATGGAGACACTGGAATCAAACTGTCATCATCATGTTTCATATGTATGATGTGCATCAAACATAGCTTACTTGCTAGTGCCACATTTAAATATCAAAATTGTCTAACTTAATCTGTTGTCAATGGTTTATGCCTATCCCTTTACCCACTTCCTTTTGCAAGTTTATATCTTATTCTCTGATGGTGAAAACATTCTAAATCATTTTTGCCTTGTTCTTTTTCTTGTGCCTGGTGGTGACTTCCACAAAACTCTAGGGTGTAGTAACAACAACTATGCATCCAGAACAAGCTGTAAGAAATGCAACCTCTCAAGAGAGGAGGCCGCTGTACCTGCTCTAGCCTTGCCAGGCATGTCCCTCCTTCCCACCTATGCCCAATATCTTTCTCGTCAGCAACAAGGTCTCAGAGCAGGTCTTGGCTCAACCAGTGGTTCACACATACAATCAGCTGCCATGTCTGCTGGTCTAGGCTGGATGTATGGGGCCCAGGTTGGCAGCTATGGATTGCATTCCCCCACAAATGCTAATCCAAGCAGCCATAATTGGGGATTTGGTGGTATGGGTTCAGATCAGCTATTAGGACTCCCCAAGGATTGGAGAAGTGGGGACTGGATGTGTGTTTGTGGGTTCCACAACTACTCTTCTCGTGACCAGGTTGACACTCTTTTGCATTTTTTTTTTAGTATTTCATTCCCCATTATATTATTGTTCTTTTTATGTGAAGTTTTGGCATTTTGTTTATCAGTGCAAGAAGTGCAATGCACCTATGCCATCTAACGCACCTTCAGTTTCAGAGGCTTCCTCGAGTAAGATGCTTTCTTTTTTTTTTACATTAAAAAAAAAATATCCATTTACATGAATATCAGCATGTTTGTGTCATCTTGATGATAGAATAGATACTTTTTGCACAGAGATCCAAATATTTATTTATTCAAACCCAACTTGTTAAATGCAACTATATCTGCATGTATAAAAAGTTGGATATTATTTTAGAATCTATAAGAACAGTTGTTTGTTTCTTTTTTTGCTTCAGCACTAGGTATTAAGCGGTTAGCCTCTGATGACTTTGCGAATGGTTGGGAAAATAAGAGGCTCAATGCTGGTCAGGTATTTAAATCCCAAGTATATAGTGCATTTGAGTAAAATTTCAACACTGTCGTTATAGTCTTGTAATTTCTCTTGTAATATTGAACTTTTGTAACCATCTTCTAATTTTATTTTTTTCATATTTGTTCAAAAAGTCAAATGTGCACGAATTGTTTGGTAATGGAAATTCTCCCCTTTTGCCGTCCATGCAGATGAGCATTCCAGCTCTGATTGGGAAAGGGTAATTTTTTTTCCTTCTTTTTTTGGTATTTGTCATTTTAGTTTAGACTGGATTTTTACATAGAAATGAACTTGAATATAGAATGCTCTTCTACGGTCTCTGTACACCTGCCAAATCTATCTGTAGATATGTATTTTCTTCAAATCACCTTATGAGGACAGGGTTTTATTAGAGATGCGTGTAAAAGTCACTTTACATAAGTAATAGAATTATTGTAGTTGCAGTAATCCAGAAACACAAAACATATTGTACCTTCTGAATGTGCCCTTTCTTAAGGCAGCCAATTATTAAGGTTCTGTGACTCTCTTATCACTTGCTCGGGACTAAAAAGCTTTGTTATTTTACTTGTGTAATAGACATATAGTATATGTGATGGCAATTTTTAATTTACGAGGTTGCCAATGTATATCTAACACATGAATTGATAAGTTGATATATTTACTTGCAGAGCAAAGCAATGGCGTGATGGGGACTGGATGTGTAGCAACTGCAACAATCATAACTATGCCTCAAGAACCCATTGCAATAGGTATTTCATGTGCCTTATTTGAGTTGTAACTTTCAGTTTCATCTCTCATATTTTGCAGAACTTTCTTTTGTAATTTCCTTTAATTGATTGTTTCCCGTAAACACACTATATTTGTGTGAGATATAGGTGTGAAATTCTCATTGATGTACCTATTGGGTAGTACTTGTAAGTTTAATTGGGTTTGAGGCTTCTAGCTAAACTGCACTTTCCTCTGTACTTGACAGGTGCAAAAGTATGAGGGATGGAGTTGACCATGGAAGTGTCCTATAAAGGTTATTCTATCATAAAATAATTGTTTCAGTTAAATTATAGCTTTTTGTGGTTTGAGGGTCCTGTTCTTGTTTTACTTGTAACCTCACCTTTTATGGTTGACAATGCGGAAATTTCTTTGCATTTTTTTGTGGTTAATTTTTTCTTTATTTTGTTGTGGTTCTTTCAAGTTTTTAGCGGTTGGAGGTTCATCATTCCATATTGACGTCTATTTATGGGCTTGTAGTACCACATGTACTTATATTTTTTGTATGTCAAGAGAATAGTGTAAGATTTTACAAATATTATAAAGGTAGAAATAGTTTGAATTGCCTTGTACTTTGTAAGGTAAGTATTTGGCTGCAGCATTAAGATAATTATTTTACAAAGGTAAATATACTTAATATGCTGATGAAGTGTATTGTTAAGGAGTCCTGTGTTCTGTTGTGCTGGATTCACATCCGCTGCCATAGTTTTTTCGATGGCAGGAGTGTGCCATACTTTCTACTGTGTATGACAAGTGGGACTCATTAAAAATGGAGGCCCTCTTGATCTGAATCCGGGCCGTGGAAATCAATATCAACCGCTCAAAATCTATGGCAGCAATGTACCATAGTGGCAGCAGATTGGAACCCCTGTTGTGCTTATTGGATGCACGCCACTGTAGACTTGTGGTCTTCGGACTTCGCCTAACTGGAAGACGGACACTAGTTGACTAGTATGAGAGGTGGGAAGCTATTGATGCAAGCCCAGTAGCATTTCATCCCGTTGGAGAGCTTCACGTATCGTGCCCAATGGAGGCCCGAAATTAAAAAATGAACTTCTGGTGGGCTTACCGATGCTAGTGGAAAATTGGAACTTGGTTTTTTTTTAGGACTATTAATAAAATTATTGTGATACTTAAAGGCGATGTTGATAAGCAGTACACCCTCCTCCTCGGCTTGCTTTCTTTCTTGGCACCTTCAAATTTCAATCCATGAGAGGCTGTCCTCTCCTCTGCAGTAAGTGACTAATTTACTGTACAACATGGTTTCAGACTCACCAGCCATCCACGGATGACAGATCTCATGATTAAAATTTGAATGGGTATGGGCCAAGCCAATGCCAAGCCCTTGTAATTGGATTGTATTCATGACCTCACCTGATTGTGCTGGTTTATTAATTATTATCATTATAAAAAGAATCAAAATCATATTGTGATCCATGATGGAATGAATAATTCATATTGACTTGGACCATACCTAAATAAAATAATAATAATAATAATCTAATAATAAGAGAGTCAGAATACCCTGTACCTGCCACGTCAAAGGCAAATCCACTTTCAATTCATAAGCATAATGCATAATGCATCAACTCAAGCACCCATATCTCACACGTGTCGAAAAAGGCTGTATATATACTTGGTATGAGTAGAATTCTAATACTTTATAATTCAAAAAAAATTCTAATACTTTATTCTCAAAAAAAAAAAAAAAAGAATGCTAATGCTTTGCTCGGCCTTTTTCTTTCCTTATTGGTAATGGTAGGTCCACTTAACAAAAAGTGGCACAACAATTCATTGTTGGTCCATATGTACCCTACATGGTGGCATCCGATTCCATCAACAGAACAGAACAGAATTAAAGTCCTTCAGCTTCTCCCTGTTTTATAGCAGGTCCAGTTGCATTGTATCCTTATATTTGCACTTATATATTTGGCATTTTCAACTACGATTCTAAAAGTAAACGTACAAATTTGGACAAGCTTGGAATCCATGGAGGAACCAAGCAACATTCATTGTACTTGGAAATGTTTAGATTCAAAAAATTAAAATAAAAAAAAGGTAGAGTGAGTGACTTTTGCTCTAAATCTGAGATAAATTATATGAATTGATCCCCTAAGTAAATGTTTAGATTGTTATTAATACATTAATTTCCTCATTGTTTTCTCCGATCAGCGCTTACGAGTACAGTCTGAACACATTTTTTTGCTTCAACAATTGGTCTTGGGAATAAGTAAGGAAGCACAATACAGCCTACAAATGAAGATAAGATAATATAATTTTATGGGAAAATTGGAAAATCAATTTTACCGACATAAAAAAAATCTATACTTTACACGTACGTCAGCTGAGTTGAGAAATGAGAAATGAGAAACTTGGTGGTCAGAAAAAGTCAAAAACTCCACATAAAAAGAATTCTGAATGAGACAGGTCAGTGTGGGACCCAGGCTCCACGTCAACACCACCGAGGCACCAACAACAAAGAAAAAGGAGGGTGGGGATTGGGAAAATAAAAGGTCTCATACTTTATGCTTTCCTTTTGGAAAGACATACAATACAATACAATAACATCAGATTACCTGAAGTTTCTCCAAATTTTTTTTAATTTTGAGAATAAGAAGACATTTCAATTTCATGAAAGCAAATTGAATCTTCTTTTTTAACACAAGAATCTGATACTAGAAAAGAACATGATAATAATATTGGCATATAATATTAAAATATATTGCTTCAAAATTGAAGTACCCACAAATCACAATCATGCAAATACAGTGAATTCCCAGTAGTACCAAAATTGTAATTTGGATATCAGCACATGCAAGAAATCTTGTGACACTCATTTCGATGCTATATTAGAAAAGACTAACAACATTATGTTGTAGAAACCCAAAACAAAAAAAAAAAAAAAAGAAGGGAACCTTAAATTAAATGCATGTTAATTAACTCAATCCACTACTGAGAGCGTGAGATTATACATAGATCTTTAACAGAATATATATGTACAAATAATATCTGACAGTTGGTCAGCGAGATATTTCTAAGTTGGGAGCATGGCCATTCGTTTGTTGCAATTGATCCATGCCCCAGCTCAGTTTCTGCTCTGCATCATTTTCCATGGCCTCATACTCCTATAAAAAAGAGTAAAATACAAGTGCGAGTTTAGTGGCAAGATATAAGAACAATACAAGCTATCAGGGGCTAATTGAACAATAACATGTGAACTTTATAAAATTTTGAGGCTTTGTCTCCATCTTTTAATAAGAAAAATAACATGTGAAGGTTTTCATTTTAAAAAAATAATTATGATGATGTGTTGTTTCTTTTTATTTTTGGAGAGAAATATCATGAGGTACATTGCTCCAAATAAGTGGAAGGTACTGTCATGAAAATTTCAATAAAAAAACATGGGTGTACAATGGACCACCTAAATCAAAGGTAGTGACTAGTTTATGAACTATACTACTACAAATTGGATGCAACAAAGCAAATAGAAAATCAGAAAATACTTCTCTACTTGTCATCAATTTTATTTTTTTATTGATTCTAGTGTCAGACAAATATGAAACCTCAGACATACAACAAAGCTAAGTGGGCATTAAACAATTAAGAACATTACGTTTCATCAAATAACCACTCAAGTGTCTGAATTGTAAAGGGTTGGTAAAGTATAAATATATATAGGTTAGTTCAAGCTAGTTCTTGTGCTATAAGTTTCTCGTGGAAAGGGATAAGAATATACAGAACAATTTGAATATGGGTTGGAATCCACGTAGGAATATTCTACTGAAACATATTTTTAGATATTTCAATAATTTATTTGATCAGGTTTCTTCAATCCCTACTTAGAAAGTCAATGGATTACAACAAATATGCTATCATCTAAAATATCATCCTAACCTCCTTAGGAAAGACACTTTAGAACCCCCACAGATAAACTTATATCCACTAAAATGCACTTATAAATAAGATGAAAGGCATGAGCAGATATGTTGGTAATTAGTTTCTATTTACCTCCAGTTTAGATAGAAGTTCATGTGCAGTCTGGGCGGAGACAATAATGTGCCGTGCAGATGGCATAATAAAGCCTTCGTCGACAGCTTTGTCAATGAAGGAAAGGAGAGAGTTGTAGTAACCATCAACATTCAACAAACCCACCTAACCTCAAGCAAGAGTACATAACATGTTTAAGTAAACATATACAGATGACATAAAAAAAGCAACTGAAATCATACATAAATGCAATTGTTTAATACAAGTAGCCATCTTGGTTATAGATAAAGACAATTGGTCCATTGGTTTGTTAATTGAATAACTTATGCTACCAATTGATGTTGCCAATTGGAGAGAGGGACTTCAAGAATAAACCATTTGATTCTCTGAAACCCAATTAATTCAAAGATGTTATATTCTTTTTTAAAGGAGCAGGCAGAAAGCCTACTCTATTTTCCATTGAACAAAGATGTTACATTCAAACACTTAAAAAAAATTTTCCACTTTGTTGTAACTATAATGTTCATCACCTATAACACAAGGTTGTTTCCAGATTTTTAGCACTTACGATGCTTGTATTCAAATGATACTTAACTTGAGAAACATTATAATTATGACTCTCTTACCAACACAATTTATAAATAATGCATGCTTAACTTAAATTTTCTTTTTAGGGTTAGAAAAAATAAGAAAGAATTGGTCTTTAACATATTTTACTATCGATGAGATTCTCTATTTGCATTCCGAATTAATGGCAACCTTCAGAATTAATGGCAACCAGATGTAAGTCAATTATGGCATATCTCAACCTGTGGTCCATCTTTTATTTCATGATGCACCAGGTAATTGGTAAAAAAGTAAGAAGCCATTTTCATATAATCATAGTTAGATCCTGTTGAAAATTGATTTGTGTTAAAGCACTAAAAAGCTGACTTTCTTATCATCTCATAATATTGGTTATGGGATTCTTTATGATAGATATGGAAACTTAAATTACCGGTTTGTCATGGATTCCAAGTTGAGCCCAGGTAATGACCTCGAGTAGCTCTTCCAGAGTTCCATAGCCACCTGAATTTTCATATAATATATTACTTAATTTGGTTAAACCTGCCACATTTGCTGAGATCATGTGGGGCAGAGAAGGAAAAAGTAATTGTGGATATTTTTAGTTTTATCATCACAAGCACTCCTGTGAGTCACATGATGTTGAGACACAAGTAAACCTAGATTAGCTATAACATAACAATGTATGGCGCTCATGGAAGGTGACCCCATACAAGGATAACTCGATTCAGGAACTAAACCTTCCAAATCCAAACATTATCTTACTTATTCTCAAATCAGACATGGTCTAATACAGACAGTGTATTATTATTTTCTAAATAGAGATGGCCAACTAAATTATCAAATTATGAAAATGAATTCACACAATAGAAGGATCTATGAGTTTGAGTGAGGGCTACATCAAAATGGTGGCCCCTCTATTTTATATAGTATTAATAGTACATCCTGACAAGCTTGTTTGTACTATTTACATCAGACCAAGTAGTCCTGACGCATTTAACAATATCAATTCCATTTGCAGCCCCTAAAATTGACCATATTAATTATCCAAATTTCAGCTATCTAAATTTTCAGTTTTTTAAATTTTTTTGCTTTACCTGGCAATGCAATAAATGCATCAGCTTGCCTCGCCATCTCAGCCTTCCTTTGGTGCATACCAGAAACAGATTTTACCTCTCCTACTGTCTCTCCAATGATCTGCAATGCATAATCATAAATTTAAAAGATCACAAAACCTTATATTATGTAAAAATTTCATGGAAATTGGTTACCTACTGAGAACAAAGGCAAAAATTGAATTGTATTCTTTTATGCAAAGTAGTAACTTTCGAAGAAGGATCATAATGACATTAAGAGTTGGTACAAGGATGGATAACTGACCTCTCTTGGCATAATAGCCCTTGGAACAACCCTGTAAAAATTGGAAAAGTAAAATGCATTAGAAAATTACCTACTTTGTTACTGTTTTTTCTGTGTAAGAGGGAGAGAGAGGGAGATACCCTAAGACATGGCGGCCACCACTGTAGACCGCCCTTGAAACAAGACCCATGAGGCCAACACTGCCTCCACCATACACCAGGTCTATGTTCCTCTCAACCTTCAAAAATCAAAAAAGAAGAAGAAAGGAAAAAAAAAAAAAAAAAGATTAATGCTTTTTACAAAAATTAGAAGAAATACCTTAATAAATTGTCATGTCTTGTTGTTCTTATACTAGAAGACATACCAGAGACCTCACCTCCTTTTGGGTTGTTAACAATAACATAGTATAGTATTATGATTTTTTTTTTTTTTTGAAATAGTATAGTATTATGATACAAAAGGTTATAATGATAATGAGTTATAGATTTTAGGTCCTAAAGGCACTAACAATCATTAGCAGCTACCCAGCTAAGTTTGTAAAACAAGAGACGGGCATGTCTTGTCAAATCAATCCTATCCTATCCGAGTCCGACTACTAAATCATCTCTCTCTCTCTCTCTCTCTCCTCTTAAAATGGAAAGCAAATTCTTTCCAAATTTGTGCTACTTCAAATTCACCAACAAAAGAAAAGAAAATCTTGCTAGAGGCACCCAATTACTTAACATACCAATTCATGGCCAAGCTGGATAGCAGCAAGCTGGTAGCTTGGTTTCTTGCCGGAGCTGCTTCCACAGAAGACACAGACTCGTCGGAATCTGGAGGTGGTGGGTGTCTTGGGCACGGGGTCTTCCATTTTGGGAATTAAGACGCCAAAGCAATAGAGATGGAAGAAGAAGAAGAATGGTATAATTGGTATTGGTAAAATAGAATCAGATAGTGACAAACATATATAGATACAGTGAGTGAGTGAATGAATGGATGAATGAATGGGCAATTGGGTATCCCTCTTTCTTTCTTTCTTTCTTTCTTTCTTTCTTTCTTTCTTTGTGTCTATCTGAACTTCAGAAGGCGTGGGTGGGAGAAGAATGAAGATCAGAACTCAGAAGAGAAGAGAGAAAGAGAGAGAGAGGGATTAATATTAATATTAATATTAATATTAATATTGGTTGGTGACTTGGTGTTGGTGGGGGCCTTTTTAAACCCATCGGCCTTGCCCACCATCTTATTATTATTATTTTATTATTCCTACAAATTGGAAATTGGAAATGGCATGTTGTCATATTTATAACAGTGAGTGATATACTGATATGTAAGTGTAACATAACATTGATTAAACAAAGCAACTAACTATTCATTTTAGTATGTCATTTGTAAATGCTTCTTTCAACCTGACTGACTCACTGACTCACTGACGGAGTGTCTTTTTCTGCTGCCCTGTTAATCACGCTGCTCTCATTAACAAAACCCATTAGGTTCTCCTATTCTTTATCTATGGGTCCAGTTAGCTTGGATCCAGTGAAATTAAGTTTCCTACTTGTACTTTAATTTGAAGTTGGGATTAGTATTCTTGTCTGAATAATTTTGAATTAAATTATGCTCAAAATGTCAATTTGTTTTCATTGTTATTGAGGATTTTCGATCAAATCTTACATACATATGATGTAGGCATACCGCGACCCCGGTCTACAGACTAAGAAAACGATTTCTTTTAAACTAAATAATTATATGATTTTTTATCTGGTAATTATTTTGAATATAAATTTTACAATTTAACTTGTATAAATATCCATTATTGGATCATTGATTTAGAGAATATCTTGCGTCCCTTGAAATGTTATTCATACGTCCATAAACATACAAAAAAATATAACAGAATAACAGATACATCCGATTTTTATAATATATCTCAAATTTACAAGTTATAAATGCTATGAACATGAACGTGTATTTTATGGACGGCGGGTGTTACTTTTGCACAAATATCATGTGATCACGAATCTGTATGGAGAAGTCCGTACAGTCCATATACCCATATACTTCATACATTGTATATTTGTTAACTAAAAATAATAATGTACATTTATTAATTGACAAATCAAATATATTAATTAGAAAAATATATCTATTAGGTGTTAACTGAAAATAAATAATACCTCCTGAAGCACCCGAGCGTAGCGGTGTCATAACCCGTGCCAAGAACACAAAATGGGGTAGAGGTCGGCCAAAATTGACATGGAAGGAAGCTGTAAAAAGAGACTTGAAGGCATGGAGTATATCCAAAGAGTTGCTTTTGGATAGAGACGCGTGAAAATTAGCAATCCACGTACCGGAACCATAACCAACAAATCAAGTCCCTACCAGTTATTATTATATTACTATTATTAATATGACTACTATTTCACTATTATTATTATTATTATTATTATTATTATTATTATTATTATTATTATTATTATTATTATTATTATTATTATTATTATTATTATTATTATTATCATTATTATTATTATTTCTATTTATTTATTTATTTTATTTCTTTAACCATCATCATTATCATTGATATTAGTATTATGTAGTATCATTCTTATTACTATTATTATCATTATTACTAGCATTATTATTATGTTATTATCCTTGGGACTAATTTTTAACTATTACCATTGTTATTATTGTTCTTTCTTTATTTATCTTTTTTATAATCATCATCATCATTGGTATTATTATTATGTAGTATCATTCTCATTATTATTATTATTATTATTATTATTATTATTATATCATCATCATTATTACAATCATGATCATCATTGCAATCATCATTATTTATACTAGTATTTTCACTATCGGAATACTTTTATTTTGAAGATCATCTTTTTTGCCATTGCCATTAGCATTAGGTCCTACTTGGTTTCATTTCTAGCCTACCTAACTTGTTTGGAACTAAAGGCTTGTTGTTGTTGTTGTTGTTGTATTAATTGAAATAGGTCGTGGATATGTAAATATGAGAAAAGGTAGAGTCAACCTAGCTAATACTCTTTATCTGAAACGAGTTACAAGCTAAAGATATACAACTACACTTCCAGGGAGGATATATCATATATCATATATGGTAGCGGTGGAGAGAGACTGAAGGTGATACATTAATCCTGTACTGTACTGTACTGGTAAGAAAATATATACAACCCTTAAATTAAAGTAAAACAACGAAGTAGCTTTCGATGAGAAACTTGAGGCAATTGAATTGATGTGAATTCATGATAGAGAGGGAGGGGATGATATTTGTATAATTACGATACGGACTGAAAGCAACCGAATATTGAGAAATGAATTATGGCTTGGACTGCTTAAATTAATTAATTGTTGATAAATAGAGGAGAGGGACTGAGGGAGGGAGGGGCAATGGGGCATAGAAATTAATCAGAACACGATTGTCAATTGGTGGGTAATTCAGAAACTTGAGTACATTGATAGATTATAGATGAGGACACTTCTTCCATCTCTTTCAGTGTTCAGTATTGTCATTGGTGTGTTTGCCTGAACTGAAAGGATGGGTAATGGGAGAATTTGAAGAAGAGAAGTCCATTGAAGTAGTAAATGCAGTGCAAGAACCGAAAATGACAAACAAGGACTGATGACTGATCTGATCATCAATTGAGGGAAGAAGAAGAAGGGATGGGGGTTGGTGATGAGATCGAATAGAATGAGAGGCATGCAGCAGAGCAGAGAAGAGCAGAGAAGAGCAGAGCAGAGAGAGCAGATGAGCAGGCAAGGCAGGCCCCTGATTGGATGGTTCGAACACGAGCTGTACGGACTGCCCCACGTGGACGAATGAGGGCCTTGCGTTGTCATCCGTCATCCGTCATCCGTCATCCGTCTAACACTACCACGTCGACTCCACACCCACACTCCTTTCCTTTCCACTTCATTCTTCGTTCACCAACAAATCAGATATATTTAATTAAGCAAATGCCAAAAGCAGGAATCAGGATGTCTTCATGTCCCCTTGTTTTAACATTAACATCAATGAACGATCTCATTTATATATTAAATCTACGCTTTCTTTTTTTTGAGATTAAATAGAGTTTGGCCAATAAATTGTTACTATGAATCTATGATGAATGTTATTCACATGCTTTTATTTTATTTTATGAAATAATGTCTCACACATGGCCGCTTTAAGCCAAGGCCACGCATTTCCCCCCCAACCTGAAAAATATAAATCTATTAGTCATTTTCATCATTGCCCCTTTCTAAATGATAAACAACTGTCCTTTTTTCTGTGCAAACTTCTGTCCTGTTTTATAATATTAATCATAATTAAACCATGCCATATATAGGGCCGAGCTAGACTCCCATATAGGGGAGTCTAACTTTTTTTGTAAAACATAATTTTGTAATTATTAAAGAAGTGAGATATATTTTGTAAAATTGTAAACGTGTAAACATTTTCTCGGGTAGAGCCAATTTTTTTTTGGAACTTTTCTTAGAAATTAAGTCTATTTTGTAATTTTTCTTAAAATGGGATATTTTGTAATTTTCTAAAGGTATATTTTTTAAAGTTTTTTTTATGAGTGGGCAGCAATACATTGGCTCGGTGGCCATACATTATTTATTCAGTCGAAGATGATGAATGATTTTGATCTACAACTCTTTTTTTATTGGTTTTTAATTGATTTTTCTCTTCTTCTTTTTTTTTACCTTAAATCCGTGAAGGTTATTTATATTTGATTTTCTCAGAGGTTTTGATCTTCAAAACCGTTTTTGTACAAAATTTTGTTACTAATGATCAAGGGCTAGACCCTTTTTCCTTCTCTCAAAAAGAAGGGAAAGAAAGAAAGAAAGAAAGAAAAATAATGCCATACATTACCAGTAAAATTAAACATGTAATCTTGCCTCATTTTAAAATTACAAATTCAGGTACAACCATGCGACACGAATAGATAAATTAATTAAGGCCATAAATTGATTAACAAAAAGGACAGGAGATTTTATATTCTCTCATGCAAACTAAAAAATTTGAATTCTTGTTTCTTTCGGCTTCCAAATATATGTAAAGGTGACAGTTATAATAAAAAAAAAAATTAAAAAGGTCGGTGCAGTCTTATAGATATAATAATATGAATAGAATTGCAAATTAATTCACATGGGCCGGTTCAATGAATTCGGATCCTCTCAGTTAACTCAATTTTTGGGTTAGTCTCAATCCACCGTTCAAATAAATCAAGGGTCCTGATTAATTAGCACTTTCGCTCCCAACACATGCTTCCTTCCTCTCCCAACACCAAAAGGTCCAAAACCAGAGCATCAGCCACGTCATCTGCCACCAACCCAACCCTCGTATCATCCCCACCTCAGCAGCGCCCTCAACGCAACCTCCTGCCGCAGCAGCACCAACACGGCGCCCGACTCCGTCGCCAGCCTCCTAAATTGGGCACTAGACTTGACGCACCTGTAAAAGCTCGACAGCGTGCACGGGCTCGGGATGAGCAGAATCAGATTGAGAGGAGAGGAGGAGGAGGAGGACACACCGCAGGGCTGCTGCTAGCTCGACGGCAGCGGCGAGGGGGAAGTGGGGGAATGCGACTGGATGAGGTGGCGGAGAGCGTGGTTGGGGACGAGCGTCGGGGAAGGGGGCAGCGGGAGTTTGGTGACCGGGTAGGTGCGGTTGCCCATGTCCAGCCACTGCTGAATCGACGCCCGGTCGAACGTGTGCCCAGACGTCAGGATAACCAGGTTTGTCATCACCTCCAGCGATATCGGACACCAGAAGTCGTCCAGCAATTCCACCTTCATAGGTCCGATCATTTCCATTATTGGCGGGACTGATTTGACACAGAAAAGGAAAGCAATTTTGTTGATTTTGTTGATTTTGTTGTATAAAGTATAGAGGAAGCAATGCAGCATCGGTCAGCATCTTTGGGCAGGAAGCAAGTTTGGGAGAGAGAGCGCTAATTAATTAAGACCCTTGATTTATTTCAACGGTAGATTGAGACTAACCCAAAAATTGAGTTAACTGAGAGGATCCGGATTCCGGTTCAATTGGCTTTACTGCTCAAAATAGAAAGCAGCTAGCGTATATATCCCTCTCCATTATCAAACAACTGGAATTTCCTCTTATTTTACTATCGCACTAAAAATGCAACATGAAATTTAGAAGGGAGTATTAATTTTAAAATTTAAGAGTCATTTGCTTATGTTGCATGAATCAGTAACTTCTAATAATTAGATCGATAATTCCTCTGAATATACCAGTTATGTCTTCATGGGATGCCAACAAACTAAGATAAGCCCCAAAAAGGCAATAATAATAATAATGATGATGATGATGATGAATATTGTAAGGACGACAAGTAAAAGTAATGCATTCTCAATTTGGTCGTCTAATTAAGCTTAATTAAGATGAGTCATGTCCGCATTAATATTTGGTTCATCAATGGACGTTCAATGGGATTGGGACTTGGGAGGTCATTATCAAATTTATTTATTTCTGTTAGGTACACATTGCACGTCATGTTAATTAATATATCTGGAAGATGGATGGGTAACTTGGTCATTCACGCCAAAGTAAATTCCTCATAAACTGACCAGGTACTTGCAAAAGATGAGCCATTCGTTATGTTATGGATCACTTAAACAACCATTTAATTTTAATTTTAATTGAGCGGTTCTCTTTAATTTTTATTTATCAATTATCTCTTTTTAATTGTGCCTAAAGATTATATCATGACCATATATTATATTTTGAAAATGAGCCGTCTGTATTTCTTTTGATCTACATTACTACATCTACAATATATAGAACCTTCAAAGATAAATATAACTTGCTTATTAATTTAATGACCTCAGATTATATGTAAAGAAGTTTTTGGTTTTGCTTCGCATCTCCCACTAATTATGAAGCATTATCCTAAAACATTTCATAATAAACAACAAATTCCCGAGAAATAAGATCATGAAGAATTCTTCTGTAACTCAAGCTTTCCCCCGAAAAGTGGTATCAAATAAATAACTAAGAATTTTATAAAATTTTGAGTTTTTTATATTAAACAAAACTTTTAAATTAATTTTGTAAATTTTTATGTAAGTAAGTTAATAATAATACAATAATTTATAAATAAGAACATATATAAATGTTTAACATTTTAAAGGTTAAAATTTGTTTTAGACATGTCATATTCATCTTATTTAATGAGGAGAGAAAAAAAAAATACAAGCCATTGGATCAAAGTGGATGAAGAGTTTCAAACAAAATCAATGGTTAATAATAGTGGTTATATGACATAGTTGAGGTGCTCAGAAATCTATCCCTCCTCTTTATGGAGTACAGATTGTTCGACAGAATTAAATTTGAAAGTAAAACATTATTATCCAAATGATTAATTCCGCGTAAATTTAATTTATTCAGAGTAAAAATAAACATCCACATTAATTCAGTCAGCGAAAGCAGACAAAATTGACACGTACGAGCTGCTGCTTTTCTAGCATAAAAAGATGGTAAAAAATAATTTACGGAATCCATCTTATCAAAGTTAACCTTTTGACTCACCGCCGAACCATATGTGTGTGATATATGTGATATGACAGAAGTAAGAACTCAGAAGTGGTCTTCGTAATACATTATTTGGTTGATTATTTCACTCAAACGACTATATTATTATTATATATTTTTTTTTGGTAAAAGAGATATATATTGTTAATTTATCCTCTTCCCCGGCCACCTCTTAATTTGCTTTGATCATCTTAAGGAATAAGAAATAGCTTTCGATTTTCTGGTTTTTTGCATGCTTCATTTAATTAGGATTCTGAATATTATTATTATTATTATTATTATTATTATTATTATTATTATTATTATTATTATTATTATTATTATTATTATTATTATTATTATTATTATTATTATTATTATTATAAGATCATTTCTATTGTAGGAGTAGGATGTTGAAATTTCATTGGCAAATGGCAATACATTCAAGTACAACCTTGAAAACTTTCCCCTACGGCCCTACAACATGAATGTACATTAATTCTTTTGTTCAACAAGGGAAAATAATAATCCCCTAATCTATACTCCATAAAAAGGGGTAGATTTTCAAGCACCTCAACTATGCTACATCATCACTATTATTAACCATTGATTTTATTTGAAACTCTCTATCTACTTTGATCCAATGACTTATATTTTTTTTTCTTTCCTCATTAAATAAGATGAATGTGATATGTCTAAAAAAATTTTTAACTCCTAAAATGGTCAAGCATTTATATATATTCTTATTTATAAATTATTGCAATATTATTATTATTATTATTATTATTATTATTATTATTATTATTATTATTATTATTATTTAATTAATTAAATATTAAAAAATTTTGTTCAAGCTTTGTTTAATATAAATATATAAATATATAAAATTTTATAAAATTTTATTTCCTTTTATACCACTTTTCGGGACGAAGCCCGAGTTACAGTAATAAAAACAATGGCATGCGGCAGTGGCACTGCAGTGACTTTCGGGCTGATGGACATGGTCATGGTGCGCCTTTTTCTCTTCTTCGGTTTTAATTTGCCATTTTTAAATGTGTTCGTGAAATTTAATCCAACCTAATTAATTAAGAACAAATTTTATAAATCCAAGTCTTCAATATCGTCCGGCATCTTTTTTTAATATCGATCGATCTTTCACCGGAGAGATGTCATCATTCATCAGTCATCACTCTTCGACTCATAATTTTATTTTAGATAGAAATGGACTTGCATTATTAATATGCAATGCAATTGCATGCAAGTCTCCCATATTTTCTACTGGGGCCCATACATTTCCTTTCTATATTATTATATACTAGAGCTGTAACTTGGGCTTCGCCCCGAAAAGTGGTATCAAATAAATAACTAAAGATTTTATAAAATTTTTATTATTTATATTAAACAAAAATTAAAAAAATGTAATTTTTTTTATGTTAGTAAATAATAATAAATTAATTAATTAATTAATAATACAATAATTTATAAATAATAACATACATAAATGTTGGACCATTGTAAGAGTTAAAATTTGTTTTAGACATGTCACATTCATCTTATTTAATGAGGAGAGGAAAAAAAATACAACCATTGGATCAAAGTAGATGAAGAGATTAAAACAAAATCAATGGTTAATAATAGTGATGATGTGGTATAATTGATGTGCTTAGAAATCTACCCTTCTTTATGGAGTAAGATACGATCATTTTTATTTGTAATTGGTGGGTCCATAAGTGATAAGTCCATTCCATGCATATAAATTGGCATGCTTTAGATAGAAATAAAACAGTGGGATTAGACGGCCAGGATCTGGTATGTCTTGCAGGCTTGCAGCTTGTTGGGAAACACTCGGGCATTGTCTTCTTGTAAGTAAGTGCCTTCTTTTAACTTCTAATCATATCGTGTGAATGCATG
Organism: Cyperus esculentus; assembly: GCA_030179965.1. Classification (NCBI taxonomy): domain Eukaryota; kingdom Viridiplantae; phylum Streptophyta; class Magnoliopsida; order Poales; family Cyperaceae; genus Cyperus; species Cyperus esculentus. Next base: position 157,247 of record JASGLE010000010.1, on the reverse strand, counting down.
TGTAGTGTACTGAAGCCTATTTACTCAAGCTATCCTATCCTATCCTATATATCATTTCTCTATTCATTGTATTCAACCTTTTTGCTTTTCAAATATACTAATACGACCCCACTTAATATCTATATATATGGTCTCAATATATATAGGATTATGAGTATCAATTACCTTAAGAAGTAAAAATGTAATGTCCACTTTCATAAAAGCCCGCCCCCGAAATAATAAAGAAAGTTAATGTGTATTAACAGGCTAACAGCCAATTAATTGAAAGATGTTTCCTTGTCGTTAATGATCAACTTAATTTCAGTATATATTTTGGATCTTGGAAACCGGGAAGCACAACAGTGTTGAATTATTTACAGCAGCTTCTAATCTAAACGATAATAATGAGGAGTCAAATGAAAGACCGTAAAAATATAATGAATGTATGATATTGACTAATTGACAGCACATGCATTTTTGTAATCCAAAAGTAAACAAACAATCAATCAATCAATCAATCAATCAACATGAGAAATGAGAATTGGTGATGAGATGAGATGAGATCTCTCAAGTATTCTCATGTTTTCTTGTCCATGCTTTTTCGGCGCTTCATTTTATGGCCACTAAAAGTGTTCCAACATCATAATCTCATATATGTGCAGTGCAGTGCTCCTAAAAACAAGCACTGCTATGGCGCTCCAATTTTGCACATCTACTTGTTGTCGAGGTATTTCCATTGATTCTGTTTTTACCATCATTCATACTCTTATTATTTATAACAAATAATATATAATGGCACAATATTAATTTTTTCTTTCAATAATATTAAGAATGAATGGACGACATTATACAAAGTACTAGATTTACAATAGAGTAGTAGTGATCTATTGACAATGTTTATCTTGACAAGCTTGCCAACGAGACAATTGATGAATTGATTGAACTATATCTCTATCTCTTATGTATGCGGGTAAAAATAAAATGGAATATCTTTTTCTAAAACACGTTTCGGATATTGTGATAAGGTCTTGTTAGATTCACTGTTTTCTTTTTTCTTTTTTAACTAGGAAAGTGTAACCTATACGGCTATACCTATGGCTATGGATAAAAATCTGTTGCTTTTCTTTTTCGATCGGATGGTCGGGATCAGTTGCCACACCGATTTCAAAGTATTTCGGTATTTCTCAACTGTCGGATCAAGAAAAGTAGAATATGCTTTTCTTTTTCAGAAAAGCAAGATCCCAATCCCTATGGCTATATGGACTGAATATTTATAGACTTGACAATTGTGATATGCAGAATAATATCCATTAATGGTTGTTATTCGTGTTAATAGACTTGAGGGCAGCTGCCAAGTTTATAGAATAGTATTTAACTACTTTATTAGAAGAATGAATGCAGTCGTCGTCAGACTAATTTGGTGGGTAAAAGGGTAATGCAATGCAGACTGTGTCTGTGTGAGTAGCAAATTCATTTCATTTCATTTGGGTTATCTTATCGATCTATCTTCATTTCATTTGTACAACACTACAACTACAACTACAACTACAACTACAAGTACAACGCATGGAGGAGGAGGAGGAGGAGACAGGACTACAGGAGGGATGGAAGGAAGGGGTCCCCGCCGGCCCCATCATATATAATTTGCTTTTCTCGATCGGCTTTTATTTTTTTTTACTAATTACTAATTACTAATTGATCTGCCTTAAGCTAGCTTCCAATAATATACAAAATTTATTATTATTATTATTATTATTATTATTATTATTATTATTATTATTATTATTATTATTATTATTATTATTATTATTATTATTATATCATATGTTTAGGTCAGGTTCACTTGCCCATTAAATTAAAATTATAATAATTTCTCATTTGTGTTGTGTTTCTTTCTCTAGAACTTAATTGTTTTTCTATATATATATAGGATAATTAGTTGATTACCAACAAAAACGCATGCAATAGCTATTATATATTCGATTGATTCCTTTGTTTTTATCTCCCTTTTCATCTTTATTTTCATTTTATTTTACAAAAACTTAATTTGACACGGCTCCTAGATTTTTCTATTTTTTTTTAAAAAAAAAAAAAACTGAAACTTTGACTGACTCTTCTAAAAATCATTTAATTTATAATTTAATTAATTAAAGAGCTAGGGATGGAAAATGTAATGTTTGTATGGGAGCAGGACCACCGACTTGAAATAGAAAAAAAGGAAGAATAGAATACGGGAAACGTGACTTGGAATGAGAACGATATATAGCAAATTAATTAGGGGACCGCTACCTCTAATTAATATAATTAAGTGGGATATTCCCTTCAACAGCTGCTATATATAATTCCCCTATATATATATATATATATATATAACATAACTAATTATATAACTTATTCATTTGTTGCAAATAACTTTAATAATTTACTTGATTTGATAGACTCATGTTTGCTAATTGGATGGCCATCTTTAATTTGTGCCTTTCATTCTCTTGTATAATTGGCTCCATTATATATAAAATCAAAATCAGGAATTATCAAATGATTAACTGCATGCCTTGAGATTTAATTAATATAATACGTACATAAAGCTTTACCAAGCCAATTTTAAAGTTTTTAAGAGAATATTAAAAGGAAATAAATAAGTGAATTCTGAATTTGCGACTAAGAATATACAGAAGTAATTAATGATCTACTAAAAAAAATTATGAAAAATTCCTCTCAACTGTTTTTTTTTTTTCAATTTCCTCTGATATGGTCGTCATCAATAGTATGAGGCATGGTTTGCCACAAAATGTTGTGGCTAAAGAGTACCACGGAGGATTCAGAAAATATAAAAATAAAAAAATCATACGATGAATTACTATCATCTCATCAATGATTAAGTGTCAATTAAGCTTGATTTAACATCAAGATTTTGAACCGATGGAGGTAGAATCAGAGGTGCAGCGAGAAAGCGAACCATTACTCAACACCAACATGCATCCACTCACCAACTTCAATTAAATTGTTGTGGTCGATTACATTAAATTATTAAATTGATCACATGTTCCAAATCAAGAAGGAACTTTTTTAATTGTCAAATTAAGAAGTTTTATAGCTTATATTTAAAAAAAAAAAAAAAAGATGAAGAAGTGTTATAGCTTAACTATGATCAGCCTCCAATTGCAATCCATAAAACTAAACTAGGTATTAGTCAAGCAACAATTTGTGTGTGTGTGTGTGTGTGTTTTTTTTTCCCTTTTTTTTTTGCAGATAAAGATGAGGATGAAGCTTCTTGAAAATATAAATGTCTATAAAAACAACCAAGTGTGTATTAATAAAAAATACCAATTAAACATGAGTGACTGGAACTGCGCGCATGATTATAATTTCTGAGGATTGAAATAGTAACTTTTAATACAAATAAAACAATCTTTAATTTGCTCTAGTGATTGTACAGATGGCAAAGGAAATGCATGTCCGATTAACATCACGTTTTTGATATAATATATCATACGTTAGCGTCTCTTTTTTATGTCGACACTTTCAATCTGCAAAATTAGGGAGTTTAAAAGCAGGATGACACACAGACACACATACATTTTTAAATTACAGAAATAAATAATTAAGATGTCATAAGTTATAACTAGGGCGGTTCCACTATAAATAAAAAATAAACTAGGACTGCCTCTTCAATCTTAGCAATTGAAATTATGGAATTCAGATACGTAGCTTATATCATAAAAAAGAACAAATTAACTGTTGAATGGAAAGAAAAAGTAAAAGTAAAATGAAAGAAGCATAGCTACAGAGCTAGACAAGTAGTACACTGGTACTAACAGTGGGCACTGTTGTGTCCTTGTCTCTGTTGAATCTTATCCAAAAGAAAAGGAACCCATCGCCATACTCATCAAGGATGGCTGGCTAGATGGAGACTTTAACCGAAAGAAAGATGTTTGGAATCACACGCGATGTTTAGTTGTTTACTTCCAATTCCAATTCCAATTCCAATTCCAATTCCAATTCCAATAGAGGCGGAACTCACTTCAACCCTTCCATTCCACTTTGATGAAATATGAATGATGCTTCAATTTTGTGGTTAATTAATTTGTTCTCAATTATCTATCTCATGAGTCATGAATAATGAATCTCTCTTCTGTAGTCCAGTACTAATTACTTGCTTCTTCTGCAACTTAATTGTGACCTTAACTTATTCTTCTCTTCTAAACACGTCTTATGTCTACGTCCATCATCATTCATATGCGTGTAACATTTGTTCTCCCTCCAGGACTTAAATTGTCACTTGCTGAGCCTGAGTAATTCCCAAAGAAGCCTCAAGGATCAATCACTTCACCATGTGTTGCACACAATTAATCCTGACCAGATACCAAAAGAAATTGGGAACAAACAAATTAAGCAGAGAAGCTTATCTGTGCTAGAAACCTCCCAGCATTAGATACCCATTAATTGACTGATAAACTGATAATGAAAACAAAACAAAACAAAAAAAAAAAAAGGAAAAGAAAAGAAAGAGAATAAGGTATGAAATGAAGTGGCCTTTTTGCTAGATAGAGACATGGAATGGAATCACTTCTAGTATTATCCTTAATTTTATTATTCAGCAGGCATCATCAGGTGCATGCTTTTCCTCCCTTTTTACAAGTGATCTATGTATGGGACCTTATTATTATTTTTTTTAATAATTACGCTCTCTAATTTGAATAAACTCATTTTCTTTTACTTGTTTTACATGTGGGGAAAAAAAAATAGAAACAACTAGACAACTATTTGAACATAGAAAAAGCACATTCAAGGGAAATCAAGAGGGTTAAGGAACCCAACATAGGTTAAGAGATAATTGAGCGTGCCATGAAGTTGTTAAAATTTCATAAGGACCCTTATGCCCTTGTCCTGTAAATGGACCTTTATGAGCTTCTAGAATGTTTTTAAGGCTATGACCAATGCCCCAGTTAGTCTTGTACATATGACCAGCAATCAGAAAAAGGATGGCAATAGCTAAATGATGGGATCCCTCATCTGGGATCCCTAGGGAAGAGGGTCAAGTTGGCCTTTGCGAATAGCTTGATGCACTATCTCTTTTGTTTCTAAATCATGTTTGTTAAGTTGAATTCATCAGTTGATTCATAGTTTTTACTCTTCATCCCAAACCAAAATATTTCGAGACATAACGCTATTATGTAATTTAACTGCTTATTTTCGGTGCTTTCTTCCTTCAGAAAGATTCAAAGATTTATATCTTCCAAAGGGGTACCACTATAAAATTTCAGAAGAATATAAATGTTTTTACTTTTTGTTAATGACCTAAAGAATTTGTTAATACAGGTGATCCTTTCTATGTCACAAAAAATGAAAAGTTAAATAAAAAATATATTCCTAATAGACAGAGTGTTAAATACAATTATCCTTCCCAAGCACATCCTAAAACAGAATTTCCTTGTTGCAAATTGCAAGAGAAACAACATGAAGAAATTTTCCCTATCTTTACAGTTTCACTCACAAAAAGGCCTAAAGTAGCGAATATTTCCCATCCTATAAGAACAATCAGCTCTACCATGCTATGGATTACATTAAGGAAATCAAAGTGAGAAATTCAATCAAAGGTTCCTTTGCAATTTCCCCAACAAATCTAACAAAAAATGACACTTCCTGGCAATTTTTGGCATCATCAGGACATAATCCTTCAAAGCTATACAACAAGTATAAATATGCTACATTAAGATATGAATTAGCTAGGTTGTGGGGTTGAGTTGAGTTCTGCTAGTAAAGATAAGTATGATTGGGCCAACATGTGGCCCAGTCGAACTTGGGCTTCTGTATTAAGGTGCAAGTTGTCATTTAGAAGGGGTAGCCCATATGCATCTACAGTTCTCACATTCTGCATTTGGATTCCCTTCTGTGCAGCTCTAACTCTTCCTGTGTAATTACCTTCTCCAGATGCAAGTGCTACCTTAAAAAAATAATCAAAAAGAATGATGGAAAAATTATTACGAAGTTGTCTATTGTTACTTCTTAGATAGATTATAAATCATTGCCTCATTTGGAGAAACAAAACTTTTCTTAGTATCATTTTGAAATAATTACAATACAAGACAGTTCTGCTGGATAAGCAAAAAAAACTAACGACATTAGGAATAGAAAGTTAGAAGAGAAAAGGGTGTCCGGAGCTCGCATGATACCAGTAATTCAAACTATTAAGCTGGTGTAGGACCAAGAATGTCTCATAATGTTTTGTTGAAATTAGCCTTCCAACATAATTTGGACTGAACTACTTCACATGGTCAATGCGATATATCATTTCCAGTGTACATCAATTGGCTTTATATACCTGATACGGCATCTAACTCTATAAACTTACATTCCCTTCGCCTCACTTGCCACTTTGATCTTTATTTCCCCTATCTCTAAAGGCAGCTCATGTTCCTTCATATACCCTTTATTAAAGCCCCAGATTATTACATCTATCCTACGGTAAGATATTTTCTTAATTATTAAATTATGAATACAAGATATTGAATCACATAAGGATTCAGTAACAACAGAGCGATATTGCTACAATTCACAAATATGTTGTTTAGATTGATTTTTCGAAAAAAAAAATACCACTGCTATATATTGTGCCATAGCACCCATATTAAATGAAAGGACAAACTTTCAACAACCCCCAAAAAATATTGGGCCCAAGTTAATTAATAGATAATAGTCACTAGGAAGAATTGATTGAACAAAGCAACAATTAATGATCAAAAGTACATGCTTGCTTTCATACTTAAATTGTTATTGTCATGTTGCATTTGTTGCTTGTGTTCAGCTACATGCAGGTACTGAGTTTTCCGATCTGGTGAAATGGAATCAACAAATTTGCTCATTTTCACTGTTTAGACTTAATGTTAAGTTCTGGTTTGACATCATTATTAAGGTAATCAGATGCACTATATCTAAAATTTCCCTTCACAATTGTGGCTGGCATATTAAAATATACACCTGCATTAAGATTATACCTTTTCCTTTACAACATTTGATTTGATTTGTTATTTCATACACATACCAGGCATTAGTATGATAAGTTACTTTAATAATCTTATTCATCTTTGTAAAACTTAATTATCCACATGATAGGACTAAAATTTAAGGAAATTTAGCTAAATATAGAAAAAGAAAAGAGAAAAAACAACAGAAGGGTAAAACAAATTAGGTACCTGAATAACCGGTAGATGAGGAAGCATCAGGTCAGCTCTAACATTTCTAATAAGTGCCTCCATCTTTTCAGAGTAGATCTCCGCATCATCTAAATCTATGGTATCGGTTTCCCCTTGGTACCACAGAAGCGCTTCAATTCTCCCCCCTCCTCTTTTGTCCTCGACAGCCGCCTTAGCTCTTGTCACCATGGAGTCATACAATCCCAACCCTTTAGCCCACTTTTGTATTTTTGTACCTCCCACAGCACATGGAACCAGACCAATCACCATATTTTCATAGCTAGGCTGCACTGTTCATTAGGATGAAATATACACGTAATTACTAATTTTTGTACCCAAAAACCATAAAGCCAAGTATGCAATGAACTAATGATCACAGTTACCACAATTAATGCACGACCCACACCCACACCCGCTCCCTCCTACTCCAATCTCTACTGACCCATAGAAGAAGCATGCAACTACACACGTAAGAGGTCAGTTTGAATTCATGAGTACAAGTCATTTACAAGCTGCATTAGTTCCAAGCTGCTAGCTCAGCAGCTCATCTTTGAAGACACTTTTATTTTTCTATTATTTGGCTTGATTTAAGTACAAAGGAAATACAAGTTTTGGTAATGAGCATTGAAAGAAGTCATTAGATGGCAGTAGAAATATGGAACTGGTAGCATACATATGTTACTGAAATGGAAGTGGTAGCAGGCATGATGAGCCAACAGAATGAATTGGGAAATGGTTGCAATAATAATTGGATGGTTGGCATGGGTAATTAAATTAGGAAGCAATGAATCAGAAAACAATTACAGGTTGAGAAGTGGTGACCTTTGTTGAGGAAAGCTTTGGCAAAGACCAGGCCAGGTCCGACACCACAGGTCTTATTGACATCGATATCAGAATGCATGGGCTCTCGGGCGGTCTCCCAACGGAGCCAGCGGTTGAGGCGCAGCACGGAGAGCTGGGGTCGGTAGCGATCCTGGAGATCGGGAGGTGAATAGAGGTGGCCACGGCCAGCCATGTTGGACTGACCGGCGAGGATGAAGACGTGCTTGAAGGCGGCGGCATTGGGGGCGGGGAAGAGGGCGGAGAGGGGGAAGGGAAGGGAGAGAGGAAGGGGGTAGATGGAGAGGAAGGTGCAGAGGAGGATGAGAGAGGAGAAGAGGAAGAGAGCTGGGATCAGCTGTCTCATCTCCTTGCTTTGCTTGATCCTCCTCAGTCCTCTCCTCTCCTCTCCTCTCCTCTCTCGGAGTCGGAGTCGGAGTCGGAGTCGGATGTGAAGAAGAAAAAAAGAATGCTTCTTCTTCTTTTGTTGACTATAATTTTGCAGAGTAGTACTTTTACTTGTTTCAATTTGGGTTTTTTCAGGATAAGGGCCTCATAAAGTGAAAAAGGTTATTTTGTTTTCAAGTAATTTCGTCCTCTCTCTTCTCTTCTCTTCTTTTATCTTCTCACCTATGTACTTGGTACCAATGGTGGAACTAGGATGGTTTCGAAGGGGGTGCCGAGATGTAGGAGGTCTTACAAGTTGTAATACATATATGTAGACAGTACATAGTCACTCAATTAAATTATGAAAAATCAGAATATTTATTATAATATCAGTATTGGATTCATCCATCTCATTTGTAACATGAAGAGATTATTTGATGTTTTATTTAATTGGCCTAATAACTTATTTTTCTTGTCTCTTACTTGCTTTGTTTCGTTTTATCTTGTAAAAATTTTTCAGCAAAATAAGAAAAATACGAAAATTTTAACAACTATACAACTATTGTATGAGTTATGCCCCAACTATAAATTTAATTATAACTGTTAAAGAAGTTTGATTTTTCTATTATTTGTGTCATGCAATAACGTTTTGAATAAAATTTATAGTAAGTTGCTACGTAAATACCAAAAGGATGCCAAAATCGATATCGCATGGGTAATACATATATTAAATAAATTGATATTTGAATTAACTCATTTAATATGCAATGTGTTTTGTATAGTATATAAAATACGCTGCACAAAATAATTAGCATAATAAAACTATTAGTATTAATAACAATTTATTTTATATGAATACTTGTACAATTAGTGTCAATTTATAATATTTTTTAAATGTATAAAAGCGTAAAATAGTTTTATAAATTTTGGGGTTGTCGATTTTTTTTTTCAGCTAAGGTAGTGCCCGGACACCCCCTGGCACTACTGTTGGTTCCGCCCTTGCTCGGTACTTCATTACTTCACTACTTGTGCTAGTTATAGCCTTCTCTATTTCACCAACATGTCATTTTTTTTTTTGAGATAAAAGATGAGGTTAAGCCAACATATATGTCATCTTAATAATCAACACTTTAACAACCAATCTATAATACAATAATATAAGAGTTGTTCTTCTATGGACAACCGTTCATTTCTAATCGAGCAATTCAGATTTCACAGATCAAGCATCTCTTTTTAATTGTCATAACCATCCGATTTAGACAAATGTACAGTCCATATCTCTTCTAATCCATAGAATAATCCACCATAATATATAACGCTAAATCATGTCACTTGGAACAATGAAATTATTATTTAGGGAAATTTGCATATTTGTCACTCCAAAACCCTCAATTTGTAATTTTGCCATTATAATTTTTAAATGACCAAACTGTCCTCAATGGCAGTCCCCGCGGCCCCCGGCAGCCGGGGGGTTGCCGGGGGTCTACCTTGGTTGTCGGGGCGCTGTCGCGGGGGGGGGGGGGGGGGGGGGGGGGGGCTGCCATTGAGGGTAGTTTGGTCATTTAAAAATTATAATGACAATAATGCAATGTTTTTAAGTTTGTAGTGGTAAATTTGCAATTTCCAAGTTTGGAGTGGCAAAGTTACAAATGGAGGGTTTTGGAGTAGCAAATATGCAAACTTTCCTATTATTTAATATCTTCATTTCAAACACTATAATTAAAGCATTCTTAGATGAGACTTAAAGCATCGTTAGATGAGAGTTCTCAAATTGACAAAACAATGTACTGCTGTTCAACTTGGTGGCCTTAGGAATTAGCATTCATTCATCCTATAATAAAAATAAAATATTACGATGTCATCCGACGTCTATCATTCCATAAAAATTCGGAGATGGACCAACAAAAAAGGCTTTTATGGCCGCATTTTTTCTGTCCAGAAATGCTTATATTCAAACTTTTGGGCCTATTTTAATGTTTATACCTGGCTGAAATAAACTTTACATCTTTTATTATCTCACAAGAAATTGAGCTCTTTACTATCTTATTACACTCTTACTTATCCAAGAAATACTATCTGACATTCTTAATGCCTTTATAGATTTTCTTCTATGGCGTTTCAGGTTTAAAGCAACCTTTAGTTTCTTTTTCCATAGTTTCAGGCTTCAAGCAACCATTATTTTATCTTTCATAGTATTGCAGGGTTGAAGCAACCTTTTACCCTTTTCCAAATTTGAGACCTAAGCAAGTTTTGTGAGTTATGACAACATGCTTCCGTAATGGAACTTTAGAGCATGATATTACATAGATGAACCAAAAAAACAAATGTACTTCTTATTTGGAGGCTGCCATTCAGCACAACAAGAATTGTGATCGATATTATATATACCTTCTTATTTCTCTATGAGATACAAAAATTGCACAGCTTCAGGATGGCAAATAATTATAAGAGATTAAATACATGACAAAATTAAAATAAAAAAAGAGTAAAATTTGATAAAATACTAGGCTCCAACAGCTGTTTTTTCAACTGCTGCTTCAGATTGCAAGCTGGTGTAATAATCAACAAGAACCTTCCATCCACCGGGGCACATGAATCCATCTGGCGGGTTCTCTCCACTCTTTGCAAAGTTTCTCATCTGCAAAAAGGGATTAAATTTTAAAATAAGGCAGTGTCATCTGTACACAAACTTCTTAACTCTGACAATAATGTGCCTACATTTTAATAATCAGTACAGATAATTTACATATGGAAAAAATTGCCTACCTTTGTTCCAGAAATGAAAAGGAAATCCTGACTACGTGAAGGATCAAAGAATGCCATCTTTTTCGCAACTGTATCATATGCTGCCACCTACACAATAACAGTTGTAAATGTAATTAAAAGTTGCAAGTGCAGTAACAATAGTGACATTACAGTCAACTGAATCTGCCTGTAAAGTAATACCAGCCAGCACAGCAGATATAAGTTGCTAGTATTGTCGGTGCTCAATCCAATCAAGTCTCACATCAGTTAAACAAAACGGTATAACAAAATACAAGGTGTTTGTAATACCTTGAATGGGAGTATATTGAGTTTCTCTAAACCAGGGGCCATGCTAAGAACCTTTTTACCATGGTCGGGGTTGTACAGATCCCTCTTTTCTGTTGGGTGACCCATACCAGCTGGGTCACGACCCACAATGTAAAAGTTGGCACCTGCATTTATGCGTGCCTTTGCATGCCATTGCACCTCTGTGGGTCCAGCATAGTGCATTGGAGATGGAAATATTGCTACAATTGTCGTCTCTGGGTCAAGAACCCCATCTTCTAGGACCTGTTCATAATAAATATTGTAAAAGTTTGAAATTGGTTTGCAAATAAACAATACATGGATCTGATTTAGTACAAGAGGCTGAGATCTTAGACAAGCTGCACATACTTCAATATCCTAGAAGGCTAGAACAAATTTTCAATTTACACGCAGATTTCAGTAAAGCACATATGGGCCTGGTTAGACAAATTCTGGTAAATGAGGCAATACTGACTGGTGGTTCATACAAAAACAGTCAGCTTCAAGTCCATACTAGCATAAAGCTTGTCTGTGTAGTGTATATGGTTATGTTATCATGTACCACTTGGCAATAACTGAAGAGGTAATAACTGAGCAGCAGAAGTGAAACCATAAGCGCATACATATAATCGACGTACAAACTGAATGTAGAAAATGTACCTTCTTATGTTGCTCCATTCTCACATCAAGAGGTACATCATCAGCCTTAACAAAACCACCCAAGGGATGAAGTAACAAAATCGGGTTTTTATACCCCATTTCTAACAACCTCCTCCTAGTATCATTCATCAAAAGTGCATGTCCATTATGCACCGGGTTTCTCAACTGAAAAGCAAATACAGCATCGGCCTTGCGCCTGTCGAACTCATCCCTCAACTGACGAGGTGACAGCCGGTAATGATCCAACCCATCGTTGTACTTGATCGGTTCAATGACTTGTAGGTCTCCACCAATGAGCCAGTTTCCAGCTGGGGTTATGGTTTCTTCTACGTACGGTAGGCCAGGGGCTGTGCAGCCCCATGTACGTGCTATTCTCTCTTCTTTGTTGTGCGGGTATATCTCTATGCTGTCATATACGGTTGTATGAGTAATGTTGATTTGGGTCTAGTAATTAATTAATTAAAGATGTTGAATTATAGGGGTTATTTTGTAAAATAAATTAGTAATTCAATCAATATGTGAGCAGCAATCAGTAGTGTACAGTAGAGTAGTGGTGATCCTTGACCCCGTGTACTATTCTAATTGTTTAAAAATGATTGATTAAGTAGACATTAAAGAAAGGGAGGAGTCAAAATCAGGGCCAACAGAGGTAGGTGATTTGGGCCAATTTAAATAAGTAGAGAATGAGAATGAACGTGTTTATTATCCTAAAAAACCAGAAAATAGTTTACCTTCTGAGAATGGCCACGGCCTGCCCGCCGGGCCCCAGCAGCGCAACATCGGCGCTGGCTCCGATGTTGTCCTTGTCTTGATCGGTGAGGGCGAGCACGATGGGGAGAGACATGTTGACGACGGAGCCATCGTCCATCTTGAGAGAATTGAAATGCAGGCATTGCAGGTACTCGTTCTCGCGCATGAAGCCTTTGAGCGGGCTGGCCCAGCCTTCGGAGAGCACATGGAGCCACTCAAGGTCAATCGGTGTGAGCGTGAGGGAGGGCAGTCCGGAGGCCTCCTGGAGGAGCGCGGGGCGGTGGGAGCTGGGGGCCAGAAGGTCGACGAGGGCGCCGCCGTCGGGGTCGATGAGGGCGCTGGTGCGTGTGAGTTGAGGGTGACGCGAGGAAGGGGGAGAATTGTGCATGATGTTAGTGGAGAGTGGTTGGAGGGCTGGAGAAGAAGAAGATGGGGGGAAGAAGGCGAGGCGGGGGAGGGGAGGGAGGCGTTGCTTAGGGAAGGAGAGAGAGGAGGAGGAGGGAAGAGTGGGATAAAAAGAGACGACAGCCATTGGAAGGAAGGACGGTGGCGTTGGTTGGTTGGTTGGTTGGTTTGCTCCGAAATGGAAGGACGCACAGGCACAGCACCGCTGCTTGCTTTGCTTTGCTTTGCTTTGCTTGCCATTCTTTTCTTTATTTATATATGAATATGAATATGAATATTTAGATAGATCATCATTAGATTAGATGTCAGATTAACTTCAGCTAATTTAATCATGTGATTCATGTTAATTCATTCATTTTATAGTGTAGCACTGTAGCCCCATCCCGATAACTTATTCACTACCAGTCCTTTATTTACCTTTACCACTCCAACGTCATAATCAATCACTTCACTCACACATTATAATCACCTTACATTTCATTTTCCTTTTCAAACCAAACCTCAGTATGAATAAATTGAGATTAGACGCTGCTCAAAGATAAACACAAACTTACAATCTCATCATTTTATTCCTATTCTCATAATAATTATTATGTTAATTTAAAAAAAAAAATAATATAATTATTTTCTGTCCTACTCCTATCAGTTTGCTTATAACGCATACGGTCATACAACTATGTTCTTAAATTTTTCTGTTGGGGTGCATCACCATGAAACTGCAGTGATATTAATTTTCTTCCCTTTGCAATAATCAATAAAGTATATTTCCAATATTAATCATCTATAGTAACGTTTATCTGTGTACCTGTCGATCTGAGCGTTTGAATTTAATTGCTGTGTCAATATATAATTATATATAAATAGATAATGACCAACTTAATTGTACCTGTACGGCTAGCTGTACCTAAATACAATGGTGATTGCTACCTATTTCACCGAATTTTTTATTAATATTAAAAATAAAATAAGAAATCACAACAATATTTTGGTCAGACCAAAAATCACAAATCTATGAATTCCATCCATAAAGAAAGCGGATTGATTCCACCTTTTTTAAGGGCGGAACGATTCCACCTTTTTTAAAGGCGGAATCGTTCCACCTGTAAAGAAAACGGAATCGTTCCTCCTTTTTTATGGGTGAATTAGTTAATTTTTTTTTGTTGTACCGGGCATTGGAACCTGCGGTATTAATTGTACCGGGCATTGATTCTTAAAGAAGAGGAGGGATCCATGGACAACGCTTAATTTGACAATCCTGACAATGAGAATTTTCAAAAATTTATAAAAAATTACAAAAACTCTTAAAAATGAAAATAATTTATGGATGTATTATTTAACTTATAGATTGATAGTGTTTCAAATTTCAATCAATTTGAATATCGTTTAATGACTTATCAAAATTTTGTGCACTTTTCAACGGTTGTAAATTAACGAATCTTTGAAAAGTTATCAAATGTCGCTTAAATTGAATATATGGAGACATAAACAATCTATAAGTTAATAATACATCCATAAACAGTTTTCATTTCTAAGATTTTTTTTTTTAGTTTTTACAAATTTTTGAAAATTCACATTGTCAAGATGTCAAATTAAGCATTGTTAATGGATCCCTCCTCAAAGAATATTGAGTATCCAGTAATCCAAGTCGTCTGTAGATTATAGTTTTGACATTATTATAACATGTTCTGTTATTTCCCGGAAAAAAAAAATTATGAGGCCTACCGTAATTGATACTACACACTCTAGTAATAATATTACTATCGGCATATACTACGATTGGATCATCTTGACAATTTCTTTAAAAATAACAATTAATAACTATTAATACAAATTATCTATAAATATTAAATAAAATTATTAAAAAAAGTATATTAAAAGATATTTACAGGGCTGTCCCTGAAGCAACAGCAAGTCGGTGCGAGTGGGATCATTTATGTATGCAATATAGATTGGTCTGTTCAGGACTATCATTCCACCTTTAAAGAAGGTGGAATCAATCCGCCTTCTTTACGGGTGGAATTCTTAGATTTGTGATTTTTGGTCTGACAAAGATATTGTCGTGATTTCTTATTTTATTTTTAATAGTAATAAAAAATTCGGCCTATTTCATTTCTATAATGATGATTGCTTCTTATATATATATACAAACAAGATAATAGGAATTATCAGCAAAAAAAAAAAAAAAAAAAAAAAAAATCCTTCAGCAGATATACAGAAGTGACTGAAGTCTCGATATTAGCATGAATTTTTTCCTATATTAGCATATAAAAAATAAAAATAAAATATAATGGGGAGGGATATATAGAGAGTCCCGACGTCCCGTACAAAAAACATACAGATTCGAGTGAGAGATATATCAGTTCTAGTTTGAAAGGAGAATTTCCTTCATAAGTATTGAATTTATTTAAGTATTCCTAGATTTTTTATTTCAAATATAACTGCGATTAATTGTGCAAGATATTGTGAGACTTAATTTGTCACACATATCTAGAAGCGTGATAGAAAAATGATAAATAAATCTTCTATATTATCTTGATGACAATTTGAAAGTTTTGTACGCATACGTAGAGGATGCAAGTATCCAGTAGTCTTAAGAAGACTGATCCTAATTTACTTGTGATATATCGTATTTAAGCTACCGATTTTTTTATTAATATTAAAAATAAAATAAGGAATCACGAAAATATCATTGTCAGACTAAAAATCACAAATTTGGGAATTCCACTCATAAAGAAGGCGAATCGATTTCGCCTTTTTTATGGGTGGAACGATTCCGCCTTCTTTAAAGGCGGAATGATTCCACCTTTAAAGAAGGCGGACCAATCTATGATCCCACTCACACCAATATGCTGCTGCTTAGTCGCACCAACTTGCTTCAAGAACAGCCCTGTAAGTAAATATATTTTTTTAATAATTTTATTTAATATTTATAGATAATTTGTATAAATAGTTATTAATTGTTATTTAATAATAAATTGTCAGTATGATCCCAATTGTAGCGTATGCCGGTGGTAATATTATTACTGGAGTGAGTGGTATCAATTACAATAGACCTCCTAAATTTTCTTTTCCGGGAAATGACGGTACATGTTATGATAATGTCAAAACTATAATATACAGACGACTTGGACTACTGGAAACACAGTTTTCTCTAAGAATCAATACCCTTTACAACACCGTAGGTTCCAATGCTTATTACTTTTGTTTATTTCCAGTTTGAGATTAAATTGAATGGCGGATGGTATTTCAAATGGCATCATTAGAAAATGAACTGGAGAATGGTTGAATTATATGTCGATGTGATGAGGAGAGAAGAAGCTTTCCAATGGCGATCTGATCTGCTCAAGAGGCGCGCTAAAGCTTCTTCCGATGCTCTGCCGTTGATGGTGAAGGAGTGAAGTGGGAGTGAAGTGTTAATTAAGTGAGGTGGGAGAGGAACGGGTGCAAAAAAAAAATTGACTATTCCACCCATAAAAAAGGAGGAACGCTTCCGCCTTCTTTGAAGGTGGAATCATTCCACCTTCTTTAAAGGTGGAACCATTCCGCCTTTAAAGAAGGCGAAATTGTTCTACCAGTAAAATAGACGGAATAATTCCGCCTTCTTTATGGGTGGAATTCCTAGATTTGTGAATTTTAGTCTCACAATAATATTATCGTGATTTTTTATTTTATTTTTAATATTAATAAAAAATTCGGTTTAAGCTAGCTAGCTAAAATTGACTGCGTTTAATTAATAAATTATTGCAACATAAGGAACGTACAGTAGGCTTTTGAAATCTATCATTAGTGAAACAAAGTACATCAACTTGGAAACCTACTATTCAGAAGAGTCATTAGCACAGAAAATGCGTATCCGAAGTGGGGAATAATAATGTTAACCTCAAATCAAATCTTTATTGGATGGAGCCCCCTGGACTCTGGTCCATCAATTTTGTCGTGACCGCTTTTTGGTGCCGAGAGAGAGCTCGGGGCCATTTCTTTTCAGGGGAATCAATTCCAAATTTCAATGGCTTGAACTTGATGACGATCCTTCCTTCCTGTAGAGTGTAGACTACTTACTGGATATAGCTAACAGTACAGCCATATATTTCGTATATTTATTATTTTGTTTCCTTTATAATTCGTAGGGTAGGCTTAGGAAGCAAATAATATTGATTGCAACTTCCACCTTTTTCTTTTTCTTTTTCATTATTATTATATATGCATTTAATTTAATAAATGGAGTCATAGTCAAATTAGTCATGAACTTGAGTTTATGCACCGATTGATATCATAGATGACTAATATATAAACTTTACAATTAATTGGGATTCAGTTTAATTATTGAACGGGCCGATAGTAACTATTGAGTGAAGGAAAGCAACTAATGCATTGAAATAGTTGGGCCGTTAGTCCGATGTCATCGTCGGGCCCAACTATTTCTACCTACAATTACAATATTGTTCGTAGCGTTCCGGCCTTGGGCTTGGGCTTGGGCTTGGGCGCTCCATAAACACATTAACACGATCACTACCTATGGTTTATGCTTATAATAATTAATTGGCTAATTTTGATATGGATCGGATGAAATATGGGCTGTTCATTTTTCATAATCGGATGACCGCGATATGTCTTTTAGATACAATTAAAGAGACATACTTGATAAAAACAGCTAGATTCAAAATGAAAAGTTGCTAAGCGATCGATAGCAGAATCGCTCTAATTGATTTAAAGATCAGCACAGAGTTTTTTTTTTTTGAGGAGCATACAAAAAGTCTTCTAAATTTTCATTAAACAAAAAAAAGGTGAAGTACATATTATTTATGTTACATATATGCCCTTATTGAAAATGAAAACGGTAGGTAAAGTCTAAAACTAAAATCTAAAATCTGAAAGGACATAAAATTCCCCTAACAGTGCCGTCTCCACTGTTCTGCTTCAGAACAGATGGTCATTCGAAACACACCAAGTGGAGTGGAAACCGAACGAAAAATTCGCCTATTCCTCTCCTTCCAAATGTTCTACATGGTTGCGAAGCAAATGGTATCCCAATGTCCACGTAGGTCCGGTCTTGTACGGTTCCTGATCTTCAACCAGAAGTGCACAACTGACCCCCGAAATTTCCAACTTGCGGTGCTAGTCGGGAAGCAAGCATACCATACCTGTTGTGAATAGATGTATAATACGAAGAGATGATCACTATCCTCCAACAGTCGCTATCCGCACAACAGCACAAGGCACACCTTACTCAAAGTTAATACTTAGCAATTTATGCAAAATAGTAATAATAATAATAATAAAAATCGAATTACCTGTAGGATTTTTTTGTTAGAAAAAAGGAGAAAAGTACCGGACACGACAAGAAGGTCAAGACACTAGCAGAAAAAACGCTTGATAACAAGTAACGCTCGAGATGACGTATCGAAAGAGCACTAATACGTAGTTTTCTTTTGTATTAGTTGTACCAAACTTCGCTTGAGTTAACTTTTTAACGGAGTAAAAGAATGATAAAAATATTTATCATTATCATTTTTTAAATTTTAACATGCAACAAAATTAAAGATTAACTGAAATTTAAGGAATAATTTTATTATAGGTGATTAAATATTTTTTTTATAAATTATAACTATTTCAGGCTATAATTATGTTTTTCTAACTTTGGATTAATTTCTTTTTGTTCCTAAACTCATATAATTGATGTATTTATTATAAATTAAATATAATTTTAAACGTAGTGGGCCTACTGACCGTTTAAATTCAGATTCATATATATATTATTTAATTTTTGTTAGTAACCTATTTCGAATTACTCTAGTTGTTATACCATTTATAAATCATTATATTAAAAATAATTATTGTGATTAATTATATGAAATGTTGTTAACCATGGAAGTATCACACATCACCACTAACATATGGAGTCCGTATCGGCTACGAGAGTCCGTATCGGCTACGATCCAAATCAGATCGGAGGAGCCTCCAATCTTAGATCCGACGGCTGTAGATTAGGAGGGTTTTTAATTTAATCTCAGCCATCCATTTAGAATTGGAGGGTCCTCCGATCCTATTTGGATCATACTTGATTTCAGCGCCTAACATATGGCCCATTTAACGAGCAGCAAAACCGTATTTGCCATTTCGCAGCAGCGAGTTGTTATGATTCTCTCTGGGTTTGGCTACAATTTGTATTTTGTAGGCAACAATTGAAAATCACTTAATCCGTGATGTTGGGAGATTGTAACACGTTTTAACCTTATCATTGGACGGTATATATGTATGGATGAAAAGTTATATTAAATCAAAAAAACAAAAGGTTATAAAATGTGGAGAGAGAAAATTGCTGCTGCACTCGGGAAAAGATGAAACCACTATCCTTATTCCTATTGACATGAAAATTTTATCTTTCCCAAATAAAAAATATCAGCCGTTGATTATTTATTTATAGGCTTAATTTTTTATATACCTCTCAACTCTTTCTCAATTTCTTATTTCTTTCTCAACTCTTTCTCAATTTCTTATTTCTTTCTTTACTCTTTAATATATCTTATTTTATCCCTCAAGTCTTACAATCAATTTCTTATTTACCCATAGTGTCAATGTTTTTAGTTAATGGAGTTACAATGTATATAAATTTACAATTATCTTTTGAAAAGACTAATATGCCCTCCTCAGAAAATTCCTTTGCCTTATTTCCATTTCATTTTTTCTTCTATATTCGAATCTTTCTAATCCCTCAATTTTTTTTTTTTTTAGAAATCTGATCTGCCATTGTTTCATGATCTTATTATTTGTTATATCTTGCCTCTTGCCATCTTCTTAACTATGAATGATTAAAAATCATATTTTTAACAAATGACACACAAGAAAAATTTGACACTACTCATGCAAGGGTGAAGAGTGGTAACAATTTTGGAATATAGAACTAAAAAGTGTGATTTTCTTTATAGATTGCAAATATTGTTTGTTGTTCAGAACAATATAGAAAGTTTGGATTTGAAAGGTTTCAACGTATTATAAAAGTTTTAGAGCAAAGCACTGAACAAAATCAAAGTTTCCCAAGAAAAAAAAAAGTTGGATAATATGCCACGGACCTGGCCAACAAAAATACATGCTTCAATTAAAATAGTAATGTGACTCATGTCTCTTGTGAAAAATGTTCTAGTTGACCATAGATTCTGGAGGTATATAAGAATCCATTTTCATGTCTCAGTAGTTAGTAATAAGAAAAGATGAGAAGAAGGATAGAAGAAAAATGTTGAGGATATTTTTGTCCATTTATATGTTAATATAACTTTTTGTACAAAATAATCGTAATTAGTTGTATGTAGCTACTAGAAGGGGCAAATAAGAAATTGATTCAATACTTGAGGGATAAATAAGATATATTAAAGAGTAGAGGAAGAAATAAGAAATTGATGAAGAGTTGAGTGGCATATAGAAAATTAAGGCATATTATATTGATCATCACCGTTGACGTACATTAATGTCTTGGCCTATTAATTTAAGACTCATATTAGTTTTCTGACTTTCCTCACAAGTGATGGGTTTTTAGCCCTTTATTATAAGATGTAATAATTTTAGCTCAAAGCAATGGGTGGACACTTTACTAGTTATCATTTGTTTTCCTTTTTGATCCATACCAACAATTTTTACTTTCTTTTCCTAATCATCACTCATTCTTAAATTATCATGATTTGATTTGAGAACAGAACTGTGACTTGCAATGTTTTATGGGATCATATATATGAGAAATAAATTATTGCAAGATAGCAGCACTATTTCATCATTTGAACCAACGCGAAGATCATTCCGTAATTGTTAAAACCTTTAATAAACTAATGATTTTTTTTTTTAGCATATTTATACTCTAGAAAGAGGGATAGCTTCCAATCTTTTTAGCTATATTGATTTTGTTTCTCCCCTTCATTTATCTTAAATTCTTAATCAAATAACTCAATTTAATTTTTCTTTTTTTTTTTCCATTAAAGAGATGATATGATATGTCTAGAGTATAATTTTAGACTCAAAATATTTGCAACTCTTTGTATCCTTTTTTTAGCTGACAATTGTCAGCTACTTCAAAAAAAAAAAAAAAGCTTTTTGTATCCTTTTATATGTATTGAGATGTAGCTAAAAAAATATATTGTACATTAAATATATTAAGTTCAATATTTATTTAATAAGATATATCCTTACTATATATAAAAGCATATTGAAAAAAATGACATGAAAGTGCTATCTTCCCCAAATAAGAAACCTGAGCCGTTGATCATTTTTTTGGATAGATCAGAACCGTTGATTTACGTTAATGCCCATTGAAGTTAATGTTTCAACACATTAAAAGTTAAGTCCCACATCAATTTTCTCAATATAAGGCCCATTACATATTATCTTAAAAAATTATTATAAGAAATAATAATTTCAGACCAAAGCAACGTGTGAGCTCTTTATTACTACCTCCGTCCACAATTAAATGAATTTATACCCTTTAGATCTTGTCCATAATTAAATGAACTTTACCGATTTGAATTTATTTTTCTATTCACTTGTTTGAATCCACTTGTTTCTCCAATGTTATGATTACCCTTTTATCTATATTATTTAATTGGAAAATTATTATGTGATTTCATTTTTCCACTAATTCATTTGACTTTTCCTAAAAATTCATTTATTCATAGATAGAGGTAGTAGTTTATAAAAAATGTACATTTATTTTCAATATCTACTTATTTAATATTATTTTTTGGGGGACAGCTGTAGAACTAGAATATGTTAATTAGATTAAAAAAAGTGTAGCAGGTCCTCAAGAATTAGCGACTCCATAGAATCAGAAACTCATGAGAACCGTTGGATCTGACTGAACGCTGAAGAGGCAGCACGTGGTAGAATCGGAAGACAGAGAAGGGTCCTATAAAAGCGGCCCACTGGAGAGAGCGAAGCACGCACTCATTCAGTCACTCCCTCTCCCTCTCAATCGATCAACCCCAGGCTCGAAACTTGTGAAGAGACCCTCTCCTCTCCTCTCCTCTCCGTCTCCGATCGCGTCTCCAGCTCCCATTCCAACAGGTGACTTCTTCTGCGCTCTTCTGTCAGATCTAAGATATATTTCATCTCTATCTATTTGTTGTGTGGGACTGTGGGGGGTTGGATTTCATAGTCCTAGCTAGCTAGTGCCCTTGCATCCACTCTAGGTTTCCTTTTAGGCAATTTTACGGTACTACATTGCGTTTGCTGCGGATCGATCGGTGACCTGCTCTTCCTTGAATCCACTCAATCTTGCTCTCTTAATTAATTGTTGGAGTAAATTCCTTCTTCAGTTGATCACCTTTTGGTGCAACGCTTTGGTTCTTCTGTAGAATTAATAGATAGAAACAAATCAAGGTGTTTCCCCCTTTCTACTTCTCCATGTGTTAATTCTAGCTATTTGATTATAAAGTTCTTATATTGATCTAGGATTCAGATTGCTTGCTCTAGCTATTTTATTATATGTGAATTTGTTGCAAATATTGTGCTCAGTAGTTATTGTAGATTCGCTGAAATGTAGAGATTCTGATTTCTCTCTACTCATGGTTTTTTGTAAATGCCCCTTTGTAATAGTCACACCTTGGTAGTACTAGAGTCCAGGAAATCTCTCTATTTGGAGCAATTTAGAAATTTAGTATACCAGTTGTAGATGGATGCACGCATTCTTCTACACCCGCTTACTCACAACAAAAGCATGATATTTTTGTTAGCTTTAGGAAAAAAGTTGCCTTCAACTCTTTCTCAATACTCTTCACCAAAAAAGGCAACTTTTTCTAAATACAAATCATGCAGTAACTTATCAACATTTATATAATTACCGTGCAACTAATTGTGCTATATAAAGTTTCTGGAATGCCTTTCTAGATCTGAAGCATTTGTATAAATTGCATTAAGAGTTTATT
Source organism: Cyperus esculentus (assembly GCA_030179965.1). NCBI lineage: Eukaryota > Viridiplantae > Streptophyta > Magnoliopsida > Poales > Cyperaceae > Cyperus > Cyperus esculentus. The sequence continues at coordinate 134,095 of JASGLE010000010.1, read as the reverse complement.
ACATAAACACCTACGAACTTCAACATCAATTTAGGAATTCAACATTAATGATGGTGAATTGTATTTGGCTGGTGTAGTTCTCTCACATTCTCGAATCAATTATTAATTAAAAAATGTGAAACCTCTGTTTGGGTCGCACCGGGATGGTTTGAGTTGGTACAAGACCGAATAAATTGCAAAGGGTGTTTCTGACACTTTTTCTTTGTTCAATTTCTTAAGCCAGCTTAGTTCTATCGATAATGCCTTCAGATGATAACGGCAGGATCTCTTTCGAAACACAATCCAACATGCAGCCGGATGATAATGGCACAATCTCTTCCAACACACAATTTGATGCTCCTTCAGTTCATGATGGTGCAGAATATTCCAAAGCACAATCAGATGCACCTTTAGCTGCTATAGGTCCATGGTCTTTAGAAACAGGATTTGCTCTGGCAGTTCCAATAGAAAATGCCTCTAATGCTCGGCATGATAAACCCCTTGAGCGGACATCCAAATCATGTAATGTGCAGCACATGCTAGAATCACCACCGTTGATGCACTCGGTGAAGAGCTTCGAGAAGTTAAGAATAGCAGAGCAGCGTATTTCTGAATGTGAAAACAATGAGGAGAGTCCAATAACACCAACAAATATATCAGGACTGGAGTCAGACTTTCTCTTGATGGAAGCATGGAAGGAGTTGAGAAATGCGGTGATTAACTGCAATAATGAACCAGTTGGTACAATTGCTGCTCTTGACACAGCTATAGATTCACTTAACTACGACCAGGTTATTATTTTTCTTCTTCTTCTGGTCATTACATCTCACAAAAGTTGATCATACATAACCAGTTCTCGCAAAGTTGATCATACAAAACCAGGCCTAGCTGCCCTGAACGTATTACTAAGTTCATCAGTATGCTTTTTCACTTTATTCTGTGATCTGCGATTTAGTAGTTCTCTTAAGTTCAATAATTATTTCTAACTTCTAAGTTACCAGGAATGTAACTTTTGTGTTTCACATCTGCAAGGTCTTTGTTCGGGACTTCATACCAGCTGGTCTAGCTTTCTTAATGAAACGGGAACCCAAAATAGTGAAGAATTTTCTCATGAAAACTCTACACCTTCAATCAACAGAGAAGAGAATTGATCGATTCAAGCTTGGTGAAGGTGTTATGCCAGCTAGTTTTAAGGTGTGTCGAAAGAAAGATAATGCTAAAGAGATCCTAAGAGCTGATTTTGGTGAGAGTGCTATTGGGAGGGTTGCACCAGTTGACTCAGGCTTTTGGTGGATTATTCTCTTGCATGCATACACCAAGTCCACTGGGGATAAATCACTTGTCCTTTTGCCGGATATCCAGAATGGTATTCGACTTATTCTTGCCTTGTGCTTGTCAGAGGGGTTTGATACATTCCCTACTCTTTTGTGTACTGATGGTTGTTGCATGATTGATCGCAGAATGGTATATTTCTATGCTTACTCTTTAAATTTTATCATTGCAGCAGTAAAGCCCCAAGCTCAAGTTGTTGTCAATTCACTAATTGCACTACTTAAATACCTTCTAATGCAGGGAATCTATGGATACCCCATAGAAATACAAGCATTATTCTTCATGGCCTTGCGGTGTGCAAGGAATTATCTGCAAGATGAAAATGGTGGAAAAGAACTAATAGAAACGATCAATAAGCGCCTTCAAGCCTTAAGCTATCACATCAGAGAGTACTTCTGGCTGGACCTTCCGCAGCTAAATGATATATACCGATACAAGACCGAAGAGTACTCCCACACTGCTGTCAACAAATTCAATGTTATGCCCGACTCCCTGCCGGACTGGATTTTTGACTTCATGCCAAGCAAGGGTGGGTACTTCATAGGGAATGTGAGCCCATCCCGCATGGACTTTAGGTGGTTTTGTCTGGGTAATTTTGTGGCAATACTATCATCTCTGGCCACAAACGAGCAGAGCAAGGCTATAATGGATTTGGTTGATGAAAGGTGGGAGGAGCTGGTTGGGGAAATGCCTCTTAAGGCTTGCTACCCAGCAATGGAAACTCATGAGTGGCGCATTGTTACTGGCTGTGACCCAAAAAATACCCGTTGGAGTTACCACAATGGTGGTTCCTGGCCAGGTTAGACTTCTTGACCATTTCCCTGTTTGTGTCTGTGCATGTTTGTGTAATCATTTTTGTTCATGTCCGTTTGTGTATGATTTAGTTTTACTTCAGTTATATTGTTTTAACATGGTACGTAGAAATTAGCCTTGCAAATTCACTTTGTTGAAGTAGCCAAAAGCAAAACTGCTGCCATACAATAGGACGAAGAGTTGAAATATCTCAGAGTGATTAATGCCTGTGCTATATCTGTGAATATGACATGGATGTATACCCATAGTAATTCTGTTTGCCTTGCAAGTTGGAGCAATCTAAATTCTCTGACTTACCCAATTCTGTTATAGTTGAAATTTAGAGTATATAGAATACAGTGATCACAAATTTCTTTTTTGTGTTTCTTTGGGGAAGAAATTCTCCATGCTATGCCGTTATTAAAAAGAGAAAATAGAGCTGTAATAAAATTAAGCATGAAAGTGACTGAGCTATGATAGACAAAGCAAGAATGAAGACTGTTTGGTTATATATGCAGTAAGGAATCTCTAAATTCTTTTGCGGTTCCATTTTGTAGTGCTGCTCTGGCTGCTAACAGCTGCTTGCATCAAGATGGGCCGACCTCATATTGCTCGTAAGGCTGTGGAACTTGCTGAAAAAAGGCTGATTAAGGACAAATGGCCTGAGTACTATGATGGCAAGCTGGGTCGGTACATTGGGAAACAGGCACGTAAGTTCCAGACCTGGTCTATTGCTGGCTACATAGTAGCAAAGATGATGCTAGAAGACCCGTGCTTTGCCTCCATAATCTCCCTAGATGAATATCACCCAGAGAATCCGGTTCTTCGTCGATCTGCCTCCTGGAGCTGATCAGCGTGCAAAGAATCTAACAATGTTGTGCTCCAATAAACAAGAAAGTTGGTGTAGCTGATTGTGATTGATATTGCTTTTGTTGTTATAAGGTGACATTGTTTGTCATTGGGTTTTAGGGTAAGATAACTTGGTTTCATGTCCTGTTTCAAATAAAAAGAACAAACTAGCTGGGTATCAGTCTACTCTTTGCTATTCCTTTGAACAATTCAGAGATAGACTTATCTTACTGATTGCTCCATCATGTTAATTTTACATTGCATTTCTAGCATGCCATTTTTATCGATTTGTGGTTGCATTAAGGGAAAAAGGTAAATAGCTTACAAAACGCAAACTTAAAAGTCTCTAGGGGATTGTATAACTGTATAAGGATTTATTTAAAGCAAATTCGGTTAGCGCAGTTTGACCACAGAGAGTTAATCTGAGAGCCCAGCATGCGCTGTTAATTTGTACTGCTCTATAACTCGTAAAGTTTCTGATGATGGAAATGTTGTGTCTTTGCGCCTTCTTATAAGTCTGACTCTCTCTGTTACAAAAGCAATTCACCTCTCTCAATTCTTGATTAAGTGTAAAAACATAAATCGTGTCACTCTCAACGAAGACATTGCATATCTGTAACATTTTATGAGTTTTGGTAATGAATCCACACTCCATACAGTTGCAATATGGGCTTACCCTTGGTACAACCCATTTGTTTGGAGCACACTTGAATACATACTTTACAATTTAGCCTCCACACAAAACAACAAGTATTTCCATTGAGCCCATGAAATGTCTTGTTCCAATAAGTACAACTACAAGCATGCAATGCATGGAGCCTAATTAACCACATCAACCTTTACGGAATACCAGAATATACATGAAGGCACGTCTTTATAATCTCATACTCATACATAAGGATTTATGAGAAGAGAAACCGGTTATTCTAGTGCATGAAAGAGTAATAAATGGTCCAGACATAGAGAGCTAGAGAAGAGCCTACTAAAACCACAAGCGCAGTCACTGCTCGAACTGTTGCCACACCACCGCATGAAAGGAGACCAAGTTTGATCTGAACCACAAAAACCAGAGATAAAAGCAAAAAAATGCAACCTAAAATTGACCCAATTCCTGCACAGAGCATGCCAACTGAAAGTAGTTTGGTGTTGACTTCAGCCTCAAATGCCTCATCTGGGTCATTGCTATTTATCAGATTAATAGCCAATTTCATGCCCTGTGTTGACCCAACTTAACTGTTAGTAAGTATGTAATGTATGTATAGACAGACGTACTAGTCTATTCACTCTGAGTCTGAGTTGAGTTCACCAAAATCAGAACGCCACTTCCATTTGCATAAATATCAAAAATCAAACAAAAGATTCAAGGCTCTCATGATATATCATTGACTGAAAAAATGAAACTGGCAAAAATGATTTGGACAAACAATATGTCCTGTTAACCTTGGATCTGGGTGCCAATATATAGAGCCACTGATTCAAAGGGCAGCTAAAAATTAAGAGTATCTAGCTAGAGAATCAAGCTAATTACTTATCTCCTGAATCTTAAACATGCATAAATTTCATATAATTGAGGATCGATCTTTAAACAAGTAACAAAGACACTCCTTTGTCTAAGAGCTGACAACTTAAAAACCCAAATTGAAGGCGGCAGGTATCTTTTTATGGAAAAACAACTTTTAAATTGGAACAATTTTGATATATGTCCAATCGTAATAATTGATCAGCAAACATCTAAAATTTGTATCTGCTATTTTGAATAATATTTATATTTTCAAATGCATGCAACAGAAGAGTTGGAAATGTCATAAAAGATAGATGTACATTTTGATACCCTTCAATTGTAAAAGATAGATGCATTACCTGAGCAATGACACTGGAGAAGAGGAAGCAACTAAAGGAGATGGCCTCAAACACTATAACACTGCGCACCATGTCGTTCCCTGCATTGCAAGAAGAGAGGGAGTTGTTGCTGAGTTGGGCTGTAGATGTCAGAGAAATGCCCACAAAAACTGCTGCTGTGAAAAGCGAGTTGGCGCTGACCACCTCATCAAGTGCCATGACATGGATTCCTGTGCTGCTTTCATCATTATTCTTTTGTTCAATTCCATGACTATTGGAGCTTCAAACAAATTATAATCAATACCCAGAAACATACATTTAATGTTAAGAAACGCTTACTAATATATATGTAATGATATGATCTTATATTTATTTAAGGGTTTGGACTACTGAGTTTGGTAATATTCTGCGAATATGCATGGTACAAACATTTTGCACAGAATTAACTAATTATGGGACATTCAAAACGAAGGGTCAAATTCTGGTTTTAATCTTGTAAATCTGTTTTGAACATATTGATTATGTTGTGCCGCTTTTGCAATCTGTCAGTTGGGGACTAGTACCAACAACTATCTAGTTACAAAGCTAAAATCCAAATTAATGAAAAAAAAAGGCAGAGGAAAAGTTAAAGATTGTACCTGGTCATGATTGAGAGAAAGAATGATTTTGAACCGTAGGTATTATGGATTGGAATGGAGTGTGGAGTAGAGTGCAAGAGAGACAGACAGATAGACAGACCGGGGGGGGGGGGGGGGGGGGTGGGGTTGGAGGATATATAAGACCAAGAAAGATGATCGATCGATGTATTCATACTTTTAGAACAGTACTGTTCTTCTCAATTGAATTGTACTGGTATATATTCAAGTTGAACAAGTTAATTTGAAGTGAAGTGGCTTCTCTCATGTTGCTAAATAAGTTGAATTAATTAGTTTGATGAAAAAACACAGAAGCAAGCAAGGCATCTATATACTTTGTTATAATATTATCGTGTGCGTCATGTATAAATTAAATTATTAGTCCAATACAATAATCAAGATTTGCTAAAAGGTAGGTCGGAAAACACTGGAAATTAACAATTGATTATTTATACATTGGCCAAATTAAGGACTAAACAAACAGCCGGACTTATTAAAAGGGAAATAATTGAGGTACGGAATTATGATATTGATTGTACTCAACCCGAGCCGCTCGAGTTAGTCCTTCTAGTATATATGTATGACAGTATGAGTTTCTCTTTTGCTTAACATATATATATATATATGTACTAAACATATATAAATGAGAAACAAGTATTGTAATTATTGCATATATATATTACGATCGATTTTATATTTTTACCCGTAAAGGTTTCAATGGTATAAGAAATCGTTGGTGGTGGTTGTGATGATTGATGAAGCCCATCATGGGCATGGCTCCAAAATTGGCCTCAATTTTCGTAGTTCTATATTTAATTTTAGTTCTCTCACGAAGGCCCTGATCATGTAATTGCTATGAATCATAAACATAGACATAGTTATTACTTAATAGAAATATTGGTTGGCAACTCTGTTCGTATTGCCATATTGCATGCTCAGAGTCATAGATATACATGGATGTTCCATTTGAACTTGTTAATATGCATCCAGCTTCCTGATCTCTCCCTCTTAAGTTCATCTATGCTAGCTGTCAGCTGTCGGTGATTTGTAATACATTATTTTGTTTCTGCTTAATTATTTTGACTTAACAAGTTACAGTCCAAGTTTGTACGTTCATTGTAAGAAAAAGAAATAAAAAAACATAATCTCATTCAACAATTAACAACAAGTGAGAACATGACACTATGACAGTTATTATAACTGCTTGGCCAACCGAAAAGCATCACAATGTTTGCTCTGTACCAGAAGAGTGATTAATCAAATCACAAAGATAATCGCTCACACTTCATTCACAGAGTTTGATCTGTATCACAATTGCAATTGAAACAAAGAAGAAGATGCCTCCAATAACTGATATGATTGCAGACCCGATCATCCCAATCTTGAAAATTAATGGATGGACATCGGCCTTGAACGCTTCATGCTGGTCGTTGCTATTTATTATGTGGATAGCATGCTTCAAACCCTGCAAATGTCAATTAGATGCTAGCTTATAAACAGATTTCTTTGAGATTTTTCGAATTAAGACATTAGTCACATTATAAGTCTCCAGTACTGTTTTATTATGTAGAAGATACAGAAAAAAAAAAAGGATTAATTGTAAAAGGCGTCAAACCAAAAAATCACACCAATCTGAAATAAATTGTGAAAATCATGAGCAGTTTTGATTATATTGCATCGAAGGGGAAAAAAACAGAACCATTAAATTTTACTTATTCTCTCTTTCATTAATATTCCTCATGCAAGGCTGGATTTAATCGTCATTGCATGAATTTAAGCAAAGTTGAGCAATAATGGAAATCTTGTGCTTACTAGTGCGACGAGGGTGGAGGAGAGGAAGCAACTAAAAGAGATCACTTGAAAGACAACAAGATTGCGAGCCCGGTCTTGATTGGCACTGCATGATGACAGAGGACTGTTACTACTTTGTATTACCGTAGGAGTAACAAAGAGGCCGACGAGCACTGCTGAAGCTGCAAGGGAATTGGCACCTAGCATTTCGTCTAGCGCCATAACGTGAATGCTGGTCTTGCTGGAATATATATTAATTAATTGTTAATAAGAAACATGAGTGAGAATATATATTGTTCATAAGAAGAAAACAAGACTTTTCTATCATTGTTGCATAAATCAAGATATGAAATATATATTGTTTAAAAATGTTGGAAGTAAGGCAAAATTAAGGAGAAGTGCTTACCCCTCCATAATTTCGGAGTGAGCTGCAACGAGCCAGAATAAATTGCCTCTTTGGTATGTGGGCAGAGAAATGTGAATTCAAGGAGAAGAGGAGGTTATGACCAATACAAATTAGGATTCATCAATTAGGTAATCTACTCTGTAGCATGAGTCTAAATTAGATAATGTGTAACCAACAAGTCTTATAGTATCACCATGATATCATATATATATATATAATTAGCAAATTGTAATCTCTCATTTAAAAAAGTTGACAATTAAATTAATTATCAGCAATATTAGTTAATTATATTACTATGAAGTACGTAGCAGCTGTCCCCGACTTTGTTTATCTGTTGATCTGTTTTCTTATAATCAGAGTTTTATTCTTAAGAAATAAGAATATATTTTAAAAACTTTGAAAAAGTGGTCAAGTTATGGTTGTAGACGGGCCCAAAAGAAAGGCCCAATGCCATAGATCGATGGATGGGCCTCTCTCTTTTACGTAGAATCAGCAACTGATCTTACAAAGATCAGTACTACTAAATTGGGCTTTTTTTTTTTTTATTATAGTTATATAAAGTAGGCACTCGCCACTCGATCGGCCCCTGGCCTTGTCATTTGTTGGACTTGGATACGTTAGGGACAAGCCAAGTTTCTAACATTAACTTTTAGAGCCCACCATCACCATCATACTTTTTCTTTGATCCCTTTATTATTAATTCCCTAGAAAATCGAGTAACGTATCAAGTAGTTAACAAAGCAAAGCAAAACAATAAAATAAAATAAAAATAAAATACTTTGAAAATTAAATGAATATATATAGCCGAGTTAGACTATTACACTGGCGCTAACACTTCAAAACATACGTTATTGTATCCTAAATCATAATTTATGGTGTTCAATAATTTTTTTAGAGAAACTTCATGTGTCCACTCTATGGATATTCACAGAAGACACATGAGGGTGTAAGCTTTACATTTTGGGGCCCACTTGTCACCTCTCATGTGGCTTCTATGGACATCCATAGAATAAACACTAGATATTACTGTTATATAAAAATATTGGGGAAGTGCAAAAAAATTTTATTTTTTGAGTTTTCTAAGTATTTATTTTTGAAGAGAATGTCCATATAAGTATAATTTTGTTCATAGAAATTTGACTAATCAAATCCGTATGAACGACGGAAGCTACAACAGTATCTCTATATGAGCTTCCTTAATAAAAAATACAGCGCAATGTCATTTTAATTGATTTCCTTAAACTTAGATATGTAGTCTAGTCCTCCTGAAACCTGATGTATGATTATTTGTTTATTTAAGCAACAAGAGTTAGAATTATGGTCAATCTTTGACATATATATATATATTATATATATTCGGATATATATTCCGGAAAACAATGTCAAGTGTAATTTTAAGTAAGTTATGGGGTTCACTCTCTGGCGTCTATAATTTTAATTATTCGGCTGAACTGCATAAGGTCACTTTCATCACCTAAACTTCATCGCAAGTACTGCAAACACATACATAAATAATGTCACTTTGTTGACTACTTCACAATGTTTTTCTTTATTTAGATTATTTTTTTATTAGCTTTCTTATTTCTTTCAGTTTGGTGGCTTAGACACTTAATTTGTACGTTTCTTCTTCGATTTATATATATGTTCTTTAATTTAACAACTCTTGAATTGTAATTATCTCGTTGAAGTCGATGCACGCATAGTATAGTATTTTTTTTTTAATAAAGATAAGAGTTAAGCCACTCAAATTTAAATGTCTGTAAAAGACTTTTTATTTGGGTTTTAAACTTGCAACCTCCTACACGGAGAGCATTGTTCTTAGCCGCCCATAGTATAGTTGATTTATAACTAATATTAAGTTTCTCCCTCATCAGTATCTTTTGTTTTTTTTTTTTTTTTTTTTTTTTAAATTAACTTTTATATGCATGCCTAGGCGACGGTATTGGATTTTGAAGACATTCATGAATTTGATGGGTATCTTCTCCTGATAATTTTAATTAATTGTCTTAAGTTTCTGACTTAATAGAATCTTGAGGCAATGCTAAGTGTCATGTCCTAGCTGCTTATGTATATCCAAATATTATAAATTTAATTAATACATATTGTGTGGCACGACTAGTGGTTTTTTTTTTTTTTTTGGAATTTTCTTATAAATACTAGCTAGAATAAAGATTAATTTGATAATTAAATACTTATTGTACATGCACCAGATAATGTGGCACGACTTGTTGCACGCAGGAAGCAATAATGTATTATACTTTTACAGATTATGAATTTGGGACTTTCTGATTTGCAAAGGCAATTTTTTATTTAGAAGGGATCCAATAACTATAAAATTTGGTGTCCTTGATGACCACATTATTATTTATACATAAATTAATAAATCTAAACCTTTAGATGTATTCTAAATCCTCTCAATATCATATATATATATATATATATAAAAATGGCGTTAACTATATATACTGATTGTGAATGACAACTTGACAAGCCAATAATGGATGGGTTACTTAATTTGAACAAGTCATGGTAATGCCGAATTCTGGCAGCGGATTCTCGGCTTATACGCGGCGTATATATATATATATATATGTATCTATCTATCTATCTCTATCATTGCCCTCATTCCCTGGAAATTAATTAAACACGAATCCAAAGTTAACGTACATGCATTGACTGAAATTAAATTGGGTGAGGCTGACCCAACCTACACTTTACCGGATAACAGGGGCACACTGCTGAACGCTGATCGTCCTTGTCCTCAACAAATTCTGAAATTGAAATGACATTCCTCGAAAACCCAATATCATGTCCTCAAGGCTACCATTTTGATTAGACATGACAGTACTTGTTATACATGTTGTTTTAATTTTTTTAGAGAAGAAAAACCAAGTACTCCCTCACTAAGAAAACTAGCTGGCTAGCTAGCTAGTTCAAGTACATAAATTAAAAGAAGCTGTTGACAAATTAAGGAACGTATATATATATATATATATATATCATCCTATCCGTGCATTTTTGTTAGGAAAAGAGCGAAAATACGCATTTCATACATAATTAAATTGGAATTGGAATGGATAATTAAATTGGAAGAATTAATTCCAATTTAGCTGCTAATGGACTGTAGTGTAGTGTACTGGAATACCTTATACCTTGCCTGACCTAATGTGGTACTTCTGACACAAATTCATCTAGCAATTTATGGAAATTAATGCAACAGATTTCGTTGCACCCCTGCATTGGTTTGCTACAACAAGAAACCACTTAGTTACCCATCGATCGATTAATGGAGCAGCATATAGCATGCAGATTGCAGAATGATGAATGATCCCTATTCCCCCTGACTACTATTAATGAACCAATATATATTTGCAGTAATAATAATTATTAATCTCACAACATTGCAGACAGATCAGCTATCTTAATTTGCTGGTACAAGATTACACTGACACTCCTCTAGTAGTAGTAGGTCAGGTCACAATATATAGAATAGAATTATATATAGACGAGAAGTTGGGATCCATCATCCATGAATTGAAAAAAGTACCAATTAAGCGCTTTTTTTTTTAAAAAAAAAAAAAACAAAAAAACAAAAAAACTGAGAGCTAGATAGTAGATGCCTAGATTTGAGGTCTTCGTTTTAAAGTACTCCTTAATTCCGTAGCTTATATATGATGTTTGAAAACTATTCATTTCTTTATTTCTTTGTTATGTTTTGATCGAGCATCTACCTTATCCTAACCAATGTCTTGAGTCAAAAGGATGTTATGACAAATAAACAAATGCAGTGTTGAGTATGGAGGCACTAGCTATAACAATATTTTCTATTATATCTCAAAATATTGTTACAACTACTACTTAAATACTAAACCTCCATATACCCCTAGCTTCTTACTACAACCTAACCTCCAATTCACTACTATCTCTTGCTTGGTTTTCTTCATCCAACTCCACACCCCTATTTATACTAGTTCTATGGAGGGTGGTGGATAATTCTAGATACAAGATATTTTTCTCAAGATATTTCTCAAGTATATTCTAGACTTGAGATATTTTTCTTGTCTCTAGAATATTCCTAATAAATATCTATTATCTCCATAATTCTAGATAATTCTTGTATATGGGCCTTGGACCTTTTTGGGTTGGGCTTATGGGCTCAGCGTTGCTCATCTTAACACTCCCCCTCAACGCTGACTCGGTGTTGCTCTGAACTTTGGCACTCCGCGTCCATCCGGATCGTTATGCTTATTTGCGGTCGAACTTTTTGATTCTTTACTTCTTGATCGGCACGGCTCAATTGCTTGTAGCTGAACTTCTCGATTCTTTACTTCGGGACTCTGATTCAGTACCAGCCTTGGCACTGGTTCTCGTCGAATGGATACTCCTCTGCGGATCACTTGACGTGTTGCATCTCCTTGCAAGATTATCTGTCTATCACCGACACTCCTATGTGTCATCTCATCAGCATCACCTTCCTCAGTGATGGTTTCCACCCCATCGTTCTCTTGAGGCTTCTCTTCATCCGCCACGACGCAACTCATAGTTCCGACCTCCTTTATGACTTTGGTCTCCTCATCGAGCAATTCTTTAATTGGTTCTTTAAAAGGTAATGACTCAAAGTCAAGCTTACTTACTTCTTTGACATCTTCGGTATCTTCCATGAAGAACGATGACTCGAAATTGATCTCTTCCACCTCGAGATCACTGGCCTCCTCGACATCTATGCCATTGATGAAGGACCGCGAATCGATGTCTTCTTCCTCAAGCTCATCAACTTCTACAATGTCTCGTATATTGTTGATGGGCCAAGCCTCGATATCGATCTCTTCTTCATCTTCTATGGCATTTTCTTCATCTTTGATCGGCCACGACTCCATGTCAAACTCCTCTTCCTCTGATTCATCACTGTCGGCAACCTCTATGCCAACTACCGACTGTATTCCAACAGTCGCCACTGTGTCCCAATCTTCTTCATATGGGACCTCCTCCGGCACCATCTCCACTTTGGTCGCCGCGAGGCTTTCTTCATCATCCACGATTGCAGCAGCGAGTGCTACTTCTGCATCCCACTCTTCTTCACAACTACTGCTCTCATGGACAATGTCTTGGCTTCTTGAGGTCGCCACATTACCATGGCCTTTCTTCTTCTTCCGCCAGCAATCTCGTGCATAATGCCCTCTTTTGCCACAATTATAACATCGATCGTCATCGTCTTCATTGTCATCGGATGAGTCTCGAGCTCCCCCTGAAGAATTAGTCTTCTCTTTAGGCCTTCGTTGCTGGCTAGACCTTCCTTCGGGTCTACCTCTTGACTTTCGGTCAGGTCGACCCGTCTTTCGGTTGCTGAACAAGGCCTCTTCTTCTTGCTTCAACGAGACTCCGGCCATTTGCTTCGCTAGAGCCTCCTGGTTTGCGAGCATATTCTCCAGCTCCAATAGTGTTGGCTGCGTTGGCCAACCTTGGACGGCTGCTATGAACCCGCTGTACTCGGGTCTTAGCCCATTGATGAGAATCCTTCTCATCCTTTGCTCGCTGATCTTTTCTTCAGGGTCTATTTGAGCAATCTCACTACAAAGAGATTTTACTTTTGTAAAGTAATGGTTAATCATCATCTTACCTTGTGAGATTGTCATGAGCTCCTTCTCAAGTAGTTGGAGGCGCGCGTCGTTCTTCTTTGAGAAGAGTGTTGCTAGGGTATCCCAGGCTACCTTCGGCGTGGGCGCTTCTCTGATGTACTCCAGTAGCTCGTCTTCAACGGCTGTCCTGAGTACAAACATTGCCTTCCCAGCCTTGATTCGCCATTTCCGCAGAGTTTCGGCTTGCTTCTCCACGGACAGAGTTTCGGCTGGCTTCTCTGAAGCCTTCTTCTTTTTCGTTTTGGGGTCAGCAACCTGTTCCGATACCGTCTCTTCTACGGTATCAACTTTCGGCGGGGTCGTCTCAGACCCGCCTACTACCTCCCATAGGTCCTGCCCTTGGAGGTAGGACTCTATACATGCCTTCCAATATATATAATTACTAGTATTCAATTTTTTTATTCCACCAATCGTACCTGAGAAATCCATGGCTTCAACTAGGACGCCCGACGTCTAGTAAGCCTTCTTGAAGATTTCTCCTCCACCGCACTTCGCAGTCCCGGACTGTCGTCAAGCTGCGGCTCCTTCGACAACTTGTCGATACCACTATATTGACTGGCGGAACACCGGCAGAATTCCGGCTCTATGCTTGACCCCTACCACCGACTCTGAACAAGCTCCGACAACTCCGGCTCTGATACCAGATTGTTGAGTATGGAGGCACTAGCTATAACAATATTTTCTATTATATCTCAAAATATTGTTACAACTACTACTTAAATACTAAACCTCCATATACCCCTAGCTTCTTACTACAACCTAACCTCCAATTCACTACTATCTCTTGCTTGGTTTTCTTCATCCAACTCCACACCCCTATTTATACTAGTTCTATGGAGGGTGGTGGATAATTCTAGATACAAGATATTTTTCTCAAGATATTTCTCAAGTATATTCTAGACTTGAGATATTTTTCTTGTCTCTAGAATATTCCTAATAAATATCTATTATCTCCATAATTCTAGATAATTCTTGTATATGGGCCTTGGACCTTTTTGGGTTGGGCTTATGGGCTCAGCGTTGCTCATCTTAACATGCAGTAAGCTATAATCAGTAGTTTTTTTTTTTTTTTTTGTTAACAAAAAAAATGAAGGCAGTAAGCTTTATGTTGAAATAAAATGATCACTTCCTTCAATATTATTCAAATTTGAAGCATGCAGCTATAAGCATATGTTGATTTGATCTTCATTATGGAAATGAAAGAAAATATTGAAATGTTATACTATAGAATAAGAAGTAAGAACTACTTAATTATTAATTTTGTATGAGGAAAAAACAAAATTCAGCACGAAAAGCTCAGAAAGAGAGACAGAAGCTAGCTATAGAGAGAGAATAAGAGAGTAAATTACATGCATGGCCAACACATCGCTTCTGTCCCAAAAAAGGTAGGCATAGAGTTCATGTGTTACAGAATAGGGATCAGTACCAAATTGGAAGCTCTACAGTTAATTAACAACCAAGAAAAGCAAATTGATTAATTAGCTAGCGAGACATCACATTTTCAAATGATAAATTCAAATTAAGATTTCAAACGGCTTTCTTGACAACGCATGCAGTTTCATTCAAAAACAAATCAGAAACAAAAAAATAAAACAAATAATCAAGAAGGCTACTCTAAACAAAAAGAAGAAGAAAAAAAAAAGAGAGAGAAGATAAGAAAAAGGGACTTGTGTTAGGACCTCTTTTGGTGCCTAACTATATATTCACTAAACCTAACTGAAATGACTGAATTTCAAAGCTTCATGCCTAACTCAAGACCAAAGCATTTAGCAAGTTCCTCTTATAGGACAATTAAAAGTGAGGGTACCGATTGAAAACCTAGCAGATATCGAATTAATCAGGCTACATTAACATGCATTAAGCAATCATCTTTTCTGGACAAAATGAGAGCTGAGCAAGGAAATTAAGGAACTATTTAACCCCTATTCATAAGTAACATCAATAATTAACTAGGTCAAGGATCTCCTTAATTTTGTCAAGGAAATTTGGATGAATAATAATTAACTAATAATTTCTAACTTAATTAATTTGACTCCATCCATATATATCTAGCTCTTCATGGTCTTGGGTTTTGAGGGAAGAACTGTGTACCAGCCATGAAAGCGCTCAGTGGAGCCGGGTACAATGAAGTTGGATCTAGTAGTGAAGCTTGACTTGCAACAGCAGCTGTTGTCACTGCAGCGGCGCTTGTGGTAACTGCAGTTGCAGCAGCAGATGATGTGGACTCGGCATGCTGACGGGGGCTAGGTGACATTCCGCAACCTTCCGGGCCATGGTCGTATAGGATTCCTTTGAATAAATGGCCACCAATTGTAACCGCTGCTTGGTATGCATATTCATCATCTGCTTCATCCATCGGACTCACACGAACGCAACGGAATACTGCAGGTGAGCTCACCTCAGCGGGAAATGCAACCGATGCTTCCATGCCTTCTACAAACATATATCATTTGCGTGCAATAAACTATGTTAAATCATAAATGGTATTAATTCTGAATCTATATTAAAGAATTTTGATTAAGCAACATTAATATGTTGTTTTATTTTCTTTGTAATTTTATTACCAAATCGAAGTGAAATGCTATTAAACTAAATATTTTGCATTTTGTTGGAGCAGTTATCACATGCAATATATAAATGATATTGAAGGACAACAAACAAAAAATAAGGGCAACAAAAACCTGATATTAATTCTCGTGTTTCCAAAATATGAAGAATAGTTTTCTTTTTCCCATTTTACCTCAGGCAGATGAAGATTAGGGTTTGAAAGAAGGAAATCAACGAGCTTTCAAGTAAAAATATATAGAAATTTCTTTTTGAGATCTATATGTACAATTACTTTTGAAAGATCTGTGGAGACAAGAGGGGAATTCTTGTAGATTTAATTGTAGATACGTATTAATTAATATTCTCTTGTCATAAGTGTAGTGTTATATATATAATTATATATAGACTGTAGAAGTTTAGATATTGAGCACTAAGAAAAATTGTATTTAGGGAATACAGATTGTGTATATCATGTAGATCAATTCCTTTAGCAATATCCCAATATCCATACGTAGTATATATGTCTCCAAATGATGTTGTATAAAAGAAAAAATGAAATTAATAAATTGAAGGATGGAGCTAGCTAGAGTCATGAAACCCTAGCTGACAGAAACTTGAAATTAATTAATATCAGATCAAAAGAAAAAATTGGGAAAGTGATCAGATGACAATATTCAAAATGCATGTGGAGATCGAAGAAGAGATAATTAGAAATGAAATTAAGCAGCAAGAGATTATATATACCAGCTGATGTGGTGGCAAGTGCAGTCACCAGGCGAGAATTACTGCTATGCAACATCAATTCTCGCGGCCTTTTCGAACTCTCACTGCCTCCTACATCTTGTAACACCCCGACTCCGCCGCTTCTGTGGTGCTGCTGCCGTTGGGCCTGCTGAAGGGCGGCGGCCGCGGCTAGCTGCTGCTGCCTCTCGCGTCGCTTGGCGGCGGGAACCCACGTACTCTTAACATGAGTTGGACATTGAAAGCCTCTACTCTTACAGCATGTGCGGCATCTCAAATGGGAGCAATCCTTTTTGGCCTGGTTGCCGCAGTCCTGGCAATTGATTCCTCCGCCTCCTCCTCCGCTTGCGCCTCTCATGCCTCTGGTGCTGTGGTGGACTGCAGCTGAGGGAAGGGGGTCGTGGGAGAAACTGAGGAGGTTAGAATGAGAGGTGGGGAAGAGGGGGTGGTGGTGCCATAGTTCGAAGCCGCGGGTGTAGGAATTAGGGCCGGGGGCAGTAGTGTCGGAAGAAGGAAGGGTGTCTGGGGATCTACCTAGAGAGAAACCAGCCATGGTAGGAGGATCCGGAGGAGTGTGGTGATCGGTTGGAGATGGAGGTAGAGGTAGAGGTAGAGGTAGAGGGGGTAAACAGCCATTAACTAAAGGGAGTGGCTGGCTATAGCTAGCATGCAGATGTGCTGCCAGGAGTGAGTGAGTGAGTGAGTTATTATAAATAAGAATGAAGGAATTATATGTGAGAGAAGAGAACTAATTAAGATGAATGATAGAGTACTAATTAATTAAGTAGGCTAGCATGCATACGTATGGTCTGTATAATTATAAGTATATGACTGAATAGAACTGTAGGAGATCATGAAGAAGGAAGGGGGATTAAAATTAGTAAAAAGAAATTAAGGAGTAAATTAATTAAAGAGTATATATATATATATTATATGTATTTAAACAGGAACAGGATGCATGCTATTGCTAGCTGCAGCTGCAGCTGATGCTCGATCTATTGCTCTGTCTGTCTAATAGCTTTAAGAAATATGAATGGAGTGAGTGAGTGAGTGAGGGTAGTACGTAGTTCGTCGATGTTTTCTTTCTTAATTTCGCTCTCTCTCTCTCTGTCTCTGTCTCTCTATCTCTATAAGAGAAAGAGAGAGAGATTGGGGCCGGCCGGCTGGAGCAGATAATATGGAAGAAGCAAGAGATCAGATCAGATCAGATCAGAGATGGATATTGGAATTCGATCGATCAGGATATATATTATCGACACAGAATTATATTAGAAGAAGAAGAAGAAGAAGAGAAGGAGGAGGAATTGAATTGAAGAGACCTAGCTAGCTAGCTAGCACTGCCACCGCCGCCATCGACTCTGCTCCTTTCTGCTGCTGCCTGCTGCTGTCTCTCTTTCCCTTTCCCTATCTCGATCTCTGCCACTTAATTACCTCCCTCTCTCTCTCTCTCTCTCTCCATTTATGGCTTCTGTTCTCTTCTCTTCTCTTTTGACACCTACCCCTCCCTCCCTCACACTTTCCCAATCCCCCACCCCCCCCAAATCAAGTGCCATCGCATCGCATCGCAAGATGTTAGTAAAATTGCACTAATACCCACTCAAACTCCCCTAACTATTCTCTTGTCCTCTCCTCTTCATCAATACCTATACCATACCATACATATCTACTTCTCTTCTCTACCTATATTAATTAATTTCAAACCAAATCTCAATTCCAACCTTTTTCTTATTCCTATGACTCGCTCTTCATCACAAACTTAATTTCCATACTCCACCATTTCAAATGCAATATATATGCACTATACATATATGTACTATATAGAAACTCCTATATATATATAGTAGAGCCAGATTATTATACTAACGTTAGCTAACACTTCAAAATTTATGTTATCGTGTCCGAAATCACGATCTATGGTGCTTAATAAATTCTTTATATGAAAATACTGGGGAATACAAAAACTTTTCATTTTTAGAGTTTTCTAAGTATTTGTTTTGAATTTTAGAAAATAGCTCATAAATATTAATAAAATATTGATGTTTGTACATGCTATTTTCAAAAATGCAAAACAAATACTTAGAAAACTCTAAAAATGAAAATTTTTTGAATTCCTCAGTATTTTTATATAAAGAACTTATTGAACACCATAAATCGTGATTTCGGACACAATAACATAAATTTTGAAGCGTTAGCATTTCGGTCCGAAATGCTAACGTTAGTATAATAGTCTAAGTAGTGTAGTCTTCTTATTTCTACATATATAGACAAGTCAAATATAACATTCGCCCATAGTTCATTGTTGCATGCATTGTCTTCATTTTTAGTGTCAATTCATCTTAATTATATATGTTCTTCTTCTTCACTATCATCATCACTACAGTTTATACTTGATAATTATTCATTTTTTTCCATGCAATTTCTCAATTTATATCATCATCAAATTGTCTTTTTCTTTAAGTCCATGATGACCGATGCTAAAACAAAATCTCAAGGGACATTAATTCTGTTTTATTTATTAAACTTCTATCACCATAGTTTTGTAAAGAGTAGTGATATGAAGACTCAAGTCTTGCCCCCACAACTCTTGATATGTTGTCATTTTGTATGGATGTGGGCCTTCAATTGTACATGCAACCCGTTTTCGGTTTTCATCTACCCAGGCAGCTGCAGGGAGTATTTTTTGCGGTCATCTATCTAGGCAGCTGCGGGGAGTAATTTGCAGAGAGTATTTTTTGTTGTCATATATTCGGGCAGCTGTGGGTAGTATTTTGCGAGAGTATTTTTTGGCATTTGCATACGGGTAAAGATTCTAAACTCCTGTACAGCAATTTAAAATCAATAATACTGTTAGACAACACATCATATAGTGCGGGGGCATAACATGGGAGCCATATATTATCCTTTTGAAAATTGGAAGTCAAGAAATAAGCTGCAAAAAGAAGGCAAAATTGCCACACTGTTCAATTCTCCTTATTTTACTTTCTTATCCCATTCAATTAACTATTACAACAAAACATATATTCTTAATTAACGGTGTACTCAGTATCCAAAATCTATGATAAACAAGTAATTGATAATTTTTACTGAATACATAAGAGTTGTACAAAATGAAGTCCTATATTTTTTTTATGAATTTTCAGAAATATCCAAATAATAGTTTATCAAGCTAGTGCAACACTACAACGCTTTTTAGGCGAGCCTATTGCACTCTGCAAAGCACAGTGAGCATTGCATTTCGGCATCATATATATGTCCAAAACTATAACCTAAATGGCTAATCCAAGTTGATTGCCATAATTCACATATTGAAATCTAGTTGCATCCCAAATTTTTCTATTTTAAGAATTTTCTAACTACTTTTGTAAATATTTGAAAATTGATTTTTTTATATACAAACTTTCTGTAAAATTAAAAAAAAATCCAATAATAAAGTAAGAAAATTTTAAAAATCGAAAAATTTGGTATGAACTAGGTTTTAATATGTAGATTTATGGTGAACAACTTTAAAAAACAATTTTATCTCCTCAACCATTTCAAGAGATGAGATATATATATAGAGTTAAAACTACGGTGCTCCTAGGAGCACGGAGGCCTCCGGTGCTCCTAACTCAAAAATCATACTAAACCATCTCGAAATTTCAATTTATGGGTCTCATTAAATTCTTTATATCAAAATATCATAGGATACAAAAAATTTTCATTTTTTGAGATTTTTAAGTATTTGTTTTGTATTTTTTAAAGACAACATAGTTTTATACATTATTTTATTATTATTTTGATGTCATTCTAAAAAATTCCAAAACATATACTTAAGAAACTCAAAAAATGGAAAATTTTTGTATCCTAAGAGATTTTGATATAAAGAATTTAATGAGAATGATAAATCAAAATTTCATGATGGTTTAGCATGATTTTTGAGTTAGGAGTATGAGAGGCCTTCGTGCTCCTAGGAGCACGCTAGTTTTACTCTATATATATATATCAAACACAATAGTCGTCACTACGCTTTGCAAAGCACAATAGCCTCATTCTATAGTCTATTTAGATACATTCTCTCCCAGCTTCTAGTTAGAATGTTTGCAAGGATAAATTTGAAAAATTCGTTTGGAGTAAGAAGCTAGAATAAGCACCATGATTTTAGGAATAATTCAAAATGATGAGAAGGTGACTGTATGAATTATAGCGGGAGTGATGAGAGTACAGACACTTTTATATATATTAATTTGTCTCCATTGGATTCTAAACATATGCCTCCACTAGTCCACTACTGCCTTCAAGGAAGACCATACGTAACGTAATGCACTTTCACAGTAGGCGCTCTTAAGAACTGCTTAAGAAGTTAAGATCGAGATTAATTAAGTCATTAAGATATAGGCAAGACGGCTATACAATCTATAATTTGTATATATAATCTCGCGAGCGTTAATATCCAATATATATTAATTATAAGTATTAAGTAATTAGTAAATTTTACTAACTTTAAGAATCGTACGTACGATAAATTCACAAATTTGTTAATTAGTTAATGTGGCGAGACATAAACTGCAAAGTGTCGGCTGAACACTGAGAATGAAAGATACATTAATTCACTATCTAACTAGTTTATATTATATAATGTCCAAAATAATTATTAATTAGAAACCTCAATAAATATTTTGTTCATTTGTAATTAAGCTAAGAACATGAAGTTGCATTGCCAGTCTGAATTATATATATATATAGTACTTATTTGTTTTCATTTGTGACTTCTACCAGTTTATTTTCCATTGCTATAGCAATATTTTATTTTATGTTTCTAATTGAACCTATACCCACATCTTATAGTCATTATTAATTATATGGCAAACAGAGTTATAAGAATATATCATTTTATTGTAGTCAGTATTTAATTATATATCGTAAATTTGAAGTTTTTAACTTTTATCAATGCATAAATAAACGATTAGTAATTACGAAAGAATATTAATTTTTAATGAATGCTTGTAGAGGACGCGCAAATAATTTGAATCAATTAAAATTAATTGATAGGTTGAAACCAATATTTTAAAGTCTAAAATTATCATGCATAATGCCAAATTTAACCTGATTGCGGAAAGTTCTAAAACTTGGCTATATATAATATATATGATCAACTTTCAGAATTATAATATGAGTTATGTTATGGTGCACCGCAGTGCAAAAACAACAAAACATGTTTTTACACACATCGCCATTGAATCACTATTTTCAAAAGTTAAATGACCAAACCAATTTGCACAATACAATTAATCTACATATTGAGATTATGCGAAGTACCAAATTTTACAATTTTTGGAACTTTTTAACTATTTTTTTTAGATTTTTCAAAGATGGGTACGTTTTGATATCCAAATGGCATTATTTTACTTTTATGTTTGGTCCATCTTTTGAAAATCTGAAAAAATAGTTAAGAAATTCTAAAAATTATAAAATTTGGTATTTCACTATATTTCAATATGTAGAATGTGTTGGTTCAATTAGATTTTGCATTTGAAGTTTGGTTTGTGAGATTTTGAAAACGATGGTGCAAAAACCCTATTTACCGCGATGCACCGTAGCATAACTCATTATAATATACTAGTAAAGAGCCCACGCGTTGCTTTGGGCTGAAATTGTTATTTATTATAATAAATTTTTAAGATAATATATTTTTAAGATAATATGTAATAAGCCTTATATTGAGAAAAGCGATATGGGTCTTAAATTTTAATTGGCTGAGACATTAATGTTAACGGACATTAACGTAAATCAACAGTTTTGATCTATCTAAGAAAATGATCAACAGTTCAGGTTTCTTATTTGGGGAAGATAGCTTTTTCATGTCATTTTTTTCAATATGCTTTTATATATAGCAAGGATATAGTTATTTCATCACAAGACCTTAACATTTTATCATTGCAATATATATTGTGCAGGTGCAGCCGCATATATACATGCATATATACATACGGCCTCTCAGTTAAGTAACTGGAGACGATTGAGTGGAAAGGAGTGAAAATGATTAAAGAAAGGAATACATATATCATATCATATCATACCCGGCTGTAAGTCTGTAACCAAACCAAAAGGAAAGGAAAGGAAAGGAAAGGAAAGGAATGCCTTTTGGTCTCCATCGATCAAATGAGAAGCATGTAAATGAATCACCGTAGTTGTGAGATCCAATGGATTGAAATTAGCCGCGTGTCAGACAATCAGCCGTCCTTGGTTCGCGCAAAACCCGCTACTTTTCTCTGTGACTCCCATCTAAGCTACCTTACTTTAGAAGCATCTCTCTTTCTTAATTTAAAGATAAAGATGTATGGAGTCACTACACCAAAAATGGGGTTTTACCACAAAACTATCTCAACAAATGACCACTTAGTGGTAATAACACAAACTATTACCACAAATAAAGTGATTGTTGTATTAAGCATATTTTTCTCAACAAAATAATTTGAAGCATTAAAAATTGCAATTACAACAAATTATTTGTAGTAATAAATGTTTTGCTAACAAAATATATAGTTGATATAATAAATAATATTGTAATAAAATTTTTGTTGTATTATCAATTAAATATGTCAAAAATTATTTTGTTGTAATAGTTTAGCTCAATTAACAAAATAATTTGTTGCCAAAGCCTAATAATTAAATAAAATGAATTGTTGTAATAACTCAACCCAACTTGACAAAACAAAATTGTGGCAATAGCGTAGCACAATTTATCTGCAACTGTTCTACAATGCTAACTAAAATATTGAAGATAACATTGGGCTTCAGTGCTTCGGTCTTCATGCTGTGCATCCGGTCCATGAGGCAACAGAGGAGTTAACTCTTGGCCAGACCACATTGTCGTGTCTTCTCCTTTTTCCTTAACAGGGAAGCAATCTTGCCGCTTACTCAGACATCTGACATCGATCGGAGCCACACGACGCCGATCGCGCCGCCCTCTCCGACGCCGATGGCGCAGCCCCCTCCGGCCTCCATCGCACCGCCCGATCCGATGTCGATCGATCGCGCACCCGCTCTGAGCCTCTGACGTCGATCGCGCCGCCCGCTCCGGCCTCGATCCTGCTGCTTGCTCCGACCTCGATCCCGCCGCCGGCCCCGACGTTGATCGTGCCTGCTAAGACGTTGATCGTGCCTCCGGCTCCGACGTGACCTCGCTGCAAACAATGACAAACCTTATCTGAAGGTCGGACCTATTCAATCCAGAGCTCTGTTCAAACCCTAACCCTAACCCCAACCCCCACCCCAAACAGCTCCCATTCGCTCTCACTCTCTCTGCCATGGCGCGGCGCAACTACGACGACGACGGCGTTGCCGAGGAGGACCAGGAGGACGTCTACGACTACGAGGAGGAATTGGAGGACGAGCTGGAGGAGGAGGACGAGGAAGAGGAAGACAGGGGAAGGAAAGGCGGCAGAGGCGGCAGCGGCAAGGGAAAACCGCGCGGGGAAAATGTCGTAGTTTTTTGAATTGGAGGCGGACCTTGGGGAAGAGCTGGACAGGCAGCGCAAGGTGAAGGAGTGCTATGCCGAGGATGCCACCGACGTCGTCCAGCAGGCCCTCCTCCCCTCCGTCAAGGACCCTAAACTCTGGATGGTGAAGTGCACTGTGAGTCTGCTATCAATCATACCTCTATGCAATTTATGTTGTATATAAACATCTAGTTTTAATTAATGCTGTAAGAGTGTAGACTGTGTAGTTGTGGTTGGTTTAAATTATTTGTCCTTTGTTTGGTTATGTTCAGATTGGCCATGAGCTGGAGGTGGCAATATGCCTTATGCAGAAGTACATAGATAGGTCCTTGGTTTGGTTATGGTTCAGATCCGGCTCTGACCAACGATAGGTATGGTTCTATAATGGATTTAGCATTGTTTGTTCTCGCACCTCTCCCACTCTCGCATCTTGCTCTAGGTAAACCTTTGTTTCTCTTATTTGCATCACTTGTTACTTGTTGAGGTAAATTTTGAACTAATTAGAGGCTTACATGTACAAAATAAGCTTGTTTGGTATAGAAGAATCTTCCTTATATTGGCATATAGATGAATATTCTTTGCTCAGTGCAACTCAATTGATGCACAAAGCCACACATCCAGGGTGGTACATTAGGATTGAAACTTGTAAAATGCTATAAGAAATAATGCTGATTTAAGTTGCACTTCTTAGAATTCACTGAGCTGCTTACTTTGTGTTATTAGTTAGATACATTGTTTCATTAAAGCATAAATCATTTTTATCTATAAATGCACATGGATGACACTAAAGCTGATATATTTGTCACAAATATATGACAGTTTTAAGCTCTATGTCGCTGTATAGCTACTGAACTGTATTCGGCATGTATAATGCAAGGTTGAGTGTTCAATGATATGGTCCCCATATAACTCTGCTTGATACAATATGTTTGTACTAGTATATAACCCAATAGATGCCCGGATAATCAGATAATTTGCCGCATGCAGCATGCTTTCTGCTTCATAATTAGAACAAAGGTTTTTCATGACCACCACCTTTGATTTACAGATATATTGTCAACTTACTGGAGATGAGGGATGAGACAGTAGGTTTCTGTAAGAAGTGGTGTATGTTGTGAGTGCACTTCAGCCATCTGGATCTCTTCATGCTTTAGAGCATCTCAACCCAAATTGCGTAGCATCTTAAAAGGTCTGCTTGCAAAAGGGAGATTTTTTAATTGCCATGGCAGACACTCTGTCAATGCCTCTCATACAAGGTTTGTTTTGACCATGCATGCAATTTCATTATGTTTGATTGTTTATTAAGACACATTTTCTTTAATATAAATGATTTAATATTGATTTGTTTGTAAATTACTAAATCGCTAATGTCGGGCATGCCAAAGAAAGAACAAAATAGACTTGGTTTATCACAAACCCATAACAAAGAATATATTATGCAATAAAAATGGACCTTCATTTTTTCAGCTTTTAGTCAATTATAAATACATTGAATTTAGAACAGCAAATATGAGCTTCTTTCTAATTTTCTCTTGAATTTCTGTTTATAGAAAAATAGCTTATAGGATATGAGGGGAATTTGACATAATTTAGACCAGCAAAGTGTTTTGTTCCTTTCTTTAAAACCCCTAACTGATGATGTTTCTCGATTTTGTGCATAGGTTTGTAGTTTTTGTCGTCTGAGTTCGGATGGCCGTTGCGACCTCGAAGTTTTGGTTGCTTTGTGAACTAGAGCAGGTTAGTGACTAACATATGGGCCAGTTTACTGCTTAACTTTTCCATAGATTTCTGTTTGCTTGATCTGGTTCTCTACTTAATTGTTTGTCCCAAGATTTCGGTGTTCTTTTTGCATTTTTTTCCCCTTTTTTTTATGAGAATTACAATTCAGGAGATACTATGACCTGTTATAGATTGTCAAATTCTATGAACTTGATTGACACAATTAAATTAAAATATTTTCTTCGAGAAATTTGTTGGAAGAGGAAATTTGGCTACCATCTATGAATTTATTTTATTACTTTGCTTATCCCAGTGATTGTTGATTGGTATTACTATAATTAGGAGATACTGTAACCTTAATATTTTCATAAAGATGCCAAGGATTGGGTTTGCTTAAAGGCGTTTAAAGTCACAGACATGGTTTATGCATTCAGGTTTTAGCAACTTAATAATTTGTTTTCTTCGCCAAAATGTAATGCTTGTATTGTGAATTTTTTCATGGTTAGAAAACCAGAATTAAGTAATAGGAGTTTCTCTAATTTGTGTAATTCTTGGAGGACTCAGAAGCCCTTAATTTACTTTGATTGTGACTTATAAATATGTAATTGATTTAAATTTTAAAGTTAAAGATTAGGTCTACATTTTGGCTTGACTCTTCTCCTCCCATGGAAAGGCAAGTTATCTTTGGTCTTTCTTTCCACTCTTATGAAAACTAATCAGAGTATTGTGAATTGGTTTTATAGTGGTACACCAACTTTGGTTATCCTTGGCATCTCACTGTCAACAATGTACCCACAAATGAGGCTGGATAATAGGAGCCTGAGAAAGACAAGGTATTTTCTATTATACTAATCTGCAAGTTAACGGAGTACATCTCTTCTATTGATTTTTCCTTGTACATTCTAGTGGTTAAAACCTTATATTAGGAGTCTGACTCGTTATTAGTTTTTTTTTTTTTTTTCTGAGCTAGCACCATATGTAGTCCTAGCAGAGAAACTTGGCAAGTTAACGGTGCACAAATCGAAAAAAATATAGAATATCGAAATGTTCTTCTTTGATCAAAGTGTGTTCTTAAGTTTAATGATCGGAGCCTAGTTCTGAGATGGTACCCATGTGTCTATGCTACAGGTTGCGATTGTGAGACTTGGTGGTTTCCAACTTGAATGTGCAGTTGGGAGTTCGAGTGACCTGGTCAGCACTTAACTAATAAGTTATCTGTTAATGGGAATATACTTCGATAGTATTTAAGTTGTTGCACAAGTTCTGTGTCCACTCTTTTTGTTATTTTTGAATCATCTTTGTTGTTTCGTTGAATGTTTTGCTAGTAATTATAGTTCCCGCACTGTAATGGTTGAGACTGTATAGGTAAGAAAGTATCAAGCTATACTACCCAAAATTAATGAAATGCAGATAAGTTGTCAAGGAAAAATATTTTTCACTGATTTGTGTAGGCAGTCAATCTTGTTTTGCTTAAAAAGGTTTAGACAGGAGATTGAGTTCTTATCATGTGTAAGTGGATTTATTCAGGTACTTTCTGATTCTAATGCCTCTACTTTGTGCTACACTAATTATTTCCACAGATTTTTGGTACAGAATAAGGAGGATGTTGAGAGGTACACACTTTTTGTCACTATTTCATTTTGGTTAAGCTTTTACTTCTTGATCAATGAAATTATTAATTCATCTTCAACTTTATTTTTCACTCATAGAGACAGTTATGAAGTGAAAAAAGATACTGGAGCTGAATACTATGATAAGGTTCTTATTCTATTTTTAAAAATGGTAATCCATGTGCTGCAGATGCATAAATGTAGTTGTTTCTTTAATACAATGTGTAGCTTTATTAGTCAAGAAGGTGAATGCAAAAGCTAAGAAATTTAAGAAAACCTCCTGTTTTTCAATAGTATACTCACAAATTTTATGTATAGTTCAAGAAACAATATGATTTGTTTCCAAAGCTACTAAAGAGTAGGAAAATAACTTCCTGAGAAAGCAGCATATTTACTGTACAAGAATGAACTTTGTGTTTGATTGTATCACTTATTTTGGTCATACTTCTTAGTTGTACAGTGGAAAGTAGTAGGAGCTGACTCTACACCAAATAGGAGGCATATTGAGCATTTCATTACCAGTTTGAGGTCTTTTTGTTAAAGATAAAATAGTATCTTTATTGTCAAATTGAAATTAGTGTGAAGGAAAATTATTATTATTTTTTATTTGTTTGATCATTAATAATGTGTATAATGTAAATCCTCATGTTCAATGTAATCTCAAATATTGTATGAATTAATATTCATTAATTGTTTAATTTCCCCACATGAATGTACTATTGACGTAAATGGAATTTCTATTTTATTTTTTTTAATATTTTATATATGTTATTGCAACAATCTCAATCGTGGTGAAATAATCTATTGCCACAAATGAAGCGTCACCAAAAACGTAATTTCAACAAAAAAATTGTGGCAAGAGCGGAGTCGGCCAACAAAATGTATTGTGGTAATAACACTTATTGCAACAAATCTAGGTGTAGTTGATACCAGTTAAAACAACAAAATAAATTGACATAATGAGTTGAAAAGGCAACAGGCCCAATTTAGTTGCTATAAGCTATTACCACAGCAGTTACCGCAACAATCTCGTGACAATTTAAGTTAGTGGTAATAAGGCTTATCGCAACAAATGGGGGCTTTTTCCAACAATTAAAATAGTTGTGATACACCTTTTTTGGTGTAGTGAGTATGGCTACCGTAACATGCATATCACTATTTTACGGTACCATGCGGTTTGTATTTTAGTTTTTGGTGTTTAAATAGTCGATTCGAACCACTCAATGTATTATTTACATCAAAATATGCTAGGAAACCAAATTTTAGAATTTTTAGAATCTTTTTTACTATTTTTTAATAAAGGGGAGAAAATCACTATTTTGTATGAATCAAATTCTTTGGATCTAGCAGTTTTCTCTCCATCATTCAAAATAGCAAAAAAATTTTAGAACTTATTTTCTCCCCATCATTCAAAATAGCAAAAAAAATTTTAAAACTTATAAAATTTGGTTTCCTAACATATTTTTATGTAAAGATTACATTAAGCGGTTTGGATCGATTATTTGGACATTAGGAAAGGAGATATGGCCGCATAGTACGGTAAAACTGTGATATGCATATCACCATAGCCTAATTCAAGGTGTATGTATCAAATATCTAGTATATGTAGAGTTCTAAAACTAGACATAGCGTCGCTAGTTCCGGCACGACACGACACTGCTACGGATGGAAACGACACAGGTAAAGCACGGGAACGATACGGCACGGGTCATTAACTGTGCCGTGTCTTAACTAGAAACGACACACATAGTGTTCCGGAAACGGCACGACACAGAACGGTTGTCAGACACGACATGATAACAGCACGGGACATGACAGACACGGCAGAAATAATATAGGTGTATACAGGTAGGCACGAATAGGTTGCAGGGAGAACACATGTAATAACTCCGCCTATATTTCAAACATAGTTGGTCCCAAAGCCCAAAAAAAATAAGTACTTTTTAATATTTTATATGTTTTCTAAATTTTTTATTTAGAATTTTGATAAAAAAATAATTTAATGATTTTTTTGGGTTAAATAATAATTTATTTAAACTTTCTATGCTTTTTGGAAATTTTTAATTTCTTATGTTAAGATACGTGGATACGACACGGTAGGTCACGTATCCGATTGGACACGACACAAATAGATCACGGCACGAATATGTCACGACATGATAGTATTTTACCCGTGTTGTGCCTCCTCCTTCCAATTTTTGGCACGGCACGGAAAAAATATTAATAAAGAAAGACATGTCACGGCACGACACAACACAAAGGCACGACGTGTATAAACACGGTATACGGCACGGAATGACAGGATTTTAGAACTCTAAGTCTACGTCTATATATATATTTGAACAATATATACACGCACACAATTAATTAATCTTCCTAAATGAATAAATTATACCTACTTAATTATATGAGGGTCAAAAAGGAGATATATGGAGGGTTCCATGAAAACGATCGACCTCAATCTCAATGGTCTGGTCTCATATATATAGCTACGTACTAAAAATAAAGCTTCTTAGTTAGTTTTCTAAGTTGACCACCTAACATTATTCTTGCAGCTGGTATATATATGTGCCCTTTTACCAAATTAAAATGCAACCATACGAAGACAATCATGCATATATATATGACTTGAGGATAATAGTCATGCGTATCAAGATATTCGGTATATATATTGCATGCAATCTTAGTATAAAATTAACTATCGTATTGTCTATTGTTGTTGTTATTATATATATATATAATATTTTTAAAAAAAGTATCTTAATTTGTTGTAACCACATGGCTTTTATTAAAGAATTTACATTATAATAATAGCTAATTAATACATTGTTGGAGCTTCAAATACAAATAATTAATATAATTAAATTGAGATGATATCGATCCTTGCTTTTCCAAAAATGAGGGAAATAAGATGGATGCACTTTTTGAAGGGAAGAAGAACCAAGCTATATATATGTGTGTGTGTTCATTCTTTCATCTTTGCCAGCTAGGCCACATATATGAAAATGAAAATGAAAACGAAAATGAAGCGCATGCTGAAGTAGTACGTCTAGTGATTCCATTCCCTTAATTAGTTGATAGCTCTTGCTGTAAATCAGTAATGAGATTGGACCCAAAACTGTTTCAGTTTGGTGTTTAGAAAAAGGAAAATGGATGGTTGGACAATTTGACTGACACACAACATATATGTACAAAGTCAATACAAGTAAAATTTGGTGAAAAATTTATATATATTTAATTGGAAACATTAATTAAATTAAAATTCAAATTAGCAGAGGGAATTAGAATTTAGAGGGAAGAGGCTCCTGTTGCTGAACAACTAGCAACAGAAGGAGAGGTAGAGGAGAGAATCTATCATCTATATATCATCTATATATCATCTATCATCTATGGGAATGGGATTATGCATGGGATGGGTGTGGCGTTGTCAGATGCAGAATTGCAGAAAGAAGTCAAGTGCAGCTTTAATTTAATTTTATAAATTGAGGTTAGGAAGGAAATTAATATGTACGTGGAGTACAACCTCATACAAATATACAATGCTGGTTGCTGGTGCCTGGTTGCTGGTTGCTGGTTGCTGGTTGCTGGTTGCTGGTTGCAGGTTGCAGGGCTGGGTGAATTGTTGTTTGGTACTATATATAATTATATATAGGAAAAATATATCTCTCTCTGACTATATATTCTACTATTCAATAGATTCCAATTCTATTTTTTTTTGAGTATGATTCCAATTCTTCAATGCTAGCTGCAGAGGCAGGACTCAGGACTCAGCACTCAGGAGCAGCCGAGCAGGGCAGCGCCGATCCGTAACTCTACGCGCGGAATATCGATATCTATCTTCATCTCCATCTGGCCCCAACTCGATCTCAATTCTAAATAGCTAGCTAGCCGTGCATGCCCATTCTTATATTTTAGTTTAATTCAATTTATTTTATTTGTTCCAGCCTCATTGCATATTTGCATTGCAACTCGATCAGTCTCTCCATTTTTATTTCTCCATCAATTATATATTCTATTGGTATGTGTATTATATATATATTTATATATATGCAGTAGCTAGCTCAAAATTAAATTAGGTGAACATGCATGCATTCAAGAGTACGTCAAGACAACACATGCATTTAAACTTAATAATTAATTTTGACTAATTAATCTATATATAGCAAGCTAGCTAGCTGAGTCAATTTAATTTAATAGGGTTGGGTGTCAATAAAATGTTGTTTCATCACGCAATTGCCAATTCCTAAGAGAAATGAAGCACAATACTGCACATACCAATTGCAATACCACCCAAAGTAAAGCAATAATTGTTGACTAACTGATCATGTCACTGCCTTGCCTAGCTATCCAAATTTCTCACATAACGTTTTTTCATTTACAGGGACACAACAATAACAATAACATCATTGCCCTGCCATTGGCAGAAATGAATTAAGTTGTTCTCAAAATTTAATATATTATTATTATAATAATATGTAGGGGGAATATGTGTGTGAGCTAGTCGCCGTAGAGTATAGATATAGCCATATAGGCATAACGTGTTGATGTGCTACTGATAAATGCATCAGAAAATCCGAAAATTATATGCTGGTGCCTGGTGGGTGAAAGATATGTAAAAAGTTAGGGACCCGGATGGGAGAGGGAGAGGGAGAGGGAGAGTGCGATTGCGAGTGCGAGTGCGAGTCTCAATGGAAATGGAATGAATGATGCAAGTGTTGTGTTGTGTTGTGTTTTGTCTCTCTCGAAACCTCGAGCCCTGTGCTGCCTCTCACTCAGGAGTCAGCAGTCAGCAGAGGAGAAGAGAGTTGACCCTTTTTCTTCTCTTTCCTTTCCTTTCTTTAATTCCTCCATCTCGCTTTTGCCTTCTCTTTCCTGGCTGGCATATATACCATGAAGAAATTGAAATATAGAATAGAAGCACCATTAATTACTTCTGCCCCCCACTTACTCTTCTTAACTATTCATTTATTTTACTACGCAAATTAATTAATTGCGTCTTACCGTCTCATAACTTGTTTGTCTATATATATAGAGAGAGAGTTTTGCTAAAATGAATCATGACTCACGGGCTGCTCTCATGATCCAAAAACATATCAAATCATTTTTAAATTTCGCTTTATATGACTCAATAAATTCTTCATATCAAATTCTTATAGCACGCAAAAATTTTTCATTTTTGGAGATTTTTAAGTATTTATTCTAGATTTTTTAAAATGATACATAAAACATTGATTATTTTATTAATATTGTATAGTCACTTTTAAAAAAATCTCAAACATATACTTAAAAAATCTCCAAAAATGAAAATTTTTTGCATGCTATAAGATTCTGATATGAAGAATTTATTGAGCCATATAAATCGAAATTTGGAGGTGATTTGATATGCTTTTGGATCGTGACTCACGGAGCAGCCCATAAATCATGACTTATTTTAGCAAAATTCTATATATATATATAATTAGGTTATGGTGATATGCATATCAAGGTTTTACCGTGTTATGCAGTCCATATCTCAGTTTCTAGTATCCAAATTAATAGTCGATCCAAACCGCTCAACGTAATATTTACATAAAAATAATATGTTAACCAACCAAATTTTATAATTTTTAAAAATTTTTAAATATTTTTAAATATGGGGAGAAAATGACTACATCCGAGAGATCTGGTTTATATAAAAATACTAAAATAGTAATTTCTCTCCATCATTAAAGATAGCAAAAAATTCTAAAATTTGGTCTGCTAGTATATTTTGATATAAAGATTAAGTTTAGCGGTTCGGATCGACAATTTGAACACCAAAAATAGAGATACATACCGCATAGTATGGTAAAACTGTGATATGCATATCACCGTAGCCGGACTCTTATCTATATATTTCAATAATCCAGTGACCAAAGTTGGATGCTTAATTAGTGCATCCGCTATAATTAATTTGATAAAAGTAATTATTAAGCACCTTCTCTGAGTTTGAAAAAGTCTCTTATTCCTCATAATTAACTTAACTTGATTAAATGGAAAATTAAAGAAAACTGGCCCGACCCTTGTCCTTGGCCCTTGAGTAATACATACATTATACATACATACATACATACATACATACATTTACAACTGTATGTATTAATTGCACTCGTCAAAGCTAGTATATATGCCTATATATTATGAGAAGGGATCCATTGGCAATGGGTTATTTGACAATATTGACAATCATATCTTTTAAAATTTTATAAAAATTCATAAAAAATCTTAAAAATAGAAAAAAGCCTACGGAAGTATTATTTAACTTATAGATTGATTATGTTTCCGATTATATTTAATTTGAGCGATCTTTGATAGCTCTTTAATGATCCGTTAAATTACAACCGTTAAAAAATATACAAAATTTTGATAAGGCACCAAACGATGTTCAAATTGATTGAAATTTGAAATACTATCAATCTATAAGTTAAATAATACATCCATAAACCATTTTTCATTTTTAAGATTTTTTATAAATTTTTACAAATTTTTTAAAAGTCCCATTGTCAAGATTGTCAAATTAAGTATTGTCAATGGATCCCTCCTCATATATTATATATTGTAATCGATATATATTACTTTTTGTATGAATGCGCGCACATGACTACCAGGCTTCATCTAAAATTTAAAAGGGTTATTTTGTATGTTGAAAAACATATATATCGTATGGCGATTAGCACGTACGTATATCTTTCTTTATATCAAATGAATCCAATATAAGAATACATATATACATATATATATATATATATATATATGGATCCACTTTTTACTTAATGCAAGCTAGCTATAACATCAATTTATTAAATTGAAATTCTATAAATTTATTAATTATTAATCTTTAAATTTTAATTTGAACGCATTGTGAAAAACTTCATTTACATACGTACATATGTTATTGTGGCTGATCCAAATTATTAGTTAACATGCATGTTACACGCAATTAATTGACATTGAAATTAATTTAGGAACATGCATATATATGCAATTATGCAAATTAAGGGATAAGCTATATAGCTAGCTAGTCTGAGCTAGCTAGGTGCTAATAATTAAGATGAGGGGATTAGTGCAACATTTATTAATTTGTATAAAAAAAAAAAGTTCCTAAGTATAAAGATCTAGGGGTTGGAGATTGGGGGACCCGACTAACAAACTTGGTATTGGTATCCATGTGAAGATCGAGTATTTAAAAGCCAAAACGTGTTTGTATTATTAACTCGATCGATCTTAACACTACCCAACAATAATTAATTTAAATTCATAAACGCGAAGCCGGCAGCTCAGCAATTATGTGTCACATTGTTCTCTATTAATTCCAGTAAATTACATGCATGTGATAATCCACTGCTCATATTAATTATTCATGGGCTCATTCTTTTTTATCGTTGTTTTAGATCCTAATTTCTTAAGAAAATTGGCATTGTATAGCTAGATTCTGACGCAACGAATAATTCAAAGAAAACACACACCCCCTAGGATTAGCAAGCCTCAAATTAAGGGGAACTTGTATCAAAGGTTTAAATAGCGGACTCGTTACTGTGGAGGTATTTTGATAGCGAATATCGGATATCGGCGCTATCGCGGGCGCTACCGGTTCCTGTTATGTGAAATATTTTAACTATTTTATTGGTTCGTGAGCTAATATATTTAATAAAATTATAAAAATGATGAATAATTAGAATAATGTATAAAATTTTCTAACCAAATTGTTTGAAAATTATACGGTTATTGTATGATTTGTATCACTCTTGAAACAAAAGCATTCTTATTCGGATATATATATTGACGTAGTACAACATGTTGGTCAGTCTTTCATTTTCACTGATCAATCCTAATATTTTTCTTATGTAGATTCTAAATTTATATAACATTGATTGTTGTTTATAAATCTAATAAATATGTGTTAAATGATTGTAAAACATAAATAACAACTATTATGTAATGCAGACAGACAGCGGCCTGCCCTTAACGCTCGGCGGTCCGCCCACGAACGTGGAGAACTCTGAGAGTCGGAGGGTGGTCCGCCCTTGATGCTAGGCGGTCTGCCCCCGAGGTGCGCAGAAATCCGAGAGCAGCTCGGCGGTCTGCCCCCAAAGCCCGGCGGTCCGCCCTCGAATTGGTTAAGATTGATATGCTGTGGTATTTAGACCATAACTTCCTCAATACATGTCCAAATGAGGTGACTCAAAATTCTATAGAAAGATAAAGAAATGACCTACAACTTTCATGTTTTGAGTTTTCTCATAATCGGAAGACATCCTACTCGAAATGGCGAATTAATAAAGCATGGTCATTCTGTCAGCATTCAGATTAATCAATTGTGTTTAGTATTTTAAGAAGTCAAAAGATAGTTATATTTATTTGGTATGGGCTGGGCTTTTATTTTATATATATATATATATATCGGCCGGCCGCTATAACGGCCATGCACCATGAACACTATTTAAACTTTGGTTGTTATTAGAAGTAGAAAGTGGTTTTATTGCTAATCCTAGTATAATTAATATATATGTCAATAGTTCTGGAGTCTCAAACTTAATTTTGTTTTATTAATTGCGTTTATATAAGGATAAGGGGATCATGTGTCCGGTGTCCCCATTTGATTTTTTCAAGTCTCGATACGCGTATATAAGCGCGTTGCAATTTAATGCATGCATGTAGGCGTAGCTAGCTTCAATTGTCCGGTGAGACTTGAGAGGATCAGGAACTCTAATTTAATTTGCAAACCAAAAAAATGCTAACTTTAATTTTGTTGAATTGCTTATTGCTAGCTAGCTAGCGTACCTTGATGGCTACGCTTACATAGATATATATGTGGGTCCGTTACGCCTCAGTGGTGCATGCGAATATATATTTTGTGATGACCTCTGTTTTCTTAATTACTACTGAATTAATTTGAACAATTATTATATATATATGTGCGACAAGAATCAAGGTGCAATCCAAGCAATTGAATTAGAAATAATATATATATATATATATATACCATCAATCAGTTTCTTGCTATATATATATGATGCTGAATCGATCAGATGGTTAATATATAATTAGCTAGCTAGCGTCCTGGATTGGATAAATTAGTCGATCGAGCTTTCTCAATAACGACACCGAATGCATCACTATGCTATGCATATGCATCTGCATGCATGTGACCATCAGACCATCACCATATATATATATATATATATATATATATATATGTATATAATATGTGGATTAGTACGTTCTTTTAAAGTGTTTTGTTATTGATCTACCAAACAACCATTTATTAATTTCAAATACGTAATATACGTACAGTATATATATTTGTCCATTCTCTTAATTTATATATATATATTTCGAGTGAAAGCAACAACAATATATTGGTGTCTCCTTTCATATATAAATATCTCTATTCAAGTCTTTGAAGAATCTGGTCGGGATATATTTCAATGTTTTCCTTTTTTGACAAATAAAAGTGCAATTAATCATCCATTTCGGACATTGCCGATGAGTTCAAACTTAACATAAATATCTCTATCAAATACCACTATTTTAAGGTGATTTAGTGTTTCACTCTACTTCTACTTATTACGCTTACTAAACCGAGTAGTGAAGTAAATAGATGAAATAAAGTGAATATAATGTATAAAAGTAATGAAATGTTGATGATTCAGTTTACTACGCTTATATAATTATATTAACTTACTACATATATTAAATCGCTTCCGTTTGAGTATGTTGTGAGTATACTTTTACTTCACAACCAAACGGAGGTTTTGTGAGTACGTTGTGCCTATAAAAAAGGACCCAATTGCTAGGAAGAAAAAGAAGAGTGATGCCGCCTCGGAAAATCTTTTTGTTTTCCTCTGAAAATAAATGAAAATAAATAAATAATGGGAGTTGATAACTGTACTCCTTAAAAAACCTCTTTAACCGCACCCCATACATTTTTAGTTAAAAATTCTTTTTCAAATACAACAAATCACTTTTACTCATTGCAATTCACATCCTCAATCAAACAAAACACTTATATATATACAATAGAAAGATCAAGAATAAAAAAAAATTCACTCAAAATTTATGAGAGTACGAGAAGGAAAGAGAAAATATTACTAATT
Source organism: Cyperus esculentus (assembly GCA_030179965.1). NCBI lineage: Eukaryota > Viridiplantae > Streptophyta > Magnoliopsida > Poales > Cyperaceae > Cyperus > Cyperus esculentus. The sequence continues at coordinate 96,626 of JASGLE010000010.1, read as the reverse complement.
TAGCTTGGGAGATGGATAAGGGGTGTAGTTAAGAGGGAAAAGATAATTTCTCTAAATTATCATATATTCTCTTGTGTGCTAATTACTGCTTATTGCCTTATTCTTTTTCTTGGAGACAGAAAATTGATATCAGTACCTGGACTAGCGTATCGATCGATTGAAAGGTTTTATGAGTCCCGTATCATGCATTCATGCATATATAATAATACTAAATAACATATATAGCTTTGTCTTCTTAAAATTGCTCATTTCCATAGAAAAAACAAAAACGTACAAAGCATTTTTTTATATATCATTTGTCAAAAATGCTAGTTCTTAATTTCTTGTATTTTCGTCAAAAAAAGCCACCTCAAAACATGGAAATTATGAAATTGCCACCCAAAACTTGAAATTATGAAATTGCCACTTTAAAATCACGGAAGTTATGAAATTGCCACAAATACACATTTGAATCATAATTTTTTTAGAGTATTTTAAGACAAATCCGTTGTTCAAATGTGTATTTGTGGGAATTTCATAACTTACGTGATTTTAAGGTGGCAATTTCATAATTTCAAGTTTTGGGTGGCATAAAAAACATTCTCCCTAACAAAAAAGTGAGACACCCAAAATGAAAATTCCATTTGCAACATATATAACCCCGCTTAAAATCCACAAAGTTCGATGTCGGAGTAAAGATATGTAAATCGAACCAAGACGGGGTAAAGGAACAAATTTGACATTGTCTAAAGAACTTGGAACAATTACTCGTACTCAATTAACATCTGGATTTCTCTTCTGTACTTAATTTATTCCAGATAACCCTATATTTCTTCACCTTTACCATTAGCAAATTAAAATTGAGCCCCTCTCTATTTAACTCAATTTAGTAGATGCCCAATTCCATAAATAAACAGCTAGCTATATTTTTATGTTTCCTAGAACAGCGCATGAATTCTCCAGGCACTTTGTTGATGCCATTGCCATGCCCCCATAGTGACATATATATAATATATAGTCCATAGAGTTCCTTTAATTTCCTTTTGCATTCACATCTCACAGGCTCACAGTCACAGCATATGATCATATGCATAATTAAAGTGGTAATAGCAAGCTAGCTAGACAAAGAAAAACACTCAATTTTATTTACCAGTAACGGAACATAGCTGGCAATAGGTTATTAATTAGCTAGACTACTTATTCCATCTTGCAAAATGACAAGAACACTAATGGTTAAATGTATTACTACTGCCATTGTGCAGAATCAATGCAATATTGCTCATCTTAATTATATCCCAAAGATGGTTGTTTGGTGATCTATAATGAGATATATGTAATCAAAATTGACCACATGACAGTGCTTTTTATGACGTACGTACGTCAATGACATTTTTAAATTTTTTTTTATAATTTTGTTTGCCTATACATGAAATATATATACAGCTACAAGCAATGTGATCCATAACAAAGTAATACACCACAAGAGTACTCAGTACAGTTACATCTCATCCTGTCCGTGTTTTACTCTAATCCATGTTAGTAGTCCTAATAATACCATGAACCCCACTCTCCTCCTCTTGAGGGATATCACTAATCAGTAGGTTCTACAAGGATTCCCTTAGGGGAACCTAGCTAATTAACTAGCTGCACTGTGTAGGAGCCCCCACAAAGGAACACTCATATCCCCGCCCCGCCCCGCCATGCTATTTAATTTGTTTTTGGTATCATTGTATGCTTGCTAATCCAGTCATCAACTCATCATTAACTTAAAGTCAACAGATCACAGTGTCTCCAGAAATATTTCAGGTACCAACCTTATTTGGTCACACACTACAGTACTCCTCAAAGATGGATATAATAGGATTGAAATTAGCACCTTCAATTAGTAGTACCATTAATTATTAACTTGAGTTCCAATTAAACTTTGATATAATAATACTTGTCATTAAATCAAAAAAGTTGTTAACTACACAAAAAAGTTTCATGTCAGGAAGGAATCATAAGAAATCTAATGCTGCCACTATTCGTTTGGGCCGATTTGTTTATTCTGTATCAGCATTATATTAGTACATTTTGGGCGACTTAGGAGTTGATTTATACAAAAATATCAGCTTAGATGGAGTTGTTTAACTTTATATATATAATTGTGAGATTGTCTTGTAAATTTCAGCTCCTCAAGGAACTGCGAGTTGGCAAATTGAAAACTCAGTCAGTCGAAAAATAAAATAAATGATCAAAAAAATGTCTCATGCCCAGGTTCGAAGTTTCTTCCTGGTGGAACTTTTCTATATGATATATAGAAGAACTATTACAAACTTTTGCAAATTCAAAGAGAATCTTTTATTAGGCTCCTATGTGATTCATATTCCAGGGACAGCATTGATATCCACTCATGGTATAACACGGTGCAAATATATGTCAAACCCATAAAAACACTATAACAATTGGGGAGAGAACAGATGCCTAAGATGGTACATCCAATTAGATAAACCTCTTTTCCTTGTATTCTCTTTGCTTTCTCGTTAAGTCCAAAATTAAAAGTTGGGTCTACAGAAACCCTGATTGAACGGACATAATTTGAGTATAATATTATAAAACAACAATGGTTAACTTGATGGTGGAGACAACTCATAGACCCACATGAAGACCTCATGAAAAGGTAAAGGAGAAATTATACATTTCATATTCCTAACTACCATGATGCAACCGAGGACTAAAAAATCATTAGAGAAGTTAGAAATTTAAATTTATAATATTGGAAAGAAATCACCAAATTGATCAAGATGACACACAACAAAACACAAATGAGAAGGGAGTGTCAGGTGTTCTGAAATGCACACAAGGTCACTCATCAAATCCAAAATAGATACATGCTATGTGCACCATTTCAAGATTAACCATTTGTCATAAAGTAGTAAATTACCCAAAAGTTGGCTCAAAGATCATGCTATGAGCACCATTTCAACATTAACCATCTGTCATAAAGTAGTAAATTACCCAAAAGTTGGCTCTAAGAAATGATCTTTCTGTAACCTGCATTTAAATGCAAATCGAACAAGTAGCACTAGTGGTCTCCCACTAAATATCCAATCAAGTACATGCATCCCCATTAGCATCAATATCACCATATAAAAACATCTTGTGCAAACCAAGGTAATAACAATATGAATGATATAATCATGACGGAATAGTACCTATATAAATAGACCAAGTAGTTTTGAAAATACCATAATGCACTATTCATGAAATTTAGAAGATTCCAATCATTCCATGTTCTTTTGTTCAGTTGATGTTATCGTATAAGCAAATGAATCATCTCTTACAAAAGTGAATATATAAACATTTCAGTTTTCAATTTTAACAAGAAGTTCAGCTTCATAATTTTAGTTGGCAACTAACAAGTGCTTTGGCATATTTAGAATTAGTAGTTGCAAAGAAGTAACTCAAAACAAAAAAGTTGAATTTTTGAATAGCATAGTCTGTCTGTCTTACAACGACAAATACTGAAAAGGACAAAATGCAAAAGGGTCAAAATTTATATTCAAGTTCTATACTCTGAACATGAGCAACTGAAACTATCTACGAACATTAGTGATGATTAGTGTTACCTTTCATCTATTTCTAAAAGTGGCAGAAAAAATTTTAATGCTCTTCACGCAACTTTTGTCTGCAAAAAAGATAATCAAAATATTAACAACAAAAAAAAAGTAAGAGCAGCAGTGAAGAAGATAGCTAATTGTGCTGGTCGCTCCAAGTTATGCAAAATAGAGGCAACAACCCCAGCAAGTAAAAACAGTCTTTGCTAATAACAGTATTACCATACCAATTAGTTTCCATAAAACAAATTTTCTACCAGACACCCTATACTTCATCATGCCCTCACAAGGAATCCCAGACTAGTAACTAGTAAGCACCAGCTGCCTGATTGGCTGGTACACAAACTAAATAACTTTCATTTGACATACCAAAATGCTGAACGCAGCCTATTTATGAAAATAAATAAGGACATGGCGTCATTCACCTTATAGAGGCAAAGACCGGACGAACCCTCTCGAAAATTTCATCAACAGTTCCTGTTGCACTTATCTGTAAGAACACCAAGTCTTTTTAGATTTTTGCTTTCAGACCTTGCAGACAACAGTAAAGAGCAATTTGCGATTATAGAAAAAAGAAAAAAGAAAAAAGGTCTGCAAACGTCTCTGTATTTGTCCCAAAGAAAAATACAAGATATTACGTGCCTGCAAATGGAAAATCTTTTGCAGCAAGACAAATAATTCTGTTTCACTACTGAACCACTCATTTTTACAGAAGATATTGTACCAAAACAATATTTTCACTATACAAGCAATTAATGATCATGAAAGCTATTATTAAATTGGCGGTCCCAGGTTAATTATGAAATTTAACGGTTTGAGATTGGATCCTGATAATATACACTTCAATTAGTAATGATGGGATCAAGACAATTGTGTTCCTGATATTTAGTAGGTGATCACAATTAAACAAATATAGTATAGATTTCTTATATGCTTTCTTTCAAGATTTGACTTGGACTCGAAATCTATTCTGGGGTTATTCACTAATTTCTCATTGTCAGTGTTTCCTGCAATTGGAGCCTAATCTGTGATTTTTAGTAAGTGATAAAATACCCAGTACTGAATAACAGGTCCTAATTCAATATACCACCTTTTCAAAGTTCATACAACTTATTGATTAGTTTAAGAGTTTCAAACAGGGATTTCATGGCACTAAGGTAAGTTCAGTACCACAAAACATAAAAACCCAAACCTGTATCAGAATGTAAACAATATATTAACCTTATGAACTTTTCCTTTCGATGAGTAATGCTCAACCACAGGCATATTTAAATTCTCAAAAACTTTGAGGCGCTTTTTTATCGTCTCCATATTATCATCTATTCTTCCCTATGCACAACATGTTAACCAATATATAACAGATTTAGTGATTAATAACAAAATTAGTTGGGAGCAAAAGATTAACGGAGCTTAGAAATTAACCTACCTGATTTCGGCAAAGTATCCTTTTGACCATCTCCTCCTCAGGACATTCAAAGAAAATCACTAGGTCCGGCTCCACTCCGACCTGCATACAAATTCACACAAGTAGGCTAAATGGTTGTGAATTTTCATGGATCACCTAACCAGTAGAAGTACCAACAAAACAGTGATTGTGGCCCCCAAACCCTGAACACCTTCCTGAAGGAACCATTGCTAAGTCCTACGAAAATAGAAACTTTAACAGAAAAGTTCAACTTCGACTGGTTATTATAGGCTAAGAATATAAACAGAGAAGTGCAAAATAATCATTGAGTTAAGCAATTGATCATGAATTAGAACACTCACAACTTTTTCAAAAGCTATACGGTTTTCTTCACATCGGGGAAACCCATCAATAAGAATCTTGTCAGAAGTGGCTGAATTGATGGCTTTCTTAATCAAGCCAATTGTTATTTCTGATGGTACTATTTTTCCTTCTTTTATGATATTCTTTATCAGTTCCCTGAAACAAATTTTCCATAGATTTAAATTGATTTACAAAGAAAGATACAAAAAGCAAACAACAGTCTTATGTTATCATCACACTTCAAATTTCGTATTAGATGGATAAAGTTTTGAAATTTACAACTTATTTGTAAGGAACGCAATGTTCTTTTCATTCTTTCTGTCAGTATCAGTATAAAATTATGAATGGCTTGGTTCCAACGGGGAAACAATATTTAAAGTGGACAAGCATGTTTTAAGTTGAAAGCATCAGGCCAGAAGCATTTACCCGTTTTGTGTGTGCAAAGACATCTCTTTCCTGAGAAGATCACCAGCACTGAGATGAGCAAACCCAAATGCTGAAGCAATTCTTTGACACTGTGTGCCCTTTCCACTACCAGGCCCACCTTTAAAAGATGTATAAGAAAGCGTCAGAATATATAATAAGGCAATTAAGTGTAAAATACATCTAATTAAGGTTGAGGCAGATATAAAGAAAGAAAAGAGGATAAGAAATAGTTGTTAGTTACCAAGAACAAAGGTGATGAAAGGGTTCCGGGAGACAGCAGAAGCATCAGTTGCCTAGAATAAAGGGTAGGATCAGGTGAGCTGAAGTCAAATAAGTAGAGAATTGAGAAAATAGAAGAATGAAGCAAGGGACAGGGACAGGGTTGGAGAAAGAAAGAAAATTAGGTAATGAGGTACCATGGGCATGGAGGGAAGCAGAAGCTGAAGCTGCTGGTGCTTGGTGGAAAAGAGCGGCGAGAGGGCCGCGATGCGCAGGCGCCTCCACATCTCCCTCTCTCTCAGTCACTCAGTCACTTTGAGGTTGAGGGAGGCCTCAACTAACAAGTAAGAAGGAAGCGTCAGCCTGCCCTGCGTGCGTCGTCATGGTCATGGACTGACTCATTATGGTCATGGGAGGCCTCAGCAGCCGAAGCCCACTTTACATTGTCTCTCACCCAGGCCAGGCCAGGCCAGGCCACCCCCATTAAATTAATTAATGTACGTTTCTTTTATGAACATCCGGCCCAATCAAATCATACAATATCATTTTGTCTTATAGGTTTCATATTGTCTTTTTGGACACAATAAATAGCTAATTAAGTTTTACTTTCACATTTGTTTGTCATAGCTAGCTTTATATACTTTTTGTTTCTTTTTACTATTAAATTAGGCCAATTTTTTAATATAATAAATAAAAAATCTTATTTTTAATTTTCAAAATTAAAAAAACTTATTTTCAAAAATAATAAAACCGGGTTTGGGGAAACCGGCCATCTAAATTTTTTTTTCTATATTTTCTTTAGATAGATCTCGTTGTTGCTTTTCGTAACCGCGAAGTTTGCTCCAATCGGAGTTCCTATCAAAAGTTATGCCGTTTGAATGTTGAGTGCCCGATATATAGGATAAGATTCAGTATAAAATTCAAAACAAAATACAATGCATGATAATTATTTATAAAATTGTATTAATAAATATTAAATATTATAAATAATATTAGAAAAATGATATAAAGAAAATAATTTAAATTTATTGCAGGATAATTATGGCCATTTGAATGTTGAATACCCAAAATTTAAGATACGACTTAGTATAGAATTCAGTATGAAATTTAGTACATGACTGTTATTTACACAATAAATTTTAGTAATCCCAGAGTTTTTTGCTCATTTCAAATAAATTTAAGATTTGTTCTTTATATTCTTTTTTTCTAATCTTATTTGTGATATTTAATATTTATTTATAATATTATTCATTGAAAACATTTCTGAATTCCGTTTTGAATTTTATACTGAATCTTATCTTGCGTTTCAGGCACTTAACATTCAAACGGGCATAACTTTTAATAGGAAACTCCGATTGGAGCAAACTTCGCGGATATGGAAAGCTAACACGAGATCTATTTGAAGAAAATATATATAAAAAAAAATTTAGATAGCCGGTTTCTCAGGAACCGGCATTCTTTTAGATGGCCGGTTTACCACCCGGTTTTACTATTTTTGAAATAAATTTTTTTTATTTCAAAAAATAAAAATAAGATTTTTTTTAATTTTTTACATTAAAAAACTAGCCATAAAATTAGTATAATATGAAGAATATATCAAGCGGGTGTGAAAATAAAATTAATACCCGACCCCATCCAACTTTTATTTTTTAATGATGATATAGTTTTGTAGATTACTTTATTATTATTTTGATGTCATATTAATCCGTTAAAAAATGGCAATGCCATCCAATAAAGAATCCAAAATATATACTTAAAAACTAAAAAAATAGAAAATTTTTTGTATCCAAGGAGATTTTGATATAAATAATTTAATGAAAACCATAAATCAAATTTTTGAGATAATGAAGCATGATTTTTTTGCCCCGTGCTCCTAAGAGCACACTACATTTACAGACATTTACAGATTTACTCATCTGTAAGTGTTATTTCATAATTTCTATAATAGTTCAAAATTTTATAGACATGTAATTTAGGGATGTCAATTCTTCACTTAAACCTAGAATGACCGAGAAAAAGATTTGCCTACCAAATTAATTGCATCATCATTTTTTTTATATGTTTCTGTACCATTGCAGCAAGAAGAAACAAGAAAATTAGCAAGTTTAAGGAAGAGGTTCAAAAATCATGGAATGATCTTAACTTTTGAAATATTCTTCACGTAATTGAAAACATAAATGCATATATATATAGTTCTCCATTTGATACGTACAAAAGAAAAAAAAAAAAAAAAAGATTCTGCTACAAATAAAGCTTTATTAGTTTGATCTTATTGACTTAATTATAAAGTACATACATATATATACTACATACTGAGTTGGCACCACACAGCTGGCATAACCCAGCGTGGCAATGAATGAGAGATGTTAAAGATTTGCACGGTACCATCTTCACAACTAAACACACCATTATCACCCCGATATCCAAAATCATAATCTCTTTGTGACCCACAAAAGTCATCAGCATAGTCGATGCAGTTGGGCCTATAGCCTCGAACTTGAGTGGTTGAGAATGAGATAGAAATCGATTCATTCTGGCCAAGGAATAAGCTCTTATCCCCTAATCCATGAATCTCGGTCCACTTCTCTTTGTCTTCTTCAAATTGATATAGCTTAAAGCAATGTGTTTTGTGCGACTTAAGATCACGAGAAAACTTGCCCAGCTTTACAACAGCTAGTAAACTGCCGGAGCAGTCGACGAGGTATGTTCTCAGAAGCGACAAGGGGTAATATCTTCCTAACCATTGATAGTCAATGGGACCAGGTATGAGCCGAGCATTATAATTGGGCCCATCAAACTCCACTATTACTACAATATGTCCATCATCAATGGCATACAACTTGTCTCTGAAGAAGAGCACATCATTTAAGCATTTACATGCGTGATCAAAATTGGAACTAAGCTTCGCTGCTAATTCTGTGGGATCGTACCAAGAGTGGTCTCCCAACTGGCATACTCGGAGTACTTCGAAGGGTGACACAATCGCAGCAACTCTACAGCTCCCAGATGTCAATGAAGGGCTCTGTGATAAAGCAACTTTGCTGATGATATTGTATTTAAAGAAAGGATCAAGCATCCAAGCCTCGTCATCCTTCAAAAAGTACTTTATGATATCTATGGAATCAGATGGATATGGCAGATCAACTCGAAGATGAGTCATGGTGTTAATAAGGCTCAACGCAAAGTACGTTGTTGTCACTGACTACAAGCAAGCCACGGGAGCACCCATAAACAAATTTGTCATGAAGCTTAGGTAATTCGAATTCATAAGCAGTACTACTTCCTGCAGCTGCAGCTGGATGATGATCAGATGATGTCTGATACAAGGCACATGTGTCTTTTTTGTTATCGTAGGGGAGCACAAGTGACACCATATGATGCATGTTCTTTTCAAAAGGACCATGCACTTCCTTGGCAAGTCTGTACCAGTCTGAACAGGTAGCTGCAAATTTACAGTAATGAGGGTAGAACCCTTGTTTTCCCACAATTACATGAATTATATCATCACTCATCTTTGACCAGTCTCGTTTCCTACATAAGAAGTTATGATATAAATATAATTCCTTTAATTTCTTTTGCCAAATAATTATATATATATATATAATTCCATGGAATATATTATATTTATATTGATTGGCATATTGGTTGCCATGTAAAAATGGTCCAGAAAGATCATGTTGATCGAGTTACAGTTCGACGTACATGTACGTTTCTTAGAAAATATGGTCCAAATAACTAATAAGTTTGTCGAGCATGCTCCATCTCCATATATATACATTAGTTAAGGGTTTCAAGACGATACGATAAAATTAATTAAGGAAGAAAAAATAGTAGTTCACCTGGTTAACGAATAGTCCTTAGATTCGAGCATCTCTGAATCAAGGTTGCCTTCATTAATCACGGCCATGACTTAATTAATTGGGATTAATTCACCTAGTTTAATTTGAGTTTGAGGAGCCTTTACTATGACGGACCTGGCTAGGTTTTTATTTCGAAATTTATAGGAGTCCAGCTGCTATATATGTGCTTTAATTAGATATATTAATTAATATAGAGTGCATATATATTTACTTCTAAAATTAAAGATGCATTCCAATTCCATAATTAACATACAACTTTAATGAGAACTGTTTAGTCAAAAAATAAAAGAGTGAAACGGTAAACTAATATCAGAAATCTAATTTAGGATTTATTTCCTATATATCTTGTTCCGAAATTTCAGCAGCTATATATAATACTTTCACGTGATCTCTTTCGTGCACGAATGACGAAACTGTCCATCCGTAAATTTAAGTGACTATTCAAAGAGATTAAGAGACAAAATTGTTAACTACTAAATACCCAGCGAGTCCGAAAATATATAAAACATACGAAAGTTAAATAAAAGGTGTAATCTTAGTCTAAGAATAAGATAGGTACATTCGTACCAATCTTAATTTGTTATCTTAAAACAAGGAAAACAAAAATATAGTGCTATATTCAACAATATTACAGAACTGGAAAATCAATTGACTGTGTGCTCATCTTAATTGACAACTTTGGCAATAGTACGTATTTTTGATAAATTTGATATAAATGTCAAACAGATCCTAAAAATAAAAGAAAAAGTTATTGATGAATAGATTAATATAAATCTACAGTTTTATTTTTTTACATCTTAACAAAACTTAAAGTTTTTTTTTTTTCATTTTTCTTTAAAGATTACATTAATTGTCAGGGATTCAGGACTATGAAAAAGAAAAACAAAATGCATGGTGAAGTGATCCGTTAAAAATTGGGTTGAGTATTGTACTCTCTCTGTTTTTTTTTTTTTTTTTCCATTTTGTATCAATGAAAAATAAAAATTGTTGTTGGTTTGAGCTAAATTAAATAGCTAATGCTTTGTTGTTTCTGTACATGTGTCAGGCAGTTACAAAAGAGTACGAGGTGAGGGATAGGAAAAGGAGGGTTCCAAATTAAGTAGTTGGTCAGCTAAGCTTGCTGCTGCATGCCGAGTTGCAGACTAATTATCAACATAATTATATTGCCATTTTAATTATTTATTTATTTATTTCTTAACCGCCAAATAATATGATTATTGGTTTTATTTATTAAAAGTCTGACTGACAAGGGGGCCCATGTTAACTCACACCTCCCGTTCTCTAATAGCCATTGCTCCAATATGCATGTGCTGTGCTCACAGCGAGGCAGAGATCTAGTTGAGATTTGTTAGAGGCAGCCAATTGGGTACTGTTGACAGATAGATAGTTTGCTCCAATAACCCTCTAGTTGTTGCCTGTACTGTACAGGAGTACTGTGAGTGTGTGCAATCATCTTAATTAGCTAATCTAACATGAAATGTAGCTCTTCATTGTGCATTGAAACAGTCCTTAACCTACCCAATTAATTTCTTCTTCTTTAACGATATCAAAATTACTGATGGGACAAGATCAATATATTAGAAGATTAGAATTAGAATACAACTTTTTACTTGGTTTTCTTGCTACAGTTTCTTCGTTTTAGGGAGAAAACAAATTAAAAGAAAGGAGATAGCTTTAGGAGGCTGCTCAACATACTAGAGATAAACAATAAATTAAGTTGAAAAAAATGAGGTAGCTTAGCTTTACTAGTGAAAAGGTTGTGTGCATAGCAAGGTGGAAATTAAGCTTGTCTTACATCATGGCTGCAGCTAGCTAGCATTCTGTGTTGGTTGACTGTGGATGAAAGTAAAAGAGCAACCATGAAAATATTATCAATAATAATAGTAAGAATTAAGTTGGAAATGTGAATATATAGTGGATGTGCAAGGCAGCATGACCTTCTTCTGCATCGACCCTTCATTCGCTAATTCTTAAGCATTCTGAGTACTTGAGCCAAAGCATCCTCCTATTATTATATATATAGTAACTTAGAATGAAGAAATGAGACATATATGTTCATAAATTTGAATCATAATTAATTAAAGAGATTGGAGAAAGGAGAAATATAATATAATAGAATTTAATTACAGAATCTGATTGTGTTGATATATAATTATCTATCCCACCATTATGAACTAACAAATTAAACATCATATTCAGACTTGTATATGAACAAACCTCGACTGTTTGGCCAAATCAACCTAAAAAAAACATTTGTAATTTAAAATTTCCAGAAACAGAAAAATCTAATAAAAAAATGTTTAAGCACATGTTGATGGCATAGACCAGTACCACATCGTCTATCTATTCAGTATAGAGCAAATGGTGAATACATTTTGAAGCCCATTAAACATATGCATATGCTGGTCAGAATGTAAGTAAGATGTGTATCAATTGAACAAGAGTTTAGAAGGTGATGGTGGTGGTGTGGGTGCTGGAAGGGGGAAAACTGAAAACCCTCGATTCGATTGGAGATGGGCGCTGCGGCTGAGCATCAGAGGCTCGATCGTTTGATTGATATCTTGTTGGGTTGGGAGCTAGCGGTTGGGTTGGATTTGGATATCGTCAGATCGAATCGAAAGAGAGAGCGTCAAGTCGTGGTGTGAGACCGTATATGGCTCGGCTCGTGTGTGTCTGTGTGTGTGTGTGTGACTACTCGAATAGTCACTGCTTTGAAATTACACAATCTCACGATTGAACCGATAATACTTCAGCTTATGCTTACGTTAAAGTCTGTGCACATACAAAAGAGTATTAATTTATTCTTCAAATATTGAAAAAACAATTCATGAAAAATTTAGTGATCCTTAGAATCTATTGATTTTAGTGGACCAAGCATTATTAATTTTATACAAAGCTTACATGGTAAAGAGGAAGGAGGAATCCATTAACAATGCTTATTTTGACAATGAAGCTTTTTAAAAATTTATAAAAATTCATAAAAAATCTTAAAAATGAAAAATGGTTCACAGATGTATTATTTAACTTATAGATTGATAGTATTTCAAATTTCAATTAATTTGAACATCGTTTAATGACTTATCAATTTTTCATGCACTTTTCAACGGTTTAGCGGATCTTTAAAGAGCTAACAAATGTCGCTTAAATTGAATATAATCGGAAACATAATCAATCTATAAGTTAAGAAATATTTCCGTAAAATTTTTTTCCATTTTAAGATTCTTATGATTTTTTGTATTTTTTTAAAAAGTGATATTATCAAGATAACCATTGTCAATAGATCCCTCCTCCATGATAAATTATATTATACTAGAGTTGTAACTCGGGCTTCGCCCCGAAATATGATAACAAAAAAGTAATAAAGCTTATAAAATAAAAATATTTATTTTAAAAAAATTTAACATAATTTTAAAATTTTTAATGTGAATCATGATGATGATGATGATGATGTATAATTTTTATAAATAATAGCACATAAATGTTGGACCATTTGATCATATCATCTTATTAAATGGGGAGAGAATAAATATAAAGCATTGGATCAAAGTAGATGAAGAGATTTAAAAAAATCAATGGTTAATAATATTGATGATATGGCATAGTTGAGGTGCTTAGAAAGTTACCCCTCTTTCTAGTAAATATAATATGGCTGGACCGTGGTGCTGACCGTGTTCACCCGTGAACACGTCAATATTAATTGAACATATATAATAATATATTAATATATATATACATACTTGGGTGACATGCGAATTTCAATTTCATTATGATCAGTTAAGTATCTTCTAAGAAGTAAGAACATATATGATATTCATTACAATTTAAAAGCTAGTTAGCTAGCAATATATAATTAATTATTGCTTAGAAAAGAAAACCACCATATATTATATTATATATCAGCTAGCTAGCAAAGATTATATTGGAACAAAGATACATACGTAAAGAATCTACCAAGAAAACGATCGATGAAAAAAGAAGATCGAATGCCCTAGCTAGCTATATAATATAACCCTTTCTAACATTACACTAGTGAATTGATAACCAATTAAAAAATTCAACTAAACGTACGCCTAATTAGAAGAGTACCCTAGCTCTCTGCTAATTCCTAAAACCCACACAAATTAACATGCAAGAACAAAAAAGACCCCCTTTAATTTGATTTCTCAGCTGCTAGCATCTCCCTCGAATCTCGATCAGATATAACCCACCTGTAAATGTAATTAACACGAAGATTAATTAGATGCCCTCCCTTATAATTATATTAGAGACCAACAAACAAACAAAACAAGACATGAAAAGAAGAAAAGAAAACTAGCTAGAAAAGTAAAGAAATTAAATTAAAGAAGAAACGGAAACATAAACAGAAAAGAAAAACCACCAAGTTAACATAAGAAATCTTCGATTACCTGGGGTGTTGATCCAATAACTCGATTGTGGTTGATTATAAGCACTTGAACAACCTCAGCTCCAGGAGGAAAGATGGTAGTAGTTACTTGCTGAGCTGCTTCGCGCCCCTCCTCCTCCTCAGAATTTTTGCTGGAGCGATGAGAAGAAAAGCTTTCTTGGCTTATTCTTGATCTTCCCGGGTTCGTTGACTTGCGGGACAATAAAAATGGCTCCCTCGGACAGCAATCAATCCATGCGTTCGAGAGCCTTCCTGTTGGATTTGGAACCCATATCTTGATTTCTGGTGGGAGATCGAGGAGAGGAGAGGAGAGGAATTAGTGGTGAGAAGCTGAGAATGAGAATGAGAGTGGAGTGAGTGAGTCTGGAGGTACCATCCGTATTTATAGCTTATGGTACATACGTTGTGGGGTCGGGACTCAGTCTCTGAGGACTAGGGACTGCCTTTCGAAATTATCTAACAAGTAATTAATTACAAAGAAAATAATAATTAAAGAAAAAATCAAGATCCATCCTATTCAGTGCACTTCATCCTTTCTGCAACCAAACACATTGCCATGCGCCCATGCCGATATCGATATTAATATGGATGGCATGCATGTATGGATAATTGGATATATATACTCCCTTCCCTTGATCATCAAAGGGGGCAACCTACCGTCCATAGTGGAAAATCCACAGAATGTAACAACATTCACTGAAAAGTGGACCACATGGGTCCCATTTTGTAACCACATGGGGAGTTGATCCTATCACGTGATTTTGGTTGATTATTAGGATTTGGACCATCTCCGCACCGGGAGGGAGGATGGTATTACTATTAGCTCCTCCTCCTCCTCCTCCTCCTCCTGATCCTCTACTCCATCCTCCTCCTACTCGTCCTCCTCCTCTTCATTTCCTTGCCCATGACTTGCAGCAAGCTTCTCCGCTTTCGTAGCGTACCGTACGATCGTACCCCTCACAATGCATACCCACCTGGCAGGGAACGGTAGAGTATGCCCGGATTTTTTTATCTTCTTCTGGTGGCTTTCTAGTTCTTGTTTGGACTGAAACCAGTTGAGACAAGTGCGACATTGATGACTCCCACGGATCGAGCGATTATCACTTGTGAGAGCCTTTTCTGTAGCGTTCTTGCTGACGAAGAATTTTTGCTGGAGCGAGGAGAAGAAAAGCTTTCTTAGCTTATTCTTGATCTTCCTGGGTTCGTTGACTCGAGGGACAACAAAAATGGCTCCCTCGGATTTCTGGGAGGAGATCAAGGAGAGGAATTAGTGGTGAGTAACTGAGAATGAGAATGAGAACGAGAATGAGAGTGGAGTGAGTGAGTCTGGAGGTACCATCCCATCCATATTTATAGCTTATGGTACGTACGTTGCGGGGTCGGGACTCAGTCTCCGGGGACTGGGGACTGAGGACTGCCTTTTAAAATTATCTAACAAGTAATTAATTACAAAGAAAATAATAATTAAAGAAAAAATCAAGATTCATCCTATTCAGTTCACTTCACCCCTTCTGCAACTAAACACATTGCCATGCGCCCATGCCGATATCGATATTAATATGGATGGCATGCATGTATGGATAATTGATATATATGTACTCCCTTCCCTTGATCGTCAAAGAGGGCAGCCTACCGTCCATAGTGGAAAATCCACAGAATGTAACAACATTCACTAAAAAGTGGACCACATGGGTCCCATTTTGTAACCACATGGGGAGTTGATCCTATCACATGATTCTGGTTGATTATTAGGATTTGGACTATCTCCGCACCGGGAGGGAGGATGGTATTACTATTAGCTTCGCCCCCCCTCCTCCTCCTCTTGATCCTCTAATCCATCTTCCTTATCATCCTCCTCCTCATCCTCCTCCTCTTCATTTCCTTGCCCATGACTTGCGGCAAGCTTCCCCACTTTCATAGCGTACCATACGATCGTACCCCTCATGATGCATACCCACCTGGCAGAGAACGGTAGAGTATGCTCGGATTTTTTGATCTTCTTATGGTGGCTTTCTAGTTCTTGTTTGGACTGAAACCAGTTGAGACAAGTGCGGCATTGATGACTGTCGCGGATCGAGCGATTATCACTTGTGAGAGCCTTGTCTGTAGTGTTCTTGCCGACGAAGAATTTTTGCTGGAGCGAGGAGAAGAAAAACTTCTTGGCTTATTCTTGACTTGAGGGACAACAAAAATGCCTCCCTCGGATAGGAATCAATCCATGCGCTCGAGAGCCTTCCTGTTGGGTTTGGAACCCATATTCTTGATTTCTGGGAGGAGATCGAGGAGAGCAATTAGTGGTGAGAAACTGAGAATGAGAATGAGAGTGGAGTGAGTGAGTCTGGAGGTACCATCCCATCCGTATTTATAGCTTATGGTATGTACGTTGTGTGGTCGGGACTCAGCCTCTGGGGACTGGGGACTGCCTTTCGAAATTATCTAACAAGTAATTAATTACAAAGAAAATAATAATTAAAGAAAAAATCAAGATTCATCCTACTCAGTTCACTTCATCCTTTCTGCAACCAAACACATTGCCATGCGCCCATGCCGATATCGCTATTAATATGGATGGCATGCATGTATGGATAATTGGATATATATATATATATATATATATATATATATATATATACTCCCTTCCCTTGATCATCAAATTCAACTACGTACTGCACCCTATTTCTTTTCTTTTCAAGTATATATATGCACCAAATTATATTTATTTTTTAATTAATTCCGTGCCACTAATTAGTTGATAAAAAAAAAAAAAGAACCCAAGTACATAACATTTTAATTTCTGGATCCCATGCCGTAACAAAAGTACGTTTCAACACTCTAACCAATCTAATAATGTTTAATTCAATTTACTATATATTATGCCCGTAAACACTTTATTTTATTTTTTTTATTTTACTCCAAAAATTTTATTTATTTAGCCCTGCATACATCAACAACCTATACATCCCAAATGTAACTGTTAATTAATATATGCTCACGTAATCTTAATTTCAAAATGACCAACCATTAAACTACATTGATTTTATGATTTCCAAAGGAACAAAGGTACTTAATTCAAGAAACTATATAAGTTCTTACGAAGAGATATTAAATCATCCCATTAACTGGATTGCAGTGAAACAAAAATTGTTTTCATTGTCGTTTAGTTATGCAAATATTAAATTAACGTATTGATATTTGCCTACCAAACAATTTTCCTGAAATTATCTATAAGTGTTATTTCATAATTTCTATATAAGTTCAAAATTTTATAAATATATAATTTAGGGATGTCAATTCTTCACTTAACGTAGAATGACCAAGAATACATGCATGGGTCGGATATAAGTCAAATTGTATGTGAAGACCATAATAAAAGGTTTGGGTCAACTATTAATTTTTTGAAATTTGAGATATGAGCTAATAATATGGAGAAATTTGTCCTATATATTAATAGTATTATATCCTAACTCTATCTTTGGTAATTTCAATTTTGTCGTACAATATTGATTTTATGCTAATGAGAAAATTGTTAATTTCATCCACATAATTATTTAGTCTAACCAATCATCGCAATCTCATTTGAGAACAAATTAATTAGCGGTGCTGCATGTACGTAAACAATGCTCGAGTGATCAAAATATAATATATATAAATTAAGTCAATTTTCTGAAGGATTGTGTTAATTTGTGGCCTTGACTACTTTTTCACTATCACCATAAATAACGGCCCATATATGAATTTGACCGTGTAGAAAATAGAAAATATTGTTGCAAGCAGTACAGCCAGCTCGATTATATTTTGCTCGATCGTGTTTCACCGGTACTTTTACTGTTTTCTTGTGTTGTGTTTATATCTGAGGTCGAATGAGGTTAAGAAAACTGAAGATCTTTAAGAACACGTACCGTTCGATCTGCTGCGCTCCTGAGTTAACTCCAAGGATGATAAGGGATCTTGCAAGTCAGCTGAGGGAAATATATATAGTCGATCAGAAATTAAAGAAAAGATATACAATTAAAGCTATAATTAGTGATAGAGAGATTGGAATTTAATTAAATGGAAATTGGAACACTTTAATTTACTATATGTCAGCCAGCTAGTTTTTACGAACGTCCGGTCTCCTCTCATATAACTAATTAACACTAGCATTAGACCCCTCATATAACTAATTAATACTAGCATTAGACCCGTGCGATGCCCGGGATTGCTTTTTAAGTCCTTACATAGAAATTATAAAAAATATTATGTATAGTTTGTCTTTGTAATTGTTATAACAAAAAGCATGTTAGCCCAAAAATAAATAAATAATAAACACAAAATATGTAAAAACCGGCAAAACAAAATTCCATATGTTTCTTCCATCTTAATTAACACTTGAATATCGTCAACTACAAAAAGAAAGTGGAACTTGGCAATATCAACAAAAGACAACACATATAGTGACTTTCTGAGTCAGTATCCTCTAACTTAACTCAAAATTTGAGTTGACTCGTGGACAGTTCTGAGCCGTTGGTTTTAGATCTTGGTCAGGATGGTCAAGACGGTCAGTGTTTAAAATTTGTAGGGCCCTTTATAAAATCACTGTACGGGCAAACTCAATTTTTTTAATCTCATAATTAACACAGGCTCACCAAAATTTCGGAACATTACAACTTTAGAAAGAACTCAAAAATCACACCAGAAACTTAATCAAAAGTAAAATACATAGTAAATATTATTGCATCATGGCTAATACTGACATCTTGAAAGTAATGAATCAACTGTCTCAACATTTCAAAGGGAGATATATATTGTGGGGTATGAGCAATCCAAATCTCTATGTTGAAATACTGACATCTTGAAGCAAAGGTTTTCCATGATTGCTTCTTCTAAACTTGATCAAGGATTGTCATGAAAATATCCAGGTTAACTCATTAAGAATGACTAAAATTATTTGGTTACAACAATGAACAACCATGTGTGGAAATTAGAGACATAACAACAAAGGATTTTATCAGTGCAGCCAAATTTTATTTGTTTTATGTATTACGGTTGCACTACGATTTGCAAGCAATTGACTGCATGACATAAGCAGAATCTGAAGTCTTAACTAATCAAACAAATTAAAAATCCAACTTTATTTCAATAATTGATTTCATTTTCAGAGAGCTTTATGCTGACATTTAACATAAAGAAAACTTCAAGTGTTAGAACAATTATAATTAAAAATGAACTTGAAAACATAATACCATAGAAGGTAGATAAAATTGAATTAAATGTACACATGAAATTGAAGGTGAAGAAGCATCTTTACTCTGGTCTTAGTCCCTAACACGATGGTTGTCCTGCAGTAGTTGCATAAAGTAAAATTTATGCCAAAATCCGAAAGCAAGCTTTTCATATACTACGATAGACTCCAAATCTGAGTGGTTATTTGAATCATTAATAAATTGTAACCCAATTTCGAAATATATTATAGTTGGATTAAAAGAGCCTTCTAGACCTAATAATTCTCAAATGTGTACAGGTTGAGACATGAAGCAAAGCTAATACCATCTTTCCCCAAAATTGAGAAAATCCCCTAAACATTCTCCCGTTATTCTCCAATCATTTTGAGCATTTTACTTCCTAGATTTTGTTCAGTTGCTTTTCTAATAACATTTCATGCCGAAGTCGCCAAATTTTGTGCCATAACCCCTGTGGTGTGACCTGATTGTTGGCCTTGTTCTCCTCAACAATGAAACATAAGGTAAGGTTCTCAGTAGTACGTAGTCAGGTGATCAGATTTTATAAATTTGTTTACCTGCCATTAGAGTTATTGCAGACACTATTGGTCTTGTTGGTGTTTCTTATGCAAGATAGGTTTGAAAGCCGTAATTCTTATATATTTGTATCCAAAAGATGTGGCAGTTTCTTCAAAATTGAGAAGTTAATGCCGATCTTCTTCTGTGCATGCAGGCTATTAAAAATTTACATTTAGTATTTTGAAGAAATTTTATGGTCAGAAGATGTAAACATTTTATATTTCAACAATATGAAACATCAATTTCCAGCAATGGTACAACTAACAGTAACAAAAAAATTAATTATTCAATATATCTCCTGATCTCCTAATCTTGATAAAGACAAAACTTATCATGATACATTATGTAAGATATTGACAAACACTAAGCATAACACACATAACACCAATTAGCGCAATAATCTGTAATATCAGTAAATAATTACCAGTATACTACTTCATTGGTATAACTGAAAATTTCCAATAACCCCTCTCAAAGGGATGAAATTATGATCCAAAAGCAGAATACTGAATACACCATGTTACGTACAGTTGATATACCAGATTCGAGCAAAAATAACTGGCTTATTGCAAAATTAAATATTAATTGCTTAAACAAAAAAAGTCTGATTGTAAATGCAATTAATTCATCCGTAACAATTATAAAAAGAGGCAATAGACTCCAGTAAATCAATGAGGGGTGGGCATGCAGGGGAGAAATTAGAGATTAGAAAGCAATTAAAGCCCAAAAGTCATGGAAAAATAGAGAAGTTAAAGTCTAATTCCAGCCATGCAATTGCATGCGCCTGGGGTCTGAAACTTGGATAGTGATTGAGTAATTAGTTTTTAGTTTATGTACTTAAATGGTTGCTCCCATCAGAACTGAGGATTTGCCATTTACCAAAAGTTGTGCGGGGATGAAGCCTGAAGAATCCTTAACGCTGAAGATCGCAAATTGGGAGAGCTAGCGCTGAGGAGGGAGGGAGAGACCAAGAGAAGCTTTTGGCTTTTGGCTTTTGGATATATCCATATTTGTATTCCAATTAAAGATATATTCCAGCGGCACTATATTGACTTTTGATCACGAAGGGATGCGATTGCGAAGCAGCACATATCACATAAAGAAGAAGATATATAGCCCCATCGTTTACAAAAGAAAAGACCTGAAAAGTTCATGCTTGGCTTCAGCTTGTTTTCTGTTAAGGACTAGTCTAGTTATATATATATATATGCGCCCGCAATGCAACGGATTTTTTTTTTACTAGCAAGAAACCCGCCCGTTGTGCGGGCGTTT
This sequence comes from Cyperus esculentus, assembly GCA_030179965.1. Classification (NCBI taxonomy): domain Eukaryota; kingdom Viridiplantae; phylum Streptophyta; class Magnoliopsida; order Poales; family Cyperaceae; genus Cyperus; species Cyperus esculentus. The sequence continues at coordinate 75,324 of JASGLE010000010.1, read as the reverse complement.
TAAATTCTCATCATCTCATACCGTGTAATACATATTGTGTTTTCGGTTTTTGGCTAATTATTTATCATTTAAATTTCATCTTTACACTAAATCAACTCATTGAATGTTTTAATATAAAGCGTTAATTCCTCATTAATGTAAATTCTAATTAACATTGATGTCTTCCATACCAAGATTGATATCTTTCCATTTTTGTAAAACCAAATGGAGAGGAAGTTGTTTAATTGAAGAACATTAACACCTTTGAAATCAATACATTTTGACCTGTACAGTTGATTAAGGAGTAGAATGGGTATTAAAAAATTTTGAAGAAGAAAGAAAAAAATGGAGAGTGTAATAGTTACGTGCTTTATAATATAGTATAAATATGACTCTTTCATAGCATTTTTTTTTAAAAAAAAAAACGTGTTCTATCCTTTTTTTTTTTTTCCATTCAACGATAATATTATTACTTTGTGCTTAATTACGAGGTCTCAAAAGTGCACAACGACAAAAAAAGAGGATAACATGACAAATTATTTCCTGATTCGAACAAGGAACACAAATGACAAAAAAAAAAAAATAAAAAATTCAATATATGTTATCCTCAAGTTGGACAAATGGAGTTGGCCTTCTGACTTCTAAAATTTTATCAAACTAGATAAGTGACTCGCTTTGCTTCGGCAATAGTTATTGAGCAATACAATTTGGTGTTTAGTTATTTCAGTTACTATCGGTATTAAATATAAAAAGAACATTTTGATGGGTTTGACGATATTAATACACACAAAATATTTTCATGATATGTTTACAATACTTATTTTGACAATCTTGACAATAGCAATTTTAAAAATTTTGAATAAAATAATAAAATTTCTTAAAAATGAAAAATATTTGTGAATGTATTATTTAATTTGTAGATTGATAGTGTTTAAAATTTCAAGTGAAGTGGTAATTTGGAAGACACCTGTGTGCTGTGCTAGCTTGGAAGACAATGAAAATTCAAAGGAAATCAAAGGTTGGTAATTTGGAGTATAGTATAGGACTGATCGCGGATAATCATGAAGGTAAATCATTAGATTAATTTCATGATTATGCCAAATTAAAGCTCTCACTTCAACTTAATTTCAAGTGATCTAGAGTAATACTGCCATATATGCAATATAAAAGACTAATTAAGTAAAAGAATTAAACCTCCTGAAAGTAAAGGAAAGGAATCTTGAGATTAAAGTGCAATCTCAATTTAATTTTGTGGCCATGAGACGATTTTGAGAATGGGTTTATATATATATTAATATATAATAATATGGAATGAAGTGAGATGGCATGCAATGCAATGCAATTAGCATTTGACAATCACTATATACTATGAGTTTGTAATCGATCATTGAGTTGAGTTACACTTACAGTGGGCCTCACACTCACTGAGCTTGAGAGGAGTATTAGTATTAGGTATTTTATTTAGGTTAGTCAGAGTCAGTCAATCAGTCAACGTACAGAAGTGAAATTAACTAAGTCAAAGTGACAAAAGGTAAGGTGGACCCCCACTGTCATAGTCATATTGTTAATGATCGAGCAGAGCTAATTAAGTGGTGTTCGGTAAGGTAAGGTAAGGTGAACCAATCAGAAATTAAGGCAATTACAGTTACACACACACACACACACACACACACATATATATATCTAGCTAAGCTCACTCAAAGACAAAGACTGCAATCAGCTAAAGCAACATATATGCCGGATGCTAGCTATTTCTCTCATTTCGACTTCGAGGGTGCTCACTGCTAAAGTGAAATAGGAAGGAAAAGGTACTGAGATAATGCAAATCCTCATCCTCAGTATTGGTATCTCAAATCGCAGGCCCATGAGCCCATCCAAACTTTCGCATTGCTTTGGGCCAAAAGTATTATTCGTTATAATATATTTTCCTTTAATACTGAGATAATTCGTCATGAGAAGTGTAAGCGTTATTGGTCAGGGATATATTCAAATTGAGGTAATGAAAAAGTTAGTTTAAATGTTACATACTGATAGGGTCAATAAATAAAACATTTTTTTATTTTGTTCATCCATGCTGCCATACACCTATGAGTATGACTAACAATCAACTTCCTTTTGAAGAGCTTTCTGTTATGCTGAAAATTAATTTAAAAAAGAAGAGAAATTTAGCTTTTTATTTCTTTTCCTTAAAGAATTCCAACACAAAGATACAAAGCAAGACCCACCACACTACAAATAGAATGCAACTCACGAAATTTCTACATAAAATGAGATGGTGACAAAAATAAATTTCCACTAATCACAACAATATATCTAACAAAACCTCTATACTTGAGGCATCCTCAGAGTCAGAGGGCAATCGAGGCTTTTGGATGACATCTCAGTAGAAAATGGGAGATGAATGCATCTCTGGATGCATGCGTAATTGATCAACTCCATATCCTCTTTATATGTTTCACAATATTATTGTTGAATAATATTGCCAATGGATTGAAAGTGCTTTAATTTGCTGAAGTCAAATGTTTTTGATGTAGTAGGAATCGAGACTGGTCAAAGATGGCGGATGACATAAACCGTCTAATTGTGGGAAAACTATCGTTTTACCCACATTACCGCAAGTTCGCAGCTTCCTGCTCGGACTGGTACAGAATCACAAAGGAAGTGCATGGTCCTTTTCAAGAGAATTCGGTGTCACTTGTACTTCCCTACAACAACAAAACAGACATGTGCTCTATTTATCGAATATCAGATTCAAAGATCTATGAATTCAATTCAACTGAGCTTCATGAAAAATTTACGTATGGGGGCTCCAATGGGTGGCTTGTGCTGGGGTGATAATGACTTTGGCCTGAGCCTTTTTAACCCCATGACGCAGCAGCAAGTTGACCTTCCTGGACCAAATGATGATGTCATTGAGGGTGTAACATCCTATTTAACAGATCAGGATAGTTTGCTCAATCCTTTTAACAGACATCACATAATGAACAAGATTGTCTTGTCTGGGAGCCCTTCATCTCCTAATTGCAAGGTTGCCGCGCTCATGTCATTCTTTAACAATCTATATATTTGTAATTTGGGAGACAAGTCATGGTATGATCCTAGAGCAGCACAAGCAAACTATGATCCTGAAATTGATGAGATATGTAGATTCTTTTTTTGAGGTGGTAGGCGATTGCCTTGCCAAGATTTTCATTAAAAAAAAGGAATCGAATAATTACATAGTTTTGTTTGAAGTGAAAAAGGAGCAAAAGAAGAGAAGAAAATAATCAGAAAAGGAAGGAAAAGCCTATACAATCAGTCTATGTACAGAGGGATTTAAGGAAACAAATATCCTAAACGCTATGCAACTATTGGTTCCTGTCGTTGGTGCAACGTCGCTCGTCATAGCGCCTGTCTCCACATGTCGGTCTCTGCCAGTATGGTCACCATCAGTGTTTGTGATGGGCACGAGAGGTTTTGAAAGATTCGTCGGTTTCTCTCCTTCCAAATGTTCCAGAGTGTGCTGGTTATGCGCATAATTTCATCTGTGGTGCAGCCTTGGAGCCATTGTTTGATTAGATGAAGCTCATTTGGTGGTTGATTTGTCGTTCGTAACAGGTCATTCCAAAGGCGCCGTGCATAGGGGCAATTAAGAAATAGATGTGAGGCATCCTCGTCAAGCGGTACTCCACACAGTTTGCAATGATCTGCACAAGGCCAGTTGCGTTTGCGGAGATTTTGCGCCATTAGTAACCTATTGTTAGCAAGGAACCAAAGAAAGAATTTCATCTTCGACGGTATTCTGAGTTTCCACAGAATGGCTGTATGTAACTGCCGCATTCCCGGGTCTGTCAAGAATTTGTACGCACTATTCGATGAGAAGGTCCCATTCGGGTTTTTGGTCCACGTGAGCGGCTCGTTGGGTGCTGTAGTTATAGTGCAGGCTTCATAGATTGGTAGCAGAGACAGAAGGTCCTTTATATAATTAGGTACTCCACCGGACTGTGGCTGTACTTGTTGCCACGCCGTGATTTGTAATTGCGTTCGGATTTTAGAAGGCCACTGGGAGTCCGGCTGAGAGTCAAATAGCCATAGCCATCTTAGTAGTAATGATGTGTTTTGTGCTTTGAGGTCCATAATGCCAGCCCCTCCATAAATTTTGGGTAAGCACATAGTTTCCCATCTGACTAGACAATGTCCCCCCGAGAATGAGTCGTGGCCCCGCCAGAGGAAGCGCCTCGTCATTCTAATTAGTTTATCTATTACCCCCTGTGGTAGTAAAAAAACTTGCATATAGTATACCGGTAAAGCGTTGAGTACTGAGTTCACCAGTACCGCCCTTCCTGGTAGAGATAAGTGATGTCCCTGCCATCCTTGTAACCTGTTGTCTACTGACCTAAGGAGAGGGTCATATGCTGATATCGTTAGCTTTTTGTGGGTAAGCGGCAGACCTAAATAAGTTATTGGCAAGCTCTGGGGGGAGAAACGTAAGATATGTGAGATCGTGTGTAAATGTTGTGGAGGTATAGCAATCGGGATGAATGAGCTTTTTTCTGTGTTTATGTGAAGGCCAGTCATTTCCGAGAATCGGTCTAACATCTGTGTAATGAGCGATAGGTTGCGGGGATGTGCCGGGGTGAAAATGATCGTGTCGTCAGCAAATTGCAGCAGCTCTGTTTTGGCTCCCCGGACCTGCATGAGCTGAGGTTGTAGCTGGAGAAGCATGTGTTGCAGTGTTTTGGTAGCTAGGATGAATATCATGGGCGAGAGTGGATCACCTTGTCGTAGACCTCTTTGGTGGAAGAAGCCTTGACTTAGCGACCCATTGATTTTTATTTGGGAAGAGGAAGAGATGAGTAAGTTATTTATCCATGCGATCCATTTATCCGGGAAGCCCCTGACCAGCATTACTCGTATTAAATAGTCCCATGCAAGAGTATCAAAGGCCTTTCTGAAATCAATTTTGATTAGAACCGACGGTATTTTATGATGGTGTAGGAAGCAGAGGGATTGTTTTGCAGAGAGGAAGGTTTCGGTGATCCTGCGGCCATTGATAAAGGCAGTTTGGTTTCGCGAAACAAGTGACGGGAGGTGGGTTCGTAATCTATCTGCCAAAACCTTCGTAATGATCTTGGGGAGAGCCGAGAGTACACTGATAGGTCTAAAGTCCTGTAAGTGTATATCACCTTCCTTTTTCGGTAGCAAGGTGATGTGAGCTTTGTTTATTCTCCATAAGTCAACCTTGTTATCATAGAAGTCGTGAAAAAGCTGCGTTATGTCATCTTTGAGAATTTCCCAATTATTTTGAAAGAATTCCGTAGGGAATCCGTCCGGGCCGCTTGATTTGCCCTTGGCAAGCTGGAAGAGTGAGTGTGTGATTTCCTGCTGTGTGAAGGGGGTAGCCAGAGAAGAGAGTTCAGGTGCGTTGTAAGGGAGTGGGGGAAGATATTGGGATGTGGTGACGGACGTTCCTAGGATCTGACGATAGTAATCATGGAAAATGGATAGGATCTCTGTCTCGTCAGTTATTGGCTCTTGATAGTGTGGAGATACAATTTCTGAGATGTGATTGCCTTTCCGACGTGAGGACGCTATGACGTGAAAGTATGACGTGTTATTATCACCTAGACGTACCCACTTGACCGATGTTCTCTGTTGCCACTTTAGCTCAAGTAAGTTAGTTATTTCCCTTATATGAATTTTAAGGCTTATTCGCAATTGCAGTTCTAGGACATTAAGATTTCTTTTTTCTTCAATTCTGTTGAGCATTTGGATTACCCATTTGGATCTCTCCAGAGAGGTGTTCATATTCTTGAATTTCTTTTTCGCCCACTGTGAGAGTTTCTTGCGTATTAGCTTGTGTTTAGTTAGGATGCGCTTAGTTGTGTTAGCTGGCATATTAGGTTGTGTGCATATATGCTTGATTATTTGAGAGGCGTCATTGTGCTGTAGCCAGAAACGCTCGAACTTAAATTGCCTTTTTGAATAAAAATTTAAGCGTTTGAAGGACAGTTTTAAGGGGGTATGATCGGATGTCGTATTTGGCAGATCAATTAACATTGGTTGGTATGACGTCAGTGGTGTCTGGTGCCAGTGTGAGGATAATAGCACCCTATCTAATTTGGACAGTGTCGGATTCAGTCGGCCATTTGAATAGGTAAAAGTCCGACCTAGTAAGGGCACCTCAAATAAGTTCAAGCTATGAATGATCTCATTGAATTGCATCATTGGTGCAGCCGGTCTCAGTCCCCCTGTGGTTTCATGTTGGGAGCGCAAAACATTAAAATCACCTATAACTATCCATGGTAGATCATTGAGTGCGCGTATAGTGTTTAATTCCTGGAAAAACAGAACCTTTGCATGATCGTCTATTGGGCCATACACATTAGTAATCATAATTTTTATGTTGTTCGATGCTTGCAAGGTGACAGTGTTAGTATAAGACAGAGAGAGAGTAAAGGAAGCATGCCAATTTGATTTCCAAGAAATGAGGGTTCCCCCCGATGCTCCCTGAGCATCCACATAAGACGCTTGAGCGAATTGACCATTACAAACCTTTCTAAGCCTAAAGATGGAGTTCGAGCTCCATTTGGTTTCCTGAAAACAGATAACACTACAACCTGAAGACCTAACAAGATTTTTAACCATGCGACATTTTTCATCGTTCCCTAATCCTCGCACATTCCATGATAAAATTGAGAGTTGTTCTATCATTTAAAACTTACAAGAAAATTGGAGATATGTAGATTCTTAAATGATGTGATATTCTTTAGAGGGAAGCTATATGCCATTGATAGTGGATGGAACCTAGTAATAGTGGATTTTGATGGACCCAATTACAACATGCGACTCTTAACTGGACCCATGAACAAGCATTTTTCACCAGTAAGAGATTCTTCCTTGGCAATTTTGCGGACGTACCTTGTAGAGTGCTCTGGCAATCTGCTAGCTGTTCGGAAGTTCGGGAAATTCTCTCGTGATGGTAAGTCACACAAAACACACTGTTTTCTGCTATATCAATTTGAAGAAAACACTGAGAAGTGGAGCAAGATCGATGGATTAGGGGACAAGAGCTTATTTCTTGGCCAGAATGAATCAATTTGTGTATCAGCTACAGAAGTTGAAGGGTGCAAACCAAACTGTATTTATTTTGCTGATGACTTTTATTGGTCACAAGAGGATTATGATTTTGGATATCAGAGTGATAATGGTGTGTTTAACTGTGAAAATAAAACAGTAAAACTATTTAACATTTCTTATTCTGTTTCACGCTGGGTGATGCCAGCAGTGTGGTGTCAGCTCAAGTTGTAATACCAATGTATTGTGATTTTCACTGATCTAATTTTGAGTTAGAAACAGATAGTTTTGTGTTATTACCATAGTTTTATATTCCTGAAAGGGAATTTATGTTTGAGGTTCGGAGCATTTGTTTTTACCAGTGAGATGCTTTTTTTTTTTTTTTGACACATATAATTAGATTTTGTATATAGAGTTAGGTTATCGTGTTTTGCATAACGAAACAGTCTCCGTGCTATGCACTCGTATCTCAGCGACCGTAACTCTGATGGTCGTTCCGATTCGGCCGATGCATTTCTACATATCAAAATCTCATAGGAAACAAAATTTTTTCTATTTTTGGAGATTGCTAACTATTTTAACGATTTTTGAAAGATGAACAGAAAATAATAATAAAATAATCAATTGATTCGATCAAATGCACGGGGACCACTGGACTAGAGAAGAGAATAGAAGAAATAAGGATAGGAAAGGCAAGGTCAACTGGTCAAGGATGTTATGTTATGTATACAAGGACTGGAGCTAGGACTAGGAGTAGCCAGCCGAGGATCCATGCCCATCCGCCCCTGGCCCTGGCCCTTAGATTTAATTTGACAGGAGTAGCGGGCTTTCAGACCCCAATTTGTTATGTTTTAGCCTTTTACAATCCCAACAATTAATATTACAACGTTCAGATCATCATTATCATATCATAAGAGCTTCAAAACCAAAAGAGCCCATTTCTTTACACAAAAACCCAACCCATAGTCAACACAAATTCTCACTCATTCAAGATATCAATTTTTTTCTTCATTTTTCATTTTTTTTTTTCATTTTCATTATCATTATTTTACTTCCATCCAAAATATATAGGTCTCCCCTCACCTGGCACATACCACAACATCCGACCTACACAGATCTAACATCCTAACTAGCTAGCTAAGTCAACTTTATACAAAAATTACATATCTTCTCAATATGATGTGCCTGAATTTTCGGCTTCAAAGGCAAAAGCAAAACCACAAAACGGAGGGAGAGAGAAGCTCCCATAGTTGCTTCCCTTACAAAATGAAAACACTCCCTCATCCCAAAACGGCACAATATAGAGAAGAAAGAAGGGGAGGAAATAAATAAATAAAAGAAAAATCTGCCATCCAATCAAAGGATGTCATGGTCAGCTTGAGGGTCTGGTGGAGCTTGCGACATACGCGATAAGGCATCAGATATACGAACAGCCATGATGGCCCGGTATGTTGCCAGCTCAGCTTGCTCCATTAAGCTCTGAGCACGAAGGCGCAACCGAATGGCAGATTCCTCTGCACGTTTTGCATCAGCCTCTGCCTCCCGCACTCTTCGAACCGCTTCGTCCTCTACAGCATCTGCACACAAAACACATTGAAATCAACTATTGTTCCATGCTTCCAGCAAACTGCTACTAGATGGCAGTTGATAGAGAGAACTAAATTATTGTGATCATTATTATTAAATAAGGGAACAATTACCGTGATTATTAGAGGTTTGTTCAGGTTTAGAGGTCTGTTCAGGTTTGGTTCTTGCGACAACCTGGCTCCGCTGCCTCTTAAAAGATCTTTTTTTCTTGATATATGGCTTTAGTTCCAATGGTTGTGCTGCCTTCGTCTGCTTCTCTTCCGACTGCTTCATCCAAAACACAACACAAAAAATGAATTAAAAAAAAAAAAAGGAGCACAGTTGCTAAAGCCTTGATACAAGACTGAAGAGACTTCTGCTTATAAAAACAAGGTATTTCCCATTCAGAGAGGTTGAAACATAATTAAAAGTCTAGCAAATCATCTTAAATAGAATTATTTCTTAAAAGCACAGGAGAACAAACATTCTGAGCGGCAAATATGTAGAATACTTATCTAAAGGGCAAATAACAATCATCCTATCAAAACAGAATAGAAAGGGTAATGTACCTGGAAGAACCTCACTAGAGCATTCTTCTTTACTGTCCTCCTCTGCAACCAGTAATCATAAATCCCAGCCACAACATCATCCCTTTTCAACTTCTTACAGCGTTCATAAACTCCTTCAATTTTCCCAAATCCTGCAGGATTATTGTATGCATCCTTCTCTAACAAACTGATTAACATCTCAAACTCCTCCAATGTTACGCTAACTGACTGTCTCCCATTAAAATCACCAAGCCACTTTTCATCATCCGAATCGGCCTCATAAACAGCACTGTCCTTCTTCATGGCCCTTTGGATCTCATCATCCAAAACCCTGATGTAAGTATCAGGTAGCACAAACCGATCTGAAACGCTAACTAAATTATAGCCGGGGACAACAACAACACCAGGTGTCGGAATCTGCACTGGACCCACTTCCTTCTCCTTTTCCTTTTCCCGTAAATTACGTACTCGGCATTCAGCATGCAGCTCCTTAAAAAGCAACCAATTGAGCTTTTCCGTGAACTCAAATCTCATTACCTCGTCCACAGTCCACATGTAAGCATGTGTGAAGCGGTTAACCACACACGGTCTCATCTCATTTGGTTTGTGCCTAAACTTGGTTTTATCCTGTAAGGTCACACATATGACCCACTCATTTGACTCAGATTCTTCCATTGACAGTGTCACGTCATCTTCTCTGTAGCAGCGGTCAACTTGGGTAACCAAAAGATTAGCTTTGCACTGGACTGAATCTATGTTCTGCTTTGCTTCAGCTAGAGCTAGACGCTCATGGACCCTATCCACAGGACTCTTCGCGGAAGATGGTCTCCTGTGTTTTCCCAGTGGGGTTGATACGTCACTGTCTATACCACTCTGAGATGAGTCATCCGGAGGCAACTCAAGCGGTGTTGGGCGGAATGTGCTTATGTTGGAAGAGGCAAATTGTTTTGGTGAAATTGATTTTTCTGAGAGTGATTTTGTAGCACGTGTAATCCTGGTTGAACTCCTTTTCTTTTGCTGGTGTCCTCTTAGTTTTGAAGAATGTAATATTGTGGAAAATTCTGGAAGCGGGGAAAGAGACTGGGTGGAATAAGTCAGGGGTCTGTTTCGATTTGTTGGAATATCAGATACCTTCAGACTACTGGCAGAAGTGTCTATAGGAGATTCAGGGACCTTCAAACTGCTAGCACAAATGCCTATGGGAGTTTCAGATACCTTTGAACTGTTAGCATGAGTGGTTATGGTAATAGTCCCATTGGGAGAACAGGTTTTGGCATGGTCCTCAATGGCTACATACATTGATGCTTTTGATGAAGATGAAGATTGACTTGAAAGAAAAACTGATATGTACAATGAGGGAAGATAAATGGCAAGGTGCAAAGTTGTGAAATAGGATGGAAGAGATGAAAAACTGAGGGATAACAATGGTATGGTTTTGCTGGAGTCGTGCATCTTGCACACCCCAATAGATGACAATGAATAATCTGCTACCACATCCTGAAAGGAATAGCACATAAATGAAAGGTGGACAAACCAACACATGTACAAGTAATAAAAATAATAACCATTAACATAACAGAAGATGAAAACAATACGATCCTAACACTGCACTAGCTTTTCATTGTACGTAAACAGTCCTTGGCCTCTATCAGCAAATGTCTCATGATGGGTAGGAAGGTGAATTCATGGTCACTGTTATCGAGTGAACTATAATGTCCATTTGTACTTGGCAATTCCTTTTTCTTTAATCAATCCTTCCAAAAGTAATAAATACCTAAGAGATTGTACTAGTTTGTTTAAACCCTTACCATATGAGCAAATATCATCATTCTTAAACCCTTGACATATGAGCAAATATCATTCTTAAACCCTTGACATATGAGCAAATATCATTCTTATACCCTTGACATATGAGCAAATATCATTCTTATACCCTTGACATATGAGAAAATATCATTCTTATACCCTTGACATATGAGCAAATATCATTCTTATACCCTTGACATATGAGCAAATATCATTCTTATACCCTTAACATATGAGCAAATATCATTCTTAACAGTGAAAGAAAAATTGACAGAGAAGATAAGCTTACATCTGTACCCTCGATCAGTGGCAAGAAATGAACACCATGAGCAGAGAACACTCTACCAATAGGACCCTTGAGCAGAAATGAAATCAATCTCCAGATTTTTGCTCTGGATTTACTCCTGATCCATCCCAAGACTGACAATAGGAAGCCCATGAAAATTACAGAACTCCTGGTACTCTTCATCTCCACAAGCACAGTCAGAACCACACTGCTACCTTTAAAGCGCGTAGTAATATCAATTTCTGCTACTCCAACCCTCCTTGCCAAATCCAATGAAGTACAAGGCACAATGGTGGGTTGTTTTTGCACCATAGAACCCACCTTTTTCTCTGGCATTCGCAGCAGCCCAAATGGCCCTCTTTGATCCCTGGCTTCCAACTTATGCCTCTTATATTTACTCTTCCTAATATATACAGATCCAAACCTCCTGCTCTGGCCATTGGTGGCACTGGTCTCAGCTTTGTGCCTTGGCCTCTTTCTAGTGTAGACTATGTCGGGCATCTTCTCCTCTTTCTCTTCCATGGGATGCCCGGTTGGTGCTTCCCCAGTGGTGGCCTGGTCGGGGTCATGAGCCACGGGGGCAGCAGTCTTCCTGTCGCTAGCCCAGTCGTTGAAGAGAGTGAACCAATCAGTGTTGGGCGCCACGTCAGAGTTGGTAGTGGTCTTGAGAGAGCGGATGTGGGAGGTGGGGGAGTGGGAGAGGGAGGATGGTTTGGATTTAGGGACGAAGACACGGGTGGAGCGGCGGGTGCCGACGGAAGGCATGGGCGGCCCGGTGGCAGGGAGAGGAAAAACCTTGGACCCAATCTCTTCAATCTCTTCAATATCTTCTCTTCTCTGTGAAATGGTGGGGCGGTGGGGGCAAGGCAAGGAGAGAAAGAGAGAGAGAGAGATCTAGATAGTAGATAGTTGGGGGGAGAAGGGTGAGATCTCAGTGAGGGATGGATCTTACTTTACAGTGATGGATGGATGGATGGATGGATGGATGGATGGATCTATATTATATTCTATGGGGGTGAGAGCAGAGATGGATGGTGGCGATGGGAGAGGAAGAGAGGGAAGAGAGGGAAGAGAGGGGAAAGAGGGGCGGCCGGAAAGAGGAATCTGCTATCTCCTCCCCCTCCTATTCGCTTCTTTCTATTCTCATATTCTTCTATTCTAGGGTTTCCTTTCCTTTGCTTTGCTTTGGGGTGGTTGATGGGAATTGATCGGGAATTGATTGGGAACTGGGAATCGGGAACTGGGAATTGGGAATTGGGAATTGGGAATTGGGAATAAGGAATTAGGAGGAGGTAGAGGGAGAGGGAGAGGAAGAGGGAGAGGGAGAGAAAAGAGAATAGAATGCATTATCTGACTATCATGGGCTCATGGCCTGCCTGGGTGGGTTGGGCTTCAGATTTGGATCCGACGGTCCACCTTCTTCTCCTCTCCTGCTCATTATGGGCTCACTTGCTTGCTCTGCCTGCACCTGGTCTATCATAGGTCTACTACTCTACACTTCGGCCGCATATATCATCACAACCAACTTACTTGGAACCATACCATACCATACCATACCATACCATACCATACGCTGCCTGCATGTTTGTAAAAACCCTTTTAGATTCTATCTCTACCACAATTCATATCCTCTCTGCTCAGCGTTCCCACCATTCGATATGCTTTCAGATTCGTGCATCTTAATATTATTAGATACATCAAATAATAAAAGGCTCACATCGTATCCGTTTCATATTGTATTCATCTCCATTTATGTCTCAGCACAAAATCGAAGTGGCGAATTGTCTGACTGGCATTTTAAAGCATTGACTGCTAAGATCACAAACCCATTTATTCTATTCTCTTCGATTCTTTCACCCTATTTAGCTTGAATGAAAATTAAAATTGTCAACAACAGCGTGCAGGTATTTTTCTAGTATATTTATAAAGTCCGGTTACGGTGATATGCATATTACGATTTTATTGTGCTATGCAATCCGTACCTCAATTTCTAGTGTCCAAATATGATCTCTACATCAAAATATACTAGCGAACCAAATTTTACAATTTTTAGAATTTTTTTTGCTATTTTTAGTGATGGGGAGAAAATCGTTGTTTTGTATGAATCAGAATCCTTGAATCTAGCCATTTTTCTCCCCACCATTAAAAATAGCAAAAAATTCTAAAAATTGTAAAATTCGGTTTCGTAGTATATTTTGATATAGAGATCACATTGAGCAATTCATATCAACTATATTTAGACACCGGAAATGAAGATACGGACCGCATAGCATGGTAAAATGGTGATATGTATATCACCGTAGTCTAATTCTATATTTATATATTATTTATTATGATGCAGACAGACGACGGTTCGCCCTCGAAGCCCGGCGGTCTGCCCCACACTAGTTATATTGATATGCTGTGGTATTTCGACCATAACTTCCTCAATACAGGTCCAAACGAGATGATTCAAAATTCTGTAGAAAGCTAACGAAAAGAGCTACAACTTTCATGTTTTGGGTTTTCTCATATTCGGAAGGCATCCTACTCGAAATGGCAAATTAATACAGCATGGTCATTATGGCAGGAATAATTTCGGCCCGAAATTATTAATTTCGGACCGAATTTTTATGTTTTGAAACAGTGCCATAATTTGGTCCGAAATTTTAGCAGTCTGCCCCAGACTGTTCTGTTGTGCGTTTTTGAGTTGTTCTTTGCATTTTTTAGGGTTATTTTTGTACTTGTTGTTTTATGTTGTCTCTTTGGGTTATGTTTTTTTTTTTTTTTTTTCTATTTAAGTAGTGTCATGCTATTTGGGCAGAAAAGAAGTTGTTGTTTTTGTTTATCAAGTTATCAAGAAAATGAATTCTGTGTGAATTCACAAAAATCTCTTGTGTTCTTGTGTTATTCCATTTGCTCTCCCTACCGTTCGTGTATCAGTTGGTATCAGAGCAGCCAGGTTGATGGCGGATACAAACCGTGGTCGTGGTAGGGGTCGTGGCCGAGGTCGGGGTCGTGGAGTCGATCTTGAAGAAGAAGGGCCGCCAAACCACCATCGAGACCAACGAGATCTAGAGATTGCATCAATGGCGAGACGGATCCGAGAGTTAGAGCGCCAACTCGCAGAGGCAAGGATGAGCTCTACCAACGGAGAAGAAGAGGAGGCGAAATCATAGGCGTCATCATGAGCCTGATAAGTCCTTTCAAAACCTCGGGATGAAGATTGAACTTCCGGAGTTTGACGGTAAATCTCATCCTGATGAGTTTATTGATGAATGTATAAATTTTGATTCTCCGCCAATTTTTGATGACTATCCCGAAGAGAATGAGGATGTCCAAATCTTTATTGGCGAGTCCCAATCAGAAATTAAACCTTTTAAAAATTTTCCAACCTTTAGTAAAGACCTTGTTTATGATGTACCGCTGTCCGAAAATTGCATGGCGATTTCTACAAGTATCATAAACTTGGAGGCATATTTCGTGTCAACCAAAGAAATTTGCAAAGAGTTAAACAATGAGAATCCCATTGAAATCAAAATTTCAAAAAATGGTTACAAAGATCCTTTCTTAAAACCAACAAAGGAATCAACGATTTTCAAGAGTTTGTTTGATCCAACCTTGGCGAAACAATATTCTTTGTTGATCTGTTAAGGAGAATGATGAACGGAAAAGTTATTTGTTTCATGAGCAACATTGGATCTCTTCACAATGTTTTGGTGTTTGTGCTCATGTTGTACAACTTACAAGAAGCCTACAGAGACAAAACTCGAGGACGAGTTTTTTTTCTTAGAGGGGAGAATGATGCAGACAGATGACGGTCCGCCCTCGAAGCCCGGCAGTCTGCCCCGCACTGGTTATATTGATATGCTGTGGTATTTCAACCATAACTTCCTCAATATAAGTCCAAACGAGATGATTCAAAATTCTGTAGAAAGATAGCGAAAAGAGCTACAACTTTCATGTTTTGGGTTTTCTCATATTCGGAAGGCATCCCACTCGAAATGGCGAATTAATACAGCATGGTCATTATGGCAGGAATAATTTCGGACCGAATTTTTGTTTTTGAAACAGTGCCATAATTCGGTCTGAAATTTTAGCAGTCTGCCCCAGCCGGTTCTGTTGTGCGTTTTTGAGTTGTTCTTTGCATTTTTTAGAGTTATTTTTGTACTTGTTGTTTTATGTTGTCTCTTAGGATTATGTTTTTTTTTTTTATTTAAGTAGTGTCATGCCTTTTGGACAGAAAAAGAAGTTGTTGTTTTGTTTATCAAGTTATCAAGAAAACGAATTCTGTATGAATTCACAAAAATCTCTCGTGTTCTTATGTTCTTCCATTTGGTCTCTCTACCGTTCGTGCATCACATTACATATAAATGACATAAATTGTTATACAATTTCTTTTTATATTGACCAAAGAAAGATATTATTATAAAATAAGTGAGTCATAATTCAATTGCTTAAAATTAATATATGAGTATGGTTCATATTATTACCACTATAATATATTATGACTTAATAAGTATACCAACTACCAATATATTCTATTAATTAAGATGCTTCACTTTATACTATCATATAAATATTATATAAAAATATTCTCTAAAAAGATAATTGCTAAAAAAAATTGTTTTAGACATCCGGCTAAAATATATTACCCCGCCGCGAAGTGCGGTGATATCCCTAGTGCCCATGAATTATAAAACATCCATCTTGCATCACATTATTCACAACAGAGTTATCTTGAGTCTTGACAAACTATTAATTTTGACAACTCTTGTAACTAATGAACATACTTGTAACTTATTTTCTTACTTTTTAATTGTTATGAATCTATTTGAAATTGGTTATCAAAATTGTCAAAATAAAAATAGAATGGGGAAGACCATGGAGAGGTATTTAAAAAAGCAAAATAATATAAATTGGGGGCCAAATTATCAGGCATCTTCATGAGTACTATTTCAAATGCATTTTCTTTAGAAAGAAAAATGTCCCATTCCATTCCTTTTCCAGGCGCAACTTTGTTCATACTTCATAGACTGATTACCATTTTTATCTAAGAAAGTCATTGCTTAGCTGTATCGTGGCTACAAATAGCTATTTACAGCACAGAGCAGCATTAATTCGCAAAATGTAGTGCTATTTTCGTCTAATTGAAAGTTAGTAATAACTAATAATAGTGAATCTGTACTAGTCAATTTAACTGGCCGTATTTAGAATTTTACGATTCCAATGATAACTTATTGTTTTTTGTTATATTCTGGGAGTCGGGGTCGAAGTGGGAGTCGGGGTCGAAGTGGGAGTGGGAGTCGGACAATCGGTGTCGATTACTCAACTGTCGACTGTCGACGGGGGTTTTCATTTGCATTTTGCGTTTTGCGTTTTGCGTTTGCTACAACAAGAAGTCAACAAAGGCTGGCACAGGCACAGGCACTTCAATGCCATTTCCCAACCGCATGCGGCATGCTAATATGCTATGCTATTGCTAATACCCAATAGTTTTCTTTGATGAAAAATCAATACCCAATAGTTATGTTGTGACTGCTCTGCGGTGCAGCCGTGCAGGTGTAGAAGACCACCTGCCCCCGTTCCCGTGCCCGTGCGTTTCTACTTTCTACATTCCAGACCAGACCAGACCAGACCAGACGAGAGTACGAGACCCCTTTCTCATTCTGTTACCACCCTTTTCTCTCTTCATTCTTCAAGATGGATGGTACATTGGTACATTGTTACATTGGTACTCCAGTCCAGTCCAGTCAGAACAGAACCAACTAAAGTAAGTTAGTAAACCCAAAACCAACTCAGCCCATAATTAATTAATTATGAATGAATCACCCAAAACTCTATTTATTTATCTATGTATTCTTATGACTACAGGATTGCAAAATTTATTAACAAAAAAAAAAAAACTATGAAAATCGAAAAATATCAATTTACTATTTTTTTCTTTTTCTGTGGATCATGTTTTTCAATTTTTATTACAAAATCAAAATCAAAATCGGTTCAAACAGTAATGTACTTGACAACAGATGACCGAACATCCTCCATGAAAGCGGCTACTTCTTTCTGAAACATATATTTACATTCCAACAAAATTATTATTATTATTATTGATCACAAGTTAAGTTAGTTAGGAAGCACAGCTAATTCAAGCTAGACAGAGTAAGCCTAACTGATGCTGTGGTAAGGCTGTTCCTGTAATAGTTATCTCAAACTGGTACACATCCAAACAAGTAAGCCTTTAGAGGGACATCAACTTACAATTTTAACCACAGAAAATAAAACAGTCACCCATATATAGTCGGTTTTTGGTTTTCCTAATTACAAACCATCCATTGCACTATCTTAGATGATTGAAAATACTGTAACGCATCAAGGAAACCAAAAGAAAGAACAATGGCAAAGTTAGACAAAGACCTGATTGGAGCTCACTGCACTTGCTATGTTTTCATCGAGAAGTGCCAATAGAGATCTGTTTACCTCATTTTTCTCCACCATCTCCAGTAACTGTTCATCAATATTTCCAATTTAACCAATCAAATTTCACAAGTAAAATACCACAAGCCCAATAGCTAGGCGGATAGCTAAAATAAATTGCCATGATCTTTCTTTTTATAATATTATTTTTTGTTTGTGAGCTTAATTAGCCAGGCGTATTACAAAACCTTTACTGATGTTCGAATTTCAACGTCCTAATTGTGCTAGTATATATATCTGAACAACAATCACAAGTTGCAATACAAGAAATAACTGATATTTGTGCAAATGTTTTTGAAACTAAAGAAAAAAAAAAAGGTGAATTTGATCATACAGTAGCTTTTCTATCTTTAGATTGCAAAATCTTCATCAAATTCTCTTTTGCCGATACCATGTCTAATTGCATCTTATCATATGCTTCTGCATAAAAAAATGCAACAAAATTTCAACAAATGATTTCACTGTTGCCAAGGCTTATATTATGTACCTCTGAAGTGTGCTATGAGAGCTAAGTTTATGGCTTATATAAAACCTGTCCTGTAGAGCCTATTTGGTGCTAAACTGTCCCATGGTAAACTTTGGGTCCAAAAAGATCATCGATTTAGAATTTACATGAAATTCATGAATAAAGAAGACTAATAACAGTCAATAAGTTTACATATGCAAAGGAGATAACTAACCAGATCCCTCAAGCAAAACCTTCTGCATTGCTTCCAACTCAATTAATCTATCCTCCATAGCCTAAAGAGGAAATAAGGCTTTTAGTACTTCTCATTCTTTTATACCAGGATGATTTACTAGAACATATCACTATGCAAATTTTGTTTTTCACTTCTATTTTTATTCTTTTTTTAAGGAAAAGATGTGGGTCATGCCACAACAACAACAACAACCAAGCCTTTAGTCCCAAACAAGTTGGGGTCATGCCCACAACTTTTATTTAAAATGATCACAAAATGTGATCTAATTTACATCATAAAACAAAGGTTACCCTTGGAAAGAAGTAAAAACATAAACAGTTACAATTATTTCAGTGCAGAATCATGTACTATCTCTATCTGGTACTGTACCTGGGTTTTGTTTACTGCGAAACGGATTTGTGTGATTTCACGCTGTATATGATCAAAGAATGCTTTGTCCAATCTGTAACGACAGCGATACTTCAAAATTATAGAAGAAAAGATAACTACATATCACAAAGTAATTATTCCACTCCACAGCAACAAATTAAAATAAAGATATCTAAATGAGTAATCCACCTGGGTCTCAATCTGGCAATCTCAACCTCAATCTCACGTGCCTCTGTATCAAGAAAATATTCAACCAGTCCTTCGATTGTATCAGGCGCAACTCTTGCCTATCCTTAAAGCCAACAAAAACAATCACTAGTGAAATTTATCGAATTGGTTGAATGGTATTTGGGATTGCCCAAGAAAGTGTGTGGAGTCTGGAAATGAAATGAAAATGAAAAAAGACCTCTCTTTTGGCACGGCGGCGCTCCTGCTCCTCGTGCACCTGACGCTCGAAAGCTTGACGAGCCTCAGAATCCTTGTCGATTCTTCTCTTGAATTCCATCCTTGCAATGTGGCCTCCTTGAGGTGGGCCCAATATTCCCTCAGGATCCTAGCATTAGCATACAAATATATATATCCTTCATTGTAAAGAATTAATTATGGCGTACTTTGTGCAATCTGCATGCTGGTTTAAGTTAATTTATTGCAATAGTAAGCATCAATAAAATTGGAGGATATAGTAAAAAGTGGCATCCATGGTGTTGGGGTTCTATTAATAAAGATATGGGAAAGGAAATTAATTAGAGATTGAAGGGAAGGGAAGGGAAGGGAAGGTAATGAAATTAATTACCCAACCGACGCATTGAATTTTGATTTTGATGGTCCTCCTTCTTGAGCTTAGAGACTTGAAGGGGAAGGAGGAGGAGAAAGTGCGAAAGAGAGCAGAAGTAGCAGCTTGTACTTGTAGTAGTGTCGCCATGCCCCGGATGCTAGCTCTCTCAGAATCAGTCGATAACAAACAACAATCTCAATTTCAATCTGTATTCTTTCTGTAGTGTTCTATTGTTGGCTTCGCCGTCGCACGCAGTGCTTCGCGTCTGAAGCTCCCCTGACTAACTGTGAGTGAAGTGTGAGAAGTGTTATCCTCCCATATATCTCTTTTCCTTTCCTCATTCTAATTCGTGCTAGCTCAGCTGTGCATTAGATTAGATACCATATCATCATCATCCTCTGCAATTACCTAATTGCACTCTAAATTACTTGTTTTTACGTTTGTTATACAGATGGTATAGTAGCACAAAAAAAATTGTACTATAGATTTCATCGCTTTCTATTTGTCTAGACATCTCTTGATTAAAAAAATTTGTATACGAAAAAGTTTCTATTTATACGGCGAAGGCTGAACTCAGCCACCGCGCCTCATATTTTTTTTGTTTTTAATTGTATTAAGATGTTGAATGATCCTTTCTAATAAAATAGAAATGAAGAAACTTTATAAAGTTTATTTCTATAAAAATAGAAAAATATATTTCAAAAATTGATAAATAAATTTAAAGTTTTAATAAAATTATAAACTGAAATCAAAATCAAAATTTAAACTAAATTTGTTAAAAAAAAATCATCGTATCAAGTTGTATACACAGTTTAACAAAAATTTTTAAAATAAAATCTAGTGACAGAGTGATTACATAATTCGGCAATTAATACGATCTTATTGTTTATGATATATTTGCATGGTTCTCAAAATTAAAGAAAATAATTATCATTTACCAGTTAAGATCGTGAAAACTTGAAAGCCTTCTTAAGCAACTAATTATTTTATGAGAAAATCTCTGGATACCCCACCTTCCGTACCCGGATTCTGTACCCCGGCCGTAGTTAAAACTTAGAACCGCTTCTAATTATGTGTTGTTTTCATGTAAAGCGGGAAATCTTGTGAATTTTTAGCGCTAACCAAAATCCAAAAGAAGACTTAATAAATCTGTGGGAGACAATGCGCGCATTGATGTCATCTTGTCATTTTCTATCATACATAGCAAATGTATAGTGATCTTCATTGGACATTTTATCAGTAAATTTTTTATAAGAAAAGCATAATGATTGATGTATAATTGATGGGTGGAAAGAGCAACCTTGAATATCAAAATTTACAAGAACGCATTTGCACACCTTATGTACAAATATAAACATGGCTAATAAAAATGTAAACACTTTATGCAAAAATATAAACACCGCTTAAAAAATATAAACACCGGTAATAAAAATATAAACACCGGTAATACAAATATAAACACCGGTAGTAAAAATATAAACACCGGTAGAAAAAATATAAGCACCGCTTAAAAAAATATAAACACCGGTATTAAACCTTGTGTAAAAATATAAACACCGGTTATAAAAATATAAACACCGATAATAAAAATATAAATACCTTGTGTAAAAATATAAACACCGCTTAAACAAATATGAAAACTTGATTGAGAAAACATAAACACATGATTCAAAAAAAAATTTGATCAAAATATGAATACTTGATTGAGCGGTATAAACATTTGATTGAAAAAATCTTGATCAAGAAATACGAATGCTTAAGAAATATAAACATTTGAAATTTTTTTGATCGAAAAAAGTATGAACTTAAACCCTATAATAAACAAATAAATCATCTCTGATTGAAAACTTGACATCGCGATAGTTGCAAGCATTTCATGCGAAGGCTAGTGTATACGGATTCACATCCGCTGCCATAAAAAACTATGGCATGAATGTGCCATAGTTTTCTTGTGAGTATGAAAATGAGGTCCGCATTTATAAAACATCTCCTATTTCAAAAATTTAGGTCGTTAAAAAAAAATCTAACGGTTCCTATTAACTATGACAAGTTCCTGCCATAGTTTTTTATGAGAGCAGACACGGACCACCGGACGCCTCTGGCTTACTTATAAACGGTGGAATTTTTTACTATTTTCATCTACCGCTGATCGGTCAAATGGTGTATTTTAAGAAGTTTTGTCGGGGTACAGATGCGGGGTACGAAGCTCCGGGTTCTCTTAGCAACACTCTTATTTTAATGCTACTACTTTCATCTTATACAAAGAATTTATCAACCTAACACACTAACACATATAACAAAAATTAAATTTCATAGTTTAATTAAAAACTCTTTGTATAAGAAATTTTGATCTTTTAAATTTTTTAATATTTCGTTTAAATTTATACTTTTGATTTTTAAAAGTTCATTTTATTTATATTATCTATCTTTATAATTAATGTGAGTATTGTATATAGTAGAATATTCATATTTATATTCTTTGTAATGAATACTTAAATTTTTAGTCTCGGTGATCTACCAATTAGTAAAATATATTTTTTAAATAAATGCAATATTCACATAATCAATAGTAAGTACGAGTATTTGAGAAGTAGACATCTTCAATTTTCCCAATTAAGCATTATATGTGTAACACTTTAAGAATTACATATTTTTTTTTTTTGTAGTTTTATGATTTTGAATTATAAATATGAAGTTATAACATGTAAAAATGATGACTAATTTGTTTGAAAAAAATCCTCAGTTTAACTATCTACTGTACTTTTGATATGTTTAGTGCATAATAATATTAAAAATAGATAAAAATATTATATCTTTAATTATATAGTATGTCAAAAAAATTGTCTCTCATATAAATAACTATTACTTACCTATATTTTAAATCTTCTTAAGTAATTTTATTTATTTTATATATCAATATTTTTCTAATATTAAACGTGGTGACCGTTTTATATACAGTGTAACAAACAAAACGTTGTCGAAGCAACGCGAGGCCTCGATCCTAATACAATTTGACAATACACACCTTAAATTTGCAAAACAAACAAAGAATGAGGGAGTGAGACAGTGAGTGAATAAATGGTGAGGTTGGTCCCACTGGCCGCACTAGTAAATGGAAAAACGTGCCTTACCCATGCTGTGCCTGTGCAAGTGCCAAAGCTGCTTTGCTTTGCTTCCTTTGCTTTCCTTTGCTTTCCTTTCCTTTCTTTCTACATGAAGTCATGAATGAATGACGAAACAAAGCCATATCATCTCTCTTGCTTCCTCTCCTCTCCATTAACACACGTACCATCCAGATCCAGTCACGTGAAATTTCTGCTCCTTACACTTCCTTGTCAAGAAAAAAGAAATGGAGACCGAATTAATGCACTAAATAAAGCCAAATTAGGCGCAGATGCACTTGCCCTCCCAATTTTTTTTTTTGTCTGTGCCCTCAAAAAAAATTTGCAAACTATGCCGCTTTAAAAACATTGTTCAGACTATGTCTACTTTTGGGTATTCAGCGTTTATAGGTTCAACGCGAATGCTGGTGTTTAGGTTCTCCAATAAGAAAAAAAAAAAAAAATTCTGGATGTGGTTCTGAACGCCGGAGTCCGACTCCAAGATATAATTTACCTTTTTGTCGAGTTTGTAATCGTTCTGAATTTCGTTTAAAAAAAAAGCTGGCATTCACACGTATTTAATGTAGTACTATCTCCGTCTATGAATAAACGAATTTTTAGGAAAAGTCAAATAAATTAGTGGAAAAATGAAATTACATAATAATTGTTCCAATTAAATAATATAGATAAAGGGTAATCATAACATTAGAGAAACAAGTAGATTCAAACAAGTGAATAGAAAAATAAATTTAAATCGGTAAAGTTCATTTAATTATGGACAAGCTCTAAATAGTATAAATTCATTTAATTGTGGACGGATGTAGTAGTTGAATTTAGAGTTCTACACTTTTCTTGAATTTAGCATAAAATTGTGATTATTCAAATAAATCTATCATAGTACTACCAACATTTGAATTTAGTTTGTATGTTGTGGTTATTGTCTTGTAGAATGTCCAATTTTTTTTATATATTTAGCATTTTATAACATATTATAATTTTATATTAAGGTTTTACACTTTTTTGAATTGTATATAAAATTATGATTACACAGATGAACCATTCAAAATCCTGACGTCCGACGTCCAGGACTCTAGTGTTCAGAATCACATCCATAATTTTTTTTCCCATGCCGACGAACCTAAACGCCGGTATTCACGTTGAGCCTATGAACGCTGGATGCCCAAAAGTGGATATAGTCTGGACAATGTTTTTAAAGCGGGCATAGTTTGCAAATTCAAAATTTTTTGGGTATAAACAAAAAAAAAATTCGTGATCCCGATCCCCGGTTCTGGTGGTGCTGGTACTGTTTTTTTTTTTTTACTCTAAACCCAGAACTAGGGCTGGCAAAAAAGTTTGTAGCTCGTAATTCACTCGAGTTCAATTCGGTTTGAGCTTGATTTGGTCTTAAGCTCGATTCCAATTTTTTGTTAGCTCGATTCGGTCTGAACTCGGCTCGATTTTTTCGTGATTTGATTTGGAATAGCTCGATATACAGTAATTTGCACATTTTTTGAACTATTTTGTCAAAATTGTTTACAATAATATACTTATTTTATTATTTAATTAACAAAATATACTTATTTTGTTGTTAAATTAATAAAATATATATTTTTAATCATAATTTATTATAAAATTAGTAAATATAGAGATAATTTGTTTATATTATCAAAGAAGGATAAAATAATATACTTATTTTAGTTCTAATTATCTATGGTAATACGGAAAATAAATATAAATTTAGAGCTCGAATTTGGTTTAGCTCTAGCTCGATTCGATTCAAGTTCGATTTGAATCAAATTCGATTCGATTCGATTAGTTGACAGCCCTACCCTGAATTGAACGGTAGTTTCCAACCAAAATAATAAAAAAAATAAAAATACACCAAGTGCACATAGTAAGATCATACAATACAATTGTTGTTGAAAAAAGGATCATCACCAGTCATCAGACATCAGTCATCAGTATATACTGACAGTCAGACAGAGATAGATACTCGAAAGAAAAAGCGTTCTTTCTTTCTTTCTTTCTTGCCATTACTCCGGAGGGTCGATCGAGAGCCATGAGTCAGGGGGGCCGCCGATTGATGAACAAACTGATGAGTACCAGCGCCAATAATAATACTATCCCCGCCTCTTTGATCGAGAAAGGGCAGACTCGTGTCATCGACGCCTCTCTCACACTCATCCGCGAGAGAGCCAAGCTCAAGGTTAATTTTGTACTTAATTTCTACCATTTCCATTTCTACAATGCAATTCAATTTAGTACTCATGTGCTTATCACCAAACAACACAGGGCGAACTGTTGAGAGCACTGGGTGGTGGTGTCCAAGCAGCCGCCTCGCTTCTAGGAGTTCCTTTGGGCCACAATTCCTCTTTCCTTCAAGGTCCTGCTTTTGCCCCCCCTCGTATCAGAGAGGCTATTTGGTGTGGCAGCACCAATTCCTCCACTGAGCAAGGAAAGGATCTGACTGACCCCCGCGTGCTCACAGATGTAGGCGATCTACCCATTCAAGAGATCCGTGATTGTGGTGTGGACGATCACCGCCTAATGAATATTGTCTCCGATTCTGTCAAGATTGTTATGGAAGAGCATCCTCTTCGACCTCTCGTTTTGGGAGGGGATCACTCCATTTCATACCCAGTCGTCAGAGCTGTTTCAGAAAAGCTGGGTGGGCCTCTCGATGTTCTTCACTTGGATGCCCATCCTGATATTTATGATGCATTTGAAGGAAATGTTTACTCTCATGCCTCCTCATTTGCCCGTATCATGGAAGGAGGCTATGCAAGACGACTCCTCCAGGTCTTATTTCATTTCTCTAACACTTTCTCCACTCTTTTTGCTCGCTCAATTTTGTCCATAATAATTAAGATCCCTATGACTCCCCTAGCAGATGAACATTATGTCTGATTCATGTTTACCCCGTACAGTCCCACTAACGATTATGCCAGTCTTTTGTATGTCGGGTTTGATCATAGATTACAGCCTATTTATTTATTCTTTACAATCCATCCAGGCCGGGATTGAGATCCCATGGTAATTTTGTAATGATGTGGTAAATAAAGATATTGAAACCTACTTAACACTTATTCACATTTCATTTTAGTATTCCAGACATGTTTTTTTTTTTTATAAGTTCTGTTCAATTCCAGGTGGGAATAAGGTCAATAACGAAAGAAGGGCGCGAACAAGGGAAGAGGTTCGGCGTAGAACAGTATGAAATGCGCACTTTCTCCAAAGATCGTGAAATGCTTGAAAATCTCGTACTCTCTCTCTCTCTCTCTAACATATATTTTTCATTAGGTAGTATCCTTTTGGCTTTGACTAGGCAGTTTCTTATATAGATTGGAAATGGAATGTCATTGGTGAGGTTTATTCATGATTTGTGTCTGTGGTTGGACAGAAACTAGGAGAAGGGGTGAAGGGTGTGTATATATCAGTGGATGTAGACTGCCTAGACCCGGCTTTTGCTCCAGGTGTCTCACATATTGAACCAGGTGGTCTCTCATTTCGTGATGTGCTAAACATACTGCACAACCTACAAGGTGATGTCGTTGCAGCTGATGTGGTTGAGTTCAACCCCCAACGTGACACGGTTGATGGCATGACTGCAATGGTTGCTGCCAAGCTTGTACGGGAACTGACTGCCAAAATTTCAAAATGATTCTGAATTTGGTTTAATCGTCTTATCTTTCACTTTTGCATTCAGTTTCATTGGCATGGCATTGGTTCCTCTAGTCAGGTTGAGCTAGGCAATTCTAGAATATTTCGTTTAATAAATTCTGTGGAAATTGTCGGAGTTATATGGATGCTTTAATTTAAGCGGTCATGTTTTGGCATCAATTAGAAAGGAGTAAAATCATAGTTTTATAGTCTTTTAAATTAAAGCAAAGCGAATCTCTCTTGTGCTATTGAGTTAGTGAAGTTTGAACTGTCAGATGTGCTGTGCCTGTGCGTTCAAATCCATTAGCATATCTTTGGTAGGCTGGTCACAGACTCACAGTATTATTCTATGTATATTGTAGGATAAGAACAGTAAGGAGGAAGCTTATTGTCAAGAGCATATATAGAGAATTTCCCTAAAAGCTAAAGTTCTTGGAGCATATATGCTTCCTGCTCTTTCTTTGATCTTTGATGGAGGCATCGAGCTAATGTTAAAGACGTGCTTTCCATTAATTTGCTTTTGATCACTTTAGCTCTCAAATAAATTACATAAAGCGTATGTATAGGTATAGCAATCATCCATCTATAGTTTTAGTTTAGTTTCTGTAAGAGGAATCAGAATATATATATTTTCTAGTCTCCTCCTGTCCTGCCCACCTCACTTCACTTACTCCATGGGCTCTATAAAACTTGAGCCCGGCCGGTAGCCTTGTATCAATTCAAGACTTGTTTCTTTCTCTCTCTCACACTCTCTATTATTCATGGCTGATTGTCCTCCTTTAGAGCAAGGATGTCGCTGCCCACAAGGATGCCACTGTACGTCTCCACCACCGATGAAGCATCATGATCCACAACCATATCACCAACACCAAGATGCCAAACCATACTATGCTGATATGAAGCCTAATTTACCTCGCCCAAAACGCAAACCTTCACCAAAATCATCTTCTGGTACTGGTAGTAGTGGTGGTCGAGTGTGTGCGGCTCTGCTTGCATTTATTGTCCTTTTGGGTATCATTGCTTTGATACTCTACCTTGTTTACCGTCCGTTGCATCCCCGTTTGACTGTCACCTCATTTTCCATGCTGTCTCTCTCCAACTCCACCACACCATTTACCTCCATCTCCACTTCAGCGCAAGTCACGATACTCTTCCGGAACCCCAACAGACGTTGTTCAATCAGTTATGATTGCCTTTCTGTATTTCTGTCGTATCGCAACCAGGCAATCACATATTCAACTCAGCTACCAACGCTGTACCAGAAGTCTGATAGTTCTATGGCTTTGTCACCTGTGGTAGGTGGCGGTACAGCCATTCCTGTAGCACATGATGTGATGGAGGGGTTGATGGCTGATGAGTCGTATGGCCTCGTTGGCCTGCGGTTAGTTGTGCAGGGAAGGGTTAAATTTCAGCCGGGGCCATTCAACGGAAGGTGGACTCCACTGTATGTGAGGTGTGATATGCTGCTTGGTGCACAGAGGGGTTTCACGGGTCAGGTGCCCATGCTCGGCAGTACTAACTGTTATGTTGATCCGTAGTACTGCATATATAACAATAGCTTTGAAGCTTTAATTTGTGTTTGCTTGTACGTGCCTTTTTCTATTTTCTTTCACATGTAATTTGTGAACTCTCTGTTGTTTAGAGAAAGAGATGTTATGTGTTTGTTAGCAGTCAGTGTGTTGGATTGTTGCAGCTGTTGTTGATTTCGATTAAAAACAATGAAATTCATATATATGTTGAGTTGCTGAAAAAGAGTGCATGAAATTTCTTTGCCAAGGGAATAATTGGTAAGAAAGTAAAGCTTGCCAAAGGGAATAATTGGTATAAAGCTAGGATCTTACTTTTCAATTTGGTGGCAGTATTTGTATTTGGGAATTTCAGCCTCAATCCTTGTATCATATTCATATCAATATATCATATACATTACAAAGAAAAGACCTGGCAGTCAGAGTCAGAGGGAACTTGATTCGCAGTCGCAGCTAGCTGCGTTGTAAAAAAGTAGAGTAAAAAGTGTAGAATTCCATTTCCAACAGAAGAGAAGAGAAGAGGAGAGATGGGCGGCCTTAGAAGAAAAAGCCCATGATCTTGGGCCATATCCATCCATCGAAGTTGAGTATAAAGCCCATGATCTTGGGCCATATCCATCCATCGAAGTTGAGTATAAAGCCCATGATCGATCAAGTTGAGTATAAAGGCCCATGATCCATCCAAGTATCATCCCTGTTATTGGGCCATATCCATATCCATATTTGTATCCCTCTCCTCTTTCTCTGTCTCTGATGAGAGAGAGAGATTGTGCAGTGGGATGGAATGTGCGATTGATGGTCAGTCAAGCTGTGCAAAGGAGACCATCTTAATGCCTGCCTTGGTATGAATAATCAATCAGTCAATCAATCAATCGTATCCTTCACGTTCGTTCGTTCATTGACATTGGCAGATTGCAGTCAGGTCCCTCATTGTTGAAACAGTCTTCCCTTCTTCCGTACGTCCCAGCCCTCCCTCCCTATCTCCTCCTATCTCCTATTCCTAATTTTTCCATATATATAAATCTTCTAATTCTTCCTCAGTTTCCGATTCGGACGGTATACACACTGATACATACTCTCTTGCTCCAATCTTCAACCCCTCCCTCCCTCCCTCTCATCTCCATTTCTTTTCAATCTTAACTACAATCATCATTAATTATCCATTAGCTGGATTCAATCAGCTCTCAGCAACTGTTTCTCACACAAATAGAGTTGAGCAAATTGGGTTCAGAGGGAGCGAGGAGTAACTAAGATCCATGGCATTAGCAATGATGAATGTCACGCAAACTGTGCTCAATTGGGTCTCTTCAGCTTTTGATGCTCCCACCAGAGCTGTTGTTTTTGGTGTACCCATTGATGGTAACTTAACTTCTCCTCCTCCTCTTACAATTCGATCGCCTTTTTCATCAGTTATATTGAATCTAATTTGTTTGTTCCGTTTCCAACACCAATGAAGGCCACCTAGTGGTTGAAGTTTTACTTGTAGTGGTGATCTTATTCCAGCTTACAAGGAAGAGTTACAAACCTCCTAAGAAGCCTCTCACAGAAAAGGTCTACTTTTACACTTCTAGTCAAAGCAGTATCTCATTATTTTTACCCTATTATGGTGTGCTAACAGTAAAGTGTTTCTGGTGAAATATTATTATACAGGAAATAGATGAACTATGTGATGAATGGGTTCCTGAGCCCCTGACCCCACAAGTTACTCAGGACATGACGATTGAGGCCCCTACTCTGGAAAGGTTTCACATAATTAGTTTCTTCTGTTTTCAATTCACTTCTCTTCATCCATCCTGCAATCCTATCGTCTTTCTTTCAAAGTAATTTATTTTTTTCACCTTTTGTGCTACAGTGCTGCAGGACCGCATGCAATAGTTAATGGGAAGGAGGTGGTCAATTTTGCATCAGCAAATTATCTCGGTCTCATTGGAAATGAAAAGATCACTGTGAGAAGAAGCTTACTCTATTCAACTTCTTTTCCCCATTTTAAATGGGATTTATAAACTGAACTCTTAACATCTATGAAATTTTAGGACTCCTGTGTTGGTGCCCTGGAGAAATATGGTGTCGGTTCTTGTGGGCCTCGCGGATTTTATGGGACCATTGGTGGGTCTTCTCTCTTTGTTATCTTTTCCTATTCTCTCCTCAGTTCTCTCTCCGATTCTATGTGCAAAAGTTCACACCTGACATAAGTTAATTTATAATTTTATATAGATGTACACCTGGATTGTGAGCAAAAGATAGCGAAATTCTTGGGAACACCTGATTCAATCCTCTATTCATATGGCATTTCAACCATTTTCAGTGTTATTCCCGCTTTCTGTAAGAAGGGAGATATCATTGTCGCGTAAGTTTCTTATTTTTACACTTTATTTGTTTTATAGGAGACATCATCATATGATTCCTCAATACTTATCTGTTAATTTGTTATTTGGCTTCCAATGTTGTTGCAAAATATAGAGACGAGGGGGTACACTGGGCAGTACAGAATGGACTATACCTTTCTAGAAGCACTGTGGCATATTTCAAGCATAATGACATGAAATCATTGGAAAAGAAGCTGGAGGAGGTCACCCGCCGTAGCAAAGACCCTGAGAAAATTAGGCGATATATTGTTGTTGAAGGCATTTACCAGGTTCCTTTTTTTTTTTGTTAATTCGGCTTAATTTAATGTTTAAACATGCAAAATACAAAATATCATATGTTTTCTGCAGAACTTGAAAAATCTAATTACCATTGAAAATAAAATACAAAATATCATATGTTTTCTGCAGAACTTGAAAAATCTGGTTACCATTGAAAATAACCCAAAATTACAGATGCTATTGTAACTTTGCAAGTATTAGTGCATGATACCATGTATTAGGGTTGTAGATGACAACCTGTAGTTTGCAGAAACATCTGTAATATTCGACCTTTAATTTGTTCTCATACCTTTTTTGGGTCACAAAATAAGTTATGATATCCCTGTTCCTGCTTTGATGCAGAATTCGGGACAAATAGCCCCATTGGATGAGATTGTTAGGCTGAAGGAGAAGTACCGCTTCCGTATTATAATGGATGAGAGCCATTCTTTTGGTGTACTTGGAAATTCAGGTTGTGGTCTTGCTGAGCATTGCGGACTTCCGGTGCGTCTTGTTACCTTCATCTTTTCTGAAGGATAATATAATCACACAAATGTTGTTCAGACTAACCCACACCTCGATGGATAAATGGATAATTCAATGTAATGTTGATACAAAGCTGGACCCAAGAACTCAAAAAGTTCTATGCACAA
Source organism: Cyperus esculentus (assembly GCA_030179965.1). Classification (NCBI taxonomy): domain Eukaryota; kingdom Viridiplantae; phylum Streptophyta; class Magnoliopsida; order Poales; family Cyperaceae; genus Cyperus; species Cyperus esculentus. The sequence goes on along the minus strand of JASGLE010000010.1, from coordinate 44,221 downwards.
CAGCTTGATAATTGTACATTTTCTTTACATTTGGTAACCTTTTCTACTAGCAATTCTGTATGTACTTGAATATAATTGTTGCTGTGCAGATTGAAAAAATTGATATAATAACAGCTGGTATGGGAAATGCTCTAGCCACTGATGGGGGTTTCTGCACCGGAAGCGTTAGAGTTGTCGATCATCAAGTAGGTGCTGTTAAAAGGAAAAATTAAATACTAAATAAATAGAGCATGTCCAGTTAAACTAACTATTATATTTTCTTTTGTTTGCTCTTTGTAGAGGTTGAGCAGTTCAGGATATGTATTCTCTGCTTCATTGCCGCCATATCTGGTGAGTGCTGCAATTGCAGCAGTTGATCATTTGGAGGCAAATCCGTCCATTCTTTCCAATCTAAGGGCTAATATTGCTACTCTTTTCAATGGTACTTATTTTTGAGTTGTTGTTGTCGTTGTTGTCTTCTTTCCTTCCCTTTTATGGCTTTTGTGAATAAGTCAATTCGGAGCAATCACTGACATAGTTTTTCACATTTCAGCTGCATGCTATTTTTATTAATTAATTTTTTAATTATAATGTTTTTCTTTGGAAATGCAGAGTTGTCCAATGTGCCAGGGCTTGTTATAGCAAGCCATGTTCTATCTCCCATTGTTTTCCTCAAGCTGAAGAAATCAACTGGCTCTGAGAATACTGATATGCTCCTCCTCGAGTCAATCTCTAAAAAGGTATGCTTCATTAAGATTTAGTTCACATGTTCTGTATCTTTTCAACTAGGCAAATAGAGGTAACAAACAAGCTGGTTAAAATCAGGCTCAGGTCATGTTAGGCCATATCGAGTTGGTCATATGTGAAATTAATTTGAATTCTGGACTTGGGTGTGGGCTTATCTCGTTCTTGTAATTTTCAGCTTTAGCAATTGCTTCTCTGGGCCTTTTTTGCTTACATGATATATTGACTTTGATATGCCTATTGGGTATGGATTGAGCATCGAACGGGGATTACAAAATGCTTTTTCCATTTTGTCTTGTCGACCTGTTCTCTTGGATTGAGCATTGAACTGGGTGTTGCTCTTGACAAACGGGCTGCTCAGGTTAAGCTCAAGCGGTTCAGATGGGCTTTGTGTGTGTGTGTGTTGTGCCATATTTTGGCAGCACTACTTATATGTTTGGCACACTATATTCTGTCTGACATTGTACCTGGTCATTCTATGCATTGAAAATTGTTCAAAATTAATTATTCAGGTTTTGGAAGAGGATTCTGTACTTATTGTGACAACCAAAAGATCATTCCTGGACAAGTGTCAACTCCCAGTTGGCTTACGCCTTTTTGTCTCGGCATCTCACTCAGAATCCGACCTTCTTAAGGCCGCTGCTTCGTTGAAAAGAGTTGCCGCATCAGTGCTTTCTTAGTTTCCTTAAATGTATGGCCTGTGCTGTCATCTAGTTTTGAGAACAATTCTTTTTCACTTTTTTATAAAAAGTTCTGTATTTGGAAAGTATTTTATGGTTGTAGTAGAGTTCGGTTCACTAATGTACACATCTAAACGCCTTAATATAAAGTTAAGAAATTGGCAGTTTTGTACAATTCTGATATGTTTCTAGATTTTAGACTTTTCTAGACTTGTTGAAACGGGCTTGAATTTTGAAGTTGGCATTGTCATATAGGGTGAACTTCGTTATTGGGTGCATAAGAGAGGTAAGAGGAACGTTTTTTTTTTTTTTTTTTGAGAAAAAGATGGAGGTCGAGCCTCCAAATTTTTATTTAATAGCACACCAGGGGTGTTAGAAAAATTTACAGTAAGCATAAGAAAATAAAATCAAAAGAAAAAGAAAGAAGAAGAATAAAAAAAGAAATAAGAAAGAGATGAAAAAAATGAAAAGAAATAAGAAAACTTGAATGTTTCATTTCAGCATTCCATGACGTTTCTAAAGCCAAGCCCTGTATTCAATCAGTATCTCATCTCTTATTTGATTTATCGTTTTTGCATTGTCTATAAAAATTCTTGCACAGCGTTCCCTCCATATGACAAAATTCATAGTGACCATTATCCTCTGATTCACTATGTCATTTGTTTTAGTAAATATCTCCTTGAATAGTCCCTGCTGCATGTACTGTGATATGTTTATACTACTTCCCAGTGATTGCAGCAGCACCTGCCTTACTTCACTCGAGAAATTGCACGTTGTAAACAGATGTTGTGTTGTCTTAGCCTCCATCCTGCACATATGGCACATGTTCGGCATCTGCCAGCCCCTCTTGATCAAATTGTCCACCGTCAAAAGCCTATTTTTAAGAAGTATCCACATAAAAACTGCAACCCTTGTGGGAAGTCCAATGTTCCATATGATCTTGGTTGGGTCTATGACATATGGACCTAAAATAAAACTTCTGTAGAAAGATTTACTAGGTCTTTATAAATCATAACTTGAATCTGAATCAATATGTGGTTTCTGTTGGGAGTTCTTGTAGGCGATGATCTGATATGACTCTATTGAAGTTTTAATTTACTGTCTAGTAGTAGAGTATGGAACCAACGGTGACGCAGTAATCGAATTTGTCACCGATATCTATGCAACTCCATTTTAATCGGATTTAGTCGCTGCAATATCTATTGCTTAGGGTACCCCTTGTTCAGGAAGAATTTGATTATGGTAATGGTGTTTGGTAAAAGCTGCAATAAATAATTGAGTAGAAGTAATTGCATAGGATATAATGGCTGTAGCACCTAGCATTTCACTGAAATACTAAAAATTAAGGAGAAAAAATTATCTTGAGATTGTTTTGCTCTTATTTTTGTTTTTGCTTTGTATGTGGTGGTGTAGGCCCAAGATGGCAATTAGGAGAATTCTATTAAAGGTCCAACTCAAGGTGCCATATTCGCTGCTAGGTACAACCCACATCTCAGCTCCGTAATCTGCAACATCCAAACCTGCTATGTGATACCCGAGATCTTACCCAAATATTTTATATATTTTTCTTTTACGGTAAAGGATTGTTGTATAATTTATTTTGGACCACTTCATAATTTAATTTGGACTTATACGTAATTTAGAATACATAGAGGGTCCAAACATTAAATAGTAGAATAAATTAAAACATGATGACACGTTGGCCTTTTATTTAGATCCCACGTGTATTTTCTTAAGCGGTGACTTAATTATCCGCTTGTTTTCTTGATCCCATCTGATTCCCTTCCCGGGGGAATAGCAGGGAAGAACAACGAAAAAAAAAAAAAAGAAAAAGAAAAAGAAAAGGAAAAGAGGAACGAACAGAAAGAAAGGAAATTCAATCAACTAATTTTCGTTGGTCTTTTAATTGCTCAAGCGGGCATCTGATCCGAATAGATGTCAGCTCGGTACCGTGATATGATTGTACTGATATGAAGTGACAATCTAAATCGAGGATTTACTGAGGTGTAAATCCGGAAATCGTTTTGTATCAGGTAATCGGACTTCCCTATAATTTCTAAATTAGTTATACTTGCTGATTAATTGATGTGATGATGGATTTTTGGTTCTGTTTGTAATTGTCATACGTGTTATATGATTGGATTTGAATTTGGATTTGGACTTGTGGTACTTGGACTTTGTGTATCTTGACTTTGTGTATTTGGTACGTGTACTGGCGCTGCGGTGTCCAGTCATGTGAGCTGTGATATTTGGTATGTGTACTGGCGCTGCGGTGTCCAGTCATGTGAGCTGTGATATTTGGTATGTGTACTGGCGCTGCGGTGTCTAGTCATGTGAGCTGTGATATGTTGTTAGTGACTTGAGACCAGCGGGTGCTCAGGCACTAGATTTGGACTTGGATATGCGGTCAGTGACTTGAGACCAGTGGGTGCTCAGGCACTGTAGTTGCACTTGTGATATGCGGTCAGTGACCTGAGACCAGTGGGTGCTCGTGCACTGGACTTGCACTTGTGATATGCGGTCAGTGACCTGAGACCAGTGGGTGCTCAGGCACTGGATTTGGACCTGGATATGCGGTCAGTGATCTGAGACCAGTGGGTGATCAAGCACTAGACTTGCACTTGTGAGATGCAGTCAGCGACCTGAGACTAGTGGGTGCTCGGGTACTGGACTTGCACTTGTGATATGCGGTCAGTGACCTGAGACTAGTGGGTGCTCGGGCACTGGATTTGCACTTGGACTTGGTACGTGTACTGACGCTGCGTTGTCCAGTCACGTGAGCGGTGATATTTGGTACGTGTACTGGCGCTGCGGTGTCCAGTCACGTGAGCGATGATATTTGACATGATTATTGGATTTGGATTTGGATTTGAATTTGTGATTTTTGGACTCCTGAGACTTTCTGATTTGTGTGCTCTTAATGTTGTTATATTTGATTAGTGCACTGAGACTGCGGTACTCAGGCACTTGATTCGAACTTGTGAGACTTGATTGTGTGTTCTGATACTTGAGCTCTAACAATTGATTTGAGTGCTGAGGCACTTATGTTGATAATTGATATGTGTTCTTGGTTTATGTTCTGACACTCACGTTGTAGCATCTGATTTGTGTGTTGTGGCATTGGATTTTCGATGCTTGATTTCTGTGCTCAAGCATTCGAGTTTTAGTTCTGAGTTCTGGTAATTGATTGTGTCTTTTGACACTTAATTGTGGTATTTGATTCGTGCATTCAGGCCATTGACTTGTGGTGCTTGAATTGTGTATTCTAGCACTTGAGATGTGTTGCTTGATAATGTGTGTGTTTTGGAGTTTGTAATGCTCGATCTATGTTCTGACATATGAGTTGCGATACTCGATTTGTGTGCCCGTGTATATGTTTTGTAATATTTGACATGATTGTTGAGATGTGCTTTGGGTGTGCGTGCTTAATAATTACTAGCGAAGTACCCCGCGCATTGCGGCTGTCATTATTAAGAAACCCATCCATTTGTGTGGGCTATTTTAATTTTGATCGCCGCAAACAAAAGAAATAAAAACTAATCTACTGCTTACAATTTGTAATAATGTTAAAGCTTAATTTAAATATTAAACTATCTCAACAAAATTTGATAGAAGTATGTGAACATAAAATTACATAACTGAAATTCAGATATATTTGCAATAAAAGAAATACAAAGCATGAATTAAAATTCTTTGCAGCAAGTTACTTTCGCTTTCCTTTTATAATTGGCAGCCAAAAGAATTTTACTCAAAAAAATTAAGAAAATAGAAATATTCACATTCATTTTATTGCCGCATATTGTTGCCAATTAATATGACTAATATGGTAATTAAGTAGTAATTCTCTCATTTCTTTCCTTATGCTGCCGTGTATTCGAAATGGAGAGGAATGGTCCAAAATTGAGGCGATCGTAGCCGTCTGATCTGATAAAACCGATATGCTCTGTTTAATGAAGGGTATTATGGGTATTTAAAAAATTTGAAGAAGAAAGAAAAAAAGGAGAGTGTAATAGTTACGTGCTTTATGATATAGCACAGATATTGTTTTTTCATATTTTTTTGAAAGTCACCTAATAACTATTTATACTTTGCATCTTAACATTAATGATGGGCTGGTCAAACTTGAGAATTTGACTTGGGGATTTATATTTAGGGACAAGTGTCTTATCCCAAATTGATATGAGGGACAATAGTATCTTCAATTCTTCATTAATCTGAGCATCTTCAGCAATAGTCAATAAAGGAAAGGTCTCCTTCCTCTTCAATCTAAAAAAAAAACGAAAAAAAGAGTGATTTTGCGGTCACTTTCCTTTATCTTCATCTCGTACTAATTGCAATTACAATTCCATGAATGTTGCTCCGTTAAATTACAATGATGTAAAAGAACGTAATAAATGTTATAATTATGAATTTTCAATATTGATCATTTGATTGACAAGATTAAGGGGCCTACAAAATAGATTTTGTCAATCCAAATGGGAAGATTACAACAATAAACATTTAATTCCGATGACAATTACAATAGTAATTGCTACTTCTATGGCATCATTTCATATCCTTGAATGATTTTCCAAAAACGAAGAAAATTTCAAATTCTCAAAAGGAAATAATAAATCAAATCCGTGACAGCCATATGAATTGAAGCAACACTTTTGAAAGGCAGAGATGATAATCCAAAACAAAGATAAATTAGTTAAATTATAAAATTTTGACATTCAGATGCATATAGAAAGTTCCGTATGGAACCAAAAATTCATTTTAAAAACTTATACATCAGGTTACTTGAGCTAATAAACCGTACTATTGGAACTTTTACGATTCAATGTTTTAAACTTGCCTTCAGAATTCACAGACCACAAGCTCCATGACTGGTCTTCAGTTTGACCTTCGACAATATATAAAAGTTAAAATAAGTAATTGAAAATAACCTATGAGTATATCATAGTACGAAATATGAAATCAAGGCTAAAATTATGAAATTATTTCTGTTGGTTAGACCTCAATCTATATATAATCTAATTTCAAATATGGCTTGAACTTAAAAAGAAGATTTTCCACTCGAAAATCAAAATGTAAACAGCTTTGTATGAATATATATATTTTTTTTTGCTCTATTGCTGGTGCATGAACTGGCATGGAGAGCGAAAAGGTGATTCCTAAAATCCTTTAATATGACAAAATGTTCATACATTCTTACATTTTACCAAAAAAAAAAAAACATCTAATTGAATCTCATACAAAATATAATCTGATGTTCTGAAACCAATTCATTATTAGACTACAATAAACAAATTAATTGTAAATTTCAGGAGCAAAACCTAAACCTTTAATTTGGACCAGTTTGGTGACTTCCAGAATCTTGGACAATCCATTGGGCACAACATCGAGCTGCTTCACCTTTGGCAAACACAATAAAAATTTTAATTAGTTTCAGGCTAACACACACAGTAAATCTGACAATTTATAATATTGATCGAGTATTCGAGTTTTAACTAAATGTTAAAATCGAGTTCAAACTAAGGGTTTAAATTACCTTGAGTTATCACCGTGGTGTTCTCCAAAGATCTCCGAGCGCAATGCTCCGGTTGAAGTAGCCGATCCTGGTATTTGAGCGAACTGCGGTGACGGGACTGAGCCATTCGAGGCGGATGAAATGGACGCAAATTTGTAGGCATCGGTGCGGGCCTGAGGTCAGGAGCAAGGGCTATTGAATGTCGTGCAGGTTGTTGTATTCATATCCTTTGACCCAGGTCACATGCCATTCGTATTCGGCATGTGACCCGTTGGATCTCTAGGGATCTAGCTCCCAACGACGTTCACGCTCAGAGGCGCGGAGCGAGTAAGCTTCTTTCCAAAAAATCTCATCAGGATTCGGTTGAATCCCTTCGGTATTCGGGCAAACCCAAATCCCGAGGAGATCCAACGGGTCACATTGGGTTAGACGATAATCATCCCAGGCTGTTAGCTTCCCCAGGCGTCCGCATCTGCTGAGATCCATATGGATAGTAGGAACCTGCGATCTTAGAATCTCGACTGTCCATTTGAATTACATCATTGAGATTCGTTACTTCTCAATATGGTTCATGCTTGTCCATTAGACCATTATCCTTTTATTGCCATCCTTTATTTGTAAAATTAAAATGTTACAGTCAGTATCTCTATCTCTATCTCTACTCCTTATTAAGAGCCTTGAGTGTCCAAATCCGCCAACGGTCCAGATTCAATCTCAATTTTTCAGAGTCAAGATCAGCCATTAGATCTATTGGATTGAATACAGCGGTGTGGAACTGTGTAGAAGTGTTTTTTTAGTTTGTTGGAGTGTGATGGGCGCGGATATCTGCGCCATAATTCAAAAGGCATTCGTTTCAGGATGCGCACCCCAGGAATGGATGGCTTGCAATGTCATTTTGATACCTAAGAAAGAAGAACCACTCTCGCCAAAGGACTTCAGGCTAATAAGTCTCGGTAACACGCTGTACCGACTACTGGCCAAGGTCATTACAATGAGACTCCAGCCGCACATACCAAAAATTATCTCATCATCCCAGACGGCATTCGTCAAAGGACGAAATATTGCGGACAATGCAATTGCAATGAAGGAAATAACCCATTCTTTCGGATTGCCGGATTATCAAGAGAAATCTTTCGCTCTTAAGGCGGACATCAACAAAGCGTTTGATTCTATCGAGTGGGCATTCCTAGAGGAGGCGTTGAAAGCAGTTAGGTTACCCTCGGGATTAATTACACTAATCATGTCGTGTCTCAGAGCCGGGCGTGTATCCATAATGGTGAACGGAAAGAATGACGGTTTTTTCAAGCCGACCAGAGGGTTGCGCCAAGGGTGCCCTATGTCCCCGATTCTGTTCATCATCGCAATGCAAATGCTTACAAAGGGACTAGAGAATGCAGTTGCTGAACGGCGATTACAGGGCGTAAGGATAGCGATGGAAGCACCCAAGATCACCCATCTCATGTATGCGGACGATCTAGTTCTGTTCGGGCAGGCAATCAAAGAGGAGATTGAAACAATGGGCGGAATTCTAGAACGATTTGGGGAGCTCTCGGGGCTCCGAGTAAACCCGGAAAAATCGACAATTTGGTTCAGTAACAGGTGTGGTCAAGATCTAAGAAATGAGGTCCTGACATTGCTGCATGCTAGAATTGCGGATGATACTGAGAGATACCTTGGAGTGAGCATACAAATGAAGGGAGGGGGATTAGACCATACCCAGGCGATACTAGAAGAGAAGTACCGTAAAGACTTGAAGGATGGAAGGTTGGATTGCTATCGCAGCCAAGAGGAGAAACATTGATCAAATCGGTGTTCACTTCCTTACCAGTATATTACATGTCGGTTACAGGATTGCGAAAGAGAGTGATAAAAGAGCTAACAGCGCTAACAAGAAAATTTTTGTGGGGAAAATCCGATCAACAGAGATGCATGGCAATGATCGCATGGGGTAAAATCACTCTACCAGTTGAGGAAGGAGGACTGGATATTCGTGATCTAGGCAAAATAAATGAAGCCCTCATCCTCAAACTGGTATGGCAGCTAGCAGGGGAGAAGGACGTATTGTGGGTCCAGATTATGAGAGCTAAATATTACCCGAAGACCGGTTTTTGGGCAGCCAGTAACCGAGTAAACACTAGCCCGTTATGGCGGACCATACTGGACCTTAAGCCTTTCTTCTTCAACTCAGTTTTTTGGGTCTTGGGGGATGGTACCAAGGTGCCTTTGCTCAACCAGCCTTGGTTTGGAGATTGGGAGGTGGAGGTGATTTTTAATAGTCGAAGTCGAAACCTCAAGGTGGCTGACCTGTGGGATACGCATACCCAAGGATGGAAGGAGATGGAATTAATTGAAATATTTGGTCCCCATAAAGCAGCACACTTCAAAGAGACGGTGCGGCCTCCTCAGAATCAAACACTGGTGGCAGATCGATTGATATGGAATGAATTGATCAAAGGAACATACACGGTCAAGGAAGGCTACCAAGCATTGCAAAAGGGGAGGCATGGGGATCCTGAAGCAAAGGAGGTCTGGAAAGTCATTTTGGAAGCAAAAGGCATCCAACCACGAGTACGAAATTTCCTGTGGCGGGCTTGTTACAATGGGCTTGCTTGTAACTATGAGATGAGCATAAGACTGCCTCACACGTCACTGGTATGCCCCAGATGTGGGAATGAAAACGAATTTATCGTTCATTTGTTGTTCCAACATCCAGCCTCAAGAGCAACATGGTTCATATCGGGCATTACTATTAGAGTGGAAGAGATACCGTTATGATTCAACCATGCTCTTGTCTATCTTCTGAGGGGGCTCCCCCCAGAGCAAGTGCCGAGGGTGTGTAACATTATGTGGTGCATTTGGAAGGGGTGCAATGAATTCATCTGGGAAGGTAATGCTTACAACCCGGTATCAGTCCTACGAAAGGCTGATGGTATGTATGTACCAGGGAGGAGAGATGACCGAGCTTTGCGGAGTGCTGGAGCCATACCGGCTTTGCTCGATCACACCATACCAACGGGGGCTGAGCTCCTGCTGACAGATGGGTCATGGGATCAGAATGGGCGAGGGAGCTTGCAATTACCCACTATGATTCAAATGGGATACTTATGCAGGTATGGTACCAACCAGTAAGAGCGGTAGGGGCATTTCAGGCAGAGGTAATTGGGGTGCGACATGCGCTAACATGGGCAAGTGAGGCAGTGCAAGGCGGGCGAGTTCACAAGGTTCATGTCTGCACAGATTGTAAAATACTGGTTGAGGTGGTCACCACCGGCGCATTGGAAGAGGCACCCGACTGGAGAGTAGTGGAGGAATTGGCAGAGCTCATCCAATTGTTCCAGGTAGGTACTGGTAGGATAACCATGGCACATGTGAGAAGAGAGAAGCTTAAAGGGGCACACAATTTAGCTAATTTAGCAAGAAGAACAGGAACAAGTTTCAGGGGAATGCCAGTGGAGAGCTTTAGATGAGAACATGGCATAAAGGAGCGAATTGGGGCAGATGGCTTTCAGTGGGAAGCTGATTAAGGATGTGGACGAGATAAGTAATGCAATTAGACACCTGTTTACCAATACTCAAAACGAGTCAAATCAAGGGCATATTAGGATTGTTGTAGCGATGCTTTCTCTTTTATGTTTTTCTTAATTTTTAGGAATTTGTAATGTAGCTTAAGTAGGGCAAGTCAAGACCTTTAATTTGTTTTATTTCAGTCACGAGCTGTAATTTTCAATTTCAATGAAAGCAACATCTACGGGTTTTTCCTCAAAAAAAAAAAAAAAAGAACAACGCTTCCATCTTCTTTCTTTCTTTCTTTATCGTCCATGGAGATGGATAACTTAATCTCTTTTCTCTCTCATCCATGGAGATGGAGAAAGGAATGACTCATCGTGCCGGCAACTCTCAACTCTGCAACCGCGCCGTCGCTTGTCCTCAAAAACCTCCGACCCGAGTAGACTACTCTGGCTTAGTCCTGAGTAGAAACCCTCATTTCGTCCGTCTCAAATGCCTCATTCCCCCCTCCGCAAATCCTTGCTTCAGTCCTTCTCAAATGCCTCATTTGGTAGGCTTATCTCGACTCTGAAGATATTCCTCGACAGCCTAGCATCATCTTCGATTTCTCTCTGCAAGTGGTCACATTTCCATCCTCTCCTTGGTGAATACTAATTCTGAGGTTTTAGGTTATATATTATTGTTTGATTCCCTCAATTTTGTCAATTTTTCTCTTAGTATGAGATTTAGAGAACCTTAATTATGTGATATTACCATTTATCAAACAAGTTCTTTGCTTTAATCGGATAACAACCTACAAAATTGATCAATTAGATTCTTAAGGTTTAGAATTGTCAAGTAAATAGCAGTGATTGAATCTATTTTATGTTTCAGTCTTGGTACAAGCAACAACTGGATGACTCCCTTCCATCAAAGATGGCAAGATGAACCATTTGCTATTGCAATGCTCACCCAAATACCATATAGTATTGTATACTTAAACTGGTGGGTCACATGTTTACTTCTGTGTCCACAAGAAAAGAGACAGCAGAGGATCATAAGTACATAGCAACCAGATAGATGAACAGTCATTGGAGAACTCTACGGTGATAACTCGAGGTAATTTTAACCCTTTCGAACTTGAATCCAATTTGAACATTTAGTTAGAACTCGCTCAATATCATGAATCGTCAAATGTAATTATTTTAGTTCTTTTACTATTCTTTTACTATAGTTTCAAATATCCAATTTGAAGACTGGACATAATTATTTAGATTAATTCATTCAAATATATGACAAGTGGATTGACTTTCTCCTTTTGGTGTTATACAGTATTTTCACTTTAAACCCAATATTATCATTTGTGAATTATGATAATATACCATCTTAAATTCTTATAGCATAATATTTGATTTGTAAATTGGCTGAGAATTATATTATTTTGGAAGCTAAATTTTTTATTCGAATTGCTTTATATCAGGATCTTATATGGTTCTTAATTATATGGTCTTGTTGTTTTCCATTTTTTTCAAATGTCATTTATGGCAATTTTTCAAATTTGTTTTCGAACTATTGGATCCTGTCAAGCATTTTTCCAATATTGTCAAGTTATTTATGGGAAGTTATTGGAAAGATTTGTATGTGGTCCAATTAATTTGAATTATTGGTCCTGTGGTACTTTCTTTGTAAATTCTTTAATTGCAATTTAAGGAATTTAATTAATTGCTTGATATGATTATAATTAATAATTATATAATATATTCGCAGCAAATGCCATTAAATTCTAGAAGCGCCATGGCAATAGCAGATGTCAAGATTTATGATAAAGAATGTCATGCTAATAAACTTCTGATAATTGACTTTCAAGGAATTCATCTGTTTTGAACTTTTGATAAATACTGAGTGCATTTAGTTCGCAGCAAATGCCATTAATAATATATATATTAATTACATCGTTGTTATACTCTTTTTAGAATGCTGATGGAAGTTGGCACTTCATTGCTGGTTTTGAACTCAATTAATCATTGTGCCACGTATAGATATTTGACAGTGATACCATGGTAGATAATCTTCCATGGCCTATGATGCAATGATATTAATCTCCCTTTTCATAGCGTACTGATATGATAATCTCCTTTGGACCCTTTTCATTGTGAATACTTCACAGGGGAAAACTGGAGAAGACCCAATGTTGTGGTGTTTTCTTTTATTTCCCTTCTTCTGCTTGGTTGTATAACAAACAAGGCATGTTTAAAGGATCTTAGTCTATCCAGACTAGGGTCATCCCATGGGAGGGCTCTTCAGGTTAGGTTTATTGGTTGATTATTGGGCACATATTTTCTTTGTATTTCTTCTATTATTGGTTTTTTTTGAATAATAATCATAGTCTGATTTGTAACTATATCTCTTCTTTTAAAGAAAAGCAGAAGAAATTGGAGCTCTCTAAAGGCTGCCACGTCATTTCCACACACATCTTCATTTTATCTATTATAAAGTATCCCTTCGTCTGTTTTATTAACAGAAGCATCTCTTCGTCAGCTTTATTAACAGATGCATCCGTTCGTCTGCTTTATTAACAGACTTATGCGTCTCTTACTCCTTCCTCACCAGTCTTTCACCAGAAATAAAAAAAAAATTGGACTCTTTTGGTGCCCTCTGAATAACTGACCATGTCTCTTTCAGCGCGTCCTACTTCATCTTCTTCAAATAACAGGTTTGTCTCTGCCTTCTTCTTCTCCGTTATTTCATTTTCAATGCTACAAGTTCTTACGCCTGTCCTACTTTCAATCTCTTATTGGATGAGAACCATTTTTCTTTTTTTTTCTTACACATGTTTCCTTTCTCTTCATTCAATTCTCCATTAATGGTTTTTAATTTATTGCAATTTTCAATTCTCCTTTAAATTGCCATTAAATTGTTTCTAATTTCACTCATATTCATTTTTTTTTCCTTTCCATTACCCCATTTCAACTATGTTGTTAATTTCTAGGTTTTCTTCCCTAACAATTATGCACTTACTAATTCATTTTGTCCATTTTGTAAACTGCACACAATTTTGTATCTGATATGATGGAATTACGTTTAATTTTTACCATAAATGATGTTCTTCCTAATAGTTTTCATTGCTACATGTACTGACATCTCACATATGTGGATTATTTCATTATTAAGAAATATTAAACAGACTATATAATTTTTATTATCTTTCCGTATGATGCATGATTCTATTATTAAAACTAAAAATTTAAGATTAGGTAATAAAAACATTAAAAAAAGGCCAGATTACTGACTGACAACAACAAAACAACATTTTATTGTAGAAAGAGGCATCATCAAAAATTTAATTTATTTTATTAAGCAAATTTTCTTTGTATTGAAATTCTTGAACCAAGTTTGGTTCAGTTTTATTTTTTATTTACATTTTCTATAGTTCTAATTCATTTAAGTTATACAATTTCCCATTATTTTGAACTTCAAATTAATTATTGGTGTCTTCTATTTTAATTTTTTTTCCAGGATGAAGAAAAAAAGCAAAAATGAAAATATTATTAAAAAGGACTTTCATTGAAGACCTGGATGAAAATAGCATACACAATTTGATCTGCCGTGCAACAAGAGTATGGATGGCATCAGCCCTAACACCAATTCATGCATGGGACTAACTGTTATATATCTTTGATAATGAAAAGGTTATTTCTATAGGTTTAATTTTATCTATATTACTTTTATTGGATTGTTGAAATTCAATAAGTGAACTTGTTACACCTCATATTTTCATACAGAACTGCTATATTTATGGTCTCAGTAATTACATATATTTATATGTTTTACATGTATTTCAATGAATATCGGTCATAAATAAATGAGAATTCTACAATCTTTATTTGTCTAAATACTTTATCATAATTAAATATGTAGTTCACAGCCGTTCCAATCTTTAAAAAAAATAATTAACATTAAATAATTATTTCAGTTTTGAATCCCGGGCAATCTTTAAAAAAATAATTAACATTAAATAATTATTTCATTTTTGAATCCCGGGTATTGCACCGATCTAATGCTAGTTCTATATTAAAATTAAAAGGTTGTAAAAATATGTTAGCAGTTTTTTGTCATGAAGTGTCATGATATATCAGTATTTTAGTATGCAACAATTTTAAAATTATATTATGGATGACGGCGTAATCAGATGAGATATTTCATGATATATTGATTTTCAAAGTTCATTAATGAACTTAAACACTTCCCTATTTTGAAATCCTTCATAAATCCTTTTGTTTATTTAGAAAACAAAACATCAACTGTTTAATTTCAACGAACCCTCAACGAATCCGTAGCAACACACGGGCAACTTACTAGTAATATTAATTATAAACAAAAGGAAAATTAATGCTAATCCAAAAGTGTTTATATTGTCACATATAGTTAGCATGTTACATACTGATATTAATTATAAATGAAAGGAACATTAATGCTAATCCGAAAAGTGTTTACATTCTCACTAGTGAAAAGCCCATGCATTGCTTTGAGCCGAAATTGTTATTTCTTATAATAAACTTTTAATATAATATGTAATAGGCCTTAAATTTAGATAATCTATATGGGCCTTTAATTTTATTGGGTTGTGAAGGTCAACAGGCATTAACGTACATCAACAGTTCTGACATATCGAAGAAAATGATCAACAGCTCAGATGTGAGGATAGCCCTTTCATATCATTTTTTCCAATATGCTTTTATTATTAGTAAGGATATATAGTTAGCATGTTACCGTCACTTTTATTTATTTCATGATTCTATATAATTGCATAATATGAGTTAAACTATTATACTAACAGTAGCATTTCGGATAAAAAATGCTAACACCTCAAAATTTATGTTATCGTATCTGAAATCATGATTTATGGTGTTCAATGAATTATTTATATGAAAATATTGGGAACTACAAAAAAATTTCATTTTTAGAGTTTTCTAAGTAAATGTTTTGCATTTTTTAAAATAGCATGTACAAACATCAATATTTTGTGAATATTTATGAGCTTTATTTTGAAATTCAAAATAAATACTTAGGAAATTCTAAAAATAAAAAAAACTTCTGTATTCCCAATATTTTCATATAAAGAATTTATTGAGCACCATAAATCATGATTTTGGATACAATTACACAAATTTTTGAGGTATTAGTATTTCAAACCAAAATGCTATTGTTAGTGTAATAGTCTAACTCTGCATAATATTATTAATATGATTAAGATCAAGTTTCTCATATTCTAAAAAAAAAAAAACTATTAATATCAACTTCCTATAACTTCATTCCATATTATTATTTTACTAATCATACTATAATAATCAAATATCAAAAGTTAAATGATTTTTTTTCATTATAATAGATAGATATTGAATAGGGTAAGTATACGTAAACTTAAGTAAAAACATATTAAATAACCTACAAATTTTAATTTATATGGCGCAATAAATTCTTTATATAAAGTGACTATACAATATTAATAAAATAATTGATGTTTTATATATCACTTTTAAAAAATTCAAAAAAATACTTAAAAATTTGAAATACATTTCAAAGATTTTGATATAATTAAAGAAATTATTGAGCCGAATTTCAATGGAATTTTATATGCAGTGTGTTAGAAATTAGAAGTTGTCTTGAGTAATTCAATGAATTAAAATGGAGATTATCGGATCTTGAAAAAATGGAGAAGATGAAAGTGCTATTGGATTCAAAGTAGTCTTTTAAAGAAATTTAGTAGCCGGGTGGGGAAGTGGAAAACATCTCAGCCGTGCTTTTGAACTGAAGGTGCAAATAATAGGATTGCTGGTTTTGCGATCCTGTTGGATCTCAGCAGATGCGGACGCGCATCGCCAGCCATTAAAGTGAGTTGTTGATTTTGGACGGAGAGAGCAAAAGGAGTTGTGGGCTTGTGGCTGCTCTTGGCTGGACAGAGAGCGGAAGGGAGAGAGATCGGAAGGGAGAAAGAGCAGGGTTTTGTCGCCGCTTTTGAGAAGTTTATGTGCTTTGGTGTAACAATCACCAAATTAATTAAATCACAACTTCTACATGAAAACTCGCCACATAATATCTTAAGGGGCATCCGACGGTGCTGCTTTGCTCCGAATTTTTGAGATGGAATCTTAGTCGTTCGCGGATCTGGATACCCAAGGCTCTTAATAAGGAGTAGAGATTTGAGAATTATTGGATTTGATTATCTTATTTAATAACATGAATATGCAACTGGTATGGGACGGATGCAGGTACATATTATTAACGAGAAATAATTGTTGTTTGCTTTGATTGGTTGTCTTGCTTGTATATGTGGTCGGTGGCTTGATTTCTGAGCTAGTTGCTTGAATTTTAGTCGAATTATTTAAAAATTGATTGGCAATCGGCGTGATTGCTTTGATTATTCAGAAATATTTATTTAATTGTTGGTTGCATTTAAATTATCATTGAGAAGTTACGTCGTTAAATAACTGGTTACTCAGTTTTTCGCTGACTATGTTTTGTTTTCGACGTAGGTTGGCTGGACGAGGATCAGAATGCAACGATACCATGGCTGGCATCGGATTGGGGCGTGACATGCTATATGTGAAGACGCAACACTAGGTTTACTAAAGCTTACTAAAGCATACCGGAACCCACCTCTGGCCCGAGAAACCCGACCCGACCCGAAACCGACCCGACCCGATCCGACCCGTGGTGACCCGAAACTCGACATGGCCCGATATTTGACGACCCGAAACCTGACCTGACCCGATCCAAGGCGACCCGAAGCCCGAAACAGCCTGAGATGAGACAACCCATATCCGACCCGACCGGAACCTGAACTCGAACAACCCGATATCAGATACCCTGAGACTCGAGACCCGTCCCCGAACAACCCGAGACTCGACCTGAACCCGAACCCGAACCCGAACGCCCCCCAGACCGAGATGGCCCGAGATCAAATGATGGAAAACCTAACGTGATTAAGAAGATATTTTGTATACGTGTTGCAAAAAAAAAAAAAAAATATATATATATATATATATATACATACATATATATATATATATATATATACATACATACATATATACATACATACATACATATATACATACATACATACATATATATATATATATATATATATATATATACATACATACATACATACATACATATATATATATATACATACATACATATATATATATATATGTCATTTTCTATTTAACATAAATGACCCACACATTGAAAGAATTATGATAATATAGTAATTGTATGGATTTAAAAATAACAATTAAATCGGAATTGCAGATAATTGATTCTCATATTTAATAACATAATATTTATTGTGATAAAAAAAAAAATGGTAAGTCTCCTTAATTCATTGGTTCTTATTCTTATTTTCGCTTGTCAAATGATGAATCTTATAAATTTATTTTTCTATATTTAATTCAAATGAAATCACTCCTTTCTCTCACGTTTTCTCTAATGTGACAGGTTTAATATTTTTTTTTCTCGATTCTCTTTTAAAATTTAAAATTGTTTGTATTTATCTCTCAAAATGTGTTACAAGATTCATAAATCTCAATTTATATGACTACACATTAAATTATTCATATGAAGTCACAAGGACAAGTGAATAACGATTATTTAATTTTTTTTCGTTAGATTTCCACAAATAAAAAATTTTAACAAAGCATTGCACTTATACACGCCAGGAAATAATACAAACGCTAGTCATTGAGATAAATATGGTAATAACTAACAACATATCGCTGGAAGTATAATTCAGAAATTGAACTAGCTTGGTTTTAGAACTAAAATAACTTCCATCAAATGGTCATTCTAAAACACACACAAGTAGCAAACTAAAAAGAAACTAAAATAAAAACTTCCAGCAACGAAGAAACATATAGCCCAACAATACGATAAGTCTCCATAACGAACCAAAATAGAAAACCCTTCAAACTGCACGACTTTCAACAAATAAGTCCCCTTGTCAATTAAAAGCCTCCAGAATCTAAACCAATTGCTCTCCAATAAGACTCCAGCAACCAAGCTCACTCATGTTACATTGCCTAACAATCTGTATAATTAAAATTTAGTTCAGGTTTTTAGAAAATCAAACTAAAAGTGCATAACAAGTTAATAATTTATAAATTTGGTATATCCACATTGATATCAGTTTTTTTTTTTGGGGCTAAGTGGCTAACACAAAATAGATACAATTGAAGCTCAAAACTCAAAAGACAGCCAATATTTTATTTGAAAGCAACTCTAGAACCAACCTTTTACATGCTAATAAAGCATTTAGAAAACCATATATGAGAAGACTTTCACTCAGAATCAAAGGAGCATGATAAAAGCCTAAAAGAGACTTACCAAACATGAGAGGATGAGGGCGGAACAAAATGGGGCTGCTCAGCTAGGCTGATCTCCACTCCTACGGGATTATTGTCTTCAGAATCCTCAGATCCATAAGCTATACAACAAAACACACGAATGTTATACATGTGCTGATACGCGTGGAATGTATAGGCTTTTACCCTAAATAATACAATCAATCGCAAGTGTACGATATTGATGCAGTTGTGCATCAGCTGCCAGAGGGCAGTCCGCCCTGTTGGCCCGGTGGTCCGCCCCAGCATCGTGTAGGAGTTGAAATCGCGCAGATGGTCTTCGGCGGTCCGCCCCAGTGATGGAGTTGCTCACTGTTTGGCGGGCGGTCCGTCCCCAAACGGGTCAAGTTGCGTCTTTTGGAATTTGCTTTGCGTTTGTAGACTGTTTTTGTTAATTTTTGGCTGTGTGTTTTAGAGAGGGTTTTATTTTCTGTTTTATTATATAAGCAAACTCAAGCCCTTTGGGCAGAACTAGTTGTCTTTTATCAAAGTTATCAAGAAAACCTAGAAATTTGTGTGAATTCTCAAATCTCTCGTGTTCTTCCGATTGTCGTCTCCGTACCGTTCGTGCATTAGATATTATGCAATATAGTCGAGATCGAATCCACAGGGACGGTTATATCTCTAAACAATTCTTTAAACTCTATTCTAATCCTAGAGGGAATGTGATTGTTTTGGGGGGGGGGGGGGGTTGTTTGAAGTTGGTTTCCTAAATTATTTAATGACAGAAAACAGTAAAGACTTGACTAAAAACAATTACTAAACAAATGTTCCCAGGGTTTTCAGAATCTGTTTGCTGTCTGGATCAATTGCCTACTGTCCGCACCTCTCGGTTACGGTCCGCAAGACATACAAATTCGCCTCTCTTTCAGCTACCAGCTTAATTGTCCATTAGTGGTTAACTACGGACCGCAGATAACTGTCCGTGAGATAGATTCTTTGTTGTTTCTTGCTGTTTACGGTTCGTAAGAAATAGACAGATAGCAGTTTTGTTTAATTTGATTGTTGACTAAAGTTATCAATTCCTAACAAAACCAAAGCAGTTGCAAAGATTATCCTATCCTATTCCTAAGTTTAGATCGTCTATCTCTAGCTAAGAAATATCATTTTTCAATTCTTCTAACCTTAACTAAAGATTATCCCCGTACCTAAGATCAATTCGTCTAATCCTAGCAAATAGTTTTAGTTCAATTGGAAATTCAAAGGATAATATCAAACACGAGTTCAAATCATCAAATCCTATTAGGATAATATCAAACACTAGTTCAAATCATCTAATCCTATGCTCAATTCACTTTCTTTCTCGGGTTTGGTTTAACTCTTGTTATAACCACAATTTCTCCTCTCGGGTACAATTGGACAACAAGTTGACTACCCAATTAGCACAAATATCAATTCTTGATCAATTGAAGTTAATTTTCCACACTAGATCTGATCACAATCCACGTGATCGACAAACGAACAAGAAACAATTCAAGCACAATTATAATTAAGCGCAAAGCAAATTGAGAATAACTTTAATGCATAAACATGAAAATCAAGTATTCAATTAACCCATACAAACAAACATCATCCTAGACCCTAAGAACAAACACGACTACTCGGACCTAGACATAACTACAACAAATAAACAAAATAAGGGAAAATAAAGCACCGAGTAAGCTTAGGAAGAGGCGAGTAACCGTCTTCTTGACTTTAGCGGCGTTTAGCTCCACTCTTGACACGACTCTCAACTAACTTAACAACTAACTAACTCCACACATGAGACCTAATACCTAACACAAGATGATAACACAAGATGATATGAGAGCACCCCAAGGGGTCTCTTTTATAGGAGAAGATGTCTCAGATTTAGGCGTCTGACTTCTGGTTTCTTGGGGCGCAATTAAGGGAAAAGTCCCAAAGGAGATCGCCAGAAATAGCACGCACCAGAAAATAGGTGTTCTGTTCTGTTTTGAACTGAATGCGATCTGCAGGAATAGGAGTGCGGTCCGCAATTAGTATTCCAAAGAGAGCTTGGTCTTGAAATAGCCTGTCTGTCGCTTAAATTGGCTCTCTACGCGTTTTCTTGATTTAGATATGACGGTTGTGAGCTGGCATGACATGGACACGTCAGTTTTGAAGTGCTTGCGGGCTGTATCTGGTGGATTACGGTCCGCAGGTAATGTGGCCCATCGACATCTGATGCTCCTTTGCTCCAATTCTGGCCCAAATAGCTCTAAAAGCTCTGTATACCTGTAAATTGGGCAAAAACACAGAAGTAACTAGATTCTAGACAATCTTCTATCTAAATGCAAATGAAATTAGGATTTTAGGTACAAATAGGTGTAAATCTGGTTAATATGCATATATAAAATAGGTGCATCATGTGCCTTTCCAGTTTGTGATTTAAATAAGTAAGAAAACAAATGTACATACCTTCATAACCACAGAGCCTTTTTATTAACATGTCGTGTATATCATCACCGAAATTTTTATGATGTTTTTCATCATACAATGATCTTTTACTTAGAGTTTGGTTGCATACGCATGCCAAAATATTGATGATGATGCACCGCATTCATATATGCATTTTACCAGACTTGTACCTTGTTTTCGACCTAAAATCCCGAGTTTAATTGCATTTTAGTGTTAGAATTCTTAGATTCCAGTTACTTGTTCAATTCTGTCCATGTTTCAGGTAAATCGGGCTTTTGGAGCCACTTGGACGCGATTTGAAGCCTTGGAGAGCAAGTCTGCACTGGAACTCACTTCCTGCGGGCCGCAAGACCCGCGGCAGCACTGCTTCTGTTTCTGCCGCCTTTTTGGCTATTTAAACCATCCTTTTGGACGGTTTTGGCATCTTACTTTCTGTCTTCTCCACCCTAGCCGCCAGAAGGATTGAAGGAGACTAGAGGAGCACGAGTAGGGACGAGATTGGAGCACTTCCTTGGACGTTTTTCGAGAGGATTCTTCCGAGGAAACGACGATCGAGTTCATACGAGTTCCTTCTTCGGTTTTTCTTATCATGACTTCTTCTCTTTTGTTGTTTGTTTTGTTTTCCCTCGCCATGAGCGAGTAGTCTTTCAGTTCTTAGGATAGATGATGAAGTTTGTGTTAATAGATTGACTTCTTATTGTGAGACTTACATTATTTTCATGTTACTTGTGATTTTCATGATTATGTGTGTTTGACTTGACTTGTTGATGTGGTAGACCTATAGATTGCGAGCAAAATCTAGTTGGTTAATAGAATATCATGCTTGTTGTATGGTAAACCGATAGATTAGGCACAAAGTTTAGTTGGTCAATAGAGTATCATATTTGCAAGAATTGTTATTTACACTATTTGGATTGATAACTTGTTGTCCAAGAGTAACCGAACGGTTAAATTGCGGTTCTTACGAGAGTGGAACCGAATCCTAGATATAAAAGTAACTTGAACGTAGATTTAGAAATAGATCCACGAATTTCTGTTGAACCGGTATTGTTAGAAGAACCACAATACGAAAGTTGAGGACTTGTACCGTTGCTGGTTTGATTCAGAATTGATAACGTGAGTCGAACATTGAACCAGAACCAAAACTGCTCTCTGTCAGATTTCCTGCGGACCGCAAGAGACATCCTACGGGCGCAAGGATCTGCAGAAAGTGTAAGACAGAGATTACAAAACTGTTTGCAATTCACAGGAGTTATTCTGTGGGTAACAGGTAGTTTTGGAATCTCTAACCAACCCCTGCGACCCGCAAGAGACTTTCCTGCGGGCTGCAAGAAGTTAATCCAGAGACCAAACAGATTCAGAAAACCCTGAGGACGCCTTTAATTTACATGTTTCCGAAAACTTACTTGCTGTTTACTGCTTTTTGCACTTTGAATTGTTGGAACCGATCTTTCAGAAACCCCCCCCACTTTTATTCGCTTGGGATTTGAATTGTGAGTAGAGTCCAGTTTAGAGTTAATTCCCGTCCTTGTGGTTCGACCTCGACTGTACTACACGAGATCGTACGCTTGCGATCGAGTGTTTTGCTTCGAGTAACAAATTTAAAAGCCTATATCTTTTGGGACATCAAGCTTTTTGGCGCCGTTGCTGGGGACGGCGACATTAGTTCTAAACCTTACTTTATTTTCTTTTCGAATTCTGATTTTTCTTTTTCTTTTCTCTCTTTTTCTGTTCAGGTGACAGGCACTGGCACAATACCCTCCCTTTGGTGACTACTTTCTCAGAAGCGGACGCAGGAGCCCGAAATTCCATCCGCTGCCAGCGAGGGTCAGCCCAGACTCATCTGACTCAGAAACCACATCGTCATCTGACATGGGTGACAACGTCTTGGAACGGGAGCAGCTCAGGCTGCAAGCCGCAGAAGCAGAAATGCAGAGGCAAGCTGCTGAAGCAGCACGGCGAGAGCTTGAAGAAGAAGTCCGCCAACTTCGGCGAGAGGCAGAAGCCGAGCGGCAGCGAAGACAAGCAGAGCCGCAGACACTCCGAGACTACCACAGTCCCAGAGTCGATGACACAGAAGGTCCCATCGTTCTCCCGGAGTTGCAAGGAGACCCCCCCAACTTCGGTTCGGGCGCAGTTACACTCGTCCAGCAGAATTGTTTCCACGGGCTGGAGTCCGAGAACCCTCATGACCATTTGAACAGCTTCTACCAAGCCTGCCGAACCGTGAAGCACCTCGCTACGATGCCAGACTACGTCAAGCTAGCCTTGTTCCCTTTCTCTCTTCAGGACAAAGCGAAATTCTGGTTCAACTCTCTCCCTAAAGGCTCAATTGGTACTTGGGCCGAAATGTCTGCTCAATTTTTACAGAAATTTTACCCTGTTAGGAGAACCGCCAAAGTTCGGGCTGAAATTTCCTCATTTAAACAAGGGTATGATGAGTCTCTAAGCGAGGCATGGGATAGGTTTAACCGGTTATGTCTGTCTTGCCCTCACCATAATTTCTCTGATTGGATGCTTGTTGATGCTATTTATGAGGGACTGACTGCGCAGAGTCGCGCTTTGGTGGATTATAGTGCAGGTGGATCGATAGCAGATTTGCGACCGCGTGCAATCCTGGAGCTTATTGAGAAGGCGGCCCACCAGCAGCAGTGGTCCAACCGGGAGTCCAGCAGGGAGTCTAGCAGAGGATCAAAAGGGCGGTACGAGGTGGATCAACTTGCCCTCATACAAGCCAAGCTAGAAGCCCTGCAGCCTCGGATGGACAAGCAGACAGACCAGCAGAAGGCATCCGCCAAGGCAGTACAGGCTGAACCTTGCACGCTTTGCGGGGAGGACTCTCATGATTATGATCACTGCCCGCTGCGTCAACCTGAAGGGGAGGAAGAGCACGTACACTCTCTCAACAACGAGCCCTCCTTCTTCCCTAGACCTCCATTCTCGAGATCATACTCCAGTGACCCAGCAGACCGCCAAAACTGGAGAGAGAAACCAGACCGTCCCAACTTCGGTACCAACAATTACAACCCTCCTCAGAAATTCCAAAGCCAAGGGCAAGGAAGTGGAAACCGAAACTTCTACAACAATGCTCACTTCCAAAACCAGAACAGGAACGCTCAGCCGAACAACACCTACCGCCAACCGTATGTGCCTCCCCACCAAGTGCCCAAGCCTGTCGAACCTGCTGTGCCCGCCGTGGTCGACAACTTAATGCAAGAGCAGGGTAAGATGAACCAGATGATATTCGAGCAGATGCAGGCTCTTAATGAGAAACTAGCAAGGATGTCGGGAGGAGGTGTAGGCGCAGCGTCGAGTCTCGGGACCGCAGCCTCACTGCCAAGTCAGCCAGTGAACCCTAACGGCGAAGTGAAGGCAATTCACACACTTAGGAGTGGCACGCAGTACGCTGATCCGCCCATACCGGAAGAGGAGGACCAGGCTGTTACAAAACCAGCAACCGCCAAATCCCAGCCAGAACCAGCGAAAACCCATCCTGTTGCCGATTTCTGCGGCCCGTAGGACCCCTCTTGCGGCCCGCAGGACCCCTCTTGCGGCCTGCAGGATTTCACCAGTAGCCAGCCAATTCTTCAGCAGACGCAAACAGACCCTCTACCACCTAATCCCGACCCCGCAGTCTCCTCTCAAGGACTGCAGCAGGTGGTAATTGAGGGACAAGTGAATCAGAACTCCATGCCTGCCGAGTCAGTCTTGCCAGCGAAGGACAAGGGTAAAGCGACAACGGCCCCGCCGCCATACCAACCACAGGTCCCATTCCCACAAAGGCTCGCTAAGAACCGTTTAGATGAGCAATTTTCTAAATTTATGGAGGTTGATGCACCGCATTCATATCTGCATTTTACCAGACCTGCACCTTGTTTTTGGCCTAAAATTCCTAAGTTCATATGCATTTAGGTGTTAATATGTTTAGATTCTAGTTACTTGTTCACTTTTGTCCATATTTCAGGTAAATTGGGCTTTTGGAGCCATTTGGACGTGATTTGGCCCTGGAACGCACTGTCTGCTGGCAGCAGACGAGGCCCTGCGGGCCGCAGGACACCTCTTGCGGGCCGCAAGCCCGTAACTGCGCAGACAGCTTTCTGTTTTGACGCCCTAGCCTATATAAGGCAGTCTTTTTGAGCGGTTTTGATATCTTTTCGACCTGGGGGCGCCGCCCTAGCCGCCAGGGACCAGAGGAAGGCGTTTTTGGAGTCGATCTTCACCATCTTTCGAGGAGATTTCGAGAGGACTTCTTGGAGACGTTGAAGATTGAAGCCACGCTAGTTCTTCTTCGGTTCTTTAGTATCATGAACTTCTTCTTTGTTTTGCTTTCTTTGTTTTCCCTCGCCATGAGCGAGTAGTCTTTTAGTTCTTAGGGTAGATGATGAAGTTTGTGTTAATGGATTGACTTCTTATTGTGAGACTTACGTTATTTTCATGTTACTTGTGATTTTCATGATTATGTGTGTTTGACTTGACTTGTTGATGTGATAGACCTATAGATTGCGAGCAAAATCTAGTTGGTTAATAGAATATCATGCTTGTTGTATGGTAAACCTGTAGATTAGGCACAAGGTTTAGTTGGTCAATAGAGTATCATATTTGCAAGAATTGTTATTTACACTGTTTGGATTGATAACTTGTTGTCCAAGAGTAACCGAACGGTAAAATTGCGGTTCTTACGAAAGTGAAACCGAATCCTAGATATAAAAGTAACTTGAACGTAGATTTAGAAATAGATCCACGAATTTCTGTTGAACCGGTATTGTTAGAAGAACCAAAATACGAAAGTTGAGGACTTGTACTGTTACTGGTTTGATTCAGAATTGATAACGTGAGTCGAACATTGAACCAGAACCAGAACTGCTCTCTGTCAGATTTCCTGCGGACCGCAAGAGATATCCTGCGGCCCGCAAGGATCTGCAGAAAGTGTAAGACAGAGATTACAAAACTGTTTGTAATTCATAGGAGTTATTCTGTGGGTAACAGGTTGTTTTGGAATCTCTAACCAACCCCTGCGACCCGCAAGAGACCTTCCTGCGGGCCGCAAGAAGTTAATCCAGAGACCAAACGGATTCAGAAAACCCTGAGGACGCCTTTTTAATTAGTTGTTTTCCAGTATTTACTTGTTGTTTACTGTTTGCATCTGTTACTGTTTAAACCAATCTTTCAAAAACCCCCACTTTATTTAGGATTTGAATTGCGATTGAAGTCTGGTTTAGAATTGATTCCCGTCCTTGTGGTTCGACCTCGATTGTACTACATGAGATCGTACGCTTGCGATCGAGTGTTCTTCTTCGAGTAACAAATTTAAAAGCCTATACGTTTTAGGACATCAAGCTTTTTGGCGCCGTTGCCGGGGACGGCGACATTAATTCTAAACTTTGCTTTAATTTCTTTTCTAAGTTCTAACTTTTTCTTTTAGCTTTTTTCTCTTTCTTTCAGGTCAACGTTTCTTCCGATCCGACATGGCCGACTACTCTCAATCATCCAGACCGTGCACTTTCGGAGATTACCACAGATTGGCTCAACAGCAACAATGGTCAAACCGCGAGTATTGCAGAGGCTCCCGAGGGCGCTACGAGGAGGATCAACTCGCCTTGCTGCAAGCTAAGATAGATGCTTTGCAATTTCAAATGGACATGCAGGAGGCGACCTCCAAGGTGGTGCAAGTTCACGTTTGTGATCTTTGCGGGGAGGACTTTCATGACTACGACCGCTGCCCCTGGCGTCAACCCGAGGAGGAGGAATGCCCAGTGAATTCCATCAACAACGAGCCTCCATTCTCGCAGCCGTACAATGCTTACCGCCAATCATACGTGCCTCCTCATCAAGAGCTCGAGCCCGCCATACCTGTCGAGTTCAACAACTTCATGCTCGAGCAAATAAAGATGAATCAAATGATATTCGAGCAGATGCAAGCCATGGATGAGAAGTTGGCGAGGCTTGCGGAAGGAGACGCGGGTGCTGGATCGAACTCGGCAGAGGAAACCGACCCAACGGCTTCAGATCCAGCGAACACCGAATCAGCCGAGAAAGTGGCGAAAACTGCAACTAGCACAGGGACTTGTGATATGCAATCCTTACCTTGCGACCCACAAGGCCACCAGCAGGCTGACCCAGTGACTCTTGCGGCCCAGCAAACATCAGGATCAACGGCGCAAACAGGGCAGCCCAGCACTCCTTGCAACCCCACAAGCAACTCTTGCGATCCGCAAGGAGTTGAAACAGAGGGGCGGACAGATCAGAACTCCGAGCCTGTTGCGCACACCGCTTGCATCCCGCAGGACTCTGCTCGCGACCCGCAAGCCGTTTCGCAAGGTGCCCAGATTGCACAGACAGACCCCCAACCGCCTACCTGCGGCCCGCAGGATACCTCTCGCGGCCCGCAGGAGGTGGTGACTGAAGGGCAGACCGAACAGAACTCCGAGCTTGTTTCGCACACCGCACCAGCAGAGATCAAGGGTGCAGAGTCTTTAGAGCCAAAAACCCACCAGCTGCCAGCACCATTCTCAGAAAAAGTGGGTAAGAACAACTTGGATGAGTGGCCTAAGATGATTGGAGAGTGCAACAGACTGCAAGGGAAAGAGAATTTGTTGTTGCTTGACGGGAAGCTCGGCTCACTCCCGAGTAAGCGTGAATTGGGGCGGTCAGGCCTATTAGTCGCAAGGAAGAACAGGCGCCCGTCTGGACAAGGGCGTGCTTGGAAGAGCAAGAGGAGCAGGTTCGGGAGAGACAACCATGGTCCCCAAGCCAAAGGGACTCACGGCAAAAAAGTGGCCAAATAGGGTCAGGCTCGGGACCTAAAACAAGCGCTTCTTGGGAGGCAACCCAAGATTTTGGTTTCTTTTCTTTTCTTTTGTCTTTTTTTTTTCTTTTCTTTTGCCTTTTCTTTTATTTCTTTTGCATCATTTATTTTGCATGATAGCTCATCCTCATTTTGCATAAGGTATTTTTAGTTATGTCTGTGCAGTCTCAGGAGTCAAACTTGAAGATGGAATGCAAAAGCGAGAAGAAACAAGGTTCTGACAGCTGCTTGCGACCCGCAAGGCAATTAGTGCGGCCCGCAAGGCATGCAACATCACCAGCAGCTGCAGCTCTCTCGCCACCCCGCACCCCTGCTGCCTCCACTCCACTGCCGGCATAGTAGCAGCCAGCTTTGGGAGGATTCCGACGATTCTGCATAGTCATTCCCTCAGGTTGTATTCTTTCTCTCTCTCATTTATTCTCACATCTATGTTTTATGCACTGAGGACAGTGCATGGATTAGCTTGGGGAGGGAGGATAGAGTAAATCTGAGTTTTAGGGTTTTCATTTTCATTTTCTGTTTCTTCATTTTTCATTTTCATGTTTGCATTTTTGAAAAATTTTGGGAAAATGTTGAATTCAAGGGCGTATGGGAATTTTTGACGTTTGAATTGTGAAAAATTGTGCTTGATAACTTCATGAGACTTGTGTTAAGGTCAGAGAATCTTGTTCAGTAGCGTCTAGTTCCATGAATAAAGTAGGTACTAATTTAAAAAAGTCGCAAACCGAAAATCTGATTGAGAGCGAAGAGTAACTTCTCATTTGTGGTACCTACATGAATTTGGTTTGGAAATGTGGAAAGTCATGGCCTAGAGTGCATTAAAATTTTAAAATGACGTTTCAAGGTTGCAGTCAGGAAGGACGAGTGCACCCCTTTTTTATTTTTGTCATCCGACTGACTTGGGTCTTGAATGTCTGAATTTCAAAAAGGAATGAAATGTTTTAAAAACCAAATCAATGAGCATCTCAGGGACGCGGTCAGGTAGGACGAGTGCACCATTTACTTTTCTTTCATCCGACTGACCGGTCCTTGAATGACTAAAAAGAGGGGTGGAGTCGCGATCAGGCAGGACGTATGCACTTTTATTTTCTTTATCCGACTGATTCGGGCTCCATTTCTTCATAATCGAATTAAAGCATTTCAAGGTCTATGGAATTGAAAGGATGAGAAAGATGTTCACTGTGGGTTTTAAACGCAACTGAGATACCAACTTTGTAGTTTGATTGAAAGATCTAGGGTCCGGCAAGTATGATAGTCCTACTTGCAATTTAGGTTGCGTTTCATGGAACAAGAGTCGCTCGTCTTGATTTTCTGTGCACAATTATTTACAATTCAAAATTCAAACTTGCCCATGCATTCTCGGTTTAGCATTCTCCCAAAGTTTTTCTTTGCATTTAGGTCTACTTGGGGATTTAGGTCTAGGTACGGTTTATCTCTTAGGTTCTAGGTTTTGCTTGAGGACAAGCAAGACTTTAAGCTTGGGGAGATTTGATGCACCGCATTCATATCTGCATTTTACCAGACCTGCACCTTGTTTTTGGCTCGCTAAGAACCGTTTAGATGAGCAATTTTCTAAATTTATGGAGGTCCTCAAGCAGCTGACTATCTCCATCCCCTTCACCGATGCGCTCGCACAAATGCCGTCTTACGCAAAATTCTTGAAGGACATCTTGTCCAACAAACGGAGCTTAAAGGACTGTAGGAACGTGCAACTCAACCATGAATGTAGCGCGGTGGTGAGTCGGGAGCTTCCACCCAAGCTTGGAGATCCGGGAAAGTTCACCATCCCTTGCACCATCGGGAAGGCAACCATCAAATGGGCGTTATGCGACTTGGGTGCCAGTGTGAGCCTCATGCCTCACATCGTTTTTCAGAGGATCGGGGTAGGTGAGCTCAGATCCATCCGCATGGCCTTGCAGCTAGCAGACGCCTCCACTCGCTTACCGCTGGGGATAGTTGAGGATGTACCGGTATATGTAGGCAAGTTCTTTGTGCGTGGTGATTTTGTAGTGATGGATATGGAGGAGGATAAGGATGTACCGATCATCCTTGGTCGACCTTTTCTGCGGACAGCCCGGACTGTTTTCGATACGTACGAGGGTACCCTCACCATGAACATTGGCGGCGAGAAGGTACAATTCCAGGTTGCACAAGCAATGAAATACCCGATTTTCGGAGGACTGCAACCGGTTGGATATCATTGATGAGCTCGTTTGGGAGGCGCAGGAGGATCAGCTGGAAGAGCATCAGATCGCACTCGGGTATCATCTTGACTTTCTTTCCTCCCTGCAAAATGAATTAGGTTCTATTGATGAGGTGTCCGAGGAGGATGAAGGTCCGCTTGGGGGTATTGCCTGCAGTCTGTAGGGCATGCCCCGCGATCCTGCAGATGATGAGGAACCGCTACTCACCAGAGTCAAACCAGTTCTCTCGCTCTCCCAGTCTGCAGGTGACAGTTCTTGCGGCCCGCAAGACTTCTCTTGCGGCCCGCAGGAAGACGGACCAGAGGCGAAAATCGACAAGTCACCGCTATTAGACGCGCCAAGTAAGGTAGACCTGAAACCATTGCCCGACAGCCTCAGGTATGAGTTTCTTGACTCCGACAAAACTTTTCCAGTTATTGTTGGCGCTCAATTAAGTTTTGATGAGACTTCGAAGCTTTCGGAAAAGTTGCGCATTCACAGGGGTGCCTTAGGGTATTCGATAAAAGACATCAAGGGACTCAGTCCTGCCATATGTGCCCATCAGATACATCTCGAGGAAGACCACAAACCTTCTGTGCAACATCAAAGGAGGTTAAACCCCGTGCTTCAAGAGGTAGTGAAAAAGGAGATTCTTAAATTACTTGATGCTAACATCATTTTTCCTATTTCAGATAGCAAGTGGGTGAGCCCAGTGCACGTGGTCCCGAAAAAGGGAGGGCACACCGTTGTCATCAACGACAAAGGCGAGAAGGTCCAGATGCGGCCCACCACTGAATGGAGGATGTGCATTGATTACCGCAAGCTGAATGCTGCGACCCGCAAGGATCACTTCCCGCTGCCTTTCGTGGACCAGATGTTAGAGCGCCTCGCCAAACATTCCCACTTCTGCTACCTTGACGGGTACTCAGGCTTCTTTCAGGTACCCATCCTCCCTCAGGATATGGAAAAGACGACATTCACTTGTCCTTATGGTACCTTCGTCTACCGAAGAATGCCGTTCGGTTTGTGCAATGCGCCTGCTACATTCCAGAGGGCGATGATGGCCATTTTCTCTCCTTACATTGAGAAAGAAGTCGAGATTTTTATGGATGATTTTTCTGTTGTTGGAACTTCTTTCGATGACTGTTTGGCAAATTTGTGTAAGATCTTACAGAGGTGCGAGGAAACCAATCTGGTCCTCAATTGGGAGAAGTGCCATTTCATGGTACAAGAGGGCATTGTGCTCGGTCACAGAGTCACGAGCAAGGGCATCGAGGTGGACAAAGCAAAAATTGAAGTGATCGAACAGATGTGCACGCCCACCACAGTCAAAGACGTGCGCAGCTTTCTCGGACACTGCGGATTCTACCGTCGATTCATCAAGGACTTCGCTCAGATCACCAAACCCCTGACCAACCTGCTGGTAAAAGACTCTGATTTTGTTTTTACTGACGAGTGTGTTCAGTCTTATCTCAGGTTAAAGGAAGCCCTCGTCTCTGCCCCGATCCTGCAGCCTCCAAACTAGTCTCAATCTTTTGAGATCATGTGCGACGCCAGTGACTATGCCGTAGGCGCGGTTTTGGGGCAACGCAAGGACAACAAGCCCGTAGCCATCTGCTATACCAGCAAGGTCCTCGACTCCGCTCAGGTTAATTACACCACAACTGAGAAAGAGCTGCTAGCCGTGGTGTTTGCGCTGGAGAAGTTTCGCTCTTACCTGGTCAGCTCTCAGATAATCGTCTACACCGACCATGCAGCGCTCAAGTATCTTCTTTCCAAAAAGGATGCTAAACCACGTCTTATTCGTTGGATTCTTCTTCTGCAGGAATTCGACATTGAGATTCGGGATAAGAAAGGATCGGAAAACTCAGTCGCAGATCACTTGTCCCGCTTGCATTGGGAAGGGGAGAAGCAGAGCAACATTCCGATTGACGACTCAATTCCAGGGGAATAGCTCTACGCCCTTGGAACAAGCACAAACCGTCACCCACAGCCCATATCCGCGCAAATCAACAACCTGCCGAAATCCTGCGGGACGCAGGGCCGTTTCCTGCGGGACGCAGGAGGCACTCAGCAGTTTTCATGGTACGCAGACTTCGCCAACTTCCTCGTAGCAGGCCTCTTGCCTGCTGAGATGACATCTCAGCAGAGGAAGAAGTTCAATGCTAACGTCAAGTTCTACCTTTGGGAGGAGCCTTTTCTCTTCAAGGTAGGTATTGATGGTATCTATCGTCGATGCGTGCCGCAGGAGGAGGTACATTCTATACTCTCTCATTGTCATTCTTCTGCTTATGGAGGCCACGCCTCCTCATCTAAAACTGCTGCCAAGGTTTTGCAAGGAGGTTTCTTTTGGCCAACGATCTTCAAGGATGCACATGCCCTTGTGCAATCATGCGACCAATGCCAGCGGACGGGCAACATCTCAAGGCGTAGCGAGATGCCACAGCAGCCCATCTTGGAGGTCGAGAGTTTTGACGTGTGGGGCATCGACTTCATGGGGCCATTCCCTTCCTCAAAGGGATTTGAGTACATTCTCGTGGCAGTGGACTATGTGTCTAAATGGGTGGAGGCGCTCGCTTATGCAAAGGCGGATGCGAATTCAGTTAAGCGCCTCTTCAATGATGTGATCTTCCCTCGTTTTGGGGTGCCTCGTGCCGTGATTAGTGACGGCGGCAAGCACTTCATCAACCGTCAGTTTGAGCAGCTTTTGAGCAGACACGGGGTGACTCACAAGGTCTCCACCTCCTACCATCCTCAGACTAACGGGCAAGTCGAAGTTTCTAACCGGGAGATAAAAATCATTCTTGAGAAAACTGTAGCAAGATCACGAAAAGACTGGGCTTTCAAGTTCAACGACGCACTTTGGGCGTACCGCACGACTTTCAAGACCCCGATCGGCATGAGCCCATTCAAGCTGGTTTATGGCAAACCTTGCCATTTGCCGGTCGAGATCGAGCATAAAGTGTTTTGGGCCACGCGCACCATCAACATGGACCTGCAAGCAGCAGGTGAGAAGCATATCCTTGACTTGCATGAGTTGGAGGAAACACGGCTTCACGCCTACGATAATGCCCGGATGTACAAAGAGCGCACTAAAAGAGTGCATGACAACCGCATCACGCGTCGCGACTTCAAGGAAGGGGACCTCGTTCTTCTCTTTAACTCGCGATTGAGACTCTTTCCGGGTAAGTTCAAATCCAGATGGTCGGGACCTTTTATCATCAAGAAGGTTTACCCATTTGGCGCAGTAGACATTGCTGGCAAGGATGGCGTAGCATTTAAAGTGAACGGTCAACGCCTCAAGGTGTACGTAGCCGATCAGCAGAAGGAGGAACGCCTATCCCTGCACCTGTCCGACCCCCCACCAGCAGATACGTAGATGCATTATGGTCAAGCTCGGGACCTAAAACAAGCGCTCCTTGGGAGGCAACCCAAGACTTTTGGTTTTCTTTTCTTCTCTTTTCCTTTTTCCTTATTTTAGTTCTTTCACATTGTTTTGCATTTTTATTTTATTTCTCATATTGCATAAGGTGTTCTTAGTTGTGTATGTGCAGCGTCGCAGAGCATTTCATGACGAAACGGCAGTAATCGGGGTTCAAATCTAAGGCGAAATAATCTTCAGACAGAATATTGCGCCCGCAAGAATTCCGCCTTGCGGCCGCAAGAGTTTCCAGTTCGGCACAGACTCCGATGTAAACTGGTGGTTTGGAATTAAGGTAAGTGGGGCCGGTTTTATTTTTCTTTTATTTTTTTCCTTCTTTTCTTTTCTCTCTTTTCTTTCCTTTCTCTCTTTCCTTCCTTCTTTCTCCTTTTCTTCCCTTTTCTTCTTCTTCTTCTTCTTTCTTCTTCCTTCTCTTTTTCCTCCGATTTTTTTCCTTCTCCTTTTTCCTCTCCCTGCGCCACCCTTTCCAGCCGACCAGCGCAGACCACCCGCCGGACCATACGCGCGCCACCCGCCGGTCCACCAGCGCACCGGCAGCACCGGCCGCCTGCCAACCAGCTGACCCCCTGCTGCCCTCCACCGCGCCGGCGCCGTCTCTGCCCCTGCAGCCAGCCGACCCCCACGCCAGAGCCTCGCCGAAACCCTCCTCCGTCGAGCCCTCCTTCCCCTGCGCGCCGACAGATCCGGCCGGATCTCCTGCTCTCCCGTGCCGGAGCAGTAACAGCAGTAACCACAGCAGCAGCCGACGGGCTTGCCAGAGCCCCCGTCGCGCCAACCGCCAGACCTGCCAGAGCCCCCGCCGCGCCAGCAGCCGGGCCTGCCAGCCCCTCCGCCGCGCCAACCAGCCGGGCCAACCGACCGTCGGCCTTGCCACACGCCGACCGAACACCGCCGAAACCTCTTCTCGCACCAAACCAAGTCCCACTGCGCAGATCTGATAAAAAACATGACAAAATCTCCAGGTTTGAACTTCCCGCGCTATTCAAATTTAAATCTGTCAGTTGGTGGAATTTCAAACCGGACTTGGACTCGTGCCACGTCGCAACTCATGTGACTTAGATTCTGCTGACCCTCGCGCCCGTAAGAATCACCCTCTGCGCCCGCAAGGATTGACCCCTGCGCCCGCAGAACCTCTCTCTGCCAGAAACTTCTCCATGTCGCCCACAAAACGGGCTGTCGGGAAACCAGAGGCATCTCGTCACGCAGCAGGCCCAGTACCATCCGCAGAGGACCTGCGGATTGCAAGTAAATGCGAGCTCCTCGACGGTAAAACTGTCATCTCTACATCTATTGTCGATTTTGAGTTTCTTGAGGAGATCGGTATTCTTGACGATTTCGCTCGTCTCACTAAGCGGGTGGGATTCTCCCGTGCCTTTTGGGAGATTCCGTCTCAGCACCCCGCCTATCTCGAGTCGACATTGGATTTTCTAGCTTCGCTAGACCTCGAGGAGCACCCTGACGAGACATACTCCATCTCTTTTCGCCTCCTGGGCGTTAATTACCGCATGACCCTTGCCGACCTTGCCCATTTGTTTCATCTGAGACCTCACCAGACCGACTACTTGGGATACATCCCGGCGGATCAGGTTGATGACGAGCACCCCGTCTCTGTGCCACATTCTGGTACCGTATCAGTGGCCAGGAGCTTCCTCTGACAGGCCCGGACCCCCGGGTCAATGCTATCACACATCCAGCCCTCCGCTTCATATGCCGAGCTCTTGCTTCCTCGCTTTGTGCTCGCCGAGAGTCCTCGCTCCGACCTCGCCACGAGGAGCTCCAGCTCCTCGCTACCATGCTCCGACCGGATAACCAAATGCAGCGACCCCATCTGATTCTGACCATGGTCCGGTACTGGCTTTCCATCATCAGCGCGAAGAAGTCGACGGGTGTTGTAGCCATGGGGTCCTATGTTACCCGTATCGCCTCTCATCTCGGGGTAGATATCACCATGGTCGATGGCGAGGTTAGTTACCATCACAAGTGCACCACGGTAAAGACTCTTGATCGGGAGCAGTTTCGAACATGGGGTTGGATTTACTATGCTAAGGAGACCGCGGCTGAGCCCGCTACCTGGAGGTGGACTTCTCGCGATGGTGAGTTTACTCTGCCCTTGCAGTACCCGCCGATCGATTTCGACCTGGAGTATACATGGCGTTTGCAGGATCCACCAGCACAGCCACACCAGCACAGCCCCGATGCACCGACAGATGACATCCTTATGGAGGACTCAGCAGATGAGCCTACAGCGGCAGGGGCAGTAGGCTGGGATGACTGGTCAGCAGGAGCCTGTGATTGGTCAGCAGGAGCAGCAGGGCAGTCAGCAGGATCCACCGGCTGGGACAGCAAGAGCAGCAGGGCAGTCAGCAGGATCCACCGGCTGGGACAGCTGGCCAGCGGGACATGGAGACACACCAGCAGGAGGTGGCGACACATCAGCAGGAGGAACTGGACAGCCCACTGGATCATCTTCATACCCACAGTTTCCACAGTTTCCACAGTATATGCTTGATCAGTGGACGTAGATGTGCACACGAGTGCAGGAGGTTCATGCGATGCATTCTGACACCCTGACATTGCTTCGCCACATGCAGTTGGTCCAGACTGGACAATCTCGGCATCTCGAGGACCTACAGACGGGCCGCGCTCGCGATAGCACTCGGATCTGAGAGATGTATGAGCGGCAGGATCGCATCATGCTGGAGTAGCGACGATTCCGCCAGCGGCAGGATCAGATGCACGATGTCATTGCTGCCCTGCAAGCATGCCAGTTTGGTGAGGGTACCAGCAGAGGTCCCGCTAGAGCCGGCGACGACGACACCGCACCGTGATTCGCTCAGGTTGTATCTTTCCTCTTTCCGCTTTATCGTCGTATCTCTGATTTGTTGCACTGAGGGCAGTGCTTTGGTTAGCTTGGGGAGGGGGGGAATACAAACCTGAGTTTTAGGATATTTCTTTTTCATTTTTTCTTTTTCCTTTTCTTTCTTTTTCATTTTTCATGCTTGCATTTTGAGGAAGATTTTGGGAAAATGTTAAATTCAAGGGCACATGCGCACTTTTGACGATTGAATTGTGAAAAATTGTGCTTGATAACTTTATGAGACTTGTGTTAGGGAAGAGAATCTTGTTCTGTAGTGACTAGATCCATGAGAAAGTAGGCACTAATTGGAAAAAGTAGCAAACCGAAAGTCTGATTGAGGACGAAGAGTAATTTCTCGGTTGTGTTACCCATGTGAGTATGGTTTGGGAAATGTGGAAAGTCATAGCCTGAAATGTCTTAAAAAACCAAAACCAACCGGCATTTCAAGGATGCGGTCAGGCAGGACGAGTGCACCCTTTATTTTCTTTCATCCGACTGGCTGATCCTTGAATGTCCAGATTTTCTAAAAGGGGGGTTGGAGTCGCGATCAGATAGGACATATGCACTTTTATTTTTCCTATCCGTCTGATTCGGGCTTCACTCTCTCTCACAAAAAAAAAAATAATAAAAAAAATCAAATAAATAGTCTTTCTTTCTAATAAAAGCATTTCATGGTCTATGGATTTGATTGGTTGAAAAAGTTACTCACTGTGGGGTCAACATAACCAAGATACCAACTTTGTAGTTCGATCGAAAGACCTAGGGTCCGAATAAGTACGATGGTCCTACTTGAAATTTAGGTTGCGTTTCATGGAAAAAGAGTCGCCCGTCTTGATTTTCTGTGCCCTAACCCGAGTTTTGCGAAATTGTCATGCACACTTATTTACAATTCAAAATTCAAACTTGCCCATGTGTTCTCGGTTTAGCATCTTCCCAAAGTTTTTCTTTCCATTTAGGTCACTCAGGGATTTAGGTCTAGGTACGGTTTGTTCCTTAGGTTCTAGGTTTTGCTTGAGGACAAGCAAGACTTTGAGTTTGGGGAGATTTGATGCACCGCATTCATATATACATTTTACCAGACTTGTACCTTGTTTTCGACCTAAAATCCCGAGTTTAATTGCATTTTAGTGTTAGAATTCTTAGATTCCAGTTACTTGTTCAATTCTGTCCATGTTTCAGGTAAATGGGGCTTTTGGAGCCACTTGGACGCGATTTGAAGCCTTGGAGAGCAAGTCTGCACTGGAACTCACTTCCTGCGGGCCGCAAGACCCGCGGCAGCGCTGCTTCTGTTTCTGCCGCCTTTTTGGCTATTTAAACCATCCTTTTGGACGGTTTTGGCATCTTACTTTCTGTCTTCTCCACCCTAGCCGCCAGAAGGATTGAAGGAGACCAGAGGAGCACGAGTAGGGACGAGATTGGAGCACTTCCTTGGACGTTTTTCGAGAGGATTCTTCTGAGGAAACGACGATCGAGTTCATACGAGTTCCTTCTTCGGTTTTTCTTATCATGACTTCTTCTCTTTTGTTGTTTGTTTTGTTTTCCCTCGTCATGAGCGAGTAGTCTTTCAGTTCTTAGGATAGATGATGAAGTTTGTGTTAATGGATTGACTTCTTATTGTGAGACTTACGTTATTTTCATGTTACTTATGATTTTCATGATTATGTGTGTTTGACTTGACTTGTTGATGTGGTAGACCTATAGATTGCGAGCAAAATCTAGTTGGTTAATAGAATATCATGCTTGTTGTATGGTAAACCGATAGATTAGGCACAAAGTTTAGTTGGTCAATAGAGTATCATATTTGCAAGAATTGTTATTTACACTATTTGGATTGATAACTTGTTGTCTAAGAGTAACCGAACGGTTAAATTGCGGTTCTTACGAGAGTGGAACCGAATCCTAGATATAAAAGTAACTTGAACGTAGATTTAGAAATAGATCCACGAATTTCTGTTGAACCGGTATTGTTAGAAGAACCAAAATACGAAAGTTGAGGACTTGTACCGTTGCTGGTTTGATTCAGAATTGATAACGTGAGTCGAACATTGAACCAGAACCAAAACTGCTCTCTGTCAGATTTCCTGCGGACCGCAAGAGACATCCTACGGCCGCAAGGATCTGCAGAAAGTGTAAGACAGAGATTACAAAACTGTTTGCAATTCACAGGAGTTATTCTGTGGGTAACAGGTAGTTTTGGAATCTCTAACCAACCCCTGCGACCCGCAAGAGACTTTCCTGCGGGCTGCAAGATGTTAATCCAGAGACCAAACAGATTCAGAAAACCCTGAGGACGCCTTTATTTACTTGTTTCCGAAAACTTACTTGCTGTTTACTGCTTTTTGCACTTTGAACTGTTGGAACCGATCTTTCAGAAAACCCCCCCACTTTTATTCGCTTGGGATTTGAATTGTGAGTAGAGTCCGGTTTAGAGTTAATTCCCGTCCTTGTGGTTCAACCTCGACTGTACTACACGAGATCGTACGCTTGCGATCGAGTGTTTTGCTTCGAGTTACAAATTTAAAAGCCTATATTTTTTGAGACATCAGATGACAAATTTGTCTTTTACATATTGTAACAACAAATGTCCTTCTTTCCTTATTGTAGAACATGGAACATTATAGTTGGTTTATGCAAAAGTAAAGTGAGATATGAAACTGTATAATAGAGTTGTCGATCGGTTCTATTCATTTCATAGTTCATACAAAAATAA